>CM042046.1:20005000-24805000 GCA_023525975.1 Smallanthus sonchifolius | reverse complement strand
CTAGATCAGTTCGTTATCGTCTTCATCGATGACATCCTCACCTACTCCAAGAATAGGGATGAACATGAGGAACAGATGTGTTTGATTTCAGAATTGCTAAAACAAGAGCAATTATATGCCAAAATTTCCAAGTGCGAACTCTGGGTTCGAGAAGTACAATTCTTAGAACAGGTAGTCAACAAGACGGGAATACATGTCAATCCAGCTAAAGCAGAAGCAATCAAGAATTGGGCAGCACCTACAACGTCGATGGAGGTGCGTCAATTTCTGGGATTGGCTGGCTACTACCGTCGTCTCAATGAAGGATTCTCCAAGATTGCCCAACCCTTCACAACCTTAACTCAAAAAGGTAAATCCTATCCCTTCAGTGCACCAAATCCTATCTCTTCCAGAGGGAACGGATGATTTTGTAGTGTATTGTGATGCATTCATTCAAGATCTTGGTTGTATGCTGATGCAACGCGAGAAAGTGATCGCATACGCTTCTCGTCAACTGAAAATCCACGAGAAAAACTAAATGACTCATGACTTAGAGTTGGGAGTCGTGGTATTTGCACTAAAAATCTGGAGACACTGCTTGTACGGTACCAAATGCACTACCTACACCGATCACAAGAGTCTTCAGCATATCTTTGAACAGAAAGAGTTGAACACGCGACAGCGTCGTTGAATCGAACTCTTGAACGACGATGATTGTGCTATCAAGAATCACCCGAGCAAGACTAATGTGATAGCCGATGCCCTAAGCCATAAGGACACCAAACCCAATCGAGTTCAAGCATTACAGCTTACTATCCACCCCGAATTACCTGATCAGCTCCGTATTGCTAAACACGAAACCCGGAAAGAGGAAAACCTACTACTGGAAGCCACACGCGGTATAGAAGCACAACTCGAAGTCAAATCAGACGACATTCGGTACTTCACAGAGCGAACATGGGTTCCAGTATTCGAAAACTTAAGGGAACTAGTCATGGATGAAGCTCACAAAACTCGATACTCTATTCATCCAGGTTCTGACAAGATGTACCATGACCTAAAGGAATATTGGTGGCCGAAAATGAAAGCTGATATAGCCACCTATGGGAGCAAGTGCCTAACCTGCTCAAAGGTCAATGTGGGATACCAAAAGCCTTCTGGCTTACTGCAGCAACCAGGAATTCCTATGTGGAAATGGGAACAGATCTATATGGATTTCATCACCAAATTTCCCGAACTCCTAGCGGATATGACAACATCTGGGTAATTTTCGATCGTTCCACAAAGTCTGCTCACTTCTTGGCAATGAAGGCAACTGACAAAATGGAGAAACTTACTCGTCTTTACCTGAAAGAAGTAGTCTCTCGGCATGGAGTGCCAATCTGTATTATTCCGGATCGAGATGCTCGATTCACCTCTAGATTCTAGCAATCTCTACACAAAGCCCTAGGCACACGTCTAGACATGAGTACAGCATATTATACGTAAAACGTTGGTCAAATGGAACGTACCATTCAAACATTAGAGGATATACTACGAGCTTGTGTGATCGATTTCGGAAACACTTGGGAGTCTCACCTGCCTTTGGTGGAGTTCTCCTACAATAACAATTCTCACACTTGTATCAAGGCATCACCATTCGAGGAATTGTACGGACGTAAATTCCAATCTCCGATCTGTTGGACTGAAGTTGGGGATAGCCAACTTACAGGTCCCGAACTTGTATTCGAAACATCTGAAAAGATCGTTCAAATCCAAAACCGTATGGCGGCAGCTCATGTTCGTCAAAAGAGCTACGCCGATAAGCGTCGTAAACCGTTAGAGTTTCAAGTAGGCGACATGGTTCTTCTGAAAGTCTCACCTTGGAAAGGTGTGATTCGCTTTGGGAAACAAGGCAAACTGAATCCTCGTTACGTTGGACCGTTCAAAATAGTGAAGAGAATTGGCCCAGTAGCGTATCAACTGGACCTACCTGAAGGACTCAGTGGTGTACACGACATCCTTCACGTCTCGAACTTGAAAAAATGTCTAGCACACGAGACCCTTGCGGTTCCTCCTGAGGAACTACACATTGATAAACAGTTGCGTTTCATCGAAGAACCTATCGAAATTATGGATAGGGAAGTCAAAACGTTAAAGCGTAGTAAAATCCCTATTGTCAGAGTCTGTTGGAATTCGAAACGCGAACCGGAATTCACGTGTGAGCGCGAGGATCAGATGATGCGCAAATATCCTAATATGTTCAAGCACTCCGCGTCAAACTCTTAAGGTACTATTCTAATTTTCGGTACGAAAATTCTTTCAACTAAGGGATGATGTGACATCCGGAAATTTTTTTTATTATTATATAATTTTCGGGACGAAAATTCTTTCAACTAGGGGATGATGTGACAATCCGGACTTTTCATCTTAACTCAGTTAACAATTCCGTTAAACTTTCTGTTAAAAACCTAACCCCGTTAGCTAATCCAGTTAGATCTAACTTCAGGGACTTGTTCTACCAATTCCTGAACTTGTATTCATGAATACAGAAGGACTAAACATGCAATTACCTCATTCTCAATTTCTGTTTAACTTTAGGAAGTCAAACCCGTATCATCAATCCAAATTCAATCCTAGGATTCGTTTATTTTGAAATTGTAACGGAATTCTCAGACTAATCACATTCCCGTTCATCAATAAGTGTTTAAACACGTCATTGATTCGTAATCAAGCTCAATAATGGGTAATAAACCCGTAACCGTCGATATCATTGTCTTATATCACCGAATTCATAAAAATCGTATAACCATTACACGCTTTGAGCCTCGGCACTCGGTAATCGATCCTCACTAAAACTCTTGCACACGCTAATTTGATCAGAGAAACAGTCGCGGTCGCCGGAGATCAAAACAGTTGCGGTCGACACCCGTTCTACTCGTGCACCTTCCCTTCGACACCAATTCTGGTAACCAATCCCACCCTTAGCTTCGTTTTTACCCTCTGAATGAAAGCCCTATGATTATCGGGGATCGTAACATCGAATTGATCGAAACCCAGAATCTAGGGTTCATACGAAACTCAATTTGGGGCTTTTGATTCTAGACTCGATCATAATCCAATTAATCCACATGGTTAGCTTCGTAATCGGTCACTCATCGAAAGCCCTAAGTTTATTTTATCAATTAACATCGAATTGATCACAATCCGTAATCTAGGGTTTGTTCATAATTCGATTTGGAGGTTTCGATCTTAAACGTCATCTCAATCAAATTAACCTATACCAGTGGATTCGCAATGCTCCTTTGAACAAAAGCCCTATGATGTTAAACCTTGATAACATCCAATTTAATAAATTTGATTTGGTGTTCATAACTAGGGTTTCGACCCTTCATTTGGTAATTAATCGGTCTTAAACGTGTTAGTTTTGCAATTAAACACATACTCAGATTCGCAATAGCACGACGAGCAAAACCCCTTACTGATTTGAACTTTCGTCATCAAAATTTCGTCTATGGGGGCTAGGGTCGATCGCGATTGGATGTGGGGGGGAAATTAAAGAGACTCAATTGATAAAAACGTTTGAGTCAGGATCTGTTTGCAATTTGGGTTAGAGCTGAGTTGGTTAAGTGTGTGTGCTTATAGGGGAGAGACCCGGGTTCAAGTCTCTCCACCCGCATTTATTTTTAAACCATTTTCCTAGATACTATTTTAATATAAAACCAAATGTTATATTATTAAAATAATATATTAAAATGTTTAAACCGGGAAAACCACCCATAGGCTCGGGTTTGGTTTGTAACTCATATTTATTATTAAAACTCATTTATAAAATAATATTTATATTATTTTCAACCCAAAACTCCAACTAAAAATAATATATTTATATATATTATTTTCATCACGTTCATAAACATTTTTGTAACGCTTCAAAGTTATAAATAATATAATTACTTTTATTATTTACACTTGTTATATCCTCGAATACAAATGATAAATTATTATTTTGTCACGCAAGTTAATTGTTTACGTTACTTCGGTAAACTTAAAAATAATATAATAAATTATATTGTTTTCCTAGACTTCTAGTTAATGACAAAACGCTCGAATATATTTATTATATATTTATTTTGTCATTCGTCGCGTAACGTATACATCTTAATTATTAATTAAAGAATTCTTATCCTCGTGGACACGTTCGTCTACTCGTTGGTCCTACACATGTTTTAGGACATTCAAATCTCCGTGTCGTCGTCACAAATCCCAATGTGTTCCTAACTTATGTGTTTATGATTCTAGGGCATACGTAAGCCGTGGAGGCTATCATTTGAGGTTCTAAATCTCATACTTGTGTGATACTACCTACTACGCAACGCAGGTGAGTTTCACGGCCCCTTTTTACTTGTTTTCCTATTGGGGGAGAAACATGCATACACACGAACATTATTTTTACTTGTTTTCCCGTTGGGGAGAAACACGCATACACACAATCATTATTTTTACTTGTTTTCCCATTGGGGAGAAACATGCATACATATGAATATCATTTTACTTGTTTTCCCATTGGGGAGAAACATGCGTACAAACAAACAGCATCTTACTTGTTTTCCCGTTGGGGAGAAACATGCATACGAACAGGCATCCGTTACTTGTCTCCCAGCCAGGGAGAGACATACACACGGACATGGATCACATAGTATTTCATTACCACTTGTGTACCTAAGTGCAAACATAACATGCAAAGTCCTTACACACTCGGAACGTTAATATATGAAGTATAGCGAGGAAATTTGAGTAGTACTACTGGGTTTAACAAACCCCACCAGGGTTAGTCGTGCTAACTAGATTGGAGGTCTAACAGGTGTAAATTGTCCTTAACACTTGCCATTTGTTGATGTTAGCAATGGCGGAAGGCACCCAAACATAAACAGTCAGCTTCGGTTGCGAACACTTAGAGTAACTTGTACATTGTCTAGCTAGCAATAGGTGTGAATTACGTATGTGGATCCAGCAACACTCAAACAGTTTATTTACATACAAACCTGTGAACTCACCAACCTTGTGTTGACACTTTTTCTTACATGTTTATCAGGTCGCTTTGGCACAGGTTGCGCACTTAGGACATGCATGGAGTCCTACCGTCATATCATTCATTTCAAATATTTTAAATAGTTTATTTAATTACATTAATTGACGCTTGTTGCGTGTAATTATTTTTACTTCATTTTAACGTTTACGCTTCCTCATTAACTCTGAACTTTTATGTTATGACATTTCAAGTCCCATATAGTGTTGTTTGATGTAACTAATGACTGAGATCCTGGTGTGTCACCTTCCAAACGGTAAAACGCCATTAGTGGATTTTGGGGGTGTGACATGCATAAAGAAGACGATTCAATAAAGTTAGCTAGTTTAGCTTTAACGTGTAAAATTAGCTTTTGTATAAAAGATCAACTGTCTGTGTTCGATCTGATCCTTAGAATCAAGGGTCTGTCTTGATTCTAAGTTAGTATAAATACTGTGTAAACACTTCATTGTGTGTGTGCTTTTTGTGCTTTCGAATTAGAGTTTTCATTTGTAATCGTTTATTCTCAAAGCTTAATACAACAGTGTTCTTATCAGTATTCTTTCTATTTACTCGATTGTAATTGTGTAGTTGTTATTGTTTTCGCCAATCTCAACTAAGAACAGAACCATCTTGTAATTTCACGATCCTACAAGTGGTATCAGGGCTTTGGCTCAGATTAAACAAACTAACACTTGTTTAATCACTTCTGGTTCTATTCTAAACTCTTTTTGTTTATCAAGTCACCTAAAACCACGAAACAAAAATGGCACAAAGCAATGGTTTTGAAGATATCGGCAGCATCAACCGACCACCAAGATTGGTGTCTGGAGAAGACTACGACATGTGGAAAAATCGCATGGAAAGTTTTTTCTGCTATCAGGAGTACGGAATGTGGAAATCCATCAGGGATGGACCCTATATTCCCATGGTGGCATCTGTTGACTCTCGAGGACCATCAGTTCCAAAGGATCCCTCCAAGTACTCGGATGAAGATATAAAAAAGATGGAGGTAGACTTCAAGGTACTAGGAGCTATCCAAATGTGCCTTCCAAATGAAGTTTTTCATAACTTCAGAAGTCACAAAACCGCCAAAGAGCTCTGGGAGGCTCTTGAGAAGATTTTTGCTGGCTCAGAAGAAGTCAAAGAAAATAGAAGGAACATCCTGAAGCAGCAGTACGAAAACTTCGTATGGAAGGAAGGTGAGTCCTTAACTGTTTTATATAATAGATTTACTTATCTTGTAGGAGAGCTGCAGTGCTCAAATGTGAAACTGGAGAATGAGGATATTCTCAAAAAGTTCATCAGGTCTTTACCTAGCTGCTGGACACTCTACACGGTGTCCATTGGAAGAACTGAGAATCTGAAGACTCTCCAAATGACTGAGCTCTTCGGTATGCTGAAGACTTATGAGCTAGAGATGATTCAAGCAAAAGAACTAAGTTCAAGCTACAAAACAGCTTGAACATCCACCACCACCTCTTCTGCTCTTCACTCTGAGTACTCAGGTCCTAGTACTAGCAACTACTATCCTCCCATATTCACACATCCTCAAACTCCTACCTCTAAAACAAACACATCACCATTTCTTCTTGAAGCTCCTTCTCAATCCTCATCCACTGCTGCTTTTGTTTCTGAAAACTCAAGCAACATGTACTTTATCAAGGAGGATCTTGAGTGCTTCCATCCAGATGATCTAGAAGAAATGGATATACAGCACTCGTATGCCATGCTCTCTATAAGAGCAAAAAGGTTCTACTCTAGAACCGAAAGACCCATTCCAAGCAACAGCTCCAACACCAGAGTTGGCTTGGATAAAAGCAAACTGAAATGTTACAACTGTAACCAACTGGGTCATTTTGCTAGAGAATGCAAGGTACCTAGGACAAACCCAGCAGCTCACCAAGCCCAACCAAGACATCAACAGCAACAAGCTACTCCTCCAGCTCAAACTGCAACTTGTGCAGCTGTTGGAACATCTGACTTTGACTGGAGCTTCCAGTATGAAGATCTGCCTACTAACAACCAAGCTCTTATGGTAGACACAACTGAGATACCGCCTCAGGTATATGAACATGTTTGTTCCCAAGCCTGTATTGATAAGGTTTTAGGCTACAGAAAGCATAATCAAAACCTAATAGATCAAAATGAAGAGTTTCATCAAATGAAATCTGAATTCAAAAAGGTTGAAGACAGTTACAAAGAAAAAATTAACTGCCTAAAGAAAGAGATTTTATCATTAAAACATGAACAAACCAATCTTGAAACTCAGATTGATGATCTTCTTGTCAAATTAAAAGCTACCAGAGCAGAATTAGCAGAGCAGAAAGTTCACATTAACAAATATGAATTTGCATCCAAAAAGCTGGAAAGACTTCTGGATGCTCAAATTCATGATAAGGTAAAAACTGGTGTGGGGTATCATGCTAAACAATATCAAGCCGTTGCACCTCCTGCTGACTACGTTGCCATCCATGAACCAAGCTTTAATTTGGCATATCTTGATATGGCAAACAGAAATCTTGATCCTTCTAAGGATGAACCATTGGTACACGAATGCACTACCTCATTAGAGTCTGATTCAACTTACTCAGACTCCATTGAAACAAGTGAAGCTTCATCTCCTCCTGCCCCTCAAGTCACTCTGACTAAAGATGAAGTCCATTCAGCTCAAGTACCAGCCATTTCAGTACCAGTTCCTACACCATTCAAACAAATCAAAGTTAGCTATCCTCCAGAAGGTAGGAAACTAAATACTGAAAAGGGCCAGTCATCATCTTCAGTCCAGCCAAGGAAGGTGGTTGACATATGTCATGCACCTGGCGAAAGGGTTCCATATAAAAAACATTGGAAGAAGCTACTTTTGAGCACAACAAAGCTCACCCTTGGAATTTCAAAGACCTTCTCAAAAGAAAGGAGTATGTATATCTTTCAAAGGATAAAATGGCAAAATCATGTTTTGTCTGTGGAAAATATAACCACACTGCCAGCACCTGTTTCTACTACATTCAGCAGCAAAGAAACCTCAAGCAACATGCTTTTGAGAAGACAAAGAAGAACAAACAGGTAAGAGGTTTTGAAGTTAAGACAACTCAATCCAGAAAATCTCTTTCTCCACTAAGAGAACAGTTGTCAAAACCTCAACAATCTTGCATCATCTGTGGAGAATCAGACCACTTTGCTGCAAATTGTAAGTCAAATCCTTTCAATCAGATTCTTCTTCCAACCCCAGTTATACAAAAATCTATAGGCAAGGTGAAGAAGGATAAGCATACATCTGTCTCTAAGCCATCAGCAGCCAAAATAACTGCTGCTGATCGAGTAAAGACCAAGCAACCAAAAGGAAGGCCTTCAGCAGCAACAAAGTCTGCAGCTGCTCAAGTAAAACCATCAGCAGCAGTAAAACCATCAGCAGCAACAAAATTTGTTGCTGATAAGCCTATATCCTCAGATACAACATTTGCTGCTGAAAGGACAAAGAGAGCTGGAAAACCACCAACTCAACAATGGAAGGTAAAGAAACCACCAAGCATCATCATCGGTTCAGTTGAGTGCGTCTATCCTTTGGTGTAAATATGTCTGTCTTATATTGTAAATAAAAGTTATATCTTAGCAGCATCCTTTTGGCTGCTGACAGGTCTAATTTTCAGCAGCAAAGAATTTGCCCCTGACTACTTGAACTTATCAGAAGGAACAAGTTTCCTGCAGATAGTTTTAAGGATGTCAGCAGCAACATCCTTGCTACAGATCATTGCATCTATCAGCAGCAATTAAGTCTGCTGCTAACAAACTTAACCTTCCGCAGCAACCAAGCTTGCAGCGGACAGGCTTATCCATCCGCAGCAACCAAGTTTGCTGCTGATGGGTAAATTTAAGTCTAAATTAACTTTTACCCGTTGTAAAAGAAATTAACGTCAGTCTTTACCATGACTGCCTCGGTGCATTACAGCTGTAACAATAAAAGGTAAATAAGGTTGTACTGTACAAGTCGTTTTGCTTTTTCTCTCATCTGCCGTTATAAGACCAAATCAAATTTTCTTTATCACCTCCTTACATTCAATTCAACCCTAACCAACTATCCCTCTAGAATCAAACGGCTATGGCAGATATCGACAACCCAGATGACAAGTTTTCCACATACCATAACCTAACAACATACCTTACCAAAGGAAAGAAATCCGATGGTTTTGACGATATGATCGATTTCTTATGTCGATCAAAGATCTACTTTGCACTCACCACCAACCCTACCATATATATCCCTCACATGGAGGATTTCTGGAGTACCGCCGTCTACTCAACCGAACAGGGGATTCCCCAAATCAAAGCCAAAGTAGACGGCAAGCATATCACCATCTCGGAAGCTACACTCAGAAAACATCTTAAGCTTCAAGATGAGGGAGCAGCCATCTCATACTCGAAGGACGAATACATGAGGACCTTTGTCTCCATTGGATACACTGGAAATCAAACCGAGTATACGATCGAGAAGGCGTTGATGGGCCCTCCATGGAAGTATCTCTGCCACACTCTTCTTCAATGCATACCTCAGAAGAGGAGTGGATGGCATCAAGTGAGCTCTGCACTGGCCTCCGCCTTCCATGGTATGGTCACTAACCAAGGCTTCAACTTTGCACATCTCATTTTTTAGGGTTTACGATATAACCTTCAAGAGGGTGCAAAGCAGCAATTTTTCATGTACCCAACATTCCTGCAGGAAGTTTTCAATCAATAACTAAAAGAACTTTCAAAACCTGCAAGAATCTACATCATGTTGGGTGATAAAAATAACATTTTTCAAAGCATGAGGATTATTTCCAAAAAGTTCTCAGGGGTCAACGTTCCATTGTTATCTACAATGTTGAATGTACAAAGTACGCCAGGTGGCAGTTCAGCAATCCCAGCTGATACTGATCCCACACCCTCCACCTCACATCCTGAACAATAGTCTGCATCCACCATTCGAATCCCTATGCATACTACTGAGGATGTACAGGTACAAAAATTACTTACACCACTTTTGGATGTTTTTGTTCAACCGGAACACAGGGCCCCGGTTGCAACAACATATACAAGAAAAAGGGGCAAGAGAACTCTTTCTTCTCTTGCCTCCAAGGCCCAAACCCAACCTAACAGCCCTCACTCAGAATCACAACATTCTGGTGAGAATATCATAAGGGAAAGCCACATTATTAGGGAGACTCCTTAGGATGCCTCTCTATAAGATCAGGATCACTTCCCGGATCCGTAGAACAGCCCCCTGAGCCCTTCCTTTCTCTTCTGAACTTAAGTGTTGAGGAACCTGATCAAGATGATGTACCTTCCCCAACTACCACTATATCGGAGGTACTGATTGATCTTGCTTCCAACACACCCAACCCAAGTTCCTCTACCCTGAAGGTCCACTCTAGGAGTTATGAAAGAGTGGATGTGGAAGAGGCTGTCACTGCTGCTGGTCCATCAAATGACCAGGAGGACAGTGACAACATTGTTAAGACCTCAACCACGACAACTCACAGTGAGGATGTTTCCTTGGAAACTCCCTTCACTGAGAGGAATCCCAGGTGCCAAGAAACCATGGGTGATGGGGATGAAGAGGCTAGGCCTAAGGCCCCATCTGGGTCCAAGGATTTCACAACTGTGGATGAGGATAGACTGAAACTTCATAACTTGGAATTGACGGCCAGGTGGCTATGCTAGAGGTTGAAGTGTCCAAACTAAGACACCAAGTCTCTATGCATGAAGCCCATCAATGCCAAACTTTAACCACTCCCTCTCTTGTTTCAGTAGGCATCCAAACTGATGCTTACTTGTCTATTGATGCAACCAAAAAGGGGAAGATGGTCTCAATGGAGGAAGACACAGACAGTCTTGACGACTGGATTCAAGAGCAGGTTGTAATTCAAAGCTCACTATTCAAGCCGGCTTTTGTACAAATTCATGACTTGCCAGTCTCAGACAACAAAGAAGAAGTGACATTTGAAGACTGGAAGTTGGTCGTCAGGGCTGTTGATGAAATGATGAATGATGCTGAAGACACAGAACAAACAAATACATCATTCAGCATCCTTCCTGTAGCAGCAGCCATCATAAGTCAATCCACTACCCCCCAACTGTTTCAAACTACACAAAAGCTAGAATTTGACTCCATTCTAGCTTGGGGGTATGATGGATCAGCTGAGAAATTTTGGATTGGATGGGAGTTTAGTGGAGTAGAAGAGCTAAACTGGAACTCTCAATGCCCTCCAAGTCCTACAACTGTATTTAACATACTGCATCAACACTTCATCAGATCTCTCAGCAGAACTTGTCATTGGCAGGTTCCATGACTTGATGGAGGATAATCTACCCCACTTCGAAAGACTAATACAAAAAGCAAAACGGGTAGCTTATCCTGAATCTTCGGCAGCAGCAGTAAGAAGACTGACTCCTAGAAGACTTGACATTATAAGGAGCAGTCTTCTCACTAAAGAAGAAATTTGCTGCTTAAGAAGATTTATGTACTCCGTCATGGTCAAAGACTTAGATGTGCTAGGTTGGACAAGCACTAAGTCTCATGACCACACCTTCTTACTAAGCAACGCTTCCTCTCTCACCATCAACACCAGGAACATCTTGTCACTTCCTACAGACTTTCTCGACAAGATCTTTCAACTCTGGGCAAATATCTGCAATGTCAATTCACGTGAAAGCCAAGCAATGATAGCTACTGTCAGAGCCAAACTTGAACACGTAGGAAGAATTACTGAGGAAGTATATGTGTCAAACTCTAACACTGATATTGACTCACCTCCCCCTCGAGTGGACATCTGGCTGCAGCATACGAGTCAAGATCAACAATCAAAGAAATGCTGAAAGAAGTCAAAAGTCCTGAGTGCAAATCGGATGAAGCCATTGACCTTCCCTTGTTCACCTCTCAATCTGCCAATGAAGCTGAGGCTGAGATCCCAATAGCAGCACCATCATCTGCTGTTGTGGTTAGTGAAGCCGAAGCAGAGGCATCCAATATAAACAAGGGAAAGGGAATCATGACAGATGAAAATGAAGAGAGATTGCAAAAAGAGAAAAGAGAGAGGGAAGAAAAGAGAAGAAGAAGAGAAGAAGAGGAGATGGCTGACATTAAAAAGGCTCAAGAAAGAAAAACTACCATTCTCCTCAGAGAACAAACCATCCAGCTGTATGATAGGCAGCTGGATGAACTGAAAAGAAAGATTCCTACAGTTGACCAGATTGAAGAAGATACAGCTCTTGCTCTTCAACTGCAGGAACAATTTGACAGAGAAGAAGAAGAATTGGAGAAGAAGAAGAAGAAGAAAGAAGAAGCTAAGTTCAGAATAACCGATTCTGAACTAGCCAAAGAAATGAGGGAGGAGTGGGTAAAGGCTCTAGTTTCTCAAGGTGAGGATGCAGACTACCTTGAGAAACTATCAAATAAAGAAGTCTACAGAGCTTTCATGGGTCAGCAAGGTCAATTGGCAAAGAAGAAACAGGCTGAAGAAGAAGAAAAAGCGAAACAACAGTCCAAGAAGACCATTGCCTTTAATAAACGGACCCATGAAGAAAGGAAGGTCATGACTGACTTCCTTAAGGCTAGAGGAGAGAGTGGACAGAGGCTAGGTCCCATGAACTTCGTAAACCTGCAAGCCCTCTACTTCAAAGTCAAGAAGGATGAGGAAGAAAGATTGGGGAAGAAGAGATCCAAGAAAAGGGTACCTATTCAGGAAGAAAAAGAAACAAAAGCAAAGAAACCCAAGCCTTCTCCCTCACCTACCTCTTCCTCAGTCCAACAACCTTCCACTCTCCTCCCCAAACCCTCCACTCCTCCACCCAAAAAGTCCAAACCATCCCACCCCGCTCCCACTCATCAACAGCCTCCCTTAAAGAAATCCAAACCAACACCTAAACCAGAACACTCAAGAGACATAGTTGACTGGGTCTATAATCCACATGATCAAAGGTTTGAGATCTTAAGGGGGAGAACTGAAAGAAGAAGATCTATCTACAGATCTGTTGATGAAGTTCTGCAATTGCCAGATTCTGATCTTAACAGAATTTTGGAGCTGGGTGAAGCTCATGAGCCTGCGACTGAGGGTGGGAAACTTCTTGTGCTAGCCATCAAACACTACTTCAACCCTAGCAAAGATGTGATCATTGACATCAAACCACTCAAGTCCCACTCTCCATTTGTAAGTTGGTCCTATAATGCTGATTTGGATGAGTTCACTTTAACTGATGTAAGGAAGCAGAAGATGATATGTTCAAGCAAAACAATCTACAAAATGCCACACAAAGACATCAAGACTCTGTCTGCACTTCCACTGAACAATCCCAGAAAGGATCCAAGAGGCTATGAAGTTGAAAGGATAGTCAGCCACATGCAAAAGCTTCAGCAGCAAAGTGATTAGAAAAATTTTGGTCGCATCAGTCTAGGGGGAGTTTGTCGAATCAAAGACTGATGGCTTCTAAATTATTCTAAGTACAAATGCTGCTGATAGGCTTATCAGCAGCATTCAACACATGTTGCTGCTGATAGGCTTATAAGCAGCATTCAACACATGTTGCTGCTGATAGGCTTATCAGCAGCATTCAGCACTTGTTGCTCCTGATAGGCTTATCAGCAGCATCATTCTCATTCTTGCTGCTGATAGCTATGTTCCTTAAAGACAAATCGTTGCAGCTGACTATCCATACCAAGCGTCACTGACAACTTTCTGCATATGCAACTGACACACTCAAAGCAGAAGTAACCTCAATGGCACAACCAATAAAACTCAGCAATGCTCTTCTCCAGACATGCAAGCAATGATGCATAAAGAAGACGCTTCAATAAAGTTAGCTAGTTTAGCTTTAACGTGTAAAATTAGCTTTTGTATAAATGATCAACGGTCTGTGTTCGATCTGATCCTTAGAATCAAGGGTCCGGCTTGATTCTAAGTTAGTATAAATACTGTGTAAACACTTCATTGTGTGTGTGCTTTTTGTGCTTTCGAATTAGAGTTTTCATTTGTAATCGTTTATTCTCAAAGCTTAATACAACAATGTTCTTATCAGTATTCTTTCTGTTTACTCGATTGTAAATGTGTAGTTGTTATTATTTCCGCCAATCTCAACTAAGAACGGAACCATCTTGTAATTTCACGATCCTACAGTCAATGTTTGTAGAGCCAAGGCACTTGCTGTCACACCCCGACCGATGGCGGAATCATCGGGGCGGGACATGTAAGACTGTTCATAGCACATGGTTGACTAGATTGAAATAATATTAAGGTCAAATTTCCATTACACAAAATCCAAGTACAAAATCAAATTCAAACAAGAAACATAAACAACTCATAATATTCTTGATTTATTTTGCTAAGTCCAAATCCTATGTTGAACACGTCTTGTATCAATCTCACATATTGGGGCCTGAAACATGAATAAAATAAAGTCAACTAAAAAGTTGGTGAGTATAACACAGTTGTATATAGATAGCATATAGTTGAAAACAAATCCTTTACAAGACATGATAAAATAAGGCATTTATGGGGAGCCGCTATTGTGTAACCAAGTACAATCAAACCTTAGTAACTAGTATGCAAATTGTGTTGTCGGTATCAATCACCTCCACTTGGGTGGGTTTGTCAGACTCAATAGATCTATCATTGAAAACCGTCGGCTTGTATAGTTAATGATTGTACATAATAGCATGCAAAAGTTAGCACAAATAGTCCTCGGGCATAAAGCTCAAATTGCACACATGAATGTAATAGGTTTTGTAATTGTGTTGTTTGCGTAAATGTAAACACGTAATTTGTATATAGTTCATGTTTCACCCCAAAAGTGTAAAAGAGTAAAAGGGGGTTGTGAATACTCACTTGGTATGGAAGTGAAGCTAACAAGGAATATAGATAGCAAATAAGATCCTTGAAATGCACACTTTAACCTAAAGAGTAATATGTATTGAATCACATAGATGCATAAAGTTTAAGTCTAAAATGAAAGTTGAATTTGTATATAAAACCATTGATTTGTATTTAAAAAGTATTGGATAAAATATATAAAGTTTGAGGTAAAATATGTTTGAAACAATTTAATTTGGTTTGAATTAAATAAATAAGTGTATAACTCTAGTTTATGTAAATATTAATTGCAATTAAGTATAAGTGAATGAATGATTTTGTAAATTAAATAAATCATCATTATTTATAAATTTTGTAACTTAATTGTTTAAAATATCATTTAAGTGTAAGTTGATAAATAAATTTAATTTTTATAAACTTTTCAATAATTTATATTTATGTCAAGATTAAACTTTTAATCTATTTTTTTAAATATAGAAAACATATTTTTATAAAATCTGAATCATTTATTGATTAAAATATAAAAATTATAATTTTGATACAAATTCTGAGTCTAGCACGACCGTGCCTCGGAAGGGCACGATCGTGCTCAAGCCACGGGCGCGACCGCGCTAGTCGGGGCGCGACCGGGTTGATCAACAGGAGCACAATCTAGACAAGTTTGACAGGCACGACCGTGCCTTGGCCCGGCACGGTCATGTCTATGATCTTTAGACACAACAGGGACTAGCCCAGAGGGCATGACAAGGTCTGGACAGGAGGACACGACCGCGCTGCTAATCGGCACGACCGCGCTAAATGAGGCACGGCCGCGCTAGATGAATAGCGCGACCGTGTCTTTTCCAAATCAGACACGAATTGACAGATTCTTGTATTTTAAACAATGTAATTGATAGGGCTTTTGATTAATGGGTTATTACGAGTCTAATAATATAAATTAATTGTATGGAAATCGTGTTTAAGAGTGGAATCGATTAAATCCTTTTTTATCAATATGAGAATTCTGGTTCAGGACGATTCTTATGATGGAAGCCCCAATTAACAGAGGCCTTTTGATACAGATATTGAAATGAATAAATTAGAGGATTCAATTAACCTGAATAGAAGCGAATCGATAGAGAATGGTAAAGAGGAAGCTCCGGCGTCGACGGCTTGGGTTCCGGCGATCTTTGCTGCAACTCCGGTCAATGCAGATAGTCCAGGAGTTTCAGGGATGACTGAGAATCGAGACTTTACTGCTGGATTTGAGAGAATTCGGTTTGAAATACGAATTCTAGTTTCTTGGAAAGCTTGAGAGAGAATTTTCTTTGAGTTTCACGAATTTTGATTAATTGGATGAAAGGAGAATAATTGGCAGTATTATTTTGAAGGCATAACGTAATTCGGTTACGGATTCGAGCAATCGGGCGATTAAAGTTGCAGTTACGATTCCGCTGTTTCGCAGGCGCGACCGTGCCAAAAATAGGCGCGACCGTGCTAGGATGAAGCACGACCGTGCTAACTAGGGTTTCTTGATATTTTCCAACTTTAGTCCTTGACTTTTCAGGTTTGATAAGTTTGAATAAAATAGTTTCTTGCATAGTGTTTTAATGTATATAATCTAGTAAAACTTGCGAATTTGTATAGAATTATTGCATTAAATTTACGGCGAGAAAATAATGAGCCATTGCACGAGTATAGAACTTGAAATTGCATTACATTGAATTGAAATAGGAATACTAAAAATCCGAGATGTTACAGTCTCCCCATGTTGAGAGAATTTCGTCCCGAAATTTAGCTAGAGGAAACAACATTATTAGTAAAAAGATGAGGATACTTGAGCTTCATTTGGTCTTCTCGTTCCCAAGTGAACTCAGGACCACGCTTAGATTCCCAACGAACTTTAACGATAGGAATGCGACTTCGCTTGAGTTGCTTGACTTCACGATCCATAATTTCCACCGGTTTCTCAATGAAGTGCATCTTTTCATCAATGCGCACGTCGTCAAGCGGTATATGGAGATTTTCGTCGGCGAGACACTTCTTTAGATTAGATATATGAAATGTAGGATGCACATTGCCAAGAGATGGAGGTAACTCGAGATTGTAAGCCACTTTCCCAATCCTTTCAAGGATTTTGAACGGACCAACATAACGAGGTGATAACTTGCCTTTCTTTCCAAAACGGATCACACCCTTCCATGGAGATACCTTAAGAAGAACGAGATCACCGACTTGGAATTCCAAGGGTTTTCGACGTTTGTCGACATAACTCTTTTGCCGACTCCTCGCTACTCGAATATTTGTCACGGATTTGAATAATCTTGTCGGAAGTTTCTTGAATTAACTCAGGACCGGTGATTTGTGCTTCACCAATCTCGTTCCAACAGATCGGAGAACGACACTTGCGACCATAGAGAGCTTCGAATGGAGCCATGTTGATACTTGTGTGGTAGCTATTGTTGTAAGAAAACTCAATGAGGGATAAATGTGAATCCCAATTTCCACCAAAATCGATTACACAAGCTCTAAGCATGTCTTCAAGAGTTTGGATTGTTCGCTCGGTTTGACCATCAGTTTGCGGATGGTAAGCCGTGCTCAAATCCAATCGAGTACCAAGAGCCTTTTGGAGAGATTGCCAAAATCGAGAAGTGAACCGAGCGTCTCTATCGGATATTATGTTCAAGGGAACACCATGACGGCTCACGATTTCATCAATGTAAATTCGGGCTAATTTCTCCACTTTGAACTCTTCACGAATAGGCAAGAAGTGGGCAGATTTGGTGAGACGATCAATGATCACCCAAATACTATCATAACCACTCGAGGTGCGAGGGAGCTTGGTAATGAAATCCATAGCTAAATTTTCCCATTTCCACACGGGAATTTCCGGTTGTTCAAGCAAACCAGAAGGACGTTGATGTTCGGCTTTGACTTTGGAGCAAGTTAAGCATTTGGCAACATAAAGAGCAATGTCCGTCTTCATACCAGGCCACCAATAAAGTTGGCGAAGATCTTGGTACAATTTATCCGCACCAGGATGAATAGAATAACGAGTCTTATGAGCCTCGTTCATGAGAAATGCACGGAGATCATCGCGATCGGGAACCCAAATACGATTCAAATAATATAGTAAGCCATTGGGTTTTGATTCAAGAAGAAGTTCAACACCACACGACATTTCTTCATACATGTTACCCTCGGTTACCGAGACGTGTTGAGCGTCTAAGATACGGGTTTGAATATTGGTTTGAATACGGGCACAATGAAGCATAACATGGTCCTTTCGACTCAAAGCATCGGCTACGACATTCGCTTTGCCGGGATGGTAACGAATTTCGCAGTCATAGTCGTTAAGGAGTTCGACCCAACGTCGTTGCCTCATATTGAGTTCTTTTTGGTTGAAGATATGTTGAAGACTTTTGTGGTCGGTGAATACCACACATTTCGTGCCATATAGGTAACGTCTCCAAATCTTTAACGCGAATACGACCACACCCAACTCGAGATCGTGCGTCGTATAATTATTTTCATGAATTTTGAGTTGTCTTGATGCATAAGCGATCACTTTTCCTCGTTGCATGAGGACACAACCAAGACCTTGGTTAGAAGCATCACAATAGATAACTAGATCATCATTTCCATCGGGGAGAGTTAATATGGGAGCATTGCACAACTTATGCTTAAGAGTTTGGAAAGCTTCTTATTGTTTCGGTCCCCATTCATAAGTTTTACCCTTATGAGTCAAAGCGGTAAGAGGGACAGCAATCTTTGAGAAGTTTGAGATGAAACGACGATAATAACCCGCAAGACCAAGAAATGAACGAACTTCGGTAGGAGTCTTCGGGGCATTCCAATTCTTAACCGTTTCAATCTTAGCAGGATCAACATGAATACCCTTGTCGTTGACGATGTGACCAAGAAATTGAACTTCTTTTAACCAAAATTCACATTTGGAGAACTTGGCATATAGTTGTTCTTTCTTCAAAAGGTCCAAAACCAATCTAAGGTGTTCTTCATGGTCGGCTTTAGTCTTGGAATAGATTAAGATATCGTCAATGAAAACCATTACGAATTTATCAAGGTACGGTTTGCACACACGATTCATGAGGTCCATGAAAACTGCAGGTGCATTGGTTAACCCGAAAGGCATAACCATGAACTCGTAATGACCATACCTTGTTCGAAAAGCAGTCTTAGGAATGTCATCTTTTTGAACACGAAGCTGATGATAACCGGATCGAAGATCAATCTTCGAGAAGCAAGTAGAACCTTGAAGTTGATCAAAGAGATCATCGATTCTAGGCAAGGGATAACGGTTCTTGATAGTAAGCTTGAACTACGGGTGCAACTTGATTAACGGGTACAGCAGGAGTAACCACAGCAAAATTTCTAACTTTCCTCTTTCTATTATTGCGAGAGGGCTCGGTTGTGGCTTCTTTATTGTGAGTAGGAGGGGTTACGGTTTCAGAAACTTTCTTAGAACCCTTTTTGGTAAGAGTCCCAGCTTTCACATGATTATCAGTTAAAGTAGCAGATAGACGAATAGCATCCTCCAGAGTAGCAGGATTTCTACCTAAGACAGTATCTTGGATTTGTCTTGGTAGCCCACCAATATATTTCTCAATACAACGGGACAAAGGAGTGACCATGTGGGGCACTAGAAGACTCAACTCATGGAACCGAGTTGTATATGCTAAGCTTTCCCCACTATCTTGGGTAAGATCCCAAAATTCAGCTTCTAACTTTTTCACTTCATTTCTAGGACAGAACTCCTCGGTCATAAGCCTTTTGACCTCATCCCAAGGTAAGGCCATAGCTACATCAACACCCATATTTCTTTTCTCCCCATTCCACCATGTAAGTGCCCGTTTTTGTAGGACACTTGTAGCATGACGAACACGGAGGTTGTCGGGACAGTCACTATTGAGAAAGGTATTCTCAATGCTTTCGAACCACTGAAGGAGTCCAGTAGCTCCTTCGGTACCATAGAACTTTAGGGGATTGCACGAATTGAAGTGTTTGAAGGTGCATTGAGGTGGATTGTTACCACCATTTCCACCATTTCCACCATTATTACCACTATTGCTTCCATTTCCACCATTGTTGCCATTGGTGGCACCATTGGCTTGGGTGAGTTGTGTCACCAATTGGGTAAGAATAGCAGCAATGTCGGAGTTGGCGTTGGTTGCGGGAGCACGACGAGGAGGCATTCTACAGATTTTCACAAGACAAGAAAAAAGATCGTAAGAACTTATGAGAATTGCTAGGATTTAATATAGGATGAGATAACCAAGTAAAAATAGATGTTCATAGTTTGGATTGTACTCAAAAGTGATAAAATCACTTGAATACTAAGGCATATTAAGGTTAATTTAAACTTATATAATTTTCAAGGAGACATGCTTTAGCCTATAGGTAAACACTCATCTCGGGAATTCCCAGGAAAGCATACGGGTCCCTCGGTTGATTGGGATTTATGCGAAATGCTTTCCTAGACAGAAAACCCAAAATACAGGTGTCACCCTTCCAGATTGCACGTGTCCTCAAATAATTTAACAAGTTTAAAAACCTTAACGAAGAAATAAAAATTTTAAAGATTTTTGCTTCAAGAATTTTCCACATGCTTAGAAAGGATAAGGATAGAAAAGAAGATAGAAATATTATGAGGTTTTAGAATATAGGAAAGGATATTATTTATTTAATTATTAAGAATATCCTAATAAGTCATGGATTTAAAACACATAAGTCATCATAATGCAATAAGTAATCATACTAAACATGTAACATATAACATATAGCACATAGCATGTAACACATAGCACAAAAATCATGAAGCATAGTATAAGTGGGTGTCCTAAAGTTATAGTCTAGGTCAAGGTGTCTAATAACCTAATTCCCTATAACCAAGGCTCTGATACCAATCTGTCACACCCCGACCGATGGCGGAATCATCGGGGCGGGACATGTAAGACTGTTCATTGCACATGGTTGACTAGATTGAAATAATATTAAGGTCAAATTTCCATTACACAAAATCCAAGTACAAAATCAAATTCAAACAAGAAACATAAACAACTCATAATATTCTTGATTTATTTTGCTAAGTCCAAATCCTATGTTGAACACGTCTTGTATCAATCTCACATATTGGGGCCTGAAACATGAATAAAATAAAGTCAACTAAAAAGTTGGTGAGTATAACACAGTTGTATATAGATAGCATATAGTTGAAAACAAATCCTTTACAAGACATGATAAAATAAGGCATTTATGGGGAGCCGCTATTGTGTAACCAAGTACAATCAAACCTTAGTAACTAGTATGCAAATTGTGTTGTCGGTATCAATCACCTCCACTTGGGTGGGTTTGTCAGACTCAATAGATCTATCATTGAAAACCGTCGGCTTGTATAGTTAATGATTGTACATAATAGCATGCAAAAGTTAGCACAAATAGTCCTCGGGCATAAAGCTCAAATTGCACACATGAATGTAATAGGTTTTGTAATTGTGTTGTTTGCGTAAATGTAAACACGTAATTTGTATATAGTTCATGTTTCACCCCAAAAGTGTAAAAGAGTAAAAGGGGGTTGTGAATACTCACTTGGTATGGAAGTGAAGCTAACAAGGAATATAGATAGCAAATAAGATCCTTGAAATGCACACTTTAACCTAAAGAGTAATATGTATTGAATCACATAGATGCATAAAGTTTAAGTCTAAAATGAAAGTTGAATTTGTATATAAAACCATTGATTTGTATTTAAAAAGTATTGGATAAAATATATAAAGTTTGAGGTAAAATATGTTTGAAACAATTTAATTTGGTTTGAATTAAATAAATAAGTGTATAACTATAGTTTATGTAAATATTAATTGCAATTAAGTATAAGTGAATGAATGATTTTGTAAATTAAATAAATCATCATTATTTATAAATTTTGTAACTTAATTGTTTAAAATATCATTTAAGTGTAAGTTGATAAATAAATTTAATTTTTATAAACTTTTCAATAATTTATATTTATACCAAGATTAAACTTTTAATCTATTTTTTTAAATACAGAAAACATATTTTTATAAAATCTGAATCATTTATTGATTAAAATATAAAAATTATAATTTTGATACAAATTCTGAGTCTAGCACGACCGTGCCTCGGAAGGGCACGATCGTGCTCAAGCCACGGGCGCGACCGCGCTAGTCAGGGCGCGACCGGGTTGATCAACAGGAGCACAATCTAGACAAGTTTGACAGGCACGACCGTGCCTTGGCCCGGCACGGTCGTGTCTATGATCTTTAGACACAACAGGGACTAGCCCAGAGGGCATGACAAGGTCTGGACAGGAGGACACGACCGCGCTGCTAATCGGCACGACCGCGCTAAATGAGGCACGGCCGCGCTAGATGAATAGCGCGACCGTGTCTTTTCCAAATCAGACACGAATTGACAGATTCTTGTATTTTAAACAATGTAATTGATAGGGCTTTTGATTAATGGGTTATTACGAGTCTAATAATATAAATTAGTTGTATGGAAATCGTGTTTAAGAGTGGAATCGATTAAATCCTTTTTTATCAATATGAGAATTCTGGTTCAGGACGATTCTTATGATGGAAGCCCCAATTAACAGAGGGCTTTTGATACAGATATTGAAATGAATAAATTAGAGGATTCAATTAACCTGAATAGAAGCGAATCGATAGAGAATGGTAAAGAGGAAGCTCCGGCGTCGACGGCTTGGGTTCCGGCGATCTTTGCTGCAACTCCGGTCAATGCAGATAGTCCAGGAGTTTCAGGGATGACTGAGAATCGAGACTTTATTGCTGGATTTGAGAGAATTCGGTTTGAAATACGAATTCTAGTTTCTTGGAAAGCTTCAGAGAGAATTTTCTTTGAGTTTCACGAATTTTGATTAATTGGATGAAAGGAGAATAATTGGCAGTATTATTTTGAAGGCATAACGTAATTCGGTTACGGATTCGAGAAATCGGGCGATTAAAGTTGCAGTTACGATTCTGCTGTTTCGCAGGCGCGACCGTGCCGAAGCACTTAGCGCGACCGTGCTAGGATGAAGCATGACCGTGCTAACTAGGGTTTCTTGATATTTTCCAACTTTAGTCCTTGACTTTTCAGGTTTGATAAGTTTGAATAAAATAGTTTCTTGCATAGTGTTTTAATGTATATAATCTAGTAAAACTTGCGAATTTGTATAGAATTATTGCATTAAATTTACGACAAGAAAATAATGAGCCATTGCACGAGTATAGAACTTGAAATTGCATTACATTGAATTGAAATAGGAATACTAAAAATCCGAGATGTTACACTTGCAGGGCAAGTCAACCCACCAACCCGAATCAACCAACAAGTGGCTAATCAAGGTGTCTTAGCTATTGCAAACGGGCATGCTTGTTATGAATGTGGCAACCCGAATCATTTTCGTGACTAGTGCCCGAAGTTCAACAATGCTAAACAAGGCAGAGCTCGTGGGCGTGCTTTCAACATAAACGCCAATGAAGCTCAGGCCAACAATGATGTGGTCAACGGTACGTTCCTTGTTAATAGTCAATATGCCTCCATTTTATTTGATACATGTGCAGATAAAAGTTTTGTGTCAC
This sequence comes from Smallanthus sonchifolius, assembly GCA_023525975.1. Lineage (NCBI taxonomy): Eukaryota > Viridiplantae > Streptophyta > Magnoliopsida > Asterales > Asteraceae > Smallanthus > Smallanthus sonchifolius. Next base: position 24,781,532 of record CM042046.1, on the reverse strand, counting down.
TTAACTTTAAACCCTACTTGCAAAAAAGCAATCCAAATTAGAGAAAACCTTCACCGTCGAAGTAGCAAATGGTGACTCTCTTACAATTGACTCCGTTATCCATGACTGCTCTCTAGAACTTAATGATCATACATTTCCAATCAACCTTGTGCCAATGCCACTAGGAAGTTTTGATATCATCATAGGCATGGATTGGCTGTCGAATCACCATGCCGAAGTCATCTGTTTCGAGAAGTGCATCCGAATACCTCTACCGTCGGGAGAAACGTTAAGAGTCTTTGGTGAAAATCCTTGCAAAGGACTCAAGTTAATGTCATGCACTACTGCTCAAAAGTACTTATGAAAGAAGTACGTGGCTTTCTTAGCTCATATTGTTCAAAAGGATGCCAAAGAGAAGAGTATTCAAGACATCCCCATCATCCGGGACTTTCCCGAAGTATTCCCCAAAGACCTATCCGGTCTTCCACCCGTTCGACAAGTAGAATTTTGCATTGACTTTGTATCCGGAGCTAACCTCGTGGCTAGAGCTCCATACCGTCTTGCACCTTCTGAAATGCAAGAACTTGCAAGTCAACTCCAAGAACTCTCCGACAAGGGCTTCATCCGTCCAAGTCATTCACCGTGGGGTGCACCCGTCTTATTCGTCAAGAAGAAGGATGGATCATTCTGCATGTGTATTGACTACCGCGAACTCAACAAGCTTACCATCAAGAACCGTTATCCATTGCCTAGAATTGATGATCTCTTTGATCAACTTCAAGGCTCTACTTGTTTCTCAAAGATTGATCTTCGATCCGGCTATCACCAACTCCGTGTACAAGAGGAAGATATTCCAAAGACTGCTTTTCGAACAAGGTATGGTCACTATGAGTTCATGGTCATGCCTTTTGGGCTAACCAATGCACCTGCGGTTTTCATGTATCTCATGAATCGTGTGTGCAAACCGTACCTTGATAAATTCGTGATCGTCTTCATTGACGATATCTTAATCTACTCCAAGACTAAATCTGATCATGAGCAACACCTTAGGTTGGTTTTGGATCTCTTGAGAAAGGAGCAACTATATGCCAAGTTCTCCAAATGTGAATTTAGGCTAAAAGAAGTTCAATTCTTGGGACATATCGTCAATGAAAAGGGAATTCATGTGGACCCTGCTAAGATCGAAGCTGTTAAGAATTGGAATGCCCCTAAGACCCCACCGAAGTTCGTTCATTTCTTGGTCTTGCGGGATATTATCGTCGTTTCCTTTCAAACTTCTCTAAGATTGTTGTTCCTCTCACCGCTTTGACCCACAAGGGTAAACCTTATGAATGAGGACCAAAGCAAGAATAAGTTTTCCAAACTCTCAAGCAAACGTTGTGAAATGCTCCTATATTGACCTTCCCTGATGGGAATGATGATTTAGTTGTCTACTGTGATGCCTCTAACCAAGGTCTAGGTTGTGTTCTCATGCAATGAGGCAAGGTGATCACTTATGCATCAAGGCAACTAAAGATTCATGAGAAGAATTATACGACGCACGATCTCGAATTAGGTGCGATCGTATTCGCATTGAAGATTTGGAGACATTACCTATATGGCACGAAATGTGTGGTGTTCATCGACCGTAAAAGCCTCCAACACATGTTTAACCAAAAAGAATTCAATATGAGGCAACGACGTTGGGTTGAACTCCTTAACGACAATGACGGCAAAGCGAATGTTGTAGCCGACACTTTGAGTCGTAAGGACCATGTAATGATTCATTGTATCCGAATTCAAACCGACATTCAAAATCGTATCCTAGAAGCTCAACACGTCTCGGTCACCGAGGGTAACATGTACGATGAAAGGTCGTGTGGTGTGGAACTTCAGCTTGAATCTAAACCCAATGGCTTACTTTATTACTTGAATCGTATTTGGGTTCCCGATCGCGATGATCTTCGTGCATTTCTTATGAACGAGGCTCACAAGACTCGTTATTCTATTCATCCTGGTGCGGATAAAATGTACAAAGATCTTCGCCAACAATACTGGTGGACCGGTATGAAGAAAGACATTGCTCTCTATGTTGCCAAATGTCTAACTTGCTCCAAAGTGAAGGTCGAACACCAACATCCTTCCGGTTTGCTTGAACAACCGGAAATCCCCGTGTGGAAATGGGAAAATTTAGCTATGGACTTCATTACCAAACTCCCTCGCACCTCAAGTGGTTATGATAGCATCTGGGTGATCATTGACCGCCTCACCAAATCTGCTCATTTCTTGCCTATCCGTGAAGACTATCGGGTTGAGAAATTGGCCCGAATTTATATTGAAGAAATTGTGAGTCGTCATGGTGTTCCATTAAACATAATCTCCAATAGAGATGCTCGGTTCACCTCTCGTTTCTGGTAATCCCTCCAAACTGCTCTTGGCACACGATTGAATTTGAGCACGGGTTACCATCCCCAAACTGATGTTCATACTGAGCGAACAATTCAAACTCTTGAGGACATGCTTAGAGCATGTGTAATTGATTTTGGTGGCAATTGCGATTCACATCTATCTCTAATTGAGTTCTCTTACAACAACAGCTACCACACAAGTATCAATATGGCTCCATTTGAAGCTCTCTATGGTCGTAAGTGTCGTTCTCCTATCTGTTGGAACGAGATTGGTGAAGCCCAAATCACCGGTCCCGAGTTAACTCAAGAAACATCCGACAAGATCATTCAAATCCGTGACAACATTCGAGTGGCGAGGAGTCGGCAAAAGAGCTATGCCGACAAACGACGAAAACCCTTGGAATTCCAAGTCGGTGACCTTGTTCTTCTAAAGGTGTCTCCATGGAAGGGTGTGATCCGTTTTGGAAAGAAAGGCAAGTTAGCACCTCGCTATGTGGGTCCATTCAAGATCCTGGAAAGGATTGGGAAAGTGGCTTACAAACTCAAGTTACCTCCATCACTTGGCAATGTGCACCCTACATTTCATGTGTCCAATCTAAAGAAATGTCTTGCTAACGAGAATCTCCATATACCTCTTGACGTCGTGCACATTGATGAAACGATGCACTTCGTTGAGAGACCGTGGAGATTATGGATCGTGAAATCAAACAACTCAAGCGAAGCCGTATTCCCATTATCAAAGTTCGTTGGGAATCTAAGCGTGGACTCGAGTTTACTCGGGAATGTGAGGACCGAATGAAGCTCAAGTACCCGCACCTTTTTGCTGTTTCAGTCGCCTTAACTATCTAAATTTCGGGACGAAATTCCATCAACATAGGGATACTGTAACATTTCTGATTTTTTTTCGTGTCTCTTTCTTGTGCAATAACCCATGTTTGGGATCCAATTCTAGTGTAATGACTTATTTTATTTTACAAGCACAAAAACCCAAAGTTTCAATACCAATTTCTACATTTTACATACATTTTAGAACTCTATATAAATACACACACTCAAATATACATATATATATATATAATTATCTATGGTTTTATATGAATAACAAAGATCTACACGTGATTTTGAACCCCTAACTAGTTGAACTCTTACAAATTGAACCATTGGTATTGGTTTTGAACCCATTCATCAAGATTCAACCAATCTTAACCCTTTAAACCTTCATATTTGACACTATTTAATCCTGTTTGACTTTCAAAATTCAAACAAGCCAACATCTTGCAAATTCAAGAAATTTATCCATCAAACCCAACTGGATTGGACCTGCATTGTGTTCTGGATCGATTATCAACTTCACCTCGGCCCAAACAACACAACAAATTGATCAATTAAGCGGACAATCTTGAATTCAAAAGAATTTGACTTCACAAAGTCAAATCCGTATCAATCCGTTATCAATTCCTGCAATTAACGCGTAATGGGAACCGCAAATCACGCACAAATCAATCCCACATGTATCCAGTACCTTAACTTGACCCAATTCATCCCCAATTTATCAAATTATCACGTAATCCGCCCCCTAAGGCTGGTACAGTCAATTCACCATCAATACGCGTAATTGGGATGAAATCAATCCAATTAAACCACTCTCTCACCTTTGCACAGACCCTTACAAACTCCCTCAACCCTAAATCGATCTGCATTACAACTCTAGGACTCTGTCGAGCACCACGAGCAGCCGGGATTTCGTAGCAGTCGTTCTCACTCGATACTCATCCAAACCAGGTAAGCTTTATGTCATTCGATTCGTAAATGAGCCCTTGTCAATAGCCCCTTATCAATTCGAGTTATCTTTAACTATCGAAATCAATTTGGGTTAGGTTTCTTGGCCGGTTAATCGTAATTAGAATTAGGGATATTGTTGATTCATTTGAGTGCATTTAAGATTTTTGATTTCGGTATGACCAGCAAAACCACCTGGTCCGGCCGGCAAGTCACTGCGCCGCCGAACCAGGTGGCGTGGGTTCGAAACCCATACGCAGCAGCCCTTTTTGCGTGTTTCATATAACCAGACTCAGCTCCTTCCTGATTCCACATTAACACAATTGTGAACCGGCTTTTATCAGTATCAGTCCCCTTGGTCCAGTGGTAACCTGTTGTCCCCATACAGAAACCACCCGGGTTCGAACCAGGTGGTCTGCATATATTTTTAAAACCCGTTTTTAATGCCCAAACAAATTCTATAAAAATTATTTTATAAACCTATCATTATTTAGGACAGCTTAGTACAATAATTTACAATTCTAAACATAAAACATCTATTTTTACAATTTAAATGGTTTAAAACCCCACTTTTCAATATAAAAGAAATTTAAAAGTTTATTTTAATTTAAACTATTAAATTATAAACCAAATACCTATTTTATGAAGTTTGGTTAAGATTTTATAAAATACAATTTCCTTGATGAAAGAATTTCATAAAACAATTATTTTTTTTTTCACAATAAATCATTTTACCTAATTAAGGATTTTAAAATTTATCTAAATGAGTATAACCTTTCAAAATATATATTAATACATATATATTTACATTTTCATATTTTTAAGAATATGTCATTTTACTAATAATTAAATAAATAAAAATAAATTATTTATTTAAATTAAATTATCGTTTTACATTAATGATTCATTTAGGGTTTAAATAATTTATTTAATTATTTAAAACCCTAAGTAAATTATTATCTTTATTATTAAATTCATAAATACTTGGAACTTACATTTTATATTAAGTTCCTATTCAAATACAAGTACAAACATGCACGCATCCTTCGCATGGAATAACACAAACCCTTTTGTACAAATCCATACACTTAAATCCCGTCGAACATTGGACTTTGCCTTAGATTTTGAGCATGTTATTAATTCATATAATTCACTCTAGGTTAACTTTGTGACTTGTGCTACCTATTTCTCGCGTCATCTTCACCACTAATACAATGTGAGTATTACATAGCCCCTTTTACTCTTTTACACTTTTTGGGGTGAAACATGAACTCTATACAATCAATTGCCTACATTTACACAAACTACACAAACACAAATCCTCTTTACATTCATGTATGCAAAATTTGAGCTTTATGTTTGAGTACTAGGTGTGTTAACTATTTGAGTGCAATTTATGTGCAATCATTAACTATTCAAGCCGACAGTTAACAATGATAGAACTATTGAGTCTGACAAACCCACCCAGATTGGGGTGATTGTTACCGACAACACAATTTGTATGCTAGTACAAAGGTTTGATTTTACTTTGGTTACACAATAGTTGCTCTCCATAAATGCCTTATTTTATCATGTTATGTAAGGATTTGATATTTTCATCTATACACTATCTATGTATAAACCTGTTTATACTCACCAACTTTTTAGTTGACTTTATTTTATTCATGTTTCAGGTGCTAATATGTGAGTTTGATCAAGACATGCTATACATAGGCTTTGGACTTAGTTTAATTTAAATAAAGAATATTATGTATTTCAATTACGTACTTGTTTGGATTTGGTTGTGTTTAAATTGTTTGAAATGATATTTGATGATTAAATTATTGAAATCTAGTCAACCTTGCGCTCATGAACAGTCTACATGTCCCGCCCGACGTATTCCGCCGTCCGTTGGAGTCTGAAAAATGTGGTCTGAATACATGTGAGAATAACCTACGCGTGATTTGCGGGATTGGACACGCTTGATTTTCTTGATTTGAGGCCGAATTAATTCGGTTTTGACTCTATGAAGTCAAGCATTCAAAAATGGAAATTAAACGGGCTAATTGGACGATTTGAAATGTGGGTTGGGCCGAGATAAGTTTGATGCTTGATCTGGAACCCAAAGCAGGCTTGTAATAGTCGGGTTAGGTCGGTTTTTTGAAAGCTGAATTACACTGATCTTGGGCCTGTTGAATTTCAAAGTCAAAATAGGTCAAAGTGAAAGAATAGGGGTCAAAATTGAAATTAAAAGGTTCAATTTTTAAGAGTGGGGGTTCAACTTGATTTCATGGGGTTCAAGATGTATTTTTATTTAAATTGTATTTACGTATGTATATATATATATATATATATATATATATATTTGTAAATTGGTTTCTTTTTGTTTAAAAGCTATAAAACTTTACTAATCATATCATAAATTTAAAAAGAAAATAGTATATTTAAAATGTTGAATACATCTATATATATATATATATATATATATATATATATATATATATGTATTTTTGTATAAAACTTAAACCAATATTATTACGTGGTTTAATTTAATAACTTCATATGTATAAATGTATTTGCACACAAAATTTTATGAATACTTTTGCATATATATATATATATATATATATATATATATATATATATATATATATGTATATATATGTGTATATATGTATATATATGTGTATATACACATTCAAAATCATACATATATAGGGGAAAATATTATGTGACGCAAGGATTGAAAAAAATTAAATTGATATATTTGTAAAATAATAAGTAATGTATCATGATGAGTTTGAACAAGTACGAGACTTCTTGTGTTAATTATCGTTCAAAAAAAAGTTAAAGGAAAATTATGGTCTGAAAAATCATGGATGTTACAAGCCGGTGTGACTCGGATTGGTGTGTAGGCATTCGTGAGGTTAAGTTAGTAACATTAAATAGTAATAAATGAATTTAGAAAAATTTCCATTGTAGATTGATTAGAAATAAATACGTTGTTAAAGAAAATGACCCGTTATGAGAACCAACTGTAGGTTGTCCGGGGTGAGGTCTTACAAGTTGGTATCAAAGCCTTGGTTTAAAAGAAAATAGGTATTTTTATTAAGAGAAAATAGGTATTTTTATTAAAATAAAATACCATAACTTAAACTAAAAATGGGACGAGGGTGAAACGAATGCCATCACGAGTAACCGCGAGCCAAGAGGTACGTCTTTTTGAGTTATGCATAAATTATTAGTGTGTTAATTATGTAGTGTGATTTGGTGAAATCATGTTTTGTGAGTTAAGTAACATGGAGTAGCATTAATTGCGTTACAGAGATAGTTGATGTGATAGCATGGTTTAATGAATTTGTGTGTAACTTTTGATTATTGTGTTATGATATGCTAGTCGTGTGGGATGCATGTGCATCTGGTGTGCATGAAAGATAGAAAACTAGTGTGAGTATGAGGGGAAGGATTTAGAATCCGAGCAGTAATGTGGACCACCAAATTGCATTTGATCACCGTGATTTGGTACTCTATGATTACTCTCATATTCTGAATTTGTGCCCATAGTAATCAGTCCAACGTTCTATCTTTATTAGGATTAGGTGGCTAAGACAAAGCATACGAGATTGGGCAGACGTGGAACTCTTACTAAAAGGAGTGTAAATCGACATGTCAAGCCGACAACTGATGTGGATTGAGCTGACAGTGAGGTTAGAGTAGTATTGGTACCTTTCACGCAAGTGTGACTAGAGCTTCGGTCGAAGATATACGGTGTGGAGCTATGGTTGAAAATACGGGATGGAGAAGGAGAGAAGTGTCAACTGTACGTGATCTTCCTCGAGGATGTGGACCTGCATGGTTGAGAGATCGACCACTTGCGGCATCTAGGGAAACACTATGTCGAGAGGAACATGAATGTGATAAGGAAAGCCAGAGGACACAACAGTTACCCCTGACATGATCTAGTAGTGATTTGACGGGTAGGGTTCGGGATGCTCAGTTGCTTGATGATTAGTTAGTGTGGCAGTTGTCACAAGAGACTTCAGAGTGATTTGATGTTTTGACCTATTAGACATTTACGTGGTGTGGTGCTTCATTCAAATGTTGACTATTTAATTCCGATATTGATTTTGGATTTTACTACATTATGAGTTGAACATAGTTAATGATAATTGTGTTTGTGACAACGTAGGATTGTGCTTACGGTAGTGGATTATGTGCGGTATGTTGTGATTACCTGATTGCATCATGAATGATGTGAGTTAGCATTAAATGTGAATTTTGTTGTGATACTAGAGCATGGTTGATTGGGTGGTGTGAGTAGACTTGTATAGACATCAATTTGGAATTTGTCCGTGTCAACGGTCGTCTGATAGTGTCACCTATGTGTTAATGTATAGGTGATGGTTTGAAGTGTAATGGGTGTGTTGCACCTTGTGTGAGTATTTAGGACAGGGTCCTGTGAGGAGTAATGATTATACATCTTTAGTAGGTGTAAATGTTCTGGACGAGGTCCTGTGAGAAATTAGGATTATAAATATTATGTGTATGAATGTGTAGAGTGATGTCTTGTGTCTAGACTGAGTAGTATGTTGTCTTGAAACATTGGTACGACCCGTATGGGGTATGACTAGGTAAACTTTGTGTGAGTATGTGATGACGTGTGGCAGGGGCTACCGTTATAATGAATAGAAGGTAGAGTTTAGGAGTTTGTGTGTCTATGAATGACAAGGTCATATTGTATAACACGTAGAATTGCACAGGTCGAGTTAGTTATATGTGTACTTTGTGCTAGTTAGAGAGATAAAATGCTATAACTATGCGTAGTCCGAACATGATAGGTTTTGTTATTATGATCTGACGTTATTATTCCTAGTAGTACATGCTTAGTCATGCATAGGACGGTGGCAGAGATGCTCAGGCGTAGTGTTTCTATCCTGAAGGCTTCTCAATGTTTCTATAACGAGGTGATACGAGGAGTTTTGACGTCATTCGTTATGATCAGCAAGGCGCTCTTATGAGTTACCTATACTTATATCTCGGGAATTCAGAGCACGAAGCCGATGGGTGGAGCTACGAGCGTTGATGATAAAAGCGTTACGCGACCACTGATCAGAGATAGTTATGATAGGGTTGAGATGACGACGCTGAATACTTCAGCACGAAGAGGACAAGGTGACGAGAAAGACTCCATGGGATACGTTCCAGAATTCTGTCAATGAAGAATACAAAAGGAATGTGATGGTTTTCTCAAAACAAAACTAAGGATAGCTGAGGCTTAGATAGGGCGGACTTCATGTTCGTGCCTGGTAAATTAGACGTGGTCGGTGATCGCGTGGTAATGGTAGATCAACAACGAGGAAAAGGAAAGCCAGGAGGGGTAAGTGCAGCATTGCATATAAGTTCTTGGGAATGAAGTGCCTACGTTGGTAAGTGTATGACTAGTTTTGTGCAGACTCATGTGAAGTGTCAAGTGAAGCAAATGCATTACTTCCAAGGAGGGCATGATGGTGATATGTGGACTTTTGAGCATCATCGAGAACTGATGATTATGACTCTATTATTGAGTAGAAAGAGTTACTGAAAGGGGACGCATTAAACACGTGATATCGAGATAAGGAGATATGTTGGTAGAAGAATTTTGTAGGAGCCAGTGCGGCTTGCACAAGCTCCCAAGGGTTATCATCGGAGGAAGGTGATTGAAGCACTAACTATAAGCGGCGAATGCTCACCTATAAGACGCGAGGAACGCAAGGTAATGTAGTAAAGATGTATTGTAATGGGCAGAATCTAGAAGAGATCAGTAAAGCTTTGCGTAAGTTCTTCGAGGTCATCTGTGAACGAGAGATGTATCACAATGGTAAGCCAGGCAGTGGTGCTTGAGTTTTAAGGAAACATAGTTTGATGGAAACTAGAGTACGAGATAAAAGGGACGATGAATTATCCTAATTACGAAAGGCAAAGAATCTTACTTGGGGATGACCATCAGGATGATGAGATCATCAGGGATATATGTTGGAACCTAGTAGTTCATAGAAATCAATTAGGTGCTGAAATGTATAACTTCAGAGTTTTCGGTCGAAAACACTTTTTGATCGAATCCTGAATAGTATAGATATGTTGTCTTTTGTAATGTCTAAGTAGATTTCTCATTTGTGTCATTTGCATTGTATTGATCAGAAGTATTCCAGAGAGAAATCAAAGTTAGTTGTTTTGTTGTTTGATTCTGTAAATCACAAGGTTTATCAGTGGAGATTATCATTTTGATTGTGCATCTTATGTATGTGATTTCTTCCTTCCTTGTTCGTATTTGATTCGATCTTCTCGGTGTTTGTTTGATTTCTGGATTGATTCCGCCATTCCAGAGACTGTTTGAGGTGTTTGTTCTTGGATATCAGCAGATCAAAGGGAACCACAAGTGGTATCAGAGATGTTGGTTAAAGCTCTTGGTATTCAAGAAGTACTTTCGTCAAAAATCGATCGAATTGAAGTAATTTGTGTGCCATTGTTGTAGTTTTGAAGCTAAAGGTGATAGACATGAAGTTTACAACAAGTTTTGGGGCTTGATTTTGGATTCGGATCATTATAGAGAGTTTTTTGTCGATTCAAGTGTTCATTAGAAGAATTGCCCGAAAAGTCAGCTTGAAGGAGTCGAAATCTCTTTTCGACCGAAAAGTATACTGTTTTCGATCGAAAAGTAGTGCCCAAGATCTCTAAGGATAAAATTCTCATGTGTTCGAAATCTTCGACTTTTAGACCGAAGAATCTTGTCCGAAAAGTGTTTTCGACCGAAAACACTTTTTTGAAAAGAGTTTTCGATCAATCAGTTTTTCGACCGAAAAGTCCTAAGTTGGAAGTTTTTCAGATTTTGACTGTGTTTCAATGTATAAGTGTAGAATGGCTAGAAAGGTTTACGATACTGAGAGGCTTGTAGGGAAGTCACCACCTATGCTGAAGTCAATATTAGAATTTTCCAACTAAAAAGTTATGATGAAGGCTTATTTCAAGTTTACTGAGCACACTTTGTGTGAATCAATTGTGAAGGGTCCTTATATACCGAAGACTGCAAATGCTGATGGGTTAGTCTCGATTGTAAATCCTGATTTATATTCAGAGGAAGACAAGAAGCCGATTGAGAGAGATAACAGAGCTTTGGGATCTATTATCCTGGCACTTCCAACTGAATTGTATCTGAATTTTGAGCAACATGAGACAGCTCAGGGACTGTGGAATGCATTATGTTTAAGATTTGATGGAAATGCAGCTCTTCAAGAAAGCAGAACTGACCTTTTACTGAAGCAATATAATATGTTCAGGTATAAGAAGAATGAGACTCTTAGTGAACAAATGACAAGATTTACAACTATTATCAACATACTGAGAAAGATGGGAGTGAAATTCGAAGATATGATTTGCGGAGGAAGCTGTTGGATTCTTTACACGACTGTTGGAGCATACCATGTATGCTAATAAAGAATACAACTCCAGATCTGAAGAGTAAATCACTTGATGATATTATCTGTCTGCTTGAGTCAAATGAGTTGGATGCAAAGAAAAGAGAGCTGAATAACCAAGATAAGCAAAACAGTTCAGGTTCAGCTAATGCAACTTTGTTTTCAGGGAGCAGTGAAGGAAGAAGTGGGCCTAAGTCTGAGAAAAGTAAGAGTTGTTGTGAACATTCTTCTGGAGAGAAAGTCAAGTCTTCTGGTCAGATTCCTGAAGATCAGATTCCCCTGTTTGGAGCTTTCTTGAGTAGTTACGATGCTTTGGTAACAGGAAAGCTTCAACCTACTGTGCATGACATAGAGGATCTTGTTCAAATCAATCCTGATGATTTAGAGTATATGGATTTGCAATGGCAGATGGGCATGATAACTGTGAGGGCCAAAAAGTATCTCCAAAAGGTTGGGAAAGATAAGTAGCAATTCGGAAAGAAGGTTGGTTTTGACATAGCTAAGCTCAGATGCTACAATTGTCAACAGCTTGGTCACTTCGCTCGTGAGTGTACCAAAGACAAGAAGAAGAAAGTTGAAGGAAGTGGAGTTAAGCTTGTGGAGATGATTGATGAAACTGATAAGTCAAAGAAGGCTCCAAATGCACTTATGTCAAAACAACTCAGCAATTGTGAGATGGAGGAGGAAATTGAGGATGCTGAAGATGAATTTGATGAAGCCCTGATGGCTGAGATTGAAGTTTCAAAGAAACCAGCTTAAATTGCCAATGTGTGTGCACTCAAAACTGATGATAAGGGAAAGGGAAAAGCTGTTGATTCTGATGAGACTTCGTCTGAAAGTGAGGTAAATTCTGACAATGAATCTGATATTTGTTCCTTTGTTTGTGTAGAAAGAATGCAGAATTATCATGCAGCAAACACTTTCTTACTTGCTGAAAATGATAAGCTGAAGAGGGTAAATATAGAATTGAAACAAAGTGAGGTTAATTTTAAAAGAAAAATCAAAGCACTTTTGAAAGATACTGTAACTTTTAAAGAATATCTGGATAAAAAGGATGTTTTAATAAAAGATCTTTCAGAAAAACTTGTCACATCTGAATCAGAGTTAATAAAAGAACGGGTAATTGTTGCAAAGTGGAAGATGCAACAAAATGTCTTTGATGAGTGTGTGAGTAGACAGAGAACTGTTTATATCAACTACGGGTTGGGTTATAACAAAGTGCCTCATCCTGACAATTTTGTACCATTTCCTGAACCGCATGAATCAAATGAGTTGATAAATGCGGGTAATTCTAACTTTCATGACATGTATATAAGTGCAAATGTAGATACAGGTTGTGTTGATGATGATGTTGAACTTGATGGAGAAAAAAGTTTCTCTGTGTTTAATAGACAGTGCACTAGAGAATTCATAAGAGATTGCAAGCAATACTTAGATGTTGATTGTAATCTCAATATATTTGTTTCTGTTAATAGAAATGTTGATGTTGATGTAAATAATTTCTCAGATTCTGATGTTTCTGCATGTTCTACTAATGTTTGTGATGATTCTGATTGTGTATCTGAAGTGTCATCAACATCCACTTTCTTTGATAAAGTGGTGCACACAGATAGAGATTATGTCCCGCTTCATAAAGTCTCAAGTCTAGCTGATGATGTTGTCTTAGATGAGTTTGGAAATCCATTAATTCAAGAGTATGATTTGTCAAGTGAAAGGCCTAAGAAAAATGATTTCATAGCACTAGAGAATCATATACTTACCAGTGAGCAAGTGAGTAACAAAGTTGTCAAAGTTAAAGTCAGTGTGCCAACAAATGTTCAAAGAAAGGCTTGGTGTATCAAAGGCAAATCCATTGATGTCAAATACAAGTTCGTTGATGTCAAAGATAAGCCTTTTCATAGTAAAGGACACTTAAGAAAGAATGTTTGTGAATCAAAGAGTGAAGTAGGCGAGTGTTCAAAGTCAAGTTCAAAGTTAAAGACCAAAAGCTACAATTGCTTTGTGTGTGGTCAAGTTGGGCACTTTGCGAGAAATTGCAAACATAACTCAAGTGAGTGAAGGTTCACAAGGCACAAAGAGAGAGTTAAAAGCAAAATCACAAAGTATTTCAGGAGAGCGTCTGAGAACGACAGTGTGTCTGAGTTCGGAGTGAAACAACGATACAGTCGTGCTTACTTGCTTTCTAGGAATTGTCATGATTTTTATTCAAATGCTTATCGTGATTATGTGTTACCTAATTTTGTGGACACACATGTCCCGAAAGGTTCAAAATATGTGAAGAAACTTAACCAACCAATCTATTTTGCTAAAGAAAATATGACTAAGAAATATGGGAAAAATGTTGGTTGTTTTTAGAAAATTAAAAATGAACAATATTCAAATATGGTTGGAACAAATAATGATGTAAACTTGAAGGAACAAGTCGTTGTGACTAAGACTGTAAAAAGTTAAAGTCAACCCGGGTCAAAGATGATCTGGGTACCTGTTTCTCATTGAGTTTTTCTTGAATGTGTAGAGTTTAACCGGGAGGACTATTAACAACTTTTACTAGAAATTTATTTCTGATTCATATGGATTTGTTTAGTCCAGTTCGAGTTAAAAGCATTGCGAAGAAATCATATTGTCTTGTTATCACATATGACTTTTCAAGATTTTCATGGGTGTTTTTCCTAGCAACAAAGGATGAGACACCTAAAACAATCATTGAATTTGTCAAAAGAATTGAAAACATCTGTGATAGCAAAGTATCAATCATTCGCAGTGACAATGGATCAGAGTTTAAAAATCAACTAATAAATTTTTTTTGTGCAGAAAAAGGAATAACACATCAGTATAGTGCTGCAAGAACACCACAACAGAATGGCGTGGCCGAAAGGAAGAACAAAACTTTGATAGAAGCTGCTCGCACAATGCTTGTAGATTCAAAGTTGCCCATTATTTTCTAGGCTGAAGCAGTCAACACGGCAAGCTATGTTTTGAATAGAGTTCTTATGGTGAAACAACTTACAAAGACTTCCTATGAACTGTTCTTTAAACGAAAGCCGTACATCATGTTTGTCACACCCCGACCGATGGCGGAATCATCGGGGCGGGACATGTAAGACTGTTCATAGCACATGGTTGACTAAATTGAAATATATTAAAGTTAAATTTCCATTACAAATAATCCAAGTACAAACCAAATTCAAACAAGAAACATAAAACAACTCATAAAATTCTTAATTTGTTTTGCTAAGTCCAATCCTATATTGAGCACGTCTTGAATCATTCTCACATATTAGGGCCTGAAACATGAATAAAATAAAGTCAACTAAAAAGTTGGTGAGTAACACAGTTGTAAATAGATAGCATATAGTTGAAAACAAATCCTTTACAAAACATGATAAAATAAGGCATTTATGGGGAGCAGCTATTGTGTAACCATGTACAACCAAACCTTGTAACTAGCATGCAAAAAAATTGTGTTGTCGGTTTCAATCACCGCGCACCATGGGTGGGTTTGTCAGACTCAATAGATCTATCATTGAAAACCGTCGGCTTGTATAGTTAATGATTGCACATAATCGCATACAAAGGTTAGCACAACTAGCACTCTGGCACAAAGCTCAAATTTTGCACACATGTATGTAAATAGGATTTTTGCACTTGTGTTGTTTGCGTAAATGTAAATGTGTAATGTGTATAGAGTTCATGTTCCACCCCAAAAGTGTAAAAGAGTAAAAAGGGGTTGTGAATACTCACTTGGTATGGAGATGTAGCTAACAAAGAGTATAGATAAAATAAGGGTTCTTGATACGCACGGTTTAACCTAGATAGTAATGTATATTTAATCAAATCGGTGTACAAAGTTTAAGTCTAACATTGAAGGTTGAATTTGTGTATAAAAAAATATTAAATGGAATATATAAAGTTGTAGTAACCATTTTTGGAACATTTGATTAGAGTTTGGAATTTAATTAATAAAATAGAATTTTTATAAAATTGTTGATTATGAAAATAATGCATGTGTTAAATGTAAATTAATAAATAAATAAATGTTTATAGTTTATGAAATAATGTAAATATTGATTGTAATTTAGTATAAATAAATAAATGATTTTTGTTTAAATATTAAATAAATAATTATTATCTTATTTATTTATAAAATTTGTAACTTAATCATTTAAAACATCATTTAAGTATATGATAAATATAAATTGAATTTTTATAAATTTTTAAATAAACCTTTAAATAAATAATATTTATCTCCAGATTAAACAGAAAACATATTTTTATAAAATTTGAAACATTTACTGATTGAAAAATATAAAATTATAATTCGGTTAAAATTCCGAGTCACACACGACCGTGCCTCGGAAGGGCACGATCGTGCTCAAGCCACTGGCGCGACCGCGCTAGTCGGGGCGCGACCGGGTTGATCAACAGAGGGCACAAACTAGACCAGTAAACAGGCACGACCGAGCCTTGGCCCGGCACGGTCGTGTCTTTGATTCTTAGACACAACAGAGACTAGCCCAAAGGGCATGACTAGGTCTGAACAGGAGGACACGACCGCGCTGCTAATCGGCACGACCGCGTTTCATGAGGCACGGCCGCGCAAGATGATTAGCGCGACCGTGTCTCTTCCAAATCAGACACGAATTGAACAATTCTTGTATTTATAGTGTTGGAATTGATAGGGCTTTTGATTACTGAGTCGATACGAGTCTATTCGTATAAATTAATTGTATGTAACTCGTGCTTAAGAGTGAAATCGATTAAATCCTTTTTATTAAAAATATAAGTTCTGATTCGGACGATTTCTGTAATGAAAGCCCAGATTGATAGGGGGCTTTTGATATATGGACCGAAACGAAAGGAAGGGATGATTCAATTACCTCAAACAGAGAGGAATCGATAGCGATCGGTAGAAGGGAGTTCCGGCGACGGCGATAACGGCTTCCGGCGACTTCGGCTGCAATTCCGGCTAGGCTAGAGAGTCCAGAGACTTGACGTGATTCGGGAGATGCGAATTCCTTTCTTGATTGGGAGGATTTGGGTTCAGAGGAGGATCCGAGTTTTTTTGCTTGAATTGCTTGAGAGAGATTTCGAGATTGATGGTATGAAACTGAGACGTTTGTAAATTTTAAAATGGTAATACACTCGTTAAGGTGAAAAGAAACGTAGGGCTGTTACGGATTCTCAACAATCGGGTGATTAAACTGCATTTACGTTTCAACTGTTACACAGGCGCGACCGTACCCAAATATGGCGCGACCGTGCCTAGGCACGATCGTTCCAGGACCAGTCGCGCGATCGTGCCGAGGCACTTGGCGCGACCGTGCCAAGACGAAGCACGACCGTGCTTACCTAGGGTTTCTTGTTGTTTTTCAACTTTAGTCCTTGACCTTTCAGCTTTGATTAGTTTGAAATAAATAGTTACTTGTATAGGGTTTAAGTGTATATAATCGAGCAAAACTTGTAAATTTGTATTGAATCATTGCATTTAGTTTACGGTAAGCAAAATAATAAGGCAGTGCACGAGCATTGAATTTGAAATTGCATTACATTGAATTGAAATATGAGTACTAAATTCCGAGATGTTACAGTCTCCCCATGTTGAGAGAATTTCGTCCCGAAATTTAGCTAGAGGGAACAACGGTATCAGTAAAAAGATGAGGGTACTTGAGCTTCATTTGGTCTTCTCGTTCCCAAGTGAACTCAGGACCACGCTTAGATTCCCAACGAACTTTGACAATAGGAATGCGACTTCGCTTGAGCTGTTTGACTTCACGATCCATAATTTCCACCAGCTTCTCAACGAAGTGCATCGTTTCATCAATGCGCACGTCGTCAAGCGGTATATGGAGATTCTCATCAGCGAGACACTTCTTCAGATTAGATATATGAAATGTAGGATGCACATTGCCAAGAGATGGGGGTAACTCGAGCTTGTAAGCCACTTTCCCAATCCTTTCAAGGATTTTGAATGTGCCAACATAACGAGGTGCTAACTTGCCTTTCTTTCCAAAACGGATCACACCCTTCCACGGGGACACCTTAAGAAGAACAAGATCACCGACTTGGAATTCCAAGGGTTTTCGACGTTTGTCGGCATAACTCTTTTGCCGACTCCTCGCTACTCGCATATTGTCACGGATTTGAATAATCTTGTCGGATGTTTCTTGAATTAACTCGGGACCGGTGATTTGTACTTCTCCAATCTCGTTCCAACAGATAGGAGAACGGCACTTGCGACCATAGAGAGCTTCGAATGGCGCCATGTTGATACTTGTGTGGTAGCTATTGTTGTAAGAAAACTCAATGAGGGATAGATGTGAATCCCAATTGCCACCAAAATCGATTACGCAAGCCCTAAGCATGTTTTCAAGAGTTTGGATTGTCTGCTCGGTTTGACCATCAGTTTGGGGATGGTAAGCCGTGCTCAAATCCATTCGAGTACCAAGAGCCTTTTGGAGAGATTGCCAAAATCGAGAAGTGAACCGGGCGTCTCGATCAGATATTATGTTCAAAGGAACACCATGACGGCTCACGATTTCGTCGATGTAAATTCGGGCTAGTTTCTCAACCGATAGTCTTCACGGATAGGCAAGAAATGAGCAGATTTGGTGAGTCGATCAATGATCACCCAAATACTATCATAACCACTCGAGGTGCGAGGGAGTTTGGTAATAAAATCCATGGCTAAGTTCTCCCATTTCCACACGGGGATTTCCGGTTGTTCAAGCAAACCAGAAGGACGTTGATGTTCGGCTTTGACTTTGGAGCAGGTTAAACATTTGGCAACATAGAGGGCAATGTCCTTTTTCATACCGGGCCACCAATATTGTTGGCGAAGATCTTGGTACATTTTATCCGCACCAGGATGAATAGAATAACGAGTCTTGTGAGCCTCGTTCATGAGAAATGTACGGAGATCATCGCGATCGGGAACCCAAATACGGTTCAAGTAATGTAGTAAGCCATTGGGTTTTGATTCAAGAAGAAGTTCAACACCACACGACATTTCTTCATACATGTTACCCTCGGTTACCGAGACGTGTTGAGATTCTAAGATACGGGTTTGAATATCGGTTTGAATACGGGCACAGTGAAGCATAACATGGTCCTTTCAACTCAAGGCATCGGCTACAACATTCGCTTTGCCGGGATGGTAACGAATCTCGCAGTCATAGTCGTTAAGGAGTTCGACCCAACGTCGTTGCCTCATATTGAGTTCTTTTTGGTTAAAGATATGTTGAAGACTTTTGTGGTCGGTGAATACCACACATTTTGTGCCATATAAGTAATGTCTCCAAATCTTTAACGCGAATACGACCGCACCCAACTCGAGATCGTGCGTCGTATAATTCTTCTCATGAATTTTGAGTTGCCTAGATGCATAAGCGATTACTTTGCCTCGTTGCATGAGAACACAACCAAGACCTTGGTTAGAAGCATCACAATAAACAACCAAATCATCGATTCCATCGAGGAGAGTCAATATAGGAGCATTGCACAACTTTTGCTTGAGGGTTTGGAAAGCTTCTTCTTGTTTCGGTCCCCATTCATAAGTCTTACCCTTGTGGGTCAGAGCGGTAAGAGGGACAGCAATCTTTGAGAAGTTTGAGATGAAACGACGATAATAACCCGCAAGACCAAGAAATGAACGAACTTCGGTAGGAGTCTTCGGGGCATTCCAATTCTTAATCGTTTCAATCTTAGCAGGATCGACATGAATACCCTTGTCGTTGACGATGTGACCAAGAAATTGAACTTCCTTTATCCAGAATTCACATTTGGAGAATTTGGCATATAGTTGTTCTTTTCTCAAGAGGTCCAAAACCAATCTAAGGTGTTGTTCATGATCGGCTTTAGTCTTGGAATAGATTAAGATATCGTCAATTAAGACGATAACGAATTTATCAAGGTACGGTTTGCACACACGATTCATGAGATCCATGAAAGCTGCGGGTGCATTGGTTAACCCGAAAGGCATAACCATGAACTCGTAATGACCATACCTTGTTCGAAAAGCAGTCTTAGGAATGTCATCTTCTTGAACACGAAGCTGATGATAACCTGATCGAAGATCAATCTTTGAGAAGCAAGTAGAACCTTTAAGTTGATCAAAGAGATCATCGATTCTAGGCAAAGGATAACGGTTAAGCTTATTGAGTTCGCGGTAGTTAATACACATGCGAAATGATCCATCCTTCTTCTTAACAAATAAGACGGGTGCACCCCACGGTGAATGACTTGGGCGAATGAAACCTTTTTCGGAGAGCTCTTGGAGCTGACTTGCAAGCTCTTGCATTTCGGAAGGTGCAAGACGATAAGGAGCTCTAGCAACGGGGTTAGCTCCAGGTATAAGATCAATACGGAACTCTACTTGACGAACGGGAGGAAGACCGATAAATCCTTAGGAAAAACTTCGGGGAAATCCCGAATGATCGGAATGTCTTGGATACTCTTCTCCTTGACATCCTTTTGAACAATATGAGCTAAGAAAACAATGTACTTCTTTCGTAAGTACTTTTGAGCGGTAGTACACGACATCAACTTAAGTCCCTTGCAACGCTTTTCACCAAAAACTCTTAAGGTTTCTCCCGATGGTAGCGGAATTTGGATACACTTTTCAAAGCAAATGACTTCGGCATGATGATTTGATAGACAATCCATACCTATGATAATATCAAAGCTTCCTAGTGGCATTGGAACAAGGTTGATTGGGAATGTGTGATCATTAAGTTCTAAAGAGCAATCATAGATAATGGACTCGATTGTAAGGGAGTCACCATTTGCTACTTCAACGGTAAATGTTTTCTCTAATTGGGACCGAGTCTTTGCAAGTAAAGGTTCAAAATTAAGTGACACAAAACTTTTATCGGCACCGGTATCGAACAAAATGGAGGCATATTGACTATTAACAAGAAACGTACCATTGACCACGTCATTGTTGGCTTGAGCATCGTTGGCGTTTATGTTGAACGCACGCCCACGAGCTCCACCTAGTCTAGCATTTCCAAGTCTTGGACATTGATCACAAAAATGGTTCGGGTCACCACACTCATAGCAAGCACGCCCATTAGCAATGGCGGGAGTACCTTGATTAGCCACTTGGGGTACGGTTCGGTTTGGAGGGTTGACTTGACCCGTAAGAGCTTTGGTCCTACAAACACTAACCGTATGACCATATCTCCCACAATAAGTACAAAGGCGACATGGGATGTTTTGGGGATGATGGTAGTTGCAGGTGGCACAAAGTGGGTAGATTCCAACATATGGCTTTTTAGCCGGCGCTTGAACCATAGGTGCATCTTGGTTGACGGGAACAGCAGGAGTAACCACAGCAAAGTTTCTAACCTTCCTCTTTCTATTATTGCGAGAGGGCTCGGTTGTGGCTTCTTTGTTGTGAGTAGGAGGGGTTACGGTTTCAGAAACTTTCTTAGTACCCTTCTTAGTAAGTGTTCCCGCTTTCACATGGTTATCAGTTAAGGTAGCGGATAGACGAATAGCATCCTCCAGAGTAGCAGGATTTCTACCTAAGACAGTATCTTGGATTTATCTTGGTAGCCCACCAATATACTTCTCGATACAACGGGACAAAGGAGCTTTCCCCGCTATCTTGGGCAAGATCCCAAAATTCAGCTTCTAACTTTTTCACTTCATTTCGAGGACAGAACTCCTCGGTCATAAGCCTTTTGACCTCATCCCAAGGTAAGGCCATAGCTACATCAACACCCCTATTCCTTTTCTCCCCATTCCACCATGTAAGTGCCCGTTTTTGTAGGACACTTGTAGCATGACGAACACGGAGGTTGTCGGGACAGTCACTATTGAGAAAGGTATTCTCAATGCTTTCGAACCATTAAAGGAGTCCAGTAGCTCCTTCGGTACCATAGAACTTTAGGGGATTGCACGAGTTGAAGTGTTTGAAGGTGCATTGAGATGGATTATTACCACCATTTCCACCATTATTACCACTATTGCTTCCATTTCCACCATTGTTGCCATTGGTGGCACCATTGGCTTGGGTGAGTTGTGTCACTAATTGGGTGAGAATAGCAGCAATGTCGGTGTTGGCGTTAGTTGCGGGAGCACGACGAGGAGGCATTCTACAGATTTTCACAAGATAAGAAAAATTGTAAGAACTTATGAGATTTGATAGGATTTAATAGAATGAGATAACAAAATAAAATAGATATTCTTAGTTTGGATTGTACTCAAAAGTGATAAATCACTTGAATATCATGACACATTAAGGTTAATTAAACTTATAAAATTTTTCAAGAAGACATGCTTTAGCCTATAAGTAAACACTCATCTCGGGAATTCCCAGGAAAGCATACGGGTCCCTCGGTTGATTGGGATTTATGCGAAATGCTTTCCTAGACAGAAAACCCAAAATACAGGTGTCACCCTTCCAGATTGCACGTGTCCTCAAATAATTTAACAAGTTTAAAACCTTAACGAAGAAATAAAAATTTTAGAGATTTTTGTTTCAAGGATTTTCCACATGCTTAGAAAGGATAAGGATAGAAAAGAAGATAGAAATATTATGATGTTTTAGAATATAGGAAAGGATATTATTTATTTAATTATTATTCAAGAAGATCCTAATGAGTCATGAATTTCTAACAAATAAGGTATCAAGTATAATAATAATTAATCATGGTGAGCATGTAACACATAGCACAAAATCATGAAATATAGCATAAGTGGGTGTCCTAAAGTTATAGTCTAGGTCAAGGTGTCTAATAACCAAATTCCCCTATAACCAAGGCTCTAATACCAATCTGTCACACCCCGACCGATGGCGGAATCATCGGGGCGGGACATGTAAGACTGTTCATAGCACATGGTTGACTAAATTGAAATATATTAAAGTTAAATTTCCATTACAAATAATCCAAGTACAAACCAAATTCAAACAAGAAACATAAAACAACTCATAAAATTCTTGATTTGTTTTGCTAAGTCCAATCCTATATTGAGCACGTCTTGAATCATTCTCACATATTAGGGCCTGAAACATAAATAAAATAAAGTCAACTAAAAAGTTGGTGAGTAACACAGTTGTAAATAGATAGCATATAGTTGAAAACAAATCCTTTACAAAACATGATAAAATAAGGCATTTATGGGGAGCAGCTATTGTGTAACCATGTACAACCAAACCTTGTAACTAGCATGCAAAAAAATTATGTTGTCGGTTTCAATCACCGCGCACCATGGGTGGGTTTGTCAGACTCAATAGATCTATCATTGAAAACCGTCGGCTTGTATAGTTAATGATTGCACATAATCGCATACAAAGGTTAGCACAACTAGCACTCGGGCACAAAGCTCAAATTTTGCACACATGTTTGTAAATAGGATTTTTGCACTTGTGTTGTTTGCGTAAATGTAAATGTGTAATGTGTAATGTGTATAGAGTTCATGTTCCACCCCAAAAGTGTAAAAGAGTAAAAAGGGGTTGTGAATACTCACTTGGTATGGAGATGTAGCTAACAACGAGTATAGATAAAATAAGGGTTCTTGATACGCACGGTTTAACCTAGATAGTAATGTATATTGAATGAAATCGGTGTACAAAGTTTAAGTCTAACAATGAAGGTTGAATTTGTGTATAAAAAAATATTAAATGGAATATATAAAGTTGTAGTAACATTTTTGGAACATTTGATTAGAGTTTGGAATTTAATTAATAAAATAGAATTTTTATAAAATTGTTGATTATGAAAATAATGCATGTGTTAAATGTAAATTAATAAATAAATAAATGTTTATAGTTTATGAAATAATGTAAATATTGATTGTAATTTAGTATAAATAAATAAATGATTTTTGTTTAAATATTAAATAAATAATTATTATCTTATTTATTTATAAACTTTGTAACTTAATCATTTAAAACATCATTTAAGTATATGATAAATATAAATTGAATTTTTATAAATTTTTAAATAAACCTTTAAATAAATAATATTTATCTCCAGATTAAACAGAAAACATATTTTTATAAAATTTGAAACATTTACTGATTGAAAAATATAAAATTATAATTCTGTTAAAATTCTGAGTCACACACGACCGTGCCTCGAAAGGGCACGATCGTGCTCAAGCCACTGGCGCGACCGCGCTAGTCGGGGCGCGACCGGGTTGATCAACAGAGGGCACAAACTAGACCAGTCAACAGGCACGATCGTGCCTTGGCCCGGCACGGTCGTGTCTATGATTCCTAGTCACAACAGAGACTAGCCCAAAGGGCATGACTAGGTCTGAACAGAAGGACACGACCGCGCTGCTAATCGGCACGACCGCGTTTCATGAGGCACGGCCTTGCAAGATGATTAGCGCGACCGTGTCTCTTCCAAATCAGACACGAATTGAACAATTCTTGTATTTATAGTGTTGGAATTGATAGGGCTTTTGATTACTGAGTCGATACGAGTCTATTCGTATAAATTAATTGTATGTAACTCGTGCTTAAGAGTGAAATCGATTAAATCCTTTTTATTAAAAATATAAGTTCTGATTCGGACGATTTCTGTAATGAAAGCCCAGATTGATAGGGGGCTTTTGATATATGGACCGAAACGAAAGGGAGGGATGATTCAAGTTCCTCAAACAGAAAGGAATTGATAGCGATCGGTAGAAGGGAATTCCGGCGACGGCGATAACGGCTTCCGGCGACTTCGGCTGCAATTCCGGCTAGGCTAGAGAGTCCAGAGACTTGACGTGATTCGGGAGATGCAAATTCCTTTCTTGATTGGGAGGATTTGGGTTCAAAGGAGGATCCGAGTTTTTTTGCTTGAATTGCTTGAGAGAGATTTCGAGATTGATGGTATGAAACTGAGACGTTTGTAAATTTTAAAATGGTAATACACTCGTTAAGGGGAAAAGAAACATAGGGCTGTTACGGATTCTCAACGATCGGGTGATTAAACTACATTTACGTTTCAACTGTTACACAGGCGCGACCGTGCCCAAATATGGCGCGACTGTGCCTAGGCACGATCGTTCCAGGACCAGTCGCGCGATCGTGCCGAGGCACTTGGCGCGACCGTGCCAAGACGAAGCACGACCGTGCTTACCTAGGGTTTCTTGTTGTTTTTCAACTTTAGTCCTTGACCTTTCAGCTTTGATTAGTTTGAAATAAATAGTTACTTGTATAGGGTTTAAGTGTATATAATCGAGCAAAACTTGTAAATTTGTATTGAATCATTGCATTTAGTTTACGGTAAGCAAAATAATAAGGCAGTGCACGAGCATTGAATTTGAAATTGCATTACATTGAATTAAAATATGAGTACTAAATTCCGAGATGTTACAATGTTCTTCAGGGCATTCGGATGTTCTTGTACACTTTTAAACACACAAGATTCATTTCCAAAATTTGCAGTTGTTGGTGATGAATGCTACTTCATGGGTTACTCTTCATATCAGAAGGCTTACAGAGTATACAACAAGAGAAACAAACTTGTTCAAGAGTCTTACTATATGGAGTGGCAAGAATTGAATACTCCTCTAGAGCAAAATGGACCTGACTGGTTCTTTGATGTTGAAGTAATTTTCAAGACTTTTGATCAGCAACTTCTTATAGATTCTAATGGAGCAAGTACTTCGGGTACTGTAACTGAGTCTCCTACAAGCAGTGATCAATCTGTTGAAAGGTTTATGGTTGGTCCACAGCATGTGATTGTCCAAAATGAGATTTCTGATAATGTTACTTCATCAACTCAAACACAAGAAGTTCATGTTGACAATTCAGTCACTAATGTTGATTCTGAAGTACAAGATGTTTAAATTACTAATGATGAACCAGCAGTTAGTAAAGTTCAGTTGCATCCTGTAAATGATAAGACTGATGATGTAATTCAAACAAGTTCTTCAAGTGTTGAAGATTCAAGTGATCAATCACCAGAGTTGAATGTTTCAAATATGCCAGAATCTGTGCAAGCTGATACTATTCCAATTCATAGAGTTCATTCTGCCCATCCAGTTGAGAATATAATTGGATCTCTTGAGGATGGAGTTAAAACAAGAAGACAAGCTGGAAATATTATTTTATGTTTGTACTTCTACTTTTTATCCCAAGAAGAACCCAAGAATGTTATAGTAGCTTTACAAGATCCAAGTTGGATTGAAGCCATGTAAGAGGAACTCCTTCGATTCAAAAAGTTCAACTTGTGGCAACTTGTTGATTTACCTGAGGGAAAATACCCAATTGGAACGAAATGGGTTTTTCGAAACAAAAGAGATAATCATGGGATTGTAGTTCGCAACAAAGCAAGTGTTGTTGTCCAAGGTTTTTATCAAGAGGAGGGATTGGATTATGACGATGTATTTGCTTATGTTGCACGGATTGAAGCCATACATATATTCTTGGCTTATGCCTCTTATAAGAAGTTCACAGTGTACCAAATGGATATGAAAAAAGCTTTTCTTTATGGAGTGGTAAAGGAAGAGGTTAATGTAAATCAACCACCAAGATTTGAAGATCCTGCTCATCCATTTCAGGTGTATAAGCTTAATAAGGCATTGTATGGGTTTCATCAAGTGCCTCGTGCGTGGTATGAAACCTTGTCAACACATCTTACATCCAATGGCTTTGTTCGTGGAACAATTGACAAGACTTTGTTTCTGAAGAAATTTGGTGCTGATCTGTTAATCGTACAATTCTATGTTGATGACATCATCTATGGTTCAACCAATGAAGCTCTTTACAAAGATTTTGAAGCAGTCATGAAACTAAAATTCGAAGTGAGCTTAATGGGAAAAATGCAGTTCTTTCTGGGGTTATAAGTATAACAGTATGACGTTGGGATTCTTATCCATCAGGCCAAGTATATGAAAGACATTATGACAAAGTTTAAAATAAATGACTGTAAATCAGCTTCAACACCAATTGCTCCCCATGAACCTCTCACTGTGGATTTATCAGGAGTTGAAGTTAATCAAAAGATGTATCGGTCAATGATCGGATCCTTGATGTATCTGACCGCAAGTCGACCTGATATCATGTTTGCTGTTTGCTCCTGTGCCAGATATCAGGCAGCTCCAAAGGAATCTCATGAATCGGCTGTTAAACGAAGATTTCGATATCTTAAGGGTCGCATAAATTTAGGTTTATGGTACCCTTCTGATTCTGAATTTAACTTTTTTGCTTATACTGACAGAGATTATGGAGGTTGTAACTTGGACAGGAAATCAACATCATGCGGGTGTCATTTTTTGGGGAAGAGACTGGTTTCGTGGCAGTGTAAGAAACAAATGAATGTATCCACATCAACTGCTGAAGCTGAGTACACTGCTGCCTCGAGCTGTTGCTAACAAGTCATCTGGATTCAATATCAAATGTTAGACTTTGGAGTAAATTTCTTAGAAACTCCGATCTTTTGTAACAATGAGGCTGTGCTCAGAATACTCAAAAATCCCATTCAGCACTCCAAACACAAAGCACATTGCGATCAGGTTACATTTCAATCGTGATTGTTTTGAGAACGGTATGATTAAAGTGGTCCATGTCGATACCCTAGAGCATAAAGACAATATTTTTACAAAAGCATTTTCAACTGATCGGTTTAACTCTTTGGTTGAGATGTTGGGGATGATTTCTTTTTTTCTTTTTTTTTAAAAAAAGGGTTTTTTTTAATAATAAATAGTCCATATTTGAACTGAAAGACCTCAGAAATCTGTTCATCAAAGAGATTTCTTTTAAGTATTAAAATTGTGTTGTTTATGCTTTATATGTGTGTTAGCTTAATAAATGTTTGTGTCAGATTCGTAGAGTATATGTTTGTTCTCATAGTGATATAAATAGTAAATAAAGTTACATCACAATTTTAGGGGGAGAATAAAAGAAAAAGAAAAATATGCTGAATATGCTGAGTTTATTCAATTGACATATCCCATACTCTATGGATATCCGCATACCCGAATCAAATCTGATTCCAAAAGTTCATTACTACATATCATATCTCATCTCATACGAATCAACTTGATTCAGTGCTCTTTTCATCAGAAACCAAGATATATAGAATCAAATGATTTAGAATCAATGAATAAATAGGAAAAGTCAAAAAGATATTAGTCGGAATAAATGAATAAATAGGAATTTTGTTATGTGTTTAAGTATTTTCTGTGATTGAAGTTGTGAAATAAGTCATTTTGATAAAAATATGTGTGCAAGTATGTATTTGTATCTGGTTATGATTGTGAATGTGAAAAATATAAAAAAACAATTATATTGGAAAAGGTCTTAATGATGTCAAATTGGACTTAAAAATAAAGTTGGTTTAGTGAATCTTCAAAATTTAATAAAGTTCAGAGTTTTCGGTCGAAATCTCTTGACCGAAAAATATCATCCGTAAAGTTTTCGATCAAAAAGTTTATGCCGAAGTTTTCGGTCAAGATTGAAAGGTCTATAAATACAAGAAGTTTCGATCGAAAACATTTTCCCACTTGTTTTTCTTCCGACTGTGACCGGTTCAAGATTATTCAAGTTTTACAAGTTTGAGGATTTCGTGCGAAAAACCATTGATCTGTGACGTCATCATGCTTTATAGACATTTTCGATCATCCAGGTATGTTCTTGTGATTCATAGAGGTGCATAGGATAGATCCAAAGCCTTAGTCTTAGTTTGAATTTATGTATTTTTGAATCGCCCGAAAACTAGGAAGAATGGACCGAAAAGTCTGTTGAATGGATCAAAAAGTGTTTCAGATGGAAATGAAGAGTCAATTCTGATTCGTCCGAAATGTGTTTTCGATCGAAAAATGTTTTCGATCGAAAAATGTTTTCGATCGAAAAGTCATGGCTTGAGAAATTTTTGAAAAATCAGAGTTTTCGATCGAAAAGGTGTGTTTGATGGAAATTCTGATTAGAAGAGTTTTCAATCGAAATAGTCATGGTTTATATTGTTGACTACAAAAGTTTTCGATCGAAAAGTTGAAAGTTGAGAAATTTCAAGTTTTTGATCAAAAAGTTTAACTCAGATTTTTCGATCGAAATGTTGATGTACTGATTAAGAGTTTTCGATCGAAAAGTTCAAAGTTGTGTGATTTCAACTTTTCTGGTCAAAATGTTAAAAGGAGTTTTTCGATCGAAAAGGTTGCAAATAAAGGAGTTTTCGATCGAAATGTCTAGAGTTAAGGATTTATCAGAAATTTTCTAACTTTATGTGTTTGTTCTTTACAGATATGAACCGTTTAAAGTTTGATCCCAAGCACAACATTTGTGCGTGCTTAACCATAAACTCCAAGAAAGCATGTGGTTATGAAGAGATTGTCAGGTTCTTGATAAATTCCAGAATTCACACCGCAATATCTACACAAGTTAGAGTGTTTCAGAAACATGTGAGGGAGTTTTGGGACAATGTAGAATACAAGCACGTAAACAAGGAGATCTGGATAGAAAGCTCTGTTGGTGGGAATACAATAAAAGTTACAGAACAAGTTATTCGTGAAGTGTTAAATTTCAGAGATGCTGCTGATTTCCCATATAAAATCAATCATATAGCAGTCTCGGGGATTATTATGACTATGGGATATGAAGGGAACTTCTTGAGAAGACAAGTGACAAAAACCATGTTTGGGAAACAATGGAGATATCTAGTTCATGTATTGATTCATTGCATGAGTCCTAGAACATCCGCATTTGATTAGATTGGTGAAGTTTTTAACAGAGCATTGGTTTGTCTTGCAACACACAGAAGGTTTAACTTTTCAAGAATGATTTTTGAAGCAATGATAAGTAATTTTGTGGGACAAAGACAGAACTACAAGTTCTTGATGTATCCAAGATTTGTTTAGATGATCATTAACACCTTGCTGCCGAATCTTGCGAATGATGGAGTTGAATTACCTTTGGATTCAATGCAAGAAGTAATTTTTAGCATCACGAACAATGTGAGGAAGACAAGCAGGTTCATCGGTACTGTGACACCGTTGTTTCCTAACATGTTTAGTGAAAATCCTAATCCAGACTTCAATCTAGAAGATGAAATATATGATCTTATGGCAGAAGACATTGAAGATGGAGTTGATAGTGACAGTGATGGTAATGATCAAGGGAATGATAATGATCAAGGAAATGATGATGATCAAGGTAATGATGGTGATCAAGGAAATATCATACCTGAAATTCAATCTGAAGTTCAAGTACAACAAGAAGAAGAACCAAGAACTGATACTCAAATGGGAGAACATGAAGCAACTGATGTTAATGTTGAAGAGAACAGGGTTCCTAAAGTAAATGATGAACTTACTGAACCTTTGATGAGTCATACAGAAGAATTTATTGTTGAAAATGAAGATACTTTGAGTGTTAACACTGAAGTTCTTGAAGTCCCTGAAGTGCAAATAACAGCAACAATAACAACCCCATCTAGAAAGAGAAAAAGCCTGAAACGACAAAGATCGTACCTTCTAGACCTACTCCGTCTAAGGGTATCGTGTTTACTGATCCAAAATTGAAGAAGAAGAAAACAACTACAATATTGGACAAGGGCAAGGCTAAAGAAGTACCAGAAAGGCACAAGTCAAAGAAAACAAAAGCTTATAGTCTGGTTGATGAAGAGTTCTTAAACTATGCAACCAGAGAAACAACAAATGTTGTGAGTCAGCTGAAGACTCAGATCTCTAACTTACAAAACAGAGAAGCTGTTAATTCTAGAGTGATTAGAGAGCTAAAAACTGAAAGTAATAGACAAATGAATGTTATTTCACAACAACAGCAGCAAATTGATCAGCTTCAGAAGATGGTATAAGACTTAATAGCTATTGGTGCTCCAACAAATGTAAATCAGGAAGCCAATGTTGAAGATTTACAAAGTCCATCCACTACAGAGCCAATTCCTTCTGCAACAGAACCTATTCAGACTCCAATCTATGATGCTAGCATGTATGAAGAAAACTCCTTGTTTGATGTAGATATGCTTCTGAATGATGAAGGTGAAGGATTGGAGAAGACAGATGAGAACAAGGATGAAACAGAAAAGGAAGAAGAAGATGATGAAGAAGTGGTTATAATTGGAGAAAAGAAAGATGATGACCATTCTTCTGATGATGAAAGTGATAGTAGTGGGCTGGAGGAGTTGGTGGAAGTTGAAAAACGGCAGAAGAATCTAATAAAGATGCTGAGACCAACACTGAATACAAGAAGTATGAGTATGAGCAACAATAGACATGTGTTGAAGAAGATGGTTCGGTAATTGGAAAGATGGATAAGATTGTAGATGAAAGAGAACCTTTCATGGTTCCTGAAGATATTGAAACACCATATGAGCATTCAAAGCCCACAAAGAAGGATTGGTTGACTATTACTGAGAAGCCATCAATTGTAGAAAGGATTACACATACTATTAAGAATCCAGAACAAGCTTTGACAGTAGAAATCTTAGGATGGATGTACGATGATGAAAAGAAGATGTATGTAATAAAGAGAGGTGATGGGAAAATCCAGTATTTTGATAGAAGTTCAAAACTAAAGACATTACCATACTGGGATATGCGAGAGCTAATTCACCTGAAGATGATCAATCCATCAAAGAATACATTTGCTGCTGACTTTGAAGAATATCTGAAGAAAGAGTGTGGTAAAGACAAGTTTGAGAACTTCAAGCCACAGGTGCCTGAATGCAGAAAGTTGATAAGAAATGATAAAGATGGCAAGAGACGGTTCAATTGTATACATCCCAGCACGTAAAGAGACATTTATCAAAAGCTTCAAGAAATGGTTGTATGACAGTACAACACATGAAGCTGTAATCATGCAACAAAATTCCCCAGAGGTTAGAGTCTTTGATCCTGTAGATCTGTTCAGCTTTTCTGATGAAGACTCTGTACAAGAACACGATGTGTGACATGAGCACGAAGATGAAAGCTGAAGAAAAATTATATATGAGAGTCGTTGCTCATTGTTTGTCAAGAAGACATGAAGCAGAGGTGATTAAGAAAAGACTTGCTGCGCTAGATGCTAAGAAGGTGGATGTTAAAGCCAAAGCCAAGCCTGTCAAGACAACAAGTGAAGAATTGATGTTCTGTGGACTAGGGGGAGATTGTTGGAACCTATTAGTCCATAGAAACCAATTAGGTGCTGAAATGTATAACTTTAGAGTTTTCGTTCGGAAACTTAGTTTTCTTTTACATATTTGTTTATGAATATTAATATGAATTTTGAAAGGTATATATTCGATCGAGTCCTGAATAGTATAAATATGTTTTCTTTTGTATTGTCTAAGTAGATTTATCATTTGTGTCATTTGCATTGTATTGATCAAAAGTATTCTAGAGAGAAATCAATGTTAGTTGTTTTGTTGTTTGATTCTGTAAATCACAAGGTCTATCAATGGAGATTATCATTTTGATTGTGCATCTTATGTGTGTGATTTCATCCTTCCTTGTTCGTATTTGATTCGATCTTCTCGGTGTTTGTTCGATTTATGGATTGATTCCGTCGTTCCAGATACTGTTTGAGGTGTTTGTTCTTGGATATCAGTAGATCAGAGGGAACCACAATATACAAAGAGTGATGACATTGATGTCGTGATCAAATATGGAGGACAGAACAAGTAAGCAGGCAATTGTTGATGTGGGCCATAGAAGTGAAAATTTGACAATGAGTAATAAGGGAATATGTATATGAGATCTACAAGTCCCAAAGTTGGAAAGCGGGAAATGGAGTAAACTTATTTGAACACCAGGGACGGAAACTGAATGGTAAGGTAAGGTGACTGCGTTGAGTTGTACAGTGAAAGAACAACGTAAAAGAATTTTGGGATGCACTAGTAAGGTCGGGGAAGTGAGTTGTGTTGGTTTGTATAGACGCATGATTCGATGACGAATCCTCTTTTAAGGGGGGTAGACTTGTAACATCCCGAAAATCCTTAAACTAGTACTTCAGGTTGGTGGACGACCCGAACCTATATTAAACGAGACGAAAATTAAAGAGATTCTTATACAAGATGCGTTTAACTACCGGGAATATCATAGTTAGCAGTTTAAATTAAATTCAAGACCGATGCATACGAGAAAGAAGTAAAAGGACCCGAAGTGAAACTAGTGGGTATATATACCACATTAGCGCAAACCCTAAGGCCACTTTATGACCCTAGGTGTGCGACGGCAGCAGGGGAGCCGGAGAGGGGAGACGCCGGCGGCTGTGGTGATTGGACAAGGAGGAGGAAGGCGGTGATGCGGAGTTTCGACCGAGAATCGTCCATAACATGCTAAGGTAATCCTCGTTCATCCATCTACATGTTTTGTTTGTGTTTTCGGCATAAAAACCCAATTACAGATTGTGTTTCGGTGGTAATAGGTACCGGTAGGGCAGAACGACAGGTGGTGGCCATGAAAATGAAGGAAGCAAGTGAAAAAGGAAATTTGGCAAGGATTTCCGGCCATTGTTCGTGATTCCTGCGGTGGCTATCGGTGGACGTGGAAGATTTTGGCGACACGGTAGCGTGGATATATTATTTGTTCAATTCCGAGTCCGTTTGATAAGGTTTCGAGCAACGCGAAGACAGACGCATGAAAATGGATGAATCCGGCCACTGTTTCGGTTTCCGGCGACGACGACTGGTTCGTATAAAATGGTTCGGCGATACGAACGCGCGGATATATAATTTGCCTAAAACAGAGTTCATTTTTGTCGGTTTTAAGCTACTCGAATACTGACTCACAAAACAGAGCATGCTGAAGAACGAATCCGCGTTCTGGTAGCAGCTGTGGCGGCGACGGCCGACACCAATATTTTTCTGAGGTCGGGCATGCTGAGACGAACACGTGGATAGGTGGATCGCGTGAAACGGAGCCTGTATGGTCGAGATATGAACAAAACAAGTTTTCCTCTCGCGTGGTGCTCAGCAGTTTCATACAAAACCGTTTAGACCGGCTTGTACGCAAAGGTATGACCCCATTGAACTTTATATTCATTGTTGGGCTATTGTACACACTTGTGCCATAAGGTTTACTCTATTGAATGTGTTAAGGATTTTGGGTCCTAACCCGATGCGTTTTGAATATAAAATAATTGTTAAGTGAACGTAGGGTCTATAGTGGGATCATGAAAATGTGTGAGTTGAGGGTATGGGTTATTAATGCGTGTCATGTTAAGGGCCGCATGGAAAGATTCGTTTCGTACATTAAATGCTTATGATATATTGGGTGAGAAATATGTTGTTCTAGGGTTGTGCGCTAGGTGCAAGTATAGTTGATGAGTCATGTAATTGATAGTATGTTGTTTGTGTTGTGTGTTCATCGTTGTATGTTTGCATCATGTCATTATGGCACAGCAAATGGGATTGTGAAGGATGAGGTCCTTCGGGAAGTCACCAACGGTGACAGTTATTTAACAGGTTAATGTTGAGCTCGGGGTGTGTCGAACACCCTGACGAGGGTGCAGTGACGAGTTATGTGTTTACGTGGATATATATATATATATAAATATATATATAGTGTAGTATTGCATGCAAACATTGAGTTATACTGATTATGCATGTGGTGATATTAATATGGTAATATTAACGTGACGGGTAGATGTTATCAGTGTGGTATGTAGAGTTAAATTGACCGTTGTGTCGGGATTGTGAGTTCACGTGTATAAGTGTCGTGTCAATTAATTGTGAGAGCCTTGGTTAAGGCCGGGTGTGTTAATGTCTAGAGTTTGTTGTGTTACCAAGCGTCGGGTTGATGCTTGTTCTTGGTTATGAGTTATTAGTTTAGTCAGTTGAGTCTATGTCAACGAGGTGATGAGTTGTTATTATTATTATTATTGGATGTACGGGCTGAGTCTCGGGTGATGAACGGTTATGGGATGTCGTGGGATAACAGGGGGTTAACTATTCGTTAATGAATCGTAAAATATTTTATAAGGGCCGGAGGGCCCTGAGTGGAATAAACTAATGAATATGACGTGATGGTTTTTTGTTTAGAATTAAACTATTAGAACTCACTCAGCGTAGCTGACTTTGTGTGTACGTTAGATTGTTATGCAGGTAAGCGTAACGTGGACGTATCTTGGCTTGGAGGCGGTGTGACTCGGATTGGTGTGTAGTCATTCGTGAGATAAAGTTAGTAACATTAAATAGTAAAAAATGAATTTAGAAAGACTTCCTATGTAGATTGATTAGAAATAAATACATTGTTAAAGAAAATGACCCGTTATGAGAATCAACTGTAGGATGCCCGGGTTGGGGTCTTACAGTCTTGAACTAGGAAGAACACTCATTTCTAAACAGTAATCAATGACAAATCCTATGGCTACTAAATCTAGCAAACCACTAAAATCACAAATCCTAAGATCGATGACCTAGATACGCTAATCGAATTGGCAGACAACCACAATCAAAGCATGGAATTATAATCAATCACATAGTCAGAATTAAAGCATGCACTAACATCATAATCATTAACTTGGATCATTTACAAAATCAATTAAACATCATTCAAATCTAAAAACCGATAAAAGATTGCAACTTTAACAGATATTCATCATAAGACATAGGCAGTATTATAGTTTTAGCCTAGCATCATGTTCAAACAACCAAAACAGCAGTAATAAACATTCACCAAGGGATCAAACACAGAAGACAAAGATAAAATCGAATCTTGAAACCCTAGTCAAAAGGTTCCAACTTTTTGCTTAATTCCTCTTCCTTGCTTGCAAAATCGCCTCCGGACTCCCCTTAGCCGGTTGGAATTAGAACTCATGACCTAATTGGCTTCCAAATCTTATTAATTGGATTTTTACAACTTTTCACGAAATACGATTCTCTGGCATACCGCGTGAGAATGTGGCCAGTCCCTCGCGTACCGCGAGGGCCAAATTAGTCGGGGCTCTTTCTGCCTTGTTCTTCTGGGTTTCTCACGTACCGCGAGAGACTATAATTTCCACATTTTGCACTTTAAAGCCTAGACTTCATTCTCGTGCTCGGTTTCTTCGTATATTCACTTGTATCCATCATAAGCACATGAGAACATAACAAAGACATGTAACAAAAAATACTCAAAACAAATAGAAAACTAATCTAAAGCACACGAACACGATGGAATAAAGATTTGTGCTTTGCGCTACATCAATAGGAAAAGGGAAGGTCTTCCCAGATAAGTGAGATTCCCCGCACTGATCATCCGGTAAATACCGGTTCTCCTAGCGATAAAAACTCACCCGGAAGAAACTCATCCGAAAAAGGAGTGGTCTTGTAACAGCCCAAGAAAACCGTACCAAGATATTGTCCGCTTTGCCCCCAATGGGTTACCCATCCAAGAACTCACGGCTTTGTTTTCACCCGACGAGTTTCTCACCCAGGAAAAATGCGTCTTGATAGAGAAGGTATCCACCACCTTATAAGGAAGGCTTCGTTCTCCCCCTCAACCGATTTAGGATATTACAATCCACCCCCTTTACGGAGCCCGTCATCCTCGCTGGCAACCAGTCCGACACCTAGCTCTAATACCATCTCTAACAGCCTAAGCAAACCGTACCAAGATATTGTCTGCTTTGCCCCCGATGGGTTACCCATCCAGGAACTCACGGGTTTGTTTTCACCAGACGAGTTGCTCTCCCAGGCAAAACGCGTCTTGATAGAGAAGGTATCCACCCCCTTATAAGGAAGACTTCGTTCTCCCCCTCAACCGATGTGGGATATTACAATCCACCCCCTTACGGAGCCCAGCGTCCTCGCTGGCACACCAGTCCATCCCCTAGCTCTAATACCATCTCTAACAGCCCAAGCAAATCGTACAAAGATATTGTCCGGTTTGCACCCGATGGGTTACCCATCCAGGAACTCACGACTTTGTTTTCACCCGACGAGTTGCTCGCCCAGGAAAAACGCGTCTTGATAGAGAAGGTATCCACCCCCTTATAAGGAAGGCTTCGTTCTCCCCCTCAACCGTCTACCATCTATATAATGTACTTAGTTTCTAATAGAGTTGGAGTACGATCGTACCAACGTGAAGTTTGTGAAGTCATGCTCAGACTTCTAATGAGACTCGCGCTTATAAGATAAGCATCGGTCAATGCAAGGACCAAGGATTAGCCTCATGATAAAGTAATAGGGTCAAATGGAATTTATAGTTGGAGTGTAAGGAATAACGTGTTAGCTTAGAAAGAATTTCTTAAATTCCACTTACATAGTTGGAGTCGGTGGGTTTACCATGAGGTTCTATTAGAGTTTCAATCGAGATTTTTTCCGTGATCATGTTTGGATGAGAGTCTTAATTTCACTAAGACTCTTATATGAGTGAGATAAAATGATGGATCCTATTGATGATAGTTCAGTGTATCTGAAAACATCTTCAACCTGATAGCCGCGTCTATCAATTGTTGAACATGTTTAAAGATACCAACCACTCGTTGAGTAGGATACAAGAACTTCTACCGACAGTGGAAACTTAATCTGTAAATCACTGATTAAGACCATTTACCCACACACTAGGTTTCACCAGGACTTACATACACCTCAAATTACTATTACGTGTTCACCCATAATGATAATTTGCTCTGCATGCTCACCCTAGTTCTCCATGTCCTGTGTCATAATGTCCTTTAGTTTGTATTACTGAGTACAGAGTGTTGTCAGATGTGATAAGTCATCGAGAGACTTAGTCATCAACCATAAGTTGATCAACTAGGACTCATATCAAAATGAGTAGTCGGGAATCATTTGATCCGAGTATTCACTCGAGTTGAAACACAATACGAGAGTCCAATCCAGCGGATTGTAGATGGGAACATGCACATGAAACAAACATGCACATGTAATGCGACTTCGATAAGTGAAACTAGTTCATGGATATGTGTTACAGGAAGAAGCAAAATAGTCGTTCTTCCAACTGAGTCAGGATAGGGTTTGAGTATGCAATGAGTAATGTGTTCTTAACTTTTTGGTCAATATATCTTCAACAGAATATCGACTAAAGACACGAGCCCATGACTCGGGAAAGTGATGACATCTGCGTGTCAATGGATTCTGCAATAATGCGTGCAACGGTTTGCCTTCACTCAGCGTATTGTTTTTAGTGGGTACAGTAGGGACTCGCCTCCGACGATCCCAACTCCCAAAGAGTCATGTGCTAGTGTTGAGTGTCGTCCATAACATGGACCTGAGAAAGCCCACCATACCGACAGATGATGGTGGTGTGAGAGACTCCTCCGAAGGCTCCGTCTTGCTGCCCTCGGACGGGAGTGGATACTGTTTCGGCGATTCCACGGGTGTCACCACATAGAATGATGATGCAATGCAAATGATGTGTCCCTCGTTAACAGAGGGTGATATGGTTGGTGTTAACATGCCTGCACTGCAATGTACGTATGTGTGCTATGTGTATCAGGTATGAGTGTATGTGCAGTCTAACTAATGCATGTGTGCGGTTATAGTCTAGTATGCAGTCCTAGTTCTCTATAACCAATGGCTCTGATACCAATCCGTCACACCCCCAGATTCCATTAACGGAGTTTTACCGTTTGGCGTGTGACAAACCAGGATCTCAGTCATTAGTTACATCAAACGACACTATATGGGACATAAATGAAATATCATAAAAGTTCAGAGCCAATGTGGAAGCGGTTAAACAAGAAAGTAAATGCGCAAAACAAATGCGCTCAAGTTTAATAAGACAAGTAAATTGTTTTAAATGTTTGCATAAGGATGAAATGATAGTAGAACTCCATGCATATCCTAAGTGTGCAACCTGTGCCTTAGCAACCTGAGGAACTTGTAAGAAAAAGTGTCAACACGAGATTGGTGAGTTCACAGATTTGCAAATGAATAAACTGTTTGAATGTTTGCAGGATCCCCACACATAAGTCACACCTATTGTTAGCTAGACAACTTACAAGTTACTCTAAGCGTTCATAACCGAAGCTGATTGTTTGTGTATGTATGCCTCCAACCAGGTCTATCAACTCTGGCAATGTGATTAGGCCAACATTTCACCCATTTGACCTCCAATCGAGTTAGCGCGACTAACCCGGGTTGGGTTTGTCAAACCCAGTAGTACTACTAAACATTACCTCGCTAAGATCAATATTAACGGTCTGATGTGTGTGAAGACTTTCAATGATAGTGTTTGCACTTAGGTAAACAAGTGGTAGTGAAATATTATGGGATCCATGTTTGTCTGTATAGCTGCTTCTCCTTCAACAGGAATGCAAGTAACATAATGTTTGTTTATATGTATGTTTCTCCCCCAACGGGAAAATAATTAAAGTATGGTTGCTTATGTGCGTGTTTCTCCCTAACGGGAAAACAAGTAAAAGATGTTTGTTTGTGTACATGTCTCTCCCCCAACCGGAAAATGAGTAAAAAGGGGCCGTGAAACTCACCTGTGTCTGAGTAAAGCATAGTAATCAATACTGCACAAGGATGCAAATGGACCACAAGTGTTAGCCTGTGAACGGCTTACGTATGCCCTAGAATTATAACCATAATAGTTAGGGACATATGTGATTGTGATGATGACACGAAAGGTTGAACGTTCTAAGACGCACTAATGATTAAAGAGTAGATGAACTTGTCCACGAGATAAAGGGGTTTCCTTAATTTAATAAAGATAGTAGCGTTTCGAATCGAGAGTTTTCCAATTACGAATAATATTAATAATTAAATATATTCGTGCGTTTGCACCTTTTTAATAATGGTTTAGGAAAATAATATAAGTTATTATATTATTTTAAATTTAGAGAAATAACACGATAATTAATTGTGTGACAAAAGTAATAAAACTATTAATTTTATTCGGATCATAACAACGTTGGTAATAATAGAAATAAATATATTATTTATTAGTTTGAAACGTTACACAATGTTTATAAACGCGACGAAAATAATATATTTATATATTATTTTTTTATTAAAGTTACAAGTTGAAAATAATATAATATATTATTTTATTCGTAGTCGCGGTTTGAAAATAATATAAATATATTATTTTATAAGTGGAAATTAAAAATGGGTTATAAAACCAAACCCGAGTCTACGGGTATTTTCTGGTATCAAAATACATTAATATATTATTAAGATAATATGGGGGAAGTTTTTATATAAAAGTATAGTGTAAAAAATTGTTCAGAAAAAGAATAGGGTTAGAGAGACTCGAACCCGGGTCTCTCCCCCATCAGCACAACACCTTAACCACTCCAGCCAGCTAGGGTATCGCATTCTAGGTCGGATCTGATATGGTTTTAATCATTCACACTTATGTGTTCATCCCCACCCATAAGACCCGATCTCAACACCCTCCCAAATCCATCGATTTGGATATCGATTGAACTAGAAAACATAGGGGTTTTGTTTATCGAAGGTTGGCGAATCGGTGGGTAGGTTTAATTGAAAAATCATCATGTTTTAAATTGTTTAATTCCTGATTTAGAAAACGAAACCCTAGAATAAGAACACAAATCAAATATGCTGATTCTGATAATGAAAGTTGTCAAAATCATGGGGCTTTTAGGACCCTGCGAATCTATTGGTGTAGTTTGATTGGATTTAAAACGAGTGTGGGTAGGGATTCGATTAAGCAGAGAACTCATGAACCCTAGAATCTTGATTTTGATCAAATTGATGATATAAGCCCAAATTGGCATGGGGCTTTCAACAAACAGATTCAAACGAAGCCAAAGGTGCAAGAAGTTCCCGGGTTGATGTTCGAATTGACTGTGTTTGACTAAAACGAGTGCCGACTGTGACTAGTTTGGTCTCTGGTGGCTTCTACTGTGATTCCGGTCAAATTGGTGTGTGGGATTGCTTCTGAGATGCTCGCTTAAGGTGTGCAGAGGTTCGATTGGGAGAATTATGATCGAATTTGGTGATTAAACGATGATAGTTAACGGTTACGGCTTTGAATACCCATAATTGGGTTTAATTCCGACAATGATGATGATTAAATCAGTGGTTATGACCGTTAATATCATAATTCATGCAATTTCAGTTTCAATTTCGAATAACAACCGATTATGGAGCTTGAATTTGGATTAATGGCCACAAGTTTGACTTCTAAAAGTCAACAGAAACAACTTTGGCTCAAATACAGAATCAGTCCCTATGGTTTCTTGTATTAAGGTTTAGGAATTGACAGAATTTGACCCTGGAGTTAGAGATAGGGTTAAATAGGTTAGGATTTCACTCGATTTTTCTAACGGAGTTAACCCAAATTAGCTGGATGTCACTAGTCTCTCCGGAAATAAAAAAACCCATCCGCAAATGAAAACCCACCTGGGAACGATAAGGTCGTCTTGTAATATGGTTTCGTCCGGTCATGAAAACGGCCAGAAATGGTAGGATCTTACCTGAGACACTAATCCGGAATGGTCACAAGATGACCATTATATCCGTCAAATTACCCGGATTTGAATGTGAGGATGTTGAGAATCATGATCACGCTTCTTCTTGTGCATTTTAAAGAAGATGGGGGGCTGGAGGTGAAATCGCCCATCAACGAAAGTGTTTCGAAAATGATATGGTTTATAGTGAAGCCCTCCGTCTTTAAGGCAGGCGATCAATGAGTGTGTCTGGCAAAACGTTATCCGGAGGTTACCCACGGGGATAGTGACTCGATGGATACGCCTCTAAGTTAGATGCTTATGTGCTTTAATTGATAACACTACAACCTATGTGCTGTAAATACTGGTGAAGCCAGAGTGGAAGATAAAGATAATAAGGTCATTGTGAGATTCTATGATGCAATGAATCTTATTAATTTTTCTAAGAAAGATCAAAGAACTCCAAGAAAAAATGAGATCATGTTTACTGATGAATGGAGAGAACAAGGATTGTAGTATAAACGGGTGTTAGAGATATGTCACAGATTTGGAGTGCATGTAAGCAGCAGACTACAAGAAAATTGGAAGAGCTCATCATAGAGACTATAGACAGAAGATTAAGCTATTGTTAAGGGGAGTCTGTTAGGACATAAATGTATGACAAAAGCTTGTAATAGTTTAGATCTTATTGTCTTTATGTTTTGTTAATGTTTTGTCTAAGTTTTGTATAAGTTCTGCTAGAGGCGAACTAAGCAAGTTCGCCTAGTCTCTTGAGAGGCGAACTTAGCAAGTTCACTTAGTCTCATTAGAGGCGAACTTATTAAGTTCGCCTATAGCAGATACTTTGTCTATAAATAGAAGTTTGCAGTTTGAGTTTAAGTAGAAGTCTTTGAACGCTCTGTTTTTGTAAACTCTATGAATTTGTGGAATACAACGAAGAGATTATTTACTTGTTGATTGTTATCATTTCTACTGTCATCTATTGTATACATACGTTGATACGGTTGGATTCCGCACTCCGTGTCTTCTATACGTCATGTCACGAGATCGATCTGTAGTGGAGTCATGTGGACCTACAGTTATGAAGATTTAGTCATCAAAGACCTCGGAATTCAAGCCCTAGGTCTACATTTTGATCAGTTACACATATACAAACTAGAAACGTTATCTGATGAAGACGACGACGGAGGATCATGTGAGAAACACTGATTTCGCAACTTAGATTGAAGGTTTGAGAGGTTTTGTGTGTGTGAGAGAAGGTGTAAAACGATCGGAGACGGTAAAGTGAGGCTTGACGATGAAGAAACTTGATTATGAACACATTTAATTTTCTCATGACGGTAATGACCAAAATGCCCCTATCGAAATAGGCACAAGAAGTTTCGGGTGTTTGGTGTTTCGATAGGCAAAGGATAGTTTTGGCTGACTTTGGTGATTCGATAGGCAAAAGATAGTTTCGATTGACTTTGGAGTTTCGATAGGCAAAAGTTAGTTTCGACTGACTTTGGAGTTTCAATAGGAAAAAAATAGTTTCGACTGACTCTGGAGTTTCGATAGGCAAAGGATAGTTTCGACTGACTTTGGAGTTTCGATAGGCAAGAACAGATAAAAAATAAAATAATAAAAGCACAAACTGTTTACAAACTTATCTTCTTGAAAAAGATCCAACATGAGATCAGATCTGGTCAGTCTCTTGAAACACTTCCCTTTGTAATCAGCTACTGTGAGTCCCTGAACATAGCTGATATTTGTGCAAAGTAAACCCGAACATTTGCTTGTACATAGATTTCATGTGATTATAAGTTACCATTTAAGCAAGATACAAGGTGTACCCCACATATTGAAATAAAATGGTTTTTGAAAACCTATCAATCCTCAAGAAAATACCCATCTTCATCCTATCATCTCTTTCTGATTAACCAAGGTACCATCTTAGTATTTTTAAAGTACCACCAAAGAAAAAAAATAAGAAATCCAAGTGGATTAGAAGATTTTAAAATGAAAAATATCCAAGTAGATATTAAAAAGGTATAAAATATCCAAGCGGATAGAAAAATGTTGAACACCCGAGATCTTTGCGTAAGCAAAACAGACGGGGTCAAATCATCCAAGTGGATGGGAAAAGAATGAACACCCGATATCTTTGCGTAAGCAAAACAGACGGGGTCAAATCATCCAAGTTAGATGTTTCAATAATGGGTTCAAACACACAAATAATGGGTTTCACACTACTTACAAGTTTTAAACATATGCCGGGCATACCAGCTATACCTCAGTAAACACCATCGCTTTCGGTCCATTCCATGTCCAAGAGATGAGATCAGAATCTATCATTTCTCAAAGGTCAGATTCAATTTTCCTGTAACAAAACCACTTGTAAGACTATATACATAGCAATTCTTTTCAAATTTTGACATATTAAATTCTCATTTCTCCTCCAAAAGATTTTCTTATAACGGAAAATAAGTGCTCAGAAATTATTTATTTATTTATTTATTTTAATTTTCTTGACAATTAATCATAAACATTAAACACACTAATATTGACAAAGATTATTGAAAATTGATCATGCCGAGCATTTCCACCAGTTGCGCAAATCTGGTGGAGTCAAAAGATTTTGTGAAGATGTCTTCGGTTTGCTTGTCGTTTTTGACCTCAATGATTTGGATGTGTTTCTTTTCAACACAGTCACAGATAAAATGATGTTTGATTTCAATGTGTTTTGTGTTGGAATGCTGAACTGGACTTTTGGTGATATGGGGAACGGCAGTGTTGTCACACAGAATGGGTGTTTCATGGAATGTGATCCCATAGTCAAGCATCTGATTGTGTATCCATCTGACTTGGGAACAACAGAGGGCGGCGGCAATGTATTCGGCTATAGGATCGGTAAATACAAGATGGTTCTATTCCAGTTGAGATTTGCTGAAACAATCACAACTTAAGCAAAGTAAACAAGTAGACAAGAAGAATACTGATAAATGCAATTTGTATTAAGCTTCAAGTGTTACAAGATTACAGAGAAAACTCTTAAGCTAAAAGTGCTTTTATAATGAATCTACGTAGTACTTATATAGTAACTTAGAATCAAGACAGACCCTTGATTCTAAGGATCAGATCTAACATAGACCGTTGATCTTGTATTGAAGCTATTCTACATATACAGACAAACATAATAACTTGCTAGTTAACTTTATTCAAACGTCTTCTAAAGCATCATTTTTTGCATGCTTGGAGACGAGCGTTGTTGTCTTTTATTGTCTTGTACCAATGACATTCTTTCTACGTGGAGTGTGTCAGTGTAGCAGCAGAAAGTTGTCAGTGGTAAAGGTTGCTTTATCAAGAACAGTCAGATGCAACGTTTGATCTTCAGTGGAGATAGCTATCAGCTGTAGCTTTGGAGATCAGCAGCATATGCTATTAGCTGCAGCTTTGGTCTTCGGCAGCATATGCCTATCAACTGCAACTTTGGTCTTCAACAGATAAGTCCTATCCGTGGCAGCTTTGTTCTTCAGTAGAAGAACAAGTATCCGC
This sequence comes from Smallanthus sonchifolius, assembly GCA_023525975.1. Taxonomy (NCBI): domain Eukaryota; kingdom Viridiplantae; phylum Streptophyta; class Magnoliopsida; order Asterales; family Asteraceae; genus Smallanthus; species Smallanthus sonchifolius. The sequence continues at coordinate 24,737,172 of CM042046.1, read as the reverse complement.
CGCAGATAAGCTTAACCGCAGCAGTTTGTGGATCAGCAGCAATCTCTGAGGTAAGCAACAATTTTACTTAGAGAATTTTGTGGCCATCAGTCTTTATTTCTACAAACTCCCCCTAGACTGATGCTACCAAAACTCTCTTACTGCTTTTGTTGCTGAAGCTTTTGCATGTTGCTGACTATTCTTTCAACCTCATATCCTCTCTGGTCCTTGCTGGGATTGTTAAGAGGAAGCTCAGAGAGAGTCTTGATGTCTTTGCTTGCCATTTTGAAGATAGCCTTGCTTGAACACCTCATATTCTGTCCTTTAACATCTGTTAGTGTGAATTCATCTTTTTCAGCACTGTAGGACCAGCTGATGAATGGAGAGTGGGATTGGAGAGGTTTGACATCAATGATCTCATCTTTGCTGGGGTTGAAGTAATGTTTGATTACCAGTAATAGATGTCTCCCACCTTCATTCTCAGGCTCATTGGCTTCACCCAGCTCCATCATTCTTCTTAGATCAGAATCTGGAAGCTGTAGTACCTCATCAACAGATGTATAAATTGATCTTTTAACTTCTGTCCTCCCCCTGAAAACTTCAAACCATTGGTCTTGAGAGCTGTATGACCAGATGACTATTTCTCTTGAGTCTTCTGGTTTGGAAGTAGGTTTGTTTTTCTTTTTGGGAGGTTGTTGATGAGTAGGAGCTGGGTGTGAGGATTTGGACTTTGAGGGTGGAGAGGAGGGAGGTCTAGGATGGAGAGTGGAAGGTTGTTGGATTGAGGAAGTGTTGGGTGAGGGAGAAGGCTTGGGTTCCTTTGTTTTCCTTTCTTCTTCTTGAATGATTACCCTCTTCTTGGAGCCTTTCTTCCCCAGTCTTTCTTCCTCATCCTTCTTGACTTTGAGGTAGAGGGCTTGCAGGTTCATGAAGTTCATGGGACCCAGCCTCTTTCCACTCTCTCCTCTAGCCTTAAGGAAGTTAATCATGATCTTCCTTTCTTCTTGGGATCTTTGGTTAAAGGCAATGGTCTTCTTAGACTTTTATTTGGCTTTTTCTTCTTCTTCAGCCTTTTTCTTGTTTGCCAATTGACCATGCTGACCCATGAAGGCTCTGTAGATTTCTTTATTTGATAGTTTTTCAAGGTAGTCTGCATCCTCATCTTAAGAAACCAGAGCCTTTACCCACTCCTCTCTCATTTCTTTGGCTAGATCAGAATCAGTTATTCTGAACTTAGCCTCTTTCTTCTTCTTCTTCTTCTTCTTCTTCTTCTCTATCTCTTCTTCTTCTTTATTGAAGTGTTCCTGCAGTTAAAGAGCAAGAGCTTCATCTTCTTCAATTTGATAAACTGCAGGAATTTTTACTTTCAGATCATCCAACTGTTTTGCATACAGCTGGATCTGTTGTTCTCTGAGGAGAATGACTGTTTTTTCTTTCTTGAGCTTTTCTTAGTTCAGCCATGTCCTCTTCTTCTCTTCTTCTTCTTTCCTCTTTTTCTTTCTTCTCCTTCTCAATCCTCTCTTCATCTTCTTTAGTCATGAGTCCCTTCCCCTTGTTTTTGTTGGGTGCCTCTGCTTCAGCTTCATGGATCGCAACCACAGATGTAGTAGATGTTGTTGGGATCTCAGCTTCAACTTCATTGGAAATTTGGGGAATGGACAAGGGAAGGACACTTTCTTCATTTTCCTCCCATTCCAAACCTGTCACTTCTTTCTAACAATCCTTCACCTTCTCCTTTTCTCTTCTCTTGGATTCTTCTTCTGTGGTCATTTTTAATGTTAGTGAAGAAAGGAAGGATAGATCTGAGTCAGAGTCAGTCATTGCAGGTGATTCCTCCTTATTAAGAGAAGCCTTGATTAGTTTGATCATTTCTTGACTTTCTAAGGAGTTGATGTTGCAGATGAGTGTTCTGAGCTCAAAGACCTTGTGCAGGAAGTCTGAAGGTAGGAGTAGGATCTCTTTGATGTTGATTGAGAGAGAAGATCCATTGTTTAGGAAGAAGGTGAAATTAGAGGTAGGAGTGCTCACCCATCCTAGCACTTCCAAGTCCCTGACCATTATGTTGTACATGAATCTTCGCCAACAGATAACTTCTTCTTCAGTTAAAGCATTGCTCCTGATTAGGTCAAGTCTTCTTGGAGCCAGTCTTTGTTCTGCTGTTGATGAAGATTTAGGATAAGCCACCCTATTCGCTTCTGTTAGTAGTCTTTCAAACCAGGGCATAATATCCTCCATTAAGCATTATAACCTGTTGATTGCAAGTTCTGCTGAGAGATCTGATGAAGTGTTGACACATTTTGTTAGATACAGATTGAGAACTTGGAGGGCATTAAGAGAGTTCCAGTTTAGCTCTTCTACTCCACTAAACTCCCATCCAATCCAGAATCTCTCAGCTATTCCATCATACCCCCAAGCTAGAATGGAGTCAAATTCTAGCTTCTTTGAAATTAGCAAGAGTTGGGGGAGTAGATGAATGACTTATTATGGCTGCAGCTTCAGGAAGAATGCTGAATGATGGAGGTGTGTCTTCATGGAGAGTTTCTTCTTATAGCACCTCATCAACAGCTCGGACGACTAACTTCCAATCCTCAGTGACATCTTCCTCTTCATCTACTGAGTCTGGCGAGTCATGGATTTGAACAAAAGCAGGTTTGTATAGGGAACTTTGAAACACAGTCTGCTCTTGTATCTATTCTTCGAGGTTGTCAGCATCATCTTCCTTAGTAACCACCTCCCCCTTTTTGGTTGCATCAGTGAAAAGGGCTGTATCTGTTTGAGTTCCCACTGATACAAGAGAGGGAGTAGGCACAGTTGGGCATTGATGGGCTTCATGTATAGAGACTTGGTGTCTTAGTTTGGACACTTCAGCCACTAACATTGCCATCCTAGCCGTCAATTCCAAGTTATGAAGTTTTAGTCTGTCCTCATCACAGTTGTGGAATCCTTGGAGCTAGATGGAGCCTTAGGCCTAGCCTCTGCATCCCCATCACCCTGGTTTTCTTGGCGCCTGGGATTCCTCTCAATGAAGAGTGTTTCACAGGAAACATCCTCACTGTGAGTTGCTGTGGTTAGGGTCTTAGCTATGTTATCACTGTCCTCCTAGGCAGTTGACGTACAAGGAGTAGTGATAGCCCTATCCACATTCAATCTATCAATACTACCAAAGTGAATCTTCTTGGGTGATGAACCTGGGTTGGGTGCACCAGCAGCCAAGTCAATCAATACCTCCGATATAGTGGTTGTTGGAGAAGGTATATCATCTTGACCAGATGCCTCTGCACTTAGGTTCAGAGAAGAGAAATAATGGAATGGCTCAGGGGGTTGCTCTATGGATCCGGGATGTGATCCTGATCCTACTAGAGAGGCTTCCAAGGAAGACTCTCTAGTGTTGTGGCTATCCCTTTTGGTATTCTCATCAGAATGTTGGGATTCTGAATGAGGGCTTAGAGGTTAGGCTTGGGCCTTTGAGACAAGAAGAGAAGGAGTCTTCTTGCTCCTTTTTCTGGTGTATGTCGTTGCAACTGGGGCCCTTTAAAACAGATGTAATTGATTTTTGTACCTGTGCATCCTTAGTAGTATGCACAGGGGTTCGAATGGTGGAAGCAGATTATTGTTTAGGAAGTGATGTGGAGGGTGTGGGATCAGTATCAGCTAGGATTGCTGAACTGTTACCCGGGGTACTTTGTATTTTCAGCATTGTAGATAACAATGGAACATTGACCCCTGAGAACTTTTTTGAAACAGTTCTCATACTTTGAAAAATATTATTTTTATGTCCCAACATGATGTAGATTCTTGCAGGTTTTGAGAGTTCTTTTAGTTCCTGGTTGAAAACCTCCTACAAGAATCTTGGGTACATAAAAAATTGTTGCTTTGCACCTTCTTGAAGGTTATATCTCAAACCCTCAAAGATGAGGTGTGCAAAGTTGAAACCTAGGCCAGTAATCATACCATGAAAAGTAGAGGCAAGTGTGGAGCTCACTTGATGCCATCCACTTCTCTTCTGAGATATGCATTGGAGAAGAGTGTGGCAGAGATACTTCCATGGTGGGCCCATCAGCGCCTTCTCGATTGTATACTCATTTTGATATCCAGTGTACCATATGGATACAATGGTCCTCATGTACTCGTCCTTTGAGTATGAGATGGCTGCTCCCTCATCCTGAAGCTTAAGATGTTTTCGGAGGGTGGCTTCAGAGATGATGATGTCCTTGCCGTCTACCTTGGCTTTTATTTGGGAATCTCCTGTTCGGTAGAGTAGACGGCGGTATTCCAGAAATCCTCCATATGAGGGATATATATGGTAGGGTTGGTTGTGAGGGAAAAATGGATCTTTGATCGGCATAGGAAGTCGATCATATCATCGAATCCTTCGGATTTCTTTCCCTTGGTTAAGTATGCTGTAAGGTTGTGGTACGGGGAGAACTTATCATCAGGGTTATTGATGTCTGCCATTGTTGTTTGATTTTGGAGGGAAGGTTTGAAGGTTTTAAGGATGGAAGACTTTGAATGTTTTAAGGATGGAAGGCTTTGAATGTGGTGGGGACTTGAGAGAAAGTGATGTGGGTTTAGGGTGAAATTGAATGTGAAGAGGTGGTAAAGAAATTTGATTTGTTCTTATAACGGCAGAGGAGGGAAAAAGCAAAATGACTTGTACAGTACAACCTTATTCACTCTTTACTGTTACAGCTGTAATACACCGAGGTAGTCATGGTAAAGACTGACGTTAATTTTTACAGCGGGTAAAAGTTAATTTGGACTTAATTGCTGCTGATGGTTAAGTCTGTCAGCAGCAAACTTAATTGCTGCTGATGGATTCAATGATCTTCAGCAAGGATGTTGCTGCTGACAGCCTTAAAGCTATCCGTAGGAAACCTGTTCCTGTTGGAAACTTAAAGCAGTCAGTGACAAATCCTTTGCTACTGAAGATTAAACCTATCAGCAGCTGAAGAACAAAAGTGTTGCTGACTCATAACTTTTATTTACAACAAATGACAAAACACATTTTAAAACAAAATTTTAGAGATAGATTTTAATCAAAGTTCATCATACCAATGGATTCAACAAAATATCTATATCTAGCTTCATCAAAAGGTTTTGTAAACAAATCAGCATATTGCTCATTGATATGAACTTTGGTTAAAATAATCCTCTTTTTCTCAGCTTGATCTCTTATGAAATGATACCTGATGTCAATGTGCTTTGTCTTGGAGTGCTACACCGGATTGTTTGTGATTGATATAGCACTCATGTTGTCAATGTGAATTGGAGTTGCCATGAAAGTCATCCCATAATCCAACATTTGATTTTGTATCCAGATGACTTGTGCACAGCAACTTGAAGCTGCAATGTATTCTGCTTCAGCTGTAGAAGTTGAAACACATGTTTGCTTCTTGCACTGCCATGAAATCAGTCTCCCTCCCAGAAACTGACATCCCCCTGATGTGGACTTTTTGTCCAAGTTGCATCCCCCATAATCACTATCAGTGTATGCATACAGATTGAACTTGTCATTTTTAGAGTACCAAAGCCCAAGTCTTGGGGCTCCCTTTAGGTATCTAATAATTCTCTTGACAGCTTGAAGATGTGAAACCTTTGGAGCTGCTTGAAATCTTGCACATAGACATACTGCAAACATGATATCTGGCCTTGAGGCAGTGAGATACATGAGAGACCCTATCATTGCACGGTACTGATGTTGATCTGTGTCTTGGCCATCTTTGTCTAGAGTCAGCTGATGGTGCACTTGCATAGGGGTTCTTGCAGCAGAGCAGTCAGCCATCTTGAATCTTTCCAAAATGCTCTTTACATATTTAGATTGGCTGATGAAGATTCCATTTGGGACTTGTTTGACTTGTAGACCCAAAAAGAAGTTTAGTTCACCCATTGAACTCATTTCAAACTTTGAGTGCATCAGAATCTCAAAGTCTTTGCACAACTTTTTCCTTGTTGATCCAAAGATGATATCATCAACATAGATTTGTACTAGTAAGATTTATCCCCCTTCATCTTTGATAAACAAGGTCTGGTTAATAGCTCCTCTTCTAAAGTTGTTGCTTCGTAGATATCCTGACAAAGTTTCATACCAGGCTCTAGGTGCTTGATGTAAGCCATACAGAGCTTTGTCTAGTTTGAACACTTGAGTAGGATGTGCAGGATCTACAAAGCCTGGAGGTTGTTTGACGTATACTCCCTCACCAATCTTCCCATACAGAAAGGCACTCTTTACATCCATTTGATAGAAAGTGAAATTCTTGGATGCAGCATATGCCAAGAAAATTTTGATGGCCACCAGCCTGGCAACAGGAGCAAAAACTTCATCATAGTCAATTCCTTCTTCCTGAGTGTAGCCTTGAGCTACAAGTCTGGCTTTGTTCTTGACTTGCTCTGGTAGCTTTTAATCTGGCCAGTAGATCATCAATCTGAGTTTCAAGATTGGTTTGTTCGTGTTTTAGTGATGAAATCTCTTTCTTTAGGCAGTTAATTTTTGTTTATAACTGTTTTCTACTTTTGTGAATTCAGATTTGATTTGATGAAACTCTTCATGATCTATAAGGTTTTAATTATGCTTTCTGTAGCCTAACACCTTATCAATACAAGCTTGGGAACAGAGATGTTCATATACCTGAGGCGGTATCTCTGTTGTGTCTGCCATAAGAGCTTGGTTGTTGGCAGGCAGATCTTCATACTGGAAGCTCCAGTCAAAGTCAGAAGTTCCAACAGTTGCGCAAGCTGCAGTTTGAACTGGAGGAGTAGCTTGTTGCTGTTGTTGTCTGGGTTGGGCTTGGTGAGCTTGTCTTGATTGAGGAGTAGCTGGATTGGCTCTTGGTGCCTTGCATTCTCTAGCAAAGTGAACCAGTTGGTTACAGTTGTAACATCTTAGTTTGCTTTTATCCAATCCAACTCTAGTGTTGGAGTTGTTGCTTGGAATGGGTCTTCCGGTTCTAGAGTAGAACCTTTTTGCTCTTATAGAGAGCATGGCATACGAGTGCTGTATGTCCATTTCTTCTAAGTCATCTGGATGGAAGCATTCCAAATCCTCCTTGATAAAGGACATGTTGCTTGAGTTTTCAGAAACAAAAGCAGCTGAGGTTGAGGTTTGAGGAGGAGCTTCTAGGAGAAATGGTGAGGTGTTTGTTTGAGAGGTTGGAGTTTGTGGATGGGTGACAATGGGAGGATAGTAGTTGCTGGAACTAGGACCTGAGTGGTCAGAGTGGAGGGAAGAGGTGATGGTGGATGTTGAGGCATTTTGATAGCTTGAGCTTCGTTCTTTTGCCTTAATCATCTCTAGCTCAGAGGTTTTCAGCATACCGAAGAGCTCAGTCATTTGGAGAGTCTTCAGATTCTCAGTTCTTCTAATGGACACTGTGTAGAGTGTCCAACAGCTAGGTAAAGACCTGATGAACTTTTTGAGAATATCTTCATTCTCCAGCTTCACCTTTGAGCACTGCAGCTCACCTACAAGATAAGTAAATCTGTTATATAAAACAGTTAGGGGCTCACCTTCCTTCCAGACGAAGTTTTCGTACTGCTGCTTCAGGATGTCCCTTCTGTTTTCTTTGACTTCCTCTGAGCCAGCAAACATCTTCTCAAGAGCCTCCCATAGCTCCTTAGCAGTTTTGTAACCTCTGAAGTTGTGAAAAACTTTATTTGGTAATTACATATGGATGGTTCCCAAGGCTTTGAAGTCTACCTCCATTTTCTTGATGTCTTCATCAGAGTACTTGGAGGGTTCTTTGGGAACCAGTGCACCTCCAGAATCTGCAGAGGACACCATGGGTACGTATGGTCCATCTTTAATGGATTTCCACATCCCATATTCTTGATAGCAGAAGAAGCTTTCCATTATGTTCTTCCACATATCATAATCTTCCCCATACACCAGTCTTGGTGGTCTGTTGATGCTTCCAATGTCTTCAAATCCATTGTTTTGTGCCATTTTGATTTTTAGACAATGAGTGACTTTAGCAAAGAGATAAATAAGAATAGAACCAGATAATGATTAAACAAATGTGAGTTTGTTTAATCTGTGAGCCAAAGCTCTGATACCACTTGTAGGATCGGTAAATACAAGATGGTTCTATTCCAGTTGAGATTGGCGGAAACAATCACAACTTAAGCAAAGTAAACAAGTAGACAAGAAGAATACTGATAAATGCAATTTGTATTAAGCTTCAAGTGTTACAAGATTACAGAGAAAACTCTTAAGCTAAAAGTGATTTTACAATGAATCTAAGTAGTACTTATATAGTAACTTAGAATCAAGACAGACCCTTGATTCTAAGGATCAGATCTAACACAGACCGTTGATCTTGTATTGAAGCTATTCTACATATACAGACAAACATAATAACTATGCTAATTAACTTTATTCAAACGTCTTCTAAGGCATCATTTTTTGCATGCTTGGAGACGAGCGTTGTTGTCTTTTATTGTCTTGTACCAATGACATTCTTTCTGCGTGGAGTGTGTCAGTGTAGCAGCAGAAAGTTGTCAGTGGTAAATGTTGCTTTATCAAGAACAGTCAGCTGCAACGTTTGATCTTTAGTGGAGATAGCTATCAGCTGTAGCTTTGGAGATCATCAGCATATGCCTATCAGCTGCAGCATTGGTCTTCAGCAGCATATGCCCATCAGCTGCAGCTTTGGTCTTCAGCAGATAAGTCCTATCCGTAGCAGATTTGTTCTTCAGCAGAAGAACAAGTATCCGCTGCAGATAAGCTTAACCGCAGCAGTTTGACGATCAGCAGCAATCTCTGAGGTAAGCAGCAATTTTACTTAGAGAATTTTATAGCCATCAGTCTTTATTTCTAGATCGGCTTCGACAGTGGATTGGGAAATGGTGGATTGTTTCTTACATTGCCATGAGATAAGGCAGTTGCCAAGGGACTGACAACCTCCAGAAGTGGATTTTCGGTCTAAGTTGCATCCCCCGTAGTCTGAATCTGAATAAGCCACAAGATCAAACAAATCATAGACTCAATTTTGGCTTATACTTTAAATATCTCAAAATACGTTTGACAACAGATAAATGAGAGAGTTTAGGATTAGCCTGAAAACGTGCACACAATCACACTGCATACATGATGTCGGGTCTACTGGCCGTGAGATACATGAGAGATCCTATCATAGAGCGATAGAGATCCTGATCAACGCTTTCACCATCCACATCAGGAATCAGACAATGTCGAACTTCTACAGGAGTTTTTACTGGATGAGAATCAACCATTTTGAACTTGGTCAAGATTTCTTTCACATATTTCTCTTGATGAACGAGAATTCCAGACTCGGACTAATCTACTTGCAATCCCAAAAAGAACGTCATTTCTCCCATTTAACTCATTTCGAATTTAGAACGCATCTCGTCTTCAAATTCTTTGCAAAGACGAGGATTAGTAGATCCAAAAATGATATCATCCACATAAATTTGCACCATGATTGTATCCTTTCCATCCTTCCGTTTGAACAAAGTTTGGTTAATTGCTCCTCGTGTGAAACAATTCTCAAGCAGATGCTTTGATAAAGTTTCATATCACGCGCGAGGTGCTTGGTGAAGACCGTACAGTGCCTTGTCTAACTTGTAGACACGGTCTGGAAAGTTAGGATCAATGAAACCCGGTGGCTGCTTGACATATATTTCCTCTTGAACTTTTCCATACAGAAATGCGCTTTTGACATCCATTTGATGAACAGTGAAGTCCATATATGCTGCATAGGCGAGAAACATTCTAATGGCCTCTAAGCGAGCCACTTGTGCAAACACTTTCTCAAAATCACACCCTTCTTCTTGATAAAAAGCCTTGAACAACCAAACGAGCTTTGTTTCGAACCACAATTCCTCCTTTATCCTTTTTGTTTTGAAATACCCAACGAGTGCCGATAGGTACTTTGTTCTTGGGAAGATCCACCAGATTCCACACATTAAATTTTGGGAATTGTTGTAACTCTTCTTGCATAGCTTCCACCCAACTATTCTCAACCAAAGCTGCTTTGATATTCTTAGGTTCGACTTGAGATATGAAGCATGAGAACATGATGTTATCTAAAGCATCACATGCACTCCTGGTACGAACTCCCACATTGAGTGAACCAATGATGTTGTTGGTGCGATGATTCTTGTGAATTCTTAACTGAGGAATCTCATCTTCTTCCAAGACTTCTTCCAAGTTTGTAATATTTTTAGCAGGAAGATTAGCTACATTATCAATAGGATCTTCAGCACGTGATTGTGGTGCAACATCTACTATTGGAAATGTGTTGTCTTCAACCGTTTCACTTGTTGCACCAGAACCGGAAGACTCAATATTGGATTCAGAATCAGCAGGTACATGGATTTCACTATGAGCGGATGAGTAAGAACCTTGATCATTTATGTTCCCTAGATTGTTCACAAGGAAGTAAGGATTAGCAGGAGTTGATTCATTAGAGAGCTTAGGAAGATTAAATGACTTAAACAATAAATCGACATCAAAAAGCCAATTAGGACCGTCTCCTACGTCCGTATGATTGTTTCATGCCAATTGATATCAATGGACTCCAGCACTATCCTTCTCTTTTTAAGGAAGACACGAAAAGCTCGTTGATTGGATGAGTACCCCACAAAATAGCATTCATCAGCTTTGGCTTCAAACTTGTTCAGTTGATCTGAAGTATTCAGCATTGTGCACACACACCCAAATTTTCTAAAGAAATCAATAATCGGCTTGCGCTTGTACATGATCTCATAAGGTGTCTTGTTGCAACCTTTGGTGATCAGAACCCGATTTTGCATAAAACATGTAGTTTTGACTGGCTCAGCCCAAAAAGTCACAGGAAGCTTAGAGTCAACGATCATAGTTCATGCAACTTCAATTAAAGTGCGGTTTCTCCTTTCAGCTACACCATTTTCTTGAGGAGTATGAGGTGCACTGAATTGCCGAGAAATTCCTTTGCTTTCACAGAAAGAATCAAGAGTGGCATTTTTGAATTATGTTCCATGATCGCTGCGGATAGTTTTCACACTTATATTGAAGAGGTTCTCAATTTGAAGCAGATAGGTTTTGAAGCAGATAGGTTTTCAAAATCTCTGGCGTCTCATCTTTCTTAGCTAGGAAGAACACCCAAGTAAACCAAGAGAAATCATCGGTTACCACTAAGCAGTACGACTTTCGTCCAAGACTCATGACACTCACAGGAACGAAGAGATCCATGTGAAGTAATTGGATAGGAGAGTCAATGGAATTTGTGGTTTTAGGCTTATGAGAAGATTTGTGTTGTTTTCCCTTGGAACATGAGATGCAGTGTTCCACAGGAGAAAAATCTTTAAGAGGTAATCCAGTGACGAGGTTTCCTCGAACCAGTCGGTTCATAGTTTTGAAATTTATATGTCCCAACCTCTTATGCCACAGGAATGATTCATCTTCGAAAGCTTTTGAAAGAAAGCACGATTTAATGCCCGACGGGTTGTTCATATCCAGGTTGTATGTGCTGTATCTTCTCGGAGCACGCATGAGAATAAGTTCTTCTAGAATCACTACTCCAGGCTTCAAGATTAGACAGTCTCTTGAATTGAACAAGGCACAAAAATCCTTGTCACAAATTTGTGAAACACTTATCAGATTGTACTTCAATTGAGGAACAAAGTTGACAAATTCCAGACTATTTACACTGTTTGATACCGTTCCTTGTCCTTCAATCTTTCCTCCTCTTGGATTGCCAGCAAAACCTACATACTCTCCATCAATTGGATGATAATTTTGCAGCAAATTAAAATGACCAGTCATATGTCATGAACATCCACTATCTACATGCCAAATGTTATCTCCGGTTCTTCTTGATTGCCCTATACACAACAAACCATTTAGACGTTTTGACCAATACCATTGCTATCAAGAAGTTTTTTGTCAAGATAGGACATCACATTGGAATCATAATCAGAATCCTCCTTAGATGAAGCATGGTCAACAAATAGAACATTATTTTTAATTTTCCAGGTTCTTTTCAAATAATTTTTAGCATTTTTAATTCTTTTACTCCTAGATTTTCTACTATGAGAAGACTTAGACGACACATTTGAATTCAAGGAAATTTTGGGAGACGATTCCTCATTACAATCGGTGGTTGTCAATTTACAACTTTTTAATACATGATTTGAAGAACCACAACTAAAACAATTTTTACACAAGATGAAGATGATTGTGATGTTGAGGCATCTGAACATGAGATGGTTCTCATCAATAACTTTGTCTTGAAGACGATATTCTTCCTTTAATCTGAAAAAGTCCATGTTGCTCATGGTTTCACGTGGTACATCATTCACAATAATTCCTACACTTTTAAATTTGGTAACACATGGCACAACATTCAAAGATTTAGGAACAAAAGGCAAAGCATTTTTAAATATAGAAATATCACATCCCAATCCCGTATGCTCAGCAGGCATAGAATCAAAATACAAGTTTTCAACGTGTTCACAAATATCTGGTTTTGACACGGCCATATTATTACATTCATCCGACTCAAGTTCATTTAAAACATTTCTAACATTGGTAATCTCATCACAATCATCTTCGAAAGTTACACAATTTGATTCTGCATATGAAGCAAAACTGTCAGAATCCGAGGACGTAATATAATCATCAGGAGATAAAGTGCACACAAAAGGGGTAGGAGCATGAACAGTAGGCATGTCAGCAAATCTACCTTATTTGGAATAAGGTGGTGGATGAGAATTATAACCAAGACCCTCTGTGCCTTTTCTGTTAAATTGTTTATCAATTATACCAAACAAAATATTTTGATCCATATGGTCAACTTGTAATTTAGTCTTTCCTGCCTTTTGGACTCTTTCACTCAAAATTTTATTATTAATGGTTTGAGTATTAAGTTGCACAATTAAAGAACAGTTTTCACCAGAAATATCATGAGTATAGTTTCTCATTTTTGGCCACAAAGTCATACATCACCTTAATATGATCTCGTTCATCATTCAATGCTTGATTAATGAATCTGTATTTTTGAATTTCATTTAAGCAAGATCTAGCATTACAAAGTTTAGAAATAACCTCAGCATGTACAACAGTGAGATCCTCAGCAGGTTCAATCATGACACACTTGCCCTTGTCCTCCACATCAGCCATCAAGGCTTTATCAGCAGCTTCCTCAGCTTGTTCTCCCCAATGATAGTGTCCATCAGCTTGACACACAAGAGCTGTGGAACTTGAAGATGTGTTTGTCTTGGGAGGATTAGCAGCTTGTTTTCCAGAGGAAATCTTCTTTTCTTGCAGATCCTTGGAGGACGGCTCCTTGCAGTTTCTAGCAAAGTGACCCAGCTGATCACAACCGTAGCATCTCATCTTTTTGATATCAAACCCAAGAGTCTTTCCCTGCTTGAATCTGTCTAAACCAGTCCTTTTGATGAATCTTTTGGCTCTTAAGGTTAGCATGGCCATACACCAATCAATGTCTATTTTCTCCAAATCATCAGGATTGATCTGCTCCAAGTCATCAGGTTGAAAGCTAATTGGTGTTAGGTTTCCAGAAATCAATGCATCATAGCACGACATGAAAGCAGTCATGATTGGGACATATTCATCAGGAATCATGGTAATGGACTTTTGAGGAGCAGAGGAACTGGTAGGTTGAATTGCAGCAGCAGAAGGAGGAACATCAGTCTGAAAATATGGGCTACTAGAAGAGCTTGATCCAGCAATAAGAGCTATGTTTCCAGACTGATTTGTTGGAGTAACTGCTCCTTTCTTGATCTCATTCTCATAAGATTCAATGATGTTGTAGACTTCTTGTTGAGATAAAGCACTCAGATTCTCAGTCTTCTTGATCATGATACGATACATATTCCATTCCTCGGGAAGAGCATCTAGGAGTTTCTTGTTTAGCTCCAGAGTAGGGTACTCAATACCCATTACTTTCAACCTAGATACGATGCTTGAGAAACGGTTGATCAAATCAGACATTGATTCACCGCTGACATTGCTGAACATCTCATACTCTGCTTCTTGATCAGATCTCTCTTACTCTCCCTGACATCAGCACTTCCCTCAAATCTGGTGCACAAGGTTACCCATAAGTCTTTAGCAGTGGTGTACTCATCAAAGATGTTGAAGATATCCATAGGAAGAGCCATAGCAATAGTCCCATAAGACTTGTTGTCTCAGGCAATCAAAGCAAGATCCTTCTCATCATATTCAGCTACTGTCTTAGGACGTTGAACATCAGTAGTAGTTATAACAGGCTTGTGAGGACCATCAGTGATAGAGTTCAGCAAAGTATGATCATGAAATTGGAAGAAAAGATTCATCTTCTTTGTCCAGTCATCAAAGTCCCTTGTAGACACAAGAGCAGGTGGTTTGTTTCCTCCAGAGTACTCAGTTGAACTTGAAGTTGCCATAATATCAGGAATCGAAACTAAAACAATAACTAGTTTTGGGTGGGTAACCTTGATCGAAACTACTAGTTTCGATAGAGAAATACTTTATCAAAACTCCTAGTTTCGATTGGAGAAAAAGCTGCCTGAAACTTATAGTTTCGATTGAAGAACAGATCCCGAAACAACTAGTTTCGATCCCTTGGTAAAAATAAGCCGAATTCCCGTAAAAACAACTAGTTTTGATTACAACTAGTTTCGATGTCCAAGTTTTGATTGAAAAGTTGCACAAAGTAGTTTCGATGAGAACAAGACAAACAAAGCTAGTTTCGATTATACCTCTACCAGATCGGGTGCAGACAGAAAGATTCGATGATCAACAGAATGTTCCCCGGAGTAGTTTCGATGTCTTCTTCTCCAAGTTAGAAAACCTCCATTGATGATCAATCACAAAAATCAAAATCTTCAAAATAACAATCCAACCCAGCAAAGAGTCTCGTCAAAAGGTCCTGATTGCAAATCTGTAGAAATAAAGACTGATGGCTACAAAACTTTCTAAGTACAAATGCTGCTTACCTCAAAGTTTGCTGCTGACCAACAAACTGCTGCGGATAAGCTTTTCTGCAGCGGATACTTGTTCTTCTGCTGAAGAACAAATCTGCTGCGGATAGCCTTATCTGTTGAAGACCAGAGTTGTTGCGGATAGGCTTCTCAACAGCATCAACACTTGATGCTGCTGATAGGCAAATCATCAGCAGCTTTGGAAGGTTGCATCTTGCAGCTGATCTCTAACTTTGCAACTGATAGCCATTTCCACTGAAGATCAAACGTTGCAGCTGACTAGCTTCCATAAAACAACCATTACCACTGACAACTTTCTGCTGCAACACTGACACACTCCACGCAGAAAGAATGTCACTGTGCAGACAATAAAGAACTACAACGCTCTTTTCCAAGCATGCAAGCAATGATGCCTAAGAAGACGTTTGAGTAAAGTTAACTTTTATAGTGTTTATTGTCATTATATGTAGAATAGCTTCAATACAAGATCAACGGTTTGTGTTAGATCTGATCCTTAGAATCAAGGGTCTGTCTTGATTCTAAGTTACAATATAAGTAGTAGTTAGAGTCATTGTATCTTAGTGCTTTTCTTAGAGTTTTCTCTGTAATCTTGTAACCATTGAAGCTTAATACAAATTGCATTTATCAGTACTTCTTGTGTTTACTTGTTTACATTGATTAGTTGTGATTGTTTCCGCCAATCTCAACTAGAATAGAACCATCTTGTATTTACCGATCCTACAAAATCCAACTTTCGATTTTGAAACCTCTATCAAAACACGTCGGAAATCTATGAAGCAATACCGATGGCGATGAAACAGTGCTCGTAGAGTCCAGATGCAGAGAACATCAATAAAAAAAATGCAGTAAACACCTAAAATCGATCACAAAAAAACCTGATAATAATCAGAAACAACAGCATAAAGCTCTGATTCCAATTGTAGGTCCAGATTTAAACTTGAAATCTCAAAGATGACCGATTCTCCATACACAAAGGCGGAAACATTGTGTATGGAGGTGAAATAGAGGATAGAAACAGATTTTGGTGAAGATAACAGGCTAAACACACCCACAATCAAGACAAATTTAATATGAAATTGTAAGAACATGTATCAAACAAGTACGCAAGATGTATTGATTGAAGAACAAAGTGAAAGAGAAATTCAGGGTTACAACCGCTACTCACGCCCTAAAATTTCTAAAAATTAGGCTATTTATAGTAAGTCAACAGGTATCGAAACTATGTCAATCGAAACTACTAGTTTCGGTGGGGCATTTACAAGTGATTGACTAACCTGTCAAAACTTACTATCTATTGAAACTACTAGTTTCGATTAAAGAAACTCAATCGAAACTAAGTAGTTTCGATGGCCCAGACTTAGCTGTAGGATCATGAAAGTACTTGAAATTGGCGGAAACAATAACAACTACACAAGTATAATCGAGTAAACAGAAAGAATACTTTTAAGAACACTGTTGTATTAAGCTTTTGCAAATAAACGATTACAAATGAAAACTCAATCAAAAAGCACACTTACAATGAAGTGTTTACACAGTATTTTTACTCACTTAGAATTAAGACAGACCCTTGATTCTAAGGATCAGATTTAACACAGACCGTTGATCTTTTGTATACAGCTAACTATTACACGTTTAGTCTAAAACTAGTTAACTTTATTGAAGTGTCTTCTTTGTGCATTATTACTTGCATGCTTGGAGAAGAGCATTGTTGTCCGTCATTGGTTGTGCCATTGAGGTTCCTTCTACTTTGAGTGTGTCAGTGGCTTTTGCAGAAAGTTGTCAGTGACGCTTGGCATGGATAGTCAGCTGCAACGATTTGTCTTCAAGGCACAAGGCGGTTAGCAGCAAAGATGATTATCAGCAGCAAGATGTGACCATCCAAAGCTGCTGATGATTTGCCTATCAGCAGCATCAAGTGTTGATGCTGCTGAGAAGCCTATCCGTAAGCAACTTTGGTCTTCAGTAGATAAGGCTTTCCGCAGCAGATTTGTTGGTCAGCAGCAAACTCTGAGATCAGCAGCATTTGTACTTAGAGAATTTTGTAGCCATCAGTCTTTATTTCTACAAACTCCCCCTAGACTGATGCTATCAAAATTCTCTTACTGCCTTTGTTGCTGAAGCTTTTGCATGTTTCTGACTATCCTTTCAACCTCATATCCTCTTTGGTCCATGCTGGGATTGTTAAGAGGAAGCTCAGATAGAGTCTTGATGTCTTTGCTTGCCATTTTGAAGATAGCTTTGCTTGAACACCTCATCTTCTGTCCTTTAACATATGTCAGAGTGAATTCATTCTTCTCAGCATTGTAGGACCATCTGATGAATGGAGAGTGGGATTGAAGAGGTTTGGCATCAATGATTTCATTTTTGCTGGGGTTGAAGTTATGTCTGATTGCCAGCAATAGATGTCTCCCACCTTCATTCTCAGGCTCAGAGGATTCACCCAGCTCCATCATTCTTCTTAGATCAGAATCTGGAAGCTGTAGTACCTCATCAACAGATGTATAGATTGATCTTTTAGCTTCTGTCCTCCCCCTGAACACTTCAAACCATTGGACTTTATGGTTGTATGACCATCTGATTATTTCTCTTGAGTCTTCTGGTTTGGAAGTGGGTTTGTTTTTCTTTTTGGGAGGATGTTGATGAGTAGGAGCTGGGTGTGGGGATTTGGACTTTGAGGGAGGAGAGGAGGGAGGTCTAGGAAGGAGAGTGGAAGGTTGTTGGATTGAGGAAGTGTTGGGTGACAGTGAAGGCTTGGATTTCTTTGATTTCCTTTCTTCTTCTTGAGTGTTTACCCTTTTCTTGGAGCCTTTCTTCTCTAATCTTTCTTCCTCATCCTTCTTTACTTTAAAATAGAGGGCTTGCAGGTTCATGAAATTCATGGGACCTAGCCTCTTTCCACTCTCTCCTCTAGCCTTAAGGAAGTCAATCATGATCTTCCTTTCTTCATGGGTCCTTTTATTAAAGGCAATGGTCTTTTTGGACTTTTGTTTGGCTTTTTCTTCTTCTTCTTCATCCTTCTTCTTCTTTGCCAATTGACCCTTTTGACCCAAGAAGGCTCTATAAATTTCTTTGTTTGATAGTTTCTCAAGGTAGTCTGCATCCTCACCTTGAGAAACTAGAGCCTTTACCCACTCCTCTCTTATTTCTTTGGCTAGTTCAGAATCAGTTATTCTGAACTTAGCCTCTTCCTTCTTCTTCTTCTTCTCTAGTTCTTCTTCTTCCTTGTCAAATTGTTCCTGCAGTTGAAGAGCAAGAGCTTCATCTTCTTCAATCTGATAAACTACTATCTTTACTTTGAGCTCATCCAGCTGTTTTGCATACAGCTGGATTTGTTGTTCTCTGAGGAGAATGGTTGTGAGTCTATCTTGAGCTTTCTTTGTTTCAGCCATCTCTTCTTCTTTTCTTCTTTCTTCTTTCTCTTTCTTTTCTCTTAGCAGCCTCTCTTCGTCTTCTTTGGTCATAATTCCCTTTCCCTTATCTTTGTTGGATGCCTCTACTTCGGCTTCACTTATCACAACAGCAGATGATTGTGCTGCTGTGGGAATCTCAGCCTCATCTTCATTGGCAATTTGAGAGGTTGATAAGGGAAGGTCATTAGCTTCATCTGTTTTGCACTCAGGACTTGTAAATTCTATCAGCATTTCTTTAACAGTGGATCTTGATTCATATGCAGCAGCAAAGATGTCTACTCGAGGGGAAGCTGAGTCAGAATCAGTGTCAGAATTTGACACATATACCGCTTCAGCAATCCTTCCTTCTTATTCAAGATGGGCTCTGACAGTAGCTATCATTGCCTGGCTTTCGAGGGAGTTGACATTGCAGATATTTGCTCTGAGTTGAAAGATCTTGTAAAGAAAGTCTGTAGGCAGTAGCAGGATGTTCCTGGTGTTGATGGTGAGAGAGGAGCCATTGCTTAACAGAAAGGTGTGGTTAAGAGACTTAGTGCTCACCCATCCTAGCACATCCAAGTCCTTGACCAAGAAGTCATACAGGAATCTTCTTAGGCACAGAACTTCTTCTTCAGTGAGAAGACTGCTCCTTATTATTTCAAGTCTTCTAGGAGTCAGTCTTCTTTCTGCTGCTGTTGAAGATTCAGGATAGGCTACCCTTTTTGCTGCATGTATTTGTCTTTCAAAGTTGGGTAGATTATCCTCCATCAGGTCATAGAACCTGCCAATAGCAAGTTCTGCTGAGAGGTCCGTTGAGTTGTTGATGCATTGTAGATGGTATAGGTGAAGGACTTAGATGCTGTTGAGAAAGTCCCAGTTTAGCTCTTCTACTAACTCCCAACCAATCCAGAACCTCTCAGACTTTCCATCATACCCCCAAGCTAGTACTGTATCAAACTCTAGCTGTGTTGAAGTCAGTGGAAATTGGGGGGCAGTGAAGTGACTTATGATGGCTGCTGCTTCAGGGATGATGCTGAAAGATGTATATGTTTGTTTTGTGTCTTCAGAATCATTTATCATCTCATCAACAGCCCTGACGACTAACTTCCAGTCTTCAGATGTCTCTTCTTCTTCGTTATCTGAAGCTGGCAAGTCATGAACCTATACAAAAGCTGGCTTGAAAAGTGTGCTTTGAAATACAACCTGCTCTTGAATCCAGTCATCAAGACTGTCTGATTCTTCCTCCATTGGGACCATCTCCCCCTTTTTGGTTGCATCAGTGGACAGATAAGCATCAGTTTGGGTGCCCACTGATACAAGAGAGGGAGTAGGTACAGTTGGGCATTGATGGGCTTCATGCATAGAGACTTGGTGTCTTAGTTTGGACACTTCAGCCTCTAGCATAGCCACCCTGGCCGTCAATTCCAATATATGAAGTTGCAGTCTGTCCTCATCCACAGTTGTGGAATCCTTGGATCCAGATGGGGCCTTAGGCCTAGCCTCTTCATCCCCATCACCCATGGTTTCTTGGCACCTGGGATTCCTCTCAGTGAGGGGAGTTTCCAAGGAAGCATCCTCACTGTGAGTTGCCGTGGTTGAGGTCTTAGCAATGTTGTCACTGTCCTCCTGGTCATTTGATGGACCAGCAGTAGTGACAGCCTCTTCCACATCCACTCTTTCATAACTCCTAGAGTGGACCTTTAGGGTAGAAGAACTTGGGTTGGGTGTGTTGGAAGCAAGATCAATCAGTACCTCCGAGATAGTGGTAGTTGGAGAAGGTACATCATCTTGATCAGGTTCCTCAACACTTAAGTTCAGAAAAGAAAGGAAAGGCTCAGGGTGCTGTTCTATGGATCCAGGAAGTAATCCTGATCCTAATAGAGAGACATCCAAAGGAGTCTCCCTAATAATGTGGCTGTCCCTTATGATATTCTTGCCAGAGTGTTGTGATTCTGAGTGAGGGCTATTAGGTTGGGTTTGGGCCTTGGAGGCAAGAGAAGAAGGAGTTCCCTTGCCCATTTTCCTAGTATATGTCGTTGCAACCAGGGCCCTGTGTTCCGGTTGAACGATAACATCCAAAAGAGGTGTAAGTAATTTTTATGCCTGTGCATCCTTAGTAGTATGCACAGGGGTTCGAATGGTAGAAGCAGACTGTTGTTCAGGATGTGAGGTGGAGGGTGTGGGATCAGTATCAGCTAGGATTGCTGAACTGTCACCCGGGGTACTCTGTATGTTCAGCATTGTAGATAACAATAGAACATTGACCCCTGAGAACTTTTTGGAAACAGTTCTCATGCTTTGAAAAATATCAACATGATGTAGATTCTTGCAGGTTTTGAAAGTTCTTTTAGTTCTTGATTGAAAACTTCCTGCAAGAACCTTGGGTACACAAAAAATTACTGCTTTGCACCCTCTTGAAGGTTATATCTCAAACCCTCAAAGATGAGGTGTGAAAAGTTGAAGCCTTGGTTAGTGACCATACCATGGAAGGCGGAGGCAAGTGCGGAGCTCACCTGATGCCATCCATTCCTCTTCTGGGATATGCATTGGAGAAGAGTGTGGCAAAGATACTTCCATGGAGGGCCCATCAGCGCCTTCTCGATCGTATACTCGGTCTGATTTCCAGTGTATCCAATGGATACAAAGGTCCTCATGTATTCGTCCTTCGAGTATGAGATGGCTGCTCCCTCATCTTGAAGCTTAAGATGTTTTCTGAGTGTGGCTTCCAAGATGGTGATATCCTGCCGTCTACTTTGGCTTTAATTTGGGGAATCCCCTGTTCGGTTGAGTAGACGGCGGTACTCCAAAAATCCTCCATATGAGGGATATATATGATAGGGTTGGTTGTGAGGGCAAAGTAGATTTTTGATCGACATAAGAAGTCGATCATATCATTAAATCCTTCGGATTTCTTTCCTTTGGTAACATATGCTGTAAGGTTGTGGTATGGGGAGAACTTATCATCAGGGTTATTGATGTCTGCCATTGTTGTATGATTTGGAGGGAAGGTTTTAAGGATGAAGGGCTTTGAATGTGGTGGGGACTTAAGAGAAAGTGATGTTGGTTTTGGGAGAAATTGAAGGTGAAGAGGTGGTAAGGAAATTTGATTTGTTTTTATAACGGCAGAGGAGAGAAAAAGCAAAATGACTTGTACAGTACAACCTTATTTACTTTTTATTGTTACAGCTGTAATAAACCGAAGCAGTCATGGTAAAGACTGACGTTAATTTTTACAGCGGGTAAAAGTTAATTTGGACTTAAATTTTCCCATCAGCAGCAAACTTGGTTGCTGTGGATGAATAAGCTTGTCCGCTGCAACCTTGGTTGCTGCAGAAGGTTATGTCTGTCAGCAGCAAACTTATCTGCTACTGATGGATTTAATAATCCGCAGCAAGGATGTTGCTGCTGACAGTCTTAAAGAAATCCGAAGGAAACCTGTTCCTGCTGATAACTTAAAGCAGTCAGCTGCAAATCTTTTTCTGCTGAAGATTAAACCTGTCAGCAGCTGAAGGACAAAAATGCTGCTGACTTATAACTTTTATTTACAGCATGAGACAAAACATATTTTAAAATGAAATTTTTTAGAGATAGATTTTAATTAAAGTTTATCATACCAATTAATTCAACTAAATATTTAAATCTGGCTTCATCAAAAAGTTTTGTAAACAATTCAACATATTGCTCATTCGTATGAACTTTGGTTAAAATAATCCTCTTTTTCTTAGCTTGATCTCTTATGAAATGATATCTGATGTCAATATGCTTTGTCTTTGAGTGCTGCACCGGATTGTTTGTGATTGAGATAGCACTCATGTTGTCAATGTGAATTGGAGTTGCCATGAAAGTCATCCCATAATCCAACATTTGATTTTGTATCCATATGACTTGTGCACAGCAACTTGAAGCTACAATGTATTCTGCTTCAGCTGTAGAAGTTGAAACACATGTTTGTTTCTTGCACTGCCATGAAATCAATCTCCCTCCTAGAAACTGACATCCCCCTGAAGTTGACTTTTTGTCCAAGTTGCATCCTCCATAGTCACTATCAATGTATGCATACAGATTAAACATGTCATTTTTAGAGTACCATAGCCCAATTCTTGAGGCACCCTTTAGGTATCTAAAGATTCTCTTGACAGCCTGAAGATGTGAAACTTTTGGAGCTGCTTGAAATCTTGCACATAGACATACTGCAAACATGATATCTGGCCTTAAGGCAGTGAGATACATGAGAGACCCTATCATTGCACGGTACTGATGTTGATCAGTGTCTTGGCCATCTTTGTCTAGAGTTAGTTGATGATGCACTTGCATAGGGGTTCTTGCAGTAGAGCAGTCAGCCATCTTGAATCTTTCCAAAATGCTCTTTACATATTTGGATTGGCTGATGAAGATTCCATTTGGGACCTGTTTGACTTGTAGACCCAAGAAGAAATTTAGTTCACCCATTGAACTCATTTCAAACTTTGAGTGCATCAGAATCTCAAAGTCTTTGCACAACTTTTTCCTTGTTGATCCAAAGATGATATCATCAACATAGATTTGTACTAGTAAGATTTATCCCCCTTCATCTTTGATAAACAAGGTCTGGTCAATAGCTCCTCTTCTGAAGTTGTTGCTTCGTAGATATCCGACAAAGTTTCATACCAGGCTCTAGGTGCTTGATGTAAGCCATACAGAGCTTTGTCTAGTTTGAACACTTGAGTAGGATGTGCAGGATCTAGAAAGCCTGGAGGCTGTTTGACGTATACTTCCTCACCAATCTTCCCATACATAAAGGCACTTTTTACATCCATTTGATAGACAGTGAAATTATTGGATGCAGCATATGCCAGGAAGATTCTGATGGCCTCCAGTCTGGCAATAGGAGCAAAGACTTCATCATAGTCAATTCCTTC
The DNA here is from genome assembly GCA_023525975.1 of Smallanthus sonchifolius. NCBI lineage: Eukaryota > Viridiplantae > Streptophyta > Magnoliopsida > Asterales > Asteraceae > Smallanthus > Smallanthus sonchifolius. The sequence continues at coordinate 24,713,963 of CM042046.1, read as the reverse complement.
TTCCTGAGTGTAGCCTTGAGCTACAAGTCTGGCTTTGTTTTTTACTACAGTGCCTCTCTCGTCTTGCTTGTTCCTGAAAACCCATCGTGTGCCAATATCATATTTACCTGGTGGAAGATCAACAAGTTTCCAGACATCCTGCCTCTTGAATTACAGCAATTCTTCCTGCATTGCTTCAATCCAGCTGCTGTGTTTGAGTGCTTCATCTATCTTCTTGGGTTCCACCTGAGATATGAAACATGAAAACAAGCATATATTGGCCTCGTGAGATTTGCTTCTGGTGAGAACTCCTTGGTGTATTTGGCCAATAATATTCTCTTAAGGATGTTCTTTGTGGATCCTCTGTGCTGGTACCACCTCCAGCTGTATCCCTTGCTCCAGATTGCTTTGATTTTGATCAGGGGTCTCTTCATTCATGGTGGAAGAGTCTTCAACAGCATTATCCATATCAATATTTTCAGCAATAGCATCATCAGCATCTACAGCATTTACCGAAGAGTCTTCATTTAGATTTTCAGTTTCAGACAGGCTGCTGCTGGTTACATTAGACAGTCTTGTTCCTGTTTCACTTGCTTCAATTGCTTCCACAACTGATGGAGGATCAATTGATGGTCTTCTCAGACTGATAGAAGATTTGGGAAAATCCAGTCTGTAGTCAGTGTATGAAGTGGAGGCAGGTGTTTGTGTAGATGTAGACTCCATATTTGAGAAGGTGAGAGGCTCAAATATTTGGGAGAAGGAGTCTATGTCAAAGAGCTAGTTTGGACCTTTTCCTTGCTCACAGACAATGTGTTCTCTACATTCCACATTTACTGATTCTTCTACAATTCTTGTTCTTGAATTGAATACTCTATAGGCCTTTGATTGAGAGGAATAGCCTACGAAATATCCTTCATCAGATTTGGCACCAAACTTAGGAAGAACCCCATGTGTGATGAGAATGGTGCATGGACACCCAAAAGGTTTTAGGAACCCAATGTAGGGAATTCTTTGAAACCAAAGTTCATGGGGTGTCTTGTTGAAGGGTTTGACAATTAGAACTCGGTTTTGCACATAACAGGTTGTGCTAACTGCTTCTGCCCAGAATGTGAGTGGTAGTTTTGAGTCAGCCAACATAGATCTTGCTGACTCAATAAGAGTTCTGTTTCTTCTTTCAGCAACTCCATTTTGTTGAGGAGTTCTTGGAGCACTGTATTGTCTTTCTATCCCTTTGCTTTCACAGAAACAGTTCAAGGTGTGGTTCTTGAACTCTGTGCCCTGATCACACCTTATGATCTTCACCTTTTGATTGCTTTGATTCTCTACCATGAGAATGTAGGATTTGAGAATTTCAGCAGTTTCATCTTTAGTTCTCAAGAAGAATACCCATGAGAATCTGGTGTAGTAATCTGTTATCACCAGACAGTATGACTTTTTGCCCATTGACATGACATTTGTAGGACCGAAGAGATCCATATGCAGCAGTTGCAGTGGAGTGTCATTTGAATTCAAGGTCTTGGGCTTGTGAGAACTCTTGTGTTGCTTCCCCTTTAGGCATACAATGCAGTGGTCTTCCAGCTGAAATTCTTTGTCAGGAATCCCTCTGACAAGATTATTCTTCACCAATTTGTTAATGGTTTTGATATTAACATGGCTTAATCTCCTGTGCCAGAGAGCTGGTTCATCAACTGAGGCTTTTGATAAAAAGAAGGAGACACTCCTAGATGGAGTGACTTCATTCATGTCCAGTACATAGAGATTTTCTTTTCTCTGAGCAGTCAGTAAAATGCTTTCTAGAGGAGGTGTGGATAAGCCTGGAGACAGTACAAAGCATTCTTTATCTGTGAAGAGCATCCAATGCTTTTAATCAAAGACCTGGGAAACACTCATGAGATTGAAATCCAATTCTTTGACATAGTTGACCTTATCAATGCTCATTCTTTCGTTGGACACAGTTCCTTATCCAGTAATGGATCCTCCCTTTGAATCAGTTCCAAAGGCAACATATCCTCCATTGAAATGTCTGAAGTTGGAGTGGATGGATCTGTTGCCTGTCATGTGCCTGGAACAACCACTGTCTACCACCCAGGTGTTATTCTTGTGACCTGGCTGTCCCTGCACATGATAGATTTCTAATTAGTAGGAGGAACCCAAGAGTCTGCAGACTTGAAAAAGATGGTTGTTAGTTTATCCTTTTCAGTATGTTTGCAGTCAATGGAACCAATGACAATGCTTGGAGATGGTTTGGCTTTCCATTGCCTTGTTGGTGATTTTCTAGTTTTCCTCACATTGTCAGCAGCAGATTTTGCTACTGATGTTTCTGGCTTGTCAACAGTAGATCCTGCTACTGATGGCTTTGTTGAAGTGGCAGCATTCTTTGCTGCTGAAGGCTTTGCCTTGGATTTTACTTGATTGGCAGCAGTTTTGTTGGCTGCTGATGATTTTGCCTTATCAGCAGTGGACACTCTTGCTGCTGATGGCTTTGCCTTATCAGCAGCAGATTTTGCTGCGGAGGATTTTAGCTTATCAGCAGCAGACTTGGTTGCTGCTGAAAGCTTCTGCTTTGTAATCTTGGGCTTAACTTGACTAACAACCGATGTATGCTGATCCTTCTTTACCTTTTGTCTTTGAGGGGCTTGATGAAGGATCTGGTTGAAGAGGTTAAACTTACATTTTGCAGCAAAGTGGTCTGATTCACCACAAATGATGCAAGTTTGTTGAGATTTAGGCAGCTTCACTCTTGGGGGAGATAGAGACTCCCTGAACTTAGTTGCTTTGACGTCGTAGCTTCTTACCTTCTTGTTTTTGTTAGTCTTTTCAAAGGCATGTTGCTTTGAATTTCTTTGGTATTCCAGGTAATGAAAGCAGGTGCTGGCAGTGTGGTTATATCTGCCACACACAAAGCATGATCTTGCCAGTTTGTCTCTTGAAAGGTAGACATAGTCCTTTCTTTGGAACAAATCCTTGAAGTTCCATGGATGAGCTTTGTTATGTTCAAAAGTGGCTTCTTCTAGGGTCTTTTGAACATATGGAACTTTTTCTTCAGGCTTACGACATATATCAAATACCTTCCTCTTTGTGATCGGCTTTGACTGAGGCTTGAGGTTTGTGGGTCCTGATGTCTGTCCCTTGTCAATGTTTAGCTTTCTTCCATCTGGAGGATAGCTGATCTTGATCTGTTTGAATGGTACAGGGGTTGGAACAGTTGGAAGAACAGCAGGAACTTCAACTCTATTCATAACAGCTTCAGATGGGGCTGCACTGGTTTCATCATGGTCTGAGTAGGTTGACTCAGATTCCGATGAGGTAGTGCAGTCTTCGACAAAAGGTTCATCCGTTGAAGGATCAAGGTTTCGGTTTGCAGTGTCAAGATTTGCAACATTGAAGCTTGGTTCGTAAATGGCAATATAGTCAGCAGGAGGAGGAACAGAATTGTACTGATCATTGTTATACCCAAGTCCAGTCTTTACCTTCTCATGGACTTGAATATCTAAAAGTCTTTGTAACTTTTTGGAGGAAAAATCATATTTTTCAACATGAACTTTCTGTTCTGCCAGTTCAGCTCTGGTAGCTTTTAGTTTGACCAGTAGATCATCAATCTGAGTTTCAAGATTAGTTTGTTCGTGTTTTAGCGATGAAATCTCTTTCTTAAGGCAATTAATCTTTTCTTTATAAGTATTTTCAACCTTTTTGAACTCAGATTTCACCTGATGAAACTCTTCATTTTAATCTATAAGGTTTTGGTTATGCTTTCTATAACCCAAAACTTTATCAATACAGGCTTGAGAGCAAAGAGGTTCAAATACCTGAGGTGGTATCTCTGTAGTGTCTGCCATAAGAGCTTGATTGTTGACAGGCAGTTCTTCATACTGGAAGCTCAAGTCGAACTCAGAGGTTCCAACAGTTGCATAGGCTGCAGTTTGAACTGGAGGAGTAGCTTGTTGTTGTTGTTGTTGTTGTTGTTGTCTGGGTTGGGCTTGGTGAGCTTGTCTTGACTGATGAGTAGCTGGATTTGCTCTTGGTGCCTTGCATTTTCTAGCAAAGTGACCCAGTAGGTTACAGTTGTAACATCTTAGTTTGCTTTTATCCAAGCCAACTCTGGTGTTGGAGTTGTTACTTGGAATGGGTCTTCCGGTTCTAGAGTAGAACCTTTTTGCTCTTATAGAGAGCATGACATACGAATGTTGTATGTCCATTTCTTCTAAATCATCTCGATGAAAGCATTCCAGATCCTCCTTGATAAAGGACATGTTGCTTGAGTTTTCAGAAACAAAAGCAGCAATGGTTGATGTTTGAGGGGGAGCTTCTAGGAGAAATGGTGAGCTGTTTGTTTGAGAGGTAGGAGTTTGTGGATGGGTGACAAGGGGAGGATAGTAGTTGCTTGAACTAGGAACTGAGTGGTCGGAGTGAAGCGCAGATGAGATGCTGGAGGAAGAAGATGCTGATTGATGATTGGAGCTCCTTTCCTTGGCTTGAATCATTTCTAATTCATATGTTTTCAGCATGCCAAAGAGCTCTGTCATCTGGAGAGTTTTTAAATTCTCCGTTTTTCTTATAGACACTGTGTATAGTGTCCAGCAGCTTGGGAGAGATCTGATAAACTTTTTGAGAATATCTTCATTCTCTAGCTTTACTTTGGAGCACTGCAGTTCTCCCACCAGGTAAGTGTACATGTTATACAAAACGGTTAGTGACTCACCTTCCTTCCATACGAAGTTTTCGTATTGCTGTTTCAGGACGTCTCTTCTATTTTCTTTGACTTCCTCAGAGCCAGCAAACATATTCTCAAGAGCCTCCCAGAGCTCTTTAACAGTTTTGTAACTTTCAAAGTTATGAAAAACTTCATTTGGAAGGCACATTTGGATAGCTCCTAGTGCCTTAAAGTCCACCTCCATCTTCTTTATGTCCTCTTCTGAGTACTTGGAGGGCTCCTTTGGAACTGGTGGTCCTCCAGAGTCAGCAGAGGCCACCATGGGAGTGTAGGGTCCGTCCCTGATGGATTTCCACATTCCGTACTCCTGATAACAAAAAAAGCTTTCCATGCGATTCTTCCACATGTCATAGTCTTCCCCAGATACCAATCTTGGTGGTCGGTTGATGCTGCCGATGTCTTCAAATCCATTGCTCTGTGCCATCTTTGTTTTTGGTGACTTGATGAAAGAGAGAGTTTAGAATAGAACCAGAAGTGATTAAACAAGTGTGAGTTTGTTTAATCTGAGTCAATGCTCTGATACCACTTGTAGGATCATGAAAGTACAAGATGGTTCTGTTCTTAGTTGAGATTGGCGGAAACAATAACAACTACACAAGTATAATCGAGTAAATAGAAAGAATACCTTTAAGAACATTGTTGTATTAAGCTTTTGCAAATAAACGATTACAAATGAAAACTCAATCAAAAAGCACACTTACAATGAAGTGTTTACACAGTATTTTTACTCACTTAGAATTAAGACAGACCCTTGATTCTAAGGATCAGATTTAACACAGACCGTTGATCTTTTGTATACAGCTAACTATTACACGTTTAGTCTAAAAATAGTTAACTTTATTGAAGTGTTTTCTTTGTGCATTATTACTTGCATGCTTGGAGAAGAGCATTGTTGTCCGTCATTGGTTGTGCCATTGAGGTTCCTTCTACTTTGAGTGTGTCAGTGGCTTTTGCAGAAAGTTGTCAGTGACGCTTGGCATGGATAGTCAGCTGCAACAATTTGTCTTCAAGGCACAAGGCGGTCAGCAGCAAAGATGATGATCAGCAGCAAGTTGTGACCATCCAAAGCTACTGATGATTTGCCTATCAGCAGCATCAAGTGTTGATGCTGCTGAGAAGCCTATCCGAAGCAACTTTGGTCTTCAGTAGATAAGGCTATCCGCAGCAGATTTGTTGGTCAGCAGCAAACTCTGAGATCAGCAGCATTTGTACTTAGAGAATTTTGTAGCCATCAGTCTTTATTTCTACATTAGCCAAATAAAACAGTAAATTACATAAATTGAAATTACAATAATGAAATGACAGAAAGTGAACTAAGTTAACATTGTTCAAAATACAATAATGACAACAACTTATACACAAAAATATATCTCTATAGAAACCCGGGACTATCGGGAAAGACCGAAACATTCCTGAACTTCCGGGTAACGTCCCGTCCACCATAACCTGTCAAAGCTCTATGTAATCACCCGTGAATGAAACCCGGCCAGTTTACGAACCCGGTCTAGCCTGACACGTCAAACAGAAATTTAACACCTAAGGTCTACACCAGAGGTCGTAAGAAAACTGGAAAAGGACTCACCTAGAAACGGCTTCGTTGGAACCCTAATCTGCCGCCACCGTCTTCCTCTCCGGCCCGCCATCACCACCGCCGGAGAAGGGGGCTCTCCCCTTCTCTCTCTGTCCCTCAATCTCTCTCTATCTCTAAGCTTTTTCTTCTCTCTCTGCTGCCATTGTCTTCTTCCCTAATCTCGTCGCCGCTCGCCGCCGCAGGTGGAGCCGCCGGAAGGTGGCTGTCCACCGGCTCTCTCTCTCTTAGTTTGTGTGTGTAGGTTAGGGTTTGTGAAATGAAGAAATTAAGTGGAGAAGGAGAGGGGATGAGGTGAAGATGATGGAGGTTGTTATGACGCCGTCGCCGTGGCTCCGCCGTGGTGTGGTCGGAGGTCGGCCAAAAGATAGGGCTCCCTCCCCTCTTTCTCCCGTGTTCTCTCTCTCTTACACACACAGAGTGTGTGTTTTTGGTTTGTCATGGAAGTGGGGAGATTGAATAAATTTTTAAGAAGGAAGGAAAGAAAAATAATTAAGTAAATAAAAGAGAAACATGTATTAAAGTCAGATATCTTGGATTTGTAAAGATTATGACACAGGGTTTGTATGTATGAATAAGATTTTGTAGGATTTGGTAAGATTTTTGCATAAAATATTTTTGGAACAAATTTTATCAGATTCAAAAGATATGTCTCGGTAAAAAAAAGAAAATAAGAATAAAATCTTGAGGGTTTAGAAGAAGTAGGCTAAAACAGTATAAACTGGACTGGTTTTGATGTATCGTGTGTTCACTCGAGTCTCCGTCTCGCCCAATAAATTTGTATAATTCTTATAATAATAAGACTCGGTAATAAACATAATTTAAATATTTATCTCGTAAGATCTCTGTTCCGGCTGATTTCCAAGTCGGTATACGTCGACACCGCATGTCTCGTGCGCGTCCGCTCCAAATAAATGATCCGTACTCAGTTTAAGTAATAATATTATTAATAATAATAACTAATAAATATAAATAATTATTTAATTTACTTTCTTAATCATGTAGCTCTAGAATAGTCGGATAACGCTCCTGTACTGCGTGTCTAACCGCACATGCTTATATTAAAAGTTTGGCGTCTCGAGATTAATTATTATTTGATAATTTCTATAACTATATATCATGTCAATATATGTCATCTAAATATCTGTTTTGAATAAATTTCGTTTCGGCAGTTGTCTAAGCCGGTACATGTTGACACCGCGCGTGCCACACGTGCTTGCTCAGACTAAATATCCATTCTCCGTTAATTTCTACTATTTATTAATAATAATATTAGTAACCAAAGTAATAAATAATTATATATTTTATTATGCTTCTTCTAAAAAGGCGGTATCACTGGGTACCGCGTGCTCACACGCGTCCGCTCCGGGTAAAAGGTGTTACGTTTCGAAGTTAGTTATGACGTGCTAAATAATAATTATATTAATATTTTAATATGATAGGTATAAAATAAATACTTGTTTACATTATTTAATTATACCGAATCTAGCAGAACCTACTGACGTCTACACCGGTGTTTGTCGCAATCACGCATCCAACGTCATATATCTCACGTATAAATTCTTAATTAGTCGCCCAGATAAATATTAAATTCATTAATATTATTTATTTGAGGCTTGACGTCTAAATATTGTATCGCGTCGAATAACCGGTAATAACATGTACGAGCGCGTTGATCGTTCTAAGGGTTCCCGTGTAAACGGTTTAGTTCGTAATTATCATAGATTATATCAAATCGTGTAACGATCCGTCAAACAATGTTTATTAGTTCGTATGTTGGGCCTTTAGTTGAGTCGTTACTACTTAATGGGCCAAGTTCCGTTTATCTATAGTTGGGCCAAGTTCAATGGGCCAAGCCCATTGGTTTGATCACAATGTGTTTATTGGGTTCTAAATGGTAGCCCAAAGTGTTCGAGTTTGCTATTCAACAGTTCAAATATCAATGTAAGTAGCATGTAATTAAATAATAAAAGAAATTAGGCCCTAAATTTGTGGTTGTTACACAAGCATACTGCAAACATAATATCCGGACATGACGCTGTCAAATACATTAAAGAACCGATCATTCCTCTGTATAATGGATAATCTACCTCTTTCCCTTTCAGGTCAGAATCTAGTTTGTGATTAACAGGAATTGGAGTGTTGAAAGCTGAAGCATTTGCCATATCAAACTTCTTGAGAATATCAGCAACATATTTCATTTGATGAATATAAAAACCATCTTCCTTTTGATCAACTTGAAGACCCAAAAAGAAAGATAATTCTCCCATGCTGCTCATCTCGAATTTCAACTTCATCACCCTTTCAAAGTCTTTACACATATCGACATTCGTCGATCCAAAGATTAAGTCATCCACATAGATTTGAACAAGTAATATATCTCACCCCAGCTTTTTTGATGAAAAGTGTAGAGTCAATCTGTCCACGCTCAAATCCATTATCAAGTAGATGCACTGACAAAGTTTCATACCACGCACGAGGAGCCTGATGAAGACCATATAACGCTTTATCAAATTTAAACACCTTTTCAGGAAACTTAGGATCTTCAAAATCAGGCGGTTGCTTCACATAAACCTCTTCCTTTACCTTTCCATACAGCAAAGCACTTTTGACATCCAATTGAAAAACTTTGAAACCCTTCAAAGAAGCATATGCTAGCAACAATCTTATCGTCTCAATCCTCGCAACTGGAGCATAAACTTCGGTGTAATCAACTCCTTCTTGCTGATTAAATCCTTGAACACAAGTCTTGCCTTATTGCATACCACAACACCACGATCATCAAGTTTGCAATTGAATACCCACTTTGTGCCAATAGATCTTGAGCCTTTGGGTAAGTCAACTAAATCCCAAACATGTAATTTGTCAAATTGAGCCAATTCTTCTTGCATGGCCTCAATCCAACAATCATCATCTAAAGCCTCAACCACATTTTTAGATTCTGTTTAAGAAATAAAGCAAGCATGCAAACACGTCTCCAAGATACCTGTATCCACAATCTGACCAAACAAACATGAATTTTCAGTAAGTGTACGATGCCTCGTTTGAACACCCTCATTCAAATCACCAATAATATTGTCAGTGGGATAATTCTTATGCACTCGGGATTGAGGAATATATGAAGCTTGAATAACAACATCAAGATTTGAGGGCAACTCCCCCTCAACTGATGCCGATGTTGATTAATCATCAACTATGTTCTGTATATCATTATAAGATTCCTGAAACACAACTTCATCATCTTCACTGTCACCATGTTGTGTTGTACCCGAAGTTGAAGCTGCAGTCGGGTCAACTGGAGGAGTATCCACAATCGGAATAATCGAACGAGGATCGACAGTTGAATCATCATTGCAGTAGGACTGATAAACATTTCAGCTTCCGCTGTAGAAATTGCAGGAGGAACATTGAAAGATCGGAATAATGCATCATAATCAAATGCCCAAGAGGGACCTTTTGCATCCCGATGAACAGAACGATTATCACACTCAATATGAAACCATTATTCAATTTGACGTGATTCTTTGTTAAAGACTCTCTTGTTATGAGAATTTGCAACGTATCCCAAGAAAATTAGCTCAATTGCTTTGGAGCTAAATTTTGTAGGAACATCGCGAGTGTTCAACAAGGTACAAGGATTTCCAAAGGGCAAAAGTGTAACATTTCTGATTTTCATTATCCGTATTTCAGTTCAATGTGATACATTTCAAGCCCCATTTTAGTACACTGACTTGTTCTATTCATATCAACAATTAAATACTATGTTTCAATGCAAATCCACAAATTTTACACGAGTATATCCTATTAAAATTCTAAATAAGTTTATATTTATATAAATCTGTCAAAACGGAAATGTACAAGGACTGATTTTAACAAATTAACAAAAAACTCTAAAAGGCACGGTCGCGCCTCATTCTGGCACGGTCGCGCGCCTTGCTTTAGAACGGTCGCGCCCGGTGCTTGGGCATGGTCGCACCGCTCGTCAACTGAAACGTAAATGCAGCCTTTAATCACGGAATCGTTTGATTTCGTAACCGTTGCGCACGTTTCTACCATTAACAACCCAATTAAGAATTTTAATCATAGTATTTACAACAAATAAACCCAATTATACCGATTACTCTAAAAAACCGTCAACCCACTTTAGCAAGACCACGAATTCCTCCATTACGATCCAAATTCTCTCAAGCAAACACACGATACCCACTACTCGATCCTCTCTAAGGCTTCTGGACACGCGAATTAGCCGGAGCTGTAACAAAGGACACCGGAAACCAAACCCGACGTCGCCGGAACTCGTTCTACCCCGCCATCGATTCATCACCATTCCAGGTAATTGGATCATTCCACATCTACGTTTTAGTCTATAGATCAAAAGCCCTAATCTATTTTGGGCTTACAATACGGGAATCATCACGAACCCGAATCTAATTTTCTTTCAAAATGGATTTAATCGAACACTGCTTTGAGCACGTTTTAAATACAATTAAATTATTTCAATAGACTCGTAATAACCTTATAGATGAAAGCCCTATGAATCCCAACATTTACAATATAAGATTTAAGCAATTCGTTCCTGTTTTGGAACAGACACGGTCGCGCTAGTCTTCTAGCGCGGTCGTGCTTCATGAGACACGGTTGTGCCAATACCAGCGCAGTCGTGCCTCACACACTCAGATCCGGTCATGCCTCTTGGCTAGACTTGGTCGTGCCTCAGAACTCTAGACACGGTCGTGCCTGGCCCAGACACGGTCGTGCCTAGTGAACAGCTTTGTTATGCCTTCTGTTTGATCAACACGGTCGCGCCCGGACTAGCACGGTCGCGCCCGTCGTTCTAGCACGATCGTACCTGGTGCCAGACACGGTCGTGTGTCTGAGAAAAATCTTGACAGAATAATTATGTTTTTTTATATTTTAAAAACAATAAGTATTTCAGATTAATTTTCAAATGAAAATAATTGAGTTTATAAAGATTTATATTAACTTTATTTAAAAAGATCAAGTTCTTAATCCTAAAATAAATAGAAGTTAGTTATTTAAATTTACAGAATTAAATTTATACTTATTGTTAAACCCTACACTTAAATATTATTTACACAACTTATTTACACATATTTATGAAAATAAAGTAAAGAAATTTATATTTAATATAAAACATCCGATACATTTTTATAACTAAATGACTAAGTTACATATTTTATAAATAAATAAATAAGGTAACAATTATTTATTTAATTTACATTAAACAAAAATTATTTATTTAGGTTATACTTAATTACCCCTAATACCTACATTATTTTTACAAATAAGTGAATAAATAATAAGTATGTAACTTATTTATTTAGTTATTCAAACTCAAACATTGATCAGAATGTTCTAAAATATCCATTTTAAATCTTTCATTTTATACAATACTTTTCAAGTACAAACCACAAGCTTTATACACACATCCAATTCAACCCTAGACTTAGACATAGACTCTTGTGCACACTATTAATTCAATATACATTCCAATCTAGGTTAACGTTGTGCATTACAAGGATCATATTACTATCTAGTCTCTCGTGTTAGCTACGCCTCTTGAAACATGTGAGTATTACATAGCCCCTTTTACTCTTTTACATTTTTGGGGTGGAACATGAACACTATACAAACTATTGCTTACATTTACACAAACTACACAAATACAAATCCTCTTTACATTCATGTGTGCAATTTGATCTTTATGGCTGAGTGCTAGGTGTGCTAACTTTTGTGTGCAATTTATGTGCAATCATTAACTATTCAAGCCGATGGTTAACAATGATAGATCTATTGAGTCTGACAAACCCACCCAGATTGGGGTGACTGTTACCGACAACACAATTTTGCATGCTAGTTACAAAGGTTTGATTGTACTTTGGTTACACAATAGCTACTCTCCATAAATGCCTTATTTTATCATGTTATGTAAGGATTTGTTTATTTATAATATATATGCTATCTATATACAAACCTGTGTATGCTCACCAACTTTTTAGTTGGCCTTATTTTATTCATGTTTCAGGTACTAATGTGTGATTTTGATCAAGATTTGCTACACATAAGTTTTGGACCTAGATAATTTTAAATAAAGGATTATGTATTTCATTTTATGTACTTGGTTTGATTTGGTTTTGTCTTGAATACTTGAAATGAATTTGAATGATTAATATATTTCAATTTAGTCAACCTTGTGCTCATGAACAGTCTACATGTCCCGCCCTGACATTTCCGCCGTCGGTTGGGGTGTGACAGATTGGTATCAGAGCCTTGGTTATAGGGAACTAGGTTATTAGACACCCTTGACCTAGACTATAACTTTAGGACACCCACTTATGTCATGCTTCATGATTATGTGATATGTGTTACATGTTATGTGTTACATGCTTACTATTATTAATTATTATTTTGTTTTTGATGCCTTACTTGTTAAAATTTCATGACTTATTAAGATATACTTAAATAATAATTAAACAAACAATATCCCTACCTATACCCTAAAACCTCATAATATTCTTACATACTCTTCTATCATCATCTACTTAGCATGTGGAAACTTCATGGATCTAAATCTATAAAAATTTCTTTATTTCCTCGTTAAGGCTTTTAAACTTTGTTAATTATTTGAGGACACGTGCAATCTGGAAGGGTGACACCTTTATTCTGGGTTTTATGTCTAGGAAAGCATTTCGCATAAATCTCAATCAACCGAGGGACCCTTATGCTTTCCTGGGAATTCCCATGATTAGTGTTTACTTATAGGCTAAAGCATGTCTCCTTGAAAAATTATATGAGTTTAATTAACCTTAATGTGTCATAGTATTCAAGTGATTATGTCGCTATTTGAGTACAATCCAAACTATGATTAACTATTTTATTTGTTATCTTATTCTTTTAAATCCAAACAACATTCATAAGTTCTTACATCTTTTCTTGTGTTGTGCAATTCTGTAGAATGCCTCCCCGTCATGCTACCGTGACCAACAACAACACCGATATTGCTACCATCCTTGCACAACTTGTGTATCAACTCACTCAAGCTAATGGGGCCGCCAATGGTAACCATGGAGCTAATGAGGGTGGTGGTGCCAACCCACCCCAATGCACCTTCAAACACTTCAACTCATGCAATCCTCTTAAGTTCTATGGTACCGAAGGAGCTACGGGACTTCTTCAATGGTTCGAAAGTATTGAGAATACCTTCCTCAATAGTGACTGCCCCGATAACCTTCGTGTTCGTCAAGCCACAAGTGTCTTACAAAAACGGGCACTCACGTGGTGGAATGGGGAAAAGAGAACTAGAGGTGTGGAAGTAGCAATGGCCTTACCTTGGGATGAGGTTAAAAGGCTAATGACTGAAGAATTTTGTCCTCGAAATGAGATAAAGAAACTGGAAGCCGAGTTTTGGGATCTTGCCCAAGATGGTGGTGAAAGTCTAGCTTATACAACTCGGTTCCACGAGTTGAGTCTCCTTGTGCCCCATATGGTCACACCCCTATCCCGCTGCATTGAGAAGTATATTGGTGGATTACCTAGGCAAGTTCAAGATATTGTCTTAGGGAGAAATCCCGCAACACTCGAAGATGCTATCTGCTACATTAACCGACAACCATGTGAAAGCGGGAACTCTGACTAAAAAATGCACCAAGAAAGTTCCCGACACCACAACTCCTCCCGTACACATCAAGGAAGCTACAACTGAGCCCTCTCGTAATAATAAGAAAAGAAAGGCTAGAAACTATGTTATGGTCACTCCTGCTATCCCTGTTAACCAAGCTGCACCTATGGTTCAAGCACCAGCCAAAAAGCCATATGTTGGGATCTACCCACTCTGTGCCATATGCAACTATCACCATCCCCAAAACATTCCATGTCGCCTTTGCACTCACTGTGGGAAATATTGCATACAGTCAATGTTTGTAGAGCCAAAGCATTTGCAGGCCAAGTCAACCCACCAAACCTAACCAACCCCCAAGTGGCTAATCAAGGTGTTCCCGCTATTGCAAATGGGCGTGCTTGTTATGAATGTGGTAACCCAAATCATTTTCGTGACCAGTGCCCAAAGTTCATCAATGCTAGACAAGGTGGAGCTCGTGGGCGTGCTTTCAACATAAACGTCAATGAAGCTCAAGCCAACAATGATGTGGTCAAAGGTACGTTCCTTGCTAATAGTCAGTATGACTCCATTTTATTTGATACCGGTGCCGATAAAAGTTTTGTGTCACTTAACTTTGAACCCTTACTTGCAAAGACACGATCCCAATTAGAGAAAACCTTCACCGTCGAAGTAGTGACTCCCTTACAATTGACTCTGTTATTCACGACTGCTCTCTAGAACTTAATGATCATACATTTCCAATCAACCTTGTACCAATACCACTAGGAAGTTTTGATATCATCATAGGCATGGATTGGCTATCAAAGCACCATGCCGAAGTCATCTGTTTTGAGAAGTGCATCCGAATACCCCTACCGTCGGGAGAAACGTTAAGAGTCTTTGGTGAAAAGCCTTGCAAAGGACTCAAGTTAATGTCATGCACTACCGCCCAAAAGTACTTACGAAAGAAGTACGTAGCCTTCTTAGCACATGTTGTTCAAAAGGATGTCAAAGAGAAGAGTATCCAAGACATTCCCATCATTCGGGATTTTCCCGAAGTATTTCCCGAAGATCTATCCGGTCTTCCACCCGTTCGATAAGTAGAATTTCGCATTGACCTTATACCCGGAGCTAACCCCGTGGCTAGAGCTCCTTACCGTCTTGCACCTTCTGAAATGCAAGAACTTGCAAGTCAACTCCAAGAGCTCTCCGACAAGGGCTTCATTCGTCCAAGTCATTCACCGTGGGGTGCACCCGTCTTATTCGTCAAGAAGAAGGATTGATCATTCTGCATGTGTATTGACTACCGCGAACTCAACAAGCTTACCATCAAGAACCGTTATCCCTTGCCTAGAATTGATGATCTCTTTGATCAACTTTAAGGTTCTACTTGCTTCTCGAAGATTGACCTTCGATCTGGTTATCACCAACTCCATGTACAAGAGGAAGATATTCCAAAGACTGCCTTCCGAACAAGGTATGGTCACTACGAGTTCATGGTCATGCCTTTTGGGCTAACCAACGCACCCGTAGTTTTCATGGACCTCATGAATCGTGTGTGCAAACCGTACCTTGATAAATTCGTGATCGTCTTCATTGATGATATCTTAATCTAGTCCAAGACTAAAGCTGACCATGAGCAACACCTTAGACTAGTTTTGGACCTCTTGAGGAAAGAACAACTATATGCCAAATTCTCCAAATGTGAATTTTGGCTAAGGGAAGTTCAATTTCTTGGTCATATCGTCAACGAAAAGGGAATTCATTTTGACCCTGTTAAGATCAAAGCGGTTAAGAATTGGAATGCCCCGAAGACCCCCACCGAAGTTCGTTCATTTCTTGGTCTTGCGGGATAATATCGTCGTTTCATCTCAAATTTCTCTAAGATTGTTGTCCCTCTTACCACTTTAACCCACAAGGGTAAACCTTATGAATGGGGACCAAAACAAGAAGAAGCTTTCCAAACTCTCAAGCAAAAGTTGTGCAATGCTCCTATTTTGACTCTCCCTGATGGGAATGATGACCTAGTTGTCTACTGTGATGTAACATCCCAAAAATAAAATGACCGTTATAATAACAGAATAAACGAACGAAGTATGACGGGCCGGGCCGGATGGGCTAGAAGGGGAGCCTCCCCTATAAATAGCCAAGGAACATCACCATTTTCTCTCATTTGCAACATCTAGAGAGAGAAACCGTAGAGAGAGAAAGTTGGCGGATCGACCCGAGATTTTAGCAAAGTGTTACTCCATAGCTCGTGAGAAGAACCTCCGGACCAGAAGCTCGATTCAGGTAACGATCCGACCTAAATCTGAGTTTTAGTTCGTTTTTGGGTTTTTCGGGTTTTGGGTGAAAATGTAACATTTGAACGGATGAAACTGAAGGATAAACACAGATTTGAGTTCCTTAGTGGAAAACGAACGTTTTGAATGCAAACAGGTTCGAGATCTTGACGTGATCAGACCCGAATGAGAAAGTTAGGGTTTTTGCGAAGAACAGGTCGTGCGCACTTATCAAGTACGCACGGAGCAGGTCCTGCGTACTTATCAAGTACGCAGGAAGAGCACTGCGTACTTATCAAGTACGCAGGAAGAGCACTGCGTACTTATCAAGTACGCAGGAAGAGGATCCTGCGTACTTATCAAGTACGCAGGAAGCATGGTCTGCGCACTTGCTAAGTTCGCAGGCATCAGGCTGATTAGGTAAAGTCGGTATGTTTAGAAGGTTAAACCGTTAGAGTCGGGATTTGGTCTGATGTGTATTTAACTAATCAATTCAGATCGGAAGTGACGTAGTGGGACCTTTGTTTAGGGCAACCCGGATTAGCTTATCAGGTGAGTTCTAGAAGCTCTCTTTTAAATATTTTATATAATGTTTTCGGGCTGGTGTGCATACATATGAAATGACGTTTTTACGAAACGATGTTTATGAAGCTATGTTTATAAAATGATGCTTATGAAACTATGTTTACGAAATGAAATGATTTGGAATGAACGGTTTATGGAAAGAAAGTTTTATGAATGAAATGTTTACGAACGAAATGTTTATAAAGAAATGGTTTAGACTAAAGGTAAAGGGTTTCGAAAAGTTTTATGAAAAGAAAAGAAAAAAGGCAAAGGTTTTAAAGAAGTCATTACAAATCTAATCTGTCGAATGAATGGAATTGACGAATGAAGTCTCGGAATGTAATTCCCAGCCTTGTGGTAGATTATGGACAGCGAGCCATAGTTGCCATAAGAGCAACAGGGGCAGTGTCTTGGTGTCCTGCCATTGGTTTGATGTTGTACAACTGGTAAGGGAGTAACGACGGTTACTCGGGTGATGACGATCATCCTAAGGGAATGAGGTAAGGGGAAATCAATGACGGTGATACGTAACGGTTGATTCCCAAAGGAAAGATGCGTGTTGGGCAATGACGGCGATTCGTAACGGTTGACCCCACGTATTGAATGGTTGTGGAAATGACGGCGATACGTAGCGGTTGCCCACAACATCAAAGGTTCCTTCGGGGGCACAGAGACGCTTAAAGAAAAGATACAGATTTTAGAAAGTAATGTATGACTTAAATGAATGTTAAAGTTTTAAACAAATGATCCGTTCAATGTGATTATGATGAGGAAAAAGGTTTGAAGGTTTTCAATGATGCACGAAAGGCCCTGTTTTCTTATACGTGATGTTAAACCCTAATGAATGTTTTGAATGATGAACCATTTCTTAAATCGAACGAAAACTAGAACTCACCAGCGTAGCTGACTTTTTAGTATGCACATTCAGGTTAAGGCAGGTATGGATGCTGGACGGTGATGCTTGGCAAGCGAGAAGAGTTACCCGGTTGATCGTGAAGACTGCCATCCCATTATGATTAGATTATGATATGTTTATGTAATAGGCTATGTTACGCTTCCGTTGTTAAACAATGTAATGATTATGTTTTATTGAAGTATTCTCCGCTGCGTTATTTGATAATCAAGTTTATGAACTATTTGTGAATGAGTAAATCCAACAAGTGAGGCCTCCCGGGTTTGGGGCCTTACATGTTGGTATCAAAGCAATAGTTTGAGAGATTCGGACACTCCTAGTGTCTGAACTTAAACTGTGAATGGGACCGAAAGCGGATGCCAGTACGGGTAACTCGAGCCACAACATCAGGTATGAAGGTAGTATATATTTACATGTATAGTATGCCTTAGAAAGGGTTAGGTAAGGACTTGCGTTCTGATGGAATCGTAAAGGTGGTCAAATAGAAATCAAAAGGTAGTGTAATGGTTAATTGCAGATAGCAAGTGTATATTAACATCTTACAGTACATATTGAATTTTATTTGTTAACTAGCGTGATGACATTGAATTCTTGTCTTATAGAACAAAATGGCAAGAAGAGGAAACGGAAGGCGTGGTGGGGGCCGTACCGGTGGTCGTACCGGCGGTCGAAATGGTGGGCGTGGCAGGACCCCTGCGCGCCAAGAGTATAGTGAAGAAGGAAGAGTTCACACTGAACCAGCTGTTAGTGTGCATGGAACTGAGCAGACACTAGTTGAAGAACAACCTTTCACTTTTGAACCAGAAGTGAGAGCAGCTATAGCTCGAGAGTTCACCGAGCTGATGAAGACTTCTCTGCCAAGTCTTTTAGCTGAAGCGTTGAAGAAGGTTAATGGAGAAGGCGGGTCTAACGCGGCGGTTGACACCCCGAACACTGAGGTAATCAACGCACCGCTTAACCGTGGTTGCGACTATAAGTCCTTTAAGGCATGTGACCCACCAGTCCTGACTGGAAAGAAAGACGAGGTAGCTACGTTTGACTGGATAATCCGTATGGAGGCTGCCATCCGTCTCAGCGAATGCCGGGCGGATCAAGTGGTGAAATTTGCTGCTAACTCCTTGAGAGAAGAAGCATCCCATTGGTGGGAAGGTGTACGTCAGGCAAAACGAGGTTGTGGATGCGATGATGTGGGCTGACTTGAAAACCTTGGTGATCAAGAATTTCTGCCCAAGGAACGAGATTGAGAAGGTAGACAGGGAATTTTTGGGTTTGAAGGCCGGGAGCATGATGCACCGACAGTACACAACTCGATTCAATGAACTGGCACGTCTGGTGCCACACCTTATCACGACTGAGGAAAGAAAGATTTCCTGTTACATTCAAGGGCTGCGGACTAGGTCCGCACTTATGTTAAGGCAAACGCCCCCTACTACCTATGATTCGGTAGCAGAACTGAGCGGCGTGGTATTTGATGATCTGGCGCTGAATGTCGTCGCCATTGAGGAACCGAAGAAGATACCGAGCTTCTCAAACAAGCGAACTGGTGGAAAGATGTTTGGGACTCGTGATAAGAGGGCTCGGGTGGATGAGCCGACCGTTTGTAAGAAGTGTGGAAGGGAGCATACTGGTGAATGTAGACTGGGATCTAACTTGTGCTTCAAGTGTGGCAAGACCGGGCACTACTCCCGTGAGTGCCCACAACACTTCAAGTGCTATAATTGTGGGGATGTCGGTCATCTGAGTAGGGAATGCCCGAAATCGAGGATGGGTGAAGCCGGGAAAGGGAAAGGCCCGGAAAGGAAAGAAGAGAGGCCCCGAGCAAAGACTCGTGCGTACGCGCTGACGCAAGACCAAGCCAGGCAGACCCCGATGTGGCGTCAGGTACGTTCATCCTTGACAACACTTTTGTTTCTGTGTTATTTGATTCGGGGGCAAGTAGGAGTTTTATATCTGTGACTTTTTGTAAACGAGTGAAGTACACTGTCAGTAAGCTAGTAAGGGCCTTTAGCATAGAAACCGCTGAGGGTAGAACTGCGAGAGTGACCGATGTAGTTGACAACTCCACAATAAAAATAGAAGGTCATAGGTTCCCTGTCAGATTGTTTGTTATGGTTTTGGGTGGGTTTGATGTCGTGTAAGGAATGGATTAGCTAACTGCCAATGAAGCACAAATTATATGTAAACGAAAGATAATCCGACTCAAGGCTCCGGACGGTAGCAAAGTAAAGGTTCTTGGAGATCGTGACGCCCCGATGCCAAACATCATCTCGATGATTAAGGCAACAGATTACTTGAGGCACGGATGCGAGGCTTATCTGGTGTACGTAATTGACGAGTGTAAGGAAGTGAAGGAGCTAGACGATGTACCCGTGGTACGCGAGTACCCGGAGGTGTTTTCCAGAGGATTTGCCTAGGATACCACCCGACAGAGAGATTGAATTTCGAATCAACTTAGTACCAGATGCCCAGCCCGTGGCTAAGGCTCCATATCGACTAGCACCAGTGGAGATGAAAGAGTTAATTACTTGAGAAGGGATTTATCCAACCGAACATCTCGCCGTGGGGTGCTCCGGTGTTGTTTGTGAAGAAGAAAGATGGTTCGATGAGAATGTGTATTGATTATCGCGAGTTGAACAAACATACGGTGAAAAACAAGTACACTTTACCAAGGATCGATGACTTGTTCGATCAATTACAGGGCGCAAGTTGGTTCTCAAAAATCGACCTTCGATCCGGGTACCATCAGTTGAAGGTGAGAGAAGAAGACATACCGAAAACCGCATTTCGCACGCGTTATGGACATTTCAAGTTCCGCGTAATATCTTTTGGATTGACGAACGCCCCCCGCAGCGTTCATGGATTTAATGAATAGGGTGTGTCGACCGATGCTGGACCGATCGGTAATTGTGTTCATCGATGATATCCTCATCTACTCCAAGAATGAGGGTGATCACGCATGTCACTTAAAGGAGGTGTTGGGGGCTCTGAAGAAGGAAAAGTTGTATCCTAAGTTCTCTAAATGCGCGTTCTGGCTTAGGGAAGTCCAATTCCTAGGTCACGTTATCAACCCGAATGGCGTTATGGTTGACCCAGCGAAGATAATGATGGTAAGGGAATGGAATATTCCTAAGACGCCAACTGAAATCCGTAGTTTCTTGGGATTGGCAGGATACTATCGGAGATTCATCCAGGATTTCTCGAAAATAGCTTCGCCGTTGACAAAGTTGACTCGGAAAGAGGTTAAGTATGAATGGGGTTCGACCCAAGAGGAGGCGTTTAAGGAACTGAAGAAGAGGCTAACCCAAGCTCCAGTCTTGGCCCTTCCCGAGGGCAATGAAGACTTACTGATTCGGGTCAGGGATTGGGATGCGTGTTGATGCAACTGTAACATTCCTAATTTTCTTGTTTTCCTATTTATTTTATGTCATGCAATAAAAGACGATTCCGATTCCAATTTTACATTCATTGTTTCATGTGCAATAACAAACATACACGCGTTTATTATATTATAATACTAACCAAAACCATCTTGCAAACCTCGAGGACCAAACTTGACCAAAACTCAAAACAAAATCAAGACTACAAAACTACAGGGACCATTCTTGTAAATATCAAAAAGTGCACAAGCACGGTCGTGCTTAGTCCTAAGCACGGTCGCGCTTAAGCCATGAACACGGTCGTGCTTAACTTTAAGAACGGTCGCGCTTGTTATACAGTTTGACTCCGTGAAAGTCAAACCGACTCAATCTTGTCCAAAAATAGATCGTAAACACGTTTGGAAGTTCGCGAAACTTGCAGAAGAAGATATCCCTCAACCTTAACATCATCAGAATAACATCTCTATCTCTCTGTCGACCTTCTAAAAGCCGCGATATCCCTCCCGTAGCCGACAGCACTTGTTGCCCATTCAAAACAGGTTAGTAATAGTCCATTTGTTTCGTTTCTTCGTTCTAAACAAAAGCCCTAACCTAATTCGGATTCATAATACACGATTTTACCGAATTAAAATCTAAGTTTTGTTTTAACAAAGTTTTAATCGAACTACACCATAAACGCGATATAAGTCCAATCAAACTATGTGGTTAGATTCGTAATCAACCACTTAGTAAAAGCCCCATGAATCCAACAGCTTTTAATATAAGAACAATCGAAATTGCTTCTGGAATTGACCAGACACGGTCGCGCTAACCTATGAGCGCGGTCGTGCCTGACCAAGCACAATCGTGCCCCGAGAATGGCCAGGCCGTGCCTGACGACCAAACAAGGTCCTAACCTAAACAAACCCAAGACGCGGTCGTGCCGGATACGAGCACGGTCGTGCTCTATGTTACAGACCCTTTTGTAGCCTCCTGACTCAACCACGGGCGCGCTTCAGACCCCACGATCACGCCCGGTAACGAGCGCGGTCGTGCCCTGCATGAGCGCGGTCGTGCTCAGTCTTAAAACAGAATCTTTTAAACAGTTTAATATATATTTTATCCTTCAATCAGTTTAAAGTTACAAATAATTATTTTATAAAATATCCAGAACCGAGTATTGTTTATCAAAGATCGATTATTTAATCTTTCTTTAAATTTAAATCAATAAAATACTACAAGTTTATATAATTATTTTATAAACAACAATATATTCCATACGTTTTGTCTTTAACAAATATTATTTATTTAAACTTATAATTAAATAAATATATACATAAATGCTATCTAGTGAACATTCTAAACAAATGGTGTATTTTGTTTAAACAAACCTTAAACTTAATCCACTTCCAACACCGAATAACGCAACTCAATAATACGTAATCATATATTGTTCAATAGGTCGAACCTAGCAATCTACAACACACCGTTGTTTTCCATTTGCTTGTGCAATCTACACTATGCATAACACGTGAGTTACATAGCCCCTCTTTTACTCTATTTTACAAACTTTTGGGGTGGAACATGCGTTCTATTTACATGTTTTCAATTATACACATATACAGTTCCATCCTATGCATATACAATTTTGCGCTTTGTGCTTGAGTACTAGGTGTGTAGACCAATTATTATGCTCTTCATGTACAATCATTAAATATCAGCCTACAGTAAACAGTGGTAGATCTATTGAGTCTGACAAACCCACCTAGGTAGGGTGACTGTTACTGACAACACAAATTTTGAGTGCAAGTTACAAAGGTTTGATTGTATAGGTCACCTGATAGTTTCTCTCCATAATTGCCTTAATTGACATGTTGTATTGAACTGTATGCACACAACACGTTTTTGCTATCACACGAATAAACCTATGTATTCTCACCAACTTTTTAGTTGACTCTGTTTTAACCATGTTTCAGGTACCAATGTTTGAAGTAATCAAGATATGTTACACATAGGATTTTTGGACCTATAATTCAATTAAACCAGTTTATTCTATGTAATTTACGTTTTTGTTTTATGGATTGGTTGTGTTTTGATTGAACTTATTGATTGCAATGAAAACAATTATTAAATATGCAAACTTTAGCAAACCATGAGCAATGAACAGTCTGCACGCTTCACGCCCCGACGTTTCCGCCGTCGGTTGGGGTGTGACAGATTGGTATCAGAGCCTTGGTTATAGGGAATTAGGTTATTAGACACCTTTGACCTAGACTATAACTTTAGGATACCCACTTATGCCATGCTTCATGATTTACATGCTATGTGCTACATGCTATATGATATATGCTACGTGTTTTATATCTATATATAAATAACAACTTAAATAAACAATATCCCTACCCATATCCTAAACCACATATCCTTCATGCCTACTTCCATGTCATCATCAGCATAACTTGAATCATATTCTTAGACTTTGGTCTATAAAATTTTCTTTTACACCCGTTAAGGTTTTTAGACTTTGTTTAATTGTTAAAGGACACGTGCAATCTGGAAGAGTGACACCTGTATTCTGGGCTTTCTGTCTAGGAAAGTATTTCATATAAATCCCAATCAACCGAGGGATCCGTATGCTTTCCTGGGAATTCCCGGAATGAGTGTTTACTTATAGGCTAAAGCACGTCTTCTTGATAATTATCTGAGTTTAAATTAACCTTAATATGTCATAGTACTCGAGTGATTATGTCACTATTTGAGTACAATCCAAACTATGAACTACTTATATCTATTTATTCTTCTATTTAATTCAAGAAATTCTCACAACTCTTATTGTGTCTAAATCTGTAGAATGCCTCCCCGTCGCGACAACAGCAACAACAACAATAACACTGACCTGGCTGCTCTACTCACACAGCTGGTGAATCAAATTACCCAAGCCAACAACAACACTAATGGTCATGCCAGTGGGAGTGCTAACACTGGAGGTGGTGGTGGTGCCAACCCGCCACAATGCACCTTCAAACACTTAAACTCCTGTAATCCCCTCAAATTTTATGGCAACGAAGGAGCCACGGGACTCCTTCAATGGTTTGAAAGCATTGAGAGCACTTTCCTCAATAGCGACTGTCCCGACAACCTCCGTGTTCGTCATGCTACTAGTGTCTTTCAAAAAAGGGCGCTTACTTGGTGGAATGGTGAGAAAAGGACTAGGGGAATGGATGTAGCAATGGCACTGCCGTGGGATGAGTTGAAGAGGATCATGACTGAGGAATTCTGTCCTCGAAATGAGATGAAAAAGCTGGAAGCGGAATTTTGGGATCTTGCTCAAGATAGTGGTGAAAGCTTAGCATACACCACCCGTTTCCACGAACTGAGTCTACTTGTGCCACACATGGTTACACCTCTGTCTAGGTGTATTGAAAAGTACATTGGTGGTCTACCTAGACAAATTCAAGATACTATGGTAGGAGGAAATCCTGCTACTCTGGAGGATGCTATCCGCTTGTCAGCCACACTTACTGACAACCATGTTAAAGCGGGTACACTTACAAGAAAGGGTGCCAAGAAAGTTTCTGACACAACAACACCTCCCGCTCATGTCAAAGAAGTCCAAACTGAACCATACCGCAACACTAGGAAGAGAAAGGTCAAGAACTGTGCTGTAATCACTCCGGCTGCTCCAGTGAATCAAGTTGCACCCATGGCTCAAAACCCAGCAAAGAAACCCTATGGGGGCAGCCACCCACTTTGCAACACCTGCAACTATCATCACCCTCCAAGCATACCTTGTCGTCTTTGCAACCACTGCGGGAAACATGGCCACACAGCCAATATTTGTCGAGCCAAGGCACTTGCCAACCAAACCAACCCAGCAAATCAAGCCAATAATCAAGCAACTAACCAAGCCATCCCAGCCATTGCAAATGGACGTGCTTGCTTCGAATGTGGTGACCCGAACCACTTCCGTAACCAGTGCCCAAGGCTGGTCAATGTTAACCAAGGCGGAGCTCGTGGGCGTGCTTTCAACATCAACGCCAATGAGGCTCAGGCCAACACTGATGTGGTTAACGGTACGTTCCTTATGAATAATCGTTATGCTTCTATACTATTTGATACCGGAGCCGATAAAAGTTTTGTGTCACTAGACTTCGAACCGTTACTTGCAAAAACCCGGTCTAAACTAGAGAAAACCTTTACCGTTGAGGTAGCCGATGGTAACACCGTTACAATTGACACCATCATTTATGATTGCTCCCTAGAACTAAATAAACACACCTTTCCAATCAACCTCGTACCAATGCCATTAGGGAGTTTTGACGTCATCATAGGTATGGATTGGTTGTCAAAGCACCATGCCGAAGTCATGTGCTTTGAAAAATGCATCCGTATACCACTCCCATCCGGTGAAACGTTGACGGTCTTTGGTGACAAACCTTGCAAAGGACTCAAACTAATGTCATGCATTACCGTCCAAAAGTATGTACGAAAGAAGTGCATGGTTTTCCTAGCCCATGTTATCCAAAAAGAAAACAAAAAGTGGAGTGTACAAGACATCCCCATCGTTCGGGATTTTCCCGAAGTTTTCCCTGATGACTTACCAGGTCTTCCACCTGTTCGGCAAGTGGAATTTCGCATCGATCTTGTACCTGGAGCAAACCCGGTGGCTAAAGCTCCATACAGGCTTGCACCTTCCGAGATGCAAGAACTTGCAAGCCAACTTCAAGAACTCGTCGACAAAGGGTTCATACGCCCGAGTCATTCACCGTGGGGTGCGCCGGTCTTATTTGTTAAAAAGAAGGACGGTTCATTCCGCATGTGTATTGACTATCGAGAACTCAACAAGCTTACAATCAAAAACCGCTACCCTTTACCTAGGATTGACGATCTCTTCGATCAACTCCAAGGTTCTACCTACTTCTCGAAGATTGATCTTCGATCTGGTTATCATCAACTCCGTGTGCAAGAGGAGGATATTCCCAAGACCGCCTTCCGAACGAGATATGGTCACTACGAGTTCATGGTTATGCCTTTTGGGCTAACCAATGCACCTGCTGTTTTCATGGACCTCATGAATCGCATGTGCAAACCATATCTTGACAAATTTGTGATCGTGTTCATTGACGACATCTTGATCTATTCCAAGACTAAGGAAGATCATGAACAACACCTTAGGTTGATTTTGGATCTCTTGAAAACCGAACAGCTATACGCCAAGTTCTCCAAGTGTGATTTTTGGCTAAAAGAAGTGCAATTTTTGGGTCACGTTGTCAATGAAAAAGGAATTCATGTTGACCCCGCCAAAATTGAAGCTGTTAAGAATTGGAAAGCTCCTAAAACCCCTATCGAAGTTCGTTCGTTTCTTGGTTTAGCGGGTTATTATCGAAGGTTTATTTCTAACTTCTCCAAGATCGCTGTTCCCCTCACTACCTTAACCCAAAAAGGTAAACCTTATGAGTGGGGACCGAAGCAAGAAGAAGCCTTTCAAATTCTCAAGCAAAAGTTATGCAATGCTCCTATCCTCACCCTTCCTGAAGGTGAAGATGATCTAGTTGTTTACTGTGATGCTTCAAACCAAGGTCTTGGTTGTGTTCTCATGCAACAAGGCAAGGTAATCGCTTATGCATCAAGACAACTCAAAATCCATGAGAAGAATTATACGACGCATGATCTGGAGTTGGGTGCTGTCATATTCGCGTTGAAGATTTGGAGACATTATCTCTATGGCACGAAATGTGTGGTGTTCACTGACCACAAAAGCCTCCAACATATCTTCAACCAAAAGGAACTCAACATGAGACAACGACGTTGGGTTGAACTCCTCAACGATTACGATTGCGAGATTCGTTATCATCCCGGCAAGGCTAATGTTGTAGCCGATGCTCTAAGCCGCAAGGAACATGTCATGCTTCAAAGTGTCAAGATCCATTCCGATATTCAAGTTCGTATTCTAGAAGCTCAACATGTCTCGGTTACCGAGGGCAATATGTATATAGAAATGTCTTGTGGTGCTGAATTCCAATTAGAGACTAAAACCAATGGCTTGCTTTACTTTCTAAATCGTCTTTGGGTTCCCGATCGTGACGATCTCCGAGCATTCATCATGACCGAAGCACACAAGTCTCGATATTCTGTCCATCCTGGTGCGGATAAAATGTACCAAAATCTTCGCCCACAATATTGGTGGCATGGTATGAAGAAAGACATTGCTTTGTTCGTAGCAAAATGTCTCACATGTTCTAAAGTCAAAGCTGAGCATCAACGTCCTTCTGGTTTACTTGAACAACCGGAAATCCCCGTGTGGAAATGGGAGAATCTAGCTATGGATTTCATCACTAAACTCCCTCGCACTTCGAGCGGTTATGACAGCATCTGGGTGATCATTGACCGTCTTACTAAGTCCTCACACTTCTTGCCTATCCGTGAAGATGAGAAATTGGCCCGAATTTACATTGACGAGATCGTGAGTCGTCACGGTGTTCCTTTGAACATAATCTCCGATAGAGATGCTCGTTTCACTTCTCGGTTTTGGCAATCTCTTCAAAAGGCACTTGGTACACGACTGGATTTGAGCACGGCCTACCATCCCCAAACTGATGGTCAGACCGAGCGAACAATCCAAACACTGGAAGACATGCTGAGAGCCTGTGTCATCGACTTTGGTGGCAATTGGGATTCACATTTGACACTTATCGAATTTTCCTACAACAATAGTTACCACACCAGCATCGACATGGCTCCATTTGAAGCTCTCTACGGTCGTAAGTGTCGTTCTCCCATCTGTTGGAACGAGATTGGTGAAGCACAAATCACCGGTCCCGAGTTAATTCAAGAAACCTCCGACAAGATTATTCAAATCCGTGACAACATTCGAGTTGCGAGGAGTCGGCAAAAGAGCTATGCCGACAAACGACGCAAACCCTTGGAATTCCAAGTTGGTGATCTTGTACTTCTAAAGGTGTCTCCTTGGAAGGGGGTGATCCGTTTTGGGAAGAAAGGCAAGCTAGCACCTCGCTATGTGGGTCCATTCAAGATCCTTGAAAAGGTTGGGAAAGTGGCTTACAAGCTCGAGTTACCTCCATCACTTGGCAACGTACATCCTACATTTCATGTATCCAACCTCAAGAAGTGTCTTGCTGATGAGAACCTTCATATATCTCTTGACGATGTGCGCATTGATGAGACGATGCACTTCGTTGAAAAACCAGTCGAGATTATGGATCGTGAGATAAAACAACTCAAGCGCAGCCGTATTCCTATTGTCAAGGTTCGTTGGGAATCTAAACGAGGACCCGAGTTTACTTGGGAACAAGAAGACCAAATGAAGCTCAAGTACCCACATCTCTTTACTGAATCAGTAGCCTCATCTAGTTGAATTTCGGGACGAAATTCCCTCAACATGTGGATACTGTAACATTCCTAATTTTCTTGTTTTCCTATTTATTTTATGTCATGCAATAAAAGACGATTCCGATTCCAATTTTACATTCATTGTTTCATGTGCAATAACAAACATACACGCGTTTATTATATTACAATACTAACCAAAACCATCTTGCAAACCTCGAGGACCAAACTTGACCAAAACTCAAAACAACATCAAGACTACAAAACTACAGGGACCATTCTTGTAAATATCAAAAAGTGCACAAGCACGGTCGTGCTTAGTCCTAAGCACGGTCGCGCTTAAGCCATGAACACGGTCGTGCTTAACTTTAAGAACGGTCGCGCTTGTTATACAGTTTGACTCCGTGAAAGTCAAACCGACTCAATCTTGTCCAAAAATAGATCGTAAACACGTTTGGAAGTTCGCGAAACTTGCAGAAGAAGATATTCGACGAATTGAGACTAAAACACGACCAAATACACATCCAATTGATCGATTCTCGCAAACTTTTACCAAACTTTCCTTTTTAAAAATCGAATCACGTAATTATGACCAAATCAAACGAATCAAACCACATTAATAATTTTATACGACTCCTATAAACTTCCCTCAACCTTAACATCATCAGAATAACATCTCTATCTCTCTGTCGACCTTCTAAAAGCCGCGATATCCCTCCCGTAGCCGACAGCACTTGTTGCTCATTCAAAACAGGTTAGTAATAGTCCATTTGTTTCGTTTCTTCGTTCTAAACAAAAGCCCTAACCTAATTCGGATTCATAATACACGATTTTACCGAATTAAAATCTAAGTTTTGTTTTAACAAAGTTTTAATCGAACTACACCATAAACGCGATATAAGTCCAATCAAACTATGTGGTTAGATTCGTAATCAACCACCTCGTAAAAGCCCCATGAATCCAACAGCTTTTAATATAAGAACAATCGAAATTGCTTCTGGAATTGACCAGACACGGTCGCGCTAACCTATGAGCGCGGTCATGCCTGACCAAGCACAATCGTGCCCCGAGAATGGCCCGGCCGTGCCTGACCACCAAACAAGGTCCTGACCTAAACAAACCCAAGACGCGGTCGTGCCGGATACGAGCACGGTCGTGCTCTATGTTACAGACCCTTTTGTAGCCTCCTGACTCAACCACGGGCGCGCTTCAGACCCCACGATCACGCCCGGTAACGAGCGCGGTCGTGCCCTGCATGAGCGCGGTCGTGCTCAGTCTTAAAACAGAATCTTTTAAACAGTTTAATATATATTTTATCCTTCAATCAGTTTAAAGTTACAAATAATTATTTTATAAAATATCCAGAACCGAGTATTGTTTATCAAAGATCGATTATTTAATCTTTCTTTAAATTTAAATCAATAAAATACTACAAGTTTATATAATTATTTTATAAACAACAATATATTCCATACGTTTTGTCTTTAACAAATATTATTTATTTAAACTTATAATTAAATAAATATATACATAAATGCTATCTAGTGAACATTCTAAACAAATGGTGTATTTTGTTTAAACAAACCTTAAACTTAATCCACTTCCAACACCGAATAACGCAACTCAATAATACGTAATCATATATTGTTCAATAGGTCGAACCTAGCAATCTACAACACACCGCAGTTTTCCATTTGCTTGTGCAATCTACACTCTGCATAACACGTGAGTTACATAGCCCCTCTTTTACTCTATTTTACAAACTTTTGGGGTGGAACATGCGTTCTATTTACATGTTTTCAATTATACACATATACGTTCCATCCTATGCATATACAATTTTGCGCTTTGTGCTTGAGTATTAGGTGTGTAGACCAATTATTATGCTCTTCATGTACAATCATTAACTATCAGCCGACAGTAAACAGTGGTAGATCTATTGAGTCTGACAAACCCACCCAGGTAGGGTGACTGTTACTGACAACACAAATTTTGAGTGCAAGTTACAAAGGTTTGATTGTATAGGTCACCCGATAGTTTCTCTCCATAATTGCCTTAATTGACATGTTGTATTGAACTGTATGCACACAACACGTTTTTGCTATCACACGAATAAACCTATGTATTCTCACCAACTTTTTAGTTGACTCTGTTTTAACCATGTTTCAGGTACCAATGTTTGAAGTAATCAAGATATGCTACATATAGGATTTTTGGACCTAGAATTCAATTAAACCAGTTTATTCTATGTAATTTACGTTTTTGTTTTATGAATTGGTTGTGTTTTGATTGAACTTATTGATTGCAATGAAAACAATTATTAAATATGCAAACTTTAGCAAACCATGAGCAATGAACAGTCTACACGCTTCACGCCCCGACGTTTTCGCCGTCGGTTGGGGTGTGACAGCAACGCGGGAGAGTGATCGCGTATGCGTCATGACAGTTGAAGATTCACAAAGCTAATTATCCAACCCTCGATTTGGAACTTGCTGCTGTCGTATTCGCATTGAAAATCTGGAGGCACTACCTTTACGGGGTGAAATTTACTATTTACTCCGACCGCAAAAGTTTGAAGTACTTCTTCGAACAAAAGGAACTAAATATGAGGCAGAGGCGATGGTTGGAACTGTTGAAAGACTATGATTGTGAAATAATATACCATCCTGGAAAGGCAAACGTGGTGGCTGACGCCCTAAGCCGAAAGGATGTGCCTGCTCCTATTAGAGTGAAAGCTTGCCAGTTAGTGGTAACATCAGATGTGATGAGAGAAATCGAAAAGGCTCAAGATGAGGCACTTAAAGAAGAAAACATAAAGAAGGAAAGGATGGTTGGCCAACAGGACAAGTTGGAATATAACACCCTTGGTGTTAGGACACGTTTTGGACGGGTATGGGTACCTATGGGTGGCGAGCTTAGAACCAAAATCTTGGATGAGGCTCATAAGTCTCGGTACTCTATCCATCCTGGTACCAATAAAATGTACCAAGATGTAAGCAAGTGCTTGACTTGCTCGCAAGTAAAGGCCGAACACCAGAAACCGTATGGAAAGATTCAACCACTTGATATACCAGAATGGAAGTGGGAACACATTACCATGGACTTCATAACCAAGCTACCTCACACAACTAAAGGTCATGACGCCATTTGGGTAATTGTGGACCGTTTAACGAAGAGTGCTCATTTCCTACCTATTCGCGAGACGTTCTCGTCGGAAAGGTTAGCGGAAGTATTTATTAACGAAGTAGTAGCACGGCATGGGATGCCTTTGACGATCGTATCTGATCGAGACACAAGATTCACATCGAGGTTCTGGAAAAGATTTCACGAGGCGATGGGCACGAGGCTTAATATCAGCACGGCATCTACCCACAAACGGATGGTCAGTCCGAAAGGACCATTCAGACATTGGAGGATATGCTTCGTGCTTGTATTATCGATTTCGGCGGCAGTTGGGACAGTCATCTGCCGTTAGCCGAATTCTCCTACAACAATAGTTATCACACGACGATAGGCATGCCGCCTTACGAAATGTTGTATGGGAGAAGATGTAGGACCCCGGTTTGTTAGGGTGAGATTGGACAAAAGGAATTAGGAAGTCTTGAAGTCGTAAGAGAAACATCGGAAAGGTTTGATCAAATCAAAGCACGAATGAAGGCTGCACAAGATCGTCAGAAATCCTATGCGGATAAACGACGAAGGCCTATTGATTTTGATGTTGGGGACAGAGTAATGTTGAAAGTGTCACCCTGGAAGGGAATAACACGATTCAGGAGGAGAGGAAAGTTAAGTATGAGGTTCGTCGGACCATTCAGGATAATGGCACGGGTTGGTGAGGTCGCTTATCGGTTAGAGTTTCCTGATGAGTTGGGTGGGATTCATCCTACCTTCCATGTATCACACTTGCGAAAGTGTTTAGCGGATGAATCAGCTCACGTACCACTTACTGACATCGAGGTCGACAACAGCCTTAATTACATCGAAGAACCCGTGGCCATCTTAGACAAGAAGGAGAAGCGTTTGCGTAATAAGATTATCCAATTGGTTAAAGTCTAATGGAAACATCGAAAGGGATCGGAAGCCACTTGGGAAATGGAGAAGGAGATGAAGGAGTCGTACCCTCATCTATTTGACTTATGATAGGTTTCGGGGACGAAACCTATTGTAAGGGGGTAGACTTGTAACATCCCAAAAATAAAACGACCGTTATAATAACGGAATAAACGAACGAAGTATGACGGGCCGGGCCGGATGGGCTAGAAGGGGAGCCTCCCCTATAAATAGCCAAGGATCATCACCATTTTCTCTCATTTACAACATCTAGAGAGAGAAACCGTAGAGAGAGAAAGTTGGCGGATCGACCCGAGATTTTAGCAAAGTGTTACTCCATAGCTCGTGAGAAGAACCTCCGGACCAGAAGCTTGATTCAGGTAACGATCCGACCTAAATCTGAGTTTTAGTTCGTTTTTGAGTTTTTCGGGTTTTGGGTGAAAATGTAACATTTTAACGGATGAAACTGAAGGATAAACATAGATTTGAGTTCCTTAATGGAAAGCGAACGTTTTGAATGCAAACAGGTTCGGGATCTTGACGTGATCAGACCCGAATGAGAAAGTTAGGGTTTTTGCGAAGAACAGGTCGTGCGCACTTATCAAGTACGCACGGAGCAGGTCCTGCGTACTTATCAAGTACGCAGGAAGCAGGGTCTGCGCACTTGCTAAGTGCGCAGGCATCAGGCTGATTAGGTAAAGTCGGT
Organism: Smallanthus sonchifolius; assembly: GCA_023525975.1. NCBI lineage: Eukaryota > Viridiplantae > Streptophyta > Magnoliopsida > Asterales > Asteraceae > Smallanthus > Smallanthus sonchifolius. The sequence goes on along the minus strand of CM042046.1, from coordinate 24,680,849 downwards.
ATGTTTAGAAGGTTAAACCGTTAGAGTCGGGATTTGGTCTGATGTGTATTTAACTAATCAATTCAGATCGGAAGTGACGTAGTGGGACCTTTGTTTAGGGCAACCCGGATTAGCTTATCAGGTGAGTTCTAGAAGCCCTCTTTTAAATGTTTTATATAATGTTTTCGGGCTGGTGTGCATACATATGAAATGACGTTTTTACGAAACGATGTTTATGAAGCTATGTTTATAAAATGATGCTTATGAAACTATGTTTACGAAATGAAATGATTTGGAATGAACGGTTTATGGAAAGAAAGTTTTATGAATGAAATGTTTACGAACGAAATGTTTATAAAGAAATGGTTTAGACTAAAGGTAAAGGGTTTCGAAAAGTTTTATGAAAAGAAAAGAAAAAGGGCAAAGGTTTTAAAGAAGTCATTACAAATCTAATCTGTCGAATGAATGGAATTGACGAATGAAGTCTGGGAATGTAATTCCTAGCCTTGTGGTAGATTATGGACAGCGAGCCGTAGTTGTCATAAGAGCAACAGGGGCAGTGTCTTGGTGGCCTGCCAAAGGTTTGATGTTGTACAACTGGTAAGGGAGTAACGACGGTTACTCGGGTGATGACGATCATCCTAAGGGAATGAGGTAAGGGGAAATCAATGACGGCGATACGTAACGGTTGATTCCCAAAGGAAAGATGCGTGTTGGGCAATGACGGTGATTCGTAACGGTTGACCCCACGTATTGAATGGTTGTGGCAATGACGGCGATACGTAGCGGTTGCCCACAACATCAAAGGTTCCTTCGGGGGCACAGAGACGCTTAAAGAAAAGATACAGATTTTAGAAAGTAATGTATGACTTAAATGAATGTTAAAGTTTTAAACAAATGATCCGTTCAATGTGTTTATGATGAGGAAAAAGGTTTGAAGGTTTTCAATGATGAACGAAAGGCCCTGTTTTCTTATACGTGATGTTAAACCCTAATGAATGTTTTGAATGATGAACCATTTCTTAAATCGAACGAAAACTAGAACTCACCAGCGTAGCTGACTTTTTAGTATGTACATTCAGGTTAAGGCAGGTATGGATGCTGGACGGTGATGCTTGGCAAGCGAGAAGAGTTACCCGGTTGATCGTGAAGACTGGCATCCCGTTATGATTAGATTATGATATGTTTATGTAATAGGCTATGTTACGCTTCCGTTGTTAAACAATGTAATGATTATGTTTTATTGAAGTATTTTCCGCTGCGTTATTTGATAATCAAGTTTAAGAACTGTTTGTGAATGAGTAAATCCAACAAGTGAGGCCTCCCAGGTTTGGGGCCTTACATGTGATGCTTCTAACCAAGGTCTCGGTTGTGTCCTCATGCAACGAGGCAAAGTAATCGCTTATGCATCAAGACAACTCAAGATTCACGAGAAGAATTATACGACGCACGATCTCGAGTTGGGCGCGGTCGTATTCGCATTAAAGATTTGGAGACATTACCTCTATGGCACAAAATGTGTGGTGTTCACCGACCACAAAAGTCTCCAACACATCTTCAATCAAAAAGAACTCAATATGAGGCAAAGACGTTGGGTTGAATTCCTTAACGACTATGACCGCGAGATTCGTTACCATCCCGACAAAGCAAATGTTGTAGCCGACGCTTTGAGTCGCAAGGACCATGTCATGCTTCATTGTGCCCGAATCCAAACCGACATTCAAAAACTGCATCTTAGAAGCTCAACAAGTCTCAATCACCGAGGGTAACATGTACGAGGAAATGTCGTGTGGTGTTGAACTTCAGCTTGAATCGAAATCCAATGGCTTACTTTATTACTTGAACCGTATTTGGGTCCCCGATCGCGATGATCTCCGTGGATTTCTTATGAACGAGGCTCACAAGACTCGTTATTCTATTCACCCTGGTGTGGATAAGATGTACCAAGATCTCCGCCAACAATATTGGTGGCCCGCTATGAAGAAAGACATTGCTCTCTATGTTTGCCAAATGTCTAACTTGCTCCAAAGTCAAAGCCAAACATCAACGTCCTTCCGGTTTACATGAACAACCAGAAATTCCTGTGTGGAAATGGGAAAACTTAGCTATGGATTTCATTACCAAACTCCCTCGTACCTCAAGTGGTTATGATAGCATTTGGGTGATTATTGACCGTCTCACCAAATCTGCTCATTTCTTGCCTACCCGTGAAGACTATTGGGTTGAGAAACTAGCCCGAATTTACATTGACGAAATTGTGAGCCGTCACGGTATTCCCTTAAACATAATCTCCGATAGAGATGCTCGGTTCACCTCTCGTTTTTGGCAATCTCTCCAAAATGCTCTTGGTACACGATTGGATTTGAGCGCGGCTTACCATCCCCAAACTGATGGTCAGACCGAGCGAATAATCCAAACTCTTGAGGATATGCTTAGAGCTTGTGTAATTGACTTTGGTGGCAATTGGGATACTCATCTATCCCTAATCGAGTTCTCTTACAATAATAGCTACCACTCAAGTATCAACATGGCTCCATTTGAAGCTCTCTATGGTCGCAAGTGTCGTTCTCCTATCTGTTAGAACGAGATTGGTGAAGCACAAATCACCGGTCCCGAGCTAATCCAAGAAACATCCGACAAGATCATTCAAATCCGTGACAACATTCGAGTAGCGAGGAGTCGGCAAAAGAGTTACGCCGACAAATGACGAAAACCCTTGGAATTCCAAGTTGATGACCTTGTCCTTCTAAAGGTGTCTCTATGGAAGGGTGTAATCCGTTTCGGAAAGAAAGGCAAGTTAGCACCTCGCTATGTGGGTCCATTTAAGATCCTTGAAAGAATTGGGAAAGTGGCTTACAAACTCGACTTACCTCCATCACTTGGCAACGTGCATCCTACTTTTCACGTGTCTAATCTAAAGAAATGTCTTGCTGATGAAAATCTTCACATACCTCTTGACGACGTGCACATTGATGAAACGATGCACTTCGTTGAGAGACTAGTGGAAATCTTGGATCGCGAAGTCAAGCAACTCAAGCGAAGCCGTATTCCTATTGTCAAAGTTCGTTGGGAATCTAAACGTGGTCCTGAGTTTACTTGGGAAGAAGAGGACCAAATGAAGCTCAAGTACCCCCATCTCTTCACTGATACCGTCGCCTCCACTAGCTAAATTTCGGGACGAAATTCCCTCAACAGGGAGATACTGTAACATTTCTGATTTTCATTATCTGTATTTTAGTTCAATGTGATACATTTCAAGCCCCATTTTAGTACACTGACTTGTTCTATTCGTACCAACAATTAAATACTATGTTTCAATGCAAATCCGTAAATTTTACACGAGTATATCCTATTAAAATTCTAAATAAGTTTATATTTATATAAATCTGTCAAAACGGAAATGTACAAGGACCGATTTTAACAAATTAACAAAAAACCCTAATAGGCACGGTCGCGCCAAGTGTCTTGGCACGGTCGCGCGCCTTGCTTTAGAACGGTCGCGCCCGGTGCTTGGGCACGGTCGCGCCGCTCGTCAACTGAAATGTAAATGCAACCTTTAATCGCGGAATCGTTTGATTTCGTAACTGTTGTGCACGTTTCTACCAATAACAACCCAATTAAGAATTTTAATCATAGTATTTACAACAAATAAACCCAATTATACCGATTCCTCTCAAAAACCGTCAACCCACTTTAACCAGACCACGAATTCCTCCATTACGATCCAAATTCTTTCAAGTAAACACACGATACCCACTACTCGATCCTCTCTAAGGCTTCTGGACACGCGAATTAGCCGGAGCTGCAGCAAAGGACATCGGAAACCAAACCCGTCGCCGCCGGAACTCGTTCTACCCGCACGCCATCGATTCATCACCATTCCAGGTAATTGGATCATTCCACATCTACGTTTTAGTCTATAGATCAAAAGCCCTAATCTAATTTGGGCTTACAATATCCCGAATCTAATTTTCGTTCAAAGTGGATTTAATCGAACACTGCTTTGAACGCGTTTTAAATACAATTAAATTATTTCAATAGACTCGTAATAACCTTATAGATGAAAGCCCTATGAATCCCAACATTTACAATATAAGATTTAAGCAATTCGTTCCTGTTTTGGAACAGACACGGTCGCGCTAGTCTTCTAGCGGGGTCGTGCTTCATGAGACATGGTCGTGCCAATACCAGCGTAGTTATGCCTCACACACTCAGACCCAGTCATGCCTCTTGGCTAGACTTGGTCGTGCCTCAGAACCCTAGACACGGTCGTGCCTGGCCCATACACGGTCGTGCCTAGTGAACAGCTTTGTTATGCCTTCTGTTTGATCAACACGGTCGCGCCCTGACTAGCACGGTCACGCCCGTGGTTCTAGCACGATCGTGCCTGGTGCCAGACACGGTCGTGTGTGTAAGAAAAATCTTGACAGAATAATTATGTTTTTTTTATATTTTAAAAACAATACGTATTTCAGATTAATTTTCAAATGAAAATAATTGAGTTTATAAAGATTTATATTAACTTTATTTAAAAAGATCAAATTCTTAATCCTAAAATAAATAGAAGTTAGTTATCTAAATTTACATAATTAAATTTATATTTATTGTTAAATCCTACACTTAAATATTATTTACACAACTTATTTACACATCTTTATGAAAATAAAGTAAAGAAATTTATATTTAATATAAAACATCTGATACATTGTTATAACTAAATGACTAAGTTACATATTTTATAAATAAATAAATAAGGTAACAATTATTTATTTAATTTACATTAAACAAAAATTATTTATTTAGGTTATACTTAATTACCCCTAATACCTACATTATTTTTACAAATAAGTGAATAAATAATAATTATGTAACTTATTTATTTAGTTATTCGAACTCAAACATTGATCAGAATGTTCTAAAATATCCATTTCAAATATTTCATTTTATACAATACTTTTCAAGTACAAACCACAAGCTTTATACACACATCCAATTCAACCCTAGACTTAGACAAAGACTCTTGTGCACACTATTAATTCAATATACATTCCAATCTAGGTTAACGTTGTGCATTACAAGGATCATATTACTATCTAGTCTCTCGTGTTAGCTACGCCTCCTGAAACATGTGAGTATTACATAGCCCCTTTTACTCTTTAACATTTTTGGGGTGGAACGTGAACACTATACAAACTATTGCTTACATTTACACAAACTACACAAATACAAATCCTCTTTACATTCATGTGTGCAATTTGAGCTTTATGCTTGAGTGCTAGGTGTGCTAACTTTTGTGTGCAATTTATGCGCAATCATTAACTATTCAAGCCGACGGTTAACAATGATAGATCTATTGAGTCTGACAAACCCACCCAGATTGGGGTGATTGTTACCGACAACACAATTTTGTATGCTAGTTACAAAGGTTTGATTGTACTTTGGTTACACAATAGCTACTCTCCATAAATGCCTTATTTTATCATGTTATGTAAGGATTTGTTTATTTATAATCTATATGCTATCTATATACAAACTTGTGTATGCTCACCAACTTTTTAGTTGACCTTATTTTATTCATGTTTCAGGTATTAATGTGTGATTTTGATCAAGACTTGCTACACATAAGTTTTGGACCTAGATAATTTTAAATAAAGGATTATGTATTTCATTTTATGTACTTGGTTTGATTTGGTTTTGTCTTGAATACTTGAAATGAATTTGAATGATTAATATATTTCAATTTAGTCAACCATGTGCTCATGAACAGTCTACATGTCCCGCCCTGACGTTTCCGCCGTCGGTTGGGGTGTGACAAAAAGATACGCCAAATTAGGTATTCGATTGTTAAGCAATTCATAATAGGTCTTGTTGTGTTTCTTCACGGTCAACACTCTATTGAGAACATGACAAGCTGTATTCACCGCCTCAGCCCAAAAAGTAAAAGGCAGTTTTGAATGAGATAACATAGTATGTGCCGTCTCAATAAGAGTTCGATTCTTCTGCTCAGCAACACCATTTTGTTGAGGAACATAAGGAGCACTGAATTCATGATGGATGCCCTTCTGTAAACAGAATAAACCCATATTTCCATTCTTGAACTCTGTGCCATTATCACTCTGCATCCTCCTGACATGCAATTTGAATAATGTCTCAAGCCCCACAATCAGGAACTTAAGAATTTCAGTTGTTTCATCCTTAGAAGCAAGAAACTTGACCCAAGAAAACGTTGAGTAATCATTAGTCACTACCAAGCAATAAGATTTGCCGCCTTCACTTTTGACACTAATAGGTCCGAAGAAATCCATATGCAACAACTCTAAAGGAGTCACAATAGAATTAATCAACTTTGATTGATGAGATTTACTGTGTTGCTTCCCCTTCTTGCATGGAATACAGTCTTCATTCACATGAAACCTCATGGCAGGGACACCAAAAACCAACCCATTCTTGACAAGATAATTCATTTTTCTAAAATGTATATGAGCCATTTTCCGGTGCCATAAAGTTGATTCGGACTCAGAAGCTTTCGAAAGAAGACAAGTTGGAACAGACGAAGACATTACAACTGTTTTTGCAGGTGGATTCACAAACTGTCTAGCCAACTTTGGATTCTCCAGACATTTCCCCAAATTCTTGTTTGGACAGTCCTTTATTATATTGTTGGTGCATGTTTTGTGACAACTAGCTTTGTATAGTTTAGTCTTTATGTTTAATGTTTTGTTTGTTTTGTATTGTAATAGTTTAAGTTTGCACAGGCGAACTTAATATGTTCGCCTTAGTTGAGGCGAACTTAACAAGTTCGCCTGAACTAAAGGTGGCGAACTTATTAAGTTTGCATGATTCAGTTTGTGTTGTCTATAAATATAGTTTAAGAGTTGTTCTCATTTGTAATTTCAATATTTTTCTAGAACTACTCTATGTACTGTTTTCTAATAATACAAGGAGCTTTTTATGATATCTTGTCTTGTGTGATTGCATTGCGTGTGTGAGTGTTAGAGACATACGTATACATAAGGATTCCACACTTCGTGTACGTATCACGTGTTTTACAGCAGAGATCGATCGTTAGACCCGCTGGGACTTACAAGTGGTATCAGAGCCATTGCTCTTGATTAGCTACTATTGTTTGACATTGTCTCAATTGCTTTTTCTCAACAACATGAAGATTTTCAGAAGTTTCTGTGTTCTTGAGGTGGTTTGCGACTTTAGAGATGGATTTTGAGTGATTTCTTCATTTTTTGTGTTGATTTACCAAAATTGATCCGTTAGAAGTGTTCTAAATCATCATTTGAAGAATCCTACAGAAGGAATTTCTCTAATTCATTCTAAATCGAGAAATATGGAAACATTCTGATATGTTCGTGCGTTTGGGTGTTAGAACAATCTTCCTTGTTCTTCAGCTGAAACAGGCGAACTTGTCTGATCAATTACGGGCGAACTTGTCAAGCGAACTTATTAAGTTCGCTGGATCCCAGTTAGGCAAACTTAGTGGGCGAAGTTGTTAAGTTCGCTTAATACAGAAAGTTGTAAAATTTTTCTAAGTATAGAAGTGTGTTCAAGGATGTCGTCTACTTCTAATCAAGTGAACAATATGACTCATTTGTTGAATCATGACAGTGAGATTGGTACTCCAACCAAACCACTCAGGCTTATGAATCTCAAAGATTATTCAAATTGGAAAATTCGGTTTGAGAACTATGTATATCAATGACACAAGTTTGTGGATTCCTATTAGTGAGGGATATGAGCATCCTGTTCATCATCATATGGGTGTGTCAGATACACCAAAACCAATTTCAGCTTTTAATGATGATGTAAAGAAATTGTATGATCGTGAAAAGAAAGCTCTTGCAGATTTATCCTTGTGTTTACCTCTGGATATCTACCATACTTTCAAGAAGTTTAAGACTTCTCGTGAACTTTGGGAAGGTTTAGCTAAAAGAAGTGAGGGTAGCACTGACATTAAGAAGAGCAGAAAGGAACTGTTAAAGAAACAATTTAGTGTGTTTAAACATTTTGATGGTGAATCGGTGGATGAACTCATGTCAAGGTATTATCATCTTCTAAGTGAAATGGTCAATAATTACATCACTTACAAAAACAAGAAGATTCTTGAAAAGTTTTTGGATGTTTTACCAGCTCATTTTGAGATGTACACCATTGTGATAAAAGAACAATCTGGATTTGATGATTTGAGTCTTGAAGATTTGATGGGAAAGATTCAATCAAATGATTTGCACAAACAAAAGAAAGACACAGTCTATCAGGATCCAAGCATTTATTTTGGGGAAGGTACATCAGCACAGAAATCTGGTGGAATTGCATTGTTTTCTAGAGAGTCTTCTGAAAGTCCAAAAGACAGTTGGTGCATGCTTTGTTGCTTCTAGTTCTGGATGTTCAAAACATAGTAAGAATGAAATTCATTCTTGTTCTACTAAGGTGTCTTCTTCAGCGGCTGATGATATGATGGTTATGATTGCATCATTCTTAACCTCAAATGAAAACTTTATTGGTGGCAATATCTCCGGTGGCAAGCTTGAGGGTTATAAGAATTCCAGTTTTTTGTTGGAATATTATAATGACAAAGCTTCGGGGGCAAAGGTTATTGGAGGAGTTGGTTCTTGTCCTTATTTTGATGATACAGATATTGGGGGAGGTGTTGGGTATTGTCCACCTTTTAATGAGAATTATACTCCATGTGTGACTGAGGAAGTCTTGGTTGAAGATTTGGAACCAAAAACTGTGTTGAGTATCAATCATGTTACTGGTGAGGATATGATATATGATTATTCAACTGATGATGAAGTTTTTGACTCAAAGAAAGTTGTAGGTATAGTGAAAGAATGTAAGTATCTGGAACCAGTTGTGATGAAGAAGGTGACCAGAGACAATTGCATTCTAACTGAACTGGATGATTTGATTGAACAACTAAAACCTAAATCTACTTATAACCCAGTTAAACCTTTTGTAAGTGGTGGTTTTGATTCACAAGAAACAAACAAGATTGAGAAACTCTCAACTCTTGATTTTTGTAAAAAGAAAATTGAAAAGGAAACTCAACAGGTTGTTCAATCTTCAAACACTACTTCTCAGTGTTCATCATCCACATCACTCAAGGTTCAGAAGGAAAAGTATGTTCGTGTATACAAAGAAAAACGTGCTTGTTTTCATTGTGGTACAGTTGGTCATATCTTGAAAGACTGTCCAAATAAGAATTTGGGAAAGCGTCTGGAGAATCCAAAGTTGGCAAAACCATTTGTGAATCCACCTGCAAAATCAAGCATAACAATTGGTGATGTGAAGAAGAATGTAGATAGGTGTGATAAGAAGCCAAGTGTCTAGATTGCTTCTGATTCAATGGAGAGAGCAGAGAAGATTGTGTCTGCTGGTAATACTGCACAACCAAGGGAGAAATTGTCACGACAACAAAGACGTCGAAGAAATAAACGGTTGACAAAACTTCTCGAACAACATGTGGTAAATGACAATGTTGAGTCATCAAGAGAGAATGACAAGGTGTAAGTCCCAGCGGATCTACCGATCGATCTCTGCTGTAAAATACATAATACGTACACAAAGTGCGGAATCCTTACGTATACGTATGTCTCGAATAGTCACCAACGCAATACAATCACACAAGACACGATTTCATAAAAGCTTCTTGTATTATCAATCAAACAGTAAACACATAGTAGTTCTAGTTACAATGTAGAAGTTCCAAATGAGAACAACTCTTGAACTATTTATAGACAATACACACTGAAACAGGCGAACTTAATAAGTTCGCCACCTCAGTTTAGGCGAACTTGTTAAGTTCGCCTCAACTATACCAGGCGAACTTATTAAGTTCGCCTGTGCGAACTTATTAAGTTCGCCTGTGCAAACTTAACTAATTACAAATACAAAACATGCAAAACTATAAACATAAAGACTAATCTATTACAAGACTTGTTGTCACAAAAAATGCTCCAATAGACTCCCCATTGACAACAGCTTGGTCTTTATCTTCAAGTCTTGTTCTTCCAATTGTTTGGCAACGAGCTCCCTTCACATATCCCGTGTTTCAGACACACATCCAACACCTTCTTATACTGTAATGCCTGCTCTCTGCTTTCATCAGTATACATGATCTCTCTACGCTTTAGCATCTTCTGATCAGACCTTGAAAGGTTAAAAAGGTTCATAGCATCGAAGAATCTCACTATAACCTTGCCATTCAAGTCTTCTATCATAGCTTCTCCCGTACATCCATCAACGTACCACCATTTAAGATCATGTAGACAATCATAAGGAATCCGTTTCAATGGAATCTTTGGTACTGATCTCACAGGTTAAAACTTGTATCTCCATGTCACCTTTTGAGTAACAGGATCTACTTCTTTTACTCTTCCTCCCTGTTGAGGTTTCAGTCTCTCATACTTTCCAGAACCTCCTTCCATTCTTATCAATGTAACAATCTGGACTATTTAGACTAACTCCGTTAGTTAAAACCTAACCTAACTCAAACTCTAGGGACTATTTCTGCCAATTTCCTAAACCTAAATGCATGAAACTGCAGGGTCTAGTTATGTAATTACCCAATACTCAACCCTTTGACTTTTGAAAGTCAAAATCAAGCATTTTGATTCAAATTAAATCCGTAATTCCAAGGATTGTTCGAATTCGTGGATATAGTGAATGACATTGATGATTCCGACCACGTTCAAACCGTTTATATGCATTATTGATCGATAATGATGACAATTTAAGCATATTAAGTCTCATTAAATCCGTAACCGAAGAACTAGAGCTAATATCATCGAATGCGATCAAATTCGTTCACCGTTTTGCAATAAAAAAATTCCCCACACTCTAGTCGCACCCGTCTGAGCATTATACAATCATCAATTTCGTCGGAGTCGCAACTGGAGACATCGGGGACCTCTCGTCGGAATCGCGATTTGGTTCTTGCCGAACACCATCGGTTCGAAATCAATTCAGGTATATAATTACACCCTCAGACTCGTCTTCATTCCTGTAACAAAAGCCCTAACATATCTCGGGCTTATAACAACGATTTGAATTCGAACCAATTCTAGGGTTCATAACCAATTCGGTTTAATCGAACCATACCCTCGACTCAGTTTCAATCAAATTAAATGATATGAGTAGTTTCGAAATCATCCGCTTTATAAAAGCCCTATGATTCCATCAGTTAATCTTATTGAATATAATCGATTTAATTCCGTGTTCATAAACTAGGGTTTCGGCTTCCAATTGAGTAATTAACCAACCTAAACTTGATGTTTTCTCAATTAAACTCATCAGTAGACTCGCCATACATCAATTAGCAAAAGCCCTATGGTTCCAAGATCAATCGCGATCAAAATTGTTGGAATCGCGAATGGATTGGATTCGGCCTTGGTGAGGGGGAAGAACTCAGTGGGCTTACGGGTTAAAAGTAATCAAATCGTTTTTGTTGTTAATTGAACGTGTTAAATTTAAAGTTCAGTATTAATGACTTTGTTTATGAGTAAATCCAACAAGTGAGGTTACCTGGGATAAGGGGCCTTCCATCCAAGGGCTAGTCTATGTTTGACAGATGTTGTCAAGTACATATATTGATTATACTTCAAATTGCATGCTTTTCGGGACATGGGCACTGAAGCAAATCGAATGAATAGTGCTAAGGACATAACTCGAAACTGATCTCATAGGAAAATCTTTATTAAAAGCTAATATTCTATATCTGATAGTGATATTTTAACACACACACCCAGGCATAAAATGGGTTCAAATCACAGTTGTAACATATGCACTTATGTTTTCACACTACTAATGGTTCAGTGACGCTTTTAGTCTATTGACAATTCAAATTATATGCATACACAACACTATCATTTGCTATTTGTGTAGTTTCTGAAGTTTAGATCAAAACATATAATTCAGATATATTAACATAAAGCACCAACCAGTCAATCTAAGGTCATGTGTGAAAGAACATCTACTAATGTACTATCATCTCTTCCTTAACTTCAAGTAATGTCGCTTTTATCTTTTTCAATTTGTTTGGCTTTTTCAAAATCTTTTTCAAAGAAAATAAAACAAACGAAAATAAACCTTCCATGAAAACATTTTAAGAAAAACATTTTACTTGGTTACTCAGGATTAAGCAATTCAATCAATTAAAAACTCAAACTGATGTAATCGTGTAATTGAATGTCTTTGCCTCTTGTCACCAACACAGTTCTGTACTCCCCTTGTCCTGTAGACTCCCCCTCAACTAGTCAAATTGTTGCATCAACGACTTTATGCTCACCATCGTCATCCTAAGTTTTAGGTTATCATGTGGACTTTGTAAAACTCTTTCCAAAACAATGTGTGTGACATATTCTCCCCCTTGAGCATCAAGTCGTTGAATCAAATAGATTTCTAGTTATCAACAACTCTTTACTCTTGCAAATGTCATTCCCTGTCATGTGCTAAGAAGAACAACTATCAACAACCAAAATGGTATTAATAGTCCCTCTTGGTAAATCCTGCACATCTAACAAGAAACATTAATTTGAAATTGGGACCCAAGCCATGGTAGTCATGGGTCGTCCATCTATATCAAAATAATAAACCTCACTCCATTCACAATCGAATCTCTCATCAATTTTTGGAGATTGTTCAAAACGAGTCAGAAACAGACACTTTAGATTTCCAAACATACTTCTGTTCATTAAGTTCTTTTTGCTTAAAATGTGAAGTGTTTGAACAATCTTGTTCATTTGAAAAATGTTTAGATTGTGAAAGTTCTTGTTCTAAAAGTTTTCTCAATCTTCTGTTTCTCCTCCGTCTTTGAGGTCTAGAAAGCCTAACCTCAGATTTAGAATTACCCTTTGGTGTATCATGAGGTTTAACCACATTTGGGTTAACATAAGGCTCACGAAGAGTTCTTACCATTTCTGGAGTAACATGTCGGTTACCTTTGGCGTTGTGAGGACAAGCAATCTGAATATAACCCACAAGACCACAGTACAAGCAAGATCCCATCTCACGATATTCTCTCATATAAGGAATCTTCACACGATAAGATGCACTTGAAGAAGATTCTCCTACATGAACTTCTTTTGGAGTTTGAGAATGAATAAACTTTTTCTCAATAGGTTTTGATTCAGGCTTCATCTTCTCAAGAACTACATGCTTCTTTCCTTTATTTTTGTAAGGACATTTCACCACAATGTGACCCATCTCATTACAATGAAAGCATGTACGCCTGTCTTTATAATCTCTGACATATGGAACTCTCCTTGAACTTGAAGAACTTCCAAATGTATAATTTCCAGATGAATTAGAATCAATCTTTGAGTCTTCTTTCTTAACCTCTTTCGGTATCCCCTCTACCTTAGCTTCATCAAAATATTCATCATCACTCTCATCAGAATACACCATATCTTCACCTGTGACTGGATTCACTTTCAACACAGTCTTAGGATCAGCATTTGCATTAAAATAATCCAATATAACCGATGAATTTTCAAACTTTTCCAGCTTTCTATGAAGTTTGATCACCTCAGACTCTTTGTCAGAAATTTCTTTATTCTTTTGAGCGACAACTTCATTTCATTTTTCTATCTCAGCATAAGCCATATCCAGATGATAAGCTTGTTCTTTATATTTCAACCCCAGAGAATTTAAGTCTCTTTTCAAAGACTCAATTCTATCGATGCACAATTTATCATTATCTTTCAGTTTCTGATTAACTGAATGCATCGATTTCATATCACAAATTAAGTTTGTGTTATCATCCATGACCTTTTGCAATTTATCTTTTACGGTAATGCAGTTAGAACAGTAAATATGACAAACAGAGTCTTTTACCTTTGACGGATCAGACATGTCTGCCATGAAAACTTTGAAAATGAGAATACTCTCTGAATAAGCACCATCTGAAGCATTTTTTGTTAGAACAACATCATCTTCAGCAACACATGATGCAATATCAGAATCAATATTCTGCACTTGTTCTATCTCTTCATCAACGCTCGGCACACTTTCACCATCACTCGAGTCGACTCTTCGGATTTTTCATAATTAATCTCTGCTACAAATGCTTGACTTACCGTACCCACCAAATCTTCCAGATGAATACCCCAGTCATAGTTTTCATCGTTCTGGGCAACCAAAGCCGATGATGTAGATGCATGATTAGAATTACCAGATGAACCATGTGACTGATTACGATTATGCTGAAAGTTATTCGGCTTCTCAACTTTTGGCTTCACACATTCTTTAGCAAAGTGACCATACTCTTAACAGTTATAGCAACGCACTTTGGTTTTATCAAATCCCATGCGTGATCGACTGTTAGAGCCAATATATTTTCTTCCAATCTTTTTTAGAAAATCTTTTGCTTGTCGCATCAGCATAGCCATATTCCATTGAATGTTCATTTCTTCCAGATCAACAGGATCAATCTGTCTGAAATCTTCTTCAATAACTTCTGGATCATGAATTTTTCCTCCAATAAAATTTTCATACGACGCCATGAATGAGGAAAACATAGCCAAATAATCATCAGCAACCTTTTGATTCATATTGTGAGTTCCAGACGATGAAGACGCTGTAGTTGCAGAGAAACCAGAATGACTAGAATGACCAGAATGAAGAGGAAATCCAGAACACTGATCATTAGAAGTATCTTGAGCATCACCAGAAAAAAATGCAACCCCTGTACAAGTTTTACCAGAAGTCTTGGCAAAATACATTGAAGGATCTTGTATATGTTCCATATTAGTCTCCTTCTTCTTCATATTCATATCATGAGATTGAATCTTTCCAAGAACCTCTTCCAGAGACATTGATTTATACTTGATATTCTCTTTTATTAAAACTGTATACACATCAAACTTAGATGGTAATGCCTCCAAGAACTTATCGTTAATCTCTTCAGTCTCATACACCACAGAAGCACTCCACAATTCACTCAGCAGATGATAGAATATTGTAGCAAGATCATCCAAGAGTTCATTTTGAAAGTGCTTGAAAACCAAGAATTGCTTCTTTAGTAGCTCTTTTCTACTCTTCTTTACATCCAAACTACCTTCACATCTTTTCTGTAATGCTTCCCACAGTTGTTGAGAAGACTTGAATTGTTTAAAACTATGATATATTTCCTTCGGAAGAGACATCGAAATACTAGCCATCGCTTTCTTTTCCCGATCAAACAACAACTTTTCTTCTGTGGTTAACGCAGACACCGGCTTTAGAACATCATCCTTTCCCATCCACGAGTAAGTCGGATGCGTATAACCTTCTAAGATTGGAATCCATAGATTGGTATCGGTAAAGGATACGAACTGATCAAACCGATCTTTCCAATTAGAATAATCAGCAAGATTTAACAACTTCGGCGGTTTCTGAGATGTACCAATCTCATTATCATAATTGAACATATTAGTTACTTGAACCATATTTGTCATTTTCCAGAAAAAAAATTTTCAAGTGTTGAACACACCTTTAGGCGAAGATAGTAAGTTCGCTTCAGATACACCCAAGCGAATTTAATATGAAGCGAACTTAATAAGTTCGCTTAAACCAGAATCCAGAAATCTGATTAAGTTCGCCTAAAAATTAAGTTCGCCTAATTTGAGAGAAGCGAACTTGACAAGTTCGCCTGCTAAGTTCGCCTTCAGACCAATTCAGTAAGTTCGCTTGCTTCATCAGAATCAAAACTCAGTAACAGATTCACCTCAAGAACACGAACCCAATTTCACCAAAAATCTTCATAATTCACTGATTTTAAGGAATTAGACCAAATTAAACCATAGGATTGTGTATTTTCTCAATTAGAACCTTTCTATCGGATCAATTTCTTCAAAATCCACTTCAAAAACACCAAATCAGAAGCAAAATAAGCTTGAAAACTCCATGGAAATGAAAACTTCAAAGATGATGAATTTCTTGTCAATTTGCATACAAAACCGTCTAAAATCACCAAGAATCACGAGCATAAGCTCTGATACCACTTGTAGGTCCACATGGCTCTTCTACGGATCGTTCTCGTGATAAGACGTAATTTTAACGCGGAGTGTGGAATCCAACCGAATCAACAATTTTATACACAAAAGACAATAGAAACAATCACGTAAATAACATTCAAGCTTGTATTCCAACAATCATAGAGTTTACAGACTCAATCAGACAATTCGTTCACTTCTGTTCAACACTACCTCTCGTTTTGTTTAACAGACTCTGTAACTCTACTTATAAACACCAGTATGCTTAGGCGAACTTATTAAGTTCGCCTCTAATAGGCTAGGCGAACTTAACAAGTTCGCTCCTAAAGATTCTTAGGCGAACTTGTCTCTACGAACTTATACAGAATTTTACCAACAGTTACAAAACATGTCTTAACAGACTCCCCTTTAACTGTTGCTAGCAATTCTATCAATTACAAGTCAAAGACTCTAAAACTAAGACATAATATCTTCAAGCTTGTTGTCACCAGAATATGCTCCAACACTTAATCTTGTGTCGTGAGTATTAATCGATGATATTGTTATATTTGAATTGAGAATTTATACATGATTTAGACATGTTTGTGATTCTGTGTGGAATTTCTATCGACAGACAGGTTCAGGCGAACTTGTTCAGGCGAACTTATTATGTTCGCCTCTTGCAACACTAAGCGAACATAGTAAGTTCGCCTATGGGCTCAGGAGTGTTTTGGACTTGTGAATTTTTTGTTGAAAATTTTTTTTGTGTTGAAAGTTTTTAAAAAAGTTCTTTTTGTTTGTTTTGTTTACTAATGTGTTTTTGTCCTCTACATTTACAGATGGCTCGTCATGTTGAGGTCAAACATAATCAAGTGGTGTTATTGGATCTGAATTTGTCTGAAGCTGTTAATTTTTAAGGAATTATCAACTTTCTAAATCGTTCAAGATTGCAAGTGGCTTTATCTGCTAATCCGTATATAAGTTTACCATATATTCAACAATTCTGGGATACCGTCCATCAAGATACGGATGTTGAACCTCACGTACTTCGTGCTACAGTAAATAATACGGAGGTCGCTATTTCAGTAGAAACTATTCATGCTGCATTGGCATTAGGAGGTGTTGTTGATGATCCTATGTCATATCCTGGAACACTTATTATGGGGTGTTTTCAACTGATGGGTTACAGAGGAAGACCAAATGATACACAAGCAAGAAAAGGAGGTTTAGTTGGCGAATGGAGATATTTTATGTACGTCATCATACAATGTCTGTCTCCAAGAAAGGCTGGTGCTGATGGGTTAAAGAGTGCACTACAAGCTGCTATGGTTGCGTTGACACTCAACAAAAGTTTAACTTTGCTTTATACTTCTACCGTGAGTTAGTCATGCAAATAAATCATCTAGAAGGACAAGGGTTCCTTATGTATCCTCGGTTCGTGCAAATGATTTTGAATAATTTAATTCCAGATATACCTCAGCATCCAATCCGTTTGACTTTGACTCCTATGTCAAAAAGGATCTTTACTGATTGTAATAAGGTGAAACAACAAAATGTTGCTCTCATTCCTGTTCCTACTCCTCTGTTTGGTCACATAATCAATCCTGATTATGTTGAGCCACCTAATGATAATTGGTTTCATCCTGAGGAGTTAGTACAAGGACAAGTCCATAATCAAGTTCCAATTCTACAACCAATTCAAGTTCTAGTACAACAAGTTCAAGCTCAAGTACAACAAGTTCCTTAACAACAACAACAAGTTCCTCATCATCAACAACAACAACAAGTTCCTGCTCAACAACAACTACAACAACAAGTTCCTATTCCACAAGAACAGGTTCAAATTCCTGTTAATGAACCAGTTCAAGAAGAGATTAGTCTAGATAATGATTAAGAGTTGGGTATGAATATGGATGATTTTGATCATGAAGCTGTGAACTCACCTATTCATGAAGCTGAAGGCAATGTTGAAGATACGAGTTCCAGTGATACTATATTACCTGATTCTAAAGCTACCGATACTGATTCGTCTAGATATTTTAGCTCAGATCATTATGCAAGGTTGGCTACGTTACCATTGGCTAATGTGGGAAAACGTATTAAGTCTAAAGCCAGAAAACCGAGGCGTAAGACTGTTCAGAATCCTCCTTCTGGATTAGTTCTTGGCAAGAGAACTTTAATAGATGAAAGTTCTGACTCGGATAGTGATGCTATTCCAGTTCCTAAGGCTCAGAAGCTTATGTCTGCTTCTATTGTTGCTGCTCATTCATCTCAGGGTGTTGAGGATGCAAATTTTGTTGCTTCCTAACTGATTACACCTCCTGCTTCTAAGCACACATCTCCAGTGCTTTCTCCACATGTTCCTCACACATCTGAAGCTGGTCCTTCAAAGCCGTCTGGTTCTGAAAGAATTACATTCCTTGAATCACATGTGCTAGCTTTACAGACTCAAGTAGATACTCTTATGTCTAATGATTCTCAGAGACAGTTGGTTATTCAAGCTCAAGCTACAAAGATTGCTGACATGCAGTTATTGGTGTCTAAACTTGTTGAGCGTCTTAACGCTCAGGGGGAGTTAAGGATACATGACACGTGTCATGCTGAATCAATTCAACGAAAAGATAATGATGACAATGATCCTAGTGGTAATGTTGAGGGTGATCGTCAATACGCTGAAGTGAATCCAATATCCAGAGCTCAGGGGGAGTCGACGTCACATACTATTGAAGGAACCAAGCATGATTCTGGAGTGAATGAAGAAATATTGTTATTGGAATTCTTTCAAGATTCTGAAGAAGAAGAAGAAGCTGAGAAATTAGAATGTCTGGATGATATAGACGAGTTATTTGATGATGATGATGAAGAAGATGTGTTGGATAATGAAGTTGAAGAAGGAGAGATTGTAGAAATTGAAATGGAAAAGAGTAAATCTAAGGTTACATATGAAGGTAGTGATGGTCTGAATGTTCCGTATAACTACATCCAAGATGATGTTATTCCTGAGTTTTCTTATGATGGAGTAACAGATTCTATGGACTCTGTTGAAGACATCACTACACCTGATGATACTGCTCAATCCAAGATAGATTCTGATGTTGATTCTACTCGTGTTGTGTCTCCTAAGCTGAATGAAGAACCTGTGATGTATAGAAATACAAGAATGACTAGAGAACAGTGGAGAGAAGTCGTTAACAGTTGGATGAAGGTACTACCAAAGTCACCTATACAACCTGCTCAGAGAGAAAGATGTGTGAATAAAGAGAGGTGTATTGGAAAGATCATAAGTTGGTTTTATGATGATGAAACTTAGCTGTTTGCTCTTAAAAGATCTGATGGTGTTCAATACTTAAAGCCTAGGATCAAGTATTTCAATACCTTGACAAGGTGTGAAATGAATGGTCTAGCTACGAAACCATTGATTAATAGATCTAAGTGTGGATTAGCTTATGTGATTGCCAATTTGATAAAGAGAGAAGGTGGATCAGGGAAGTATGAAAGGTTAAAACCACAGAAGGGAAAAAAAGTGAAGCTTGTAGACCTAAAGACTAAGAATGTGACTTGGAAGTATAAGTTCAAGCCAGTACGTGCTGTACAGAAGATACCATTGAAGAAAATTCCATAAGATTTTCTGGGGAATATGAAATGGTGGTATGTAGATGTGAATACTGGTGAAGCTAGGATTGATGATAAAGATAATAAGGTCATTGTTAGTTTCTATGATGTAATGAATCTTATTAACTTCTCAAAGAATGATCAGAGGACGTTAAGAAAGAATGAGATCATGTTCACTGATGAATGGAGAGAACAAGGATTGTAGTATAAAAGAGTGTTGGAGATCTGTCAAAGATATGGAGTGCATGCAGGAAGCAGATTACCAGACAACTGGAAGAGTTCGTCATAAAGACTGAAGACAGAAGATCAAGCTATTGTCAAGGGGGAGTATGTTAGGACATAGATTGTATGACAAAAGCTTTGTAATAGTTTAGGTCTTATTGTCTTTATGTTTTGTATGTAATTGTTTAGATTTGTCTAAGTATAAATACAAGTTCTTCTAGAGGCGAACTTGATAATTTCGCCTGGTCTATTAGAGGCGAACTTGTTAAGTTCGCCTAAGCATCTTTGAAGCGAACTTGTTAAGTTCGCCTATTGCAGAACATGTGTCTATAAATATAGAGTTTACAGAGTCTGTTCTGTACACGCGTGAGATAGATTGAACGATCAAGTATTCTGTAAAATCTGTTTGGTGATATAAAAGAGAAAGTTTATTTACCTGTTGTTTATATTATCGATTGATATACAAAACGTTAATATGGTAGGATTCAGCACTCCGCGTTAACGAGACGTCCTGTCACGAGATCGATCTAAGATGAGTCATGTGGACCTACAAGTTTATGGTCATGCCTTTCAGGTTAACCAAAGCACCCGCGGTGTTCATGGACCTCATTAACCGTGTGGAAGCCATACCTTGATCAATTTTCCATCGTTTTCATCGATGACATCCTCATTTATTCCAAGAACAAGGGGGGACATGAGGAGCATCTACGCTTAATTCTGGAATTACTTAAGCAGGAGCAACTGTATGCTAAGTTTTCCAAGTGTGAATTCTGGATCCGGGAAGTTCAATTCTTAGGACATGCAGTTAACGAGAAGGGAATACATGTCGATCCATCAAAGATAGAAGCCATCAAGAATTGGGCAGCACCGACGACTCCGACTGAGGTGCGACAATTTCTGGGATTGACTGGTTATTATCGGCAATTCATCAATGGATTTTGTAAGATTGCACAACCTCTCACTGTCATAACTCAGAAGGGTAAAGCCTATAACTGGGGCGAAAACCAGGAGTCAGCATTCCAACTCCTTAAATAGAAACTTTGCAGTGCACCTATTCTAGCTCTTTTGGAGGGAACGGATGATTTTGTGGTGTATTGTGATTCATCCATCCAGGGTTTGGATTGTGTGTTAATGCAACGAGAAAAGGTGATCGCGTATGCCTCGCGCCAACTAAAGATTCACGAGAAAAACTACACCACTCATGACCTAGAGTTGGGAGTTGTAGTTTTCGCACTTAAGATATGGAGACACTACTTGTACGGTACCAAGTGCACCATCTACACCGATCACAAGAGTCTTCAGCATATCTTCGAGCAAAAAGAGCTGAATACGAGACAGCGTCGTTGGGTCGAGCTCTTGAATGATTATGACTATGCGATCTGGTATCATCCGGGTAAGGCTAATGTTGTAGCTGACGCCCTAAGTCGAAAGGAAACCAAGCCCAAATGAGTTCGAGTATTACAACTTACTATTCACCCTGGATTACCTGACAAAATCCGAAGTGCTCAACTTGAAGCCCTGAAAGAAGAAAACCTACCGCTGTAAGGTACACGCGGTATGGAAGCACAACTCGAGGTAAAATCTGACGGTATTCGCTACTTCACCGAGCGAATATGGGTTCCAGTATTTGGAAACTTAAGGGAACTAGTCATGGATGAGGCTCATAAATCTCGTTACTCTATTCATCCAGGTTCCGACAAGATGTACCATGATATAAAGGTGTTGTATTGGTGGCCAAAGATGAAGGCCTATATAGCCACCTATGTGAGCAAGTTCCTGACTTGTGCGAAGGTCAAAGTTGAATATCAAAAACCTTATGGTCTTCTCCAACAACCAGAGATTCCCATGTTGATATGGGAGCAGATATCCGTGGAATTTATCACGAAGTTTCCACGAACTCCTACCGGATGCGATACCATTTGGGTAATCGTTGATCGTTTAACAAAGTCCGCTCACTTCTTAGCAATCAAGGAAACAGACAAGATGGAAAAACTTACTCGCATTTACTTGAAAGAAGTAGTATCTCGGGACGGGGTGCCAATCTCTATCATTTCGGATCATGATGCATGATTCACCTCTCGTTTCTAGCAATCGTTACATAAAGCTTTAAGTACGCGTCTAGATATGAGCACAGCATACCATCCTCAAACTGATGGCAAGACGGAGCGTACTATTCAAACCCTGGAGGATATGCTACGATTGTGTGATTGATTTCGATAACACTTGGGAGTCTCACCTACCATTGGTGGAGTTCTCCTACAACAACAGTTATCACACTAGCATCAAGGCAGCTCCATTTGAAGCATTATATGGACGGAAATTTCGTTCTCCTATTTGTTGAGCCGAGGATGGGGATAGTCAACTTACAGGTCCTGAGCTCGTACTTGAAACTTCTGAGAAAATCGTTCAAATTAGAAATCGTATGGCAGCAGCTCGTGATCGTCAAAAGTGCTATGCCGATAAGCGTCGCAAACCTTAGAATTTCAATTAGGGGATGTTGTCTTGTTAAAAGTCTCACCTTTGAAGGGTGTCATTCATTTTAGGAAACGGGGCAAACTGAATCCTCGTTATGTTGGACCATTCAAAATAGTGAAGAGGATTGGTCCAGTAGCGTATCAACTGGACCTACTCGAAGGACTTAGTGGTGTACACAACGTATTTCACATCTCAAACTTGAAGAAATGTCTGGCAGACGAGTCACTCGCGGTTCCTCTTGAGGAACTACACATTGATGAACAGTTGCGTTTCATCGAAGAACCTGTGGAAATCATGGATAGGGAAGTCAAAACGCTTAAGAGTAGTAAAATCCCTATTGTCAGAGTCCGTTGGAACTCGAAACGCGAACCGGAATTCATGTGGGAGCGTGAGGATCAGATGATGTGCAAGTATCCTCATCTATTCAAGCACTCCACGTCAAACTCTTAAGGTACTATTTTAATTTTCGGGACGAAAATTCTTTCAACTAGGGGATGATGTGACATCCGGGAATTTTTTTATTTATTATTATTTTATTTAATTTTCGGGACGAAAATTCTTTCAACTAGGGGATGATGTGACAGTCCGACTTTTTGAGTTAACCCCGTTAGTAATTTTCGTTAAATCTTAACCTAATTAACTCTAATTCAAACCCGAGGGACTAATTCTATCAGTTTTGTATCTCCAACTTCAGGGACTAGTTCTGCAAGTCCCTAAACCCTATTATGTTGACTCTGAAAAGTCAAAATCATGAATTGTGAGTATTGTTTGACTTTGTAAAGTCAAACTCGCAACAATTGTTTCCAATTTGCAAACTATAATCGATTTCTATTTGATTTCGTAACTGATTAACACCTTAATGTCATACACGATTATCATTGAGCTTTAATCATATGCATTAATCGAACTAAACTCAAATAATGGGAATTGAAGCTATAACCGTCGACCCTTTATCAAATATCAACAAATTCGATCAATTCTCGTAATACTCTCACGAATTGAACGAACACACATCTAAATCGCACCAGTTAGAACCTGTTGCACACTCGAATTTGGCTGAAATTGCTGCAGTGCTCGCTGGGGATCAAAGTCGACGACGTCAGAATCTGTTCTAGTCGAGAACCCTAAATTCGAACACCATTCGGGTAATCACACCCTCAGTTTAGTTTTTTACTTCTAGATGAAAAGCCCTATGCCAATTAGGGCTTACAACATCGAAATTTGTCACACCCCGCCAAGGCGGAAACGCGAGGCGTAACGTTCACTGGTTTTCAAAGCATATGATTACCGCAAACACATACATGATATTGGATACATAATCAAAGTTTAAATGTTTACATCCCAAAACATAACTTAGTTTTTATACAAAGTTTAAGATTTCTCAAATATGACTCAAAACCATGAGTTATACAAGTGAAATCCTTCCAAAAGTTGTATCCTCATGTATGTAAGTAACCTACATTGCTAGCCTGGAGACCACGTTCATTTTCCTGAAAACATACTTAAAAATGTCAACACGAGGTTGGTGAGTTCACAAATTATTATAAAGAGTTATCATAAACCCAATGATTAACCCTGATCATTTTCACCTGATCAAAACCCTTTATTTAAACCTGATCACTTAAACCTGATCAAAACTCTTTTGCTTCAACCTGATCACTTTAATCTGATCAGACCACTTTTGTTTAAACTTGATCATTTTAACCTGATCAAAACCCTTTTGTTAAACCTGATCACTTTAACTTGATCAAAACTCTTTTGTTTAAACCTGATCAGAACTCTTTTGTTTAAACCTGATCACTTTAACCTGATCAGAACTCTTTTGTTTAAATCTGATCACTTTAACCTGATCAAAACTCTTTTCTTGTATTACCAATGAATCTGAATACTAATCCGATCTATTGACCCCATTTGTAAGCTTGCAAGGAATACAAAATAGTATGTAATGTACGAGACCGTAACCAAACCCCAACATTCTGTGCCTCCCCCCGCCTTTCTGCGAGTAAGACAATATGCGGTCATTCGGCCATTTGGACCCCTGGTTAGCGCGACTAACCATGACCGGAGGCGTCACCCCTAATAGTACTATCCATATAATCCCGGGCTAAAATAGCTAATGGTTACTAACTTATTCAGAGGACTTTAAGCGCTTTACTTTTCCCTCAATACACACATACGGTCAGATCATTAGTTCATTCATTTACATACAAAAGTCTTTTACAAGTATGTTTCCACCCCAAGTCATTTCAAAAACTTTAGAAAAAGGGGGATTAGTGAAACTCACCTTGATGCTAGCAAATCTTTAAATAACAGCAGACCCGCTTATCCGTATCCTAATTACACAAGGATACTATACCCGTTAAGACTACCCGTCTTAAACGCAAGTTGTTCACCCGACTTAACTATTCCTGTTAAGTTCGACTTTGTTTATCTAAAACATTGTTTTATCATGACGACTCGTTGGTGATTATTATTCAAGTCTAGACGCTTTATTTATTTTCCGGAAAAACTATTATATTTCCATATTGGTGACTCATTATGTTTGTCAAAAATAAATACTATTTTTGCAATCGTCTTATAATATATTTATATTATAGTCCATGTATAAACACATATAATTATTTCTTTCCAATAATTATACAAGTATCGTTCATGTATTTCCTATGTATGTCTATCTCTATATGTACATACAATTACATGTTCCGAACGATATTTATTAACTTGTTTATGTTTATCATGCATTTATTCGTACTAATCTATGCACACAATTATAAATATAGTCCAACGATCCAACATATATTTAAGTATGCTCCATGATAACATAAAAACTTTTATCCTTATGTATGCACATATATTTTTAGACTAACTTGACATTGTGCTTTCAAGATTTACATGCATACACATACATATATTTTATGTATAATATTAGGGTTTTTAACATGATCTTCTTAGTATACATTTCCAGAACTTGATAAGTTATCAATATGTATATATATACATGCATACACATACATATATTTTATGTATAATATTAGGGTTTTTAACATGATCTTCTTAGTATACATTTCCAGAACTTGATAAGTTATCAATATGTATATATATATATATATATATATATATATATATGTATTGTCATGTTTTTAACCAATATCATAAACTATTTTTATGAACATGTAATCATGCATACATATGATTCAATAATTCTCATTTTAACAAGTTTAACACTTTATGATCATACATTTATCAAGTTTTCCAAAACACACCTACATATATATATCTATATATCATGATTCCTTCATGTATGTATCCATGTTCAAACCTTTTTTTATCTAATGTTAATCATGCTTTTAACATCTACAACTATCATTATGGTATCAAAACAACAACATATACACTTATACCTACAATTTTTGGCTACACACATATATACACATTTACACACATCTTTTTAGTTTATCAATTCTTAATTTAGCATCATGAATTTAAATCAACACATATTTCATAAATATGTTAAGATAATAACTTATGTATAAAAACTTATCATTTTCGAATTTCATACATCTTTTTATATAAAATCTAGCTTTTAAATCATAAAAATGTTAAACTTTATAAACTCTTTAGCTTTTTAAACCTCCTTTAATTTTGGATGAACAACATGCTTACTTTAAGGAAGTAAAGAAAACATAAAAGATGGATGATGGTTTCGTACCACTAGACAAGCTAGGTGAAGAAAAACGTATGGAAGACACTAGGTGCTCGTGTTGTTATCAAGTCCCGACTCCTAGACTCCAAACCTTCCTTGAATCTTCAACTCTAACTCAAACTTCTCTAGGGTTTTTGCTCTTGAAATTGAAAGATACAAAGTGTTTGTGTGTGAGCCGTATGTGTGTATACATATGGTATGGTGAGAGGTTGAGTGTGTAAGTGGGTGCATTAAATGTGATGGAACTTGATGTTGGTGTGGTCTATACTCAAAGAGGCATGGCCTTCTATGACATGGGTATGGGAGTGGTGAGGTGGTGTTAAGAGGGTGGGGCCCTCTATTCTCGGCCGAAGTGGGGGAGAAAGGATGGGGGTTGGGTGTTGCATTCAACCTAATCATGGCAAGGGATGGGTGACTTGATGGTTTGACCCTTGCTTGCACACTTGGTTAATAGGGTATGGGCTTATGACAATCATGATGGTGGTAAGCATGGTGGAGTGGGTATGTGGGTGGTCTCACACATGCTTGGCCGAAATGGGGTAGTAGGGTGGGGGTTGGGTCTTGTCACATCTCATAATTACAATCCAAGTCTTAGTTAGATAGGTTCTTTGGTGGTGTCAACCTTCTAGGTGATCGCGTCATCTAATACCCGGTGTAGGACTTTTTATGATCAACTATCCTTATGTATATTTTTGACTTGTTTATTAGTTTACTAGTTGATCCCGACCTAGTCATTACTTTAACTAAATCACACGTGTTTTACACATAAAATAACATAGCGACATGTAACAATTATTTATATGTCAACTTTCAAGAGTTTAGTCACCAATATTTGTGTTTTTAAGTTAAAGCGTCTCCCTAGACTTTTACTAGAATAACATTCTTGTTAATCACCAACGATCGTACTTTGCGGGTTATTACTGCTTATTTCCCTAGTAATTCATAAAGATTACTATTTTGATATAAGTTTCTTTGCTAGACTCCTTGACTTTACTTAGTCAAAATAATACTTCAGGAAATATATGATTTGAACGTGCATTTATGTAATATGGATATTCACCTGAATTACTGGGTGTCACATTCTCCCCAAGTTAAAGAGAATTTCGTCCCGAAATTCAGTTCTTGTCATCTTGACTTGGAGTGTTCGTGAACAAGGACGGGTACTTGGCTTTCATTTTATCTTCCCGCTCCCATGTATACTCGGGGCCGCGCTTTGAGTTCCAACGTACCTTAACCAATTTAATCCGGCTACGCCTTGTTCTCTGAACCTTCCAATCTGTGACTTCAATCGGTTCCTCAACGAAGTGCAGCTTGTTATCTATGTGAATCTCATCAGGCGGTATAATTAACGTGTCGTCTGATAAGCACTTCTTTGATTTGATACATGAAACGTATCATGTACATTGCTTAGTTCTTGTGGCAACTTGAGCTTGTATGCTACAGGGCCAACCCTAGCCAATATTTCAAATGGTCCAACGTACCTAGGGTTAAGCTTGCAACGGTTGCCAAATCTTGCAACTCCTTTCCAAGGTGAGACCTTCAACATGACGCGGTCCTCGACTTGGAATTCTAATGGTTTTCGTCTGTTATCCGCGTAACTCTTTTGTTTGTCATGGGCTGCCTTCAGACGATCTTTGATCTTGAAGATCTTGTCAGTAGTCTCCTGAATAATCTCAGGACCGGTTAAATGTTTGTCGCCAACCTCCGCCCAACATAGCGGTGAACGACATTTTCGACCATACAAAGCCTCAAACGGAGCGGCTTTGATGCTGGTGTGGTAACTGTTATTGTATGAAAACTCAGCTAGCGGCAAATGAGTATCCCAATTTCCACCGAATTCAATTGCACAAGCACGGAGCATATCCTCTAAGGTTTGAATGGTCCTTTCACTTTGACCATCTGTTTGTGGGTGATATGCCTTGCTCATGTCAAGACGTGTGCCCATGGCTTCTTGTAATGATTTCCAGATTCTAGACACGAATCTGCTGTCTCTATCAGAGATAATAGAAATTGGCACTCCATGCCTAGCCACAATTTCCTTGATATAAAGCTTCGCAAGTTTCTCGGTTTTATCCGTCTCTTTGATGGGTAGAAAATGAGCTGATTTTGTCAGACGATCGACAATTACCCATATCGTGTCATACCCGCTCGACGTCCTGGGTAACTTTGTAATGAAATCTATTGAAATCTGTTCCCATTTCCATTGAGGTATCTCGGGTTGTTGTAATAATCCCGATGGTTTCTGATGTTCTGCCTTTACCTTTGAACATGTCAGGCATTTACCGACATAAATAGCAATTTCTCCTTTCATGTTCAGCCACCAATAGTGTTCTTTCAGATCCTTATACATCTTATCCGAACCTGGGTGAATGGAGTACCTGGACTTGTGGGCTTCGTCCATAACCAACTCCCGTAAGTTACCAAAACATGGCACCCAAATTCTATTCATGAAGTATAAAGTGTCATCTGACTTTGGTTCCAACTGTCTGATCATTCCTCGTAAAGCTTCATTCTGAATGTTTTCTTCTTTGATTGCCTCTTCTTGTGCCATCCGGATTTGAGTCGTGAGACTCGTATGAATTGTCAATCCTAGGGCACGAACACGAAGAGTTTTAACTCTCTCCTTACGACTCAAGGCATCTGCTACGACATTCGCCTTCCCAGGGTGATACTTGATATCACAGTCGTAATCATTCAATAGCTCTACCCAACGATGTTGCCTCATGTTGAGTTCTTTCTGATTAAAGATGTGCTGGAGACTCTTGTCGTCTGTAAAGATAGTACATTTTGTACCGTATAAGTAATGTCTCCAAATCTTGAGTGTAAACACGACAGCACCCAATTCTAGATCGTGAGTCGTATAATTTTTCTCATGGACTTTTAGCTGTCTGGATGCATACGCTATGACTTTTTCTCTCTGCATCAACACACATCCCAGACCTTGGTGTGATGCGTCGCAGTACACGATGAAATTGTCAGTTCCTTCAGGAAGGGATAGGATTGGTGCACTGCAAAGTTTTTGCTTCAGCAATTGAAAAGCTGATTCTTGTTTATCAGTCCAATCAAACTTTTTATCCTTCTGGGTTAACGTGGTCAAAGGCAAGGCTATCTTTGAAAAATTCTAGATGAATCGCCTGTAATAGCCTGCCAAACCCAGAAATTGACGCACCTCAGTCGGAGTTCTTGGTGCTTCCCAGTTTTTGATAGCTTCAATCTTGGATGGATCTACGTGAATACCATTCTTATTAATGACGTGTCCGAGAAAGTGAACCTTTCGGATCCAAAACTCACACTTAGAGAATTTAGCATAAAGCTTCTCATTCCTGAGTAGTTCCAAGATTAATTTCAAATGATGTTCATGTTCCTCCTTGGTTCGTGAATATATCAATATGTCATCGATAAACACAATCACGAATTTATCCAAGTACGGCTTGCACACTCGGTTCATGAGATCCATGAAAACAGCCAGTGCATTAGTCAAGCCAAATGGCATAACTAGGAACTCGTAGTGACCGTAACGAGTCCTAAAAGCCGTTTTTGGTATATCTTCTTCTTAAATTTTCAGTTGATGATACCCTGATCGTAGATCAATTTTAGAATAGAAACTGGAACCTTGAAGTTGATCAAACAAATCGTCTATTCGAGGAAGAGGATACCGGTTTTTTATTGTCAGCTTGTTCAATTCCCGGTAATCAATGCACATTCTAAAGGTTCCATCCTTTTTCTTTACAAATAAGACCGGAGCTCCCCATGGTGAGAAACTCGGTCTTATGAAACCTTTGTCAAGTAATTCTTGTAATTGGCTCGACAGTTCCTACATCTCGGAAGGGGCTAGACGATACGGAGATCGTGCAACTGGTGCGGATCCTGGTAATAGGTCGATCCGGAACTCGACTTGCCTTGATGGTGGTAATCCAGGTAAGTCCTCGGGAAATACTTCAGGGTAATCCCTAACGATTGGTATGTCCTCGAGTCGACGTTCCTCGGGTTTCTTCTCGACGATGTGAGCCAGGAATGCACAATAACCCTTGCGTAGATACTTATGAACTTTCATGCAGTTTATCGTCTTCAACATCGTTCTACACTTTTCGCCTCGAATTGAAAGAATTTCTCCGCTTGGTAGTGGGATACGTACAATCTTCTCGAAGCATACGATCTCGGCATGATTCTTTGATAACCAATCCATGCCAATAACAATATCAAAACTCCCTAGATCGACTGGTAGAAGGTCTATATTGAATGTATGGTTTTCTAAACATAAAGTACAACCCCTAATGACCTCTCCGGTTTCTATTAATTTCCCATATGCTAATTCAATTGTATAACTTTGATCTAGTTTGCTGGCCTTAATACCGAGTAAGGATTTAAAATCATTCGACACAAAGCTCATATCCGCACCCGAATCAAAAAGTACAGAGGCATAGTGATTATTTATCGGGAACGTACAGTGACGATGTTCGGGTCCTGGCGTACGTCCCTTGCACCCATCAAAAATGCCCTCCCTGGTGCCTGAGCGTTGTTCTGGTTCTTCCACTTGGGACAATCCTTCTTGAAGTGCTTCAGGTCACCACATATAAAACATCCCGGTTTAACTTTCCCCATTCAGTCGTTAACTCGACAAGCTTGTGTGGTGTGACCAAACCTGTCACACTTTCCACATTTGATACATTCACCGGTGTGCTGATTTCCGCACTTCTTACACCTCGGTAGGCCCCTATCATACTCCTTCCTTTCCATTGTGTTGGCTGCAAAAGCCTTCACAGTTCCTTGTTTCTTAAACCCTTGTTTTCCAGATTTGTTACTTGAATTTCCCACCCATTTCCTTTTCTCCCCAGATCTACCTTCCTCATTCTCCTTCCTTCTAAACACTCCATTACGCACTGCGTCATCCCTCAGTTTGAATGCTAAAGTTATAGCACTCTTGGCATCCATTGGATTAGATGATGTTACCATACTACGAATTTGAGGCGCAAGGCCCCATAGATACCTTTCCACACGCTTATGTTCTGGTGTGACCATATGAGGTACCAGAATTGCCAATTCATTAAAACGGTCGGTGTACCCCGCCACATCATCTCCGATCATTTGTAAGTTCCACATCTCAGTTTCAATCTTTTGCAATTCGTTTCGAGGACAATATTCCTCGATCATCATATTTTTCAAGTCTTCCCAAGATAATTGATACGTTGTCTCTCTCCCCAAAGTCTTGACTTGTGAATTCCACCAGGTTAAAGCTTTATCAGTGAGTGTGCATGTAAGAATACTTCACCATGCAGTCAGCGGTGCATTCACTTATATCAATCACCGACTCCATCTTTTCTATCCATCTCATTAGTCCTACTGCACCCTCGGTGCCATTAAAACTGCGGGGGTTGCAGGATAGGAAGGCCTTGTAGGTGCACTTCCTATTTGGAGCATCTGTAGAATCACAAGTCATAACGTCATTAATTCGGATCATGACTATGTCTTATGGCTTATTTATTTTTATTACCTTCGGAACCTCCTGCTGTATCGCTACCTCCTGCTGTACCGCTACCTCCTGCACCTCCTCCGCCGGTACCGCTGCCGTTTCCTCCGCCACTATTTCGATTTGCTTCATACTGCTCCATGGCGGCAGCTACTTGCTGTGCTATGAGTTGTTCCACGTTTGAGGAAATCGTCTAATTGTTGCCACTAGTAGTGTTACGGGGCGTCCTTCGCTTAGGTGCCATGACGTTCTTTCTAACATAACATTTAAAAAGAAACAACATTATATAATAATAATGATAGATCATGACATAAGGATACAACAACGTCAAACGTAAACAACCATCAACACAACATAAACCATCACATACATAGTTAAAACATACATAGTACATTGTTCCAAAAGACAAGGATACAAAAGGGATGGGTTCACATGACCACATAAGTACTAAAGTTTTAAACTACATAACGTGCTACGGGCACAACCCGCCCGTAATAGGTCTAGAAATAGGCAAGCGTTCCTGTAGGAACGGTAGCTGAAGTTAGCATCTGCTCCACGCGTGCCTCAGCTAGAGTAGCCCGAAGTTCAGCATCTATCGCCCTCTGCTCGGCTACTTCTGCCCTCCGTTCGGCTGCGGCGGTCCTCCCCATTTCCGCCAATCTCTTCTCGAACTCCATCATGTGGCTGGATGCATGCTGAAGGGACTGGTCGATTAATTTCTGATCCTTCGCCATCCCATTAACATTTTCCACTAAAGTTGGAAGAGTTGCCAAGTCCCTTCGGATGGACTTCACATTCATCTCTAAGAGATCAATCTCTATCCCTTGCTTACTGGTTCGGGACACAAGTAAAGGGATGGTGCATTCTGCGCACTCCCCGGTGAGCGGCACTGGTTGTGATTCGCAAGTCAGTCCGACAGAGTCGCAGGTCGCAGGGAGATCCTCCTCCACCCTCCACATTTGAACTACTTGGCAAAGCCATTCCCAGTATGATGCGTCGATCCTTGGTCCTCTGGGCATGGTCTCTCCGGTGGATTCAGCCATTGTTGTGTAAGAAGTTTCCTAACTATGGAGTTTAAGTGGGGTTAGTGTGTGAGATGGCGTGACTACAATATCCATATTACATGATGACTGGTTATGCAATGCTTATGCAATGAAAACGTTTTAGTGAGTCATTCAAATTATAGACTAGGTTCCATTTTAGACTCCTAGTTCGCTATAATCAATGGCTCTGATATCAAGCTCTGTCACACCCCGCCAAGGCGGAAACGCGAGGCGTAACGTTCACTGGTTTTCAAAGCATATGATTACCGCAAACACATACATAATATTGGGTACATAATCAAAGTTTAAATGTTTACATCCCAAAACATAATTTAGTTTTTATACAAAGTTAAAGATTTCTCAAATATGACACAAAACCATGAGTTATACAAGTGAAATCCTTCCAAAAGCTGTATCCTCATGTATGTAAGTAACCTACATTGCTAGCCTGGAGACCACGTTCATTTTCCTGAAAACATACTTAAAATGTCAACACGAGGTTGGTGAGTTC
Organism: Smallanthus sonchifolius; assembly: GCA_023525975.1. Taxonomy (NCBI): domain Eukaryota; kingdom Viridiplantae; phylum Streptophyta; class Magnoliopsida; order Asterales; family Asteraceae; genus Smallanthus; species Smallanthus sonchifolius. Next base: position 24,647,875 of record CM042046.1, on the reverse strand, counting down.
ACTAATTATTATAAAGAGTTATCATAAACCCAATGATTAACCCTGATCATTTTCACATGATCAAAACCCTTTATTTAAACCTAATCAAAACTCTTTTGCTTAAACCTGATCACTTTAATCTGATCAGACCTCTTTTGTTTAAACTTGATCATTTTAACCTGATCAAAACTCTTTTGTTAAACCTGATCACTTTAACCTGATCAAAACAATTTTGTTTAAACCTGATCACTTTAACCTGATCAGAACTCTTTTGTTTAAACCTGATCACTTTAACCTGATCAGAACTCTTTTGTTTAAACCTGATCACTTTAACCTGATCAAAACTCTTTTGCATGTATTACCAATGAATCTGAATACTAATCCGATCTATTGACCCCATTTGTAAGCTTGCAAGGAATACAAAATAGTATGTAATGTACGATACCGTAACCAAACCCCAACATTCTGTGCCTCCCCCCGCCTTTCTGCGAGTAAGACAATATGCGGTCATTCGGCCATTTGGACCCCTGGTTAGCGCGACTAACCATGACCGGAGGCGTCACCCCCAATAGTACTATCCATATAATCCCGGGCTAAAATAGCTAATGGTTACTAACTTATTCAAAGGACTTTAAGCGCTTTACTTTTCCCTCAATACACACATACGGTCAGATCATTAGTTCATTCATTTACATACAAAAGTCTTTTACAAGTATGTTTCCACCCCAAATCATTTCAAAAACTTTAGAAAAAGGGGGATTAGTGAAACTCACCTTGATGCTAGCAAATCTTTAAATTACAGCAGACCCGCTTATCCGTATCCTAATTACACAAGGATACTATACCCGTTAAGACTACCCGTCTTAAACGCAAGTTGTTCACCTGACTTAACTATTCCTGTTAAGTTCGGCTTTGTTTATTTAAAACATTGTTTTATCATGACGACTCGTTGGTGATTATTATTCAAGTCTAGACGCTTTATTTATTTTCCGGAAAAACTATTATATTTCCATATTGGTGACTCATTATGTTTGTCAAAAATAAATACTATTTTTGCAATCGTCTTATAATATATTTATATTATAGTCCATGTATAAACACATATAATTATTTCTTTCCAATAATTATACAAGTATCGTTCATGTATTTCCTATGTATGTCTATCTCTATATGTACATACAATTACATGTTCCGAACAATATTTATTAACTTGTTTATGTTTATCATGCATTTATTCGTACTAATCTATGCACACAATTATAAATATAGTCCAACGATCCAACATATATTTAAGTATGCTCCATGATAACATAAGAACTTTTATCCTTATGTATGCACATATATTTTTAGACTAACTTGACAGTGTGCTTTCAAGATTTACATGCATACACATACATATACTTTATGTATAATATTAGGGTTTTTAACATGATCTTCTTAGTATACATTTCCAGAACTTGATAAGTTATCAATATGTATATATATATATATATATATATATATATATATATATATATATATATATATGTATTGTCATGTTTTAACCAATATCATAAACTATTTTTATGAACATACTCCATAATCATGCATACATATGATTCAATAATTCTCATTTTAACAAGTTTAACACTTTATGATCATACATTTATCAAGTTTTCCAAAACACACCTACATATATATATCTATATATCATGATTCCTTCATGTATGTATCCATGTTCAAACCTTTTTTTATCTAATGTTAATCATGCTTTTAACATCTACAACTATCATTATGGTATCAAAACAACAACATATACACTTATACCTACAATTTTTGGCTACACACATATATACACATTTACACACATCTTTTTAGTTTATCAATTCTTAATTTAGCATCATGAATTCAAATCAACACATATTTCATAAATATGTTAAGATAATAACTTATGTATAAAAACTTATCATTTTCGAATTTCATACATCTTTTTATATAAAATCTAGCTTTTAAATCATAAAAAAGTTAAACTTTATTCTTTAGCTTTTTAAACCTCCTTTAATTTTGGATGAACAACATGCTTACTTTAAGGAAGTAAAGAAAACATAAAAGATGGATGATGGTTTCGTACCACTAGACAAGCTAGGTGAAGAAAAACGTATGGAAGACACTAGGTGCTCGTGTTGTTATCAAGTCCCGACTCCAAGACTCCAAACCTTCCTTGAATCTTCAACTATAACTCAAACTTCTCTAGGGTTTTTTCTCTTGAAATTGAAAGATACAAAGTGTTTGTGTGTGTGCATGTGTGAACCGTATGTGTGTATACATATGGTATGGTGAGAGGTTGAGTGTGTAAGTGGGTGCATTAAATGTGATGGAACTTGATGTTGGTGTGGTCTATACTCAAAGAGGCATGGCCTTCTATGACATGGGTATGGGAGTGGTGAGGTGGTGTTAAGAGGGTGGGGCCCTCTATTCTCGGCCGAAGTGGGGGAGAAAGATGGGGGGTTGGGTGTTGCATTCAACCTAATCATGGCAAGGGATGGGTGACTTGATGGTTTGACCCTTGCTTGCACAGTTGGTTAATAGTGTATGGGCTTATGACAACCATGATGGTGGTAAGCATGGTGGAGTGGGTGTGTGGGTGGTCCCACACATGCTTGGCCGAAATGGGGTAGTAGGGTGGGGGTTGGGTCTTGTCACATCTCATAATTACAATCCAAGTCTTAGTTAGATAGGTTCTTTGGTGGTGTCAACCTTCTAGGTGATCGCGTCATCTAATACCCGGTGTAGGACTTTTTATGATCAACTATCCTTATGTATTTTTTTGACTTGTTTATCAGTTTACTAGTTGATCCCGACCTAGTCATTACTTTAACTAAATCACACGTGTTTTACACATAAAATAACATAGCGACATGTAACAATTATTTATATGTCAACTTTCAAGAGTTTAGTCACCAATATTTGTGTTTTTAAGTTAAAGCGTCTCCCTAGACTTTTACTAGAATAACATTCTTGTTAATCACCAACGATCGTACTTTGCGGGTTATTACTGCTTATTTCCCTAGTAATTCATAAAGATTACTATTTTGATATAAGTTTCTTTGCTAGACTCCTTGACTTTACTTAGTCAAAATAATACTTTAGGAAATATATGATTTGAACGTGCATTTATGTAATATGGATATTCACCTAAATTACTGGGTGTCACAAAATTAACAAGAACCTGATTCTAGGGTTCATACATTTGGGGTTTAGTCGATTACCAACCCAGACACAATCTCAATCAAATTAATTGATATGGGTAGTTTCGCAACCCTTCACTTGTTAAAAGCCCTATGTTATTTTCATCCTTTATCATCGAATTGAACATGATCCGTAATGTAGGGTTTGTTCTTGATTCAATTTGGATTTTTGATCTGGAACTCAACCAAAATGAAATTAATCCACATTCACATATTCGAAATGTCCTAATCAGTAAAAGCCCCATGTTTTTAACAAGTTTTAACATCAAATTTGACAGATTAGATTTGGTGTTCTTGATCTAGGGTTCAGCCGGTAAATTTGAAATTTAAGGATCTTAAACACGTTAGTTTTTACAATTAATCACATACTCAGATTCGTATATACCCGATTAGCAAAACCCCTAATCATTTGAACAATTTCAGAATCGAAATCGATGGGGATTGGTGTGGTTTGGTTCGTTTCGCACTAGGGGGAAGAACACAGTGGAACTGTTGATTAAAAACATTCTGATCTGGTCTATGTCGCGATACCCTAGCGGGCGGAACTGCTTTAGGCTGTGTGTGTGTGGGAGAGACCCGAGTTCGAGTCTCTCCACACCCTTTTTAAAAAAAAAAACTATTTTAGTTATTATTTTAATATAAAATCAATACCCTATATTATTATATTAATATGTTAACGTTGCTTTGAAACCCGGAAACACCCGAAGGCTCGGGATCTATTTTATAAAACATTTTAGAGAATTTTGGCGATATTAAAAATAGTATATTAATTATATTATTTCACAAAATTTTTATTTAAAAACACACAAACAATTGTGTTTATATTTATGATCGGGTTTAGTTTTGTAACCGTTTTAATATTATTTCCCACTATTAAAAATAATATATTTATATATTATTTTCGTCGCTTTAATGAGCGTTGTGTAACACTTCGAATTTATAAACTAGTTATATTATTACCATCGTTTATATATTCTCAATAAAAATAATATAATTATTATTTTTGATACATAAATGATTACCGTATTAATTCTACGAGTTTAAAAAAATAATATAATAATAATATTTTCTAGATCACTACTTAATGACGATGACGCTTGAACATGTTTATTTTATATTATTTTATCATTCGTCGTGTATCGTGTTTATCGTATTTATTGATTAAGAATTCTCATTCCCGTGGACACGTTCGTCTACTCTTAATCATTAGACCGTTTCTTTAGGACGTTCAATCTTTCGTTTTGTTGTCACAAATTCCCATGGCATCCCTAATTGTTATGTGTATAATTCTAGGGCATACGTAAGCCGTTGCAGGCTAACGCTCGTGGTTTCAATCTTATTCTAGTGTGAACCTACCTACGTCGTTCAGGTGATTTTCACGGCCCATTTTTACTGTTTTACAACTGTGGGAGAAAGCATGACATAAACATTTTTTGTTATGTAATTCATATATGTTATCACTTGATTAACTATGCGTACACATCTATCACTAAGTCCTCACATCGGACCGTTAATATGAACATAGCGAGGTAAGTTGAGTAGTACTACTGGGTTTGACAAACCTCACCCGCGTTTGTCGCGCTAACCCGAATGGATGTCGAACGAGTACATTCTTGACCTAAACATGCACCATGGTTGATAGGCCTGGTGGGAGGCAAAAACATAAACAGTCAGCTGTCAGTTGCGAGCGCATTAGTTAACATGCTTATGAGTTAGCTACCTATTGATTTATATATTGAATGTACATTAACCTATTGAACTTTGTTGCAAACTGAAACCTGTGAACTCACCAACCTCGTGTTGACATTTTATTACATGTTTTCTCAGGTTGCTTAAGATAAGGCACAGGTGCATGCATAGGGCATGCATGGAGTCTTATGATTAAATTATAAATTATTATTGTTGATTTACTTTGTACTTTGTTTGGACTGAACACTTTGGGACTTTTCTTGTGCGTGTTTGTTTTGCGCATTTATTTTCATTTTACGCTTCTGCACTTACTTTGATCATTTATGATATATTTTCATTTTAGTCCCACATAGTGTCGTTCAATGTAACTAATGACTGAGATCCTGGTTTGTCACTTCCCAAACGGTAAAACTCCATTAGTTGAAATTGGGGGTGTGACATATGCGGCCGCATACTTGGTTAATGCAAAGGATGCAAAGGCTGCATACTTGAAAAGACTCTCGCTAGACTCTCGCTAGAATCTTGAAAGGTCCGACGTAATTCAGACTGTTATCCACCTCGATCTCATCATAAGGTATGTGAGCTGTGTCGTCAGCTAGGCATTTGCGTAAGTGTGACACGTGGAACGTAGGGTGTATTCCACTAAGCTCAACGGGTAGGTCGAGTCTGTAAGCAACTTGACCCACTCTCGCTAGAATCTTGAAAGGTCCGACAAACCTTGGACTTAGTTTGCCACGCTTTCTGAATCTGATGATTCCTTTCCATGGTGATACCTTTAACAGTACCATGTCCCCTACTTGAAACTCTAGCTCCCTTCTTCTCTTATCCGCGTATGATTTCTGTCTGTCTTTTGCGGCTTTCATTCGAGCCTTGATTTGATCAAATTTCTCGGAAGTAGCTTTGACCACTTCGAGACTTGCAAAATCCTTTTGTACAATTTCCCCCCAACAAATCGGGGTCCTACATTTCCTCCCATACAACATTTCAAATGGCGGCATGCCAATAGTCGAGTGATAGCTGTTGTTATATGAGAATTCTGCCAATGGTAGATGGTTGTCCCATGAAAGGCCCCAAACCCGGGAGGCCTCACTTGTTGGATTTACTCATTCACAAACAGTTCTTAAACATGAATAACAAATACGCAACGGAAATTTCATTTAAACATAACTTAATCGTTGTTCATACATGCGGAAGCGTAAACATTGATTAAAACATAATTACATCATAACTAAACTTAACGGGATGCCAGTCCTCAAAAGCAGTCGGGTAACTCTTCATCTCTAGCCAAGCATCACCATCCATCCTCATAACCTGCCTTAACCTGAATGTGCACACTAAAAAGGTCAGCTACGCTGGTGAGTTCTAGCATTTCATAAAAACTTTAACATCAACTTTTGCCAAAAACATATCATTCATTCATTAGTAAAACCTTTCACAAAAGCATGTAATTATAACATCTTTAAAAAGGTTTCGTACCCATATCATCATCAACATCATAATCATAAACACCGTTAAACGGATCATTCATTAAAACTTTTAACATTCATTTAAGTCATACATTATTATCTAAATCTGTGTTACCCTTCGTTCCGTCATTCAGTATGGTATTGCCCCTAAGGCTAACTGCACGAAGACCGACAATACCATACATTCCGTCAATTCCCTTTTTGGTACTGCCCCCAAGGCTACCTGCACGAGGACCGACAATACCCATTCAGTTGCCCTTATGGCTCTCATGTCCATAAACCGACAACTTCCATCGACGGCCACGGCTCACGGCCAATGACACCGTCGGATCATAATTTAACCTTACATAGGGTCACGTTAACCCCTGAGTAACCGTCGTTACTCCCTTTACCAGTTGTACAACATCATAACCATTGACATGCCACAGAGACAATGCCCCTGTTGTTCTTGTGGCAACTATGGCTCGCTGTCCATAATCTACCACAAGGCTGGGAATCTCAACTACCAGACTTCATTCGTCAATTCCATTCATTCGACAGATTAGATTTGTAATGACTTCTTTAAAACCTTTACCTCTTTCTCTTCTCATTAAACATTTCCTCATTTAGACCATTCATAAAACATTCGTAACCCTTTTTTGGCAAAAACACTTCAAAACCTTTCCTTTCGTAAACATCGTTTCGTTAAAACATCATTTCGTTAAACATCATTTCGTAAGTATGCACACCAGCCCAAAAACATTAACAAAACATTTAAAAGAGGGCTCTAGAACTCACCAGATACGCTAATATGGGTTGTCCTAAACGAAGGTACAACAACATCACTTCCGATCTGAATTGATTAGTTAAATACACATCAGACCAATCCCGACTCTAACGGTTTAACCATTCTAACATACTGACTTCACTTAATCAGTTCTGATGTCTGCGCACTTAGCAAGTGCGCAGACCCTGCTTCCTGCGCACTTAGCAAGTGCGCAGACTCTGCTGCCTGCGCACTTAGCAAGTGCGCAGACCCCTCTTCCTGCGCACTTAGCAAGTGCGCAGGTCCCTCCTCCTGCGCACTTAGCAAGTGCGCAGGACCTGCTCCGTGCGTACTTTGCAAGTGCACACGACCTGTTCTTCGTGAAAAACCCTAACTTTCGCATTCGGGTCTGATCATGTCAAGATCCCGAACCTGTTGCATTCAAAACGTTCGTTTTCCATTAAGGAACTCAAATCCATGATTATCTTTCAGTTTCATCCGTTCAAACCTTACCTTTTCACCCAAAACCCGAAAAACCCAAAAACGAACTAAAACTCAGATTTAGGTCGGATTGTTACCTGAATCGAGCTTCTGATCCGGAGGTTCTTCTCACGAGTGCAAGAGACACGAGCGAGTGCAATCTTGTGCGATTCCGACACATTCTCTCTCTATGGTTTTTCTCTCTCTGGAATTGCAAATGAGAGAAACATGTGGTGATCTTGGCTATTTATAGGGGAGACCTCCCCAAGCCCGGTTCGCGACTGACCCGGCCCGACTTCGGCCCGCTTGAACTCGTTAACTTTATTTCTCGACATTTTGGGATGTTACAAGTCTACCCCCCTTATAATAGGTTTCGTCCCCGAAACCTATCACAAGTCAAATAATTGAGGGTACGACTCCCTCATTTCCGCCTCCGTTTCCCATGTAGCCTCTGATCCCTTTCGGTGCCTCCATTGGACTTTAACCAATGGAATAACTTTATTACGCAAACGCTTCTCCTTTCGGTCTAAGATAGCCACGGGTTCTTCGATGTAATTAAGGCTGTTGTCGACCTCGATGTCAGTAAGTGGTACGTGAGCAGATTCATCCGCCAAACACTTTCGCAAGTGTGATACATGGAAGGTAGGATGAATCCCACTTAACTCATCAGGCAACTCCAACCGATAAGCGACTTCCCCAACCCGTGCCCTTATCCTGAACGGTCCGACAAACCTCGGACTTAACTTTCCTCTTTTCCTGAATCGTATGATTCCCTTCCAGGGCGACACTTTCAACATTACTCTGTCCCCAACATCAAATTCGATAGGCCTTCGTCGTCTATCCGCATGGGATTTCTGGCGATCTTGCGAGGCCTTCATTCGAGCTTTGATTTGATCAAACCTTTTCGACGTTTCTTTTATGACTTCCAGACTTCCTAACTCCTTCTGTCCAATCTCACCCCAACAAACCGGGGTCCTGCATCTTCCACCATACAACATTTCGTAAGGCGGCATGCCTATAGTCGTGTGATGACTATTGTTGTAGGAGAATTCGGCTAACGGCAGATGACTGTCCCAACTGCCACCGAAGTCGATAATACAAGCACGGAGCATATCTTCCAATGTCTGAATGGTCCTTTCGGACTGACCATCCGTTTGCGGGTGGTATGCCGTGCTGATATTAAGCCTTGTGCCCATCGCCTCATGAAATCTTTTCCAGAACCTAGATGTGAATCGTGTGTCCCGGTCAGATACGATCGTCAAAGGCATCCCATGCCGTGCTACTACTTCGTTGATAAACACTTCTGCTAACCTTTCCGACGAGAACGTCTCACGAATAGGTAGGAAATGAGCACTCTTCGTTAATCGGTCCACAATTACCCAAATGGTGTCATGACCTTTAGCTGTGCGGGGTAGCTTGGTTATGAAGTCCATGGTAATGTGTTCCCACTTCCATTCTGGTATATCAAGTGGTTGGATCTTTCCATACGGTTTCTAGTGTTCAGCCTTTACTTGCGAGCAAGTCAAACACTTGCTTACATACTTCGTTACATCACATTTCATTCCTGGCCACCAGTAGTCCTTCTTCAGGTCTTGGTACATTTTGTTGATACCGGGATGGATAGAGTAACGAGACTTATGAGCCTCATCCAAGATTTTGGTTCTAAGTTCGCCACCCATAGGTATCCATACCCGTCCATAACGTGTTCTAACACCAAGGGTGTTATATTCCAACTTGTCTTGTTGGCCAACCATTCTTTCCTTCTTTATGTTTTCTTCTTTAAGTGCCTCACCTTGAGCCCTTTCGATTTCGCTCATCACATCCGATGTTACCACCAACTGGCAAACTTTCACTCTAATAGGAGTAGGCACATCCTTTCGGCTTAGAGCGTCAGCCACCACGTTTGCCTTTCCAGGATGGTACATGATCTCACAGTCATAATCCTTCAGGAGTTCCAACCATCGTCTCTGCCTCATATTAAGCTCCTTTTGTTCGAAGAAGTACTTCAAACTTTTGTGGTCGGAGTAAATAGTAAACTTCACCCCGTACAGGTAGTGCCTCCAGATTTTCAATGCAAACACGACAGCAGCAAGCTCCAAATCGTGAGTCGGATAATTAACTTCATGAATCTTCAACTGCCGCGACGCATACGCAATCACTCTACCGCGTTGCATCAACACACACCCTAATCCCTGACCCGACGCGTCAGAGTATACCACCAGGTCTTCACTGCCTTCGGGAAGGGCCAAGACTGGAGCTTGGGTTAGCTTCTCTTTCAATTCCTTAAACGCCTCATCCTGGGTCGGACCCCATTCGTACTTTGCCTCTTTCCGAGTCAACTTTGTCAATGGCGAAGCTATTTTCGAGAAATCCTGGATGAATCTCCGATAGTAGCCTGCCAATCCCAAGAAACTGCGGATTTCAGTTGGCGTATTAGGAATGTCCCATTCCCTTACCGTCACTATCTTTGCTGGGTCAACCATAATGCCGTTCGGGTTAATGATGTGACCTAGGAATTGGACTTCCCTAAGCCAGAACGCGCATTTGGAGAACTTAGCATACAACTTTTCCTTCTTCAGAGCTTCCAATACCTCCTTCAAGTGACACGCGTGATCACCCTCATTCTTGGAGTAGATAAGGATGTCATCGATGAACACTATTACCGATCGATCCAGCATCGGTCGACACACCCTATTCATCAAATCCATGAACGCTGCAGGGGCGTTCGTCAATCCAAAAGACATTACGCGGAACTCAAAGTGTCCATAACGTGTGCGAAATGCCGTTTTCGGTATGTCTTCTTCCCTCACCTTCAACTGATGGTACCCGGATCGAAGGTCGATCTTTGAGAACCAACTTGCGCCTTGTAATTGATCGAACAGGTCGTCGATCCTTGGTAACGGGTACTTGTTCTTCACGGTACGTTTGTTCAACTCGCGATAATCAATACACATTGTCATCGAACCGTCTTTCTTCTTTACGAACAACACCGGAGCACCCCAAGGCGAGATGCTCGGTCGTATAAATCCTTTCTCAAGTAACTCGTCTAGTTGCGTCATTAGTTCCTTCATCTCTACTGGTGCTAGTCGATATGGAGCCTAAGCCACGGGCTGGGCATCTGGTACTAAGTCAATTCGGAACTCAATTTCTCTATCAGGTGGTATCCCAGGCAAATCCTCTGGAAACACCTCCGGGTACTCGCGTACGACGGGTACATCATCTAGTTCCTTCACTTCCTTACACTTGTCAATCACATACACCAGATAAGCCTCGCATCCGCGCCTCAAGTAATTTGTTGCCTTAATCATTGAGATGACGTTTGGCATTGGGGCGTCACGATCTCCAAAAAACTTCGACTTTGCTACCATCCGGAGCCTTGAGTCGGATTATCTTTCGTTTACATATAATTTGCGCTTCATTGGCAGTTAGCCAATCCATGCCTAACACGACATCGAACCCTCCCAAAACCATAACACACAATCTGACAGGGAACCTATGACCTTCTATTTTTATCGTGGAGTTTTCAACTACATCGGTTACTCTTGCAGTTCTACCCTCAGCGGTTTTTACGATAAAGGCCCTTTCTAACTTACTAACAGTGTACTTCACGCGTTTACAAAAAGTCGCAGATATAAAACTCTTACTGGCACCCGAATCAAATAACACAGAAACAAGAGTGTTGTCAAGGACGAACGTACCTGACGCCACGTCGGGGTCCATTCTGGCCTGGTCTTGCGTCAGCGCATACGCACGAGTCTTTGCTCGGGGCCTCTCTTCCTTCCTTTTCGGGCCTTTCCCTTTCCCGGCTTTACCCATTCTCGGTTTGGTGCATTCCCGACTCAGATGACCGGCATCCCCACAGTTATAACACTTGTAGTGTTGTGTGCACTCACGGGGAGTAGTGCCCGGTCTTGCCACACTTAAAGCACAGGTTAGATCCCAGTCTACATTCACCTACATGCTCCTTTCCACACTTCTTACAAACAATCGGCTCATCCACCCGAGCCCTTTTATCGCGAGCCCCAAACATCTTTCCACCAGTTCGCTTGTTTGAGAAGCTCGGTCTCTTCTTTGGTCCCTCGATGGCGGCGACATTCAGTGCCAGATCATCAAATACTACGCCGCTCAGTTCTACTACCGAATCATAGGTAGTAGGGGCGTTTGCCTTAACACAGGTGCGGACCTGGTCCGGCAACCCTTGAATGTAGCAGGAAATTTTTCTCTCATCCGTCGTAACAAGATGTGGCACCAGACGTGCCAGTTCATTGAATCGGGTTGTGTACTGCCGGTGCGTCATGTTCCCGACCTTCAAACCCAGAAATTATCTCTCTACCTTCTCAATCTCGTTCCTTGGGCATAAATTCTTGATCACCAAAGTTTTCAAGTCAGCCCACATCATCGCATCCACAATCTCGCTCCCTTTTGCCTGACGTACACCTTCCCACCAATGGGATGCTTCCTCCCTCAAGGAGTTAGTAGCAAATTTCACAACTTGATCCGCTCGACATTCGCTGAGACGGATGGCAGCCTCCATACTGATTATCCAGTCAAACGTAGTTACCGCGTCTTTCTTTCCTGTCAGGACTGGCGGGTCACATGCCTTGAAAGACTTATAGTCGCATCCACGAGTAGGCGGTGCGTTGATTACCTCTGTGTTCGGGGTATCAACCGTCGGGTTAGACCCACCTTCCCCATTGACCTGCTTCAATGCTTCTGCCAACAGACTTGGCAGAGAATTCTTCATCAACTCGGAGAACTCTCGAGCTATGGCCGCTCTCACATCTGGTTCAAAAGTGAAAGGTTGTTCTGCAACTTGTGTCTGTTCAGTTCCATGCACACTAACCGCCGGTTCAGTGTGAACATTTCCTTCTTCGCTGAGCTCTTGGCGCGCAGGAATCCTGCCACGCCCACCATTTCGACCGCCGGTACGACCACCGGTACGGCCTCCACGCCTTCCGTTCCCTCTCCTAGCCATTTCGTTGTATAAGACAAGGAATCCAATGTTATCACGCTAGTTAACAAATAAAATTCAATAAGTACTGTAAGCTGTTAATATACACTGGCCATCTGCAATTAACCATTACACTATCTTTCGATTTCTATTTGACCACCTTTGTGATTCCATCAGAACACAGGTCCTTACCTAACCTTTTCTAAGGCATACTATATACGTAATATATACTACCTTCATACCTGATGCTGTGGCTCGAGTTACCCATGCTGGCATCCGCTTTCGGTCCCATTCAAAGTTTAAGTTCAGACACTGGGAGTGTCCGAATATCTCAAACTATTGCTCTGATACCAACTTGTAAGGCCCCAAACCCGGGAGGCCTCACTTGTTGGATTTACTCATTCACAAACAGTTCTTAAACATGAATAACAAATACGCAACGGAAATTTCATTTAAACATAACTTAATCGTTGTTCATACATGCGGAAGCGTAAACATTGATTAAAACATAATTACATCATAACTAAACTTAACGGGATGCCAGTCCTCAAAAGCAGTCGGGTAACTCTTCATCTCTAGCCAAGCATCACCATCCATCCTCATAACCTGCCTTAACCTGAATGTGCACACTAAAAAGGTCAGCTACGCTGGTGAGTTCTAGCATTTCATAAAAACTTTAACATCAACTTTTGCCAAAAACATATCATTCATTCATTAGTAAAACCTTTCACAAAAGCATGTAATTATAACATCTTTAAAAAGGTTTCGTACCCATATCATCATCAACATCATAATCATAAACACCGTTAAACGGATCATTCATTAAAACTTTTAACATTCATTTAAGTCATACATTATTATCTAAATCTGTGTTACCCTTCGTTCCGTCATTCAGTATGGTATTGCCCCTAAGGCTAACTGCACGAAGACCGACAATACCATACATTCCGTCAATTCCCTTTTTGGTACTGCCCCCAAAGCTACCTGCACGAGGACCGACAATACCCATTCAGTTGCCCTTATGGCTCTCATGTCCATAAACCGACAACTTCCATCGACGGCCACGGCTCACGGCCAATGACACCGTCGGATCATAATTTAACCTTACATAGGGTCACGTTAACCCCTGAGTAACCGTCGTTACTCCCTTTACCAGTTGTACAACATCATAACCATTGACATGCCACAGAGACAATGCCCCTGTTGTTCTTGTGGCAACTATGGCTCGCTGTCCATAATCTACCACAAGGCTGGGAATCTCATTTCCCAGACTTCATTCGTCAATTCCATTCATTCGACAGATTAGATTTGTAATGACTTCTTTAAAACCTTTACCTCTTTCTCTTCTCATTAAACATTTCCTCATTTAGACCGTTCATAAAACATTCGTAACCCTTTTTTGGCAAAAACACTTCAAAACCTTTCCTTTCGTAAACATCGTTTCGTTAAAACATCATTTCGTTAAACATCATTTCGTTAAACATCATTTCGTAAGTATGCACACCAGCCCAAAAACATTAACAAAACATTTAAAAGAGGGCTCTAGAACTCACCTGATACGCTAATATGGGTTGTCCTAAACGAAGGTCCAACAACGTCACTTCCGATCTGAATTGATTAGTTAAATACACATCAGACCAATCCCGACTCTAACGGTTTAACCATTCTAACATACTGATTTCACTTAATCAGTTCTGATGTCTGCGCACTTAGCAAGTGCGCAGACCCTGCTTCCTGCGCACTTAGCAAGTGCGCAGACTCTGCTGCCTGCGCACTTAGCAAGTGCGCAGACCCCTCTTCCTGCGCACTTAGCAAGTGCGCAGGTCCCTCCTCCTGCGCACTTAGCAAGTGCGCAGGACCTGCTCCGTGCGTACTTAGCAAGTGCGCATGACCTGTTCTTCGCGAAAAACCCTAACTTTCGCATTCGGGTCTGATCATGTCAAGATCCCGAACCTGTTGCATTCAAAACGTTTGTTTTCCATTAAGGAACTCAAATCCATGATTATCTTTCAGTTTCATCCGTTCAAACCTTACCTTTTCACCCAAAACCCGAAAAACCCAAAAACGAACTAAAACTCAGATTTAGGTCGGATTGTTACCTGAATCGAGCTTCTGATCCGGAGGTTCTTCTCACGAGTGCAAGAGACACGAGCGGGTGCAATCTTGTGCGATTCCGACACTTTCTCTCTCTACGGTTTTTCTCTCTCTAGAATTGCAAATGAGAGAAACATGTGGTGATCTTGGCTATTTATAGGGGAGACCTCCCCAAGCCCGGTTCGCGACTGACCCGGCCCGACTTCGGCCCGCTTGAACTCGTCAACTTTATTTCTTGACATTTTGGGATGTTACATCCCAGCTCCCACCGAAGTCAATGATACAGGCCCGGAGCATGTCCTCCAAGGTCTGAATAGTCCTTTCAGATTGTCCATCGGTTTGGGGGTGGTAAGCGGTGCTGATGTTCAGTCTAGTGCCCATTGCTTCGTTGAATTTCTTCCAAAACCTTGACGTGAATCTAGTATCCCTGTCAGACACAATCGACAGCGGCATACCATGTCTGCTCAAAACTTCCTTGATAAATATTTCTGCTAGTCTTTCTGACGAGGAAGTCTCACGTATTGGCAAGAAGTGAGCACTTTTCGTCAAGCGGTCGAAGATCACCCAAATGGTATCATTGCCTTTAGCTGTTAGCGGTAGCTTGGTAATGAAGTCCATCGTGATCTCCTCCCACTTCCATTCTGGTATTGGTAGAGGTTGCATTTTACCGCATGGTTTCTGGTGCTCGGCTTTAACTAAAGAACACGTTAGGCACTTGCTCACGTATTCTGTCACATCATTCTTCATGCCAGGCCACCAGTATTCTTTTTTTTTCAAGTCTTGATACATTTTGTTTGTCCCGGGGTGGATAGAATAGCGAGACTTATGGGCCTCATCGAGTATTTTGGCTCTAAGCTCGCCAATCTTACGTATCCACATTCGGCCAAACTTAGTTCGTACACCGTATGCATTTGCATCCAAATTCCCTTGTTGTCCTACTATTCTTTCCCGTTTTATATTTCCTTCTAATAGCGCTTCATCTTGTGCCTTTGATATTTCACTCATCAAATCTGGTGTTATAATCAGCTGACTCGCTTTGATCTGTATAGGTTCCGATCCTTTCTGCTTAAAGCGTCAGCCACCACGTTTGCTTTGCCTGGATGGTACAATATCTCACAGTCATAGTTCTTCAGTAACTCTAACCACCTCCTTTGTCTCACGTTTAATTCCTTTTGCTCGAAAAAGTACTTCAGGCTTTTGTGATCGGAGTAAATGGTGCATTTGACTCCATACAGATAGTGCCTCCATATTTTCAACGCGAAAACTACTGCTGCTAACTCTAAATCGTGTGTTGGGTAATTAACCTCGTGAATCTTTAGTTGCCGCGATGCGTAAGCAATTACCTTTCCTCGTTGCATAAGTACGCACCCCAAACCCTGCCCCGAAGCGTCAGAATAGACTACCAAGTCTTCATTTCTCTAAGGTAGAGTTAAGACTGGAGCTTGGGTTAATCGTGCCTTAACCAAACGCGTTGTTTTGGGTTTGACCCCATTCATACTTCACCCCCTTCCGTGTCAACTTAGTTAGTGGCAAGGCTATTCTTGAAAAATCTTTAATGAACCTTCGATAGTAGCCCGCCAATCCCAGAAAACTTCGTATCTCTGTTGGTGTCTTTGGGACGTTCCATTCCTTTACTGTCTCGATCTTTGCAGGATCCACCATGATGCCGTTTGGGTTTATTACATGACCTAGGAATTGGACTTCCCTAAGCCAGAACGCGCATTTGGAGAATTTTGCGTACAACTTTTCCTGTTTTAGCACCTCCAGAACCTCCCTTAAGTGACAGTGGTGATCACCCTCGCTTTTCGAATATACCAGTATGTCATCTATAAAAACTATCACTGATCGATCCAACATGGGTCGACATACTCTATTCATCAAATCCATAAACGCTGCCGGTGCGTTGGTCAATCCGAAAGACATCACGAGAAACTCATAATGCCCATAACGCGTGCGAAACGCGGTCTTTGGTACGTCTTCTTCTCTTACTTTCAACTGATGGTAACCCGACCTAAGATCGATCTTTGAGAACCAACTCGCACCTTGCAGTTGATCATAAAGGTCGTCTATTCTAGGCAGTGGGTATTTGTTCTTTACTGTTCTCTTGTTCAACTCGCAGTAGTCAATGCACATGCGCATGCTGCCGTCCTTCTTCTTTACAAATAGTACCGGATCGCCCCACGGTGAGATGCTTGGCCTAATAAATCCTTTTTTTTTTTTTTTTTAATTCCTGTAGTTGAGACATCAATTCTTTCATTTCTGACGGAGCCAATCGGTAGGGGGCTTTGGCAACGGGCTCAGCTCCTGGCAGTAAATAAATCTGAAAATTCTATTTCCCGATCGGGTGGCAACCCAGGTAGATCCTCAGGGAATACTTCCGGAAAGTTGCACACCACGGGTACATTCTTGAGTGCTTTCGTTTTCATTCTATCGTCAATAACATATGCCAGATAAGCTTCACAACCACGCCTCATGTAACTTTCGGCATTGATCATCGAAATGACGTTTGGCATTGTGCAATTCCAATCCCCATAAACCGTAATTGAACTTCCGCTAGGAGCTTTGAGGTGTATCCTCTTACGTTTACGTATGAATTGAGCTTCGTTGGCAGCTAACCAATCCATACCCAATACTATATCGAATCCTCCTAAGGTGAGAAAGAATAATCTAGAAGGAAACTTATGACCCTCTATTTCTATGATGCAATCCTCTGTTACTTGGAATACTGCCGAATTTTTACCAACGGCAGATTGTACGCTAAAGGCCTTCACTATGATGTTGATAGTGCAATTTAGTTTACGACTAGATGCATTGGATACAAAGCTTTTACCAGCACCAGAGTCAAATAAAATAGCTACATGTTCATCATTTACTAGGAACGTACCTGACACATCATCAGGGTTTCCCCTTGCTTCCTCCTCGGTCAGGGCGTAGGCTCGAGTCCTCGCCTTCGGCTGTTCCTTTTCTTTTCCCGAACCAGATTGTCTGGTTCTCCTACATCTCTTGGTTAGATGTCCAAATAGTCCACAACCTTGGCATTTAGTGTCTCTTAAACATTCGCGAGAATAGTGTCCCGCCTTCCCACACCTATAACAGACGGTGGAACCAACTAGGCACTCGCCTTGGTGTTTCCTCAAACATTTCTTACAAGCTTCGTATTCTTCAGTTCTTGGCTTCTTAGCCTCAGCTGTATAGTTCCCTTTCCAGTTCCCTTAGACGCGTTTTCCCATTTCCTTTTATGTGTCTCGGGTAACAGACCAGGCAATATGCTCTTCAGTGTCAGTACAACCTCACGGGCAATAGCATCCCTAAGTTCGGGTTCCAATCGTAGTGCCCCTTCATTGTCACCTCCCGGAGGGGTCACATTAGTGTCATGCACTCTCTCGGTGTATTTCACGTGCATGCTTTCTTCTTTCTCTTGTCATTGGTTCATTGGCAGTCTACCTACTTGGCCCGTATGGCTGCATTGGCGTGCAGTTCTTCCTCTACTTGCCATAGTTTTCTAGAAATTTCTGATATGAAAAGGGAATACATCAATGTCATTTCTTCAGATCATAGTTTGGAACAGTACGAGCAAGGTAAATTTTTAATTACAGTGACCGGTTTGTGATTACTAATTTACATTACTTTTCGTGTTCAAAACTCTTCAAATCGGTTGTGATATTGACATCTATTTGTTCTAAGTTAAGGTATCTATCCTTATCCAAGTGTATTAACTCTAGTACTTACTTACCGTGCTAGCGTTGGCGTTGGTTACCCAGACTGACATCCGTGCGTTGGTCCCATAATCAGTTTGAGTCCAGACATTTAGGGATGTCTGAATCTCTCAAACTATTGCTCTGATACCAACTTGTAAGGCCCCTTTTTCCCGGGTGACCTCACTTGTTGGATTTACTCATAAACATAGTCATTAATTACTGAACTTTTAGTTGAAAACATTCAAACACAGTGGAAACATTCAACATCTGAGTACATTACAGCGGAAGTCTTAACATTCAAATCATTATCCATTGTCTAAACAAAACATAAGGTGGGATGTCAGTCACATGCCGGGCAGCCTTCACGCCTTCGCACGACCCTTTCCTTTGTTACCTGAAATGTATACTAAAAGTCAGCTAACGCTGGTGAGTTCTAGTTTGAAACTATTAAGTATGATCATTCTTTTCTTTATAAGTATACATAATTATATACATACATTTCTACAAATACGTATTCATAGCTTTTACTTTTCTTCTTCATTCTTATGTGATTACATAGATATGTATTCACCTTTTCTTTCCTTAACATTCATTGGTCATACACATAAGGGTGATCAACCCATCTTACGGTATGTATATCACAAAGACATACGCCCTTGAGCTACCGTCGTAGCCCTTTTACTCGTCCGGTCCTAGAAACCGTCCGCCTTAACTTTGGTCCGGCCGACCTTCGGCCGTCCTTCTTTACCGTCCTACCGTCGTAGTCCGTCATAATCGCCCGTCTACCCTATGGCATCCGTTTCCCACGCGAACTATTGTTTATGCAACCGTTATACTTTTTTTTGCATTTACTTCGACCGCCCTTTTATGCTTTTTGTACGTCCTAGCTTGCTAGGAACGTATCTTTCCCGGTTGCAAAATAGTCACGTGGTCGTCCGTCTACAGAAGTAGCTGTTAGCTTCGTTTCCGTCCATAACGTATACTTACATTCATAACATGCAACATAAATAATTATAAAGCAAGATTTCGTTTATTTACGTTATGCCATTCTTTCCTTCATTCTTTGTAAACATACGTTTCATTCTTTATTCATAATTCATTCTCTTATATATATATATATAAAATATATATTAATACATCACGTATGATCACATTAGTATTCATATCATTTATTCATTTAGTGTATACATTTCAGCCTCAAAACATTTAATAAGGTTTGCACATAACATAGAAGGGGGCACATAGAACTCACCTGATGAGTAGTTTCTGAGATACACTTAGCTGGTTACTGAGCGTCACTAATGTCACTCACAATCTGTATAATAAAGTCATACACGTAAGGTAGTGCTCCTAGATGACACTAGACATTACTATGCTTGAACCTAGTAGTTTCGATAGATTTGTTTATGTCGAAACTTGGTAGTTTCGATAGGTTGCTTATGTCGAAACTTGATAGTTTCGATAGGTTGCTTATGTCGAAACTTGGTAGTTTCGATAGGTTGCTTATGTCGAAACTTGGTAGTTTCGATAGGTTGCTTATGTCGAAACTTGGTAGTTTCGATAAGTAACTTAGGTGTAATCTTAGCTTCGGATCGTGGACTCATATCGAAACTATGGTAGTTTCGATAGGTCTGCATATATATATATATATATATATATATATATATATATCGAAACTATGGTAGTTTCGATGGGTCTGTATATATATCGAAACTATGTAGTTTCGATGGGTCTGCACATATCGAAACTAAGTAGTTTCGATGGGTCTGCACAAACCATCTTCCCCAAAAATCTGAAGTTTCGGCATGCGAATCTGATCGTGCCAATATCTCGATTTTTCTTAGATCAAAACGTTCGGTTTTCATTCTAGATACTATACCTAAGCTCATTTTCAAGTTTCATCCGCAAAATCGTTACCTTTTTAGCCAAAACCCGAAAATCCTAAAAATCATAAAAACTCAGATTATGATCATACGCTTACCTGGATTGGATTTCTGATTCGGAGGAGATGATCACGAGCACAGCAGCAACGTTATCCTGAATTCCCGAGTCGATCCGTCACTTTCTCTCTCTAGACCCGAGCTCTCTTCTCTCTCTCTAGAACTTGTGAATGGTAGAAATGAAAGGTTTGGAGCAGCCCTTGCCCTTATATACTTGGGCTTCCTTCAGCCCGTTGAAGCCGAGCCCAAGCCCATCTGTTTTCCTTTCGCCATTTAAAAATTATAAATTTCGATCGTGTCATTATTTATTTATTACCAGTTTTGGGATGTTACAAGTCTACCCCCCTTAGAAAGGTTTCGTCCTCGAAACCAATTATACGTTAAAAAACTGAGGGTATAGTTCCCGCATCTCGTCCTCTTTCTCCCATGTAGATTCCGATCCCTTTCTGTGCTTCCATTGAACTTTGACCAATGGGATTGATTTGTTGTGTAGTCGCTTCTCAGATCGGTCAAGGATGGCTATTGGTTCCTCGACGTAATTCAGACTGTTATCCACCTCGATCTCATCATAAGGTATGTGAGCTGTGTCGTCAGCTAGGCATTTGCGTAAGTGTGACACGTGGAACGTAGGGTGTATTCCACTAAGCTCAACGGGTAGGTCGAGTCTGTAAGCAACTTGACCCACTCTCGCTAGAATCTTGAAAGGTCCGACAAACCTTGGACTTAGTTTGCCACGCTTTCTGAATCTGATGATTCCTTTCCATGGTGATACCTTTAACAGTATCATGTCCCCTACTTGAAACTCTAGCTCCCTTCTTCTCTTATCCGCGTATGATTTCTATCTGTCTTTTGCGGCTTTCATTCAAGCCTTGATTTGATCAAATTTCTCGGAAGTAGCTTTGACCACTTCGAGACTTGCAAAATCATTTTGTCCAATTTCCCCCCAACAAACCGGGGTCCTACATTTCCTCCCATTCAACATTTCAAATGGCGGCATGCCAATATTCGAGTGATAGCTGTTGTTTTATGAGAATTCTGCCAATGGTAGATGGCTGTCCCAGCTCCCACCGAAGTCAATGATACAGGCCCGGAGCATGTCCTCCAAGGTCTGAATAGTCCTTTCAGATTGTCCATCGGTTTGGGGGTGGTAAGCGGTGCTGATGTTCAGTCTAGTGCCCATTGCTTCGTTGAATTTCTTCCAAAACCTTGACGTGAATCTAGTATCCTTGTCGGACACAATCGACAGCGGCATACCATGTCTGCTCAAAACTTCCTTGATAAATATTTCTGCTAGTCTTTCTGACGAGGAAGTCTCACGTATTGGCAAGAAGTGAGCACTTTTCGTCAAGCGGTCGACGATCACCCAAATGGTATCATTGCCTTTAGCTGTTAGCGGTAGCTTGGTAATAAAGTCCATCATGATCTCCTCCCACTTCCATTCCGGTATTGGTAGAGGTTGCATTTTACCGCATGGTTTCTGGTGCTCGGATTTAACTAGAGAACACGTTAGGCACTTGCTCACGTATTCTGTCACATCATTCTTCATGCCAAGCCACCAGTATTCTTTTTTTTTTTCAAGTCTTGATACATTTTGTTTGTCCCGGGGTGGATAGAATAGAGAGACTTATGGGCCTCATCGAGTATTTTGGCTCTAAGCTCGCCAATCTTAGGTATCCACATTCGGCCAAACTTAGTTCGTACACCGTATGCATTTGCATCCAAATTCCCTTATTGTCCTACTATTATTTCCCGTTTTATATTTCCTTCTAATAGCGCTTCGTCTTGTGCCTTTGATATTTCACTCATCAAATCGGGTGTTATAATCAGCTGACACGCTTTGATCTGTATAGGTTCCGATCCTTCCTTTCTGCTTAAAGCGTCAGCCACCACGTTTGCTTTGCCTGGATGGTACAATATCTCACAGTCATAGTCCTTCAGTAACTCTAACCACCTCCTTTGTCTCATGTTTAATTCCTTTTGCTCGAAAAAGTACTTCAGGCTTTTGTGATCGGAGTAAATGGTGCATTTGACTCCATACAGATAGTGCCTCCATATTTTCAACGCGAAAACTACTGCTGCTAACTCTAAATCATGTGTTGGGTAATTAACCTCGTGAATCTTTAGTTGCCGCGATGCGTAAGCAATTACCTTTCCTCGTTGCATAAGTACGCACCCCAAACCCTGCCCCGAAGCGTCAGAATAGACTACCAAGTCTTCATTTCTCTAAGGTAGAGTTAAGACTGGAGCTTGGGTTAATCGTGCCTTAACCAAACGCGTTGTTTTGGGTTTGACCCCATTCATACTTCACCCCCTTCCGTGTCAACTTAGTTAGTGGCAAGGCTATTCTTGAAAAATCTTTAATGAACCTTCGATAGTAGCCCGCCAATCCCAGAAAACTTCGTATCTCTGTTGGTGTCTTTGGGACGTTCCATTCCTTTACTGTCTCGATCTTTGCAGGATCCACCATGATGCCGTTTGGGTTTATTACATGACCTAGGAATTGGACTTCCCTAAGCCAGAACGCGCATTTGGAGAATTTTGCGTATAACTTTTCCTGCTTTAGCACCTCCAGAACCTCCCTTAGGTGACAGTGGTGATCACCCTCGCTTTTCGAATATACCAGTATGTCGTCTATAAAAACTATCACTGATCGATCCAACATGGGTCGACATACTCTATTCATCAAATCCATAAACGCTGCCGGTGCGTTGGTCAATCCGAAAGACATCACGAGAAACTCATAATGCCCATAACGCGTGCGAAACGCGGTCTTTGGTACGTCTTCTTCTCTTACTTTCAACTGATGGTAACCCGACCTAAGATCGATCTTTGAGAACCAACTCGCACCTTGCAGTTGATCAAAAAGGTCGTCTATTCTAGGCAGTGGGTATTTGTTCTTTACTGTTCTCTTGTTCAACTCGCAGTAGTCAATGCACATGCGCATGCTGCCGTCCTTCTTCTTTACAAATAGTACCGGATCGCCCCACGGTGAGATGCTTGGCCTAATAAATCCCCTTTTTTTTTTTAATTCCTGTAGTTGAGACATCAATTCTTTCATTTCTGACGGAGCCAATCAGTAGGGGGCTTTGGCAACGGGCTCAGCTCCTGGCAGTAAATAAATCTAAAAATTCTATTTCCCGATCGGGTGGCAACCCAGGTAGATCCTCAGGGAATACTTCCGGAAAGTTGCACACCACGGGTACATTCTTGAGTGCTTTCGTTTTCATTCTATCGTCAATAACATATGCCAGATAAGCTTCGCAACCGCGCCTCATGTAACTTTCGGCATTGATCATCGAAATGACGTTTGGCATTGTGCAATTCCAATCCCCATAAACCGTAATTGAACTTTCGCTAGGAGCTTTGAGGTGTATCCTCTTACGTTTACGTATGAATTGAGCTTCGTTGGCAGCTAACCAATCCATACCCAATACTATATCGAATCCTCCTAAGGTGAGAAGGAATAATCTAAAAACTCAGATTATGATCGAACGCTTACCTGGATTGGATTTCTGATTCGGAGGACATGATCACGAGCACAACAGCAACGTTCTCCTGAATTCCCGGGTCGATCCGTCACTTTCTCCCTCTAGACCTGAGCTCTCTTCTCTCTCTCTAGAACTTGTGAATGGTAGAAATGAAAGGTTTGGAGCAGCCCTTGCCCTTATATACTTGGGCTTCCTTCGGCCCGTTGAAGCCGAGCCCAAGCCCATCTGTTTTCTTTTCGGCATTTAAAAATTATAAATTTCGATCGTGTCATTATTTATTTATTACCAGTTTTGGGATGTTACATTGGATTTCCTCTCAAAAATCGATTACTTGTGTTCCCAGTGTGAAATAGTTGCTATAATCGTGTTCCAGAAGTATAGGCGACTTCAAGATAAAAGGATTGACATTGGATTTCTGATTTTCAAGGGTGTGAAAGTATTTGACCGTAACATAGTTTGAACATAGATGTTTTTGACAAAATTGACCATTAAAAATGATGTTAAACATGAAATTGGTCTAATGGTTTCGTTCACAATCTTGTGGCGACCCCGAATCACCTGAAAATCTAATCTAAAACATGTTAAAAATTCAAGATTTTTGAGTGTTTAAAAGTTTGCGGTTTTCTCTAAATTTTGCGGTTTTTCCCAAAGTTTGCGGTTCGTTGAAGTTTGCGGTTAAAATCAAAGTTTGCGGTCTGAAACGAAGATTGCGGTAAAATCAAAGTTTGCGGTTTTAAATAAAAGTTTGCCGTATTCTTGAAGTATGCGGCTGAACCACTTAGCCGCATACTTCAAATGTGTTAATTCGTTTTCGTGATCTAATTGACTTGTTGATTGCAGGCAATGGCAAACTTGAAATTTGTAAAGGATCATAATGAACCGGCTTATTTGGAGGACCCACCACATAATTACATTGTGTTTAGATCCATGATTGTGGGATTACGGGCGTCTACGGTGTTTCATGCTCTATCTCAACCTCCAAACATATGTGAAGACTTCATCAGAGATTTTTGGAGCACCGCAGATATTGTGACAGAGAATGACGTGGAAAGGATAGCTGGTACAGTGGCTGGAAAGCGTATTGTAATAACTGAAGCCGTGATAAGAACTTGCTTGAATTTTGGTGATAATCCCGAACACCCTACCAGTTATACTGCTGAACAAATAACTGAAACCTTCCAACGGATGAGTTATGATGGAGAACTAGCTTCGGTTTTAAAGAGATATCTTCCATCGTATTGGAGATACTTGGCGCATGTGGTAAATCAATGTATTTCGGGAAGAAAAGGAGGCTATGATGAGCTAAGTGCCAACATGACATCAATGGTATATGCACTTCTCAAGGGGGAGAACTTTAATTTTTCAAGGGTGGTGTTTGAAGAAATGAAAAGTAATTTAACTGGAAAGAAGAAGTATGTCTTCTTGATGTATCCTCGATTCCTACAGATGATAATTAATCGAGAGCATGTTGAGTTGGTCATGACTCAAAGAAGGCTGCATGTGAAAGTGATGGAGAGAAGCATTTTGTCCTACATGTCAATGAATAAACAAGGATTCTATGTCGGTCTGAGACCGTTGGAAAATTTTGGTGCCTTTTCAGAAATTGACGGCAACCAACCTCAACCACCACCTCCTCCACATCCACAACAAACACCACCACCACTTCCACATCCACAACAACCACCACCACCTCCACATCCACAACAACCACCACCTCCACACCCACAAAAACCACCTCAGCCTCGTCGTAGACAGAGACGTGTGCGTCAACAGGCACAAAATCAAGCTGAAGTTCCAATTGTAAATGAGCTTGTGATTCCAAATGTACAACTTGCTGATGAACACGAGGCCGATCTAAACTTCAACATTGAAGGGCTAATTTATTTTGAAAATCAAGTGAATACAAAAGATATGGCCGATCTTAACTTAGATGACTTGATGTTCTCTGACACTGCAACTCAGAGTGTTGCCAGTGAAAAGGGAGATGAGGCTCAGAGTTTAAGTACGACCAATGTGGAAGAAAAGGAAAGTGAGTCTGAAGAGGGATCAGATGGCATTTACGTTCCTGTGTCAGATAATAAGACCAAAGACCAAGCTCACAAGAAGATATGTCTAGAGCAATGGTTGTTTACGTTCCTTTGTCAGATAATAAGGGAGCACAACAGTCTGAAAATGATCTTTCATTTGACTTTGGACAGGGTCTGGATGATTTTCTTAAATCAGACTCCGCGTTCTCATATGAAAGGGATTCATCTGTGTTAGATGATGATTTTGTAGGAGAGGATCTGTTTGAGGCCGAATATTTCTTTGACGTAAATATGCCTACCTCTCCTACATACATCGATGCTCAGGGAAAGGTGATTACCGGCATTGACAGCGATATATTCGCCGAAGGTAATTCACCTCCCCAAATGGAGGAAACTGCTGACTCTGTGGCTGAACCTAAAGACGCCTCTGAAGCGACATATTCCACAGGTAGTGCAGACAAAAAGGAAAGTTTGTTCAACTTCATTCCTCCATCAGAAGTTCATTATGTCACAGCATCCAACGCACTTGTAAAGAAGAATGATCGTTCTGTCATTTTAAGCTAGATGTATAACTATGAGAAGCATCTCTACCTGATCAAGAGGAAAAATGGGAGGGTCGAGTATTTTGCTGATAAGCACGACTTTCAATCCTAGCCCAAATATGATCTCAGAAATTTAATCAAGGTTCCCTTCTACAACTTGGGGAACGATGGAGATGCAAGTAACTTCGTCGAATTTCTTAGAAGAGAATGTGACAATGACTTCAAGGTAATGAAGACGGCTCAGTGCAAGAGGGCGACAACAAAGTACATGATCGACAGGATCACCTAGAAGCCGCTTATAATGGAAGTCTATCCTCCTCCCAAGACGGTTGACTGTGTCCCTGTTCATAAGGGACTGCCGGACAACTCACTGAGTAAGCTGATGGGATGGTCTTACAGTCCTGTGACTGGTCTTCTAGACATTCACTATACTGACAGAGAGTTCACAATAGCTGATCCTATGGATTTAATGAAGTTTAGGAAGGAAGATATGATGAGACTGTCCAAGCAGAGATTGTTCATGCCAGAGGAAAATGAGAAGGAGACTAAGCCGTTCATGAAAGTGATAGCCACGGTGTTAGTTCAAGGCCTATTTGCGGGAGGCGGTAATCACTCAGCTGACGTTGAAATACTCTGAGTTACTTGAATGCATTAGACTAGGGGGAGATTGTAAGGATCAAACCTAATAGGCTAACGCATCAAGAGATTACCGGGATGTACAGAAGACATGTTTTGGGAAGTATGCGGCCGCATGCATCAGGCCCAGCCGCATACTTCAAGTATGCGGATCCCAACCGCATACTTGGAGTATGCGGCCCAGGCCCAGCCGATTAGTTTAAATAGATGTTTTGAATATTATAATCGGTTAGACGAGTTGTTGAACGATCTGTATTGTGTATTCAGTAATCATATCAATATACGAATCATTTGATTGTTGTATGTATCGTCCTCTTTGATTATACCTACAAGTCACGTGTCGAGTCTGTTTCCAACAGGTTCAACACGCTGTTGAAATCGTTGATTGAAGATCTTCAAGAATCCGGACCTTACAGTTACAAGTCAAGTTCAAGGCTCAAGGTTCACGGGTTAAGCTAGGTTCAAAGGTTCACTACTTCCTGATAGATCACGGCTAAACCCATTTTCTCGGGTTTCAGTGTGTTCATGATTTTTTAATCTAGTTCTCGGCATCACATAAGTTCACGGTAAAAAAATTTCTTGGTCAAAATTTTGAGAGATCGTTTATACTTCTAATCGGAGTTGTTTTTGAAAAGTTGAAAATATCGGATATTTTTTGTGAAAATTTTGGCGGGAAAATATTCAGATTCACTTTTGAGAAGTTGACAATATTGGGTTTTCGGTGAAAAGTTTGGAGGGAAAAGTTTTAAGTATGTGGCAAGGTTCTCAACTACCCACCTCGTAGTTCCCCCCCCCCCCCCCCGAATGATCGGTGCAACGGTTAGGCATCCTTAGAAGAAGAAGGCGGCATAGGAAACACGGGACCCCTACTAGTAAAGGGAAAACGGAAGTGAAGGAGAAAGCCTTCGGATCTCATTGACTTTCAGTCGGTGCCAAGGTTCTGTAACTGGAAAAGTAGGAACAACTTCATCATCTTCAGCTTCACTTCCACCTCAGGTAACAACTGATCTTTGTTCTCAATTATGTATTAATAAGATGGAGATGTTTAGAAAAGAAAATGATGATTTGAGGTTTGAAATTGAAAATATTAAATATCAAAAATCAAAGTTTTCTAAAACTGAGAAGGCTTATAAGGAAGTGATAGAAGCCATTAAGAAAGATATTTCACTTCTAAAAGAACAACTAAGTCAGAAATGTTGTGTGTTAACTGATGCTAAAGAAAAGATTAAAAGATTAAATGCTGAACTAGATCAGGCCAAATCAAATTTTGCCGAAGCTAAATTCAAAGTAGAGTTTTTTGGCAAGAATATTGTTGCAAAAACCCTATGTGCAGAATTGGATCAGAATTTTTTAAGAATATTCTAAGAGCAACAAACCCTATGTGCAGATTTGGAAAAATGTTTTAAAAAATTCAAAATTACCTACATATAGTGATGGAAAAACCAGATTTGTTAAACTTGTCACTGATAATGTTGTTAAGTATACCTGTAGGGGCCTGTCCAAGCTGAAGGAGAAAAACAATCAGGTTGAAAAACCCTGGGTTAGCGTTCAAACCTCAAGCACTTCACCTAAGCACTTCACCAAAGCTGAGTTTTATACAAAGTATGATGATCATCATAAGAGGTTTGAACAAGACCATGCTCAGAAAAACAGGAAGTCTCCAGGCTGCTCAAAGAGAAGATGTAAACATCATTCTAAGAGTGATCAATCTTATCATTCACATTCACCATTATCTTCATCTTCATGGTCAAACAGATCGGGATATGCTTCCTCTTCTAGGAAACAGACACGCTACACATGTGGCAAAGTCGGGCACATTGCAAGAAATTGCATATATCTTCCATATGAGTCATTACATGAAAAATCAGAGGACTACACCAAGGGATAGAACTTACTCTAAGCCAATGAAGGCAAATCAACCTAAGGCAATGAAGAGTCAGTCTCCTAGAGTTAAACCTTCTGATGGTGATTGGAATGCTTCAAAGAGAAACAAACAAGTTTATTTTGAAAGACAAAAACTTAAACAAACGGTGAAACCTAAAGTCTCAGTTTCAAAAGAGACAAAACCATATGTTTAGTCAAAGCATGTCTGGAAGGCTAAGGAAAATGTTGTGGCAACACCTGTCCTTGATTCTAAAAATGATATGTGTTTGCAGGAAGTGTCTTATATTGATGCTTCAGGAATGCCCAGGTCAACTATGGCTTGGGTACCTATGTCTAACTAATCTTCTTTTCGTGTAAGGACAACCAAGGAGGACTATCAATAACCAGCCTTGTATGTTGATATGGGCTGTTCCAGGCACATGACGGGTGACGTCTCTCTGCTGCATAACGTTAATAATTTTAACGGAGGGTATGTTTCCTTTGTAAAAGATAAGGGAGGTAAGATCAGCAATAAAAGTACAATTTACTTTGGTAAATTATGCTTTGAAAATAATGTGCTTTAAAATTCGAGAATGGCTACAAAAAAATTTTTCTTTATAGTTTAAATTTGTACATTTTTTTATTTTTATGCACAAATTTAGGGGGAGAAACAAGAAAAATAAAAAATAAGTCTGTTTTAAATTTCCTAGAGTCAAGAAAAATATAAAAAAGAATTTGCTTTTGAGTTTACTTAACAGAAAAATACAAAAATATTTTTGTGTTTCAGTCGAAAGTTTGCAATTAAATGGGAAGTGATATAAATGTTCGTTTCGTAAGGCTAGGATCAACACATGTAAGGCATTAAATTGAAAAGGCTAGGATCAATGTTAGATATGTTAATAGGCTCTGCATGTGATACACTTAAACAAAATAGTATTATGGCCTCAGTGGGAAACATCTCATAGATTAGTGTAAATTGCTATATTGGGATTGCACTAATCGTGACCCTTCACAAAGGGGTTGCGAGCTTGACTTGATACAAGTCTGTAAATGTTATATATCCATATAGTTAAAAGACATGCATTGACATGCAATAGGTGAAAAGACACTCAATGATAGTGCAAAGCTAATCCGCAAAGCAGAATCTCAAGCAAAAAGACACGCAATGTTAATGTCGTGCTATAGGAAAAACCCAAAAAGATATGTCTAAAGACGTATGTAAGTCCCAAATCATATGGATATTCGAATAAAACTGGTGATTGTGTGATTGTGTGATTCAAGGCGGAAACTGGTGATTGTGTGATTCAAGAACACAAAACGCTTGTAAAACTCGTATATTGCTTTTGGAGAATTACAAAGAAAAATAATAATCAAAACCGCTAACCCTAATTGGTTAGGGTATACATGTATATATACCTAGTCTAATTCACTAGGCCTGCATAAAAGTACTCGGCCCCAAGGCCGGACCAAAATACCCAAACCGTGAACCTTTGGTTCACCGTTACAACCTACACAACATCAAACTAAGCTTAATCATACTTAACAGTCTGGGTCTAACAATCTCCCCCTAGTATTATGCTTTCTTGACTTTAAAACTTGATGACTTCACCGTGATCCCCACTCCCTTCATACAACTTCTTCTTCAAGATGTCAGCAGCAGCAACAGTGAAAATCTTTGCTTGTTCTTCCCATAAATGCTCATTCCGAATATGGTTTCTTGCTAACACTTTGATGTCTTGTTCACTGAACTTTAACAAATCAAATGGATCCAGTATCCTTAGCTCTGATTGATCAGTAACTATTAGTGCTTCAGCTGTAATTGGATCATATGCCTAGTATTGAAAGTCTCTCAGAGTATTCACTAGCATCTTTTTGTGAACAGGGACTATCTTGACTGTCTTGGGAGCAGGCCATATGGCATTGTACCAGTCTTTACCTGTGTTAGGATCTTTAACTCCTTTAGCCTTTTTCAGTTTGGACTCAACTGTTTTCATTTTAGCAAAATTTGTTCAACACTGTTCATTCAGGAATGTACGAAACATCTCAGCTGGTCCATTTCTCCCTCTGTTCTCAAAATAGGCTTCGTTTAACTGTTGAAGATCAAGTTTAGTCAATGAGCTAAAGTCATTAGCCCTCTTATAGTATTCCAGACGACCACTCTTTCTCTTCACCACATACATATTTTTCTCTGAGTTAAAAGCCCAAGAAACAATACCTGATCTGTCCCCTCTCTTTGTGTAGTATCTTTTTATGTTGATTGTGACATAAGATTTAGAAGGTGGACCAGGTGGTAATCTCCAAGGAGGAAGCTCTTTCTGATTTCTTGTATTACTATCCTCAGACATATTTGTAGTTGAGCTTGGAATGTTGACTTCATCATCAATGTCTTGATTCAGTCTTTCCATCTCTGAATCTGATGAACTCTCATCTCTGTCATCTTGAATGTTTTTGGCTTGATCTGAATCCAAGTGTTGAGAGAAGTCATTGTCCTTTGGATCGGTAAGGTCTCCTTCAAACTCAAAGTTGAATGGATCACTCCCTTGAGTGTCATCTTGATAGCCACCTTGATCATTACCTCCATCATCTCCACCTCCTTGATTATTCTTATCATTGCTTGGACCCATAGTGGATTGTTCACCCTGCTTTCCCTTAAGATCATCAATCTGCTTCTTCAGCTCATATACCAGGGTAATAAGGTAACCCTGATTAGCTTCCAGATTCAGAATCTTTGAGTTTTGTGTGGCTACCTGCTGTTTCGATTCAAATACTCTCTCTTGCAGAATATGTGGATCTACAGGAGCAGGTGTAGATGAATTTATAGGGCTTTTTCCTTTGGCTTTCTTAGCTCTATAAGCTTCACTTAAGGAGACTAAGAATTGATCATAATAAAAATCCTCAAAAGTCGGATTAAGATTATCATGAAATGAGGATTGGGTTGGGATGAGGTGGTTGAAGATGATTGTGGCACTTGAGTGGATAAGGAAGTTGTTGGGTTGGGAGTTTGTGTAGGTATTGGTGTTGGTGTGAGTGGTGGCATTCTCACATGCCTCGGATCTCTTCACTTCCGTGGTCTCGAGGGTAAATCCTGATCCGGTGTGTAATCAGCATAGGTGTCATCTTGATTAGACGAGGAAGTGAGAGGAGGATTCTCAATTCTACGCCTTTTGCTCTCCATCTCTCTGACATACTAATTTATTGGTACTGGTGGTCTTTCAGGGGTGCCTTCATCGTCAGAAGAAAATATAACTTCAACATCTTCTAACTCAGGCACAATTGGATCTTGTGGTTCCGGTTCAAGTTGCTGTTCAATTTGTAGTTGAACAGGTAGCAGTTGTTCTTCAGCAACCTCGGCTTGTACTTGCACAGCCGGTTCATCAATTTCTTCATCGGGTAGAGCAGCAAATCTACCAAACTTTTCAAGAGGACGTAGTCCTTGATATACTCTCTTTCCATGCTTGTTGACATTCATGAACTTGAATATCATTGTACTCACAGCCTTTATGTCCAATATTTCAATTGTAGGTTCCAGATCAGCATGATTTCTGTTGAGAACGATCTGTGAGAACCTAGGATACATGAGGAAGACATCCTTCTTCCCACCCTTCAGATTACTTTTAAATTCTTCAAACACCATCTTCGAGAAATTGTATTCTATTCTCATGGTCATTGCAACCATGGCTAAACTGATGGTGGTGTTTATCTCATCAAATCCTCCTTATCTTCCTGACAGACAGTTCATGAACACATGTGCAAGATATCTCTAGTAGGGATGTAGTAGCTTCTTGTACAATGGTGGATAAGGACCTTCATAACCCATTCTTGTGAGAACTGGTGTAACTACATCTGGATTTTGTTTGGTTGGATGAGCGGGTAGATCACCAAACTGTAGAGCATTTCTGATTAAGGCTTCTGAAACTCTAACTCTTTTAGCTTGAACTGTTCCAATTATGCATTCTTCTCCGTTGTCGTTTGGGTGTATCGTTGCAGTGGACCAGAAATCCTGAATGTGTGTTCTATAGATGATAGGATTCTCCATAACAGAAAAGTCGATAGGGGAAAGTGTCAACCCTACAACAATTGATCTGAAGTACTCAAAATCTTCTGGCGGGTCCAGCGTGAATGCACAAGCATTGTGATCAGCAACAAATTTCATTTCGACCATATCTGCATAAAACTAATTAAGTTAATGTCCAAACAAATAGATCAATTCAATTAAGTGAAAAGTTATAGGGTTCTCGACATATCAGGGGTTTACGGCCCCATCATGGTTCACGACCAGAGCAAGGTTCTAGGCTACAAATGCTTACGGCTCACTAATGGAAGAAACACAAGGTTCACGGTCAACTAGGGGTTCACAGTTAAAGAGTTTATGGGAATACTAAAGGGTTCACGGTATTTTGAACTTATACCATGAACTCTGGTTTACGGGAGTTGCTGAAACAGATTTTATCATCAAATTGAATGATTAAAACATCAAATCTTCAAGTTTTATTGTTGAATCAATACTCGTCGACTCAACCTAAACCTAATCGACCACTAATCCTAGTTTCTAACCGTCATCCTCGATCCTTTCGATCATAGATACCCATTCGAGTGGGTTTATGGTTACCCACAACGTTGAACTGTTCAATATAACATTCAAAGATTCAGAAAACGTACCTGTAATTGGTCAAGTGAACTTGCAACAAAGATCAATAAGAAGGAGATTAGCCGTAAACACTTCAAGTAGCCAATAGGGATGAGAGGAAATTCTTTTGTGGTTACCATGAACATGAAACCCACAATAGAGTTTATTTTAAACCTTTAAGCAATTTGGAGGATGGGGCCCACCTTGAACCTTGGTTGGTGTAACATCCATGATTTTCTAATACTATTTTAAGATATTTTATACAATAATGGAGCATTAATTCAAACTTGTTTTGCCTGAAAACATATGTAACACTAATTATTTTTTCACGTGGCAACTTGGAGTTCCAACCTTACATAAACATGTTATACTCCTAGTTAGACTTAAATAAACAAATATATCTACAACTATGTATATATACATGTATGTTTTAATAAACAAATCAATATATATATATATATATATATATATATATGTATCTATTTATAAAATATATGCAATCATTTATACATTGGATTCAATGTTTAAAACTTTATAAGTTTTATTTAAATCAATTTTGTTAGTAACTAAAATAAATTAATAAATAGGTCTTGAACCCTCAACTCGAACCCCACCCTTACAAGCGAACCTTTGGCTTAGATCCGAAACCATATGACTCAATTTGGACCCCCATTATCAGTTTTGACTTTAAAAGTCAACAAGGCCCAAATCAAGGAATTTCCCGCATTAAGAATTGCCAAAAAACCTGTAAGGCCCCTTTTCCGGGTTACCTCACTCGTTGGATTTACTCATAAACATAGTCATAAATACTGAACTTAAATTAAGAACATTCATCTGTGACACCCAGCATTTCAGGTCAATATCCACATTTCATAAACGCACGTTGATAATTATTATTTCCTGATATTTTATTTTGACTAAGTAAAGTCAAGAAGTCTAGCAAAGAAGTTTATTCCAAGTCTAGTAAATCTTAAAGAATTACTAAAAAAAAAAAAAAAATAAGCAGAATAACCCGACTTAATACGAACGTTAATGGTTAAACTAAATAACCAAAATATATATATATATATATATATATATATATATATATATATATATATATATATATATATATATATATTACACAAAATTTACGTTGAACCAAGATGTTAATAATTTCTTCAATGAGCCATAAAATGGTTAAAAATTTTAATACCGAGAAGAATCGAAACCGAATTAAATTGTCATTTGGAACTCTAATTGATACTAATACCATTAATAAATTAATACTTAAAATTGGTTATCATTAACCCCAAACTATTTTCTTGACTTTCTCGGCCGAGAGTCAGGGGAGCCATTCTCCCACTTGCAAATTCACTCAAATTTCCGGATAAAACCATACCTCCTCAGTACCAAATCTCTCAATCCCTTTCAAACCTTCTCATTTTCTTACGGTAAATTCCCAATTCTCCTTCATCTCGAAGTCCAGTTTTAAAGCGAAATCCACCATATTTCGGTGCTATAAGAAGAGTTCCAAGTGTTGTCTCAAGAATCAAGCTAAGGAGCTCAAGATCATTCTCTGTTTATTTAGAAATCACCATTCTCTGTTTGAGGTAAAAACTCAATATTA
The DNA here is from genome assembly GCA_023525975.1 of Smallanthus sonchifolius. Classification (NCBI taxonomy): domain Eukaryota; kingdom Viridiplantae; phylum Streptophyta; class Magnoliopsida; order Asterales; family Asteraceae; genus Smallanthus; species Smallanthus sonchifolius. Next base: position 24,612,814 of record CM042046.1, on the reverse strand, counting down.
TTCATTTCATTTTCTTTAAAACCGTAGCTGAACATACAAATCGTTCAAACGCAAGTAAGATAACAAGAAAAGTGTGTCAAATTCAAGATTTGAACATAAAAATATACAGGACGAATTATGTCAATCAAAGTGCAGTAATCGAAACTAGGAGTTTCGATACCTATTTACTCAATCGAAACTAGGAGTTTCGATACCTGTTCAATCGAAACTAGAAGTTTTGATACCTATTTACTCAATCGAAACTAGGAGTTTCGATACCTGTTTACAATCAAAACTAAGCAGTTTCGATACTGATTGCCCAATCGAAACTAGGTAGTTTCGATACTATTCTTGCCAATCGAAACTAGGTAGTTTCGATACCTGTTTTGCTCAGTCGAAACTAGGAAGTTTCGACATCTGTTCTGTTTAATCGAAACTAAGAAAGTTTCGATACCTGTTCATCAGCGCCATGGAGCAGTAACTCAGAATTATTTTTATAACGAAACAAGGGTTGGAAAAACTAAAAAGATATTTAAAACAAAAGCAATCAGATCTGCTAAGTCGGGTGAACAATTTGCGTTTAAGACGGGTAGTCTTAACGTGTATGTTATCCTTGTGTAATTAGGATACGGATAGGCGAGTCTGCCGATTATTCAAATATTTGCTAGCATTCATATTGTCAAGGTGAGTTTCACTAATCCCCCCTTTTCTAAGTTTTGAAATGATTTGGGGTGGAAACATACTTGTAAAAGAATTTTCGTATGTAAATGAATGAAACTAATGATCTGACCGTATGTATGTATTGAGGGAACAATAGAGCGCTTAAAGTCATCGGAATAAAATTAGTAACCATTAGCTATGGACTTAGCCCGGGATTATATGAATAGTACTATTGGGGGTGACGCCTCCGGTCATGGTTAGTCGCGCTAACCAGGGGTCAAAATGGCCGAATGACCGCATATTGTCTTACTCGCAGAAAGGCGAGGGGAGGCACAGAATGTTGGGGTTTGGCTACGGTCTCGTACATTACATACTATTTTGTGTTCCTTGCAAGCTTACAAATGTGGTCAATAGATCGGATTAGTAATCATATTCATTGGTAATACATGCAAAAGAGTTCTGATCAGGCTAAAGTGATCAGGTTTTAAAGTAAAGAGTTCTGATCAGGGTAAAGTGATCAGGTTTTAAAGTAAAGAGTTCTGATCAGGGTAAAGTGATCAGGTTTTAAACAAAAGAGTTCTGATCAGGTTAAAGTGATCAGGTTTAAACAAAAGAGTACTGATCAGGTTAAAGTGATCAGGTTTAACAAAGAGTTTTGATCAGAAAATGATCAGATTTAAACATTGGGTTTATGATAACTCTTTATAATAACTTGTGAACTCACCAACCTCGTGTTGACAATTTTAAGTATGTTTTCAGGAAATTGAACGTGGTCATCAGGTTAGCAATGTAGGATACATGCATGCAAGTGGATATGGCTTTCAGGAGGATTTCTCTTGTATAACTCATGGTCTTGAGTCATATTTGCGAAATCTTAACCTTTTGTAAACTCAAGTTGATATTTTGTAATGTAAATATTTTAAACTCGATTATGTATCCAATTACATGTATGTGTTTGCGGTAATCATATGCTTTGGAAACCAGTGAACGTCGCGCCTCGCGTTTCCGCCCTGGCGGGGTGTGACAGAACTTGGTATCAGAGCCATTGATTATAGCGAACTAGGTGTCTAAAATGGAACCTAGTCTATAATTTGAATGACTCACTAAAATGTTTTCATTGCATAACCAGTCATCATGTCATGTGGATATTGTAGTCATAAGTATGTCGTCACATTCACACTCTGACCCTGAATCCAACGAGGAACTTTCCGCCACACGCCCCAAAAATCGAGTACAAGTACGCAACTCCACACCACCTAATGTTGCATTGGGAGAACTGTCTATCGTCTATCGAAAGAAAAGCGGAGGACCAGTTAAGGTACAAAGTGCTAGGAAGAAGGTTCGACTTCCGCGCAAGAGAACTCTAGCAGCCCGTGACCCGGAGGACTTGGAGACTGGTGAAGAACCATCTAGGAAACGACCCTGTTACCACCCTACCGTGGGGACTATCCGTTGGATTCCCCATACCCTGGCACGATGGAAAGAGATGGAGAGCATCCCATCTACCTTTGAGCTCGGAGAGTCTTCCAACTCCCCAACACCCCTACCCCACACTGGGGAAGCCATGGAGCTCACAGTGCCTACATTAGTAGCACGCGTTCATACGCACGAGGAGCGTCTTGATGATCTCCTAGATGATATTCGGGCACAGGGGGATGCAACCATGCGCTTACGTCAAGGGCTCGGATCTCGAGTACAGACTCTGGAGGATAGCACTCGAGACATACAGGGTGCCACTAACTACCTCGAGTTGAGAGCTGATATGGACTGGCAGTTCACTCTCACGGTCCGAGAAATGGTGGAGGCGTTGGAGGAGAGGACTTTGGCTGCAGAATTTGTGGCAAGAGCTAGGACTTGCCATGATGATTGGGTTGTACTCTCACTTCTTCTTTTAAACCTATTATGGGCGGGTTGTGCCCATAGCACATTATGTAGTTTAAAACTTTGGTACTGATGTGGTCATGAGAACCCATCCCTTTTGTATCCTTGTCTTTTGGAACAATGTACTATATATGTTTTAACTATGTATGTGATGGTTTATGTTGTAATGATGGTTGTTCACGTTTGATGTTGTTGTATCCCTATGTCATGATCTATCATTATTTTTATATAATGTTATTTCTTTTTAATTGATATGTTAGAAAGAACGTCATGGCACCTAAACGAAGGACGCCCCGTAACACTACTAGTGGCAACAACGAGACAATTTCCCCAAACATAGAACAACTCATAGCACAAGGAGTAGCTGCCGCCATGGAGCAGTATGAAGCAAATCGAAATAGTGGAGGAGGAAATGGCAGCGGTACTGGCGGAGGAGGTGCAGGAGGTAGTGGTACAGCAGGAGGTGGAGGTTCCGGAAGTAATAAAAATAATTAAGCCATAACGCATAGTCATGATCCGAATTAATGACGTTATGACTTGTGATCCTGCAGATGCTCCAAATAGGAAGTGCACCTACAAGGCCTTCCTATCCTGCAAACCCCGAAATTTTAATGGCACCGAGGGTGCAGTAGGACTAATGAGATGGATAGAACAGATGGAGTCAGTGATTGATATAAGTGAATGCACAACTGACTGCATGGTGAAGTATTCTACATGTACGCTCACTGATAAAGCTTTAACTTGGTGGAATACTCAAATGAAGACTTTGGGGAGAGAGACGGCGTACCAATTATCTTAGGAAGATTTGAAAAACATGATGATTGAGGAATACTGTCCTCGGAACGAATTGCAAAAGATTGAAACTGAGATGTGGAACCTACAGATGATAGGAGATGATGTAGCGGGATACACCGACCGCTTCAATGAATTGGCACTTCTGGTACCGCATATGGTTACACCAGAACATAAGCGTGTTGAGAGGTATCTATGGGGCCTTGCGCCTCAAATTCGTAGCATGGTAACATCATCCAATCCAATAGATGCCAAGAGTGCTATAACTTTAGCATTCAAACTAAAGGATGATGCAGTACGTAATGAATTGTTTGTGAGGAAGGTAGATCTGGGGAGAAAAGGAAATGGATGGGAAATTCAAATAACAAATCTGGAAAACAAGAGTTTAAGAAACAAGGAACTGTGAAGTCTTTTGCAGCCAACACAGTGGAAAGAAAGGAGTATGATAGGGGCCTACCAAGATGTAAGAGGTGTGGAAATCATCATGCCGGTGTTTGCATCAAGTGTGGAAAATGCGACAAGTTTGGTCACACCACTCAAGCTTGTCGAACTAACAACCGAATAGGGAGAATTAAACCGGGATGTTTCGTATGTGGTGACTTGAAACATTTCAAGAAGGATTGTCCCAAGTGGAAGAATCAGAACAATGCTCAGGCACCAGGGAGGGCATTTGTGATGGGTGCAAGGGACGCATGCCAGGACCCGAACATTGTCACTGGTACGTTCCCGATAAATAATCATTGTGCCTCTGTACTTTTTGATTCGGGTGCGGATATGAGCTTTGTGTCGAATAATTTTAAATCCTTACTCGGTATTAAGGCCAGCAAACTAGATCAAAGTTATACAATTGAATTAGCAAATGGGAAATTAATAGGAACCGGAGAGGTCATTAGGGGTTGTACTTTATGTTTAGCAAACCAGTATAGACCTTCTACCCGTCGAACTAGGAAGTTTTGATATTGTTATTGGCATGGATTGGTTAACAAAGAATCGTGCCGAGATCGTATGCTTCGAGAAGATTGTACGTATCCCACTACCAAGCGGAGAAATTCTTTCAATTCAAGGCGAAAGGTGTAGAACGATGTTAAAGACGATAAACTGCATGAAAGCTCATAAGTATCTACGCAAGGGTTATTGTGCATTCCTGGCTCACATCGTCGAGAAGGAACCCGAAGAACGTCGAATTGAGGACATACCAATCGTCCGAGATTACACGGAGGTATTTCCCGAAGACTTACCTAGAATACCACCATCAAGACAAGTCGAGTTTCGGATCGACCTAGTACCAGGAGCCGCACCAGTTGCACGATCCCCGTATTTGTCTAGCCCCTTCCGAGATGCAGGAAATGTCGAGCCAACTACAAGAGTTACTTGACAAAGGTTTCATAAGACCGAGTTTCTCACCATGGGGAGCCCCGGTCCTGTTTGTAAAGAAAAAGGATGGAACCTTTAGAATGTGCATTGATTACCGGGAATTGAACAAGCTGACAATCAAAAATCGGTATCCTCTTCCTCGAATAGACGATTTGTTTGATCAACTTCAAGGTTCCAGTTTCTATTCTAAAATTGATCTACGATCAGGGTATCATCAACTGAAAATTCAGGAAGAAGATATACCAAAAACGGCTTTTAGGACTCGTTACGGTCACTACGAGTTCCTAGTTATGCCATTTGGCTTGACTAATGCACCAGCTGTTTTCATGGATCTCATGAACCGCGTGTGCAAGCCGTACTTGGATAAATTCGTGATTGTGTTTATCGATGACATATTGATATATTCACGAACCAAGGAGGAACATGAACATCATTTGAAATTAATCTTGGAACTACTCAGGAATGAGAAGCTTTATGCCAAATTCTCTAAGTGTGAGTTTTGGATCCAAGAGGTTCACTTTCTCGGACACGTCATCAATAAGAATGGTATTCACGTAGACCCATCTAAGATTGAAGCTATCAAAAACTGGGAAGCACCAAGAACTCCGACTGAGGTGCGTCAATTTCTGGGTTTGGCTGGTTATTACGGGCAATTTATTGAGAATTTTTCAAAGATAGCCTTGCCTTTGACCACGTTAACTCAGAAGGATAAAAAGTTTGATTGGACTGATAAACAAGAATCAACGTTTCAATTGCTGAAGCAAAAACTTTGCAGTGCACCCATCCTATCCCTTCTAGAAGGAACTGACAATTTCATCGTGTACTGCGACGCATCACACCAAGGTCTGGGATGTGTATTAATGCAGAAAGAAAAAGTTATAGCGTATGCATCCAGACAGCTAAAAGTACATGAGAAAAATTATACGACACACGATCTAGAATTGGGTGCTGTCGTGTTTGCACTCAAGATTTGGAGACATTACTTATACGGTACAAAATGTACTATCTTTACAGACCACAAGAGTCTCCAGCACATCTTTAATCAGAAAGAACTCAACATGAGGCAACGTTGTTGGGTAGAACTACTGAATGATTACGACTGTGATATCAAGTATCACCCTGGCAAGGCAAACGTCGTAGCAGATGCCTTGAGTCGTAAAGAACGAGTTAAAACACTCCGTGTTCGTGCCCTAGAATTGACAATTCATACGAGTCTCACGACTCAAATCCGGATGGCACAACAAGAGGCAATCAAAGAAGAGAACATTCAGGATGAAGCTTTACGAGGAATGATAAAGCAGTTGGAACCAAAATCAGATGATACTTTATACTTTGCAAATAGAATTTGGGTGCCGTGTTTTGGTAATTTACGGGAGTTGGTTATGGACGAAGCCCACAAGTCCAGGTACTCCATTCACCCAGGTTCGGATAAAATGTATAAGGATTTGAAAGAACTCTACTGGTGGCCGAACATGAAAGGAGAAATTGCTATTTATGTCGGTAAGTGCCTGACATGTTCAAAAGTAAAGGCAGAACATCAGAAACCGTCAGGATTGTTACAACAACCCGAGATACCTCAATGGAAATGGGAACAGATTTCCATGGATTTCATTACAAAGTTACCCAAGACGTCGAGCGGGTATGACACTATATGGGTAATCGTCGATCGTTTGACGAAATCAGCTCATTTTCTACCCATCAAAGAGACGGATAAAACCGAGAAACTTGCAAGGCTCTATATTAAGGAAATTGTGGCTAGGCATGGAGTACCGATTTCTATTATCTCTGATAGAGACAGCAGGTTCGTGTCTAGAATCTGGAAATCATTACAAGAAGCCATGGGCACACGTCTTGACATGAGCACGGCATATCACCTGCAAACAGATGGTCAAAGCGAAAGGACCATTCAAACTTTAGAGGATATGTTACGTGCGTGTGCAATTGATTTCGGTGGAAATTGGGATACTCATTTGCCGCTAGCTGAGTTTTCATACAATAATAGTTACCACACCAGCATCAAAGCCGCTCCGTTTGAGGCTTTGTATGGTCGAAAATGTCGTTCACCGCTTTGTTGGGCAGAAGTTGGTGACAAGCATTTAACCGGTCCTGAAGTTATTCAAGAGACCACGGACAAGATTTTCAAAATCAAGGATCGTCTGAAGGCCGCCCGTGACAGACAAAAGAGTTACGCGGATAACAGACGAAGACCTTTAGAATTCCAAGTGGGAGACAAAGTCATGTTAAAGGTCTCACCTTGGAAAGGAGTTGCAAGATTTGGCAACCGTGGCAAGCTTAACCCTAGGTACGTTGGACCGTTTGAAATATTGGCTAGGGTTGGCCCTGTAGCTTACAAGCTCAAGTTGGCACAAGAACTAAGCAATACGTTTCATGTGTCAAATCTCAAGAAGTGCTTATCAGACGACACATTAATTATACCGTCTGATGAGATTCACATAGACGAGAAGTTGCACTTCATTGAGGAACCTATGGAAGTCACAGATTGGAAGGTTCAGAGAACAAGGTGCAGCCGTGTTAAGCTGGTCAAGGTACGTTGGAATTCAAAGCGCGGCCCCGAGTATACGTGGGAGCGGGAAGATAAAATGAAATCCAAGTACCCGTCATTGATTACAAACACTCCAAGCCAGAGTGACAAGAACTGAATTTCGGGACGAAATTCTCTGTAACATGGGGAGAATGTGACACCCAACATTTCAGGTCAATATCCACATTTCATAAACGCACGTTCATAATTATTATTTTCTGATATTTTATTTTGACTAAGTAAAGTCAAGAAGTCTAGCAAAGAAGTTTATTCCAAGTCTAGTAAATCTTAAAGAATTACTAAAAAAAAAAAAAAAAAAAGTAAGCAGAATAACCCTACTTAATACGAACGTTAATGGTTAAACTAAATAACCAGAAATATATATATATATATATATATATATATATATATATTACACAAAATTTACGTTGAACCAAGATGTTAATAATTTCTTCAATGAGCCATAAAATGGTTAAAAATTTTAATACCGTGAAGAATCGAAACCGAATTAAATTGCCATTTGGAACTCTAATTGATACTAATACCATTAATAAATTAATACTTAAAATTGGTTATCATTAATCCCAAACTATTTTCTTGACTTTCTCGGCCGAGAGTCAGGGGAGCCATTCTCCCACTTGCAAATTCACTCAAATTTCCGATAAAAACCATACCTCCTCAGTACCAAATCTCTCAATCCCTTTCAAACCTTCTCATTTTCTTACGGCAAATTCCTAATTCTCCTTCATCTTGAAGTCCAGTTTTAAAGCGAAATCCACCATATTTCGGTGCTATAAGAAGAGTTCCAAATGTTGTCTCAAGATCATTCTCTGTTTCTCTAGAAATCACCATTCTCTGTTTGAGGTAAAAACTCAATATTATTCATTTCATTTTCTTTAAAACCGTAGCTGAACATACAAATCGTTCAAACGCAAGTAAGATAACAAGAAAAGTGTGTCAAATTCAAGATTTGAACATAAAAATATACAGGACGAATTATGTCAATCAAAGTGCAGTAATCGAAACTAGGAGTTTCGATACCTATTCACTCGAAACAAGGAGTTTCGATACCTATTTACTCAATCAAAACTAGGAGTTTCGATACCTGTTCAATCGAAAGGAGAAGTTTCGATACCTATTTACTCAATCGAAACTAGGAGTTTCGATACCCGTTTACAATCGAAACTAAGCAGTTTCGATACTGATTACCCAATCGAAAGTAGGTAGTTTCGATACTATTCTTGCCAATCGAAACTAGGTAGTTTCGATACCTGTTTTGCTCAGTCGAAACTAGGAAGTTTCGACATCTGTTCTGTTTAATCGAAACTAAGAAAGTTTCGATACCTGTTCATCAGCGCCATGGAGCAGTAACTCAGAATTATTTTTATAACGAAACAAGGGTTGGAAAAACTAAAAAGATATTTAAAACAAAAGCAATCAGATCTGCTAAGTCGGGTGAACAATTTGCGTTTAAGACGGGTAGTCTTAACGTGTATGTTATCCTTGTGTAATTAGGATACGGATAGGCGAGTCTGCCGATTATTCAAATATTTGCTAGCATTCATATTGTCAAGGTGAGTTTCACTAATCCCCCCTTTTCTAAGTTTTGAAATGATTTGGGGTGGAAACATACTTGTAAAAGAATTTTCGTATGTAAATGAATGAAACTAATGATCTGACCGTATGTATGTATTGAGGGAACAATAGAGCGCTTAAAGTCCTCGGAATAAAATTAGTAACCATTAGCTATGGACTTAGCCCGGGATTATATGAATAGTACTATTGGGGGTAACGCCTCCGGTCAAGGTTAGTCACGCTAACCAGGAGTCAAAATGGCCGAATGACCGCATATTGTCTTACTCGCAGAAAGGCGAGGGGAGGCACAGAATGTTGGGGTTTGGTTACGGTCTCGTACATTACATACTATTTTGTATTCCTTGCAAGCTTACAAATGGGGTCAATAGATCGGATTAGTAATCATATTCATTGGTAATACATGCAAAAGAGTTCTGATCAGGCTAATATGATCAGGTTTTAAAGTAAAGAGTTCTGATCAGGGTAAAGTAATCAGGTTTTAAAGTAAAGAGTTCTGATCAGGGTAAAGTGATCAGGTTTTAAACAAAAGAGTTCTGATCAGGTTAAAGTGATCAGGTTTAAACAAAAGAGTACTGATCAGGTTAAAGTGATCAGGTTTAACAAAGAGTTTTGATCAGAAAATGATCAGATTTAAACATTGGGTTTATGATAACTCTTTATAATAACTTGTGAACTCACCAACCTCGTGTTGACAATTTTAAGTATGTTTTTAGGAAATTGAACGTGGTCATCAGGTTAGCAATGTAGGATACATGCATGCACGTGGATACGGCTTTCAGGAGGATTTCTCTTGTATAACTCATGGTCTTGAGTCATATTTGCGAAATCTTAACCTTTTGTAAACTCAAGTTGATATTTTGTAATGTAAATATTTTAAACTCGATTATGTATCCAATTACATGTATGTGTTTGCGGTAATCATATGCTTTGGAAACCAGTGAACGTCGCGCCTCGCATTTCCGCCCTGGCGGGGTGTGACATCATCATTCAATTACAATTCATTCGTCATTCAATTACATAATATAACATAACTTGACAGCGGAAGTCTTAACACATATATTAAAGTGGGATGTTAGTCTTGTGTCAGGTAACCTTCACGCTATCGCACGACCCTTTCTTCCTTTACCTGAAATGTAATCATTCTAAACTTACTGACTTTACTTAACCAACCTGCTGCCTGCTGTCTACTGCCTGCGCACTTAGTAAGTGCGCAGGGACTTGCTCATGCGCACTTGGCAAGTGCGTAGGAGTCTTCCTCCTGCGTACTTGGTAAGTACGCAGGGACTTCCTCCAGCGTACTTGGTAAGTACGCAGGAATTCCTTCCTGCGCACTTGGTAAGTACGCAGTACCTGTTTCTTGGACCAAAATTCCGATGTTCTTGCATGCAAACCCGATCATGCCAATCTTACAATTTTCTTTGATCAAAACGTGCGGTTTTCATTCTTGATGCTATTTCTAAGCTTATTATCAAGTTTCATCCGTAAAAACATCATCTATTTAGCTAAAACTCGAGAAACCCCAAAATGAACAAAAACTCAGATTCTGGTTGAATCATTACCATGATTGAAGTTCTGATTCGGAGGTTTTGCTCACGAGCTCAGTTGTAACGTGCTCCTCAAATCTCGTGATGATCCGACGACTTTCTCTCTCTAGATCCGAGCTCCCTTTCTCTCTCTAAGATGGTGAGAATGAAGGTGAAATGAGCTAGTGAGCTTCCTTGCCCCTTTTATACCTGGGCTTCCCTCGGCCCGTTGGAGCCGAGCCCAAGCCCATCCGTTCTTATTTCGTTTTATAATGTTTAAATCTCCATCGTATTATTATTTACTTAGTTACTATTTTTGGGATGTTACAAGTCTACCCTCCTTAAAGAGGTTTCGTCCTCGAAACTGTTTATACGTCAAACAATTGAGGGTATAGTCCCCTCATCTCGTCTTCTTTTTCCCATGTGGCTTCTGATCCTTTTCTGTGCTTCCATTGTATTTTGACTAGCTGAATCGACTTATTGCGTAGTCGTTTCTCAGCCCGATCAAGAATTGCTATTGGTTCCTCTACATAATTCAAACTGTTATCCACCTCGATCTCGTCGTAAGGTATGTGAGCCGTGTCGTCAGCTAGGCACTTGCGTAAGTGCGACACGTGGAACGTAGGGTGGATTCCACTAAGCTCTACGGGAAGGTCGAGTCTGTAAGCTACTTGACCCACTCTCGCTAAAATCTTGAAAGGTCCGACAAACTTTGGACTTAGTTTGCCACGTTTTCTGAACCGAATGATTCCTTTCCACAGTGATACTTTCAACAATACCATGTCTCCCACTTGGAACTCTAAATCCCTCCTTCTCTTATCTGCGTACGATTTCTGTCTGTCCTTCGCGGCTTTCATTCGAGCTTTGATTTGATCAAATTTCTCAGAAGTAGCTTTGACCACTTCGAGACTTGCAAAATCCTTCTGTCCAATTTCCCCCCAACAAACCGTGGTCCTACATTTCCTCCCATACAACATTTCAAATGGTGGCACGCCAATAGTTGTGTGATAGCTGTTGTTATATGAAAACTCTGCCAATGGTAGATGGCTGTCCCAACTCCCACCGAAGTCAATGATACAGGCTCGGAGCATGTCCTCCAAGGTCTGAATGGTCCTTTCGATTGACCATCGGTTTGAGGGTGGTAAGCGGTGCTGATGTTCAATCTAGTGCCCATCGCTTCATTGAATTTCTTCCAAAACCTTGACGTGAATCTAGTATCCCTGTCAGACACAATCGACAGCGGCATACCATGTCTGCTCACAATTTCCTTGATAAAAATTTATGCTAGTCTTTCTGATGAAGAAGTCTCATGTATTGGCAAGAAGTGAGCACTTTTCGTCAAGCGGTCGACGATCACCCATATGGTATCATTGCCTTTAGCTGTTCGCGGTAGCTTGGTAATGAAGTCCATCGTGATCTCCTCCCACTTCCATTCCGGTATTGGTAATGGTTGCATTTTACCGCATGGTTTCTGGTGCTCGGCCTTGACTAGTGAACACGTTAGGCACTTGTTCACGTACTCGGTCACATCATTCTTCATGCCAGGCCACCAGTACTCTTTCTTCAAGTCTTGATACATTTTGTTTGTCCCGGGGTGGATAGAATAGCGAGACTTATCGGAGTAAATGGTGCATTTGACTCCATACAGATAGTGCCTCCATATTTTCAACGCGAAAACTACTGCTGCTAACTCTAAATCGTGTGTTGGGTAATTAACCTCGTGAATCTTTAGTTGTCGCGATGCGTAAGCAATTACTTTTCCTCGTTGCATAAGTACGCACCCCAAACCCTGCCCCGATGCGTCAGAATAGACTACCAAGTCTTCATTTCCCTCAGGTAGAGTTAAGACTGGAGCTTGGGTTAATCGTGCCTTAAGTTCCTCAAACGCGTTGTTTTGGGTTTGACCCCATTCATACTTCACTTCTTTCCGTGTCAACTTAGTAAGTGGCAAGGCTATTCTTGAGAAATCTTGAATGAACCTTCGATAGTAGCCTGCCAATCCTAGAAAACTTCGTATCTCTGTTGGTGTCTTTGGGATGTTCCATTCCTTTACTGTCTCGATCTTTGCAGGATCCACCATGATGCCGTTTGGGTTTATTACATGACCTAGGAATTGGACTTCCCTAAGCCAGAACGCGCATTTGGAGAATTTTGCGTACAACTTTTCCTGCTTTAGCACCTCCAGAACCTCCCTTAGGTGACAGTGGTGATCACCATCGCTTTTCGAATATACTAGTATGTCGTCTATAAAAACTATCACTGATCGATCCAACATCGGGGGTGAAGGGAGGGTTTACATGCAACCGAGGCAAAGTTGTTTATGATTGAATCTCAGAGGCACTCTTATCATTTGGTAGATCCAAGTCCATGGCCTATTTCGGGTTCACTCGGAGCTTTGGCAACCACCGTAGGAGGTGTGATGTACATGCACTCATTTCAAGGGGGTGCAACACTTCTCAGTTTGGGCCTAATCTTTATCCTATATACCATGTTCGGGTCGACATACTCTATTCATCAAGTCCATAAACGCTGCTGGTGCGTTGGTCAATCCGAAAGACATCACGAGAAACTCATAATGCCCATAACGCGTGCGAAACGCGGTCTTTGGTACGTCTTCCTCTCTTACTTTCAACTGATGGTAACCCGACCTAAGATCGATCTTTGAGAACCAACTCGCACCTTGCAGTTGATCAAAAAGGTCATCTATTCTAGGTAGTGGGTATTTGTTCTTTACTGTCCTCTTGTTCAGTTCACGGTAGTCAATGCACATGCGCATGCTGCAGTCTTTCTTCTTTACGAATAGTACCGGAGCGCCCCATGGTGAAATGCTCGGTCTAATAAATCATTTTTCTGTTAATTCTTGTAGTTGAGACATCAATTCTTTCATTTATGACGGAGCCAATCGGTAGGGGGCTTTGGCAACGGGCTCAGCTCCTGGCAGTAAGTCAATCTGAAATTCTATTTCCCGATCGGGTGGTAACCCAGGTAGATCCTCAGGGAATACTTCCGGAAAGTTGCACACCACAGGTACATTCTTGAGTTCATTCATTTTCATTATATCATCAATAACATATGCCAGATAAGCTTCGCAACCGCGTCTCATGTAACTTTTGGCCTTGATCATCGAGATGATGTTCGGCATCGTGCAATTCCAATCCCCATAAACCGTAATTGGACTGCCGCTAGGAGCTTTGAGGTGTATCCTCTTACGTTTACATATGATTTGAGCTTCGTTGGCAGCTAGCCAATCCATACCCAATACTATATCGAATCCTCCTAAGGTAAGAAGGAATAATCTAGAAGGGAACTTATGACCCTCTATTTCTATGATGCAATCCTCTGTTACTTGAAATACTGCCGAATTTTTACCAACGGCAGTTTGTACGCTAAAAGCCTTTACTATAGTGTTGATAGTGCATCCTAGTTTACGACTAAATGCATTGGATATAAAACTTTTACTAGCACCAGAGTCAAATAAAATAGCAGCATGTTCATCATTAACTAGAAACGTACCTGACACGACATCAGGATTTCCCCTTGCTTCCTCCTCAGTTAAGGCATAGGCCCGAGTCCTAGCCTGCGGCTGTTTCTTTTCCCTCTCTTTTCCCGAACCAGATTGGCCGGCCTTCCTGCAGTTCTTTGTCAGATGTCCAAACAATCCACATACTTGACATTTGACGTCCTTCAAACAATCTCGGGAGTAGTGCCCCGGCCTCCCGCACTTATAACACACGGTGGTGCCTATTCAACACTCGCCCAGATGTTGCTTTCCACATCTCTTGCATGTTTCATATCCGTCCAACCTTGGTTTCTTAATTTCAGCTGTTTCTTTCCCTTTTTCGGTGCCTCTAGACGGGTTCTCCCACTTTCTCTTTTGTGTCTCAGGTGCCGGGTCCTCATTGGCATAATCGTCGTAGACGATTCCAGACAGGTTGACTACCGACTCGAAGGTCGATGGTAGATTAGCTTTTACATGAACACGGACCCTTTGCGGCAGACCCTTGACATAGTATTTGATCATACGTTCTTCAGTTTCCACCAAGTGTGGTACCAGCTGGGCCAGCTCGTTGAATCTTGAAGTATACTGGCGATGAGTCTTGTTACCAGCCTTGAAGTTTAGGAACTCGTTCTCCACACGATCAATCTCATTTTGTGGGTAGAACTTTTGGATTATGAGCTTTTTCAGTTCTTCCCATGTCATTGACTTTGTTCTTTGGATGTTTCTCCACCAACCTAGCGCTTCATTGGTGAAAGAATGAGCAACATATTTGACCGCCTGATCCGGTCGGCACTCGCTGATGTTGATTACAGCGTTCATCCTCTCAATCCATTCGAAAGTAGCCACCGAATCCTTGGTTCCATCAAACTTAGGTGGGTCTCCGTCCTTGAAACCTTTGTAAGTACACCCACGATTGCTTGATGCCACTTTTACTTCATCCCCGTCACTGTCATAAATTTTCTCTTCATTTTTCCCTTCATCCTCTTCTTTGCTTTTCTTTAATGCCTCAGATAGTAGGTCAGGCAATATGTTCTTCAGAGTAAGTACGACCTCGCGGGCAATAGCATCTCTGACTTCGGGTTCTAACTGTATAGGCCCTGGACTATTGTTCCCTGTTGGTGTCACATCTGTTTCGTGCACACTCTCAGTGTGTTCTGCGTGCACACTCTCTTCCTCTTCATGTCTTTGCTTCAATGGAGGTCTACCTACTCGGCCAGTGCGACCGCCTCGTCATCTTGTTCTTCCTCCACCAGCCATAAATTCTTAATTTCCTGATAGTTATAAAGGGAATACATCAATGTCATTTCTTCAGATCATAGTTTGGAACAGTACGAGCAAGGTAAATTATTAATTACAGTGACCGGTTTGTGATTACTAATTTACATTGCTTTTCGGGTTCAAAACTCTTCAAATGGGTTGTGACATTGACATCTATTTGTTCTAAGTTAAGGTATCTATTCTTATCCAAGAGCATTAACTTTAGTACTTACTTACCGTGCTGCGTTGGCGTTGGTTACCCATACTGACATCCGTGCATCGGTCCCATAATCAGTTTGAGTCCAGACATTTAGGGATGTCTGAATCTCTCAAACTATTGCTCTGATACCAACTTGTAAGGCCCCTTTCCCGGGTTACCTTACTCGTTGGATTTACTCATAAACATAGTCATAAATACTGAACTTAAATTAAGAACATTCATCATTCAATTACAATTCATTCATCATTCAATTACATAATATAACATAACTTGACAGCGGAAGTCTTAACACATATATTAAAGTGGGATGTCAGTCTTGTGTCGGGTAACCTTCACGCCATCGCACGACCCTTTCTTCCTTTACCTGAAATGTATACTAAAAGTCAGCTAACGCTGGTGAGTTCTAGTTTAAAGACAATCATACATAATGTATATATGTATATTCGTACTTTTAAATATTCTTTACTTTACTATTCTCACATAACATTCATTGAGGGTATATACATGTGTACATACATACTTTCTTTGAGAGAACACATATTGGCCATAATCTTAAGGGAGATCAACCCGTCATACTTGTCACGAATGTCACGAAGACATCGTTGTCAGAACTACCATCGTAGCCCATTTCATTACCGTCCGGCTCTAGAAAACCGTCCGTCATTCATTAATCCGTCCGGCAACCTTTGTCCGCCCGCTCTTTACCGTCCTACCGTCGTAGTCCGTCATTTTGTCCGTCTGCCCTAGGGCATCCGTTTCCCACGCGACCATTATGTATGCAACCGTTCTACATTAGTTAAGGCATGTGCTTCGACCGTTCATTAATACCTTTTCATACGTCCTAGCTTGCGAAGGAACGTTTTTGTCCCGGTTGCAAAATAGTCACGTGGTCGTCCGTCTACCGAAGTAGCCGTTGTCATAGAAGGGTTTATAACGTTTACATTCATTCATAGCATGCAATATATATGTAATATAAAGCAAGATTTCATTCTTTTACGTTATGTCCTTCTTTCATTCATTCTTTAAAAATCATACGCTTCTTTCTTTATTCATAATTCATTCTCATATATAAGTATTTATATATATACGTATGATCACATTGACATGCTCATGCGCACTTGGCAAGTGCGCAGGAGTCTTCCTCCTGCGTACTTCCTACGTACTTGGTAAGTACACAGGAATTCCTTCCTGCGCACTTGGTAAGTACGCAGTACCTGGTTCTTGGACCAAAATTCCGAAGTTCTTGCATGCAAACCCGATCATGCCAATCTTACAATTTTGTTTGATCAAAACGTGCGGTTTTCATTCTAAATGCTATTTCTAAGCTTATTATCAAGTTTCATCTGTAAAAACATCATCTATTTAGCTAAAACTCGAGAAACCCCAAAATGAACAAAAACTCAGATTCTGGTTGAATCATTACCTGGATTGAAGTTCTGATTCGGAGGTTTTGCTCACGAGCTCAGTTGTAACGTGCTCCTCTAATCTCGTGACGATCCGTCGACTTTCTCTCTCTAGACCCGAGCTCCCTTTCTCTTTCTAAGATGGTGAAAATGAAGGTGAAATGAGTTAGTGGGCTGCCTTGCCCCTTTTATACCTGGGCTTCCCTCGGCCCGTTGGAGCCGAGCCCAAGCCCATCCGTTCTTATTTCGTTTTATAACATTTAAATCTCCATCGTATTATTATTTACTTAGTTACTATTTTTGGGATGTTACAAAACCATTACTATGGACTTCCCATTCAGGTGAAAACGCTTATAGACCACACCCAACCCCAAATACAGTTACAATTTGATCAAACCGCGACTGAAATTCAAATTTCGAATAGTTTGACTTCTTAGAAGTCAAAACGCGTTTAAATCAACCTTCAATCTAGTAACCAGATGGAATTAGCACCCATAAATCACGCTCTAATACATCTCGCATGTACCTGGTATAATAGCGTGACCCAATTCACTCCCAATTGATCGAATTCACGCGTTATTCGCTCCGACGGCCGTTACCTCCAAATCAAAAATCAAATCGTGTACTCAGGATGAAATTAAACGAATTAAAGTACATACCCACCTTCGCCAACCCCATTGCAACCAAAATCACACCCCACGTCACCTCTGTGCGTCGATGGAACCCCAAGAAGCCGGCTTCTGACGGTTTAGCCGGCAGCCCTTGACAATCCACCATATCAGGTAATACTTGTGTCATTTGATCCGCTTTTGTATGCACATCATTAGCCCGATGTCATTTCATCGTGACCGATCGTATCGAATTAGAATTCGAGACGGATTCATGACCTGTTAATACGGGATTTGAATTTGGTTTTAATTTAATTAACGTTTTTAAATTTGTGGAATCCCTATATGACCAGCGAAACCGCCGGTCCGACTGGTTAAGCCACTGCGCCATCGGACCCGGTGGCGTGGGTTCGAAACCCACAACCCCAGCCTTTTTGCGTGCGTATCAAACCTAGACCCGGCTCATTCCCAATTTTATATTAAAAATAATTCGAACCAAATTTGTATCAGGGATGCGCCCCTGGTCCAGCGGTTTACGCTTGTAACCTTCACCGGGCAGACCCGGGTTCGATCCGGGCCAGCCCCAGTTATTTTTAAAGTCAGTTTTTAAAACTCCAAAAATGTTATAAACAAATATTTTTATAAACCTTACAATATTTATAACAGGATAAAACCAGATTTATTAATTTTCAATATAAATTCAGTTTTATTTCTAAATTAGTTGTTAAACTTGTATATTAAAATTTTAAAACAAAAATCTAAATATTTAAATTATTTTCCAAATAAAAACAATCGATTTTATAAAAGTTATAAAATATAACTTTATTTAAAACAATCAAGATACTTATTTCTAAAGGATAAATAAATAAATAAAAATTTATTTATTATAACCTACAAAGTTAAATGTATATTTATCATTTAAACCCGACACATAAATATTACTTACACAACTTCATACTTACATACCTTTATAAATAAATAAATAAATAAAGTAACAATTATTTATTTAATTTATATTTATTTCAAATTGTTTTCATTTAGACTATACTTAAATAAACCGAATAACTACATTATTTTGTAACTAGAATAATTAAATAATAATTATTTGATTTAATTATTCAAATCCAAACCCTAATTTAAAAATATTTTAAACTATTCATTTCAAATTGTTTTCATTTTTATTCAACACCTACACAACCCTTTTTCAAAATTCGACACGAACTCATTATATAATTCCTTATACCCACATCCATTGAAACCCTAGACTTTGATTTAGACATTTTATTAATTCATGTTCACACGCAATTCACTTTAGGTTAACGTTGTGCGTACAAGGATCACGTTACTACCTAGTCTCTTGTGTTAGCTACACCTTTGAATCAAGTGAGTATTACATAACCCCTTTTACTCTTTTACACTTTCTGGGGTGAATCATGAACTCTATACAAACAATTGCTTACGTTTACACAAACTACACAAACACAAATCCTCTTTACATTCATGTGTGCAAATTTGAGTTTTATGTTTGAGTGCTAGGTGTGTTAACTTTTGTGTGCAATTTATGTGCAATCATTAACTATTCAAGCTGACGGTTAACAATGACAGATCTATTGAGTCTGACAAACCCACCCAGATTGGGGTGATTGTTACCGACAACACAATTTGCATGCTAGTTACAAATGTTTGATTATACTTTAGTTACACAATAGCTGCTCCCCATAAATGCCTTATTTTATCATGTTATGTAAGGATTTGATTATTTATATCTACACACTATTTATGTATAAACCTATGTATGCTCACAAACTTTTTAGTTGACCTTACTTTATTCATGTTTCAGGTGCTAATGTTCGATCAAGGCTTGCTATACATAGGCTTTCGGACTTAGTTAACTTTTAATCAAGAACAATTTGTATTTCATTTATGTACTTTGAATTTGTTTATGTTTGTTTGAATTGAAATGGATTTAATATATTACAATTTAGTCAACCTTGAGCTCATGGACAGTCCACATGTCCCGCCCCGACGTATTCCGCCGTCGGTTGGGGTGTGACAGATTAGTATCAGAGCCTTGGTTATAGGGAATTAGGTTATTAGTCACTTTTGACCTAGACGATAACCTTAGGACACCCATATAATGACATGCTACTACATGCTACATGATTACTTCTTGTGTGAATATTCCGACATGCTATCATAAGTAATTACACTACCCGATACAATATTTAATAATTTATGTGTCACACTGCCTGATAACTTTTGTTCTATATTCATGCTATCTATTTGATTCATTTAAGTGCTATCCAAAGTTTCAACACACACATAATGTCACCACCTCTTGTGATCTAAATCTAAACTATTGGGCCTAAAGCCCATTAATAATAAACTAGAAGCCCACTTACCCTCCAAGAAGAAGAAGCCTACTACAATATATAAGCCTCACTTTCGGGCCTCAAAGCCCAGTCCACAACAATTCTCATCATGACCATGAGCCCAACAATAGTGCTATTAATACATGATGGTTGGAAGAGTGTGTAGGCCCATGAGAGATTCTGGCTAAGGAAAGACAGAGTACTTAAGAGTGTCTTAGTGACCCACCCCTCTTTCCTGGGAATTCTCCTCAGGGATGCATTGCTTATAGGTCAAGTGTATTTCTAAAATACTATTGTGAAGACTCGGTGTTATGACTAGTCAAACTCTAAACCTATGAGAATTCCTATATTTAACACTCAGTATTTTATTATCACTTACAACCTTTTCGTTGTTTCTCTGCTAGACATGAACTCCTACTCTTCTTCCTCCCCAGTATACCGTCCTGGAGCAGAGTCTGATTGGGAAGAAAACAGCAGGTCACCCGTGTACTCGGTCACCACCACCCCCAGCTGCCAGGCCAAGGTTTGATGTAAGGGCAGATTGGGCTAGGAACACCGGTCCAAGACTTCGAACACCTAGATCACCCCCATTAAGAGACCCGTATCTGGTGCCCGACCCGTATCATCCTAACCCTTGGGTAAGGCATACCATGGCACCCACTAGTGCTATGGGAATTCCAATCAATGACGTTCACCAATATGTGAGGACCGCAGAATTTGAGAGGCAAAGGATGGAGCATGAGGTAATGCACGACTTACAAGGACAAAGAATGGATAGCCTAGCAAACCAATTAGGGTACCAAAAGGAATTAATCTCTATCCCCGAAAAAGAAATACTGGAACATCGCACGGAGACAGCTAAAGTCGAGGCCAGATCAGCTACCCGAGTGACCATAGCGGTGCTCGTCTTAGGAATTATTCTCCTTCTAGTGGAAGGCTACAAGAGACGTTAACAAAATTATTTTCCATTATTTATTGTCTTTAAATTTTCAGTTTGAGAACCATTTCCCTATGTTTTGAGTAATGTTTAACATCTCAGCATTTAATCAATTTTATATATTTCAACTCTAAAGTTATTATTCATTTATTTGACCCGTTGAGTGTGAATCACACCCATCATATTCTCATCAAGATTTCCCAAGTATCACCTTCTTCATTCAATACGATATAGTACACTACCAACAATCTCCTTCGTAAACAACTCATCCTACTAGATTTAAACAACCTCGTTATTTTCAAACCAAATGTTTATCAAACTTTTAGATAGTATCAAAAATATAAATTTTCCATAAACCTTTTCACCTTATAAGGAAACTTAATACGACCTGTCTTATAAAAGCAGTATTTCAAATTGATAAATAATTATGACTTTTCTTGTTAAATCAATTATTTCTAAACCTTGGTTAAATTAATATACCACTACCTGTTTAGCCATTGTAAATCATGATTTAAGTTATATAACCCCTATTTTCTTAAATATTTTTATAAAAAGGCTTTCATGTAATTACCCATTTACTTAGTCGACCCCTCACTTTCACCCTCATATCCACCCACAGACAATTACTTATTTACAAACAAAATCAGTTATTCGGAAACATACTACTAAGAATATTTCCAGAACCTCCTCGTTATCTTTCACTTGCCGCTCCAAGAGACGATCCATACCGCGAAGACGTTAACCATCCGTACAAACCTCAACGAGATTTAAAGAGCTAGAACCTAACTACCACCTCTTACACAAACGCCAAATAACACGCTTGTCCGCAACACTCGATCACATACAAAACTCGTTAGTATATGTCACAAACGAAATTCAATAACTTACGTATGCACGTTCACAAGATACACAGCACGATCATATAATACATGAAACTAGTTTATGTGCAAATCACAATTTACTGGATTGATCACATAACCCACGAAACCTGTTTATTTGCAATACATATGCTACGAGCTTGAACACATAATACATGAAACTTAGTTGTTTGCAATATACATGGTACATAACAATTGATTGTTTTATATACAATACTTGATTGACCATTAGAACATGAAACTTATTTGGTTACAAAGTACATGATACTACATTACTTACATTACACATGAAAGATTATTGGTTTACAAAATACATAATACTAGGTTTTAACACCATACATGAAATTCATTTCTTGCAATACACATGATACTACATTGTTTACATTACACGTGAAGGCTTGCTGATTTACAAAATACATGATGTCTAGTTGCTCACATTACACAAGAAACCTATTCGATTACAAGCTACATGACGCTAGACCATACATGAAACTTGTGTGTTTACATTATACACGAAACTAAATTGCTTACAATTGTTGCAATTAACTGATTACATTATACACAAGGCATGGTCATACGCTTTGTTCACCAAAGTTGAAAACCATAACACATTGAAGCTACTCGGTGTTTGACGTATTCTTGTTCAAACTCGAGGAAGCTGTAACACTTTAAAACAACTTGGTGTTTGACGTATTCTTGTTCAAACATGAGTAAACTATGGAACTTCAAGTTATACTACCTTATTACCCTTTAGTTGCTAACTGTCCTGCCTACTTAAGGACATGGTTACTTCTTAGCAACTTATATGTGAAAACAATAGACATGAACTAAGTGATTTTGTGCCCTTTTGGCCCACACACAACGGAAGGATCTATACGGACCATACGTGATTCGAGTAATTACAGGTGCACACGTAATTATAAAAATCAGCGCATGGAAAACATAGCGAATTTTGTCGTGTGTTGTGACCAAAAACCCTATCACGATATGTAACAACGAAACGAATGTGATATGATAAGGGCATGGTGGATACGCCGATGGTACTTCCTATATATAAGTGCTCTATCATATTATCAGAAGTAGCGTTGTTCGTGTCACGTGAAGTTTTGACCTAGACCAATGTCTGTTAAAATCTTTTATCCACCGACAATTCTTGAGCATATTAGACTACCTTTTTAAACAAATCCTGATCGTCAAATTCCCATCAAATCCATTCCATGTAAGGCATTTCACCTTTATATTTTTCGACAGATCTCTCCTAAACTCTCTTGAATCCAAAAAATTCACTGATGTCATTCATACTTAATTTGAGCTATAGAGCAAAAATCTTGTTATCTATCATACTCCTCAAACCAGCAATAAAAACACAAACTCATTTCCCTTCTGATTTAGTAGTCTCCACTATTTAAATTTCTGGACGAAATTCCCTTAACATGGAGAGACTGTAACATCCATGATTTTCTAATACTATTTTAAGATATTTTATACAATAATGGAGCATTATTTCAAACTTGTTTTGCCGGACAACATATGTAACACTAATTATTTTTTTCACGTGGCAACTTGGAGTTCCAACCTTACATAAACATGTTATACTCCTAGTTAGACTTAAATAAACAAATATATATACAACTATGTATATATACATGTATGTTTTAATAAACAAATCAATATATATATATAATTGGCGAGTTTTAATCCTATATTTACAACTTTTATCATATATATATATATATATATATGTATCTATTTATAAAATATATGCAATCATTTATACATTGGATTTAATGTTTAAAACTTTATAAGTTTTATTTAAATCAATTTTGTTAGTAACTAAAATAAATTAATAAATAGGTCTTGAACCCTCAACTCGAACCCCACCCTTACAAGCGAACCTTTGGCTTAGATCCGAACCCATATGACTCAGTTTGGACCCCCATTTGTCATTTTTGACTTTAAAAGTCAACAAGGCCCAAATCAAGGAATTTCCCTCATTAAGAATCGCCAAAAAACCATTACTATGGACTTCCCATTCCGGTGCAAACGCTTATAGACCACACCCAACCCCAAATACAGTTACAATTTGATCAAACCGTGACTGAAATTCAAATTTCGAATAGTTTGACTTCTTAGAAGACAAAACGCGTTCAAATCAAACTTCAATCTAGTAACCAGACGGAATTAGCACCCGTAAATCACGCTCTAATACATCTCGCATGTACCTGGTATCATAACGTGACCCAATTCACTCCCAATTGATCGAATTCACGCGTTATTCGCTCCGACGGCCGTTACCTCCAAATCAAAAATCAAATCGTGTACTCAGGATGAAACTAAACGAATTAAAGTACATACCCACCTTTGCCAACCCCATTGAAAATCTCTCTGCAACCAAAATCACACCCCACATCACCTCTGTGCGTCGATCGAACCCCAAGAAGCCGGCCTCTGACGGTTTAACCGGCAGCCATTGACAATCCACCATATCAGGTAATACTTGTGTCATTCGATCCGCTTTTGTATGCACATAATTAGCCCCATGTTATTTCATCGTGACCGGTCGTATCGAGTTCGAATTCGAGACAGATTCATGACCTATTAATACGGGATTTGAATTTGGTTTTAATTTAAATAACGTTTTTAAATTTGTGGAATCTCTATATGACTAGCGAAACCGCCGGTCTGACTGGTTAAGCCATTGCACCATCAGACACGGTGGCGTGGGTTCGAAACCCACAACCCCGGCCTTTTTGCGTGCGTATCAAACCTAGACCCGGCTCCTTCCCAATTTTATATTAAAAATAATTCGAACCAAATTTGTATCTAGGATGCGCCCCTGGTCCAGTGGTTTACGCTTGTAACCTTCACCGGGCAGACCCGGGTTCGATCCGGGCCAGCCCTAGTTATTTTTAAAATCAGTTTTTAAAACTCAAAAAATGTTATAAAAAAATATTTTTATAAACCTTGCAATATTTATAACAGGATAAAACCAGATTTATTAATTTTCAATATAAATTCAGTTTTATTTTGAAATTAGTTGTTAAACTTGTATACTAAATTTTTAAAACAAAAATCTAAATATTTAAATTAATTTCCAAATAAAAACAATCGATTTTATAAAAGTTATAAAATATTAACTTTATTTAAAACAATCAAGATACTTATTTCTAGAGGATAAATAAATAAATAAAAATTTATTTATTATAACCTACAAAGTTAAATGTATATTTATCATTTAAACCCGACACATAAATATTATTTACACAACTTCATACTTACATACCTTTATAAATAAATAAATAAAGTAACAATTATTTATTTAATTTATATTTAAACAAAATTGGTTATTTAGACTATACTTAAATAAACCGAATAACCACATTATTTTGTAACTAGAATAATTAAATAATAATTATTTGATTTAATTATTCAAATCCAAACCCTAATTTAAAAATATTTTAAACTATTCATTTCAAATTGTTTTCATTTTTATTCATCACCTACACAACCCTTTGTAAGGCCTCAAAATCGGGTAATCTCACTTGTTGGATTTACTCATAAACATAGTCATAAATACTGAACTTAAATTTAAAACATTCATCATTCAATTACATAATCATAACAGCGGAAGTCTTTACAAATAAGTCATGACATTGTTCTAAGACATATAAAACAAAAGTGGGATGTCAGTCTCGTGCCGGGTAACCTTCACGCCATCGCACGACCATTTCTTCCTTTACCTAAAATGTATACTAAAAGTCAGCTAACGCTGGTGAGTTCTAGTTTAATACAATTAGGTATAAACATTCTTTTCTTTGGAAGTATGCATAATTATATATACATTTATATAAATACACATTGACTTGAATTGCTTTTCTTTTATCATTCTTCGCAAATACATATAAATAAATATTCACATCATTTGTCTCATTTACTTTCATAACTTTTGCTTTTCTTTCATCTTTCTTTGTGACTACATATATATGCATTCACCCTTTTCTTTTCTTTTCTTTTCATTCATGGGTGATCAACCCGTCATTTATTTGCGAATGTCACAAAGACAAACGCCACGGTCCATCGTCATGGTCCGCCTATTCTTACAACCGTCCGGCAACTAGTGTCCGTCCGTATTTTTCATTCTTACAACCGTCCGGCAACTTGTGTCCGTCCGTAATCTTACAACCGTCCTACCGTCGTAGGCCGTATTTCGCCCGTCTGCCATAAGGCATCCGTTTCCCACTTAAACTAATTATACAGCCGAATATTGATTTAGCGCCTTACTCCACCGTAGTGGCCTTTATTTAGTCTACCTTTCTAGACTTACTTTTTCTGGCTGCATAATAGTCAAGTGGTCGTCCGTCTACCGAAGTAGCCGTTGTCATTGAAGCGTCCATAACGTTTTCTGTTACTTGGCAAGCAATATATATATAGATATAAAGCAGGATTTCATTCTTACACGTTATGTTATTCTTTTCATTCATTCTTGATAATCATACGATTCATTCTTTGTTCATAATTCATTTTTGTACTTGGGTATATATATATGTTTGTATACCACGTATGATCACATTAACATTCATTACATTTATTCACGTAGTGTATACACTTCAGCCCCAAAACATTTATAAATTATTTGCACATAACATAGAAGGGGGCACATAGAACTCACCTGATGGGCTACTCTAGGTTGTCCTAGACAAAGGTCCAACAGCGTCACTTTCGATCTGGATTAGGTAGTTAAATACACATTAGACCCAACCCCGACTTTAATGGTTTAATCATTCTAAACTTACTGACTTTACTTAACCAACCTGCTGCCTGCTGTCTGCTGCCTGCGCACTTAGTAAGTGCGCAGGGACTTGCTCTTGCGCACTTGGCAAGTGCGCAGGAGCCTTCCTCCTGCGTACTTGGTAAGTACGCAGGGTCTGCATCCTGCGTACTTGGTAAGTACGCAGGGATTCCCTCCTGCGCACTTGGTAAGTGCGCAGGACCTGGTTCTTGGACCAAAATCCGAAGTTCTTGCATGCAAACCCGATCGTGCCAATCTTACAATTTTCTTTGATCAATACATGCGGTTTTTGTTCTAGATGCTATTTCTAAGCTTATTATCAAGTTTCATCCGTAAAAACATCATCTATTTAGCTAAAACTCGAGAAACCCCAAAATGAACAAAAACTCAGATTATGTATGAATCATTACCTGGATTGAAGTTTTGATTCGGAGGTTTTGCTCACGAGCTCAGCTGTAACGTGCTCCTCTAATCTCGTGACGATCCGTCGACCTTCTCTCTCTAGACCCGGGCTCCCTTTCTCTCTCTAGAATTGGTGAAATGGAGATGAAATGGTCAAATGGGCTGTCTTGCCCCTTTTATACCTGGGCTTCCCTCGGCCCGTTAGAGTCGAGCCCAAGCCCATCCGTCTTTCTTTCGCTTTATGACGTTTAAATCCCCATCGTATTATTATTTACTTATTTACTATTTTCGGGATGTTACAAGTCTACCCTCCTTAAAGAGGTTTCGTCCTCGAAACTGTTTATACGTCAAACAATTGAGGGTATAGTCCCCTCATCTCGTCTTCTTTTTCCCATGTAGCTTCCGACCCTTTTCTGTGCTTCCATTGTATTTTGACTAAAGGGATCGACTTATTGCGTAGTCGCTTTTCAGCTCGATCAAGGATGGCTATTGGTTCCTCTACATAATATAGGCTGTTATCCACCTCGATCTCGTCGTAAGGTATGTGAGCTGTGTCATCGGCTAGGCATTTACGTAAGTGAGACACGTGGAACGTAGGGTGTATTCCACTAAGCTCAACGGGTAAGTCGAGTCTGTAAGCAACTTGACCCACTCTTGCTAAAATCTTGAAAGGTCCGACAAACCTTGGACTCAGTTTGCCACGCTTCCTGAATCGGATGATTCCTTTCCACGGTGATACCTTTAACAGTACCATGTCCCCTACCTGAAACTCTAAATCTCTTCTTCTCTTGTCCGCGTATGATTTCTGCCTGTCCTTTGCGGCTTTCATTCGAGCCTTGATCTGATCAAATTTCTCGGAAGTAGCTTTGACCACTTCGAGACTCGCAAAATCCTTTTGTCCAATTTCCCCCCAACAAACCGGGGTCCTACATTTCCTCCCATACAACATTTCAAATGGCGGCATGTCAATAGTTGAGTGATAGCTGTTGTTATATGAAAATTCTGCCAATGGTAGGTGGCTGTCCCAGCTCCCACCGAAATCAATGATACAGGCCCGGAGCATGTCCTCCAAGGTCTGAATGGTCCTTTCCGATTGTCCATCGGTTTGGGGGTGGTAAGCGGTGCTGATGTTCAATCTAGTGCCCATCGCTTCATTGAATTTCTTCCAAAACCTTGACGTGAATCTAGTATCCCTGTCGGACACAATCGACAGCGGCATACCATGTCTGCTCACAATTTATTTGATAAATACTTCGGCTAGCTTTTCGGACGAAGAAGTCTCACGTATTGGCAAGAAGTGAGCACTCTTTGTCAAGCGGTCGACGATCACCCAAATGGTGTCATTGCCTTTAGCTGTTCGCGGTAGCTTGGTAATGAAGTCCATTGTGATCTCCTCCCACTTCCATTCCGGTATTGGTAAAGGTTGCATTTTACCACATGGTTTCTGGTGCTCGGCCTTAACTAGTGAACACGTTAAGCACTTGTTCACGTATTCAGTCACATCGTTCTTCATGCCAGGCCACCAGTACTCTTTCTTCAAGTCTTGATACATTTTGTTTGTCCCGGGGTGGATAGAATAACGAGACTTATGGGCCTCATCGAGTATTTTGGCCCTAAGCTCGCCAATCTTAGGTATCCACATCCGGCCAAACCTAGTTCGTACTCCGTATGTATTTGCACTTAAGTTCCCTTGTTGTCCTACTATTCTTTCCCGTTTCACATTTCTTTCTAACAGTGCTTCATCTTGTGCCTTTGTTATTTCACCCATCAAATCTGGTGTTATAATCAGCTGACACGCTTTGATCTGGATGGGTGTCGATTCTTCCTTTCTACTTAAAGCGTCAGCCACTACGTTTGCCTTGCCTGGATGGTACAATATTTCGCAGTCATAGTCTTTCAGTAGCTCTAACCACCTTCTTTGCCTCATGTTTAGTTCCTTTTGTTCAAAAAAATATTTCAAGCTTTTGTGATTGGAGTAGATGGTGCATTTAACTCCATACAAGTAGTGCCTCCATATTTTCAACGCGAAAACCACTGCTGCTAACTCTAGATCGTGCGTTGGGTAGTTAACCTCGTGAATCTTCAGTTGTCGTGAGGCATAAGCAATTACCTTTCCTCGTTGCATAAGTACGCAACCTAAACCATGCCCCGAAGCGTCAGAGTAGACTACCAAGTCTTCATTTCCTTCAGGTAGTGTTAAGACTGGAGCTTGAGTTAATCGTGCCTTAAGTTCCTCAAACGCGTTGTTTTGGGTTTGACCCCATTCATATTTTACTTCCTTACGTGTCAATTTAGTTAGTGGCGAGGCTATTCTTGAGAAATCTTGAATGAACCTTCGATAGTAGCCTGCCAAACCCAGGAAACTTCGTATCTCTGTTGGTGTCTTTGGGATGTTCCATTCCTTTACTGTCTCGATCTTTGCAGGATCTACCATGATGTCGTTTGGGTTTATCACATGACCTAGGAATTGGACTTCCCTAAGCCAAAACGCGCATTTGGAGAATTTTGCGTACAACTTTTCCTTCTCTAGCACCTCCAGAACTTCTCTTAGGTGACAGTGATGATCACCCTCGCTTTTCGAATATACCAGTATGTCGTCTATAAAAACTATCACCGATCGATCCAACATGGGTCGACACACTCTATTCATCAAATCCATGAACGCTGCTGGTGCGTTAGTTAATCCGAAGGACATCACGAGAAATTCATAATGCCCATAACGCGTGCGAAACGCGGTCTTTGGTACGTCTTCCTCTCTTACTTTCAACTGATGGTAACCCGACCTAAGATCGATCTTTGAGAACCAACTCGCACCTTGCAGTTGATCAAAAGGGTCGTCTATTCTAGGCAGTGGGTATTTGTTCTTTACTGTCCTCTTGTTCAGTTCGCGGTAGTCAATGCACATGCGCATGCTGCCGTCCTTCTTCTTTACAAATAGTACCGGAGCGCCCCATGGTGAGATGCTCGGTCTAATAAATCCCTTTTCTGTTAATTCCTGTAGTTGAGACATCATTTCTTTCATTTCTGACGGAGCCAATCGGTAGGGGGCTTTGGCAACGGGCTCAGCTCCTGGCAGTAAGTCAATCTGAAATTCTATTTCCCGATCGGGTGGCAACCCAGGTAGATCCTCAGGGAATACTTCCGGAAAGTTGCACACCACGGGTACATTCTTGAGTTCTTTAGTTTTCATTCTATCATCAATAACATATGCCAGATAAGCTTCGCAACCGCGCCTCATGTAACTTTCGGCCTTGATCATCGAGATGACGTTCGGCATCTTGCAATTCCAATCCCCATATACCGTAATTGGACTGCCGCTTGGAGCTTTGAGGTGTATCCTCTTACGTTTACATATGATTTGAGCTACATTGGCAGCTAGCCAATCCATTCCCAATACTATATCGAATCCTCCTAAGGTGAGAAGGAATAATCTAGAAGGGAACTTATGACCCTCTATTTCTATTATGCAATCCTCTGTTACTTGGAATACTGCCGAATTTTTACCAACGGCAGTTTGTACGCTAAAGGCCTTTACTATGGTGTTAATAGTGCAATCCAGTTTACGACTAAATGCATTTGATATAAAGCTTTTACTAGCACCAGAGTCGAATAAAATAGCAGCATGTTCATCATTTACTAGAAACGTACCTGACACGACATCAGGGTTTCCCCTTGCCTCATCCTCCGTTAAGGCATAGGCGCGAGTCCTTGCCTTTTGTTGTTCCTGCTCCTTATCCTTTCCCGAACCAGATTGGCCGGCCTTCCTGCAGTATTTTGTCAGATGCCCAAATTGTCCACAGCTTTGGCATTTAGTGTCTCTCAAACAGTCGCGAGAATAGTGTCCCGCCCTTCCACACCTATAGCAGGTGGTGGTGCCGACTCGACACTCGCCAAGATGTTGCCTTCCACATTTCTTGCAAGTTTCATATTCATTGGACCTTGGTTTCTTGCTCTCAGTTGTTACGTTCCCTCTTCCGGTGCCTCTGGACGGGTTCTCCCACTTTCTCTTTTGTGTCTCAGGTGCCGGGTCCTCATTGGCGTAGTCGTCGTAGACGATTCCGCTCAGATTCACTACCGACTCGAAGGTCGAGGGTAGGTTAGCTTTCACATGGACGCGGACCCGCTGTGGCAACCCCTTAACATAATACTTGATCAAACGGTCTTCAGTTTCTACCAGATGGGGTACTAGTTGAGCCAGTTCATTGAATCTTGATGTATACTGGCGA
Organism: Smallanthus sonchifolius; assembly: GCA_023525975.1. Classification (NCBI taxonomy): domain Eukaryota; kingdom Viridiplantae; phylum Streptophyta; class Magnoliopsida; order Asterales; family Asteraceae; genus Smallanthus; species Smallanthus sonchifolius. The sequence continues at coordinate 24,581,876 of CM042046.1, read as the reverse complement.
TGAGTCTTGTTGCCAGCCTTGAAGTTCAGGAATTCATTCTCAACTCGGTCGATTTCATTCTAGGGACAAAACTTTTGGATGACCAGCTTCTTCAAGTCGTCCCATGTCATTCTGTTTATCGCATTCGGTGACTTAGTTCTCTGAATATTCCTCCACCAACTTAGTGCTTCGTTGGTGAAAGAATGAGCGACGTACTTAACAGCTTGGTCGGGTCGACACTCGCTGATGTTGATTACAGCATTCATCCTCTCTATCCATTCAAGCGTTACCACTGAATCCTTGCTCCCATCGAACTTGGGTGGGTCTCCGTCCTTAAAGCCCTTATAAGTACACCCACGGTTGCTCGATCCTATCTTTATTTCATCCCCATCACTATCATATACTTTCTCTTCCTTGTCTCCTTCATCCTCTTCTCTACTTTTCTTTATTGCCTCGGATAGTAGATCAGGCAATACCTTCTTCAAAGTGAGCACAACTTCACGGGCAATAGCATCCCTGACTTCAGGTTCCAACTGTATAGGCCCTGGACTGTCGTCCTTAACTGGGGTCACTTCTGTTTCGTGCACGCTTTCGGTGTGCTCTGCGTGCACACTCTCTTCTTCTTCTTCTATTCTTTGGTTCAACGGAGGTCTACCTACTCGGCCAGTGCGACCGCCTCGGCGTCCAGTTCTCCCTCCTCCAGCCATAGTTCTTAATTTCCTGATAGTTAAAAAGGGAATACATCAATGTCATTCCTTCAGATCATAGTTTGGAACAATACGAGCAAGGTAAATTCTTAATTACAGTGACCGGTTTGTGATTACTAATTTACATTGCTTTTCGGGTTCGAAACTCTTCAAATCAGTCGTGGCATTAACATCTATTTGTTCTAAGTTAAGGTATCTATTCCTATGCTAGAGCATTAACTTTATGACTTACTTACCGTGCTAGCGTTGGCGTTGGTTACCCATACTGACATCCGTGCGTTGGTCCCATAATCAGTTTGAGTCTAGACATTTAGGGATGTCTAAATCTCTCAAACTATTGCTCTGATACCAACTTGTAAGGCCCCAAAACCGGGTAACCTCACTTGTTGGATTTACTCATAAACATAGTCATAAATACTGAACTTAAATTTAAAACATTCATCATTCAATTACATAATCATAACAGCAGAAGTCTTTACAAATAAGTCATGACATTGTTCTAAGACATATAAAACAAAAGTGGGATGTCAGTCTCGTGCCGGGTAACCTTCACGCCATCGCACGACCTTTTCTTCCTTTACCTGAAATGTATACTAAAAGTCAGCTAACGCTGGTGAGTTCTAGTTTAATACAATTAGGTATAAACATTCTTTTCTTTGGAAGTATGCATAATTATGTATACATTTATATAAATACACATTGACTTGAATTGCTTTTCTTTTATCATTCTTCGCAAATACATATAAATATATATTCACATCATTTGTCTCATTTACTTTCATAACTTTTGCTTTTCTTTCATCTTTCTTTGTGACTACATATATATGCATTCACCCTTTTCTTTTCTTTTCTTTTCTTTTCATTCATGGGTGATCAACCCGTCATTTATTTGCGAATGTCACAAAGACAAACGCCACGGTCCATCGTCATGGTCCGCCTATTCTTACAACCGTCCGGCAACTAGTGTCTGTCCGTATTTTTCATTCTTACAACCGTCCGGCAACTTGTGTACGTCCGTAATCTTACAACCGTCCTACCGTCGTAGGCCGTATTTCGCCCGTCTGCCATAAGGCATCCGTTTCCCACTTAAACTAATTATACAGCCGAATATTGATTTAGCGCCTTACTCCACCGTAGTGGCCTTTATTTAGTCTACCTTTCTAGACTTACTTTTTCTGGCTGCATAATAGTCAAGTGGTCGTCCGTCTACCGAAGTAGCCGTTGTCATTGAAGCGTCCATAACGTTTTCTGTTACTTGGCAAGCAATATATATATAGATATAAAGCAGGATTTCATTCTTACACGTTATGTTATTCTTTTCATTCATTCTTGATAATCATACGATTCATTCTTTGTTCATAATTCATTTTTGTACTTGGGTATATATATATGTTTGTATACCACGTATGATCACATTAACATTCATTACATTTATTCACGTAGTGTATACACTTCAGCCCCAAAACATTTATAAATTATTTGCACATAACATAGAAGGGGGCACATAGAACTCACCTGATGGGCTACTCTAGGTTGTCCTAGACAAAGGTCCAACAGCGTCACTTTCGATCTGGATTAGGTAGTTAAATACACATTAGACCCAACCCCGACTTTAATGGTTTAATCATTCTAAACTTACTGACTTTACTTAACCAACCTGCTGCCTGCTGTCTGCTGCCTGCGCACTTAGTAAGTGCGCAGGGACTTGCTCTTGCGCACTTGGCAAGTGCGCAGGAGCCTTCCTCCTGCGTACTTGGTAAGTACGCAGGGTCTGCATCCTGCGTACTTGGTAAGTACGCAGGGATTCCCTCCTGCGCACTTGGTAAGTGCGCAGGACCTGGTTCTTGGACCAAAATCCGAAGTTCTTGCATGCAAACCCGATCGTGCCAATCTTACAATTTTCTTTGATCAATACATGCGGTTTTTGTTCTAGATGCTATTTCTAAGCTTATTATCAAGTTTCATCCTTAAAAACATCATCTATTTAGCTAAAACTCGAGAAACCCCAAAATGAACAAAAACTCAGATTATGTATGAATCATTACCTGGATTGAAGTTTTGATTCGGAGGTTTTGCTCACGAGCTCAGCTGTAACGTGCTCCTCTAATCTCGTGACGATCCGTCGACTTTCTCTCTCTAGAATTGGTGAAATGGAGGTGAAATGGTCAAATGGGCTGTCTTCCCCCTTTTATACCTGGGCTTCCCTCGGCCCGTTAGAGTCGAGCCCAAGCCCATCCGTCTTTCTTTCGCTTTATGACGTTTAAATCCCCATCGTATTATTATTTACTTATTTACTATTTTCGGGATGTTACACCCTTTTTCATAATTCGACACGAACTCATTATATAATTCCTTATACTCACATCCATTGAAACCCTAGACTTTGATTTAGACATTTTATTAATTCATGTTCACACGCAATACACTTTAGGTTAACGTTGTGCATACAAGGATCACGTTACTACCTAGTCTCTCGTGTTAGCTACACCTTTGAATCAAGTGAGTATTACATAGTGTAACATCCATGATTTACCAACCCTATTTTTTTTATAACAACCCTACATATAGATCTTGTGTATTCATTTTTAAAATTTAAAACTTTATAGTACTATAACACATAACATGTGTGTATATATATGTATATACAAATAACTATGTATACAAATTATATTCATGCATCTAAGCTTAATAATTTAAACCTCATATGAATTTTTGTGTGACAAGTATATAACATACATTAGAAATTTATAAAATAGTTAGTATTGTATTTATAAAAATTATCGATTCAAACTTCATAAACTTTATAAAAGAAATCATATCTTTTATATATATACATATATATACATATATATATATATATATATATATATGTATATATATATATAATCCTGTTTTGAAACCTCACTTTTGGGAATTTCACCTTGGACCCCAAGTTTGAACCCATTCATTATAACTAACCTATTTTGACCACCATGCATCCCATTTTGACTTTAAAGGTCAAATCTTGCAAGTTAAATTCAAGATCAATCAAAATGGGGATCAAGTGACTTGCCTCGGATGCTAGGATGATTACCAACTACTTCTAAACCCTTTTGATCTGTAAATTTATCTCCTGTGCGGCTAATTTCATAATTCAAACCGACTTGGGCAACTTTGTGTAAGGCCCCTTTTTCCCGGGTGACCTCACTTGTTGGATTTACTCATAAACATAGTCATTAATTACTGAACTTTTAGTTGAAAACATTCAAACACAGCGGAAACATTCAACATCTGAGTACATTACAGCGGAAGTCTTAACATTCAAAACATTATCCATTGTCTAAACAAAACATAAGGTGGGATGTCAGTCACATGCCGGGCAGCCTTCACGCCTTCGCACGACCCTTTCCTTTGTTACCTGAAATGTATACTAAAAGTCAGCTAACGCTGGTGAGTTCTAGTTTGAAACTATTAAGTATGATCATTCTTTTCTTTATAAGTATACATAATTATATACATACATTTCTACAAATACGTATTCATAGCTTTTACTTTTCTTCTTCATTCTTATGTGATTACAAAGATATGTATTCACCTTTTCTTTCCTTAACATTCATTGGTCATACACATAAGGGTGATCAACCCATCTTACGGTACGTATATCACAAAGACATACGCCCTTGAGCTACCGTCGTAGCCCTTTTACTCGTCCGGTCCTAGAAACCGTCCGCCTTAACTTTGGTCCGGCCGACCTTCGGCCGTCTTTCTTTACCGTCCTACCGTCGTAGTCCGTCATAATCGCCCGTCTGCCCTAAGGCATCCGTTTCCCACGCGAACTATTGTTTATGCAACCGTTATACTTTTTTTGCATTTACTTCGACCGCCCTTTTATGCTTTTTGTACGTCCTAGCTTGCTAGGAACGTATCTTTCCCGGTTGCAATATAGTCACGTGGTCGTCCGTCTACAGAAGTAGCCGTTAGCTTCGTTTCCGTCCATAACGTATACTTACATTCATAACATGCAATATAAATAATTATAAAGCAAGATTTCGTTTATTTACGTTATGCCATTCTTTCCTTCATTCTTTGTAAACATACGTTTCATTCTTTATTCATAATTCATTCTCTTATATATATATATAAAATATATATTAATACATCACGTATGATCACATTAGTATTCATATCATTTATTCATTTAGTGTATACATTTCAGCCCCAAAACATTTAATAAGGTTTGCACATAACATAGAAGGGGGCACATAGAACTCACCTGATGAGTAGTTTCTGAGATACACTTAGCTGGTTACTGAGCGTCACTAATGTCACTCACAATCTGTATAATAAAGTCATACACGTAAGGTAGTGCTCCTAGATGACACTAGACATTACTATGCTTGAACCTAGTAGTTTCGATAGATTTGCTTATGTCGAAACTTGGTAGTTTCGATAGGTTGCTTATGTCGAAACTTGATAGTTTTGATAGGTTGCTTATGTCGAAACTTGGTAGTTTCGATAGGTTGCTTATGTCGACACTTGGTAGTTTCGATAGGTTGCTTATGTCGAAACTTGATAGTTTCGATAGGTTGCTTATGTCGAAACTTGATAGTTTCGATAGGTTGCTTATGTCGAAACTTGGTAGTTTCGATAAGTAACTTAGGTGTAATCTTAGCTTCGGATCGTGAACTCATATCGAAACTATGGTAGTTTCGATAGGTCTGCATATATATATATATATATGTCTGTATATATATCGAAACTATGTAGTTTCGATGGGTCTGCACATATCGAAACTAAGTAGTTTCGATGGGTCTGCACAAACCATCTTCCCCAAAAATCTGAAGTTTCTTCATGCGAATCTGATTGTGCCAATATCTCGATTTTTCTTAGATCAAAACGTTCGGTTTTCATTCTAGATGTTATACCTAAGCTCATTTTCAAGTTACATCCGCAAAATCGTTACCTTTTTAGCCAAAACCCGAAAATCCTAAAAATCATAAAAACTCAGATTATGATCGAACGCTTACCTGGATTGGATTTCTGATTCGGAGGAGATGATCATGAGCACAGCAGCAACGTTCTCCTGAATTCCCGAGTCGATCCGTCACTTTCTCTCTCTAGACCCGAGCTCTCTTCTCTCTCTCTAGAACTTGTGAATGGTAGAAATGAAAGGTTTAGAGCAGCCCTTGCCCTTATATACTTGGGCTTCCTTCGGCCCGTTGAAGCCGAGCCCAAGCCCATCTGTTTTCCTTTCTCCATTTAAAAATTATAAATTTCGATCGTGTCATTATTTATTTATTACCAGTTTTGGGATGTTACACTTTGACTTCCCCAAAGTCAAACTGAGAGGAATTCGGTTTCCAATCGCCTTCGATTCGCAATCATTCTAGGTAATCGATGCATCCTTTTACTCGTTTCAATATTCTGATTAAAAGCCCTAAGGCTTCGGTCTCACACATGTGTCTGACCTGAACCAATTTTGGGGTTAGGGTTTCGGGAATGCGATTTGGGGAAGAGGATGGGTTGGGGAGTTCTGCGTCTAAAACGTAATGCATCAGCATCCTGTCAAGGCTTAAGCCCAGGTGATTTGGTTAAGCACTTGTCCCCCCTACACTCCTGGTTGCGGGTTCGAGACCCACGCCCGCATCCCCCCTTCCTTTTTTGCTTCTGTTAACACCATCCGGCCCTTGGCAGGTGTCACATTAATACTTTGTTTATTCGGTTTCTTTCAGAACTTGCCATAAGGGTCCAGCCCCGGCCATACAAGAACCACCCGGGTTCGAACCAGGTGGTCCACATTCATTATTTTTGGACAGTTTTAACATTTTATTTATTTATAAAAATCTTGTTATAAAACCTAATACCAAATGGAAATAAATTGTGCAAAAATAATCTGATTTTTAAGTTAGAAATATTATTTTCCATATTTAAATGATGCTAAAACCACACTTACAATATAAACAAATTATGTTAATTGAATTTATTAATACCTTTATATTACTCATTTTTATAAAAATATATATACACTATCATTTAATAATCAAACTTTTATATGCATATTAGGGTAAAACCCAAACAAATAACACTCTTTCTAAATATATACTAACATATATATTTACACTATCCCTATTTAAAAAAAAAAGAAAGGGAACATACTATTTTATTTTAGATAAACTATTTAGTTTAGTTACCTTTACACACGTTTAGAATTAAATTTTTAAAAGATATATATACTAAAATATATATCTACACCCTATTTTGACACATTTTCATGGATAAATAAATTAAATTTATTTATTATATAATTCCACGCTACTTCTAAATAAATAAATAAAAAGAAGTTTATTATTTAATTTGTTTATTTAGTTATTCAAACCTAAACCGTAAATCATTTATTATTAAAACCATATATACTTCAAACTTACATTTTTATTAAAACTCTTACACAAATACAAACACAAACATATACACACCCCTTTACTTAATATAATACGAACCATTTGTACAAGTCCCTGTACACTCTCCCCTTGAAACCCTAGATTTGGCCTTAGACTATTGTGCATGTTATTAATCTAGATTCATATACATTACACTCTAGATTAATGTTGCGAGTTACAAGGACAACACTACTACCTATTCTCTTGTGCTATCTGCATCCTTGATACAGGTGAGTTTACATAGCCCCCTTTTCATTTTTGTACATTTTGGGGTGAAACATGATCTATTCTTTAAAACTTTTTGCATAGACTTAAATACAATTCAATAATATGATATTATGTGTTACGTGCTTTATGTTTGAATGCTATGAGTTAAGACTACATATACATGACTTTAGTACAATCATTAACTACGTACAAGCCAACGGTTAACATTGATGGATCTATTGTGTCTGACAAACCCACCCGGTTAGGGTGTTTGTTACCGACTTTACATAAGGTTAACCTGCGTGTTATGCCTCAGTCCAAGGTTTGATTGTACACACATAGTTTAACTATAGGTTCTCCATAAATGCCTTTTACACATGTATCGTATGAATTGTATAAAACATCTTAAACTTGTTGTGTGTCAAAACCTATGTATGCTCACCAACTTTTTAGTTGACCTTGTTTTCATCATGTTTCAGGTACTAATGCTTGAGAATAAGTACAAGTTGCTTCACTTAGGATCGAGGACCTAGAATGAAATTTAAAGAAACTATTTATGTATTTTCCTATTCTTGTATTGTGGAATTTTGATGTTTTAATGAAATTGGTTGTTTAAATACTTCAACTTTAGTAAACCTTGAGCTTTGAACAGTCCGCATGTCCCGCTCCGACGTATTCCGCCGCCGGTTGGGGTGTGACACATAGCCCCTTTTACTCTTTTACACTTTTTGGGGTGAATCATGAACTCTATACAAACAATTGCTTACATTTACACAAACTACACAAACACAAATCCTCTTTACATTCATGTGTTCAAATTTGAGCTTTATGTTTGAGTGCTAGGTGTGTTAACTTTTGTGTGCAATTTATGTGCAATCATTAACTATTCAAGCCGACGGTTAACAATGATAGATCTATTGAGTCTGACAAACCCACCCAGATTGGGGTGATTGTTACCGAAAACACAATCTGCATGCTAGTTACAAATGTTTGATTGTACTTTAGTTACACAATAGCTGCTCCCCATAAATGCCTTATTTTATCATGTTATGTAAGGATTTGATTATTTATATCTACACACTATCTATGTATAAAACTGTGTATGCTCACCAACTTTTTAGTTGGCCTTACTTTATTCATGTTTCAGGTGCTAATGTTCGATCAAGGCTTGCTACACATAGGCTTTCGGACTTAGTTAATTTTAAATCAAGAACAATTTGTATTTCATTTATGTACTTGGAATTTGTTTATGTTTGTTTGAATTGAAATGGATTTAATATATTACAATTTAGTCAACCTTGAGCTCATGGACAGTCCACATGTCCCGCCCCGACGTATTCCGCCGTCGGTTGGGGTGTGACAGTTGGCCACCTCAATTAACCCGAAAACTTACAAAGTGATTAATCCCTTGTAAAGGCCCCTTTCTAGGGTAACCTCACTTGTTGGATTTACTCATAAACATAGTCATTGATCACTGAACTTTTAATTAAAAACATTCAAACACAGCGGAAGCATACATCATTCAATTACATAACATAGCAACGAAAGTCTTAACATTAAACATAACATTTGTCTTAACATATATAAAAGTGGGATGTCAGTCTTGATGCCGGGTAACCATCACGCCATCGCACGACCCTTCCTTTTGTCACCTGAAATGTATACTAAAATTCAGCTAACGCTGGTGAGTTCTAGTTTAAATCAAGTAGGCATAAACGTTAATTCTTGTCATAATTTTTCGTAGGTATTCATGTATAATTATATTCCGTTTCGATTCTTTCCTTCATATTTATAATCTTTGTGGGTACATATATAGATACATACATTCTTACATTTATTTGTGCCTTTGCTGGTCTTACACATAAGGGGGATCGCCCCATCAATGATTACGTTAGTCACAAAGACAAACGTCGCGGTCTACCGTCGTAGTCCACCATACTTACAACCGTCCGACAACTAGTGTCCGTCCGTCATTATCTTACAACCGTCCAACCGAAGTAGTCCGTCATTATCTTACAACCGTCCTACCGAAGTAGTCCGTCATTATCTTACAACCGTCCTACCGAAGTAGTCCGTCATATCTTACAACCGTCCTACCGAAATAGTCCGTCCTACTTACAACCGTCCTACCGTCGTAGTCCGTCATATTTGTCTGACTGCCCTAAGGTATCCGTCTCCCACCCGAACTAATTATACAGTCGTGCATCGATTTCGGGACTTACTCCACCGTAGTGGCCTGTTTAGTCTACCTTTCTAGACTTTCATTTCTGGCTGCATAATAGTCGGGTGGTTGTCCGTCTACCGAGATAGCCATTATCATTGTTCCATTCATAACGTTTATTCATTCATAGCAAGCAATATATATATGGATATAAAGCAAGATTCCTTCTTATACGTTATGTCATACTTTTCTTACTTGGCAAGCAATATATACATGGATATAAAGCAAGATTTCATTCTTATAAGTTATGTCATACTTTCATTTCATTCTTTGTAGTTATTGGGTCCATTCTTTGTTCATCATTACTTTCATGTAACACGTATGATCATATTAGCATTCTTATCATTCATTCATTTAGTGTATACACTTCAGCCTCAAAACATTTAATAAGGTTTGCACATAACATAGAGGGGGCACATAGAACTCACCTGATGAGTAGTTTCTGAGATACACTTAGCTGGTTACTGAGCGTCACTAATGGCACTCACGATCTGTATAATAAAGTCATACTCGTAAGGTAGTGCTCCTAGATGACACTAGACATTACTATGCTTGAACCTAGTAGTTTCGATGGATTTGCTTATATCGAAACTTGATAGTTTCGATAGGTTGCTTATGTCGAAACTTGGTAGTTTCGATAAGTTGCTTATGTCGAAACTTGGTAGTTTTGATAAGTTGCTTATGTTGAAACTTGGTAGTTTCGATAAGTTGCCTATGTCGAAACCTGGTAGTTTCGATAAGTAACTTAGGTGTAATCTTAGCTTCGGATCGTGGGCTCATATCGAAACTATGGTAGTTTCGATGGGTATGCATATATCAAAACTGAGTAGTTTCGATGGGTCTGCACATATCGAAACTGAGTAGTTTCGATGGGTCTGCACATATCGAAACTGAGTAGTTTCGATGGGTCTGCACATATCGAAACTAAGTAGTTTCGATGGGTTTGCACATATCGTCTTCCCTAAAAATCTGAAGTTTTTACATGCGAGTCTGATCGAGTCAATATCTCAATTTTCTTAGATAAAAAACGTTCGGTTTTCATTCTAGAGGCTATACCTAAGCTCATTTTCAAGTTTCATCCACAAAATCGTTACCTTTTTAGCCAAAACCCGAAAATCCCAAATTAAACAAAAACTCAGTTTAGAGTCGAATCGTTACCTGGATTGGGGTTGTGATTTGGAGGTTTTGCTCACGAGCTTAGCAGTAACGTGTTCCCTCAATTCCGGGACGATCCGTCAACTTTCTCTCTCTAGACCCGAGCTATCCTTTCTCTCTCTATAAGTTGCGTGAGTGGGGAATGAGCAGAGAAGAGGGCTGCCTTGCCTCTTATAAACCTGGGCTTCCCTCGGCCCATTGAAGCCGAGCCCAAGCCCGCTCCCTTTTGTTTAAATATTCCGACTAAATCACCGGTCTCGCTATATTTATTCGTTTTATAATTTTTGGGATGTTGCAAATCTACCCTCCTTAGAAAGGTTTCTTCCTCGAAACCTGCTAATCGTTAAACAGCTGGGGATATAGTCCTCTCATTTTGTCTTCTTTTTCCCAAGTAGCTTCTGAACCCTTTCTGTGTTTCCATTGTACTTTTACTAATGGGATTGACTTATTGCGTAGTCGTTTCTCAGCTCGGTCAAGAATGGCTATTGGTTCCTCTACATAATTTAGACTGTTATCCACTTCGATCTCGTCGTAAGGTATGTGAGCTGTGTCGTCAGCTAGGCACTTGCGTAAGTGCGACACGTGGAACGTAGGGTGTATTCCACTAAGCTCAACGGATAGGTCGAGTCTGTATGCAACTTGACCCACTCTTGCTAAAATCTTGAAAGGTCCGACAAACCTTGGACTTAGTTTGCCACGTTTTCTGAATCGGATGATTCCTTTCCATGGTGATACCTTTAACAGTACCATGTCCACTACTTGAAACTCTAAATTCCTCCTTCTCTTATCCGCGTATGATTTCTGTCTGTCTTTTGCGGCTTTCATTCGAGCTTTGATTTGATCAAATTTCTCTGAAGTGGCTTTGACCACTTCAAGACTTGCAAAATCCTTCTGTCCAATCTCCCCCCAACAAACCGGAGTCCTACATCTCCTTCCATACAACATTTCAAATGGCGGCATGCCAATAGTTGAATGATAGCTGTTGTTATATGAAAATTCTACCAATGGTAGATGGTTGTCCCAGCTCCCATCGAAGTCAATGATACAAGCTCGGAGCATGTCTTCTAAGGTCTGGATTGTACTTTCAGATTGACCATCGGTTTGAGGGTGGTAAGCTGTGCTGATGTTCAATCTAGTGCCCATCGCTTCATTGAATTTCTTCCAAAACCTTGACGTGAATCTAGTATCCCTGTCGGACACAATCGACAGCGGCATACCATGTCTGCTCACAATTTCCTTGATAAATATTTCTGCTAGCTTTTCAGAAGAAGAAGTTTCACGTATTGGCAAAAAGTGAGCACTCTTTGTCAAGCGGTCGACGATCACCCAAATGGTATCATTGCCTTTAGCTGTTCGCGGTAGCTTGGTAATGAAGTCCATCGTGATCTCCTCCCACTTCCATTCCGGTATTGGTAGAGGTTGCATTTTACCGCATGGTTTCTGGTGCTCGGCCTTAACTAGTGAACACGTTAGGCACTTGTTCACGTACTCAGTCACATCATTCTTCATGCCGGGCCACCAGTACTCTTTCTTCAAGTCTTGATAAATTTTGTTTATCCCAGGGTGGATGGAATAGCGAGACTTATGGGCCTCCTCGAGTATTTTGGCTCTAAGCTCGCCAATCTTAGGTATCCACATCCGGCCAAACCTAGTTCGTACACCGTATACATTTGCATCCAAATTCCCTTGTTGTCCTACTATTCTTTCCCGTTTAATATTTCTTTCTAATAGTGCTTCATCTTGTGCTTTTGATATTTCATTCATCAAATCTGGCGTTATAATCAGCTGACATGCCTTGATCCGGATAGGATCAGATTGCTCCTTTCTGCTTAAGGCGTCAACTACTACGTTTGCCTTGCCTGGATGGTATAGTATCTCACAATCGTAGTCCTTTAATAATTCTAACCACCTCCTTTGCCTCATATTTAATTCCTTTTGCTCGAAAAAGTACTTCAAGCTTTTATGATCGGAGTAGATGGTGCATTTAACTCCATACAGATAGTGCCTCCATATTTTTAATGCGAAAACTACTGCCGCTAACTCCAGATCGTGAGTTGGGTAGTTAACCTAGTGAATCTTTAGTTGTCGCGAAGCGTAAGCAATTACCTTTCCTCGTTGCATAAGTACACAGCCTAAACCTTGACCCGAAGCGTCAGAGTAGACTACCAAGTCTTCATTTCCCTTAGGTAGTGTCAAGACTGGAGCTTAGGTTAATCGCGTTTTAAGTTCCTCAAACGCGTTGTTTTGGGTTGGACCCCATTCATATTTCACTTCTTTCCGTGTCAATTTAGTTAGTGGCGAGGCTATCTTCGAGAAATCTTGAATGAACCTCCGATAGTAGCCTGCCAACCCTAGAAAACTTCGTATCTCTGTTGGTGTCTTTGGGACGTTCCATTCCTTTACTGTTTCGATCTTTGTACGATCTACCATGATGCCGTTTGGGTGTATCACATGACCTAGGAATTGGACTTCCCTAAGCCAAAACGCACATTTGGAGAATTTTGCGTCCAACTTTTCCTGCTTTAACACCTCCAGAACTTCTCTTAGGTGACAGTGGTGATCACCCTCGCTTTTCGAATATACCAGTATGTCGTCTATAAAAACTATCACTGATCGTTCCAACATTGGTCGACATACTCTATTCATCAAATCCATGAACGCTGCTGGTGCGTTAGTCAATCCGAAGGACATCACGAGAAACTCATAATGCCCATAACGCGTGCGAAACGCGGTCTTTGGTACGTCTTCCTCTCTTACTTTCAACTGATGGTAACCCGACCTAAGATCGATCTTTGAGAACCAACTCGCACCTTGCAGTTGATCAAAAAGGTCATCTATTCTAGGCAGTGGGTATTTGTTCTTTACTGTCCTCTTGTTCAGTTCACGGTAGTCAATGCACATGCGCATGCTGCCGTCTTTCTTCTTTACGAATAGTACCGGAGCGCCCCATGGTGAAATGCTCGATCTAATAAATCCTTTTTCTGTTAATTCCTGTAGTTGAGACATCAATTCTTTCATTTCTGTCGGAGCCAATCGGTAGGGGGCTTTGGCAACGGGCTCAGCTCCTGGCAGTAAGTCAATCTGAAATTCTATTTCCCGATCGAGTGGCAACCCAGGTAGACCCTCAGGGAATACTTCCGAAAAGTTGCACACCACGGGTTGAGTGCTTTCGTTTTCATTCTATCGTCAATAACATACGCCATATAAGCTTCGCAACCGCGCCTCATGTAACTTTCGGCCTTGATCATCGAAATGACGTTTGGCATTGTGCAATTCCAATCCCCATAAACCGTAATTGTAAGGCCCCAAACCCGGGAGGCCTCACTTGTTGTATTTACTCATAAACATAGTCATTGATCACTGAACTTTTAATTATAAACATTCAAACACAGCGGAAGCATACATCATTCAATTACATAACATAGCAGCGGAAGTCTTAACATTAAACATAACATTTGTCTTAACATATATAAAAGTGGGATGTCAGTCTTGATGCCGGGTAACCATCACGCCTTCGCACGACCCTTCCTTTTGTCACCTAAAATGTATACTAAAAGTCAGCTAACACTGGTGAGTTCTAGTTTAAATCAAGTAGGTATAAACGTTAATTCTTGTCATAATTTTTCGTAGGTATTCATGTATAATTATATTCCGTTTCGATTCTTTCCTTCATATTTATAATCTTTGTGGGTACATATATAGATACATACATTCTTACATTTATTTGTGCCTTTGCTGGTCTTACACATAAGGGGGATCGCCCCATCAATGATTACGTGAGTCACAAAGACAAACGTCGCGGTCTACCGTCGTAGTCCACCATACTTACAACCGTCCGACAACTAGTGTCCGTCCGTCATTATCTTACAACCGTCCTACCGAAGTAGTCCGTCATTATCTTACAACCGTCCTAACGAAGTAGTCCGTCATTATCTTACAACCGTCCTACCGAAGTAGTCCGTCATATCTTACAACCGTCCTACCGAAGTAGTCCATCCTACTTACAACCCTCCTACCGTCGTAGTCCGTCATATTTGTCTGACTGCCCTAAGGTATCCGTCTCCCACCCGAACTAATTATACAGTCGTGCATCGATTTCGAGACTTACTCCACCGTAGTGGCCTGTTTAGTCTACCTTTCTAGACTTTCATTTCTGGCTGCATAATAGTCGGGTGGTTGTCTGTCTACCGAGATAGCCATTATCATTGTTCCATTCATAACTTTTATTCATTCATAGCAAGCAATATATATATGGATATAAAGCAAGATTCCTTCTTATACGTTATGTCATACTTTTCTTACTTGGCAAGCAATATATACATGGATATAAAGCAAGATTTCATTCTTATAAGTTATGTCATACTTTCATTTCATTCTTTGTAGTTATTGGGTCCATTCTTTGTTCATCATTACTTTCATGTAACACGTATGATCATATTAGCATTCTTATCATTCATTCATTTAGTGTATACACTTCAGCCCCAAAACATTTAATAAGGTTTGCACATAACATAGAGGGGGCACATAGAACTCACCTGATGAGTAGTTTCTGAGATACACTTAGCTAGTTACTAAGCGTCACTAATGTCACTCACGATCTGTATAATAAAGTCATACTCGTAAGGTAGTGCTCCTAGATGACACTAGACATTACTATGCTTGAACCTAGTAGTTTCGATGGATTTGCTTATATCGAAACTTGATAGTTTCGATAGGTTGCTTATGTCGAAACTTGGTAGTTTCGATAAGTTGCTTATGTCGAAACTTGGTAGTTTCGATAAGTTACAACCGAGCCTTTAGGAAGTTTGCAGTGGGATCAAATCGTTCTACAAGCAGACCAAAGAACATTTTTCAGCACGTATTTTCTAATCAGACAAGGTCAAGTAGATTGCTAATATTCAAATCCTTTTAAACTCATGCTTTAGCTTCAAACCTAAGTTTTTCACTGTGATTTAAGTTATCATGTTTTGGGTAGAATTGATTATGACTTAATGGGTCCCACACTCATATCTCGGAAACCTGTAATTAACTGAATACAAATTAAGTGAATTCTTGATGAACTTTAATGGACCCCACGGCTTATCAGGTAAACCTTCCCTTCCTCATAATCTTTTAAGCAACCTACATTATAACTAAATTGAGCATAACTAGCACGGGTTTATGCAACTTTTCAGGGAATCTCTGACCAAATTTGATAAAAAACATAGCACTACGGGCTTACATGCTTAGAATCATCAGAAGCTCGGGGTCATAGCACTACGGAATTACATGCCTTGACAAGAGATCCCTTCACGGTCACATATTCCCAAATGCAAAAAAAAATATTTTCAATTATAGTTATGTACGTCTTTAGACATATCTTTTTGGGTTTTTCCTATAGCACGACATTGACATTGCGTGTATTTTTGCTCAGAATTTTGCTTTGCACTATCATTGTGTGTGTTTTTACCTATTGCATGTCAATGCATGTCTTTTAACTATATACATATAATATACAGACTTGTATCAAGTCAGCTCGCAACCCCTTTGTGAAGGGTCCCAGTTAGTGCAATCCCAATAGAGAAAGGATTGTCCACAGTTCATCAACCTTTATGTTTAAGTTCTCGATTATTAACATGAATAGCAAATTACACTAATCTATGAGATGTTCCCCACTAAGGCCATAATATTATTTTGTTTAAGAGTATCACATGCAGAGTCTATCAACATATCCAACATAGATCCTAGTCTTTTCAATTTAATTCCTTACATATGTTGATCCTAGCCTTAAGAACCGAACATTCATATCACTTCTCATTTAATTGCAAAACTTTCGACTCAGACACAAACACTATTTTTGTATTTTTCTATTAAATGAACTGAAAACAGACTCTTTTTGTATTTTTCTTAACTTTAGAAATTTAAAGCAGACTTTTTTTGTAATTTTCTTGACTCTAGAAATTTAAAACAGACTCTTTTTGTAAATTTCTTGACTCTAGAAACTTAAATCAGACTCCTTTTGTATTTTTCTTGAATCTCCCCCTAAATTTGTGCATAACATTAAACTGTACAAATTTAACTATGAAGAAAAATATTTTTTGTGACCAATTTAATCTTTAAAACCAATCATCTTCAGGGACTCTACAAGCTCATTGAATCGAGATGTATCAAATGCTTTAGCGAAGATATCTGCAACATTGTTGTCAGAATCAACCCTTTCAAGACATATGAGATTTCTCTCAAAGCAGTCGTGAATGAAATTTACCTTGTGATCAATATGCTTGGTTTTTGAATGTTGAACCGGATTTTTCACAATTAGCACAGCAGCCTCATTATCACAGAAAATAGGAGTATTAAGAAAGGTCAAACCATAATCCAGCAATTGATGTTGCATTCATATGACTTGTGAGCAACAAGCCGAAGCAACAACATATTCAGCCTCAGCAGTAGAAGTAGAGACTGTGTGTTGTTTCTTGCATTGCCAAGAGATTAGCCTATCACCCAGAAATTGACAGCCCCCACTTGTAGATTTTCTGTCTAGTTGACACCCTCCATAATAACTGTCACAAAAAGCATACAGATCAAAACTAGATTCTTTGGGATACCAAAGGCCATGCCGAGGCTTGCCCTTTAGATACCGAAAGATACGTTTAACAGCAGTTAAGTAGGGCATCTTGGGATTTGCTTGATAACGAGCACACTGACACACAACAAACATGATATCTGGACGACTGGCTGTCAAGTACATTAGGGATCCGATCATGGATCGGTATTGTTTCTTATCAATAACAACTCCGTTTGTGTCAGCATCGAGAACTGGCCGTGCAGCCATAGGAGTAGAGGCAGCCCGAGCATCGGTGAATTTGAACTTGGCAACGATGTCATCCGCGTACTTTCCTTGACGAATTAGGATGCCATCGCTTGATTGCTTAACCTGTAACCCGAGAAAGAATGTCATTTCTCCCAAAGCACTCATCTCAAACTTCTTTTCCATAACCTTTCTGAACTCTGTGCACAACTCATCATTTGCACAAGAATTAGATTTGCATCCACCTTTCGAACGATCAGAGTCTGATCGATTGCACCACGGGTGTATCCATGGGCTAGCAGATGATCAGTAAGATTGGCATACCAAGCCCGCGGTGCTTGATGTAACCCATATAAAGCATTATTGAGCTTGTACACATAATCAGGATGATCACTGTCTTCAAAACCAGTTGGCTGACACACATATATCTCTTTTTTCACCTTTTAGTACAAAAATGTTGTCTTGGCATCTATTTGATAAATCGTGAAGTTCATATAAGATGCATATGCCAAGAATATTCGAATAGATTAAAGACAAGCAACGGGAGCAAACACTTCCTCATAATCTATCCCATCATGTTGATAAAACCCCTTTACAACCAATCGAGCTTTGCTCCTGAAGATTACTGGTCATCTTGTTTGTTTCTAAAAACCTAGTGAGTTCCGGTAGCTTTCTTGCCCGGTGGCAATGACACCAGTTTAGCGAACTGATTCAGCTCTCTTTGTGCATTGCATCAACCCAGCTAGGTTCGAGGATAGCCTTCTTGATGTTCTTAAGTTCAATTTGAAAAATAAAACAGGAGAACATACATCTGTTTATGTCTCCGGCAGTGCTTCTGGTTCTAACCCCATCTATTAATGACCCGATTATTGTGTCAACCGGATGATCTTTATTGATTATGTGAGATGAAACATCAGGAACATGTAGTGTGAGCGGCAGATTTGTAACATTCTCTTGTATCTCTTCATTGGATTCATCAGTAGGGTCAGAAAGCGGCTTCTCGACCATACTTTCATCAGTAATCGGCTCCTGCAAGATAGATGAGTCTGTGGTCTCAAGCATATTTATACCGTCATTGACTACTAACGTGGAATTCTCAGCACTTTCTGCTGAATCCTCAGAGATATTTGTTGAAACCGGAACGTTCTTAGCATTAGATGCAGATCTGTCACCACGGCGTTGTCTTATAACTTCTGGTGGATCAACAGTGAGCAGTAGTCCGGTATACGAGTCTTCGTCATCATCACTTAGATAAAATGATTCACTAGGAGACCCTACAATTTCATCAGGATAGATATTAAATGATTTAAACAAGGAATGATAATCAAATAACCATGATGGATCACACTTAGCATCAGTGGGATTTTGCTCTTGCCAATCAACATAAGTCGATTCTCTGATCTCTTTAGTGACCTTGTTGTAAACTCTATAAGCAGTGGTGTTAGATCCATAGCCAACAAAGTAACACTCATCAGTCTTTTCATTGAACTTTGGTGTGGATTCTATATGCAATACAGTACACGGACACCCAAAAGCTCTGAAGTACCCAACCCGTGGTTTCTCATTGTAGACATCCTCGTACGGAGTTGTTTGAAGTTTCTTGTTAAGAAGGACCCGGTTGAGCACGTAGCACGCTGTGTTTGCAGCTTCTGCCCAGAAGAACAAGGGCAACTTTGATTCAGAAAGCATTGTTCTTACAGCTTCAATGAGAGTTATGTTCTTTCTTTCAGCAACACCATTTTGCTAAGGTGTGCGAGCTGCACTGAATTGTCTTACTATCCCTTTTTCAGCACAAAACTGATTCAACACTGTGTTTTTGAATTCAGTTCCATTATCACACCTGATTGCTTTCACCTTCACATCTCTTTGATTTTCAACCAACATAATGAAGTTCTTTATCAATTCTGCAGTCTCACTCTTATTAGCCAAAAAGAAAACAAAAAAAAAACGTGAGTAATCATCAGTTATGACCAATCAATAAGATTTTGGTCCAATACTCATCACATTCACAGGACCAAATAAGTCCATATGAAGAAGATGAAGAATGCAGTCAATAGAATTAAACATTTTTTTACTTATGGGGCTTTCGGTGTTGTTTCCCTTTAGCACATGCAACACATTTCTCAATTGAAAAGAACTCAGAAATAGGTAGATCATGAACATGATTTACCTTTGGCAATACGGTTTAAGTTTTTCAGATTAACATGACCACGACGATGATGCCATAACATAGCATCAAATTCAGCTGATTTTGATAAAAGACAAGTATTTTCATAAACAGGTTTACTATTAATGTCAATAACATAAGAGTTTCCCTTACGGGGTTTCCTTAACAAAATCCATTCCTCAAGAACCACAAATCCTGGTTTTAAAATTAGACATTCTTTATTTATGAAATGTGTTGAAAATTCCTTATCACAAATATGGGAAACACTTAGTAAGCTATGATTTAGTTCACTAACGTAACTTACGTCATGAAAACTTAAAGACCCATTAATTACAGTACCTTTCATGCTGATTTTACCACCTTTACCTCCGACAAATTAGACATAGCCTCCATTAAATTTTTGCACATCATGAAGTAGAGACATTTCCCCTGTCATATGCCTGGAACATCCACTGTCAACAAACCATAGATTATTGACAGTCCTCCTTCGGTGTTCCTGCACAATGAGCGAGATCAATTAGTCATTGGTATCCAGGCCATAGTAGATCTGGGTATTCCGTTAGCATCAATATATGACACTTCTTGCAAGCACATGTCATTATTTGACTCAACTTTGTTACTTATGATATTAGCATTTTTAGCTGTCCAAACAGGCTTAGATGGAACAAATATTTTAACTTCTTTACTCGGCTTAGTTTTTATGTTATCATTTTATTTTAGATTATTTTTCTTTTGCCTTTCGAAATAAGCCTGTCTGTTTCGGTTGGCTACATTCCAATCTCCATCCGAAAGTTTGTTATAGTATGAGTGATTCTTCATTGCCTCAGACTTGGCAGTCTTCACTGGCTTAGAATCCATCGGCCTATGTGAAACCTTCTGATTATGAGCATAATATGGAACATAAAGACGATGAACACAGTGTTTTGCTTGATGTCCTGGCTTTCCACAGGTATAACAAGACTGTTTCTTGAGATGAGGTGCAGGTCCAAACTTGTTAGATTTGTGATAGTATGAATTATCCTGTTTGTAGACATGTTTGGGTTTTGTCTGTTGATGAGCACATCTTTGCTCAAACCTCAAATGGTGATGATCATATTTTGCATGAAATTGATCCTTTGTGAAATGCTTAGGTAAAGCATTTGAGGTTTAACTGTTGACCTTTTGCTTAGTCACAAGTTTGGGTTTCTGAAAAACATGCTTCTCAGTGCTTTCGTTTGCTAGATGTTTAACAAACATAGTATTTTTGTGAATATGAGCATTTTTAGAACCATTAGACTTAGAACTAGAAACATTCAAACCAATCAAATAACGCACATAAGGTTTAGAGTTTTTCAAAGCAGAAGTAATAGAAACATTGTTTTCAAAATTTTTATGATTTAACTTAAGACTGCAAACTTTTGACTTATCATCTTCATCATCCTCACTTGACCAATCCTGTATTTCTATTTGTTCTGCACATGAGGTAGAGGAATTATAATTGTTCACACATTTAGACGTTGGAGATGATGATTGTGAATCATCAACACATGATTTGCTCCCAGGAGTAAACATGAAAAACTCCTTAACTTGTTCCTCAACAGAGGGAGGAACAGTGGTACAATTTCTATTAAACGAAGGAGGCACATTGTTATACCCAAGGCTGTCACACCCCAATCGACGGCAAAAATGTCGGGGCGGGACATGTAGACTGTTCATAGCTCTTGATTAAACTAAAGTTTCATTAGTTTAAATTACATAACACTTGACAAAAAAACATACAATGAAACGAAATACATCAACAAAATTTAACTGTTTATTTAACTGGATCCTCAATTCCTATGTGTTGCATCTTGAATATGAACTCAAACATTCGTACCTGAAATATGATTAAAACAAGGTCCACTAAAAAGTTGGTGAGAATTGTAGGATCGGTGAATACAAGATGGTTCTATTCTAGGTAAGATTGGCGGAAACAATCACAACTAAGCTATGTAAACAAGAAGAATACTGATAAATGCAATTTGTATTAAGCTTCAAGATTACAAGATTACAGAGAAAACTCTTAAGCAAAAAGCACTAGTATATAATGACGCTAAGTACTACTTATATAGTAACTTAGAATCAAGACAGACCCTTGATTCTAAGGATCGGATCTAACACAAGCCGTTGATCTTGTATTGAAGCTATTCTACATGTAACGACAATAACAACTACAAAAGTTATCTTTACTCAAACGTCTTATTAGGCATCATTGCTTGAGTCCTTGGAAGAAGAGCGTCGTTGTCTTTTATTGTCTTGCACCAGTAACATTCTTTAGGCGTGGAGTGTGTAAATGGTGAAGTAGACAGTTGTCAGTGGTAATGGTTGCTTTATCGAAGCCAGCAGCTGCAACGTTTGATCTTCAGTGGGAATGGCTATCAGCAGCAGTGTTGTTGATCAGCAACAAGACATAACTATCCACAGCTGCTGATGATATGCCTATCAGCAGCAACTTTGGTCTTCAGCAGATAAGGCTATCCGCAACAGATTTGTTCTTCAGCAGAAGAACATGTATCCGCTACAGATAAGCTTATCCGCAGCAGTTTGTACTTAGAGAATTTTGTATCCATCAGTTTGTATCTCTACAAATTCCCTCTAGACTAATGCTACCAAAACTCTCTTATTGCTTTTGCTGCTGAAGCTTTTCCATGTTGCAGACTATCCTTTCTGCCTCATAGCCTCTTGGGTCCTGGCTGGGATTGTTTAGAGGAAGCTCAGATAGATTCTTTATGTCTTTTCTTGGCATTTTGAAGATGGCCTTGCTTGAACATATATAAACTCGTTGGTATCAGCCTTGAAGGACCAACTGGTGAATGGAGAATGGGTTTGAAGAGGTTTAGCATCAATAATTACATCTTTACTAGGGTTGAAGTGATGTTTGATCACTAGCAAAATATGTCTCCCACCTTCATTCTCTGGCTTATGGGCTTCACCTTACTCTATCATTTTTCTGAGATCTGAGTCTGGGAGTTGCAGTACCTCATCAACAGATTTATAGACTGATCTTTTTAGTTCTTCCTTTCCCCTGAAAACTTCAAACCATTTATCTTGACTGTTATAGAACCAGACTGTTATTTCTCTTGAGTCTTCTGGTGTCATGGTAGGTTTGGTTTTCTTCTTGGAAGGCTGCTGATGAGGAGGAGCTGGGTGGAAGGATTTGGACTTTGTGGGTAGAGAGGAGGGAGGTCTAGGATTGAGAGTGGAAGGTTGTTGAACAGAGGAAGTGGTGGATGAGGGAGAAGGCTTGGGTTTCTTTTGTTTCCTTTCATCTTCTTGATTAATCACCCTCTTCTTTGAGCCTTTCTTCCCTAGTCTTTCTTCCCTTTCCTTCTTGACTTTAAAGTAAAGGGCTTGCAGGTTCATGAAACTCATGGGACCCAGCCTTTTTCCACTCTCTCCTCTAGCCTTTAGGAAGTCAATCATGACCTTCCTTTCTTCATGGGTTCTCATGTTAAATGCAATGGTCTTCTTGGATTTATGTTTGGCTTTTTCTTCTTCTTCATCCCTTTTCCTAGTTGCCAATTGACCTTGCTGACCCATGAAGGCTTCATAGATTTCTTTTTTTGATAGTTTCTCAAGGTAGTATGCATCCTCACCTTGAGAAATCAGAGCCTCTATCCACTCCTCTCTCATTTCTTTGGCTAGTCCAGAATTAGTTATTTTGAACTTAGCCTCTTCCTTTTTATTTTCCTCTCTTTCTTCTTCTTCTTCTTTATTGAATTGTTCTTGCAGTTGAAGAGCTAGATCTTCATCGTCTTGAATTTGAGAAGCTGCAGGAATCTTGACTTTCAGATCATCTAGCTGCTTAGCATAGAGGAGGATCTGTTGTTTTCTAAGGAGTATGGCAGTTTTTCTTTCTTGTGCTTTTCTTAATTCAGCCATCTCCTCTACTTCTCTTCTTCTTCTTCTTTCCTCTTTTTCCTTCTTCTCTTTCAATAACCTTTCTTCATCTTCTTCTTTCATAGGTCTCTTCCCCTTGTCTTTGCTGGATGCCTCTGCTTCAGCTTGATGGACCACAACAACAGATGTAAGAGATGTTGTTGGGATCTCAGCTTCAGCTTCATTGGCATTTTGTGGAATGGACAAGGGAAGGACACTTTCTTCATCTTCTTCCCATTCAAGACCTGTCACTGCTTTCCATTCTTTCTTCATCTTTTCCTTTTCTCTTCTTCTGGATTCTTCTGTTGTGTTTAATCTGACAGTTGGAGAGGAAAGAAAGGATAGATCTGAGTCAGAGTTGGAGTCATCCATTGCAAGTCGTCCTTCATTTTCAAGCTTAGCTTTGATGGGTTTTATCATTGCTTAACTCTCTAAGGAATTTACATTGCATATGTGTGTTCTGAGCTCGAAGACCTTGTGCAGGAAGTCTGAATTTAAAAGTAGGATCTCATTGATGTTGATTGAGAGAGATGATCGATTACTTAGGAAGAATGTGAAGTCAGAAGACCCAGTGCTTGACCATCCTAGCACTTCCAACTCTCTGACCACTGTGTTGTAGAGAAATATTCTCCAACATAGAACTTCTTCTTCTGTTAAAGCACTGCTCCTGAACAATGCATGTCTTGGAGCCAGTCTTTGTTCTGATGTTGTTGCAGATTCTGCATGGTGTTTAGGATAGGCCACCATGTTTGCTTTTTCTAAGAGCCTTTCAAACTAGGGAAGATTATCCTCCATCAAGATGTAGAACCTGTCGATTGCAAGTTTTGTTGAGAGATCTGTAGAGTTGTTGATGCAGCTGGATAGGTATAGTTCAAGCACTTGGAGTGGATTTAGTGCATTACAGTTCAGCTCTTCTATCCCACTGAACTCCTTTCCGATCCAAAATCTCTCAGTTGAACCATCATACCCCCAAGATAGTATGGAGTCAAATTCTAGCTTATTTGAAGAAAGTGTGTATTGAGGGGCAATGGTCTATCTTGATATTGCTGCAGCAGTGGGAAGTGTGCTGAATGATGAAGGTGTGTCTTCATTTTGACTTTCATTCTTTAACACCTCATCAACAGCTCGAACAACTAACTTCCAATCCTCAGTGATTTCTTCTTCTTCATCTACCGAGTCTGGCAAGTCATGAACTTGAACGAAAGCAGGTCTGAATAGAGAACTTTGAAAGGCTGTCTGCTCTTGTATCCATTCGTTGAGGCTGTTAGCATCGTCTTCCACAGCAACTATCTCCCCCTTTTTGGTTGCATCATTGCACAGAGTTTAGTCAGTTTGAGTGCCCACTGAGACAAGGGAGGGAGTAGTCACTAGAGGGCATTGATGGGCTTCATGCATAGAGACTTGGTGCCTTAGTTTTGACACTTCGGCCTCTAGCATTTCCACCCTTGCCGTTAATTCCAAGTTATGAAGTTTCAGTCTATCCTCATCCACGGTTGTGGAATCCTTGGATCCAGATGGGGCCTTAGGCCTAGCCTCTGCATCCCCATCACCTTGGTTTTCTTGGCACCTGGGATTCCTCTCAGTGAAGAGTGTTTCAAAGGAAACATCCTCACTGTGAGTTCCCGTGGTTACGGTCTTAGTGATGTTATCACTGTCCTCCTGGTCAGTTGATATACCAGGAGTAGTGACAGCCCTTTCCACATTCACTATATCAGTACTCCTAGAGTGAACCTTCTTGAGTGAAGAACTTGGGTTAGGTGCACTAGCAGCCAAGTCAATCAATACCTCCGAGATAGTGGTTGTTAGAGAAGGTATATCATCTTGACAAGATGCCTCTACACTTATGTTCAGAGAAGAAAGATAATGGAATGGCTCAGTGGGTTGTTCTATGGATCCGGGATGTGATCCTAATCCTAATAGAGAAGCTTCCAAGGAAGTCTCTCTAATGATGTGTCTATCCCTTTTGATATTCTCATCAGAATTTTGGGATTCTGAATGAGGGCTTTTAGGTTGGGATTGGGCCTTTGAGACCAGAAGAGGAGTCTTCTTGCTCCTCTTTCTAGTATATTTTGCTGCAACTGGGGCCCTTTGTTCTAGTTGAAAGATAACATCAAAAACAGGTGTAAGTAATTTCTTTGCCTGTGCATCCTTAGTAGTATGCACAGGGGTTCGAACAGTGGAAGCAGATTGTTGTTCAGGATGTGAAGAGGAGGGTGTGGGATCAGTATCAGCTGGGATTGCTGAACTGTCACCCTGGGTACTTTGTATGTTCATCATTGTAGATAACAATGGAACATTGACCCCTGAGAACTTTTTGGAAACAGTTCTCATACTTTGAAAAATTTTACTTTTATGACCCAGCATAAGATAGATTTTTGTAGGTTTTGAAAGCTCTTTTAATTCATTGTTAAAAACCTCCTACAAGAACCTTGGGTACATATAAAATTGCTGCTTTGCACCCTCTTGAAGGTTGTATCTTAAACCTTCAAAGATGAGATGTGCAAAGTTGAATCCTTGGCAAGTAACCATACCGTGAATAGCAGAGGCAAGTGCAGAGCTCACTTGATGCCATCCACTTCTCTTCTGAGATATGCATTGTAGCAGAGTGTGGCATAGATACTTCCATGGGGGGACATCAGTGCCTTCTCTATTGTGTACTCATTCTGATTTCCAGTGTACCCTATGGATACAAAGGTCCTCATATATACTTCTTTTGAGTATGAAATGGCGGCCCCCTCGTCTTGAAGCTTGAGGTGTTTGCGGAGAGTAGCTTCAGATATGGTGATTTCTTTGCCATCTACCTGGGCTTTGATTTGGGGTATCCCCTGTTCGGTAGAGAAGACGGCAGATTTCCAGAAATCTTCCATGTGAGGAATGTAAATGGGTGGGTTGACGGTTAGGCAAAATATATATTTGATGGACAAAGAAAATCGATCATATCATCGAATCCCTCGGACTTCTTTCCTTTTATTAAGTATGTTGTGAGGTTGTGGTATGGAGAAAACTTATCATCGGGACGGTTTATATCTACCTCTACCATTTGTTGGGTTTGGAAGGAAGGATGAAGGTTTTGAAAGGTGGTTAAGTATGGAAGGCTTTGAATGCTTATGGAGGTTTGAGAGAAAATGATAAGGGTTAGGTTGAAATTGAATGTGAAGAGGTTATGGAGAAATTGATTTGAGTTATAACGGCAGAGGAGGGAAAAATCAAACTTACTTGTACAGTACAACCTCATTCACCTTTTACTGTTACAGCTGTAATACACTATAGCAGTCATGGTAATGACTGAAGGTAATTTTTACAGCGGGTAAAAGTTAATTTAGACTTATTTTTACCCATCAGCAACAAACTTATTTATTACGGATTGGATAAGCCTATCCGCTGCAAGCTTGGTTGCGGCGGATGGTTAAGTCTGTCAGCAGCAAACTCAATTGCTGCTGATGGATGCAATGATCTACAGCAAGGATGTTGCTGCTAACAGCCTTAAAGCTATATACTGAAAACTTGTTCCTACTGATAACTTAAAACAGTCAGTGGCAAATTCTTTGTTGCTGATGAATGCAATAATCTGCAGCAAGGATGATGCTGCTGACAGCCTTAAAGCTATCCGAAGGAAACTTGTTCCTGCTGATAACTTAAAGCAGTAAGTGGCAAAATCTTTGCTGTTGATGATTAAACCTGTCAGCAGCAAGAAATGGATGCTGCTGACTTATAACTTTATTTATAACAAAACACAAACACATTTACAAAAACAAAATTTTAGAGACTTATTTTAATCAAAGTTCATCATACCAATAGATTCAACTAAATATCTAAATCTAGCTTCATCAAAAGGTTTTGTAAACAAATCAGCATATCGCTCATTGGTATGAACTTTTGTTAAAACAATTCTCTTTTTCTTAGCTTAATCTCTTATGAAGTGATACCTGATGTCAGTGTGTTTTGTCTTGGAGTGCTGCACCGGATTTTTTGTGATTGATATAGCACTCATGTTGTCAATGTGAATTGGAGTTTCCATGAAAGTCATCCCATATCCAGCATTTAATTTTGTATCGTCTGATGTGTATTTAACTAATCAATTCAGATCGGAAGTGACGTTGTTGTACCTTTGTTTAGGACAACCCAGATTAGCTTATCAGGTGAGTTATAGAAACCCTTCTTTAAATGTTTTAATTAATATTTTTGGGCTGATGTGCATACATACGAAACGATGTTTACGAAATGATGTTTACGAAATGAGGTTTATAAAACGATGTTTACGAAGGACGTTGTTATGAAATGTTTTGCCAACCAAAGTTTATGAAATGTTTACGAATGAAATGTTATTTAATAAAACGTACGAATGCTTTAACTAAAATGAGGTAATGGTTTTGAGAAAGTCACGAATGAACGAATCTGCCACGAGTTCCTACGGGAGCTAGGGTATGTATGTATGTATGTATTGGCCTTACCCTTATGGGGGGGCCTTTTTGGCTGGCTAACAGTTATACAACTGGTTGAGGATGGGGTGACGACGGTCACCCATGGGATTACCGGGATCCCGATGGATGGTACTATTCCTTAAGGGGAAATAGTACCTAAGTTATGTTTTGTCTACCTAGAGGTAACGAGCCTTAGGAGACATATGTTTGGTCTACCTAGAGGTAACGAGCCTTAGGAGATCTGGGTGATGGATGACTTATAGGTAACGAGCCTTAAGTTCATCCGCTGGTATGCGATGTATGGAATTGACGGTTATGAGAAATTTGGTTCATGTTGACTTATGTTATGATGATGTTTTGATGATGTTAAGTTATTGCATGTTTTACGTATGCTTTGTTTAAACAAATGTATGTTATGTTTTTGGCAAAGTGTTTATGATAAGGTTTTATGTAAAGCTAGAACTCACCAGCGTAGCTGACTTTTTAGTATGCACATTCAGGTTAAGGTAGGTTATGATGATGGACAGGGATGCTTGGCAAGCGAGAAGAGTTACCCGGGTGATATGAAGACTAGCATCCCGTTATGATTAGTTTATGTTATGTTTATGTATTAGATTATGTTACGCTTCCGCATGTTGAACAATGTTATAAGTATGTTTTAATGAAATTTTCCGCTACGTTATTTTGATATTCAAGTTAAGAGCTGTTTGTGAATGAGTAAATCCAACAAGTGAGGCCTCCCGGGTTTGGGGCCTTACAAGTTGGTATCAGAGCAATAGTTTCTGAGATTCGGACACTCCTAGTGTCTGAACTTAAACTGTGAATGGGACCGAAAGCGGATGACAGTACGGGTAACTCGAGCCACAGCATTAGGTATGAAGGTAGTACATATTTACATATATAGTATGCCTTAGAAAGGTTAGGTAAGGACTTATGTTCTGATGGAATCACAAAGGTGGTCAAATAAAAATCGAAAGGTAGTGTATTGGTTAATTGCAGATGGCCAGTGAATATTAACATCTTACAGTGCTTGTTGAATTTTATTTGTTAACTAGCGTGATGACATTGGATTCCTTGTCTTATAGAACGAAATGGCAAGGAGAGGAAACGGAAGGCGTGGTGGGGGGTCGTACCGGTGGTCGTAACGGTGGGTGCGGCAGGACCCTGCACGCCAAGAGTATAGTGAAGAAGGTTTCTTTGCCAGCACTGTTGGCAAAAGTGTTAAAGAAGGCTAGTGAGACGGGTGGGTCTAACACGGCGGTTGGTACCCCGAACACTGAGGCAATCCACGCACCGCTTAACCGTGGTTGCGACTATAAGTCCTTCAAGGCATGTGATCCGCCGGTTCTTACTGGAAAGAAAGATGCGGTGGCTACGTTTGATTGGGTGATCTGTATGGAAGCTGCCATTCGTCTGAGCGAGTGTCGAGCGAATCAAGTTGTGAAATTCGCTGCTAACTCCTTGAGAGAGGAAGCATCCCATTGGTGGGAAGGTGTACGTCAAGCCAATGGGGACGAGGCTGTGGATGCGATGATGTGGACAGATTTGAAAACTTTGGTGATCAAGAATTTCTGTCCAAGGAATGAGATCGAAAAGGTAGAAAGGGAATTTCTGGGGATTAAGGCCGGGACCATGACGCATCGGCAGTACACCACACGGTTCAATGAACTGGCACGTCTGGTGCCACATCTTGTCATGAATGAGGAAAGAAAGATTGCCTGCTACATTCAAGGGCTGCCGGACCAGGTCCGCACCTATGTTAAGGCAAGCGCCCCTACTACCTATGATTCGGCAGTAGAACTGAGCGGCTTGGTATTTGATGTTCTGGCGCTGAATGTCGTTGCCATTTAAGAGCCTAAGAAGAAGCTGAGTTTCCCCGCTAAGTGATCGGGTGGGAAGTTCTTTGCGGCTCGGGACAAACAGGCCAGGGTAGGCTAGATGGCAGTCTGTGGAAAATGTGGGGTAAGACATGCGGGTGAATGTCGGCTACGGACAAATATGTGCTACAAATGTGGCAAGAATGGGCCTTACTCCCGTGAATGCATGCAAGGCATTAAATGCTTTAATTGTGGTGAAAGCGGCCACATGAGTCGGATTGTTTGTTATGGTTTTGGGTGGGTTTGATGTCGTGTTAGGAATGGATTGGCTAACTGCCAATGAAGCATAAATTATATGTAAACGAAAGATAATCCGACTCAAGGCTCCGGACGGAAGCAAAGTCGAGGTTCTTGGAGATCGTGACGCCACGATGCCAAACGTCATCTCGATGATTAAGGCAACAGATTACTTGAGGCGTGGATGCGAGGCTTATCTGGTGTACGTAATTGACGAGTGTAAGGAAGTGAAGGAACTAGACGATGTACCCGTGGTACGCGAGTACCCGGAGGTGTTTCCAGAGGATTTGCCTAGGATACCACCCGACAGAGAGATCGAATTTCGAATCGACTTAGTACCAGATGCCCAGCCCGTGGCTAAGGCTCCATACAGACTAGCACCAGTGGAGATGAAAGAGTTAATGACACAACTAGACGAGTTACTTGAGAAGGGATTTATCCAACCGAGCATCTCGTCGTGGGGTGCTCCGGTGTTGTTTGTGAAGAAGAAAGACGGTTCGATGAGAATGTGTATTGATTATCGTGAGTTGAACAAACGTACGGTGAAGAACAAGTACCCTTTACCAAGGATCGATGACCTGTTCGATCAATTGCAAGGCGCAAATTGGTTCTCAAAAATGGACCTTCGATCCGGGTACCATCAGTTGAAGGTGAGGGAAGAAGACATACCGAAAACTGCATTTCACACACATTATGGACATTTCGAGTTCCGCGTAATGTCTTTCGGATTAACGAACGCCCCCGCAGCGTTCATGGATTTAATGAATAGGGTTTGTCGACCAATGCTGGATCGATCGGTAATCGTGTTCATCGATGATATCCTCATCTACTCCAAGAATGAGGGTGATCACGCGTGTCACTTGAAGGAAGTATTGGAAGCTCTGAAGAAGGAAAAGTTGTATGGTAAGTTCTCCAAATGCGCGTTCTGGCTTAGGGAAGTCCAATTCCTAGGTCACGTCATTAACCCGAATGACATTATGGTTGACCCAGCAAAGATAATGACGGTAAGGGAATGGAATATTCCTAAGTCGCCAACTGAAATCCGCAGTTTCTTGGGATTGGCAGTCTACTATCGGAGATTCATCCAGGATTTCTCAAAATAGCTTCGCCGTTGACAAAGTTGACTCGGAAGGAGGTAAAGTACGAATGGGGTTCGACCCAGGATGAGGCGTTTAAGGAATTGAAGGAAAAGCTAACCAAAGCCCCAGTCTTGGCCCTTCCCGAGGGCAATGAAGGCTTCGTGGTATACTCTGACGCTTCGGGTCAGGGATTGGGGAGCGTATTGATGCAACGCGGGAGAGTGATCGCGTATGCATCACGGCAGTTGAAGATTGAAGAAGCCAATTATCCGACTCACGATTTAGAACTTGCTGCTGTCGTATTCGCATTGAAAATCCGGAGGCACTACCTTTACGGGGTGAAGTTTACTATTTACTCTGACCACAAGAGTTTGAAGTACTTCTTCGAACAAAGGGAACTTAATACGAGGCAGAGACGATGGTTGGAACTATTGAAAGACTATGATTGTGAAATCATATACCATCCTGGAAAGGCAAACGTGGTGGCTGACGCTCTAAGCCGAAAGGATGTGCCTGCTCCTATTAGAGTGAAAGCTTGCCAGTTGATGGTAACATCATATGTGATGAGGGAAATTGAAAGAGCTCAAGATGAAGCACTTAAGGAAGAAAACATATAGAAGGAAAGAATGGTTGGCTAACAGGACAAGTTGGAATATAACACCCTTGGTGTTAGGACACGTTTTGGGCAGTTATAGATACCTATGGGTGGCGAGCTTAGAACCAAAATCCTGGATGAGGTTCATAAGTCTCGGTACTCTATCCATCCTGGTACCAACAAAATGTACCAAGATTTGAGGAAGGAATACTGGTGGCCTGGAATGAAACACGAAGTGACAAAGTACGTAAGCAAGTGGTTAACTTGCTCGCAAGTAACTGAACACCAGAAACCGTATGGAAGATTAAACCACTTGATATACCGGAATGGAAGTGGGAACACGTTACCATGGACTTCATAACCAAGCTACCTCGCACAGCTAAAGGTCATGACACCATTTGGGAAATTGTGGACCGTTTAACGAAAAGTGCTCATTTCCTACCTATTCGCGAGACGTTCTCGTCGGAAAGGTTAGCGGAAGTATTTATTAACGAAGCAGTAGCACGGCATGGGATGCCTTTGACGATCGTATATGACCGGGACACACGATTCACAACGAGGTTCTGGAAAAGATTTAACGAGGCGATGGGCACGAGACTCAATGTTAGCACGGCATACCACCCACAAACGGATGGTCAGTCCGAAAGGACCATTCAGACATTGGAAGATATGCTTCGTGTTTGTATCATCGATTTTGGCGGCAGTTGGGACCGTCATCTGCCGTTAGCCGAATTCTCCTACAACAATAGTCATCACACGATGATAGGCATGCCGCCGTATGAAATGTTGTATGGGAGAAGATGCAGGACCCCGATTTGTTGGGGTCAGATTGGACAGAAGGAATTAGGAAGTATTGAAGTCATAAGAGAAACGTCGAAAAGGTTTGATCAAATCAAAGCACGAATGAAGGCCGCTCAAGATCGTCAGAAATCCTATGCGGATAAACGACGAAGGTGTATTGAGTTTGATGTTGGGGACAGAGTAATGTTGATAGTGTTACCGTGGAAGGGAATCATACGATTCAGGAAGAGAGGAAAGTTAATTCCGAGGATTGTCGGACCATTCAGGATAATGGCACGGGTTGGTGAAGTCGCTTATCGGCTAGAGTTGCCTGATGAGTTAAGTGGGATTCATCCCACCTTCCATGTATCACACTTGCGAAAGTGTTTGGCTGATGAATCGGCTAACGTACCACTTACTGACATCGAGGTCGACAACAGCCTTAACTACATCAAAGAACCCGTGGCCATCTTAGACCGAAAGGAGAAGCGTTTGCGTAATAAAGTTATTCCATTTGTTAAAGTCCAATTGAAGCACCGAAAGGGATCGGAATCTACTTGGGAAATGGAGACGGCAATGAGGGAGTCGTACCCTCAACTATTTGACTTATGATAGGTTTCGGGGACGAAACCTATTGTAAGGGGGTAGACTTGTAACATCCCAAAAATAAGACGACGATTAAAATAACGGGTTATACGTAAGACGAAAGTAATAAATGAACGAGGCGTGACGGACCGGGCCAGATGGGCCGGCGAACTTGAGGGGAAGAGTCCCTTCCCTTTAAATAGCCAACACACTCCACCTTTTCTCTCATTTGCAACATCTAGAGAGAGAAACCATAGAGAGAGAAAGTTGGCGGATCGACCCGAAATTCCAGCCAAGTGATGCTCTAGAGCTTGTGAGAAGAACCTCTGGATCATAAGCTCGATACATGTAACAATCTGGACTAGATCGAGTTTTTGTTCGTTATGGGGTTTTTCGGGTTTTGGATGAAAAGGTAACATTTTTACGGATGAAAATGGAAGAAAAACATAGATTTGAGTTCCTTAATGAAAAGCAAACATTTTGAATGTAAACAAGTTCGGGATCTTGACGTGATCAAACCCGAATGCGAAAGTTAGGGTTTTTGCGGGGAAGCAGATCCTGCGTACTTATCAAGTACGCATGAAGAGGGTCCTGCGTATTTATCAGGTACGCATGAAGCAAAGTTTGCGCACTTATTAAGTACGCAAGAACAAGGCCCTGCGCACTTGCTAAGTGCGCAAGCATCTGGCTGGTTAAGTAAAGTCAGTATGTTTAGAATGGTTAACTGTTAGAGTCGGGATTAGGTCTGATGTGTATTTAACTAATCAATTCAGATCGGAAGCGACGTTGTTGGACCTTTGTTTAGGACAACCCAGATTAGCTTATCAGGTGAGTTCTAGAAGCCCTTCTTTAAATGTTTTAACTAATATTTTTTTGCTAGTGTGCATACATACGAAACGATGTTTACGAAATGATGTTTACGAATGAGGTTTATAAAACAATGTTTACGAAGGACGATGTTAGGAAATGTTTTGCCAAACGAAGTTTATGAAATGTTTACGACTGAAATGTTATTTAATAAAACGTACGAATGCTTTAACTAAAATGAGGTAATGGTTTTGAGAAAGTCACGAATGAACGAATCTACCACGAGTTCCTACGGGAGCTAGGGTATGTATGTATGTATTGGCCTTACCCTTATGGGGGGCCTTTGTGGCTAGCTAACGGTTGTACAACTGGTTGAGGATGGGGTGACGACGGTCACCAATGGGATTACCGGGATCCCGATGGAAGGTACTATTACTTGAGGGGAAATAGTACCTAAGTTATGTTATGTCTACCTAGAGGTAACGAGCCTTAGGAGACATATGTTTGGTCTACGTAGAGGTAACTAGCCTTAGGAGACCTGGGTGACGGATGACTTAGAGGTAACGAGCCTTAAGTTCATCCGCTGGTATGCGATGTATGGAATTGACGGTTACGAGAAGGTGCAGATTCGGTTCATGTTGACTCATGTTATGATGATGTTTTGATGATGTTAAGTTATTGCAAGTTTTACGTACGCTTTGTTTAAACAAATGTATGTTATGTTTTTGGAAAAATGTTTATGATAAGGTTTTATGTAAAGCTAGAACTCACCAACATAGCTGACTTTTTAGTTTGCACATTCAGGTTACGGCAGGTTATAATGATGGACGGTGATGCTTGGCAAGCGAGAAGAGTTACCCGGATGATATGAAGACTGGCATCCCGTTATGATTAGTTTATGTTATGTTTATGTATTAGACTATGTTACGCTTCCGCATGTGAACAATGTTATGGGTATGTTTAATCAAATTTTCCGCTGCGTTATTTTGATATTCAAGCTAAGAGCTGTTTGTGAATGAGTAAATCCAACAAGTGAGGCCTCCCTGGTTTGGGGCCTTACAATTACAGAGAAAACTCTTAAGCAAAAAAGCACTTGTATACAATGACGCTAAGTACTACTTATATAGTAACTTAGAATCAAGACAGACCCTTGATTCTAAGGATCAGATCTAACACAAGCCGTTGATCTTGTATTGAAGCTATTCTATATGTAACGACAATAACAACTACAAAAGTTATCTTTACTCAAACGTCTTCTTAGGCATCATTGCTTGAGTCCTTAGAAGAAGAGCATCGTTGTCATTTATTTTCTTGCACCCGTAACATTCTTTCTGCGTGGAGTGTGACAGTGGTGCAACAGAAAGTTGTCAGTGGCAATGGTTGCTTTATCGAAGCCAGTCAGCTGCAACGTTTGATCTTCAGTGGGATTGGGTATCAGCAGCAATGTTGTTGATGAGCAGTAAGACATAACTGTCCATAGCTGTTGATGATATTCCTATCAGCAGCAACTTTGGTCTTCAGCAGATAAGGCTATCTACAACAGATTTGTTCTTTAGTAGAAGAATAAGTATCCACTGCAGAGAAGCTTATCCGCAGCAGTTTGTACTTAGAAAATTTTGTATCTATCAGTCTTTATTTCTACAAGCATACATAGGTTTTAGACTCTAAATAGTACCAAAGTGTTGTGTATACAATCCATACATATCATGGTTAATAAGGTAATTACGGAGAATAACTATTGTGTATCCAAATTATACAATCAAACCTTTGTAACTAGCATGCAAAACAAACTGTGTTGTCGGTAACAATCACCCTAACTGGGTGGGTTTGTCAGACTCAATAGATCAATCATTGTTAACCGTCGGCTTGTATAGTTAATGATTGCACATGTAATTTGCACACCAATGTAGTTAACACACCTAGTACTCAAACATAAAGCTCAAATTGCACACATAAATGTAGGGTGGAATTGTATTGTGTAGTTTGCAAAACATTGTATATATGTATTCATGTTCCACCCCAAAAATGTAAAATAGTGTAAAAAGATGATATGTAAACTCACCTATATTAGTTTTGTAGATGACCCGAACAATATATAGCACAAGTGGTTTTGCAATTCACAAAGTTAACCTAGAGTGAAAAGGTATGGATTTGAATTAATAACATGTACGAAGTCTAAAGCAAGATCTAATGTTCATCAGGTTTTCGTAGGTGAGGATTTGTACAAGGACTTGTGTCATTTCATGTAACGGATGTATGTAGATTGACGTTTGTATTTGTATAAAGGTTTAAAACGTAAAGTCAAGTAATATTTGACTTAGGGTTGTACTACGATGAATAACTTAGATTAAATAAAAAAATTATTTATTTATTTATTTATTATTAAAATTGCATGTCCTTAAAATAGAAATATAGAAAGTGAAAATATATATATTAATATATATTTAGGAAAATTTTATATTTGTTTGAATAAAGTTTAAACCTTATTATTTACATGTAATAAATGAAATGGTTTATAAAATTGCTTTATGAAATTATTTAAATGATGGTGTATTTTATTTATAAAAATTTTGTCACCATTTCTATAAAATATGTAATAGGTCGGCTTTAATTAAAACCAATAATTTTAGCGAAAAATATATCGATTTCACCTTAATTTATTTTTATGGTAAATGAGGCCTTAAAATCTTTTAAATTGAAAAAAATACTAGATCTTAATTAAAATCTGCTTATTTTTGTATAAACTAGTTCTAAACGATGAAGTTTTTATAAAATAATTTTTTTATAGATTAATTCAGCTGTTAAAAGGGTTTTAAAAAATTAAAGTGGCTCACCTGGGTCGAACCCGGGTAGGTTCTGTGTGTGCAAAGTGGTTTACCACTGGATTATGTAACTGATACAAATATCAATTCGGTTCGGACATGTTTTAATCTAAACTGGAGAATGGGCCGGATCTAGTTTTATGGATCGCACAAAAAGGGCCGGCTGAGTGGGTACTTGCGACTTGGTCTGAGAGGGGACTAGTGCTTAACCAAATAACCTGGGCATCAACCTTGAATAGCTACTGATATGAAATGATTTTAACAACTAACCCAAACCCTCTTTCTTCCGCATTTTATGCCCGAAACCCTAGCCCCCAAATTGAATGCAAGGCGGTAGAGATCATTCCCTAAACCATGGGGCTTTTGATCTCTGAATCAAAAAGAAGTTAGGGTTACACGAATTACCTGGAACGGCCACGTGACGAAGGAGGACAACTGAGGTGTGCGGGTTCGAGTTCGTATTATACACGATCACATAATACACGAAACTTGTTGCAATATACACCACTGATTTTCAGCAGAAAAAGAATGGCCTTCTAACACCATTGATTTTTAGTAGAAAAAGAATGGCCTTCTAACACCATTGATTTTCAGCAGAAAAAGAATGGCCTTCTAACACCATTGATTTCTAACACAATTGATTTTCAGCAGAAAAAGAATGGCCTTCTATCACACAGCAACTTATTAGTATCAAAACTTCACAGAAATAGTAGTAAAATACCTCAAATCATGAATCTTGAATCTTTGATACCCAAAACCGAGCCTTGAATGACTTCAATAGCTCCGATACCAATTATAAGTCCCAAATCGTAAGGATCTTCGAATAAAACACAAACAAGATATCGATTCTCACAATCACAAGGCGGAAATTGGTGATTGTGGTGATTCAAAAACACAAAACGTTTGTAAAACTCGTATATTGCTTTTGAAGTGATACCTGATGTCAGTGTGTTTTGTCTTGGAGTGCTGCACCGGATTTTTTGTGATTGATATAGCACTCATGTTGTCAATGTGAATTGGAGTTGCCATGAAAGTCATCCCATATCCAGCATTTAATTTTGTATCGTGTGATGTGTATTTAACTAATCAATTCAGATCGGAAGTGACGTTGTTGTACCTTTGTTTAGGACAACCCAGATTAGCTTATCAGGTGAGTTATAGAAACCCTTCTTTAAATGTTTTAATTAATATTTTTGGGCTGATGTGCATACATACGAAACGATGTTTACGAAATGATGTTTACGAAATGAGGTTTATAAAACGATGTTTACGAAGGACGTTGTTATGAAATGTTTTGCCAACCAAAGTTTATGAAATGTTTACGAATGAAATGTTATTTAATAAAACGTACGAATGCTTTAACTAAAATGAGGTAATGGTTTTGAGAAAGTCACGAATGAACGAATCTGCCACGAGTTCCTACGGGAGCTAGGGTATGTATGTATGTATGTATTGGCCTTACCCTTATGGGGGGGGGGCCTTTTTGGCTGGCTAACAGTTATACAACTGGTTGAGGATGGGGTGACGACGGTCACCCATGGGATTACCGGGATCCCGGTGGATGGTACTATTCCTTAAGGGGAAATAGTACCTAAGTTATGTTTTGTCTACCTAGAGGTAACGAGCCTTAGGAGACATATGTTTGGTCTACCTAGAGGTAACGAGCCTTAGGAGACCTGGGTGATGGATGACTTAGAGGTAACGAGCCTTAAGTTCATCCGCTGGTATGCGATGTATGGAATTGACGGTTATGAGAAATTTGGTTCATGTTGACTTATGTTATGATGATGTTTTGATGATGTTAAGTTATTGCATGTTTTACGTATGCTTTGTTTAAACAAATGTATGTTATGTTTTTGGCAAAGTGTTTATGATAAGGTTTTATGTAAAGCTAGAACTCACCAGCGTAGCTGACTTTTTAGTATGCACATTCAGGTTAAGGTAGGTTATGATGATGGACGGAGATGCTTGGCAAGCGAGAAGAGTTACCCGGGTGATATGAAGACTAGCATCCCGTTATGATTAGTTTATGTTATGTTTATGTATTAGATTATGTTACGCTTCCGCATGTTGAACAATGTTATGAGTATGTTTTAATGAAATTTTCCGCTACGTTATTTTGATATTCAAGTTAAGAGCTGTTTGTGAATGAGTAAATCCAACAAGTGAGGCCTCCCGGGTTTAGGGCCTTACAAGTTGGTATCAGAGCAATAGTTTCTGAGATTCGGACACTCCTAGTGTCTGAACTTAAACTGTGAATGGGACCGAAAGCGGATGACAGTACGGGTAACTCGAGCCACAGCATTAGGTATGAAGGTAGTACATATTTACATATATAGTATGCCTTAGAAAGGTTAGGTAAGGACTTATGTTCTGATGGAATCACAAAGGTGGTCAAATAAAAATCGAAAGGTAGTGTAATGGTTAATTGCAGATGGCCAGTGAATATTAACATCTTACAGTGCTTGTTGAATTTTATTTGTTAACTAGCGTGATGACATTGGATTCCTTGTCTTATAGAACGAAATGGCAAGGAGAGGAAACGGAAGGCGTGGTGGGGGGTCGTACCGGTGGTCGTAACGGTGGGTGCGGCAGGACCCTGCACGCCAAGAGTATAGTGAAGAAGGAAGTGTTCACACTAAGCCAGAAGTTAGTATGCACGGGACTGAGCCGACTCATGTCGAAGAACAACAATTCACTTTTGAACCGGAAGTGGGAGCGGCTCTGGCACGCGAGTTCACTGAGTTGATGAAGGTTTCTTTGCCAGCACTGTTGGCAAAAGTGTTAAAGAAGGCTAGTGAGATGGGTGGGTCTAACACGGCGGTTGGTACCCTGAACACTGAGGCAATCCACGCACCGCTTAACCGTGGTTGCGACTATAAGTCCTTCAAGGCATGTGATCCGCCGGTTCTTACTGGAAAGAAAGATGCGGTGGCTACGTTTGATTGGGTGATCTGTATGGAAGCTGCCATTCGTCTGAGCGAGTGTCGAGCGAATCAAGTTGTGAAATTCGCTGCTAACTCCTTGAGAGAGGAAGCATCCCATTGGTGGGAAGGTGTACGTCAAGCCAATGGGGACGAGGTTGTGGATGCGATGATGTGGACAGATTTGAAAACTTTGGTGATCAAGAATTTCTGTCCAAGGAATGAGATCGAAAAGGTAGAAAGGGAATTTCTGGGGATTAAGGCCGGGACCATGACGCATCGGCAGTACACCACACGGTTCAATGAACTGGCACGTCTGGTGCCACATCTTGTCATGAATGAGGAAAGAAAGATTGCCTGCTACATTCAAGGGCTGTTAGACCAGGTCCGCACCTATGTTAAGGCAAGCGCCCCTACTACCTATGATTCGGCAGTAGAACTGAGCGGCTTGGTATTTGATGATCTGGCGCTGGATGTCGTTGCCATTTAAGAGCCTAAGAAGAAGCTGAGTTTCCCCGCTAAGTGATCGCTGGGAAGTTCTTTGCGGCTCGGGACAAACAGGCCAGGGTAGGCTAGATGGCAGTCTGTGGAAAATGTGGGGTAAGACATGCGGGTGAATGTCGGCTACGGACAAATCTGTGCTACAAATGTGGCAAGAATGGGCCTTACTCCCGTGAATGCATGCAAGGCATTAAATGCTTTAATTGTGGTGAAAGCGGCCACATGAGTCAGATTGTTTGTTATGGTTTTGGGTGGGTTTGATGTCGTGTTAGGAATGGATTGGCTAACTGCCAATGAAGCACAAATTATATATAAACGAAAGATAATCCGACTCAAGGCTCCGGACGAAAGCAAAGTCGAGGTTCTTGGAGATCGTGACGCCACGATGCCAAACGTCATCTCGATGATTAAGGCAACAGATTACTTGAGGCGTGGATGCGAGGCTTATCTGGTGTACGTAATTGACGAGTGTAAGGAAGTGAAGGAACTAGACGATGTACCCGTGGTACGCGAGTACCCGGAGGTGTTTCCAGAGGATTTGCCTGGGATACCACCCGACAGAGAGATCGAATTTCGAATCGACTTAGTACCAGATGCCCAGCCCGTGGCTAAGGCTCCATACAGACTAGCACCAGTGGAGATGAAAGAGTTAATGACACAACTAGACGAGTTACTTGAGAAGGGATTTATCCAACCGAGCATCTCGTCGTGGGGTGCTCCGGTGTTGTTTGTGAAGAAGAAAGACGGTTCGATGAGAATGTGTATTGATTATCGTGAGTTGAACAAACGTACGGTGAAGAACAAGTACCCTTTACCAAGGATCGATGACCTGTTCGATCAATTGCAAGGCGCAAGTTGGTTCTCAAAAATGGACCTTCGATCCGGGTACCATCAGTTGAAGGTGAGGGAAGAAGACATACCGAAAACTGCATTTCGCACACATTATGGACATTTCGAGTTCCGCGTAATGTCTTTCGGATTAACGAACGCCCCCGCAGCGTTCATGGATTTAATGAATAGGGTTTGTCGACCAATGCTGGATCGATCGGTAATCGTGTTCATCGATGATATCCTCATCTACTCCAAGAATGAGGGTGATCACGCGTGTCACTTGAAGGAAGTATTGGAAGCTCTGAAGAAGGAAAAGTTGTATGGTAAGTTCTCCAAATGCGCGTTCTGGCTTAGGGAAGTCCAATTCCTAGGTCACGTCATTAACCCGAATGACATTATGGTTGACCCAGCAAAGATAATGACGGTAAGGGAATGGAATATTCCTAAGTCGCCAACTGAAATCCGCAGTTTCTTGGGATTGGCAGTCTACTATCGGAGATTCATCCAGGATTTCTCAAAATAGCTTCGCCGTTGACAAAGTTGACTCGGAAGGAGGTAAAGTACGAATGGGGTTCGACCCAGGATGAGGCGTTTAAGGAATTGAAGGAAAAGCTAACCAAAGCCCCAGTCTTGGCCCTTCCCGAGGGCAATGAAGGCTTCGTGGTATACTCTGACGCTTCGGGTCAGGGATTGGGGAGCGTATTGATGCAACGCGGGAGAGTGATCGCGTATGCATCACGGCAGTTGAAGATTGAAGAAGCCAATTATCCGACTCACGATTTAGAACTTGCTGCTGTCGTATTCGCATTGAAAATCCGGAGGCACTACCTTTACGGGGTGAAGTTTACTATTTACTCTGACCACAAGAGTTTGAAGTACTTCTTCGAACAAAGGGAACTTAATACGAGGCAGAGACGATGGTTGGAACTATTGAAAGACTATGATTGTGAAATCATATACCATCCTGGAAAGGCAAACGTGGTGGCTGACGCTCTAAGCCGAAAGGATGTGCCTGCTCCTATTAGAGTGAAAGCTTGCCAGTTGATGGTAACATCATATGTGATGAGGGAAATTGAAAGAGCTCAAGATGAAGCACTTAAGGAAGAAAACATATAGAAGGAAAGAATGGTTGGCTAACAGGACAAGTTGGAATATAACACCCTTGGTGTTAGGACACGTTTTGGGCAGTTATAGATACCTATGGGTGGCGAGCTTAGAACCAAAATCCTGGTTGAGGTTCATAAGTCTCGGTACTCTATCCATCCTGGTACCAACAAAATGTACCAAGATTTGAGGAAGGAATACTGGTGGCCTGGAATGAAACACGAAGTGACAAAGTACGTAAGCAAGTGGTTAACTTGCTCGCAAGTAACTGAACACCAGAAACCGTATGGAAGATTAAACCACTTGATATACCGGAATGGAAGTGGGAACACGTTACCATGGACTTCATAACCAAGCTACCTCGCACAGCTAAAGGTCATGACACCATTTGGGAAATTGTGGACCGTTTAACGAAAAGTGCTCATTTCCTACCTATTCGCGAGACGTTCTCGTCGGAAA
The DNA here is from genome assembly GCA_023525975.1 of Smallanthus sonchifolius. Taxonomy (NCBI): domain Eukaryota; kingdom Viridiplantae; phylum Streptophyta; class Magnoliopsida; order Asterales; family Asteraceae; genus Smallanthus; species Smallanthus sonchifolius. Next base: position 24,539,318 of record CM042046.1, on the reverse strand, counting down.
GGTTAGCGGAAGTATTTATTAACGAAGCAGTAGCACGGCATGGGATGCCTTTGACGATCGTATATGACCGGGACACACGATTCACAACGAGGTTCTGGAAAAGATTTAACGAGGCGATGGGCACGAGACTCAATGTTAGCACGACATACCACCCACAAACGGATGGTCAGTCCGAAAGGACCATTCAGACATTGGAAGATATGCTTCGTGTTTGTATCATCGATTTTGGCGGCAGTTGGGACCGTCATCTGCCGTTAGCCGAATTCTCCTACAACAATAGTCATCACACGATGATAGGCATGCCGCCGTATGAAATGTTGTATGGGAGAAGATGCAGGAACCCGATTTGTTGGGGTCAGATTGGACAGAAGGAATTAGGAAGTATTGAAGTCATAAGAGAAACGTCGAAAAGGTTTGATCAAATCAAAGCACGAATGAAGGCCGCTCAAGATCGTCAGAAATCCTATGCGGATAAACGACGAAGGCGTATTGAGTTTGATGTTGGGGACAGAGTAATGTTGATATTGTCACCGTGGAAGGGAATCATACGATTCAGGAAGAGAGGAAAGTTAATTCCGAGGATTGTCGGACCATTCAGGATAATGGCACGGGTTGGTGAAGTCGCTTATCGGCTAGAGTTGCCTGATGAGTTAAGTGGGATTCATCCCACCTTCCATGTATCACACTTGCGAAAGTGTTTGGCGGATGAATCGGCTAACGTACCACTTACTGACATCGAGGTCGACAACAGCCTTAACTACATCAAAGAACCCGTGGCCATCTTTGACCGAAAGGAGAAGCGTTTGCGTAATAAAGTTATTCCATTTGTTAAAGTCCAATTGAAGCACCGAAAGGGATCGGAATCTACTTGGGAAATGGAGACGGCAATGAGGGAGTCGTACCCTCAACTATTTGACTTATGATAGGTTTCGGGGACGAAACCTATTGTAAGGGGGTAGACTTGTAACATCTCAAAAATAAGACGACGATTAAAATAACGGGTTATACGTAAGACGAAAGGAATAAATGAACGAGGCGTGACGGGCCGGGCCAGATGGGCCGGCGAACTTGAGGGGAAGAGTCCCTTCCCTTTAAATAGCCAACACACTCCACCTTTTCTCTCATTTGCAACATCTAGAGAGAGAAACCATAGAGAGAGAAAGTTGGAGGATCGACCCGAAATTCCAGCCAAGTGATGCTCTAGAGCTTGTGAGAAGAACCTCTGGATCATAAGCTCGATACATGTAACAATCTGGACTAGATCGAGTTTTTGTTCGTTTTGGGGTTTTTCGGGTTTTTGATGAAAAGGTAACATTTTTACGGATGAAAATGGAAGAAAAACATAGATTTGAGTTCCTTAATGAAAAGCAAACATTTTGAATGTAAACAAGTTCGGGATCTTGACGTAATCAGACCCGAATGCGAAAGTTAGGGTTTTTGCGGGGAAGCAGATCCTGCGTACTTATCAAGTACGCATGAAGAGGGTCCTGCGTATTTATCAGGTACGCATGAAGCAAAGTTTGCGCACTTATTAAGTACGCAAGAACAAGTCCCTGCGCACTTGCTAAGTGCGCAAGCATCAGGCTGGTTAAGTAAAGTCAGTATGTTTAGAATGGTTAAACTGTTAGAGTCGGGATTAGGTCTGATGTGTATTTAACTAATCAATTCAGATCGGAAGCGACGTTGTTGGACCTTTGTTTAGGACAACCCATATTAGCTTATCAGGTGAGTTCTAGAAGCCCTTATTTAAATGTTTTAACTAATATTTTTTTGCTAGTGTGCATACATACGAAACGATGTTTACGAAATGATGTTTACGAATGAGGTTTATAAAACAATGTTTACGAAGGACGATGTTAGGAAATGTTTTGCCAAACGAAGTTTATGAAATGTTTACGACTGAAATGTTATTTAATAAAACGTATGAATGCTTTAACTAAAATGAGGTAATGGTTTTGAGAAAGTCACGAATGAACGAATCTACCACGAGTTCCTACGGGAGCTAGGGTATGTATGTATTGGCCTTAACCTTATGGGGGGCCTTTGTGGCTGGCTAACGGTTGTACAACTGGTTGAGGATGGGGTGACGACGGTCACCAATGGGATTACCGGGATCCCGATGGAAGGTACTATTACTTGAGGGGAAATAGTACCTAAGTTATGTTATGTCTACCTAGAGGTAACGAGCCTTAGGAGACATATGTTTGGTCTACGTAGAGGTAATTAGCCTTAGGAGACCTGGGTGACGGATGACTTAGAGGTAACGAGCCTTAAGTTCATCCGCTGGTATGCGATGTATGGAATTGACGGTTACGAGAAGGTGCAGATTCGGTTCATGTTGACTTATGTTATGATGATGTTTTGATGATGTTAAGTTATTGCAAGTTTTGCGTACGCTTTGTTTAAACAAATGTATGTTATGTTTTTGGAAAAATGTTTATGATAAGGTTTTATGTAAAGCTAGAACTCACCAACATAGCTGACTTTTTAGTTTGCACATTCAGGTTACGGCAGGTTATAATGATGGACGGTGATGCTTGGCAAGCGAGAAGAGTTACCCGGATGATATGAAGACTGGCATCCCGTTATGATTAGTTTATGTTATGTTTATGTATTAGACTATGTTACGCTTCCGCATGTGAACAATGTTATGGGTATGTTTAATCAAATTTTCCGCTGCGTTATTTTGATATTCAAGCTAAGAGTTGTTTGTGAATGAGTAAATCCAACAAGTGAGGCCTCCCTGGTTTGGGGCCTTACAATTACAGAGAAAACTCTTAAGCAAAAAAGCACTTGTATACAATGACGCTAAGTACTACTTATATAGTAACTTAGAATCAAGACAGACCCTTGATTCTAAGGATCAGATCTAACACAAGCCGTTGATCTTGTATTGAAGCTATTCTATATGTAACGACAATAACAACTACAAAAGTTATCTTTACTCAAACGTCTTCTTAGGCATCATTGCTTGAGTCCTTAGAAGAAGAGCGTCGTTGTCATTTATTTTCTTGCACCCGTAACATTCTTTCTGTGTGGAGTGTGACAGTGGTGCAACAGAAAGTTGTCAGTGGCAATGGTTGCTTTATCGAAGCCAGTCAGCTGCAACGTTTGATCTTCAGTGGGATTGGGTATCAGCAGCAATGTTGTTGATGAGCAGTAAGACATAACTGTCCATAGCTGTTGATGATATGCCTATCAGCAGCAAATTTGGTCTTCAGCAGATAAGGCTATCTACAGCAGATTTGTTCTTTAGTAGAAGAATAAGTATCCACTGCAGATAAGCTTATCCGCAGCAGTTTGTACTTAGAAAATTTTGTATCTATCAGTCTTTATTTCTACAAGCATACATAGGTTTTAAACTCTAAATAGTACCAAAGTGTTGTGTATACAATCCATACATATCATGGTTAATAAGGTAATTACGGAGAATAACTATTTTGTAACCAAATTATACAATCAAACCTTTGTAACTAGCATGCAAAACAAACTGTGTTGTCGGTAACAATCACCCTAACTGGGTGGGTTTGTCAGACTCAATAGATCAATCATTGTTAACCGTCGGCTTGTATAGTTAATGATTGCACATGTAAATTGCACACAAATGTAGTTAACACACCTAGTACTCAAACATAAAGCTCAAATTGCCCACATAAATGTAGGGTGGAATTGTATTGTGTAGTTTGCAAAACATTGTATATATGTATTCATGTTCCACCCCAAAAATATAAAATAGTGTAAAAAGATGATATGTAAACTCACCTATATTAGTTGTGTAGATGACCCGAACAATATATAGCACAAGTGGTTTTGCAATTCACAAAGTTAACCTAGAGTGAAAAGGTATGGATTTGAATTAATAACATGTACGAAGTCTAAAGCAAGATCTAATGTTCATCAGGTTTTCGTAGGTGAGGATTTGTACAAGGACTTGTGTCATTTCATGTAACGGATGTATGTAGATTGACGTTTGTATTTGTATAAAGGTTTAAAACGTAAAGTCAAGTAATATTTGACTTAGGGTTGTACTACGATGAATAACTTAGATTAAATAAAAAAATTATTTATTTATTTATTTATTATTAATATAGCATGTCCTTAAAATAGAAATATAGAAAGTGAAAATATATATATTAATATATATTTAGGAAAATTTTATATTTGTTTGAATAAAGTTTAAACCTTATTATTTACATGTAATAAATGAAATGGTTTATAAAATTGCTTTATGAAATTATTTAAATGATGGTGTATTTTTTTTATAAAAAATTTGTCACCATTTCTATAAAATATGTAATAGGTCGGCTTTAATTAAAACCAATAATTTTAGCGAAAAATATATCGATTTCACCTTAATTTATTTTTATGGTAAATGAGGCCTTAAAATCTTTTAAATTGTAAAAATACTAGATCTTAATTAAAATCTGCTTATTTTTGTATAAACTAGTTCTAAACGATGAAGTTTTTATAAAATAATTTTATTATAGATTAATTCAGCTGTTAAAAGGGTTTTAAAAAATTAAAGTGGCTCACCTGGGTCGAACCCGGGTGGGTTCTGTGTGTGCAAAGTGGTTTACCACTGGACTAGGTAACTGATACAAATATCAATTCGGTTCGGACATGTTTTAATCTAAACTGGAGAATGGGCCGGATCTAGTTTTATGGATCGCGCAAAAAGGGCCGACTGAGTGGGTTTCGAACTTGCGACTTGGTCTGAGAGGGGACTAGTGCTTAACCAAATAACCTGGGCATCAACCTTGAATAGCTACTGATATGAAATGATTTTAACAACTAACCCAAACCCTCTTTCTTCCCCATTTTATGCCCGAAACCCTAGCCCCCAAATTGAATGCAAGGCGGTAGTGATCATTTCCTAAACCATGGGGCTTTTGATCTCTGAATCAAAAAGAAGTTAGGGTTACACGAATTACCTGGAACGGCCACGTGACGAAGGAGGACAACTGAGGTGTGCGGGTTCGAGTTCGTATTATACACGATCACATAATACACGAAACTTGTTGCAATATACACCACTGATTTTCAGCAGAAAAAGAATGGCCTTCTAACACCATTGATTTTTAGTAGAAAAAGAATGGCCTTCTAACACTATTGATTTTCAGTAGAAAAAGAATGGCCTTCTAACACCATTGATTTCTAACACAATTGATTTTCAGCAGAAAAAGAATGGCCTTCTATCACACAGCAACTTATTAGTATCAAAACTTCACAGAAATAGTAGTAAAATACCTCAAATCGTGAATCTTGAATCTTTGATATCCAAAACCGTGCCTTGAAAGACTTCAATAGCTCCGATACCAATTATAAGTCCCAAATCGTAAGGATCTTCAAATAAAACACAAACAAGATATCGATTCTCACAATCACAAGGCGGAAACTGGTGATTGTGGTGATTCAAAAACACAAAACGTTGTAAAACTCGTATATTGCTTTTGGAGAATTACAAAGAAAAATAATAATCAAAACCGCTAACCAAAATCGGTTAGGGTATACATGTATATATACCTAGTCTAATTCACTAGGCCCGCATACAAGTACTCGGCCCCAAGGCCGGCCCAAAATACCCAAACCGTGAACCCTTGGTTCATGGTTACAACCTACACAACATCAAACTAAGCTTAATCATACTTAATAGTCTGGGTCTAACAATCTCCCCCTAGGACTATGCTTTCTTGACTTTAAAAGTTGATGTCTTTACCATGATCCCCATTCCCTGCATACAACTGTTTCCTAAAGATGTCAGATGCAGCAACAGTGAAAACCTTTGCTTGTTCTTCCCATAGCTGCTCATGTCGAATCTGGTTTCTTGCTAACACTTTGATGTCTTGTTCACTAAACTTTGACAAATCAAATGGATCCAGTATCCTCAGCTCTGCTTGATCAGTAACTAATAGTGCTTCAACTGTAATTGGATCATATGCAAAGTACCCGGCCCCAAGGCCGGCCTAAAATACCCAAACCGTGAACCCTTGGTACGGTTACAACCTACAGAACATCAAACTAAGCTTAATCATACTTAACAGTCTGGGTCTAACAACGTACATATAAATATACTTGTAAATATTTTTTCTTTTGGGAATATGTGACTGGGAAGGGATCTCTTGTCAAGGCATGTAAGTCCGTAGTGCTGTGACCCTGAGCTTCTTATGATTCTGAACATGTAAGACCGTAGTGCTATATTTTTGATCAAATTTTATCAGAGATTCCCTGAAAAGTTGTGTAAACCCATGCTAGTTACGCTCAATTTAGTTATTATTTTGGTGCTCAAAAGATCATTAGGAAGGGAAGGTTTACCTGATAAGTTGTGCGGTCAATAAAGTTCATCAATAATTCACAAAATCTACATTTACTTAATTACATGTTTCTGAGATATGAGCATGTGATCCATTAAGTCATAAATAATTCTACCAAAAACATGATAATATAAGTCACTGTGAGTTTAGAAGGACCTAAATATTAGCAATCTACTTGACATGTCTTAGTAAATATACATGCTAAAAAATCTTCATTGGTCTGCCTGTAGAATGATTTGATCCCATTGCAAACTTCCTAAAGGCTCGTTGTTGATTAGATCTTTATAAATGTGTCGGATTTGTTAAGAAAATTCCAAGAAGATTTTATTTCAAAATTCATCTTTCTTATTAATTTAGTTTAGTTTAGTTTTTAGTTTTTCTATTTAACTTTATTTAACTTTTATTTTATTCTATCTTTAAAAAAAATTAACCATTCTTGAATTAAAGAACTTATCATCAAAAGAGTTGAAATTTCAAAAGTTTGATAGTATGAGGATGTACTAGGTATTCGTGTGGATACCGAATTCCCTGTTGCATACAAATGTCTACTTACAAAATTTCTGAGAATTTACAGAATTTGTTTCAAATCAAGAACCAGGGTTGAAGAAGAATGAAGTATTGTCAACTGCTGACAAGTTTGTATGTACTTGAGTCAGAAGATACAGATGTGTTTTCATCTTCCAACAATGAAAGTACACATGAAGAAGTGCCTGTGAATCTGCTTGAAAGAGAAAGAATGAAAAAGAAAAGAGCTACTGAGAATCCTCCTCTCATATCCTCTTTTAGCAAGATCAAATGCTGATTAGGATCAACATGAGGATCTATCTCCGACCCGAGTTGGAGAGTTCAGAAATGTTGAACTTTATCAACACCGACATCGACACCACAACAACAACCATTGATTCTTATGACAACGTTGTATGCTGGAAATGGTGATCACAGTGCTACATTTGAGTTGTGAAGACCATTTGATAGCATCAACCTAGGGGGAGATTGTTGGGTCTATATATATGAGGCTGACGCTTATCAGATAAATAGAAGTATTGGTATTACCGAATATAAATGTATTTGGTTGTGTAACCGTGAACTATAAGTTCACGAGATGGGTGTTGGGCCGGCCATGGGCCGAGAACATGTATTATGGGCTTAGTTTGTTTAGGCTTAGTATAAATACATGTGTGTAACCTAAGTTAGGTTAGCAGTGGAGTTAGACGAAATTGAGAGTGAAAATCTGTCTAGTGTGTTAGCGGTTTTTGCTTTGTTCTTTGTAATTTCTCTGAAGTAATATATTAGTAATTGCTAGTGTCTTTGTGCTCTTGAATCACCATACTTGATAGTTTTCGCCTATCAAGTGTGAGAAGTGATATCGTGTGTGTGTGTTTATACGAAGATCCTAGAGGTTTTGGGACTTACAACTAGTAGTAACGCCAGATTTCCTGACGTTATTAAAGGACGTGCAAATGGAAGCCTTGCAAGAAGAAAGGCTAAAAGAAGAGAGGGTTTTTGGGCAATTTGATCTATTGACCGAGAACAGTCAAGGGGTGTGGGTCAAGGAAGACCGTATCTATATACCAAGGTTGGGAGGGTTTTAAGGGCAAGTACTTGACGAGGCGCACATCACAATAGATTTTATTAAGCCAAGGTACTCGATACATCCGGGAACGACAAAGATGTATCATGACATGAAAGGCAACTATTGGTGGCCGATGATGAAGCACGATGTGACCCAATATGTAAGTAAGTGTTTGACATGTTTGCAAGTTAAATCAGAGCATCAGAAGCCTTATGGAAAGATCTAACCTTTAGAGAATCTGAAGTGGAAGTGGAGCACATCATAATGGATTTTATTACGAAGCTGCCCAAGTTGGTGAAGGGGCACGATACGATTTGGGTAGTAGTGGATCGGTTAACGAAAAGCGCTGCCAGGCATGGAGTGCCGATTAAGGAGACTTTCTAATCGGAAAGGTTATCCGAAGTGTTTGTTAATGAGATCGGTGTCAGGCACGGAGTGCCGATTCTTATTATATCCGACCGGGATACGAGATTCACGTCAAAGTTTTGGAAAAGGTTCAATGAAGTTATGAGGACGAGGTTGCACATTAGCACTGCGTATCACCCTCAGACTGATGGACAGTCAGAGCGGACGATACAAACGTTATAGTGTAGATCCACATGACTCTCCTATAGATCGTACTCGAGACTAGATGTATCAATAACATGGAGTGTGGAATCCAACCGTATCACTGATTGTATATACGGGATGACAGAAACAGTAACAATCACAACAATGTAAATAATATTCTTCTTGTATTTCACCAAATCCTAGAATTTACAGAACTTGAAACTAGAACATTCAAAGCGTATTCAAAACTAAACATGTAAACTCTATTTATAGACTTTGTTCTGCTATAGGCGAACTTAGTAAGTTCGCCTCACCTTTGTCACACCCCAACCGACGGCGGAATACGTCGGGGCGGGACATGTATACTGTTCATGAGCACAAAGTTGACTAGATTTCAATAATTTAATCATCAAATTTCATTTCAAACGATTCAAACACAACCAAATTCAAACAAGTATATAATTGAAATACTTAATATTATTTATTTAAATTTAACTAAGTCCAAAGCCTATGTGTAGCATGTCTTGATCAACTCACATATTAGCACCTGAAACATGAATAAAATAAAGTCAACTAAAAAGTTGGTGAGCATACACAGGTTTATACATAGATATTGTGTAGATATAAATAATCAAATCCTTACATAACATGATAAAATAAGGCATTTATGGGGAGCAGCTATTGTGTAACCAAAGTACAATCAAACATTTGTAACTAACATGCAAATTGTGTTGTCGGTAACAATCACCCTAACTGGGTGGTTTTGTCAGACTCAATAGATCTATCATTGTTAACCGTCGGCTTGAATAGTTAATGATTGCACAAAAATTGCACACAAAAGTTAACACACCTAGCACTCAAACATAAAGCTCAAATTTGCACACATGAATGTAAAGAGGATTTGTGTTTGTATAGTTTGTGTAAATGTAACAATTGTATGTATAGTGTTCATGTTTCACCCCAAAAAGTGTAAAAGTGTGAAAAAGGGGCTATGTAATACTCACTTTATTCGAAGGTGTAGCTAGCACGTGAGACTAGGTAGTAAAATGATCCTTGCAACTCACCACGTTAACATAGTGTGTAATGTATATTGAATTAAAAGTGGGTACAATAGTCTATGTCTAAGTCTAGGATTGAATTGGAGGTGTGTATCAAGAGTTGGAGTTGTAGGTGTTAGTGGTTCATACTTGAATGAAGTGTTTTATAAAATGAGAAATTCAAACGAATAGTCTTAGAATAATTAGATTAGGTTTTGGGTTTGAATAACTAAATAAATTAAATAGTTATTTATTTAGTAAAAAAAATTATGTATTTTTAGTTAAGTATAACCAAAATAAACAATTTTTGCTTAAATATAAGTTAAATAAATAATTGTTACTTTATTTATTTATTTATAAAGGTATGAAATTAATTTAAATTTTAATTAAATTCCATGCTAGATTTAAAAATGAAATTTATATTTAAAAGTAATCAAATTCTAAGTATGTTCTTATAAAGTGTAATTTATATTTAAATATGATTAAATTTCATGTATGATTTACAAAAATGTAATAAATAATAATTTGATTTATTTATTTATTTGCAATTTAATTTGAATAAGATAATTAATTGCATTTAATTAGACAATATTTTTGAGTATTAGAAGTAAAATTCAAATTTTATAAAACTTTGTATAAAGAGTTTATAAAAATTGTCACCAAATTTTATAAATAATTTACTCGAATAAATACATAATTTAAATTGAGTATTCAATAATTAATTTTATAAAAATAGAGATTTTTATGCAAAGTTGTAAAACTGGTTTCATTTTGTTCTAATAATTGTAAGGTTTAATAAAATAAATTTTTTTATAATTTCTGGAGCCTTAAAAACGGTTTTAAAAAAATAAACAGGCCACCCGGTTCGAACCCGGGTGGTTCCTGTGTGGGGCGAGGGTGTTACCGCTGGACTAAGGACCCAATGCTTAATAGAATTGGCCTGAGAGTGTATTAACACGAATGGAATAGGGGGCCGGGACTAGGACAGTACACGCACAAAAACGGCAGAGGATTGTGGGTTTCGAACCCACGCCACCAGGTCCAATGGTGCAATGACTTAACCAGTTGGACTTGGTGGTTTCGCTGGTATAACCTGAAGTCCGATAACTTAAATACAATAAACGAATCAAGTCGAAATCCCTTATTCAAAATCGTATGAACTAGTTCAAGAAATTTAACAGAAATCGAATTTTGTATACTCGATTCGTGTAAATTGGTAAGGGGCTTTCGATGCCTGGTCAAAAAAAGAATCGAACGAGATAAATCTCACTTGATTTGGTTTGGGCACGAATGCAGGCGACTATGGGTTTGCTCCGACTGTTCTTCGTGATCGACAGGATTCCAGAGACGAAATGAGAGGCGATTATCGGCTCAGAAAGGTTGTAAGGGACTAGGCGAAGGTGTGTGTGTCGTTGAATTGAATTGGTTTCATCTAAATTACTCGATTTGGTTTTGATTTGACCTTTACAGCCGTGGGGGCTGATTACGCATTAATTCGATCAATTGGGGAATGAATTGGGTCTGATAATGGTCCAGGTACACTCGAGGTTGACTGACGAGTGAATCGCGGGATTTAGACGCGTTAATTTTTTGAATTGAATGTGGATTGATACGGATTTTGATTATCCAAAGTCAAATCCATTCGAAATTTGAATATGCCGCTAAATCGATCGAAATGGGATGTTACTTGGGCCGAGATTGGGTCGATTCTTGTTTGGGTAATCATGAGGAGTCCAAACCAACCGGAAATCGACGAAGGCAACCTTGGTTTATCACGGATTTGGCCACATTGACTTTTGAAAGTCAACCGGATCGTGGGAAAGTCAAAATTGATGTTTAAAGGTCAAAATTGAAGGTGTTGGGTTAATTGCTTGAGGTTTCAAATGGTTTAGGGTTCAAGTAAATGTGAAATTAATGCATCAATGTATGTATGTATGTATGTATTTGTTTGGTATTTACATAAATATATCCGTATATATAAGATTTTAATAATGTATACCCGTGAAAAAACCCGTGAATTTGTATTGTAATATAGGGTTTGATTGTTGGTACGAACAGAATAAACCAGTGTACTAGATTTTGGAATTAAATGCGTTACATTGAATTGGAAATAAAGATAATAAAATCAGAAATGTTACAGTATCCCCATGTTGAGGGAATTTCGTCTTGAAATTTAGCTAGTCGAGGCGACTGAATCGGCAAAGAGGTGCGGGTAATTGAGCAGCTTCATTTGGTCCTCACGTTCCCAAGTAAACTCGGGACCACGTTTTGATTCCCAACGAACTTTGACAATAGGGATACGGCTTCGCTTGAGTTGTTTGATCTCGTGATCCATGATCTCTAAAGGTCTCTCAACGAAGTGCATCGTTTCGTCAATGAGCACGTCGTCAAGAGGTATATGGAGATTCTCATCAGCAAGACATTTCTTTAGGTTGGACACATGAAATGTAGGATGCACATTGCCAAGTGATGGAGGTAACTCGAGTTTGTAAGCCACTTTCCCAATCCTTTCAAGGATCTTGAATGGGCCCACATAGCGAGGTGCTAGTTTGCCTTTCTTTCCAAAACGGATCATGCCTTTCCATTGAGACATCTTTAGAAGGACAATATCACTGACTTGGAATTCCAAGGGTTTTCGTCGTTTGTCGGCATAGCTCTTTTGCCGACTCCTCGCCACTCGAATGTTGTTACGGATTTAAGGATCTTGTTGGATGTTTCTTGGATTAGCTCGGGACCAGTGATTTGTGCTTCACTAATCTCGTTCCAACAGATAGGAGAACGACATTTATGGCCATAGAGAGCTTCAAAGGGAGCCATATTTATACTTGTGTGGTAGCTATTGTTGTAAGAGAACTCAATTAGAGATAGATGTGAATCCCAGTTACCACCAAAATCAATTACACAAGCTCTAAGCATGTCCTCAAGAGTTTGAATTGTACGCTAGGTCTGACCATCAGTTTGGGGATGGTAATCCGTGCTCAAATTCAGTCGTGTGCCAAGGGAATTTTGGAGGGATTGCAAGAAACGAGAGGTGAACCGAGCATCTCTATCGGAGATTATGTTTAAGGGAACACCGTGACGGCTCACAATTTCGTCAATGTAGATTCGGGCTAATTTCTCAACCCAGTAGTCCTCACGGATAGGCAAGAAATGAGAAGATTTGGTGAGGCGGTCAATGATCACCCAGATGCTATCATGTCCACTTGAGGTGCGAGGGAGTTTGGTAATGAAATCCATAGCTAAGTTGTCCCATTTTCACACGGGAATTTTCGGTTGTTCAAGTAAACCGGAAGGACGTTGATGTTCGGCTTTGACTTTGGAGCAAGTTAGACATTTGGCTACATAGAGAGCAATGTCTTTCTTCATACCGGGCCACCAATATTGTTGGCGAAGATCTTGGTACATTTTATCCACACCGGGATGAATAGAATAACGAGTCTTGTGAGCCTCGTTCATGAGATATTCATGGAGATCATCATGATCGGGAACCCAAATACGGTTCAAGTAATAAAGTAAGCCATTGGGTTTAGATTCAAGCTAAAGTTCAACACCACACGATATTTCATCATACATGTTACCCTCGGTGACCGAGACGTGTTGAGCTTCTAGGATATGATTTTGAATGTCGGTTTGAATTCGGATACAATGAAGTATCACTTGGTCCTTACGACTCAAAGCGTCGGCCACAACTTTCGCTTTGCTGGGATGGTAACGAATCTCGCAGTCATAGTCGTTAAGGAGTTCAACCCAACGTCGTTGCCTCATATTGAGTTCTTTTTGGTTAAAGATGTGTTGGAGACTTTTGTGGTCGGTGAATACCACACATTTTGTACCATAGAGGTAATGTCTCCAAATTTTTAATGCGAATACAACCGCACCCAATTCGAGGTCATGCGTCGTATAATTCTTCTCATGAATTTTAAGTTGCCTTGATGCATAAGCGATTACCTTGGTTAGAGGCATCACAGTAGACAACTAGATCATCATTCCCATCAGGGAGAGTCAAAATAGGAGCATTGCACAACTTTTGCTTGAGAGTTTGGAAAGCTTCTTCTTGCTTTGGTCCCCATTCATAAGGTTTACCCTTGTGGGTCAAAGCGGTGAGCGGGACAGCAATCTTAGAGAAATTTGAAATGAAACGACGATAATATCCTGCAAGACCAAGAAATGAACGAACTTCGGTGGGGGTCTTAGGGGCATTCCAATTCTTAACAGCTTCGATTTTAGCAGGGTCAACATGAATCCCCTTTTCGTTGACGATATGACCCAGGAATTGAACCTCCTTTAGCCAAAATTCACATTTGGAGAACTTGGCATATAGTTGCTCTTTCCTCAAGAGGTCCAAAACCAATCTAAGGTGTTGCTCATGATCGGCTTTAGTCTTGGAGTAGATTAAAATATCATCAATGAAGACGATCACAAATTTATCGAGGTATGGTTTGCACACACGATTCATGAGGTCCATGAAGACCGCGGGTGCATTGGTTAGTACAAAAGGCATGACCATGAACTCGTAGTGACCATACCTTGTTCGAAAGGCAGTCTTTGGAATATCTTCCTCTTGTACACGGAGTTGGTGATAACTAGATCGAAGATCAATCTTCGAGAAGCAAGTAGAACCTTGAAGTTGATCAAAGAGGTCATCAATTCTAGACAAGGGATAACGGTTTTTGATGGTAAGCTTGTTGAGTTCGCGGTAGTCAATACACATGCGAAATGATCCATCCTTCTTCTTGACGAATAAGACGGGTGCACCCCATGGTGAATGACTTGGACGGATGAAGCCCTTGTCGAAGAGCTCTTGGAGTTGGCTTGCAAGTTCTTGCATTTCAGAAGGTGCAAGACGGTAAGGAGCTCTAGCCACGGGGTTAGCTCCGGGTACAAGGTCAATGCAAAATTCTACTTGTCGAACGAGTGGAAAACCGGATAAGTCTTCGGGGAATACTTCGGGAAAGTCCCGGATGATGGGGATGTCTTGAATACTCTTCTCTTTGACATCCTTTTGAACAACATGGGCTAAGAAGGCCAAGTACTTCTTTCGTAAGTACTTTTGAGCAGTAGTGCATGACATTAACTTGAGTCCTTTGCAAGGCTTTTCACCAAAGACTCTTAACGTTTCTCCTGACGGAAGAGGTATTCGGATGAACTTCTCAAAACAGATGACTTCGGCATGGTGATTTGATAGCCAATCCATGCCTATGATGATATGAAAACTTCCTAGTGGCATTGGCACAAGATTGATTAGAAACGTATGATCATTAAGTTCTAGGGAGCAGTCGCGGATAACAGAGTCAATTGTAAGGGAATCACCATTTGCTACTTCGACGGTGAAGGTTTTCTCTACTTGGGATCATGTTTTTGCAAGTAAGGGTTCAAAGTTAAGTGACACAAAACTTTTATCTGCACCGGTATCAAATAAAATGGAGGCATATTGACTATTAACAAGGAACGTACCGTTGACCACATCATTGTTGGCCTGAGCTTCATTGGCGTTTATGTTGAAAGCACGCCCACGAGCTCCGCCTTGTGCATTGATGAACTTCGGGCACTGGTCACAGAAATGATTTGGGTTGCCACATTCATAACAAGCACGCCCATTTGCTATAGCGGGAACACCTTGATTAGTCACTTGTTGGTTGGTTCGGGTTGGTGGGTTGACTTGGCCTGCAAGTGCTTTGGCTCTACAAACATTGACCGTATGGCCATATTTCCCACAGTGAGTGCAAAGGCGACAAGGAATGTGTTAAAGGTGGTGATAATTGCATGTGGCACAGAGTGGGTAGATCCCCACATATGGCTTCTTGACTGTTGCTTGAACCATGGGAGCAGCTTGGTTAACAGGGATAGCAGGAGTGACCATAGCAAAATTCCTAGCCTTTCTCTTCTTATAAATGTGGTGGGGTTCAGTTTTGGCTTCTTTGACGTGTGTCGGGAGCTTTCTTGGTGCCTTTTCTAGTCAGAGTACCTGCTTTCACATGGTTGTCGGTCAAAGTAGCAGATAGGCGGATAGCATCTTCGAGTGTTGCGGGATTTCTCCCTAAGACAGTATCCTGAATCTGCCTAGGTAATCCACCAATGTACTTCTCAATGCAGCGGGATAAAAGGTGTGACCATATGGGGTACAAGGAGACTCAGTTCGTGAAACCGGGTTGTATAAGCCAGACTTTCACCATTGTCTTGGGTAAGATCCCAAAACTTGGCTTCCAGCTTCCTCACCTCATTCCGAGGATAGAACTCTTCAGTCATTAGTCTCTTAACCTCATCCCATGGTAAGGCCATTGCTGCCTCCATACCTCTAGTTCCTTTTTCTCCATTCCACCACGTGAGTGCCCGTTTTTGGAAGACACTTGTGGCATGACGAACACGAAGGTTATCAGGGCAGTCACTATTAAGGAAGGTGCCCTCAATACTTTCGAACCATTGAAGGAGTCCCGTAGCCCTTTCGGTACTATAGAACTTAAGAGGATTATATGAGTTGAAGTGTTTGAAGGTGCAATGTGATGGGTTGGCACCACCACCACCACAATTAGCTCCATGGTTACCATTTGTGGCACCGTTAACTTGAGTGAGTTGAGTTACAAGTTGTGCAAGGATAGCAGCAATGTCGGTGTTGTTGTTGGTCATGGTAGCACGACAGGGAGACATTCTACAGATTTGCACAACACAAGAAAAGATGTAAGAACTTATGAAGATTGCTTGGATTTAAAAGGGTAAGATAAAAAGTAAAATAGTTAATCATAGTTTGGATTGTACTCAAATAGTGATATAATCACTTGAATACTATGACACATTAAGGTTAATTAAACTCATATAATTTTCAAGGAGACATGCTTTAGCCTATAAGTAAACACTCATCCCGGGAATTCCCAGGAAAGCATACGGGTCCCTCGGTTGATTGGGATTTATACGAAATGCTTTCCTAGATAGAAAACCCAGAATACAGGTGTCACCCTTCCAGATTGCACGTGTCATCAAATAATTAACAAAGTTTAAAAGCCTTAACGAGGAAATAAAGAAATTTTATAGATTTAGATCCATGGGGTTTCCACATGCTAAGAAAGTGATGATAGAGAAATAGGTAATAAGGTTATGAGGCTTTAGGGTATAGGTAGGGATATTGTTCATTTAATTTATTATTTAAGTATAGTCTAATAAGTCATGAATTTTAACAAGTAAGGCATCAAAAATGTGATAATAACTAATCATAGTAAGCATGGAACACATAGCATGTAGCACATATCACATAATCATGAAGCATGGCATAAGTGGGTGTCCTAAAGTTATAGTCTAGGTCAAGGGTGTCTAATAACCTAGTTCCCTATAACCAAGGCTCTGATACCAATCTGTCACACCCCAACCGACGGCGGAATACGTCGGGACGGGACATGTAGACTGTTCATGAGCACAAGTTTGACTAGATTTCAATAATTTAATCATCAAATTTCATTTCAAACGATTTACACACAACCAAATTCAAACAACTACATAATTGAAATACATAATAATCTTTATTTAAATTTAACTAAGTCCAAAGCCTATGTGTAGTGTCTTGATCAACTCACATATTAGCACCAGAAACATGAATAAAGTCAACTAAAAACTTGGTGAGCATACACAGGTTTATACATAGATAGTGTGTAGATATAAATAATCAAATCCTTACATGACATGATAAAATAAGGCGTTTATGGAAAGCAACTATTGTGTAACCAAAGTACAATCAAACCTTTGTAACTAGCATGCAAATTGTGTTGTCGGTAACAATCACCCTAACTGGGTGGGTTTGTCAGACTCAATAGATCTATCATTGTTAACCGTCGGTTTGAATAGTTAATGATTGCACATAAATTGCACACAAAAGTTAACACACCTAGCACTTAAACATAAAGCTCAAATTTACACACATGAATGTAAAGAGGATTTGTGTTTGTATAGTTTGTGTAAATGTAACAATTATATGTATAGTGTTCATGTTTCACCCCAAAAAGTGTAAAAGTGTGAAAAGGGGCTATGTAATACTCACTTGATTCGAAGGTGTAGCTAGCACGTGAGACTAGGTAGTAAAATGATCCTTGCAACTCACCACGTTAACATAGTGTGTAATGTATATTGAATTAATAGTGGGTACAATAGTCTATGTCTAAGTCTAGGATTGAATTGGAGGTGTGTATCAAGAGTTAGAGTTGTAGGTGTTAATGGTTCATACTTGAATGAGGTGCTTTATAAAATGAGAAATTCAAACGAATAGTCTTAGAATAATTAGATTAGATTTTGGGTTTGAATAACTAAATAAATTAAATAGTTATTTATTTAGTAAAAATAATTATGTATTAGGTTTAGTTAAGTATAACCTAAATAAACAATTTTTGCTTAAATATAAGTTAAATAAATAATTGTTACTTTATTTATTTAATTATAAAGGTATGAAATTAATTTAAATATAATTAAATTCCATGTTTGATTTAAAAATGAAATTTATATTTAAAAGTAATCAAATTCTAAGTATGTTCTTATAAAATGTAATTTATATTTAAATATGATTAAATTTCATGTATGATTTACAAAAATGTAATAAATAATAATTTGATTTATTTATTTGCCATTTAATTTGAATATGATAATTAATTGCATTTAATTAGACAATATTTTTTAGTATTAGAAGTAAAATTCCAATTTTATAAAACTTTGTATAAAGATTTTACAAAAATTGTCACCAAATTTTATAAATAATTTACTCGAATAAATACATAATTTAAATTGAGTATTCAATAATTAATTTTATAAAAATAGAGATTTTTATGTAAAGTTGTAAAACTGGTTTCATTCTGTTCTAATAATTGTAAGGTTTAATAAAATAATTTTTTTATAATTTCTGGAGCCTTAAAAACGGTTTTAAAAAAATAAACAGGCCACCCGGTTCGAACCCGGGTGGTTCCTGTGTGGGGCGAGGGTGTTACCGCTGGACCAAGGACCCAATGCTGAATAGAACTGGCCTGAGAGTGTATTAACATGAATGGAACAGGAGGGCCGGGTCCAGGATAGTACACGCGCAAAAATGGCTGAGGATTGTGGGTTTCGAACTCACGCCACCAGGTCCAATGGTGCAATGACTTAACCAGTTGGACTTGGTGGTTTCGCTGGTAGAACCTGAAGTCCGATAACTTAAACACAATAAACGAATCAAATCGAAATCCCTTATTAAAAATCGTATGAACTGGTTCAAGAAATTTAACAGAAATCGAATTTTGTATACTCGATTCGTGTAAATTGGTAAGGGGCTTTCGATGCCTGGTCAAAAACGAATCGAACGAGATAAATCTCACCTGATTTGGTTTGGGCACGAATGCAGGCGGCTACGGGTTTGCTCCGACTGTTCTTCGTGATCGACAGGATTCTAGAGACGAAATGAGAGGCGATTATCGGCTCAGAAAGGTTGTAAGGGACTAGGCGAAGGTGTGTGTGTCGTTTAATTGAATTGGTTTCATCTAAAATACTCGATTTGGTTTTGATTTGACCGTAACAGCTGTGGGGGCTGATTACGCGTTAATTCGATCAATTGGGGAATGAATTGGGTCTGATAATGGTCCAGGTATACTCGAGGTTGACTGACGAGTGAATCGCGGGATTTGGACGCGTTAATTTCTTGAATTGAATGCGGATTGATACGGATTTTGACTATCCAAAGTCAAATCCATTCGAAATTTGAATATGCCGCTAAATCGATCGAAATGGGATGTTACTTGGGCTGAGATTGGGTCGATTCTTGTTTGGGTAATCATGAGGAGTCCAAACCAACCGGAAATCGTCGAAGGCAACCTTGGTTTATCACGGATTTGGCCACTTTGACTTTTGAAAGTCAACCGAATCGTGGGAAAGTCAAAATTGATAAATATATCCGTATATATATATGATTTTAATAATGTATACCCGTGAAAAAACCCGTGAATTTGTATTGTAATCTAGGGTTTGATTGTTGGTACGAACAGAATAAACCAGTTTGGAATTAAATGCGTTACATTGAATTGGAAATAAAGATAATAAAATCAGAAATGTTACAACCTTGAATTAGGCGAACTTATTAAGTTCGCCTCAGGAGAACTTACAAAAACACTTAGACAATTATCAAAACATTACAAAACATAAAGACATAAAGATCTAAACTATTACAAGCTTTTGTCACACATCTATGTCCTAACAGACTGTTAGAAAGAAATGTGAAACGGGAAAGGATAGTAGGACAACAAGGGAACTTAGATACAAATGCATACGGAGTACGAACTAGGTTTGGCCGGATGTGGATACCTAAGATTGGCGAGCTTAGAGCCAAAATACTTGATGAGGCCCATAAGTCTCGTTATTCTATCCACCCCGGGACAAACAAAATGTATCAAGACTTGAAGAAAGAGTACTGGTGGCCTGGCATGAAGAATGATGTGACCGAATACGTGAACAAGTGTCTAACATGTTCACTAGTTAAGGCCGAGCACCAGAAACCATGCGGTAAAATGCAACCTTTACCAATACCAGAATGGAAATGGGAGGAGATCACAATGGACTTCATTACCAAGCTACCGCGAACAGCTAAAGGCAATGCCACCATTTGGGTGATCGTCGACCGCTTGACGAAAAGTGCTCACTTCTTGCCAATACGTGAGACTTCTTCATCTGAAAAGCTAACAGAAATTTTTATCAAGGAAATTGTGAGCATACATGGTATGCCGCTGTCAATTGTGTCCGACAGGGATACTAGATTCACATCAAGGTTTTGGAAGAAATTCAATGAAGCGATGGGCACTAAACTGAACATCAGCACCGCTTACCACCCTCAAACCGATGGTCAATCTGAAAGGACCATTCAGACCTTGGAGGACATGCTCCGGGCCTGTATCATTGACTTCGGTGGGAGTTGGGATAGCCATCTACCATTGGCAGAATTTTCATATAACAACAGCTATCACACGACTATTGGCATGCCGCCATTTGAAATGTTATATGGGAGAAAATGCAGAACCCCGGTTTGTTGGGGGGAAATTGGGCAGAAGGATTTTGCAAGTCTCGAAGTGGTCAAAGCAACTTCTGAAAAATTTGATCAAATCAAGGCTAGAATGAAAGCCGCAAAAGACAGACAAAAATCATACGCGGATAAGAGAAGAAGGGATTTAGAGTTTCAAGTGGGGGACATGGTACTGTTGAAAGTATCACCATGGAAAGGAATCATCCAATTCAGAAAGCGTGGCAAACTAAGTCCAAGGTTTGTCGGACCTTTCAAGATTTTAGCAAGAGTGGGTCAAGTTGCTTACAGACTCGACCTACCCGTTGAGCTTAGTGGAATACACCCTACGTTTCACATGTCGCACTTACGCAAGTGCCTAGCTGATGACACAGCTCACATACCTTACGACGAGATCGAAGTGGATAACAGTCTAAATTATGTAAAGAACCAATAGCCATTCTTGACCGAGCTGAAAAACGACTACGCAATAAGTCGATACCGTTAGTCAAGATACAATGGAAGCACAGAAAAGGGTCAGAAGCTACATGGGAAAAGGAAGACGAGATGAGGGGACTATACCCTCAATTGTTTAACGTATGAACAGTTTCGAGGACGAAACCTCTTTAAGGAGGGTAGACTTGTAACATCCCAAAAATAATAAAACGAATAAATATAGCGAGACCGGTGATTTAGTTGGAATATTTAAACAAAAAAGGGAGCGGGACTGGGCCCGGCTTCAATGGGCCGAGGGAAGCCCATGCACATAAGAGGCAAGGCAGCCCTCTTCCCTGCTCATTTCCCCAACTCACGCAGCTTTTAGAGAGAGAAAGGAGAGCTCGGGTCTAGAGAGAGAAAGTGACGGATCAACTCGGGAATTCAGGAGAACGTTGCTGCTGTTCTCGTGATCATATCTTCTGAATCAGAAATCCAATCCAGGTAACGATTCGATCACATTATGAGTTTTTGTTCGTTTTGGGAGTTTTCGGGTTTTGGCTAAAAAGATAACGAATTTGCGGATGAAACTTGAAAGTGAGCTTAGGTATAGCATCTAGAATGAAAACCAAACGTTTTGATCTAAGAAAAATAGAGATTTTGGCTCGATCAGACTCGCATGCAAAAGAAACTGCAATTTTGGGGAAGACAATGTGCAGACCCATCGAAACTACTTAGTTTCGATATGTGCAGATCCATCGAAACTACATAGTTTCGATATGTGCAGTAGTTTCGATATATGCATACCTATCGAAACTACCATAGTTTCGATATGAGCCACGATCCGAAGCTAAGTTTACACCTAAGTTACCTATCGAAACTACAAGTTTCGACAGAAGCAACCTATCGAAACTACAAGTTTCGACAGAAGCAACCTATCGAAACTACAAGTTTCTACAGAGGCAATCTATCGAAACTATCAAGTTTCGATACAAGTAAACCCATCGAAACTACTAAGATCAAGTATAGTAATATCTAATGCCATCTAGGAGCACTACTTTATGAGTATGACTTTATTACACAGATCGTGAGTAACATTAGTGACGCTCAGTAGCCAGCTAAGTGTACTTCGGAAACTACTCATCAGGTGAGTTCTATGTGCCCCTTCTATGTTATGTGCAAATGATTTATAAATGTTTTGGGGCTGAAGTGTATACACTAAATGAATAAATGTTATAAATGTCAATGTGATCATACGTATATATATATATAAATATTTATATATGAAAATGAATTATGAATAAAGAATGAAGCGTATGACTATAAAGAATGAATGAAAGAAGGACATAACGTAAAAGAATGAAATCTTGCTTTATATTACATATATATTGCATGTTATGAATGAATGTAAACATTATAAACCCTTCTGTGACAACGGCTACTTCGGTAGACGGACGACCACGTGACTATTTTGCAACCGGGACAAAAACGTTCCTTCGCAAGCTAGGACGTATGAAAAGGTATTAATGGACGGTCGAAGCAAACCTTAACTAATGTAGAACGGTTGCATACATAATGGTCACGTGGGAAACGGATGCCCTAGGGCAGACGAACAAAAATGACGGACTACGACGGTAGGACGGTAAAGAGCGGACGGACAAAGGTTGCCGGACAGATTTAAGGATATGACGGACGGTTTTCTAGAGGCGGACGGTAATGAAACGGGCTACGACGGTAGCTCTGACTGCGATGTCTTTGTGACATTCGCGACAAGTATGATGGGTTGATCTCCCTTAAGATTATGGCCAATATGTGTTCTCTCAAAGAAAGTTTGTATGTACATACGTATATACCCTCAATGAATGTTATGTGAGAACATCAAAGTAAAGAATATTTAAAAGTACAAATATACATATATACATTATATTCATGATAAGATAAATTTCATGTATGATTGTCTTTAAACTAGAACTCACCAGCGTTAGCTGACTTTTAGTATACATTTCAGGTAACAAAGGAAAGGGTCGTGCGAA
The DNA here is from genome assembly GCA_023525975.1 of Smallanthus sonchifolius. Classification (NCBI taxonomy): domain Eukaryota; kingdom Viridiplantae; phylum Streptophyta; class Magnoliopsida; order Asterales; family Asteraceae; genus Smallanthus; species Smallanthus sonchifolius. The sequence goes on along the minus strand of CM042046.1, from coordinate 24,516,390 downwards.
GGCGTGAAGGTTACCCGAGACAAGACTGACATCCCACTTTAATATATGTGTTAAGACTTCCGATGTTATGTTATGTAATTGAACGACGAATGATTTGTAATTGAATGTTTTTTTTTATTTAAGTTCAGTATTTATGACTATGTTTATGAGTAAATCCAACAAGTGAGGTCACCCGGTTTAGGGGCCTTACAGCACGACCCTTCCTTTTGTCACCTGAAATGTATACTAAAAGTCAGCTAACGCTGGTGAGTTCTAGTTTAAAAAGAATCAGACATAACATTTATCTTATCATTAAGTATTATATATATATATAATACGTACATTTGCATATTCTTTGCTTTACCGTTCTCACATAACATTCATATTGCGTATATATATGTACATACATACTCACTTTGTAGAGAACATTCACTGGTCATACACATAAGGGTGATCAACCCATTATAATTGTTGCATGAGTCACAAAGACAAATGCCATAAGAACTACCGTCGTAGTCCGTTTCATAAACCGTCCGGCCCTAGAAACCGTCCGTCGTAACATAAATCCGTCCGACAACCTTTGTCCGTCCGCCTAAAACCCGTCCTACCGTTGTAGTCCGTTCATTCGTCCGTCTGTCCAAAGGCCTCTGTTTCCCACGCGGCTATTATTTATGCAACCGTTCTACATATAATAAGGCAATTGCTTCGACCGTCCATTAATGCCTTTCATACGTCCTAGCTGATGAAGGAACGTATTTGTCCCGGTTGCAAAATAGTCACGTGGTCGTCCGTCTACCGAAGTAGCCTTTATTTACGAAGCGTCCATAACGTTTACATATATTCATGACAAGCAATATATATATAATATAAAGCAAGATTCAATTTATTTTCGTTATGCCATTCTTTTATTCATTCTTTGTAAACATACGTTTCATTCTTGGTTTGTAATTCAGTTTAATATATATATTTACCTATCTCGTATGATCACATTGACATTCATAACACTTATCCATTTAGTATATACACTTCAGCCCCAAAACATTTAACAAGGTTTGCACATAACATAAAGGGGGCACATAGAACTCACCTGATGAGTGGTTTCTGAATACACCTAGCTGGTCACTGAACCTCACTAAGGCCACACACAATCTGTATAATCAGGTAATATAGTATGAGATAATGAACCTAAACGACACTTAACATTTCTATTCTTAAGGCTAGGCGAACATATAGGCGAACTTGTCCTAAGTTCGCTTGACTTGACCAAGCGAACTTACCAGGTGAACATAACCAAGTTCGTCCCTTGTTGCCATAAGCGAACTTACCAGGCGAACATAACCAAGTTCGCTCCCCTAAGTTCTCTTACTTCATGCTCAAAGCGAACTTGTCAAGCGAACTTGATAAGTTCGCCCCAACCTTGCCAAACGAACTTGAAAAGTTTGCCTGTCGGGCTGTCTTCTTCCCCAAAAATCCGAAGTTCTTGCATGCGAATCTGATCGTGTCAATATCTCAACTTTCTTTTTTTTAAAACGTTTGGTTTTCCTTCTAGATGCTAGACCTAAGCTTATTTTCAAGTTTCATCTGTAAAAACGTAACCTTTTTAGCCAAAACCTGAAAATCCCAAAGTAAACAAAAACTCAGATTTAGGCCGAACCGTTACCTGAATCGGGCTTCTGATTCGGAGGTCTTGCTCACAAGCTTAGTAGTAACACACTCCTTCAATCCCAGGTCGATCCGTCAACTTTCTCTCTCTACGGTTTCTCTCTCTAAAGTGTAGAAATGAGAGAATGTGTGAGTGAGATGGAATGGAGAGGAGGGCTGCCTTGTCCTTTATATATCTGGGCTCCCTCGGCCCATTGAAGCCGAGCCCAAGCCCGCACCCCTTCTCTTTTTTTTTTCTTTTGCGTTTAAATATTTTAAACTAAATCTTCGGCCTCACTATATTTATTCGTTTTATTATTTTTGGGATGTTACAATTTTCCTTAACGGAATCTTTTTAACAGCTCTCACTGGTTTGAACTTATATTTCCAAGTTATCACATAGTACTAGGGTAAACTATCTTCACTCTCTTTCCCTTTTGAGGTTTCATCTTTTGATAATCACCAGATCCTCCTTCTTTACTTATCAGCTTTGCAATCACATAAGCTAATCCAAACTTTGATCTGTTTATCAGTGGTTTAGTAGCTAGACCATTCATTTCACACCTAGGTAAGGTATTGAAATACTTGATCCTTGGTTTCAAATATTGAACACCATCTGATCTCTTCAATGCAAACAATTTCACCTCCTCATTATAAAACCAACTTATAATTCTTCCAATACACCTCTCTTTGTTTACATACCTTTCTTTCTGAGCAAGTAGTAAAGGAGACTTAGGTAAGACCTTTTTCCAGCCTTAGACACATCTTCAACAGAGTCCAAAGAGTCTGTCATTCCTTCATTAGAGAATTCAAGAATAACATCATCTTGGATGAAGTTATAAGGCACATTTAGACCATCACAGCCCTCATAAGTAACATCAGCAGTGCTTTTCTTAATCTCTATCTCTACAATCTCTCCTTCTTCAACTTTAGGATCTTCTAAATCATCAAATAATTCATCAATATCATCCAAACATTCAAGCTTTTCAGCTTCATCTTCAATATCAGAATCATTTTGAAAGAATTCTAAGAGTAAAATCTCATCATTAGCTTCACTTCCTTTCTTGCTACCTTCAATACTAGCAGATGTTGACTCCCCCTAAACCATAGATAAAGGATTTGTTGGAACATTTTCTAGTGACAACGAGCTTGAAGATTCTATGTCTTAGTCTTAGAGTCTTTGCTTGTAATGTCTTAGAATTGTAAGCAACAGTTAAGGAGGAGTCTGTTGGTGCATATTGAGTTACAGAAACTGAGAGAACTTGTAACTGTTGAAATTCTATGTTGTAAGTTAGCGAAGCTGTCAAGTTCACCTAAGGAACTTAGAGCGAACTTGATAGGCGAACTTGATAAGTTCGCCTAAACTTGTTAGAGGCGAACTTAACAAGTTCGCCAGTGGTATTTGTGGTTTCCCTATAAATAGAGGTTTACTTGTCAGTTTTAGGAGAGCTGAGAGCATAGATCAGAACAGAACAGAAACTGAGAGAACTTGTAAACTGATATTCTGAGTGAAAATACATAGAGGACCATTATCATCGTGTTGTACCGCGAGTCTAGAGATCCGTCACGCACCGAGTCAAGGACTTACAAGTGGTATCAGAGCCTTTGCTATTGATTAGCATCAGGTTCGTGGTGTTTTCGTGTACAATCAACATCAAATATCACTAAATTTTAAAAGAATTTGAAGGATTTTTCATATTTTTCGTTTCTTGACAAAAAGGCGAACTTAACAAGTTCGCTCAGTGAAGTTCAGGCGAACTTATCAAGTTCGCTCAGACAGTTTCATGCGAACTTACTAAGTTCCCTCAGGTTCCCAAGTTCGCTAGTGTTAAAACAATATATATGATGTTTCTTGTACAATTTTTTGAGGGAGCATTTATATACTTCTTTTTAGTCATTTTCGAGAATATTGTAATTTTGAAATTTTTTCTTCCCTAAAAAGAGTTTTTTGGAGGGAAAATTTTCTCGTGATCGTTTACACAAAATTCTTGAAATGACGAATTTTTCGAAGGGTAGGCGAGATTTGTTGTTGAAACAATTCATGTTTTTCATGTATTTGGAGGATGAAACTGTTGATGATATCGTTTCCAGATACTACCATCTTTTGAGAGAGTTGTAAAATGTGATGTTTCTTACACTAATACTAAAGTGAATGAGAAGTTGTTGGATGCTCTTCCACCTAAGTTTGAGAAATACTCAGTGTTCATCAAGAAAAATGTGGATTTAACCGATATGTCTTTAGCAGAATTGATTGGTACAGTTTATGCTTATGAAGAAGGTGATGTGACTAAAGTTAGTGACAAGAGTGATTCTGAGAGTGACTGTTTTTCAGAATCAAGTGATAGAGAAAGTTTTCACTCTTTTTCTTCAGAGATAAAAACTGAGGTTCATACTGATGCTGGTTCTGATATTAGTTCTTCAGACAGTGACTTGAGTGTTTTTGGGAGTGTTGCTGAAACTGAAGAATCTATCATTTAGAATGCTAAGCCAAAGTTTTCAACTAAAGAACTGCTTGATGATGGAGCTGCTGGGAAAGAAACTGACAAAATTGCTAAGATGTTATCTTAAGCAAATGCATCCATGGCTGATTCGAAACAGGAACATAAGGTTGTTTCTTGTTCTAAATGCATTGATTCAGATTTGAAAATAGTAAGATTGTGTGATGACAACAAAAATCTGATCTGTGACATGAAGGCAATATACACAACAAATCAAGTTTTGAAAGAAAATGAAAAGCTTTTAAATGCAAGAATTGAATCATTGAAAGATGATATCAAGATTTTACAGATAAAAGTAAATGAACAAGTTTTTCACATTGATATGGCATATTCTGAATATGAGAAAAAGATAAATGAACTTGCCCAGTCACAGAGTGAGGTCACCAAATTATTGAGAAAGCTCGAAGGTTATAAGAATTCCAGTTTCCTATTGGAATATTATAATGAGAAAGCTTCAGGTGGTAAAGTAGTTGGTGGAGTTGGTTCATGTCCTTCGTTTGATGACAAAGATATTGGAGGAGGTGTTGGATATTGTCCACCTTTCAACGGCAATTACACTTCTCGTACTGTGGAGAGTGTGACAGGTGATGATCTGGAGCCAAAAACCTTCAAGGTAAATCCTGTTACAAGAGAGGACATGGTTTATGATGATTCAAGTGATGATGAAACATTTGATCCAGATAACTCTGAAGGAATAGTGAAAGACTGCAAGGTTGATGAACCAGTTGTGGTTAAAAAAGTCACCAGAGATTGGTGCATCTTGACAGAACCAGATGAAGATATTGAACATGTCACACCCCGCCAAGGCGGAAACGCGAGGCGCGACGTTTATGGTTTCCAAAGCATATGATTACCGCAAACACATACATGATAAATGGATACATAAATGAGTTTAAAGTTTTACATTACAAAATGTAAAATGAGTTTACAAAACATTAAGATTTCACAAATATGACTCAATTCAATGAGTTATACAAGGGAAATCCTCCTTGAGTAGTATCCATCGTGCATGCATGTAATCTACATTGCTAACCTTGAAATCACGTTCAGTTACCTGAAAAACATACTTAAAATTGTCAACACGAGGTTGGTGAGTTCACAGGTTTAATCAAATAGTTCTTGGTAAAACTCAGTTGTTCATAAATCGTTTCAGTTGTATGTGATAAACAGAATAAGAATTGTTGACCCATTTGTAAACTAGCTAGGAATACAAATAATATGTTCATACATGAGGCGTAACCAAACCATGACATGTGTGAGCCCCTATTAAGCGTTATCAGATTCTATGCGGCCATAAATCCTCCAGATTGTGGTTAGCGCGACTAACCATGACCGGGAGACGTCACTCTCCATAGTACTATTCATAGGACCCTAGGCTACAGTTAATGGTTACTATGTTGTTCCAGGGGACTTTAGCGGCCTCCAATGTGTTGTTCTCATCCCATGTAAACATAAAGTCGTGTCTTATTCTCTTGTTATCCCATAAAATAGTTGAAGTATGTTCTTCCCCCAAATATTAGAAAACAGTAAAAAGAAAGGGGCCGTGAAACTCACCTGGAGTTTGTGTAAACTTGTAATAATACTTGTTGTAGTCAACCTTGACTATTCGTACCCTAGATACCAAGGGTAAATTGTGTTAAGACCGATCGTCTTATATTTGCAAATTGTTCACCGACTTTGTAAATCTGGTCGTTTTTGTTTAAATATTTCTTTAGTTATTCAACACTTGTTTTGTTATAAAAACATATCTTAGTTACTGCCCAAAGGGGACTGACACAGGTATCGAAACTACCTAGTTTCGATTGGGCAAATGAGTATCGAAACTTCCTAGTTTCGATTGTGTAGTTTGGTGTCGAAACTTCCTAGTTTCGATTGAGTAGTCAGGTATCGAAACAATCTAGTTTCGATTGAGTAGGTGTTATCGAAACAACCTAGTTTCGATTGTCAAGAAGGGTATCGAAACTACCTAGTTTCGATTGAGCAATATGTATCGAAACTACTTAGTTTCGTTTGAACAATTAGTATCGAAACTCCTAGTTTCGATTGAGTATAGGTATCGAAACTACTTGTTTCGATTGAGTTAACTGGTATCGAAACTCCTAGTTTCGATTACTGGACTTCTGTTTGACAGAATTAGTCCTGCATATTTATGTTTTAAAACTTGAATTTGACACACTTTTCTTGTTATCTTGCTTGCGATTTGAACATTTTGTATGCTTAAATACGGTTTTAAAGAAAATAAAGTGGATAGTATTGAGTTTTTACCTTAAAACCGAGATGAAGATGATGAAAGAAAACAGAGAAAAGTCTTGAATCTTCTGTTAAACTTTCTTTAGAAACACTTGAATCTCCTTAAAACACCGAATTGTGGTAAGTTTTGCCTTAAAACTTGGTTTCGATTTTGAAGAGAAATGAAGAAGTTTGTCGTATGAAAATGTGAGATAAAAGGGTTTGTGAGAGTTTTGATTGAGGAGAGTATGGTTTTTGTCTGAGTTTTTGCAATAGGAGGTATGGGTTAATTTGAAAATATGGTAAATGGGACGTGAGATTGGGGATGGTTTTCTCTGCATTTCGGCCGAGAAGTCAAAAGTGAATTGAGTGTTAATAATTGGATTTAAGTATTAGATTATTATTATTTAGAGTTTCACATGGGTAATTAAATTCGGTTTATACTGTATGTGCACCGGTAACTCCCAGAATTACCAAAAAATTAAAATGAGACCATGTACGGTCTTTGTTAGACCTTAATGTCCTTGTTTGTGAAATTAAATAAATCACAAAAATAATTATAACGTAAACTTGTTTATAATGTGTACGGATATTGACCTGAAATGTCGGGTGTCACATTCTCCCCTTGTTAAAAGAATTTCGTCCCGAAATTCAATTCGTGTCATCTTGAACTGGTGTATCCTTAAACAAAGGATGGGTATCTTGTTTTCATTTGGTCCTCTCGTTCCCATGTATACTCAGGACCACGCTTTAAGTTCCAACGTACTTTAACCAGTTTGATCCGACTACGTCTCAGCTTTTGAACCTTCCAATCTGAAATCTCAATCGGTTCCTCGATGAAATGAAGTTTATCGTCAATGTGAATCTCGTCAGGCGGTATAATTAGTGTCTCGTCTGATAAACACTTCTTGAGATTTGATACATGAAACGTATCATGTACATTGTTTAGTTCTTGTGGTAGCTTGAGTTTGTAAGCTACAGGGCCAACCCTAGCCAGTATTTCGAACGGACCAACGTATCTAGGGTTGAGCTTACCACGGTTACCAAACCTTGCAACGCCTTTCCATGGTGAGACTTTTAACATTACTCGGTCACCAATTTGAAATTCTAATGGTTTTCGTCTGTTGTCAGCATAGCTCTTTTGTCTGTCTCGGGCCGCTTTCAAACGGTCCTTAATTTTGAAAATCTTATCAGTGGTTTCCTGGACAATCTCAGGGCCTGTCAAATGTTTTTCACCAACTTCCGCCCAACATAATGGTGAGCGGCATTTACGACCATATAAAGCTTCAAACGGAGCTGCCTTAATGCTCGTATGGTAACTGTTATTGTAGGAAAACTCAGCTAATGGTAAATGAGTATCCCAATTTCCTCCGAAATCAATTACACACGCACGGAGCATATCTTCTAGTGTCTGGATAGTCCGTTCACTTTGACCATCTGTTTGTGGGTGATATGCCGTGCTCATGTCAAGACGTGTGCCCATGGCTTCTTGTAATGATTTCCAGATTCTAGACACGAATCTGCTATCTCTATCTGAGATAATAGAAATTGGCACTCCATGCCTAGCCACAATTTCCTTGATATAAAGCTTTGCAAGTTTCTCGGTTTTGTCAGTTTCTTTCATTGGCAGAAAGTGAGCAGATTTTGTTAATCGGTCGACAATAACCCATATGGTATCATAACCACTGGAAGTCCTGGGTAATTTTGTGATGAAATCCATAGAAATTTGTTCCCATTTCCATTGGGGAATTTCAGGTTGTTGTAACAAACCAGACGGTTTCTGATGTTCGGCTTTTACTTTTGAACATGTTAAGCACTTACTGACATATGTGGCAATATCTCCTTTCATATTTGGCCACCAATATAATTCTTTTAGATCCTTATACATTTTATCTGAACCTGGGTGAATGGAGTACCTAGACTTGTGGGCTTCGTCCATAACTAACTCCCGTAAGTTACCAAAATGTGTCACCCAAATTCTATTCATGAAGTATAAAGTGTCATCTGACTTTGGCTCCAATTGCTTTACCATTCCTCGTAAAGCTTCATTCTGAATGTTTTCTTCTTTGATTGCCTCATGTTGTGCCATCCGAATTTGAGTAGTAAGATTCGTATGAATTGTCAATCCTAAGGCACGAACCCGAAGAGTTTTAACTCGTTCTTTGCGACTTAAAGCGTCCGCTACGACATTGGCTTTCCCGGGATGGTACTTGATATCACAATCATAATCGTTTAGTAGTTCTACCCAACGACGTTGTCTCATGTTAAGTTCCTTTTGATCAAAGATATGTTGGAGACTCTTGTGATCAGTAAAGATAGTACATCTTGTACCGTAAAGGTAATGTCTCCAAATTTTGAGCGCAAACACAACTGCACCCAATTCCAAGTCGTGGGTCGTATAATTCTTTTCGTGCACTTTTAGTTGTCGTGAGGCATATGCGATGACTTTTTCTCTTTGCATTAACACACAACCAAGTCCTTGGTGTGATGCATCGCAGTATACGACAAAATTTTCGATTCCCTCCGGAAGGGATAGGATTGGTGTACTACACAGCTTCTGCTTTAGTAATTGAAAAGCTGACTCTTGCTTGTCATTCCAATCATACTTCTTTTCTTTCTGGGTTAATGTGGTTAAAGGCAAGGCTATTTTTGAAAAATTCTCGATGAATCGTCTGTAATAACCGGCCAAACCTAAAAATTGACGTACTTCTGTCGGAGTCTTTGGTGCTTCCCAGTTTTTGATCGCTTTAATTTTAGATGGATCAACGTGAATTCCTTCCTTGTTGATGACATGTCCAAGAAAATGCACTTCTCGGATCCAAAACTCACACTTACAGAATTTAGCGTAAAGTTTCTCGTTTCTGAGTAGTTCTAAGATTAATTTAAGATGATGTTCATGATCCTCCTTGGTTCGTGAATATATTAATATGTCATCGATAAACACAATCACGAATTTATCCAAGTATGGTTTGCACACGCGGTTCATGAGATCCATGAAGACAGCTGGTGCGTTCGTCAAACCAAATGGCATAACTAGGAACTCGTAGTGGCCATATCGAGTCCTAAATGCTGTCTTTGGTACATCTTCTTCTTGGATTCTTAATTGATGATACCCTGAACGTAGATCAATTTTTGAATAGAAGCTAGAACCTTGTAGTTGATCGAACAAATCGTCTATTCGAGGAAGTGGGTATCGGTTTTTGATTGTAAGCTTGTTTAATTCTCGGTAATCTATACACATCCTAAAGGTTCCATCCTTTTTCTTTACGAATAGGACCGGAGCTCCCCAAGGTGAGAAACTCGGTCTTATGAAACCTTTATCAAGCAACTCTTGTAGTTGATTTGATAATTCTTGCATTTCAGAAGGTGCTAATCGATACGGCGATCGCGCAATCGGTGCGGATCCTGGTACCAAATCGATTCGGAATTCGACTTGCCTCGGTGGTGGTAATCCAGGTAAGTCTTTAGGAAAAACTTCGGGGTAATCCCTAACGATTGGAATATCTTCAAGTCGACGTTCCTTGGGTTTCTTTTCGACGACGTGAGCCAGGAATAGGCAATAGCCTTTACGTAGATACTTACGAGTTTTCATGCAGTTTATCATCCTTAATGTTACTCCACTCTTCTCACCTTGAATCGAAAGAACTTCTCCGTTTGGGAGTGGGATTTGGACAATTTTCTCAAAACAAACAATCTCGGCGTGATTCTTCGACAACCAATCCATACCAATTACTACGTCAAAACTTCCCAAGTCAACAGGTAGTAGGTCTATACTAAATGTGTGGTTCTTAAAACATAAGGTACAATCCTGAATGACTTCTCCAGTTTTAATTAATTTCCCGTTCGCTAATTCAATTGTATACTTTTGTTCTAGTTTGCTGGGCTTAATACCGAGTAGGGACTTAAAGTCATTTGACACAAAACTCAAATCAGCACCCGTATCGAAAAGTATAGAGGCATAGTGATTATTTATCGGGAACGTACCAGTGACAATGTTTGGATCTTGTCGTGCGTCACCAGCCCCCATCACAAATGCTCTTCCACGGGCCTGATTGTCGTTTCGGTTCTTCAACTTTGGACAGTCTTTTCTGAAGTGCTTTGGATCTCCACACTCAAAGCATCCTTGATTCATCCTTTCTGTGCCTGGGTTGACTTTTCCTGCTACTTGATTTATCTTATTAGGGTTCGCATTGCTCCTACAGTTATGGGCTAGATGTCCATACTTTTTACATTTTCCACATTGGGTACACTTCCCACTGTGATGATATCCACAATTGTCACACCTTGGTCGTGCTCCAAGGTATCCATTTTGTTCCACAGTGTTGGCGATAAAGGCTTTCATAGTTTCAGGTCTCTTGTAACTTTGATTCCTGTTTTGATTACTTGGTTTTCCAAACCATTTCCTCTTTTCCCCCGACCTTCCTTCTTCGGTCTCCTTCTTCTCAAACAAACCATCACGTACAGCATTATCCCTCAGCTTGAAAGCTAGAGTTATGGCGCTCTTGGCATCCATAGGGTTCGATGAAGTCACCAGACTTCGGATTTGAGGTGCGAGACCCCACAAGTATCTTTCAACCTTCTTGTATTCTGGGGTAACCATGTGTGGAACCAAGATTGCTAACTCATTGAATCGGTCAGTGTAGCCAGCAACATCGTCTCCTGTCTTTTGTAAATTCCACAATTCAGATTCGATCTTTTGCAACTCATTTCGAGGACAGTATTCCTCGATCATCATGGCTTTTAGGTCTTCCCATGACAACTCATATGCTGTCTGCCTTCCCAAAGTCTTTACTTGTGAATTCCACCAGGTTAAAGCTTTATCAGTGAGTGAGCATGTAGAATACTTCACCATGCAGTCAGCGGTGCATTCACTAATATCAATCACCGATTCCATCTTCTCTATCCATCTCATTAGTCCAACTGCACCCTCGGTGCCATTGAAGTTACGGGGTTTGCAAGATAGAAAGGTCTTGTAGGAGCACTTCCTAATTGGAGCATCTGTAGAATTACAAGTCATAACGTCATTAATTCGGATCATGACTAGGTGTTACGACTTATTTATTCTATTACCTCCGGAACCTCCAGCTGTACCGCTACCTCCTGCACCTCCTCCGCTGGTACCACTGCCGTTTCCTCCTCCACTATTTCGGTTTGCCTCATACTGTTGCATGGCAGCAGCTACTCGCTGTGCTATGAGTTGTTCCACATTTGGAGAAATTGTCTCGTTGTTGTCTCCAGTAGTGTTACGGGGTGTGCTACGCTTTGGTGCCATGACGTTCTTTCTAACACATCAATTAAAAAGAAATAACATTATATGACAATAATGATAGCACATGACATAAGGATACAACAACATCAAACGTAAACAACCATCATTACAATATAAACCATTACATACATAGTTAAAACATATATAGTACATTGTTCCCAAAAGATATGGATACAAAAAGGATGGATTCACATGACCTCATCAGTACTAAAGTTTTAAACTACTTAATGTACTACGGGCACAACCCGCCCGTAATAGGTTTAAAAGAAGAAGTGAGAGTACAATCCAATCATCATGGCAATTCCTGCCATAACAAAGCTTGCTCTAGCCACAAATTCTGCAGCCAAAGTCCTTTCCTCCAGTGCTTCCACCATGTCTCGGACCGTGACAGTGAACTGCCAGTCCATGTCAGCTCTCAACTCTAGATAGTTTGTGGCATCCTGTATGTTTCGGGTGCGGTCTTCCAGAGTCTGAACTCGAGATCCGAGCCCTTGACGAAGTCGCGTGGCTGCATCCCCCTGTGCCCGAATGTCATCTAAGAGATCATCAAGACGCTCCTCATGCGTACGAACGCGAGCTACCAAGGTAGGCACAGTGAGCTCTATGGCTTCCCCAGTGTGGGGTAGGGGTGTTGGGGAGTTAGAACACTCTCCAAGCTCAAAGGTAGATGGAATGCTCTCCATCTCCCTCCATCGTGCCAAAGTACTAGGCATCCAACGGATAGTTCCCACGGTAGGGTGGTAACAGGGTCGTTTCCTAGATGGCTCCTCATCAGTCTCTAAGTTCTTCGGGTCACGGGCTGCTAGAGTCCTCTTGTGCGGAAGTCAAAACTTTTTTCTAGCACTTTGTACCTTCACTGGTCCTCCGCTTTTCTTTCGGTAGACAATAGGCGGTTCTCCCAAGGCGACATTAGGTGGTGTGGAGCTACGGGTTTGTACTCGATTTTTGGGATGTGAGGCGGAAAGTTCCTCATTTGATTCAGTGTCAGAGACGGGATCAGAATGTGAATGTGACGACATGCTTATGACTACAATATCCATATGACAAAATGACTAGTTATACAATGCTTATGCAATGAAAACGTTTTAGTGAGTCATTTAGATTATAGACTAGGTTCCAATTTAGATTCCTAGTTCACTATAATCAATGGCTCTGATACCAAGTTCTGTCACACCCCGCCAAGGCGGAAACGCGAGGCGCGACGTTTATGGTTTCCAAAGCATATGATTACCGCAAACACATACATGATAAATGGATACATAAATGAGTTTAAAGTTTTACATTACAAAATGTAAAATGAGTTTACAAAACATTAAGATTTCACAAATATGACTCAATTCAATGAGTTATACAAGGGAAATCCTCCTTGAGTAGTATCCATCGTGCATGCATGTAATCTACATTGCTAACCTTGAAATCACGTTCAGTTACCTGAAAAACATACTTAAAATTGTCAACACGAGGTTGGTGAGTTCACAGGTTTAATCAAATAGTTCTTGGTAAAACTCAGTTGTTCATAAATCGTTTCAGTTGTATGTGATAAACAGAATAAGAATTGTTGACCCATTTGTAAACTAGCTAGGAATACAAATAATATGTTCATACATGAGGCGTAACCAAACCATGACATGTGTGAGCCCCTATTAAGCGTTATCAGATTCTATGCGGCCATAAATCCTCCAGATTGTGGTTAGCGCGACTAACCATGACCGGGAGACGTCACTCTCCATAGTACTATTCATAGGACCCTAGGCTACAGTTAATGGTTACTATGTTGTTCCAGGGGACTTTAGCGGCCTCCAATGTGTTGTTCTCATCCCATGTAAACATAAAGTCGTGTCTTATTCTCTTGTTATCCCATAAAATAGTTGAAGTATGTTCTTCCCCCAAATATTAGAAAACAGTAAAAAGAAAGGGGCCGTGAAACTCACCTGGAGTTTGTGTAAACTTGTAATAATACTTGTTGTAGTCAACCTTGACTATTCGTACCCTAGATACCAAGGGTAAATTGTGTTAAGACCGATCGTCTTATATTTGCAAATTGTTCACCGACTTTGTAAATCTGGTCGTTTTTGTTTAAATATTTCTTTAGTTATTCAACACTTGTTTTGTTATAAAAACATATCTTAGTTACTGCCCAAAGGGGACTGACACAGGTATCGAAACTACCTAGTTTCGATTGGGCAAATGAGTATCGAAACTTCCTAGTTTCGATTGTGTAGTTTGGTGTCGAAACTTCCTAGTTTCGATTGAGTAGTCAGGTATCGAAACAATCTAGTTTCGATTGAGTAGGTGTTATCGAAACAACCTAGTTTCGATTGTCAAGAAGGGTATCGAAACTACCTAGTTTCGATTGAGCAATATGTATCGAAACTACTTAGTTTCGTTTGAACAATTAGTATCGAAACTCCTAGTTTCGATTGAGTATAGGTATCGAAACTACTTGTTTCGATTGAGTTAACTGGTATCGAAACTCCTAGTTTCGATTACTGGACTTCTGTTTGACAGAATTAGTCCTGCATATTTATGTTTTAAAACTTGAATTTGACACACTTTTCTTGTTATCTTGCTTGCGATTTGAACATTTTGTATGCTTAAATACGGTTTTAAAGAAAATAAAGTGGATAGTATTGAGTTTTTACCTTAAAACCGAGATGAAGATGATGAAAGAAAACAGAGAAAAGTCTTGAATCTTCTGTTAAACTTTCTTTAGAAACACTTGAATCTCCTTAAAACACCGAATTGTGGTAAGTTTTGCCTTAAAACTTGGTTTCGATTTTGAAGAGAAATGAAGAAGTTTGTCGTATGAAAATGTGAGATAAAAGGGTTTGTGAGAGTTTTGATTGAGGAGAGTATGGTTTTTGTCTGAGTTTTTGCAATAGGAGGTATGGGTTAATTTGAAAATATGGTAAATGGGACGTGAGATTGGGGATGGTTTTCTCTGCATTTCGGCCGAGAAGTCAAAAGTGAATTGAGTGTTAATAATTGGATTTAAGTATTAGATTATTATTATTTAGAGTTTCACATGGGTAATTAAATTCGGTTTATACTGGTATGTGCACCGGTAACTCCCAGAATTACCAAAAATTTAAAATGAGACCATGTACGGTCTTTGTTAGACCTTAATGTCCTTGTTTGTGAAATTAAATAAATCACAAAAATAATTATAACGTAAACTTGTTTATAATGTGTACGGATATTGACCTGAAATGTCGGGTGTCACATTCTCCCCTTGTTAAAAGAATTTCGTCCCGAAATTCAATTCGTGTCATCTTGAACTGGTGTATCCTTAAACAAAGGATGGGTATCTTGTTTTCATTTGGTCCTCTCGTTCCCATGTATACTCAGGACCACGCTTTAAGTTCCAACGTACTTTAACCAGTTTGATCCGACTACGTCTCAGCTTTAAGTTCCAACGTACTTTAAGTTTTACTTTCTGTAAAAAGATTTTGAAAAAGCCAAACAAATTGAAAAAGTTAAAATCGACATTACTTGAAGTTATAAGGAGAAATGATAGTACATCAGTAGATGTTCAGTCACACATGACCTTAGTTGGACTTTATGATTGCTTATCGAATATATCTGTGATAAATGTTTTGATCAGAACTTCTTAGACTGCACAGTTTAGGAAATGATAGCTTCATAATTGTTATGCTTAACAAAAATTGATGCTTGTGCTTATATTTTAATTTGGATACTAGTATGTAGTTTGAATTGTCAATAGGCTATGAGTATCTTTGGTCCACTAGTAGTGTGACAATATAATGAACTTTGTGACAACTGTGATTTGAACCCATGGTATGTCGGGTGTGTGTGTAAAAGATCATTATCAGATAAAGAATATAAGATCTAAGGTACTTCATGAGACCAGTATCGGTTATGTCGTTAAACACAATTTTTCAGTTCACTTCACTGCCCATGCCTCGAAAAACATGCAATGTGAAGTTGAACTAAGATATGTTTCTGACAACATTTGTTGGAACATACACTTGCCCTTAGATCAATATCTTGATTCCATTGAATATATCCAGATAACAGTTGGATCACGCTACCCTATGTCATTGAATCATTCGATTCCTTAATCAATCTTATGTTGAAGAATTCTATCGGTACAATTTTTCTATTACTATGAATCATGATACTTTATCCAAACCAAGACATTTGAATCATTCGATTCTGAATCATTCTTTTTCTCTGCTTGATATTTTCCTGTGTTTAACGGTATAATTTCATCCTGGAGATTGAAAATTATCTTGCAATGATCTTATGTGTCTTGAAGATAATGCACATTTATTTTTCTGTTGGCATATTTGTGGGGTACACGTTGTATTACAAAATAAATGGTACCTTAAATCACAAGAACATGGGACAAAGATACTGATGGTTTCAATTTTTATAATATTGACAACTTAGATTGACATGTTATGTGCTGCAAATTCGTATGTAATTTTTTATAAGCATGTTATGATCTGATCCCATCTTCTTTGAAGTTCTTCGCATATCATTACATGTTTTGGTTGAAGCTTAAAAGATTTGATCTTCTCTAGTATAAAGAAATGAAAGAATGAATTTGGATAGGATACCCATAGAATGTTTATTGATGTTTATCCAAAATGTGTGGTTGATGCATTGTTTATACTGATATGATCTTCTTACTCGTGTTGTTCGACCAAAAAGATGTGCTTTTGTATTTTACATTTTAGTTTGTATAGAGAAAAACCAAAAAGATTTTGTGTTTCTTGTGTTTGAAAAACCAAAAAGATTTTATTTTTCCAGCTTCCATGGAAATTTTACTTGTTGGTTACACTTGGTTGTTCTTCTCAGCAATAAATGAAAATTTGCAGATAGAAGTTGACAAGGGGTCCTTCTCTCAAGTTTTCTTCTAAGAAAGAAAGAGAGAGTGTGCAGATGTACAAGACAAAGACTGTGAGCTGTTTGAGGGCTGATGACAATCTTCTGAATCTGTTGTCAAGGGGGAGTCTGTTGGAACATTTTCTGGTGAAAACGAGCTTGAGAGAAGGACCCCTTGTCAACTTTGGAGCAGGAGTAAACTCCTTATCAGAATTAGAAGATTCATCCAATAATGTTCGTTTACCAAGAGCTGTACCAGGAGGAGGACCCCGGGCAGACTTACATCTTGGTTTCTTGGCTTTGGATTTCACTCTTTTACCCGCATTAGCCAAAGGCAAGTTAGCCAATCTTTCATAATGACCTGAGCTAAAATCTCGTGAAGAATCAGAATCATGTTCATCAGCATCAGGTACATCAGAATCACTTGTACTAGTATCAACCACATTCCCTTCGGATTCGTGAATGGGTGAGTGTACAACATCATCTTAAAAGTCTTACATGTTAAGACATAAGTCTTGATTTTCATGCATTTCAACATCATCATCATCATGTGCATGAACTTCAGTTTAACATAGTTGGTTCATTCTCTTGGACATTTTCTTGTTGAATTGGAACATGAACTGGTTCATGTACTTGTTTTTGTTGTACATGCAAGTTGCACTTGTTGTTGCACTTGTTGAATATGTTGCTGAGGTTATTCTTGATCCTGAGCCAACTCTTCAAGATGAAAACAATTGTTGTTCGGAGGCTCTACATAATTAGGATTGATACCATGGCCGGACAAAGGAGTAGGAACAGGAATCAAAGCAGCATTCTGTTGCTTCACCTTTGTACAGTCCGTAAAGATTCGTTTGGTTATAGGAGTCAAAGTAAGCCTTTGTGGATGTTGAAGAGGATCAGGAATCAGATGATTCAAGATCATTTGGATAAACCGAGGATACATAAGAAAACCTTGACCTTCAGGTGGAGTAATTTGCATTACAAGCTCTCTATAAATGAATAAAGCAAAGTTGAAACGCTTGTTCAGAGTTAAAGCAACCATAGCAGCTTGTAGAGAAGATTTCAATACATCAGTTCCGGCCTTTCTTGGTGACAATCACTGAATAATAACATGCATAAAGTATCACCATTGTCCAACTAGACCACCTTTTCTATCCTGAAAGCATCCCATAATCAAGGTTCCAGGAAGACTGATAGGATCATCATTGCCCCCTCCAAGAGCAAGAGCAGCTCTAATAGTATCCACAGAAATAGCCACATCAGTATTATTCATTGTAGCTCTCAACACATGTGGATCAACGTCTGTATCTTAATGATCAGTATCCCAAAACTGTTGAATGTAGGACAAGCTAATGTAGGGATTTGGTGATAATGCCAAATATAGTCTGAACCTATTTAGGAAATTAATAATGCCTTGATAGTTTGCTGCTTCAGACATTTCCGGATCTAATAACGCAAGTTGATTATGCTTGTACTCAACACGACGATCCATCTATTTACAAGGTTGGACATCAAACATTAGAATAAACACACAAAACAAACACATGTCGATAGTAAACACACACATAGAACACACGATAATGAATTAGAAAAATAGCACACCAAAAAAAATTTCAAAGTTAAAAAAATTTTTAACACACAAAAAAATCACAAGTCCAAAAATCTTTTGTTCCCCTAGGCGAACTTACTAAGTTCGCTTAGTGTTGCAAGTGGCGAACTTAATAAGTTCGTTTATCTATACAAATGCACACCAGAGATCAAACAAGTTCAAATCGATGGATTTCACTCAAATTAAACACACAAAAAGCAATAGCCAACATCGATTAATCATTCACAAGCAACAATTTCAATTTTGATTGCAAAAATCACCCTTAACAACCCAAAACCAGTCCGACAGTCAAACGATGATATTCCGATTCAAAACAATGCGATTCCCAATGATTTAACGGATGAAATTGAGTGAATCTACCTCTAAAATACTCGCAGTCAAAAGATGAATCAGAGATAAACAACAAAAAACCGATCAACAACACTAGAAAATCACAACAACAAGTTCGCACAAACTGTTCAAGAGTTCGCTCAAATATGTTCGCTTGGAGAAATTCAAAGGACAACTGGTTATGTTCGCCTGAAATTGTATTTATACTTTCACTTATGTTCGCTTCCTTAGGCGAACTTGCTAAGTTTGCCTAACCTTAACCAGGCGAACTAGCTATGTTCGCTTACCAGGCAAACACAAACCTTCACACTTAACAATTTTTTAAATTGCAACCTGTTCAAGCTTCAACCTTTCACTTTCCAAACCTTGTTTTCTTCCATATGAAACATGTATCTGATCCAATCCCGAACATTTTTATAAAATTAAAAGATAGGATTTTAATGGAAGACGGAAAGAAATTCTTTTTAAATTTTATCTATAAAAACAGAATCACATATTTTTGGTTTTTATATGAACATTCTGAAACACATATTTTTGGCTTGAACATCACGAGTAAAAAGATCAAATCAGTATCTGAGCAGTCTATCACACAGTCTATCAAAAACTATTGGTCACCTATGTTACTCCATAATATATGATAAACTTGTACCTTCAAAATGACATGAAACTTTCTTATGAGATCAGATCATATCAAACAGAACAATCTTTCATGAGCTAATGAATTAAACTATTCTTGATCATTCTTATGAGAAAAACTAGCATCAGGACAAACAACCTTTGATGATATGAATCAAGATTATACTTTTCAACTCAATTCCTTTTTCATTCTTTTCAACATATAATTGAAATGATACGCGATAAATTTCAAAGAAATAGAAGGACCAGCCTAAGATTGAGCAGGAACTTTAGAAGCAGGATTAATAACTGGTGAAGTATGTTGAGATGGCTAAGGAATAAGCAATGAATCAACAAACTCAGCATCTTCAACACCATGAGCACTAGCATCAGCAGCCATAGAAGCAGACAGAAGCTTCTATGACTTTGGAGCAGGAGTAAACTCCTTATCAGAATTAGAAGATTCATCCAATAATGTTCGTTTACCAAGAGCTGTACCAGGAGGAGGACCCCGGGCAGACTTACATCTTGGTTTCTTGGCTTTGGATTTCACTCTTTTACCCGCATTAGCCAAAGGCAAGTTAGCCAATCTTTCATAATGACCTGAGCTAAAATCTCGTGAAGAATCAGAATCATGTTCATCAGCATCAGGTACATCAGAATCACTTGTACTAGTATCAACCACATTCCCTTCGGATTCATGAATGGGTGAGTGTACAACATCATCTTGAAAGTCTTACATGTTAAGACCTAAGTCTTGATTTTCATGCATTTCAACATCATCATCATCATGTGCATGAAATTCAGCTTCAACATTAGTTGGTTCATTCTCTTGGACATTTTCTTGTTGAATTGGAACATGAACTTGTTCATGTACTTGTTTTTGTTGTACATGCAAGTTGCACTTGTTGTTGCACTTGTTGAATATGTTGCTGAGGTTATTCTTGATCCTGAGCCAACTCTTCAAGATGAAACCAATTGTTGTTCGGAGGCTCTACATAATAAGGATTGATACCATGGCCGAATAAAGGAGTAGGAACAGGAATCAAAGCAGCATTCTGTTGCTTCACCTTTGTACAGTCCGTAAAGATTCGTTTGGTTATAGGAGTCAAAGTAAGCCTTTGTGGATGCTGAAGTGGATCAGGAATCAGATGATTCAAGATCATTTGGATAAACCGAGGATACATAAGAAAATCTTGACCTTCAAGTGGAGTAATTTGCATTACAAGCTCTCTATAAATGTATAAAGCAAAGTTGAAACGCTTGTTCAGAGTTAAAGCAACCATAGCAGCTTGTAGATAAGATTTCAATCCATCAGTTCTGACCTTTCTTGGTGACAATCACTGAATAATAAAATGCATAAAGTATCACCATTGTCCAACTAGACCACCTTTTCTATCCTGAAAGCATCCCATAATCAAGGTTCCAGGAAGACTGATAGGATCATCATTGCCCCTTCCAAGAGCAAGAGCAGCTCTAATAGTATCCACAGAAATAGCCACATCAGTATTATTCACTGTAGCTCTCAACACATGTGGATCAACGTCTGTATCTTAATGATCAGTATCCCAAAACTGTTGAATGTAGGGCAAGCTAATGTAGGGATTTGCTGATAATGCCAAATATAGTCTGAACCTATTTAGGAAATTAATAATGCCTTGATAGTTTGCTGCTTCAGACATTTCCGGATCTAATAACGCAAGTTGATTATGTTTGTACTCAACACGACGATCCATCTATTTACAAGGTTGGACATCAAACATTAGAATAAACACACAAAACAAACACATGTCGATAGTAAACACACACATAGAACACACAATAATGAATTAGAAAAATAACACACCAAAAAAAAAATTTCAAAATTAAAAAAAATTTTAACACACAAAAAAATCACAAGTCCAAAAACCTTTTGTTCCCCTAGGCGAACTTACTAAGTTCGCTTAGTGTTGCAAGTGGCGAACTTAATAAGTTCGTTTGTCTATACAAATGCACACCAGAGATCAAACAAGTTCAAATCGATGGATTTCACTCAAATTAAACACACAAAAAGCAATAGCCAACATCGATTAATCATTCACAAGCAACAATTTCAATTTTGATTGCAAAAATCACCCTTAACAACCCAAAACCAGTCCGACAGTCAAACGATGATATTCCGATTCAAAACAATGCGATTCCCAATGATTTAACGGATGAAATTGAGTGAATCTACCTCTAAAATACTCGCAGTCAAAAGATGAATCAGAGATAAACAACAAAAAACCGATCAACAACACTAGAAAATCACAACAACAAGTTCGCACAAACTGTTCAAGAGTTCGCTCAAATATGTTTGCTTGGAGAAATTCAAAGGACAACTGGTTATGTTCGCCTGAAATTGTATTTATACTTTCACTTATGTTCGCTTCCTTAGGCGAACTTGCTAAGTTTGCCTAACCTTAACCAGGCGAACTAGCTATGTTCGCTTACCAGGCAAACACAAACCTTCACACTTAACAATTTTTTAAATTGCAACCTGTTCAAGCTTCAACCTTTCACTTTCCAAACCTTGTTTTCTTCCATATGAAACATGTATCTGATCCAATCCCGAACATTTTTATAAAATTAAAAGATAGGATTTTAATGGAAGACGGAAAGAAATTCTTTTTAAATTTTATCTATAAAAACAGAATCACATATTTTTGATTTTATATGAACATTCTGAAACACATATTTTTGGCTTGAACATCACGAGTAAAAAGATCAAATCAGTATCTGAGCAGTCTATCACACAGTCTATCAAAAACTATTGGTCACCTATGTTACTCCATAATATATGATAAACTTGTACCTTCAAAATGACATGAAACTTTCTTATGAGATCAGATCATATCAAACAGAACAATCTTTCATGAGCTAATGAATTAAACTATTCTTGATCATTCTTATGAGAAAAACTAGCATCAGGACAAACAACCTTTGATGATATGAATCAAGATTATACTTTTCAACTCAATTCCTTTTTCATTCTTTTCAACATATAATTGAAATGATACGCGATAAATTTCAAAGAAATAGAAGGACCAGCCTAAGATTGAGCAGGAACTTTAGAAGCAGGATTAATAACTGGTGAAGTATGTTGAGATGGCTAAGGAATAAGCAATGAATCAACAAACTCAGCATCTTCAACACCATGAGCACTAGCATCAGCAGCCATAGAAGCAGACAGAAGCTTCTATGACTTTGGAGCAGGAGTAAACTCCTTATCAGAATTAGAAGATTCATCCAATAATGTTCGTTTACCAAGAGCTGTACCAGGAGGAGGACCCCGGGCAGACTTACATCTTGGTTTCTTGGCTTTGGATTTCACTCTTTTACCCGCATTAGCCAAAGGCAAGTTAGCCAATCTTTCATAATGACCTGAGCTAAAATCTCGTGAAGAATCAGAATCACTTGTACTAGCATCAACCACATTCCCTTCGGATTCATGAATGGGTGAGTGTACAACATCATCTTGAAAGTCTTACATGTTAAGACCTAAGTCTTGATTTTCATGCATTTCAACATCATCATCATCATGTGCATGAAATTCAGCTTCAACATTAGTTGGTTCATTCTCTTGGACATTTTCTTGTTGAATTGGAACATGAACTTGTTCATGTACTTGTTTTTGTTGTACATGCAAGTTGCACTTGTTGTTGCACTTGTTGAATATGTTGCTGAGGTTATTCTTGATCCTGAGCCAACTCTTCAAGATGAAACCAATTGTTGTTCGGAGGCTCTACATAATAAGGATTGATACCATGGCCGAATAAAGGAGTAGGAACAGGAATCAAAGCAGCATTCTGTTGCTTCACCTTTGTACAGTCCGTAAAGATTCGTTTGGTTATAGGAGTCAAAGTAAGCCTTTGTGGATGCTGAAGTGGATCAGGAATCAGATGATTCAAGATCATTTGGATAAACCGAGGATACATAAGAAAATCTTGACCTTCAAGTGGAGTAATTTGCATTACAAGCTCTCTATAAATGTATAAAGCAAAGTTGAAACGCTTGTTCAGAGTTAAAGCAACCATAGCAGCTTGTAGATAAGATTTCAATCCATCAGTTCTGACCTTTCTTGGTGACAATCACTGAATAATAACATGCATAAAGTATCACCATTGTCCAACTAGACCACCTTTTCTATCCTGAAAGCATCCCATAATCAAGGTTCCAGGAAGACTGATAGGATCATCATTGCCCCTTCCAAGAGCAAGAGCAGCTCTAATAGTATCCACAGAAATAGCCACATCAGTATTATTCACTGTAGCTCTCAACACATGTGGATCAACGTCTGTATCTTAATGATCAGTATCCCAAAACTGTTGAATGTAGGGCAAGCTAATGTAGGGATTTGCTGATAATGCCAAATATAGTCTGAACCTATTTAGGAAATTAATAATGCCTTGATAGTTTGCTGCTTCAGACATTTCCGGATCTAATAACGCAAGTTGATTATGTTTGTACTCAACACGACGATCCATCTATTTACAAGGTTGGACATCAAACATTAGAATAAACACACAAAACAAACACATGTCGATAGTAAACACACACATAGAACACACGATAATGAATTAGAAAAATAACACACCAAAAAAAAAAATTCAAAGTTAAAAAAAATTTTATCACACAAAAAAATCACAAGTCCAAAAACCTTTTGTTCCCCTAGGCGAACTTACTAAGTTCGCTTAGTGTTGCAAGTGGCGAACTTAATAAGTTCGTTTGTCTATACAAATGCACACCAGAGATCAAACAAGTTCAAATCGATGGATTTCACTCAAATTAAACACACAAAAAGCAATAGCCAACATCGATTAATCATTCACAAGCAACAATTTCAATTTTGATTGCAAAAATCACCCTTAACAACCCAAAACCAGTCCGACAGTCAAACGATGATATTCCGATTCAAAACAATGCGATTCCCAATGATTTAACGGATGAAATTGAGTGAATCTACCTCTAAAATACTCGCAGTCAAAAGATGAATCAGAGATAAACAACAAAAAACCGATCAACAACACTAGAAAATCACAACAACAAGTTCGCACAAACTGTTCAAGAGTTCGCTCAAATATGTTCGCTTGGAGAAATTCAAAGGACAACTGGTTATGTTCGCCTGAAATTGTATTTATACTTTCACTTATGTTCGCTTCCTTAGGCGAACTTGCTAAGTTTGCCTAACCTTAACCAGGCGAACTAGCTATGTTCGCTTACCGGGCAAACATAAACCTTCACACTTAACAATTTTTTAAATTGCAACCTGTTCAAGCTTCAACCTTTCACTTTCCAAACCTTGTTTTCTTCCATCTGAAACATGTATCTGATCAAATCCCGAACAGTTTTATAAAATTAAAAGATAGGATTTTAATGGAAGACGGAAAGAAATTCTTTTTGAATTTTATCTACAAAAACAGAATCACATATTTTTGGTTTTTATATGAACATTCTGAAACACATATTTTTGGCTTTTACATCACGAGTAAAAAGATCAAATCAATATCTGAGCAGTCTATCACACAGTCTATCAAAAACTATTGGTCACCTATGTTACTCCATAATATATGATAAACTTGTACCTTCAAAATGACATGAAACTTTCTTATGAGATCAGATCATATCAAACAGAACAATCTTTCATGAGCTAATGAATTAAACTATTCTTGATCATTCTTATGAGAAAAACTAGCATCAGGACAAACAACCTTTGATGATATGAATCAAGATTATACTTTTCAACTCAATTCCTTTTTCATTCTTTTCAACATATAATTGAAATGATACGCGATAAATTTCAAAGTAAACAAGATCGGGTCATAATATGCTCAATTATTCGTACCGAATTTACAATACATGTGAGTTAGTACCATTTTGATGAAAAACATCGTGTACCCCACATATATGCCCAACATAAATTTAAAATTGCATTATCTTCAAGACATATATGATTTTTTGCATGGAAGATTTTTTTTTAACATGGAAGGTACATACTTTTTATCTGCACAATCATGAATAAAATTGCATTATCATCAGTATGTACCTTCACCAGCTCAATCAACTTTTTATCTGCACAATCATGTATAAAATGATATCTAATTTCAATGTTCTCCGTTTTACTATGCTTAACATGATTATTTGTTATAGACATTGTGGCAGTATTGTCAATGAACATGGGGGTGCAAGTGAAATTCAAACCATAGTCTCTTAGTTGCTGTTGAATCCACAAGATTTGGGAACAACAACTTGCAGCAGTGATGTATTCTGCTTCACATGTTGAAATGGAGACTGTAGTTTGCTTTTTACATTGCCACGAAACAAGACGATTACCCAGTAATTGGCAACCACCTTTTGTAGATTTTATGTCCAAACAACAACCACCGAAATCAGAGTCAGTATAAGCATTAAATTCAAAGTTAGAACCATGCGAAAACCATAGCCCCAATCTTTGTTTTCCTTTCAGATAATGAAAGATCCTTTTGCCTGCTATCAAATGAGATTCCTTTGGTTTTGCTTGAAATCTGGAATAGAGACATACAGAAAACATTATATCCCGCCTTGACGCAGTTAAGTACATAAGAGAGCCAATCATTGCCCGATAGAGACGGCAATCAATGTCTTTTCCATCCGGATCAGGATTCAACTTGTGATTCACCGGAATTGGAGTACAGTCTTCCATTTTGAAACGGCTCAAGATGTCTTTAACATACTTAGATTGATGAATAAATAAACCATCTTCCTTCTGATTTACTTGATGTCCAAGAAAGAATGATAACTCTCCCATAGCTGACATTTCAAACTTTGATTTCATAACACTCTCAAACTCTTAGCATAACCCTTCGTTTGTTGAGCAAAAGATAATGTCATCTACATATATCTGAACCAGTAGATAATCTCCCGCTGCTTTCTTTATGAACAAGGTTGAATCAATTTGGCCACGGACGAAGCCATTGTCCATGAGATGTTTAGACAAAGTTTCGTACCACGCTCGGGGTGGTTGATGTAAGACATTAAGAGCTTTAACATGTTTGAATACTCTAGAGGTATGAATTGGATCTTCAAACCCCGGCGGCTGGCACACATATACCTCTTCTTTGACCTTGCCTTATAAGAAGGCACTCTTCACATCCAATTGAAACACTATAAACCCTTTGTAAGAAGCAAATGATAGAAACAAACGAATAGCTTCAAGCCTAGCCACATGTGCGTACAACTCAGTGTAATCAATTCCTTCCTGTTGATTGAACCCCTGAACAACCAATCTTGCCTTATTCCTTGCCACGACACCACGATCATCCTTTTTACATTTAAAAACCCATTTGGTGCCAATCGGATATACGCCCTTTGGAAGATCTACAAGATTCCACATCTTTAGCTTATCAAACTGAGCAAGCTCCACTTGCATTGCTTCTATCCAATTGTTATCTCGCAAAGCCATTTCCACATTCGCTAGTTCAACCTAAGAAATAAAACATGAATGTGAGCAAACATCAAGAACACAGTATCCTTAATACACGTATACAAACAAGTATTCTTGGTTAAAGAACGCGTCTTCACTCCATCTCTCAAATTCCCAATTATATTTGCCACTGGGTGATCTTTGAGTTCTTTAATTGAAGCCACTTCAGGAACCGACAACACATCAACTAGAGTTGTTTCATTTTGAGAAAGACTATCCTGATTCAATGGTATATCCAAATCCAGATTAATAGGAATCTCCCCCTGAACATGTGTCGAAGTAGAAGAATCATCAACGAATAATGGATCAGCCGAAGAATCTTGAAAAATCACATCTTCTTCTTCACTATCAGAATCTTGCGGTCCCGAACAAGAAGTAATATTAGGATCAGGATTAGAGGAAGAGTGGACAGATGAATTAGGAACCAACGTTGGTATAAAACCTCCTTCTTGTGTATCCTAACAAGACTCATACAACACAGCAACTTCTCAGGAGAAAGATCAGAAGATAAATGAAAAGACTTGAATAAACTGTCATAATCAAAATCCCAATCTGGAGCAATTGCCATTTGAGGTAAAGAACGATTTGAACAATCTATATGAAACCATTCCTCAGCCAGGCGAGTTTCTTTGTTATAAACTCTCTTGGTAATAGAATTTGCAACATAGCCCAGAAATATTCCTTCAATAGCCTTAGCACTGAACTTGGTTGGAACATCTCTAACCTTCAAAAGAGTACAAGGATTTCCAAAAGGAAGTAAATACTCTAAATTTGGCTTTCGATTATTAATCAGCTCATAACACGTCTTATTGTGTCGCTTCATAGTCAGAACTCTATTCAAAACATGACAGACATTATTCACAGCCTTAGCCCAAAAAGTAACAGGGAGCTTAGAATCTGCAAGCATCGTTCGGGCTGTTTCAACTAAAGTTTTGTTCTTTCGCTCAGCAACTCAATTTTGTTGAAGAACAATTGGCGCGCTAAATTCAAGATGAATTCCTTTTTGTAAACAAAATAAACCTATCTTTCTATTCTTGAACTCGCTGCCATTGTCACTTCTAATTCTTCTGACTTTCTGTTTGCACAAATTCTCTAAACCCAGGATTAAGAATTGTACCATCTATGTCGTTTTAGCTTTTGAAGCTAGGAACTCAAGAAAATCTAGAGAAATCATCTGTAACCACCAAACAATAGGATTTTCCCCCAATGCTTCGAATACTGATCGGTCCAAACCAATCCATATGAAGAAGCTGCAACGGAGTTACAATAGAATTCTTTGTCTTGGATTTGTGGGACTTTTTGTGTTGTTTTCCTTCCTTGCATGGAATACAATCATTAGGAACAAAAAAATTCAGCTGTGGGACACCGATAACCAGATCATTCTTCACCAAGTAATTCTTTTTCCTGTAATTGATGTGGGCAAGCTTCCTGTGCCACATAATCGAATCTGATTCAGACGCCTTAGAAAGTAAACATGTCGGAATAGAATCCGTTGACATTGCAACACTCATGTCTAAAACATGTGTCATTTCTCCTTGGTGCCTTCATAAGAATCCATTCTTCAGGAATGACAAATCCCGGCTTCAAGATATAACATTCAGTATCATTGAAATGGAATGAAAACTTCTTGTCACATACTTGAGATACACTCAGAAGATTGTGTTCAAGTTGCTCAACATAGTTAACTTTCTCAAATTTAACCTTGTAATTCTTTAATGTTCCTTGACCTGTTATGTAACCACCTTTATTACCAGCAAAAGTGACATAACCGCCATCAATTTTAATAATGTCTTCTAGCAACCGAATATTTCCTGTCATATGTCGAGAACAACCACTATCCACATACTATGTATTGTTGATAGTCCTCCTTGGTTGCCCCTATATAAACAAAGAAAATCAGTTAGTAATGGGGACCCAAGCCACAGTGGTCTTGGGCCTTCCAGAATTATCAAAATAAATTATTTCAATGAGTTCGCAGTCAACATTATCATCAACCCTTGGTACAAGAGATCCAACAAAACCATAATTTCTCGATGGAGACACATGATGATTATTTTGAAAAACATTGATAGAATTATTATTTTCAGAATCGGATGGTTCCAAAAGTTTTTTTAATTTTCTGTTACGTCTCCGCTTTTGTGGTCGTGAAAGTTTGACCTCAGGTTGTGAAAACTTTGTGATTCCAATTTTTGGATTCTCAAAATGTTGTTGAAAATCAACATTATATCTACCACCAGTTTGATCAAACACTGGTCTATAAGAAACATGTCTCGTATTCACATGCGGTTTTTCATTTTGCCTAAATCCCAAAGACTTAGCAAATGACTGTTTAGGTACACATGGCCTCACTGAAACACTTTTCACAACATCAGATGTAGGCTATCCCACATTCGGCCTTCCTGCAGTTCTTTGTCAGATGTCCAAACAATCCACATACTTGGCACTTGATGTTTCTTACACATTCTCGAGAGAAGTGCCCCGGCTTCCCGCACTTATAGCATGTGGTGGTGCCGATTTTACATTCGCCAAGATGTTGCCTTCCACATTTCATGCATGTTTCATATTCATCCGACCTTGGCTTCTTAGTTTCAGTTGTTACATTCCCTCTTCCGGTTCCTCTAGACGGGTTCCCCCACTTTCTCTTTTGTGTCTCTGTTGGTGGGTCCTCATTGGCATAATCGTCATAGACGATTCCGCTCAAATTTACTACCGACTCGAAGGTCGAGGGTAGGTTGGCTTTCACGTGGACACGGACCCTTTGAGGTAGGCCCTTCACATAATACTTGATCATTCGCTCCTCTGTCTCCACCAGGTGGGGTACCAATTGAGCTAGCTCATTGAACCTAGAAGTATACTGGCGGTGTGTCTTGTTGCCAGCCTTAAAGTTTAGGAATTCATTTTCCACTCGATCAATTTCATTCTGGGGACAGAACTTCTGAATTATTAGCTTCTTTAGGTCTTCCCATGTCATTCTTGCAAGAGCGTTTGGGGACTTTGTCCGCTGGATGTTCCTCCACCAACCTAGTGCTTCATTGGTGAAAGAATGAGCAACATATTTAACCGCCTGGTCCGGTCGACACTCGCTGATGTTGATTACAGCGTTCATCCTCTCAATCCATTCGAGTGTTGCCACTGAATCCTTGCTACCATCAAACTTGGGTGGGTCTCCATCCTTGAAACCTTTGTAAGTACACCCACGACTGCTTGATGTCACCCTTAATTCATCCCCGTCACTGTCATAAATTTTCTCTTCATTGTTCCCTTCATCCTCTTCCTTGCTTTTCTTTAGTGCCTCGGATAGTAGATCAGGCAATATGTTCTTTAGAGTGAGCACAACTTCACGGGCTATAGCATCTCTGACTTCGGGTTCCAACTGTATAGGCCCTGGATTGTCGTCCCTAGTTGGGGTCACTTCTGTTTCGTGCACACTTTCGGTGTGTTCTGCGTGCACACTCTCTTCTTCTTCAAATCTTTGGTTCAACGGAGGTCTACCTACTCGGCCAGTGCGACCGCCTCGGCGTCCTGTCCTTCCTCCACCAGCCATACTTCTTAGTTTCCTGATAGTTATAAAGGGAATACATCAATGTCATTTCTTCAGATCATAGTTTGGAACAGTACGAGCAAGGTAAAATTTTAATTACAGTGACCGGTTTGTGATTACTAATTTACATTGCTTTTCGGGTTCAAAACTCTTCAAATCGGTTGTGACATTGACATCTATTTGTTCTAAGTTAAGGCATCTATTCTTATCTAAGTGTATTAACTCTAGTACTTACTTACCGTGCTAGCGTTGGCGTTGGCTACCCGTACTGACATCCATGCGTTGGTCCCATAATCAGTTTGAGTCCAGACATTTAGGGATGTCTGAATCTCTCAAACCTGGCTCTGATACCAACTTGTAAGGCCCCTTTTCCCGGGTGACCTCACTTGTTGGATTTACTCATAAACATAGTCATTAATTACTGAACTTTTAATTAAAAACATTCAAACACAGCGGAAACATTCAACAATTGAGTACATTACAGCGGAAGTCTTAACATTCAAAACATTAACCATTGTCTAAACAAAACATAAGGTGGGATGTCAGTCACATGTCGGGCAGCCTTCACGCCTTCGCACGACCCTTTCCTTTGCTACCTGAAATGTATACTAAAAGTCAGCTAACGCTGGTGAGTTCTAGTTTAAAACTATTAAGTATGATCATTCTTTTCTTTATAAGTATACATAAATATATACATACATTTCTACAAATACGTATTCATAGTCTTTACTTTTCTTTCTTCATTCTTATGTGATTACATAGATATGTATTCACCTTTTCTTTCTTTATTCTTATGTGATTACATAGATATGTATTCACCTTTTTCCTTCTTTATTCTTATATGATTACATAGATATGTATTCACCTTTTTCTTTCTTTAACATTCATTGGTCATACACATAAGGGTGATCAACCCATCTTACGGTACGTATATCACAAAGACATACGCCCTTGAGCTACCGTCATAGCCCTTTTACTCGTCCGGTCCTAGAAACCGTCCGCCTTAACTTTAGTCCGGCCAACCTTCGGCCGTCCTTCTTTACCGTCCTACCGTCGTAGTCCGTTATATTCGCCCGTCTGCCCTAAGGCATCCGTTTCCCACGCGAACTATTGTTTATGCAACCGTTATACTATTTTAGCATTTACTTCGACCGCCCTTTTATGCTTTTTGTACGTCCTAGCTTGCGAAGGACGTATCTTTCCCGGTTGCAAAATAGTCACGTGGTCGTCCGTCTACAGAAGTAGCCGTTAACTTCGTTTCCGTCCATAACGTATACTTACATTTATAACATGCAATATAAATAATTATACAGCAAGAATTCATTTATTTACGTTATGTCATTCTTTCCTTCATTCTTTGTAAACATACGTTTCATTCTTTGTTCAAAATTCATTCTTTATATATATATACATAAAATATATATTAGTACATCACGTATGATCACATTAGCATTCATATCATTCATTCATTTAGTGTATACATTTCAGCCCCAAAACATTTAATAAGATTTGCACATAGCATAGAAGGGGGCACATAGAACTCACCTGATGAGTAGTTTCTGAGATACACTTAGCTGGCTACTGAGTGTCACTAATGTCACTCACGATCTGTATAATAAAGTCATACACGTAAGGTAGTGCTCCTAGATGACACTAGACATTACTATGCTTGAACCTAGTAGTTTCGATGATTTACTTATATCGAAACTTGGTAGTTTCGACAGGTTGCTTCTGTCGAAACTTGGTAGTTTCGACAGGTTGCTTATGTCGAAACTTGGTAGTTTTGATTGGTTGCTTTTGTCGAAACTTGGTAGTTTCGATAAGTAACTTATGTATTATCTTAGCTTCGGATCGTGGGCATATCGAAACTAGGTTGTTTCGATGGGTCTGTATATATATCGAAACTGAGTAGTTTCGATAGGTTGCGCCTATCAAAACCAAGTAGTTTCGATGGGTCTGCACCTGTCGTCTTCCCCAAGAATCTGAAGTTTTTGCATGCGAGTCTGATCGAGTCAATATCTCAATTTTCTTACATCAAAACGTTCGGTTTTCATTCTAGATGCTATTCCTAAGTTCATTTTCAAGTTTCATCCGCAAAATCGTTACCCTTTTAGCCAAAACCCGAAACTTCCCAAAACGAACAAAAACTCATAATGTGATCGAATCGTTACTTGGATTGTAATTCTGATTCGGAGGTTTTGCTCACGGGCTCAGCTGTAACGTGCTCCTCCAATCTCGTGACGATCCGTCGACTTTCTCTCTCTAGACCCGAGCTCTCCTTTCTCTCTCTAGAAGCTGCGTAAGTATGGAATGAGCAAGGAAGAGGGCTGCCTTGCCTTATACCTGGGCTTCCCTCGGCCCATTGAAGCCGAGGCCAAGCCCGCTCCCTTTTGTTTAAATATTCCGACTAAATCACCGGTCTCGCTATATTTATTCGTTTTATTATTTTTGGGATGTTACAAGTCTACCCTCCTTAAAGAGGTTTCGTCCTCGAAACTGTTCATACGTTAAACAATTGAGGGTATAGTCTCCTCATCTCGTCTTTTTTTTTTCCCACGTAGCTTCCGACCCTTTTCTGTGCTTCCATTGTATCTTGACTAACGGTATCGACTTATTGCGTAGTCGTTTCTCAGCTCGGTCAAGAATGGCTATCGGTTCCTCTACATAATTTAGACTGTTATCCACTTCGATCTCGTCGTAAGGTATGTGAGCTGTGTCGTCAGCTAGGCACTTGCGTAAGTGCGACACCTGAAACGTAGGGTGTATTCCACTAAGCTCCACGGGTGGGTCGAGTCTGTATGCAACTTGACCCACTCTTGCTAAAATCTTGAAAGGTCCGACAAACCTTGGACTTAGTTTGCCACGCTTTCTGAATCGGATGGTTCCTTTCCATGGTGATACTTTCAACAGTACCATGTCCCCCACTTGAAACTCTAAATCCCTTCTTCTCTTATCCGCGTATGATTTCTGTCTGTCCTTTGCGGCTTTCATTCGAGCCTTGATTTGATCAAACTTCTCAGAAGTAGCTTTGACCACTTCGAGACTTGCAAAATCCTTCTGTCCAATTTCCCCCCAACAAACCGGGGTCCTACATTTCCTCCCATACAACATTTCAAATGGCGGCATGCCAATAGTCGAGTGATAGCTGTTATTATATGAGAATTCTGCCAATGGTAGATGGCTGTCCCAGCTCCCACCGAAGTCAATGATACAGGCCCGGAGCATGTCCTCCAAGGTCTGAATGGTCCTTTCCGATTGTCCATCGGTTTGGGGGTGGTAAGCAGTGCTGATGTTCAATCTAGTGCCCATCGCTTCATTGAATTTCTTCCAAAACCTTGATGTAAATCTAGTATCCCTGTCGGACACAATCGACATCGGCATACCATGTCTGCTCACAATTTCCTTGATAAAAATTTCTGCTAGTTTTTCTGACGAAGAGGTCTCACGTATTGGCAAGAAGTGAGCACTCTTTGTCAAGCAGTCGACGATCACCCAAATGGTATCATTGCCTTTAGCTGTTCGCGGTAGCTTGGTAATGAAGTCCATTGTGATCTCCTCCCACTTCCATTCCGGTATTGGTAAAGGTTGCATTTTACCGCATGGTTTCTGGTGTTCGGCCTTAACTAGAGAACACGTTAGGCACTTACTCACGTATTCTGTCACATCATTCTTCATGCCAGGCCACCAGTATTCTTTCTTCAAGTCTTGATACATTTTGTTTGTCCCAGGGTGGATAGAATAGCGAGACTTATGGGCCTCATCGAGTATTTTGGCTCTAAGCTCGCCAATCTTAGGTATCCACATTCGGCCAAACCTAGTTCGTACACCGTAGGCATTTGCATCCAAATTCCCTTGTTGTCCTACTATTCTTTCCCGTTTTATATTTCCTTCTAATAGCGCTTCGTCTTGTGCCTTTGATATTTCACTCATCAAATCCGGCGTTATAATCAGCTGACATGCTTTGATCCGGATAGGTGTCGATTCTTCCTTTCTACTTAAAGCGTCAGCCACTACGTTCGCTTTGCCTGGATGGTACAATATCTCACAGTCATAGTCCTTCAGTAGCTCTAACCACCTCCATTGCCTTATGTTTAATTCCTTTTGCCCGAAAAAGTACTTCAGGCTTTTGTGATCGGAGTAAATGGTGCATTTGACTCCATATAGATAGTGCCTCCATATTTTCAACGCGAAAACTACTGCTGCTAACTCTAAATCGTGTGTTGGGTAATTAACCTCGTGAATCTTTAGTTGCCGCGATGCGTAAGCTATTACCTTTCCTCGTTGCATAAGTACGCACCCCAAACCCTGCCCCGAAGCGTCAGAATAGACTACCAAGTCTTCATTTCCCTCGGGTAGAGTTAAGACTGGAGCTTGGGTTAGTCGTGCCTTAAGTTCTTCAAACGCGTTGTTTTGGGTTGGACCCCATTCATATTTCACTTCCTTCCGTGTCAACTTAGTTAGTGGCAAGGCTATAATTGAAAAATCTTGAATGAACCTTCGATAGTAGCCTGCCAATCCCAGGAAGCTTCGTATCTCTGTTGGTGTCTTTGGGACGTTCCATTCCTTTACTGTCTCGATCTTTGCAGGATCCACCATGATGCCGTTTGGGTTTATTACATGACCTAGGAATTGGACTTCCCTAAGCCAGAACGCGCATTTGGAGAATTTTGCGTACAGCTTTTCCTACTTTAGCACCTCCAGAACCTCCCTTAGGTGACAGTGGTGATCACCCTCGCTTTTCGAATATACCAGTATGTCGTCTATAAAAACTATCACTGACCGATCCAACATGGGTCGACATACTCTATTCATCAAATCCATAAACGCTGCTGGTGCGTTGGTCAATCCGAAAGACATCACGAGAAACTCATAATGCACATAACGCGTGCGAAACGCGGTCTTTGGTACGTCTTCTTCTCTTACTTTCAACTGATGTTAACCCGACCTAAGATCGATCTTTGAGAACCAACTCGCACCTTGCAGTTGATCAAAATGGTCGTCTATTCTAGGTAGTGGGTATTTGTTCTTTACTGTTCTCTTGTTCAACTCACGGTAGTCAATGCACATGCGCATGCTGCCGTCTTTCTTCTTTACAAATAGTACCGGAGCGCCCCACGGTGAGATGCTCGGCCTAATAAATCCTTTTTCTGTTAGTTCCTCTAGTTGGGACATTAATTCTTTCATTTCTGACGGCGCCAATCGGTAGGGGACTTTGGCAACGGGCTCAGCTCCTGGCAATAAGTCAATCTGAAATTCTATTTCCCGATCGGGTGGTAACCCAGGTAGATCCTCAGGGAATACTTCCGGAAAGTTGCACACCACGGGTACTTCCTTGAGTTCATTCATTTTCATTCTATCATCAATAACATATGCCACATAAGCTTCGCAACCGTGCCTCATGTAACTTTCAGCCTTGATCATTGAGATGATGTTCGGCATCGTGCAATTCCAATCCCCATAAACCGTAATTGGATTGCCGCTAGGAGCTTTGAGGTGTATCCTCTTACGTTTACATATGATTTGAGCTTCGTTGGCAGCTAACCAATCCATACCCAATACTATATCGAATCCTCCTAAGGTGAGAAGGTATAATCTAGAAGGAAATTTATGGCCCTCTATTTCTATGATACAATCCTCTGTTACTTGGAATACTGCCGAATTTTTACCCACGGCAGTTTGTACGCTAAAGGCCTTTGTTATGGTGTTGATAGTGCAACCCAGTTTATGACTAAATGCATTTGATATGAAGCTTTTACTGGCACCAGAGTCAAATAAAATAGCAGCATTTTCATCATTTACTAGAAACGTACCTGACACAACATCAGGGTTTCCTCTTGCTTCTTCCTCAGTCAGCGCATAGGCTCGAGTCCTAGCCTGCGGCTGTTTCTTTTCCCTCTCTCTTCCAGAACCAGATTGGCCGGCCTTCTTGCAGTTCTTTATCAGATGTCCAAACAATCCACATACTTGGCACTTGATGTTTCTTACACATTCTCGAGAGAAGTGCCCCGGCTTCCCGAACTTATAGCATGTGGTGGTGCCGATTTTACATTCGCCAAGATGTTGCCTTCCACATTTCATGCATGTTTCATATTCATCCGACCTTGGCTTCTTAGTTTCAGTTGTTACATTCCCTCTTCCGGTGCCTCTAGACGGGTTCTCCCACTTTCTCTTTTGTGTCTCTGTTGGTGGGTCCTCATTGGCATAATCGTCATAGACGATTCCGCTCAAATTTTCTACCGACTCGAAGGTCGAGGGTAGGTTGGCTTTCACGTGGACACGGACCCTTTGAGGTAGGCCCTTCACATAATACTTGATCATTCGCTCCTCTGTCTCCACCAGGTGGGGTACCAGCTGAGCTAGCTCAATGAACCAAGAAGTATACTGGCGGTGTGTCTTGTTGCCAGCCTTAAAGTTTAGGAATTCATTTTCCACTCGATCAATTTCATTCTGGGGACAGAACTTCTGAATTATTAGCTTCTTTAGGTCTTCCCATGTCATTCTTGCAAGAGTGTTTGGGGACTTTGTCCGCTGGATGTTCCTCCACCAACCTAGGGCTTCATTGGTGAAAGAATGAGCAACATATTTAACCGCCTGGTCCGGTCGACACTCGCTGATGTTGATTACAGCGTTCATCCTCTCAATCCATTCGAGTGTTGCCACTGAATCCTTGCTACCATCAAACTTGGGTGCGTCTCCATCCTTGAAACCTTTGTAAGTACACCCACGACTGCTTGATGTCACCCTTACTTCATCCCCGTCACTGTCATAAATTTTCTCTTCATTGTTCCCTTCATCCTCTTCCTTGCTTTTCTTTAGTGCCTTGGATAGTAGATCAGGCAATATGTTCTTTAGAGTGAGCACAACTTCACGGGCTATAGCATCTCTGACTTCGGGTTCCAACTGTATAGGCCCTGGATTGTCGTCCCTAGTTGGGGTCACTTCTGTTTCGTGCACACTTTCGGTGTGTTCTGCGTGCACACTCTCTTCTTCTTCAAATCTTTGGTTCAACGGAGGTCTACCTACTCGGCCAGTGCGACCGCCTCGGCGTCCTGTCCTTCCTCCACCAGCCATACTTCTTAGTTTCCTGATAGTTATAAAGGGAATACATCAATGTCATTTCTTCAGATCATAGTTTGGAACAGTACGAGCAAGGTAAATTTTTAATTACAGTGACCGGTTTGTGATTACTAATTTACATTGCTTTTCGGGTTCAAAACTCTTCAAATCGGTTGTGACATTGACATCTATTTGTTCTAAGTTAAGGCATCTATTCTTATCTAAGTGTATTAACTATAGTACTTACTTACCGTGCTAGCGTTGGCGTTGGCTACCCGTACTGACATCCATGCGTTGGTCCCATAATCAGTTTGAGTCCAGACATTTAGGGATGTCTGAATCTCTCAAACCTGGCTCTGATACCAACTTGTAAGGCCCCTTTTCCCGGGTGACCTCACTTGTTGGATTTACTCATAAACATAGTCATTAATTACTGAACTTTTAATTAAAAACATTCAAACACAGCGGAAACATTCAACAATTGAGTACATTACAGCGGAAGTCTTAACATTCAAAACATTAACCATTGTCTAAACAAAACATAAGGTGGGATGTCAGTCACATGTCGGGCAGCCTTCACGCCTTCGCACGACCCTTTCCTTTGCTACCTGAAATGTATACTAAAAGTCAGCTAACGCTGGTGAGTTCTAGTTTAAAACTATTAAGTATGATCATTCTTTTCTTTATAAGTATACATAAATATATACATACATTTCTACAAATACGTATTCATAGTCTTTACTTTTCTTTCTTCATTCTTATGTGATTACATAGATATGTATTCACCTTTTCTTTCTTTATTCTTATGTGATTACATAGATATGTATTCACCTTTTTCCTTCTTTATTCTTATATGATTACATAGATATGTATTCACCTTTTCTTTCTTTAACATTCATTGGTCATACACATAAGGGTGATCAACCCATCTTACGGTACGTATATCACAAAGACATACGCCCTTGAGCTACCGTCGTAGCCCTTTTACTCGTCCGGTCCTAGAAACCGTCCGCCTTAACTTTGGTCCGGCCAACCTTCGGCCGTCCTTCTTTACCGTCCTACCGTCGTAGTCTGTCATATTCGCCCGTCTGCCCTAAGGCATCCGTTTCCCATGCGAACTATTGTTTATACAACTGTTATACTATTTTAGCATTTACTTCGACCGCCCTTTTATGCTTTTTGTACGTCCTAGCTTGCTAGGAACGTATCTTTCCCGGTTGCAAAATAGTCACGTGGTCGTCCGTCTACAGAAGTAGCCGTTAGCTTCGTTTCCGTCCATAACGTATACTTACATTCATAACATGCAATATAAATAATTATACAGCAAGAATTCATTTATTTACGTTATGTCATTCTTTCCTTCATTCTTTGTAAACATACGTTTCATTCTTTGTTCAAAATTCATTCTTTATATATATATACATAAAATATATATTAGTACATCACGTATGATCACATTAGCATTCATATCATTCATTCATTTAGTGTATACATTTCAGCCCCAAAACATTTAATAAGATTTACACATAGCATAGAAGGGGGCACATAGAACTCACCTGATGAGTAGTTTCTGAGATACACTTAGCTGGCTACTGAGCGTCATTAATGTCACTCACGATCTGTATAATAAAGTCATACAAGTAAGGTAGTGCTCCTAGATGACACTAGACATTACTATGCTTGAACCTAGTAGTTTCGATGGATTTACTTATATCGAAACTTGGTAGTTTCGATAGGTTGCTTCTGTCGAAACTTGGTAGTTTCGATAGGTTGCTTCTGTCGAAACTTGGTAGTTTCGATAGGTAACTTATGTATTATCTTAGCTTCAGATCGTGGGCATATCGAAACTAGGTAGTTTCGATGGGTCTGTATATATATCGAAACTGAGTAGTTTCGATAGGTTGCGCCTATCGAAACTAAGTAGTTTCGATGGGTCTGCACCTGTCGTCTTCCACAAGAATCTGAAGTTTTTGCATGCGAGTCTGATCGAGTCAATATCTCAATTTTCTTAGATCAAAACGTTCGGTTTTCATTCTAGATGCTATTCTTAAGTTCATTTTCAAGTTTCATCCGCAAAATCGTTACCTTTTTAGCCAAAACCCGAAACTTCCCAAAACGAACAAAAACTCATAATGTGATCGAATCGTTACCTGGATTGTAATTCTGATTCGGAGGTTTTGCTCACGGGCTCAGCTGTAACGTGCTCCTCCAATCTCGTGACGATCTGTCGACTTTCTCTCTCTAGACCCGAGCTCGCCTTTCTCTCTCTAGAAGCTGCGTGAGTGTGGAATGAGCAGGGAAGAGGGCTGCCTTGCCTTATATATATACCTAGGCTTCCCTCGGCCCATTGAAGCCGAGCCCAAGCCCGCTCCCTTTTGTTTAAATATTCCGACTAAATCACCGGTCTCGCTATATTTATTCGTTTTATTATTTTTGGGATGTTACATTTTAGGAACACCTTCAACCTTTTGTTCATCAAACACTTCATCATCAATGTTAGAGTTATAAACCATTTCTTCTCATGTCACCGGATTAACCTTCATAACTGTCTTTGGATCTATATCCTCTTCATTTATGATTGCTGGTTCAACAACATAATTTCCATTAAATGGTGGAGGAACAAACCCAACTCCAGCTATCTCTTTGTAGGATCAGCATTATCATGAAAATAATCCAACAGAATTGATGAATTTCCAAAACTCTCTAGCTTTCGATGTAATTTGATCACTTCTGATTCTTTATCAGAAATCTCCTTTTTTTTCTCAGCAACTATATCATTTCTCTTCTCAATTTCAGCTTAAGCCATATCCAAATGATATGCTTGTTCCTTATACTTCAACCCCAAAGAATTTAAATCTTGTTTCAATGACTCAATTCTATCCATATATAGCTTATCATTATCTTTCAACTTTTGATTCACCGAATTCATGGATTTCATATCACAAATCAACTTTGTATTATCATCCATGACTTTCTGCATTTTATCCTTCACAAACACATAATTAGAATAGTAAATATCGCAAATAGAGTCTTTTACCTTTGAAGGATCAGAGATGTCAGCCATTAAGACTTTAGCACTTGGAATATCTTCAAACACATCAGGAAATCTTGGAGTCAACACAACTTCATTTTCAGATACACTGGACGTAGAAGAAGCTTCAGTATCAACATTGTGTACTTTAACATTTTCAGCTTCATTTTCTACATTTGGAATCTCATCATCACTTTTCAAACTTTCACCATCACTGAAACTATCATCATCAGTTGTTTCTTCAGAATTTTCAGAATGAATCTCAGCTACAAAAGCTTGACTCACAACACCAACCAAATTTTCTAGATGAATTCCCCAATCATAATTATCATCATTTTGTGCAACCATAGCAGATGATGTGGATGCATGATTTGAATTTCCAGCTCAAGAAGAACTATGTGATTGAGAACGATTACTCTGAAAATCGTTAGTCTTTTTCTGAGAATCAAATTCAACTTTCGGCTTCACACATTCTTTAGCAAAATGGTCATATTCTTGACAATTGTAACATCGAACCTTTGATTTATCAAACCCCGTTCTTTCCGACTATTAGAACCAATATACTTCCTTCCAGTTTTCTGCAAAAAGTCTTTTGCTTGTCGCATAAGCATGGCCATATTCCACTGAATATTCATTTCCTCCAAATCAACAGGATCAATTTGAAGAAAATCCTCTTCAAGAACATCAGGATCATGAATCTTTCCTCCGATATAGTTTTCATATGATGCCATGAAAGCAGAAAACATAGCCAGATAATCATCAGCAACCCTTTGATTCATATGATGTGAATTTGTATTATGTGATCCAGATGCTGAATTTGATGTACTTGCAGAAAAACCAGTTTGACTTGAAACACCAGACATATGTTCACTTGAATTATCTTGACCATCACCAGAAAATAATGCAACACCAGATCCAGATTTGACATAAGTCTTTGCAAAATACATAGCAGGGTCTTGAATATGATCCATATTTGTTTCCTTTTTCTTCATATTCAAATCATGAGATTGAATTTTTCCAAGAACATCTTCTAGGGACATGGATTTGTACTTGACATTTTCTTTGATCAAGACAGAATACACATCAAACTTTGATGGTAAAGATTCCAAAAACTTGTCATTGATCTCCTCAGTTTCATAAACTACCGCTGCACTTGATAACTCACTCAGCAAATGCTAAAATCTTGTTGCAAGATCATCCAGAGATTCATTTTGAAAGTGTTTAAAAACCAGAAATTGCTTTTTCAATAACTCTTTCCGACTTTTCTTCATATCTTGGCTTCCTTCACACCGTTTCTGTGATAAATCTCCTTTGGGAGTGACATAGAAATACTCACCATTGCTTTCTTTTCACGATCAAACAACTGTTTTTCTTCAGCAGTTAAAGCATATATCAGCTTGGGAACATTATCATTACCCATCCATGAATTTGTTGGATGAGTATATCCTTCCAGAATAGGAATCCATAAACTAGTATCTGTAAACGACACAAACTGATCAAAACGATCTTTCCAGTTTGGATAATCAGCAAGACTCAACAGCTTTGGTGGGTTCTGAGAAGTACCAATCTCATTATCATAGTTGAACATGTTAGTAACTTGAACCATACCATAATCAACAAGTATTCAAAAATACTAAGTATACCAAAGAACACCTTCAAGCGAACTTAATATGTTCACCTCTATCTTCCTCAAGCGAACAAGACCACAAGCGAACTTGATAAGTTCGCCTAATCAAGAATGGAGAATAAGTTCGCCTAATAAGTTTGTAGGTCCCTAATTCGGTGCGTGAAGGATCTCTTGACTAGCGGTACGACACGGTGATAACGTGCGGAATCCATGATCAACGTGCTCGTGTAACTCAATCAACAACAATGGTGTAAATAAACGTTTTGTATTTCCACCACAATATCAGGTTACAAGATTCACAGAATTCTCTCTAATCTCTCTCAAGTCTCATACAATTCTGTCTACTGATATCTCCTATTTATAGCCACAGACCTGCTATAGGCAAACTTAACAAGTTCGCTTCTATAGAATAAGTTCGCCTCTAATAGGCTAAGCGAACTTAACAAGTTTGCCTCAGATAGACTAAGCGAACTTAACAAGTTCGCCTCTGATAAACCAGGCTAAGTTCGCCTCTCTATGAACTTACACAGAATTTTATCAACAGTTACAAAGCATGTCCTAATAGACTCCCCTTTAACTGTTGCTAACAATTCTATCAGTTACAAGTCAAAGACTCTAAGACTAAGACATAATATCTTCAAGCTCGTTGTCACCAGAATATGCTCCAACAGACTCCCCCTTGACAACAGCTTCAGAAGATTGTCATCTGTCTTCATATATCATCAAACACACTGTAGTCTTCGTCTTGTTCATCTGCACTTTCTCTCTTTATTTCTAGAAGAAAACTTGGGAGAAGGACCCCTTGTTAACTTCTGTCTACAATTTTTAGTTTTTGCAAAGGAGAACAACTAGTAAAGATGATTTATCAATACGATCTAAGGGCTAGTATATGTTTGACATATGTTGTCAAGTACATATCTTGATTATACTTCAAATCGCATGCTTTTCGGACATGGGCACTGAAGCAAATCGAATGAATAGTGCTAAGGACATAACCCGAAACTGATCTCATAGGAAAATCTTTATTAAAAGCTAATATTCTTTATCTGATAGTGATCTTTAACACACACACCCAGGCATAAAATAGGTTCAAATCACAGTTGTAACATATACAATTATGTTTTCACACTACTAATGGTTTAGTGACGCTTTTAGTCTACTGACAATTCAAATTATAAGCATACACAACACTATCATTTCCTATTTGTGCAGTCTCTTAAGTTTAGATCAAAACATATAATTCAGATATATTAACATAAAGCACTAACCAATTAATCTAAGGTCATGTGTGAAAGAACATCTACTGATGTACTATCATCTCTTCTTTAACTTCAAGTAATATCGATTTTATCTTTTTCAATTTGTTTGGCTTTTTCAAAATCTTTTTCAAAGAAAGTAAAACAAACGAAAATAAACCTTCCATGAAAACATTTTAAGAAAAACATTTTACTTGGTTACTTGGAATTAAGCAAGTCA
The DNA here is from genome assembly GCA_023525975.1 of Smallanthus sonchifolius. Taxonomy (NCBI): domain Eukaryota; kingdom Viridiplantae; phylum Streptophyta; class Magnoliopsida; order Asterales; family Asteraceae; genus Smallanthus; species Smallanthus sonchifolius. The sequence continues at coordinate 24,473,158 of CM042046.1, read as the reverse complement.
ATCAATTAAAAACTTAAACCGATGTAATCCTGTAATTGAATGTCTTTGCCTTTTGTCACCAACACAGTTCTGTACTCCCCCTGTCCTGTAGACTCCCTCTTAACTAGTCAAATGGTTGCATCAACAACTTTATGCTCACCATCGTCATCCTAAGTTTTAGGTTATCATTTGGACTTTGTAAAACTCTTTCCAAAACATTGTGTGTGACATATTCTCCCCCTTGAGCATCAAGCCGTTGAATCAAATAGATTTCTCAGTTATCAACAACTCGTTACTCTTGCAGATGTCATTCGCTGTCATGTGCTTAGAACCACCACTATCAACAACCAAAATGGTATTAATAGTCCCTCTTGGTAATCCTGCACAGCTAACAAGAAACATTAATTTGAAATTGGGACCCAAGCCATGGTAGTCATGGGTCGTCCATCTGTATCAAAATAATAAACCTCACTCCATTCACAATCGAATCTCTCATCAATTTTCGGTGATTGCTCTGATGAGTCAGAAACAGAAACTTTAGATTTCCAAACATACTTCTGTTCATTAAGGTCTTTTTGCTTAAAATGTGAAGTGTTTGAACATTTTCTTTCATTTAAAAATTGATTTGATTGTGAAAACTCTTGTTGTTCTAAAAGTTTTCTCAATCTTCTGTTTCTCCTCCGTCTTTGAGGTCTAGAAAGCCTAACCTCAGATTTTGAATTACCCTTTGGTGTATCATGAGGTTTAACCATATTTGGGTTAACATAAGGCTTACCAAGATTTCTTACCTTTTCTGGAGTAACATGTCGGTTACCTATGGCGTTGTGAGGACAAGCAATCCGAATGTGACCCACAAGACCACAGTAAAAGCAAGATCTCTTCTCACTATATTCTCTCATATAAGGAATCTTCACACGATAAGATGCTGTTGAAGAAGATTCGCCTACATGAACTTCTTTTTGCTTTATTTTCTCTGGAACTCCAGATTTTGCAACAGGTTTTGATTCAGGCTTCATCTTCTCAGGAAATACATGCTTCGTCACCACAATGTGTCCCATCTCATTACAATGAAAACATGTACGCCTGTCTGTATAATCTCTGACATATGGAACTCTCCTTGAATTTGAAGAACTTCCAAATGTATAATTTCCAGATGAATTAGAATCAACCTTTGAGTCTTCTTTCTTAATCTCTTTCGGTATCCCCTCTACCTTAACTTCATCAAAATATTCATCATCACTGAATACACCATATCTTCACCTGTGACTGGATTCACCTTCAACACAGTCTTAGGATCTAAATCCTCATCATTTATAATCTCAGGTGTAACAGAATAATTTCCGTTGAATGGTGGAGGAACATAACCAATACCATCAGTTCCCTTCCCCTCTTTAGTGTTATTATGATAATGTTCTAATAAGAATGATGAATTTCCAATGCTTTCTAACTTTTTATGCAATCTGATCACCTCTGCTTTAGATTCAGCTAGTTCCTTATCTTTTTCAACAAGATCATTATTTCTTTTCTCAATTTCTGCAAAGGACATATCCAGGTGATATGCCTGCTCTTTGATCTTCAAAGTCAGAGAACTTATATCCATCTTCAGTGATTCTATTCTCTCAATACACACATTCTCATTATCTTTTAATTTCTGATTTACCGTGTGCATCGATTTCATATCACAAATGAGGTTTACATTGTCATCCATAACCCTCATCATTTTATCCTTCACTGAAACACAATTACGCAAGGCCCCAAACCTGGGAGGCCTTACTTGTTGGATTTACTCATTCACAAACAATTCGTAAACTTGATTATCAAATAACGCAGCGGAAAATTTCATTCAAACATAACGTCATCATTGTTCTTACATGTGGAAGCGTAAACATTGTTTAAAACATAAATACATCATAACTAAACATAACGGGATGCCAGTCCTCATAGTCAGTCGGGTGAAGGTCAAGAGTTCTATGACGGGTTTGAGCTTGCTTGAGAAATGGAACTTGCCGAGCATGTAGAGACTTTAATTTGTTTCTGTCTCTAGTCATTGTCTAGAGTTTGTTTTGGTTTTGTTAGTTGTGTTTTTGAGTTGTTTTGCTTTTGAGCTGGTTTTACACTTCCTGGCATGTCGGGATAGTGAACTAGTGGGGTTCTCAGCCTCACTACTTGTGCTTGTTGTTTTGTTGATAATATAAATTTGAACCGGGGTAATCCTTTACCCAAAAAAAACTCCTCTCGCTAGCCAAGCATCACCGTCCATCCTCATAACATGCCTTAACCTGAATGTGCATACTAAAAAGTCAGCTACACTGGTGAGTTCTAGTTTTCGTTTGATTTAAGAAATGGTTCATCATTCAAAACATTCATTAGGGTTTAACATCACGTATAAGAAAACAGGGCCTTTCATTCGTAAACCTTCAAACATTTAAACACATTGAACGAATCATTTGTTTAAAACATTTAACATTCATTTAAGTCATACATTACTATCTAAAATATGTATCTTTCTTTACGCGTCTCTGTGTCCCCGAAGGAACCCTGCATGTTGTGGGAAACCGTTACGTATCACCGTCGTTGCCACAACATTCCGTCAATTCCCTTTTTGGTATTGCCCTCAAGGCTAACTGCACGAGGACCGACAATACCCATTCAGTTGCCCCTATGGCTCTCAGCCATAGACCGACAACCTCCATTGAAGACTATGGCTCTCAGCCATAGACCGACAACTTCCATCGACGGCTATGGCTCTCAGCCATAACACTGTCGGATCATAATTTAACCTGACGTAAGGTCACGTTAACCCTTGAGTAACCGTCGTTACTCCATACCAGTTGTACAACATCAAACCATTGACAAGCCACTAAGACACTGCCCTTGTTGTTCTTATGGTAACTATGGCTCGCTGTCCATAATCTACCACAAGGCTGGGAATCTCATTCCCATACTTCATTCGTCAATTCCATTCATTCGACAGATTAGATTTGTAATGACTTCTTTAAAACCTTTGCCCTTTTTCTTTTCTTTTCACAAAACCTTTCCTTCACTTTCGAAACCCTTTACCTTTACTTTAAACCATTTCTTTATAAACATTCGTTCGTAAACATTCCGTTCATAAAACTTTCTTTCCATAAACCGTTCATTCCAAATCATTTCATTTCGTAAACATAGTTTCATAAACATCATTTTATAAAACAACATTTCATATGTATACACACCAGCCCGAAAACATTATATAAAACATTTAAAAGAGGGCTTCTAGAACTCACCTTATAAGCTAGTCTCAGATCTGTCCTAACTACGACCCAACGAGCGTCACACGTGACCTGAATTGGTTATAAAACACATATATCAAACCTAACCTCAATTCACACTTTTACTCAGCTGATATAGGCGAACTTAATGCTAAGTTCGCTTCCTCTGGCCTAGGCGAACTTATAGGCGAACTTAATAAGTTCGCTTACCTTTGGCCAGGCGAACTTAACTTAGGCGAACATAATAAGTTCGCTTACCTTTGGCCAGGCGAACTTGCCAGGCGAACATAATCAGGCGAACTTGATAAGTTCGCCTCCACCAAGCGAACTTGACAGGCGAACTTGCTAAGTTCGCCTGCACCAGCAGTCATCTTCCCAAACAGTCCCGAAATTCACGCATTCGAGTTCGATTATGTGAAAACTTCAACTTTCTTTGCTCAAAACAACCGGTTTTCATTCCAGATACTAAACCTAAGCTTATTCTCAAATTTCATCCGTAAAAACGTCCTATTTTCACCCGGAAACCCAACTTAAGCAAATATCTCAAATTTAACTCGAATGGTTACCTGGATGACGATTCTGATTTGGAGGTTTCCTTCACGAGTGCAGGAGACACGAGCTGGTGCAATCTTGTGCGATTCCGATACTTTCTCTCTCTACAGGTTTTCTCTCTCTAGAATTGCAAAAAAGGAGAAGTGAGGGCCTTGGGCTATTTATAGGGGAGACCTCCCCAAGCCCGGTTCGCGACCGACCCAGCCCGACTTCGGCCCGCTTGAACTCGCTAACTTTATTTCTCGCCATTTTAGGATGTTACAAGTTAGAACAAAACGTCTCAGAGTTAGAAACTACCTCATGTTTTACTTCTGAAGAAGATGCACCAGGAGCCATGAATACGTCATCATTAGCTTCACTTTTTTGATCAACAATGACAGGTTCTGCATCAGTTTCTGATACACTCAAATCATCTTCAACTGTATGAAAGCTTTCTTCACTCATCACATCAGTCTCAGTAGATTGAGTACTTTCACCAGAACGAATACTCTCACTATCAGTTAAATCTGCAGAAGAATCACTTTGAGAATCACCCTGCTTCTCCAATACTTCTTTGATCAAGACCACAAACGCTTGAGAAGTTGCTTCACCCTTTTTCTTCAATGCTTCCCATAGATCTCTTGAAGTTGGACACTTCCCGAGACTATGAATGATTTCTTTAGGTAAAGACATCGTTAAAGTTTCACGCGTCTTCATCTCTCGATCAAACTTCTGCTTTTCTACTTTAGTAAGAGCTGTCACTGGTTTAGGAACATCATAATATCCCATATAGTCATAAGTAGGATGCACATATCCTTCAAATATGGATGTCCAAAAGTTTTCATCAGTTTCTGATACGAACTGTTCGAACCGGACTTTCCAGCTACTGTAATCTGATATGCACAAAAGCCTCGGTGGCATAATTTCAATCTCATTATCATCACATGAAATTGACATTTTGAAATTTTTTGCGAAAATATCCGGAAAAAAATTTCCCGCCAAAATACTCTTTTTTAAAAATTTCAAAAATTCAAAATTACAAAAATGATTCAAAACGACCATATAAGGTTTTTTTTAATATCAAGCGAACTTAATAAGTTCGCCTGACAAAATTCACCTAAAACTGACCCGAGCGAACTTGACCCAAGCGAACTTGTTAAGTTCGCCTGACTAAGTTCGCCTAATCTGCACCAAGCGAACTTATTAAGTTCGCCTCTCTAAGTTCGCCTGCAACAGAATTGTTAAGTTCGCCTGCATCAGCTGTTCAACCAAACACGAACCAAAAATTCCGAAAATCATCATATCTTATTTAATTGATTGAATTTGATTAAATTGAACCGTAGGAATGTGTAGGAACTGATTAGGAACACTTCTATCGGATCAATTTCATCAAAAGAATCCAAAATTAATCCAAAATGATAAAAAAAATTCTCCATTTTTATCAAGAACACAAAAAAGATGAAAAATCTTCAAAATCTCTGAAATTTGATGTTGATTGGACACGAAAACACCACAAATCTTCTGCTAATCAAGAGCAAAAGCTCTGATATCACTTGTAGGTCCCTAATTCGGTGCGTGACGGATCTCTAGACTCGCGGTACGACACGGTGATAACGTGCGGAATCCATGATCAACGTGCTCGTGTAACTCAATCAGCAACAACGGTGTAAATAAACGCTTTGTATTTCCACCACAATATCAAGTTACAAGATTCACAGAATTCTCTCTAATCTCTCTCAAGTCTCATGCAATTCTGTCTACTGATATCTCCTATTTATAGCCACAGACCTGCTATAGGCGAACTTAACAAGTTCGCCTCTATAGATGCTTAGGCGAACTTATTAAGTTCGCCTCTAATAAGCTAAGCGAACTTAGCAAGTTCGCCTCAGATAGACTAAGCGAACTTAACAATTTCCCTCCTGATAAACCAGGCGAACTTGTTAAGTTCACCTCTCTATGAACTTACACAAAATTTTATCAACAGTTACAAAACATGTCCTAACAGACTCCCCTTTAACTGTTGCTAACAATTCTATCAATTACAAGTCAAAGACTCTAAGACTAAGACATAATATCTTCAAGCTCGTTGTCACCAGAATATGCTCCAACAAAGTTCGCCCCTAAAAGAATTTCGAAATTATGTTCGCCTGGTTTAGCAGCAATAACTCAGGAAGATGAACTCTTCAACCAAAACACGAACAAAAACATCCGAAAATCATCATAACTCACTGAATTGATGGAATTTGATGAAATTGAACCGTAGGATTGAGTATAATATGATTTAGACCACTTCTAATCAATCAATTTCTTCAAAAACACCTCCAATTTGTTGAATTCAGCCCCAAAATCCTCTCAAGAACTTGAAAACTCCATGAATATGAAAATTTTGCAAAAGTCAACCAATTTCTTTTCAAATCATGCACAAATCGTCACACATCAATCACAAATCATGAGCATTGGCTCTGATACAACTTGTAGGTCCACATGACTCTCCTATAGATCATACTCGAGACGTGACGTATCAATAACACGGAGTGCGGAATCCAACCGTATCACTGATTGTATATACGAGATGACAGAAACAGTAACAATCACAACAATGTAAATAATCTTCTTCTTGTATTTCACCAAATCATAGAATTTACAGAACTTGAAACTAGAACATTCAAAGTGTATTCAAAATTGAACATGTAAACTCTATTTATAGACTTTGTTCTGCTATAGGCGAACTTAGTAAGTTCGCCTCACCTTGAATTAGGTTAACTTCGCCTCTAGAAGTACTTACAAAAACACTTAAACAATTATCAAAACATTACAAAACATAAAGACATAAAGATCTAAACTATTACAATCTTTTGTCCCACATCTATGTCCTAACATAGATGACATGTTGCGTGCATGTGTGATTGATTTCGGAGGTGCATGGGATGGTCACCTACCATTGGTGGAGTTCTCTTATAACAATAGTTATCACTCGATTATTGGGATGCCGACGTACAAGATGCTTTATGGGAGACGGTGTAGGACCCCAGTGTGCTGGGGAGAGATCGGACAGAAAGAGTTAGGGAGTTTAGACGTTGTGAAAGCAACTTCTGAGAAGTTCGAACTGGTCAAGCAAAGGATGAAAGCCGCTCAGGATCGACAGAAGTCTTACGCCGACAAGCGATGGCGACCTATTGAGTTTAATGCAGGAGATTATGTTGTAACATCCCAAAAATAGTAAATAAATAATTAATAATATGATAGAGATTTAAACGTCATAAAACGAAATAAGAACGGATGGGCTTGGGCTCGGCTCCAACGGGCCGATGGAAGCCCAGGTATATAAGGCGCAAGGGAGCCCACTTTCTCCACTTCACCTTCATTTCACCATCCTAGAGAGAGAAAGGAGAGCTCAGGCCTAGAAAGAGAAAGTCGACGGATCGACACGAGATTGAAGGAGCACGTTACAGCTGAGCTCGTGAGCAAAACCTCCGAATCAGAGTTCCAATCCATGTAACGATTCAACCATAATCTGAGTTTTTGTTCGTTTTTGGGTTTCTCGGGTTTTAGCTAAAAAGGAGACGTTTTTATGGACGAAACCTGATAATAAGCCTAGAACTAGCATCTAGAAGGAAAACCGCACGTTTTCATCAAAGAAAATTGTAAGATTGGCATGATCAGGTTAGCATGCAAGAATTTCGGATTTTTGGTCCAAGAACCAGGTATTGCGTACTTACCAAGTGCGCAAGAAGGACTTCCTGCGTACTTACCAAGTACGCAGGAGGAAGATCCTGCGTACTTACCAAGTGCGCAAGAAGTATTCTCTGCGCACTTGTCAAGTGCGCATGAGTATGGTCCTGCGCACTTAGCAAGTGCGCAGGCAGCAGGCTGGTTAAGTAAAGTCAGTAAGTTTAGAATGATTTAACCATTAGAGTCGGGGTTGGGTCTAATGTGTATTTAACTACCTGATCCAGATCGAAAGTGACGTTGTTGGACCTTTGTTTAGGACAACTTAGAGAAGCTTATCAGGTGAGTTCTATGTGCCCCCTTCTATGTTATGTGCAAACCTTATTAAATGTTTTGGGGCTGAAATGTATACACTAAATGAATAAATGATATTAATGCTAATGTGATCATACGTGATGTACTAATATATATTTTATATATATATAAGAGAATGAATTATGAACAAAGAATGAAACGTATGTTTACAAAGAATGAAGGAAAGAATGGCATAACGTAAATAAAGGAAATATTGCTTTATAATTATTTATATTGCATGTTATGAATGTATGTATACGTTATGGACGGAAACGAAGCTAACGGCTACTTCTGTAGACGGACGACCACGTGACTATTTTGCAACCGGGAAAGATACGTCCTTCGCAAGCTAGGACGTATAAAAAGCATAAAAGGGCAGTCGAAGTAAATGCTAAAATAGTATAACGGTTGCATAAACAATAGTTCGCGTGGGAAACGGATGCCTTAGGGCAGACGGGCGAATATGACGGACTACGACGGTAGGACGGGTAAGAAGGACGGCCGAAGGTTGGCCGGACCAAAGTTAAGGCGGACGGTTTCTAGGACCGGACGAGTAAAAGGGCTACGACGGTAGCTCAAGGGCGTATGTCTTAGTGACATACGTACCGTAAGATGGGTTGATCACCCTTATGTGTATGACCAGTGAAAGTTAAGGAAAGAAAAGGTGAATACATATCTATGTAATCACATAAGAATGAAGAAAGAAAAGTAAAAGCTATGAATACGTATTTGTAGAAATGTATATATATAATTATGTATACTTATAAAGAAAAGAATGATCATACTTAATAGTTTTAAACTAGAACTCACCAGCGTTAGCTGACTTTTAGTATACATTTCAGGTACAGAAAGGAGGGGTCGTGCGAAGGCGTGAAGGTTACCCGGCACAAGACTGACATCCCATATTTATATATGTTAAGACAAATGTTATGTACTTAATTTTAAAAGACTTCCGCTGTTAAGTCATGTCACGTTACGTTATGTAATGAATGAATTCGAATATTTTAAATTTAAGCTCAGTGATTATGACTATGTTTATGAGTAAATCCAACAAGTGAGGTCACCCGGGAAAAGGGGCCTTACATATGTGAAGCTTAAGGTGTCACCCTGGAAGGGCATTATTCTTTTCCAGAAACGGGGAAAGCTTAGTCCGTGATATATTGGACCGTTTATGATAGAGGAGCGTGTTGGTAGTGTCGCCTACCGACTGTTGTTGCCAGATGAACTGGCAGGGATACACCCGAATTTTCATGTATCCCATTTACGGAAGTGTTTGGCCAAGCTCGAGAATTAGCCAGTAGCGCACAAGGGTCGAGCCCGGTCCAACAACCACCTCTTTAGGGTGTTACGGCGATAGGGGGTTCCCCATTTCTTGTTGCGGCTGCCGAGAAGAAAGAGAGAGGAGAGGAGGCCGTTCGTCGAGGTATTTGTTTGAATTAAGGTATAATCGTGGTCCTCTAATCATTTCTTACGTGTTCAAAGTCTCGGATGAACGTAATAACTGTTTTTCTGATTCTGGGGTTTCGGAAGAGACGAACTTTTAGGAGAGACGAGTTTCTTGGTGATTCGATTCACTCGAGTCACACGGATCGGAGGTATAATACCAAAACCTTTATGTTTAATCATAGTTTATCATTTGGATCGAGTGTTGGACCAGTTTGGGAGTTGGTCGAACCCGGTAGGGTGGCCGATGGGTTGGTGTGAGACCACAACGCGATGGGGGTGTTCGGCCGAACCCTTTAGGGTGGCCGGCATGCCTAGCGAGGTCGAAGGAGGAGCCGGCTAGGGTCGAGTTGCGGATCACAAGGCGGAGAGGACCGGTGCAAAGTCGACATGGGTTAGGGTGGCGCGGTGATGGTTGTGACAGGCTGGTGGGGACGAAGACGGCAGCGCGGTGGACCCGTGGCAGCGGTGGCCGAAGGCCGTGGGAGCTGCGGGTGGTGGCCGGAATTGGCGGGAGCCTGTTGGGAGTTATCGGTAGCCATGAGAGGAGCCGGAGATAGCCGATGCGTGTCCGATGACTGCCATGATCGTGTACGGGTGCGTATACGTACATGGATGGTTTGCATGGTGGTTAGGGTTTTCACATGGCGTCATGCATATGCATGTTGTTACACCCCAAACGAAGGCGGAATACGTCGGGGTGGGACATGTAGACTGTCCATGAGCTCAAGGTTGACTAAATTGTAATATATTAAATTCATTTCAATTCAAACAAACATAAACCAATTCCAAAGTACGTAAATGAAATACAAATTGTTCTTAAATTAAAATTTACTTAGCCCCAAAAACTATGTGTAGCAGGCCTTGATCAAAATCACACATTAGCACCTGAAACATGAATAAAATAAGGTCAACTAAAAAGTTGGTGAGCATACACAGGTTTGTACATAGATAGTATATGAATGTGAATAAACAAATCCTTACATAACATGATAAAATAAGACATTTATGGGGAGCAACTATTGTGTAACCAAAAGTACAATCAAACCTTTGTAACTAGCATGCAAATTGTGTTGTCTGTAGCAATCACCCAAATCTGGGTGGGTTTGTCAGACTCAATAGATCTATCCTTGTTAACCGTCGGCTTGAATAGTTAATGATTGCACACAAACAGTTAACACACCTAGCACTCAAACATAAAGCTCAACTTTTGAATACATGAATGTAAAGAGGATGTAGTTTGTGTAAATGTAAATAATTGTGTGTATAGAGTTCATGTTTCACCCAAAAATGTACAAAAGGAAAAGGAGCTATGTAAACTCACCTGATTCAAGGGTGTAGCTAGCACGCGAAACTAGGTAGCAAAATGATCCTTGTAACTCACCACGTTAAACTAGTGTGTAATATATATTAAATTAATAATGTGTACGATATTCTAGGTCTAAGTCTAGGGTTTAATTGGATGTGTGTACAAAGCGTTGTATAGGAGCGTAGGAAATTGTGGTTTGTACTTGAAAAAGTGTTGTATAAAATGAACGATTTGAAATGAATAGTTTAAAAATATTTTAATTAGGGTTTGGGTTTGAATAACTAGATAAATTAAATAATTTTTATTTATTTATTTAGTTATAAAAATAATGTGAGAAATATATTTATTCAAATATGATTTAAACAGTTATCTTTATTTTATTTATTTATTTATAAAAATGTGTAACTAATATTGCTACATAAAATTAATGTTAATTATGCATTTAAATCCTAAGTGAGTTGTAAATGTAAATACATAAATAATAAATAAATTCATTTATTTATTTATCATTTAAAATAGGTATGTTAGAATAATTAATTTTAATTAAAAATAGACATGTTCTTTTCTTTTAGAAATATGAAAAACTATATATATTTAGATATAGTTTTATTTGTTTTTGTAGGTCCCTCGGGTGTGTCGGATCGTCACATGCAAGTGGGTCTACTAGTCGAACCGGGTGCGGAATACCCGTGACTAGGCGGAGAGTCAAGTAACAACAAAGTAAACCGACAAGAGAAAACACTTTAAACGTTCTTTGTATTATAAACACTTGAAGGTTACAGAGAAAAGCACTTAGGTTACAATCTGCGTATTTGCACTAATGTCTGTGCACTTAACTTTTGTCAACCTATCCTACTTATACCTGACCTGATGCCTGCGCACTTAGCAAGTGCGCAGGGCAAAATGCTCTTGCGTACTTAACAAGTACGCAAAGGTATTCTTGCGTACTTGCTAAGTACGCAGGAGCTTTCTCCTGCGCACATGTAAGTGCGCAAAACACTTAGAAAGAAATGCAACATTCAATATGTAAAAGTAAATACAACGCGATAAACTAATACATAAAGACTCTTACATACAAAGACAATTACAGACATGAAAATACAAACTAAGACTCTATCCAGAGTGTTGTCACAGGAAAGTGCTTCAACAGTTTTAACTATATAACTTAAATCTTATAAAACCTTGTAAAAAGTATTTATAAATCTTTGTCACAAAACAAAGAAAATTATAAAGTTAAGTAAATAAATTACCCAAAAATATATAATTCAATTTGAGTTCTTAACAATTAAATTTGTAAAAATAGTGATTCTGATGCTAAAAATTGTAAACCTTGATTCATTTTGTTCTAAATAGTGTAGGATTTATAAAAATAATTTTTATACCATTTTTGGACCATTAACAATCGGTTTTAAAAATAAAGGGAGCTTGCCCGGGTCGAACCCGGGTCTACCCGGTGAGGACATCACAGACTAACCATTAGACCAGAGGCTGATTATTGTAATAGGTCTATTTCGAATTCGATTACAATGTAATTGAACAAGGGGGCCGGTCCGAGTTTAAATAACACCCAAAAAATGGGCCGGGGTCGTGGGTCTAGAACCCGCGACCACACGTGTGCGGGTCGTGCTACTTAACCGGTGGAACAGGGCAGATTCCTTAACAGATTTACTCATCCGGTAATGTTAAATAAACAAACCCAAACCATCCCCTCCACCGATTCATTCAGCCGTAACCCTAGCCCTTGCAATTGCCCAAACGATCGATCAATTGCTTCTGGTTTCATGGGGGTTTTGATTAAGGGATCAGAACGAAGCTAATGAAGTAAAGATTACCTGCTATGGTGGGTTGTCGACGGCTGCCGTGTAAGGCCCCAAACCCGGGAGGCCTCACTTGTTGGATTTTCTTATTTACAAACAGTTCTTAAACTTGAATATCAAAATAACACAGCGGAATCATTCATTCATCATAATTAAAACTTGTTCATACATGCGGAAGCGTAACGTTATCAAATACATAAACATAACATAAACAACTCATAACGGGATGCATGTCTTCATATCATCCGGGTAACTCTTCTCTCTTGCCAAGCATCACCGTCCATCACCATAACCTGCCCTTAACCTGAATGTGCATACTAAAAAGTCAGCTACGCTGCTGAGTTCTAGCTTTACATAAAACCTTAACATAAACATTTTGCCAAAAACATAACATACATTTGTTTAACAAAAGCGTACGTAAATCATGCAATAACTTAACATCATCATAACATCGTAACACAACATCATAACATAAGTCAACATGAACCGAATCTGCGCCTTCTTGTAACCGTCAATTCCATACATCGCATACCAGCGGATGAACTTAAGGCTCGTTGCCTCTAAGTCATCCGTCACACAGGTTCCCTAAGGCTCGTTACCTCTAGGTGGACCAAACATATTTCTCCTAAGGCTCATTACCTCTAGGTAGACCAAACATACGTCTCCTAAGGCTCGTTACCTCTAGGTAGACCAAACATACGTCTCCTAAGGCTCGTTACCTTTAGGTAGACCAAACATACGTCTCCTAAGGCTCGTTACGTCTAGGTAGACCAAACATAACTTAGGCACTATTTCCCCGCAAGGAATGGTACCTTCCATTGGGATCCCGGTAATCCCATGGGTGACCGTCGTCACCCCATCATCAACCAGTTGTACAACCGTTAGCCAGCCACAAAGGCCCCCCGTAAGGTGAGGCCAATACATACATACATACATACATACATACCTTAGCTCCCGTAGGAACTCGTGGCAGATTCGTTCATTCGTGACTTTCATAAAACCTTTACCTCATTTTAGTTAAAGCATTTGTACGTTTTATTAAACAAAACATCATCTCTTTCGTAAACCTTTCGTAAACCTTTCGTAAACTTCATTTGGCAAAACATTTCATAAACATCATCTCGTAAACTTCATTTCGTAAACATCACATCGTAAACATTATTTCATAAACATCGTTTCGTAAACCTCATTTCAAAACATCGTTCTGTATGTATGCACACCAGCCCAAAAACATTTAATTAAAACATTTAAAGAAGGGCTTCTAGAACTCACCTTATAAGCTAGTCTCGGTTGTCCTAAACAAAGGCCCAACAACGTCACTTCCGATCTGAATTGATTAGTTAAATAACATCAGACCAATACCGACTCTAACGGTTTAACCCTTCTAAACGTACTAACTTTACTTAACCAGCCTGATGCCTGCGCACTTAGCAAATGCGAGCATGTGCGCAGACCCTGCTGCTTGCGCACTTAGCAAGTGCGCAGACCCCTCTTCCTGCGTACTTGATAAGTACGCAGGACCTGCTCCGTGCGCACGACCTGTTTCTTCGCAAAACCCTAACTTTCGCATTCAGGTCTGATCTCGTCAAGATCTCGAACCTGTTTGCATCCAAAACGTTTGTTTTCCATTAAAGAACTCAAATCTATGTTTATCTTTCAGTTTCATCCGTAAAAACGTTGCCTTTTCACCCAAAACCCGAAAAACCAAAAAACGAACAAAAACTCAGATTTAGGCCAAATCGTTACCTACATCAAGTTTCTGATCTGGAGGTTCTTCTCACGAGCTCTGGAGCAACACACTCCTCAAATCTCGGGTCGATCCGCCAACTTTCACTCTCTACGGTTTCTCTCTCTAGAAGTTGCAAATGAGAGAAATACGTGGTGACCTTGGCTATTTATAGGGAAGGCTCCCCTTCCAGCCCGCCGGCCCATCCGGTCCGGCCCGACCCGACATGCGTCGTTCATTTATTCCGTTATTTTAACTGTCGTTTTATTTTTGGGATGTTACAAGTCTACCCCCCTTATAATAGGTTTCATCCCCGAAACCTATCATAAGTCAAATAGTTGAGGGTACGACTCCCTCATTTCCGTTTCCCAAGTGGCTTCCGATCCCTTTCGATGCTTCCATTGGATTTTAACCAATTGGATAACCTTACTACGCAAAGCTTCTCCTTTCTGTCTAAGATGGCCACGGGTTCTTCGATGTAATTAAGGTTGTTGTCGACCTCGATGTCAGTAAGTGGTACGTTGCTGATTCATCCGACAAACACTTTCGCAAGTGTGATACATGGAAGGTAGGATGAATCCCACTCAACTCATCAGGCAACTCTAGCCGATAAGCGACTTCACCCACCCGTGCCATTATCCTGAATGGTCCGACGAACCTCGGACTTAACTTCCCTCTCTTCCTGAATCGTATTATTCCCTTCTAGGGTGACACTTTCAACATTACTCTGTCCCCAACCTCGAACTCAATAGGCCTTCGTCGTTTATCCGCATAGGATTTCTGACGATCTTGAGCGGCCTTCATTCTTGCTTAGATTTGATCAAACCTTTCCGATGTTTCTCTTACGACTTCAAGACTTCCTAATTCCTTCTGTCCAATCTCACCCCAACAAACCAGGGTCCTACATCTTCTCCCATACAAAATTTCGTAAGGCGGCATGCCTATCGTCGTGTGATGACTATTGTTGTAGGAGAATTCGGCTAACGGCCGATGACTGTCCCAACTGCCGCCAAAATCGATAATACAAGCACGAAGCATATCCTCCAATGTCTGAATGGTCCTTTCAGACTGACGGTCCGTTTGTGGGTGGTATGCCGTGCTAACATTGAGCCTCGTGCCCATCGCCTCGTGAAATCTTTTCCAGAACCTCGATGTGAATCGTGTGTCCCGGTTAGATACGATCGTCAAAGGCATCCCATGTCGTGCTACTACTTCGTTAATAAATACTTCCGCTAACCTTTCCGACGAGAACGTCTCGTGAATAGGTAGGAAATGAGCACTCTTCGTTAAACGGTCCACAATTACCCAAATGGTATCATGACCTTTAGCTGTGTGAGGTAGCTTGGTTATGAAGTCCATGGTAATGTGTTCCCACTTCCATTCTGGTATATCAAGTGGTTGAATCTTTCCATACGGTTTCTAGAGTTCGGCCTTTACTTGTGAACAAGTCAAACACTTGCTTACATACTTTGTCACCTCATGTTTCATCCCAGGCTACCAGTATTCCTTCCTCAGATCTTGGTACATTTTATTGGTACCAGGATGGATAGAGTACCGAGACTTATGAGCCTCATCCAAGATTTTGGTTCTAAGCTCGCCACCCATAGGTATCCATAACCACCCAAAACGTGTCCTAACACCTAGGGTGTTATATTCCAACTTGTCCTGTTGGCCAACCATCCTTTCCTTCTTAATGTTTTCCTCCTTAAGTGCCTCATCTTGAGCCTTTTCAATTTCTCTCATCACATCCGATGTTACCACCAACTGGCAAGCTTTCACTCTAATAGGAGTAGGCACATCCTTTCGGCTTAGAGTGTCAGCCACCACATTTGCCTTTCCAGGATGGTGTATTATTTCACAGTCATAGTCTTTCAACAGTTCCAACCATCTCCTCTGCCTCATATTAAGTTCCTTTTGTTCGAAAAAGTATTTCAAACTTTTGTGGTCCGAGTAAATAGTAAACTTCACCCCGTACAGGTAGTGCCTCCAGATTTTTAATGCGAATACGACAGCAGCAAGTTCCAAATCGTGGGTTGGATAATTCGCTTCGTGAATCTTCAACTGTCGTGACGCATACGCGATCACTCTTCCGCGTTGCATCAACACGCATCCCAATCCCTGTCCTGAAGCATCAGAGTATACCACTAAGTCTTCATTGCCCTCGGGAAAGGCCAAGACTGGAGCTTGGGTTAGCCTCTTCTTCGATTCCTTAAACGCCTCATCTTGGGTCGAACCCCATTCGTACTTTACCTCCTTCCGAGTCAACTTTGTCTATGGCGAAGCTATTTTCGAGAAATCCTGGATGAATCTCCGATAGTAGCCTGCCAATCCCAAGAAACTACGGATTTCAGTTGGCGTCTTAGGAATATTCCATTCCCTTACCGTCATTATCTTTGCTGGGTCAACCATAATGCTGTTCGGGTTAATGACGTGACCTAGGAATTGAACTTCCCTAAGCTAGAACGCGCATTTGGAGAACTTAGCATACAACTTTTCCTTTTTTAGAGCCTCCAACACCTCCTTTAAGTGACATGCGTGATCACCCTCATTCTTGGAGTAGATGAGGATATCATCGATGAACACAATTACCGATCGGTCCAGCATCGGTCGACACACCCTATTTAATAAATCCATGAACGCTGCGGGGGCGTTCGTCAATCCAAAAGACATCACGCGGAAATCGAAATGTCCATAACGCGTGCGAAATGCGGTTTTCGGTATGTCTTCTTCCCTCACCTTCAACTGATGGTACCCGGATCGAAGGTCGATTTTTGAGAACCAACTTGCGCCCTGTAATTGATCGAACAGGTCGTCGACCCTTGGTAAAGGGTACTTGTTCTTCATCGTACGTTTGTTTAAATCGGGATAATCAATACACATTCTCATTGAACCATCTTTCTTCTTCACAAACAACACCAGAGCACCCCACGACGAGATGCTCGGTTGGATAAATCTTTTCTTAAGTAACTCGTCTAGTTGTGTCATTAATTCTTTCATCTCCACTGGTGCTAGTCGATATGGAGCCTTAGCCACGGGCTAGGCATCTGGTGCTAAGTCGATTCGAAATTCAATCTCCCTGTCGAGTGGTATCCCAGGCAAATCCTCTGGAAACACCTCCGGGTACTCGCGTACCACGGGTACACCATCTAGCTCCTTCACTTCCTTACACTCGTCAATTACGTACACCAGATAAGCCTCGCATCCGCGCCTCAAGTAATCTGTTGCCTTAATCATCGAGATGACGTTTGGCATCGGGGCGTCACGATCTCCAAGAACCTCGACTTTGCTACCATCCGGAGCCTTGAGTCGGATTATCTTTCGTTTGCATATAATTTTGCGCTTCATTGGCAGTTAGCCAATCCATACCCAACACGACATCGAACCCTCCCAAAACCATAACAAACAATCTAACAGGGAACCTATGACCTTCTATTTTTATCGTGGAGTTGTCAACTACATCGGTCACTCTCGCATTTCTACCCTCAGCAGTTTCTACGATAAAGGCCCTTTCTAGCTTACTGACAGTGTACTTCACTCGTTCACAAAAGGTCGCAGATATAAAACTCCTACTGGCACCCGAATCAAATAACACAGAAACAAAAGTGTTGTTAAGGACAAACGTACCCGACGCCACGTCGGGGTCTGCCCTGGCTTGGTCTTGTGTCAGTGCGTACGCACGAGTCTTTGATCGGGGCCTCTCTTCTTTCTTTTCCGGGCCTTTCCCTTTCCCGGCTTCACCCATTCTGGGCTTGGTGCATTCCCAGCTCATATGACCGCCTTCACCACAATTATAACATTTAATGCCTTGCCTGCATTCCCGGGAGTAGTGCCCAGTCTTGCCACATTTGTAGCACACATTTGTCCCTATCCGACATTCACCCGTATGTCTCGCCCCACATCTTCCATAGACTGCCGTCTCGCCTACCCTGGCCTGTTTGTCCCGAGCCCCAAACACCTTCCCACCCGATCGCTTAGCGAGAAAACTCAGCTTCTTCTTGGGCTCTTCAATGGTAACGACATTCAGTGCCAGATCATCAAATACCACTCCACTCAGTTCTACTACCGAATCGTAGGTAGTAGGGGCGTTTGCTTTAACATAGGTGCGGACCTGGTCCGGCAGCCCTTGAATGTAGCATGCAATCTTTCTTTCCTCCGTCGTGACAAGATGTGGCACCAGACGTGCCAGTTCATTGAACCGTGTGGTGTACTGCCGGTGCGTCATGCTCCCGGCCTTCAAACCCAGAAATTCTCTCTCTACCTTCTCAATCTCGTTCCTTGGGCAGAAATTCTTGATCACCAAAGTTTTCAACTCAGCCCACATCATCGCATCAAAAACCTCGCTCCCTTTTGCCTGATGTACACCTTCCCACCAATGGGATGCATCTTCTCTCAAGGAGTTAGCAGCAAATTTCACAACCTGATCCGTTCGGCACTCGCTCAGGCGAATGGCAGCTTCCATACGGATTACCCAATCAAAAGTAGTCACCGCGTCCTTCTTCCCAGTCAGGACTGGTGGGTCACATGCCTTAAAGGACTTATAGTCGCAACCACGGTTAAACGGTGCGTTGATTGCCTCGGTGTTCGGGGTGTCAACCGCCGTGTTAGACCCACCTTCCCCATTAACCTTCTTCAATGCTTCAGCTAACAGACCTGGCAGAGAAGTCTTCATCAGCTCGGTGAACTCTCGAGCTATAGCTGCTCTCACTTCTGGTTCAAAAGTGAAAAGTTGTTCTTCAACCAGTGTCTGCTCAATTCCATGCACACTAATCGATGGCTCAGTGTGAACACTTACTTCCTCACTATACTCTTGGCGCGCAGGGGTCCTGCCACGCCCACCATTTCGACCGCCGGTACGACCCCCACCACGTCTTCTGTTTCCTCTCCTTGCCATTTCGTTCTATAACACAAGGAATCCAATGTTATCACGCTAGTTAACAAATAAAATTCAATAAGCACTGTAAGATGTTAATATACACTGGCCATCTACAATTAACCATTACACTACCTTTCGATTTCTATTTGACCCCCTTTGTGATTCCATCAGAACACAAGTCCTTACCTAACCCTTTCTAAGGCATACTGTATATGTAAATATATACTACCTTCATACCTGATGTTGTGGCTCGAGTTACCCGTACTGGCATCCGCTTTCGGTCCCATTCACAGTTTAAGTTCAGACACTGGGAGTGTCCGAATCTCTCAAACTATTGCTCTGATACCAACTTGTAAGGCCCCAAACCCGGGAGGCCTCACTTGTTGGATTTACTCATTTACAAACAGTTCTTAAACTTGAATATCAAAATAACGCAGCAGAATCATTCATCCGGGTAACTCTTCTCTCTTGCCAGTCTTCATATCATCCGGGTAACTCTTCTCTTTTGCCAAGCATCACCGTCCATCACCTGCCCTTAACCTGAATGTGCATACTAAAAAGTCAGCTACGCTGGTGAGTTCTAGCTTTACATAAAACCTTAACAAAAACATTTTGCCAAAAACATAACATACATTTGTTTAACAAAAGCGTACGTAAATCATGCAATAACTTAACATCATCATAACATCGTAACACAACATCATAACATAAGTCAACATGAACCGAATCTGCGCCTTCTCGTAACCGACAATTCCATACATCGCATACCAGCGGATGAACTTAAGGCTCGTTACCTCTAAGTCATCCGTCACACAAGTCCCCTAAGGCTCATTACCTCTAGGTGGACCAAACATATGTCTCCTAATGTCACACCTCGCCAAGGCGGAAACGCGAGGCGTAACGTTCACTGGTTTTCAAAGCATATGATTACCGCAAACACATACATGATATTGGAAACATAATCAAAGTTTAAATGTTTACATCCCAAAACATAACTTAGTTTTTATACAAAGTTTAAGATTTCTCAAATATGACTCAAAACCATGGTTATACAAGTGAAATCCTTCCAAAAGCTGTATCCTCATGTATGTAAGTAACCTACATTGCTAGCCTGGAGACCACGTTCATTTTCCTAAAAACATACTTAAAAATGTCAACACGAGGTTGGTGAGTTCACAAATTATTAAAAAGAGTTATCATAAACCCAATGATTAAACCTGATCATTTTCACCTGATCAAAACCCTTTATTTAAACCTGATCACTTAAACCTGATCACTTAAACCTGATCAAAACTCTTTTGCTTAAACATGATCACTTTAATCTGATCAGACCTCTTTTGTTTAAACTTGATCATTTTAACCTGATCAGAACCCTTTTGTTTAAACCTGATCACTTTAAACTGATCAGAACTCTTTTGTTTAAACCTGATCACTTTAACCTGATCAGAACTCTTTTGTTTAAACCTGATCACTTTAACCTGATCAGAACTCTTTTGTTTAAACCTGATCACTTAAACCTGATCAAAACTCTTTTGCTTAAACCTGATCACTTAAACCTGATCAAAACTCTTTTGCTTAAACCTGATCACTTTAATCTGATCAGAACTCTTTTGCTTAAACCTGATCACTTTAACCTGATCAGACCTCTTTTATTTAAACCTGATCACTTTAACCTAATCAAAACTCTTTTATTTAAACCTGATCACTTAAACCTGATCAAAACTCTTTTGCTTAAACCTGGTCACTTTAATCTGATCAAAACTCTTTTGCATGTATTACCAATGAATCTAAATACTAATCCGATCTATTGACCCCATTTGTAAGCTTGCAAGGAATACAAAATAGTACGTAATCTACGAGACCGTAACCAAACCCCAACATTCTGTGCCTCCCCCCGCCTTTCTACGAGTAAGACAATATGCGGTCATTCGGCCATTTGGACCCCTGGTTAGCGCGACTAACCATGACCGGAGGCGTCACCCCCAATAGTTATATAATCCCGGGCTAAAATAGCTAATGGTTACTAACTTATTCTGAGGACTTTAAGCGCTTTACTTTTCCCTCAATACACACATACGGTCAGATCATTAGTTCATTCATTTACATACAAAAGTCTTTTACAAGTATGTTTCCACCCCAAATCATTTCAAAAACTTTAGAAAAAGGGGGATTAGTGAAACTCACCTTGATGCTAGCAAATCTTTAAATAACAGCAGACCCGCTTATCTGTATCCTAATTACACAAGGATACTATACCCGTTAGGACTACCCGTCTTAAACGCAAGTTGTTCACCCGACTTAACTATTCCTGTTAAGTTCGACTTTGTTTATTTAAAACATTGTTTTATCATGACGACTTGTTGGTGATTATTATTCAAGTCTAAACGCTTTATTTATTTTCCGGAAAAACTATTATATTTCCATATTGGTGACTCATTATGTTTGTCAAAAATAAATACTATTTTTGCAATCGTCTTATAATATATTTATATTATAGTCCATGTATAAACACATATAATTATTTCTTTCCAATAATTATACAAGTATCGTTCATGTATTTCCTATGTATGTCTATCACTATATGTACATACAATTACATGTTCCGAACGATATTTATTAACTTGTTTATGTTTATCATGCATTTATTCGTACTAATCTATGCACACAATTATAAATATAGTCCAACGATCCAACATATATTTAAGTATGCTCCATGATAACATAAGAACTTTTATCCTTATGTATGCACATATATTTTTAGACTAACTTGACAGTGTGCTTTCAAGATTTACATGCATATACATACATATACTTTATGTATAATATTAGGGTTTTTAACATGATCTTCTTAGTATACATTTCCAGAACTTGATAAGTTATCAATATGTATATCTATATATATATATATATATATATATATATATATGTATGTATTGTCATGTTTTTAACCAATATAATAAACTATTTTTATGAACATACTCCATAATCATGCATACATATCATTCAATAATTCTCATTTTAACAAGTTTAACACTTTATGAACATACATTTATCAAGTTTTCCAAAACACACCTACATATATATATCTATATATCATGATTCCTTCATGTATGTATCCATGTTCAAACCTTTTTTATCTAATGTCAATCATGCTTTTAACATCTACAACTATCATTATGGTATCAAAACAACAACATATACACTTATACCTACAATTTTCGGCTACACACATTTACACACATCTTTTTAGTTTATCAATTCTTAATTTAGCATCATGAATTCAAATCAACACATATTTCATAAATATGTTAAGATAATAACTTATGTATAAAAACTTATCATTTTCGAATTTTAAACATCTTTTTATATAAAATCTAGCTTTTAAATCATAAAAATGTTAAACTTTATAAACTCTTTAGCTTTTTAAACCTCCTTTAATTTTGGATGAACAACATGCTTACTTTAAGGAAGTAACGAAAATATAAAAGATGAATGACGGTTTCGTACCACTAGACGAGCTAGGTGAAGAATTTCAACAAAGGATGAGGAATGGCTTGTCTTGCTTGCGAATTTGACCCTAATCCTCAAGAAATTTCTTGAATCTTCAAGCTTCTAGCTAAGTTCTCTATGGTTTTTACTCTTGAATTTGAAAAATTGCAAAGTGTTTGTGTGTGTGCATGTGTGAGCCGTGAGTGTGTATATATATGAGAGAGTGAGAGGTTGAGTGTGTAAGTGGGTGCATTTAATGTGATGGAAGATGTTGGTGTGGTCTACACTCAAAGAGGTGGTGTGAGGTGGGTGGGGCCCTCCTTGACTTCGGCCGAATAGAGGGAGAAGGGTGGGGGTGTAACATTTCTGATTTTAGTATTCCAATTTCAATTCAATGTAATGCAATTTCAAGTTCTATACTCGTGCAATGTCTCATTATTTTCTCGCCGTAAATTTAATGCAATAATTCTATACAAATTCGCAAGAATTACTCGGTTATATACATTTAAATGCTATACAAGAAACTATTTTATACAAACTTATCAAATCTGAAAAGTCAAGGAATAAAGTTGAAGAATGTCAAGAAACCCTAATTAGACACGGTCGTGCTTCGTATAAGCACGGTCGCGCCAAGTGCTTTGGCACGGTCGCGCGACCTGCTTTGGAACGATCGCGCCTGGTGCTTAAGCACGGTCGCGCCTATTTTTGGCACGGTCGCGCCTGCGAAACAGCTGAATCGTAACTGCAACTTTAATCGCCCGATTGCTCGAATCCGTAACCGAATTACGTTATGCTTTCAAAAATAATACTGCCAATTATTCTCCTTTCATCCAATTAATCAAAATTCGTGAAACTCAAAGAAAATTCTCTCTCAAGCTTTCCAAGAAACTAGAATTCGTATTTCAAACCGAATTCTCTCAATTCCAGCAGTAAAGTCTCGATTCTCAGTCATCCCTGAAACTCCTGGACTATCTGCATTGACCGGAGTTGCAGCAAAGATCGCCGGAACCCAAGCCGTCGACGCCGGAGCTTCCTCTTGACCATCCTCTATCGATTCGCTTCTATTCAGGTTAATTGAATCCTCTAATTTATTCATTTCAATATCTGTATCAAAAGCCCTCTGTTAATTGGGGCTTCCATCATAAGAATCGTCCTGAACCAGAATTCTCATATTGATAAAAAAGGATTTAATCGATTCCACTCTTAAACACGATTTCCATACAATTAATTTATATTATTAGACTCGTAATAACCCATTAATCAAAAGCCCTATCAATTACATTGTTTGAAATACAAGAATCTGTCAATTCGTGTCTGATTTGGAAAAGACACGGTCGCGCTAATCATCTAGCGCGGCCGTGCCTCATTTAGCGCGGTCGTGCCGATTAGCAGCACGGTCGTGTCCTCCTGTCCAGACCTTGTCATGCCCTTTGGGCTAGTCTCTGTTGTGTCTAAAGATCATAGACACGATCGTGCCTGGTCAAGGCACGGTCGTGCCTGTTGTCTTGTCTAGATTGTGCTCCTGTTGATCAACCCGGTCGCGCCCCGACTAGCGCGGTCGCGCCCGTGGCTTGAGCACGATCGTGCCCTTACGAGGCGCGGTCGTGCTAGACTCAGAATTTGTATCAAAATTAAAATTTTTATATTTTAATCAGTAAATGATTCAGATTTTATAAAAATATGTTTTCTGTATTTAAAAATAGATTAAAAGTTTAATCTTGGCATAAATATAAATTATTGAAAAGTTTATAAAAATTAAATTTATATTTATTTAAAATGAGATTTTAAATAATTAAGTTACAAAATTTATGAATAATGATTAGTTATTTAATTTACATTTTAAATCAAAATCATTTATTTATTTATACTTAATTACAATTAATATTTTACATTATTTCAAATCTAATCAAATTATTTCAAACATATTTTACTTCAACTCTATATATTTTATACAAATCAATAGTTTTATACACAAATTCAACGTCCATTTTAAACTTAAACTTTGTACATCTATTTGATACTATACACATTACTCGATAGGTTAAATTGTGCTTTCCAAGGATCATATTTGCTATCTATATTTCCTTGTTAGCTTCATCTTCCATATCAAGTGAGTATTCACAACCCCTTTTTACTCTTTTACATTTTTGGGGTGGAACATGAACTCTATACACATTACACATTACACATTTACATTTATGCAAACAACACAAGTGCAAAATCCTATTTACATACATGTGTGCAAAATTTGAGCTTTGTGCCCGAGTGCTAGTTGTGCTAACCTTTGTATGCGATTATGTGCAATCATTAACTATACAAGCCGACGGTTTTCAATGATAGATCTATTGAGTCTGACAAACCCACCCAAGTGGAGGTGATTGATACCGACAACACAATTTGCATACTAGTTACTAAGGTTTGATTGTACTTGATTACACAATAGCAGCTCCCCATAAATGCCTTATTTTTCATGTCTTGTAAAGGATTTGTTTTCAACTATATGCTATCTATATACAACTGTGTTATACTCACCAACTTTTTAGTTGACTTTATTTTATTCATGTTTCAGGCCCTAATATGTGAGAATGATTCAAGACGTGCTCAATTTAGGATTTGGACTTAGCAATATTAAATCAAGAAGTTTATGAGTTGTTTTATTTTCTTGTTTGGATTTGGTTTGTACTTGGATTATTTGTAATGGAAAATTTGACTTTAATATACTTCAATTTAGTCAACCTTGTGCTATGAACAGTCTTACATGTCCCGCCTCGATGATTCCGCCATCGGTCGGGGTGTGACAGGGGAGTTGGGTGTTGTAATCAACCAAGTCACATCAAGGATGATTGACTTGACGAATTGACTCTTGCTTGCACCTTTGGTTGATTGGGTATGTCCCCTCATGACACATGCTCATGGTCATGATGGTGGAGTGGGTGTGTGGGTGGCCCTACATAAGTATGGCCGAAATGGGGTAGTAGGGTGGGGGTTGGGTCTTGTCACATCTCAAAATTACAATCCAAGTCTTAGTTAGATAGATTCTTTGGTGGTGTCAACCTTCTAGGTGATCGCGTGATCTAATACCCGGTGTAGGACTTTTTATGATCAAATATCCTTATGTATTTTTGTGTATTTTGACTTGTTTATTAGTTTATTAGTTGATCCCGACCTAGTCATTACTTTAACTAAATCACACGTGTTTTACACATAAAATAACATAGCGACATGTAACAATTATTTATATGTCAACTTTCAAGAGTTTAGTCACCAATATTTGTGTTTTTTAAGTTAAAGCATCTCCCTAGACTTTTACTAGAATAACATCCTAGTTAATCACCAACGATCGTACTTTGCGGGTTATTACTGCTTATTTCCCTAGTAATTCATAAAGATTACTATTTTGATATAAGTTTCTTTGCTAGACTCCTTGACTTTACTTAGTCAAAATAATACTTTAGGAAAATATATGATTTGAACGTGCATTTATGTAATATGGATATTCACCTAAATTACTGGGTGTCACATTCTCCCCATGTTAAAGAGAATTTCGTCCCGAAATTCAGTTCTTGTCATCTTGACTGGAGTGTTCGTGAACAAGGACGGGTACTTGGCTTTCATTTTATCTTCCCGCTCCCACGTATACTCGGGGCCACGCTTTGAGTTCCAACGTACCTTAACCAATTTAATCCGGCTACGCCTTGTTCTCTGAACCTTCCAATCTGTGACTTCAATGGGTTCCTCAACGAAGTGCAGCTTGTTATCTATGTGAATCTCATCAGGCGGTATAATTAACGTGTCGTCTGATAAGCACTTCTTGAGATTTGATACATGAAATGTATCATGTACATTGCTTAGTTCTTGTGGCAACTTGAGCTTGTATGCTAGCCAACCCTAGCCAATATTTCAAATGGTCCAACGTACCTAGGGTTAAGCTTGCCACGGTTGCCAAATCTTGCAACTCCTTTCCAAGGTGAGACCTTCAAAATGACGCGGTCCTCGACTTGGAATTCTAATGGTTTTCGTTTGTTATCCGCGTAACTCTTTTGTCTGTCACGGGCGGCCTTCAGACGATCTTTGATCTTGAAGATCTTGTCAGTAGTCTCCTAAATAATCTCAGGACCGGTTAAATGTTTGTCGCCAACCTCCGCCCAACATAGCGGTGAACGACATTTTCAACCATACAAAGCCTCAAACGGAGCGGCTTTGATGCTGGTGTGGTAACTGTTATTGTATGAAAACTCAGCTAGCGGCAAATGAGTATCCCAATTTCCACCGAAGTCAATTGCACACGCACGGGGCATATCCTCTAAGGTTTGAATGGTCCTTTCACTTTGACTATCTGTTTGTGGGTGATATGCCGTGCTCATGTCAAGACGTGTGCCCATGGCTTCTTGTAATGATTTCCATATTCTAGACACGAATCTGCTGTCTCTATCAGAGATAATAGAAATTGGCACTCCATGCCTAGCCACAATTTCCTTGATATAAAGCTTCGCAAGTTTCTCGGTTTTATCCGTCTCTTTGATGGGTAGAAAATGAGCTGATTTTGTCAGACGATCGACAATTACCCATATCGTGTCATACCCGCTCGACGTCCTGGGTAACTTTGTAATGAAATCCATTGAAATCTGTTCCCATTTCCATTGAGGTATCTCGGGTTGTTGTAATAATCCCGATGGTTTCTGATGTTCTGCCTTTACCTTTGAACATGTCAGGCATTTACCGACATAAATTGCAATTTCTCCTTTCATGTTCGGCCATCAATAGTGTTCATTCAGATCCTTATACATCTTATCCGAACCTGGGTGAATGGAGTACCTGGACTTGTGGGCTTCGTCCATAACCAACTCCCGTAAGTTACCAAAACATGGCACCCAAATTCTATTCATGAAGTATAAAGTGTCATCTGACTTTGGTTCCAATTGTCTGATCATTCCTCGTAAAGCTTCATTCTGAATGTTTTCTTCTTTGATTGCCTCTTGTTGTGCCATCCGGATTTGAGTCGTGAGACTCGTATGAATTGTCAATCCTAGGGCACGAACATGAAGAGTTTTAACTCGCTCCTTACGACTCAAGGCGTCTGCTACGACATTCACCTTCCCAGGGTGATACTTGATATCACAGTCGTAATCATTTAATAGCTCTACCCAACGACGTTGCCTCATGTTGAGTTCATCTGATTAAACATGTGCTGGAGACTCTTGTGGTCTGTAAAGATAGTACATTTTGTACCGTATAAGTAATGTCTCCAAATCTTGAGTGCAAACACGACAGCACCCAATTCCAGATCGTGAGTCGTATAATTTTTCTCATGGACTTTCAGCTGTCTGGATGCATACGCTATGACTTTTTCTCTCTGCATCAACACACATCCCAGACCTTGGTGTGATGCGTCACAGTACACGATGAAATTGTCAGTTCCTTCAGGAAGGGATAGGATTGGTGCACTGCAAAGTTTTTGCTTCAGCAATTGAAAAGCTGATTCTTGTTTATCAGTCCAATCAAACTTTTTGTCCTTCTGAGTTAACGTGGTCAAAGGCAAGGCTATCTTTGAAAAATTCTCGATGAATCCCCTGTAATAGCCTGCCAAACCTAGAAATTGACGCACCTCAGTCGGAGTTCTTGGTGCTTCCCAGTTTTTGATAGCTTCAATCTTGGATGGATCTACGTGAATACCATTCTTATTGATGACGTGTCCGAGAAAGTGAACCTCTCGGATCCAAAACTCACACTTAGAGAATTTAGCATAAAGCTTCTCATTCCTGAGTAGTTCCAAGATTAATTTCAAATGATGTTCATGTTCCTCCTTGGTTCGTGAATATATCAATATGTCATCGATAAACACAATCACGAATTTATCCAAGTACGGCTTGCACACGCGGTTCATGAGATCCATGAAAACAGCCGGTGCATTAGTCAAGCCAAATGGCATAACTAGGAACTCGTAGTGACCGTAACGAGTCCTAAAAGCCGTTTTTGGTATATCTTCTTCTTGAATTTTCAGTTGATGATACCCTGATCGTAGATCAATTTTAGAATAGAAACTGGAACCTTGAAGTTGATCAAACAAATCGTCTATTCGAGGAAGAGGATACCGGTTTTTGATTGTCAGCTTGTTCAATTCTCGGTAATCAATACACATTCTAAAGGTTCCATCCTTTTTCTTTACAAACAGGACCGGAGCTCCCCATGGTGAGAACCTCGGTCTTATGAAACCTTTGTCAAGTAATTCTTGTAGTTGGCTCGACAGTTCCTGCATCTCAGAAGGGGCTAGACGATACGGAGATCGTGCAACTGGTGCGGCTCCTGGTACTAGGTCGATCCGGAACTCGACTTGCCTTGATGGTGGTAATCCAGGTAAGTCCTCGGGAAATACTTCAGGGTAATCCCTAACGATTGGTATGTCCTCGAGTCGACGTTCCTCGGGTTTCTTCTCGACGATATGAGCCAGGAATGCACAATAACCCTTGCGTAGATACTTATGAGCTTTCATGCAGTTTATCGTCTTCAACATCGTTCTACACTTTTCGCCTTGAATTGAAAGAATTTCTCCGCTTGGTAGTGGGATACGTACGATCTTCTCGAAGCATACGATCTCGGCATGATTCTTTGATAACCAATCTATGCCAATAACAATATCAAAACTCCCTAGTTCAACGGGTAGAAGGTCTATACTGAATGTATGGTTTTCTAAACATAAAGTACAACCCTTAATGACCTCTCCGGCTTCTATTAATTTCCCATTTGCTAATTCAATTGTATAACTTTGATCTAGTTTGCTGGCCTTAATACCGAGTAAGGATTTAAAATCATTCGACACAAAGCTCATATCCGCACCCGAATCAAAAAGTACAGAGGCATAGTGATTATTTATCGGGAACATACCAGTGACGATGTTCGG
Source organism: Smallanthus sonchifolius (assembly GCA_023525975.1). NCBI lineage: Eukaryota > Viridiplantae > Streptophyta > Magnoliopsida > Asterales > Asteraceae > Smallanthus > Smallanthus sonchifolius. The sequence goes on along the minus strand of CM042046.1, from coordinate 24,443,819 downwards.
GTCCTGGCGTGCGTCCCTTGCACCCATCACAAATGCCCTCCCTGGTGCCTGAGCGTTGTTCTGGTTCTTCCACTTGGGACAATCCTTCTTGAAGTGCTTCAGGTCACCACATATAAAACATCCCGGTTTAAATTTCCCCATTCGGTCGTTAACTCGACAAGCTTGTGTGGTGTGACCAAACCTGTCACACTTTCCACATTTGATACATTCACCGGTGTGCTGATTTTCGCACTTCTTACACCTCAGTAGGCCCCTATCATACTCCTTCCTTTCCATTGTGTTGGCTGCAAAAGCCTTCACAGTTCCTTGTTTCTTGGGTTTTCCAGATTTGTTAATTGAATTTCCCATCCATTTCCTTTTCTCCCCAGATCTACCTTCCTCATTCTCCTTCCTTCTAAACACTCCATTACGCACTGCGTCATCCCTCAGTTTGAATGCTAAAGTTATAGCACTCTTGGCATCCATTGGATTAGATGATGTTACCATACTACGAATTTGAGGCGCAAGGCCCCACAGATACCTTTCCACACGCTTATGTTCTGGTGTGACCATATGAGGTACCAGAATTGCCAATTCATTAAAACGGTCGGTGTACCCCGCCACATCATCTCGGATCATTTGTAAGTTCCACATCTCAGTTTCAATCTTTAGCAATTCTTTTCGAGGACAATATTCCTCGATCATCATATTTTTCAAGTTTTCCCAAGATAATTGATACGCTGTCTCTCTCCCCAAAGTCTTGACTTGTGAATTCCACCAGGTTAAAGCTTTATCAGTGAGTGTGCATGTAGAATACTTCACCATGCAGTCAGCGGTGCATTCACTTATATCAATCACCGACTCCATCTTTTCTATCCATCTCATTAGTCCTACTGCACCCTCGGTGCCATTAAAACTGCGGGGGTTGCAGGATAGGAAGGCCTTGTAGGTGCACTTCCTATTTGGAGCATCTGTAGAATCACAAGTCATAACGTCATTAATTCGGATCATGACTATGTGTTATGGCTTATTTATTTTTATTACCTCCGGAACCTCCTGCTGTACCGCTACCTCCTGCACCTCCTCCGCCGGTACCGCTGCCGTTTCCTCCGCCACTATTTCGATTTGCTTCATACTGCTCTATGGCGGCAGCTACTTGCTGTGCTATGAGTTGTTCCACGTTTGAGGAAATCGTCTCGTTGTTGCCACTAGTAGTGTTACGGGGCGTCCTTCGCTTAGGTGCCATGACGTTCTTTCTAACATAACATTTAAAAAGAAGCAACATTATATAATAATAATGATAGATCATGACATAAGGATACAACAACGTCAAACGTAAACAACCATCATCACAACATAAACCATCACATACATAGTTAAAACATACATAGTACATTGTTCCAAAAGACAAGGATACAAAAGGGATGGGTTCACATGACCACATCAGTACTAAAGTTTTAAACTACATAACGTGCTATGGGCACAACCTGCCCGTAATAGGTCTAGAAATAGGCAAGCGTTCTGTCGGAACGGTAGCTGAAGTTAGCATCTGCTCCACGCGTGCCTCAGCTAGAGTAGCCCGAAGTTCAGCATCTATCGCCCTCTGCTCGGCTACTTCTGCCCTCCGTTTGGCTGCGGCGGTCCTCCTCTCCATTTCCGCCAATCTCTTCTCGAACTCCATCATGTGGCTGGATGCATGCTGAAGGGACTGGTCGATTAATTTCTGATCCTCCGCCATCCCATTAACATTTTCCACTAAAGTTGGAAGAGTTGTCAAGTCCCTTCGGATGGACTTCACATTCATCACCAAGGTATTCAATCTCTATCCCTTGCTTACTGGTTCGGGACACAAGTAAAGGGATGGTGCATTCTGCGCACTCCCCGGTGAGCGGCACTGGTTGTGATTCGCATGTCAGTCCGACAGAGTCGCAGGGAGATCCTCCTCCACCCTCCACATTTGAACTACTTGGCAAAGCTATTCCTAGTATGATGCGTCGATCCTTGGTCCTCTGGGCATGGTCTCTCCGGTGGATTCAGCCATTGTTGTGTAAGACGTTTCCTAACTATGGAGTTTAAGTGGGGTTAGTGTGTGACATGGCGTGACTACAATATCCATATTACATGATGACTGGTTATGCAATGCTTATGCAATGAAAACGTTTTAGTGAGTCATTCAAATTATAGACTAGGTTCCATTTTAGACTCCTAGTTCGCTATAATCAATGGCTCTGATAGCAAGTTCTATCACACCCCGCCAAGGCGGAAACGTGAGGCGTAACGTTCACTGGTTTTCAAAGCATATGATTACCGCAAACACATACATGATATTGGATACATAATCAAAGTTTAAATGTTTACATCCCAAAACATAACTTAGTTTTTATACAAAGTTTAAGATTTCTCAAATATGACTCAAAACCATGAGTTATACAAGTGAAATCCTTCCAAAAGCTGTATCCTCATGTATGTAAGTAACCTACATTGCTAGCCTGGAGACCACGTTCATTTTCCTGAAAACATACTTAAAAATGTCAACACGAGGTTGGTGAGTTCACAAATTATTATAAAGAGTTATCATAAACCCAATGATTAAACCTGATCGAAACCCTTTATTTAAACCTGATCACTTAAACCTGATCAAAACTCTTTTGCTTAAACCTGATCACTTTAATCTGATCAGACCACTTTTGTTTAAACTTGATCATTTTAACCTGATCAAAACCCTTTTGTTAAACCTGATCACTTTAACCTGATCAGAACTCTTTTGTTTAAACCTGATCACTTTAACATGATCAGAACTCTTTTGTTTAACCCTGATCACTTTAACCTGATCAGAACTCTTTTGTTTAAACCTGATCACTTTAACCTGATCAAAACTCTTTTATTTAAACCTGATCACTTAAACCTGATCAAAACTCTTTTGCTTAAACCTGATCACTTTAATCTGATCAAAACTCTTTTGCTTAAACCTGATCACTTTAATCTGATCAGACCTCTTTTATTTAAACCTGATCACTTTAACCTGATCAGAACTCTTTTGTTTAAACCTGATCACTTTAACCTGATCAAAACTCTTTTATTTAAACCTGATCACTTAAACCTGATCAAAACTCTTTTGCTTAAACCTGATCACTTTAATCTGATCAAAACTCTTTTGCATGTATTACCAATGAATCTGAATACTAATCCGATCTATTGACCCCATTTGTAAGCTTGCAAGGAATACAAAATAGTATGTAATCTACGAGACCGTAACCAAACCCCAACATTTTGTGCCTCCCCCCGCCTTTCTACGAGTAAGACAATATGCGGTCATTCGGCCATTCTGTGCCTCCCCCCGCCTTTCTACGAGTAAGACAACATTCTGGACCCCTGGTTAGCGCGACTAACCATGACCGGAGGCGTCACCCCCAATAGTACTATCCATATAATCCCGGGCTAAAATAGCTAATGGTTACTAACTTATTCAGAGGACTTTAAGCGCTTTACTTTTCCCTCAAAACACACATACGGTCAGATCATTAGTTCATTCATTTACATACAAAAGTCTTTTACAAGTATGTTTCCACCCCAAATCATTTCAAAAACTTTAGAAAAAGGGGGATTAGTGAAACTCACCTTGATGCTAGCAAATCTTTAAATAACAGCAGACCCGCTTATCCGTATCCTAATTACACAAGGATACTATACCAGTTAGGACTACCCGTCTTAAACGCAAGTTGTTCACCCGACTTAACTATTCCTGTTAAGTTCGACTTTGTTTATTTAAAACATTGTTTTATCATGACGACTTGTTGGTGATTATTATTCAAGTCTAGACGCTTTATTTATTTTCCGGAAAAACTATTATATTTCCATATTGGTGACTCATTATGTTTGTCAAAAATAAATACTATTTTTGCAATCGTCTTATAATATATTTATATTATAGTCCATGTATAAACACATATAATTATTTCTTTCCAATAATTATACAAGTATCGTTCATGTATTTCCTATGTATGTCTATCTCTATATGTACATACAATTACATGTTCCGAACGATATTTATTAACTTGTTTATGTTTATCATGCATTTATTCGTACTAATCTATGCACACAATTATAAATATAGTCCAACGATCCAACATATATTTAAGTATGCTCCATGATAACATAAGAACTTTTATCCTTATGTATGCACATATATTTTTAGACTAACTTGACAGTGTGCTTTCAAGATTTACATGCATATACATACATATACTTTATGTATAATATTAGGGTTTTTAACATGATCTTCTTAGTATACATTTCCAGAACTTGATAAGTTATCAATATGTATATCTATATATATATATGTGTGTATGTGTGTGTGTGTGTTTTTAACCAATATCATAAACTATTTTTATGAACATACTCCATAATCATGTATACATATGATTCAATAATTCTCATTTTAACAAGTTTAACACTTTATGAACATACATTTATCAAGTTTTCCAAAACACACCTACATATATATATCTATATATCATGATTCCTTCATGTATGTATCCATGTTCAAACCTTTTTTTATCTAATGTTAATCATGCTTTTAACATCTACAACTATCATTATGGTATCAAAACAACAACATATACACTTATACCTACAATTTTCGGTTACACACATATATACACATTTACACACATCTTTTTAGTTTATCAATTCTTAATTTAGCATCATGAATTCAAATCAACACATATTTCATAAATATGTTAAGATAATAACTTATGTATAAAAACTTATCATTTTCGAATTTCATACATCTTTTTATATAAAATCTAGCTTTTAAATCATAAAAATGTTAAACTTTATAAACTCTTTAGCTTTTTAAACCTCCTTTAATTTTGGATGAACAACATGCTTACTTTAAGGAAGTAAAGAAAATATAAAAGATTAATGACAGTTTCGTACCACTAGACGAGCGAGGTGAAGAATTTCAACAAAGGATGAGGAATGGCTTGTCTTGCTTGCGAATTTGACCCTAATCCTCAAGAAATTTCTTGAATCTTCAAGCTTCTAGCTAAGTTCTCTATGGTTTTTACTCTTGAATTTGAAAAATTGCAAAGTGTGTATATATATGAAAGAGTGAGAGGTTGAGTGTGTAAGTGGGTGCATTTAATGTGATAGAAGATGTTGGTGTGGTCTACAATCAAAGAGGCATGGCCTCTCATGACACAAGTATGGAAGTGGTGAGGTGGTGTGAGGTGGGTGGGGCCCTCCTTGACTTCGGCCGAATAGAGGGAGAAGGGTGGGGGGTTGGGTGTTGTAATCAACCAAGTCACATCAAGGATGATTGACTTGACGAATTGACTCTTGCTTGCACCTTTGGTTGATTGGGTATGTCCCCTCATGACACATGCTCATGGTCATGATGGTGGAGTGGGTGTGTGGGTGGCCCTACATAAGTATGGCCGAAATGGGGTAGTAGGGTGGGGGTTGGGTCTTGTCACATCTCATAATTACAATCCAAGTTTTAGTTAGATAGGTTCTTTGGTGGTGTCAACCTTCTAGGTGATCGCGTGATCTAATACCCGGTGTAGGACTTTTTATGATCAAATATCCTTATGTATTTTTGTGTATTTTGACTTGTTTATTAGTTTACTAGTTGATCCCGACCTAGTCATTACTTTAACTAAATCACACGTGTTTTACACATAAAATAACATAGCGACATGTAACAATTATTTATATGTCAACTTTCAAGAGTTTAGTCACCAATATTTGGGTTTTTTAAGTTAAAGCATCTCCCTAGACTTTTACTATGATAACATCCTTGTTAATCACCAACGATCGTACTTTGCTGGTTATTACTGCTTATTTCCCTAGTAATTCATAAAGACTACTATTTTGATATAAGTTTCTTTGCTAGACTCCTTGACTTTACTTAGTCAAAATAATACTTCAGGAAAATATATGATTTGAACGTGCATTTATGTAATATGGATATTCACCTGAATTACTGGGTGTCACACCTAAGGCTCGTTACCTCTAGGTAGACCAAACATAAGTCTCCTAAGGCTCGTTACCTCTAGGTAGACCAAACATACGTCTCCTAAGGCTCGTTACCTCTAGGTAAACCAAACATACGTCTCCTAAGGCTCGTTACCTCTAGGTAGACCAAACATAACTTAGGCACTATTTCCCCGCAAGGAATAGTACCATCCATTGGGATCCCGGTAATCCCGTGGGTGACCGTCGTCACCCCATCATCAACCAGTTGTACAACCGTTAGCCAGCCACAAAGGCCCCCCGTAAGGTGAGGCCAATACATACATACATACATACATAGCATAGCTCCAGTAGGAACTCGTGGCAGATTCGTTCATTCGTGACTTTCATAAAACCTTTACCTCATTTTAGTTAAAGCATTTGTACGTTTTATTAAACAAAACATCATCTCTTTCGTAAACCTTTCGTACACTTCATTTGGCAAAACATTTCATAAACATCATCCTGTAAACTTCATTTCGTAAACATCACACCGTAAACATTATTTCATAAACATCGTTTCGTAAACCTCATTTCAAAACATCGTTCTGTATGTATGCACACCAGCCCAAAAACATTTAATTAAACATTTAAAGAAGGGCTTCTAGAACTCACCTTATAAGCTAGTCTCGGTTGTCCTAAACAAAGGCCCAACAACGTCACTTCCGATCTGAATTGATTAGTTACATACACATCAGACCAATACCGACTCTAACGGTTTAATCCTTCTAAACGTACTAACTTTACTTAACCAGCCTGATGCCTGCGCACTTAGCAAATGCGAGCAAGTGCGCAGACCCTGCTGCCTACGCACTTAGCAAGTGCGCAGACCCTGCTGCCTGCGCACTTAGCAAGTGCGCAGACCCCTCTTCCTGCGTACTTGATAAGTACGCAGGACCTGCTCCATGCGCACTTGGTAAGTGCGCACGACCTGTTTCTTCGCAAAACCCTAACTTTCGCATTCAGGTCTGATCTCGTCAAGATCTCGAACCTGTTTGCATCCAAAACGTTTGTTTCCCATTAAAGAACTCAAATCTATGTTTGTCTTTCAGTTTCATCCGTAAAAACGTTGCCTTTTCACCCAAAACCCGAAAAACCCAAAAACGAACAAAAACTCAGATTTAGGCTAAATCGTTACCTGAATCAAGTTTCTGATCTGGAGGTTCTTCTCACGAGCTCTGGAGCAACACACTTCTCAAATCTCGGGTGGATCCGCCAACTTTCTCTCTCTACAGTTTCTCTCTCTAGAAATTGCAAATGAGAGAAATACGTGGTGACCTTGGCTATTTATAGGAAGGCTCCCCTTCCAGCCCGCCGGCCCATCCGGCCCGACCCGACATGCCTCGTTCATTTATTCCGTTATTTTAACTGTCGTTTTATTTTTGGGATGTTACAAGTCTACCCCCTTATAATAGTTTCGTCCCCGAAACCTATCATAAGTCAAATAGTTAAGGGTACGACTCCCTCATTTCTGTTTCCCAAGTGGCTTCCGATCCCTTTCGATGCTTCCATTGGACTTTAACCAATTGGATAACCTTACTACGCAAACGCTTCTCCTTTCTGTCTAAGATGGCCGTGGGTTTTTCGATGTAATTAAGGCTGTTGTCGACCTCGATGTAAGTAAGTGGTACGTGAGCTGATTCATCCGCCAAACACTTTCGCAAGTGTGATACATGGAAGGTAGGATGAATCCCACTCAACTCATCAGGCAACTCTAGCCGATAAGCGACTTCCCTCTCCTCCTGAATCGTATTATTCCCTTCCAAGGTGACACTTTCAACATTACTCTGTCCCTAACCTCGAACTCAATAGGCCTTCGTCGTTTCAAACCTTTCCGATGTTTCTCTTACGACTTCAAGACTTCCTAATTCCTTCTGGCCAATCTCACCCCAACAAACCAGGGTCCTACATCTTCTCCCATACAACATTTCGTAAGGCGGCATGCCTATCGTCGTGTGATGACTATTGTTGTAGGAGAATTCGGCTAACGGCCGATGACTGTCCCAACTGCCGCCAAAATCGATAATACAAGCACGAAGCATATCCTCCAATGTCTGAATGGTCCTTTCAAACTGACCGTCCGTTTGTGGGTGGTATGCCGTGCTAACATTGAGCCTCGTGCCCATCGCCTCGTGAAATCTTTTCCAGAACCTCGATGTGAATCGTGTGTCCCGGTCAGATACGATCGTCAATGGCATCCCATGTCGTGCTACTACTTCGTTAATAAATACTTCCGCTAACCTTTCCGACGAGAACGTCTCGCGAATAGGTAGGAAATGAGCACTCTTCGTTAAACGGTCCACAATTACCCAAATGGTATCATGACCTTTAGCTGTGCGAGGTAGCTTGGTTATGAAGTCCATGGTAATGTGTTCCCACTTCCATTCTGGTATATCAAGTGGTTGAATCTTTCCATACGGTTTCTGGAGTTCGGCCTTTACTTGTGAACAAGTCAAGCACTTGCTTACATACTTTGTCACCTCATGTTTCTTCCTAGGCCACCAGTATTCCTTCCTCAGATCTTGGTACATTTTATTGGTACCAGGATGGATAGAGTACCGAGACTTATGAGCCTCATCCAAGATTTTGGTTCTAAGCTCGCCACCCATAGGTATCCATAACCACCCAAAACGTGTCCTAACACCTAGGGTGTTATATTCCAACTTGTCCTGTTGGCCAACCATCCTTTCCTTCTTAATGTTTTCCTCCTTAAGTGACTCATCTTGAGCCTTTTCAATTTCTCTCATCACATCCGATGTTACCACCAACTGGCAAGCTTTCACTCTAATAGGAGTAGGCACATCCTTTCGGCTTAGAGCGTCAGCCACCACGTTTGCCTTTCCAGGATGGTATATTATTTCACAGTCATAGTCTTTCAACAGTTCCAACCATCGCCTCTGCCTCATATTAAGTTCCTTTTGTTCGAAAAAGTATTTCAAAGTTTTGTGGTCGGAGTAAATAGTAAACTTCACCCCGTACAGGTAGTGCCTCCAGATTTTTAATGCGAATACGACAGTAGCAAGTTCCAAATCGTGGGTTGGATAATTCGCTTCGTGAATCTTCAACTGTCGTGACGCATACACGATCACTCTTCGTGTTGCATCAACACGCATCCCAATCCCTGTCCCGAAGCGTCAGAGTATATCACTAAGTCTTCATTGCCATCGGGAAGGGCCAAGACTGGAGCTTGGGTTAGCCTCTTCTTCGATTCCTTAAACGCCTCATCTTGGGTCGAACCCCATTCGTACTTTACCTCCTTCCGAGTCAACTTTGTCAATGGCGAAGCTATTTTCGAGAAATCCTGGATGAATCTCCGATAGTAGCCTGCCAATCCCAAGAAACTACGGATATCAGTTGACGTCTTAGGAATATTCCATTCCCTTACCGTCGTTATCTTTGCTGGGTCAACCATAATGCTGTTCGGGTTACTGACGTGACCTAGGAATTGGACTTCCCTAAGCCAGAACGCGCATTTGGAGAACTTAGCATACAACTTTTCCTTTTTCAGAGCCCCCAACACCTCCTTTAAGTGACATGCATGATCACCCTCATTCTTGGAGTAGATGAGGATATCATCGATGAACACAATTACCGATCGGTCCAGCATCGGTCGACACACTCTATTCATTAAATCCATGAACGCTGCGGGGGCGTTCGTCAATCCAAAAGACATCACGCGGAACTCGAAATGTCTATAACGCGTGCGAAATGCGGTTTTCGGTATGTCTTCTTCCCTCACCTTCAACTGATGGTACCCGGATCGAAGGTCGATTTTTGAGAACCAACTTGCGCCCTGTAATTGATCGAACAGGTCATCGATCCTTGGTAAAGGGTACTTGTTCTTCACCGTACGTTTGTTCAAATCGCGATAATCAATACACATTCTCATCGAACCATCTTTCTTCTTCACAAACAACATCGGAGCACCCCACGGCGAGATGCTCGGTTGGATAAATCCTTTTTAAGTAACTCGTCTAGTTGTGTCATTAGTTCTTTCATCTCCACTAGTGCTAGTCGATATGGAGCCTTAGCCACGGGCTGGGCATCTGGTACTAAGTCGATTCGAAATTCAATCTCTCTGTCGAGTGGTATCCCAGGCAAATCCTCTGGAAACACCTCCGGGTACTCGCGTACCACGGGTACACCGTCTAGCTCCTTCACTTCCTTACACTCGTCAATTACGTACACCAGATAAGCCTCGCATCCACGCCTCAAGTAATCTGTTGCCTTAATCATCGAGATGACGTTTGGCATCGGGGCATCACGATCTCCAAGAACCTCGACTTTGCTACCATCCGGAGCCTTGAGTCGGATTATCTTTCGTTTGCATATAATTTGCGCTTCATTGGCAGTTAGCCAATCCATACCTAACACGACATCGAACCCTCCCAAAACCATAACAAACAATCTAACAGGGAACCTATGACCTTCTATTTTTATCTTGGAGTTGTCAACTATATCGGTCACTCTCGCAGTTCTACCCTCAGCAGTTTCTACGCTAAAGGCCCTTTCTAGCTTACTGACAGTGTACTTCACTCGTTCACAAAAGGTCGCAGATATAAAACTCCTACTGGCACCCGAATCAAATAACACAGAAACAAAAGTGTTGTCAAGGATGAACGTACCCGACGCCACGTTGGGGTCTGCCCTGGCTTGGTCTTGCGTCAGTGCGTACGCACGAGTCTTTGCTCGGGGCCTCTCTTCTTTCTTTTCCGGGCCTTTCCCTTTCCCGGCTTCACCCATTCTGGGCTTGGTGCATTCCCGGCTCATATGACCGCCTTCACCACAATTATAACATTTAATGCCTTGCCTGCATTCCCGGAAGTAGTGCCCAGTCTTGCCACATTTGTTGCACACATTTGTCCCTATCCGACATTCACCCGTATGTCTCGCCCCACATCTTCCACAGACTGCCGTCTCGCCTACCCTAGCCTGTTTGTCCCGAGCCCCAAACACCTTCCCCCTCCCCCCGATCGCTTAGCGGGAAAACTCAGCTTCTTCTTGGCTCTTCAATGGCAACGACATTCAGTGCCAGATCATCAAATACCACTCCACTCAGTTCTACTACCGAATCGTATGTAGTAGGGGCGTTTGCTTTAACATAGGTGCGGACCTGGTCCGACAGCCGTTTAATGTAGCATGCAATCTTTCTTTCCTCCGTCGTGACAAGATGTGGCACCAGACGTGCCAGTTCATTGAACCGTGTAGTGTACTGCCGCTGCGTCATGCTCCCGGCCTTCAAACCCAGAAATTCTCTCTCTACCTTCTCGATCTCGTTCCTTGTGCAGAAATTCTTGATCACCAAAGTTTTCAAGTCAGCCCACATCATCGCATCCACAACCTCGCTCCCTTTTGCCTGATGTACACCTTCCCACCAATGGGATGCTTCTTCTCTCAAGGAGTTAGCAGCAAATTTCATAACCTGATCCGATCGTCACTCGCTCAGGCGAATGGCAGCTTCCATACGGATTACCCAATCAAAAGTAGTCACCGCGTCCTTCTTCCCAGTCAGGACTGGTGGGTCACATGCCTTAAAGGACATATAGTCACAACCACGGTTAAACGGTGCGTTGATTGCCTCGGTGTTCGGGGTGTCAACCGCCGTGTTAGACCCACCTTCCCCTTTAACTTTCTTCAATGCTTCAGCTAACAGACCTGGCAGAGAAGTCTTCATCAGCTCGGTGAACTCTCGAGCTATAGCTGCTCTCACTTCTGGTTCAAAAGTGAAAGGTTGTTCTTCAACCAGTGTCTGCTCAGTTCCATGCACACTAATCGCTGGCTCAGTGTGAACACTTCCTTCCTCACTATACTCTTGGCGCGCAGGGGTCCTGCCACGCCCACCATTTCGACCGCCGGTACAACCACCGGTACGACCCCCACCACGTCTTCCGTTTCCTCTCCTTGCCATTTCGTTCTATAACACAAGGAATCCAATGTTATCACGCTAGTTAACAAATAAAATTCAATAAGCACTGTAAGATGTTAATATACACTGGCCATCTAAAATTAACCATTACACTACCTTTCGATTTCTATTTGACCCCCTTTGTGATTCCATCAGAACACAAGTCCTTACCTAACCCTTTCTAAGGCATACTGTATATGTAAATATATACTACCTTCATACGAGTTACCCGTACTGGCATCCGCTTTCGGTCCCATTCACAGTTTAAGTTCAGACACTGGGAGTGTCCGAATCTCTCAAACTATTGCTCTGATACCAACTTATAAGGCCCCCAAACCCGGGAGGCCTCACTTGTTGGATTTACTCATTTACAAACAGTTCTTAAACTTGAATATCAAAATAACGCAGCAGAATCATTCATCCGGGTAACTCTTCTCTCTGGCCAGTCTTCATATCATCCGGGTAACTCTTCTCTCTTGCCAAGCATCACCGTCGATCACCATAACCTGCCCTTAACCTGAATGTGCATACTAAAAAGTCAGCTACGCTGGTGAGTTCTAGCTTTACATAAAACCTTAACATAAACATTTTGCCAAAAACATAACATACATTTGTTTAACAAAAGCGTAAGTAAATCATGCAATAACTTAACATCATCATAACATCGTAACACAACATCATAACATAAGTCAACATGAACCGAATCTGCGCCTTCTCGTAACCGTCAATTTCATACATCGCATACCAGCGGATGAACTTAAGGCTCGTTACCTCTAAGTCATCCGTCACACAGGTCCCCTAAGGCTTGTTACCTCTAGGTAGACCAAACATACGTCTCCTAAGGCTCGTTACCTCTAGGTAGACCAAACATAACTTAGGCACTATTTCCCCGCAAGGAATAGTACCTTCCATTAGGATCCCGGTAATCCCATGGGTGACCGTCGTCACCCCATCATCAACCAGTTGTACAACCGTTAGCCAGCCACAAAGGCCCCCCGTAAGGTGAGGCCAATACATACATACATACATACCTTAGCTCCCGTAGGAACTCGTGGCAGATTCGTTCATTCGTGACTTTCATAAAACCTTTACCTCATTTTAGTTAAAGCATTTGTACGTTTTATTAAACAAAACATCATCTCTTTCGTAAACCTTTCGTAAACTTCATTTGGCAAAACATTTCATAAACATCATCCCGTAAACTTCATTTCGTAAACATCACATCGTAAACATTATTTCATAAACATCGTTTCGTAAACCTCATTTCAAAACATCGTTCTGTATGTATGCACACCAGCCCAAAAACATTTAATTAAACATTTAAAGAAGGGCTTCTAGAACTCACCTTATAAGCTAGTCTCGGTTGTCCTAAACATAGGCCCAACAACGTCACTTCCAATCTGAATTGATTAGTTACATACACATCAGACCAATACCGACTCTAACGGTTTAATCCTTCTAAACGTACTAACTTTACTTAACCAGCCTGATGCCTGCGCACTTAGCAAATGCGAGCAAGTGCACAGACCCTGCTGCCTGCGCACTTAGCAAGTGCGCAGACCCTGCTGCCTGCGCACTTAGCAAGTGCGTAGACCCCTCTTCCTGCGTACTTGATAAGTACGCAGGACCTGCTCCGTGCGCACTTGGTAAGTGCGCACGACCTGTTTCTTCGCAAAACCCTAACTTTCGCATTCAGGTCTGATCTCGTCAAGATCTCGAACCTGTTTGCATCCAAAACATTTGTTTTCCATTAAAGAACTCAAATCTATGTTTATCTTTCAGTTTCATCCGTAAAAACGTTGCCTTTTCACCCAAAACCCGAAAAACCCAAAAACGAACAAAAACTCAGATTTAGGCCAAATCGTTACCTGAATCAAGTTTCTGATCTGGAGGTTCTTCTCACGAGCTTTGGAGTAACACACTTCTCAAATCTCGGGTTGATCCGCCAACTTTCTCTCTCTACGGTTTCTCTCTCTAGAAGTTGCAAATGAGAGAAATACGTGGTGACCTTGGCTATTTATAGGAAGGCTCCCCTTCCAGCCCGCCGGCCCATCCGGCCCGACCCGACATGCCTCGTTCATTTATTCCGTTATTTTAACTGTCATTTTATTTTTGGGATGTTACATGCCGGCTATACGATCAGGGACCGAGTTCTCGAGGTTCGATCGACGTAAAGAGGTGAAGTGGGATGTGGTTCTGGGTTTAGAGAGTTTGTACGAGGTTGTGCGATGGTTTGTGAACGATATGATTCGATTAATATCATCCTAAAGGCCCGATTCGATTTGATTTGCCAGTACACAACCGTCGGAGTGATTAATGCGTGAGTTCGATCAATTGGGAGTGAATTGGGTCATGTTATTGTATTGGATACATGCGAGAATGATTAGGGCATGATTAGAGGGCATTAACGCGTTTCAATTTCATGGATTCCTACCTAAAATAGCTTGGCTTGACTCTGAATAGTCAATTGTGTGTGTATTTGAATTAGGCCGCGATATGATCGAATTGAGGTGCCTTTTGGTTTTGAAAACAGTCGGTAAATGTTCTATCATACAAGGCCAGTCCACAAAGGTCGATTTGGATGAAAGATTTGATCAATTTGGTTCTGTTTGACTTTAAAAGGTCAAATGGGGTCAAAGTTCATGAGTGGGGTCAAAAAAGTCAAATGTGAGGTTTAAAAGATTTAATTTCAAGTTAAACGGGTTCAATGGCATTAACCTGGGGTTCAAGACCAATTGTTTTAGATTCTTTTTCATTATTTAAAGAAATATTGTTTTTATAAATTTCTTTTATAAAAGTCGAATTAATATTTATTTGATTATAAATATTTTATAAAGGATTAATTTTCATTTTTATAAAATGACAAATTGTGTAAATGAATTAGTTAATATAATTAAGTATATACATATATTTACATATTTAAAAAAAAAAAATTTCATACGTAAATACATTTATACATATAAGAAGATGTACTTACATGATTAAAAGCTTATAAGTTTTATTTTGAATTAAATATTATAGCAATTTATATATTTATATACATCTATATGAATAATCATGCATATGTTAGAAAGTAATACGTATAAGCTAAGTTGAAACGTTGTGTTGATACATGTTTTAAGTAGTGAGTAATGTGAAATATTGTGTTGAACAACGGGACTTGAAATAGAATTTTAGTTGTTTTATAAATAAATAATAATAATAATGCCAGAAAATCTTGGATGTTACGCATGTGATCATGCGTAATGCTGGGATAGTCGAGTAGGCAGAGGATTAGCATCGGGTCGTATATTAACTTGTGTATTGTGTGTATTATAGGTGTTAGGTCGAAAGGCGAGCACGGGGAGTTGGTGAATTCTAAAGATCATAGTGAATCGAGCAAAGGTGAGTTTCTATCGCCCACTTTTAAATGTTTTATTCTTTTGGGCATGAATGCATGCAACGTGCATCGTAGAGTATGCATTTATACGAAAGGGTTTTAATGTCATATTTTGCGCCATGAGTTGGTAGTTGTGTTTGTATGCGTATGATTTAGTATCACGTACCTAATGACGTGACTTTATATATTAAGTGTCATTTGATATTGTACTAATGTTTGTCGATGAGAAACTAGTCTAGCATTAGCCAGACGAAATGAGTTGCTCAAGCTTGATAGTAAGTCGGTGTTAGTCAGTCGGTGTCGTTATGACTGACGATGATCAGTTGATGAGCCATGATCGTGTGTGTCCTTGGACTAGACGACATGAGTTCGTGTACGTCGATATATTATAATATTCAAATGAACGATGATTTGCATGAGGAAACTATTATGACGAAAACTATTTTAATACACGTTCGGGACTTAATGTTCCCGAATAAATTACTAAAGAACTCACTCAGCGTAGCTGACTTTTAGCATGTGTTTCAGGTAAAGAGAAGGTGTGAGCTGACGGCTTTTAGATGGCGTTTGGTTACCGTGACCGTTGTGATGACATTTGTTTTCCGCTATGACGTTGAATTATTTAGATATTTATACTTGATTTCATTGTGTTTGAGATTTGGGTCGTTGACCACTGTTGACTGTTTGAATTCCGCTGCATTAAATTTAGGTTTATTTGATGTCATTTACTACTGTGCTTACGTGTTTGCCAACGTGTCGGGTCCCCGGGTTTGGGGCCTTACATGGCAAAGAACAAGCTGAAAAGACCAAAAAGTCGGACAATGCTTTGGTAGTGAATGACTTTGACTATAGCAATGAAATTGAAGAAGCTCAGGTTGAGGTGTGCAATGCTTTAGTTGCTAACACTTCATCTGCTCAGTTTGTGGTTCAAGGTATGGAAGCAAGCATGGTTGAAAAGTAAAAGAAAGAGGTGATAAGAAAGATCATCATTAAAGCTGACTCTATAGGTCCTGCTGCCCTCCTTAGGCAATTTGTTATTCAGGGAACCGAGAGTCAGGTTATTGACACTGAAGGAAGTGACTGAGAATGCCAACATCAAGCTCAAGGAAGCAGAGAATATGGTTAAAGAGAAGAAGGATAATTATCCTAGTTCTAGTTCAACGGATCGAGTTAACTCTCCGGAGAATGCTGACTTTGGAACTCAAACCAATGGTGATGGAAGCTCTAATCAAGGATGCATCTGCAAGAAAACTGATGATGAGCTGATTCCACCTAAGGTAAAATCTCGTCTCTGTTCCTCTTCCTGTGTTGACATGATAGTTCACTATCGCACTTTAAACCAACTTATCATTTGTGAAAAGGATGACGCTCTTGCCATTCTTGATCAAATCAAAAAGAGAGAGGTTACTCACAAAATCAGTTTAAACAAAGCTAATCAAGAAATCTAAATCCTAAAAGTGTTTGTTTATAGAAAAGAATTTTTAATAACTGATTTAACTGAAAAGTTAACATCTTCAAGAAGTGAAAATGTAAAATTACAAATCATTATTGACAAGTGGAATGTTAGCAAAAAGGTACAAGATACCATGTTGGATTGCCAACAGACTTCAAGTTATGCTAAAAAGGGAGTCGGGTATTTGGATTCTAATGATTTTGAGAGAAAACTGTTTCACCCTCCCACACATGGTCACTATGATCCCATTCCCTCTCCACATCCAGAAAATAATCTTGCAAAATTATTTGTTCCCACTACTAATGTAAATACTACAGGTTTAAAAGTACAGGATAAGGATGTAAGGGATGATTATGGTGCTGGATTAGGTCACAAGTACTGGAACCGAGAATCTGTTTTGTTTTCTTTTCTAAATTCCCAGAATTCAGAGCTATGTAATTCGAGCTATGTTGATAGTAGTAGTGAAACTTGTTCTAGGATAATTAACTCTAGTAATGACTATTATGGACACAATAGTTGTAATGATTTATCTTCTATGAATGATGCATGTTTTAATGATTTAATTGATATTGTGTCAAGAAATCAGTTTGAAAGATTTATGACAGAAGATATTCCAGTTTTCACACCTGCCTCAACAAGTCAAAGTGAATGTCAAAGTGATTCCGAGTTTTTGTCAACAAGAAATGATGATGAAAGTGTATATGATTCAGATAGATCAATTACATCAATTGAATCATAAAATAATCTGACGGCATCACTCCACAAAGTAACAGAATTGAACCAGATCAAGGATCTTCAATCATGACCAGTGATCAAAGCAAAAGCAACCTCTTAAAGGCAAAAGCAGAAAGCAAATAAAAATGCCAGTTCAGCAACAATCATTCTCATCATCTTATCAACCACCACATAGAAGAAAATCTTATAAACATGTGAATTGTTTCAGTTGTGGGAAGGGAGGTCATTGTAAGACCCCAACCCGGGCATCCTACAGTTGGTTCTTATAACGGGTTATTCTCATTTAAAATCCATTTATTATTCAATCAAATTACATTTGAAGTCTTTCTATGAACATTAATTACAATTTAATGTCATTAGGTTTACCTCACGAATGCTTACACACCAATCTGAGTAGCACCGCTCTAAAGCCAAGATACGTTAACCATAAACCAACCTGTTGGAGCATGTTATGTGATAACAAGCCTTGTAATAGATTAGTCTTTATGTTTATGTTTTGTATGTTTTGTCTTGTAATTTTTTAAGTTTGCACAGGCGAACTTAACATGTGCGCTAGAACTAAAGATGGCGAACATGATAAGTTCTCCTGAACCATTGGTATTGTCTATAAATAATGCAGTAGTTGTTCTCATTTGTAATATTCTGTATTTTCTAGAACTACTATGTGTGTGCTGTTTACAGATTGAATACAAGAAGCTTTTTATGAAATCTTATCTTGTGTGTGATTGTAGTGCGTGTGTGAGTATTTGAGACGTATGTAAGCGTTAGGATTCCACACTTCGTATACGTATCATGTGTTTTACAGTAGAGATCGATCGGTAGACTCGCTAGGACTTACAAGTGGTATCAGAGCCATTGCTCTTGATTAGCTACTGTTGTTTAACATTGTTTCGATTGATTTTACACAACAAGATGAAGATTTTCTGAAGTTTCTGTGTTCTTAAAGTTCTTAGTGATTTTGGAAGTGGATTTTGATTGAATTCTTCATTTTTGGTGTTGTTTTACTAAAATTGATCCGATAGAAGTGTTCTCATTCATCATTTGAATCCTACGGAAAGAATTTCTCTAATTCCTTCAAAATCGAGAGATAAGGAAATTTTACAATCTGTTCGTGTGTTTGGGTGTTAGAACTTTCCTCCTTGTTCTTCAGCTGAAGCAGACGAACTTGTCTGAACAGTTACGAGCGAACTTGTCAAGCGAACTTGTTAAGTTCGCTATACTTCACTTGATCGAACTTGTTAAGTTCGCTATAGGAAGAAACTTGTCAAAATTTTCTAAGTGTTGAATTGTTCCAAAGATGTCTACTCCTAATCATGTGAGTGTGAACAATGTGACTCATTTGTTGAATCATGAGAATGAGATTGGTACTCCAACCAAGCCACTTAGGCTTATGAATCTCAAAGACTATTCTAATTGGAAAAGTCAGTTTGAGAATTATGTGAATATCAATGACACAAGTTTATGGATTCCTATTAGTGAGGGTTATGAGTATCCTGTTCATCGTCATACGGGTGTGTCGGATACACCAAAACCAGTTTCAGCTCTTAATTATGACGAAAAGAAACTATATGATCGTGAAAAGAAAGCTCTTGCAGCTTTATCTATGTGATTACCACTGGACATCTACCATACTTTCAAGAAGTTTAAGACTTCTCGTGAACTTTGGGAAGGTTTAGCTAAGAAATGTGAGGGTAGCACTGATATCAAGAAGAGAAGAAAAGAATTGTTAAAGAAACAATTTAGTGTTTTTAAACATTTTGATGGTGAATCTGTGGATGATCTCATGTCAAGATATTATCATCTTCTAAGTGAAATGGTTAACAATGACATTACTTACAAAAACAAGAAGAATCTTGAAAAGTTTTTGGATGCTCTACCAGCTCATTTTGAGATGTACACTATTGTGATAAAAGAACAATCTGGATTTGATGATCTGAGTCTTGAAGATTTAATGGGAAAGATTCAATCTTATGATTTGAACAAACAGAAGAAAGATACACTCTATCAAGATCCAAGCATTTATTTTGGCAAAGGTACATCGACACAGAAATCTGGTGGAGTTGCATTATTTACTAGAGAGTCTTCTGAAAGTCCAAAAGAAAGTTCTTGTCAAGATAGTGCATGCTTTGTTGCCTCTAGTTCTGGATGTTCAAAACATAGTAAGAATGAAAGTCATTGTTGTTCTACAAAGGTGTCTTCTTCAGCAGCTGATGATATTATGGCTATGAAAACTTTATTGGTGGCAAGATCACTGATCCAGATATGATTGAGGAGGATTTTAAACAGTTGGATAAAGATGCTTTGGAAGAAATGAATATTCAGTGGAATATGGCATTATGGATGAGACAAGGCAAAGATCACTTGAAGAGAACTTGGAAGAAGTTCATTGGAGCATCAAGTAAGACTAAGAAGAGTTTGGATAAATCTAAAGTCAAGTGCTATAATTGTCAGGAGTTTAGTCACTTTGCTTGGGAATGTACAAAACCAAGAACTCAGAATCAAGGATCCTCAAATAGTTAAGGCAATCAAAACAAGTAGAATACTTCCACATCCTTAATTTCTCAACAGGATGAAAATTATGATTGGGGTATTCATTTGGAGGGTATTGTTGCTCATGTTAGTCAAGCTTTTCGAGTTGAAGTTCATCATGAAGATGGAAGTGAAAGTAGTTCTTCTGATGGTGACTCTACAGATTTTGGGAGTTTAAATGAAAGTGAAGAGTCAGTTTCTCAGAAAAGTGAACCGAAGTTTTCAAATGAAGATTTGCTAAATGATGGAGCTGCTGGAAAGGTTACAAAAAATATTGCTAAGATGTTAGCTGAGGGAAATGCATTCATGGAAGATACTAAACAGGTACAGCAGGTTAATTCTTGTTTGAAATGTATCAATTTTGAATTCAAAATTACGAGATTGTGTGATGACAACACAAATCTCATCTGTAACATGAAAGCAATGTACACATCAAAACAAACTTTAAAGGAAAACGAAACAATTTTGAAAGCTAAAATTGAATCTTTAAAAGATGACATTAAAGTTTTGCAAATCAAAGTTAATGAACAAGCATTTCATCTCGATGTGTCATACTCTGAGTATGAAAAGAAAATTAATGAACTTGCTGTGTCACAGACAGAAGTAACAAAATTGTTACGAAAGCTTGAGGGTTATAAGAATTCCAGTTTTTTGTTGGAATATTATAATGAAAAACCTTCGGGTGCAAAGGTTATTGGAGGGGTTGGTTCTTGTCCTTCTTTTGATGACACAGATATTGGGGGGAGGTGTTGGGTATTGTCCACCTTTTAATGAGAATTATACCCCGTGTCTGACTGAGGATGTATCGGTTGAAGATTTGGAACCCAAACTGTGTTGAATATTAATCCTGTTACTGGTGAGGTTATGATATATGATGATTCAACTGATGATGAAGTTTTTTATTCAAATAAGGTTGAAGGTACAATGAAAGAGTGTAAGTATGTGGAACCAGTTGTAGTGAAAAAGGTGACCAGAGATAGATGCATCCTGACTGAACGATGAGATGATTGAACAATCAAAACCTAAATCTACTTATAAACCAGTTAAACCTTTTGTAAGTGGTGGTTTTGACTCTCAAGAAACCAACAAGATTGAGAAACTCTCAACTCTTGAATTTTTTATAAAGAAAGTTGAAAAAGAAAATCAACAGGTTGTTCAATCTTCCAACACTACTTCTTAGAATTCATCATCTAGTCCAATCAAGGTTCAGAGGGAGAAGTATGTTAGAGTATACAATGAAAAACGTGCTTGCTTTCATTGTGGTACTATTGGTCATATATGTAAGTCCCAGCGGGTCTAACGATCGATCTCTACTGTAAAACACGTGATACATACACGAAGTGCGAAATCCTTACGTATACGTATGTCTCTAACACTCACACACGCAATGCTATCACACAAGACAATATATCATAAAATGCTCCTTGTATTATCAAAAAACAGTACACACAGAGTAGTTCTAGAAAAATACTGAAGTTACAAATGAGAACAACTCTTGAACTATTTATAGACAACACAAACTGAATCAGGCGAACTTAATAAGTTCACCACCTTTAGTTCAGACGAACTTGTTAAGTTCGCCTCAACTAGAACATATTAAGTTCACCTGTGCAAACTTAAACTATTATAATACAAAACAAACAAAACATTAAACATAAAGACTAAACTATACAAAGCTAGTTGTCACAAAACATGAACCAACAGACTCCCCCTTGACAACAACTTGGTCTTTATCTTCAAGTCTTGTTCTTCCAATTCTTTGGCAACGAGCCCCCTACACATATCCTGTGTTTCAAACACACATATAACACCATCTTATGTTGTAACGCCTGCTCTCTGCTTTCATCAGTATACATGATCTCTCTACGCTTTAGCATCTTCTGATTAGACCTTGAGAAGTTAACAAGGTTCATAGCATCAAAGAATCTCACTATAACCTTGCCACTCAAGTCTTCTATCACTGCTTCATCCGTATACACATCTACGTACCACCATTTAAGATCATGTAAACAATCATAAGCAATTATCTTCAACGGAATCTTCGATACTGATCTCACTGATTTGAACTTGCATCTCCAAGTTACCTTTTGAGTAACTGGATCAACATATTTCAATCTTTTACCCTGTTGAGGTTTCAACCTTTCATATTTTCCAGATCCGCCTTCTATTCTTATCAACTTGGCAATTGAGTCAGCTATTCCATTATTCGATCTGTTAATCAAGGGTTTAGTTGATAACCCATTGACTTCACATCTTGGTAAAGAATTAAAGTATTTAAGCCTTGGCTTCAAATACTGAACTCCATCTGATCTTTTCAAATCGAATAACTTGAACTCAGCCTCATAAAACCAACTTATTATCCTTCCTGAGCATTTTTCTTTGTTCACATATCTCTGCTTTTGGACTGATGCCACTGGAGCAACTGGTAACTTATCTCTCCAGCTCTTCACCATCTCCACCCATTGTGCCTTTGTCATACCTGTATTCTTGTACATCTCAGTATCTTTAGGCATACTTTCAGCAGAGTCAGTGTTTTGTTTATCTTGATTAAGATCATATTCATCAGATTCTGCAGCTCCTTCTGATAACTCTTCAGGAATACATCATCTTCAAAAACATCCATATTTTAATTAAACCTTCACACCCTTCGTAAACAACTTTCTGATTATCACACTCCACCTATACCTCAACAATCTCTCATTCCTCTAACCCTTCTTCTTCGGTATCATCATCATCAGAAAGATCATCCAAATCAATCAAATATTCAATTTTGTCAGCTTCATCCATATCAGAATCTTCAAAGAACAAAGAATTATCTAACATGTCAGAATCAGTATCTAACATGTCAGCATCATTATCTTCATTATCACCACTAGTCATCATATTAGCTCCCACAATAATCTCCGACTCCCCCTGAATTAATGAAGGATTAGTTGCAGCGTGTTGACGCTCACCCAAACCATCACCAATACTTGGATCATCATCATCATCTGGATTCTTCTGAATACCAATACTATGACAAGTAGTTTTATCTTTATGAGCCTTCTCCCCCTGAGCATCAAGATGCTCAACCAATTGATTGATAAGGATTTGCATTTCAGCAAGTACCTTGTTTTGATCATGAATTATCTGAGCACGCTGGGCTTCACTAGCTAGTAAAGCATCTACTTGAGATTGTAAGCATGAAACCTGTGTTTACAAGGCTTGTATACGTTCACCACTCACATCTCTTGTAGAAGGACCAGCCTCATCTTGTGGTTTAGATACAGTAGGGGTCACCTGAGGACTAGGAGATTGTGAAGGAATAGGAGTTACAATCAAAGAATCAACAAACTCTCTATCCATAGCAGATTGAGCAGCATTAATAGCCAAAGCCATCAATTTAGGTCATTTTGGTACAGGAGCTTCATCATCCTCAAAACTGGATGTTTCATCTTGTAATTTCCTTTTTCCAAGTACTGTATTGGGAGGAGGACCCAGTACAGACTTGCGTCTTGGAAGATTCACATTCTTCTTCACTAGAGACTTTTGACGGTTAACATACATCTTTTTAGGAACCCTAGGAACTTTAGCCAAATGAGCATAGTGCTCAGGACTAAATTCCTTGCAACTTTCGTCAACAGTACCAGCATCACCAGATTCAGAAGAACTAGTACTCGTCTCTGCAACTTCTACTTGTTCAACATGAGGTTCATTAATTTCAACATTCACATCACCTCCATCATTACCACCATCATCATCATTATCACTATCATCATCTCCATCAGCATTCTCATCACCATTGTTATCACCATCATTACCATCATCACCATCATCACCGTCACTTTCAGTCCCCACACTATCATTATCATCACCACCTTCCTCATCCTCTTCCTCCTCTTCTTGATCGTCAGCCGGAGGTAATTCCAAGACAGGATCATCATGTATCCAATTGTTGTTTGGCGGTGCAACATAAGCAGGGTTGTTTATGTGCACAAACAAAGGTGTAACAACTGGAATTAACGCCGGATTTTGCTGTTTGATATTCATACAATTTGTAAAGATCCTTTTTGTCATTGGAGTTAAAGTCAATCTTGGATTCAACGGTGGTAAATTTGGAATCAAATGATTCAAGATAACCTACAAGAATCGAGGGTACATTAAGAAACCCTGACCCTCAGGTGGTGTAATGTGCATCACCAACTCCCGGTAGATGTATAAAGCAAAGTTGAATGGTTTATTAAAAGTTAAAGCTACCATTGCAGCTTGTAAAGATGTCTTCAACCCATCTGTTCCAGCTTTCCTTGGTGATAAACATTGAATAATCACATACATGAAGTACCGCCATTGACCAATAAGACCACCTTTACATGCTTGGGAATCATTTGGTCTTCCACTATAGCCCATTCTTTGGAAACAACCCATAAATAGAGTATTCGACAATCCAATAGGGTCGTTATTCTCACCACCCAAAGCAAGAGCTGTTCTGAAAACTTGAGCAGAAATAGCAATTTCTTGATTATTCACTGTAGCTCTAATTACATGTGGATCAACATCAGTATCTTGTTGTGCCGTCTCCCAGAATTGTTGAATATATTGCAAGCTAATATGTGGATTAGCCAAGAGGGCAACTCTCAATCTTGATTGATTCAGGAAGTTTATTATTTCTTGATAATTTGCAGCTTCTGCTAACTCCGAATCAAGCAATGCTACCTGATTATGTTTATATTTCACACGACGATCCATAACCTGCTCAAAAGATATGATTAGACATTGACAATTTTTCAAAAGAAAAAAAAACAAACACAAAATGATAAAATAACAAAGTAAAAAAAATTTAAAAAAAAATCACAACCTTGAAAACATTGCTAAGTCTTTTCAACACTGATCCCCTAGGCTAAGTTAACATGTTAGCTTAGAGTTACAAGAGGCGAACTTAGTTCGCTCACATCTTCGAACAGTCACACAAACTCCAACTCAACCAAATCGATGTTGTAACCACAAATTAGCCACACACAGAGATATACCAACACCCGATTATCAATTAACAACAACCAATTTTATTTTTTATACACTTGATGATGATGATCACATGGCGACAGATGATAATAAACACCAATCTGAAACTCATGATTCTGAATGAATCACTGGATGGATTGAGATGATGTTACCTTCGATGGATTCGCAACTAAATTTCGATATAAACAATAGTACAAATTTCCACCTTTACTTACAAGAGATCAGAAACAGGAAATCAATACACAACTTTGAGAAACTCGCTCGCTAAGTTCGCAGAAGTCAAGAAAGAGTAAAGTAGTCATGTTCGCTGAATCATATATATATATACTCCTCAGGTTAAGTTCGCTTGAATCTAGCGAACTTAACAAGTTCGCCCCTCAGGCGAACATGTCATGCGAACTTACCAAGTTCACCTATTCAACACTTGCCAAAAATTGAGATTTATCATTTTTCACTTCTTTCCGACAAACCGATCATATTGCAACCTGTATACAACTTAATCCAAAATAATTAAGAATTTCTCATGGAAGATAGAAAAAAAATCTTTTTGAGTTTTTCAAGAAATGCTTTCTAAACAAGTAAAGAACATATAGAAAATCTAAAATTAAAATCTTTTTGGTTTTTCTCTATACATAGAATCACATATTTTTGGTCGAACACTGCGAGTAAGAAGATCATATCAGTATCTTTGATGTATCACATACCCATTCTAAATATAATATCCCTAGCAGATCTAAGGGTTGACCTATGACATTCTGCATATTTCACAGATACTTTGCTCAACAAACAAGCAATTTTTTTTACAACATTCTATCATAACTCACACATCATATTTTCATACACTATCAAATCTTTTGAAATGTCTATTCAAACACTAACAGCTCACAGATATCACATCTTTCTTTTTCATGTTCTTTGAATATTGACCTTTTCCTTTTCAGAAATTCATGAAATGATATGCGATAAACTTCAAAGTAAACAGGATCAAATCATGACATGCTAACTTATTCATACCGAATTTGCAATAAACTACATGTTAATCCAAGTTGTTAGCATTATAAGATTTGAAACTACAAGCGTTTTTATCCCAATTTCTTGTGAGTTAGTACCATTTATATGAAAACAATGTGTACCCCACAAATATGCTAACAGAAATGTAAATTGCACTATCTTCAAGACATATTGAGACTTATGTAAAGTTTAGATCAATTTCCAGGATGAGACTATCTCAATTAGCACAGAAAAAGAACCAGATCCCGAAGGATATATTGAATCAGAATGATTCAGAATCGAATGATTCATATAGCTTGGTTTTGGATAAAATATCATGATTCAGTAGTAACAGTGAGATTGTACCAATGGAATTAATCAACAATAAGATTGATCAAGGAATCGATTGATTCAATGACATAAGGTAACGTGATCCAACTGTTATCTGGATATATTCAATGGAATCAAGATAATTGATCCAAGGGTGAGTATATGTTCCAACAGATGTTGTCAGAAACATATCTTAGTCGAACTTCACATTCCATGTTTTTCGGGGCATGGGCAGTGAAGTGAACTGAAAAATTGTGCTAATCAATATAGTCCGATACTGGTCTCTTGAAATACTTGAAGTCTCATATTTTTTATCAGATAATGATCTTTTAACACACACACCCGGCATACCATGGGTTCAAATCACAATAGTGACATAGACCATTTTGTTTTCACACTACTAATGGACTAAAAACGCTTCTAGCCTACTGACAATTCAAATTACATGCAAATATCCAAATTAAAGATTATATATAGCAATGTCAGACAATCATGAAGCTATCATTTCCTATTAATGCAGACTAAGAAGTTTAGATCAAATCATATAAGCACAAACATAAATACAGACACCATGTAGTCAAACTATGGTCATGTGTATGTGATCACCTACTGATGTACTATCATTTCTTCTTTAACTTCAACCAGTGCCAATTTTATCTTTTTTAAATTTGTTTGGGTTTTTTAGAAAGCAAGTAAACTAGTAAAAAAAATAAAGCAGAAAACTATTTACTTTAAATAATCTAGAAAACTAAAAGAAAAACTTCCATGAAAAACCTTTTTGAAAAACTTGTCACGTTGGATTAAGCATACCAAACATTTGAGTAAGAAATTCAAACCGTGAACGATCGAACGCTTTGGTAAACAAATCAGCAAAATTGTCATTTGTGTGAACTTTCACCAATTCAATCAGCCTTTTCTCTGCACAGTCACGAATGAAATGATGTCGAATCTCAATGTGCTTCGTCTTTGAATGTTTCACGGGATTTGTTGTGATCGACATGGTGGCTGTGTTATCAATCATCATTGGTGTCCCTGTGAAGTTAAAACCATAATCCCTGAACTTCTATTGAATCCATAGGATTTGGGAACAACAACTGGCTGCTGTAATATATTCTGCCTCACAAGTTGAAATTGCAACCGAGGTTTGCTTTTTGCATTGCCAGGACACAAATCTATTCCCTAAGAATTGACAACCACCAGACGTTGATATTCTGTCCAAACCGCAACCTTCGTAATCTGAATCTGTAAAAGCTTTAAAATCAAAGTCAGAATTAATTAGATACCATAATCCTAACCTTGGTTTACCCTTTAAGTATCGAAAGATCCGCTTTACATAAATCTAATGAGATTCCTTCGGCTTAGACTGAAATCTTGAGCACAAGCAAACTGCAAACATAATATCCGGACGTGACACTGTCAAATATTTCAAAGACCCGATCATACCTCTGTATAATCGACAATCCACCTCTTTCCCTTTCAGGTCAGAATCTAGTTTGTGATTAACTGGAATTGGAGTGTTGAAAGCTGAAACATTTTACATAGCAAACTTTTTCAGAATATCAGCAACATACTTTTTCTGATGAATATAAAAACCATCTTCCATTTGATCATCTTGAAGACCCAAAAAGAATGATAATTCTCCCATGCTACTCATCTCGAATTTCAACTTCATCACTCTTTCAAAGTCTTTACACATATCGACATTTGTCGATCCAAATATTATGTCATCAACATAGATTTGAACAAGTAATAAATCTTCCCCATGCTTTTCTGATGAAAAGGGTAGAATCAATTTGACCATGCTCAAATCCATTCTCAAGTAAATGCACCGACAAAGTTTCGTACCATGCCTGAGGAGCCTGATGAAGACCATATAACGCTTTATCCAGTTTAAACACCTTGTTAGGGAACTTGGGATCTTCAAAACCAGGCCGTTGTTTCACATACACCTCTTCTTTTACCTTTCCATACAGAAAAGCACTCTTGATGTCCAATTGAAAAACTTTGAAACCCTTGAATGAAGCATATGCAAGAAACAAACGTATTGCCTCAATCCTCACAACTGGAGCGTAAATTTCAATGTAATCAACTCCCTCTTGCTGATTAAATCCTTGGACAACAAGTCTTGCCTTATTGCGTACCACAACACCACGATCATCACGTTTGCATTTGAATACCCACTTTGTGCCAATAGATCTTGAGCCTTTGGGTAAGTCAACCAAATCCCAAACATGTAATTTATCAAATTGAGCCAATTCTTCTTGCATGGCCTCAATCCAACAATCATCATCTAATGCCTCCACCACAGTTTTAGGTTCTGTTTGAAAAATAAAGCAAGCATGTAAACATGTCTCCAAGATACCTGTATCCATAATTTGAGCATATAAACATGAATTTTTAGCAAGTGTACGATGCCTCGTTTGCACACCCGCATGCAAATCACCAATAATATTGTCAGTGGGATAATGCTTATGCACTCGAGACTGAGGAATATCTGAAACTTGAATAACAGCATCAAGATTAGAAGGAAACTCCCCCTCAACAGATGCCGATGCTGATGAATCATCAACTATGTTCTGAATATCATTAGAAGACTCCTGAAACACAACCTCATCATCAGTGTCATCCTGTTGTGTTGTACCCGAAGTTGAAGCTACATTCGGGTTAACTAAAGGAGTATCCACAATCGGAATAACCGAACGAGGATCGATAGTTGAATCGTCATTGCAGTAGGACTGATAAAGTATGGCAGCTTCATCTGGAGAAATTGCAGGAGTAATATTGAAAGATCTGAATAAAGCATTATAATCAAAAGCCCAAGAGGGTCCTTTTGTCACACCCCAACCGACGGCGGAAACGTCGGTGCTGGACATGTAGACTGTTCATGAGCACAAGGTTGACTAGATTTCAATATTTTAATCATCAAATTTAACTTCAAATAATTCAACACAACCAAATTCAAACATGTACATAAACGAAATACATAATAGTCTTTAATTAAATTTAGCTAAGTCCAAAGCCTATGTGTAGCATGCCTTGATCAAACTCACTCATTAGCACCTGAAAACATGAATAAAATAAAGTCAACTAAAAAGTTGGTGAGCATACACATGTTTGTATATAGATAACATATAGATTGTGAATAAACAAATCCTTCCATAACATGATAAAATAAGGCATTTATGGAGAGCAGCTATTGTGTAACCAAGTACAATCAAACATTTGTAACTAGCATGCAAAATTGTGTTGTCGGTAACAATCACCCCAATCTGGGTGGGTTTGTTAGACTCAATAGAACTATCATTGTTTACCATCGGGTTGAATAGTTAATGATTGCACATAAATTGCACACAAAAGTTAGCACAACTAGCACTCAGGCATAAAGCTCAAATTCCACACATGAATGTAAAGAGGATTTGTATTTGTGTAGTTTGTGTAAATGTAAGCAATAGTTTGTATAGTGTTCATGTTCCACCTCAAAAAGTGTAAAAGAGTAAAAGAGGCTATGTAATACTCACTTGATTCAAAAGGCGTAGCTAACACGAGAGACTAGATAGTAATATGATCCTTGTAATGCATAACGTTAACCTAGATTGGAATGTATATTGAATTAATAGTGTGCACAATAGTCTATGTCTAAGTCTAGGGTTGAATTGGACGTGTGTATAAAGTTAGTGGTTTGTTCTTGGAAGGTATTGCATAAAATGAAAGGTTTGAAATGGATATTTTTAGAACATTTTGATCAGCGTTTGAGTTTGAATAACTAAATAAATAAATTACAAAATTATTATTTATTTACTTAGTTATAAAAATAATGTAGGTATTAGGGGTAATTAAGTATAACTTAAATAAATAATTCTTAAATATAAATTAAATAAATAATTTTTACCTTATTTATTTATTTATAGAATATGTAACCTAGTCTTTTAGTTATAAAGATATATCGAGTGTTTTATATTAATTATAATTTAATAATTAACTTTTGTTAATCTATTTTTATAAATATGTGTAAATACAATTTTGTAGATTTAAATGTATAACTTCTATTTATTCTAGAAATAGGCATTTGATCTTTTTAAATAAGGTTAATATATATCTTTATAAAATCAATTATTTTTATTTGAAAATTCATTTGGAATGCTTATTGATTTTAAAATATAAATTTTAGTATTCTACCAAGATTTTCTCACACACACGACCGTGCTTGGGACAAGGCACGATCGTGCTAGAACCACGGGCATGACCGTGCTAGTCAGGGCATGACCGTGTTGATCAAACAGAAGACATAACTAAGATGTTCACTAGGCACGACCGTGTCTAGGGTTCTGAGGCATGACCTTGTCTGGCTAACAGGCACGATCAGGTCATGTATGGGGCACGACTGTGCTCGGATAGGCACGACCGCGCTAGTAGATTAGCGCGACCGTGTCTGACTAATTTCAGGAACAAATCGATTAAATCTTATAATATTAACATTGGAAATCATGGGGCTTTCACCCATTAGGTTATTACGAGTCTTTTTGTATAGATTAATTGTATTTAAAACATCTCCAAAGTAGTATTCGATTAACCCATTTTAGAACGAACCCTAGATTCGGGTTCGTGTTAATTTCGCTATTGTAAGCCCCAATTGAGTTGGGGCTTTTGATCTATAGACTAAGTCAAATGTGTATGAGGTTTCAATTACCCGAAAAGACGATGAATCGATAGCGTACGGTAGAGGCGAGTTCCGGCGTCAACGGGTTTGATTTCCGGTGCTCTTTGCTGCAACTCCGGCTAAATCATTGTGTCCAGAAGTTTTAGAGAGGATCGAGTAGTGTGTGTCGTTTGTTTGCTTGAGAGAATTAGTATCGAAATGGAAGAATCGATGGTCTCGTGAAATGATTTGACGGTATTGGTATAATTAGAATAATTCGTCGTAAATATAGTGATTAAAATCTTAATTGGGTTCGTTAATGGTAGAAACGTGTGGAACGGTTACGAAATCAAACGATTCTGCGATTAAAGGCTGCATTTACGTTTCAACTGACGAGAGGCGCGACCGTGCCAATGAGAGGCGCGACCGTGCCAGAACGAGGCGCGACCGTGCCTATTAGGGTTTCTGGTTATTTATAAAATCAGTCCTTGTAAATTTCATTATTGACAGATTTGTATGAATATGAACGTATGTAGAATTTAGTAGGATATACTCGTGTAAAATTTGCGGATTTGCATTGAAACATAGTATTTAATTGTTGGTACGAATAAAACAAATCAGTGTATTAGAATTGGATTTGAAATGTAAGTCGAGTTTGTAAGCCACTTTCCCAATCCTTTCAAGGATCTTAAATGGACCCACATATCGAGGTGCTAACTTGCCTTTCTTTCCGAAACGGATTACACCCTTCCACGGAGACACCTTTAAAAGAATAAGGTCACCGGCTTGGAATTCCAAGGGTTTTCGTCGTTTGTCGGCATAACTCTTTTCCGACTACTCGCCACTCGAATGTTGTCACGGATTTGGATAATATTGTCGGATGTTTCTTGAATTAGCTCGGGACCGGTGATTTGTGCTTCACTAATCTCGTTCCAACAGATAGGAGAACGACATTTGCGACCATAGAGAGCTTCAAATGGAGCCATGTTGATACTCGTGTGGTAGCTATTATTGTAAGAGAACTCAATTAAGGATAAATGTGAATCCCAATTGCCACCAAAATCAATTACGCATGCTCTAAGCATGTCCTCTAGAGTTTGAATTGTACGCTCGGTCTGACCAAGTTTGGGGATGGTAAGCCGTGCTCAAATTCAATCGTGTGCCAAGAGCAGTTTGGAGAGATTGCCAGAAACGGGAGGTGAACCGAGCATCTCTATCGGATATTATGTTTAAGGGAACACCGTGACGGCTCACAATTTCGTCAATGTAAATTCAGGCCAATTTCTCAACCCTATAGTCTTCACGGATGGGCAAGAAATGAGCAGATTTGGTGAGATGGTCAATGATTACCCAAATGTTATCATAACCACTTGAGGTGCGAGGGAGTTTGGTAATGAAATCCATGGCTAAGTTCTCCCATTTCCACACGGGAATTTCCAGTTGTTCAAGTAGACCGGAAGGACGTTGATGTTCGGCTTTGACTTTGGAGCAAGTTAGACATTTGGCAACATAGAGAGCAATGTCTTTCTTCATATCGGGCCACCAATATTGTTGGTGAAGATCTTGGTACATCTTATCTTTTTTTGGGTAAAGGGTTACCCCGGTTCAAATTTATATTATCAACAAAACAACAAGCACAAGTAGTGAGGCTGAGAACCCCACTAGTTCACTATCCCGACATGCCAGGAAGTGTAAAACCAGCTCAAAAGCAAAACAACTCAAAAACACAACTAACAAAACCAAAACAAACTCTATACAATGACTAGAGACAGAAACAAATTAAAGTCTCTACATGCTCGGCAAGTTCCATTTCTCAAGCAAGCTCAAACCCGTCATAGAACTCTTGACCTTCACCGAAGCTAGCTTCAATCGAACCGTAGAAACAATAGCTTCACAAATCATAGGAATAGATCTTTTACGAGTTTTAAAAAGCCTCTCATTACGCTCTTGCCATATGAAATAAGCTGTCGCAGCAAGAAGTAAACGACCTATGACACTCCTCATCGACTTCTTATTAGGAACGGACATCAACCACAACACAATATCCTCCCACTTATTCGACCCAATCTGAATACCAGCCCAAGACTTTATAGAAGACCAAACCTGTATGGAAAATGAGCATTCAAAAAACAAATGGTCATGTGAATCTGGACCCGAGCAACACAGAGAACAGCAAAGCAGGTTTAAATTGGTAGCACCACCAACATCCCATTGCCTTAACTTGTCTTGAGTCTTTAATTTCTTCTTGCAAATCAGCCACGCAAGGAAAGCATGTCTTGGGATACAGTTGGCAAACCATACTATCTCCACCCAAGGGACTCTATGTTCATAAGATCTAATCGTATCCCACACAATCGAAGCTGAATATTCGTGCTCCACTGCATTAGAATCACGCCAAACAAAAGAATTTGGAACATCACAACGGATAGTAGGCGGCTGAAGGTTTATAAGCACCGGAAACAAATCAAGCCACGCTCTGGGCCACCTCCAAGAAACATTGTTCACAATATCAATAACCTTCGAATCAAGATTAAAACTAGCCCTGTGTATTTGACGGGGCGAGATGAAAGAACATAAAGGCCCTGTGAGGCCCCAAACCCGGGAGGCCCCACGCGTTGGATTTACTCATTCACAAACAGTTCTCAAACTAGAATATCAAATAACGCAGCAGAAAATTTCATTTCAAACATAACATTACATCGTTTAACATGCGGAAGCGTAACATTTTCAAATACATGTACATAACAAAAACAACTCGTAACGGGATGCCAGTCTTCATATCATCCGGGTAACTCCTCAAGACGCCCAGCATCACCGTCCATCATCATAACTTCCTTAACCTGAATGTGCATACTAAAAAGGTCAGCTACGCTGGTGAGTTCTAGTTTTAACGTAAAACATTAACATCAAATATTTGCCAAAAACATAACATCATACTTCATTTAATAAAAGCGTACATAAAACATGCAATAACTTAACATCATCAAAACATCGTAGCATAACATCGTAACAATAGTCAATATGAACCGAATCTGCGCCTTCTCGTAACCGTCAAATCCATACATCGCATACCAGCGGATGAACTTAAGGCTCGCTACCTCTAAGTCATCCGTCATCCAGGTCTCCTAAGGCTCGTTACCTCTAGGTGGACCATACACACGTCTCCTAAGGCTCGTTACCTCTAGGTAGACCATACACACGTCTCCTAAGGCTCGTTACCTCTAGGTAGACCATACACACGTCTCCTAAGGCTCGTTACCTCTAGGTAGACCATACACACGTCTCCTAAGGCTCGTTACCTCTAGGTAGACTAAACATACCATAGGCAATATTTCCCCGCAAGGAATAGTACCTTCCATCGGGATCCCGGTAATCCCATGGGCGACCGTCGTCACCCCATCCTCAACCAGTTGTACAACCGTTAGCCAGCCACAAAGGCCCCCCGTAAGGTAAGGCCAATACATACATACATACATACTCTAGCTCCCGTAGGAACTCGTGGCAGATTCGTTCATTCGTGACTTTCATAAAAACCTTTACCTCGTTTTAGTTAAAGCATTCGTACGTTTTATTAAATAACACTTCATTCGTAAACCTTTCACAACTTCGTTTGGCAAAATATTTTATAAACCTCATCTCGTAAACCTCGTTTCGTAAACATCTCATTAACTCGTTTCGTCTTCCCCTTTCGGAAGCATCGTTCATAAACCTCGTTTCGTAAACCTCGTTTCATAAACCTCGTTTCGTAAACCTCGTTTCATAAACCTCGTTTCGTATGTATGCACACCAGCCCAAAACATTTAATTAAAACATTAAAAGAAGGGCTTCTAGAACTCACCTTATAAGCTAGTCTCGGTTGTCCTAAACAAAGGTCCAACAACGTCACTTCCGATCTGAATTGATTAATTAAATACACATCAGACCTAAATCCCGACTCTAACGGTTTACTCGTTCTGTTACAGGTGAATACACTGACTTCACTTACTGATGCAGACCTATCGAAACTACTTAGTTTCGACAGGTGCAGGCCCATCGAAACTTCTAGTTTCGATACCTGCAGGCCCCTCAAAACTTCTAGTTTCGACACCTGCAGGCCGCTCGAAACTCTAGTTTCGACACCTGCAGGCCGCTCGAAACTTCTAGTTTCGACACCTGCAGGCCGCTCGAAACTCTAGTTTCGATACCTGCAGAACTCAGCTATCTTCCCCGTGAAAAACCCTAACTTTCGCAATGCAGGTCCGACCTGGTCAAGATCCGGACTTTTTACATTCAAAACGTGTATTTTCCCTTCGTGATTCCAGATTTATAACCCTTTCCTCATTTGGTTTATAAAAACCCGTCATTTTCCCGAAAATACCCGAAAACCCAAAAACGAACAAAAACTCAGATTTGGTTCGGGTGTTACCTGATTTCGAGATTCTGATCCGGAGGTTTTGCTCACGAGCTCAGTAGCAACAAGCTCCTTCAATCTCGGGTCGATCCGCCAACTTTCTCTCTCTACGGTTTCTCTCTCTAGATTCTTGCAAATGAGAGAAATGGTGTGTGTGTTGGCTATTTAAAGGGAGGAAACCCCCCCCTTCCTTCAAGTTTGCCGGCACAACCGGCCCGGCCCGTTACGCCTCGTTCTTTTATCCCGTTCGTCCCGGTTCAACCCGTTATTTAAAATCCTCATTTATTTTGGGATGTTACAAGTCTACCCCCCTTACAATAGGTTTCGTCCCCGAAACCTATCATAAGTCAAACAGTTGAGGGTACGACTCCTTCATTTCCGTCTCCGTTTCCCATGTAGCTTCCGATCCCTTCCGGTGCTTCCACTGGACTTTAACCAACTGGATAACTTTGTTACGTAAACGTTTCTCTTTCCTGTCTAGGATGGCCACAGGTTCTTCGATGTAGTTAAGGCTGTTGTCGACCTCGATGTCCGTAAGTGGTACGTGAGCCGATTCATCCGCCAAACACTTTCGCAAGTGTGATACATGGAAGGTAGGATGAATCCCACTTAACTCATCAGGCAATTCCAACCGATATGCGACTTCACCAACCCGTGCCATAATCCTGAATGGTCCGATAAACCTCGGACTTAACTTTCCTCTCTTTCTGAATCGTATGATTCCCTTCCAAGGCAACACTTTCAACATTACTCTATCCCCAACATTAAACTCAATAGGCCTTCGTCGTTTATCCGCATAGGATTTCTGACGATCTTGGGCGGCCTTCATGCGTGCTTTGATCTGATCAAACCTTTCCGATGTTTCTTTAACGACTTCGAGACTTCCCAATTCCTTCTGTCCAATCTCACCCCAACAAACCGGGGTCCTGCATCTTCTCCCATACAACATTTCATAAGGCGGCATGCCTATCGTCGTGTGATAACTGTTGTTGTAGGAGAATTCGGCTAATGGCAGATGACTGTCCCAACTGCCACCAAAGTCGATAATACAAGCACGAAGCATGTCCTCCAACGTCTGAATGGTCCTTTCGGTCTGACCATCCGTTTGCGGGTGGTATGCCGTGCTGATATTAAGTCTCGTACCCATCGCCTCGTGAAATCTTTTCCAGAACCTCGATGTGAATCGTGTGTCCCGGTCGGATACAATCGTTAAAGGCATCCCGTGCCGTGCTACTACTTCATTAATAAATACTTCTGCTAATCTTTCCGACGAGAACGTCTCGCGAATAGGTAGAAAATGAGCACTCTTCGTTAAACGGTCCACAATTACCCAAATGGTGTCATGACCTTTAGCTGTGCGAGGTAGCTTGGTTATGAAGTCCATAGTAATGTGTTCCCACTTCCATTCCGGTATCTCAAGTGGTTGAATTTTCCCATACGGTTTCTGGTGTTCGGCCTTCACTTGTGAGCAAGTCAAGCACTTGCTTACGTATTTCGTCACTTCGTGTTTCATCCCAGGCCACCAGTATTCCTTCTTCAGATCTTGGTACATTTTGTTGGTACCGGGATGGATAGAGTAACGAGACTTATGAGCCTCATCCAAGATTTTGGTCCTAAGCTCGCCACCCATAGGTATCCATACTCGACCAAAACGTGTCCTAACACCAAGGGTGTTATATTCTAACTTATCCTGTTGGCCAACCATCCTTTCCTTCTTTATGTTTTCCCCCTTTAGTGCCTCTTCTTGAGCCTTTTCAATTTCCCTCATCACATCCGACGTTACCACCATTTGGCAAGCTTTCACTCTAATAGGAGCAGGCACATCCTTCCGGCTTAGAGCGTCAGCCACCACGTTTGCTTTTCCAGGATGGTACATGATTTCACAGTCATAGTCTTTCAAAAGTTCCAACCATCGCCTCTGCCTCATATTTAACTCCTTTTGCACGAAGAAGTACTTCAGACTTTTGTGATCGGAGTATATGGTAAACTTTACCCCATAGAGGTAGTGCCTCCAAATTTTTAATGCAAACACAACAGCAGCAAGTTCCAAATCGTGAGTCGGATAGTTGACTTCATGAACCTTCAGCTGTCGTGATGCGTATGCGATCACTCTTCCACGTTGCATCAGCACACACCCCAACCCCTGACCCGAAGCGTCAGAGTATACCACCAGGTCTTCATTGCCCTCGGGAAGGGCCAAGACTGGAGCTTGGGTTAGCTTTTCTTTTAACTCCTTAAATGCCTCATCCTGCTTCGGACCCCATTCGTACTTTTCTTCCTTTCGTGTCAACTTTGTCAATGGCGAAGCTATTTTCGAGAAATCCTGAATGAATCTCCGATAGTAGCCTGCCAACCCTAAGAAACTGCGGATCTCCGTTGGCGTCTTAGGAATATCCCAGTCCCTTACCGTCGTTATCTTTGCTGGGTCTACCATAATGCCGTTCGGGTTAATGACGTGACCTAGGAATTGGACTTCCCTAAGCCAGAACGCGCATTTGGAGAACTTAGCATACAACTTCTCCTTCTTTAGAGCTTCCAACACTTCCTTCAAATGACAAGCGTGATCACCCTCATTCTTGGAGTAGACGAGGATATCATCAATGAACACAATTACCGATCGGTCCAGCATCGGTCGACACACCCTATTCATCAAATCCATGAACGCTGCGGGGGCGTTCGTCAATCCGAAAGACATTACGCGGAAGTCGAAATGTCCATAACGCGTGCGAAATGCAGTTTTCGGTATGTCTTCTTCCCTCACCTTCAACTGATGGTACCCGGACCGAAGGTCGATTTTCGAGAACCAACTTGCGCCTTGCAATTGATCAAACAGGTCATCGATCCTTGGTAAAGGGTACTTGTTCTTTACCGTTCGTTTGTTCAACTCGCGATAATCGATACACATTCTCATCGAACCGTCTTTCTTTTTCACAAACAACACCGGAGCACCCCACGGCGAGATGCTTGGTTGGATAAATCCTTTCTCAAGTAACTCGTCTAGTTGTGCCATTAATTCTTTCATTTCCACTGGTGCTAGTCGATATGGAGCCTTAGCCACGGGCTGGGCATCTGGTACTAAGTCGATTCGAAATTCAATCTCTCTATCGGGTGGTATCCCAGGCAACTCCTCTGGAAACACCTCCGGGTACTCGCGTACCACGGGTACATCGTCCAGTTCTTTCACTTCCTTACACTTGTCAATTACGTATACCAGATAAGCCTCGCATCCGCGCCTCAAGTAATCTGCTGCCTTAATCATCGAGATGACGTTGGGCATCGGGGCATCGCGATCCCCAAGTACTTCCACTTCGCTACCATCCGGAGCCTTGAGTCGGATTATCTTTCGTTTGCATATAATTTGAGCCTCGTTGGCAGTTAACCAATCCATACCTAACACGACATCAAACCCTCCCAAAACCATAACAAATAATCTGACGGGAAATCTATGGCCTTCTATCTTTATCGTGGAATCGTCAACTACTTCGGTTACCATTACGGTTCTACCCTCAGCGGTTTCTACATTAAAGGCTCGTTCTACTTTACTAATCGTGTACTTTACTCGTTTACAGAAAGTTGCAGATATAAAACTCTTACTGGCACCCGAATCAAATAACACTGAAACAAAAGTGTTGTCAAGGATGAACGTACCTGACGCCACATCGGGGTCATTCCTGGCCTGTTCTTGCGTTAGTGCATACGCTCGAGTCTTCGCTCGGGGCCTTTCCTCCCTCTTCTCTGGGCCTTTCCCTTTCCCGGTCTCGCCCATCCTGGGCTTAGTGCATTCCCGGCTCATGTGGCCACTCTCCCCACAGTTGTAGCATTTGATACCGTTCGGGCATTCTCGGGAGTAGTGCCCGGTCTTGCCACATTTGTAGCACAAATTTGATCCCAACCGGCATTCACCGG
Source organism: Smallanthus sonchifolius (assembly GCA_023525975.1). Classification (NCBI taxonomy): domain Eukaryota; kingdom Viridiplantae; phylum Streptophyta; class Magnoliopsida; order Asterales; family Asteraceae; genus Smallanthus; species Smallanthus sonchifolius. Next base: position 24,404,574 of record CM042046.1, on the reverse strand, counting down.
CATGCCTTCCCCCACACTTCCCACAGACTGCTAATTCATTTACCCTGGCCCGTTTGTCCTGAGCCCCAAACAACTTCCCACCCGATCGCTTAGCGGGAAAACTCAGCTTCTTCTTAGGCTCTTCAATGGCAACGACATTCAGTGCCAGATCATCAAATACCACGCCGCTCAGTTCTACTACCGAATCGTAGGTAGTAGGGGCGTTTGCCTTAACATATGTGCGGACCTTGTCCGGCAACCCTTGAATATAACAAGCGATCTTTCTTCCTTCAGTAGTGATAAGGTGTGGCACCAGACGTGCCAGTTCATTGAACCGTGTCGTATACTGCCGGTGCGTCATGCTCCCAGCCTTCAAACCCAGAAATTCCCTTTCTACCTTTTCGATCTCATTCCTTGGACAGAAATTCTTGATCACCAAAGTTTTCAAATCATCCCACATCATCGAATCAACCACCTCGTTCCCCTTAGCCTGGCGTACACCTTCCCACCAGTGAGATGCTTCCTCCCTCAAGGAGTTAGCAGCAAACTTCACGACCTGATTCGGTCGACATTCACTCAGACGAATGGCGGCTTCCATACGAATTACCCAGTCAAAAGTAGCCACCGCGTCCTTCTTTCCAGTCAGAACCGGCGGGTCACATACCTTGAATGACTTATAGTCGCAGCCGCGAGCAGGCGGTGCGTTAACGGCCTCAATGTTTGGAATATCAGTTGTCAGTTTAGATCCGCCCTCCTCATTAGCCTTCTTTAGTGCTTCTGCCAGTAGTCCTGGCAAAGAAGCCTTCATCAATTCGGTGAACTCACGTGCCAGAGCCGCTCTTACTTCCGGTTCAAAAGTGAATTGTTGTTCTTCAGCATGAGTCGGCTCAGTCCCGTGCACACTAGCTTCTGGCTCAGTGTGAACACTTCCTTCTTCACTGTACTCCTGGTGAATAGGAGTTCTACCTCGGCCACCACCGGTACGACCACCGGTACGGCCCCCACCACGCTTTCCGTTCCCTCTTCTTGCCATTCCGTTCTACAAGACAAGGAAATCCAATGTCATCACGCTAGTTAACAAATAGAATTCAACAAGCATTGTAAGATGTTAATATACACTGGCCATCTGCAATTAACCATTACACTACCTCTTGATTTCGATTTGACCACCTTTGTGATTTCCATCAGAACCCAAGTCCTAACCTTAACACTTCCTAAGGCATACTATATATGTAAATATATATATACACTACCTTCATACCTGATGCTGTGGCTCGAGTTACCCGTACTGGCATCCGCTTTCGGTCCCATTCTCAGTTTAAGTTCAGACACAGGGAGTGTCCAAATCTCTCAAACTATTGCTCTGATACCAACTTGTGAGGCCCCAAACCCGGGAGGCCCCACGCGTTGGATTTACTCATTCACAAACAGTTCTCAAACTAGAATATCAAATAACGCAGCGGAAAATTTCATTTCAAACATAACATTACATCGTTTAACATGCGGAAGCGTAACATTTTCAAATACATGTACATAACAAAAAAAACTCGTAACGGGATGCCAGTCTTCATATCATCCGGGTAACTCCTCAAGCCGCCCAGCATCACCGTCCATCATCATAACTTCCTTAACCTGAATGTGCATACTAAAAAGGTCAGCTACGCTGGTGAGTTCTAGTTTTAACATAAAACATTAACATCAAATATTTGCCAAAAACATAACATCATACTTCATTTAATAAAAGCGTACATAAAACATGCAATAACTTAACATCATCAAAACATCGTAGCATAACATCGTAACAATAGTCAATATGAACCGAATCTGCGCCTTCTCGTAACCGTCAAATCCATACATCGCATACCAGCGGATGAACTTAAGGCTCGCTACCTCTAAGTCATCCGTCATCCAGGTCTCCTAAGGCTCGTTACCTCTAGGTGGACCATACACACGTCTCCTAAGGCTCGTTACCTCTAGGTAGACCATACACACGTCTCCTAAGGCTCGTTACCTCTAGGTAGACTAAACATACCATAGGCAATATTTCCCCGCAAGGAATAGTACCTTCCATCGGGATCCCGGTAATCCCATGGGCGACCGTCGTCACCCCATCCTCAACCAGTTGTACAACCGTTAGCCAGCCACAAAGGCCCCCCGTAAGGTAAGGCCAATACATACATACATACATACTCTAGCTCCCGTAGGAACTCGTGGCAGATTCGTTCATTCGTGACTTTCATAAAAACCTTTACCTCGTTTTAGTTAAAGCATTCGTACGTTTTATTAAATAACACTTCATTCGTAAACCTTTCACAACTTCGTTTGGCAAAATATTTTATAAACCTCATCTCGTAAACCTCGTTTCGTAAACATCTCATTAACTCGTTTCGTCTTCCCCTTTCGGAAGCATCGTTCATAAACCTCGTTTCGTAAACCTCGTTTCATAAACCTCGTTTCGTAAACCTCGTTTCATAAACCTCGTTTCGTATGTATGCACACCAGCCCAAAACATTTAATTAAAACATTAAAAGAAGGGCTTCTAGAACTCACCTTATAAGCTAGTCTCGGTTGTCCTAAACAAAGGTCCAACAACGTCACTTCCGATCTGAATTGATTAATTAAATACACATCAGACCTAAATCCCGACTCTAACGGTTTACTCGTTCTGTTACAGGTGAATACACTGACTTCACTTACTGATGCAGACCTATCGAAACTACTTAGTTTCGACAGGTGCAGGCCCATCGAAACTTCTAGTTTCGATACCTGCAGGCCCCTCAAAACTTCTAGTTTCGACACCTGCAGGCCGCTCGAAACTCTAGTTTCGACACCTGCAGGCCGCTCGAAACTTCTAGTTTCGACACCTGCAGGCCGCTCGAAACTCTAGTTTCGATACCTGCAGAACTCAGCTATCTTCCCCGTGAAAAACCCTAACTTTCGCAATGCAGGTCCGACCTGGTCAAGATCCGGACTTTTTACATTCAAAACGTGTATTTTCCCTTCGTGATTCCAGATTTATAACCCTTTCCTCATTTGGTTTATAAAAACCCGTCATTTTCCCGAAAATACCCGAAAACCCAAAAACGAACAAAAACTCAGATTTGGTTCGGGTGTTACCTGATTTCGAGATTCTGATCCGGAGGTTTTGCTCACGAGCTCAGTAGCAACAAGCTCCTTCAATCTCGGGTCGATCCGCCAACTTTCTCTCTCTACGGTTTCTCTCTCTAGATTCTTGCAAATGAGAGAAATGGTGTGTGTGTTGGCTATTTAAAGGGAGGAAACCCCCCCCCCCTTCCTTCAAGTTTGCCGGCCCAACCGGCCCGGCCCGTTACGCCTCGTTCTTTTATCCCGTTCGTCCCGGTTCAACCCGTTATTTAAAATCCTCATTTATTTTGGGATGTTACAGGCCCCATAGGAGCCCAATTATCAAACCAAGCTGAAGATGTTAAACCATTTCCAATCTTAGAAACAATAAAAAGACGAACCCGATCACGCAACTGCAGGATATTCCTCCACCCCGACGCACAATTGCTCATCGACCGAATCTGCCAAAAAGAATTTCCTTTAATTTTATGCTCATGAATCCACTTAACCCATATAGAATTCCTTCTAGTAAGAAGACTCCAAATATGAGTAGTCATCAAAGCCATGTTCATGTCACGAATTCTACGAATACCCAAACCACCTTCATACTTAGGAAGGCAAACATCTCTCCATTTGACTTTCGCCCTACCTTTCTTCATCGGCCCTTGACACCATAGAAAAGCTCTCATCTTCTTCTCTAAATCAGCAATGATCCGAGCTGGAAGAAAAAAAACAGAGGCCCAATAAATGTGCATGGAAGATAAAACAGATTTAATAAGTTGAAGACTCCCAGTAAACGACAAAGTTTTATTCTTCCAACTATCAATTCTAGACTCCAACCTTTCAACCAGAATCTTGCAATCTTTATACAATAATCTAGAAGAAAGAAGAGGCACACCCAAATAGCGAACTGGAAGAGATCCTTCCTCAAAAGGCATCAGTTGTAAAATACATTGCTTATCCTCTCTAGGAACATTACCAAAGAAAACGGTACTCTTATCCATACTAGGAACAAGACCCGAAATGTTCTTGAACCTGTCCAAACCTTCCATAATGATTCTAGCCGAGTTGACGTCTCCTCTAGCAAACAGAAACAAGTCATCCGCAAAGCAAACATTCACAATTCTTTGTTTCTTGCAAAGGTTATGAAACTTGAAATTAGAGGATTTAGCAACCAGATCCTTCAAAATGAGCGTCAAAGTATCCATAACCATAGTGAATAAATAAGGAGACATTGGATCTCCTTGACGCAAACCCATTTTACCTCTAAAGTAACCATGAATATTACCATTAACCCCAATCGAAAAAGATGTAGTAGTAACACAAACCATAATCCAATACACCATTTTGGGATGAAACCCCAAACCCACCAGCAACGACTTCAAGAACGACCAATCCACCGTATCATAAGCCTTTTGAATATCAACTTTAAAAGCACATTTAGGAGGACCAATATTGCGGTGATAGTTATGCATCAATTCTTGAGTAAGCAAAATATTATCAGAAATCCGTCTCCCAGGAATAAAAGCTGATTGATTAATATCCACAACATCATCCAAACCAACCTTTATTCTATTTGTAATAATTTTGCTAATGCACTTATAAAGGACATTGCAACAAGAAATGGGGCGGTAGTCCATAACTGAATCAGGAGTAGGCACCTTAGGAATAAGCGCCAAAATAGTATGATTGATTTCCTTAAGTAACTTCCCATTAGCAAAAAACTCTTGAATAGCACAAGAGATATCATTACCCACCACATCCCAAGAATGTTTAAAGAAAGCAGCCGAAAAACCATCCGGGCCAGGGGCCTTATCATTTCCAATCGAGAACATAGCTTCCTTAATTTCAACTATAGAAACATCCCGAACCATATTCAGAGCTTTCATTCGACACAACCTCCTAACCAACAAATCCGGATTCATAAAGTCAGAAAGATTACCTTCCACACCCAAAAATTTAGAATAGTGATCAACTAGAGCCTTTGGCACATCAACCCCTTCAAAAATAATACCATTACGATCTTTGATGCAATCAATACGAGTTACATGATTTCTGCATTTGAGGGAATTATGAAAATAAGCTGAATTTGAATCACCAACATGAAGCCACTCAATCTTAGATTTTTGTTTCAAAAAGCGTTCCTCATCCAGTTTAGCTTCAATAAACGCCTTAACTATACCAGCCTCATCTTCACGTAAAGTATTATTACATGGATCATCATCAATAGCCATTTGGGCCTCATCCAACTTAGCCCTTAACTTAACCACCTTCTCATGCAAGTTTCCTTGTGTATACAACAGCTTTCGCAACGGAGATTTAAGCAATTTCAGCCTCTTAACCACACAATACATACGGTTGCCACTACAAACCGTCCCCCAACCTTTTACCACTTCCGCTTTAAACTCAGCCTTATGAACTAAGAAATTAGCAAATTTGAACGGCTTCGGCCCTGATTTAGAGATATTAGGAAGCTTCAAGATACAAGGACTATGATCAGAAATATGATAAGGCTGGAAGATAGCATGAGCCGACGGAAAGTCAACCACAAACTGTGCATTCCCCATAACTCTATCAATTTTCTTCAAAATACCAACCCCCTTTTTCGGCTTTTGATTCCACGTATAATGAAACCCCGAATGGTTAATATCCAACACCTCAATATGATCCACACATTCCTTAAATTCCTTCATACCCGTAGTAATTTTTGATGAACCATATAAGTTATCCTCCAAATTCAAAGAAGAATTAAAATCACCCAAAAGTACCCAAGGATTAATACTCACAAAACCTTTATGTACCTTTAAATTCTGCCACAAATCCTTCCTCTTAACATAATCATTATCCGCATAGATGAAAGAACAAAAAAACGCTTTATTATCAGCTTTGTAAATCACTTGAGTATGTATAACCTGATTAGTTTGGGATAACACCATGAGATCAATAATATCAGCATTCCATCCCACAATAATCCTAGTACCCTTATCACAAATCGAACCATTTGATGTCCAATTCCATCTTCTACAAATAGACCGACAAGCACCATACACTGTAGACACATCCATATGAGACTCCAAAATAGCACAAACATTAAGATGATTTTCATTTGTAACTTCCTGAACCTCTTTCTGTTTAAGGGGATGGCTCAATCCCCTAATATTCCAAGAAGCAATACTACCCATTAAAACTCATTGAACCGGGAGTGCTTGCCCCCTCAGAATTTGGTTATACACCTGCTTCCATGAATTTGGCAGTCTCATCATACACTATCTCAATCCCCTCATCATCAACAAAACCTAACTCATTATATGTCTTATGAGAATCACTCGGCTGACCTCTAGAAGAAGTACCCTTCCTTCTTTTCATAGACTCACTACCATCCTTTTCAAGAACAGTAAACGGGTTTGAAATAGGCACCACCGTACTAGAGGATGATCCTCCATCATTGTTAACAGGTTTCCTCCCCACGGGTCTATAAATAAATGTCGGTTTTGCTTTATTAATCATGACACCTTTCTTGTTATTAGACTTGCCCTTATTTGTAACCAAACTAAAACCATCAGCATCTTTCTCTTCAATATTATTCTGCACAACTTTAACATTCTTAGGACAATGAGACACTTGATGACCAAAAACTTTACATATATCACACCTAGGAGGACGCCATTCATATTCAACTTTCATGCTTTCTTTAACATAGCCTTCCCCTTCTATAACCGGAATAGCAATTGTTAATTCCTCCTTTAAAGCAATTTCAGCCGAAAGTTCAATTAGTGCACGAGCAAAACTACTCCTACCCCAAGAATCTGAACACATCTGAGACGTATAAGAATCAAGCATCTTCGGGGTGCCCAATTTAGTTGCAAGCATACTCAACCCATCATCCGAATAGGCTGCTAAAGGAACATTATGGATTTTAACCTAAACTGCCACCTTCTTTATATCATCTTTCTTTAAACTTGTAGTTGGGGTCCAAATATTTAACAAGAATGGTGTATTACTAATCAGCAACGGACCACCCTCCAATACTTCCTTCATCCCTTTGTCATCCGAGAACTTGAAAAAGAAAAATCCATTCGAATTCATCGTTGATTTTTGTAAGCCGTATTTCAACCAATTCTTCTTAACAAAATACTCGACAACCGGAAAAGCAAGTCTCTTTCCCAAAAAATAGCCATATAGAGTGTTTGCAAACTTATCTTGAACAATTCTAACAGCCTCCTTAGGAAGAACAATGTCGACATCTTCCAACACCTCAGCAGATTTAAGTAGACGAAAGTGAATGGGTTTAATCTCCTTACCCGATTTCAGCTTTGATGCATATGAAACACCAATATTCGAATTAGTTCCAGGTTTGAGCACATTATCAGCAGAATACGCATTCAAATCACATTCCAAATTGGAATCACACTTACCGGGTATAGATAAATCTTCATGATTCAAACTTGGATCATTATCTCCTACCAAAAACTTTGTCTCCTTACCAATCATAGATTGGTTCGAAGATATGCTAGAATCAGAAAATATATTCGACTTTTTCAAAATACCTTTGATAGGCACATCAATTTTCTTTATCTTAGCGGCCAAGTTATTTGGTTTGGGACGATCATCCCCATTAGAATCTTCAACTCTCTCCATCGACAATAATAAGGAACAACCATGCAATAGCAAAATCAAAGAACCACCAAGGAGAACCACAAACCAGAAAAAAAAAACGAAAAAAGCAAAAACCCTAATCCCTATAGCCGTAGAAAGCTATCATCAATCCTAGATAAGTTAGAAGAGTTCGTATCGATCTAGCTAATTTAACAAATGTTAATCGCGATCAATCACCGACCTTATAATAAATCAGGAGATCCAAAAGCTTCTAAAGCTTACGATTTTGAAAACCAGAAAAAAATAAAACCCTAAACCGATCGGATCGTGGTGATTATGGAGATTTGTATGTAGGTAATAATCCATAGATTAGAATCGCTAAACAGACTCCAAGATCATTAGACGAAAATCAGATTAGGATGAAGAACAAAGGGTTTCTCCAAAATCGCCATTAGGGGGAGAGAATTAAGGTTTCTCTTTCTTGGTACATCTTATCCGCACCAGGATGAATAGAATAGCGAGTCTTATGAGCCTCGTTCATGAGGAGTGCACGGAGATCATCGTGATCGGGAACCCAAATACAGTTTAAGTAATAAAGTAAGTCATTGGGTTTTGATTCAAGCTGAAGTTCAACACCACACGACATTTCCTCGTACATGTTACCCTCGGTGATTGAGACGTGTTGAGCTTCTAAGATGCGGTTTTGAATATCGGTTTGGATTCGGGCACAATGAAGCATGACATGGTCCTTGCAACTCAGAGCGTCGGCCACAACATTCGCTTTTCCGGGATGATAAAGAATTTCACAGTCATAGTTGTTAAGGAGTTCAACCCAACGTCGTTGCCTCATATTGAGTTCTTTTTTATTGAAGATGTGTTGGAGACTTTTGTGGTCAGTGAACACCACACATTTTGTGCCATAGAGGTAATGTCTCCAAATCTTCAATGCAAATACGACCGCACCTAATTCGAGGTCGTGCGTTGTATAATTCTTCTCGTGAATCTTGAGTTGTCTTGATGCATAAGCGATTACTTTGCCCCGTTGCATGAGGACACAACCGAGACCTTGGTTGGAAGCATCACAGTAGACAACTAGATCATCATTCCCATCAGGGAGAGTCAAAATAGGAGCATTGCACAACTTTTGCTTGAGAGTCTGGAAAGCTTCTTCTTGTTTTGGTCCCCATTCATAAGGTTTACCCTTGTGGGTTAAAGCGGTAAGAGGGACAGCAATCTTAGAGAAATTTGAGATGAAGCGACGATAATATCCTGCAAGACCAAGAAATGAACGAACTTCGGTGGGGTCTTCGAGGGATTCCAATTCTTAACCGCTTCGATCTTAGCAGGATCAACATGAATTCCCTTGTCGTTGACGATATGACCAAGAAATTGAACTTCCTTTAGCCAAAATTCACATTTGGAGGATTTGGCATATAGTTGTTCCTTCTTCAAGAGGTCCAAAACCAGTCTAAGGTGTTGCTCATGGTTGGCTTTAGTCTTGGAGTAGATTAAGATATCATCAATGAAGACGATCACGAATTTATCAAGGTACGGTTTGCACACACGATTCATGAGGTCCATGAAAACTGCGGGTGCATTGGTTAGCCCAAAAGGCATGACCATGAACTCGTAGTGATCATACCTTGTTCGGAAGGCAGTCTTTGGAAATATCTTCCTCTTGTACACGGAGTTGGTGATAACCAGATCGAAGGTCAATCTTCGAGAAGCAAGTAGAACCTTGAAGTTGATCAAAGAGATCATCAATTCTAGGCAAGGGATAACGGTTCTTGATGGTAAGCTTGTTGAGTTCGCGGTAGTTAATACACATGAGGAATGATCCATCCTTCTTCTTGACGAATAAGACGGGTGCACCCCATGATGAATGACTTGGACGAATGAAGCCCTTGTCGGAGAGCTCTTGGAGTTAACTTGCAAGTTCTTGCATTTCAGAAGGTGCAAGACGGTAAGGAGCTCTAACCACAGGGTTAGCTCCGGGTATAAGGTCAATGCGAAATTCTACTTGTCGAACGGGTGGATCGGATAGATCTTCGGGAAATACTTCGGGAAAATCCCGAATGATGGGATGTCTTGGATACTCTTCTCTTTGACATCCTTTTGAACAACATGAGCTAAGAAGGCTACGTACTTCTTTCGTAAGTACTTTTGGGCGGTAGTGCATGACATTAACTTGAGTCCTTTGCAAGGCTTTTCACCAAAGACTCTTAACGTTTCTCCCGACGGTATGGGTATTCGGATGCACTTCTCGAAACAGATGACTTCGGCATGGTGCTTTGATAGCCAATCCATGCCTATGATGATATCAAAACTTCCTAGTGGTATTGGTACAAGGTTGATTGGAAATGTATGATCATTAAGTTCTAGAGAGCAGTCGTGAATAACAGAGTCAATTGTAAGGGAGTCACCATTTGCTACTTCGACGGTGAAGGTTTTCTCTAATTGGGATCGTGTGAAGTTAAGTGACACAAAACTTTTATCGGCACCGGTATCAAATAAAATGGAGTCATACTGACTATTAACAAGGAACGTACCGTTGACCACATCATTGTTGGCTTGAGCTTCATTGGCGTTTATGTTGAAAGCACGCCCACGAGCTCCGCCTTGTCTAGCATTGATGAACTTTGGGCACTGGTCACGAAAATGATTTGGGTTACCACATTCATAACAAGCACGCCCATTTGCAATAGCGGAAACACCTTGATTAGCCACTTGGGGGTTGGTTCGGTTTGGTGGGTTGACTTGGCCTGCAAATGCTTTGGCTCTACAAACATTGACTGTATGGCCATATTTCCCACAGTGAGTGCAAAGGCGACATGGAATGTTTTGGGGATGGTGATAGTTGCATATGGCACATAGTGGGTAGATCCCAACATATGGCTTTTTGGCTGGTGCTTGAACCATAGGCGCAGCTTGGTTAACAGGGATAGCAGGAGTAACCATAGCATAGTTTCTAGCCTTTCTTTTCTTGTTATTACGGGAGGGTTCAGTTGTGGCTTTTTTAATGTGTGTGGGAGGGGTTGTGGTGTCGGGAACTTTCTTGGTGCCTTTTCTAGTCAGAGTTCCCGCTTTCACATGGTTGTCGGTAATGTAGCAGATAAGCGGATAGCATCTTCAAGTGTTGCGGGATTTCTCCCTAAGACAGTATCTTGAATTTGCCTAGGTAATCCACCAATATACTTCTCAATGCAGCGGGATAAAGGTGTGACCATATGGGGCACAAGGAGACTCAACTCATGGAACCGAGTTGTATAAGCTAGACTTTCACCACCATCTTGGGCAAGATCCCAAAACTCGGCTTCCAGTTTCTTTACCTCATTTCGAGGACAAAATTCTTTGGTCATTAGCCTTTTAACCTCATCCCAAGGTAAGGCCATTGTTACTTCCACGCCTCTAGTTCTCTTTTCCCCATTCCACCACGTGAGTGCCCGTTTTTGTAAGACACTTGTGGCATGACGAACACGAAGGTTATCGGGGCAATCACTATTGAGGAAGGTATTCTCAATACTTTCGAACCATTGAAGAAGTCCCGTAGCTCCTTCAGTACCATAGAACTTAAGAGGATTACATGAGTTGAAATGCTTGAAGGTGCATTGTGATGGGTTGGCACCACCATTACCATTAGCCCCATGGTTACTATTTGTGGCACCATTAGCTTGAGTGAGTTGAGTTACAAGTTGTGCAAGGATAGCAGCAATTTCGGTATTGTTGTTGGTCACGGGAGCACGACGGGGAGGCATTCTACAGAATTGCACAACACAAGAAAAGATGTAAGAACTTATGAAGATTGCTTGGATTTAAAAGCGTAAGATAACAAGTAAAATAGTTAATCATAGTTTGGATTGTACTCAAATAGTGATATAATCACTTGAATACTATGACACATTAAGGTTAATTAAACTCATATAATTTTCAAGGAGACATGCTTTAGCCTATAAGTAAACACTCATCCCGGGAATTCCCAGGAAAGAATACGGGTCCCTCGGTTGATTGGGATTTATGCGAAATGCTTTCCTAGACAGAAAACCCAGAATACAGGTGTCACTCTTCCAGATTACACGTATCCTCAAATAATTAACAAGTTTAAAAACCTTAACGAGGGCATAAAAAGATTTTTATAGTTTTAGATCCATGAAGTTTCCACATGCTATGAAGATGATGTTAGAGAAGTAGGTAAGAATATCATGAGGTTTTAGGGTATAAGTAGGGATATTGTTTATTTAATTATTATTTAAGTATATCTTAATAAGTCATGAATTTTTAACAAGTAAAGCATCAAAAACGAAATAATAACTAATAATAGTAAGCATGTAACACATAGCATATAGCACATATCACATAATCATTAAGCATGGAATAAGTGGGTGTCCTAAAGTTATAGTCTAGGTCAAGGGTGTCTAATAACCTAGTTCCCTATAACCAAGACTCTGATACCAATCTGTCACACCCCAACCGACGGCGGAAACGTCGGGGCGGGATATGTAGACTGTTCATGAGCACAAGGTTGACTAGATTTCAATATTTTAATCATCAAATTTAACTTCAAATAATTCAACACAACCAAATTCAAACCAGTACATAAACGAAATACATAATAGTCTTTAATTAAATTTAACTAAGTCCAAAGCCTATGTGTAGCATGCCTTGATCAGTACATAAATGAAATACGTGTCCTCAAACCAGTACATAAACGAAATACATAATAGTCTTTAAATAAATAAATTACAAAATTATTATTTATTTACTTAGTTATAAAAATAATATAGGTATTAGGGGTAATTAAGTATAACTTAAATAAATAATTTTTACCTTATTTATTTATTTATAGAATATGTAACCTAGTCTTTTAGTTATAAAGATGTATCGAGTGTTTTATATTAATTATAATTTAATAATTAACTTTTGTTAATCTATTTTTATAAATATGTGTAAATATAGGTTTGTAGATTTAAATGTATAACTTCTATTTATTCTAGAAATAGGCATTTGATCTTTTTAAAAAAGGTTAATATAAATCTTTATAAAATCAATTATTTTTATTTGAAAATTCATTTGGAATGCTTATTGATTTTAAAATATAAATTTTAGTATTCTGCCAAGATTTTCTCACACACACGACCGTGCTTGGGACAAGGCACGATCGTGCTAGAACCACGGGCACGACCGTGCTAGTAAGGGCGCGACCATGTTGATCAAACAGAAGACATAACTAAGCTGTTCACTAGGCACGACCGTGTCTTGGCCAGGCACGACCGTGTCTAGGGTTCTGAGGCATGACCTTGTCTGGCTAACAGGCACGACCAGGTCATGTATGAGACACGACTGTGCTCGGATAGGCACGACCGCGCTAGGAGATTAGCGCGACCGTGTCTGACTAATTTCAGGAACAAATCGATTAAATCTTATAATATTAACGTTGGAAATCATGGGGCTTTCACACATTAGGTTATTACGAGTCTTTTTGTATAGATTAATTGTATTTAAAACATCTCCAAAGTAGTATTCGATTAACCCATTTTAGAACGAACCCTAGATTCGGGTTCGTGTTAATTTCGCTATTGTAAGCCCCAATTGAGTTGGGGCTTTTGATCTATAGACTAAGTCGAATGTGTATGAGGTTTCAATTACCCGAAAAGACGATGAATCGATAGCGTACGGTAGAGGCGAGTTCCGACGTCGACGGGTTTGATTTCCGGTGCTCTTTGCTGCAACTCCGGCTAAATCAGTGTGTCCAGAAGTTTTAGAGAGGATCGAGTAGTGTGTGTCATTTGTTTGCTTGAGAGAATTAGGATCGAAATGGAAGAATCGATGGTCTCGTGAAATGATTTGACGGTATTGTTATAATTAGATTAAATCGTCGTAAATACAGTGATTAAAATCTTAATTGGGTTCGTTAATGGTAGAAACGTGTGGAACGGTTACAAAATCAAACGATTCTGCGATTAAAGGCTGCATTTACGTTTCAACTAACGAGAGGCGTGACCGTGCCAATAAGAGGCACGACCGTGCCAGAACGAGGCGCGACCGTGCCTATTAGGGTTTCTGGTTATTTATAAAATCAGTCCTTGTAAATTTCAGTATTGACAGATTTGTATGAATATGAACTTATGTAGAATTTAGTAGGATATACTCGTGTAAAATTTGCGGATTTGCATTGAAACATAGTATTTAATTGTTGGTACGAATAGAACAAATCAGTGTATTAGAATTGGATTTGAAATGTGTTACATTGAACTGAAATACAGATAATGAAAATCTGAAATGTTACACCTTTCGCATCCTGAGGAACATAAAGATTATCACAGTCAATATGAAACCATTCTTCAATTTGACGTGATTCTTTGTTAAAAACTCTCTTGTTGTGAGAATTTGCAACGTATCCCAAGAAAATTCCCTCAATTGCCTTCAAGATGAATTTAGTAGGAACGTCGTGAATTTTTAACAAGGTACAAGGATTTCCAAAGGGCAAACGATACGCCAGATTAGGTTTTTGATTGTTCAACAATTCATAACATGTCTTGTTGTGTTTCTTCACGGTCAACACTCTATGGAGAACATGACAAGCTGTATTCACCACCTCAGCCCAAAAAGTAAAAGGCAGTTTTGAATGAGATAACATAGTATGTGCCGTCTCAATAAGAGTTCGATTCTTCCGCTCAGCAACACCATTTTGTTGAGGAACATAAGGAGCACTGAATTCATGATGGATGCCCTTCTGTAAACAGAATAAACCCATATTTCCATTCTTGAACTCTGTGCCATTATCACTACAAATCCTCCTGACTTGCAATTTGAATTCATGATGGATGCCCTTCCGTTCAGCAACACCATTTCAAGCCCCACAATAAGGAACTTAAGAATTTCAGTTGTTTCATCCTTAGAAGCTAGAAACTTGACCCAAGAGAATCTTGAGTAATCATCAGTCACTACCAAACAATACGATTAGGTCCAAACAAATCCATATGCAACAACTCTAAAGGAGTCACAATAGAATTAGTCAACTTTGAAGGATGAGATTTCTTGTGCTGCTTCCCCTTCTTGCATGGAATACAGTTTTCATTCACATGAAACCTCATGGCAAGGACACCAGAAACCAACCCATTCTTGATAAGATAATTCAATTTTTCTGAAATGTATATGAGCCATTTTCTGGTGCCACAAAGTTGATTCAGACTCAGAAGCATTCGAAAGAAGACACGTTAGAATAGACGAAGTTGTTGTCGCAGTGCTCATGTCGAGCATATATGTATCATTTATTCGAGGAACTCGCATAAGGATCCAATCTTCAGGTGTCACAAAACCCTGCTTCAAAATCAAACACTCTGACTTATTAAAGTGAAACGAGAAATTTTTATCACAGACTTGAGAAACATATAACAGATTATGTTCCAGCTGCTCCACATAGTTGACTTTCTCAAAGATCAATCTCCCATTTGACATTTTGACATGGCCTGAAATATTTCCTCCTTTCTTGCCTGCAAAAGCAACATACCCTCCTTTGATATCTTTCACATTCTCCAATAAGTTAAGATTTCCCGTCATGTGCCGAGAGCATCCACTGTCAACATACCAATGGTTGACAACAATCCTCCTTGGATTTCCTTGCACACAAAAAGAAATGATTAGTTAGTAATGCAGACCCAAGCCATTGTGGTCTTGGGTCAGCCTGATTCATCAAAATAAACTATTTCCTTCAACACACAATCAAATTTCTCCTGAATTTTAGGAGATGGTTTCTCATAAATAGTAACTGTGGAATTAGGTTTCCACGTTGATTAAACCTGAACCTTAAGCAGGTCATGGATCGTCGTGTGGAATATAAACACAATCAGGTGGCACTACTTGATCTCGAGTTAGCTGAGGCGGCAAACTATCAAGAGATTATTAATTTTCTCAATCGATCAAGGATTCATGTCGCTCTTTCAGCTAATCCGCATATTAGCCTATTATACATTCAACAATTCTGGGAGACGGCTCATCAAGATACAGATGTTGATCCCCATGTGATTCGTGCTACAGTGAATAATCAGAATATTGTTATTTCTACTCAGGATATCAGGACAGCTCTTGCCTTGGGTGGAAGACATGATGACCCGATTAGTTTACCGAATACCCTGGTTATGGGTTGCTTTCAAAGAATGGATTATCGAGGTCTCTAGAATGATACACAAGCATGCAAGGGTGGTCTTGTAGGGCAATGGAGATATTTTATGCATGTGATTATTCAATGCTTATCACCAAGGAAAGCTGGTACAGACGGGTTAAAGTCTTATTTGCAAGCTGCAATGGTCGGTTTGACATTGAATCGACCTTTCAACTTTGCTCTTTATTTCTATAGGGAGTTGGTGATGCAGATTACACCACCTGTGGGTCAGGGTTTCTTAATGTACCCTCGATTCTTGCAGGTTATCCTGAATCATTTGATCCCTAATTTTCCACCAGTAAATCCTTGTTTGAATTTAACTCCAATGACAAAGCGAATATTTACTGATTGTATTAATGTTAAATAGCAGAATCCTGCTTTAATTCCAGTTGCTACACCATTGTTTGGGCACATAATCAATCCTGCTTATGTTGCTCCGCCAAAAAATAATTGGATACATGATGATCCTGCTTTGGAATTACCTCCAGTTGACGATCAAGATAATGAGGTAGAGGATGAGGAAGGTGGTGATGATAATGAAGGTACTGACAGTGATGATAGTAATGCTGGTGATGATGGTGATGATAATGTTGCTGATGATATGCCTGTACATGTTGATAACGAACCTCATGTTGCTGATGTTGTGGTTGAAGAGACTAGCACCAGTTCATCTGGATCTGGTAGCTCTGATGAAAATGATGAGAGTTCTCAGGATTTTGGCCCTGGTCATTATGATCAGTTAGCTAAACTTCCTTGAGTGAGTAGGAATATATATGATAGTCGTCAGAAGTCTCTAGGTAAGAAGAAGGTGTCTTTACCAAGACGCAAGTCTGCACGAGGTCCTCCTCCTAATACAGTACTTGGTAAAAGGAAATTAGAAGATGAAACATCTAGTTCAGAGGCTGATGAAGCTCCTGTTGTCAAAGGACCTAAACTGATGGCTTCGGCTATTAATGCTGCTCAATCTGCAATGGATAGAGAATTTGTTGATTATTTGATCGTGACTCCTAATCCTTCACAATCTCCGAGTCCTCTGGTGATCCCTACTGTATCTAAAGCCCATGATGAGGCCGGTCCGTCTACAAGAGATGTAAATGATGAACGAATACAAGCCTTGGAAACACAAGTTTTAGCCTTACAATCTCATGTAGATGATTGCTTGCTAGAGAAGCCCAGCATGCTCAAACTATTCATGATCAAAACAAGGTGCTTGCCGAGATGCAGATCCTTATTACTCAATTGGTTGAGCGTCTAGACACTCAGGGGGATAAGGCTGAGAATGATAAAACTAGTTGTCACAATATTGGTATTCAGAAGAATTCAGATGATGATGATGAACCAAGTGCTCGTGATGGTTTAGGTGAGCGTCAACACGCTGCTTCTAATCCTTCATTAACTTAGGGGGAGTCGGAGGTTATTGTGGAAGCCAATATGATGACTAGTGGTGATAATGAAGCTAATGATGCTGACATGTTAGATAATTCTTTGAAGATTATGATATGGATGAAGCTGACAAAATTGAATGCTTGATAGATTTGGATGATCTTTCGGATGATGATACAGAAGAGGAAGGATTAGAGGAAGGAGAGATTGTTGAGGTAGAGCTGTAGTGTGATACTAAGAAAGTTGTTTATGAAGGATGTGAAGGTTTAATTAATACAGATGTGTTTGAAGATGATGTAATTCCCGAAGGGTTTTCAGAAGGAGTAGTAGAACCTGATGAACCTGATCCTGATCTAGAAAAACAAAATTCCGACTCTGCTGAAAGTTTGCCTAAAGATACAGAAATGTATAAGAATACTGGAATGACTAAGGCACAATGGGTGGAAATGGTGAAGAGCTGGAGAGATAACTTACCAGTTGCTCCAGTGGCACCAGTGCAAAGGCAGAGATATGTAAACAAAGACAAATGCTCTGGAAGAATAATAAGTTGGTTTTATGAAGGTGAGTTCAAGTTATTTGCTTTGAAGAGAACAGATGGAGTTCAGTATTTGAAGCTAAGGCTTAAATTCTTTAACTCATTACCGATATGTGAAGTCAATGGGTTATCAACAAAGCCCTTGATTAACAGATCGAATAATGGAATAGCTGACTCAATTGCCAACTTGATTGTCACACCCCCAAATTCAACTAACGGAGTTTTACCGTTTGGAAGGTGACACACCAGGATCTCAGTCATTAGTTATATCAAACGACACTATATGAGACTTCAAAAGTCATAACATAAATGTTCAGAGTTAAATGTGGAAGCGTAAACGTTAGAGTGAAACCAAAAGTAATTACACGCAACAAGCGTTAATTAATATAAATGAGTAAAACTGTTTAAAATGTTTGAAATGAATGATATGACAGTAGGACTCCATGCATGTCCTAAGTGTGCAACCTGTGCCAAAGCGACCTAAGAAACATGTAAGAAAAAGTGTCAACACGAGGTTGGTGAGTTCACAGGTTTGTATGTAAATAAACTCTTTGAGTGTTGCTGGATCCACATATGTAAGACACACCTATTGCTAGCTAGACAATGTACAAGTTACTCTAAGCGTTCGTAACCGAAGCTGACTGTTTATGTTTGGGTGCCTTCCGCCATTGCTAACATCAACAAACGGCAAGTGTTAAGGACAATTTACACCCGTTAGACCTCCAATCAAGTTAGCGTGACTAACCCGGGTGGGGTTTGTCAAACCCAGTAGTACTACTCAAATTTCCTCGCTATACTCCATATATTAATGGTCTGAGTGTGTAAGGACTTTGCATGTTATGTTTGCACTTAGGTACACAAGTGGTAATGAAATACTATGTGACCCATGTCCGTGTGTATGTCTCTCCCTGGCTGGGAGACAAGTAACGGATGCCTGTTCATATGCATGTTACTCCCCAACGGGAAAACAAGTAAAATACTGTTTGTGAGTATGCATGTTTCTCCTCAACAGGAAAACAAGTAAAATAATGTTTGTGTGTAAGCATGTTTCTCCCCCAATAGTAAAACAAGTAAAAAGGGGCCGTGAAACTCACCTGAGTCTGAGTAAAGCGTAGTAAATAGCACCACACAAGGATGCAATAAATACCACAAATCGTTTGCTAGCGGACAATCTACCAATGCCCTAGAATACGATTCACAACTGTTAGAGACACATAGGATTTCGTGATGACGACACAGAAGAGTTTAATGTCCTAAAACATATTTAGGATCAACGGATAGACAATCGCGTCATAGGAATCAAGGATTTTTATTTTATCAAATAATGTGAATACGACACGTATAATACGTCACCAAAATGCAAGTTAATAATATGATATATATATATGTGTATATTATTGTTTCGGGTATTTGTTTGGGTTAAAAATAATAACTTCAAAAAAATATAAATAATTATATTATTTTAAAACGTTGAGAATACTAATTAAAACGCGTCATAAAATCATTCCTGAGTTTAAAACCATTGTTTGCGTATTTTCATAAATTAAATCATAAGTTAGTGAAATAATATAAATAACAAATTATTTTTAATATAACCAAAATGCTCAAAAATGTATCATAATATCAATCCCGACACTACGGGAGTTTTTCGGGTTCAAAAACGTATAGGTATATTATAATAATAAAATAGGAAATGATTTTATTTAAAGATAAAGCTTAATATTGCTCAGAAAATAAATGTTGATTGTGGGATTCGAACCCGGGTCTATCGCACAACAGCCACAAGCCTTAACCAACTCAGCCCACTAGGGTATCGTGACAAGAACCAGATTTGATTGCTTTTAACCCGTAAGCCCACTGAGTTCTTCCACCTCACCAAGGCCGAATCCAATCCATTCACGATTCCAACAATTTTGATCGCGATTGATCTTGTAACCATAGGGCTTTTGCTAATTGATGTATGGCGAGTCTACTGATGAGTTTAATTGAGAAAACATCAAGTTTAGGTTGGTTAATTACTCTATTAGAAGCCGGAACCCTAGTATAACGGAATTAAATCGATTAAATTCAATAAGATTAACTGATGGAATCATAGGGCTTTTATAGAGCGGATGATTTCGAAACTACTCATATCATTTAATTTGATTGAAACTGAGTTGAGGGTATGGTTTGATTAAACCGAATTGGTTATGAACCCTAGAATTGGTTCGAATTCAAATCGTTGTTATAAGCCCGAGATATGTTAGGGCTTTTGTTACAGGAATGAAGACGAGTCTGAGGGTGTAATTATATACCTGAATTGATTTCGAACCGATGGTGTTCGGCAAGAACCAAATCGCGATTCCGACGAGAGGTCCCCGATGTCTCCAGTTGCGACTCCGGCGAAATTGATGATTGTATAATGCTCAGACGGGTGCGACTAGAGTGTGGGGAATTTTTTTATTGCAAAACGGTGAACGAATTTGATCGCATTCGATGATATTAGCTCTAGTTCTTCGGTTACGGATTTAATGAGACTTAATATGCTTAAATTGTCATCATTATCGATCAATAATGCATATAAACGGTTTGAACGTGGTCGGAATCATCAATGTCATTCACTATATCCGCGAATTCGAACAATCCTTGGAATTACGGATTTAATTTGTATCAAAATGCTTGATTTTGACTTTCAAAAGTCAAAGGGTTGAGTATTGGGTAATTACATAACTAGACCCTGCAGTTTCATGCATTTAGGTTTAGGAAATTGGCAGAAATAGTCCCTAGAGTTTGAGTTAGGTTAGGTTTTAACTAACGGAGTTAGTCTAAATAGTCCGGATTGTTACATTATCCCCTTGTTGAAAGAATTTTTGTCCCGAAAATTAAAATAATAAAAAAATTCCAGATGTCACATCATCCCCTAGTTGAAAGAATTTTTGTCCCGAAAATTAAAATAGTAACATAAGAGTTTGACGTGGAGTGCTTGAATAGACGAGGTTACTTGCGCATTATCTGATACTCGCGCTCCTACGTGAATTCCAATCCGCGTTTCGAGTTCCAACGAACTCTGACAATACGGATTTTACTACCTTTAAGCGTTTTGACTTCCCTATCCGAGATTTCTACCGGTTCTTCGATGAAACGCAACTGTTCATCGATGTGTAGTTCCTCAAGAAGAACTACAAGTGACTCGACCACTAGACATTTCTTCAAGTTCGAGACATGAAAGACGTTGTGTACACCACTAAGTCCTTCGGGTAGGTCCAGTTGATACGCTACTTGGCCAATTCTCTTCGCTGTCTTGAATGGTCCAACATAACGAGGATTCAGTTTGCCTCGTTTCCCGAAATGAATGACACCTTTCCAAGGTGAGACTTTGAGTAAGACCATGTCACCTATTTGAAACTCTAAAGGTTTACGACGTTTGTCGGCATAGCTCTTTTGACGATCACGAGTTGCCGCCATACGGTTTCTAATTTGAACGATCTTTTCGGAAGTTTCAAATACAAGTTCAGGACCTGTGAGTTGGCCATATCCAACCTCAGTCCAACAAATAGGAGAACGGCATTTCCGTCCATAAAGTGCTTCAAATGGAGCTGCCTTGATGCTAGTGCGATAGCTGTTGTTGTAGGAGAACTCCACCAACGGTAGGTGAGACTCCCAAGTGTTACCGAAATCGATCACACAAGCTCGTAGCATGTCCTCCAGAGTTTGGATTGTACGTTCCGTTTGGCCATCAGTTTGAGGATGGTATGCTGTTCTCATATCTAGACGTGTGCCTAAAGTTTTATGTAACGATTGCCAGAAATGAGAGGTGAATCGTACATCACGATCCGAAATGATAGATATTGGCACTCCGTGCCGAGAGATTACTTCCTTCGAGTAAATACGAGTAAGTTTCTCCATCTTGTCAGTTGCTTTGATGGCTAAGAAGTGAGCAGATTTTGTTAGGCGATCAACAATTACCCAATAGTATCACATCCGGTAGGGGTTCGGGGTAATTTGGTGATGAAGTCCATGGATATTTGTTCCCATTTCCACATAGGAATTTCTAGTTGTTGTAGAAGACCGGATGGTTTTTGATATTCAACTTTGACCTTCGCGCAGGTCAGACACTTACTAACATAGGTGGCTATATCGGCCTTCATCTTCGGCCACCAATATAGTACTTTTAGATCATGGTACATTTTATCGGAACCCGGATGAATGGAGTAACGAGATTTATGAGCTTCATCCATGATTAGTTCCCTTAAATTTCCGAACACTGGAAACCATATTCGCTCGGCGAAGTAGCGAATACCGTCAGATTTGACTTCGAGTTGTGCTTCAATACCACGTGTACCTCCCAGTGGTAGGTTTTCCTCTTTTAGGGCTTCGAGTTGAGCACTACGGATTTTGTCAGGTAATCCGGGGTGAATAGTAAGCTGTAATGCTCGAACTCGTTTGGGTTTCGTTTCCTTTCGACTCAGGGCATCAGTTACAACGTTAGCTTTAACCGGATGATATCAGATCGCACAGTCATAATCGTTTAAGAGTTCGACCCAATGACGTTGTCACATGTTCAACTCTTTCTGCTCGAAGATGTGCTGAAGACTCTTGTGATCAGTGTAGATGGTGCATTTGGTACCGTACAAATAATGTCTCCATATCTTAAGAGCGAAGACTACGGCTCCCAACTCTAAGTCATGAGTGGTGTAGTTTCTCTCGTGGACCTTTAGTTGTGGTGAAGCGTATGCGATCACCTTTTCGCGTTGCATTAAGACACAACCCAGACCTTGAATAGATGCATCACAATACACTACAAAATCATCGGTTCCTTCCGGAAGAGCTAGAATAGGTGCACTGCAAAGTTTCTGTTTGAGGTGTTGGAATGCTGACTCTTGGTTGTCGTCCCAATTATAGGCTTTACCCTTTTGAGTTAAAGCAGTGAGAGGTTGAGCAATCTTGGAAAAATTCTTCAATGAAACGATGGTAGTAGCCAGCTAATCCCCAGAATTTGACGCACCTCCGTTGACGTTGTAGGTGCCGCCTAATTCTTGATTGCTTCTACTTAAGCTGGATCGACATGTGTTCCTTTCTCGTTGACTACATGTCCTAGAATTTGCATTTCGCAAATCCAGAATTCGCACTTTGGAGAATTTAGCATACCATTGCTCTTGCTTAACCATTCGCACTTTAGTTGTGGTGAAGCGTATGCGATCACCTTTTCGCGTTGCATTAAGACACAACCCAGACCTTGAATAGATGCATCACAATACACTACAAAATCATCGGTGCCTTGCGGAAGAGCTAGAATAGGTGCACTGCAAAGTTTCTGTTTGAGGTGTTGGAATGCTGACTCTTGGTTGTCGTCCCAATTATAGGCTTTACCCTTTTGAGTTAAAGCAGTGAGAGGTTGTGCAATCTTGGAAAAATTCTTCAATGAAACGATGGTAGTAGCCAGCTAATCCCCAGAATTTGACGCACCTCCGTTGGCGTTGTAGGTGCCGCCTAATTCTTGATTGCTTCTACTTAAGATGCTCCTCATGTTCCTCCTTGTTCTTGGAATAAATTAGAATGTCGTCGATGAAAACGATGACAAATTGATCAAGATATGGCTTACACACACGGTTCATGAGGTCCATGAATACTGTGGGTGCGTTGGTTAATCCGAAGGGCATAACCATAAATTCATAGTGGTCGTACCTTGTCCTGAAAGAAGTCTTGGAGATATCCTCATCTCGGACTCTTAATTGATGGTAACCGGGCCTAAGATCTATCTTGGAGTAGAAGATTGATCCTTGGAGTTGATCAAATAGATCGTCGATACTGGGTTGAGGATGGCGGTTCTTGATTATCACTTTGTTTAGCTCACGATAGTCGATGCACATGCGGAAAGTCCCGTCCTTCTTCTTGACTAATAGGACTGGAGTTCTCCATGGCGATGAGCTAGGTCGAATGAAACTTTGATCTAATAACTCTTGTAGTTGTGAAGATAGTTCTTGCAATTCACTAGGTGCAAGTCAGTAGGGTGCCCGAACAATAGGCGCTGCTCCGGTTGTTAGATCGATTTGAAACTTAACTTGACGATGTGGCGGAAGACCAGGCAGGTCTTCGGGAAATACTTCTAAAAATTCACGAACGACGGGAATATCATCAATCTTTTTCTCTTCTGCCGGCTGCTCAGCAACAAGAGCCAAAATAGTAGTATGACCTTTTCGAAGACATTTCTGTGCTTTCATGAAGCATATGATGCCAACGACTGCAACACTCCCTTTTGCCTTGGATAGAAAGGATTTCCCCTCTAAGGAGAGGAAGGCAAACATTTTTGTCACAACAGATGGCCTCAAGTTGGTTCTTAGATAACCAATTCATACCAACAATAAGGTCAAAACTGCCAAGTGTAACTGGCAGAAGGTCAATGTCAAGTTTATGACTAATCAATACTAGTTTACATCTGTAAGAATGCCAGTTGTTTTGATTTTCTGAGCGTCTGCTATCTCAATAGTATACTTGGCTTTTAATAGAGTTGGAGCACGACACACTAATATGGAATTTGTGTAGTCATACTGAGACTTCTAGTGAGACCCGCGCTTATAAGGCAAGTGTCAGCCAATGCATAGGCTAAGGGAAGAGGTTCACATGTAAGGAAGAAAAGTCTAATGAGATATAGATTCCATTAGCATAAGAGATAGGGTGTATGTTTAAGTAGTTGCGTTCAACTGATGGTTGGTTAGGTTAGATCTTCGTTTCCTAATGTCATTGGATCAACGGGATCATTTCGTGAAGAAAGAAATCCGTTTACAGGATTGAATATGCTGTAGTAAAATTCGGAGTTAGACTAAGGATTAGTCACATGATAAGGTAACAAGTTCAAATGGGATCTATTGTTGGAGTGTAAGGAATAACGTATTAGCATAGAAAGAATTCCTCAAATTTTGTGTACATAGTTGGAGTCGGTGGTTTTACTCTGAGGTCCTACTAGAGTTTCACTCTAAGTGGTTCCATTGATTAAGTTGGAATGAGAGTCGTAAGATCACTAAGACTCTTACATGAGTGAAAATAACGTTGATGGTTTCCATTGATAATAGCTCAGTGTGTCTGTAAATATCTTCAACCTGATAGTCACGTCTATCACTTGTTGAACAGGTTTAACGATACCAACTAGTCGTTGAGCGGGTTATGAGAGTCTCTACAGATAGTGGAAAATTAAGTATGTAAATTACTGATTAGGACCATTCATCCACACACTAGGTTTCACCAGGACTTACATGCACCTCAAATTACTATTACGTGTGCACCCGTAATGATAATTTGCTTTGCATGCTCACCCTAGTTCTCCCTGTACTGTGTCATAATTTCCTTTAGGTTATATTGTTGAGTACAGAGTGTTCAGATATGATAAGTCATTGAGAAGTTTAGTCATCACCATAAGTTGATCAATTAGAACTCATATCGGGATGAGTAGTCGAGGATGGTTTGATCCGAGTATTCACTCAAGTGAAACACAATACAGGAGTCCAATCCAGCGGATTTGTAAATGAGGACATGTAACAAACATGTACATGAAATGCGACTTCGAAAAATGAAACTGATTTCCTGAATACAAGTTACAGAAAGCAGCAAGGTAGCTGTCCTTTCAACTTAGTCAAGATAGGGTTTTAGTATGCATTGAGCAATGCGTTCTCAGATTTGTGGTCAATCTATTCTCAACAGAATATCGACAAAAGACGCGAGCCCATGGCTCGGGAAGATGAAGACATCTACGTGTCAATAGATTCGGCAATAATGCGTGTGACGGTCTGCCTTCATTCGGTGTATTGTTGCTGGCGGGTACAGTAGGGACTCGCCTCCGACGATCCTTACTCCCAAAGAGATATGTGCTAGCTGAGTGTCATCCCAAAACATGGACATGAGAAAGCCCACCAAACCTGGCAGGTGATGGTGATGTGAGAGACTCCTCCGAAGGCTTCGTCTCGCTGCCCACGGACGGGAGTGGATGATGTTCTGGTGATTTCACGAGTGTCGCCACTAGGAATGATGATGCAACGCAAATGATGTGTCCCTTGCCAACTAAGGGTGATACGGATGGTGTAAACATGCATGCACTGCAATGTATGTATAGGTGCTATATGTATCAGGTATAAGTGTCTGTGCCGTGTAACTAATGTGTGAGGTTATAGTCTAGTATGCAATCCTAGTTCTCTATAACCAATGTCTCTGATACCAATCTGTCACACCCCCAAATTCAACTAACGGAGTTTTACCGTTTGGAAGGTGACACACCAGGATCTCAGTCATTAGTTATATCAAACGACACTATATGAGACTTCAAATATCATAACATAAATGTTCAGAGTTAAATGCGGAAGCGTAAACGTTAGAGTGAAACCAAAAGTAATTACACGCAACAAGCGTTAATTAATATAAATGAGTAAAACTGTTTAAAATGTTTGAAATGAATGATATGACAGTAGGACTCCATGCATGTCCTAAGTGTGCAACCTGTGCCAAAGCGACCTGAGAAACATGTAAGAAAAAGTGTCAACACGAGGTTATTGAGTTCACAGGTTTGTATGTAAATAAACTCTTTGAGTGTTGCTGGATCCACATACGTAAGGCACACCTATTGCTAGCTAGACAATGTACAAGTTACTCTAAGCGTTCGCAACCGAAGCTGACTGTTTATGTTTGGGTGCCTTCCGCCATTGCTAACATCAACAAATGGCAAGTGTTAAGGACAATTTACACCCGTTAGACCTCCAATCAAGTTAGCGCGACTAACCCGGGTGAGGTTTGTCAAACCCAGTAGTACTACTCAAATTTCCTTGCTATACTCCATATATTAACGGTCCGAGTGTGTAAGGACTTTGCATGTTATGTTTGCACTTAGGTACACAGATGGTAATGAAATACTATGTGATCCATGTCCGTGTGTATGTCTCTCCCTGGCTGGGAGACAAGTAACGGATGCCTGTTCGTATGCATGTTTCTCCCCCACGGGAAAACAAGTAAAATACTGTTTGTGTGTATGCATGTTTCTCCCCAACGGGAAAATAAGTAAAATACTGTTTGTGAGTATGCATGTTTCTCCTCAACAGAAAAACAAGTAAAATAATGTTTGTGTGTAAGCATGTTTCTCCCCCAATAGTAAAACAAGTAAAAAGGGGCCGTGAAACTCACCTGAGTCTGAGTAAAGCGTAGTAAATAGCACCACACAAGGATGCAAGAAATACCACAAATAGTTTGCTAGCGGACAATCTACCAATGCCCTAGAATACGATTCACAACTGTTAGAGACACATAGGATTTCGTGACGACGACACAGAAGAATTTAACGTCCTAAAACATATTTAGGATCAACGGATAGACAATCGCGTCATAGGAATCAAGGATTTTTATTTTATCAAATAATGTGAATACGACACGTATAATACGTCACCAAAATGCAAGTTAATAATATGATATATATATATGTGTATATTATTGTTTCGGGTATTTGTTTGGGTTAAAAATAATAACTTCAAAAAAATATAAATAATTATATTATTTTAAAACGTTGAGAATACTAATTAAAACGCGTCATAAAATCATTCCTGAGTGTAAAACCATTGTTTGCGTATTTTCATAAATTAAATCATAAGTTAGTGAAATAATATAAATAACAAATTATTTTTAATATAACCAAAATGCTCAAAAATGTATCATAATATCAATCCCGACACTACGGGAGTTTTCCGGGTTCAAAAACGTATAGGTATATTATAATAATAAAATAGGAAATGATTTTATTTAAAGATAAAGCTTAAAATTGCTCAGAAAATAAATGTTGATTGTGGGATTCGAACCCGGGTCTATCCCACAACAGCCACAAGCCTTAACCAACTCAGCCCACTAGGGTATCGTGACAAGAACCAGATTTGATTACTTTTAACCCGTAAGCCCACTGAGTTCTTTCCCCTCACCAAGGCCGAATCCAATCCATTCGCGATTCCAACAATTTTGATCGCGATTGATCTTGGAACCATAGGGCTTTTGCTAATTGATGTATGGCGAGTCTACTGATGAGTTTAATTGAGAAAACATCAAGTTTAGGTTGGTTAATTACTCAATTGGAAGCCGAAACCCTAGTTTATGAACACGGAATTAAATCGATTATATTCAATAAGATTAACTGATGGAATCATAGGGCTTTTATAAAGCGGATGATTTCGAAACTACTCATATCATTTAATTTGATTGAAACTGAGTCGAGGGTATGGTTCGATTAAACCGAATTGGTTATGAACCCTAGAATTGGTTCGAATTCAAATCGTTGTTATAAGCCCGAGATATGTTAGGGCTTTTGTTACAGGAATGAAGACGAGTCTGAGGGTGTAATTATATACCTGAATTGATTTCGAACCGATGGTGTTCGGCAAGAACCAAATCGCGATTCCGACGAGAGGTCCCCGATGTCTCCAGTTGCGACTCCGACGAAAGTGATGATTGTATAATGCTCAGACGGGTGCGACTAGAGTGTGGGGAATTTTTTTATTGCAAAACGGTGAACGAATTTGATCGCATTCGATGATATTAGCTCTAGTTCTTCGGTTACGGATTTAATGAGACTTAATATGCTTAAATTGTCATCATTATCGATCAATAATGCATATAAACGGTTTGAACGTGGTCGGAATCATCAATGTCATTCACTATATCCACGAATTCGAACAATCCTTGGAATTACGGATTTAATTTGAATCAAAATGCTTGATTTTGACTTTCAAAAGTCAAAGGGTTGAGTATTGGGTAATTACATAACTAGACCCTGCAGTTTCATGCATTTAGGTTTAGGAAATTGGCAGAAATAGTCCCTAGAGTTTGAGTTAGGTTAGGTTTTAACTAACGGAGTTGGTCTAAATAGTCCGGATTGTTACATTGATAAGAATGGAAGGAGGTTCTGGAAAGTATGAGAGACTGAAACCTCAACAGGGAGGAAGAGTAAAAGAAGTAGATCCTGTTACTCAAAAGGTGACATGGAGATACAAGTTTTAACCTGTGAGATCAGTACCAAAGATTCCATTGAAACGGATTCCTTATGATTGTCTACATGATCTTAAATGGTGGTACGTTGATGGATGTACGGGAGAAGCTATGATAGAAGACTTGAATGGCAAGGTTATAGTGAGATTCTTCGATGCTATGAACCTTTTTAACCTTTCAAGGTCTGATCAGAAGATGCTAAAGCGTAGAGAGATCATGTATACTGATGAAAGCAGAGAGCAGGCATTACAGTATAAGAAGGTGTTGGATGTGTGTCTGAAACACGGGATATGTGAAGGGAGCTCGTTGCCAAACAATTGGAAGAACAAGACTTGAAGATAAAGACCAAGCTGTTGTCAAGGGGGAGTCTATTGGAGCATTTTTGTGACAACAAGTCTTGTAATAGATTAGTCTTTATGTTTATAGTTTTGCATGTTTTGTATTTGTAATTAGTTAAGTTCGCACAGGCGAACTTAATAAGTTCGCCTGGTATAGTTGAGGCGAACTTAACAAGTTCGCCTAAACTGAGGTGGCGAACTTATTAAGTTCGCCTGTTTCAGTGTGTATTGTCTATAAATAGTTCAAGAGTTGTTCTCATTTGGAACTTCTACATTGTAACTAGAACTACTCTGTGTTTACTGTTTGATTGATAATACAAGAAGCTTTTATGAAATCGTGTCTTGTGTGATTGTATTGCGTTGGTGACTATTCGAGACATACGTATACGTAAGGATTCCGCACTTTGTGTACGTATTATGTATTTTACAGCAGAGATCGATCGGTAGATCCGCTGGGACTTACACCTTGTCATTCTCTCTTGATGAGTCAACATTGTCATTTACCACAGGTTGTTCGAGAAGTTTTGTCAACCGTTTATTTCTTCGACGTCTTTGTTGTCGTGACAATTTCTCCCTTGGTTGTGCAGTATTACCAGCAGACACAATCTTCTCTGCTCTCTCCATTGAATCAGAAGCAATCTAGACACTTGGCTTCTTATCACACCTATCTACATTCTTCTTCACATCACCAATTGTTATGCTTGATTTTGCAGGTGGATTCACAAATGGTTTTGCCAACTTTGGATTCTCCAGACGCTTTCCCAAATTCTTATTTGGACAGTCTTTCAAGATATGACCAACTGTACCACAATGAAAACAAGCACGTTTTTCTTTGTATACACGAACATACTTTTCCTTCTGAACCTTGAGTGATGTGGATGATGAACACTGAGAAGTAGTGTTTGAAGATTGAACAACCTGTTGAGTTTCCTTTTCAATTTTCTTTTTACAAAAATCAAGAGTTGAGAGTTTCTCAATCTTGTTTGTTTCTTGTGAATCAAAACCACCACTTACAAAAGGTTTAACTGGGTTATAAGTAGATTTAGGTTTTAGTTGTTCAATCAAATCATCCAGTTCAGTTAGAATGCAATTGTCTCTGGTCACCTTCTTCATCACAACTGGTTCCAGATACTTACATTCTTTCACTATACCTACAACTTTCTTTGAGTCAAAAACTTCATCATCAGTTGAATAATCATATATCATATCCTCACCAGTAACATGATTGATACTCAACACAGTTTTTGGTTCCAAATCTTCAACCAAGACTTCCTCAGTCACACATGGAGTATAATTCTCATTAAAAGGTGGACAATACTCAACACCTCCCCCAATATCTGTATCATCAAAATAAGGACAAGAACCAACTCCTCCAATAACCTTTGCCCCCGAAGCTTTGTCATTATAATATTCCAACAAAAAACTGGAATTCTTATAACCCTCAAGCTTGCCACCGGAGATCTTGCCACCAATAAAGTTTTCATTTGAGGTTAAGAATGATGCAATCATAACCATCATATCATCAGCCGCTGAAGAAGACACCTTAGTAGAACAAGAATGAATTTCATTCTTACTATGTTTTGAACATCCAGAACTAGAAGCAACAAAGCATGCACCAACTGTCTTTTGGACTTTCAGAAGACTCTCTAGAAAACAATGCAATTCCACCTGATTTCTGTGCTGATGTACCTTCCCCAAAATAAATGCTTGGATCCTGATAGACTGTGTCTTTCTTTTGTTTGTGCAAATCATTTGATTGAATCTTTCCCATCAAATCTTCAAGACTCAAATCATCAAATCCAGATTGTTCTTTTATCACAATGGTGTACATCTCAAAATGAGCTGGTAAAGCATCCAAAAACTTTTCAAGAATCTTCTTGTTTTTGTAAGTGATGTAATTATTGACTATTTCACTTAGAAGATGATAATACCTTGACATGAGTTCATCCACCGATTCACCATCAAAATGTTTAAACACACTAAATTGTTTCTTTAACAGTTCCTTTCTGCTCTTCTTAATGTCAGTGCTACCCTCACTTCTTTTAGCTAAACCTTCCCAAAGTTCACGAGAAGTCTTAAACTTCTTGAAAGTATGGTAGATATCCAGAGGTAAACACAAGGATAAATCTGCAAGAGCTTTCTTTTCACGATCATACAATTTCTTTACATCATCATTAAAAGCTGAAATTGGTTTTGGTGTATCTGACACACCCATATGATGATGAACAGGATGCTCATATCCCTTACTAATAGGAATCCACAAACTTGTGTCATATCTGGAAGAAATGAACAATCAATGGAATATGGCTATGCTGATGCGACAAGCAAAAGATTTTCTGAAAAAGATTGGAAGAAAATATATTGGCTCTAACAGTCGATCACGCATGGGATTTGATAAAACCAAAGTGCGTTGCTATAACTGTTAAGAGTATGGTCACTTTGCTAAAGAATGTGTGAAGCCAAAAGTTGAGAAGCCGAATAACTTTCAGCATAATCGTAATCAGTCACATGGTTCATCTGGTAATTCTAATCATGCATCTACATCATCGGCTTTGGTTGCCCAGAACGATGAAAACTATGACTGGGGTATTCATCTGGAAGATTTGGTGGGTACGGTAAGTCAAGCATTTGTAGCAGAGATTAATTCTGAAAAATCCGAAGAGTCGACTCGAGTGATGGTGAAAGTGTGCCGAGCGTTGATGAAGAGATAGAACAAGTGCAGAATATTGATTCTGATATTGCATCATGTGTTGCTGAAGATGATGTTGTTCTAACAAAAAATGCTTCAGATGGTGCTTATTCAGAGAGTATTCTCATTTTCAAAGTTTTCATGGCAGACATGTCTGATCCGTCAAAGGTAAAAGACTCTGTTTGTCATATTTACTGTTCTAACTGCATTACCGTAAAAGATAAATTGCAAAAGGTCATGGATGATAACACAAACTTAATTTGTGATATGAAATCGATGCATTCAGTTAATCAGAAACTGAAAGATAATGATAAATTGTGCATCGATAGAATTGAGTCTTTGAAAAGAGACTTAAATTCTCTGGGGTTGAAATATAAAGAACAAGCTTATCATCTGGATATGGCTTATGCTGAGATAGAAAAATGAAATGAAGTTGTCGCTCAAAAGAATAAAGAAATTTCTGACAAAGAGTCTGAGGTGATCAAACTTCATAGAAAGCTGGAAAAGTTTGAAAATTCATCGGTTATATTGGATTATTTTAATGCAAATGCTGATCCTAAGACTGTGTTGAAAGTGAATCCAGTCACAGGTGAGGATATGGTGTATTCTGATGAGAGTGATGATGAATATTTTGATGAAGCTAAGGTAGAGGGGATACCGAAAGAGGTTAAGAAAGAAGACTCAAAGATTGATTCTAATTCATCTGGAAATTATACATTTGGAAGTTCTTCAAGTTCAAGGAGAGTTCCATATGTCAGAGATTATAAAGACAGGCGTACATGCTTTCATTGTAATGAGATGGGTCACATTGTGGTGAAATGTCCTTACAAAAATAAAGGAAAGAAGCATGTAGTTCTTGAGAAGATGAAGCCTGAATCAAAACCTATTGAGAAAAAGTTTATTCGTTCTCAAACTCCAAAAGAAGTTCATGTAGGAGAATCTTCTTCAAGTGCATCTTATCGTGTGAAGATTCCTTATATGAGAGAATATCGTGAGATGGGATCTTGCTTGTACTGTGGTCTTGTGGGTTATATTCAGATTGCTTGTCCTCACAACGCCAAAGGTAACCGACATGTTACTCCAGAAATGGTAAGAACTCTTCGTGAGCCTTATGTTAACCCAAATGTGGTTAAACCTCATGATACACCAAAGGGTAATTCTAAATCTGAGGTTAGGCTTTCTAGACCTCAAAGACGGAGGAGAAACAGAAGATTGAGAAAACTTTTAGAACAAGAACTTTCACAATCTAAACATTTTTCAAATGAACAAGATTGTTCAAACACTTCACATTTTAAGCAAAAAGAACTTAATGAACAGAAGTATGTTTGGAAATCTAAAGTGTCTGTTTCTGACTCGTTTTGAACAATCTCCAAAAATTGATGAGAGATTCGATTGTGAATGGAGTGAGGTTTATTATTTTGATATAGATGGACGACCCATGACTACCATGGCTTGGGTCCCAATTTCAAATTAATGTTTCTTGTTAGATGTGCAGGATTTACCAAGAGGGACTATTAATACCATTTTGGTTGTTGATAGTTGTTCTTCTTAGCACATGACAGGGAATGACATTTGCAAGAGTAAAGAGTTGTTGATAACTAGAAATCTATTTGATTCAACGACTTGATGCTCAAGGGGGAGAATATGTCACACACATTGTTTTGGAAAGAGTTTTACAAAGTCCACATGATAACCTAAAACTTAGGATGACGATGGTGAGCATAAAGTCGTTGATGCAACAATTTGACTAGTTGAGGGGGAGTCTACAGGACAAGGGGAGTACAGAACTGTGTTGGTGACAAGAGGCAAAGACATTCAATTACACGATTACATCAGTTTGAGTTTTTAATTGATTGAATTGCTTAATCCTGAGTAACCAAGTAAAATGTTTTTCTTAAAATGTTTTCATGGAAGGTTTATTTTCGTTTGTTTTATTTTCTTTGAAAAAGATTTTGAAAAAGCCAAACAAATTGAAAAAGATAAAAGCGACATTACTTGAAGTTAAGGAAGAGATGATAGTACATTAGTAGATGTTCTTTCACACATGACCTTAGATTGACTGGTTGGTGCTTTATGTTAATATATCTGAATTATATGTTTTGATCTAAACTTCAGAAACTACACAAATAGCAAATGATAGTGTTGTGTATGCATATAATTTGAATTGTCAATAGACTAAAAGCGTCACTGAACCATTAGTAGTGTGAAAACATAAGTGCATATGTTACAACTGTGATTTGAACCCATTTTATGCCTGGGTGTGTGTGTTAAAATATCACTATCAGATATAGAATATTAGCTTTTAATAAATATTTTCCTATGAGATCAGTTTCGAGTTATGTCCTTAGCACTATTCATTCGATTTGCTTCAGTGCCCATGTCCCGAAAAGCATGCAATTTGAAGTATAATCAATATATGTACTTGACAACATCTGTCAAATATAGACTAGCCCTTGGATGGAAGGCCCCTTATCCCAGGTAACCTCACTTGTTGGATTTACTCATAAACAAAGTCATTAATACTGAACTTTAAATTTAACACGTTCAATTAACAACAAAAAACATTCACGTTTGAGTACATTACAGCGGAAGTCTCAGCATTTAAAACATACATCATTGTTTAACAAAAGAGAACATAAATCGGAATGTCAGTCTCTAGCCGGGCAGCCTTCACGCCTTCGCACGACCCTTTTCTTTGTTACCTGAAATGTATACTAAAAGTCAGCTAACGCTGGTGAGTTCTAGTTTAAAAAGATTAGATATAAACATTATTTCTTCAAAAGTATACATAAGTTTATATATAAAGAACATAAATACGTATTCTTAACTTTTACTTTTCTTTCATCATTCTTGAGTGACTACATTGATATGCATTCACCTTTATTTTTCCTTAACATTCATTTGGTCATACACATAAGGGTGATCAACCCGTCTTTTACTACGTATGTCACAAAGACATACGCCATGAAGCTACCGTCGTAGCCCTTTGACTCGTCCGGTCCTAGAAACCGTCCGCCTTAAAACCGTCCGGCCAACCTTCGGCCGTCCGTCGTAAACCGTCCTACCGTCGTAGTCCGTCCTTTTCGCCCATCTACCCGAAGGTATCCGTTTCCCACGTGCTACCATGTTTGCAACCGTTCTACATATGATTTGGCATTTGCTTCGACCGTCCATTAATGCCCCTTTTTATTTCCTAGCTAATGAAGGAATATTTTTGTCCCGGTTGCAAGATAGTCACGTGGTCGCCCGTCTACCGTAGTAGCCGTTAGCATCGAAGCGTCCATAACATTCACGTATATTCATAACATGCAGTATATATTATATAAAGCAAGATTTCATTCATTCATGTTTTGTCATTCTTTCATTCATACTTTGTAAACATACGTTTCATTCTTTGTTCATAATTCATTTTCATATATATATATATATAAATATATATATTTGTATATCACGTATGATCACATTGGCATTCATAGTATTTATTCATTTAGTGTATACACTTCAGCCCCAAAACCATTAATAAGATTTGCACATAACATAGAAATGGGCACATAGAACTCACTTGATGAGCTAGTCTGGGTTGTCCTACACAAAGTCCAACAACGTCACTTCTGATCTGAATTGAGTAGTTAAATACACATCAGACCTAATCTCGACTCTAACGGTTTAATCATTCTAAACATACTGACTATACTTAACCATTCTGATGCCTGCGCACTTAGCAAGTGCGCAAGACCTTGGTCATGCGTACTTGACAAGTACGCAGACTTTACTTCATGCGCACTTGGTAAGTACGTAGACTTTACTTCATGCGCACTTGGTAAGTACGCAGACTTTACTTCATGCGCACTTGGTAAGTACGCAGACTTTACTTCATGCGTACTTGATAAGTACGCAGAACCCTTCTTCCTCTGATTCAGGCGTAAGAACCCTAACTTTTTGCATGCGGGTCTGGTCATGTCAATATCTAAATTTTCCTTGATTAGAACATTCGGTTTTTATTCTAGATGCTAGATCTTTGTTCATTTTCAAGTTTCATCCATAAAAACTTCACCTATTTAGCTAAAACCGAAATTCCTAAAATAATCATAAAAACTCAGATTATGATCGAACGCTTACCTGGATTGGAGTTATGATTCAGAGAAGATGATCACGAGCACAGTAGCAACGTTCTCCTGAATTCCCGAGTCGATCCGTCACTTTCTCTCTCTAGAACCGAGCTCCCCATTCTCTCTCTAGATGGTGAAATGAAATGAATTGTGGCAGCCCTTGTCCTTTATACACCTGGGTTTCCTATGGCCCGTTCGAGCCGAACCCAAGCCCATCCATTTTTCTTTCGTTTCTTGACATTTAAATCCCTATCGTATTATTAATTACTTATTTACTATTTTTGGGATGTTACAAGTCTACCCTCCTTAAAGAGGTTTCGTCCTCGAAACTGCTTATACGTTAAATAATTGAGGGTATATTTCCCGCATCTCGTCTTCTTTCTCCCATGTAGCTTCTGACCAATGGGATTGACTTATTGCGTAGTCTTTTCTCAAATCGGTCAAGAATGGCTATTGGTTCCTCTACATAATTCAGACTTTTATCCACCTCGATCTCATCGTAAGGTATGTGAGCCGTGTCGTCAGCTAGACACTTGCGTAAGTGCGACACGTGGAACGTAGGGTGTATTTTGCTAAGCGTATCGGGTAGGTCGATGTAAGGCCCTTCTTCCGGGTAACCTCACTTGTTGGATTTACTCATAAACATAGTCATTAATTACTGAACTTTTAATTAAAAACATTCAAACACAGCGGAAACATTCAACATTTGAGTACATTATAGCGGAAGTCTTAATATTCAAAACATTAGCCATTGTCTAAACAAAACATAAGGTGGGATGTCAGTCACGTGCCGGGCAGCCAACACGCCTTCGCACGACCCTTTCCTTTGTTACCTGAAATGTATACTAAAAGTCAGCTAACGCTGGTGAGTTCTAGTTTAAAACTATTAAGTATGATCATTCTTTTCTTTATAGGTATACATAATTATATACA
Source organism: Smallanthus sonchifolius (assembly GCA_023525975.1). Taxonomy (NCBI): domain Eukaryota; kingdom Viridiplantae; phylum Streptophyta; class Magnoliopsida; order Asterales; family Asteraceae; genus Smallanthus; species Smallanthus sonchifolius. Next base: position 24,367,787 of record CM042046.1, on the reverse strand, counting down.
TTCATAACTTTTGCTTTTCTTTCATCTTTCTTTCGTGATTACATATATATAAAATATGTATTCATAGACTTTTGCTTTTCTTTCATCTTTCTTTCGTGATTACATACATATAAGTATGCATTCACCTTTTTCTTTTCTTAACTTTCATGGGTTATGCACTTAAGAGTGATTAACCCGTCATTTATTTGCGAATGTCACAAAGACAAACGCCACGGTCCATCGTCATGGCCCGCCATTCTTACAACCGTCCGGCAACTTATGTCCGTCCGTCATTTTATTCTTACAACCGTCCGGCAACTTGTGTCCGTCCGTCATGACTTACAACCGTCCTACCGTCGTAGGCCGTAATTCGCCCGTCTACCCGAAGGTATCCGTTTCCCATGCGACTATTATTTATGTAACCGTTCTACTATTCATAATATGCCATTTGCTTCGACCGTCCATTAATGGCTTTCGTACGTCCTAGCTGATGAAGGAACGTATTTGTCCTGGTTACAAAATAGTCACGTGGTCGTCCGTCTACCGAAGTAGCCGTTATCATCGAAGCGTCCATAACTTTTTCTTTTATTTGGCAAGCAATATATACATGGATATAAAGCAAGATTTCATTCTTACACGTTGTGTTATTCTTTCATTCATTCTATATAATCATACGATTCATTCTTTGTGCATAGTTCATCTTCGTATATATATATATATATATATATATATATATATATATATATATATATATATATATATATAAATATATATCAGTATAACACGTATGATTACATTTGCATTCATATCATTCATTCATTTAGTGTATACATTTCAGCCCCAAAACACTTAATAAGGTTTGCACATAACATAGAAGGGGGCACATAGAACTCACCTGATGAGTAGTTCCTGTAATACACTTAGCTGGTTACTGATCGTTACTAATGTCACTCCCGATCTGTATAATAAAGTCATACTCGTAAGGTAGTGCTACTAGACATTACTATGCCTGAACCTAGTAGTTTCGATGGATTGGTCTATATCGAAACTTGGTAGTTTCGATAGGGTGCTTCTGTCGAAACTTGGTAGTTTCGATAGGCTGCTTCTGTCGAAACTGGTAGTTTCGATAGGCTGCTTCTGTCGAAACTTGGTAGTTTCGATAGGCTGCTTCTGTCGAAACTTGGTAGTTTCGATAGGTCTGCACTTATCGAAACTAAGTAGTTTCGATGGGTCTGCACATATCGTCTTCCCCAAAATCCGAAGTTTTTGCATGCACGTCTGATCGAGTCAATATCTCAACTTTTTTAGATCAAAATGTTCGGTTTTCATTCTAGATGCTATACCTAAGCTCATTTCCATGTTTCATCCGCAAAATCGTTATCTTTTTAGCCAAAACCCGAAAATCCCAAATTAAACAAAAACTCAGATTATGGTCGAATCGTTACCTGGATTGTGATTCTGATTTGGAGGTTTTGCTCACGAGTTCAGTAGTAACGTGCTCCTTCAGTTTCGTGTCGATCCGTCGACTTTCTCTCTCTAGACACGACTCTCCTTTCTCTCTATAGCTTGCAGGTGTTGGTGAAAAATAAGAGCTTCAAGGCTGTCTTGGCCTTTATATACTCGGGCTTCGCTCTGCCCGTTGGAGCCGAGCCCAAGCCCGCTCCCTTTTGTTTAAATATTCTGACTAAATCAGCGGTCTCGCTATATTTATTCGTTTTATTATTTTTGGGATGTTACAAGTCTACCCTCCTTAAAGAGGTTTCGTCCTCGAAACTGCTTACACGTTAAACAATTGAGGATATAGTCCCCTCATCTCGTCTTCTTTCTCCCATGTAGCTTCTGACCCTTTTCTATGTTTCCATTGTACTTTAACTAACTGAATCAACTTATTGCGTAGTCGTTTCTCAGCTCGGTCAATAATGGCTATCGGTTCCTCTATTTAATTTAGACTGTTATCCACTTTGATCTCGTCAGTATGTGAGCGGTGTCGTCAGCTAGGCACTTGCGTAAGTGTGACACGTGGAACGTAGGGTGTATTCCAGTAAGCTCAACGGGTAGGTCGAGTCTGTAAGCAACTTGACCCACTCTCGCTAGACTCTTGAAAGGTCCGACAAACCTTGGACTTAGTTTGCCACGCTTTCTGAAGCGGATGATTCCTTTCCATGGTGATACCTTTAACAGTACCATGTCTCCTACTTGAAACTCTAAATCCCTCCTTCTCTTATCCGCGTATGATTTCTGTCTGTCCTTTGCGGCTTTCATTCGAGCCTTGATTTGATCAAATTTCTCGGAAGTAGCTTTGACCACTTCGAGACTTGCAAAATCCTTCTATCCTATTCCCCCCAACAAACCGGGGTCCTACATTTCCTCCCATACAACATTTCGAATGGCGGCTTGCCAATAGTCGAGTGATAGCTGTTGTTATACGAAAATTCTGCCAAGCGTAGATGGCTGTCCCAGCTCCCACCGAAGTTTATGATACAGGCCCGGAGCATGTCCTCCACGGTCTGAATAGTCCTTTCAGATTGTCCATCGGTTTGGGGGTGGTAAGCGGTGCTGATGTTCAGTCTAGTGCCCATTGCTTCGTTGAATTTCTTCCAAAACCTTGACGTGAATCTAGTATCCCTGTCGGACACAATCGACAGCGACATACCATGTCTGCTCAAAACTTCCTTGATAAATATTTCTGCTAGTCTTTCTGACGAGGAAGTCTCACGTATTGGCAAGAAGTGAGCACTTTTCGTCAAGCGGTCGAAGATCACCCAAATGGTATCATTGCCTTTAGCTGTTAGCGGTAGCTTGGTAATGAAGTCCATCGTGATCTCCTCCCACTTCCATTCTGGTATAGGTAAAGGTTGCATTTTACCGCATGGTTTCTGGTGCTCGGCCTTAACTAGTGAACACGTTAAGCACTTGTTCACGTATTCAGTCACATCACTCTTCATGCCAGGCCACCAGTACTCTTTCTTCAAGTCTTGATACATTTTGTTTGTCCCGGGGTGGATAGAATAACGAGACTTATGGGCCTCATCGAGTATTTTGGCTCTAAGCTCGCCAATCTTAGGTATCCACATCCGGTCAAACCTAGTTCGTACTCCGTATGCATTTGCATCTAAGTTCCCTTGTTGTCCTACTATTCTTTCCCGTTTCACATTTCTTTCTAACAGTGCTTCATCTTGTGCCTTTGATATTTCACCCATCAAGTCTGGTGTTATAATCAGCTGACATGCTTTGATCCGGATAGGTGCCGATTCTTCCATTCTACTTAAAGCGTCAGCCACTACGTTTGCCTTGCCTGGATGGTACAATATCTCACAGTCATAGTCTTTCAATAAACCATCTCCTTTGTCTCATGTTTAATTCCTTTTGTTCGAAAAAGTACTTCAGGCTTTTGTGATCGGAGTAAATGGTGCATTTAACTCCATACAGATAGTGCCTCCATATTTTCAACGCGAAAACTACTGCTGCTAACTCTAAATCGTGTGTTGGGTAGTTAACCTCGTGAATCTTTAGTTGCCGCGATGCATAAGCAATTACCTTTCCTCGTTGCATGAGTACGTACCCTAAACCCTGCATAGAAGCATCAGAGTAGACTACCAAGTCTTCATTTCCCTCAGGTAGTGTTAAGACTGGAGCTTGGGTTAATCGTGCCTTAAGTTCCTCAAACGCGTTGTTTTGGGTTTGACCCCATTCATATTTCACTTTCTTCCGTGTCAGTTTAGTTAGTTGCGAGGCTATCCTTGAGAAATCTTGAATGAACCTTCGATAGTAGCCTGCCAATCCCAGAAAACTTCGTATCTCTGTTGGTGTCTTTGGGACGTTCCATTCCTTTACTGTCTCGATCTTTTCAGGATCTACCATGATTCTGTTTGGGTTTATTACGTGACCTAGGAATTGGACTTCCCTAAGACAGAACGCGCATTTGGAGAACTTTGCGTATAACTTTTCCTGCTTTAACACCTCCAGAACCTCTCTTAGGTGACAGTGGTGATCACCCTCGTTTTTTGAATACACCAGTATGTCGTCTATAAAAACTATCACTGATCGATCCAACATTGGTCGACATACTCTATTCATCAAATCCATGAACGCTGCTGGTGCGTTAGTCAATCCGAATGACATCACTAGAAACTCGTAATGCCCGTAACGCGTACAAAACGCGGTCTTTGGTACATATTCTTCCCTCACCTTCAGCTGGTGATAACCCGACCTAAGATCGATCTTTGAGAACCAACTTGCACCTTGTAGTTGATCAAAGAGGTCATCTATTCTAGGCAGTGGGTATTTGTTCTTTACTGTCCTCTTGTTCAGTTCACGGTAGTCAATGCACATGCGCATGCTGCCGTCTTTCTTCTTTACAAATAGTACCGGAGCGCCCCATGGTGAAATGCTCGGTCTAATAAATCCTTTTTCTGTTAATTCCTGTAGTTGAGACATCAATTCTTTCATTTCTGACGGAGCCAATCGGTAGGGGGCTTTGGCAACGGGCTCAGCTCCTGGCAGTAGATCAATCTGAAATTCTATTTCCCGATCGGGTGGCAACCCAGGTAGATCCTCAGGGAATACTTCCGAAAAGTTGCACACCACGGGTACATTCTTGAGTGCTTCCGTTTTCATTCTATCGTCAATAACATACGCCAGATAAGCTTCGCAACCGCGCCTCATGTAACTTTCGGCCTTGATCATCGAAATGACGTTTGGCATTGTGCAATTCCAATCCCCATAAACCATAATTGGACTTCCGCTAGGAGCTTTGAGGTGTATCCTCTTACGTTTACATATGATTTGAGCTTCGTTAGCAGCTAACCAATCCATACCCAATACTATATCGAAACCTCCTAAGGTGAGAAGGAATAATCTAGAAGGAAACTTATGGCCCTCTATTTCTATGATACAATCTTCTGTTACTTGAAACACTGTCGAATTTTTACCCACGGCAGTTTGTACGCTAAAGGCCTTTACTATGGTGTTGATAGTGCAATCCAGTTTACGACTAAATGCATTTGATATGAAGCTTTTACTAGCACCAGAGTCAAATAAAACAGCAGCATTTTCATCATTTACTAGAAACGTACATGACACAACATCAGGGTTTCCTCTTGCTTCTTCCTCAGTCAGTGCATAGGCTCGAGTCCTAGCCTTTGGTTGTTCTTTTTCAGCTTCCTTTTCCTTTCCCGAACCGGATTGTCTGGTTTTCCTGCAATCTTTAGTCAGGTGACCAAACAGTCCACATCCTTTGCATTTAGTGTCTCTTAAGCAATCACGAGAATAGTGTCCCGCCTTCCCACACCTATAACATGTGGTGGTGCCGACCCGACACTCGCCAAGATATTGCTTTCCACATTTCTTGCAATTTTCATACCCTTCTGACCTTGGTTTCTTAATTTCGGTTGTTACATTCCCTCTTCCGGTGCCTCTAGACGGGTTCTCCCATTTTCTCTTTTGGGCCTCTGTTGGTGGGTCCTCATTGGCATAATCGTCGTAGACGATTCCGCCCAGATTCACTACCGACTCGAAGGTCGAGGGTAGGTTGGCTTTCACATGGACACGGACCCTTTGAGGTAGGCCCTTCACATAATACTTGATCATTCGCTCTTCTGTTTCCACCAGGTGGGGTACCAGTTGAGCTAGCTCATTGAATCTAGAGGTATACTGGCGGTGTGTCTTGCTGCCAGCCTTAAAGTTTAAGAATTCATTTTCCACTCGATCAATTTCATTCTGGGGACAGAACTTTTGAATTATAAGCTTCTTCAGGTCTTCCCATGTCATTCTGGCGATAGCGTTTAGCGACTTTGTTCTCTGAATGCTTCTCCACCAACCTAGTGCTTCGTTGGTGAAAGAATGAGCAACATATTTAACCGCCTGATCCGGTCGGCACTCGCTGATGTTGATTACAGCGTTCATCCTCTCAATCCATTCGAAAGTAGCCACCGAATCCTTGGTTCCATCAAACTTAGGTGGGTCTCCGTCCTTGAAACCTTTGTAAGTACACCCACGATTGCTTGATGCCACTTTTACTTCATCCCCGTCACTGTCATAAATTTTCTCTTCATTTTTCCCTTCATCCTCTTCTTTGCTTTTCTTTAGTGCCTCAGATAATAGGTCAGGCAATATGTTCTTCAGAGTAAGTACAACCTCGCGGGCAATAGCATCCCTAACCTCGGGTTCCAACTGTATAGGCCCTTGATTGCCGTCTCCAGTTGGGGTCACATTAGTTTCGTGCACACTTTCAGTGTGTTCTGCGCGCACACTCTCTTCCTCTTCATGTCTTTGCTTCAATGGAGGTCTACCTACTCGGCCAGTGCGACCGCCTCGTCGTCCTGTTCTTCCCCCTCCAGCCATAGTTCCTAGTTTCCTGATGGTCATAAAGGGAATACATCAATGTCATTCTCTCAGATCATAGTCTTAGAACAGTACGAACAAGGTAAATTTTTAATTACAGTGACCGGTTTGTGATTAGAAATTTACATTGCTTTTCGGGTTCCAAACTCTTCAAATTGGTCATGACGTTGACATCTATTGGTTCTAGGTTTAAGTATCTATTCTTACCTAAGTGTATTAGCCTTAGTACTTACTTACTGTGCCTGCGTTGGCGTTGGCTACCCAGACTGACATCCGTGCGTTGGTCCCATAATCAGCTTGAGTCCAGACATTTAGAGATGTCTGAATCTCTCAAACTATTGCTCTGATACCAACTTGTAAGGCCCTTCTTCCGGGTAACCTCACTTGTTGGATTTACTCATAAACATAGTCATTAATTACTGAACTTTTAATTAAAAACATTCAAACACAGCGGAAACATTCAACATTAGAGTACATTACAGCGGAAGTCTTAATATTCAAATCATTAGCCATTGTCTAAACAAAACATAAGGTGGGATGTCAGTCACGTGCCGGGCAGCGTTCACGCCTTCGCACGACCCTTTCCTTTGTTACCTGAAATGTATACTAAAAGTCAGCTAACGCTGGTGAGTTCTAGTTTAAAACTATTAAGTATGATCATTCTTTTCTTTATAGGTATACATAATTATATACATTCAGACCTTTTGCTTTTCTTTCATCTTTCTTTCGTGATTACATATATAAAATATGTATTCATAGACTTTTGCTTTTCTTTCATCTTTCTTTCGTGGTTACATACATATAAGTATGCATTCACCTTTTTCTTTTCTTAACTTTCATGGGTTATGCACTTAAGAGTGATTAACCCGTCATTTGTTTGCGAATGTCACAAAGACAAACGCCACGGTCCATCGTCATGGCCCGCCATTCTTACAACCGTCCGGCAACTTGTGTCCGTCCGTCATGACTTACAACCGTCCTACCGTCGTAGGCCGTAATTCGCCCATCTACCCGAAGGTATTCGTTTCCCATGCGACTATTATTTATGTAACCGTTCTACTATTCATAATATGCCATTTGCTTCGACCGTCCATTAATGGCTTTCGTACGTCCTAGCTGATGAAGGAACGTATTTGTCCCGGTTACAAAATAGTCACGTGGTCGTCCGTCTACCGAAGTAGCCGTTATCATCGAAGCGTCCATAACTTTTTCTTTTATTTGGCAAGCAATATATACATGGATATAAAGCAAGATTTCATTCTTACATGTTGTGTTATTCTTTCATTCATTCTATATAATCATACGATTCATTCTTTGTGCATAGTTCATCTTCGTATATATATATATATATATATATATATATATATATATATATATATATATATAAATATATATCAGTATAACACGTATGATTACATTTGCATTCATATCATTTATTCATTTAGTGTATACATTTCAGCCCCAAAACACTTAATAAGGTTTGCACATAACATAGAAGGGGGCACATAGAACTCACCTGATGAGTAGTTCCTGTAATACACTTAGCTGGTTACTGATCGTTACTAATGTCACTCCCGATCTGTATAATAAAGTCATACTTGTAAGTTGGTGCTACTAGACATTACTATGCCTGAACCTAGTAGTTTCGATGGATTGGTCTATATCGAAACTTGGTAGTTTCGATAGGGTGTTTCTGTCGAAACTTGGTAGTTTCGATAGGCTGCTTCTGTCGAAACTTGGTAGTTTCGATAGGGTGCTTCTGTCGAAACTTGGTAGTTTCGATAGGCTGCTTCTGTCGAAACTTGGTAGTTTCGATAGGCTGCTTCTGTCGAAACTTGGTAGTTTCGATAGGCTGCTTCTGTCGAAACTTGGTAGTTTCGATAGGTCTGCACTTATCGAAACTAGGTAGTTTCGATGGGTCTGCACATATCGAAACTAAGTTGTTTCGATGGGTCTGCACATATCGTCTTCCCCAAAATCCGAAGTTTTTGCATGCACGTCTGATCGAGTCAATATCTCAACTTTCTTAGATAAAAATGTTCGGTTTTCATTCTAGATGCTATACCTAAGCTCATTTCCAAGTTTCATCCGCAAAATCGTTATCTTTTTAGCCAAAACCCGAAAATCCCAAATTAAACAAAAACTCAGATTATGGTCGAATCGTTACCTGGATTGTGATTATGATTCGGAGGTTTTGCTCACGAGTTCAGTAGTAACGTGCTCCTTCAGTTTCGTGTCGATCCGTCGACTTTCTCTCTCTAGACCCGACTCTCCTTTCTCTCTATAGCTTGCAGGTGTTGGTGAAAAATGAGAGCTTCAAGGCTGTATTGGCCTTTATATACTCGGGCTTCGCTCGGCCCGTTGGAGCCGAGCCCAAGCCCGCTCCCTTTTGTTTAAATATTCTGACTAAATCAGCGGTCTCGCTATATTTATTCGTTTTATTATTTTTGGGATGTTACAGTCGAGTCTGTAAGCAACTTGACCCACTCTCGCTAAGATCTTAAAAGGTCCGACAAACCTTGGACTTAGTTTGCCACGTTTTCTGAATCGGATATTCCTTTCCATGGTGATACCTTTAACAGTACCATGTCCCCGACTTGGAACTCTAACTCCCTTCTTCTCTTATCTGCATATGATTTCTGCCTGTCTTTTGCGGCTTTCATTCGAGCCTTGATTTGATCAAATTTCTCAGAAGTAGCCTTGACCACTTCGAGGCTTGCAAAATCCTTCTGTCCAATTTCCCCCAACAAACCGGGGTCCTACATTTCCTCCCATACAACATTTTAAATGGTGGCATGCCAATAGTCGAGTGATAGCTGTTGTTATATGAAAATTCTGCCAATGGTAGATGGCTGTCCCAGCTCCCACCGAAGTCAATGATACAGGCCCGGAGCATGTCCTCCAAGGTCTGAATGGTCCTTTCCGATTGTTCATCGGTTTGGGGTGGTAAGCGGTGCTAATGTTCAATCTAGTGCCCATCGCTTCATTGAATTTCTTCCAAAACCTTGATGTAAATCTAGTATCCCTGTCGGACACAATCGACAGCGGCATACCATGTCTGCTAACAATTTCCTTGATAAATACTTCTGTTAGTCTTTCTGACGAAGAAGTCTCACGTATTGGCAAGAAGTGAGCACTTTTCATCAAACGGTCGACAATCACCCAATTTAGCTGTTCGCGGTAGCTTGGTAATGAAGTCCACCATGATCTCCTCCCACTTCCATTCCGGTATTGGTAAAGTTTGCATTTTACCGCATGGTTTCTAGTACTCGGCCTTAACTAGAGAACACGTTAGGCACTTGCTCACGTACTCTGTCACATCATTCTTCATGCCAGGCCACCAGTACTCCTTCTTCAAGTCTTGATACATTTTGTGTGTCCTGGGGTGGATAGAATAGCGAGACTTATGGGCCTCATCGAGTATTTTGGTTCTAAGCTCGCCAATCTTAGGTATCCACATTCGGCCAAACCTAGTTCGTACACCGTATGCATTTGCATCCAAATTCCCTTGTTGTCCTACTATTCTTTCTCGTTTTATATTTCCTTCTAATAGCGCTTCGTCTTGTGCCTTTGATATTTCACTCATCAAATCTGGTGTTATAATCAGCTGACACGCTTTGATCTGTATAGGTTCCGATTCTTCCTTTTTGCTTAAAGCGTCAGCCACCACGTTTGCTTTTCCTGGATGGTACAATATCTCACAGTCATAGTCCTTCAGTAGCTCTAACCACCTCCTTTGCCTCATGTTTAATTCCTTTTGCCCGAAAAAGTACTTCAGGCTTTTGTGATCGGAGTAAATGGTGCACTTAACTCCATACAGATAGTGCCTCCATATTTTCAATGCGAAAACTACTGCCGCTAACTCTAGATCGTGTGTTGGGTAGTTAACCTCGTGAATCTTTAGTTGTCACGAGGCGTAGGCAATTACCTTTCCTCGTTGCATAAGTACGCAGCCTAAACCCTGACCCGAAGCGTCAGAGTAGACTACTAAGTCTTCATTTCCCTCAGGTAGTGCCAAGACTGGAGCTTGGGTTAATCGTGCCTTAAGTTCCTCAAACGCGTTGTTTTGGGTTGGACCCCATTCATATTTCACTTCCTTCCGTGTCAACTTAGTTAGTGGCAAGGCTATTCTTGAAAAATCTTGAATGAACCTTCGATAGTAGCCTGCCAATCCCAGAAAGCTTCGTATCTCTGTTGGTGTCTTTGGGATGTTCCATTCCTTTACTGTCTCGATCTTTGCACGATCCACCATAATGCCGTTTGGGTTTATTACATGACCTAGGAATTGGACTTCCCTAAGCCAGAACGCGCATTTGGAGAATTTTGCATACAACTTTTCCTGCTTTAGCACCTCCAGAACCTCTCTTAGGTGACAGTGGTGATCACCCTTGCTTTTCGAATATACCAGTATATCGTCTATAAAAAACTATCACCGATCGATCCAACATTGGTCGACATACTCTATTCATCAAATCCATGAACGCTGCTGGTGCGTTGGTCAATCCGAAGGACATCACGAGAAACTCATAATGCCCATAACGCGTGCAAAACGCGGTTTTTGGTACATCTTTTTCTCTTACTTTCAACTGATGGTAACCCGACCTAAGATCGATCTTTGAGAACCAACTCGCACCTTGCAGTTGATCAAAAAGGTCATCTATTCTAGGCAGTGGGTATTTGTTCTTTACTATCCTCTTGTTCAGTTCACGGTAGTCAATGCACATGCGCATGCTGCCGTCTTTCTTCTTTACAAATAGTACCGGAGCGCCCCATGGTGAAATGCTCGGTCTAATAAATCCTTTTTCTGTTAATTCTTGTAGTTGAGACATCAATTCTTTCATTTCTGACGGAGCCAATCGGTAGGGGGCTTTGGCAACGGGCTCAGCTCCTAGCAGTAAGTCAATCTGAAATTCTATTTCCCGATCGGGTGGCAACCCAGGTAGCTCCTCTGGGAATACTTCTGGAAAATTGCACACCACTGGTACATTCTTGAGTGCTTTCGTTTTCATTCTATCGTCAATAACATACACCAGATAAGCTTCGCAACCGCGCCTCATGTAACTTTCGGCCTTGATCATCGAAATAACGTTCGGCATTGTGCAATTCCAATCCCCATAAACCGTAATTGGACTTCCGCTAGGAGCTTTGAGGTGTATCCTCTTACGTTTACATATGATTTGAGCTTCGTTGGCAGCTAACCAATCCATACCCAGTACTACATCGAATCCTCCTAAGGTAAGAAGCAATAATCTAGAGGGGAACTTATGGCCCTCTATTTCTATGATACAATCATCGGTTACTTGGAATACTACTGAATTTTTACCAACGGCAGTTTGTACGCTAAAGACTTTTACTATGGTGTTGACTGTGCAATCTAGTTTTTGGCTAAAGGCATTTGATATAAAACTTTTACTAGCACCAGAGTCAAATAAGATAGCAGCATGTTCATCATTTACTAGAAACGTACCTGATACAACATCAGGGTTTCCCCTTGCTTCCTTCTCAGTCAGGGCATAGGCTCGAGTCCTAGCCCTTGGCTGTTCCTTTTCAGCTTCCTTTTCCTTTCCCGAACCAGATTGTCTGGTTTTCCTGCAATCCCTAGTCAGGTGTCCATATTTTCCACAACTCTGGCACTTGACATCCTTTAAACACTCTCGGGAGAAGTGCCCCGGCTTCCCGCACTTATAACACATATTGGTGCCGATTCGGCACTCGCCAAGATGGTGCTTTCCACACTTCTTGCAATTTTCATATTCATCTGTCTCTTAACTTCAGCTGCTGCATCCCTTTTCCCGGTGCCTCTAGACGGGTTCTCCCACTTTCTCTTTTGTGTCTCAGGTGCCGAGTCCTCATTGGCGTAGTCGTCGTAGACGATTCCGCTCAGATTCACTACCGACACGAAGGTCGAGGGTAGGTTAGTTTTGACATGGACACGGACCCTTTGCGGCAAACCCTTGACATAGTACTTAATCAGACGGTCTTCAGTCTCCACTAAGTGTGGTACCAGTTGGGCCAGCTCATTGAATCTCGAAGTATACTGGCGATGAGTCTTGTTGCCAGCCTTGAAGTTTAGGAACTCGTTCTCCACATGATCAATCTCGTTCTGTGGGCAGAACTTTTGGATTATCAGCTTCTTCAAGTCTTCCCATGTCATTCTGGCAATAGCGTTTGGCGACTTTATTCTCTGAATGTTTCTCCACCAACCTAGTGCTTCATTGGTGAAAGAATGTGCAACATACTTAACGGCCTGGTCCGGTCGACACTCTCTTATGTTGATTACAGCGTTCATCCTCTCAATCCATTCGAACGTAGCCACTGAATCCTTGTTCTCATCAAACTTGGGTGGGTCTCCGTCCTTGAAACCTTTATAGGTGCACCCCCTATTGCTTGATCCTATCTTTATTTCGTCCCCATCACTGTCATATACTTTTTCCTCATGGTTTACTTCATCATTTCCTTAATTTTCTTTAATGCTTCAGACAGCAAGTCAGGCAATACATTCTTTAAAGTGAGCACGACCTCACTGGCAATAGCATCTCTAACCTCGGGTTCCAACTGTATAGACCCTTGATGGTCGCCTCCGGTTGGGGTGACATTAGTTTGGTGCACGCTCTCTGTGCTTTCCGTGTGCACGTCCTCTTCTTCTTGATGTCTTGGATTCAGTGGAGGCCTACCGACTCGGCCCGTGCGACCGCCTCGGCGTCCTGTTTTCCCTCCACCTGCCATTGTCTTTAGATTTCCTGATAGTTATAAAGGGTATACATCAATGTCATTCTCTTAGATCATAGTCTTAGAACAGTACGAACAAAGTAAATTTTTAATTACAGTGACCGGTTTGTGATTAGAAATTTACATTACTTTTCGGGTTCCAAACTCTTCAAATTGGTAGTGACATTGACATCTATTGGTTCTAGGTTAGAGTATCTATTCTTATCCAAGTGTATTAACCTTAGTACTTACTTACCTTGCTGGCGTTGGCGTTGGCTACCCAGACTGACATCCGTGCGTTGGTCCCATAATCAGCTTGAGTCCAGACATTTAGGGATGTCTGAATCTCTCAAACTATTGCTCTGATACCAACTTAGAAGGCCCCTTATCCCGGGTAACCTCACTTGTTGGATTTACTCATAAACAAATGCATTAATACTGAACTTTAAATTTAACACGTTCAATTAACAACAAAAACATTCACGTTTGAGTACATTACAGCGGAAGTCTCAGCATTTAAAACATACATCATTGTTTAACAAAAGAGAACATAAATCGGAATGTCAGTCTCTAGCCGGGCAGCCTTCACGCCTTCGCACGACCCTTTTCTTTGTTACCTGAAATGTATACTAAAAGTCAGCTAACGCTGGTGAGTTCTAGTTTAAAAAGATTAGATATAAATATTATTTCTTCAAAAGTATACATAAGTTTATATATAAAGAACATAAATACGTATTCTTAACTTTTACTTTTCTTTCATCATTCTTGAGTGACTACATTGATATGTATTCACCTTTATTTTTCTTTAACATTCATTTGGTCATACACATAAGGGTGATCAACCCGTCTTTTACTACGTATGTCACAAAGACATACGCCATGAAGCTACCGTCGTAGCCCTTTGACTCGTCCGGTCGTAGAAACCATCCGCCTTAAAACCGTCTGGCCAACCTTTGGCCGTCCGTCGTAAACCGTCCTACCGTCGTAGTCCGTCCTTTTCGCCCATCTACCCGAAGGTATCCGTTACCATGTTTGCAACCGTTCTACATATGATTTGGCATTTGCTTCGACCGTCCATTAATGCCCCTTTTTATTTCCTAGCTGATGAAGGAATATTTTTGTCCCGGTTGCAAGATAGTCACGTGGCCGTCCGTCTACCGTAGTAGCCGTTAGCATCGAAGCGTCCATAACATTCACGTATATTCATAACATGCAGTATATATTATATAAAGCAAGATTTCATTCATTCATGTTTTGTCATTCTTTCATTCATACTTTGTAAACATACGTTTCATTCTTTGTTCATAATTCATTTTCATATATATATATATATATATATATATATATATATATATATATATATATATATATATATATATATATATATATATATATATATATATATATATATATAAATATATATTTGTATATCACGTATGATCACATTGGCATTCATAGTATTTATTCATTTAGTGTATACACTTCAGCCCCAAAACCATTAATAAGGTTTGCACATAACATAGAAAGGGGCACATAGAACTCACCTGATGAGCTAGTCTGGGTTGTCCTAAACAAAGTCCAACAACGTCACTTCTGATCTGAATTGAGTAGTTAAATACACATCAGACCTAATCTCGACTCTAACGGTTTAATCATTCTAAACATACTGACTTTACTTAACCATTCTGATGCCTGCGCACTTAACAAGTGCGCAGGACCTTGGTCATGCGTACTTGACAAGTACGCAGACTTTACTTCATGCGCACTTGGTAAGTACGCAGACTTTACTTCATGCGCACTTGGTAAGTACGCAGACTTTACTTCATGCGTACTTGATAAATACGCAGAACCCTTCTTCCTGCGTACTTGATAAGTACGCATGATCTGATTCAGGTGTAAGAACCCTAACTTTTTGCATGCGGGTCTGGTAATGTCAATATCTAAATTTTCCTTGATCAGAACATTCGGTTTTTCATCTAGATGCTAGATCTTTGTTCATTTTAAAGTTTCATCCATAAAAACTTCACCTATTTAGCTAAAACCGAAAATCCTAAAATAATAATAAAAACTCAGATTATGATCGAACGCTTACCTGGATTGGAGTTATGATTCAGAGAAGATGATCACGAGCACGGTAGCAACGTTCTCCTGAATTCCCGAGTCGATCCGTCACTTTCTCTCTCTAGAACCGAGCTCCCCTTTCTCTCTCTAGATGGTGACATGAAATGAATTGTGGCAGCCCTTGTCCTTTATATACCTGGGCTTCCTTTGGCCCCTTCAAGCCGAACCCAAGCCCATCCATTTTTCTTTCGTTTCTTGATGTTTAAATCCCTATCGTATTATTAATTACTTATTTACAATTTTTGGGATGTTACATTGGATCATATTGATAAATCATCTTTATTGATTCCATAGAATTTATAATCCAGATAACAGTTGGATCCACGTACCTGAATCTTATGATTCCACATATATAAGCCAAAACATTGAATCATTTGATTCTGAATCTCATTGATTCCTATACAATCCAATTTGGATTCTGCTATTCATGTGCTAAGTGATGTCTCCTCCTTCTGGAAATTCGGATAATCTTTAGTAAAATCTCATATGTCTTGAAGATAGTGCATTTACTTTCTGTTGGCATACTAGTGGGGTACACGTTGTATTTCATACTTAAATGGTACCTTAACTCACAAGAAAGTGGGAATGAGATGCTTTAGTTTCAAATCTTATAATAATGACAATTTGAATTTGTGTGTCATAGCCTGATCCTATTTTCTTTGAATGTTTATCGCGTATCATAACATGCAATATAAAAGTCTTGAAAAGATAGAGTGTGATAATTTTGAAAGATATTGGTTTGATTGGTCAAGTCTTGAAAGAATGACATAGGATACCATTTGATATTATATGGATTTTATATCCAAGATGTGTGATTGATATCTCATATATACTGATATGATCTTCTTACTCGTGATGTTCGACCAAAAAGATGTGATTTTGTATTTTACATTTCAGTTTATATAGAGAAAAACCAAAAAGATTTTGTGTTTCTTATGTTTGAAAAACTAAAAAGATTTTTTTTTTCAGCTTCTAAGGAAATCTTAATTGTTGGTTATTCTTGGTTATTCTCCTTTGCATAAACTGAATATTGCAGACAGAAGTTGACAAGGGGTCCTTCTCCCAAGTTTTCTTCTAGATAGAAAGTGTAAGGCCCCAAAACCCGAGAGGCCTCACTTGTTGGATTTACTCATTCACAAACAGTTCTTAAACATGAATATCAAATAACGCAGCGGAAAATTTCATTTAAACATAACGTCATCATTGTTCATACATGTGGAAGCGTAAACATTCTTTAAAACATAAATACATCATAACTAAAACATAACGGGATGCCAGTCTTCATAGTCAGCCGGGTAACTCCTCTAGCTAGCCAAGCATCACCGTCCATCCTCATAACCTGCCATAACCTGAATGTGCACACTAAAAAGTCAGCTACGCTGGTGAGTTCTAGCATTTCATAAAAACTTTAACATCAACATTTGCCAAAAACATATCATTCATTCATTTAGTAAAACCTTTCACAAAAGCATGTAATAATCTAACATCTTTAAAAAAGGTTTCGTACCCATATCATCATCAACATCATTATCATAAACACCGTTGAACGGATCGTTCGTTAAAACTTTTAACATTCAATTAAGTCATACATTATCGTTATCTAATTCTGTATCTTACTTTACGCGTCACAGTGTCCCTAAAGGAACCTTTGGTGTTGTGGGCAACCGCTACGTATCGCCGTCATTGCCACAACCATACACTACGTGGGGTCAACCATTACGTATCGCCGTCATTGCCCAACCATTCACTACGTGGGGTCAACCGTTACGTATCGCCGTCATTGCCCAACCATTCACTACGTGGGGTCAACCGTTACGTATCGCCGTCATTGCCCAACACGCATCTTTCCTTTGGGAATCAACTGTTACGTATCGCCGTCATTGATTTCCCTTACCTTATTCACTTAGGATGATCGTCATCACCCGAGTAACCGTCGTTACTCCCTTACCAGTTGTACAACATCAAAACCATCGACAGGCCACCAAGACACTGCCCTGTTATTCTTATGGTAACTATGGCTCGCTGTCCATAATCTACCACAAGGCTGGGAATCACATTCCCATACTTCATTCGTCAATTCCATTCATTCGACAGATTAGATTTGTAATGACTTCATTAAACCTTTACCTCTTTCCCTTTTCATTAAACATTTCCTCATTTAGACCGTTCATAAACATTCGTAAACCTTTTTGGCAAAAACACTTCAAAACCTTTCCTTTCGTAAACATTGTTCCGTTAAAACATCATTTCGTTAAAACATCATTTCGTATGTATGCACACCAGCCCAAAACATTTAACAAAACATTTAAAAGAGGGCTCTAGAACTCACCTGATACACTAATATGGGTTGTCCTAAACGAAGGTCCAACAACGTCACTTCCAATCTGAATTGATTAGTTAAATACACATCAGACCAATCCCGACTCTAACGGTTTAACCATTCTAACATACTGACTTCACTTAACCAGTTCTGATGTCTGCGCACTTGGCAAGTGCGCAGACCCTGCTGCCTGCGCACTTAGCAAGTGCGCAGACCCTGCTGCCTGCGTACTTATCAAGTGCGCAGGTCCCTCCTCCTGCGCACTTATCAAATGCGCAGGTCCCTCCTCCTGCGCACTTAGCAAGTGCGCAGGACCTGCTCCGTGCGCACTTAGTAAGTGCGCACCACCTGTTCTTCGCGAAAAACCCTAACTTTCGCATTCGGGTCTGATCATGTCAAGATCCCGAACCTGTTTGCATTCAAAACGTTCGTTTCCATTAAGGAACTCAAATCCATGATTATCTTTCAGTTTCATCCGTTCAAACCTTACCTTTTCACCCAAAACCCGAAAAACCCAAAAACGAACTAAAACTCAGATTTAGGTCGGATTGTTACCTGAATCGAGTTTCTGATCCGGAGGTTCTTCTCACGAGTTATGGAGTAACACTTTGCTGAAGTCTCGGGTCGATCCGCCAACTTTCTCTCTCCACGGTTTCTCTCTCTAAAAGTTGCAAATGAGAGAAAAGGGGTTGCATAGGCTATTTATAGCCCGCTGACCCATCCGACCCGACCCGTCATGCCTCATTCGTTTATTCCGTTATTATAACTGTCATTTTATTTTTGGGATGTTACAGAAAGAGAGAGTGTGCAGATGAACAAGACGAAGACTACAGTGTGTTTGATGATATATGAAGACGGATGACAATCTTCTAAGGCTGTTGTCAAGGGGGAGTCTGTTGGAGCATATTCTGGTGACAACGAGCTTGAAGATATTATGTCTTAGTCTTAGAGTCTTTGACTTGTAATTGATAGAATTGTTAGCAACAGTTAAAGGGGAGTCTGTTAGGACATGTTTTGTAACTGTTGGTAAAATTCTGTATAAGTTCGTAGAGAGGCGAACTTAACAAGTTCGCCTAAGAATCTTTAGGAGCGAACTTGTTAAGTTTGCCTAGCCTATTAGAGGCGAAATTAATAAGTTCGCCTAAGCATCTTTTAGGCAAACTTGTTAAGTTCGCCTACTGCAGAACTGGTGTTTATAAATAGAGTTTATAGAGTCTGTTAAACAGAACGAGAGGTAGTGTTTAACAGAAGTGAACGAATTGTCTGATTGAGTCTGTAAACTCTATGATTGTTGGAATTCAAGCTTGAATGTTATTTACGTGATTGTTTCTATTGTCTTTTGTGTATACAATTTTTGATTCGGTTGGATTCCGCACTCCGCGTTAACAAATACGTCTTATCACGAGAACGATCCGTACAAGAGCCATGTGGACCTACATTAAGCTTCAATTTCAAGTGTTAATACAGAAAATTTGTTTAAATCTCAGAAAACGTAAAACTTTTCAAACCGAATGAACACAGAGGACCAAAATCCAGACGATTTAATGGATAAAATTTGTTGAGATTACCTTAGAATTACTCGCAATCAAAAACCAATCAAGAAACAAACACACAAAATTCTAATCAGAAACCCTAGATCTGAAATCACAAGTTCGCTAAATATTCTGGAAGTTCGCTCTTTATGTTCGCTCTAACAGTGAAAGAAGATAAATGAATAAGTTCGCTTGAACACAATACTAAATCACCATTAAGTTCGCTCCATTAGGCGAACTTGTTAAGTTCGCTTAACAAGCTTCAGACGAACATATTAATTTCGCTTACTCAGAACCAGGCGAACATATTAAGTTCGCTCCAAACCTTTTCCTTTGACCAAAATTCTTCACTTTCAACACGACACATTCTTGTAAACTTCCATCTGTAGCAAGTATCTGATCCAATCCCGAAACATTTTAAAAATAAAATTTTCATGGAAAATAGAAACAAAATATTTTTGGATTTTATACAAACGGAATCACATATTTTTGGTTTTTATCTGAGCAAACTGAATACACATATTTTTGGATGAACATCATGAGCAAGAAGATCTATCAGTATATGAGCAATTCATCACACAGTTTATAATCAACTAAGGGTAACCTATGATATGAAACAATCAAACTCATACTTATGTAACTCATACTTTTTTCAATTTTATGAACTTTTGCAATCAATTTGAATAAAACATAAAATGATACGCGATAAATTTCAAAATAAACAAGATCAGGTCATGAAATGCTCAAATTTTCATTCCGAATTTGCAATACAAAGCATGAATTTTTAAATTGTCAATATTATATGATTTGAAACTATAAGCATTTTTCTTCCAAATTCATGTGAGTTAGTACCATTTAGATGAAAAACATCGTGTACCCCACATATATGCCAACAAAAATTAAATTTGGATTATCTTCAAGACATACACAATTTATTTAAAGATTAGATCAATCTCCAAGATGAAATTATCTCTATTAGCACAAGTATAGAATAGCATATCCCAAAGGATATAAGAATCAGAATGATTCAGAATCGAAAGATTCTAATGAATTGGCTTTATAATGATAATCAATAGATTCAAGTAGGAGGATCCAACTATTATCTGGATAAATTTCAATGAATTCAGAATAGATGATGTATCTAACTGATCCAAGGGTGAATATATGTTCTAACAGATGTTGTCAGAAACATATCTTAGTTCAACAACACCTTGCATGTTTTTCGGGGCATGGGCAGTGAAGTGAACTGAAAGAGATTGTGCTAAAGACATAATTCGATATTCGTCTCATGAAATTCTTAAAACCATATATTCTATATCTGATAATGATCTTTTATACACACACTCAGGCATATAATGGATTCAAATCATAGATGTAATCATATCATATTTAATTTTCACACTACTATTGGTCCAAAAATGCTTCTAGTCTATTGACAATTCAAGTTTCAAACTCATATTCAAATTAAAACATATTATCAAGATTAGAGCATTCAAAACACTATCATTTCTCATTTATGCAGACTTTGAAATTTAGATCAAATCAAATTACTTTAAACTTTCATATATCAAAGGTCTACTAAGGTCATGTGTAATGAATTATTCACTGATGTACTATCATTTCTTCTATAACTTCAAATGATGTCAATTTATATTTTTCATTTTGTTTTGAATTTTTATAAATAACAATTTTTGACTGAAATTTAAACTGTAGAAATGTAATAAAGCAATAAAAGAAATTGAAAACAAAATATCCCATGAAAATTGTTTTAAAAAACTTTTATTCGGGATTGATCATACCAATCATTTTGATCAGAAATTCAAACCTGGTACGATCAAATGCTTTGGTAAAAAGATCAGCAAAATTATCATATGTATGTACCTTTACCAGCTCAATCAACTTCTTATCTGCACAATCACGAATAAAATGATATTTAATTTCAATGTGCTTTGTTTTACTGTGCTTAACAGGATTAATTGTAATAGACATTGTAGTATTATTATCAATAAACATGGGGGTTCCTATAAAGTTCAAACCGTAGTCTCTTAATTGCTGTTGGATCCACAAGATCTATGAACAACAACTTGCAGCAGCAATGTATTCTGCTTCGCATGTTGAAATGGAGACCGTAGTTTGCTTTTTGCATTGCCAGGAAACTAGACGATTACCGAATAACTGACAACCACTTGTAGTAGATTTTCTGTCCAAACAACAACCACCAAAATCAGAATCAGTGTAAGCATTGAATTCAAAGTTAGAACCATGAGGAAACCATAGTCCCAATCTTTGTTTTCCTTTTAGATAACGAAAGATTCTTTTTACTACAATCAAATGAGACTCTTTTGGTTTTGCTTGGAACCTGGAACAAATACACACAACGAACATTATATCTGGCCTTGAAGCGGTTAAGTACATGAGAGATTCAATCATTGCACGGTAGAGTCGGCAATCAACTTCTTTTCCATCCGGGTCAGAATTCAATTTATGGTTGACTGGAATCGGAGTATCATATGGGGTACAGTCCTCCATCTTGAATAGGCTCAAGATGTCCTTTACGTACTTGGACTGATGAATAAAGAAACCATCTTCCTTCTGATTAACTTGAAGACCTAGGAAAAATGATAACTCTCCCATAGCTGATATCTCAAACTTTGATTTCATAATACTCTCAAACTCTTTGCATAACCCTTCATTTGTAGAGCCAAAAATAATATCGTCTACATATATCTGTACCAGTAGGTATTCTCCCCCTGCATTCTTAATGAATAAAGTCGAGTCAATATGTCCACGAACAAAATCATTCTCTAGAAGATGTGAAGACAACGTTTCATACCATGCTCGAGGAGCTTGATGAAGACCATAGAGAGCTTTATCAAGTTTGAATACTTTGGACGGATTAAATGGTTCTTCAAACCCCGGCGGCTGACACACATAAACTTCCTCCTTGACTTTACCATATAAGAAAGCACTTTTTACATCTAATTGAAACACCTTAAACCCTTTGTATGAAGCAAAAGCAAGAAACAACCTTATAGCTTCAAGCCTAGCAACAGGCGCATAAACCTTAGTGTAATCAATTCCCTCTTGTTGATTGAAACCTTGTACAACTAATCTTTCCTTATTTCGCACCACAACACCTCGATCGTCTTTCTTGCATTTAAACACCCACTTCATACCAATTGGATACACACCCTTTAGAAGATCAACAAGATTCCAAACTTTAAGTTTGTCAAACTGACCAAGTTCTTCCTGCATGGCCTATATCCAAATGTTATCACTTAACGCCATTTTTGACAATCTTTGGTTCGACCTGAGAAATAAAACAGGAATGTGAGCATACATCAAAAACACCAATTTCTTTAAAACCTGTATACAAGCAAGTGTTGTCAAGAGTAGAACGCGTTTGCACTCCATCACGCAAATCCCCAATGATATTTGAAATCAGATGAGCTGTGAGTTCCTTGATTGATGCAACCTCAGGAACTGGCAACACAACAACTTGAGTTGTATCAGATTGATAAGACAGATCTTGATTAACTGGTGTCCCCAAGTCCAGATTAGTAGGAATCTCCCCCCTGATCCTGTGACAAATTAGAAGGTTCATCAACTATCAATGGATCAGCAGAAGAATCTTAGAAAATAACATTTCCAGCTTCACTATCAGACTCTTGTGTTCTCGAACAAGAAGCAGCATTAGGATCTGGAGCAGATGTAGAAGGAACAGATGAATGTGGAACTGCAGTCGGTAGAAAACCACTATTCTGTGCATCTTGACATGAGTCATATAAAATAGCAGCTTCCGCAGGAGAAATATTAGAAGGTAAATGAAAAGACTTGAATAAATTCTCAATTCAAAAGCCCAGTCTGGTCCTATCGCCATTTGAGGTAAAGACCGATTAGAACAGTCAATATGAAACCATTCTTCAACCTGGCGAGTCTCTTTATTATAAACCCTCTTGGTAGTAGAATTAGCAACATACCCCAGAAAAATTCCTTCAATTGCCTTAGTACTGAACTTGGTTGGGACATCACGAACTTTCAAAAGGGTGCATGGATTACCAAAAGGTAGTAAATATTCCAGATTCGGCTTACGATTATTAAGCAACTCATAGCACGTCTTGTTTTGTCTTTTAACCGTCAAGACTCGGTTCAAAACATGACATGCAGTATTCACAGCCTCAGCCAAAAAAGTTACTGGAAGCTTAGAATCAGCAAGCATAGTACGTGCAGTTTCAACTAAAGTCCTGTTCTTTCGTTCAGCAACACCATTTTGTTGAGGTACATATGGCACACAGAATTCATGATGAATTCCCTTTCGAAGACAAAATAACCCCATTTTTCTATTCTTAATTCACTGCCATTGTCACTCCTAATTCTTCTGACTTTCTGTTTAAACAAATTCTCTAAACCCAGGTTTAAGAATTGTACCAAATCTGTGGTTTCGGCTTTAGAAGCAAGGAACTTAACCCATGAAAATCTAGAGAAATCATTTGTTACTACCAGACAGCAAGATTTACCACCAATGCTCCTGATACTAATCGGTCCAAATAAATCCATATGCAGTAGCTCCAACGGAGTTACAATAGAATTCTTTGTCTTAGATTTGTAGGACTTCTTGTGTTGTTTCCCCTTCTTGCAAGGAATATAGTCATCAGGAACTGAAAATTTCATTTTTGAAACACCAAAAACCAGATCATTCTTCACAAGATAATTCATTTTCCTATAATTGATGTGAGCAAGTTTCCTGTGCCACAAAATAGAATCTGAATCAGACGCCTTGGAGAGTAGACATGTAGGAATTGAATCCGTAGTAGTAGCAACACTCATGTCTAGGAAATATGTGTCATTTCTCCTTGGAGCCTTCATTAGAATCCATTCGTCAGGAATCACAAAGCCCGGTTTCAAGATATAACACTCAGATTCATTGAAATGAAATGAAAATTTCTTGTCACACACTTGAGATACACCTTAAAGATTATGTTCAAGTTGCTCCACATAGTTCACTTTCTCAAATTTGACTTTTTCGTTCTTTAAAGTACCCTGACCAGTTGTGTACCCGCCTTTATTTCCAGCAAAAGCGACATAACCAACATCAATATTAATCACATCTTCCAACAAACGAATATTACCTGTCATATGTCGAGAACAACCACTATCCACATACCACGTATTGTTGATAGTCCTCCTTGGTTGTCCCTACATAAACAAAGAAAATCAGTTAGAAATTAGAACCCAAGCCATTGTGGTCTTGGGTCGTCCAGATGGATCAAAATAAACAACTTCAAGCAATTCACAATCAACATTGTCATCAACCTTTGGAACATAAGATTTATGATTAGACTCTCTCAAAGAAGACATAGTATGATTATTTGGAAACACAGTATTAGATTTATGATTATGTAGGTCTTCATGGCACTTCTACAGATCGTTCTCGTGATAAGACGTTTCGTTAACTCGGAGTGCGGAATCCAACGAATCAACGATTGCATACACAAAAGATAATATAGACAATCAAGTAAATAACATTCAAGCTTATATTCCAATTCTCAATAGAGTTTACAGACTCAATCGTTCAACTCTGTTATCGATTCTCTTTCATTACAAACTGACTCTGTAAACATCTATATATAGACTACTGACTTGCATTAGGCGAACTTAACAAGTTCGCCTCTAACAGACTAAGCGAACTTAACAAGTTCGCCTCAGATAGACTTAAGCAAACTTAACAAGTTCGCCTCTGTTAGACCAGGCGAACTTAACAAGTTCGCCTCTAGCATAACTTGCATAAAACACTTAGAACATTATTACATTACAAAAACATAAAGACATAAGATCTAAACTATTACAAAGCTTTTGTCATCACAAACTATGTCCTAACAGACTCCCCCTTGACAATAGCTTGATCTTCAGTCTTCTGTCTTCATGATGAGCTATTCCAATTATCCGGCAATCTGCTTCCTGCATGCACTCCATATCTTCTACATATCCAACACTCTCTTGTACTGCAATCCTTGTTCTTTCCATTCATCAGTGAACATGATCTCATTCTTTCTCAATGTCCTCTGATCTTTCTTTGAAAAATTAATAAGATTCATTGCGTCATAGAAACACACAATGACCTTATTTTCTTTATCTTCAATCCTTGCTTCACAAGTATTAACATCGACATACCACCATTTCATATTCCCAAGGAAATCTTCTTCAATGGTATCCTGTGTACAGCACGTACTGGTTTGAATTTGTACTTCCAGGTTACTTTCCCAGTCTTTTGATCTATGTTCTTCACTCTCTTTCCTTTTTGAGGCTTTAGCCTTTCATACTTCCCTGAACCACCTTCTCTCTTGATTAGATTTGCAATCACATCAGCTAAACCAATCTTGGATCTATTAATAAGTGGCTTTGAAGCTAGACCATTCATTTCACACCTTGGCAAGGTATTGAAATACTTGATCCTCGGCTTTAAGTACTGAACACCATCAGATCTTTTAATAGCAAATAATTTTGTGTCATTATCATAAAACAAACTTATGATTCTTCCTACACATCTCTCTTTATTCACATAGTTTTATTTCTGAGCAGGTTGTGCTTGAGACTTGGGTAGCACCTTCATCCAGCTATTTACTACTTCTCTCCACTGTTCTCTGGTCATACCTGTATTTCTGTACATCACATGTTCTTCATTCACCTTTGGAGACTCAGTGTGAGTAGTATCAGCTTCAGCATCTTCTGATAGTTGATGTGAGCTAGCTTCCTGTGCCACAAAATAGAATTTGATTCCGACGCCTTGTAGACTAAACATGTAGGAATTGAATCCGTTGTAGTAGCGACACTCATGTCAAGGACATACGTGTCATTTCTCCTCGGGGCCTTCATGAGAATCCATTCTTCAGGAATAACAAAACCGGGTTTCAAGATATAACACTCAGCATCATTAAAATGGAACGAAAACTTCTTGTCACAAACTTGTGATACACTCAAAAGATTGTGTTCAAGCTGCTCCGCATAATTCACCTTCTAAAATTTGACTTTATCATTCTTTAAAGTACCATGTCCAGTTATGTACCCACCTTTATTCCCCACAAAAGCAACATAACCTCCATCAATATTTTTAACATCTTCAAGCAATCTAATATTCCCTGTCATATGTCGAGAGCAACCACTATCCACATACCATGTATTGTTGATAGTCCTCCTTGGTTTTCCCTACATAAACAATGAAAATCAGTTAGAAATAGGAACCCAAGCCATTGTGGTCTTGGGTCGTCTAGATTGATCAAAATAAATAACTTCTAGTAATTCACAATCAATGTTATCATTAACCTTTGGAATAGAAGTTTTATCAACAGACTTTTTCAAAGAAGACAATTTTTGATTATTTTGAAAAACATTATTTGATATATTATTAGCAGATTCAGATGTTTCCAAAATTTTCTTCAATTTTCTGTTTCGTCTTCTTCTTTGTGGTCTAGACAATTTTACTTCAGATTGAGTATCCTTTTTTACTTCAAATTGAGTATCTTTTGAAATTCTAACATGAGGAATCTCAAGTTTCTCTTGACACACAAATGATTTAGAGTTCAATTTATCCTGCTGATTTAACAAAAGATCGACAGGATGTATTTTGCTCCAAACTAAATGATGACTTTCCCTCATCTGTTCTTTTCAGAATCTTCACCACTTTTGGTTGTGAAGGAACAGTCTTCAATTTTCCCTTGTTCTTATAAGGACAATTGACCAGAATGTGACCAGCTTCGTTTAAATGAAAACAAACTCTTCTCTCTTTATAAGTTCTAAAGTAAGAAGAATTCTTTGAATTTGAGCAGCCATCAGAGGAATAAGCTTCAAAAGATTTTCCAGAACAGTTTACTGATTTCTTTGGAACATAAACCTGTGTAGACACCTTTGATGAATGCACCTTTTGATGACCAGCAGCGACAAAACCACTTGACTGTAAAATTGGAGAAAGCTTAGGGGTAACAACTTTCACCTCATCAGGTTCAGTCAGAATGCATCTATCACGGGTAACAGTTTTTACATCTGTTGGTTCATCAAGTTTCACCTCTTTTGGAATACCTTCGACTTTCTTCTCATCAAATTCCTCATCCTCCGAATCAGATTCATAAACCATATCTTTAGCAGTCACCGGGTTCACTTTCAAAACTGTTTTTTGATCTATTTCCTCTTCATATATAATTTCAGGTTCAACCACATAATTTGCATTAAATGGTGGAGGAACAAATTCAATACCAGCCACCCGTTTAGTAGGATCAACATTTGAATTAAAATAATCCAAAACAACCGAAGAATTTGTAAAATTTTCCAACTTTCTATAAAGTTTGATCACCTCAGACTCTTTGTCAGAAATTTCTTTATTCTTTTGAGCAACAACTTCAGTTCGTTTTCCTATTTCAACATAAGCCATATCCAGATGATAAGCTTGTTCTTTATATTTCAACCCCAGAGAATTTAAGTCTCTTTTCAAAGACTCAATTCTATCGATGCACAATTTATCATTATCTTTCAGTTTCTGATTAACTGAATGCATCGATTTCATATCACAAATCAAGTTTGTGTTATCATTCATGACCTTTTGCAATTTATCTTTAACAGTAATGCAGTTAGAACAGTAAATATGACAAACAAAGTCTTTTACCTTTGACGGATCAGACATGTCTGCCATGAAAACTTTGGCAATGGGAATATTCTCTGAATCAGCACCATCTGAAGCATTTTGTGTTAGAACAATATCATCTTCAGCAACACCTGATGCAACATCAGAATCAATATTTTGCACTTTTTCTATCTCTTCATCAACAATCTGCACACTTTCACCATCACTCGAACCATCACTCGAACCCTCACTTGAACCATCACTCAAACTGTCATCATCAGTCACCTCTTCTGATTTTTCAGAATGAATTTCTACTACAAAGGCTTGACTTACAGCACCCACTAAATCTTCCAGATGAATACCCCAGTCATAGTTCTCATCGTTCTGTGCAACAAATGTCGATGATGTAGATGCATGATTTGAATTTCCAGATGAACCATATGATTGATTATGATTATTCTGAAAATTATTCTGCTTCTTCTGAGAATCAAACTCAACCTTTTGCTTCCCACACTCTTTAGCAAAGTGACCATACTCTTGACAGTTATAACAACGCACTTTGGTTTTATCAAATCCCATGCGTGATCGACTATTAGATCCAATATACTTTCTGCTAGTTTTCTTCAAGAAATCCTTTGCTTGACGCATCAACATGGCCATATTCCATTGGATGTTCATTTCTTCCAGATCAACAGGGTCAATCTGTCTGAAGTCTTCTTCAATAACCTCAGGATCATGAATTTTCCCTCCAATAAAATTCTCATACGAAGCCATGAATGAAGAAAACATAGCTAGATAATCATCAGCAACCTTTTGATTTATATGAGATCCAGAAGATGTAGAAGCTGTTGTCGCAGAGAATCCAGAATGACTAGAATGACCAGAATGAATAGGAACTCCAGAACACTGATCATTAGAAGAATCTTGAGCATCGCCAGAAAAGAATGCAACTCCTGTACCTGTTTTACCAGAAGTCTTGGCAAAATACATTGAAGGATCTTGGATATGCTCCATGTTAGTCTCCTTCGTCTTCATATTCAGGTCATGCGATTGAATCTTCCCAAGAACTTCTTCAAAAGACATGGTTTTGTACTTGATATTTTCTTTGATCAAAACCGTATACGCATCAAATTTTGATGGTAATGCCTCCAAGAACTTATCATTAATTTCTTCAGTTTCATACACCACAGAAGCACTTGACAGTTCACTAAGCAGATGATAGAATCTGGTAGCAAGATCATCCAAGGATTCATTTTGAAAATGTTTGAAGACCAAGAATTGCTTCTTCAATAGCTCTTTTCTACTCTTTTTTACATCCAAACTGCCTTCACATCTTTTCTGTAATGCTTCCCACAGTTGTTGAGAAGACTTGAATTGTTTGAAACTGTGATATATTTCCTTCGGAAGAGACATCGAAATACTTGCCATCGCCTTCTTTTCCCTATCAAACAACAACTTTTCTTCAGTCGATAACGCTGATACCGGCTTTGGAACATTATCCTATCCCATCCACGAATAAGTCAGATGCGTATAACCTTCTAAAATAGGAATCCAGAGACTAGTATCGATAAAAGATACGAACTGATCAAACATATCTTTCCAATTAGAATAATCAGCAAGATTCAACAACATCGGTGGTTTTTGAGATGTACCAATCTCATTATCATAATTGAACATATTCGTTACTTGTACCATATTTGCCATTTTTCTGAAAAATTTCCAAGTGTTGAACACTCACTACCCTTAGGCGAAGATAATAAGTTCGCTTCTAAGATACCCAAGAGAACTTAATATGAAGCGAACTTAATAAGTTCGCTTAAACCAGAAACCAGAAAATCTGATTAAGTTCGCCTAAAAATAAGTTCGCTTAATTTGTGAGAAGCGAACTTGACAAGTTCGCCTGCTAAGTTCGCCTGCACACGAAATCAACAAGTTCGCTTGCTTCAGCAGATTCAAACTCAAGAACAGTTCAGTCCAGAACCGCGAACCAAGAATCACCAAAAATCTTCATAATTCACTGATTTGAAGGAATTAGTCAAAGTCAAACCGTAGAATTGTGTAATTTCTCAATTAGAACCTTTCTATCGGATCAATTTCTTCAAAATCCTCTTCAAAAACACCAAATCAGAACCAAATTAAGCTTGAAAACTCCATGGAAATGAAAATGTCAAAGATGATGAATTTCTTATCAATTTGCATACAAAACCATCTAGAATCACCAAGAATCGCGAGCAAAAGCTCTGATACCACTTGTAGGTCCTCATGGCACTTCTACAGATCGTTCTCGTGATAAGACGTTTCGTTAACTCGGAGTGCGGAATCCAACGAATCAACGATTGCATACACAAAAGACAATATAGACAATCAAGTAAATAACATTCAAGCTTATATTCCAATTCTCAATAGAGTTTACAGACTCAATCGTTCAACTCTGTTATCGATTCTCTTCCATTACAAACTGACTCTGTAAACATCTATATATAGACTACTGACCTGCATTAGGCGAACTTAACAAGTTCGCCTCTAACAGACTAAGCGAACTTAACAAGTTCACCTCATATAGACTTAAGCGAACTTAACAAGTTTGCCTCTGTTAAGTTCGCCTCTAGCATAACTTGCATAAAACACTTAGAACATTATTACATTACAAAAACATAAAGACATAAGATCTAAACTATTACAAAGCTTTTGTCATTACAAACTATGTCCTAACAGATTATCAGATTCAGGTATTTTAAAAAATTTCTTTAGTTTTCTGTTACGTCTTCTTCGTGGTAGTCTAGAAAGTTTGACCTCAGGTTGTGACTCTTTTGGAATTCCAATATGTGGAATCTCAAACTTCTTTTGAACAACAACGGGTTTAAAAATACGCTTATCATGTTGCTTAAATCCCAAAGATTTAGCAAATGATTGACAAGGTATATTATTTTCAACACTACACTTGGGCTTTTCCCCAGTTTGTCTTTTCAGAATCGTCACTGCTTGTTTTTGTGAGGGATCACACTTTAATTTGCCTTGATTCTTATAATGACAGTAAATCAGAATATGACCAGCCTCATTACAATGAAAACAAACTCTTGTATCATGATGATTTCTGATATAAGGAGTTTTTCTTGAATTTGATGACCAGTCTGATGAACAAGCTTCAGAAGATTTTTCTGAACAGTTGACTGGCTTCTTTGGAACAAAAACTTGTTTAGTCACCGTCGATGAATTCTTCTTCTGATAACCAGCAGCAACAAAACCACTTGATTGTAGCATTTTGGAAAGTTTAGGTTGATCAACTTTCACCTCATCCGGTTCTGTTAAAATGCATCTATCACGGGTAACATTCTTCACTACCTTTGGTTCATCAATTTGCACTTCCTTTGGAATGCCTTCTATTATCATAAAAAACCTCATCCTCGGTATCAGAAACATAGATCATATCTTCACCAGTTACTAGATTCACCTTCAATACTGTCTTTGGATCAATTTCCTCTTCATGAATAATTTCTGGTTCAACCACATAATTTGCATTGAATGGTGGAGGAACAAATCCAATTCCAGCAAACCTCTTAGTAGGATCAGCATTAGCATTAAAGTAATCCAATACTACAGATGAATTTTCAAAGTTTTCCAGCTTTCTATGTAGTTTGATCACCTCAGATTCTTTATCAGAAATTTATTTGTTCTTCTGAGCGACAATTTCATTTCGCTTCTCAATCTCAGCATAAGCCATATCCAGATGTTATGCTTATTCCTTATATTTCAATCCCAAAGAGTTCAAATCTCTTTTCAAAGACTCAATTCTATCTATACACAATTTATCATTATCTTTCAATTTTTGATTAACTGAATGCATCGATTTCATATCACAAATTAAATTTGTGTTAGCATCCATTACTTTTTGCATTTTATCTTTTATACTTATGCAATTTGAGCAATAAATGTGACAGAATCTTTTACCTTTGAAGGATCTGACATATCTGCCATGAAGACTTTTGCAATCGGGATATTTTCAAAATCAGCACCATCAGAAGAATTTTGAGTTAAAACAATATCATCTTCAGATACACAAGATGCAATCTCAGTCTCACCATTTTGTACTTGATCACTTTCTTCATCAACACTTGGCAAACTGTCACCATCACATGAGCTATCATCATCAGTTGACTCTTCAGATTTTGTAGAATGAATCTCAGCTACAACCTTGACTTACCGAACCAACCAAATCTTCAAGATGAATACCCCAGTCATAATTTTCATCATTCTGAGCAACCAAAGCAGATGATGCAGATGCATGATTAGAATTTCCAGAATTAGAAGAACCATGTGACTGATTACGATTGTTCTGAAAGTTATTAGACTTCTTCTGAGAATCAAATTCAACTTTTGGCTTTACAAATTCTTTGGCAAAATGACCATACTCTTGACAATTATAGCAACGGACTTTTGTTTTCTCAAATCCCATGCGTGAACTACTGTTAGACCCAATATACTTTCTTCCAGTCTTCTTCAAAAAATCCTTTGCTTGTCGCATCAGCATAGTCATGTTCCATTGTATGTTCATCTCTTCTAGATCAACAGGATCAATCTATCTGAAATCCTCTTCAATAACCTCTAGATCATTAATCTTTCCTCCAATAAAATTTTCATAAAAAGACATAAAGGAAGAAAACATAGCTAAATAATCATCAGAAACCCTTTGATTCATATTATGTGTTCCAGACGATGAAGAAGTTGTATTTGCAGAGAAACCTAAATGACTTGAAACCCCAGAACAATGATCGTGAGAAACATCTTGAGTATCACCAGAAAAGAACGCAACACCTGCACCAGTTTTGCCAGAAGACTTAGCAAAATACATTGAAGGATCATGAATATGCTCCATATTGGTTTACTTCTTCTTCATTTTCAAATCATGTGATTGAATCTTCCCAAGAACCTCTTAAAGAGACATAGTTTTATACTTGACATTTCTCTTTGATCAAAACCATATACACATCAAATTTAGATGGTAATGCCTCCAAAAACTTATCATTTATCTCTTCAGTCTCATAAACCACTGAAGCACTTGACAACTCACTCAGCAAATGATAAAATCTCGTTGCAAGATCATCTAAAGATTCATTTTGAAAGTGCTTGAATACTAAGAACTGCTTCTTAAGTAATTCTTTTCGAATTTTCTTAACATCCAAACTACCTTCACACCTCTTTTGCAACGCCTCCCATAATTGTTGAGAAGTTCTGAATTGTTTAAAGCTGTGATAATTTTCATTAGGAAGAGACATTGAGATACTGGCCATTGCCTTCTTTTCTCTATCAAACAATAGTTTTTCTTCTGTGATTAACGCAGATACTGATTTAGGAACATCATCCTTTCCCATCCAAGTATATGTCGGATGCGTATAACCCTCCAAGATTGGAATCCATAAACTTGTATCAGTAAAAGATACGAACTGATCAAACCGATCTTTCCAGTTGGAATAATCTGCAAGACTTAACAATTTAGGCGATTTCTGAGATGTACCAATCTCGTTGTCGTAATTTAACATATTAGTCACTAGCACCATATTTGCCATTTTCAAAAAAAAAATTCCAAGTGTTGAACACACTTAGTCGAAGATAATAAATTCGCTTCAGCCAAAAAAGCGAATTTGAATATCAAGCGAACTTGACAAGTTCGCTTACCCAAGAAATCCAATAAGTTCGCTTACTGATAAGTTCGACTACTAAGTTCGCTTAAACTGAGAGAAGCGAACTTAATAAGTTCGCTTACTAAGTTCGCATGCAACAACTTTCAGTAAGTTCGCCTACAACAGCTGAAACAAACTAAGCAGAACTTTAACCCAAACATGAACAAACAGCACCAAAAAACATCATTTCTCACAGATTAGAAGGAATTTGAAGAAATTGAACCGTAGAATTTAGTATTTCATTAATTAGAAAACTTCTATCTGATTAATTTCACCAAAATCAACCTCAAATCCACGAATTTAGCAGTAAAATCAGTTTCAAGAACTTGAAAACTCCATGGATACAAAAATGCCTAATTTCTTGTCAAATTGTACACAAAAAACGTCTCTAATCACCAAGAATCAAACGCAAATCACGAGTAAAAGCTCTGATACCACTTGTAGGTCCACATGACTCATCTTAGATCGATCTCGTGACAGGACATCTCGTTAACGCGGAGTGCGAAATCCTACCGTGTTAACGTTTGGTATATCAATCGATAATAGAAACAACAGGTAAATAAACTTTCTCTTTTATATCACCAAACAGAGTTTACAGAATACTTGATCGTTCAATCTATCTCACGCGTGTACAGAACAGACTCTGTAAACTCTATATTTATATACACATGTTCTGCAATAGGCGAACTTAACAAGTTCGCTTCAAAGATGAAGTTCGCCTCTAGCAAAACTTGTATTTATACTTAGACAAATCTAAACAATTACATATAAAACATAAAGACAATAAGACCATTACAAAGCTTTTGTCATACAATCTATGTCCTAACAAAACTCATAGTTGTCGTACCTTGTCCTGAATGCAGTCTTAGAGATATCCTCATCTCGGATTCTCAGTTGATGGTAACCGGACCTAAGATCTATCTTGGAATAGAAGCTTGATCCTTGGAGTTGATCAAAGAGATCATCTATACGAGGCAAAGGATAACGGTTCTTGATTGTCACTTTATTCAGTTCACGGTAGTCGATACACATACGGAAAGTCCCGTCCTTCTTCTTGACAAACAGAACTGGAGCTCCCCATGGCGATGAGCTAGGTTGGATGAAACATTTATCCAACAATTCCTGTAACTGAGTGGACAGCTCTTGCAATTCACTAGGTGCTAGTCTATAAGGTGCCCGGGAGATTGGTGCCGCTCCGGGTGCTAGATTAATTTGGAATTCAACTTGACGGTGTGGTGGCAGACCAGGCAAATCTTCGCGAAACTCTCCCAGAAAATCACGAACGATGGGAATATCATCAATTTTCTTCTCTTCCGATGGTTGTTCAGCAACGAGTGCTAGAATAGCAGTGTGACCTTTACGCGGGCACTTTTGCGCTTTCATGAATGATATGATGCCTACGACTGCACCACTCTTTTCTCCTTGAACGGAAAGGATTTCTCCACTAGGGAGAGGAATGCAAATAGTTTTCTCCCAACAGACAATTTCAGCTTGGTTTTTAGATAACCAATCCATACCAACAATTACATCAAAACTACCAAGTGTGACCGGCATAAGGTCGATATCAAGTCTATGACTACCCAGCTCAAGATTACAACCCTTAAGAATGTGGGTTGCTTCAATTATTTGGCCATTAGCTATCTCTATTATATACGTAGCTTCTAACAAAGTTGGAGTTCCTTTTATCATATCACTAAGCTTCTTAGATATAAAACTCCTATCAGCACCGGTATCAAATAGGACAGAAGCAAAGTGATTGTTTAAGAGAAACTTACCGGTGACCACATTATGATCATATCGAGCTTCTCCAGATCCTAGTACGAAGGCTCGTCCTTTCGCACCATTCCCTCCATTATTGGCATTATTTCCACCATTGTTGTTTCTTTGATTGTTGTTGTTACCATTGTTGCCCTGATTATTTCCGTTTCCGTTAGCATTCCTATTACCATTTCATTACCACCCCTCTTCGACTGAGGACAATCCCTCTGAATATGTCCCTCCTTACCGCACTGAAAACATCCTCTTGTGGACCCTTGCGGTCGGAATGGTTGCTTGTTTTGAAGATCAACTCTACAATCTTTTGCAGCGTGGCCCACCTTGCCACACCGTTGACAACGGTTACAAGCACCGACATGGTGGTAATTGCACTTGTTGCACTTGGGGGCTCTTCCCGCATAACCACCTTGATTTTGATCTGGAGAGGTCGTCTGGTTGAAGTTCTTAGCAGGCTCAAACTTTCGTTGTTGCTGTTGCTGAGGTTGATTAAACTGGGATCCCTTGGAGTTGGAGTGAGAGTTGGAATTGTGATCAAACTTGCGTTTATGATTATCAGTAGCTTTAAAAACTAAACCCCTCGGGGGTAGAGTCCCTTGAGTTACCGCCTGGTTAGTTAACTTGTGGGAAAGTCTAATAGTCAGCGGGATGGCAGTGGGGTTGGATGAAGTAACCATACTTTGAATCTGAGGCACTAAACGTCCAATGTATAGCTCAATTCTCTTGTAATCAGGAGTCACCTTATGTGGGCACATGGTATCAAGCTCATGGGAACGAGTGGTATAAAGCAGAATTTCAGAACCTTCAATCTTCAGGTTCCAAAATTCTCCTTCCAACTTTTGAATCTCATCTCGAGGACAGTACTCCTCCTTCATCATTGTCTTAAACTCCTCCCATGGAAGTGCATTGGCCATAGTTAGACCCAACATTTGGACCTGAGCATTCCACCACGTGAGAGCTGCCAGAAGCAAATTTGACCTAATTGACCAATGGGCAGTTGCACATAGCGAATACCGATTCTACCTTTTTGAACCAACGGAGTAGTCCGAAAGCTCATTCGGCTCCACTAAAGGTGTGGGGATTACAGTCCATAAATGTCTTGAACGTGCATGCTGGCTGCTGATTTTGTTGACCTGGATTTAGAAACATAATATAGGATCGGGGTTATAAAGCTTGGGAAAGGCGCTTTGAGAGATGAATTGACCTCACTAGTAAATGGTTATAGCATTTACCTGCAGCATTCTGTGCTGCTAGAGCCTCAGCCACACTATCGTTGATTAGTGCCGCCAGCTCCGTTGCTGTCATATTAATGGTGCCTCTGCCACCAGCACGACCTCCACGTCCTCTTCCCGACATGATTCTTCACATTCACAAATACAAAACAATGAGAAATATATCGCATATTAAACATTATTTATGTACAATTAAGGAAATACAACATCTAACATTTTGAAAATTAAATAATTTGTAAAGCTACAAAATAAATAACTCAAAATATTAAACTTCTCATGCTTTTATTGAATGAGAACAACCTTACCCATCTAGGTTTGAAAAGAGAACTAACATAAACGAAGCATGAATAAAAAGGAAAAATAGAATAGAAGGATCATCAAACATTCTCTTCATCGGAAGAAACGTATGATTGTGCATCATCGATCTCCACCGGTTCCTCCTCGGGTGGCTCCTCCTCTAAGGGCTCCTCCTCGAAGGGCTCCTCCTCGTCGTCCGAAAGTGGAATGTACTCTGGAAATAGGGTTGCTTGTAGTTGGGCTTCTAAGTGGGTCACTCTTTCCCGAAGTCCTTCAGCAGCATGGTCTGCTACTTGTAGTTGGGCTTCCAGATGAGTCACTCTCTCAAGAATCCCTCCTACATCATGGTCCGAGGTGTCAACACTCGTCTCCAAATGTGTAACCCGATCCACCAAATGGTTATATGGACCTGGTCCATCACTACTAGCTTAGCGGTCAAAAGCGCTAACCCTACCTTATTCTCCTCTATTTGTGACTCCCGCTACAGAATGCCGGGTATCTCATCAGTGTCTTCCTTCATCGCTTTTAACTCCTTAGTTATGATAAACACAAAAGCTGCAAAATCTTGTTCCATGGTGCATGGCAAGCTTGGCAAAGTAGAGGATGAGGAAGTTGAACAAAAATAGGATGATGGAACATTTCCCATCTCGATCCACCTTTGGATCATCTTCGGATATGCATTCCAATTAAGTGTTGTGTTCCTTGCTTGTGTATTACTTGGTTCACCCTGTTCTACCGAGTTGTCACTAGAACTAGTCCGGCGCCTTTTGGGCTCCAGGGATGATAAGGTAGATGCCTTAGGTGATGGTGGTGGGGTTGACGACATGATCATGTAATATAATATATAAGTGCCAAAAGAAAACGTTTTTGACGCGTAACTAATGTGTGAGGTTATAGTCTAGTATGCAATCTTAGTTCTCTATAACCAATGGCTCTGATACCAATCTGTCACACCCCTAATTTCAACTAACGGAGTTTTACCGTTTGGGAAGTGACAAACCAGGATCTCAGTCATTAGTTACATTGAACGACACTATATGGGACTAAAATGAAAATATATCACAAATGATCAAAGTAAGTGCGGAAGCATAAAACGAAAATAAATGCTCAAAACAAACGCGCCCAAAAAAAGTCCCAAAGTGTTCAGTCCAAACAAAGTACAAAGTAAATCAACAATAATAATTTATAATTTAATCATAAGACTCCACGCATGCCCATGCATGCACCTGTGCCTTATCTTAAGCGACCTGAGAAAACATGTAAGAAAATGTCAACACAAGGTTGGTGAGTTCACAGGTTTCAGTTTGCAACAAAGTTCAATAGGTTAATGTACATTCAATATATAAATCAATAGGTAGCTAACCCATAAGCATGTTAACTAATGCGCTCGCAACCGACAGCTTACTGTTTATGTTTTTGCCTCCCACCAGGCCTATCAACCATGGTGCATGTTTAGGTAAAGAATGCACCCGTTCGACATCCAGTCTGGTTAGCGCGACTAACGCGGGTGAGGTTTGTCAAACCCAGTAGTACTACTCAACTTACCTCGCTATATTCATATTAACGGTCCGATGTGAGGACTTAGTGATAGATGTGTACACATAGTTAATCAAGTAATAACATATATGAATTACATAACCGAAAATGTTTACGTCATGTTTTCTCCCGCAGTTGTAAAATAGTAAAAGGGCCCTGAAAACTCACCTAAACGGCATAGGTAAGTTCACTCTAGAATAAGATTGAAACCACGAGCGTTAGCCTGCAACGGTGTAACATCCCAAAACTGGTAATAAATAAATAATGACATGATCGAAATTTATAATTTTTAAATGGCAAAAGAAAAACGGATGGACTTGGGCTCGGCTCCAACGGGCCGAAGCAAGCCCAAGTATATAAGGGCAAGGGCTGCTCCAAACCTTTCATTTCTACCATTCACAAGTTCTAGAGAGAGAGAAGAGAGCTCGGGTCTAGAGAGAGAAAGTGACAGATCGACTAGGGAATTCAGGAGAACGTTGCTGCTGTGCTCGTGATCATCTCCTCCGAATCAGAAATCCAACCCAGGTAAGCGTTCGATCATAATCTGAGTTTTTATGATTTTTTTTTGGGTTTTCGGTTTTAGCCCAATAGATGATGATTGTACGGATGAAACTTGAAAATGAGCTTAGGTATAGCATCTAGAATGAAAACCGAACGTTTTGATCAAAGAAAATTTAGATATCGACACGATCAGAGTCGCATGCAGAACCTTCGGGTTTTTGGGGGAAGAAGACTGATTCATCGAAACTAGTAGTTTCGATGTAGGTGGATCCATCGAAACTAGTAGTTTCGATGTAGGTGGATCCATCGAAACTACTTAGTTTCGATATACAGACCCATCGAAACTACTTAGTTTCGATATATATAGACCCATCGAAACTACCATAGTTTTGATATATATATACAGACCCATCGAAACTACCTAGTTTCGATATGCCCACGATCCGAAGCTAAGATAATACATAAGTTACTTACCGAAACTACCATAGTTTCGATATGAACCCATGACTCGAAACTACCAAGTTTCGACATAAGCAACCTATCGAAACTACCAAGTTTTGATATAAGCAAATCCATCGAAACTACTAGGTTCAAGCATAGTAATGTCTAGTGTCATCTAGGAGCACTACCTTACGTGTATGACTTTATTATACAGATTCTGAGTGACATTAGTGACGCTCAGTAAGCAGCTAAGTGTATCTCAGAAACTACTCATCAGGTGAGTTCTATGTGCCCCTTTCTATGTTATGTGCAAACCTTATTAAATGTTTTGGGGGCTGAAGTGTATACACTAAATGAATAAATACTATGAATGCCGATGTGATCATACGTGATATACAAATATATATATGAAAATGAATTATGAACAAAGAATGAAACATATGTTTACAAAGTATGAATGAAAGAATGACAAAATATGAATGAATGAAATCTTGCTTTATATAATATATACTGCATGTTATGAATATACGTGAATGTTATGGACGCTTCGATGCTAACGGCTACTACGGTAGACGGACGACCACGTGACTATCGTGCAACCGGGACTAAAATGTTCCTTCATCAGCAAGGAAATAAAAAGGGGCATTAATGGACGGTCGAAGCAAATGCCAAATCATATGTAGAACGGTTGCAAACATGGTAGCACGTGGGAAACGGATAACTTCGGGTAGACGGGCGAATAGGACGGACTACGACGGTAGGCCGGTTTCTGACGGACGACCGAAGGTTGGCCGGACGGTTTTAAGGCGGACGGTTTCTAGGACCGGATGAGTCAAAGGGCTACGACGGTAGCTTCATGGCGTATGTCTTTGTGACAAACGTAGTAAAAGACGGGTTGATCACCCTTATGTGTATGACCAAATGAATGTTAAGGAAAAATAAAGGTGAATGCATATCAATGTAGTCACTCAAGAATGATGAAAGAAAAGTAAAAGTTAAAAATACGTATTTATGTTCTTTATATATAAACTTATGTATACTTTTGAAGAAATAATGTTTATATCTAATCTTTTTAAACTAGAACTCACCAGCGTTAGCTGACTTTTAGTATACATTTCAGGTAACAAAGAAAAGGGTCGTACGAAGGCGTGAAGGCTGCCCGGCTAGAGACTGACATTCCGATTTATGTTTTCTTTTGTTAAACAATGATGTATGTTTTAAATGTTGAGACTTCCGCTGTAATGTAGTCAAACGTGAATGTTTTTGTTGTTAATTGAACGTGTTAAATTTAAAGTTCAGTATTAATGACTTTGTTTATGAGTAAATCCAACAAGTGAGGTTACCCGGGATAAGAGGGCCTTACAAGTTGGTATCAGAGCAATAGTTTGAGAGATTCAGACATCCCTAAATGTCTGGACTCAAGCTGATTATGGGACCAACGCACGGATGTCAGTTTGGGTAGCCAACGCCAGCACGGTAAGGAAGTACTAAGGTTAATACACTTGGATAAGAATAGATACTCAAACCTAGAACCAATAGATGTCAATGTCACGACCAATTTGAAGAGTTTGGAATCTGAAAGGCAATGCAAATTTCTAATCACAAACCGGTCACTGTAATTAAAAATTTACCTTGTTCGTACTGTTCTAAGACTATGATCTGAGAAAATGACATTGATGTATTCCCTTTATGACCATCAGGAAACTAAGAACTATGGCTGGAGGAGGAAGAATAGGACGCCGAGGCGGTCGCACTGGCCGAGTCGGTAGGCCTCCACTGAATCCAAGACATCAAGAAGAAGAGGATGTGCACACGGAAAGCACAGAGAGCGTGCACCAAACTAATGTCACCCCAACTGGGGGCGACCATCAAGGGTCTCTACAGTTGGAGCCCGAGGTCAGAGATGCTATTGCCCGTGAGGTCATGCTCACTTTAAAGAATGTATTGCCTGACTTGCTGTCTGAAGCATTAAAGAAAATTAAGGAAGATGATGAAGTAAAACATGAGGA
This sequence comes from Smallanthus sonchifolius, assembly GCA_023525975.1. NCBI lineage: Eukaryota > Viridiplantae > Streptophyta > Magnoliopsida > Asterales > Asteraceae > Smallanthus > Smallanthus sonchifolius. The sequence continues at coordinate 24,326,707 of CM042046.1, read as the reverse complement.
AAAAGTATATGACAGTGATGGGGATGAAATAAATATGGGATCAAGCAATAGGGGGTGCACTTATAAAGGTTTCAAGGACGGAGACCCACCCAAGTTTGATGGGAACAAGAATGCAGTGGCTACGTTCGAATGGATTGAGAGGATGAACGCTGTAATCAACATAAGCGAGTGTCGACCGGACCAGGCCGTTAAGTATGTTGCACATTCTTTCACTAATGAAGCACTAGGTTGGTGGAGAAACATTCAGAAAATAAAGTCGCCAAACGCTATTGCCAGAATGACATGGGAAGACTTGAAGAAGCTGATAATCCAAAAGTTCTGCCTACAGAACGAGATTGATCGTGTGGAGAACGAGTTCCTGAACTTCAAGGCTGGCAACAAGACTCATCGCCAGTATACTTCGAGATTCAATGAGCTGGCCCAACTGGTACCACACTTAGTGGAGACTGAAGACCATCTGATTACTATGTCAAGGGTTTGCCGCAAAGGGTCCGTGTCCATGTCAAAACTAACCTACCCTCGACCTTCGAGTCGGTAGTGAATCTGAGCGGAATCGTCTACGATGACTACGCCAATGAGGACCCGACACCTGAGACACAAAAGAGAAAGTGGGAGAACCCGTCTAGGGGCACCGGGAAAGGGAATGCAGCAGCTGAAATTAAGAAACCAAGGTCAGATGAATATGAAACTTGCAAGAAGTGTGGAAGGCGCCATCTTTGCGAGTGCCGAATCGGCACCATCATGTGTTATAAGTGCGGGAAGCTGGGGCACTTCTCCCGAGAGTGTTTAAAGGATGTCAAGTGCCAGAATTGTGGAAAATATGGACACTTGACTAGGTATTGCAGGAAAACCAGACAATCCGGTTCGGTAAAGGAAAAGGAAGCTGAAAAGGAACAGCCAAAGGCTAGGACTCGAGCCTATGCACTGACTGAGGAAGAAGCAAGAGGAAACCCTGATGTTGTGTCAGGTACGTTTCTAGTAAATGATGAAAATGCTGCTATTTTATTTGACTCTGGTGCTAGTAAAAGCTTCATATCAAATTCATTTAGTCGTAAACTGGATTGCACTATCAACACCATAGTAAAGGCCTTTAGCGTACAAACTGCCGTGGGTAAAAATTCGACAGTGTTTCAAGTAACAGAGGATTGTATCATAGAAATAGAGGGCCATAAGTTTCCTTCTAGATTATTCCTTCTCACCTTAGGAGGTTTCGATATAGTATTGGGCATGGATTGGCTAGCTGCCAACGAAGCTCAGATCATATGTAAACGTAAGAGGATACACCTCAAAGCTCCTAACGGTAGTCCAATTACGGTTTATGGGGATTGGAATTGCACGATGCCGAACGTCATCTCGATGATGAAGGCCGAAAGTTACATGAGGCGCGGTTGCAAAGCTTATCTGGCGTATGCTATTGACGATAGAATGAAAACGAAAGCACTCAAGAATGTACCCGTGGTGTGCAACTTTCCGAAAGTATTCCCTGAGGATCTACCTGGGTTGCCACCCGATCGGGAAATAGAATTTCAGATTGACTTACTGCCAGGAGCTGAGCCCGTTGCCAAAGGCCCCTGCCGATTAGCTCCGTCAGAAATGAAAGAATTGATGTCTCAACTACAGGAATTAACAGAAAAAGGATTTATTAGACCGAGCATTTCACCATGGGGCGCTCTGGTACTATTCGTAAAGAAGAAAGACGGCAGCATGCACATGTGCATTGACTACCGTGAACTGAACAAGAGGACAGTAAAGAACAAATACCCACTGCCTAGAATAGATGACCTTTTTGATCAACTGCAAGGTGTGAGTTGGTTCTCAAAGATCGATCTTAGGTAGGGTTACCATCAGTTGAAAGTAAGAGAGGAAGACGTACCAAAGACCGCGTTTCGCACGCGTTATGGGCATTATGAGTTTCTCGTGATGTCCTTCGGATCGACTAACGCACCAGCAGCGTTCATGGATTTGATGAATAGAGTATGTCGACCAATGTTGGATCAATCAGTGATAGTTTTTATAGACGACATACTTGTATATTCGAAAAGCGAGGGTGATCACCACTGTCACCTAAGAGAAGTCCTGGAGGTGCTAAAGCAGGAAAAGTTGTATGCAAAATTCTCCAAATGCGCGTTTTGGCTTAGGGAAGTCCAATTCCTAGGTCATGTGATACACCCAAACGGCATCATGGTAGATCCTACAAAGATTGAAACAGTAAAGGAATGGAACGTCCCAAAGACACCAACAGAGATACGAAGTTTTCTGGGGTTGGCAGGCTACTATCGGAGGTTCATTCAAGATTTCTCGAAGATAGCCTCGCCACTAACTAAATTGACATGGAATGAAGTGAAATATGAATGGGGTCCAACCCAAAACAACGCGTTTGAGGAACTTAAAACGCGATTAACCTAAGCTCCAGTCTTGACACTACCTAAGGGAAATGAAGACTTGGTAGTCTACTCTGACGCTTCGGGTCAAGGTTTAGGCTGTGTACTTATGCAACGAGGGAAGGTAATTGCTTACACTTCGCGACAACTAAAGATTCATGAGGTTAACTACCCAACTCATGATCTGGAGTTAGCGGCAGTAGTTTTCGCATTAAAAATATGGAGGCACTATCTGTATGGAGTTAAATGCACCATCTACTCCGATCATAAAAGCTTGAAGTACTTTTTCGAGCAAAAGGAATTAAATATGAGGCAAAGGAGGTGGTTAGAATTATTAAAGGACTACGATTGTGAGATACTGTACCATCCAGGCAAGACAAACATAGTAGCTGACGCCTTAAGCAGAAAGGAGCAATCTGATCCTATCTGGATCAAGGCGTGTCAGCTGATTAGATTTGATGAATGAAATATCAAAAGCACAAGATAAAGCACTATTAGAAAGAAATATTAAACAGGAAAGAATAGTAGGACAACAAGGGAATTTGGATGCAAATGCATACGGTGTACGAACTAGGTTTGGCCGGATGTGGATACCTAAGATTGGCTAGCTTAGAGCCAAAATACTCGATGAGGCCCATAAGTCTCGTTATTCTATCCACCCCGGGACAAACAAAATGTATCAAGACTTGAAGAAAGAGTACTGGTGGCCTGGCATGAAGAATGATGTAACCGAGTACGTGAACAAGTTCCTAGCGTGTTCACTAGTTAAAGCCGACCACCAGAAACCATGCGGTAAAATGCAACCTCTACCAATACCGGAATGGAAGTGGGAGGAGATCACGATGGACTTCATTACCAAGCTACCACGAACAGTTAAAGGCAATGATACCATTTGGGTGATCGTCGACCGCTTGACAAAAAGTGCTCACTTCTTGCCAATACGTGAAACTTCTTCTTCTGAAAAGCTAGCAGAAATATTTATCAAGGAAATTATGAGCAGACATGGTATGCCGCTGTCGATTGTGTCCGACAGAGATACTAGATTCACGTCAAGGTTTTGGAAGAAATTCAATGAAGCGATGGGCACTAGACTGAACATCAGCACCGCTTACCACCCTCAAACCGATGGTCAATCTGAAAGGACCATTCAGACCTTGGAGGACATGCTCCGGGCCTGTATCATTGACTTCGGTGGGAGCTGGGACAGCCATCTACCATTGGCGGAATTTTCATATAACAATAGCTATCATTCAACGATTGGCATGCCGCCATTTAAAATGTTGTATGGAAGGAGATGTAGGACCCTAGTGTGTTGGGGGGAAATTGGGCAGAAGGACTTTGCAAGCCTCGAGGTGGTCAAAGCTACTTCTGAGAAATTCGATCAAATCAAAGCTCGAATGAAAGCCGCGAAGGACAGACAGAAATCGTACGCGGATAAGAGGAGGGAATTGGAGTTTCAAGTAGGGGACATCGTACTGTTGAAGGTATCGCCATGGAAAGGAATCATCCGATTCAGAAAACGTGGCAAACTAAGTCCAAGGTTCGTCGGACCTTTTAAGATCTTAGCGAGAGTGGGTCAAGTTGCTTACAGGCTCGACCTACCTGATGCGCTTAGCGAAATACACCCTATGTTCCACGTGTCGCACTTACGCAAGTGTCTAGCTGACGACACGGCTCACATACCTTACGATGAGATCGAAGTGGATAACAGTCTGAATTATGTCGAGGAACCAATAGCCATCCTTGACCGATCTGAGAAGCGACTACGCAACAAGTCAATCCCATTGGTCAAAGTTCAATGGAAGCACAGAAAGGGATCGGAATCTACATGGGAGAAAGAAGACGAGATGCGGGAATGTGAGGCCCCAAACCCGGGAGGCCTCACTTATTGGATTTACTCATCAACACATAGCACTTAAACATAAGACATACATTATCACAGCGGAAACGATTTAAAATCTCAACATACGCAGCGGAAACATAACATGTCTAAACATAACTTGTCAAATACAACTGAAACTTGTCTTAATCAACATAAACAAAAGAAACATAAACAGGATGCCAGATGCTGATCTTCGGGTAACTCTTCTCGCCAAGCCAAGCATCCACTTCCATCTACTTCCACCTACACTTAACTGATGTGCATACTAAAAATCAGCAACGCTGAGTGAGTTCTAACGTTTACTTTAAATCAATTATACAAACGATTTACTAAAACATATATACTGCCAATAAGGCTAAACTTAACACACTTTACTTTTCAAACAGTTTAAAACGTATAATAAACCGTCAATTCCTCTTTACTGTACTGCCCTCATGGCTTACATCCATGAACCGACAAGTACCTGGTCAATGCCCCCATGATCAACGACCATGAACCGACAATACCGCTTATCCGTCAATTTCTTGTCACTATTGTACCGCCCCCATGGTCAACGACCATGAACCGACGAGTACCTGGTCAATGCCCCCATGATCAACGACCATGAACCGACAATACCCTGGTCAATGCCCCCATGATCAACGATCATGAACCGACAATACCGCTTAACACTACGGGGAGGTTGCGTGGACCTCCCGAGTGACCGCCGTCACTCATCCCAGTTGTACAACCGTTAACCAACCCAAAGGTTCTTACTAATGGGTAGAACCCATATCTGATATCTTGTACAAGTAACATCTGTCCCAAGGACCTTTATAGCTGGTACACATTCCCGAAGGAAAACTGTTCACTTTACTGTTCATAAAACTTTCTGTAAATCTTGTTCATAACTTAACATGTATTATGCCTTTGTTTATGTATATAAAAATATAGTAAACGCTTGCCATAAATACCTTTGCTTTTACTGAAATATATCTTAACACATATATCATGTCTTTGTTTATGTATATCAAAATATAGTAAACGCTTGCCAAATGATATATCTTGCTTACTTGAAAATACTATCACATATATTATGCTTTACTAAACATAGCTTAACACATATATCAAGCCTTTGTTTATGTATAATAAATATAGTAAACGCTTGCCAAATGATATATCTTGCTTACTTGAAAATACTAACACATATATTATGCCTTTGTTTATGTATAATAAATATAGTAAACGCTTGCCAAATAATATATCTTGCTTTACTGAAAACATACTAGCACTTATATTATGCCTTTGTTTATGTATATGTAAAATATAATAAACGCTTGCCAATAATATAATCATACTTTTCAAAAATGTACTTTTGCCTCTTTTAAACTTTTCACTAAAACATAGCTTTTTCCTTCAGTTTATGTATATAAAATATAATAAACGCTTTACACTAAGTATGCACACCACCCCTAAAGAAGGCAAAAAGGGGATTAGAACTCACCTGGTATCTTAGCTGCAATTGTCTACTGTATCTCACACAATCTGAACAATCATGACAATTGGCACGTATCAAACTTAACTCAACGCTAAATGGTTTAACCATTCTGATTTAGGCGACTATACTGACTTTACCAGCCTGATGCCTGCGCACTTAGCAAGTGCGCAGACCCTGCTTCCTGCGCACTTAGCAAGTGCGCAGGTTCCTCTTCCTGCGCACTTAGCAAGTGCGCGGGTTCCTCTTCCTGCGCACTTAGCAAGTGCGCATGACCTGCTCTATGCGCACTTGATAAGTACGCACAACCTGTTCTTCGCCAAAAACCCTAACTTTCGCATTCGGGTCTGATCACGTCAAGATCCCGAACCTGTTTGCATTCAAAACGTTCATTTTCCATTAAGGAACTAAAATCTAAGCTCATCTTTCAGTTTCATCCGTTTAAACATAACCTTTTCACCCAAAACCCGAAAAACCCAAAAACGAACTAAAACTCATATCTAAGAGAATCGGTTAACTGAAATCGCTTCTCCTTCACAGCTAAACGGTCCAGATACGAATGCCCACGGTCCTATGAGCTCGGATTTGAAAAACGGGACTTTCTCTCTATAGACTCTCTCTCACCTTCTCTCTCTAGAAATGAAAATGATGATGGAAATGAGGGCTTTTGGGCAGGTCTTGAGGCTTATAAGGGCCCTAACTTGCCCCTTCCGGCCCATACACCCCGGCCCAAGCCCACTTCCCTTCTTTCCTTATTTAAGTTTTAATTTCTCGTGAATTCTTTCGCGCCCTAAAACTCGTTACAGGGAACTATACCCTCAGTTGTTTAACGTATAATTGGTTTCGAGGACGAAACCTTTCTAAGGGGGGTAGACTTGTAACATCGCAAAACTGGTAATAAATAAATAATGACACGATTGAAATTTATAATTTTTAAATGGCGAAAGAAAAACGGATGGGCTTGGGCTCGGCTCCAATGGGCCGAAGGAAGCCCAAGTATATAAGGGCAAGGGCTGCTCCAAACCTTTCATTTCTACCATTCACAAGTTCTAGAGAGAGAGAAGAGAGCTCGGGTCTAGAGAGAGAAAGTGACGGATCGACTCGGGAATTCAGGAGAACGTTGCTGCTATGCTCTTGATCATCTCCTCCAAATCAGAAATCCAACCCAGGTAAGCGTTCGATCATAATCTGAGTTTTTATTATTTTTTTTTGGGTTTTCGGTTTTAGCCCAATAGATGATGATTTTACAGATGAAACTTGAAAATGAGCTTAGGTATAGCATCTAGAATGAAAACCGAACGTTTTGATCAAAGAAAATTTAGATATCGACAAGATCAGAGTCGCATGCAGAACCTTCGGGTTTTTGGGGAAGAAGACTGATTCATCGAAACTAGTAGTTTCGATGTAGGTGAATCCAACGAAACTACTTAGTTTCGATATATATACAGACCCATCGAAACTACTTAGTTTCGATATATATACAGACCCATCGAAACTACCATAGTTTTGATATATATATACAGACCCATCGAAACTACCTAGTTTCGATATGCCCATGATCCAAAGCTAAGATAATACATAAGTTACTTACCGAAACTATCATAGTTTCGATATGAACCCATGACTCGAAACTACCAAGTTTCGACATAAGCAACCTATCGAAACTACCAAGTTTTGACATAAGCAACCTGTCACACCCCAACCGACGGCGGAAACGTCGGGGCGTGAAGTGTGCAGACTGTTCATTGCTCATGGTTTACTAAAGTTTAAATAATTAATAATCGTTTTCATTGCAATCAAACAAGTTCAACAAAACATAGATTCAATCCACCAAACAATAATGAAAATTACATCAAAATATAACTGGTTCAATTAAAACTAGGTCAAAATCCTATGTGTAGCATATCTTGATCACTTCAAACATTGGTACCTGAAACATGGTTAAATGAGAGGGTCAACTACAAGAGTTGGTGAGAAAACATAGGTTTTGTTGTGTGATAGCAAAAACGTGTTGTGTGTATACAGTTCATACAAAACATGTCAATAAAGGCGTTTATGGAGAGGAACCATCGTGTGACCTGTGTATTCAATCAAACCTTTGTAACTGAAATCAAATCGTGTTGTCAGCAACAGTCACCCTACCTGGGTGGGTTTGTCAGACTCAATAGTACTATCACTGTATACTGTCGGCTAATAGTTAATGATTGTGAATAGCGTATATAGTCTACACACCTAGCACTCAAGCATAAAGCACAGAATTGCATACATGTATGTAAGATGGAAACTGTATTCGTGTATAATTGAAAACATAGTAATTGAATGCATGTTCCACCCCAAAAAGTTTTGTAAATAGAGTAAAAGAGGGGCTATGTAACTCACTTGTTATGCAGAGTGTAGGTCGCACAAGCAAGTATGTAATGGCGGTGTGTTGTAGATTGCTAAGTTCGACCTAATGAACAATGTATATGTGTTATTGATTTGCGTTATTTAATGACGGAAGTGAATTTGTCATTCTTAAACGTGTAGGGTTTGTCTTAAAAATAATAATTAACTATGTTATTTATTATATATATTTATTTGTATTAGTTTAAGTAATAGAATATTTATTTAAAATATAAGTTTAAATAAAAAATGTTCATTCGGAACAGTGTAAGGTATTCCAGTAATTAGTTTATAAAAATAATTATTTAAACTGTTATTTAATTTATTTATCAAATTAACAGAATAAAAATAAAAATAAAGATTCTGTTTAAGGGATGAGCACGACCGTGCTTGTATATGACACGACCGCGCCCGGCACGTACGCGACCGCGCTTGGTCGGTAACGCGCCCGTGGTTGGTCAGAAGTCAAAACAAGAGTCTGGTCCTGAGACACGACCGCGTCCGTATCCGGCACGACCGCGCCTAGGGTTTTGACTAGGTCAGGACTTGGTTTGATCGGTAAACATGACCGGGCCTCTTACGGGGCACGACTGTGCTTGGTCAGGAACAACCGCGCTCATAGGCTGGCGCGACCGTGTCTGGTCAATTCCAGAAGCAATTCGCCTGATTCTTGTAATAAAACAGATTAGAAACTTAGGGTTTTCATTGATATGATGTTTGCGAATCGAATTACACCATTTAATTAGGTTTATATTCTGTTTATCGTGTCGATCGTTTAAAACCATTTTTTTATCAGAACTCAGATTCAATTCTGTAAAATCATGTAATGTGGTTACGAATTAAGTTAGGGCTTTCGATTAGCTTGGAGAGACGATCCTAATGAACTATTACTAACCTGTTTTGAATGGGCAACAAGTGCAGACGGCTACGGGGAGACTTCGCGGCTTTTTCTTGATCGACAGACGAGATAGAGATGATGGAATGATGGATTTAGGGTTTAGGGAAGTTTATATATGTCTCGGGTAGGTATGGGCTTAACTTAATTCGTTTGATTCTTGCCCCAAATACTTGATTCGTTTTAAAAAAAAAGTCGGTTTAGAATTTGCGAGTATTTGGACGATTGCATGTGTATTTGGTCGTGTTTTAGTCTCAATTAGCCGAATATCTTCTTCTGCAAGTTTCGCGACCTTCTAAACGTGTTTACAATCTATTTTTGGACAAGATTTGAGTCGGTTTGACTTTGCGGAGTCAAACTGTAAACGAGGCGCGACCGTGCTTAATGTTAAGCACGACCGTGGTCATGGCACAAGCGCGACCGTGCTTAGGACTAAGCACGACCGTGCTTGTGTTGGTTTTGGAAATATCAAGACTAGTCCTTGTAGTTTTGTAATATTGATGTTGTTTTGAGTTTTGGTCAAGTTTGGTCCTCGAGGTTTGTAAGATTGTTTTCGTTAATATTGTATTATAATGAACGCGTGTATGCTTGTAAGTGTATATGAACAATAAATGTAAGGTTGAAATCTTTTATTGCACGGCATAAAATACATAGAAAAAAACATGAAAATCAGAAAGGTTACAGTATCCCCATGTTGAGGGAATTTCGTCCCGAAATTCAACTGGTTGAGGCTACTGCTTCAGCAAAAAGATGTGGGTACTTGAGCTTCATTTGGTCTTCTCGTTCCCAAGTAAACTCGGGTCCTCGTTTAGATTCCCAACGAATCTTGACAATAGGAATACGGCTGCGCTTGAGTTGTTTTATCTCACGATCCATAACCTCGACTGGTTTTTCAACGAAGTGCATCGTTTCATCAATGCGCACATCGTCAAGAGGTATATGAAGGTTTTCATCAGCAAGACACTTCTTGAGGTTGGACACATGAAATGTAGGATGTACGCTGCCAAGTGATGGAGGTAACTCGAGCTTGTAAGCCACTTTCCCAATCCTTTCAAGGATCTTGAATGGACCCACATAGCGAGGTGCTAGCTTGCCTTTCTTCCCAAAACGGATCACCCCCTTCCAAGGAGACACCTTTAGAAGTACAAGATCACCAACTTGGAATTCCAAGGGTTTGCGTCGTTTGTCGGCATAGCTCTTTTGCCGACTCCTCGCAACTCGAATGTTGTCACGGATTTGGAAAATCTTGTCGGAGGTTTCTTGAATTAACTCGGGACCGGTGATTTGTGCTTCACCAATCTCGTTCCAACAGATGGGAGAACGACACTTACGACCATAGAGAGCTTCAAACGGAGCCATGTCGATGCTGGTGTGGTAACTATTATTGTAGGAAAATTCGATAAGTGCCAAATGTGAATCCCAATTGCCACCAAAGTCGATGACACAGGCTCTCAGCATGTCTTCCAGGGTTTGGATTGTTCGCTCGGTCTGACCATCAGTTTGGGGATGGTAGGCCGTGCTCAAATCCAATCGTGTACCAAGTGCCTTTTGAAGAGATTGCCAAAACCGAGAAGTGAAACGAGCATCTCTATCGGAGATTATGTTCAAAGGAACGCCGTGACGACTCACGATCTCGTCAATGTAAATTCGGGCCAATTTCTCAACCTTATAGTCTTCACGGATAGGCAAGAGTGTGCGGACTTAGTGAGACGGTCAATGATCACCCAGATGCTGTCATAACCGCTCGAAGTGCGAGGGAGTTTAGTGATGAAATCCATAGCTAGATTCTCCCATTTCCACACGGGGATTTTCGGTTGTTCAAGTAACCCAGAAGGACGTTGATGCTCAGCTTTGACTTTAGAACATGTGAGACATTTTGCTACAAACAAAGCAATGTCTTTCTTCATACCAGGCCACCAATATTGTGGACGAAGATTTTGGTACATTTTATCCGCACCAGGATGGATAGAATATCGAGACTTGTGTGCTTCGGTCATGATGAATGCTCGGAGATCGTTACGATCGGGAACCCAAATACGATTTAGAAAATAAAGCAAGCCATTGGTCTTAGTCTCTAATTGGAATTCAGCACCACAAGACATTTCCTCATACATATTGCCCTCGGTAACCGAGACATGTTGAGCTTCTAGAATACGAACTTGTATATCGGAATGGATCTTGACACTTTGAAGCATGACATGTTCCTTGCGGCTTAGTGCATCGGCTACAACATTAGCCTTGCCGGGATGATAACGAATTTCGCAATCGTAATCGTTGAGGAGTTCAACCCAACGTCGTTGTCTCATGTTGAGTTCCTTTTGGTTGAAGATATGTTGGAGGCTTTTGTGGTCGGTGAACACCACACATTTCGTGCCATAGAGATAATGTCTCCAAATCTTCAACGCAAATATGACAGCACCCAACTCCAGATCATGCGTCGTATAATTCTTCTCATGGATTTTGAGTTGTCTTGATGCATAAGCGATCACCTTGCCTCGTTGCATGAGAACGCAACCAAGACCTTGGTTTGAAGCATCACAGTAAACAACTAGATCATCTTCAACTTCAGGAAGGGTGAGGATAGGAGCATTGCACAACTTTCGCTTGAGAATTTGAAAGGCTTCTTCTTGTTTCGGTCCCCACTCATAGGGTTTACCTTTTTGGGTTAAGGTAGTGAGGGGAACAGCGATCTTGGAGAAATTAGAGATGAACCTTCGATAGTAACCTGCTAAGCCAAGAAACGAACGAACTTCGGTAGGGGTTTTAGGAGCTTTCCAATTCTTAACAGCTTCAATTTTGGCGGGGTCAACATGAATTCCCTTTTCATTGACAACGTGACCCAAAAATTGAACTTCTTTTAGCCAAAATTCACATTTGGAGAACTTGACGTATAGCTGTTCGGTTTTCAAGAGATCCAAAATCAACCTAAGGTGTTGTTCATGATCTTCCTTGGTCTTGGAATAGATCAAGATGTCATCAATGAACACGATAACAAATTTATCAAGGTATGGTTTGCACATGCGATTCATGAGGTCCATGAAGACAGCAGGTGCATTGGTTAGCCCAAAAGGCATAACCATGAACTCGTAGTGACCATATCTCGTTCGGAAGGCAGTCTTGGGAATATCCTCCTCTTGCACACGGAGTTGATGATAACCAGATCGAAGATCAATCATCGAGAAGTAGGTAGAACCTTGGAGTTGATCGAAGAGATCGTCAATCCTAGGTAAAGGGTAGCGGTTTTTGATTGTAAGCTTGTTGAGTTCTCGATAGTCAATACACATGCGGAAAGAACCGTCCTTCTTTTTAACAAATAAGACCGGCGCACCCCACGGTGAATGAATCGGGCGTATGAACCCTTTGTTGGCGAGTTCTTGAAGTTGACTTGCAAGTTCTTGCATCTCGGAAGGTGCAAGCCGGTATGGAGCTTTAGCCACCGGGTTTGCTCCAGGTACAAGATCGATGCGAAATTCCACTTGCCGAACAGGTGGAAGACCTGGTAAGTCATCAGGAAAAACTTCAGGAAAATCCCGAACGATGGGGATGTCTTGTACACTCCTCTTCTTGTCTTCTTTTCGGATAACGTGGGCTAGGAAAACCATGCACTTCTTTCGTATATACTTTTGGACGGTAATGCATGACATTAGTTTGAGTCCTTTGCAAGGTTTCTCACCAAGGACCTTCAACGTTTCGCTGGATGGGAGTGGTATACGGGTGCATTTTTCAAAGCACATGACTTCGGCGTGGTGCTTTGACAACCAATCCATACCTACGATGACGTCAAAACTTCCTAATGGCATTGGAATGAGGTTGATTGGAAAGGTGTGTTTATTTAGTTCTAGGGAGCAATCATAAATGATGGTGTCAATTGTAACGGTGTTACCATCGGCTACCTCAACGGTAAAGGTTTTCTCTAGTTTAGACCGGGTTTTTGCAAGTAACGGTTCGAAGTCTAGTGACACAAAACTTTTATCGGCTCCAGTATCAAATAGTATAGAAGCATAATGATTATTCATAAGGAACGTACCGTTAACCACATCAGTGTTGGCCTGAGCCTCATTGGCGTTGATGTTGAAAGCACGCCCATGAGCTCCGCCTTGATTAACATTGATCAGTCTTGGGCACTGGTTACGGAAGTGGTTCGGGTCACCACATTCGAAGCAAGCACGTCCATTTGCAATGGCGGGGATGGCTTGGTTAGTTGCTTGATGATTGGCTTGATTTGCTGGGTTGGTTTGGTTGGCAAGTGCCTTGGCTCGACAAATATTGGCTGTGTGGCCATGTTTCCCGCAGTGGTTGCAAAGGCGACAAGGTATGTTTGGAGGGTGATGGTAGTTGCAGGTGTTGCAAAGTGGGTGGTTGCCCCCATAGGGTTTCTTTGCTGGGTTTTGAGCCATGGGTGCAACTTGATTTATAGCACACCTAGCACTCAGGCATAAAGCTCAAATTGCACACATGAATGTAAATAGGATTTGTACTTGTGTTGTTTGTGTAAATGTAAACATGTAATTTGAATAATGTTCATGTTCCACCCCCAAAATGTAAAAGAGTAAAAGGGGCTATGTATACTCACTTGGTTTGAAGGCGTTGCTAACCAAGGTACTAGATAGAATAAAGATCATTGAAATGCACAAGTTAACCTAAAGTGTAATGTTTATGGTATTAATAGTGTGCACAAGAGTTTAATTCTAAAGTTGCATTTGGACTTGTGTAAAAAGCCATTGATTTGTAATTGGAAGTATTGAATAAAATATATAAAGTTTGAAAGAATATTTTTAGAATATTTTGATTAAGGTTTGAGTTTGAATAATTAAATAAGAAATGTAAATAATTATTGTTTATGAAAACATTGTAAGTATTAGTTATAAGTTAGTATAAATAATTAATTGTTTTTGTTTAAATATAAATTAAATAAATAATTCATTTCTTTATCTATTTATTTATAACATGTAACTTAACCATTTAAATACTTTTTAAATGAAGGGTTTAGTAATAATTGTAAATTTTTATAAACTTTAAATAAATAATTTTCTATTGATTCTAAGATTAAATATTTGATCTTTCTAAATAGAATTAAATGTATTTTTATAAAATCAATTATTTTTATTTTGTAATTTAATCAGAAATATTTATTGTTTGAAAAATATATAAAATTATAATTCTGCCAAAAATTTTAACTCACACACGACCGTGCCTGGGAAAGGCACGATCGTGCTCGAACCAAGGGCGCAACCACGCTAGTCAGGGCGCGACAGTGTCGATCAAACTGAGGCTTAACTAACTAAATCATTAGGCACGACCGTGCCTTGGCCAGGCACGATCGTGTCTATGATCCTAAGACATGACTGAGATTAGCCAAAGGGCATGATTGGGTCTGGACAGGAGGACACGACCGCGCTGATAGTCGACACGACCGCGTCTCATGAGGCACGACCGCGCTAGATGATTAGCGCGACCGCGTCTGTTCCAAATCAGGAACGAATTGACTAATTCTTATAATAACAGGGTTGGAAATCATAGGGCTTTCACCCATTAGATTATTTCGAGTCTTTTTGCATAGATTAATTGGATTTAAAACGTGTCTAGAGTTGGATTCGATAGAGTCATTTTTGAATGAAAACTAGATTCGGGTTTAAGATGATTTCCATATTGGAAGCCCAAATTAACATGGGGCTTTTGATTGGGTTTAAGATGATTTCCATATTGGAAGCCCAAATTAACATGGGGCTTTTGATGTAAAGACTAAATCGATAGAGGACAAGGCTTCAATTACCCGGAATGATGACGAATTGATAGCGAACGGTAGGAAGGAGTTCCGGCGTCGGTGAGCTTGGTTTCCGGCGTCTTCTGCTACAATTCCGGTTGCTTCAAGTGGGTCGGTAGCTTCTGGGAGGATCGTTCGTGCGTTTGCTTGGGAGAATTGTAAACAATTTAGAGGATTCGATGGTCTAGTGGACGATTTTGTTGATTATTAGATGAATTGATGAAATTCCGTTTATTTGTTGTAATTAGGATGATCAAGTGGCTTAACTCTGTTTATTAATAGTTGGAACATGCAAAACGGTTACGAAATCGAACGTCTCTGTGATTAAAGGTTGTATTTCCGTTTCAACTGGTACTAGGCGCGACCGTGTCTATATGCGGCGCGGCCGTGCTAAGGCACCAGGCGCGATCGTTCCAATGCAAGTCGCGCGACCGTGCCAAAGGACTCGGCGCGACCGTGCCAGAACTAGGCGCGACCGTGCCTATTAGGTTTTCTTGTAATTTTTCAACATCAGACCTTGTAACTTTGGTCTTTGACATATTTGTATAAATAGATACTTATGTAGTGTTTTAGTAGGTTATAACCGTGTAAAATTTGCGGGTTAACATTGAAATATAGTATTTAATTGATGGTACGAAAAGAAACAAAACAGTGCACTAGAATTGGGTTTGAAATGCATTACATTGAATTGAAAAATATGGATACTAAAAATCAGAAATGTTACATTACCGTCATAAAACAAGTAGTTTTCCTGAAAACATGAAGATGAATTCCTTGTAAACAAATAACTCCAAGCACATATGATAAATAAAACAATTATTGTTGACCCATTTGTATGATAGCTAGTCTTACAAATAAATATATTCATACATGAGACTGTAACCAAACCTAACTGGTGAATGCCCCTCCCTCGCTTTACCACGAGAACAGAACAGGACAATATGTTGCCATTTGACCCTTTAGGTCCCGGTTAGCGCGACTAACCATGACCGGGGGCGTCACCCTCAATAGTACTATTCATAGCATCCTAGCCTAAGTCCATAACTAATGGTGACAAATGTTGATGATGTTCAGGGAACTTTAAGAGCTCTCCTCATGTACAACATAATGTTAGTGTCTTGTTTTCTTGTTATCATATAAAAATGTTTGCAATTTTTTCGTAAGTGTATGAAACAACAATGTTTCCAAATATATTGAACAGTAACGTAAAACATGATAAGTAAGTATGTTTCTCCCTATTAGTTTACAAAACATTAAAAAGCGAAAAGGGGGCCGTGAACTCACCTGATGAGCAAACAATGAAGCAAAGCAAAATAAGTAGCAAACTAGCGAAGTCCGTGAATACGTGAGCCGATCTAACCGTGCCCTATGGTAAAATAAGACACTTTAAGGTCTAAACAATGTTTCTAGTGTGTAAGTTGCTCGTGTGTGCGATTCACCCAACTAGACTCGACTTGAATACTAGTTTATGTTTCTGACAGATTTGACATGACGACCGTTAGTGACGAGTTGTGATAATATGATATATGTCACACCCCAACCGACGGCGGAAACATCGGGGCGGGACATGTATACTGTTCATGAGCACATGGTTGGCTAAAATTTAATATATTAAAACGTTACATTTCCATTCACAATTTCCAAATACAACAATACAAGAATACTTGAATTACATAACATATCCATTTATTTCAATTAACTAGGTCCTCAACCCTAAGTAAAGTAGCTTGAATGTTAAATCAAACATCTGTACCTGAAACATGATAAAATGAGAGGGTCAACTATAAATAGTTGGTGAGCATACATATGGTTTTAACTCTAAATAGCATCAAAGTGTTGTGTGTAAACAAATCCATACAAGTCATGATTAACAAGGCATTTATGGGTAGCTACTATTGTGTAACCAAGTAGTACAATCAAACCTTTGTAACTAGCATGCAAAAATTGTGTTGTCGGTAACAATCACCCCAATCTGGGTGGGTTTGTCAGACTCAATAGATCTATCATTGTTAACCGTCGGCTTGGTTAGTTAACGATTTTACATGTAATTGCAAATAAGTAGTTAACACACCTAGCACTCAAACATAAAGCTCAAATTGCACACAAATTGTAAAGTGGATTGTATTGTGTAGTTTATGTAAATCATTGTAACTTGTGATCATGTTTCACCCCAAAATGTAAAAACAGTGAAAAAGGGGCTATGTAAAACTCACCTGTATTAGTTGTGTGGATAACTCGAGCACTAGGTAGCACAGGGGACTTTGTAAGTCACAAAGTTTAACCTAAGGTGAGATGTATGAATTCGAATTAATAACACATACAATGTCTAAGGTAAGGTATAGGGTTTAACGGGTTTTGATGTGTGAGGCTTTCTACAAAAAGGTAGTGTTATTTCATAAAAAGGGTGTAAGTACGTTGGGGTTTGTATCTGTAAATTCAAAGTATGTATATATATATATATATATATATATATATATATATATATATATATATATATATATATATATATATATATATATATATATATATATATATATATATATATATATATATATATGAGTTTAATGAAATAATAAGCGACTTAGGGTTGTATTTGAGAATAAATATGTTAAATAATTAAATTATTTTTATTAAATCATTTATAAAGTGTGTCTTTAAAGATAAGTAGTGTTAAATTATATTTAGTTAAATATAATTTAAACCCAAATGGCTTAATATTGTAAAAAGATAATTTAAATAAATAAACTCTTTTTATTTATTTACTTATTAAAATGATGTGTCTTAAAAGTGGGTAAATATGAATATATATGTTGATATATATATATATATATATATATATATATATATATATATATATATATATATATATATATCGGAATTTGTTTAACTAGGTTTAAACCTTAATTAGTATTTTTTTTTTTGAGAAATCTATATAATTTTGTAAAAATAAAAATAGATTTGTATAATCTTATAAAAACTTGACAAAGTTTGTAATCTAAATGAGTAATGAAATTCTTTATTTTAGATTAACTATTTTATTAAATTGATTTTTTATTATTATTATTATTATTTTTTTTAATACTGTATCAATCAGTTGTAGGTTTTATAAAATTATCTTTCTAAAAATCATTTGAGTAGTAAAAACGGTTTCAAAAAGATTATCCAGGCCACCCGGCTCAAACCCGGGTGGTTTCTGTGAGAGGCCAAGGTGTTACCACCGGACCAGCCAGACACTTGTTGATTAGAACTGGCCAGAGAATGCAATAACACGAAAAGGACAGGGGCCGGGTTTCAGGGCAATTGCACGCGCAAAAAGGGTGGGCCGGTTGTGGTTTGTGGGTTTCTAGCCCACGCCACTTGGCTCGTGGCGCAATGACTTACCAGCCGAGCCAAGTGGTTTCGCTGGTCAAGAAGGATACCATTTTAATAAGTAGTATAAACAGATCAGACCCCAAAATTCGATTCACCGCTTAAAACCCATGAACCCTAGATTTAAATCGGTTCAATTGGTCATTGTACATGCAAATTGACTTGGGGCTTTTGAAATACACATGAAAACGCATCGAAAGAGGCAACTATTACCTGATTTGGTGCAGGGACGAGTGAGTAAGGCTGGGATGCGGACCCGGTTGTTCTTGGTTGTCGATAGAGTTCAAGAGGCGATGTGTGGATCGAAGGTGGATTGGGAGGGTTTGGGGAGGTGTTTGTGAAGGTGAATGTAGGGTTTTGATTATCCAATTCCCTTGTAAACGCTTGATTCGATTGGGTTTGACAGGGCACCACTTTCGGAGTGTTTTACGCACGGATTCATTTGATTGCGAAAGAATTGAGTCACGGAATTGGGTTGAATACATTAGGGGATCGTCTGGGCATGATTTGCTGGTTTAAACCGCGTTAAATTTCATGATTGGAGGCTTGATTTGGCTCGGTTTGACCCTGTAAAGTCAATCCGTTTGAATTGGTTTAAATTTCAAATTCTTGGTTGCTTAGTTTGAATGTGATTCGGCTTTAGGAGTGGTCGATAACCCATCTGGTGTCCAAGGCAAGTCTGAATCCATTGGGTCTCGATCAAATTCCACTTGGTTTGGATTGTTGACTTTCCAAGAGTCAAAATAAGTCATATGGGAGTCAAAGTAGGTTCAATTTGAATAAAGAGGGTTTAATTTCAAAAGGTTTGGGCTCAATTTGAGGGTTCAAGTAACCAGTTAAATTATGAATTTGTCATACAATAACTTTTGTATATAAAAATTTCATTATTATTAGTTTTATTTATTTTTTTAACAATAAAATTTATAAAAGTAAAGTTTCGCTTAATTTATAAAAATTATCATTTGTATAAATGGTTCGTTTATTATGATAAAAGAAACTACATATATATTTATAGTTTTATAAATAAGTATATATATACAAAGGAGGCAAAAACATCATTAAGTTCATAACATTTTATTTTCGATTCAATTTATCATAGAGTATATTTATATGAATATAATATGTAATATATATATGGAGTTGAAATGTTAGGATTTTGATTTGATACTTTTTTAAAATAAAAGGATTTAAGGTGACATTCTAAGATGAGCAAACTCGGATAGAACTGAGGCATTAGTGAAATAAAAAAATGCTAGAAAATCTTGGATGTTACATTCTCCCCATGTTAAGGGAATTTCGTCCCGAAATTTAACTAGTGGAGGCTAGTAACCCGGAAAAGTTGAAAGTTTGGATTGACTGTTAGGTTATGAGGAGTGTAACTGATGACATGGTTTAGGCTTGATACTCTTAGTCGGATATGAAAGATGATAATGACTTTAGTTTTGAACTGGATTTAAGGAGTAAAACTGTCGAATTACAATTTGGATTCTAGAGGTGATATACATTACTTGGAATGTATTTGATGGAAATTTGATGATCAGGGTTTGTTAAGGTGTAGTCTAATATGCTCAAGAATTTTCAGTGGATAAGAGATTTCAAAACTGTTGGTTTAGGTCAAAAATAACATAAAACTTCACGTGACACGAACAACGCTTCTTCTGACAATATGTCAGGAACACTTATATATAGGAAGTACCAGCGGCGTATCCACCATGTCCTTATCATATCACATTAGTTTTGTTACTACATATCACGATAGGTTTCATGTCATAACACACAACAGAATTTACTATGTTATTCATGCGCTGATTTTTATAATTCCGTGTTCACTCGTAATTACTCAAATCATCGCATGGTCCGTATAGATCCTTCCGTTGTGTGCGGGTCAAGAGGAGGCACAAATTCACTTAGTTCATGTATATTGTTTTCACATATGAGTTGCTAATAAGTAACTATATCCTTAAATAGGCAAGTCAGTTAGCAACTAAAGGATAATAAAGTAGTGTTACCTAGGGCCCCGAAGTTTACTCGTGTTTGAACAAGAATACGTCAAACCCCGAGTTGTTTCAATGTGTTAGGATTTTCAAGTTTGGTGAACAAGGTGTATGGCTATACTTCATGTATATGGTGATCAATCAATTGCAACAATTGTAAGCAACTTAGTTTCAAGTATAATGTAAACACACAAGTTTCATGTATCATCTGGTGTCATGTAAGCTGTAATCAATATAGGTTTCACGTGTAATGTGAGCATCTTGTCATCATGTATTATGTAAAGCACTAGTAATGTAACCAATGTGGTATCATGTGTATTGTAAGAATTGAATTTCATGTATTGCGTTAAGACCTAGTATCATGTATTTTGGTAACCCAATAATCTTTGATGTGTGATGTAAGTAATGTAGTATCATGTACTTTGTAACCAAATAAGTTTCATGTTCAATATGGTCCATCAAGTATTGTATATAAAACAATCAATTGTTATGCACCATGTATATTACAAACAACTAAGTCCCATGTATTATGTGTTCAAGCCAGTAGCATGTGTATTGCAGATAAACAGGTTTCATGGGTTATGGGATCAATCTAGTAAATTGTGATTTGCACCTAAACTAGTTTCGTGTATTATGTGATCTTGCTGTGTATCTTGTGAACGTGCATACGTAAGTTATTGAATTTCGTTTGTGACATATACTAACGAGTTTTGCATGTGATCGAGCGTTGCGAAGAAGCGTTTTGTTTGGCGTTTAGGTAAAATGTGGTGGTTAGGTTCTATCTTGTTGAGGTTTTTTTTTTTTTTTGGGATGGTTGATGTCTAAGCAGTATGGATCGTATCTTGAAGCGGCAGGTGAAAGATAATGAGGAGGTGCTGAAAACATTCGAGGAAACGTGTTTACAAATACTGACCTTCGTTTGAAAATATGAAATTGTAGATTGTTCTTGGTTGTGGATATATAAAGTAATGAAAATATTGAGTTAAATAATCTAAATAAATAGACAATTTATAGGAAAATCTTTTAATTTAAATTTTCAATTATTAATAAGAGAATATTTTTAAGAAGAATTATCGGCTAAACTAGTAGTCGTATATTAATTTAGCCAAGGTTTAGAAATAATTACTTTAAGGAGAAAATCATAATTATTTATCAATTCGAAATAATATTTTTTTATAAAATAGGTTGTATTAAGTTCCCTTACCCAGTGAAAATGTTTATAGAAAAATTTATATTTCTGATATTCTCTAAAAGTTTGATAAATGTTTGGTTTGAAAATGACAAGGTTGTTTAAATCTAATAGGTTGATTTGTTTACGAGGGAGATTGCCGGTAGTGTACCAAATCGTGTTGGATGAAGAAGGTGATACTTGGAGGATCTCAATGAAAATATACTGGATGAAGTTCACATTCAACGTATTAAATCAATGAATAATGACTTCAGAGTTGGAAAAAAAATATAAAATTTATTAAATGCTGAAATGGTAAATATTATTCAAAACATAGGGAAATGGTTCTCAAACTGAAAATTTAAATAAATAATAGAAAAATAATTTTTGTTAACGTCTCTTGTAGCTTTCCACTAGAAGGAGAATAATTCCCAAGACGAGTACCGCTATGGTCACTCGGGTAGCCGATCTGGCTTCAGCTTTAGCTGTCTCCGTGCGATGCTCCAGTATTTCTTTTTCGAGGATGGAGATTAACTCCTTTTGGTTCCCTAATTGGTTTGCTAGGCTATCCATTCTTTGTCCTTGCAAGTCGTGCATTATCTCGTGCTCCATTCTTTGCCTCTCGAACTCTGAGGTCCTCACATATTGGTGAACATCATCGAATGGAATTCCCATAGCACTAGCAGGTGCCATGGTACGCCTTGCCCAAGGGTTAGGATGGTACGGGTCGGGCATTAGATATGGGTCTCTTAGTGAAGGTGGTAGCTTAGTGGATAGGTGCGGTGTCTGGTACTGGTTTCTGGGTGAGGGTGATCCAGGTGTTCGAAGTCTTGGGCCAGTGTTCCTAATCCAATCTGCCCTTACATCAAACCTTGGTCTAGCAGCTGGGGGTGTTGGTGACTGATATACGGGTGATCCAGTGTCTTCTTCCCAATCAGATTCTGCTCCGGGACGGTATACTAGGGAGGGTGGAGAGTAGGAGTCCATGTCTAGCAGAAAACAATGAAATGGTTGTAAGTGATAATGAAATATTGAGTGTTAGACATGGGAGTTCTCATAAGTTTAGAGTTTGACTAGTCATAACACCGAACCTTCACAATAGTGTTTTAGAAATACACTTGACTTATAAGCAATGCATCCCTGAGGAGAATTCCCAGGAAAGAGGGGTGGGTCACTAAGACACACTTAAGTACCCTGTCTTTCCTTAGCCAGAATCCCTCATGGGCTTACACACTCTTCCAGCCATCATGTACTAATATCACTATTGTTGGACTCATGGTTATGATGAGAATTGTTGTAGACTGGGTTTTGAGTCCCGAAAATGAGGCTTATATATTGTAGTAGGCTTCTTCTTCTTGGAGGGTAAGTGGGCTTCTTGTTTATTGTTAATGGGTATTAGGCCCAGTAGTTTAAGATTTAGATCTCAACAGGTAGTGACATTATATGTGTGAGTTTAAGGGTTCATGAAAAGTTAAGTGTGTAAAAGTGTGTGTTAAAAACTTAGGATAACACTTAAATGAATCAAATAGATAGCATGAATATAGCACAACAATTATCAGACAGTGTGACACATAAATTATTAAATATTGTATCAGGTAGAGTATTTATTTATGATAGTATATAGGAATATTCACACAAGGAGAAATCATGTTGCATGTAGTAGCATGACATTGTATGGGTGTCCTAAGGTTATAGTCTAGGTCAAGAGTGTCTAATAACCTAATTCCCTATAACCAAGGCTTTGATACCAATCTGTCACACCCCAACCGACGGCGGAAACGTCGGGGCGGGACATGTAGACTGTTCATGAGCATATGGTTGGCTAAAATTTAATTTATTAAAACGTTACATTTCCATTCACAATTTCCAAATACAATAATACAAGAATACTTGAATTACATAACATGTCCATTTATTTCAATTAACTAGGTCCTCAACCCTAAGTAAAGTAGCTTGAATGTTAACTCAAACATCTGTACCTGAAACATGATAAAATGAGAGGGTCAACTATAAATAGTTGGTGAGCATACATAGGGTTTTGACTCTAAATAGCATCAAAGTGTTGTGTGTAAACAAATCCATACAAGCCATGATTAACAAGGCATTTATGTGAAGCTACTATTGTGTAACCAAGTAGTACAATCAAACCTTTGTAACTAGCATGTAAAAATTGTGTTGTCGGTAACAATCACCCCAATCTGGGTGGGTTTGTCAGACTCAATAGATCTATCATTGTTAACCGTCGGCTTGGTTAGTTAATGATTGTACATGTAATTGCAAATAAGTAGTTAACACACCTAGCACTCAAACATAAAGCTCAAATTGCACACAAATTGTAAAGTAGATTTGTATTGTGTAGTTTATGTAAATCATTGTAACTTGTGATCATGTTTATTAGTATAGATTTAATGATAAAATAAAATAATGTAATACTAGAACATAAATTGTGTGTCACTAATATCTAGTATTTTGTATTTAAGGGCATGAATTTTTGACAACTAGTATCACTATAACATACTCGTTTAAACACAAACACACACGTGAAATTAGTTTCATCTCTTTGCTTTTCTTCTTGCTTTTACATCTAGAGTCAACTTATTAATGACAATGTTAAACACACAACCTTTGAAATCCAATCTTTATTTTAGTTATATTTTTTTTATAGAAAATGACAATTTTTATTATCTTATATGTTATAATTATAGATCAACAGTGATCAACAGTCATAAGTTTAACCTAAGGTGAGATGTATGAATTCGAATTAATAACACGTACAAGGTCTAAGGTAAGGTATAGGGTTTAACGAGTTTTGATGTGTGAGGCTTTCTACAAAAAGGTAGTGTTATTTCATAAAAAGGGTGTAAGTACGTTGGGGTTTGTATCTGTAAATTCAAAGTATGTAATATATATATATATATATATATATATATATATATATATATATATATATATATATGAGTTTAATGAAATAATAAGCGACTTAGGGTTGTATTTGAGAATAAATATGTTAAATAATTAAATTATTTTTATTAAATCATTTATAAAGTGTGTCTTTAAAGATAAATAGTGTTAAATTATATTTAGTTAAATATAATTTAAACCCAAATGGCTTAATATTGTAAAAAGATAATTAAAATAAATAAACTCTTTTTATTTATTTACTTATTAAAATGATGCATCTTAAAAGTGGGTAAATATGAATATATATGCTGATATATATATATATATATATTTCGGAATTTGTTTAACTAGGTTTAAACCTTAATTAGTATTTTTTTTTGAGAAATCTATATAATTTTGTAAAAATAAAAATAGATTTGTATAATCTTATAAAAACTTGACAAAGTTTGTAATCTAAATGAGTAATGAAATTCTTTATTTTAGATTAACTATTTTATTACATTGATTTTTTTATTATTATTATTTTTTTTATTACTGTATCAATCAGTTGTAGGTTTTATAAAATTATCTTTCTAAAATCATTTGAGTAGTAAAAACGGTTTCAAAAAGATTATCCAAGCCACCCGGCTCGAACCCGGGTGGTTTCTGTGAGAGGCCAAGGTGTTACCACCGGACCAGCCAGACACTTGTTGATTAGAACTGGCCAGAGAATGCAATAACACGAAAAGGACAGGGGCCGGGTTTCAGGGCAATTGCACGCGCAAAAAGGGTGGACCGGTTGTGGTTTGTGGGTTTCGAGCCCACGCCACTTGGATCGTGGCGCAATGACTTACCAACCGAGCCAAGCGGTTTCGCTGGTCAAGAAGGATACCGTTTTAATAAGTAGTATAAACAGATCAGACCCCAAAATTCGATTCACCGCTTAAAACCCATGAACCCTAGATTTAAATCGGTTCAATTGGTCATTGTACATGCAAATTGACTTGGGGCTTTTGAAATACACATGAAAACGCATCGAAAGAGGCAACTATTACCTGATTTGGTGCAGGGACGAGTGAGTAAGGCTGGGATGCGGACCCGGTTGTTCTTGGTTGTCAATAGAGTTCCAGAGGCGATGTGTGGATCGAAGGTGGATTAGGAGGGTTTGGGGAGGTGTTTGTGTTGGTGAATGTAGGGTTTTGATTATCCAATTCCCTTTTAAACGCTTGATTCGATTGGGTTTGACAGGGCACAACTTTCGGAGTGTTTTACGCTCGGATTCGTTTGATTGCGAAAGAATTGAGTCACGAAATTGGGTTGAATACATTAGGGGATCGTCTGGGCGTGATTTGCGGGCTTAAACCGCGTTAAATTTCATGATTGGAGACTTGATTTGGCTCGGTTTGACCCTGTAAAGTCAATCCGTTTGAATTGGTTTAAATTTCAAATTCTTGGTTGCTTAGTTTGAATGTGATGCGGCTTTAGGAGTGGTCGATAACCCATCTGGTGTCCAAGGCAAGTCCGAATCCATTGGGTCTCGATCAAATTCCACTTGGTTTGGATTGTTGACTTTCCAAGAGTCAAAATAAGTCATATGGGAGTCAAAGTAGGTTCAATTTGAATAAAGAGGGTTTAATTTCAAAAGGTTTGGGCTCAATTTGAGGGTTCAAGTAACCAGTTAAATTATGAATTTGTCATACAATAACTTTTGTATATAAAAATTTCAACATTATTAGTTTTATTTATTTTTTTAACAATAAAATTTATAAAAGTAAAGTTTCGCTTAATTTATAAAAATTATCATCTGTATAAATGGTTCGTTTATTATGATAAAAGAAACTACATATATATTTATAGTTTTATAAATAAGTATATATATACAAAGGATGCAAAAACATTATTAAGTTCATAACATTTTATTTTCGATTCAATTTATCATAGAGTATATTTATATGAATATAATATGTAATATATACAATGGAGTTGAAATGTTAGGATTTTGATTTGATACTTGTTTAAAATAAAAGGATTTAAGGTGACATTCTAAGATGAGCAAACTCGGATAGAACTGAGGCATTAGTGAAATAAAAAAATGCTAGAAAATCTTGGATGTTATAATATATTTATATATACTTATATAAATAAGTTATGCATCTCAAGACGTGTCTTTATGTTTATGCAACAACATCATGGTTGGGGTTGAAAATAAATATATAGTGTGGAATGTAAAACTTTTATATCAAAATAGCCTTTAGTAAAGTATTCGGGTTTTTAAGTCAACTTGTGTTGTGTTTTTAGTTAATTTATCACCGTTGGCCATCTGGTGCAATGGTAGCCCCAAGACTTCCTGTAGGTCCCGATAGGGTCTACGGATCAATCTCAGTCGTAAAACACGCAATACGTACATGAAGTGTGGAATCCTAACATATACGCACGTCTCGAATACTCACACACACGATAAGATCACATGCAAGACAAGATATCATAAAGATCCTTGTATTATCTCTGTAAACAGTGCGTACAAGTTGTAGTTCTAGAATTATAGAAGTTACAAATGAAACAACTACAGCACTATTTATAGACAACACATCTGATATAGACGAACTTAGCATGTTCGCCAATTTTAGTTCAGGCGAACTTGTTAAGTTCGCTTCAACCATATCAGGCGAACATGTTAAGTTCGCCTGTTACAAACTTAACATTTACAAGACTAAAACAATGCAAAACATAACATAAATACTATTCTATTACACAAGCTGGTTGTCACACTAAAAGTTCCAACAGACTCCCCCTTGACAACAACTCAGTCTTTATCTTTAAGTCTTTTTCTTCCAATTTTCGGTAATGAGCTCCCTACACAAATTCCATTCTTTAAACAAACATACAACACTCTCTTGTACTGCAACGCCTGCTCTCTACACTCGTCTGTGTACATGATCTCTCTACATTTCAGCATTTTTTGATCAGATTTTGAGAAATTAACAAGGTTCACAGCATCAAAGAACTTCATTATAACCTTGCCACTCTTATCTTCTATCACTGCTTCACCCGTATAGACATCAACATAACACCATTTAAGATCATTCAAGCAGTTATAAGGAATTAGCTTCAATGGAATCTTTGGTACTGATCTCACAGGTTTGAAATTGTATCTCCAGATCACCTTTTGAGTAACTAGATCAACATCTTTGATTATCTTACCCTGTTGAGGTTTCAGCTTTTCATGCTTACCAGGTCTAACTTCAATTCTAATTATCTTTGCAATTGAGTCAGCTATGCCATTGTCTGATCTGTTAATCAAGGGCTTTGTTGGCAACTCATTGACTTCACATATTGGTAAAGAGTTAAAGTACTTCAGCCTTGGCTTCAGGTACTGAACTCCATCTGACCTTTTCAAGGGAAACAGCTTGAACTCAGCTTCATAAAACCAGCTGATAATCCTGCCAGAGCATTTTTCCTTGTTTACATATCTTTGTTTTTGGACTAGTGCAGTTGGAGAAACTGGTAGCTTAGTTCTCCAGCTTTTCACCATCTCAATCCACTATGCCTTAGTCATTCCAACATTCTTATACATCTCTATATCTTCAGGCACACTCTCAGCAGTATCAGGGTTTTGTTTATCCAGATTAGGATCAGACTCTTCAGATTCTGCAACCCCTTCTGACATATCTTCAGGTATTACATCATCTACAAAGACATCCATATCAATCAATCCGTCACACCCTTCATAAACAACCTTCTGTTTATCACTTTCCAATTCAACTTCTACAATCTCTCATTTTTCTAACTCATCCTCACTTGTATCCTCATCATCCGACAACTCAACCAAGTCCAATAAGCATTCAATCTTATCTGCTTCATCTATGTCAGAATCTTCAAAGATTGAATTATCCAACATATCAGCATCAACATCTGCAGGTTCTTTATCATTTGTGCTAGTTATCATAGTGGCTTCAATAATAGTCTCTGACTCCCCCTGAGTTAATGATGTAGGGTTAGTATCAGCGTTTTGACGCTCACCCAATCCATCACCAACATCCGGTTCATCATCATCATCCAAATTCTTTTGAATGACAACACTATGACAAGCAGATTTATCAGCTTGGACCTTCTCCCCCTGAGCGTCAAGACGCTCTACTAGATGACTAATAAGAATCTGCATTTTTGCAATCATCTTATTTTGAGTATTAATAGCTAGAGTACGCTGAGCTTCACTCTCAATCAAGTCATCCACCTGTGTTTGTCTGTGTTTCCAAGGTATTGGTTCTATCATCATGAGGATCTCTTGTAGATGGACCTGCTTCATCAACAACTTTGGATACAGTAGGAGTAGCCCGAGGAGTAGTAGATTGTGAAGGAACAGAAGTTATAATCAACGAATCCACAAACTCTCTATCTTGTGCAGATTGTGCAGCATTAATAGCCGAAGCCATCAATTTTGGACCTTTAGCTGCAGGAGCTTCATCCTAAGAACAAGAGGATTCATCTTGTAATTTCCTCTTGCCAAGTACTGCATCGGGAGGAGGACCCCTTACAGACTTGCTTCTCGGTACTTTCACCTTCTTCTTACTAAGAGACTTTTGTCTCTTATCATATATATTCCTAGTAACTCTAGGAACTTTAGCTAACTGAGCATAATGTTCAGGACTTTCACCTTCTTCTAGATTGTTTATTATGATTAAGCTTAGTTTTGATGTTGTGTATGGTGTTACCGTGAACCAAAGGGATCACGGGTTGTGTATGTTTGGGCCGGCTATTAGGCCGAGTAGAGTTGTTTAGGCCTATTAATGTCTGTATAGGTATAAATATCTCTAAACCCTAACCGTGTGTGGTTAGCGGTTGTTCTTGTGTTTTCTTTGTAATTCTCTTGACTAATACAAGTATTATTACATGTGTCTTTGTGTTCTTGAATCACCATACTTGATAGTTTCCGCCTATCAAGTGTGAGAATTGATATCGTGTGTGTTTTTGTTCGAAGATCCACGAAGTTTGGGACTTACAATTGGTATCAGAGCCATTGAAGTCATTCAAGGCTCGTTTCTTAGATATCAATGATTCAAGACAAAGCTGTTAAGGTATTGTGCTTTCTGTGTTTAGTTGTGTTATTGCTAATCATCTGCTGTCGTAAAGATTTTCATCATTTTCTACTAAGAATCAAGGAAGAATCGTTATTTCTTGTGAAATCATTGGTCTTTTGATGCTGTTGAAGAAGAAGTTTGGGTGGATTTCATCTAAAGTTGATTAGAATTGTTCGTCGTGCTCATCAAGAAAAAGAAAAAGTTAAGGCTGTTTACTTGGAATTCAAATTTTGAAATCCAAGATTTTCGGATTTACTTTTGGCATTAGAATCAAGTCCACCCTTGATTCACGGGAGTGGTTATTCGGGTGAGGTTTACGGGTGTGTTACTCTGCTCAACTTCACGGCAAAGTTCTATGTTCACATTAAGAGAACTCGGGTTTGTTTCACGGGATCAGGTTCTCGGGAAAAGTTCACGGGTTTACATTGTCAGCAGGTGTTCACGGGTTTATATTCTCAACAAGCGTTCACGGGTTGGTACTACTTCACGGTCTGAGTTGACGGCTCAGAAAGGTTTACGGCTTAGGTATACTTCACGGCAACGGTTCTAACAAGTTCACAGTTTTATCAGAAGTTCACGGGCTTAAAGTAGTTCACGGTTAGAACAAGCTCATGGTTTTATCAGCAATTCACGGGTTTGACATAGTTGGTGTCATGTTCACGGGTTCATTTATGCTAATCTTCAGGTTTGATCAAGGACCTAATACTCTGACAAGATGAACTCTCAGCAAGTTAACATGAATTTAAACAGTTTGCTTGACCTACAAATTGGCACAAGTACCAAACCTCCAAGACTGACTTGTGCTGAAGATTATGTAGACTGGAAATTTAGGTTTATGAATCATGTTCTACTGTTTGAAGCCAAGATGTGGAGAAGTATACTCAAGGGACCACAAATTCCTATGTTTGATAAGGATGATGGTACTAAGGCACCAAAGCAGATAGAGAATAATACTGATGAAGATTTTGATCTTGTTGAAAGAGACCTAAAAGCTTTAGCATCTTTGACTATGGCATTGTCACCTGATATAGCCCATAATTTAAAAGAATGCACTTCTGCTAAGAAACTTTGGGAGTCTTTGGCTCAAGCCTTTGAAGGAAATGATGATATGAAGGCAAGTAGGAAGGAAATGATTTTACAGCAGTTTAACATGTTTAATCATGTTTTGGGCGAAACACTTGAAGCGCAATTGCAGAGGTTTACAAAATTGGTTTCACAGATGAGGGATTGTGATGAGTGATGGTGATCTGAATAGGAAGCTGCTAAATGGTTCGCCACAAAGCTGGGATTGGAATGTTTCTTTGTTGAAACAATCCAAAGATTTGAATAAGATCACTCTGAATGATTTGATTTCTATTATCAAGTCATATGATCTTGATGACCAGCAGAGGAAAGTTAATCATGTGAATACAATAAACTCTGCAGGTGCATAAAGCAGTAATAGTGGTTTTCTTTCCAGTGTCTCACAGGGAGGTTCTGGATATGGAGATGCGACTCCTGGTGTTGCTGCTACAGCTAAGACATCTGCTCCTGAGCAGCAAGCTTATTCTGCTCAACAAACTAAGCTTATTGAAGTGAACACCTCTCTATGCACCGGAATCATGAACTGTTATGCAGCCTTTGTCTTAGGAAACTTATCACCTTCAGAGGTTCTTACTGCTAAACTAAATCAAATTCATCCAGAGGATGTGGAAGAACTAGATATATCTTGGCAACTAGCAATGGCAGTCTTTAGGGCTAAGAACTTCATCAACAAGACTGGAAATATCAGATGGAGTGAAGACACAGGGAAAAATATTGGTTTCAACAAGTAAAATCTCCGCTGCTACAATTGTCATGAACCAGGTCATTTTACCAGGGAATGTACTAAACCAAAGGAACAAAGAGGAAGTGAAACTGGATCATATTCTAGTGGGAACAATGCTGCCAACTCCAAGGCTTTAATCAGTCAGCAAAATGGAGGATATGACTGGGGAGATCAAATCAAAGAGCTCAATCTGAATCAAGCATTTATGGCAGACATTACTGGAGTCTTCCGTCACCTCATCTTCTGCTACTCCACCTTAGGTAACTGTCAAATTATGTTCTCAATCATGCATTGATAAAGTAGAACTTTACAGAAGACATAATGCTGATATGATTTTTTGAGATGGAAAATTTAAAATATCATAAAAAGAAATTTCTTAAAACTGAAAAGGATTATAAAGATGCAATAGATGCTGGTAAAAAGGATATTTCATTACTCAAATCTCAACTCAGCGATAAATGTTGTTTGCTTACTGATGCTAAGCAAGAAATTGTTAGATTGACCACTGAATTGGAAAAAGGAAAAATCAAATTTTGCTGAGGCCAAATTTAAAGTAGATTTCTTTGGTCAATCAAGTAAGGTAGTTGATGTACTTGAAACTCAACTACACAAACCGGTTAATGGGAGCAAGGGTCTTGGGTATAATAACGTGCCTCCTCCGTTTAACATAAATTGTACCATTGTTCCTCCCTCTGTTGAGGAACAAGTTTAGGAGTTTTTCATGTTTACTCCTGGTAGCCAATTATGTACTAATGACTCACAATCATCCTCCCCAACCTCTAAATGTGTGAATAATTCTAATTCTTCTACCTCATGTGCAGAACAAATAGAAATACAGGATTGGTCAAGTGAGGATGATGAAGATGATAAGTCACAAGTTTGTAGTTTTAAGTTAAATAATAAAAATTTTGAAAACAATGTTTCTGTTACTTCTGTTTCGAAAAACTCCAAGCCTTATGTGCATGATTTGATTGGTTTGAATGTTTCTAGTTCTAAATATACTAGTTCTAAAAATGCTCATGTTCACAAAAAATATTGTGTTTGTTAAACATTTAGCAAACGAAAACACTGAGAAGCATGTTTTCCAGAAACCCAAACCTATGACTAAACAAAAGGTCAATGGTCAAACCTCAAATGCTTCACCTAAGCATTTCACAAAGGATCAATTTTATGCAAAATATGACCATCACCATTTGACGTTTGAGCAGAGACATGCTCATCAGCAACCAAAACCCAAATAGGTTTACAAGCAGGATGATTCATATTATCACAAATCTGACAAGTTTAGACCTGCACCTTACTTCAAGAAACAGTCGTGTTATACCTGTGGAAAGCTAGGACATCAAGCAAAACACTGTGTTCATCGTCCTTATGTTACATATTATGCTCAGAATCAGAAGGTGTCACATAGGCTGATGGATTCTAAGCCAGTGAAGACCGCCAAGTCTGAGGCAATGAAGAATCACTCATACTATAACAAACCTTCTGATGGATATTGGAATGTAGCCAAGCCAAATAGACAGGCTTATTTCGAAAGAAAACAAATAATCTTAAACAAAAAGAAAATATGAAACTAAGCCAAGTAA
Organism: Smallanthus sonchifolius; assembly: GCA_023525975.1. Lineage (NCBI taxonomy): Eukaryota > Viridiplantae > Streptophyta > Magnoliopsida > Asterales > Asteraceae > Smallanthus > Smallanthus sonchifolius. Next base: position 24,294,047 of record CM042046.1, on the reverse strand, counting down.
AAAAAATAAAATATCTGTTCCATCTAAGCGTGTTTGGAAAGCTAAAATTGCTGATGTCATAAATAACAAAGTTGAGTCAAATAATTACATGTGCTTGCAAGAAGTGTCATATATCGATGTTAACGGAATAACCAGATCTACTATGGTCTGGGTACCAATAACTAATTAATCTCGCTCACTGTGTAGGAACACCCAAGGAGGACTGTCAATAATATATGGTTTGTTAATAGTGGATGTTCCAGGCACATGACAGGGGACATGTCTCTACTGCATGATGTGCAAAACTTTAATGGAGGCTATGTCTCATTTGCGGGAGGTAAAAGTGGTAAAATCAGTATGAAAGGTACTATGATTAATGGTTCTTTAAGTTTTCATGACGTGAGTTATGTTAGCAAGCTAAATCATAGCTTACTAAGTGTTTCTCAAATTTGTGATAAAGAATTTTAAGCACATTTCACAAATAAAGAATGTTTAATTTTGAAACCAGGATTTGTGGTTCCTGAGGAATGGATTTTGTTAAGGACTCCCCCGTAAGGGAAATTCTTATGTTATTGACATGAACAGTAAAATTGCTGATGTCATAAATAACAAAGTTTAGTCAAATAATTACATGTGCTTGCAAGAAGTGTCATATATCGATGCTAACGGAATAACCAGATCTACTATGGCCTGGGTACCAATAACTAATTAATCTCGCTCACTGTGTAGGAACACCCAAGGAGGACTGTCAATAATATATGGTTTGTTAATAGTGGATATTCCAGGCACATGACAGGGGACATGTCTCTACTGCATGATGTGCAAAACTTTAATGGAGGCTATGTCTCATTTGCGGGAGATAAAGGTGGTAAAATCAGCATGAAAGTTACTATGATTAATGGTTCTTTAAGTTTTCATGACGTGAGTTATGTTAGCGAGCTAAATCATAGCTTACTAAGTGTTTCTCAAATTTGTGATAAGGAATTTTAAGCACATTTCACAAATAAAGAATGTTTAATTTTGAAACTAGGATTTGTGGTTCCTGAGGAATGGATTTTGTTAAGGACTCCCTCGTAAGGGAAATTCTTATGTTATTGACATGAACAGTAAACCTGTTTGTGAAAATATCTGTCTTTTATCAAAATCAACCGAATTTGATGCTATGTTGTGGCATCGTCACCTTGGTCATGTTAATCTGAAAAACTTAAACCGTATTGCTAAAGGTAATCATGTTCGTGATCTACCTATTTCTGAGTTCTTTTCAATTGAGAAATGTGTTGCTTGTGCTAAAGGGAAACAACCCCGAAAGCCCCATAAGTCAAAAATGTTTAATTCTATTGACTGCATTCTTCATCTTCTTCATACGGATTTATTTGGTCCTGTGAATGTGATAAGTATCGGGCAAAAATCTTACTGCTTGGTTATAACTGATGATTACTCACGTTTACTTGGGTTTTCTTTTTGGCAAATAAGAGTGAGACTGTAGAATTGATAAAGAACTTCATTGTGTTGGTTGAAAATCAAAGAGATGTGAAAGTGAAAGCAATCAGGTGTGATAATGGAACTGAATTAAAAAATGCAGTGTTGAATCAATTTTGTGCTGAAAAAGGGATAGCAAGACAATTCAGTGCAGCTCGCACACCTCAGCAAAATGGTGTTGCTGAAAGAAAGAACAAAACTCTCATTGAGGCCGCAAGAACAATGCTTTCTGAGTCAAAGTTGCCCTTGTTCTTCTAGGAAGAAGCTGTAAACACAGCATGCTACGTGCTCAACCGGGTTCTTCTCAACAAGAAACTTCAAATGACTCCGTACGAGTCCATCTACAATGAGAAGCCATGGGTTGGATACTTCAGAGCTTTTGGGTGTCGGTGTACTGTATTGCATACATAATCCACACCAAAGTTCAATGAAAAGGCTAACGAGTGTTACTTTGTTGGCTATGGCTCTAACACAACTGCTTATAGAGTTTACAACAAGGTCACCAAAGAGATCAGACAATCGACTTATGTTAGTTGGCAAGAGCAAAATCCCACTGATGTTGAGTGTTGTCCATCATGGTTATTTGATTATCATTCTTTGTTTAAATCATTTAATATCTGTAATGATGAAATTGCAGGGTCTCCAAATGAGTCACTTGATCTAAGTGACGATGATGAAGACTCGTATACTGGACCGCTGCTCACTATTGATCCACCAGAAGTAATCAGACAACGTGGTGGTGACAGATCTGAATCTAATACCAAGAACGTTCCTACTTCAACAGGTATCTCTGAGGACTCACCAGCAACTGCAGAGAATTCCACGACAGTAGTCAATGAGGGTACAACTACACCTGAGATTACAGACTCATCTATATTCCAGGAGCCGATTCCTGATGAAAGTATGGTCGAGAAGCCGTTTTCTGATCCTACCTATGAATCCAATGAAGAGATACAAGAGAATGTTACAAATCTACCCCTCATAATGTAATTTCCTAATGTTTCATCACATAGACTCAATAGAGATCATCCAGTTGACACCATAATCGGGTCACTGACAGACGGGGTTAGAACCAGAAGCACTGCAGGAGATATAGACATGTGCCTTTACTCCTGTTTTATTTCTCAAATTGATCCCAAGAACATAAAAATGGCTCTCCTTGAGCCTAGCTGGGTTGATGCAATGCACGAAGAGCTGAATCAGTTTGCTAAACTGCAAGTATGGGATTTGGTGCCGTTGCCACCGGGCAAGAAAGCTATTGGCACTCGCTGGGTATTTAGAAACAAACAAGATGAAAGCAAAGTAATCATCAGAAACAAAGCTCAGTTGGTTATGCAGGGGTTCTATCAACAAGAGGGGATAGATTATGAGGAAGTGTTCGCTCCCGTTGCTCGTCTGGAAGCTATTTGAATATTCTTGGCATACACATCTTATATGAACTTCACAGTTTACCAAATGGATGTCAAGACAACATTTCTATATGGGAAGGTGAAAGAAGAGATATATGTGTGTCAGCCACCTGGTTTTGAAGACAGTTATCATCCTAAGTATGTACACAAGCTTGATAAGGCTCTATATGGGTTACATCAAGCACCTTGGGCTTGGTATGCCACTCTTACTGATCATCTGCTAGCTCATGGATACACCCGTGGTACAATTGATCAGACTCTGTTCATTCGAAAGGTGGATGCAGATCTAGATCTTGTGTAAATTTATGTGGATGATATCATCTTTGGATCCACAAATGATGAGTTGTGCACAGAGTTCAGAAAGGTTATGGAAAAGAAGTTTGAGATGAGTGCTTTAGGAGAAATGACATTCTTTTTAATGTTACAGGTCAATCAATCAAGTGATGGCATCCTAATTCATCAAGGCAAATATGTGGATGACATCATTGCCAAGTTCAAATTCACCGATGCTCAGGCTGCCTCTACTCCTATGGCTGCACAGCCAGTTCTGGATGCTGACACAAACTGAGCTGCTGTTGATCAGAAACAATACCGATCCATGATCGGATCCTTGATGTACTTAACAGCCAGTCGTCCAGATATCATGTTTGTTGTGTGTCAGTGTGCTTGTTATCAAGCAAATTCGAAGATGTCCCACTTAACTGCTGTTAAACGTATCTTTCGGTATCTAAAGGGCAAGCCTCGGCATGGCCTTTGGTATCCCAAAGAATCTGGTTTTGACTTGTATGAGTTTTGTGACAGTGATTATGGAGGGTGTCAACTTGATAGAAAACCTACAAGTGGGGGCTGTCAATTTCTGGGTGATAGGCTAATCTCTTGGCAATGCAAGAAACAACACACAGTCTCTACTTCTACTACTGAGCCTGAATATGTTGCTGCATGGGCTTGTAGCTCACAAGTCATCTGGATGCAACATCAATTGTTGGATTACGGTTTGACCTTTCTTAATACTCCTATTTTCTGTGATAATGAGGCTGCTGTGCTAATTGTGAAAAATCCGGTTCAACATTCTAAAACCAAGCATATTGATATCAAGGTGCATTTCATTCGTGAGTACTTTGAGAGAAATCTCATATGTCTTGAAAGGGTTGATTCTAACAACAATGATGCAGATATCTTCACTTAAGAATTTGATACATCTCGATTCAATGTGCTTGTAGAGTCCCTGAAAATGATTGGTTTTAAAGATTAAATTGGTCACTAAAAATATTTTTCTTCATAGTTAAATTTGTACAGTTTACTTTTATGCACAAATTTAGGGGGAGAATCAAGAAAAATACAAAAAGAGTTCGCTTTAAATTTCTAGAGTTAAAAAAATACTAAAAGAGTCTGCTTTCAGTTCATTTAAAAGAAAAAAACAAAAATATTGTTTGTGTTTGAGTCAGAAGTTTTGCAATTAAATGAGAAATGATATGAATGTTCGTTTCTTAAGGCTAGGATCAACACATGTAAGGCATTAAATTGAAAAGGCTAGGATCAATGTTGGATATGTTGATAGGCTTTGCATGTGATACACTTGAACAATATAGTATTATGGCCTTAGTGGGGAACATCTCATAGATTAGTGTAATTTGCTATTTCTGCTAAAAATCGAGAACGTAAACATAAAGGTTGATGAACTGTGGATAACCCTTACTCTATTGGGATTGCACTAACGGGACCTTTCACAAAAAGGTTGAGAGTTGACTTGATACAAGTCCGTATATATTATATATACAGTTAAAATACATGCATTGACATGCACTAGATGAAAAGACACTCAATGATAGTGCAAAGCCAATCTGCAAAGCAGAATTCTAAGCAAAAAGACACGCAATGTTAATGTCGTGCTATAGAAAAAACACCAAAAGATATGTCAAAAGACGTACATACAAATATACTTGTAAATATTTTTTTTCTTTCTGGGAATATGTGACTGGGAAGGGATCTCTTGTAAAGGCATGTAAGTCCGTAGTGCTATGACCCTGAGTTTCTGATGATTCTGAACATGTAAGCCCGTAGTGCTATGTTTTTGATCAAATTTTGTCAGAGATTCCCTGAAAAGTTGCATAAACCCGTGCTAGTTATGCTCATTTAGTTATTATTTTGGTGCTCAAAAGATCATGAGGAAGGGAAGGTTCACTTGATAAGCTGTGTGGTCCATTAAAGTTCATCAAGAATTCACATAATTTGAATTCACTTAACTACAGATTTCTGAGATATAAGTGTGGGACCCATTAAATCATAATAAATTCTACTCAAAACATGATAACTTAAATCACAGTGAAAAACTTAAGTTTGAAGCTAAAGCATGAGTTTAAAAGGATCAAGAATACTGGCAATCCACGTGACCTGTCTGAGTAAAAGTACATGCTGAAAAATGTTCCTTGGTCCGCCTCTAGAACGATTTGATCCCATTGAAAACTTCCTAAAGACTCGCTATTGGCTAGAATGTATATTTATTTAATTGTGTTTATGTTTTAATTGACTCAAGTTAGTATGGTTTGTGTATTTTGTTTATTTAACTTTATTCTACTTTAATATTAAATGATAATGTGACCAAGTTTAATTTTTAAAATAAAGCATCTAAGGGACTAAATATTTCTAAGTATTCGAGTTATCGGTATGGCCCACCAAGGTTCACGGTGGGCTCCCACTTTGAAAGAGGCACGATCCACATAAAGGTGAAAACCCTATGTTTGGGATTTTTTGTTCACGGTTCTTTAACGTCAATAGAAAATACATTCTCTCTATTTCTTTTGGCTACTCACTGTTCCACCTGCAAATCTCTTGCTAATTGATTCTTGTTTGTTTGATCTGCTTTACAAGATTCGTACAAGTACAGGTACATCTCATAAACTCTTAACATCTTCTTGAACTGTTTAATCTTGTGATTGACCGTAAACCCACTAATGTGGGAATTCACAATCAAAACAATCGAATTTGATGAAAAAGGGTGAAATTGAATGAATGTTTCTGGTCGAAAATGGTCGGCGACCATGTCTGTGAGGGAGGGAACTTGAAAGAACGAGTTTTGTGGTAAATTTTGAAAGAATTGATGATTCATGTGTTACCCGTAAACCTGGGTTCACAGTACATTTCAAAATACCGTGAACCTTTTAAACTTACCGTGAACTTGTGACCAACCGTGAACCCCATGTTGCAGTGAACCTCGTCTAGTGTGTATCTGTGAGCCTTAAACCCTTTAACCCGAGAAGACTACCTTGACCGTGAAATGCAAGGGGGGGGGGGCGTAAACCCCTAATCTGCCGAGAACCTCTGAAACAACTTTTTTAGGTTATTCATTAATGAAATATATGGTTCTAACTTATTGAGTTTTTTGCAGATATGGCAGAGATGAAATTTGTTGCTGATCATAATGCATGTGCATTCAAGATGGACCCACATGAAGAGTTTGACTATTTCAGATCAATGGTTGTTGGGTTGACACTTTCCCCCATCAACTTTGCTTTTATGGAAAATCCAATCATCTATAGAAGTAACATTCAAGAGTTCTGGCCTTCAACAACGATACACCCAAATGACAATGGAGAAGAATGCATAATTGGAACAGTTCAAGCTAAAAGCGTTAGAGTTTCAGAAGCAATAATCAGAACTGCTTTTATAGTTTGACGATCTACCTGCTTATCCTGTCAAGTTGAATCCAGAATTTGTCACTCCAATACTCACTAGAATGGGATATGAAGGCCCCTATCCGCCCTTGTACAAGAAGATCCTACATCCCTATTGGAGATATCTTGCACATGTGTAATAGAAGTATCATGATTCATAGTAATATAAGAATGATCAAGGAATCGATTGATTCAATGACATAGGGTAATGTGATCCAACTGTTATCGGGATATATTCAATGGAATCAAGATAATTGATCCAAGGGCTAGTATATGTTCTAACAGATGTTGTCAGATACATATCTTAGTTCAACTTCACATTGCATGTTTTTCATAGTAATATAGAAGTATCATGATTCATAGTAATATAAGAATGATCAAGGAATCGATTGATTCAATGACATAGGGTAATGTGATCCAACTGTTATCGGGATATATTCAATGGAATCAAGATAATTGATCCAAGGGCTAGTATATGTTCTAACAGATGTTGTCAGATACATATCTTAGTTCAACTTCACATTGCATGTTTTTCGAGACATGGGCAGTAAAGTGAATTGAAAATTTGTGCTAATCAATACAGTCCGATACTGGTCTCATGAAATACTTGAAGCCTCATATTCTTTATCTAATAATGCTCTTTTAACACACACACACCCGGCATACCATGGGTTCAAATCAAAATTGTGACATAGACCATTATGTTTTCACACTACTAATGGACTAAAAAACGCTTCTAGCCTACTGACAATTCAAATTACATGCAAATATCCAAACTAAAACTTATATATATGCAATGTCATCAGTCATGAAGCTATCATTTCCTGTTTATGCAGACTTAGAAGTTTAGATCAAATCATATAAGCACAAACATAAATACAAAAACCAGGTAGTCATTCTTTGGTCATGCGTATGTGATCACCTACTGATGTACTATAATTTCTTCTCTAACTTCAAACAATGTGGATTTTATCTTTTTCAAATTTGTTTGTGTTTTTCAGAAAACAAGTAAACTAAGAATAAAGCATAAAACTAATTACTTTAAATAATCTAGAAAACTAAAAGAAAAACTTCCATGAAAAACCTTTTTGAAAAACCTTTGTGACGTTGGATTAAGCATTCCAATCTTTTTAGTAAGAAATTCAAACCATGTACAATCGAATGCTTTGGTAAACAAATCAGCAAAGTTGTTATCCGTGTGGACTTTCACCAACTCAATCAACTTCTTCTCTACACAATCACGAATGAAATGATGTCGAATCTCAATTTGCTTTGTCTTTGAGTGTTTCACTGAATTTGTTGTAATCGACATGGTGGTTGTGTTATCAATCATCATTGGTGTCCCTGTGATGTTCAAACCATAATCCCTCAAATGCTGTTGAATCCAGAGGATTTGAGAACGACAACTGGCTGCTGCAATGTATTCTGCCTTGCATGTTGAGATTGCAACGGAGGTTTGTTTTTTTGCATTGCTAGCACACAAGCCTGTTCCTTAAGAACTGACAACCACCAAACGTCGATTTTCTGTCCAAGCCGCAACCTCCATAATTTGAATCTGTAAAAGCTTTAAAATCAAAGTCTGAATTTATAGGATACCACAATCCCAACCTTGGTTTACCCTTTAAATATCAAAAAATTCGCTTTACAACAATCCGATGAGATTCCTTCGGCTTAGACTGAAACCTTGAACACAAGCATACAGCAAACATAATATCAGGACGAGACGTTGTCACATACATTAAAGACCCGGTCGTTCCTCTGTAATACCGACAATCCACCTCTTTCCCTATCAGGCCAGAATCTAGCTTGTGATTAACAGGAATTGGAGTATTGAAAGATGAAGCATTTGTCATAACAAACTTCTTGAGAATATCAGCAACATATTTCGTTTGATGAATGTAGAAGTCATCTTCCTTTTGATGAACTTTGAGTATGCTTGCAACTAAATTGGGCACCCCGAAGATGCTTGATTCTTATACGTCTCAGATGTGTTCAGATTCTTGGGGTAGGAGCAGTTTTGCTCGTACACTAATTGAACTTTCGGCTGAAATTGCTTTAAAGGAGGAATTAACAATTGCTATTCCGGTTGTAGAAGGGGAAGGCTATGTTAAAGAAAGCATGAAAGTTGAATATGAATGGCGTCCTCCTAGGTGTGATATATGTAAAGTTTTTGGTCATCAAGTGTCTCATTGTCCTAAGAATGTTAAAGTTGTGCAGAATAATATTGAAGAGAAAGATGTTGATGGTTTTAGTTTGGTTACAAATAAGGGCAAGTCTAATAATAAGAAAGGTGTCACGATTAATAAAGCAAAACCGACATTTATTTATAGACCCGTGGGGAGGAAACCTGTTAACAATGATGGAGGATCATCCTCTAGTACGGTGGTGCCTATTTCAAACCCGTTTACTGTTCTTGAAAAGGATGGTAGTAAGTCTATGAAAAGAAGGAAGGGTACTTCTTCTAGAGGTTAGCCGAGTGATTCTCATAAGACATATAATGAGTTAGGTTTTGTTGATGATGAGGGGATTGAGATAGTGTATGATGAGACTGCCAAATTCATGGAAGCAGGTGTACAACCAAATTCTGAGGAGGCAAGCACTCCCGGTTCAATGAGTTTTAATGGGTAGTATTGCTTCTTGGAATATTAGGGGATTGAGCCGTCCCCTTAAACAGAAAGAGGTTCAGGAAGTTATAAATGAAAATCATCTTAATGTTTGTGCTATTTTGGAGTCTCATATGGATGTGTCTACAGTGTATGGTGCTTGTCGGTCTATTTGTGGAAGATGGAATTGGACATCAAATGGTTCGATTTGTGATAAGGGTACTAGGATTATTGTGGGATGGAATGCTGATATTGTTGACCTCATGGTGTTATCCCAAACTAATCAGGTTATACATACTCAAGTGATTTACAAAGCTAATAATAAAGCGTTTTTTTGTTCTTTCATCTATGCGGATAATGATTATGTTAAGAGGAAGGATTTGTGGCAGAATTTAAAGGTACATAAAGGTTTTGTGAATATTAATCCTTGGGTACTTTTGGGTGATTTTAATTCTTCTTTGAATTTGGAGGATAACTTATATGGTTCATCAAAAATTACTACGGGTATGAAGGAAATGTGTGGATCATATTGAGGTGTTGGATATTAACCATTCGGGGTTTCATTATACGTGGAATCAAAAGCCGAAAAAGGGGGTTGGTATTTTGAAGAAAATTGATAGAGTTATGGGGAATGCACAGTTTGTGGTTGACTTTCCGTCGGCTCATGCTATCTTCCAGCCTTATCGTATTTCTGATCATAGTCCTTGTATCTTGAAGCTTCCTAATATCTCTAAATCAGGGCCGAAGCCGTTCAAATTTGCTAATTTCTTAGTTCATAAGGCTGAGTTTAAAGCGGAAGTTGTAAAAGGTTGGGGGACGGTTTGTAGTGGCAACCGTATGTATTGTGTGGTTAAGAGGCTGAAATTGCTTAAATCTCCGTTGCGAAAGCTGTTGTATACACAAGGAAACTTGCATGAGAAGGTGGTTAAGTTAAGGGCTAAGTTGGATGAGGCCCAAATGGCTATTGATGATGATCCATGTAATAATACTTTACGTGAAGATGAGGCTGGTATAGTTAAGGCGTTTATTGAAGCTAAACTGGATGAGGAACGCTTTTTGAAACAAAAATCTAAGATTGAGTGGCTTCATGTTGGTGATTCAAATTCGGCTTATTTTCATAATTCCCTCAAATGCAGAAATCATGTAACTCGTATTGATTGCATCAAAGATCGTAATGGTATTATTTTTGAAGAGGTTGATGTGCCAAAGGCTCTAGTTGATCACTATTCTAAATTTTTGGGTGTGGAAGGTAATCTTTTCTGACTTTATGAATCCGGATTTGTTGGTTAGGAGGTTGTGTCCAATGAAAGCTCTGAATATGGTTCGGGATGTTTCTATAGTTGAAATTAAGGAAGCTATGTTCTCGATTGGAAATGATAAGGCCCCTGGCCCGGATGGTTTTTCGGCTGCTTTCTTTAAACATTCTTGGGATGTGGTGGGTAATAATATCTCTTGTGCTATTCAAGAGTTTTTTGCTAATGGGAAGTTACTTAAGGAAATCAATCATACTATTTTGGCGCTTATTCCTAAGGTGCCTACTCCTGATTCAGTTATGGACTACCGCCCCATTTCTTGTTGCAATGTCCTTTATAAGTGCATTAGCAAAATTATTACAAATATAATAAAGGTTGGTTTGGATGATGTTGTGGATATTAATCAATCAGCTTTTATTCCTGGGAGACGGATTTCTGATAATATTTTGCTTACTCAAGAATTGATGCATAACTATCACCGCAATATTGGTCCTCCTAAATGTGCTTTTAAAGTTGATATTCAAAAGGCTTATGATACGGTGGATTGGTCGTTCTTGAAGTCGTTGCTGGTGGGTTTTGGGTTTCATCCCAAAATGGTTCATTGGATTATGGTTTGTGTTACTACTACATCTTTTTCGATTGGGGTTAATGGTAATATTCATGGTTACTTTAGAGGTAAAAGGGGTTTGCGTCAAGGAGATCCAATGTCTCCTTATTTATTCACTATGGTTATGGAAGCTTTGACGCTCATTTTGAAGGATCTGGTTGCTAATCCTCTAATTTCAAGTTTCATAACCTTTGCAAGAAACAAAGAATTGTGAATGTTTGCTTTGCGGACGACTTGTTTCTGTTTGCTAGAGGAGACGTCAACTCGGCTAGAATCATTATGGAAGGTTTGGACAGGTTCAAGAACATTTCGGGTCTTGTTCCTAGTATGGATAAGAGTACCGTTTTCTTTGGTAATGTTCCTAGAGAGGATAAGCAATGTATTTTACAATTGATGCCTTTTGAGGAAGGATCTCTTCCAGTTCGCTATTTGGGTGTGCCTCTTCTTTCTTCTAGATTATCGTATAAAGATTGCAAGATTCTGGTTGAAAGGTTGGAGTCTAGAATTGATAGTTGGAAGAATAAAACTTTGTCGTTTACTGGGCGTCTTCAACTTATTAAATCTGTTTTATCTTCCATGCACATTTATTGGGCCTCTGTTTTTTTTCTTCCGGCTTGGATCATTGCTGATTTAGAGAAGAAGATGAGAGCTTTTCTATGGTGTCAAGGGCCGATGAAGAAAGGTAGGGCGAAAGTCAAATGGAGAGATGTTTGCCTTCCTAAGTATGAAGGTGGTTTGGGTATTCGCAGAATTCGTGACATGAACATGGCTTTGATGACTACTCATATTTGGAGTCTTCTTACTAGAAGGAATTCTATATGGGTTAAGTGGATTCATGAGCATAAAATTAAAGGAAATTCTTTTTGACAGATTCGGTCAATGGGCAATTGTGCGTCGGGTTGGAGGAATATCCTGCAGTTGCGTGATCGGGTTCGTCCTTTTATTGTTTCTAAGATTGGAAATGGTTTAACATCTTCAGCTTGGTTTGATAATTGGGCTCCTATGGGGCCTTTATGTTCTTTCATCTCGCCCCGTCAATTACACAGGGCTAGTTTTAATCTTGATTCGAAGGTTATTGATATTGTGAACAATGTTTCTTGGAGGTGGCCCAGAGCGTGGCTTGATTTGTATCCGGTGCTTATAAACCTTCATCCGCCTACTATCCGTTGTGATGTTCCTAATTCTTTTGTTTGGCGTGATTCTAATGCAGTGGAGCACGAATATTCAGCTTCGATTGTGTGGGATACGATTAGATCTTATGAACATAGAGTCCCTTGGGTGGAGATAGTATGGTTTGCCAACTGTATCCCAAGACATGCTTTCCTTGCGTGGCTGATTTGCAAGAAGAAATTAAAGACTCAAGACAAGTTAAGGCAATGGGATGTTGGTGGTGCTACCAATTTAAACCTGCTTTGCTGTTCTCTGTGTTGCTCGGGTCCGGATTCACTTGACCATTTGTTTTTTGAATGCTAATTTTCCATACAGGTTTGGTCTTCTATAAAGTCTTGGGCTGGTATTCAGATTGGGTCGAATAAGTGGGAGGATATTGTGTTGTGGTTGATGTCCGTTCCTAATAAGAAGTCGATGAGGAGTGTCATAGGCCGTTTACTTCTTGCTGCGACAACTTATTTCATATGGCAAGAGCGTAATGAGTGGCTTTTTAAAACTCGTAAAAGATCTATTCCTATGATTTGTGAAGCTATTGTTTCTACGGTTCGATTGAAGCTAGCTTCGGTGAAGGTCAAGAGTTCTATGACGGGTTTGAGCTTGCTTGAGAAATGGTACTTGCCGAGCATGTAGAGACTTTAATTTGTTTCTGTCTCTAGTCATTGTCTAGAGTTTGTTTTGGTTTTGTTAGTTGTGTTTTTGAGTTGTTTTGCTTTTGAACTGGTTTTACACTTCCTGGCATGTCGGGATAGTGAACTAGTGGGGTTCTCAGCCTCATTACTTGTGCTTGTTGTTTTGTTGATAATATAAATTTGAACCGGGGTAACCCTTTACCCAAAAAAAAAAACTTGAAGACCCAAAAAGAACGATAACTCCCCCATGCTGCTCATTTCAAAGTTCAACTTCATCACTCTTTCAAAGTCTTTACACATGTCAACATTCGTCGACCCAAAGATTATGTCATCCACATAGACTTGAACTAGTAAAATATCTCCCCCTACTTTTCTGATGAAAAGAGTTTAATCAATTTGGCCACGTTCAAATTCATTCTCGAGTAAGTGCACTGACAAAGTTTCGAACCACGCATGAGGAGCCTGATGAAGACCATATAAAGCTTTATCAAGTTTAAAAATCTTTTCAGGATACTTGGGATCTTTAAAACCAGGCGGTTGCTTCACATAAATCTCTTCCTTCACCTTTCCATACAGAAAAGCACTTTTTACATCCAACTGGAAGACTTTGAAACCTTTGAAAGATGCAAAGGCAAGAAACAACCTAATCGCTTCAATCCTCGCAACTGGAGCATAAACTTCCGTGTAATCAATCCCTTCTTGCTGATTAAATCCCTGGACAACAAGTCTCGCCTTATTGCGTACCACAACACCATGATCATCACGCTTCGATTTGAATACCCACTTGGTGCCAATAGATCTTGAGCCTTTGGGTAAGTCAACCAAATCCTAAACATGCAACTTATCAAATTGAGCCAATTCCTCTTGCGTGGCCTCAATCCAACAGTCATCATTTAAAGCTTCAACCACATTTTTAGGTTCTGTTTGAGAAATAAAGCAAGCATGTAAACACGTCTCCAAGATACCTGTATCAACAATTTGAGCATACAAACGTGAATTTTCAGCAAGTGTATGATGTCTCGTTTGAACACCCGCATTCAAATCACCAATAATATTGCTAGTGGGATGATTCTTATGCACAGGGGATTGAGGTATATCTGAAGCTTGAATAATATAATCAAGATTTGAAGGCAACCCCCCCTCAATTGATGCCGATGTTGATGAATCATCAACTATGTTCCGTATGTTGTTAGGCTATTCCTGAAACACGTCATCATCTTTTTGTACTTTTTCTTAATGAATTAAAGCAGTAAATCTAAAAAAAACTAAAAAACAAAATATTTTTGCTATTTCTCAGTACATACAGATACACATATTTCTGGCATAACACTGCGAGTAAGAAGATCATATCAGTATCTTTGATGTATCACACACACATTCTGAATATAAAATTCACTAGCAGATCTAAGGGTTGACCTATGGTATTCTGCATATTGATAGAGTTATGGCTCAGCAAAACAATCATGTTTTAATCATAGACTTCAGATTTGTCCAATTTTATCATATACATCAGAAATTCATTAAATGATACAAGATAAACTTCAAAGTAACAGGATCAGATCATGACATGCTAACTTATTCATACCAAATTTGCAACAAACTACATGTCAATCCAAGTTATCAGAACTACAAGCGTTTTTATCCTATGTTCTTGTGAGTTAGTACCATTTATATGAAAACAATGTGTACCCCACAAAGATGCCAACAGAAAATTAAATTGCATTACCTTCAAGACATATGAGACTTATACAACGATAATATCAATCGCCTGGATAAAACTATCTCAATTAGCACAGGAAAATAAGCAGAATCAGAATGATTCATGTTGCTTGGTTTGAATGAAGTATCATGATTCATAGTAATAGAAGAATGATCAAGGAATCGATTGATTCAATGACATAGGGTAATGTGATCCAACTGTTATTTGGATATATTCAATGAAATCAAGATAATTGATCCAAGGGCTAGTATATGTTCTAACAGATGTTGTCAGAAACATATCTTAGTTCAACTTCACATTGCATGTTTTTCGAGACATGGGCAGTAAAGTGAATTGAAAAATTGTGCTAATCAATACAGTCCGATACTGGTCTCATGAAATACTTGAAGCCTCATTCTTTATCTGATAATGATCTTTTAATACACACCACCGACATACCATTGGTTCAAATCAGAATTGTGACATAGACCATTATGTTTTCACACTACTAATAGACTAAAAAACATTTCTAGCCTACTGACAATTCAAATTACATGCAAATATCCAAATTAAAACTTATATATATGCAATGTCAGCAGTCATGAAGCTATCATTTCCTATTTATGCAGACTTAGAAGTTTAGATCAAATCATATAAGCACAAACATAAATACATAAACCAGGTAGTCATTCTATGGTCATCATGCGTATGTGATCAGAATGATTCATGTTGCTTGGTTTGCGTATGTACTATCATTTCTTCTCTAACTTCAAACAGTGTGGATTTTATCTTTTTCAAATTTTTTTGGGTTTTTTAGAAAACAAGTAAACTAAGAATAAAGCATAAAACTAATTACTTTAAATAATCTAGAAAACTAAAAGAAAAACTTCCATGAAAAACCTTTTTGAAAAACCTTTGTGACGTTGGATTAAGCATTCCAATCTTTTTAGTAAGAAATTCAAACCGTGTACGATCGAATGCTTTGGTAAACAAATCAGCAAAGTTGACATCCATGTGGACTTTCACCAACTCAATCAACTTCTTCTCTGCACAATCACGAATTAAATGATGTCGAATCTCAATTTGCTTTGTCTTTGAGTGTTTCACTGGATTTGTTGTAATCAACATGGTGGATGTGTTATCAATCATCATTGGTGTCCCTGTGAAGTTCAAACCATAATCCTGTTAGGACATAGATTGTATGACAAAAGCTTTGTAATAGTTTAGGTCTTATTGTCTTTATGTTTTTATGTAATTGTTTAGTTTTTTTCTAAGTATTTGTACAAGTTCTGCTAGAGGCGAACTTGATAAGTTCGCCTAGTCTATTAGAGGCGAACTTGTTAAGTTCTCCTAAGCATCTTTGAAGCGAACTTGTTAAGTTCACCTACTGTAGAACTGATGTCTATAAATATAGAGTTTACAGAGTCTGTTTAGTACACGAGAGAGAGAGAGAGAGTGATTGAACGATCAAGTATTCTGTAAACTCTGTTTGGTGATATAAAAGAGAAAGTTTATTTACCTGTTGTTTCTATTGTCGATTGATATACAAAACGTTAATACGGTAGGATTCCGCACTCCGCATTAACGAGACGTCCTGTCACGAGATCGATCTGAGATGAGTCATGTGGACCTATAAGTGGTATCAGAGCTTTTGCTCGTGATTTGCATTTGATTCTTGGTGATTAGAGACGTTTTTGTGTACAATTTGACAAGAAATTGATCATTTTTGAAGTTTTGTATCCATGGAGTTTTCAAGTTCTTGAAGCTGATTTTACTACTGAATTCATAGATTTGAAGTTGATTTTGGTGAAATTAATCCGATAGAAGTGTTCTAATTCATAAAATACTAAATTCTACGGTTCAATTTCTTCAAATTCCTTCTAATCTGTGAGAAATGATGATTTTTGGTGCTGTTTGTTCGTGTTTGGGTTAAAGTTCTTGCTGAGTTTGTTTCTGCTACTGTAAGCGAACTTGCTGAAAGTTGTTGCAGGTGAACTTAGCAAGCGAACTTATTAAGTTCGCTTCTCTCAGTTTAAGCGAACTTAGTAGGCGAACTTAATCAGTAAGCAAACTTATTGGAGTTTCTTGGGTAAGCAAACTTATCAAGTTCGCTTGATATCAAATTCGCTTGTTTGGCTGAAGCGAACTTATTATCTTCGCCTAATAGGAGTTTGTGTTCAACACTTGAAAATTTTTTCAGAAAATGGCAAATATGGTGCAAGTGACTAATATGTTAAATTACGACAACGAGATTGGTATATCTCAGAAACCGCCCAAATTGTTAAGTCTTGCAGATTATTCCAACTGGAAAGATCGGTTTGATCAGTTTGTATCTTTTACTGGTACAAGTTTATGGATTCCAATCTTGGAAGGTTATACGCATCCGACATATACTTGGATTGGAAAGGATGATGTTCCTAAATCAGTATCTGCGTTAACCACAGAAGAAAAATTATTGTTTGACAGAGAAAAGAAGGCAATGGCAAGTATCTCAATGTCTCTTCCTAAAGAAATTTATCACAGCTTTAAACAATTCAGAACTTCTCAACAATTGTGGGAGGCGTTGCAAAAGAGGTGTGAAGGTAGTTTGGATGTTAAGAAAAGCCGAAAAGAATTACGGAAGAAGCAGTTCTTAGTATTCAAGCACTTTCAAAATGAATCTTTAGATGATCTTGCAACGAGATTTTATCATTTGCTTAGTGAGTTGTCAAGTGCTTTAGTGGTTTATGAGACTGAAGAGATAAATGATAAGTTTTTGGAGGCATTACCATCTAAATTTGGTGTGTATACGGTTTTGATAAAAGAGAATGTCAAGTATAAAACTATGTCTCTTGAAGAGGTTCTTGGCAAGATTCAATAACATGATTTGAATTTGAAGAAGGAAACCAATATGGAGCATATTCAAGATCCTTCAATGTATTTTGCTAAGTCTTCTAGCAAAACTGGTGCAGGGGTTGCGTTCTTTTCTGGTGATACTCAAGATGTTTCTCATGATCATTGTTCTGGGGTTTCAAGTCATTCAATGTATTTAGCAATGTTCTCTTCCTTTACGGCTTCTTATGAAAATTTTATTGGAGGAAAGATTCATGATCTAGAGGTTATTGAAGAAGATTTCAGACAGATTGATCCTGTTGTTCTAGAAGAGATGAACATTCAATGGAACATGGCTATGCTGATGCGACAAGCAAAGGATTTTTTGAAGAAGACTGGAAGAAAGTATATTGGGTCTAACGGTCGTTCACGTATGGGATTTGATAAAACCAAAGTTTGTTGCTATAATTGTCAAGAGTATGGTCATTTTGCCAAAGAATGTGTGAAACCGAAAGTTGAATTTGATTCTTAGAAGAAGCCTAATAATTTTCAGAACAATCGTAATCAGTCACATGGCTCCTCTGGTTCTGGAAATTCTAATCATGCATCTGCATCATCTGCTTTGGTTGCTCAGAATGATGAAAATTATGACTGGGGTATTCATCTTGAAGATTTGGTTGGTTCTGTAAGTCAAGCGTTTGTAGCTGAGATTCATTCTACAAAATCTAAAGAGTCAACTGATGATGATAGCTCAAGTGATGGTGAGAGTTTGCCAAGTGCTGATGAAGATCGTGATCAAGTACAAAATGGTGAGACTGATATTGCATCTGGTGTATCTGAAGATGATATTGTTTTAACTCAAAATTCTTCTGATGATGCTGATTCTGAAAATATCCCGATTGCAAAAGTCTTCATGGCAGATATGTCAGATCCTTCAAAGATAAAAGATTCTGTCTGTCACATTTATTGCTCTAATTGCATAAGTATAAAAGATAAAATGCAAAAAGTAATGGATGATAACACAAATTTAATTTGTGATATGAAATCGATGCATTCAGTTAATCAAAAATTGAAAGATAATGATAAATTCTGTGTAGATAGAATTGAGTCTTTGAAAAGAGATTTGAACTCTTTGGGATTGAAATATAAGGAACAAACATATCATCTGGATATGGCTTATGCTAAGATTGAGAAGCGAAATGAAATTGTCGCTCAGAAGAACAAAGAAATTTCTGATAAAGATCTGAAGTGATCAAATTACATAGAAAGCTGGAAAACTTTGAAAATTCATCTATGGTATTAGATTACTTTAATACTAATGTTGATCCTACTAAGAGCGTTGCTGGAATTGGATTTGTTCCTCCACCATTCAATGCAAATTATGTGGTTGAACTAGAAATTATTCATGAAGAGGAAATTGATCCAAAGACAGTGTTGAAGGTGAATCCAGTAACTGGTGAAGATATGATCTATGATTCTGATTCTGAGGTTGAGGTTTTTGATGATAATAAGGTTGAAGGCATTCCTAAGGAAGTGCAAATTGATGAACCAAAGGTAGTGAAAAATGCTACCCATGATAGATGCATTTTAACAGAACCGGATGAGGTGAAAGTTAATCAACCTAAACATTCCAAAATGCTACAATCAAGTGGTTTTGTTGCTGCTGGTTATCAGAAGAAGAATTCATCAACTGTGACTAAACAAGTTTTTATTCCAAAGAAGGCAGTAAACTGTTCAGAAAAATCTTTTGAAGCTTGTTCATCAGACGGGTCATCAAATTCAAGAAAAACTCCTTATATCAGAAATCATCAAGATAGAAGAGTTTGTTTTCATTGTAATGAGGCTGGTCATATTTTGATTCACTATCCTTATAAGAGTCAAGGCAAATTAAAGAGTGACCCCTCACAAAAACAAGTGGTGACGATTCTGAAAAGACAAAATGGGGAAAAGCCTAAGGCTGGTGTTGAAAAGAATATGTCTTGTCAATCATTTGCTAAATATTCGGGATTTAAGCAACATGATAAGCGTATTTTTAAACCCGTTGTTTTTCAAAAGAAGTTTGAGATTCCACATGTTGGAATTTCAAAAGAGTCTCAACCTGAGGTCAAGCTGTCTAGACCACAATGAAAAAGACGTAACAGAAAACTAAAGAAATTTTTGGAAATACCTAAATCTGATAATCATAAGTCTAATAATGTTTTTCCAAATAATCATATTATGTCTTCTTTGAGAAGGTTAATTGTAATTCTTATGTTCCAAAGGTTGATGACAATGTTGATTGTGAATTACTTGAAGTTGTTTATTTTGATCCATCTGGATGACCCAAGACCACAATGGCTTGGGTTCCAATTTCTAACTGATTTTCTTTGTTTATGTAGGGACAACCAAGGAGGACTATCAACAATATGTGGTATGTGGATAGTGGTTGTTCTGGACATATGACAGGGAATATTCGTTTGTTGAAAGATGCGATTAATATTGATGGTGGTTATGTCTCTTTTGCTGGAAATAAATGCGGGTACATATGTAACATCCTAAAAATAATAAAACGAATAAATATAGCGAGACCGGTGATTTATTCGGAATATTTAAACAAAAGGGAGCGGGCTTGGGCTCGGCTTTAATGGGCTGAGAGAATCCAGGTATATATATAAGGCAAGGCAGCCCTCTTCCCTGCTCATTCCACACTCACGCAGCTTCTAGAGAGAGAAAGGAGAGCTCGGGTCTAGAGAGAGAAAGTCGACGGATCGTCACGAGATTGGAGGAGCACGTTACAGCTGTGCTCGTGACCATCTTCTCCGAATCAGAAATCCAATCCAGGTAAGCGTTCAATCATAATCTGAGTTTTTATAACTTTATAGGATTTTCGGGTTTTGGCTAAAAAGGTAACGATTTTGCGGATGAAACTTGAAAATGAACTTAGGATTTGCATCTAGAATGAAAACCGAACGTTTTGACCTAAGAAAAATGAGATATTGACTCGATCAGACGCGTATGCAAAAACTTCGGATTTTTGGGGAAGACGATCTGTGCAAACCTATCGAAACTACATAGTTTCGATATGTACAGACCCATCGAAACTACCCAGTTTCGATATGTGCAGACCCATCGAAACTACCATAGTTTCGATATGAGCCACGATCCGAAGCTAAGATTACACCTAAGGTACTTGTCGAAACTACCAAGTTTCGACAGAAGCAACCTATCGAAACTACCAAGTTTCGACAGAAGCAACCTATCGAAACTACCAAGTTTCGACAGAATCAACCTATCGAAACTACCAAGTTTTGACAGAAGCAACCTATCGAAACTACCAAGTTTCGACAGAAGCAACCTATCGAAACTACCAAGTTTCGACAGAAGCAACCTATCGAAACTACCAAGTTTCGACAGAAGCAACCTATCGAAACTACCAAGTTTCGATAAAGCAAATCCATCGAAACTACTAACTTCAAGCATAGTAATGTCTAATGTCATCTAGGAGCACCACCCTACGAGTATGACTTTATTATACAGATCGTGAGTGACATTAGTGACGCTCAGTAGCCAGCTTAGTGTATTTCAGAAACTACTCATCAGGTGAGTTCTATGTGCCCCCTTCTATGTTATGTGCAAATCATTTTAAATGTTTTGGGGCTGAAGTGTATACACTAAATGATTAAATGTTATAAATGTCAATGTGATCATACGTATATATATAAATACTTATATATGAAAATGAATTATGAATAAAGAAAGAAGCGTATGATTTTAAAGAATGAATGAAAGAAGGACATAACGTAAAAGAATGAAATTTTGCTTTATATTACATATATATTGCATGTTATGAATGAATGTAAACGTTATGAACCCTTCTATGACAACGGCTACTTCGGTAGACGGACGACCGCGTGACTATTTTGCAACCGGGACAAAAACGTTCCTTCGCAAGCTAGGACGTATGAAAATGTATTAATGGACGGTCGAAGCACATGCCTTAACTAATGTAGAACGATTGCATACATAATGGTCGCGTGGGAAATGGATGCCCTAGGGCAGACGGACAAAATGACAGACTACGACGGTAGGACGGTTTAAGAGCGGACGAACAAAGGTTGTCGGACGGATTAATGAATTACAGACGGTTTTCTAGAGCCGGACAGTAATGAAATGGGCTACGACGGTAGTTCTGACATCGATGTCTTCGTGACATTCACGACAAGTATGACGGGTTGATCTCCCTTAAGATTGTGGCCAATAAGTGTTCTCTCAAAAAGAAAGTATGTATGTACATATGTATATACCCTCAATGAATGTTATGTGAGAACATTAAAGTAAGGAATATTTAAAAGTATGAAGATATACATATATATACGTTATATTCACGATAAGGTAAATATTATGTATGATTGTCTTAAAACTAGAACTCACCAGCGTTAGCTGACTTTTAGTATACATTTCAGGTAAAGGAAGAAAAGGTCGTGCGATTGCGTGAAGATTACCCGACACAAGACTGACATCCCACTTTAATACATGTGTTAAGACTTTCGCTGTCAAGTTATGTTATGTTATGTAATTGAATGACGAATGATATGTAATTGAATGATGAATGTTTTTAATTTAAGTTCAGTATTCATGACTATGTTTATGAGTAAATCCAACAAGTGAGGTTACCCGGAAAAGGGACTTACAAGTTGGTATCAGAGCAATAGTTTGAGAGATTCAGACATCCCTAAATGTCTGGACTCAAACTGATTATGGGACCAACGCACGGATGTCAGTCATGGGTAACCAACGCCAACGCCAGCACAGTAAGTAAGTACTAAGGTTAATACACTTGGATAAGAATAGATACTCAAACCTAGAACCAATAGATGTCAATGTCATGACCAATTTGAAGAGTTTGGAACCCGAAAAGCAATGTAAATTTCTAATCACAAACCGGTCACTGTAATTAAAAATTTACCTTGTTCGTACTGTTTCAAGACTATGATCTGAGAGAATGACATTGATGTATTCCCATTATGACCATCAGGAAAACTAGGAACTATGGCTGGAGGAGGAAGAACTGGACGCCGAGGCGGTCGCACTGGCCGAGTGGGTAGACCTCCATTGAATCAAAGAAGTGAAGAGGAAGAGTGTGTGCACGCAGAACACACTGAGAGTGTGCACGAAACTAATGTGACCCCAACTGGGGACGGCAATCAAGGGCCTATACAGTTGGAACCCGAGGTTAGGGATGCTATTGCCCGCGAGGTTGTACTTACTCTGAAGAACATATTGCCTGACCTATTATCTGAGGCACTAAAGAAAAGCAAAAGAAGAGGATGAAGGGAACAATGAAGAGAAAATTTATGACAGTGACGGGGATGAAGTAAAAGTGGCATCAAGCAATCGTGGGTGTACTTACAAAGGTTTCAAGGACGGAGACCCACCTAAGTTTGATGGAACCAAGGATTCGGTGGCTACTTTCGAATGGATTGAGAGGATGAACGCTGTAATCAACATCAGCGAGTGCCGACCGGACCAGGCGGTTAAATATGTTGCTCATTCTTTCACCAATGAAGCACTAGGTTGGTGGAGAAACATTCAAAGAACAAAGTCGCCAAATGCTATTGCCAGAATGACATGGGAAGTCCTGAAGAAGCTCATAATCCAAAAGTTTTGCCCACAGAATGAGATTGATCGTGTGTTGAACGAGTTCCTAAACTTTAGGGCTGGCAACAAGACTCATCGCAAGTATACTTCAAGATTCAACGAGCTGGCCCAACTGGTACCACACTTGGTGGAAACCGAAGAACGTATGATCAAATACTATGTTAAGGGTCTGCCGCAAAGGGTCCGTGTTCATGTAAAAGCCAACCTACCCTCGACCTTCGAGTCGGTAGTCAACCTGTCTAGAATCGTCTACGACGATTATGCCAATGAAGACCCGGCACCTGAGACACAAAAGAGAAAGTGGGAGAACCCGTCTAGAGGCACCGGAAAAGGGAAAGAAACAGCTGAAATTAAGAAACCAAGGATGGACGGATATGAAACATGCAAGAGATGTGGAAAGCAACATCTGGGCGAGTGTCGAATCGGCACCACCGTGTGTTATAAGTGCGGGAGGCTGGGGCACTACTCCCGAGATTGTTTGAAGGACGTCAAATGTCAAGTATGTGGATTGTTTGGACATCTGACAAAGAACTGCAGGAAGGCCGGCCAATCTGGTTCGGGAAAAGAGAGGGAAAAGGAACAGCCGCAGGCTAGGACTCGGGCCTATACCTTAACTGAGGAAGAAGCAAGGGGAAATCCTGATGTCGTGTCAGGTACGTTTCTAGTTAATGATGAACGTGCTGCTATTTTATTTGATTTTGGTGCTAGTAAAAGCTTCATATCAAATGCATTTAGTCGTAAACTGGATTGCACTATCAACACCATAGTAAAGGCCTTTAGCGTACAAACTGCCGTTGGTGAAAATTCGGCAGTATTCCAAGTAACAGAGGATTGCGTCATAGAAATAGAGGGACATAAGTTTCCTTCTAGATTATTCCTTCTCACATTAGGAGGATTCGATATAGTATTGGGTATGGATTGGTTAGCTGCCAACGAAGCTCAAATCATATGTAAATGTAAGAGGATACACCTCAAAGCTCCTAGCGGCAGTCCAATTACGGTTTATGGGGATTGGAATTGCACGATGCCGAACATCATCTCGATGATCAAGGCCGAAAGTTACATGAGGCGCGGTTGAGAAGCTTATTTGGCATATGTTATTGATGATAGAATGAAAATGAATGAACTCAAGGAAGTACCCGTGGTGTGCAACTTTCCGGAAGTATTCCCTGAGGACCTACCTGGGTTACCACCCGATCGGGAAATAGAATTTCAGATTGACTTATTGCCAGGAGCTGAGCCCGTTGCCAAAGCCCCCTACCGATTGGCGCCGTCAGAAATGAAAGGAATTAATGTCTCAACTAGAGGAACTAACAGAAAAAGGATTTATTAGGCTGAGCATCTCACCGTGGGGCGCTCCGGTACTATTCGTAAAGAAGAAAGACGGCAGCATGCGCATGTGCATTGACTACCGTGAATTGAACAAGAGGACAGTAAAGAACAAATACCCATTGCCTAGAATAGACGATCTCTTCGATCAACTGCAAGGTGCAAGTTGGTTTTCAAAGATCGATCTTAGGTCGGGTTATCACCAGTTGAAGGTGAGAGAAGAAGATGTACCAAAGACCGCGTTTCGTACGCGTTACGGGCATTACGAGTTTTTAGTGATGTCATTCGGGTTGACCAACGCACCAGCAGCTTTTATGGACTTGATGAATAGAGTATGCCGGCCGATGTTGGATCGCTCAGTGATAGTTTTCATTGACGACATACTAGTTTATTCGAAGAACGAGGGTGATCACCACTGTCACCTAAGAGAGGTCTTGGAAGTGTTAAAGCAGGAAAGGTTGTATCCAAAATTCTCCAAATGCACGTTCTGGCTTAGGGAAGTCCAATTCCTAGGTCATGTGATAAACACTATGGTAGATCCTGCAAAGATCGAGACAGTAAAGGAATGGAACGTTCCAAAGACACCAACAGAGATACGAAGCTTTCTGGGATTAGCAGGCTACTATCGAAGATTCATTCAAGATTTTTCAAGAATAGCCTTGCCACTTACTAAGTTGACACGGAAGGAAGTGAAGTATGAATGGGGTCAAACCCAAAACAACGCGTTTGAGGAACTTAAGGCACGATTAACCCAAGCTCCAGTCTTAACTCTACCTGAGGGAAATGAAGACTTGGTAGTCTATTCTGACGCATCAGGGCAGGGTTTGGGGTGCGTACTTATGCAACGAGGAAAGGTAATTGCTTACGCATCGCGACAACTAAAGATTCACGAGGTTAATTACCCAACACGTGATTTAGAGTTAGCAGCAGTAGTTTTCGCGTTGAAAATATGGAGGCACTAGCTGTATGGAGTCAAATGCACCATTTACTCCGATCACAAAAGCCTGAAGTACTTTTTCGGGCAAAAGGAATTAAACATGAGGCAAAGGAGGTGGTTAGAGCTACTGAAGGACTATGACTGTGAGATATTGTACCATCCAGGCAAAGCAAACGTGGTGGCTGACGCTTTAAGCAGAAAGGAAGAATCGAAACCTATACAGATCAAAGCGTGTCAGCTGATTATAACACCAGATTTGATGAGTCAAATATCAAAGGCACAAGACGAAGCGCTATTAGAAGGAAATATAAGACGGGAAAGAATAGTAGGACAACAAGGGAATTTGGATGCAAATGCATACGGTGTACGAACTAGGTTTGGCCGAATGTGGATACCTAAGATTGGCGAGCTTAGAGCTAAAATACTTGATGAGGCCCATAAGTCTCGCTATTCTATCCACCCCGGGACAAACAAAATGTACCAAGACTTGAAGAAAGAATACTGGTGGCCTGGCATGAAGAATGATGTGACAAAATACGTGAGCAAGTGCCTAACGTGTTCTCTAGTTAAGGCCGAGCACCAGAAACCATGCGGTAAAATGCAACCCTTACCAATACCAGAATGTAATTGGGAGGAGATCACGATGGACTTCATTACCAAGCTACCGCGAACAGCTAAAGGCAATGATACCATTCGGGTGATCGTCGACCGCTTGACGAAAAGTGCTCACTTCTTGCCAATACGTGAGACTTCTTCATCAGAAAGACTAGTAGAAATTTTTATCAAGGAAATTGTGAGCAGACATGGTATGCCGCTGTCGATTGTGTCCGACAGGGATACTAGATTCACGTCAAGGTTTTGGAAGAAATTCAATGAAGCGATGGGCACTAGATTGAACATCAGCACCGTTTACCACCCTCAGACCGATGGTCAATCCGAAAGAACCATTCAGACCTTGGAGGACATGCTCCGGGCCTGTATCATTGACTTTGGTGGGAGCTGGGACAGCCATCTACCATTGGCAGAATTTTCATATAACAACAGCTATCACTAACTATTGGCATGCCGCCGTTTGAGATGTTGTATGGGAGGAGATGCAGAACCCCGGTTTGTTGGGGGGAAATTGGGCAGAAGGATTTTGCAAGTCTCGAAGTGGTCAAAGCTACTTCCGAGAAATTTGATCAAATCAAGGCTCGAATGAAAGCCGCAAAAGATAGACAGAAATCATACGCGGATAAGAGAAGAAGGGAATTAGAGTTTCAAGTGGGGGACATGGTACTGTTGAAAGTATTACCATGGAAAGGAACCATCCGATTCAGAAAGCGTGGCAAACTAAGTCCAAGGTTTGTCGGACCTTTCGAGATTTTAGCAAGAGTGGGTCAAGTGGCTTACAGACTCGACCTACCCGTTGAGCTTAGTGGAATACAACCTACGTTCCACGTATCACACTTACGCAAGTGCCTAGCTGACGACACAGCTCACATACCTTACGACGAGATCGAAGTGGATAACAGTCTAAATTATGTAGAGGAACCGATAGCCGTTCTTGACCGAGATAAGAAACGACTACGCAATAAGTCGATACCGTTAGTCAAGATACAATGGAAGCACAGAAAAGGATCGGAAGCTACGTGGGAAAAAGAAGACGAGATGAGGGGACTATACCCTCAATTGTTTAACGTATGAACAGTTTCGAGGACGAAACCTCTTTAAGGAGGGTAGAGTTGTAACATCCCAAAAATAATAAAACGAATAAATATAGCGAGACCGGTGATTTAGTCGGAATATTTAAACAAAAGGGAGTGGGCTTGGGCTCGGCTTCAATGGGCCGAGGGAAGCCCAGGTATATATATAAGGCAAGGCAGCCCTCTTCCCTGCTCATTCCACACTCACGCAGCTTCTAGAGAGAGAAAGGAGAGCTCGTGTCTAGAGAGAGAAAGTCGACGGATCGTCACGAGATTGGAGGAGCACGTTACAGCTGTGCTCGTGACCATCTTCTTCGAATCAGAAATCCAATCCAGGTAAGCGTTCAATCATAATCTGAGTTTTTATAACTTTATAGGATTTTCGGGTTTTGGCTAAAAAGGTAACGATTTTGCGGATGAAACTTGAAAATGAACTTAGGATTAGCATCTAGAATGAAAACCGAACGTTTAGACCTAAGAAAAATGAGATATTGACTCGATCAGACGCGCATGCAAAAACTTCGGATTTTTGGGGAAGACGATCTGTGCAAACCTATCGAAACTACATAGTTTCGATATGTACAGACCCATCGAAACTACCCAGTTTCGATATGTGCAGACCCATCGAAACTACCATAGTTTCGATATGAGCCACGATCCGAAGCTAAGATTACACCTAAGGTACTTGTCGAAACTACCAAGTTTCGACATAAGCAACCTATCGAAACTACCAAGTTTCGACAGAAGCAACCTATCGAAACTACCAAGTTTCGACAGAATCAACCTATCGAAACTACCAAGTTTCGACAGAAGCAACCTATCGAAACTACCAAGTTTCGACAGAAGCAACCTATCGAAACTACCAAGTTTCGACAGAAGCAACCTATCGAAACTACCAAGTTTCGACAGAAGCAACCTATCGAAACTACCAAGTTTCGATAAAGCAAATCCATCGAAACTACTAACTTCAAGCATAGTAATGTCTAATGTCATCTAGGAGCACCACCTTACGAGTATGACTTTATTATACAGATCGTGAGTGACATTAGTGACGCTCAGTAGCCAGCTTAGTGTATTTCAGAAACTACTCATCAGGTGAGTTCTATGTGCCCCCTTCTATGTTATGTGCAAATCATTTTAAATGTTTTGGGGCTGAAGTGTATACACTAAATGATTAAATGTTATAAATGTCAATGTGATCATACGTATATATATAAATACTTATATATGAAAATGAATTATGAATAAAGAAAGAAGCGTATGATTTTAAAGAATGAATGAAAGAAGGACATAACGTAAAAGAATGAAATTTTGCTTTATATTACATATATATTGCATGTTATGAATGAATGTAAACGTTATGAACCCTTCTATGACAACGGCTACTTCGGTAGACGGACGACCGCGTGACTATTTTGCAACCGGGACAAAAACGTTCCTTCGCAAGCTAGGACGTATGAAAAGGTATTAATGGACGGTCGAAGAACATGCCTTAACTAATGTAGAACGGTTGCATACATAATGGTCGCGTGGGAAACGGATGCCCTAGGGCAGACGGACAAAATGACGGACTACGACGGTAGGACGGTTTAAGAGCGGACGGACAAAGGTTGCCGGACAGATTAATGAATGACGGACGGTTTTCTAGGGCCGGACGGTAATGAAATGGGCTACGACGGTAGTTCTGACAGCGATGTTCTCGTGACATTCGCGACAAGTATGACGGGTTGATCTCCCTTAAGATTGTGGCCAATAAGTGTTCTCTCAAAAAGAAAGTATGTATGTACATATGTATATACCCTCAATGAATGTTATGTGAGAACAGTAAAGTAAGGAATATTTAAAAGTATGAAGATATACATATATATACGTTATATTCACGATAAGGTAAATATTATGTATGATTGTCTTTAAACTAGAATTCACCAGCGTTAGCTGACTTTTAGTATACATTTCAGGTAAGGAAGAAAAGGTCATGCGATGGCGTGAAGATTACCCGACACAAGACTGACATCCCACTTTAATACATGTGTTAAGACTTCCGCTGTCAAGTTATGTTATGTTATGTAATTGAATGACGAATGATATATAATTGAATGATGAATGTTTTTAATTTAAGTTCAGTATTCATGACTATGTTTATGAGTAAATCCAACAAGTGAGGTTACCCGGAAAAGGGACTTACAACATAACTGGTCAAGGTACTTTAAAGAACGAAAAAGTCAAATTTGAGAAAGTGAACTATGTGGAACAACTTGAACATAATCTTTTAAGTGTATCTCAAGTGTGTGACAAGAAATTTTCATTTCATTTCAATGATTCTGAGTGTTATATCTTGAAACCGGGCTTTGTGATTCCTGACGAATGGATACTAATGAAGGCTCCAAGGAGAAATGACACATATGTCCTAGACATGAGTGTTGCTACTACTACGGATTCAATTCCTACTTGTCTACTCTCCAAGGCGTCTGAGTCGGATTCTATTTTGTGGCAGAGGAAACTTGCTCAGATCAATTATAGGAAAATGAATTATCTTGTGAAGAATGATCTGGTTTTTGGTGTTCCGAAAATGAAATTTTCAGTTCCTAATGACTGTATTCCTTGCAAGAAGGGGAAACAACACAAGAAGTCCCACAAATCTAAGACAAAGAATTCTATTGTAACTCCTTTGGAGCTACTGCATATGGATTTGTTTGGACCGATTAGTATTAGGAGCATTGGCGGTAAATCTTACTGTCTGGTAGTAACAAATGATTTCTCTAGATTTTCATGGGTTAAGTTCCTTGCTTCTAAAGCCGTAACCACAGAGTTGGTACAATTCTTAATCCTTGGTTTAGAGAATTTGTTTAAACAGAAAGTCAGAAGAATTAGGAGTGACAATGGCAGTGAATTTAAAAATAGCAAGATGGGGTTATTCTGTCTTCAAAAGGGAATTCATCATGAATTCAGTGCGCCATATGTACCTCAACAAAATGGAGTTGCTGAACGAAAGAACAGGACTTTAGTTGAAACTGCACGTACGATGCTTGCTGATTCTAAGCTTCCAGTAACTTTTTGGGCTGAGGCTGTGAATATTGCGTGTCATGTTTTGAACCGAGCCTTGACCGTTAAGCGACACAACAAGACATTCTATGAGTTGCTTAATAATCGTAAGCCAAATCTGGAATATTTACTACCTTTTGGTAATCCATGCAGCCTTTTGAAAGCTCGAGATGTCCCAACCAAGTTCAGTGCTAAGGAAATTGAAGGGATCTTTCTAGGGTATGTTGCTAATTCTACTACCAAGAGGGTTTATAACAAAGAGACTCGCCAGGTTGAAGAATGGTTTCATATTGACTGTTCTAATCGGTCTTTACCTCAAATGGCGATTGGACCAGACTGGGCTTTTGATTATGAGAATTTATTCAAGTCTTTTCATTTACCTTCTGATATTTCTCCTACGGAAGCTGCTGTTTTATATGACTCACGTCAAGATGCACAGAATAGTGGTTTTCTACCGACTGAGGTTCCACATTCATCTGTTCCTTCTACATCTGTTCCAGATCCTAATGCTGCTTCTTGTTCGGGAACACAAGAGTTTGATAGTGAAGATGAAAATGTTATTTTCCAAGATTCTTCTGCTGATCCGTTGATAGTTGACGAACCTTTTAATTTGTCAGAGGATCAGGGGGAGATTCCTACAAATCTGGACTCGGGGACACCGGTTAATCAAGATCTGTCTTATCAACCTGATACAACCCAAGTTGATGTGTTGCCGATTCCTGAGGTTGCATCAATCAAGAAACTCAAAGCTCATCCGATTTCAAATATCATTGGGGATTTGCATGATGGAGTGCAAACGCGTTCTACACTTGACAACACTTGCTTGTATACAGGTTTTAAAGATACTGGTGTTTTTGATGTATGCTCACATTCCTGTTTTATTTCTCAGGTCGAACCAAAGAATGTCGAAATGACGTTAAATGATAACAATTGGATAGAGGCCATGCAGGAAGAACTTGCTCAGTTTGACAAACTTAAAGTTTGGAATCTTGTAGATCTTCCAAAGGGTGTGTATCCAATTGGTACAAAGTGGGTGTTTAAATGCAAGAAAGACGATCGAGGTGTTGTGGTGCGAAATAAGGCAAGATTAGTTGTACAAGGTTTCAATCAACAAGAGGGATTTGATTACACCGAAGTTTATGCGCCTGTTGCTAGGCTTGAAGCTATAAGGTTGTTTCTTGCTTTTGCTTCATACAAAGGGTTTAAGGTGTTTCAATTAGATGTAAAAAATGCTTTCTTATATGGTAAAGTCAAGGAGGAAGTTTATGTGTGTCAGCCGCCGGGGATTGAAGATCCAATTAATCCATCCAAAGTTTTCAAGCTTGATAAAGCTCTCTATGGTCTTCATCAAGCTCCTCGAGCGTGGTATGAAACGTTGTCTACACATCTTCTGGAGAAAGATTTTGTTCGTGGACATATTACTCGACTTTATTCATTAAGAAAGCAGGGGGAGAATACCTACAGGTACATATATATGTTGACGATATTATTTTTGGCTCTACAAATGAAGGGTTATGCAAAGAGTTTGAGAGCATTATGAAAT
This sequence comes from Smallanthus sonchifolius, assembly GCA_023525975.1. NCBI lineage: Eukaryota > Viridiplantae > Streptophyta > Magnoliopsida > Asterales > Asteraceae > Smallanthus > Smallanthus sonchifolius. The sequence continues at coordinate 24,262,564 of CM042046.1, read as the reverse complement.
TAAAGTTTGAGATGTCAGCTATGGGAAAGTTATCATTTTTCCTAGGACTTCAAGTTAATCAGAAGGAAGATGGTTTCTTTATTCATCAATCCAAGTATGTAAAGGACATCTTGAGCCGGTTCAAGATGGAGGACTGTACCCCATATGATACTCCGATTCCGGTCAACCATAAATTGACTTATGGCCCGGATAGAAAAGAAGTTGATTGCCAAATCTACCGTGCAATGATTGGATCTCTCATGTACTTAACCGCTTCAAGGCCAGATATAATGTTTGCTATGTGTATTTGTTCCAGGTTCCAAGCAAAACCAAAAGAGTCTCATTTGATTGCAGTAAAGAGAATCTTTCGTTATCTGAAGGAAAACAAAGATTGGGACTATGGTTTCCTCATGGTTCTAACTTTGAATTCAATGCTTACACTGATTCTGATTTTGGTGGTTGTTGTTTGGACAGGAAATCTACTACAGTTGGTTGCCAGTTCTTGGGTAATCGTCTAGTTTCCTGGCAATGCAAAAAGTAAACTACGGTCTCTATTTCAACATGCGAAGCAGAATACATTGCTGCTGCAAGTTGTTCACAGATCTTGTGGATCCAACAGCAATTAAGAGACTACGGTTTGAACTTTACAGGAACCCCCATGTTTATTGATAATAATGCTACAATGTCTATCACTAATAATCCTGTTAAGCACAGTAAAACAAAGCACATTGAAATTAGATATCATTTTATTCGTGATTGTGCAGATAAGAAGTTGATTGAGCTAGTAAAGGTATATACAAGTGATAATTTTGCTTATATTTTTACCAAGGCATTTGATCGTACCAAGTTTGAATTTCTAATCAAAATGATTGGAATGATCAATCCCGAATAAAAGTTTTTCAAAACAATTTTCATGGGAGATTTTGTTTTCAATTTCTTTTATTGCTTTATTACATTTCTGCATTTTAAATTTCAGTCAAAAGTTGTTATTTATAAAAATTCAAAACAAAATGAAAAATATAAAATTGACATCATTTGAAGTTATAGAAGAAATGATAGTACACCAGTGAATAGTTCATTACACATGACCTTAGTAGACCTTTAATATATGATAGTTTAAAGTAATTTGATTTGATCTAAATTTCAAAGTCTACATAAATGAGAAATGTTAGTGTTTTGAATGCTCTAATCTTGATAATATGTTAATTTGAATATAAGTTTGAAACTTGAATTGTCAATAGACTAGAAGTGTTTTTGAATCAATAGTAGTGTGAAAATTAAATATGATATGATTACATCTGTGATTTGAATCCATTATATGCCTGGGTGTGTGTGTAAAAGATCATTATCAGATAAAGAATATGTGGTTTTAAGAATTTCATGAGACCAATATCGGATTATATATTTAGCACAAATTCATTCGGTTCACTTCACTGCCCATGCCCCGAAAAAACATGCAATGTGATGTTGAACTGAGATATGTTTTCTAACAATATCTGTTAGAGCATATGATAGCCCTTGGTTCATATTGATATATCATCTACATTGATTCCATTGAAACTTATCCAGATAATAGTTGGATCTTCATACCTGAATCTATTGATTCTCATTCTAATGCCAATTCATTAGAATCTTTTGATTCTGAATCATCTTGATTCTTATATCCTTTGGGATCTGTTATTCTATTCTTGTGCTAATAGAGATAATTTCATCTTGGTGATTGATCTAATCTTGCAATAAATCATATATGTCTTGAAGATAATGTAATTTTAAATTCTGTTGGGCATATATGTGGGGTACACGATGTTTTTCATCTAAATGGTACTAACTCACATGAATTTGGGAGAAAAACTCTTGTGGTTTCAAATTTTATAATATTGACAAATTAAGAATTCATGCTTTGTATTGCAAATTCGGAATGAAAAATTGAGCATTTCATAACCGGATCTTGTTTACTTTGAAATTTATCGCGTATCATTTCAAGTTTTATTCAAATTGATTGCAAAAGTTACATAAAATTTGAAAAAGTATTGAGTTTCATAAGTATGAGTTTGATTGTTACATATCATAGGTTACCCATAGTTGATAATAAACTGTGTGATGAATTGCTCATATACTGATATGATCTTCTTGCTCGTGATGTTCATCCAAAAATATGTATTTTAGTTTGTTCATATAAAATCCAAAAATATGTGTTTCAGTTTGCTCAGATAAAAAACCAAAAATATGTGATTCCGTTTGTACAGATAAAATCCAAAATTATTTTGTTTCTATCTTCCATGAGAATTTTATTTTTAATTAAAATGATTTGGGATTGGATCGGATACATGCTACAGATGGAAGTTCACAAAAATGCGTCGTGTTGAAAGTGAAGAATTTTGTGAATTAATATTGTGTTCAGGCGAACTTATTCATTTATCTTGTTCACTGTGAGAGCGAACTTATAGAGCGAACTTACGGACTGTTTAGCGAACTTGTGATTTCAGATCTAGGGTTTCTGATTTGAACTTTGTGTGTTTGTTTCTGGATCGGTTTTTGATTGCGAGTATTTCTAAGGTAATTTCGACGAATTGTATCCATTAAATCATCTGGATTTTGAAATTTTTACTCTGTGTTCTTCGGTTTGAAAGTTTTCACGTTTTTCTGAGTTTTGAACAAATTTTCTAGATTAACACTTGAAATTGAAGCTTAATCTTGTGTCGTGAATGTTAATCGATGATTGTGTTATGTTTGAATTGAGATTTTATCCACGATTTAAACATGTCTGTGATTCTGTGTGGAAGTTGTATCGACAGACTAGTTCAGGCGAACTTGTTCAGGCGAACTTATTATGTTCGCCTCTTGCAACACTAAGCGTACTTAGTAAGTTCTCCTAAGGGCTCAGGAGTGTTTTGGACTTGTGATTTTTTTTTTTGTGTTGAAAATTTTTTTGTGTTAAATTTTTTTTTTGTTTGTTTTGCTTACTAATTTGTTTTTGTCCTCTACATTTACAGATGGCTCGTCGTATTGAGTACAAACATAATTAAGTGGCATTATTGGATCTGAATATGTCTGAAGCTGTTAATTTTCAAGGAATTATCAATTTTCTAAATCGTTCACGATTGCATGTGGCTTTATATGCTAATCCGTATATCAGTTTACCGTATATTCAACAATTCTGGGATACCGTCCATAAAGATACGGATGTTGAACCTCACGTACTTCATGCTACAGTGAATAATACGGAGGTCGCTATTTCAGTGGAAACTATTCGTGCTGCATTAGCATTAGGAGGTGTTGTTGGTGATCCTATGTCATATCCTGGAACACTGATAATGGGATGTTTTCAGCGGATGGGTTACAGAGGAAGACCAAATGATACACAAGCAAGAAAAGGAGGTTTAGTTGGCGAATGGAGGTATTTTATGCACGTCATCATACAATGTTTGTCTCCAAGAAAGGCTGGTACTGATGGGTTGAAGAGTGCATTACAAGCTTCTATGGTTGCTTTGACCCTCAACAAACGATTTAACTTTGCTTTATATATCTACCGTGAGTTGGTCATGCAAATCAATCCTCTAGAAGGTCAAGGGTTCCTTATGTATCCTAGGTTCGTGCAAATGATTCTGAATCATTTAATTCCGAATTTACCTCAGCATCCAATCCGTTTAACCTTGACTCCTATGTCAAAAAGGATCTTTACTGATTGTACTAAGGTGAAACAACAAAATGCTGCTCTAATTCCTGTTCCAACTCCTATGTTTGGTCACATAATCAATCCTGATTATGTTGAGCCACCTAATGATCATTGGTTTCATCTTGAGGAGTTAGTACAAGGACAAGTCCAAAATAAAGTTCCAATTCAACAACCGGTTCAAGTTCAAGTACAACAAGTTCCAGTTCAACAACAAGTTCCTGCTCAACTACAACAAGTTCCTATTCCACAAGAACAGGTTCACATTCCTGTTAATGAACCAGTTCAAGAAGAGATTGCTTAAGATAATGCTCAAGATTTGGGTATGAGTATGGATGATTTTGATCATGAAGCTGTGAACTCACCTATTCATGAAGCTGAAGGAAATGTTGTAAATACGAGTTCCGGTGATACTATCTTACCTGATTCTGAAGCTACTGATACTGATTCATCTAGAGATTTTAGCTCAGATCATTATGCAAGGTTGGCTACGTTACCATTGGCTAATGCGGGGAAACGTATTAAATCTAAAGCCAGAAAACCGAGGCGTAAGACTGTTCGAAATCCTCCTTCTGGACCAGTACTTGGCAAGAGAACTTTAATAGATGAAAGTTCTGACTCGGATAGTGATGCTATTCCAGTTCCTAAAGCTCAAAAGCTTATGTCTGCTTCTATTGTTGCTGCTCATTCATCTCAAGGTGTTGAGGACGCTAATTTTCTTGCTTCCTTATTGATTACACCTCCTGCTTCTAAACATACATCTCTAGTGCTTTCTCCACATGTTCCACACACATCTGAAGTTGGTCCTTTAAAGCCATCTGATTCTGAAAGAATTACATTCCTTGAATCACAGGTGCTAGCTTTACAGACTCAAGTAGATACTCTTGTGTCTACTGATTCTCAGAGACAGTTGGTCCTTCAAGCTCAAGCTACACAGATTGCTGACATGCAGTTATTAGTGTCTAAACTTGTTGAGCGTCTTGACGCTCAGGGGGAATTAAGGATACATGATAAGTGTCATGCTGAATCAATTCAACGAAAAGATAACGATGACAATGATCCTAGTGGAAATGTTGAGGGTGATCGTCAATACGGTGACGTGAATCCAGTATCCAGAGCTCAGGGGGAGTCTACATCACATACTATTGAAGGAACCAAGCATGATTCTGGAGTGAATGAAGAAATATTATTATTGGAATTATTTCAAGATTCTGAAGAAGAAGCTGAGAAATTAGAATGTCTAGATGATATAGACGAGTTATTTGATGATGATGAAGAAGATGTGTTGGATAATGAAGTTGAAGAAGGAGAGATTGTAGAGATTGAAATAGAAAAGAGTAAATCTAAGGTTACATATGAAGGAAGTGATGGTCTGAATGTTTCGTATAACTTCATCCAAGATAATGTTATTCCTGAGTTTTCTTATGATGGAGTAACAGATTCTATGGACTCTGTTGAAGACATCACTACACCTGGTGATACTGCTCAATCCAAAATAGATTCTGATGTTGATACTACTCATACTGTGTCTCCTAAGCTGGATGAAGAACCTATGATGTATAGAAATACAGGAATAACTAGAGAACAGTGGAGAGAAGTCATTAACAGTTGGATGAAAGTACTACCAAAGTCACCTATACAACCTGCTCAGAAAGAAAGATATGTTAATAAAGAGAGGTGTATTGGAAAGATCATAAGTTGGTTTTATGATGATGACACTAAGTTGTTTGCTCTTAAACGATCTGATGGTGTTCAATACTTAAAGCGTAGGATCAAGAATTTCAATACCTTGCCAAGGTGTGAAATGAATGGTATAGCTACGAAACCATTGATTAATAGATCAAAGTGTGGATTAGCCGATGTGATTGCCAATTTGATAAAGAGAGAAGGTGGATCAGGGAAGTATGTGTAGGTCCCGGGAGCCTCGTCGCGCAGCTGATATACACGGACCTGTTCTTTGATTTGTGTGGGAACCAAGAAACGAGACAGAGAAAACACGAACAAAGACAAAAGATAATGAAATGACACGTAATCCATAACATAGAAGTCATCCCGTATTACAGACTACATACCGAAGGAGCACACATCTCTCATCTAAGCTCACGGTCCAGGGGTCGGGAGAGCTCTTCCTGACCCGGACACCTCTCGACCTAGTTCAAGAGTTCCACCTACAAATGAAGACAAGTCTTCTATTTATAGGGGAATGAACATTACCTGCCTACTTGACAAGTACGCAAGGCAAAAGCCTTGCGTACTTACTAAGTACGCATGGTTTGGTCATGCGTACTTGACAAGTACGCAAGGCAAAAGCCTTGCGTACTTACTAAGTATGTAGGACCAAACTGGTGTGCAGGCTAAGTACTCAAGAACACCCTCCTGCGTACTAGCCACGTACACCGACACATATAATTTAATCTATAGTTACAAAACATGCTTCTACAAACTCCCTCTTAACTATAGCATCAAATTCTATCTATCTCTAACACTGATATACATCATTTTACAAAGAATGTCCTAACAGACTCCCTCTAAACAAATGACATCACGTGTCTTCTGGCGAGACTTGATCTTCTGGCATTCCACTTGAGATCTTCAAATCTTCAAACTTCAGTCTTCAGTTGCCGAGTGATGACGAACCCGACTCCCTCTAACTGTAGTTTTAATTGTAGACCAAACCAAGTGCTTCAATAAGAACCAACTTAAGTCTTCAACCAGATGTGTCCAACTCTATCCTGTATCTTCACGAGTCAACCAAGTTCCCGAAGATGTTCATTTCCAATTTCCCTTTTCAGTTTAAGCTCCATCTGACTAGACCAGAAACAAGGGTATGTTTCATATCCCATCGACCAATGATAAAAGGTTCCATCTTCAACTAATAATCCAACAGATATCCAGCTTCATCCTAAAAACACCCTAACCTTAAACCAATAAAATTTTGTCACGTCATTTTTATCCTAAACTACCTCCCTCACAATAGGTGGAACCAGAATCAAACACAAAATCATGCTCAGCAGTGATCACCTTATATCCAAAGTCCAACATTCTTCAATTAGATCTTCATTCCTGGTTTACACCTCCTAATCTGTTGTAAGGCCCCATGACCGGGTAACCTCACTTGTTGGATTTACTCATAAACATAGTCATAAATACTGAACTTAAATTTAAAACATTCATCATTCAATTACATAATCATAACAGCGGAAGTCTTTACAAATAAATCATAACATTGTTCTAAGACATATAAAACAAAAATGGGATGTCAGTCTCGTGCCGGGTAACCTTCACGCCATCGCACGACCTTTTCTTCCTTTACCTGAAATGTATACTAAAAGTCAGCTAACGCTAGTGAGTTCTAGTTTAATACAATTAGGTATAAACATTCTTTTCTTTATAAGTATGCATAATTATATATACATTTATGTAAATACACATTGACTTGAATTGCTTTTCTTTTATCATTCTTCGCAAATACATATAAATATATATTCACATCATTTGCCTCATTTACTTTCATAACTTTTGCTTTTCTTTCATCTTTCTTTGTGACTACATATATATGCATTCACCCTTTTCTTTTCTTTTCTTTTCTTTTCATTCATGGGTGATCAACCCGTCATTTATTTGCGAATGTCACAAAGACAAGCGCCACGGTCCATCGTCATGGTCCGCCTATTCTTACAATCGTCCGACAACTAGTGTCCGTCCGTATTTTTCATTCTTACAACCGTCCGGCAACTTGTGTCCGTCCGTAATCTTACAACCGTCCTACCGTCATAGGCTGTATTTCGCCCGTCTGCCATAAGGCATCCGTTTCCCACTTAAACTAATTATACAGCTGAATATTGATTTAGCGCCTTACTCCACCGTAGTGGCCTTTATTTAGTCTACCTTTCTAGACTTACTCTTTCTGGCTGCATAATAGTCAAGTGGTCGTCCGTCTACCGAAGTAGCCGTTATCATTAAAGCGTCCATAACGTTTTCTGTTACTTGGCAAGCAATATATACATAGATATAAAGCAGGATTTCATTCTTACACGTTATGTTATTCTTTTCATTCATTCTTGATAATCATACGATTCATTCTTTGTTCATAATTCATTTTGTACTTGGGTATATATATATGTTTGTATACCACGTATGATCACATTAACATTCATTACATTTATTCACTTAGTGTATACACTTCAGCCCCAAAACATTTATAAATTATTTGCACATAACATAGAAAGGGGCACATAGAACTCACCTGATGGGCTACTCTAGGTTGTCCTAGACAAGGTCCAACAGCGTCACTTTCGATCTGGATTAGGTAGTTAAATACACATTAGACCCAACCCCGACTTTAATGGTTTAATCATTCTAAACTTACTGACTTTACTTAACCAACCTGATGCCTGCTGTCTGCTGCCTGCGCACTTAGTAAGTGCGCAGGGACTTGCTCTTGCGCACTTGGCAAGTGCGTAGGAGCCTTCCTCCTGCGTACTTGGTAAGTACGCAGGGTCTGCATCCTGCGTACTTGGTAAGTACGCAGGGATTCCCTCCTGCGCACTTGGTCAGTGCGTAGGACCTGGTTCTTGGACCAAAAATCCGAAGTTCTTGCATGCAAACCCGATCGTGCCAATCTTACAATTTTCTTTGATCAAAACATGTGGTTTTCGTTCTAGATGCTATTTCTAAGCTTATTATCAAGTTTCATCCGTAAAAACATCATCTATTTAGCTAAAACTCGAGAAACCCCAAAATGAACAAAAACTCAGATTATGTATGAATCATTACCTGGATTGAAGTTTCGATTCGGAGGTTTTGCTCACGAGTTCAGCTGTAACGTGCTCCTCTAATCTCGTTACGATCCGTCGACTTTCTCTCTCTAGACACGGGCTCCCTTTCTCTCTCTAGAATTGGTGAAATGGTCAAATGGGCTGTCTTGCCCCTTTTATACCTGGGCTTCCCTCGGCCCGTTAGAGTCGAGCCCAAGCCCATCCGTCTTTCTTTCGCTTTATGATGTTTAAATCCCCATCGTATTATTATTTACTTATTTACTATTTTCGGGATGTTACAAGTCTACCCTCCTTAAAGAGGTTTCGTCCTCGAAACTGTTTATACGTCAAACAATTGAGGGTATAGTCCCCTCATCTCGTCTTCTTTTTCCCATGTAGCTTCCGACCCTTTTCTGTGCTTCCATTGTATTTTGACTAAAGAGATCGACTTATTGCGTAGTCGCTTTTCAGCTCGATCAAGGATGGCTATTGGTTCCTCTACATAATTTAGGCTGTTATCCACCTCGATCTCGTCGTAAGGTATGTGAGCTGTGTCATCGACTAGGCATTTACGTAAGTGAGACACGTGGAACGTAGGGTGTATTCCACTAAGCTCAACGGGTAGGTCGAGTCTGTAAGCAACTTGACCCACTCTTGCTAAAATCTAGAAAGGTCCGACAAACCTTGGACTCAGTTTGCCACACTTCCTGAATCGGATGATTCCTTTCCACGGTGATACCTTTAACAGTACCATGTCCCCTACCTGAAACTCTAAATCCCTTCTTCTCTTGTCCGCGTATGATTTCTGCCTGTCCTTTGCGGCTTTCATTCGAGCCTTGATCTGATCAAATTTCTCGGAAGTAGCTTTGACCACTTCGAGACTCGCAAAATCCTTTTGTCCAATTTCCCCCCAACAAACCGGGGTCCTACATTTCCTCCCATACAACATTTCAAATGGCGGCATGTCAATAGTTGAGTGATAGCTGTTGTTATATGAAAATTCTGCCAATGGTAGGTGGCTGTCCCAGCTCCCACCGAAATCAATGATACAGGCCCGGAGCATGTCCTCCAAGGTCTGAATGGTCCTTTCCGATTGTCCATCGGTTTGGGGGTGGTAAGCGGTGCTGATGTTCAATCTAGTGCCCATCGCTTCATTGAATTTCTTCCAAAACCTTGACGTGAATCTAGTATCCCTGTCGGACACAATCGACAGCGGCATACCATGTCTGCTCACAATTTCTTTGATAAATACTTCGGCTAGCTTTTCGGACGAAGAAGTCTCACGTATTGGCAAGAAGTGAGCACTCTTTGTCAAGCGGTCGACGATCACCCAAATGGTGTCATTGCCTTTAGCTGTTCGCGGTAGCTTGGTAATGAAGTCCATTGTGATCTCCTCCCACTTCCATTCCGGTATTGGTAAAGGTTGCATTTTACCACATGGTTTCTAGTGCTCGGCCTTAACTAGTGAACACGTTAAGCACTTGTTCACGTATTCAGTCACATCGTTCTTCATGCCAGGCCACCAGTACTCTTTCTTCAAGTCTTGATACATTTTGTTTGTCCCGGGGCGGATAGAATAACGAGACTTACGGGCCTCATCGAGTATTTTGGCCCTAAGCTCGCCAATCTTAGGTATCCACATCCGGCCAAACCTAGTTCGTAGTCCGTATGTATTTGCACTTAAGTTCCCTTGTTGTCCTACTATTCTTTCCCGTTTCACATTTCTTTCTAACAGTGCTTCATCTTGTGCCTTTGTTATTTCACCCATCAAATCTGGTGTTATAATCAGCTGACACGCTTTGATCCGGATGGGCGTCGATTCTTCCTTTCTACTTAAAGCGTCAGCCACTACGTTTGCCTTGCCTGGATGGTACAATATTTCACAGTCATAGTCTTTCAGAAGCTCTAACCACCTTCTTTGCCTCATGTTTAGTTCCTTTTGTTCAAAAAAATATTTCAAGCTTTTGTGATCGGAGTAGATGGTGCATTTAACTCCATACAAGTAGTGCCTCCATATTTTCAACGCGAAAACCACTGCTGCTAACTCTAGATCGTGCGTTGGGTAGTTAACCTCATGAATCTTTAGTTGTCGTGAGGCATAAGCAATTACCTTTCCTCGTTGCATAAGTACGCAACCTAAACCCTGCCCCGAAGCGTCAGAGTAGACTACCAAGTCTTCATTTCCTTCAGGTAGTGTTAAGACTGGAGCTTGAGTTAATCGTGCCTTAAGTTCCTCAAACGCGTTGTTTTGGGTTTGACCCCATTCATATTTTACTTCCTTACGTGTCAATTTAGTTAGTGGCGAGGCTATTCTTGAGAAATCTTGAATGAACCTTCGATAGTAGCCTGCCAAACCCAGGAAACTTCGTATCTCTGTTGGTGTCTTTGGGATGTTCCATTCCTTTACTGTCTCGATCTTTGCAGGATCTACCATGATGCCGTTTGGGTTTATCACATGACCTAGGAATTGGACTTCCCTAAGCCAAAACGCGCATTTGGAGAATTTTGCGTACAACTTTTCCTTCTCTAGCACCTCCAGAACTTCTCTTAGGTGACAGTGATGATCACCCTCGCTTTTCGAATATACCAGTATGTCGTCTATAAAAACTATCACCGATCGATCCAACATGGGTCGACACACTCTATTCATCAAATCCATGAACGCTGCTGGTGTGTTAGTTAATCCGAAGGACATCACGAGAAATTCATAATGCCCATAACGCGTGCGAAACGCGGTCTTTGGTACGTCTTCCTCTCTTACTTTCAACTGATGGTAACCCGACCTAAGATCGATCTTTGAGAACCAACTCGCACCTTGCAGTTGATCAAAAAGGTCGTCTATTCTAGGCAGTGGGTATTTGTTCTTTACTGTCCTCTTGTTCAGTTCGTGGTAGTCAATGCACATGCGCATGCTGCCGTCTTTCTTCTTTACGAATAGTACCGGAGCGCCCCATGGTGAGATGCTCGGTCTAATAAATCCCTTTTCTGTTAATTCTTGTAGTTGAGACATCAATTCTTTCATTTCTGACGGAGCCAATCGGTAGGGGGCTTTGGTAACGGGCTCAGCTCCTGGCAGTAAATCAATCTGAAATTCTATTTCCCGATCGGGTGGCAACCCAGGTAGATCCTCAGGGAATACTCCCGGAAAATTGCACACCACGGGTACATTCTTGAGTTCTTTCGTTTCCATTCTATCGTCAATAACATATGCCAGATAAGCTTCGCAACCGCGCCTCATGTAACTTTCGGCCTTGATCATCGAGATGACGTTCGGCATCGTGCAATTCCAATCCCCATAAACCGTAATTGGACTGCCGCTTGGAGCTTTGAGGTGTATCCTCTTACGTTTACATATGATTTGAGCTTCATTGGCAGCTAGCCAATCCATTCCCAATACTATATCGAATCCTCCTAAGGTGAGAAGGAATAATCTAAAAGGGAACTTATGACCCTCTATTTCTATTATGCAATCCTCTGTTACTTGGAATACTGTCGAATTTTTACCAACGGCAGTTTGTACGCTAAAGGCCTTTACTATGGTGTTAATAGTGCAATCCAGTTTACGACTAAATGCATTTGATATAAAGCTTTTACTAGCACCAGAGTCGAATAAAATAGCAGCATGTTCATCATTTACTAGAAACGTACCTGACACGACATCAGGGTTTCCCCTTGCCTCTTCCTCCGTTAAGGCATAGGCGCGAGTCCTTGCCTTTTGTTGTTCCTGCTCCTTATCCTTTCCCGAACCAGATTGGCCGGCCTTCCTGCAGTATTTTGTCAGATGCCCAAATTGTTCACAGCTTTAGCATTTAGTGTCTCTCAAACTGTCGCGAGAATAGTGTCCCGCCCTTCCACACCTATAGCAGGTGGTGGTGCCGACTCGACACTCGCCAAGATGTTGCCTTTCACATTTCTTGCAAGTTTCATATTCATTGGACCTTGGTTTCTTGCTCTCAGTTGTTACGTTCCCTCTTCCGGTGCCTCGGGACGGGTTCTCCCACTTTCTCTTTTGTGTCTCAGGTGCCGGGTCCTCATTGGCGTAGTCGTCGTAGACGATTCCGCTCAGATTCACTACCGACTCGAAGGTCGAGGGTAGGTTAGCTTTCACATGGACACGGACCCGCTGTGGCAACCCCTTAACATAATACTTGATCAAACGGTCTTCAGTTTCTACCAGATGGGGTACTAGTTGAGCCAGTTCATTGAATCTTGATGTATACTGGCGATGAGTCTTGTTGCCAGCCTTGAAGTTCAGGAATTCATTCTCAACTCGGTCGATTTCATTCTGGGGACAAAACTTTTGGATGACCAGCTTCTTCAAGTCGTCCCATGTCATTCTGTTTATAGCATTCGGTGACTTAGTTCTCTGAATATTCCTCCACCAACTTAGTGCTTCGTTGGTGAAAGAATGAGCGACGTACTTAACAGCTTGGTCGGGTCGACACTCGCTGATGTTGATTACAGCATTCATCCTCTCTATCCATTCAAGCGTTACCACTGAATCCTTGCTCCCATCGAACTTGGGTGGGTCTCCGTCCTTAAAGCCCTTATAAGTACACCCACGGTTGCTCGATCCTATCTTTATTTCATCCCCATCACTATCATATACTTTCTCTTCCTTGTCTCCTTCATCCTCTTCTCTACTTTTCTTTATTGCCTCGGATAGTAGATCAGGCAATACCTTCTTCAAAGTGAGCACAACTTCACGGGCACTAGCATCCCTGACTTCAGGTTCCAACTGTATAGGCCCTGGACTGTCGTCCTTAACTGGGGTCACTTCTGTTTCGTGCACACTTTCGGTGTGCTCTGCGTGCACACTCTCTTCTTCTTCTTCTTCTTCTTCTTCTTCTATTCTTTGGTTCAATGGAGGTCTACCTACTCGGCCAGTGCGACCGCCTCGGCGTCCTGTTCTTCCCCCACCAGCCATAAATTCTTAATTTCCTGATAGTTAAAAGGGAATACATCAATGTCATTTCTTCAGATCATAGTTTGGAACAGTACGAGCAAGGTAAATTCTTAATTACAGTGACCGGTTTGTGATTACTAATTTACATTGCTTTTCGGGTTCAAAACTCTTCAAATCAGTCATGGCATTAACATCTATTTGTTCTAAGTTATGGTATCTATTCTTATGCAAGAGCATTAACTTTATTCTTACTTACCGTGCTGGCGTTAGCGTTGGTTACCCATACTGACATCCGTGCGTTGGTCCCATAATCAGTTTGAGTCTAGACATTTAGGGATATCTAAATCTCTCAAACTATTGCTCTGATACCAACTTGTAAGGCTTGCTTCCAAAAGCTTAGAAATCATAATCTAACAAACCCTTAGCCTTCCAAACACCAAATGAAGTGACAACAAACTCAGATTTGAGGATTTTTGCAAGAAAAAGTAGCGAACAACTCAGATCTGCTCAAAAACCCTAAAACCCAAAACTGGAACACAAATCAACGAACACAGAGGCTCTGATACCACTTGTAGGTCCCGGGAGCCTCGTCGCGCAGCGGATATACGCGGACCTGTTCTGTGATTTGTGTGGGAACCAAGAAACGAGACAGAGAAAACACGAACAAAGACAAAAGATAATGAAACGACACGTAATCCATAACATAGAAGTCATCCCGTATTACAGACTACATACCGAAGGAGCACACCTCCCTCATCTAAGCTCACGGTCCAAGGGTCGGGAGAGCTCTTCCCGACCCAGACACCTCTCGACCTAGTTCCAGAGTTCCACCTATAAATGTAGACAATTCTTCTATTTATAGGGGAAGGAACATTACCTGCGTACTTGACAAGTACGCAAGGCAAAAGCCTTGCGTACTTACTAAGTACGCAGGACCAAACTGGTGTGCAGGCTAAGTACTCAGGAACACCCTCCTGCGTACTAGCCACGTACACCGATACATAGAATTTAATCTATAGTTACAAAACATGATTCTACAGTATGAAAGGTTAAAACCACAAAAGGGAAAAAGAGTGAAGATCGTAGATCAAAAGACTAATAATGTGACTTGGAAGTATAAGTTCAAGCCAGTACGTGCTGTACAGAAGTTACCATTGAAGAAAATTCCAGAAGATTTTCTGGGAAGTATGAAATGGTGGTATGTAGATGTGAATACTGGTGAAGCTAGGATTGATGATAAAGATAATAAGGTCATTGTTAGTTTCTATGATGCAATGAATCTTATTAACTTTTCAAAGAAAGATCAGAGGACGTTAAGAAAGAATGAGATCATGTTCACTGATGAATGGAGAGAACAAGGAATGCAGTATAAAAGAGTGTTGGAGATATGTTAGAGATATGGAGTGCATGCAGGAAGCAGATTACCAGACAACTGAAAGAGCTCATCATAAAGACTGAAGACAGAAGATCAAGCTATTGTCAAAGGGGAGTCTGTTAGGACATAGATTGTATGACAAAAGCTTTGTAATAGTCTAGGTCTTATTGTCTTTATGTTTTTATGTAATTGTTTAGTTTTTGTCTAAGTATTTGTACAAGTTCTGCTAGAGGCGAACTTGATAAGTTCGCCTAGTCTATTAGAGGCGAACTTGTTATGTTCGCCTAAGCATCTTTGAAGCGAACTTGTTAAGTTCGCCTAAGCACCTTTGAAGAGAACTTGTTAAGTTCGCCTACTGCAGAACTGATGTCTATAAATATAGAGTTTACAGAGTCTGTTTAGTACACGAGAAAGAGAGTGATTGAACGGTCAAGTATTCTGTAAACTCTGTTTGGTTATATAAAAGAGAAAGTTTATTTACCCATTGTTTCTATTGTAGATTGATATACAAAACGTTAATACGGTAGGATTCCGCACTCCGCGTTAACGAGACATCCCGTCACGAGATCGATCTGAGATGAGTCATGTGGACCTACAAATCCCTCAAATGCTGTTGAATCCAGAGGATTTGAGAACGACAACTGGCTGTTGCAATGTATTCTGCCTTGCATGATGAGATTGCAACCGAGGTTTGCTTTTTTGCATTACCAGCACACAAGCATGTTCCCTAAGAACTGACATCCACCAAACGTCGATTTTCTGTCTAAACCGCAACCTCCATAATCTGAATCTATAAAATCTTTAAAATCAAAGTCAGAATTTATAGGATACCACAATCGCAACCTTGGTTTACCCTTTAAATATAAAAAAATTCGCTTTACAGCAATCAGATGAGATTCCTTCGGCTTAGACTGAAACCTTTAACACAAGCATATAGCAAACATAATATCAGGATGAGACACTGTCAGATACATTAAAGACCCGACCGTTCCTCTGTAATACCGACAATCCACCTCTTTCCCTATCAGGCCAGAATCTAGCTTGTGATTAACAGGAATTGGAGTATTGAAAGATGAAGCATTTTTCATAACAAACTTCTTGAGAATATCATCAACATATTTCATTTGATGAATGTAGAAGCCATCTTCCTTTTGATCAACTTGAAGACCCAAAAAGAACGATAACTCCCTCATGCTGTGTTGAAGCAATTCTTGTGACAAGCACTCTGAAGATTGTTTTTACTTATGTATTGTCCTTATGTATTTGTATTTGTATATCAGCATCTGTATGTATTGGTTTATCGAGTTGTAATCATGTTCGTAGGTACTTGTCGTTGTATTCATCTTTGTTAAGTGTTGTGCGCACTTAACAAGTGCGCATGTTGCTTAACCTGCGTACTTAGCAAGTACGCAAGAACATTATATGCGTACTTGCTAAGTACGCAGGAACAAATCCCTGCGCACTTAACAAGTGCGCAGTCAACAAGTTTTGTATAAACAGGATAGGTTGACAGAAGTTAAGTACGCAGACTATTGTGCACTCAGTATTTTTCTCTCTGTAACCTTCAAGTGTTTATAATAGACGAAAGTTTAAAGTGATTCTCTTGTCGGTTTACTTTGTGTTGTTTGATTCTCCACCTAGTCACGGGTATTCTGCACCCGGTCCGACTAGCCAACGCACTTGCATGTGACGATCCGTGACACCCGAGGGACCTACAAGTGGTATCAGAACATTGCTCTTGATTTCGAGTGTTGTGAGTGTGTTTGGAGTATTTTCTACACATCCTACAGAGTTTTTGCAACCAAAAGTGGGTATTTTTGTTGATTTTTGTGATAAATTTGGGGTAGCTCTTGAGCACTAATTTAGAAGCAAAAATCACTCAAAACCCGATTTTTGTTGTGTATTTGAGTGTTTTGAGCATCAAAGGTTGGTTAGAAACGAGTTTCTGACCCTTTGGCTCATTTTTTTTGGTCAATTTTTCGATTTCTTCCATCTCTGGTGAGTTTCCAGTGATCGGAAAAGGTTGGTTAGAGTTGGTGAAAAGGTGACCTGCGTACTTACATTATTTGGCAATAAGTACAGTCTTGCTGCATACTTACCAAGTACGCAAGACCAATCTTGGTGCGTACTTAAGTTATTTCCTGCGTACTCATCATTTACTCCTGCATACTTATCAAGTACGCGTACTTATCAAGTACGCAAGAGCAAATCCTAACTACGCAAGACTACTTCTTTAAGTGCGCAAGGCTAGTTACAAGTGCGCAAGTTTTTGTGACTTTCCTGAAATTTGACTAAGTGTTCACCATGTCAAATCTTCAGAACCTCGGTAACCTTCAGAACTATGACAACGAGATCGGAACCCCACAGAAACCCCCAAAGCTGCTTAATGTAAATGATTATTCAAACTGGAAATCATGCTTTGAACATTATATTTCTTATACCGATTCTTCGTTGTGGATACCCATTCTAAAGGGCTATAAGCATCCCACATACATTTACCTTGATGACGAAGTTCCCAAGCCTATCTCTAAACTTGATGAAGAAGAAAATAAAGTTTATGATAGAGAGAAGAAGGCACACAGATCTATCACTATGGCCTTAACCAGGGAGTTATTCCACAGCTTCAGAGGATATGATAACTCCAAGGATCTCTAGAAGGTGTTACAGAAGAGATTCGAGGGCAATAGTGACATCAAGAAAAGTAAACGGGATCTTCTCAGGAAGCAGTATGAGTGCTTCATATTTCTGGAGAACGAATCCATAGATGAACTCATCTCTAGATTCTATCATCTGCAGACTGAGTTGAAGGCTTTTGACCTTATCTATCCAAATGAGGAATTAGTTGAAAAATTTCTGGATGCTTTTCCACTCAAATTTGAGATGTATACTACCCTGATGAGAGAAAATTCTAAGTTTTATGAGATGACAATTGACGAGGCAATTGGAAAGGTTCAAGCACATGACATGAACCTAAAAAGAAAGGAGAGCTCAGAAAGACCTCAAATACAAGACCCTTCTATGTATTATGGGACGTCTTCTACAACCAAGTCATCGGGCTCTGGAATTGCCCTTTTCTCAGGAAACTCTCATGAGGAAGAAACTGTAAAGGCTTGTGGTGGTCATGCATGCTATGCAGCATCTGGTTCTGGATCTCATCATCAGAACTCCTCAATAAATTCTTCTCCCACATCTTCAGCAAACCAATCAGCAATAACCAAGGTAGCTGAAGATCTTGTGGCTTTATTCTCATCATGCATGCTTGCCTATGAAAACTTCGTTGGCGGTAAGCTAACGGATCCTGAAACCATCGAAGAAGACTTTAATCAAGTGGATCCGGAGGATATGGATATTCAATGGAATATAGCCATGATCTTGAGGAGGGCAAAGCGTTTCCTGAACAGAACTGGCCTAAAGTTCATTGGTGGCCATTCTAATGCTAAGGTTGGTTTTGACAAATCCAAGGCCAAGTGCTACAAGTGTCTGAACTTTGGACACTTTGCTCGTGAATGTCAAAAGGACAGAGCACCGGCTTCGGGATTCACCAGACCTAGCCAAGGAAACAGCCAAGGCTACAACAACTCAAACAACCACAATCAAAGCTAAGGTGGAACGTCCAATGCATTGGTGGCTCAACCGGACAATAGCTTTTATTGGGGTGTTCATCTGGATGATGCTCTTATTGCACAAACTCAGGTTGGTCTCATGGATGAGATTATGGAGATGATGGAAGTTGAGGAGAGGGAAGCTTCTGTGGCTAATCCAGAAGAGTCTACAACTGTTGTTGCCCTTATGGCTATTGGAGAGGCATCATGTTCATCAAATGAGGTAGATTCTAATCTTTTTACTGTTATTTCTTGTTCCAAATGTCTAAGCTTTAAGGTTGAAAACTCTAAGCTTCAAGAAAAAGTCAAACCTCTTCGTATTGCAGCGTTAAGCTACAAGGAAAACGAAAAATGATTTAAAGATTCAATTGAAACGTTGAAGAAAGAAAAACGTGATTATTCACTTAAAATCAGCGATCAACAGTTTCACTTGGATGTTGCATACAAGGGGTTAAAGAAAAGGAACAATGAGATCAATAAACTGTAAAATGAGATCTTGCAGTTGAAATGTACTAACGAGAAGTTGAAAAATTCTCGTTTTGTGGTGGAACACTACGAGTTTGTAGTGAGGCAATTGAATGGCTTAGGGTTGGCTACTAATTCTATTCCTAAACCAGTTAGCGGGAAATTTGTCAACGGCTTAATAGACATTGATTTGTCTTGCCTTGATGAGTCCTCATTTAAGGATGATTCCTCTAACAAGGATGATTCCTCAAGTAAGGCTGACTCTGCATCTAATGAGGAGTTCTTTACTGCTTCTGATGATGGGTCTGAAAGCACCTGCCCTGAAGGAGTAGTATCTGAGGAGTTGTTATGTGAACAGAAAATTAAGAAAAACATTATCACTAATAGTGACAATTATATTTTGACTGAACCCGATATCATTGAATCAAATGATAAATTAAAGGTAATGCTTTATGGGGGGGTATAAACACATTAATCAAGTTAAGAAAGAAGCTTTTTCAGCTCATTATAGGCTTGGTTATAAAGAAAATTTGCAAAAATATTATACTCCCA
Source organism: Smallanthus sonchifolius (assembly GCA_023525975.1). Taxonomy (NCBI): domain Eukaryota; kingdom Viridiplantae; phylum Streptophyta; class Magnoliopsida; order Asterales; family Asteraceae; genus Smallanthus; species Smallanthus sonchifolius. Next base: position 24,243,255 of record CM042046.1, on the reverse strand, counting down.
AAAACCAATCTTTATCGGGTCAAACTCCTGTTCACCAACTAACTCCTCCTGCTCATAATGCTGAGTCATCAAATGCCAGATCTAATGAGCCTTATAGGAGGACTTACACAGAAAAGAGGACTTGCTTTCACTGTGGTATGGTTGGTCACATTTTTGTGAACTGTCCTTCTAAGAACCATGGGAAACGGCCAATTGTTTCACAACCGGCTGTCATCCCTAAGTCACCACCAGTGAAGCTTCCCAAAAGTCTAAAAGCAAGTGTGTTGAAACCACCAGTAAAACCTATGGTTAAGCCAAAGATCACATCTGAGGCTAAACCATCTGTTTCAAGAAAGGGAAAGCATCCTGCTAAACCTTGTGTATCTACCTCTGGTAGTACACCTACTGGTGAGAAACCTGTGGTGAAACTCTCTAAGCCAAAGAAAAGGAGAAGGAACAAGAGGTTGAGAAAGCTTGAACAGCTGACTAAAATTCAATCAGGTGAAGCTTCCACTAGTTCATCGGTTGCTGTTGAATCTAAGTCTACTGTTCCAGTTACGAAAAAGAAGAGATCCTGGAACAACAAAGATAAAAGTTCTCAATCTCCTAGTCCCAATTCTGCTAAAGATTCATCCATTTTTAACAGTCATGACTGTGAGTTAATTGAGGTTGTTTATTTTAAGAAAGACGGACGACCCAAGACCACTATGGGTTGGATCTCCAAATCTAATTAATTCTTTTTGTGACTCGTGCAGGGACATCCGAAGGGTACTATTTCTAATCGTTGGTATGTAGATAGTGGATGGCAACATGGCCCAGCTTCAAGATGTTAAACCATTCAGAGGCGGCTATGCGGCCTTTGCTGGAGAGAAAGGCGGTAGTATCATGTGTCAAGGCGTGGTGTCAAATGGTTGTGTCAGCTTTGACAATGTCAACTATTGCGAGCAGCTGAAGCATAACTTGTTGAGTGTCTCTCAAATGTGCGACAAGGAGTACTCAGTGATGTTTGACAAGAATGAATGCTTGATACTCAAACCTGGTTTTGAGGTTCCTGAAGACTGGATTCTGATGAGAGAGCCAAGGACAAACGACACCTATCAGATTGATATGAGCGTGGCAACAACCACCTCATCAGTTGCTACATGTTTGCTTACCAAAGCGACAGAACTTGACTCTATCTCGTGGCATAGGAAACTCGGACATATTTCTTATCGTAAAATGAATCATCTTGTCCGAAACGGTTTGGTAACCGGTGTTCCTAAGCTGAGATTTACCATTGCAGATGACTGTATGCCTTGTAAAAAGGGCAAACAGCAACGGAAGTCTCACAAGCCCAAGCTCGAAAACTCCATCGATACCCATTTGGAGCTATTACATATGGATTTGTTTGGCCCCATAAGTATCAGGAGTATTGGAGGTAAGTCATTCTGTCTGGTTGTAACTGATGATTTCTCACGTTTTTCTTGGGTGCATTTTTTAGGTACGAAGGACGAAACTGCTGATATTCTTCAATACCTGATCCTGAGCTTGGAATCTCTTTGCAAGTTGAAGGTTAGAATGATAAGGAGCGACAATGGAACTGAGTTCAAGAATAATATGATGGAACTTTTCTGTCTCAAGAAGGAGATCCGTCACGAATTTAGTGCCCCATACACACCTCAGCAGAATGGAGTCGCAGAACTGAAGAACATAACCTTAATTGAGACTGCAAGGACAATGTTGTCAGATGCAAAGCTTCCTGTCACTTTCTAGGCAGAAGCAGTTAATACAGCTTGTCACGTCTTGAACAGAGTTCTGGTTGTGAAGAGGCAAAACAAGACTTGTTATGAGTTGATCAACAATCGACCTCCCAATCTTGACTATCTAGTTCCTTTTGGTAGTCCCTGTTCCTTATTGCTACAATACAAACACCGCAAGTCTAAGTTTCATGCAAAAGCAGTGGAAGGCATCTTCTTAGGATATGTTGCCAACTCGCCTTGCAAAAGAGTACAATATAGGAACTCGTACTATCGAGGAGCGGTTTGAAGTGGATTGTAGTAAGCACAGCATTCCACCAGAACCAACTGGTCCATCTTGGAGTTCTGATTATGATGCGCTATTCAAATCTTTCAATCTTCCAGATTTGTCTGCAAATGATGCCGCAAATGTATATGAATTATTTGGTGACGGTGATGACTCCAGTTTCTCAACACGTGCTACTGTACCGATTGTAACTCCTGATTCCTATGCTGCATCTACATCTGGAACTCTTAATGGTGATAACAGTGAAGATGTTCATGTTGACGGAAATGATGCTCAAGCTAATCCTAACACTTGTGTAGGAAATGAAGCTCCAGCTGATCCAATTAACATTGAATCTTCTTATTCTGGAACACAGGATATGGGGGAGTTAAGCACGAACCTCGATTCAGAAATTCAGGAACCGAATGTACCAGAGATGAGAGTGCATAAGAATCTTCCAATTGACAACATTATTGATGATCCTCATGCCGGTGTTCAAACTCGTCATCGAACCATTGCTGAGAACACTAGTCTCTACTCTGAGATACTTGACACTTGTGTCATGGAAACATGTCTGCATGCTGCATTCGTGTCCCAGTTAGAGCCGAAGAATGTGAAAGAGGCTCTCGCTGACAACTGCTGGATTGAAGCAATGCAAGACGAACTGTCTCAATTCCAAAAGTTGCATGTGTGGGATTTGGTTGACTTGCCAAGGGGCGTACAACCAATTGGCACCAGATGGGTGTTCAAATGCAAGACAGATGATCGTCATGTTGTGGTGAAGAACAAAGCAAGGTTGGTTGTTCAGTGTTTTTATCAACAACCGAAGGAGTCCCATATGATAGCTGTAAAGAGGATTTTCAGATACTTGAAAGGGAAACCCCGATTGGGTATTTGGTACTCTAAGCAGCAGTCTTTTGATTTCAAAGCCTACACTGATTCAGATTATGGCGGTTGTAACCTTGATAGAAAGTCAACTTCTGGTGGATGTCAATTCTTGGGTTGGGAAACAGACTAGTTTCCTGGCAGTGTAAGAAGCAGTCAACGGTTTCTGTCTCAACATGTGAAGCAGAATACATTGCTGCAGCTAGCGGTTGTTCTCAAATATTGTGGATTCAGCAGCAATTGAGAGACTATGGCTTGAACTTCACTGGAACTCCTCTGTTCATTGACAACAATGCCATAATTTCCATCACAAATAACCCGGTGAAACATTCCAAAACTAAACATATTGAAATTCACCATCATTTCATCCATGATTGTGCTGAAAAGCATCTCATTGAACTTGTGAAGGTTCACACGGATGACAATCTTGCTGACCTTTTCACTAAGGCGTTTGACCGATCCCGTTTTGAGCATCTTGTCAACTTGATAGGAATGTTCAATCAAGATTGAAAACTTGTTTTTCTTAAATCAATTCAATTCATGAAAGTTAAATTTTATTTCTCTTAAAATTTCTGTAAAGTTCTTTTAATTTTCAAATATTTTATAAAAATTCAAACAAAATAGAAAATGGAGAAAAATTCAGAGTAATCTTGAGAAAAGAGGAAATGATAGTACATCAGAAATGATCTAAACGCCACAGATTTCTCATATGGGAAATGATTGTGTCATGCTTACTTAATTGTTTAAATTGTTATGTTTTTAATCTGCTTATTTACATGTAATTTGAATTGTCAGTAGGCTGAAGGCATCTTTGAATCATTAGTAGTGTGGAAACTAAATATAGACTACAACTGTGATTTGAACCCATGTATGCATGTGTGCGTGTGTAAAAGAATACAAAAAGATCATTATCAGATAAAGAATGTTAGATTTTGGCAATAATTCTCTTAAGAGACCAGTTTCGGGTTAGGTCGTTAGCACAATTAATGCGATTCATCTCACTGCCCATACTCATAAGTATGCAATGAGAGATTGAATCAAGACATGTCTCTACATCAACAGTGGAGCGTGTATTCACCCTTGAATCACTCCTGATTCATTGAATTCAAATCCAGATAAAAGTTGGATTCCCCTACCCTAATACTCAAACACCATATTCATTATCCTGAATCATCATACCGATATTCAATGAAGAAATCAAATGAAACCAAGACAAATGAATCACTCGATTATGAATCTTATGATTCCTGATAATCCTTATGGATTCTGCTTGATTTTTCCTGTGCTAATTGATGTAGCCTCATTCTGGAAATTTAGAAAATCATTGGGAAAATCTTCGATGCCTTGAGATAGTGCAAGTTACATTACTGTAGCATATCAGTGGGGTACACGTTGTATATCTTATAATTAATACCTTAACACACAAGAACGTGATACAAAGATGCTTATGGTTTCAAATCTTATAGTATTGTCAACTTGAATTACTTGTTTATGTGCTTATTACGTATGAATAAATAGTAATCCATGACATGATCCCATATTCTTTTATGTTTATCTTGTATCGTTTTTGCTATAATTTAGCCTGATATGATCCTCTGCTCGTGTCTTTGAACAAAAATAGTGATAGTGTGTATATACTTGTATATTTCTGTCTAGAAAAGATCAAAAAGATTCTAAGTTTGTGTATAGTTCAATTTTAATCAGAAAAGCCAAAAATATTTATGTTTAACCTTCTTGAATTGACTTTGAATCCTCTTGATTGAATGCTTTTATCTTGTTCATTATTTGACTTGAAATCTTCATAATTTGAGTTGAAAGTTTGAGCACACAAGGGTCTCTGTGTAGTTGATAAGTGCGCATGAGGTAAACCCTGCGTACTTAACAAGTACGCAAGACTTAAGTCATGCGTACTTAGTAAGTACGCAGGAGTTAAGTCCTGCGCACTTAACAAGTACGCACGACCCAAATGTGTTGGGTATATAAACAGTTATTAGAATTTTTATCTAAGTTTCATCTCATTTTATCGTTTTAACACTGTTTGCATCCTCTGCTCGATTTCACTCAAAAGTTTCATGTGTTTCTAATCCGATTTTTCATCCTAATCATAGTTTCATCTTCACCTTACTAACATTTGGTGAGAATCTTGGTCTATTTCATCCGCAAAATCTCTTGTTGAGGGCCGATTTCTTAATTTTCGAGATTAGGGTTTTGGTGTTGAATTTTAAACTGGGTTTTGGGTGTTATTTAAGTGAAATTAAGCCCTAAAACTAGTTCATGTTCATCAATCGAAGTTCTAACATGCTAATCTCGTCCTTGACTGCTCTTGATTTTGGGTTTGACCCCTTGGTGTCTGTGGTTTTGTGTCGGACTGAGGTTAGGTCAAAATGACATGGTTTTAGCTTTGCATTGGTGTTGGTTTTGGTCCCATAAGTCTTAACAGGTTTTTCGACAATGTGGTGACCGATATCATCATCTAAATCATTGAATCTCTTGATCTTGGATTTTGTAAAAGTTCTAAGTGTTAGTTCCTGCGCACTTAGTAAGTACGCAAGAATTAGCTCCTGCGCACTTACTAAGTACGCAAGAACAACATATTGCGTATTTGTTAAATACGTAGGAAGGGCCACTTAGAATTTTTCTAAGTCTAAAATTGAATTCATAGTGCATGCGCTATACCATGTCATGCTTGTTCTATTCCAACGATTATGTTTGATCTAATGTTGTTTCTCTTATGTTCTTGCAGAAATGGCTGATGATGGAGGTGATAAAGAAGGAGGAGATGGTGCTGAAGAGTCAGATTCTGAGGCTACTAAATCTGATTCATCTGACTTTGATGATGCACCAGACCAATCACACCAACGTAGAATGGCGAAGGTACCCCTTCCCGAGCCATCCTCCAAAAGGCAAAGACGAAAGAATTCAGACAATAACTATGTTGCTGAACATGAGACTGAGAGCGCATTAGTCATGCTGGCGTCGGTTTCACAGAGCTCAAATTTGACATAGTCATCTTTGAGCTCACGGATTTTGACCTTGGGGAACCTCTGGTCACGGAGCTCAAATTTGACATAGTCGTCCTTGAGCTCACGGATTTTGACCTTGGGGAACCTCTACTACGACGTTGTTAGACAAATACTACTTGCATACAGATGATAGAGACTAAAGATAACTCCAGAGCTGCTGTCAAGGGGGAGTTTGTTGAAGCATTTCTTGTGACAATCACTCTGAAGCTGTTTACTCTAAAGCTGGGTAGACATCTCCAGAGCTGCTATCAAGGGGGAGTTTATTGAAGCAATTCTTGTGACAAGCACTCTGAAGATTGTTTTTACTTATGTATTGTCCTTATGTATTTGTATTTGTATATCAGCATCTGTATGTATTGGTTTATTGAGTTGTAATCATGTTCGTAGGTACTTGTCGTTGTATTCGTCTTTGTTAAGTGTTGTGCGCACTTAACAAGTGCGCAGGTTGCTTAACCTGCGTACTTAGCAAGTACGCAGGAACATTATTTGCGTACTTGCTAAGTACGCAGGAACAAAGCCCTGCGCACTTAACAAGTGCGCAGTCAACAGGTTTTGTATAAATAGGATAGGTTGACAGAAGTTAAGTACGCAGACTATTATGCACTCAATATTTTTCTCTCTGTAACCTTCAAGTGTTTATAATAGACGAAAGTTTAAAGTGATTCTCTTGTCGTTTTACTTTGTGTTGTTTGATTCTCCACCAAAGGAAGTACGGCTGAGTTTCAAGACTACGAGACTAATAGTTGGGACTAGTCGCATGTCATCTTTCTCAGAGTTTGAGCCTGACACCTCTATTATTACATCAAACAACAATTTAATTGCGATCAAAGAATAAAGGGATTGGATTTGTCCCCGCCTGTCTTGTGACTAGCCAACGCACTTGCATGTGACGATCTGTGACACCCGAGGGACCTACATGCTGCTCATTTCAAACTTCAACTTCATCACTCTTTCAAAGTCTTTACACATATCAACATTCGTCGACCCAAAGATTATGTCATCCACATAGACTTGAACTAGTAAAATATCTCCCCCTGCTTTTCTAATGAAAAGAGTTGAATCAATTTGGCCACGTTCAAATTCATTTTCGAGTAAGTGCACTGATAAAGTTTTGAACCACGCACGAGGAGCCTGATGAAGACCATATAAAGCTTTATCAAGCTTAAAAACCTTTCAGGATACTTGGGATCTTCAAAACCAGGCGGTTGCTTCATGTAAACCTCTTCCTTCACCTTTCCATACAGAAAAGCACTTTTTACATCCAACTGGAAGACTTTGAAACCTTTGAAAGATGCAAAGGCAAGAAACAACCTAATCGCTTCAATCCTCGCAACTGGAGCATAAACTTCCGTGTAATCAACCCTTTCTTGCTGATTAAATACCTAGACAACAAGTCTTGCCTTATTGCGTACCACAACACCATGATCATCACGCTTGCATTTGAATACCCACTTGGTGCCAATAGATCTTGACCCTTTGGGTAACTCAACCAAATCCCAGACATGCAACTTATCAAATTGAGCCAATTCCTCTTGCATGGCCTCAATCCAACAGTCATCATCTAAAGCTTCATCCACATTTTTAGGTTCTGTTTGAGAAATAAAGCAAGCGTGCAAACACGTCTCCAAGATACATGTATCAACAAATTGAGCATACAAACGTGAATTTTCAGCAAGTGTACGATGTCTCGTTTGAACACCCGCATTCAAATCACTAATAATATTGTCAGTGGGATGATTCTTATGCACACGGGATTGAGGTATATCTGAAGCTAGAATAACAGAATCAAGATTTGAAGGCAACTCCCCCTCAATTGATGCCGATGTTGATGAATCATCAACTATGTTCTGTATGTCGTTAGGCGATTCCTAAAACACAACTTCATCATCTTCACTGTCACCATCTTGTGTTGTGACCGAAGTTGTAGCTACATTCGGGGTTAACTTGAGGAGTACCCACAATCGGAATAACCGAACGTGGATCGACAGTTAAATCATCAATGCAGTAGGACTAATAAAACATTTCTGCTTCGGCTGGAGAAACTACAGGAGGAACATTGAAAGACCTGAATAATGCGTCATAATCAAACGCCCAAGAAGGACCTTTTGCATCCTAAGGAATAGAACGGTTATCACAATCAACATGAAACCACTCTTCAATTTGTCATGATTCTTTATTAAAGACCCTTTTGTTATGAGAATTGGCAACGTATCCCAAGAAAATTCCCTCAATTGCCTTAGAGCTGAATTTAGTAGGAACATCGCGAGTCTTCAACAAGGTACATGGATTCCCAAAGGGCAAAAGATACACCAAATTAAGTTTTCGATTGTTTAGCAATTCATAACAAGTCTTGTTGTGTTTCTTCATGGTCAAAACCCTATTGAGAACATGACAAGCTGTATTCACCGCCTCTGCCCAAAATGTGACGGGCAGCTTTGAATCAGATAACATTGTTTGAGCTGTCTCAATAAGATTTCAATTCTTTCACTCAGTAACACCATTTTGTTGAGGAACATAAGGAGCACTAATTCATGATGGATTCCTTTTTGTAAACAAAACAAACCCATATTTCCATTCTTGAACTCTGCTCCATTATCACTCTGAATCCTCTTGACCTTTAATTTGAATAAAGTCTCAAGCCCCACAATCAGGAACTTAAGAATTTCAGTTGTTTCATCCTTCGAAGCAAGAAATTTTACCCAAGAAAATCTTGAATAATCATCGGTCACCACCAAACAATAAGATTTTCCGCCTTCACTTTTGACACTAATAGGTTCGAAGAAATCCATATGCAACAACTCTAAAGGAGTCACGATAGAATTTACCAACTTTGATTGATGATATTTCCTGTGCTGCTTTCCTTTCTTGCATGGAATATAGTCTTCATTCGGATTCAGAAGCTTTCAAAGGAAGACAAGTAGGGACTGACGAAGTTGTCGTCGCTATGCCCATATCTAGCATATGAGTATCATTCTTTAGAGGAGCTCTCATAAGTATCCATTCTTCAGGTATCTCAAAACTAGGCTTCAACACCAAACAATCTAACTTATTAAAGTGAAATGAGAAATCTTTGTCACAAAATTACGAAACAGATAACAGATTGTGTTTGAGCTGCTCCACATAGTTGACTTTCTCAAAGCTCAATCTTCCATTCGACACAGTGCCTTGACCAGAAATATTTCCTCCTTTCTTTCCTGCAAAATCCACATATCCTCCTTGGATTTATTTAACATTTTCCAATAAGTTAAGATTTCCCATCATGTGCCAAGAGCATCCACTATCAATATACCAATGGTTACCGACAGTCCTCCTTGGATTTCCCTGCACACAAACAAGAATGATTAGTTAGTAATAGAGACCCAAGCCATTGTGGTCTTGGGTCGGCCTGACTCATCAAAATAAACAGTTTCTTTCAAAACACCATCAAATCTCTCCTCTATTTTAGGAGATTGTTTCTCAGAAACGAAAACTTGATTCTTTGGTTTCCATTTGGATTGAACCTAAACATTTTCACTCTCTTTTGATGACTCTAAGGTTTCAACATTGTCTTTAACCACAGGTTGTTACAAAAGCTTTCTCAACCTTCTATTTCTTTTTCGTCTTTGTGGTCTTGACAATTTCACTTTTGGTTGTGCAAGTTCACCAGATGAACCAACCTTCTCTATTGTCTTTACTGAATCAGAAGCAATCTTGACAACTGGCTTCTTAACTCCTCTATCCACTTTAGGACTCACATCAACAGATTTTACAACTGACTTCACTGGTGGATTCACAAACGGTCTTGCCAATTTTGGATTCTCTAGACGCTTCCCCAAATTCTTGTGTGGAAAAACTTTCAAAATATGACCAACAACACCACAATGAAAGCAAGTACGTCTTTCTTTGTATACTCGTACATACTTCTCCCTCTGGACCCTTTTTGTGTTGGATGGTGAACACTGTGAAACTCTGTTTGAAGTTTGAACAACCTTTTGATTTTCTTTTTCAACTTTCTTTTTATAAAACTCAAAAGTTGAGACTTTCTCAATCTTGTTGGTTTCTTGAGAATCAAAACCACCACTTATAAAAGGTTTAACTGGTTTATAACTACATTTAGGTTTTGGTTGTTCAACCTTCTCATCAGGTTCAATCAAGATGCATCTATCTCTGGTCACATTTTTCACCACAACTGGTTCCACATACTTACACTCTCTCACAACTCCTTCAGATTTGTTTGGATCAAAAACTTCATCATCAGTTGAATCAACATATATCATATCCTAAGGATTGATATTTAAAACAGTTTTTGGTTCCAAATATTCATCTAATATTTCCTCAGTCAGACAAGGAGTATAATTTTCATTGAAAGGTGGACAATACCCAACACCTCCCCCAATGGCTTTGTCATCAAAAGAAGGACAAAAACCGACACCTCCAACAACCTTTTCACCTGAAGCTTTCTCATTATAATATTCCAACAGAAAACTAGAATTCTTATAACCCTCAAGCTTTCGTAACAACTTTGTTACTTCTATCTATGACATGGCGAGTTCATTTATTTTCTTTTCATACTCCGAGTATGACACATCGAGATGAAAGGCTTGTTCATTAACTTTGATTTGCAAAAAATTAATGTCATCTTTTAAAGATTCAATTTTAGCTTTCAAAATCGTTTCGTTTTCCTTCAAAGTCTGGTTCGATGTGTATATCGCCTTCATGTCATAGATGAGATTCGTGTTGTCATCACACAATCTTGTAATACATTTTAGACAAGAATTAACTTCTTGTACCTATTTAGCATCAGCCATGAATCCATTGCCTTCAGCCAGCATCTCAGCAATTTTTTCTGTAACCTTTCCAGCAGCTCCATCACTAAGCAAATCTTCATTTGAAAACTTTGGTTCTACTTTCTAAGGAACAGACTTTTCACTTTCGGCTATACTCCCAGAATATGTAGAGTCACCATCAGAAGAACTGCTCTCATTTCCATCTTCAGTATGGACTTCGGCCAGAAACGCTTGACTAACATGAGTAACAATATCTTCCAAATGAATACCCCAGTCATATATTTCATCTTGTTGAGACATTAAGGTTGTGCAAGTATTCTGCTTATTCTGATTGCCTTGATTGTTTGAGGAACCTTGATTCTGAGATCTTGGTTTTGTGCATTCCCTAGCAAAATGACAAAACTCTTAAAAATTGTAACACTTGACTTTTGATTTATCCAATCCCATCTTGGTCTTGCTTGATGCTCCAATGAACTTCTTTCCAGTTCTCTTCAAATGATCTTTACCTTGTCTCATCCATAGAGCCATATTCCACTGAATATTCATTTATTTTAAAGCGTCTTTATCCAACTACTTAAAATCCTCTTCAATCATATCTGGATGAGTGATTTTGCCACCAATAAAGTTTTCACATGATGTTAAGAATGAAGCAATCATAGCCATCATATCATCGGCAGCTGAAGAAGACATCTTTGGAGAACAAGAAAGGCCTTCATTCTTATTATTCTTTGAACATCCAGAACTGGAAGTAACAAAACATGCACCATCATTACAAGAGTTTTCCTTTGAACCTCCAGAGACATCTCTAGAAAATAAAGCAACACCACCAGATTTCCTGCGTAGATGTACCTTTACCAAAATAAATTCTTGTGTAACTCCCAATCTCTATATGGATCTTCGAATGAAGACACTATACGAACACGGTATCAAGTCTCACACTTGATAGGCGGAAACTATCAAGTATGGTGATTCAAGAACAAAAACACTCTCGTAATAACTCGTATATTGCTCTAGAGAAATTACAAAGAACACAAACAAAATCGCTTACTTCACATGGTTCTTCCACACGTCTAACTCTCTCAGAAAACGTTTTTCTGGTGGTTAACCTAATTTAGGTTACATAAACATGTATTTATACTAAGCCTAAACAAACTAAGCCCATAATACATGTTCTCGGCCCATGGCCGGCCCAAGACCCAACCCGTGAACCCAGTTCACAGTTACAAATCCTGAATACCCATCTATTCGGTAACACCAACAATTTTATTTATTTGATAAGCATCGGCCTCACATATTCAGACCCAGCAATCTCCCCCTAGGCTGATGCTATCAAATGATCTTTAAAACTCGAATGTAGCACTGTGATCACCACTTCCAACATACAACGTTGTCATCAGAATCTATGGTTGTTGTTGTGGCGTCGATGTTGGTGTAGTTCAAGTTTTCTTTACTCTCAAAGTTCTTTCTTTCTTCTCTTGGAGTTAGATCCTCATGTGGATCCTAATCAACATTTGTTTGATCATCTTGCTAAAAGAGGATGTGAGAGGAGGATTCTCAACAACTCTTTTTTATTCTTTCTCTTTCAAGCAGATTCATAGGTACTTCTCCATGTGTACTTTCATTGTCGGAAGATGAAAACACATCAGGTCTTCTGACTCGAGTACATTTTGTTGTGCTGGTACTTCAAGCTTGTCAGTAATTGACAACATTTCATTCTTCTTCAACCCTGGATCTAGATTTGAAACACATCTCCGAATTCTCATAAATTTTGTAAGCAGACATTTATATGCAACAGGGGGTCCAGTATTCACACGAATACCTAGCACATCCACGTACTGTTAAACCTTTTGAAATTCAAATTCCTTTGATGATAAGTCTTTTAATCCAAGAATGGTCATTTTTTAATAAAGATAAAACAAAAATAAAATAAAATAAACCAAAAAAGCTAAAAACTAAACTATAATAAATTAAGATTAAAGATAAAATTTTGAAATAAAATCTTTTTGTAATTTTCTTAACAAAATGCAACTCAAATTAAACACAATTTTAAACTAACAATTATTAACACAAACTTGTAACAAAGAGTCTTTAGAAAGTTTACAATGGGATCATATCGTTCTATAGGCAGACCAAGGAACATTTTTCAGCATGTATTTCTACTCAGACATGGTTAAGTAGATTGCTAACATACATATCCTTCTAAACTCATGCTTTACCATCAAACCTAAGTTTTACACTGTGATTTAAGTTATCATGTTTTTAGTAGAATTAATTCTGACTTAATGGGTCCCACACGCATATCTCAGAAACCTGTAGTTAAGTGAATGCAAAATTATGTGAATTCTTAATAAACTTTAATGGACCCCACAGCTTATCAGGTAAACCTTCCTTCCTCATGATCTTTTGAGCACCTACATTATAACTAATTGAGCATAACTAGCACGGGTTTATGCAACTTTTCAGGGAATCTCTGACATAATTTGAACAAAACATAGCACTACGGGTTTACATGTTCAAAATCATCAGAGGCTCAGGGTCATAGCACTACGGACTTACATGCCTTGACAAGAGATCCCTTCCCGGTCACATATTCCCAAAAACAAAAAACATTTACAATAATAATATGTACGTCTTTAGACATATCTTTTTGATGTATGGCATTATATATCTTTTGAATTTATTCTTGTAGCACGATATTAACATTGTGTCTTTTTGGTCAGAGATCTGCTTTGCAGATTAGCTTTGCACTATCATTAAGTATCTTTTCACCTATTGCATGTCAATGCATGTCTTTTATCTATATATTATTTACAAACTTGTATCAAGTCAAGCTCGCAACCCCTTTGTGTAGGGTCCCGGTTAGTGCAATCTCAATAGAACAAGGGTTATCCATAGTTCATCAACCTTTAGGTTTAAGTTCTCGATTATTAGCAGGAATGACAAATTACACTAATCTATGAGATGTTCCCCGCTAAAGCCATAATACTATTTTGTTCAAGTGTATCACATGCACAGCCTATCAACATATCCAATATTGATCCTTGCATTTTCAATTTAATACCTTACATGTGTTGATCCTAGCCTTAAGAAACAAACATTCATATCACTTCTCATTTAATTGCAAACTCCTAACTCAAACACAAACAATATTTTTTTGTAATTTTTCTGTTAAATAACCTCAAAAGCAAACTATTTTTGAATTTTTCTTGACTCTAGTAAATTTTAAAAACACTATTTTTGAATTTTTCTCATATCTCCCCTTAAATTTGTGCATTAAAATTAAAAAAAATGTACAAATTTAAACTATAAAGAAAAATCTTTTTGTAGCCATTCTCAAATTTTAAAAACTCATTATTTTCAAAGCATAATGTACCAAAGTAAATTGTACCTTTATTGTTGATCTTACATCCCTTATCTCCTACAAGGAAACATACCATCCGTTAAAGTATTAACGTTATGAAGCAGAGAGATGTCACCCGTCATGTGCCTGGAACAACCCATATCAACATACCAGGCTGGTTATTGACAGTCCTCCTTGGTTGTCCATGCACGAATGAGAAGATCAGTTAGACATAGGTACCCAAGCCATTGTTGACCTGGGCATTCCTGAAGCATCAATGTAAGACACTTCCTGCAAACACATATCATTTTTAGAATCAAGGACAGGTGTTTCCATAACATTTTCCTTAGCCTTCCAGACAGGCTTTGATTGAACAGACGGTTTTGTCTCTTTTGAAACTGAGACTTTAGGTTTCACCGTTTTCTTATTTTGTTTAACTTTTTGTCTTTCAAAATAAGCATGTCTGTTTCTCTTTGCAACATTTCAGTCACCATCAGAAGGCTTAACTTTGCGAGACTAGCTCTTCATTGCCTTTGGCTGGTTAGCCTTCATTGGCTTAGAATAAGTTCTATACCTTGGTGTAGTCCTTTGGTTTTTGTAATAAGGCTCATAAGTACGATGCATGCAATTTCTTGCAATGTGACTGGCTTTGCCACATGTGTAGCATGTCTGCTTCCTAGCATAAGCAGCATATCCCGATCTGTTTGACCATGATGATGATGATCGTGAGTGATAAGATTGATCACATCTTCTCTTTGAGCAACTTGCATACTTCATGTTTTTCTGAGCATGGTCTTGTTCAAACCTCTTATTATGATGATCATACTTTGTATAAAACTAGCTTTGGTGAAGTGCTTAGGTGAAGCACTTGAGGTTTGAACACTGACCCTTGGTTTTTCAACCTGCTTGCTTTTCTCCTTCAGCTTGGACAGGTCCCTGTTGGAATACTTAACAACATTATCAGTGACAGGTTTAACAAATCTAGTTTTTCCATCACTATATGCAGGTAATTTTGAATTTTTAGAAACATTTTTCTAAGCATGCACATAGTGTTTGTTTCTCTAAGAAGCAGTACCCTTAGAGGTATCAGTTTTATTTCTGCAACCAAAAATAACATTAGTTTTATTCTTGCAAAAACAAGTCTCTTCATACTCCTCATTTTCACTATCACATTCCTCAATCTCTACTTTTTCTGCACATGAAGTAGAAGCATCGGAATTGTTCACACATTTAACATTAGAAGTTGATGATTATTTGGATTCATCAGTGCATGACGTGCTACCGGGAGTAAACATGAAGAACTCCCTTACTTGTTCCTCAATTGAGGGAGGAACAGTGGTACAGTTTCCATTGAACGGAGGAGGCACGTTATTATACCCAAGCCCTTTGCTCCCATTACCCGGTTTGTGGATTTGATCTTCAAGAATATCAACAACCTTGCTCGACTGACCAAAGAATTCTACTTTGAATTTTGCTTCATTAAAATTTGATTTTGCCTTTTATAATTCAGTGGTCAATCTAGCAATTTCTTGATTAGCATCAGTAAGCAAACAATATTTATTGCTGAGTTGAGACCTTAGTAATGAAATATCCCTTTTACCAGCATCTATTGCCTCTTTATAATCCTTTTCAGACTTAAGAAACTTCTTTTTGTGATATTTTAGATTTTCATTTTCAAACCTCAAATCATCATTTTCTTTTCTATACATCTCTATCTTATCAATACACAATTTAGAAAAGGGATTAGATGTTATATCAGGTGAAATTGAACCTTAAGATGATGAAGCTTGTCCTGCTACTCCAAATGTAGAAAACATCTTGTTGAAGATATCTTGAACTTTCCCACCAAAAATTTGACTGAAAATCTAATGTTGTCAAATTCTCAGAAACAACTCCGAATAGATGTATAGACGTCCTCTCAAAATTTTGACTAAGGAAAATTTTAAAATATTTGCCCGCCAAAATTTTCACCAAATAAATCAATGTTGTCAAGTTTTCAAAAACAACTCCGAAGATGTATAACCGTCCTCTCAATTTTGTTTTTATTTTTTTTAATATTGTGAACATTTAAAGCCTCGTGAACCTGAAACGAAGCCGTGAAACAGATCAGAGCCGGGAAACCAACTCTAACCGTGAACCAGTGAAATCCCGTGAACCTGAGTAACCAAACCGTGAACTAGTAAATCTTGTGACCTAGCCGTGAACTTGTATAAGACCGTGAACAAGTCTTCTATACCGTAAACAACCAGAGGCCGTGAACACAAGATAAACCGTGAAATCAAATGACTCGTGAACTATCTCCTTGAACCCGTGAAATGGACCCGTGGAACTATCCGCGAACTCCAGTCGTGAACCTATCAAAAATGGTTGATTTCGTTTCCAACAATAGCTCCTAAAATTCTGGCATTTCAAATTTTGAATCCCAGAAATAAGCTTTTCTCTTACTCGTGAAGTCTAACCCGTGAACCACAGTTGTGACAGATTTGGTTTCCAAAATAAGCTCCAATACTTTAGGAATTTCAAATTTTGAAATTTGAACACCTCAATCACCTCCTGAGAACACAATCTCTTCCTTTTACGATTTTAACAAGAACAATCCTCCAAATCAGCAGCAAACCAACAACGATTCCACGAAAAATAACAAGAACTCCTCGATTCTCAGTTGAAAAATATGAAAAATTAACAAAAACACAGCCGATTAGTAACAAAAATCAACCGAAAACTGTAAAACAATACCTCAAATCGTGAATCTTGAATCTTTGATATCCAAAACTGAGCCTTGAATGACTTCAATGGCTCTGATACCAATTGTAAGTCCCAATCTCTACATGGATCTTCGAATGAACACACTAATACGAACACGATATCAAGTTTCACACTTGATAGGCGGAAACTATCAAGTATGGTGATTCAAGAACACATACACTCTCGTAATAACTCGTATATTGCTCCAGAGAAATTACAAAGAACACAAACAAAACCGCTTACTTCACACGGTTCTTCCACACGTCTAACTCTCTCAGAAAATGTTTTTCTAGTGGCTAACCTAATTTAGGTTACATAAACATGTATTTATACTAAGCCTAAACAAACTAAGCCCATAATACATGTTCTCGGCCCATGGCCGGCCCAAGACCCAACCCGTGAACCCAATTCACGGTTACAAATCCCGAATACCCATCTATTTGGTAACACCAACAATTCTATTTATTTGATAAGCGTCAGCCTCACATATTCAGACCCAACAACTTGGATCTTGATAGACTGTGTCTTTCTTCTGCTTGTTCAAATAATAAGATTGAATCTTACCCATTAAGTCTTTAAGACTCAAATCATCAAATCCACTTTGTTTTTCTATAACAATAGTATACATCTCAAAATGAGCTGGTAGTGCAAATAGAAACTTCTCAAGAATCTTCTTGTTCTTGTAAGTGATGTCATTGTTGACCATTTCACTTAAAAGATGATAATATCTTGACATGAGTTCATCCACAGATTCACCATCGAAGTGCTTGAAGACACTAAATTGTTTCTTTAGCAGCTCTCTTCCGCTCTTCTTAATGTAAGTGCTACCCTCACATCTTTTAGCTAGGCCTTCCCAAAGTTCACGAGAAGTCTTAAACTTCTTGAAAGTATGATAGCTGTCAAGTGGTAAACACATGGATAATGCTGCAAGAGCTTTCTTTTCATGATCATACAATTTCTTCTCTTCATCACTAAGAGCTGAGACTGGTTTTGGTGTATCTGATACACCCATATGATGATGAACAAGATGCTCATAGCCCTCACTGATTGGAATCCATAGGCTTGTATCATTGATATTAACATAGTTTTCAAACCGACCTTTCCAATTTGAATAATTTTTTAAATTCATAAGCCTCGGTGGCTTGGTTGGAGTACCAATTTCATTGTCATGATTCAACAGGTGAGTCATGTTAGTCACACTCACATGAGTAGGAGTAGACATCTTGGAGATTTATGAAAAATCCAACACTTAGAAAATTTTGAACAAGTTCTGCCTGCAGCGAACTTAACTAGCGAACTTAACAAGTCCGCCTGAGCTGAATATAGCGAACTTAACAAGTTCGCTCAACAAGTTCGCCCGTAACTGCTCTGAAAAGTTCGCCTGATTCAGCTGAAGAACAAGGAGGAATGTTCTATCACCTAAACGCACGAACTGGACTGGAAATCTTCATATCTTGCAATTTTGAAGGAATTAAGCAATTTCTTTCCTTAGGAATCTTCGAATTATGATCTAGAACGCTTCTATCGGATCAATTTTGGTAAAACAACACAAAAAATGAGGAATTCAATCGAAATTATCTTCAAAAATCGCAATAAACTTCAAGAACACAAGAAACTTCAAAAATCTTCATCTTTTTGTGTAAATTCAATCGAAACAGTGTTAAACAACAATAGCTAATCAAGAGCAAAGGCTCTGATACCACTTATAGGTCCCGGTAGGGTCTACGGATCAATCTTAGTTATAAAACACGCAATACGTACACGAAGTGCAGAATCCTAACGTAAACGCACGTCCCGAATACTCACACACACGATAAGATCACACGCAAGACAAGATATCTTAAAGCTCCTTGTATTATCTCTGTAAACAGTGCGTACAAGTTGTAGTTCCAGAATTACAAAAGTTACAAATGAAACAACTACAGCACTATTTATAGACAACACATCTGATATAGGCGAACTTAGCATGTTCGCCAATTTTAGTTCACCATATCGGGCGAACATGTTAAGTTCGCCTGTTACGAACTTAACATTTACAAGACTAAAACAATACAAAACAGAACATAAAGACTATTATGTTACACAAGATAGTTATCACACTAAAAGTTCCAACAGACTCCCCCTTGACAACAGCTCGGTATTTATCTTCAAGTCTTGTTCTTCCAATTCTTTGGTAATGAGCTCCCTGCACAAATTCCATTCTTTACACAAACATACAACACTCTCTTGTACTGTAACGCCTGCTCTCTACACTCGTCTGTGTACATGATCTCTCTACGTTTCAGCATCTGTTGGTCAGATTTTGAGAAATTCACAAGGTTCATAGCATTAAAGAACTTCACTATAACCTTGCCACTCATATCTTCTATCACTGCTTCACCCGTATAGACATCAACATACCACAATTGAAGATCATTCAAGCAATCATAAGGAATTTGCTTCAGTGGAATCTTCGGTACTGATCTCACAGGTTTGAACTTGTATCTCCAGATCACCTTTTGACTAACTGGATCAACCTCTTTGATTCTCTTACCCTGTTGAGGTTTCAGCATTTTATACTTACCAGATCCACCTTCAATTCTAATGATCTTTGCAATTGAGTCAGCTATGCCATTGTCTGATCTGTTAATCAAGGGCTTTGTTAACAACCTATTGACTTCACATCTTGGCAAAGATTTAAAGTACTTCAGCCTTGGCTTCAGGTACTGAACTCCATCTGACCTTTTCAAGGTAAACAACTTGAACTCAGCTTCATAAAACCAGTTGATAATCATGCCAGAGCATTTTTCCTTGTTTACATATCTTTGTTTTTGGACTGGTGCAGCTGGAGAAACTGGTAGCTTAGTTCTCCAAATTTTCACCATCTCAATCCACTATGCCTTAGTCATTCCAGTATTCTTATACATCTCTGTATCTTCAGGCACACTCTCAGCAGTATCAGGGTTTTGTTTATCCAGATTAGGATCAGACTCTTCAGATTCTGCAACCCCTTCTGACATATCTTCAAGTATTACATCATCTTCAAAGACATCCATATCAATCTATCCGTCAAATCCTTCATAAACAACCTTCTGTTTATCACTTTCCAATTCAACTTCTACAATCTCTCTTTCTTCTAACTCATCCTCACCTGTATCCTCATCATCCGACAACTCATACAAGTCTAATAAGCATTCAATCTTATCTGCTTCATCTATGTCAGAATCTTCAAAGATTGAATTATCCAACATATCAGCATCAACATCTACAGGTTCTTTATCATCTGTGCTAGTTATCATAGTGGATTCAATAATAGTCTCTGACTCCCCCTAAGTGAATGATGTAGGGTTAGTATCAGCGTTTTGACACTCACCCAATCCATCACCAACATCCGGTTCATCATCATCATCCAAATTCTTTTGAATGCCAACACTAAGACAAGCAGACTTATCAGCTGGGACCTTCTCCCCCTAAGCGTCAAGATGCTCTACTAGCTGACTAACAAGAATCTGCATTTCTGCAATCATCTTGTTTTGAGTATTAATAGCTAGAGTACGCTAAGCTTCACTCTCAATCAAGTCATCCACCAGTGTTTGTAGCCCAGAAACCTGTGTTTCTAAGGCATTGATTCTATCATCACGAGGATCTCTTGTAGATGGATCTGCTTCATCAACAACTTTGGAGTATTGAAAGATGAAACATTTGTCATATCAAACTTCTTGAGAATATCAGCAACATATTTTGTTTGATGAATGTAGAAGCCATCTTCCTTTTGAAAAACTTGAAGACCCAAAAAGAACGATAACTCCCCCATGCTGCTACTAATCAAGAGCAAAGGCTCCGATACCACTTGTAGTTCCCGGTAGGGTTTACGGATCAATCTCAATCGTAAAACACGCAATACGTACACGAAGTGTGGAATGCTAACGTATACGCACGTCTCGAATACTCACACACATGGTAAGAACACACGAAAGACAAGATATCATAAAAGCTCCTTGTATTATCTCTGTAAACAGTGCGTACAAGTTGTAGTTCCAGAATTACAGAAGTTACAAATGAAACAACTACAGCACTATTTATAGACAACACATCTGATATAGGCGAACTAGCATGTTTGCCAATTTTAGTTCAGGCAAACTTGTTAAGTTCGCCTCAACCATATCAGGCGAACATGTTAAGTTCGCATGTTACAAACTTAACATTTACAAGACTGAAACAATACAAAACAGAACATAAAGACTATTCTGTTACACAAGCTAGTTATCACACTAAAAGTTCCAACACTTCTCATAGTGGAGGTCTTGGGTTCGAATCCTGGCCACAGCAAAAAAAGGGGTCTGTGGCCAGGTCAGGGGGTTTACCCAGTTGGGGGGTTCCTCCTGTGGTAGGATGCCCTAGATGTTCTAGGTGGTGCCTCGGGGAAACCCAATTATCCATGAATATCTTAGTGTTGCTGTTCAAAAAAAAGTTAATTTATCGAACTCAATAATTTATGAAATTATTACCACACTCAAATAAGTGTATTGGTTCTATAGAAATATATGGATCATAATTTATAAAGGGGTATAAGGGTTTCAAACAAAAATCATAACACAAATAGGTTAATAGCTTCGGTTTTGTCGGATAGGTCTTGGGAAACTTGACGGTTAGTGTAACATCCCAAAAATAATAAAACGAATAAATATAGCGAGACCGGTGATTAAGTCGGAATATTCAAACAAAAGGGAGCGGGCTTGGGCTCTGCTTCAATGGGCCGAGAGAAGCCCAGGTATATAAGAGGCAAGGCAGCCCTCTTCTCTGCTCATTCCCCACTCACGCAACTTCTAGAGAGAGAAAGGAGAGCTCAGGTCTAGAGAGAGAAAGTGACGGATCGACTCAGGAATTCAGGAGAACGTTGATGCAGTGCTCGTGATCATCTCCTCCGAATCAGAAATCCAATCCAGGTAAGCGTTCGATCATAATCTAAGTTTTTATGATCTTTTTTTAAGGATTTTCGGGTTTTGGCTAAAAAGGTAACGATTTTGCGGATGAAACTTGAAAATGAGCTTAGGTATAGCATCTAGAATGAAAACCGAACGTTTTGAACTAAGAAAATTGAGATATTGACTCGATCAGACTCGCATGCAAAAACTTCAGATTTTTGGGAAAACGATATGTGCAGACCCATCGAAACTACTCAGTTTCGATATGTGCAAACCCATCGAAACTAGTCAGTTTCGATATGTGCAGACCCATCGAAACTACTCAGTTTCGATATGTGCAGACCCATCGAAACTACTGAGTTTCGATATGTGCAGACCCATCGAAACTACTCAGTTTCGATATGTGCAGACCCAGAATACTAAGAACATAGTTTCGATATAAGCCCACGATCCGAAGCTAAGATTACACCTAACTTACTTATCGAAACTACCAAGTTTCGACATAAGCAACCAATCGAAACTACCAAGTTTCGACATAAGCAACCTATCGAAACTATCAAGTTTCGATATAAGCAAATCCATCGAAACTACTAGGTCCAAGCATAGTAATGTCTAGTGTCATCTAGGAGCACTACCTTACGAGTATGACTTTATTATACAGACCGTCAGTGACATTAGTGACGCTCAGTAGCCAGCTAAGAGTATTTCAGAAACTACTCATCAGGTGAGTTCTATGTGCCCCCTTCTATGTTATGTGCAAACCTTATTAAATGTTTTGGTGCTGAAATGTATACACTAAATGAATAAATGATATGAATGCTAATGTGATCATACGTGATGTATTAATATATATTTTATATATATATAAGAGAATGAATTATGAACAAAGAATGAAACGTATGTTTACAAAGAATGAAGGAAAGAATGGCATAACGTAAATAAACGAAATCTTGCTTTATAATTATTTATATTGCATGTTATGAATGTAAGTATACGTTATGGACGGAAACGAAGCTAACGGCTACTTCTGTAGACGGACGACCACATGACTATTTTGCAACCGGGAAAGATACGTTCCTAGCAAGCTAGGACGTACAAAAAGCATAAAAGGGCGGTCGAAGTAAATGCTAAAATAGTATAACGGTTGCATAAACAATAGTTCGCGTGGGAAACGGATGCCTTAGGGCAGACGGGCGAATATGACGGACTACGACGGTAGGACGGTAAAGAAGGACGGCCGAAGGTTGGCCGGACCAAAGTTAAGGAGGACGGTTTCTAGGACCGGACGAGTAAAAGGGCTACGACGGTAGCTCAAGGGCGTATGTCTTTGTGATATACGTACCGTAAGATGGGTTGATCACCCTTATGTGTATGACCAATGAAAGTTAAGGAAAGAAAAGGTGAATACATATCTATGTAATCACATAAGAATGAAGAAAGAAAAGTAAAAGCTATGAATACGTATTTGTAGAAATGTATGTATATAATTATGTATACTTATAAAGAAAAGAATGATCATACTTAATAGTTTTAAACTAGAACTCACCAGCGTTAGCTGACTTTTAGTATACATTTCAGGTACAGAAAGGAAGGGTCGTGCGAAGGCGTGAAGGTTACCCGGCACAAGACTGACATCTCATATTTATATATGTTAAGACAAATGTTATGTATTTAATTTTAAAAGACTTCCGCTGTTATGTCATGTCATGTTACGTTATGTAATGAATGAATTCGAATGTTTTAAACTTAAGCTCAGTGATTATGACTATGTTTATGAGTAAATCCAACAAGTGAGGTCACCCCGGGTTTGGGGCCTTACAAGTTGGTATCAGAGCCATAGTTTGAGAGATTCAGACATCCCTAAATGTCTGGACTTAAACTGATTATGGGACCAACGCACAGATGTCAGTCATGGGTAACCAACGCCAACGCTAGCACAGTAAGTAAGTACTATAGTTAATACACTTGGATAAGAATAGATACCTTAACTTAGAACACATAGATATCAATGTCACAACCGATTTGAAGAGTTCTGAACCCAAAAAGCAATGCAAATTAGTAATCACAAACCGGTCACTGTAATTAATAATTTACCTTGCTCGTACTGTTCTAAACTATGATCTGAAGGAGTGGCATTGATGTATTCCCTTTATAACTATCAGGAAACTAGGAACTATGGCTGGTGGAGAAAGAACAGGACGCCGAGGCGGTCGCACTGGCCGAGTAGGTAGACCTCCGTTGAATCGAAGACTTGAAGAGGAAGAGAGTGTGCACGCAGAACCCACTGAGAGTGTGCACGAAACAGATGTGACCCCAACTGGGAACGACAATCAAGGGACTATACAGTTGGAACCCGAGGTCAGGGATGCTATAGCCCGTGAAGTTGTGCTCACTTTAAAGAATGTGTTGCCTGACTTGCTGTCTGAAGCCTTAAAGAAAATCAAGGAAGACGACGAAGGTAACCACGAGGAAAAAGTATATGACAGCGACGGGGATGAAATAAAGATGGGATCAAGCAATAGGGGGTGCACTTATAAAGGTTTCAAGGACGGAGACCCACCCAAATTTGACGGGAACAAGGACTCGGTGGCCACCCTCGAGTGGGTCAAGAGGATGAACGCTGTCATCAACATCAGCGAGTGTCGACCAGACCAAGCTGTTAAGTACGTTGCTCATTCTTTCACCAACGAAGCACTAAGTTGGTGGAGGAACATTCAAAGAACTAAGTCACCCAATGCTATCAACAAGATGACATGGGAAGACTTGAAAAAGCTCATAATTCAAAAGTTCTACCCACAGAATGAGATTGATCGTGTGGAGAACAAGTTCCTGAACTTCAAGGCTGGCAACAAGACTCATCGCCAGTATACATCAAGATTCAATGAATTGGCTCAACTAGTGCCACACCTGGTGGAAACTAAAGATCGTTTGATCAAGTATTATGTTAAGGGATTGCCACAACGGGTCCGCGTTCATGTAAAAGCTAACCTACCCTCGAACTTCGAGTCGACAGTGAATCTGAGCGGAATCGTCTATGACGATTATGCCAATGAGGACCCACCAACAGAGACCCAAAAGAGAAAGTGGGAGAACCCGTCTAGAGGCACCGGAAGAGGGAACGTAACAACTGAAACTAAGAAGCCAAGGTCGGATGAATATGAAACATGTAAGAAATGTGGAAGGCAACATCATGGCGAATGTAAAATCGGCACCACCACATGCTATAAGTGCGGGAAGCCGGGGCACTTCTCTCGAGAATGTGTAAGAAACGTCAAGTGCCAAGTATGTGGATTGTTTGGACATCTGACAAAGAACTGCCGGAAAGCCGACCAATCTGGTTCGGGAAAAGAGAGGGAAAAGGAACAGCCGCAGGCTAGGACTCGAGCCTATGCACTGACTGAGGAAGAAGCAAGAGGAAACCCTGATGTTGTGTCAAGTACGTTTCTAGTAAATGATGAAAATGCTGCTATTTTATTTGACTCTGGTGCTAGTAAAAGCTTCATATCAAATGCATTTAGCCGAAAACTGGATTGCACTATCAACACCATAGCGAAGGCCTTTAGCGTACAAACTGCCGTGGGTAAAAATTCGGCAGTATTCCAAGTAACAGAGGATTGTATCGTAGAAATAGAGGGCCATAAGTTTCCTTCTAGATTATTCCTTCTCACCTTAGGAGGATTCAATATAGTATTGGGTATGGATTGGTTGGCTGCCAACGAAGCTCAAATCATATGTAAACGTAAGAGGATACACCTCAAAGCTCATAGCGGAAGTCCAATTACGGTTTATGGGGATTGGAATTGCACAATGCCAAACGTCATTTCGATGATAAAGGCTGAAAGTTACATGAGGCGCTGTTGCGAAGCTTATCTGCAATATGTTATTGACGATAGAATGAAAACGAAAGCACTCAAAAATGTACCCGTGGTGTGCAACTTTCCGGAAGTATTCCCTGAGGATCTACCTGGGTTGCCACCCGATCGGGAAATAGAATTTCAGATTGATTTACTGCTAGGAGCCGAGCCCGTTGCCAAAGCCCCTACCGATTGGCTCCTTCAGAAATGAAAGAATTGATGTTTCAACTACAGGAATTAACAGAAAAAGGATTTAAAGAAGAAAGACGGCAGCATGCGCATGTGCATTGACTACCGTGAACTGAACAAGAGGACAGTAAAGAACAAATACCCGCTGCCTAGAATAGACGACCTTTTTGATCAACTGCAAGGTGCGAGTTGGTTCTCAAAGATCGATCTTAGGTCGGGTTACCATTAGTTGAGAGTAAAAGAAGAAGACGTACCAAAGACCGCGTTTCGCACGCGTTATGGGCATTATGAGTTTCTCGTGATGTCCTTCGGATTGACCAACGCACCAGCAGCATTCATGGATTTGATGAATAGAGTATGTCGACCAATGTTGGATCGATCAGTGATAGTTTTTATAGACGACATACTGGTATATTCGAAAAGTAGGGTGATCACCACTATCACCTAAGAGAGGTCCTGGAGGTGCTAAAGCAGGAAAAGTTGTACGCAAAATTCTTCAAATGCGTATTCTGGCTTAGGGAAGTCCAATTCCTAGGTCATGTAATAAACCCAAACGGAATCATGGTGGATCCTGCGAAGATCGAGACAGTAAAGGAATGGAACGTTCTGAAGACACCAACAGAGATACGAAGTTTTCTGGGATTGGCAGGCTACTATCGAAGATTCATTCAAGATTTTTCAAGAATAGCCTTGCCACTTACTAAGTTGACACGGAAGGAAGTGAAGTATGAATGGGGTCAAACCCAAAAAAACGCGTTTGAAGAACTTAAGGCACAATTAACCCAAGCTCCAGTCTTAACTCTCCCTGAGGGAAATGAAGACTTGGTAGTCTATTCTGACGCTTCGGGGCAGGGTTTGGGGTGCGTACTTATGCAACGAGGAAAGGTAATTGCTTACGCCTCGTGGCAACTAAAAATTCACGAGGCTAACTACCCAACACACGATCTAGAGTTAGCAGCGGTAGTTTTCGCGTTGAAAATATGGAGGCACTATCTGTATGGAGTCAAATGCACCATTTACTCTGATCACAAAAGCCTGAAGTACTTTTTCGAGCAAAAGGAAATAAACATGAGACAAAGGAGGTGGTTAGAGCTACTGAAGGACTATGACTGTGAGATATTGTACCATCCAGGCAAGGCAAACGTGGTGGCTGACGCTTTAAGTAGAAAGGAAGAATCGACACCTATCCGAATCAAAGCGTGTCAGCTAATTATAACGCCAGATTTG
Source organism: Smallanthus sonchifolius (assembly GCA_023525975.1). Taxonomy (NCBI): domain Eukaryota; kingdom Viridiplantae; phylum Streptophyta; class Magnoliopsida; order Asterales; family Asteraceae; genus Smallanthus; species Smallanthus sonchifolius. Next base: position 24,216,342 of record CM042046.1, on the reverse strand, counting down.
ATGAGTGAAATATCAAAGGCGCAAGATGAAGCACTATCAGAGAGAAATATAAAACGGGAAAGAATAGTAGGACAACAAGGGAATTTAGATGCAAATGCATACGGTGTACGAACTAGGTTTGGCCGGATATGGATACCTAAGATTGGCGAGCTTAGAGCCAAAATACTCGATGAGGCCCATAAGTCTCGTTATTCTATCCACCCCGGGACAAACAAAATGTATCAAGACTTGAAGAAGGAGTACTGGTGGCCGGGCATGAAGAATGATGTGACTGAATACGTTAACAAGTGCTTGATGTGTTCACTAGTTAAAGCCGAGCACCAGAAACCATGCGGTAAAATGCAACCCTTACCAATACCGGAATGGAAGTGGGAGGAGATCACGATGGACTTCATTACCAAGCTACCGCGAACAGCTAAAGGCAATGATACCATTTGGGTGATCGTCGACCGCTTGACGAAAAGTGCTCACTTCTTGCCAATACGTGAGACTTCTTCGTCAGAAAGACTAGCAGAAATATTTATCAAGGAAGTTGTGAGTAGACATGGTATGCCGTTGTCGATTGTGTCCGACAGGGATACTAGATTCACGTCAAGGTTTTGGAAGAAGTTCAATGAAGCAATGGGCACTAGACTGAACATCAGCACCGCTTACCACCCCCAAACCGATGGACAATCAGAAAGGACCATTCAGACCTTGGAGGACATGCTCCGGACCTGTATCATTGACTTCGGTGGGAGCTGGGACAACCATCTACCATTGGCAGAATTTTCATATAACAACAGCTATCACTCGACTATTGGCATGCCGCCATTCGAAATGTTGTATGGGAGGAAATGTAGGACCCCGGTTTGTTGGGGGAAAATTGGACAAAAGGATTTCGCAAGTCTCGAAGTGGTCAAGGCTACTTCCGAGAAGTTTGATCAAATCAAGGCTCGAATGAAAGCCGCAAAGGACAGACATAAATCATACGCGGATAAGAGAAGAAGGGATTTAGAGTTTCAAGTGGGGGACGTGGTACTGTTAAAGGTATCACCGTGGAAAGGAATCATTCGATTCAGAAAACGTGGCAAACTAAGTCCAAGGTTTGTCGGACCTTTCAAAATTTTAGCGAGAGTGGGTCAAGTTGCTTACAGACTCGACCTACTCGTTGAGCTTAGTGGAATACACCCTACGTTCCACGTGTCGTACTTACGCAAGTGCCTAGCTGACGACACAGATCACATACCTTACGACGAGATCGAAGTGGATAACAGTCTAAATTATGTAGAGGAACCAATAGCCATTCTTGACCGAGCTGAGAAACGACTACGCAATAAGTCAATCCCATTAGTAAAAGTACAATGGAAACACAGAAAGGGTTCAGAAGCTACTTGGGAAAAAGAAGACGAAATGAGAGGACTATATCCCCAGCTGTTTAACGATTAGCAGGTTTCGAGGACGAAACTTTTCTAAGGAGGGTAGACTTTGTAACATCCCAAAAATAATAAAACGAATAAATATAGCGAGACCGGTGATTTAGTCGGAATATTCAAACAAAAGGGAGCGGGCTTGGGCTCGGCTTCAATGGGCCGAGGGAAGCCCAGGTATATAAGAGGCAAGGCAGCCCTCTTCTCTGCTCATTCCCCACTCACGCAACTTCTAGAGAGAGAAAGGAGAGCTCGGGTCTAGAGAGAGAAAGTGGATCGACTAGGGAATTCAGGAGAACGTTGCTGCTGTGCTCGTGATCATCTCCTCCGAATCAGAAATCCAATCCAGGTAAGCGTTCGATCATAATCTGAGTTTTTATGATCTTTTTTTTTAGGATTTTCGGGTTTTGGCTAAAAGGTAATGATTTTGCGGATGAAACTTGAAAATGAGCTTAGGTATAGCATCTAGAATGAAAACCGAACATTTTGATCTAAGAAAATTGAGATATTGACTCGATCAAACTCGCATGCAAAAACTGCAGATTTTTAGGAAGACGATATGTGCAGACCCATCGAAACTACTCAGTTTCGATATGTGCAGACCCATCGAAACTACTTAGTTTCGATATGTGTAGACCCATCGAAACTACTCAGTTTCGATATGTGCAGACCCATCGAAACTACTGAGTTTAGATATGTGCAGACCCATCGAAACTACTCAGTTTCGATATGTGCAGACCCATCAAAACTACTCAGTTTCGATATGTGCAGACCCAGAATACTAAGAACATAGTTTCAATATGAGCCCACGATCCGAAGCTAAGATTACACCTAACTTACTTATCGAAACTACCAAGTTTTGACATAAGCAACCTATCGAAACTACCAAGTTTCGACATAAGCAACCTATCGAAACTATCAAGTTTCGATATAAGCAAATCCATCGAAACTACTAGGTCCAAGCATAGTAATGTCTAGTGTCATCTAGGAGCACTACCTTACGAGTATGACTTTATTATACAGACCGTCAGTGACATTAGTGACGCTCAGTAGCCAGCTAAGAGTATTTCAGAAACTACTCATCAGGTGAGTTCTATGTGCCCCCTTCTATGTTATGTGCAAACCTTATTAAATGTTTTGGGGCTGAAATGTATACACTAAATGAATAAATGATATGAATGCTAATGTGATCATACGTGATGTATTAATATATATTTTATATATATATATAAGAGAATGAATTATGAACAAAGAATGAAACGTATGTTTACAAAGAATGAAGGAAAGAATGGCATAACGTAAATAAACGAAATCTTGCTTTATAATTATTTATATTGCATGTTATGAATGTAAGTATACGTTATGGACGGAAACGAAGCTAACGGCTACTTCTGTAGACGGACGACCACGTGACTATTTTGCAACCGGGAAAGATACGTTCCTAGCAAGCTAGGACGTACAAAAAGCATAAAAGGGCGGTCGAAGTAAATGCTAAAATAGTATAACGGTTGCATAAACAATAGTTCGCGTGGGAAACGGATGCCTTAGGGCAGACGGGCGAATATGACGGACTACGACTGTAGGACGGTAAAGAAGGACGGCCGAAGGTTGGCCGGACCAAAGTTAAGGCGGACGGTTTCTAGGACCGGACGAGTAAAAGGGCTACGACGGTAGCTCAAGGGCGTATGTCTTTGTGATATACGTACCGTAAGATGGGTTGATCACCCTTATGTGTATGACCAATGAAAGTTAAGGAAAGAAAAGGTGAATACATATCTATGTAATCACATAAGAATGAAGAAAGAAAAGTAAAAGCTATGAATATGTATTTGTAGAAATGTATGTATATAATTATGTATACTTATAAAGAAAAGAATGATCATACTTAATAGTTTTAAACTAGAACTCACCAGCGTTAGCTGACTTTTAGTATACATTTCAGGTACAGAAAGGAAGGGTCGTGCGAAGGCGTGAAGGTTACCCGGCACAAGACTGACATCTCATATTTATATATGTTAAGACAAATGTTATGTACTTAATTTTAAAAGACTTCCGCTGTTATGTCATGTCATGTTACGTTATGTAATGAATGAATTCGAATGTTTTAAATTTAAGCTTAGTGATTATGACTATGTTTATGAGTAAATCCAACAAGTGAGGTCACCCCGGGTTTGGGGCCTTACAGTTAGGGGGTCAAAATGTTGATTTCGTCATAAGAGGCTATATCGGTTTTATTACCAACACAAAATGCTAATTTTAGAAAAAAGAGTCAAATCATTTGGACCATTTTTGAGTGAGTTATGACCTATACAACTTGACCTTATAATTCTGTTCAAACATTTCAGCTTTAACCCCTTTTCTTGTATCGACCTTTTGGGGTATCAAATCCCCACCAAAAATCATGAAATTACTTGCGATGGATAGAGGACTCTTTAAACTTAATTTTAGACTCAAGAAACGTCCATTTTAATTAGTTTTGACCGAGATATGACTCCCTAAATTTGGCTAAAAATTTTGCCAGCAACAATGTGTATAAATGGCGACTTTTTCTTTGAACAATCCATTACTTGGGTGAACCTCCTACATAAAACAACTAGTAGGTTCAATAAAATTAAGACTTAGTATGATGATACTCACTTAAAGAAGGCAAGGAGAAGGTAGAATGAGAGATTGGAGCTTGGATTCTTGTAAGAACAACTTAAAACTCCTAAATCACATGGAAGAGCACTTGATCTTCACTTGAAATTGCAAGATATTTGTGTGTGTGTTTTTTGGTTCTAGGGAGTGAGAAAAGAGAGAGGGAGCGAAGAATTTAGATGAGGATGGTGTTGTGTCTTCCAATTAAGAACAACATGAGGTTATTTAATATAAAAATAAAAATACAATAATGTGTAGGGAAAATTAGATTTCAAACTTTATATTGGAATTCAAATTAAGTAATAATTATAATTCAAATTTTATATTATTTTTTTAAAAAAAAACAACAACATTAACATAAATAGATATTAAAATTCAAACTTACTTAAAATATAAAAAACTAAAATGATTTAGTGAGAAAAATTATGGTGTTGTCATGTGGCATTAAGTGGAATTATTTATTAGAAGTAGGATATATATATATATATATATATATGGTTGGGATCAAATGATAACCACATATTTATTTGATAACTATGATAACCACCCTCCAACCAATCACATAATTGATAATTATATATTTTTTTTTCAATTCTCAAAAGGGTACTTTAGTAAACATACAACCCATTTATTTAGGAAATTAAATAGCTTTTGATTAACTTTCCTAGTTATACTCATTTCTCTCTCTAACAAAATTAAATGCCTTGATTTCAGAGTTTTTAGCCTTCGAGATTAGTCTAACTGTCTAGTAAAACAAAACTAACAGTGTTTTATATAAAGGTTAGAGAATTGACAGTCCATTATATGTAAATTTTTAAAATGAAATTTTAATTTGAGGTTATTTAAAAAAGAATACCTTAAGTATATATTATTTACTAAAACAAATGTGTTTTTTTCTTTCTGTTGTTTTCTAAAGATTTAGTTATGTATTCAATACTGTTCACTACATTTCCTATTTTCATTTCCATGGAGTTTTATGTCACACCCCGACCGATGGCGGAATCATCGGGGTGTGACAGATTGGTATCAGAGCCTTGGTTATAGGGAATTAGGTTATTAGACACCTCGACCTAGACTATAACTTTAGGACACCCACTTATGCCATGCTTCATGTTTATATGATTATGTGCTACATGTTATGTGTTACATGCTATGTGTTACATGTTCTTTATGATTATTTGTTATTTTATTTTTGATACCTTACTTATTAAAAATTCATGACTTATTAAAATATACTTAAATAATAATTAAATAAACAATATCCCTACCTATACCCTAAAGCCTCATAATCTTCTTCCCTATTTCTCTATCATCACTATCTAGGCATGTGGAAACTCCATGGATCTAAATCTATAAAATTTCTTTACTTCCTCGTTAAGGCTTTTAAACTTTGTTAATTATTTGAGGACACGTGCAATCTGGAAGGGTGACACCTGTATTCTGGGTTTTCTGTCTAGGAAAGCATTTCGCATAAATCCCAATCAACCGAGGGACCCGTATGCTTTCCTGGGAATTCCCGGGATGAGTGTTTACTTATAGGCTAAAGCATGTCTCCTTGAAAATTATATGAGTTTAATTAACCTTAATGTGTCATAGTATTCAAGTGATTATATCACTATTTGAGTACAATCCAAACTATGATTAACTATTTTATTTCATTATCTTGTCCTTTTTAATCCAAGCAATTCTCATAAGTTCTTACATATTTTCTTGTGTTATGCAAATCTGTAGAATGCCTCCTCGTCGTGCTCACGTGGCCAACACCAACACCGACATCGCTACTATCCTTGCACAACTCGTGACTCAACTCACTCAAGCTAATGGTACCGCAAATGGTAACCATGGGGCTAATGGTGGTAATGGTGGAAATGATGGTGCCAACCCATCTCAATGCACCTTCAAACACTTCAACTCGTGCAATCCCCTCAAGTTCTATGGTACCGAAGGAGCTACGGGACTTCTACAATGGTTCGAAAGTATTGAGAATACCTTTCTCAATAGTGACTGTCCTAACAACCTTCGTGTTCGACATGCCACAAGTGTCTTACAAAAACGGGACTCACATGGTGGAATGGAGAGAAAAGAAATAGAGGCGTAGATGTAGCAATGGCGTTACCTTGGGATGAGGTTAAAAGGCTAATGACCGAGGAATTCTGCCCTCGAAATGAAGTGAAGAAACTCGAAGCTGAATTTTGGGATCTTGCCCAAGATAGTGGAGAAAGCTTGGCATATACAACTCGGTTTCACGAGTTAAGTCTTCTCGTGCCCCACATGGTCACTCCTTTGTCCCGCTGCATTGAAAAGTATATTGGGGGACTACCTAGGCAAATTCAAGATACTGTCCTAGGAAGAAATCCTGCAACACTTGAGGATGCGATCCGTTTGTCCGCTACCTTAACCGATAATCATGTGAAGGCGGGGACTCTTACTAAAAAGGGCACCAAGAAAGTTTCTGACACCATAACCCCTCCTACCCACATCAAAGAAGCCACATCTGAACCCTCTCGCAATAATAGAAAGAGAAAGACTAGAAATTTTGCTGTGGTCACTCCTGCTATTCCTGTTAACCAAGCTGCACCTATGGTTCAAGCACCGGCCAAAAAGCCATATGTTGGAATCTACCCACTTTGTGCCACCTGCAACTACCATCATCCCCAAAGCATCCTATGTCGCCTTTGCACTCATTGTGGGAGATATGGCCATACGGTCAATGTTTGTAGGGCCAAAGCTCTTGCGGGCCAAGTCAACCCACCAAACCAAACCAACACCCAAGTGACTAATCAAGGTGCTCCCGCTATTGCAAATGGGCGTGCATGTTATGAATGTGGCAACCCGAACCATTTCCGTGATCAATGCCTAAGGTTGGTCAATGCTAGACAAGGTGGAGCTCGTGGGCGTGCTTTCAACATAAACGTCAATGAAGCTCAAGCCAACAATGATGTGGTCAATGGTACGTTCCTTGTAAATAGTCAATATGCCTCCATTTTATTTGATACCGGTGCAGATAAAAGTTTTGTGTCACTAAATTTTGAACCCTTACTTGCAAAGACACGATCCCAATTAGAGAAAACCTTCACTGTCGAAGTAGCAAATGGTGATTCACTTACAATTGAGTCTGTTATCTATGACTGCTCTCTAGAACTTAATGAACATACATTCCCAATCAATATTGTACCAATGCCATTAGGAAGTTTTGATATCATCATAGGCATGGATTGACTATCAAATCATCATGCCGAAGTCATCTGTTTCGAGAAGTGCATCCGAATACCTCTACCATCAGGAGAAACGTTAAGAGTCTTTGGTGAAAAGCCTTGTAAAGGACTTAAATTAATGTCATGCACTACCGCTCAAAAGTACTTACGAAAGAAGTACATAGCCTTCTTAGCTCATATTGTTCAAAAGGATGTCAAAGAGAAGAGTATACAAGACATTCCCATCATTCGGGATTTTCCCGAAGTGTTTCCCGAAGATCTATCCGGTCTTCCACCCGTTCATCAAGTAGAATTTCGCATTGATCTTATGCCCGGAGCTAACCCCGTGGCTAGAGCTCCTTACCGTCTTGCACCTTCTGAAATGAAAGAACTTGCAAGTCAACTTCAAGAGCTCTCCGACAAGGGATTCATTCGTCCAAGTCATTCACCGTGGGGTGCACCCGTCTTGTTCGTCAAAAAGAAAGATGGATCATTCCGCATATGTATTGACTACCGCGAACTCAACAAACTTACCATCAAGAACCGTTACCCTTTGCCTAGAATTGATGACCTCTTTGATCAACTTCAAGGTTCTACTTGCTTCTCGAAGATTGATCTTCGATCCGGTTATCATCAACTCCATGTGCAAGAAGACGATATTCCAAAGACTGCCTTCCAAACAAGGTATGGTCATTACGAGTTCATGGTTAGGCCTTTTGGACTAACCAATGCACCCGCAGTTTTCATGGACCTCATGAATCGTGTGTGCAAACCGTACCTTGATAAGTTCATAATCGTTTTCATCGATGACATTTTAATCTATTCCAAGACTAAAGCTGACCACGAGCAACATCTTAGACTGGTTTTGGATCTCTTGAGGAAGGAACAACTATATGCCAAATTCTCCAAATGTGAATTTTGGCTAAAGGAAGTTCAATTTCTTGGTCACATCGTCAACGACAAGGGTATTCATGTTGACCCTGCTAAGATCGAAACGGTTAAAAATTGGAATGCCCCGAAGACCCCCACCGAAGTTCGTTCATTTCTTGGTCTTGCGGGATATTATCGTCGATTCATTTTAAAACTTCTCTAAGATTGCTGTCCCTCTTACCGCTTTAACCCACAAGGGTAAAACTTATGAATGGGGACCAAAACAAGAAGAAGCTTTCCAAACTCTCAAGCAAAAGTTGTGCAATGCTCCTATCTTGACTCTCCCTGATGGGAATGATGATCTAGTTGTCTACTGTGATGCTTCCAACCAAGGTCTCGGTTGTGTCCTCATGCAACGAGGCAAAGTAATCGTCTACGCATCAAGACAACTTAAGATTCATGAGAAAAATTATACAACGCACGATCTCGAGTTGGGTGCGGTTGTATTTGCACTGAATATTTGGAGACATTACCTCTATGGCACGAAATGCGTGGTGTTCACCGACCACAAAAGTCTCCAACACATCTTCAACCAAAAAGAACTCAATATGAGACAACGACGTTGGGTTGAACTCCTTAACGACTATGACTGCGAGATTCGTTACCATCCCGGTAAAGCGAATGTTGTAGCCGACGCTTTGAGTCGAAAGGATCATGTCATGCTTCAATGTGTCCGAATTCAAACCGACATTCAAAATCGCATCCTAGAAGCTCAACATGTCTCAGTCACCGAGGGTAACATGTATGAGGAAATGTCGTGTGGTGTTGAACTCCTGCTTGAATCAACACCCAAGGGCTTACTGTATTACTTGAACCGTATTTGGGTCCCCGATCGCGATGATCTCCGTACATTTCTCATAAACGAGGCCCACAAAACTCGTTATTCTATCCATCCTGGTGGGGATAAAATGTACCAAGACCTTCGCCAACAATATTGGTGGCCCGGTATGAAGAAAGACATTGCTCTCTATGTTGCCAAATGTCTAACGTGTTCCAAAGTCAAAGCCGAACACCAACGTCCTTCCGGATTACTTGAACAACCGGATATTCCCGTGTGGAAATGGGAGGACTTAGCCATGGATTTTATTACCAAACTCCCTCGCACCTCGAGTGGTTATGAAAGCATTTGGGTAATCATTGATCGTCTCACCAAATCTGCTCATTTCTTGCCCATCCGTGAAGACTATCGGGTTGAGAAACTAGCCCGAATTTACATTGATGAAATTGTGAGCCGTCACGGTGTTCCCTTAAACATAATCTCTGATAGAGATGCTCGGTTCACCTCTCGCTTTTGGCAATCTCTCCAAACTGCTCTTGGTACACGATTGGATTTGAGCACGGCTTACCATCCTCAAACTGATGGTCAAACCGAGCGGACAATCCAAACTCTTGAAGACATACTTAGAGCTTGTGTAATTGATTTTGGTGGCAATTGGGATTCACATTTACCCCTAATTGAGTTCTCTTACAACAATAGCTATCACACGAGTATGAACATGGCTCCATTCGAAGCTCTTTATGGTCGCAAATGTCGTTCTCCTATCTGTTGGAATGAGATTGGTGAAGCACAAATCACCGGTCCCGGGCTAATTCAAGAAATATCCGATAAGATCATCCAAATTCGTGACAACATTCGAGTAGCGAGAAGTCGGCAAAAGAGTTATGCCGAAAAACGACGAAAACCCTTGGAATTCCAAGTCGGTGACCTCGTTCTTCTAAAGGTGTCTCCGTGGAAGGGTGTGATCCGTTTTGGAAAGAAAGGTAAATTATCACCTCGCTATGTGGGCCCATTCAAGATCCTTGAAAGGATTTGGAAAGTGGCTTACAAACTCGAGTTACCTCCATCACTTGGTAACATGCATCCTACATTTCATGTGTCTAACCTGAAGAAATGTCTTGCTGATGAAAATCTTCACATACCTCTTGACGACGTGCACATTGACGAAACGATGCACTTCGTTGAGAGACTGGTAGAAATCATGGATCGTGAAATCAAGCAGCTCAAGCGAAGTCGTATTCCTATTGTCAAAGTTCGTTGGGAATCTAAACGTGGTCATGAGTTTACTTGGGAACGAGATGACCAAATGAAACTCAAGTACCCCCATCTTTTTACTGATGCCGTTGTTTCCTCTAGCTAAATTTCAGGACGAAATTCTCTCAACATGGGGAGACTGTAACATTTCTGATTTTTAGTATCCGTATTTCAATTCAATGTAACGTATTTTAAACCTAATTCTAGTGCATTGTCTTATTCTATCTTGTGCCATAAATTAAATACAATGATTCAATACAAATCCTCAAATCTTACTCGGTTATATACTATCAAACGCTACACAAGTAATCATTTTATACAATTTGTCGAAAACTAAAGTTACAAAAGCTAATGTTGAAAGATAACAAGAAACCCTAATTAAGCACGGTCGTGTCTCGTCCTGGCACGGTCGCGCGACTTGCTTTGAAACGATCACGCCCGGTGCCTAGGCACGGTCGCGCCTCGTTTGGACACGGTCGCGCCTAGTACCAGTTGAAACGTAAATGCAGTTTCAATCACCGAATCGTTTGATTTCATAACGGATATTCACTTCATTACCATTAACGAAAATATTAAGACTACCAATTACAGCAATTGACTCAATATCATTCGATTAAACCATAAAACCGTCAAAACATTCTTGAAACCACCGATTCTCCATTTCAATTCGAAATTCTCTCAATCAAACCCTCCATACGCATCACTCGATCATCTCTAAAGCTTCTGGACACGTCGATATAGCCGGAATCGCATCAGAAGACGCTGGAAGCCAAACCCGTCATCGCCGGAACTCCCCTCTACCGTACGCTATCGATTCATCGTCTTTCCGGGTAATTGAAACCATATTTTCATTCGGTTTAGTCTATAGATCAAAAGCCCCATCCTAATTTGGGCTTCTAATATGGAAATCATCTCAAACCCGAATCTAGTTTTCGTTCAAAATAGTTTAATCGAATCCGGTCCTAAACACGTTTTAAATTCAATTAATCTATACAAAAAGACTCGTAATAATCTATTGGGTGAAAGCGCTATGATTTCCAACCCTGTTATTATAAGAATTAGTCAAATCGTTCCTGATTTGGAACAGACGCGGTCGCGCTAATCATCTAGCGCGGTCGTGCCTCATGAGACGCGGTCGTGCTGGTTACCAGCGCGGCCGTGTCCTCCTGTTTAGACCCAGTCATGCCCTTTGGCTAATCTCAGTCGTGTCTCAGAATCATAGACACGATCGTGCCGAGCCAAGGCACGGTCGTGCCTAGTGATTTACCTAGTTATGTCTTTGTTTGATCAACCCGGTCACGTCCTGACTAGCGCGGTCGCGCCCGTGGTTCGAGCACGATCGTGCCCTTCCCAGGCACGGTCGTGTGTGAGTTAAATTTTTGGCAGAATTATAATTTTTATATATTTTTCAAACACTAAATAATTCTGATTAAATTTCAAAATAAAAATAGTTGATTTTTACAAAAAAAAATGCATTAATTCTATTTAGAAATATCAAATAGTTAATCTTGGAATAAATAGAAAATTATTTATTTAAAGTTTATAAAAATTAAATTTACAATTATTGTTAAACCTTTCATTTAAAAAGTATCTTAATGGTTAAGTTACATATTTTATAAATAAATAAATAAGGAACTGATTATTTATTTAATTTATATTTAAACAAAAACGATTATTTATTTATACTTAGTTACATCAAATACTTACACTATTTTCATAAACAATAATTATTTAACCTACTTATTTAGCTATTCAATTTCAAACCTTAATCAAAATGTTCCAAAAATAATTATTTCAAACTTTATATCGTATTCAATACTTTCAAATACAAATCAATGACTTTATACACAAATCCAAGTTCAACATTTGACTCAAACTTTGTGCACGCTATTGATACAATATACATTACACTTTAGGATAACTTGTGCTTTTCAAGGATCCGTATTACTATCTAGTACCTTTTGTTAGCTACGCCTTCAAACCAAGTGAGTATTTCATAGCCCCTTTTACTCTTTTACACTTTTGGGGTGAAACATGAACTCTATCAAATTACATGTTTACATTTACACAAACAACACAAATACAAATCCTATTTACATTCATGTGTGCAATTTGAGCTTTATGCCCGAGTGCTATGTGTGCTAACTTTTGTGAACACTTATGTGCAATCATTAACTATTCAAGCCGACGGTTTTCAATGATAGATCTATTGAGTCTGACAAACCCACCCAGATTGGGGTGATTGATACCGACAACACAATTTTGCATGCTAGTTACATAGGTTTGATTGTACTTGGTTACACAATAGTTGCTCCCCATAAATGCCTTATTTATCATGTTATGTATGGATTTGCTTTTCAAACTATATGCTATCTATATACAAACCTGTGTTATACTCACCAAATTTTTAGTTGACTTTATTTTATTCATGTTTCAGGTCCTAATATGTGAGATTGATCAAGATGTGCTACATATAGGCTTGGACTTAGTTAAAATAAATAAAGAACTTATGTATTTCAATTATGTTTCTTTTCTTGGAATTGGTTTTGTCTGAATGCTTGTAATGGAATTTGACAATTAATATATTTCAATTTAGTCAACCTTGTGCTTATGAACAGTCAACATGTCCCGCCCCGATGATTCCGCCATCGGTCGGGGTGTGACATTTTATTGTGTCGTACGCACCAAGACTGGAAAAAGCATGTCAACTAATTTTTACGATTCTTTGACTTCCATGTTACCCCGCCATGTCATCATAGGTTAATTTTTTTTCTTTTAATCTGAATTAGTATAAAAAAAAATAAATAACACGGTTGGTACGTAAATGTAACACGGTTGGTATGTATATGTAACACAGTTGGTACGTATATGTAACACGGTTGGTATATATATGTAACAAACTTTGACTTGAATTTTATGTTCTAGTAAAATTTTTTTGTATGATTGTAATGTAAAACAAAAAAAAATTATTGATCTTTTTGGTTTTAAATTAATTTTTATGGGTTTTAGTTATTAAGTTTGAAATGGTAGGAGAGAGAGTGTGGTACGTATATGTAACATGGTTGGTACTTATATGTAACACGGTTGTTATTTATATGTAACAAACTTTGACTTCAATTTTATGTTCTAATATATATTTTTTGTATGATTGTAATCTAAAACTAAAAAAAATCATTGATCTTTTTGGTTTTAAATTATTAAGTTTAAAATGGTAGAAGAGAGAGTGTGGACTAATTAATGACTATCTAAATTAAATTATGTTGTTTTATCTAAATTACCCTCTTGCATTAAATATAATTAATTTTTTCTTTTAATAATAAAAAAGTTGTCATTAAATTAAATCAACCATTGATCAAACTTAATCAATATTGGATATGTGGTTATCATGGTTAATTTGTAAAATGAGGTTAGCATTTGAACCTTACCCTATATATATGCATACATATATATATATATATATGTATACATTTTTTTTTATATTTGAGATATAGTATGAAGAACTAAAGAAAACTTTTAGGAGAATAAGGGTTTACAAGAGAAACTAGATTCTTTTAAAAATTATTGAATCATCAAAAGTGTTCAAAAAACTCGAATTCTTAAACTTAGAATTGGCAGAACGAAGCGATCATAAAAATATAAGTAATAGTTAATATATAGGGATTGGATATTTTGAAAACCCACATGAGTGGAAAAAACCTTGAAACTCTACCAAAAAAACATGTTTTTTTTAAAAAAAATTGGGAATCATTCTTAGCAACTTTTATAAAATTTTCGTCAAAAAAATACAAAGAACGCCGAGCAGTTTTTCTTTTAAAAATGGTCAGAAATCCCCGTTTTTTGTGTAAAAACAAAAATTACATATGTAAAACAACTTGGCAGAATTTAAAAAATAATATATAAAATATCTGGTCGGCGCTTTTTTGATTTTTTTTATAAAAATTTATGAAATTACATATAAAAGTTTTTCCAAAAAAATAAAAATAAAACATTGTAAAGATCCGATTTTTGGACAGTTTTCAAATGTTTTCACAACTATGAGAGATTTTCATCCTATATATATATATATAAGAAATCCAACATCATGAAGATTTAGTGATAACAAGGCATGGTGAATCAAGAACTTAGTCAATCAAATGGTCATAAAAGTATGGGGTGGGCTGCCGTGAAAGAGAGAACATGGGGGTATGATCATGTGAAGTGATGGTAGTGATTAGTTGGTGATGGTGGTTGAAACGCGGTACGCTATACGTAAATAATACCCGCTAAATACTTCGTTTAATATATAAATTCAAGATCGTAGTAATATAAATAAAAATGTGTCGGGTTTCTATATATATATATATATGTATATATACACACACATACGTTCATTGTTTAGACGCATTAAATGCATAAAGTACGTATTAAAGTTTAAAATACACGTTAATGAACCCAAATAATAACCAAATATATATATTTACGTATATATTTATATTATTACACATATAATCACGTAAAATAATGAGATAGTATGTTTTCCTAACATTTGATATTTGTCATTAACGTTCTCGTGTGTCGGGTTGACGGTGTGACCTGGTAATTTCTAAAATTACCAAATGCAAGATGTGACATGAGTGGACTTTTCTATGCATGAAATGACCTAATTAAACAAAATTAAGTATATTATTCAAATTGTAGAAGCATGTTTTAGTAACTATAGATAAAATTCTATGTATCAGTGTACGAGGCTAGTACGTAGGAGGGTGTTCCTGTATACTTAGCACGCACACCAGCTTGGTCCCGCGTACTTAGTAAGTACGCAAGGCTTTTGCCCTGCGTACTTGGTAAGTACGCGTGACCAATCACCTGCGTACTTACTAAGTACGCAGGTATTGTTCCTTCCCTTATAAATATGAGATTATGGCCTCATTTGGAGGTTGAACTTCTAGAACAAGGTTGAGAGGTGTCCGGGCGGGAAGAGCTCTCCCACCCCTAGAACGTGAGCGTAGACGAGAGATGTGTGCTCCTTCGGTATGTGGTCTGTAATATGGGATGATTTCTATGTTATGGATTACGTATCGTTTGATTCTCTTTTTTCTTTGTTCATGTTTTCTCTGTCTCATTTCGTTTGTTCCCACACAAATCACTTAACATATCTTTGTTTTTCCGCCGTGAAATAAGGCTCCCGATATTCATTGATTTGTGTTCTAGATTCGAGTTTTTAGGCTTTTTGAGCAGATTTGAGTTCTTCATGTTCGCTACTATTTCTGTCAAAAATCCTTAATTTCGAGTTCATTATCGGTTCATTTGGTGTTTGGAAGGCTAAGGCTAAGGGTTTTTCCGCTGTGAAATAAGACAAACGGATAGCGTCTTCGAGAGTGGAGGGATTACTTCCCAATACGGTGTCTTGGAGCGGCATAGGCAGTCCACCTATGTATTTCTCAATTCCCCGTGCTAAGGGAGTAACCATGTGGGGCACGAGCAGACTTAGTTCTTGAAAACGAGTGGTGTAAGCCAAATTCTCTCCGCTATCTTGGGTGAGATCCCAAAATTCAGCTTCGAGCTTCCTCATTTCGTGCGAGGACAGAACTCGTCAGTCATAAGTCGTTTCATTTCGTCCCAAGACAAGGACATAGCAGATTCGTTGCCTCGAGTACGTTTCTCACCGTTCCACCAGGTGAGTGCTCGTTTTTGGAAGACGCTGGCAGCATAACGGACTTTGAGGTTGTCGGGACAATCGCTGTTTAGGAAAGTACTCTCCATACTTTCAAACCATTGAAGAAGGCCAGTTGCACCTTCCGTCCCGAAGAATTTGGTGGGGTTGCAAGAATTGAAATGCTTGAATGTACAGTATGGTGGGTTTGCGCCATTCCATTGCGTGTTAGACCCATTACTGTTGTTGTTAGCTTGGATCATTTGGCTTACTAGTTGGGTAAGTAGTGCAGCAAGGTCAGCGTTGGAGTTACTAGAGTTAGCATTAACCGCGCGACGGGGAGGCATTCTATAAGTACCACAAGAAAAGACAAGAACTTATGAGACTTCGGATAAAATAGGCATGTATGTGCCACAGTTGGTAGACTGTTCACGATAATACAAGCAGGAATGTGAGATGACACTCATCATGTCGCGTGATAATGTATGTAAGTTCTGACTAAAACTGATCACATAATTCATTCAAAATTTATAACACTAAAGGATAGGGGGAAATAAGCCATGAAATCTATTCCTGGGAGGATATGATAACATAGATCATTATTCGCGCGATAGGAATGGCCGGGATTCGCATGCACTACAAATTGTTATTACGTGTGCACCCGTAATAATGATTTGTTTTGCATGTTCGTCTAGTTCTTCCTATCTTGCTATAATGTCCCCAAATTTTGAGTTTAGGTTCGGATCGTATTCTTGCGAATACAATGACTTATCAACGTTAAGTAATTCCTCAAAACTTTCAAGGAGACATGCTTTAGCCTATAGGTAAACACTCACTTCAGGAATTCCCAGGAAAGCATACGGGTCCGTTTATTTGGATTTATACGAAATGCTTTCCTAGACAGAAAACCCGATGTACAGGTGTCACCCTTCCAGATTGCATGTGTCCTTTATTGGTTTCGATAAATTAAGTCGTTGACGAGATTTTCAAGATTTTAATAGACTTGAGAGTCTATGAGTATAAAATGTGTAGGAATGTTGCAATTAATTAGGAAAGAGTATGGGTAAGGATGGGTAGTGTATTTGTTTGCATAAGTTTTGTTGTCAAATGTGTATGTAAAGTATGTATCATGTATTAAAGCCTTGTATGTATGTGTATAAGTCACATGTACCAAACTTTGGAAAAATTCAAATAATACCTAACTACAAATAATTCACATAGCAATTAATCATTTAGCACGTAACACACAAAAGGGAGTCTTAAGGTTATAGTCTAGGTCATCGTGTCTAATAACCTAATTCCCTATAACCATGGCTCTGATACCAATCTGTCACACCCCGACCGATGGCGGAATCATCGAGGCGGACAATAGAATGATTGTTCAAAAGCACATGATAGCTAAAGGTTGCATAATTCATTAATTTAATTTAAAGACAACAAGATCCAAATACAATACATTCCAAATAACCTAGTCTAGTTCAAAACATTGATTTATTTAACTAGGTCCATGTTACTTAAGTGGAGAAACCTTCGGCAAGTAGTCACATATCCAAACCTGAAACATTATTTAAATCAAGTGTCAACTAAAAAGTTGGTGAGTACATAGGTTTAGTAAATCCAGTAAATAGTAGTGTAAATCGTTTTGCAACTCATTGTTTATCTTGTTAAACATAGCATAGGATGTAACATTTATTTAATCACAATTCAAACCGAGTTTGACGCGCTTGAACAGAGCACAACAGCTAAGTCCGGTATGCTTGAATATAGTTACCCACTATATCCGGTATGATTGAATATAACACGCGGTTATATCCGAGTATGCAGTAATAAACACCCTAACCGGGTGGGCTGGTCAGGCACAATAGATCTATCAATATTACAGTTGGTTGTCTTGTGTTTAAATGTATGTACATCCAAAGAATAAACATATAGTCTCATGTATAACACGTACAAACAATGTGAGTAGCATGTATAATGTTTCACCCCAAAACGTATAAAAATGTAAAAATAGGGGCTATGTAACTCACTTGTGCAAACAAGGTAGTGATGCGGTATGTAGCAAAGTCCAATAGTGTATTCCGACCTACTCGAGTCCTAAATATTTAAGATACCATAAAGTCTATGTAATGATTCTACCGCGTGTTGATCATGCATTCAATTCACCCAACTAGGCTTGACATGAACCCGTTTTAGGTTTTCAAATGGTTTGACACGACGATCGTTGGTGACGGTTTGGTGATACAAAATACATTTATATATACTTATATGATAAGATGTGTATTCCAAAACATGTCATTACATTTACATATCATTACTAAGTATATACTATAAAAATAAGGCTTTAGATATCAAACTAGTTGTTTAGAAAAGTACTCGGGTTTTTAAGTCTATTTAAGACACGATTTTTGTATTCTAAATAAATTCAATAAATTACGGGGTTCTAGACGTGCATAACTTTATGTCATGGGTCTATAAAAATGTAGGGATTAAAATATTTGGATGAGTTTAAGGGTTTCAAATATTTAAAACAACACAAGTATGTTAACAGATTCAGTTTTCTGGATAGGTCCTTGAAATTTCATTGTTTTGGAAATCAAAATATTAGTTTCAAGAGGGGAGGCCATATGGGTTTTCAAGACAACACAAAATCCTAACTTTAGGAAGAAGAATCAAGTTATTTGGACTATTATTGAACAAGATATGACTCCAACAAGTTAGCTCAATAATTCTGCCATAAAACTCAGAATATACACGTTTTCTTGTATCACCCTTTTAGGGTATCAAAACTTATCCAAAAATTATGAAACCAATTGGGTTGGAAAGAGGACTCTTTAAACTTAATCTTAGACTCAAGAAACGTCCAATTTGGTTTAGTTTTGACAAAGATATGACCTTCTCAATTTGTAACAAAATTCTGCCAGCAATATAGTTGTTTCAAATGGAATATTTTCTTTGGAAATATGCACTATTTGGGTGAACGTATACATAAAACAACTAATGTACATGTTAATGATCAAGATTAGGACATGAACACTCACTTAAAGCAAGCAAGGAGAAGGGTGAGGGAGTCCGATGGAGGGAGTGTTGCTGCTGCTCTCTTGGGGTCGAAAAGGAATCAAGGAGTGAAGGTGACGTAGTTGACGTGAGACCCGGTTCCTTCTCGGGACGCCCCGTATGGCTCGGTGAGTTCCCGAAATGATTTTTAAGTTTCGCGTAAACGTAATACGGTGACCGTAGTTGAGAACTGGTGACCCGAAAGGATCGGTTTTCGTCCCGAAAAGAACCCGCAAAGGTGGCAGAGGGTTGCGGTGGTGAAAACGGTGCACGGCGATGGTTGTCGGGGCTGTCTGGGACTGGGACGTGGCTGAGGAGGGACTGTCGAGGGCTGTGGGGGGTGCTGCTTGGTGGTAGTATGGGGATGGTGATGTTTCTGCTGATCGTGGACCACCAAGGAGAAGGGTGATCCGAAGAAGAAGAAGCAAATGTGGTGGTGGGTTGGTGTGAGCTTGAGGGTCCTCATGTGTGCATGTTCTTATACCCACAATCTTGGGCAATGACCACTAGATTATATTGGGTTGGAGACAAGGTTGTCTCATAGATGGGAAACAAGGAAGCAAGCAATCCCATCCTTATGCCATTTGACGGCTTGGTGGCGCGTGGGTTGGGGGTAGGGGTAGGGGGTAGGGTAGTGGTGTTGTGGTGTGGAGTGGTATCCGTACGATACTAGTTCGGTATAGTACCCGTGTGTCGTCATTTTTTTCGTTCGTTGTTATGTGTCGGGTATGAGTCGTATAAACAAAATAATATGAGTTTATTAGTTCGGGTAAAATACGTGTCCGTCTTATGTGTTTTGAATTATATTTTCATCTGAGTGGGTATTCTCTACTATATAAAATAAAGATAACGTTTCGAGATGTTTAAATATTACTTTTAATTTGTCATCAACGTGATATGAGATTCGATATGAGATTCGATGTGTCTCCGAAATTTATATAAAATTCGAATATTTTTAATACATAATTTATATATTATTAATACATTAAATTGAATAAATGCACTTGTATATTATTGAATCTAAATTGTTTACAAATACAGGATAAATTTATACCATCATTTTAAATATTTAATTTTATTAAAAATAATTGATATACTTTTTCATATATTTTTAAGACTTTAATTTAAAAATACATAAGTTGAAATTTATAAACACATCCTTTTGTATAAACTTGGTTAAATACACGTGTGCATATTTGGAATAAGATGTTGAAATTTTTATAAATTATAACTGAAACTTTGAAATGTCACAGTCTCCCCAAGTTGAAGGAATTTCGTCCCGAAATTCGATTAGCGAAGGTTATGGAAACGGGAAAAGGGATGCCAATAAACTTAGAATGGAATTATTCACCAGAGAAAGACTTAGTGGGAAGTAACGTATGATACGGATGACGTAAATTCAAGTCGAGTTGTCAACTAATTGCTCTAATAGTATAATGAGATTTATGCATACAATTGTTCATACAACGCATGAATGTAAACTACTAGAAACCAGATTTAACAATATTGGTGCCAATCGCCTTGCGACGTGGCATTTTCCTTTAAAACTCCACCCCACGGGTGTTCATATTTTCAAATTTTACAAAAACATTTTCAAAAACCGGTCCTCCTCCTAGTACTTATGCATGGTTTATACTCGTTATATCAAGTGGGTTTATGTATAGGGTGTACCAGCGGCTAACCCACCACCCCTTTGATATACCGGGGATTCCCCGTGCATAATTACTAGGATTTAGAACTTCAATAATTTAAGTAAACTTTAATAGAGTTAGCAAGTTGTATGACCGTGTTTAAACATAATGTGTTTGTTTCACAACAGTATAGGGATGAGATGAATGGTGATAGCATAGCTGTTATATGCAATCACGGGCTATAGAGCTCATAGCAATGGATTTCCCATCCGCTATTACCATGATATACGAGTTATCAAGATTGGTTGGTCGTTTAGCAAATAGTTGGTTAAGAGCAAGAGACACAATTTTGAATATTGAATAAAACGGATGTATAAAGATAGAGAACAAGGGACGTACCGTTGACAGTGTCGTCATTGGCCGGAGTCTTGTTAGTATTTATATTAAAGGCTCGTCCACGAGGACCACCTTGATTTTGAAGTCTTGGACATTGGTTCCGAAAGTGGTTTGGGTCTCCACATTCGTAACAGGCCCGTCCATAGGTGATAGCGAGAGGCATTGGATGATTGCCTTGAGTAGCTTGATTAACGATAGTGCGAGCACGGCAAGTAGTAACAACGTGTCCATAGCGTCCACATTTTGAGCATAGACGGCATGCAGCATGCGGGGCATGGTGATACTTGCAAGTAGGGCATTGGGGAAATGAACCTACATAATTTCTCAGAATTTGACCCGCAGGAGTAACTTGGGTCACAGGTACGGCAGGAGTGATGGCCGCAAAGTTTTGGGCCTTGTGCTTCTTATCCTGATGGGAAGATTCGGGCTCTTCGTCTTTGTCGGACACGGAAGTAGCAGCTTTGTTGACAACTTTCTTGGTACCCTTCCTGGATAAGGTACCCGCTTTGACGTGATTGTCAGTCAACACAGCAGACAAACGGATAGCGTCTTCGAGAGTGGAGGGATTACTTCCCAATACGGTGTCTTGGAGCGGCATAGGCAGTCCACCTATGTATTTCTCAATTCCCCGTGCTAAGGGAGTAACCATGTGGGGCACGAGCAGACTTAGTTCTTGAAAACGAGTGGTGTAAGCCAAATTCTCTCCGCTATCTTGGGTGAGATCCCAAAATTCAGCTTCGAGCTTCCTCATTTCGTTGCGAGGACAGAACTCGTCAGTCATAAGTCGTTTCATTTCGTCCCAAGACAAGGACATAGCAGATTCGTTGCCTCGAGTACGTTTCTCACCGTTCCACCAGGTGAGTGCTCGTTTTTGGAAGACGCTGGCAGCATAACGGACTTTGAGGTTGTCGGGACAATCGCTGTTTAGGAAAGTACTCTCCATACTTTCAAACCATTGAAGAAGGCCAGTTGCACCTTCCGTCCCGAAGAATTTGGTGGGGTTGCAAGAATTGAAATGCTTGAATGTACAGTATGGTGGGTTTGCGCCATTCCATTGCGTGTTAGACCCATTACTGTTGTTGTTAGCTTGGATCATTTGGCTTACTAGTTGGGTAAGTAGTGCAGCAAGGTCAGCGTTGGAGTTACTAGAGTTAGCATTAACCGCGCGACGGGGAGGCATTCTATAAGTACCACAAGAAAAGACAAGAACTTATGAGACTTCGGATAAAATAGGCATGTATGTGCCACAGTTGGTAGACTGTTCACGATAATACAAGCAGGAATGTGAGATGACACTCATCATGTCGCGTGATAATGTATGTAAGTTCTGACTAAAACTGATCACATAATTCATTCAAAATTTATAACACTAAAGGATAGGGGGAAATAAGCCATGAAATCTATTCCTGGGAGGATATGATAACATAGATCATTATTCGCGCGATAGGAATGGCCGGGATTCGCATGCACTACAAATTGTTATTACGTGTGCACCCGTAATAATGATTTGTTTTGCATGTTCGTCTAGTTCTTCCTATCTTGCTATAATGTCCCCAAATTTTGAGTTTAGGTTCGGATCGTATTCTTGCGAATACAATGACTTATCAACGTTAAGTAATTCCTCAAAACTTTCAAGGAGACATGCTTTAGCCTATAGGTAAACACTCACTTCAGGAATTCCCAGGAAAGCATACGGGTCCGTTTATTTGGATTTATACGAAATGCTTTCCTAGACAGAAAACCCGATGTACAGGTGTCACCCTTCCAGATTGCATGTGTCCTTTATTGGTTTCGATAAATTAAGTCGTTGACGAGATTTTCAAGATTTTAATAGACTTGAGAGTCTATGAGTATAAAATGTGTAGGAATGTTGCAATTAATTAGGAAAGAGTATGGGTAAGGATGGGTAGTGTATTTGTTTGCATAAGTTTTGTTGTCAAATGTGTATGTAAAGTATGTATCATGTATTAAAGCCTTGTATGTATGTGTATAAGTCACATGTACCAAACTTTGGAAAAATTCAAATAATACCTAACTACAAATAATTCACATAGCAATTAATCATTTAGCACGTAACACACAAAAGGGAGTCTTAAGGTTATAGTCTAGGTCATCGTGTCTAATAACCTAATTCCCTATAACCATGGCTCTGATACCAATCTGTCACACCCCGACCGATGGCGGAATCATCGAGGCGGACAATAGAATGATTGTTCAAAAGCACATGATAGCTAAAGGTTGCATAATTCATTAATTTAATTTAAAGACAACAAGATCCAAATACAATACATTCCAAATAACCTAGTCTAGTTCAAAACATTGATTTATTTAACTAGGTCCATGTTACTTAAGTGGAGAAACCTTCGGCAAGTAGTCACATATCCAAACCTGAAACATTATTTAAATCAAGTGTCAACTAAAAAGTTGGTGAGTACATAGGTTTAGTAAATCCAGTAAATAGTAGTGTAAATCGTTTTGCAACTCATTGTTTATCTTGTTAAACATAGCATAGGATGTAACATTTATTTAATCACAATTCAAACCGAGTTTGACGCGCTTGAACAGAGCACAACAGCTAAGTCCGGTATGCTTGAATATAGTTACCCACTATATCCGGTATGATTGAATATAACACGCGGTTATATCCGAGTATGCAGTAATAAACACCCTAACCGGGTGGGCTGGTCAGGCACAATAGATCTATCAATATTACAGTTGGTTGTCTTGTGTTTAAATGTATGTACATCCAAAGAATAAACATATAGTCTCATGTATAACACGTACAAACAATGTGAGTAGCATGTATAATGTTTCACCCCAAAACGTATAAAAATGTAAAAATAGGGGCTATGTAACTCACTTGTGCAAACAAGGTAGTGATGCGGTATGTAGCAAAGTCCAATAGTGTATTCCGACCTACTCGAGTCCTAAATATTTAAGATACCATAAAGTCTATGTAATGATTCTACCGCGTGTTGATCATGCATTCAATTCACCCAACTAGGCTTGACATGAACCCGTTTTAGGTTTTCAAATGGTTTGACACGACGATCGTTGGTGACGGTTTGGTGATACAAAATACATTTATATATACTTATATGATAAGATGTGTATTCCAAAACATGTCATTACATTTACATATCATTACTAAGTATATACTATAAAAATAAGGCTTTAGATATCAAACTAGTTGTTTAGAAAAGTACTCGGGTTTTTAAGTCTATTTAAGACACGATTTTTGTATTCTAAATAAATTCAATAAATTACGGGGTTCTAGACGTGCATAACTTTATGTCATGGGTCTATAAAAATGTAGGGATTAAAATATTTGGATGAGTTTAAGGGTTTCAAATATTTAAAACAACACAAGTATGTTAACAGATTCAGTTTTCTGGATAGGTCCTTGAAATTTCATTGTTTTGGAAATCAAAATATTAGTTTCAAGAGGGGAGGCCATATGGGTTTTCAAGACAACACAAAATCCTAACTTTAGGAAGAAGAATCAAGTTATTTGGACTATTATTGAACAAGATATGACTCCAACAAGTTAGCTCAATAATTCTGCCATAAAACTCAGAATATACACGTTTTCTTGTATCACCCTTTTAGGGTATCAAAACTTATCCAAAAATTATGAAACCAATTGGGTTGGAAAGAGGACTCTTTAAACTTAATCTTAGACTCAAGAAACGTCCAATTTGGTTTAGTTTTGACAAAGATATGACCTTCTCAATTTGTAACAAAATTCTGCCAGCAATATAGTTGTTTCAAATGGAATATTTTCTTTGGAAATATGCACTATTTGGGTGAACGTATACATAAAACAACTAATGTACATGTTAATGATCAAGATTAGGACATGAACACTCACTTAAAGCAAGCAAGGAGAAGGGTGAGGGAGTCCGATGGAGGGAGTGTTGCTGCTGCTCTCTTGGGGTCGAAAAGGAATCAAGGAGTGAAGGTGACGTAGTTGACGTGAGACCCGGTTCCTTCTCGGGACGCCCCGTATGGCTCGGTGAGTTCCCGAAATGATTTTTAAGTTTCGCGTAAACGTAATACGGTGACCGTAGTTGAGAACTGGTGACCCGAAAGGATCGGTTTTCGTCCCGAAAAGAACCCGCAAAGGTGGCAGAGGGTTGCGGTGGTGAAAACGGTGCACGGCGATGGTTGTCGGGGCTGTCTGGGACTGGGACGTGGCTGAGGAGGGACTGTCGAGGGCTGTGGGGGGTGCTGCTTGGTGGTAGTATGGGGATGGTGATGTTTCTGCTGATCGTGGACCACCAAGGAGAAGGGTGATCCGAAGAAGAAGAAGCAAATGTGGTGGTGGGTTGGTGTGAGCTTGAGGGTCCTCATGTGTGCATGTTCTTATACCCACAATCTTGGGCAATGACCACTAGATTATATTGGGTTGGAGACAAGGTTGTCTCATAGATGGGAAACAAGGAAGCAAGCAATCCCATCCTTATGCCATTTGACGGCTTGGTGGCGCGTGGGTTGGGGGTAGGGGTAGGGGGGTAGGGTAGTGGTGTTGTGGTGTGGAGTGGTATCCGTACGATACTAGTTCGGTATAGTACCCGTGTGTCGTCATTTTTTTCGTTCGTTGTTATGTGTCGGGTATGAGTCGTATAAACAAAATAATATGAGTTTATTAGTTCGGGTAAAATACGTGTCCGTCTTATGTGTTTTGAATTATATTTTCATCTGAGTGGGTATTCTCTACTATATAAAATAAAGATAACGTTTCGAGATGTTTAAATATTACTTTTAATTTGTCATCAACGTGATATGAGATTCGATATGAGATTCGATGTGTCTCCGAAATTTATATAAAATTCGAATATTTTTAATACATAATTTATATATTATTAATACATTAAATTGAACAAATGCACTTGTATATTATTGAATCTAAATTGTTTACAAATACAGGATAAATTTATACCATCATTTTAAATATTTAATTTTATTAAAAATAATTGATATACTTTTTCATATATTTTTAAGACTTTAATTTAAAAATACATAAGTTGAAATTTATAAACACATCCTTTTGTATAAACTTGGTTAAATACACGTGTGCATATTTGGAATAAGATGTTGAAATTTTTATAAATTATAACTGAAACTTTGAAATGTCACATGGTTATTCAAGAACAAACTCACTTGCAATGCTCGTATATTGATTGAGAGAATTACAAAGAAAATTACTAACAACCGCTAACCCTCTAGACGGCTATCAACTTGTCTAAACTCACGTCTAACTCTCTCAGAAATGTTTTTCTAGTGGCTCAACCTAATTTAGGTTACATAAACAAGTATTTATACTAAGCCTAATAACACTAAGCCCAAAATACATGTTCTCGGCCCATAGCCGGCCCAAGACCAACCCGTGAACCTAGTTAACGGTTACAAATCCCGAATACCCATCTATTCGGTAACACCAACAATTCTATTTATTTGATAAGCGTCAGCCTCACATATTCAGACCCAACAATCTCCCGCTAGGCTGATGCTATCAAATGATCTTCATAACTCAAATGTAGCACTGTGATCACCATTTCTAGCATACAACATTTTCTTCAAAATCTGTGGTTGTTGTTGTGGTGTCCGTTTTGGTGTAGGTAAAGTTCAACTTTTCTTAACTCTCATACTTGGGTCTCTCTTTCTTCTCCTGGACATAGATCCTTGTGTGGATTCTAATCAGCACTTGCTTGATCATCTTGCTAAAAGAGAATGTGAGAGGAGGATTCTTAGTAGCTCTTTTCTTTTTCATTCTTTTTCTTTCAAGCAGATTCACAGATACTTCTTCATGTGTACTTTCATTGTCGGAAGATGAAAACACATCTGGATCTTCTGACTTAAATACATTCAAGCTTGTCAGGTGTTGACACTACTTCATTCTTCTTCAGCCCTGGTTCTTGATTTGAAACAAATTCTGGAAGTTCTCAGAAATTTTGTAAGCAGCCATTTATATACAACAGGGAATCTAGTATCCACACAAATACATAGTACATTCACGTACTATCAAACTTTAGAAACTTCAATCCTTTTGATGATAAGTCTTTAAATCCAAGAATGGTTAATTTTAAAAATAACAAAAATGAAAGTACAATAAAATTAAATAGAAAAGCTAAAAACTAAACTATAACTGAAGTAAAATTAAAGATAAAATTTGAAATAAAATCTTTTTGGAATTTTCTTCACAAATTTGCAACCTTTTTCAGATCTGACACATTTACAAAGATCTCATTACACATAATTACAACTGAGAGCCTTTAGGAAGTTTGCAATGGGATTATATCGTTCTATAGGCAGACCAAGGAACATTTTTCAGTACGTATTTTTACTCAGACAAGTCAAGTAGATTGCTAATATTTAGATCCTTCTAAACTCATGCTTTAGCTTCAAACCGAAGTTTTTCAGTGTGATCTAAGTTATCATGTTTTAGGTAGAATTAGTTATGAATTAATGGGTCCCACACTCATATCTCAGAAACCTGTAATTAAGTAAATGTAGATTATGTGAATTATTGATGAACTTTAATGAACCCCACAGCTTATCAGGTAAACTTTCCCTTCCTCATGATCTTTTGAGCGCCTAAATAATAACTAAATGAGCATAACTATCACAGGTTTATGCAATTTTTTCAGGGAATATCTGACAAAATTTGATCAAAAACATAGCACTACGAGCTTACATGTTCAGAATCATCAGAAGCTCACGGTCATAGCACAACGGACTTACATGCCTTGACAAGAGATCCCTTCCCAGTTACATATTCCCAAAAGGAAAAATATTTACAATAATAATATGTACGTCTTTAGACATATCTTTTTTATGTATGGCATTGCATATCTTTTGAATTTATTCCTATAGCACGACATTAACATTGCGTGTCTTTTTGCTCAAAATTCTGCTTTGCGGATTAGCTTTGCACTATCATGGAGTATCTTTTCACCTATTGCATGTCAATGCATGTCTTTTAACTATATAGATATATAATATTTACAGACTTGTATCAAGTCAAGCTTGCAACCCCTTTGTGAAGGGTCCCGGTTAGTGCAATCCCAATAGAACAAGGGTTATCCACAGTTCATCAACCTTTATGTTTAAGATCTCGATTATTAACAGGAATGGCACATTACACTAATTTATGAGATGTTCCCCACTAAGGCCATAAGACTATTTTGTTCAAATGCATCACATGCAAAGCCTATCTACATATCCAACACTGATCCTAATCTTTGCAATTTGTTGATCATAGCCTTAAGAAACGAACAATTATATCACTTCCCTTTTAATTGCAAACCTTCCGACTCAGACACAAACAATATTTTTGTATTTTTCTGTTAAATAACCTCAAAAGCAAACTTCTTTTGTATTTTCGTCTTTATATTAATAAACTTTAAAAAAAATCTTTTTGTATTTTTCTCATATCTCCCCCTAAATTTGTGCATTAAAATAAAAAAAATGTACAAATTTAAACTGTAAAGAAAAATCTTTTTGTAACCATTCTCAAATTTCAAAAACTCATTATTTTCAAAGCATAATGTACCAAAGTAAATTGTACATTTATTGCTGATCTTACCTCCCTTATCTCATACAAAGGAAACATACCCTCCGTTAAAGTATTAACGTTATGCAACAGAGAGATGTCACCCGTCATGTGCCTGGAACAACCCATATCAACATACCAGGCTGGTTATTGACAGTCCTCCTTGGCTGTCCCTGCACGAATAAGAAGATTAGTTAGACATAGGTACCCAAGCCATTGTTGACCTGGGCATTCCTGAAGCATCAATATACGACACTTCCTGCAAACACATATCATTTTTAGAATTAAGGACATGTGTTGCGACAACATTTTCGTTAGCCTTCCAGACAGGCTTTGATTGAACAAACGGTTTTGTTTCTTTTGAAACTGAGACTTTAGGTTTCATCATTTGCTTATTTTGTTTAATTTTTTGTCTTTCAAAATATGCATATTTGTTTCTCTTTGCAACATTCCAGTCACCATCAGAAGGCTTAACTTTGGGATACTTATCCTTCATTGCCTTAGGTTTTTCAACCTTCATTGTCTTAGAATAAGTTCTATCCCTCGGTGTTGTCCTCTGCTTTTTCATGTAATATGACTCATAAGGATGATGTATGCAATTTCTTACAATGTGACCGGCTTTGCCACATGTGTAGCATGTCTGCTTCCTAGCATAAGCAGCATATCCCTATTTGTTTGACCATGATGATGAAGATGATGACGATTGTGAATAATAAGATTGATCATTCCTAGAATGATGTTCACATTTTCTTTTTGAGCAGCTTGCAGACTTCCTGTTTTTCTGAGCATGGTCTTGTTCAAACCTCTTATGATGATGATCATACTTTGTATAAAACTCAGTTTTGGTGAAGTGCTTAGGTGAAGCACTTGAGGTTTGAACACTGACCCTGGGTTTTTCAACCTGCTTGCTTTTCTCCTTCAGCTTGTGCAGGTCCCTATTGGAATACTTAACAACATTATTAGTGACAGGTTTAACAAATCTAATTTTTCCATCACTATATGCAGGCATTTTTAAATTTGTAGTAACATTTTTCCAAGTCTGCACATAGGGTTTGTTGCTCTTAGAAGCAGTGCCCTTAAAAGCATTGCTCCTGGAAGCATTGCCTTGAAAAGTATTAGTGTTATTTTTGCAACCAAAATTAGAATTAGTTTTATTCATGCAAAAATAAAGTTCTTCAGACTCGTCATTCTCACTATCACATTCCTCGATCTCTACTTTTTCTGTACATGAAGTAGAAGCATCAGAACTGTTCACACATTTAACAGTTGAAGCTAAGGATGATGATGATTCAGATCCATCAGAGCTTGAAAGATTTCCAGGAGTGAACATGAACAACTCCTTTACTTGTTTCTCAACAGTGGGAGGAACAGTGGTACAGTTTTCGTTGAACGGAGGAGGCACGTTATTATATCCAAGCCCTTTGCTCCCATTACCCGGCTTGTGCAGTTGAGTTTTAAGTATATCAACTACTTTACTAGATTGGCCAAACAATTCTACTTTAAACTTTGCTTCTCCAAAATTTGATTTGGCTTGTTCTAATTCAGCAGTTAATCTCTTAATATCCTCCTTAGCATCAGTATACACACAACATTTTTGACTTAGTTTTTCTTTTAGTACTGAAATATCTTTCTTACTGGCTTTTATTACCTCTTTGTATGCTTTTTCTGTTTTAGAAAACTTTGATTTATGATATTTAAGATTTTCAATTTCAATCCTCAAATCAACATTTTCTTTTCTATGCATCTCTACTTTATCAACACACAATTGAGAACATAGATTAGATGTTACCACAGTTGGAATTGAAGTTGAAGATGATGAAGCTTGTCCTGGTGCTCCAAATGTAGAAAACATCTTGTTAGAGATATCCTAAACTTTCCAACCAAAAATTTGACTGAAAATCTAATGTTGTCAACTTCTCAGAAATGAGTCCGAATAGATGTATAGACGTCCTCTCAAAATTTTTACCAAGGAAAATTTTCAAATATTTTCCCGCCGAAATTTTCACCAAAAAATATCTGGTAATTTCAACTTTTCAAAAATAGCTCTTAATAGAGTTATAAACAATCTCTCAAAATTTTGACTAAGAAAACTTTTCCTGCCAAAAAATTCTTTTTTTTACCGTGTACGATCAAAGCCTCGTGAACCTGAAACGAAACCGTGAACCAATAACAAGCAGTGAACTATACAGACCCCGAGTGGTCAATTCAAACCGTGAACTTGATTAAACCGTAAACTACTTGAAACCCGTGAACTGTTGAGAAACTCGTGAACCTGCACTGAGCCGTGAACTAAACAGAACCTGTGAACTGGGGTCAAAACCGTGAACCTTTCACACTGAGCCGTGAACCTTTCAGCCGTGAAGTTAGAACCCGAGTGATTCTCCCGTTAATCCTTGTCGTGAACCTAAACCCGAGATGATGAACCGTGAAGTACCCTGAGAACTAGTCAAACCGTGAACTAGTCAAAATACAGCAGATTGACTTGCCAATTTTAAAATCCGAAAATCTTGAGATTTCAAAATTTTGAATCCCTAAAAATCAGCAACAATTTCAAAGAACACAGAGATGATCTTCAATCTTCTTAAACACGATTTCCAGCAATCGTTCTCAAATCTTTCACATAGATCCTTTCTCACACCAGCAAAATATCAAGAACTTTCAGACGAACTCTTGATTCTCAGCCGAAAAACTTTGGTCTTCTATTACACAGCAACTGATTAGTAATAAAAAATCAAACCGAAAGTAATAAACAATACCTTAAACAGAAACTTTGTCTTGAATCGTTGATATATAAACCGAGCTTTGAATGACTTCAATGGCTCTGATACCAATTGTAAGTCCCAAACTAGATGGATCTTCATATAAATGCACAAACGAATACACACACACAATATCAAACTCTCACAATCACTAAGCGGAAACTGGTGATTATGGTGATTCAAGAACAAACTCTCTTGCAATGCTCGTATATTGATTGAGAGAATTACAAAGAAAATTACTAAGAACCGCTAACCCTCTAGACGGCTATCAACTTGTCTAACCTCATGTCTAACTCTCTCAAAAATGTTTTTCTGGTGGCTCAACCTAATTTAGGTTACATAAACAAGTATTTATACTAAGCCTAATAACACTAAGCCTAAAATACAGGTTCTCGGCCCATAGCCGGCCCAAGACCTAACCCGTGAACCTAGTTCACGGTTACAAATCCCGAATACCCATCTATTTGGTAACACCATCAATTCTATTTATTTGATAAGCGTCAGCCTCACATATTCAGACCCAACAACTATCATCTAGGATTAAAAAAACTTTTGGCGGGAAAACTTTTCTTAACCAAATTTTTTAGGGATCATTTGTAAGCTTGTTTCGGGCCATTTTTGAGAAGATAGTAATAATGGTTTTTCCATACCAAAATTTATATACGATGTAGTTTGGCGAAACACGAACGAGATTTTTTTTTGGATGATATCAATTGTCATACATTGTTTAAGTGTTCAAACCTGAAAATTAAGGCAACAAGTATCCAGGATACTTATTTAATAGGGAATGAATGCTGAATTAATGGGAGCAATTGGGTCATCATCGGCTAAAGGTCTCGTTTTATTTGTGAAGATGTTGTTGCTTTGGGTCTTTTGGAAAAAGAATCATATTGTTTAGGTTTTCAAACCTGAATATGTAGGCTACGAGTATCTGGGATACTTCTTTAAATAGGGGATGAATACTGGAACAACTTGAACCCAAGGATTTGCTGTTTTGGATCTTTGCAAAGGAATAAAAGAATAAAATCCTAGAGTTGAATAGTTTTGTTTTTGAGGATTCAAGTGAGGCGGTAATGAAGCTGGTCATAGTTTACAGAAAATAAGGGGGATAAAAATCTACAAAGTATTCATGAGACATTAAAGAGGTGGTGGATAAGCCGTAGGTATTTCCTATATATAAACCTCTTTAAAGTGGCATGGATCTCAATTATGATTTCTAGTGTAAACTATATTTTTCGTGCTCATTGGAACTTCACCACGGTGAAAGTATACAGATTAGGAGGTGTGAACCAGGAATGAAGATCTAATTGAAGAATGTTGGACTTTGGATATAGGATGATCACTGCTGAGCATGATTTTTGTGTTAGATTCTGTCATGTGTTTTCAAGATGAAGCTGGATATCCACGGGATTATTAGTTGAAGATGGAACCTTTTATCATTTGTCGATGGGATAGGAAACGTGTTCTGGTTTCTGGTCTACTCAGATGGAGCTTACATTGAAAGGGGAAAATGGAAATGGACATCTTTGGGAATTCGGTTAACTCATGAAGATACAGGATAGAGTTGGACACATCTGCTTGAAGACTTAAGTTTATCATACTTGAATTCCTACGGGAGCTGATTAGTTTGATGCAGGTTATTGGACATTCAAACTCTCTATAATATGCCAGCTGATTTGGAGATGTCTTAGTATACTATTGTTACCTGTCTAGGAAGACATTGTCAGATTCGGACTTCTAAGTCAGGGTGGAGCAAACCACTACTGAGAGGATTAACTACAATGAGGTGTGTTGGGTTAGTTGGTTCCTATTGAAACACTTGGTTTGGTCTAAAATGAAAGCTACAGTTAAGAGGGAGTCAGGTTTGTGAAATCACTTATCAACTGAAGACTGAAGTTTGAAGATTTGAAGATCTTAAGTGGAATGCCAGATGATCAAGTCTCGCCAGAAGACATTTTATGACATAATATAATAATATTTATTTTTTATTTTATTTTATTTTTATTTTTTTATAAGAGTTTCAATATAATATTACACATTTTTATCAAAAAATCATTTAAATATTGGCTTACATATACGTAACCCATAGTGTTATGTATACGTAAATAGAAAACAAAAAAATTGCGGTTACGTATACATAACCCATCGTATTACACATTGTTTTAGTGGTTTTCACCTAACTTTATGGTTTTCTCTTGATCTTTACCCCATATATATATATATATATATATATATATATATATATATGGATGTTTAGGGCTAATGTATATGCATAAAATCATAGGTTTTTGTTGCTAGAATGTGATGAATGTATGATATGTGTGTGTTATGAAAGGCTTGATCAACATACCAAATGGAGGCTTCTAAAGATAATACAAGTTGCTTGATCTTCAAAACACACAATGTGTGTGTATGGGGAGGGGTCTTTGGCCGAGAATAAGGGAGAGGGAGGGAGAGAGTTGTGTGATTTTGGTGCAAGAATTCTCAGTGGTCTCATGCTCTATTTATAGTGTGGAAATTCAACACCTAACACTCTAATCAAGTGGTCTTGAATAAGAGTTTGTGTTGTAAGAACCTTATGATGAAAATGCAAAAAGATGGGATGGTGGTGAGGGGGTTCGACCGAGATCAAGGGGGAGGGAGGAGACAAGTAGGGTGAAGACAAAAGGGTAAGTGTGTGTAGGATTTGATGCATATGTGGGTTAATTTTATAAAAATCTTGAGTTTTTATAAACATATGTATGCATCTTTAAGTTTTATAAAAATGAGGGTTATATATATAAGATATATATGTTTTGACACTTGAATAGTAGTTCTAGGATTTAATAACAAGTGTTTAAGTCATCAAAAATAGAAAAATATATAATGTATTTATTTTATAAAAATAATCATATATTCCATCGTAAATCTATACTATATAACAAATAAAGGTTTTGGTGGACAGTTGTCATTCCCATATTAATTCTCAACATTTTTTTCCCGCCTCTCTCTCCTATTAATTATGCAAATTTCTTTAATATTTTTTTAATAATTTTTGTTTCCCGGTTCTCTCTCCTATTAAATAATAATGATTTTCTATAGTTATTATTATAAAACGTTTTTATTTAAAAAAATAGTTTATTTTATTATTTCTTATTTCACTAGTGACTGATAACATCCAACATAATCTTCATACAAAGTACTGATTTATAAAAATTGTATTTATTCAACCCATGTAAAACATGGGGTTTAACCTAGTATAAACTAAATGAACTAAAATTAATGAAGTAGTGTTTTGTAGATTATAAATTGCTTCTAACATATATGTATTCATATTTATATTAGTGGGTATTGGCTGGCTAAGTTCATACAAATAATAATGAATTGACCCGAATCTCATCGAATGAAGCGTTAAATATTAATTCGCATTGATATGAATTAATATGAACCTCGGGTAACACTTCTTGCATGATTAATTGTACTTTTGCTATAATACTCAATCAGTTTTATGTATACGTAGTCTCATCACTAATAGTCATAGAGTTCTGACACTAAATTGATTTCCCATAGAATCGGTGTAACATCCCAAAATGACGAAAAATAAAGTTAACGAGTTCAAGCGGGCCGAAGTCGGGCCGGGTCAGTCGCGAACCGGGCTTGGGGAGTTTTCCCCTATAAATAGTTCAAGGCACTCATTCTTCTGCTCTTTGACATTCTAGAGAGAGAAAACCGTAGAGAGAGAAAGTGTCGGAATCGCACAAGATTGCACCAGAACGTGTCTCTTGTACTCGTGAAGGAAACCTCCGGATCAGAAGCTCGATTCAGGTAACGATCCGACCTAAATCTGAGTTTTTGTTCGTTTTTGGGTTTTCGGGTTTTGGGTGAAAATCGGACGTTCTTGCTGATGAAACTTAAGAATAAGCTTAGGTTTAGTATCTACAATGGAAAACGAACGTTTTGAATGCAAAGGGGATCGGGATCTTGACATGATCTGACCGAATGCGAAAGTTAGTGTTTTTCACGAAGAACAGGTCGTGCGTACTTGCTAAGTGCGCACGGAGCAGGTCCTGCGCACTTGCTAAGTGCGCAGGAGAAGGGACCTGCGCACTTGCTAAGTGCGCAGAAGGAAGGACCTGCGCACTTGCTAAGTGCGCAGGAGAAGTAACCTGCGCACTTGCTAAGTGCGCAGGAAGAGGGACCTGCGCACTTGCTAAGTGCGCAGGAGGCAGAGTCTGCGCACTTGCTAAGTGCGCAGGCAGCAGGGTCTGCGCACTTGCTATGTGCGCAGGCATCAGGCTGTTGAGTAGAGATTAGTATGTTTAGAATGGTTAAACCGTTAGAGTCGGTAATGGTCTGATGTGTATGTAACTACTCAATTCAGATCGTACGTGAAGTCGTTGGACCTTGATTAGGACAACCGAGACTAGCATATAAGGTGAGTTCTAGAAGCCCTCTTTTAAATGTTTTTATATAATGTTTTCGGGCTGGTGTGTACACGTATGAAATGTTGTTTTATAAAATGATATTTATGAAACTACGTTTACGAAAGGAAATGATTTGGAATGAAGGGTTTATGGAAAGAAAGTTTATGAACGAAATGTTTACGAACGAATGTTATAAAGAAATGGTTTAATGAAAAGGTAAAGGGTTTTGAAAGTGAAGGAAAGGTTTTATGAAAAGAAAACAAAAAGGGGCAAATGTTTTAAAGAAGTCATTACAAATCTAATCTGTCGAATGAATGGAATTGACGAATGAAGTCTGGGAATGTGATTCCCAGCCTTGTGGTAAATTATGGACAGTGAGCCATAGTTACCACAAGAACAACAGGGGCATTGTCTCTGTGGCATGTCAATGGTTTTGATGTTGTACAACTGGTAAGGGAGTAACGACGGTTACTCAGGTGATGACGATCATCCTAACGAACGAGGTAATGGGAAATCAATGACGGCGATACGTAACGGTTGATTTCCAAAGGAAAGATGCGTGTTGGGCAATGACGGCGATACGTAACGGTTGACCCCACGCATTGAAGGGTTAGGCAATGACGGCGATACGTAACGGTTGACCCTACGTAGTGTATGGTTGTGGCAATGACGGCGATACGTAACGGTTGCCCACAACATTAAAAGTTCCTACGGGGACATAGAGACGCGTAACGATACAGATTTTAGATAATATTGTATGACTTAAATGAATGTTAATGATTTAAACAAATGATCGTGTTTAAATGTGCGAAGGTTTACGAATGAAAGGCCCTGTTTTCTTATACGAATGTTAAACCCTAATGAATGTTTGAATGATGAACCATTTCTTAAAACGAACGAAAACTAGAACTCACCAGCGTAGCTGACGTTTTTAAGTGTACACATTCAGGTTAAGGCAGGTTATGAGGATGGACGGTGATGCTTGGCTAGAGATGAAGAGTTACCCGACTGCTTTGAAGACTGGCATCCCGTTATGTTTAGTTATGATGTAAATATGTTTTAATCAATGTTTACGCTTCCGCATGTATGAACAACGATTAAGTTATGTTTAAATGAAATTTTCCGCTGCGTTATTTGATATTCATGTTTAAGAACTGTTTGTGAATGAGTAAACCCAACAAGTGGGGCCTCCCGGGTTTGGGGCCTCACAAGTTGGTATCAGAGCAATAGTTTGAGAGATTCGGACACTCCCAGTGTTTGAACTTAAACTTTGAATGGGACCGAAAGCGGATGCCAGTACGGGTAACTCGAGCCACAGCATCAGGTATGAAGGTAGTATATATATTTACGTATATAGTATGCCTTAGAAAGGGTTAGGTAAGGACTTGTGTTCTGATGGAATCACAAAGGTGGTCAAATAGAAATCGAAAGGTAGTGTAATGGTTAATTACAGATGGCCAGTGTATATTAACATCTTACAGTGCTTATTGAATTCTATTTGTTAACTAGCGTGATGACATTGGATTTCTTGTCTTATAGAACGTAATGGCAAGGAGAGGAAACGGAAGACGTGGTGGCCGTACCGGTGGTCGTACCGGCGGTCGAAATGGTGGGCGTGGCAGGATCCCTGCGCGCCAAGAGTATAGTGAAGAAGGAAGTGTTCACACTGAACCGGCGGTTAGTGTGCATGAAGCTGAGCAGACACAGGTTGAAGAACAACCTTTCACTTTTGAACCCGAAGTGAGAGCAGCTATAGCTCGAGAGTTCACAGAACTGATGAAGGCTTCTCTGCCAGGTCTGTTGGCAGAAGCATTGAAGCAGGTCAATGGGGCGGGTTGGTCTAGCGCGGCAATTGGTGCCCAAAATAATGAGACTGACAATACACCGCCTGCTCGCGGATGTGATTATAAGTCCTTTAAGGCATGTGATCCGCCGATCCTGACTGGGAAGAAGGACGCGGTGGCTACTTTTGATTGGGTGATCCGTATGGAAGCTGCCATTCGTCTGAGCGAGTGTCGAGCTAATCAAGTAGTGAAGTTTGTTGCTAACTCCTTGAGGGAGGAAGCATCCCATTGGTGGGAAGGTGTACGACAGGCAAAAGGGAGCGAGATTGTAGATGCGATGATGTGGGCTGACTTGAAAACCTTGGTAATCAAGAATTTCTGCCCAAGGAACGAGATTGAGAAGGTAGAGAGGGAATTTTTGGGTTTGAAGGCCGGAAGCATGACGCACCGGCAATACACAACCCGATTTAATGAACTGGCACGTCTGGTGCCACACCTTGTCACTACTGAAGAGAGAAAGATTGCCTGTTATATTCAAGGGTTGCCGGACCAGGTCCGCACCTACGTGAAGGCAAACACCCCTACTACCTATGATTCGGCAGTAGAGCTAAGCGGCGTGGTATTTGACGATCTGGCACTGAATGTTGTTGTCGTTGAAGAACAAAAGAAGAGACCGAGCTTCTAAAACAAGCGAACTGGGGGAAAGATGTTTGGGGCTCGTGATAAAAGGGCTCGGGTGGATGAGCCGACTGTTTGTAAGAAGTGTGGAAGGGAACATGTAGGTGAATGCAGACTGAGATCTAGCCTGTGCTTTAAGTGTGGCAAAACCGGGCACTACTCCCGTGAATGCCCGCAAGGCTACAAATGCTACAACTGTGGGGATTTCGGCCATATGAGCCGAGAATGTACGAAGCCCAGAATGGGGGAAACCGGGAAAGGAAAGGGCCTGGAAAAGAAGGGAGAGGGATCTCGTGCAAAGACTCGTGCGTATGCACTGACGCAGGATCAGGCTAGGAAGGATCCCGACGTGGCATCAGGTACATTCGTCCTTGACAACACTCTTGTTTCTGTGTTATTTGATTCGGGTGCCAGTAAGAGTTTTATATCTGCGACTTTTTGTAAAAGAGTAAAGTATGCTGTGAGTAAGCTAGAAAGGGCCTTTAGCGTAGAGACCGCTGAGGGTAGAACTGCGAGAGTGACCGATGTAGTTGACAACTCCACGATGAAAATAGAAGGTCATAGGTTCCCGGTCAGATTGTTCGTTATGGTTTTGGGAGGGTTCGATGTTGTGTTGGGTATGGATTGGTTAACTGCCAATGAAGCACAAATCATATGTAAGCGAAAAATAATCCAACTCAAGGCTCCGGATGGTAGCAAAGTTGAGGTTTTTGGAGATCGTGACGCCCCGATGCCAAACGTCATCTCGATGATTAAGGCAGCGGATTACTTGAGGCGCGGATGCGAGGCTTATCTGGTGTACGTGATTGACAAGTGTAAGGAAGTGAAGGAACTAGACGATGTACCCGTGGTACGCGAGTACCCGGAGGTGTTTCCAGAGGATTTGCCTGGAATACCACGCGATAGAGAAATTGAGTTCCGAATTGACTTAGTACCAGATGCCCAGCCCGTGGCTAAGGCTCCATATCGACTAGCACCAGTGGAAATGAAGGAACTTATGGTCCAACTAGACGAGTTACTTGAGAAGGGATTTATCCAACCGAGCATCTCGCCTTGGAGTGCTCCGGTGTTGTTTGTAAAGAAGAAAGATGGTTCGATGAGAATGTGTATCGATTATCGCGAGTTGAATAAACGAACGGTGAAGAACAAGTACCCTTTACCAAGGATCGATGACCTGTTCGACCAGTTGCAAGGCGCAAGTTGGTTTTCGAAAATCGACCTTCGGTCCGGGTACCATCAGTTGAAGGTAAGGGAAGAAGACATACCGAAAACTGCATTTCGCACGCGTTATGGACATTTCGAGTTCCGCGTAATGTCTTTCGGATTGACGAACGCCCCCGCAGCGTTCATGGATTTAATGAATAGGGTGTGTCGACCGATGCTGGATCGATCGGTAATAGTGTTCATCGATGACATCCTTATCTACTCCAAGAATGAGGGTGATCACGTGTGTCACTTGAAGGAAGTATTGGAAGTTCTGAAGAAGGAGAGGTTGTATGCTAAGTTCTCCAAATGTGCGTTCTGGCTTAGGGAAGTCCAATTCCTAGGTCACGTCATTGGCCCGAACGGCATTATGGTTGACCCAGCAAAGATAGTAACGGTAAGTGAATGGGACATTCCTAAGACGCCAACTGAAATCCGCAGTTTCTTGGGATTGGCAGGCTACTATCGGAGATTCATCCAGGATTTCTCGAAAATAGCTTCGCCATTGACAAAGTTGACTCGGAAAGAAGTAAAGTACGAATGGGGTTCGACCCAGGATGAGGCGTTTAAGGAATTGAAAGAGAAGCTAACACAAGCTCCAGTCTTGGCCCTTCCCGAGGGCAGTGAAGACCTGGTGGTATACTCTGACGTGTCGGGTCAGGGGTTAGGGTGTGTGTTGATGCAACGCGGTAGAGTGATTGCATATGCGTCGCGGCAGTTGAAAGTTCACGAAGTCAACTATCCGACTCACGATTTGGAACTTGCTGCTATCGTATTTGCATTGAAAATCTGGAGGCACTACCTGTACGGGGTAAAGTTTACTATTTACTCCGACCACAAAAGTTTGAAGTACT
This sequence comes from Smallanthus sonchifolius, assembly GCA_023525975.1. Lineage (NCBI taxonomy): Eukaryota > Viridiplantae > Streptophyta > Magnoliopsida > Asterales > Asteraceae > Smallanthus > Smallanthus sonchifolius. Next base: position 24,176,191 of record CM042046.1, on the reverse strand, counting down.
TCTTCGAACAAAAGGAGCTTAACATGAGGCAGAGGAGATGGTTGGAACTCCTGAAGGACTATGACTGTGAAATAATGTACCACCCTGGAAAGGCAAACGTGGTGGCTGACGCTCTAAGCCGAAAGGATGTGCCTACTCCTATTAGAGTGAAAGCTTGCCAGTTGGTGGTAACATCGGATCTGATGAGAGAAATCGAAAGAGCTCAAGATGAAGCTTTGAAGGAAGAAAATATAAAGGGAGAAAGGATGGTGGGCCAACAGGACAAGTTGGAATATAACACCCTTGGTGTTAGAACGCGTTATGGACGGGTATGGATACCTATGGGTGGCGAGCTTAGAACCAAAATCTTGGATGAGGCTCATAAGTCTCGTTACTCTATCCACCCTGGTACCAACAAGATGTACCAAGACCTGAAGAAAGACTACTGGTGGCCTGGAATGAAATGTGATGTGACGAAGTATGTAAGCAAGTGCTTGACTTGCTCGCAAGTAAAGGCTGAACACCAGAAACCGTATGGAAAGATTCAACCACTTGATATACCGGAATGGAAGTGGGAACACATTACCATGGACTTCATAACTAAGCTACCTCGCACAGCTAAAGGTCATGACGCCATTTGGGTAATTGTGGACCGATTAACGAAGAGTGCTCATTTCCTACCTATTCGCGAGGCGTTCTCGTCGGAAAGGTTAGCAGAAGTGTTTATCAACGAAGTAGTAGCACGGCATGGGATGCCTTTGATGATCGTATCTGACCGGGACACACGATTCACATCGAGGTTCTGGAAAAGATTTCACGAGGCGATGGGCACGAGGCTTAATATCAGCACAGCATACCACCCGCAAACGGATGGTCAGTCCGAAAGGACCATTCAGACTTTGGAGGATATGCTCCGTGCTTGTATTATTGACTTCGGTGGCAGTTGGGACAGTCATCTGCCGTTAGCCGAATTCTCCTACAACAATAGTCATCATACGACGATAGGCATGCCGCCTTACGAAATGTTGTATGGGAGAAGATGTAGGACCCCGGTTTGTTGGGGTGAAATTGGACAGAAAGAGTTAGGAAGTCTGGAAGTCGTAAAAGAAATGTCGGAAAGGTTTGATCAGATTAAAGCGCGAATGAAGGCCGCGCAAGATCGTCAGAAGTCCTATGCGGATAGACGACGAAGGCCTATCGAGTTTGATGTTGGGGACAGAGTAATGTTGAAAGTGTCGCCCTGGAAGGGAATCATACGATTCAGAAAGAAAGGAAAGTTAAGTCCGAGGTTTGTCGGACCATTCAGGATAATGGCACGGGTTGGTGAAGTCGCATATCGGTTGGAGTTGCCTGATGAGTTAAGTGGGATTCATCCTACCTTCCATGTATCACACTTGCGAAAGTGTTTGGCGGATGAATCGGCTCACGTACCACTTACTGACATCGAGGTCGACAACAGCCTTAATTACATCGAAGAACCTGTGGCTATCTTAGACCGAAAGGAGAAGCGTTTGCGTAACAAAGTGATCCAATTGGTTAAAGTCCAATGGAGGCACCGAAAGGGATCGGAGGCTACATGGGAAACGGAGGCGGAAATGAGGGAGTCTTACCCTCAATTATTTAACTTGTGATAGGTTTCGGGGACGAAACCTATTATAAGGGGGGTAGACTTGTAACATCCCAAAATGACGAAAAATAAAGTTAACGAGTTCAAGCGGGCCGAAGTCGGGCCGGGTCAGTCGCGAACCGGGCTTAGGGAGTTTTCCATTATAAATAGTCCAAGGCACTCATTCTTCTACTCTTTGACATTCTAGAGAGAGAAAACCATAGAGAGAGAAAGTGTCAGAATCGCACAAGATTGCACCAGAACGTGTCTCTTGTACTCGTGAAGGAAACCTCCGGATCAGAAGCTCGATTCAGGTAACGATCCGACCTAAATCTGAGTTTTTGTTCGTTTTTGGGTTTTCGGGTTTTGGGTGAAAATCGGACGTTCTTGCGGATGAAACTTAAGAATAAGCTTAGGTTTAGTATCTACAATGGAAAACGAACGTTTTGAATGCAAAGGGGTTCGGGATCTTGACATGATCTGACCGAATGTGAAAGTTAGTGTTTTTCGCGAAGAACAGGTCGTGCGTACTTGCTAAGTGCGCACGGAATTATTAGTTGAAGATGGAACCTTTTATCATTTTCCGATGGGATAGGAAACGTGTTCTGGTTTCTGGTCTACTCAGATGGAGCTTACATTGAAAGGGGAAAATGGAAATGGACATCTTTGGGAATTCGGTTAACTCATGAAGATACAGGATAGAGTTGGACACATCTGCTTGAAGACTTAAGTTTATCATACTGGAATTCCTACGGGAGCTGATTAGTTTGATGCAGGTTATTGGACATTCAAACTCTCTATAATATGCCAGCTGATTTGGAGATGTCTTAGTATACTATTGTTACCTGTCTAGGAAGACATTGTCAGATTCGGACTTCTAAGTCAGGGTGGAGCAAACTACTACTGAGAGGATTAACTACAATGAGGTGTGTTGGGTTAGTTGGTTCCTATTGAAACACTTGGTTTGGTCTAAAATGAAAGCTACAGTTAAGAGGGAGTCAGGTTTGTGAAATCACTTATCAACTGAAGACTGAAGTTTGAAGATTTGAAGATCTTAAGTGGAATGCCAGATGATCAAGTCTCGCCAGAAGACATTTTATGACATAATATAATAATATTTATTTTTTATTTTATTTTATTTTTATTTTTTTATAAGAGTTTCAATATAATATTACACATTTTTATCAAAAAATCATTTAAATATTGGCTTACATATACGTAACCCATAGTGTTATGTATACGTAAATAGAAAACAAAAAAATTGCGGTTACGTATACATAACCCATCGTATTACACATTGTTTTAGTGGTTTTCACCTAACTTTATGGTTTTCTCTTGATCTTTACCCCATATATATATATATATATATATATATATATATATATATATATATATATATATATATATATATATATATATATATATATATATATATATATATATATATATATATATATATATGGATGTTTAGGGCTAATGTATATGCATAAAATCATAGGTTTTTGTTGCTAGAATGTGATGAATGTATGATATGTGTGTGTTATGAAAGGCTTGATCAACATACCAAATGGAGGCTTCTAAAGATAATACAAGTTGCTTGATCTTCAAAACACACAATGTGTGTGTATGGGGAGGGGTCTTTGGCCGAGAATAAGGGAGAGGGAGGGAGAGAGTTGTGTGATTTTGGTGCAAGAATTCTCAGTGGTCTCATGCTCTATTTATAGTGTGGAAATTCAACACCTAACACTCTAATCAAGTGGTCTTGAATAAGAGTTTGTGTTGTAAGAACCTTATGATGAAAATGCAAAAAGATGGGATGGTGGTGAGGGGGTTCGACCGAGATCAAGGGGGAGGGAGGAGACAAGTAGGGTGAAGACAAAAGGGTAAGTGTGTGTAGGATTTGATGCATATGTGGGTTAATTTTATAAAAATCTTGAGTTTTTATAAACATATGTATGCATCTTTAAGTTTTATAAAAATGAGGGTTATATATATAAGATATATATGTTTTGACACTTGAATAGTAGTTCTAGGATTTAATAACAAGTGTTTAAGTCATCAAAAATAGAAAAATATATAATGTATTTATTTTATAAAAATAATCATATATTCCATCGTAAATCTATACTATATAACAAATAAAGGTTTTGGTGGACAGTTGTCATTCCCATATTAATTCTCAACATTTTTTTCCCGCCTCTCTCCCCTATTAATTATGCAAATTTCTTTAATATTTTTTTAATAATTTTTGTTTCCCGGTTCTCTCTCCTATTAAATAATAATGATTTTCTATAATTATTATTATAAAACGTTTTTATTTAAAAAAATAGTTTATTTTATTATTTCTTATTTCACTAGTGACTGATAACATCCAACATAATCTTCATACAAAGTACTGATTTATAAAAATTGTATTTATTCAACCCATGTAAAACATGGGGTTTAACCTAGTATAAACTAAATGAACTAAAATTAATGAAGTAGTGTTTTGTAGATTATAAATTGCTTCTAACATATATGTATTCATATTTATATTAGTGGGTATTGGCTGGCTAAGTTCATACAAATAATAATGAATTGACCCGAATCTCATCGAATGAAGCGTTAAATATTAATTCGCCTTGATATGAATTAATATGAACCTCGGGTAACACTTCTTGCATGATTAATTGTACTTTTGCTATAATACTCAATCAGTTTTATGTATACGTAGTCTCATCACTAATAGTCATAGAGTTCTGACACTAAATTGATTTCCCATAGAATCGGTGTAACATCCCAAAATGACGAAAAATAAAGTTAACGAGTTCAAGCGGGCCGAAGTCGGGCCGGGTCAGTCGCGAACCGGGCTTGGGGAGTTTTCCCCTATAAATAGTTCAAGGCACTCATTCTTCTGCTCTTTGACATTCTAGAGAGGGAAAGTGTCGGAATCGCACAAGATTGCACCAGAACGTGTCTCTTGTACTCGTGAAGGAAACCTCCGGATCAGAAGCTCGATTCAGGTAACGATCCGACCTAAATCTGAGTTTTTGTTCGTTTTTGGGTTTTCGGGTTTTGGGTGAAAATCGGACGTTCTTGCTGATGAAACTTAAGAATAAGCTTAGGTTTAGTATCTACAATGGAAAACGAACGTTTTGAATGCAAAGGGGTTCGGGATCTTGACATGATCTGACCGAATGCGAAAGTTAGTGTTTTTCGCAAAGAACAGGTCGTGCGTACTTGCTAAGTGCGCACGGAGCAGGTCCTGCGCACTTGCTAAGTGCGCAGGAGAAGGGACCTGCGCACTTGCTAAGTGCGCAGGAGGAAGGACCTGCGCACTTGCTAAGTGCGCAGGAGAAGTAACCTGCGCACTTGCTAAGTGCGCAGGAAGAGGGACCTGCGCACTTGCTAAGTGCGCAGGAGGCAGAGTCTGCGCACTTGCTAAGTGCGCAGGCAGCAGGGTCTGCGCACTTGCTATGTGCGCAGGCATCAGGCTGTTGAGTAGAGATTAGTATGTTTAGAATGGTTAAACCGTTAGAGTCGGTAATGGTCTGATGTGTATGTAACTACTCAATTCAGATCGTACGTGAAGTCGTTGGACCTTGATTAGGACAACCGAGACTAGCATATAAGGTGAGTTCTAGAAGCCCTCTTTTAAATGTTTTTATATAATGTTTTCGGGTTGGTGTGTACACGTATGAAATGTTGTTTTATAAAATGATATTTATGAAACTACGTTTACGAAAGGAAATGATTTGGAACGAAGGGTTTATGGAAAGAAAGTTTATGAACGAAATGTTTACGAACGAATGTTATAAAGAAATGGTTTAATGAAAAGGTAAAGGGTTTTGAAAGTGAAGGAAAGGTTTTATGAAAAGAAAACAAAAAGGGGCAAATGTTTTAAAGAAGTCATTACAAATCTAATCTGTCGAATGAATGGAATTGACGAATGAAGTCTGGGAATGTGATTCCCAGCCTTGTGGTAAATTATGGACAGTGAGCCATAGTTACCACAAGAACAACAGGGGCATTGTCTCTGTGGCATGTCAATGGTTTTGATGTTGTACAACTGGTAAGGGAGTAACGACGGTTACTCGGGTGATGACGATCATCCTAACGAACGAGGTAATGGGAAATCAATGACGGCGATACGTAACGGTTGATTTCCAAAGGAAAGATGCGTGTTGGGCAATGACGGCGATACGTAACGGTTGACCCCACGCATTGAAGGGTTGGGCAATGACGGCGATACGTAACGGTTGACCCTACGTAGTGTATGGTTGTGGCAATGACGGCGATACGTAACGGTTGCCCACAACATTAAAAGTTCCTACGGGGACATAGAGACGCGTAACGATACAGATTTTAGATAATATTGTATGACTTAAATGAATGTTAATGATTTAAACAAATGATCGTGTTTAAATGTGCGAAGGTTTACGAATGAAAGGCCTTGTTTTCTTATACGAATGTTAAACCCTAATGAATGTTTGAATGATGAACCATTTCTTAAAACGAACGAAAACTAGAACTCACCAGCGTAGCTGACGTTTTTAAGTGTACACATTCAGGTTAAGGCAGGTTATGAGGATGGACGGTGATGCTTGGCTAGAGATGAAGAGTTACCCGACTGCTTTGAAGACTGGCATCCCGTTATGTTTAGTTATGATGTAAATATGTTTTAATCAATGTTTACGCTTCCGCATGTATGAACAACGATTAAGTTATGTTTAAATGAAATTTTCCGCTGCGTTATTTGATATTCATGTTTAAGAACTGTTTGTGAATGAGTAAACCCAACAAGTGGAGCCTCCCGGGTTTGGGGCCTCACAATCGGAATGCATATTCATAGTAATTCGTTATAAATTGACACATTCCTAATTAGTGCACATAAAATCATAAATGGACCAAACATGTTACATAATTAATGACTGATAATTTGACGGTTGTCACAGGGGAACCAACGAAATCCCTTGTTTGGTTTAAAGACCATCGACAAAGATTCTGACGAGACTGTATCACTCAGAAACGGGGGAAAACCTCCATGTTAAGGAGACTTGCATCAATCCCATAATTAATCACTGGTAGTGGAGGCATCTCCGAGCGTATATCCGATTGGGTTAGACGTGAACCTTGTTCATGCTCCAAAGATCTCGGCAGGGAAACCCTAGTCAGCTCCTCCAAGTTAACCCCTAGCCCCACTAGCGGTAAGATAAGGTCCTCTAGATCGATTTTTTCCATAGTAGAATACGACCTTGAGAGCCCCCTAGCGACCAGTGAGATGGTAGCGCCGAAGGTGGTGGATCTTTTTTCCTTGTCATGACACCAGGAGAAAAGAAAGTGTTTTACGAAGGGAGGCTAGACGAAGAGAGATGATAGAATCCAACCAAAGTAAACGGTCGGAATGAGGGGAGGAATGTAGTGGTTTGCGATGGAAGATAGGGTGTGGTGAAGGCAGGGGAGTGTCAGAGTGGAGGTGGAGGAGGGGAATCCAGCTAGAAGTGGCGAAGGTAGGAGAGAGCACTTCTCTCACACCTTTAAGTGTGTGTAGCAAAAATTAGCAAATGAGGCAATCTTAGGGTTTAGGATCTTTAGAGTTTAGGGTTTAGGATTTAGTTTTATGGTTTATGTTTTAGCTTTAAGGTTTAACTTTAGGGTTTACGGTTCGATGAGAGGGTTCCAACACCGTTAAAATGTGTTAAATCGAAGTTTTTTAGAGTTGTCACATGTTATTTTTCATATCCTTTTTAGCCTTTTTAGGCAAAATAAACTTTTTCAGGGAACCTTCCCCTCCAAATATATATCATCTTCTCTATTACAACCAAGAACCCTATGAGTATCAAAGCCACCGACATATGTTTTTTTTTCAAACCACCCATAGGTTTACTAACATTCATTATTTTCTAATGAGTTAAGCTTTTTCACATGCGCATGTTCCTATCTTTCTTGAAATTAACTTTGCATACGATGAGATAGATACTCCCCAAAGACCTCAGAGGATAACTCATTTTGAATTCAAGTATATACATGTGTGAAGGGAGGTCTAAATCATTAGTTACTAATATAGATGATGGAGAAGAAGGTGATGCAGAACTAGGTGTTGAAGAAGAAGATGATGTTACGGTAATTACAAACGAAAAAAGTAGTTCAGAATAAGTTTTACGGTTGATGCTTGACCCACTCATAACACCTATTAAGATACCTCAACGTCAAAACCTAAAAGCTATTAGTCATCTTCATGTGTTATTTTAGGGCATTAGTTTAAAACATAAGGTAAGATTACAAATAAAAGTTGAGGATGAAATGTATCTCAGTCTTCGGAATAAAAAATTGATGGTATGAACACGAAATAACAAATATATATATATATATATATATATATATATATATATATATATATATATATATATATATATATATATATGGGATGTTTCCTCTAAGAAATGCAATTTGGGTAAGAAACAATCTTATCCATTCAATTGGATGATCAATGTTAGAGTTTTAAGTATAGGAAAAATAAGGGTGGAAGGGCATTAGTGGAAAACCCACAATTGTTGATTTTTTTCAAATCCACTCACTTTTTTTAAACGTAAATGAATTTTTCATACGACCTGATTTAAAAAAAATACACCATAAAGCCGAAAGTTTTTTTACCTTTAATTCGACACTTAATAAAATTGTGCTAGTTTAAATCAAGCGTATAGTATTGTTATATTGTTTTGTAAAAACAAAATCGACACTTAATAAAATTGTGCTAGTTTACGTAAATGTGATGGTTTATGGTAAAACAGCACAATTAACTGTGATGCATTGTAAATTAGCACAATTTATTGTGCTGTTTTATCTTAAAACAACACCATACATAGCAATTAATTATGTTGTTTTCTATAAAACAACACGATTAATTGTGTAACTTTCTCTTCTTAGCTTACCAAGCATAAACAAACCATCACAACAAAACTAGTATATCAAACCAGCACAAAACAACATTTTGAAGCATAAGTTTTCTTTTTGCCTACCACTGAACCGTTTTATTGGTATATGGATACTTAAAATTTTTATTTTTAAAGATTGCTACCAAATTATGCACATAATAATTGACTAAAAGTAGCACAAATTAAATAAACCAGCACATTTATGTAAATTGTGTTGTTTTACCAGAAACTAGCACATTTACGTAAACTAGCACAATTTCATTAAGTGTCGATTTTGTTTTTACAAAAAAATATAGCAATACTATACTCAAATTAAAGATAAAAAACGCTCGATTTTATGGTGCAATTCAAAAAAAAAAAATGTCCTATGAAAAAGTTATAAACGTTTAAAAAAAGTGGGAGAATTGAAAAAAGTCAACAAAAGTAGTTATTACTTAAATACTCTTTCACCCCTTATTTTTTCTACACATAAATCTCTACCCTTGATCATTCAATTGAATGAATGAGATTGTTTCTTAGGCTTCTTAACCAAAATACACTTCTTATTTAAAACTTCCCCTATATATCTATATCTATACTATCTAATAAATGACTAACTAGAATAACACTTGTCAAATTTCTAGGGATTCTTATTCTCATTTCCCAATATATCTCTTATATTAAAAATCAACTCCACTTTTTTACACAACTAAATTAATTATTTGATTTAAAGAGTTAATTACATGGATAGTCCCTGTGGTTTGTCAAAAGTAACAAGTTCAGGTACTAATAGTTTGAAGTTGCAAGTTTGGGTACTAACTTTTATTTTTGTAACACTATTAGGTACTAAGACTAACGTTCGTTAACTTTTTTGTTAAGTTTAGATAAAATGACCAAATTATCCTTTAATTACTTAAGGGACCATTTATATAACTAACTCTATTTTATGATAGGGATCATTTGTGTAATTTCTATAAAATATTAAATAAATAAACTTAAATCTAAATCATATTCTTCACACATAATCACAACAATGTCCAGTTCAAATCCACGCCCCCTCATCTCTTTCTCCACCATCGTCATTGTGTAAGCCCTCAATTTTGAATTTCTGGGTTCTGTGATCAAACATAAGACGTTAATTGCTACTGCACCTTTAACCTTACCCCTTTGCCACTATAACTCACCATTTCAAAATCTCTCATGATTTGGCATTCAGTTCAAACAGAGAACAAATTAGCTTCACATACCTTGAAATCTTGCAATCGGTGGCTTCATATATGCAATGGTGTAGTCAACAATTTGGACACAACTCTGCAAATTTGAGAGAATAATGAGAACCATCATCGTTTGATAACCCAAATAGGAAGTCGAATATAAGATGGTGAAAGGAATCCGACACAGGAGACAGGTCTCAATCGCTGGAGTTCTTTCAGGGGCGGCGACCGGAAATAAATGGGATAGGGAGAGGCTACTGTTGCAGTGGTGGAGGAGGTGTTTTTAGGTCAAATGAGGAAGATAGGAGAACAAGGAAATGGTGACTTTTACATAAATGGTCCCAGTTAATAGTAACAGTTACATAGGTAGTCCCTATTAAAAATAGTCAAAGGGTAAAAAAGTTATTTAACTCCAACTTAACAAAAAAGTTAACGAACGTTAGTCTTAGTACCTAATAGTGTTACAAAAATAAAAGTTAGTACCCAAACTTGCAACTTCAAACTATTAGTACCTGAACTTGTTACTTTTGACAAACCACAGGGACTATCCATGTAATTAACTCTTGATTTAAATTATATATATATTTTTGAATTTAAATTTATGTTTATCATCAATTAAATTGTTTAATCATATTTTTATGAATTCTATAAACTGAAAAAACTTTAATCAAATATTTACATATTCAAAGATCTAATATTTATAACTGTTACGTCAAGTTACGTTTTTAAAAACATATTTTAACGGGTGTATTTGTTAACAGATTAAATTATATTTTATTAAACACAAGTTTATTAAACCTATGTAATATACGAGTTTTTAAGATATAAAATTTTTATTACTAAGTATATAATATTATATTTATTTAACCCAACTAATACACGAGATTCTAACCTAGTGTGTGTGTATATATATATATGTATTTATTTAGTGTTATGTAATGAACCTCTCTCTCTCTCTCTATATATATATATATATAGGGTTGAGTTCATGAGAAAACTCATTTTCATAACAAAACCAAAAAACTCCCCTTTATTTTTCTACATTAATAACTTTTTCATACGTTATTATTATTTTTTTTAAATTACATCGATAAATTAAGCATTTTTTATCTTTAATTTGATTATAATATTACTATATAAAAAAAATTATCGTGTCGGACTTTTCTGATAGTACATGTATGTAGTATCATTATACTGCATGATGATACTATATATATGCAGTACTAGTTTAGAAGCCCGTGTATTACACAGATTGAATAAATACAATGAATAAATGTAATGTTATAGAAAATCATTATTATTTAATATAAAAGGGAGGAAAGAAACAAAAAATTAAAAAAAACAATCAAAGAAAGTTTGTATAATTAATAGGAGAGAGACGGGAAAAAAGGACGAGCATGCATAGAAGATTGACAAGTGTCCATATAAAACCTTTATTTATTATATAGTATAGATATAGATGAAGATACCGTAGATATGCAGTATATGCAATATGATGATACTGCATATATGTAGTATGCTCATATGATTATACTGTATATATGTACTATGATGATACTACATATATGTAGTATCATCATACTACACATATGTAGTATCAAATAAATTTGATTTGTTAAAAAGTTTATTTTTAATATAACAATATTGTACTTAAATTAATTATAAAAAAATATTCGATTTTATGGTGTACTTTAAAAAATATGATAATGTATGAAAAAGTTATTAAGGTTTTAAATTTAAGGGGAAATAGTTTTCTTCTCATAAAAAATAAGTTTTTTTTTATGATACTCTCTCTAATATAACAATATTTTATTTAAATAAAAGATTAAAAAAATGCTCGAGTTTATAGTGTACTTTTAAAAAAATGATAACGTACAAAAAAGTTATTGAGGTTTTAAAACTAAGAGAAAATAGTTTTATCTCATAAAAGTTCTTTTTTATGATACTCATTCTGTATATTATATACTAGCTTTAACCCCGTGTGTTACACGGGGTAAAACGTTAAAATTATATTGATAAGTATCTTAACAACTTTTTTTATACAATTTTGATATTGTATTTGTAACTTTTCCATTTTGTTACATGTTAAGATTATATGTGTAACATCCCAAAATGTCGAGAAATAAAGTTAACGAGTTCAAGCGGCCCGAAGTCGGGCCGGGTCAGTCGCGAACCGGGCTTGGGGAGGTCTCCCCTATAAATAGCCAAGGTCACCACATGTTTCTCTCATTTGCAATTCTAGAGAGAGAAAAAAATCGTAGAGAGAGAAAGTGTCGGAATCGCACGAGAATGCACCCGCTCATGTCTCTTGCACTCGTGAGAAGAACCTCCGGATCAGAAGCTCGATTCAGGTAACGATTAGACCTAAATCTGAGTTTTAGTTCGTTTTTGGGTTTTTCGGGTTTTGGGTGAAAAGGTAAGGTTAGAACGGATGAAACTGAAAGATAATCATGGATTTGAGTTCCTTAATGGAAAACGAACGTTTTGAATGCAACAGGTTCGGGATCTTGACATGATCAGACCCGAATGCGAAAGTTAGGGTTTTTCGCGAAGAACAGGTCGTGCGCACTTGCTAAGTGCGCAGGAGGAGGGACCTGCGCACTTGCTAAGTGCGCAGGAGGAGGGACCTGCGCACTTCCTAAGTGCGCAGGAGGAGGGGTCTGCGCACTTGCTAAGTGCGAAGGCAGTAGGGTCTGCGCACTTGCTAAGTGCGCAGACATCAGAACTGATTAAGTGAAGTCAGTATGTTAGAATGGTTAAACCGTTAGAGTCGAGATTGGTCTGATGTGTATTTAACTAATCAATTCAGATCGGAAGTGACGTTGTTGGACCTTCGTTTAGGACAACCCATATTAGCGTATCAGGTGAGTTCTAGAGCCCTCTTTCAAATGTTTTGTTAAATGTTTTGGGCTGGTGTGCATACTTACGAAACGATGTTTTAACGAAATGATGTTTTAACGAAATGATGTTTTAACGAAATGATGTTTTAACGAAACGATGTTTACGAAAGTAAAGGTTATGAAGTGTTTTTGCCAAAAAGGCTTACGAATGTTTATGAACGGTCTAAATGAGGAAAGGTTTAATGAAAAGGGAAAGAGGTAAAGGTTTAAAGAAGTCATTACAAATCTAATCTGACGAATGAATGGAATTGACGAACGAAGTCTGGGAATGTGATTCCCAACCTTGTGGTCGATTATGGACAGCGAGCCATAGTTACCATAAGAACAACAGGGCAGTGTCTTGATGGCATGTCTATGGTTTTGATGTTGTACAACTGGTAAGGGAGTAACGACGGTTACTCGGGTGATGACGATCATCCTAAGTGAATGGTAATGGGAAATCAATGACGGCGATACGTAACGGTTGATTTCCAAAGGAAAGATGCGTGTTGGGCAATGACGGCGATACGTAACGGTTGACCCCACGTATTGAATGGTTGTGGCAATGACGGCGATACGTAACGGTTGCCCACAACATCAAGGGTCCCTTCGGGAACACAAAGACGCGTAACGATACAAAATTTAGATAATAATGTATGACTTAAATGAATGTTAAAAGTTTTAATGAACGATCCGTTTAACGGTGTTTATGATTATGATGTTGATGATGATATGGGTACGAAACCTTTTTAAAGATGTTATTATTACATGCTTTTGTGAAAGGTTTTACTAAATGAATGAATGATATGTTTTTGGCAAATGTTGATGTTAAAGTTTTTATGAAATGCTAGAACTCACCAGCGTAGCTGACTTTTTAGTATGCACATTCAGGTTAAGGCAGGTTATGAGGATGGACGGTGATGCTTGGCTAGGGAGAGGAGTTACCCGGCTGACTATGAAGACTGGCATCGTGTTATGTTTTAGTTATGATGTATTTACGTTTTAAACAATGTTTACGCTTCCGCATGTATGAACAATGATGACGTTATGTTTGAATGAAATTTTCCGCTGCGTTATTTGATATGCATGTTTAAGAACTGTTTGTGAATGAGTAAATCCAACGAGTGAGGCCTCCCGGGTTTGGGGCCTTACAAGTTGGTATCAGAGCAATAGTTTGAGAGATTCGGACACTCCCAGTGTCTGAACTTAAACTTTGAGTGGGATCGAAAGCGGATGCCAGTATGGGTAACTCGAGCCACAGCATCAGGTATGAAAAGTAGAGTATGTGTATGTAGTATGCCTTAGGAAGGGTTAGGAAAGGACTTGTGTTCTGATGGAATCACAAAGGTGGTCAAATAGGAATCGAAAGGTAGTGTAATGGTTAATTGCAGATGGCCAGTGTATATTAACATCTTACAGTACTTATTGAATTTTATTTGTTAACTAGCGTGATAACATTGGATTTCTTGTCTTATAGAACGAAATGGCGAGGAGAGGGAACGAAAGGCGTGGTGGCCGTACCGGTGGTCGTATCGGTGGTCGAAATGGTGGGCGTGGCAGGATTCCTGCGCACCAAGAGCACAGCGAAGAAGGAAGTGTTCACACTGAACCGACGGTTAGTGTGCATGGAACTGAACAGACACAAGTTGCAGAACAACCTTTCACTTTTGAACCAGAAGTGAGAGCAGCCATAGCTCGAGAGTTCTCCGAGTTGATGAAGAATTTTCTGCCAAGTCTGTTGGCTGAAGCGTTAAAGAAAGTTAGTAGGGAAGGCGGATCTAGTGCGACAACTGGTGCTCAGAACAACGAGACCAACAACGCACCTCCTGCTCGCGGGTGCGACTATAAGTCATTTAAGGCATGTGACCAGCCGGTCCTGACTGGGAAGAAGGACGCGGTGGCTACTTTTGATTGGGTAATACGTATGGAAGCCGCCATCCGTCTGAGCGAGTGTCGAGCTAATCAAGTAGTGAAGTTTGCTGCTAACTCCTTGAGGGAGGAAGCATCCCACTGGTGGGAAGGTGTACGTTAGGCTAAGGGGGATGAGGTTGTTGACTCAATGATGTGGGCTGACTTGAAAACTTTGGTGATCAAGAATTTCTGCCCGAGGAACGAGATTGAGAAGGTAGAGAGGGAATTTCTGGGTTTGAAGGCCGGGAGCATGACGCACCGGCAGTACACAACCCGATTCAATGAACTAGCACGTCTGGTGCCACATCTTGTTACGACGGAGGAAAGAAAGATTGCCTGCTATATTCAAGGGTTGCCGGACCAGGTCCGCACCTATGTTAAGGCAAACGCCCCTACTACCTATGATTCGGCAGTAGAGTTAAGTGGCGTGGTATTCGACGATCTGGCACTGAATGTTGTTGCCGTTGAAGAGCAAAAGAAGAGACCGAGCTTCTCAAACAAGCGAACTGGGGGAAGGATGTTTGGGGCTCATGATAAGAGAGCTCCGGTGAACGAGCCGACTGTTTGTAAGAAGTGTTAAAGAGAGCATGTAGGTGAATGCAGACTGGGATCTAACTTGTGCTTTAAGTGTGGCAAGACCGGGCACTACTCCCGTGAATGCCCACAACACTTCAAGTGCTATAATTGTGGGGATGTCGGTCATCTGAGTAGGGAATGTCCGAAACCGAGAATGGGTGAAGCCGGGAAAGGGAAAGGCCCAGAAAGGAAGGAAGAGAGGCCCCGAGCAAAGACTCGTGCGTACGCGCTGACGCAAGACCAGGCCAGAATGGACCCCGACGTGGCGTCAGGTACGTTCGTCCTTGACAACACTCTTGTTTCTGTGTTATTTGATTCGGGTGCCAGTAAGAGTTTTATATTTGCGACTTTTTGTAAACGCGTGAAGTACACTGTCAGTAAGTTAGAAAGGGCCCTTAGCGTAGAAACCGCTGAGGGTAGAACTACAAGAGTAACCGATGTAGTTGAAAACTCCACGATAAAAAAAGAAGGTCATAGGTTCCCTGTCAGATTGTGTGTTATGGTTTTGGGAGGGTTCGATGTCGTGTTAGGCATGGATTGGCTAACTGCCAATGAAGCGCAAATTATATGTAAACGAAAGATAATCTGACTCAAGGCTCCGGATGATAGCAAAGTCGAGGTTTTTGGAGATCGTGACGTCCCGATGCCAAACGTCATCTCGATGATTAAGGCAACAGATTACTTGAGGCGCGGATGCGAGGCTTATCTGGTGTACGTGATTGACAAGTGTAAGGAAGTGAAGGAACTAGACGATGTACCCGTGGTACGCGAGTACCCGGAGGTGTTTCCAGAGGATTTGCCGGGGATACCACCCGACAGAGAGATTGAGTTCCGAATCGACTTAGTACCTGATGCCCAGCCCGTGGCTAAGGCTCCATATCGACTAGCACCAGTGGAAATGAAAGAACTTATGGTACAACTAGACGAGTTACTTGATAAAGGATTTATCCAACCAAGCATCTCACCTTGGGGTGCTCCGGTGTTGTTCGTAAAGAAGAAAGACGGTTCGATGAGAATGTGTATCGATTATCGCGAGTTGAACAAATGAACGGTGAAGAACAAGTACCCTTTACCAAGGATCGATGATCTGTTTGACCAATTGCAAGGCGCAAGTTGGTTCTCGAAAATCGACCTTCGGTCCGGGTACCATCAGTTGAAGGTGAGGGGAGAAGACATACCGAAAACCGCATTTCGCACGCGTTATGGACATTTCGAGTTTCGCGTGATGTCTTTTGGATTGACGAACGCCCTCGCAGCGTTCATGGATTTGATGAATAGGGTTTGTCAACCGATGCTGGACCGATCGGTAATAGTGTTCATCGATGACATCCTTATCTACTTCAAGAATGAGGGTGATCACGCGTGTCACTTAAAGGAAGTATTGGAAGCTCTGAAGAAGGAGAAGTTGTATGCTAAGTTCTCCAAATGTGCGTTCTGGCTTAGGGAAGTCCAATTCCTAGGTCACGTCATTAACCCGAACGGCATTATGGTTGACCCAGCAAAGATAGTGACGGTAAGGGAATGGGACATTCCTAAAACGCCAACTGAAATCCGTAGTTTCTTGGGATTGGCGGGCTACTATCGGAGATTCATCCAGGATTTCTCAAAAATAGATTCGCCGTTGACGAAGTTGACTCGGAAGGAGGTAAAGTACGAATGGGGTTCGACCCAGGATGAGGCGTTTAAGAAGTTGAAGGAAAAGCTAACTCAAGCTCCAGTCTTGGCCCTTCCCAAGGGCAATGAAGACTAGTGGTATACTCTGACGCTTCGGGTCAGGGATTGGGATGCGTATTGATGCAACGTGGGAGAGTGATCGCGTACGCGTCACGGCAGTTGAAGATTCATGAAGCTAATTATCCGACTCACGATTTGGAGCTTGCTGCTGTCGTGTTCGCATTGAAAATTTGGAGGCACTACCTTTACGGGGTGAAGTTTACTATTTACTCAGACCACAAAAGTTTGAAGTACTTCTTCAAACAAAGAGAGCTTAATATGAGGCAGAGACGATGGTTAGAACTCCTAAAAGATTATGACTGTGAAATCATATACCATCCTGGAAAGGCAAACGTGGTGGCTGACGCTCTAATCCGAAAGGATGTGCCTACTCCTATTAGAGTGAAAGCTTGCCAGTTGGTGGTAACATCGGACGTAATGAGAGAAATTGAAAAGGCTCAAGATGAGGCACTTAAGGAGGAAAACATAAAGAAGGAAAGGATGGTTGGCCAACAGGACAAGTTGGAATATAACACCCTTGCTGTTAGGACACGTTTTGGACGGGTATGGATACCTATGGGTGGCAAGCTTAGAACCAAGATCTTGGATGAGGCTCATAAGTCTCGTTACTCTATCCATCCCGGTACCAATAAAATGTATCAAGATCTGAGGAAGGAATACTGGTGGCCTGGAATGAAACGTGATGTGACGAAGTATGTAAGCAAGTGCTTGACTTGCTCGCAAGTAAAGGCCGAGCACCAGAAACCGTATGGAAAGATCCAACCACTTGATATACCAGAATGGAAGTGGGAACACATTACCATGGACTTCATAACCAAGCTACCCCGCACAGCTAAAGGTCATGACACCATTTGGGTAATTGTGGACCGATTAACGAAGAGTGCTCATTTCCTACCTATTCGTGAGACGTTCTCGTCGGAAAGGTTAGCAGAAGTGTTTATCAACGAAGTAGTAGCACGGCATGGGATGCCTTTGACGATCGTATCTGACCG
The DNA here is from genome assembly GCA_023525975.1 of Smallanthus sonchifolius. Classification (NCBI taxonomy): domain Eukaryota; kingdom Viridiplantae; phylum Streptophyta; class Magnoliopsida; order Asterales; family Asteraceae; genus Smallanthus; species Smallanthus sonchifolius. Next base: position 24,158,407 of record CM042046.1, on the reverse strand, counting down.
GGACACACGATTCACATCGAGGTTCTGGAAAAGATTTCACGAGGCGATGGGCACGAGGCTTAACATCAGCACAGCATACCACCCGCAAACGGATGGTCAGTCCGAAAGGACCATTCAGACATTGGAGGATATGCTCCGTGCTTGTATTATCGACTTCGGTGGAAGTTGGGACAGCCATCTGCCGTTAGCTGAATTCTCCTACAACAATAGTCATCACACGACGATAGGCATGCCGCCTTACGAAATGTTGTATGGGAGAAGATGTAGGACCCCGGTTTGTTGGGGTGAGATTGGACAGAAGGAATTAGGAAGTCTCGAAGTCGTAAGAGAGACGTCAGAAAGGTTTGATCAGATCAAAGCGCGAATGAAGGCCGCACAAGATCGTCAGAAATCCTATGCGGATAGACGACGAAGGCCTATCGAGTTTGATGTTGGGGACAGAGTAATGTTGAAAGTGTCGCCCTGGAAGGGAATCATACGACTCAGGAAGAGAGGAAAGTTAAGTCCGAGGTTTGTCGGACCGTTCAGGATAATGGCACGGGTCGGGGAAGTCGCTTATCGGTTGGAGTTGCCTGATGAGTTAAGTGGGATTCATCCTACCTTCCATGTATCACACTTGCGAAAGTGTTTGGCGGATGAATCGGCTCATGTACCACTTACTGACATCGAGGTCGACAACAGCCTTAATTACATCGAAGAACCCGTGGCTATCTTAGACCGAAAGGAGAAGTGTTTGCGTAATAAAGTTATTCCATTGGTTAAAGTCCAATGGAGGCACCGAAAGGGATCAGAGGCTACATGGGAAACGGAGGCGGAAATGAGGGAGTCGTACCCTCAATTATTTGACTTGTGATAGGTTTCGGGGACGAAACCTATTATAAGGGGGGTAGACTTGTAACATCCCAAAATGTCGAGAAATAAAGTTAACGAGTTCAAGCGGGCCGAAGTCGGGCCGGGTCAGTCGCGAACCGGGCTTGGGGAGGTCTCCCCTATAAATAGCCAAGGTCACCACATGTTTCTCTCATTTGCAATTCTAGAGAGAGAAAAACTGTAGAGAGAGAAAGTGTCGGAATCGCACAAGATTACACCCGCTCATGTCTCTTGCACTCGTGAGAAGAACCTCCGGATCAGAAGCTCGATTCAGGTAACGATCAGACCTAAATCTGAGTTTTAGTTCGTTTTTGGGTTTTTCGGGTTTTGGGTGAAAAGGTAAGGTTAGAACGGATGAAACTGAAAGATAATCATGGATTTGAGTTCCTTAATGGAAAACGAACGTTTTGAATGCAACAGGTTCGGGATCTTGACATGATCAGACCCGAATGCAAAAGTTAGGGTTTTTCGCGAAGAACAGGTCGTGCGCACTTGCTAAGTGCGCACGGAGCAGGTCCTGCGCACTTGCTAAGTGCGCAGGAGGAGGGACCTGCGCACTTGCTAAGTGCGCAGGAGGAGGGACCTGCGCACTTGCTAAGTGCGCAGGAGGAGGGGTCTGCGCACTTGCTAAGTGCGCAGGCAGCAGGGTCTGCGCACTTGCTAAGTGCGCAGACATCAGAACTGATTAAGTGAAGTCAGTATGTTAGAATGGTTAAACCGTTAGAGTCGGGATTGGTCTGATGTGTATTTAACTAATCAATTCAGATCAGAAGTGACGTTGTTGGACCTTCGTTTAGGACAACCCATATTAGCGTAGCAGGTGAGTTCTAGAGCCCTCTTTTAAATGTTTTGTTAAATGTTTTGGGCTGGTGTGCATACTTACAAAACGATGTTTTAACGAAATGATGTTTTAACGAAATGATGTTTTAACGAAATGATGTTTACGAAAGTAAAGGTTATGAAGTGTTTTTGCCAAAAAGGCTTACGAATGTTTATGAACGGTCTAAATGAGGAAAGGTTTAATGAAAAGGGAAAGAGGTAAAGGTTTAAAGAAGTCATTACAAATCTAATCTGACGAATGAATGGAATTGACGAATGAAGTCTGTGAATGTGATTCCCAGCCTTGTGGTCGATTATGGACAGCGAGCCATAGTTACCATAAGAACAACAGGGCAGTGTCTTGATGGCATGTCTATGGTTTTGATGTTGTACAACTAGTAAGGGAGTAACGACGGTTACTCGGGTGATGACGATCATCCTAGGTGAATAGTAATGGGAAATCAATGACGGCGATACGTAACGGTTGATTTCCAAAGGAAAGATGCGTGTTGGGCAATGACGGCGATACGTAACGGTTGACCCCACGTATTGAATGGTTGTGGCAATGACGGCGATACGTAACGGTTGCCCACAACATCAAGGGTCCCTTCGGGAACACAAAGACGCGTAACGATACAGAATTTAGATAATAATGTATGACTTAAATGAATGTTAAAAGTTTTAATGAACGATCAGTTTAACGGTGTTTATGATTATGATGTTGATGATGATATGGGTACGAAACCTTTTTAAAGATGTTATTATTACATGCTTTTGTGAAAGGTTTTACTAAATGAATGAATGATATGTTTTTGGCAAATGTTGATGTTAAAGTTTTTATGAAATGCTAGAACTCACCAGCGTAGCTGACTTTTTAGTATGCACATTCAGGTTAAGACAGGTTATGAGGATGGACGGTGATGCTTGGCTAGCGAGAGGAGTTACCCGACTGACTATGAAGACTGTCATCCTGTTATGTTTTAGTTATGATGTATTTACGTTTTAAACAATGTTTATGCTTCCGCATGTATGAACAATGATGACGTTATGTTTGAATGAAATTTTCCGCTGCGTTATTTGATATGCATGTTTAAGAACTGTTTGTGAATGAGTAAATCCAACGAGTGAGGCCTCCCGGGTTTGGGGCCTTACAATATGGATAAGAGTAATTAAAACATCACAAAATACATGAAAATTCATTTAATAAGTTGTGCACTTTTTACAATACATTAAATTATATGTCAAATGAAATCTTACAATGATTATTTACAAATTTGAAAATATTTCATTGTATGTAACATTTGACATGGTATTGATATTTTTTCCTAGTTTACTAAGGATTAATAGTTTAAGTTCATCTGTACTTTTAACTATTGATAATGCAAAATACAACTCATCATGAATAAACACTGGATTTTTTTAATACAAACCAACATTTGAAAATGATTGCCTTAACTTTTAGTCATGGTTATTACAAAAATACAACAATTGTATATTTTTTCTTTGAAGTTTTAGTCAAATTCTTTTGTCTGAATATGTTAACCCAATTATAGCGATAAAATTATGATAATCAAAGTTGCTTCAAAATATAATCTTCGCTTCTATACGCAATTACTTTGTGATTTGACCTAAAGACTTGTTACATTACCTAAACTATTTGTTTCATCAATATTTATTAATAGCATAATTGGAACACCGACATTTAAAACTAATTTATGGTTTGATAAGCTTGATAATGTAACTCCATTTAGAAAATCAAGAGATTATAAACTTTCATCAAAATCATCATCAAGATTCTCTGATTGACGGATACTATTTGTACTTGTATGCGAAAAATCTCGCTAAACTTTTAATATTAAATTTATTATTAAAAAAATAATAAAAATATACAAATAAAATTTAAATTTCAACAATATATCAGCTTTTAAATTCAAAATTTAAAACTCCAAATTTTAAATATTTCACTCCTTAATATTTCCACACAATTAAATTTAAAATTCCAAAATTAAATATGAAAATTTTAAAATAATAAATTAAAATTGAAACTTGTAAACATGTTTTTTGAAGAAAAAAAAATCTCGTAATTTAAAAAAATTAAAGTTTAAAATATAATACACGTTTAAAAATAAATATATGCAAGTTTCTTAATTTTATTAAAAACTAAGTATTAAATATTATAAATCAAAATAAAAAATTTATTTATAAATATTAAATTTAATTAAAACCTACTAATTAAATATTAGTAAACTTTATTTTAACACGTATTTATTTAAAATAAAAACGTAATATTTTCAAATTTTATATGTACAATTAAAAAAAAATCTTTTTTTTATAATAAAATTTTAAAAAATCGGTTTTTTAATAATAAAACTTTAAAAACACGTTTTCGTGTTTTTTAACTCTTGATTTTTTTTAAATATTAACTTTTGATGATAATTTTTAAAAAATGTAAGACAATGGTAATAATGATAAAAATGTCTATTAATGTAATTTAAAAAAAAGACTAAATATGAAATTATTAAATAGGGGATATAAATGTGGTTTTAGAGTGAAAAGTTGTGAGTTATATAGTGATGTTAAGTGATAAAACCATTTAGTTTTTTAGCTAAAGAGAGATTTTTTTTTGTTTTTTTCCCAGACCAAATATGTTGTTAGGACATTAGAGCAAGAAAAAATAAACGTCAGAGAGAGGTAGCCGAACACATACGACGGCATATCCAAATCTCATCCACCCATCTAACCTAATTCATAAATGCTCTTTCTGTCTAACTACCTCCTTCCCAACTCTCTTTCCCTCCCCCTATATATCATGCCACTTTCCCTCTTTCTTCTCTATTAAATTTTAATTTTTGATTTTGTTTTGTGTGAAATGGCACCGGATTTCGATGGATCTTCGACTTCATTCAAGAAGGTTTGTGTAATGGATGCTGGGGGATCTTTTGGGTCTGCACTTGTTCATCGTCTTCTTCAAAGAGGCTATTTTGTTCATGCTGCAATCAACACTCATGGTTATTTCTTTCTTTCTTTCTTTTAATTTCCGATTGATTAAGAAATTGAAATTGTTTTGGTGGCTTGCTTGGGCAGTTGAGATTGAAGACAGCAAGAATTTGAGAGTATTTCACACAGACCCGTTGGATTATCACAGTATAGTTGAAGCTTTGGAAGGATGTTATGGCTTGTTTTACTCATCTGATCAGCCCTTTTATGATGTATGCTCTCTTATCAATTTCACTTTACTTAATTAACCCAACAAAATGTTTAATTACATGAATAACAGGAATCAACGGCTGAAATGGAGGTCAGGGCAGCACATAATGTGCTCGAAGCGTGTGCCCAAACCGATACGATTGATAAAGTTGTGTTCACTTCATCCGCCACTGCCGTAACCTGGCGGGACCCCAGTGACTCCACTTCTTCATCACCATCACCAGATGTTGATGAGAGAAACTGGAGCAATGTTAATTTCTGCAAGAAGTTTAAGGTATATAAATAATGCTTTAAGAACACGTGTTGTAAGTATTAATGGATATGGCTAACATGTTGTGTGGATTGGTGAACCAGTTATGGCACGGGTTGTCGAAAACATTGGCTGAGAAGACAGCGTGGGCGCTAGCCATGGACCGAGGGGTGAGCATGGTTTCCATAAATGCAGGGTTGTCGCTGAGCCCTGATCTCACCATCACACATCCCTACTTGAAAGGCGCGGCTGAGATGTATGACGATGGGGTTTTTGTTACTGTTGACCTCAAGTTCTTGGTGGATTCTCATATTTGTGTATTTGAAGACGTTTCTGCTTACGGTCGATATTTGTGCTTCAATCGTGTTATTAATTGCAATGAGGATGCTGTGAAGCTTGCCCAGATCCTATTACCTCCAGATGTATCTTCACTTCCACCCAGGTTAGTTCAATCTTGTAATTATATGTGGTAATTTTGACACATACTTTTCAACGGGAATATCGGGTTATGTTTTTTCTTGGGTTAAACGCGTGAAATAAAAAATAAAAAGACATTAGATTAAATTGGTTGAACATTAGCACAAAGTGTATCAACATTGAATAATATGATGTTTGAATCAAAATTAAAAAATAAAATAAAATCTTTGGACAAAAAGTGTTTTGACCCGTACCAAAATTACTCATTTTGACCCAAATCTGTTTGACCCACCGCACAACCTGTCTGTCGCACCCAATTTACAAGCTCTAATTGTACACAGTCTGAATTTGTTATTAAAAATTATAATTATGACTAATGAGAAAATTTATGGGATGTTGCAGTATTACAGTGGGGGAGAGCAGGATGGTGCCACAAAGAATAAGCAACAAGAAGCTAAACAAGCTCATGGTTGACTTTGACTGTGAAGATCCTATTCCTAGCTCACAAATTTGAACTTATTGGTGCAAGATTGGATATATTCTAGATTAGATCAGAATAGATGATTTGATCACAGAGATAAAAAGTGCATTGTATGTGCATACGACATGGGTTACAAGTTGCAACCTCATTCAACTTTTCAATATATATACATAGTAGGTTAAAACTCATGTATTACATGGTTGAATAAAAATAACTTGTTGTAAACCATTAGTTTCTATGAAGATTTGTATGTTGGATTATATTGGTGAAATAGTTATCTTTTTAAAAATATTTTATAAAAAAATGAAAGAAATATTCAGTTTATAAAAATAGTTTATGAACATGCATATTTTTTTTAAATAAAAAAACATTTTATAAAAATAATTATATAAACCATAATTATTAATAGGAGAGAGAGGCAGAAAACAAAAAAAATTAAAAAAACTAAAGAAATTTGTATAATTAACAAGAGAGAGGGGAAAATATTTTTAAGGGTGAATATGAAACTTACAAGTGTCAATCAAAAACCTTAATTTATTATATAGTATATATATAGATATATAATTATAGTTTAATATTCTTTTATTTTGCAGCATCTTTTACTTGATTCTTGGTATTGAGGAGCTGTTTTTGGCTGCCAACCAGATTCAAGAAAATTAATGCTTTTTTTTTTCTTGGGAATGTTTCCAACTTATATGCAATGGCTTTTGTTGCAAAACTGAGTACTAAATTTATATAATAGTCAAATTACAAAAATTCTCAATGTATATGTCTGTTTCGGGCCGTACCCGTTTACCGGGCCATTTTGCCAAGCATATTATCTGTGTCAAGTACCCCTGCACAAATATAGCGACCAACAATCAGTGGGCTCTTCTTTTATGATGATGCCTCATTGCTAGCACATACTCTTGGTGTGATGGTTACAGTCTTAAAAGCTTGATTTTGATGGATAACTGATTAAGGTTTTACATTCATTGTGTTGCTGGAAAAGGTTGTAAAATTTGGATTTAATAATTATTTGAAAAGATGCAACTGAGGGGTCTCTTACAAGTCATACTCAGTGTCATTTTCGCTATAATTAAAACTTATGAACTTCTCATAACTATCTTATTTTATTCTTAGCATTGTTGATTTTCCCCTCATGGTTTAACTTATTGTATATTTGTATTTTCAACATTGTTAATTTTCGCCATGATTAAAACATATAATTAGTAACTACTAGGTTAGAAACCCGGTGTATTACACGGGTTGAATAAATACAATGTTATATACTTAGTAAGACCATGTGTAGTGGAGCCCGTGAACGTGGGGTCGTGATCCAAATAAGCCCTTTCACGCCCAGGAACACCGCCCCCTAGGCGTGAAAGGAGCATGAATGGGGTGGGGGGTGGGGCGTGGGGGCATTTACGGTGGAGTGGGGCTTCTCACAATTCATCCATCCAATCAAAATATGCCACCTAATAATTTCTTTTTCTTTTTAATTAAATATTTTGTTTCAGATTTAATTTGGTTTTCCTCAAATAACTCATTCTCGGTAATTATAAAAGAAAAAAACGAAATACACGGGCTTGTTTATTTTATTTTTCTGAACATCCAGTTTATAAATTTTAATGAAAACGAAGTTGTTTTAAAAAAAAATATTTTTCGTTACGTAAGTGGTTTTTTAATAAGTAGTTTTTTTTATTTAAGAATGTATTTTTTTTATTTTATAATTTAGTTTTTTATTTATTAAAAATAAAAATTTAATTAATTATTAAAAAATAAATACGGGGTGTGAATAGGAGTGTGCAAACGGGTATACCCGACCCGTATACCGTACCCATACCCGTACCCATACCCGCACCCTTTTGATGACCAAATACATACATGTGACCCGTATAGTAGTTAAAAGGGTCGGTTAAGGGTCCACAGGTAAATGGGTAAGGGTTCCCGGGTTTTGCGAAGATGGACCCGTATAGTTAGAATTTAGTGTTACCAGTTTGAAATATCAAAATTTACGTCTCTAAGGTTGAACTTTGAGTTTGACATGGTTTGCACTAATTCAAGATTGTATTTAAAGTGTCATGTAGTGTGGGGTGTGTGGTTTTTTTAACATCATATTTGTTAGGGGTCATTTTACAGCTAAGGATCCTGGATCTTCAACATACTTCGGTATCCTAACAAGTTTCAGGTTATATCTTTCTTCTATCTTGATTGATGTTCAGGTTGTAGAAGCATGTTTTGTAATTATAGATTAAATTCTATGTATCGGTGTACGTGGCTAGTACGCAGGAGGGTGTTCCTGAGTACTTAGCCTGCACACCAGTTTGGTCCTGCGCACTTAGTAAGAACGCAAGGCTTTTGCCTTGCGTACTTCTCAAGTACGCATGACCAAACCATGCGTACTTAGTAAGTACACAAGGCTTTTGCCTTGCGTACTTGTCAAGTACGCAGGTAGTGTTCCTTCCCCTATAAATAGAAGACGTGTCTTCATTTGTAGGTGGAACTCTGGAACAAGGTTGAGAGGTGTCCGGGTCGGGAAGAGCTCTCCCGACCCCTGGACCGTGAGCTTAGATGAGAGATGTGTGCTCCTTCGGTATGTAGTCTGTAATACGGGATGACTTCTATGTTATGGATTACGTGTCGTTTCATTGTCTTTTGTCTTTGTTCGTGTTTTTCCTGTCTCGTTTCTTTGTTCCCACACAAATCACAGAACAGGTCCGTGTATATCCGCTACGCGATGAGGCTTCTGGGACCTACAAGTGGTATCAGAACCTCGGTGTTCGTTGATTTGTGTTCCAGTTTCGGGTTTTAGGGTTTTTTGAGCAGATCTGAGTTATAAAAGTTTGCTACTTTTTCTTGCAAAAATCCTCAAATCTGAGTTTGTTATCACTTCATTTGGTGTTTGGAGGGCTAAGGGTTTGTTGGATGATGATTTCTAAGCTTTTGGAAGCATCAATTTCTCATATCCATCACTTTTCGAGCATTCTCCTCAAGATCCGTCAAGAACGTTGTTACTTTTTGATAAGTACGCAAATTCAGCTTTTCTGCGTACTTACTAAGTACGCATGGGTTTTGTCATGCGTACTTACTAAGTACGCAAGAGAAGTTGTCCTGCGTACTTGTTAAGTACGCATGAGTAAGTACGCATGAGTATTTGACTCTGCGTACTTAGCCTGTACGCATAGGCATTTTGGCTTTGCGAACTTATCAAATACGCATGAGCACTTGGCTTTGCGTATTTACTAAATACGCATGAGCACCCTTTATGTGCGTATTTACCAAATACGCATGAACTAGCATCTGGGATTCAAAAAAATAAAAAATAAAAAATAAAAAAATTTAGGGATCATTTGTACGTGTGTTTCGGGCCATTTTTGAGAAGATATTAATTTTGGTTTTTCCGGACCAGAATTTGTATATGATGTGGCTTGGCGAAACACGAACGAGATTTTTGTTGGATGATACCACTTGTCATACATTGTTTAAGGGTCCATACCTGAAAATGTAGGCTACGAGTATCCGGGATACTTATTTAATAGGGTATAAATGTTGAACTAATGGGAGCAATTGGGTCGTCATCGGCTAAAGGTCTCGTTCTATTTGTGAAGATGTGGCTGCTTTGGGTCTTTTGGAAAGAAAATCATCTTGTTTAGGTATTCAAACCTGAATATGTAGGCTACGAGTATCCGGGATACTTCTTTAATAGGGGATGAATACTGGAACAACTTGAACCCAAGGATTTGCTGTTTTGGATCTTTGCAAAGGAATAAAAGAATAAAATCCTGGAGTTAGCTAGTTGTGCTTTTTGAGGATTTGAGTGAAGTGGTGATGAAGCTGGTCATAGTTTACAGAGAAATGAGGGGGATAAAATCTAGTATTCATGAGACATTAAAGAGGTGGTGGAAAAGCCGTTCGTACTTCCTATATATATACCTCTTTGACGTAACATGGATCTCAACTATGATTTATCGTGTAAACTATATTTTTCGTGCTCATTGGTCAAGCCTGTGTTCAAGATTTGATGTGATTCAATTATGATGGGATTTCTCATTTGGGATCTGGGCGGAATCCAGATAGACAACCTAGTTATGGAACTTCACCGCGGTGAACGTATACAGATTAGGAGGTGTAAACCAGGAATGAAGATCTAATTGAAGAATGTTGGACTTTGGATATAAGGTGATCACTGCTGAGCATGATTTTGTGTTTAATTCTATCGTGTGTTTTCAAGATGAAGCTGGATATTCGTTGGATTATTAGTTGAAGATGGAACCTTTTATCATTGGCCGATGGGATAGGAAACATACCCTTGTTTCTGGTCTAGTCAGATGTAGCTTAAACTGAAAGGGGATATTAGAAATGAACATCTTCGGGAATTTGGTTGACTCGTGAAGATACATAATAGAATTGGACACATCTGGTTGAAGACTTAAGTTTATCTTACTGGAATTCCTATGGGAGCTGATTAGTTTGATACAGTTTATTGGAAACTCAAACTCTCTATCATATGCCAGCTGATTTGGAGTTATCTTAGTCTACTATTGTTACCTGTTTAGGAAGACATTGCCAGACTCAGAGTTCTAAGTCAGGGTGGAGGTTGCTACTGCTGAGAGGATGAACTACAATGAGTTGTGTTTGGTTAGTTGGTTCTTATTGAAGCACTTGGTTTGGTCTACAATGAAAGCTACAGTTGTGAGGGAGTCGTGTGTATCACTCGGCAACTGAAGACTGAAGTTTGAAGATTTGAAGATCTCAAGTGGAATGCCAGAAGATCAAGTCTCGTCAGAAGACACTTGATGTCATTAGTTTAGAGGGAGTCTGTTAGGATATTCATTGTAAACTGATGTATATCAGTGTTAGAGATAGATAGAATTTGATGCTATAGTTAAGAGGGAGTTTGTAGAAGCATGTTTTGTAACTATAGATTAAATTCTATGTATTGGTGTACGTGGCTAGTATACAGGAGGGTGTTCCTGAGTACTTAGCCTGCACACCAGTTTGGTCTTGCGTACTTAGTAAGTACGCAAGGCTTTTGCCTTGCTTACTTGTCAAGTACGCATGACCAAACCATGCGTACTTAGTAAGTACGCAAGGCTTTTGCCTTGCGTACTTGTCAAGTACGCAGGTAGTGTTCCTTCCCCTATAAATAGAAGACTTGTCTTCATTTGTAGGTGGAACTCTGGAACAAGGTTGAGAGGTGTCCGGGTCGGGAAGAGCTCTCCCGACCCCTGGACCGTGAGCTTAGATGAGAGATGTGTGCTCCTTCGGTATGTAGTCTGTAATACGGGATGACTTCTATGTTATGGATTACTTGTCGTTTCATTATCTTTTGTCTTTGTTCGTGTTTTCCCTTTCTCGTTTCTTTGTTCCCACACAAATCACAGAACATGTCCGTGTATATCCGCTGCGCGACGAGGCTCCCGGGACCTACAAGTGGTATCAGAGCATTGCTCTTGATTTTGAGTGTTGTGAGTGAGTTTGAAGAGTTTTCTACAGAGTTTTACAAGCAAAAGGAGGTGTTTTTGTTGATTTTTGTGATAAAATAGGGGTAGCTCTTGAGCACTATTTTAGAAGCAAAAATCACTCAAAAACCGACTTTTGTTGTGTATTTTGAGTGTTTTGAGCATCAAAGGTTGGTTTGAAACAAGTTTCTGACCCTATGGCTCATTTTGATTGTTCATCCGTCCGATTTTTGCCATCTCCGGTGTGTTTCCAGTGACCGGAATAGTTTGGTGAGAGTTGGTGAAAAGGTGTTCTGCGTACTTACCATATCGGGCAAAAAGTACAGTCTTGCTGCGTACTTACTAAATACGCAAGACTAATCTCCTGCGTACTTACTAAATACGCAAGACTAATCTTGTGCGTACTTAAGTTATATCCTGCGTACTTATCATTTACCATCTTAAATACGCAAGACCATTCCTCTAAGTGCGCAAGGCCAATATCAAGTGCGCAAGTGTTTCTGATTTTTCTGAAATTTGACTAAGTGTTCACCATGTCGAATTTTCAGAACCTTGGAAACCTTTTAAACTATGACAATGAGATCGGTACTCCTCAGAAACTGCCAAAGCTGCTAAATATAAATGATTATTCTAACTGGAAGGCACGCTTTGAGCATTACATTTCATACACTGATTCTTCGTTATGGTTTCCAATTCTAGAAGGCTATAAGCATCCCACACACATTTATCTTGATGATGAACTGCCTAAGCCTATCTCTAAACTCGATGAAGAGGAAAAGAAAGCTTATGATCGAGAGAAGAAGGCTCTTGGTTCAATCACTATGGCATTAACTCGGGAGTTGTTCCACAGCTTCAGAGGTTATGACAACTCTAAGGATCTTTGGAAGGCGTTACAGAAAAGATTCGAGGGGAATAGTGATATCAAGAAGAGTAAATGGGATCTACTCAGGAAGCAGTATGAATGCTTCAGATTTTTGGAGAATGAGTCTTTAGATGACCTCATCTCTAGATTCTATCATCTGTAGAAAGAATTAAAAGCTTTTGAGCTCAAGTATCCCGATGAAAAGTTGGTGGAAAAGTTTCTGGATGCTTTGCCACCCAGGTTTGAAATGTACACAACCCTGATGAGAGAGAATCCAAAATTCTATGAAATGACAGTGGAGGAAGCAAATGGAAAGGTTCAAGCTCATAACATGAATCTAAGAAAGAAGGAGAGCTCAGGAAGACCTCAGATACAAGACCCTTCTATGTATTATGGGACGTCTTCAACAACCAAATCTTCAGGCTCTGGAATTGCCCTTTTCTCTGGAAACTCTACTGAAGAAGACCACTCAACTGGTTGTGGTGGTCATGCATGCTATGCATCTGGATCTCATCAACAACATACCTCAAGAAATCCTCCCACTACAACTTCAGCTAACCAATCAGCTATAGCCAAAATAGCTGAACATCATGTAGCACTATTTTCATCTTGTATGCTGGCCTACGAGAACTTCATAGGTGGCAAGTTTACAGATCCCGAGACAATAGAAGAAGACTTCAATCAAGTGGATCCTGATGACATGGAGAACATGGATATTCAATGGAATATGGCCATGATATTGAGGAGAGCTAAGCGTTTCCAGAACAGAACAGGAAGAAAGTTCATTGGCGGGCATTCTAATGCCAAGGTTGGTTTTGACAAATCCAAGGCCAAATGCTACAAGTGTCTGAACTATGGACACTTTGCTCGTGAATGTCAAAAAGACAGAGCACGGCTTCGGGTTTCACCAGACCTAGCCAAGGAAACAGCCATGGCTACAACAACTCAAACAACCACAATCAAATCCAAAGTGGAACGTCCAATGCACTGGTAGCTCAACAGGACGACAACTTTGATTGGGGTGTTCATCTGGAAGATGCCATCATTGCACAAACTCAAGTTGGTCTCATGGCTGAGATCATGGAGTTGATGGAAACTGAGAAAAAGGAAGTTAAGGAGAAGGAAGCTGAAGAAAAGGAAGCTTCTGTAGCTGATCAAGAGAAATCTACCACTACTGTTGCCCTCATGGCCATTGGAGAAGCAACAAGTTCATCGTCTGAGGTAGATTCTAATCCTTTTTCTGTTATTTCTTGTTCTAAATGTCTAGGCTTAAAACTTGAAAATTCTAAGCTTCAAGATAGGGTCGAACCCCTTCGCATTGCAGCCCTAAGTTATAAAGAAAACGAAAAACATTTTAAAGATTCAATTGAAACATTGAAAAAGGAAAAAACGTGATTATTCACTAAAAATGAGCGATCAACAGCTTCATTTGGATATTGCATATAAGGGGTTAGAGAAAAGGAACAATGAAATTAACAAGCTGCAAAATGAGATCTTGCAGTTGAAATGTTCTAATGAGAAGTTGAAAAACTCTCGTTTTGTGGTGGAACACTACGAGTCTGTAGTGAGGCAAATGAATGGCTTAGGGCTGGGTACTATTGCCATTATTCCACCAGTTAGCGGAAAGTTTGTCAACAGCTTGGTAGACATTGATTTAACTTGTCTTGGTGAGTCCTCGGGAAAGGATGATTCCTCTAAAAGGGATGATTCCTCAAGAAAGGCCAACTCCGCATCTGATGAGGAGTTCTTTACTGCTTCTGATGACGGGTCGGTTAATACTTGCCCTGAAGGAGTAGTATCTGAGGAGTTGTTATCTGAACAGACAGTCAAGAAAAACATTATCACTAATAGTGATAACTGTATTCTAACTGAACCCGATAACATTGAATCTAATGATAAATTGAAGGTAATGCTTTATGGGGGGGGGTATAAAAATCTTAATCAAGTAAAGAAAGAGGCTTTTTCAGCTCACTTTGGGCTTGGTTACAAAGAAAATTTGCAAAAATACTATACTCCCAAGAACCAATCTGTATCGGGTCAAACTCCTGTTCACAAACCAACTCCTCCTGCTCATAATGCTGAGTCATCCAATGCTAGATCTAATGAGCCTTACAGGAGAACTTACACAGACAAGAGGACTTGCTTTCACTGTGGCTTGGTTGGTCATATTTTTGTGAACTGTCCTTCAAAGAACCAAGGGAAACGACCTATTGTTTCACAACCGTCTGTCATCCCTAAGTCGCCATCAGTGAAACCTCCCAAATATCCAAAACAAAATGTGGTGAAACCACCAGTTAAACCAATGGAAAAGCCAAAGATCAAATCTGAGGCCAAACCATCTGTTTCAACAAAGGTAAAGCAACCTGTTGTACCTTGTGTATCTACCTCTGGTAGTACACGTACTGGTGAGAAACCAGTGGTGAAACTCTCTAAGCCACAGAGAAGGAGGAGAAGGAATAAGAGGTTGAGAAAGCTAGAGCAGCTGACTTGCTGTTGTTGAACCAAAGTCTACTGTTCCGGATAAGAAAAAGAAGCTTCCACAATCAGATGATACTATGTTGTTTACATACCACATGAGAGCTTATTGATTTACAAAATACATGACACTAAGTTGTGGACACCATACATGAACTTCATTTTCTACAATACACATGATACTATGTTGTTTACATTCCACGTGGGAGCTTAATGATTTACAAAATATATGACGCTGAATTGTTCACGCTACACATGAGACCTATTTGATTACGAGCTACGTGACACTAGATCATACATGAGACTTGTGTGTTTACTTTATACACAAAACAAAATTTGCTTACAATTATTGCAATTGATTGATTTCATTATACACAAGACATGGTCATGCACTTTTGTTCACCAAAGTTGAGGACCATAACACACTGAAACGACTCGGGGTTTGACGTATTCTTGTTCAAACACGATCAAACTAAGAAACTTTAAGTTATACTACTATTTAGTTGCGAACTAACCTGATTAAGGACATAGTTACTTGCTAGCGACTTTTATGTGAAAACAATGGACATGAACGGAGTGAAAGTTATGCCCCCTTGACCCGCACACAACGGAAAGATCTATAAGGACCATGCGATGATTTGAGTAATTACGGGTGCACACAGAATTATGAAAATCAGCGCATGGAAAGCATAGTGAAATTTTGTCGTGTGTTGTGACCTAAAACTTATCATGATATGTAACAACGAAACTAATGTGATATGACAAGGGCATGGTGGATACGCCGATGGTACTTCCTATATATAAGTGTCCTTTAATATTATCAGAAGTAGCGTTGCTCATGTCACGCGAAGTTTTGACCCAGACTAATGTTTGAGAAATCTTTTACCCGCTGCCAAATTTAAGTATATTAGACTACATCTTACACAAACCCTAATTATCAAGATCCCATCAAATTCATTCCAAGTAATGCATTCCACCTTTAGAATCCAAATTATTATTTGACGATCTCCTCCTTAAGTTCATTTCAAAACTAAATTCATTATCATCATTCATATCCGACCTTGAGTATCAGGCCTAAGCAATGTCAACGGTTACACTTGCCAAGATCTAACAGTCAAAACTCACCGAGAATCCAAAACTCTGGCCTGATTTAATAGCCCCCATTAGTTAAATTTCGGGACGAAATTCCCTTAACATGGAGAGACTGTAACATCACTGATTTTTCGACCCTATTTTAATTTATCTTACTTAACAAAATAACAACCCTACATTAAATCATATACTTGTTCAGACCTATGCCTCATTAATTGTTAGCTGAACATATTTTAATTCAAAAGTTTTAGAACTCATAATCACGTGGTAACACCTCCCAGAGTTAACTCAGTTAGTAATCTCGTTCGGTATTATGTTAAATCCTAACCAAGCTAATTCTGTCAAAGCTGAAGTTGCAAGGGCTGATTTTGTAAATAACCAGAAACCCTAATAGGCACGGTCGCGCTTTGTTTTGGCACAGTCGCGCCAAGTGCCTTAGCACGGTCATGCCTCATATGGGCACGGTCGCGCCTCTCATCAGTTAAAACGTAAATGCAGCCTTTAATCGCAGGGACGTTCGAATTCGTAACCATTACACACGTCACTACTATTAACGAGCACAATTAAGTTTTCAATCACCGTAATTACAACAAATAAATCCAATTAAGTCGATTCGTCTCAAAACCGTCAAATCCTTTCATGAGACCAACAATTCCTCCATTCTGATTTGCAATTCTCCCAAGCAAAGGCATTATCAATCCTCTTTGATGCTCCCGAAAACATTGAGTCAGCCGGAGTTGCAGCAAAAGGCGCCGGAGATCAAACCGTCGTCATTGGAACAGTTCCTACCGTACTCTATCAATACATCATCCTTCTGGGTAATTGAAACCTTCTACACCTTCGTTTTAGTACATAGATCAAAAGCCCCAACCTAATTTGGGCTTATAATAGCTAATTTAACGCGAACCCGAATCTAGGGTTCATTCCAAAATGGTTTAATCGAATCCTACTTTGTACATGTTTTAAATACAATTAACCTATACCAACAGACTAGTAATCACCTAATGGATGAAAGCCCTATGATTTTTAACGTTAACATCATAAGATTTAAGCAATCCGTTTCTGTTTTGGAACAGACACGGTCGCGTTAATCTCCTAGCGCGGTCGTGCCTCATGAGACACGGTCGTGTCAATACCAGTGCGGTCGTGCCTCACACTCAGACCCGGTCGTGCCCCTTGGCTAGACTTGGTCGTGCCTCAGAACCCTAGACACGGTCGTGCCTAGTGAAAAGCTTAGTTATGTCTTCTGTTTGATTATAACGGTCGCGCCCTGACTAGCATGGTCGCGCCCGTGGTCCTAACATGATCGTGCCTTGTCCCAAGCACGGTCGTGTGTGTGAGAAAATCTTGGCAGAATACTAAAATTTATATTTTAAAATCAATAAGCATTCCAAATGAATTTTCAAATAAGAATAATTGATTTTATAAAGATTTATATTAACCTTATTTAAAAAGATCAAATGCCTATTTCTAAAATAAATAGAAGTTATACATTTAGATCTACAAAAATTATATTTACACATATTTATAAAAATAGATTAACAAAAGTTATTTAGTAAATCTATATTTAATATAAAAAGCTCGGTACATCTTTATCACTAAATGACTAAGTACATATTTTTATAAATAAATAAACAAAGCAACAATTATCTATTTAATTTATATTTAAACAAAATTGGTTATTTAGGCCACACTTAAATAAACCGAATAATTACATTATTTTGTAACTAGAATAATTAAATAATAATTATTTGATTTAATTATTCAAATCCAAACCCTAATTTAAAAACATTTTAAACTTTTCATTTCAAATTGTTTTTCATTTTATTCAACACCTACACAACCCTTTTTCGTAATTCGTCACGAACTCATTATATAATTCCTTATACTCATATCCATTGAAACCCTAGACTTTGAGTTAGACATTTTATTAATTCATGTTCACACGCAATACACTTTAGGTTAACGTTGTGCGTTACAAGGATCACGATACTACCTAGTCTCTCGTGTCAGCTACGCCTTAGAATCATGTGAGTATTACATAGCCCCTTTTACTCTTTTGCACTTTTGGGGTGAAACATGAACACTATACAAACTATTGCTTACATTTACACAAACTACACAAATTACACAAATACAAATCCTCTTTACATTCATGTGTGCAATTTGAGCTTTATGCCTGAGTGCTAGTTGTGCTAACTTTTGTGTGCAATTTATGTGCAATCATTAACTATTCAAGCCGGCGGTAAACAATGATAGATCTATTGAGTCTGACAAACCCACCCAGATTGGGGTGATTGTTACCGACAACACAATTTTGCATGCTAGTTACAAAGGTTTGATTGTACTTTGGTTACACAATGGCTACTCTCCATAAATGCCTTATTTTATCATGTTATGTAAGAATTTGTTTATTCACAATCTATACGCTATCTATGTACAAACCTGTGTATGCTCACCAACTTTTTAGTTGACCTTATTTTATTCATGTTTCAGGTGCTAACATATGAGTTTGATCAAGACATGATACACATAGGCTCTGGACTTAGTTAATTTTAATTCAATAACAATTTGTATTTCATTTATTTACTTTGGAATTGATTCATGTTTGTTTGAATGGAAATGGATTTAATATATTACAATTTAGTCGAGCTTGAGCTCATGAATAGTCTACATGTCCCGCCCCGACGTTTCTGTCGTCGGTTGGGGTGTGACAGAGGTCCTGGACTGCCAAATCTAAAAATTCTCAATCTCCTAGTCCAAATTCTTTTAAAGATTCATCCATTTCGAACAATCATCACGACTGTGAGTTAAAAGAGGTAGTTTATTTTGAAAAGGATGGACGACCCAAGACCACTATGGCTTGGGTCTCCAAATCTAACTAATTCTTTTTGTGACTCGTACATGGACGTCGGAAGGGTACTATCTCTAACCGCTGGTATGTAGATAGTGGATGCTCCCGGCACATGACACGAAACATGGCCTTGCTTCAAGACGTGAAACCATTCAGAGGCGGCTATGTGGCCTTTGCTGGAGAGAAAGGCGGCAGTATCACGTGTCAAGGCGTGGTATCAAATGGTTGTGTCAGTTTTTACAATGTCAACTTTTGCGAGCAGCTGAAGCATAACTTGCTGAGTGTCTCCCAAATGTGCGACAAGGAGTACTCGGTGATGTTTGATAAGAATGAATGCTTGATTCTCAAGCCTGGTTTTGAAGTTCCTAAAGACTGGATCATGATGAGAGCGCCAATGACAAATGACACCTATCAGATTGATATGAGCGTGGCAACAACCACCTCATCAGTTGCTACTTGTTTGCTTATCAAAGCGACAGAGCTTGACTCTATCTTGTGGCATAGGAAACTCGGGCATATTTCGTATCGTAAAATGAACCATCTTGTCTGAAACAGTTTGGTAACCGGGGTTCCTAAGCTGAGATTTACCGTTACAGATGACTGTATGCCTTGTAAAAGGGCAAACAACAGCGGAAGTCTCACAAGCCCAAGCTCCAAAACTCCATTGATACCCCTTTAGAGCTATTACACATGTATCTATTTGGCCCCATAAGTATCAGGAGTATTGGAGGTAAGTCGTTCTGTCTGGTTGTAACTGATGATTTCTCACGTTTTTCTTGGGTGCATTTTTTAGGTACTAAGGACGAGACTGCTGATATTCTTCAATACTTGATCCTGAGCTTGGAATCTCTTTGCAAGCTGAAAGTTAGAAGAATAAGGAGTGACAACGGAACTGAGTTCAAGAATAATTTGATGGAACTTTTCTGTCTCAAGAAGGGGATCCGTCACGAATTCAGTGCCTCGTACACACCGCAACAGAATTGAGTTGTAGAACGGAAGAACAGAACACTGATTGAGACTGCAAGGACTATGCTGTCGGATGCAAAGCTTCCTGTCACTTTCTGAGCAGAAGCAGTTAATACAGCTTGTCACGTCTTAAAAAGAGTTCTGGTTGTGAAGAGGCACAATAAGACTTGTCACGAGTTGATCAACAATCGACTTCCCAATCTTGATTACCTAGTTCCTTTTGGTAGTCCATGTTCCTTGTTGCTACAGTACAAAGACCGCCGGTCTAAGTTTCATGCAAAAGCGGTGGAAGCATCTTCTTAGGATACGTTGCCAACTCGCCTTGTAAGAGAGTGTACAATATAGGAACTCGTACTGTCGAGGAATGGTTTGAAGTGGATTGAAGTAAACACAGCATTCCACCAGAACCATCAGGTCCAGCTTGGGGTTTTGATTATGATGCGCTATTCAAGTCATTCAATCTTCTTGATCTATCTGCAGTTGACACCGCAAATGTTTATGAATTATTGGGTGGTGGCGATGACTCCAGTTTCTCTACTCGATTGTAACTCCTGATTCCAATGCTGCATCTGCATCTGGAACTCATGACAGTGATAACAGTGAAGATGTTCATGTTGATGGAGATGACGCTCAAGCTAATCCTAACAAAACTGTAGGAAATGAAGCTACAGCTGATCCAATTAACATCGAATCCTCTTCTTCTGGAACACAAGAAATGGGGGAGTTAAGCACGAATCTTGATTCCGAAATTCAGGAACCAAATGTACCATAGACGAGAGTGCATAAGAATCATCCAATCAACAACATTATTGGTGATCCTTATGCCGGTGTTTAGACTCATCATCGAACTATCACTGAGAACACTAGTCTTTACTCGGAGATACTTGACACTGGTGTCATGGATACATGTCTACATGCTGCATTCGTGTCCCAGTTAGAGCCGAAGAATGTGAAGGAGGCTCTCACTGACAACTGCTGGATTGAGGCGATGCAAGATGAATTGTCTCAATTCCAAAAGTTGCACGTGTGGGATTTGGTTGACTTGCCAAAAAGCTTTCAGCCAATTAGAACCAGATGGGTGTTCAAATGCAAGACGGATGATCGTCATGTGGTTGTGAAGAACAAAGCAATAATGGTTGTTCAGGGTTTTACCAACAAGAGGGCTTGGATTACACGGAAGTATATGCCCCAGTTGCTAGAATTGAGGCCATTCGACTGTTCTTGGCTTATGCCACATATGTCGGCTTCAAGGTCTATCAACTTGATGTGAAGAGTGCTTTCCTATATGGAAAAGTTCATGAAGAGGTCTATGTCACTCAACCTCCCGGCTTTGAAGATCCGCATAATATCAATAAAGTGTATAAGCTCGACAAAGCACTTTATGGTCTTCATCAAGCACCGCGGGCATGGTATGAGACATTATCTAAGCATCTACTGTCTAATAGTTTCGACCATGGACAGATTGACTCGACCCTCTTCATTAGGAAAGCAGGAGGTGACATTATTTTTGGATCTACCAATGAAGGGATGTGTAGGGAATTCGAACAGGTGATGAAGTCCAAGTTTGAAATGAGTAACATGGGTGAATTGTCATTCTTCCTGGGTCTGCAAGTCAGTCAAAGAGAGGATGGCATTTATCTACATCAAACTAAGTATGTGCAGGACATCTTGTCAAAATACAAGATGAATGATAGCAGTACTTATGGCACACCTATCCCAGTCAATCATGGTCTGCATCCTGACAAAGTTGGAAAGGATGTGGATTACAGATTGTACCGTGGGATGATCGGATCACTTATGTATCTCACAGCTTCAAGACCCGATATAATGTTTGTTGTGTGCTTGTGCTTAAGGTTTCAGTCACAACCGAAGGAGTCACACATGATAGCCGTGAAGAGAATTTTTAGATACCTGAAAGGGAAACCCCGATTGGGTCTTTGGTACTCTAAGCAGCAGTCATTTGACTTCAGAGCCTATACTGATTCAGACTATGGCGGTTGTAACCTTGACAGAAAGTCAACTTTTGGTGGATGTCAATTCTTAGGAGACAGACTGGTTTCCTGGCAGTGTAAGAAGCAGTCAACGGTTTCTGTCTCAACTTGTGAAGCAGAATACATTGCTGCGGCGAGCGGTTGTTCTCAGATATTGTGGATTTAGCAGCAATTGAGAGACTACAGCTTAAAGTTCACTGGAACTCCTTTATTCATTGACAACAATGCCACCATGTCCATCACAAATAACCCTGTGAAACATTCCAAAACTAAACATATTGAAATTCGCCATCATTTCATCCATGATTGTGCTGAAAAGCATTTAATTAAACTTGTAAAAGTTCACACGGATGACAATCTTGCTGACCTTTTCACAAAGGCATTTGATCGATCCCATTTTGAGCATCTTGTCAACTTGATAGGAATGTTCAATCCTGAGTGAAAACTTGTTTTCTTAAATCAATTCAATTCATGAAAGTTAAATTTTATTTCTGTATAGTTCTTTTAATTTTCAAAAATATTTTACAAAATCAAAAACAAAATAGAAAATGGAGAAAATTTCAAAGTTAACTTGAGAAAAGAGAAAATGATAGTACATCAGAAATGATCTAAACGTCACAGACTGCTTATATGGGAAATGATTGCGTCATGCTTACTTAAGTGTTTAAATTATTATGTTTTTAATCTGCTTATTTACAAGTAATTTGAATTATCAGTAGGCTGTATGCATCTTTGAATCATTAGTAGTGTGGAAACTAAAGTCTAAATTACAACTGTGATTTGAACCCATGTTTGCTAGTGTGTGTGCGTAAAAGAATAGAAAAGATCATTATCAGATAAAGGATGTTAGATTTTGGCAATAACTTCCTTTTGAGATCAGTTTCGGGTTATGTCGTTAGCACAATTAATGCGGTTCATCTAACTGCCCATACTCACAAGTATGCAATGAGAGATTGAATCAAGACATGTCTCTACATTAACTGTTGAGCATGTATTCACCCTTGAATCACTCCTGATTCATTGAAATCAAATCCAGATAAAAGTTGGATCCCCTTACCTTATTCAAACACCATACTCATTATCCTGAATCATCATACCGATATTCAATGAAGAAAATCAAATGAAACCAAGACAAATGAATCACTCGATTCTGAATCTTATGATTCCTGATAATCCTTATGGATTCTGCTTGATTTTTCCTGTGCTAATTGATGTAGCTTCATTCTGAAAATTTAAAAAATCATCGGGAAAATCTTAGATGCCTTGAGATGGTGCAATTTATATTGCTGTAGTATATCAGTGGGTACATGTATATTTTATAATTAATATCTTAATACACAAGAACGTGATGCAAAGATGCTTATAGTTTCAAATCTTATAATTTTGTCAACTTGAATTACTTGTTTATGTGCTTATTACGTATGAATAAATAGTAATCCATGACATGATCCCATATTCTTTGATGTTTATATTGTATCGTTTTTACTATAAGTTAGTCTGATATGATCCTCTGCTCGTGTCTTTGATAAAAAATAGTTTGTGTAAATACGTGTATATTTCTATTTAGAAAAGATAAAAAAGATTTTAAGTTTTTGAACAGTTCAATCTTAATCAGAAAAACCAAAAATATTTGTGTTTAACCTTCCTGAATTGATTTTGAATCCTCTTGATTGAATATTTTTATCTTGTTCGTTATTTGACTTGAAATCTGAATAATTTGAGTTGAAACTTTGCGCACTTAAGGGTTTCTGCGTACTTGACAAGTGCGCATGAAGTAAGCCCTGCGTACTTAACAAGTACGTAAGAGTTAAGTCTTGCGCACTTGTAAGTATGCAGGAGTTAAATCTTGCGCACTTAGCAAGTACGCACGACCGTTTGGTGTTGGGTATATAAGCAGGACTTAGAAAATTTTCAGATATTATCTCATTCAAACTTAAGTACGCCTGCTCATTTTCCCTCTCCAAATCATACTAAAAAATTCGAGTGTTCCTAACCGATTTCTTGTCCCATCTCTAGTATCATCATCATCGTGTAACAATCAATCGGTGAGAATATTGAGCCAATCCATCCACAAAAATAGCGATTTTGGACCGATTAGAACATTTGAAAATCTTAGGGTTTAAATCGAGAGTTTTAGTCAAATTTTGGGTTGTTTGGGTAAATCCTTATAGTTAAAACTTGACTAGAACATGTAATAGACCTTTAATATGTTCTTAATCGTCCGCTTAATCCGTTAATTTTGACCTTGGGCTTGGATTGACCACCGGTTCATCTTCGGTCGTCATTTAGGTCAAAATTTGACGAGTGTATCAAGTGTTTGGTATAGATGTTGATCCCATAGGCTAGACTCATAGATTCCGACATTGTGGTGCCCTAATCTAACCGTTATTTGAACATCAGTTGATTTTTTAAAACTTCTAGAATTTTGAACAAGTGTAGTTCTTGCGCACTTAGCAAGTACGTAAGAAGTAATTCATGCGTACTTGCTAAGTACGCAAGAGGAAATTCCTGCGTACTTGCTAAGTACGCAGGACCAACACTTGGGAAAATTTCTATGTCTGAAATCTCAGTTCAAAGAGTAACTGCTATACTGCGTCATGTTTATTCATTTCCAATGAAACTTGTTGATTATGTTTTCTGTGTGTCTTTGCAGATTATGGCTCGGGTGTTTACTAACGAATTCAATCTGCTAGCTAATACTCAACTGGAATGGAAGGGTGCAGCGCTTCAGTACCGCGAGATAGTTGACTTCTTGAACCGTTCAAGAATCAGCTATGCTATTTCTGCAGACCCTATCGTTTCAAGACCCTATCTGGAGCAATTTTGGGAGACGGCGGAGCATGATTTCACGGTAACCCCCAATGTTATAAGGGCTACCGTGGCTGGTCAGGACATCGCCTTCTCTGAAGATACAATTAGAAGGGTCCTGCAATTCCGAGATCTCTCGACCGACCCGACAGCCTATCCAGACTACTTTGTGGATGGCTGTTGGAGGCAAAGAATGGGATATGTCGGGGCGAGAGACTATGCTTCGTATAAGAAAATGTGGCTGCTTGACCAATGGAGATATTTTGCCCACGTCATGATCATGTGCATCTCCTCAAGAAAAGCTGGAAAGGATGCCATGGGTCATGACCTTGCTGCAGCCATGGTTGGCTTATCTCTCAATAAGGGCTACAACTTCTCACGCTACATCTTTAAAGCCATCAATGACCAGATCAACACAGCTGAGAGGTTCAAGTTTTTATTATACCCTAGGTTTGTGCAACTTCTGATAAATGGTGCAACTTCTGATAAACGATGTGTTGCCAAACCTACCTGATACAGGGGAGAGATTGCAAGTGAAAAGGGTGGACAAGAGGGTGTTCGCACAATTCCTTAAGCCAGGCAGTGTAGATCCTACCCCTGAGCACACAACACTCTTTGGCCACCTTATAAATGAAGCGTACGTGGCACTAGGTGACTGGAGATGGTATAGTCACGATTCAGAGCCAGAATTGAGTGAGCATTCTGATGAACAACAACAACAACAAGAAGAGGAAGATGAAAGTGAAGATGGATCGTCTGATAATGGAGACGAAGAAGGAGGACATGATGGTGCTGAGGGATCCGACTCGGAAGAGACTGGGTCTGATTCTTCTGATTCCGATGATGCACCATCTCAGGCACACCCAAGGAGAACGACAAAGTTAACCTTATCTGAGTCATCCTCGAAGAGAAAGCGACGGTCCTCTAGCAGCGAATATGATCCAGATTCTGACTCTGACACTGCTATTCAAAGGCAAAGACGTGAAAGTGTTCATAAGAATAGGGGGGATATGCAGCAACAACCTATTCCTAGTGAGGTGGTGGTGAGTCCTCAGCAGCAAGTACAAGTTTCAGTTGCGAGTTCTGACTCGGCTTCCACCCCACCTTCACAGCAGTTATACCGAAGACGGAGGAGGCCACAGGTACAACCTGACGTGACAGTCACTTCAGTCATAGAGGAGGTTCCTGTGATAGTGACCCTCCCTATCACATCTGCCCAGGTGGCGGTGAGTACTCCAATTCTCACGGAGTCAGTCACCATCACCCCTTCCATAACACCTACAACCGTCATCACATCCACAATCCCAACAACCACCATTGAACCTTTAAGTCAACCCTTCAATTATGGGGAATTTACTCAAGGGTTTGACTTCGACACCATCTTCTCCTCTCCAACTCACAATGCCGAAGCGTCATCATCCAGACATCCTGATGCTAATGATGCAAGGATAGATGTTCTGGAAACCCAAGTTGCTGGATTATTAGAAACTATTCGGAAGTCAAAGGAGGAATCTAATGCTCAACAAGCACAGATTAATTCATTGGTGGATGAAGTTAGGATTCTAAGAAGCCAGAGAACAGGGACTGAAGAGAGACTGAAGAACGTCATGGCCCAGAAAGAGTTTCTAATCAGGACAAATGAAATGATTTTGGGTCACAGGTCATCTCTAGAGCTGAGGTTTGATACTTAACCGAAAGAGCATGAGCTGATGGTCAAACTAATTACCGATCTGACCAAGAAGCTTGATGCTCAGGGGGAGAAAGAGAAAGAGAAAGAGAAGGAGAAGGAGAAGGAGAAAACTACTGGTGATGAGGCTTGTCATCCTGTTGACTTGACTAAGGATGACGACAAAGATAAGGATCCCGAAGCCGGTCCTAGTGGAGGTGAGCACCAAGCTTTAGCAATTGTGCCCATCTCTGCTATTCCAATGGCTCAGGGGGAGTCTACTCATCAAGAGGGTGGTGATACCTCTGGTGGTGGTGACAAAGGAAAGTTAGTGGCTGATGTTCTTAAGGATCTATCTGATGATGAGATCTTATACCTAGAGCCTAAGTATTCCAAGGAAGCACAGATCGATGCTCTCTTTAATCTAGAAGAAGGAGAGATCGACTCTGGTGATGATTAGGATGAAGATGATGATGATGTAGTGATAGAAATTCCCAAGGGTGACGGGGAAGGAGAGTACGAGTTAGAAGATGGAGAGATCTTTGAATTTTCATCCTTCGAAGCTCAGCTCGACACAGGTTTAGTCGAGCATGCTAGTAATGTGGAAGCCTCGACTGAAGCCTCCCCAGTTGACCCTACACCTGTGGATCCGGAGGCACCAAAAGAAAAAGATATGCCTTCTACTTCATCTAAGGGTCCAACTCCTGTTTGGCAGAAGACGTCTATCATAGACAAACAAGGGGCAACATGGATGATCTTGGCTGCAAGGTTCGAGGAGGATAAGCAATTGTTCGCAATCAAAAGATCTAGAGGGGTTCAATACTTGAAACCAACCAGAGAAGCGTTCAAGTCCTTACCCAAATACGACCTTGTGAACCTAGCAAAACGAGAGCTGCTAGGTCATTCTAATCATGCAGTGGCGATGGGTTTGTGGGTGGTTCTACAGCGGGAAGCAAGATCTGGGAAGTTCGAAGTGTTCAAGCCTCAAGTGCCCAAGAGAGTCAAGGATAAGACAGCAAGACATCCTGTGACTAAGAAATTCTTAAAGAAAATGGTATACAAGCCAGTGCTATGTGAAACTAAGATTCCCCTGAGCATGTTATCTCAGGATATTCTTGGTGACATGTGGTACTGGTACGTAGATCCAAAGACGGGCGAGGCTATGGTGATTGGAAAGGTGAGGTCAGAAAGTGGATGCTTAGTGCCGAGGGAACTAATCAGAGTATTTGATGAAGTCTGCTTCATTAACTTCTCTGTGAAAGATCTGGAGGCACTTGCAGACAGGTATTGCATGCATACTGACGAGTGGACGAAATTCCTTGCTTCTAAATATGAAAAGGTGATCAAGTTCTGCCTTGACTATAAGAAGAAGATGGAAGCTAAAGATGCATAGCTGTGAAGACTGAAGACCGAAGATTCAAGACTAAAGATCGAAGATGATCCAGAGTCGTTGTCAAGGGGGAGTTTGTTGAAGCACTTTCCTGTGACAAACACTCTGGATATATTATGGATAGATAGAGTCTTAGTTTAGTACTTTCATGTATGTATTTGTCTTTGTTTGTAAGTGTCTGTATGTATTGGTAATCGAGTTGTATTTACTTTTACGTATTGATTGTTGCAATTTTCTCTAAGTGTTTTGCGCACTTGTATGTGCGCATGAAGTAGTTCCTGCGTACTTAGCAAGTACGCAAGAATACCTTTGCGTACTTGCTAAGTACGCATGAGCAAATTGCCCTGCGCATGTATAAATAGGAATGGTTGACAGGAGATAAGCACGCAATCATAGGCATTCAGATTAGCAAATACGCAGAACTTTGTAATCTCAGAACTTCTCTCTGTAACCTTCAAGTGTTTATAATAGACGAACGTTTATAGTGATTATCTTGTCGGTTTACTTTGTTTCGTAAGACTCTCCACCTAGTCACGGGTATTCCGCACCCGGTCCGACTAGTAGACCCCCTTGCATGTGACGATCCGCCACACCCGAGGGACCTACAAAGGTAAAACATGCGAAGTCAAGTTCATCCCTAAGAATAGGTGTAGAAGTCAAGGAAAACGTGTAAAACACGCGTGGAGTGGCTTCCAACGGTCATATTAGAAGACTTGGTCGATTCCGGGATTCTCGGATATTTAGTTTTGTGAATCTGTGTACATAATCAACAGCTTGATCGAATAGGAAACGCACACATTCACACTTAGCATTATTCAATACTCATAAACAGCTCTGTAACACTTAGTATTCGATCATTAGATGCTCTCATTGTACTTTTTTCATCGATTTATTAAAGATCACAAGGCAACCTGACATTTAGTCGGCTTCGAGGTTTTATGTCGGAGATCCTAAAGGATTAAGGGCTTTCCTCGTACATCATCGTGTCAAGCTTCATTTTTTCGATTACAGCATTGCATTCTTGTTAAGCACACTACCTCACTTATGAAGTTTGGTTACAAAACTAGTTTAGTTTTTATCCAAAACAATTTGGCGCCCACCCCGTGGGGCAAGTGATGCTTATCTTAAAATCGTTACAAACGTTTGCATTCAATAACTATTTTTCCTAACTAATTTTGAAAAATGTCGTCCCAATCCAACATGGTTTCTGTTTCAACTCCATTTTCAAGCTCTGGGTTGAACAACCCTCTTCCTCCTCCTCCATCATTCCAGGAGAAGAGTGATAATCCACCAAAGAAGCTTGATTCTGCTGGATTTTCGGGATCAGGATACCTGCTGGGGACTTGTGCTTGTTTCAAACAATGATATCCTCGATTTATTCTCATAAATGAAGCAGCAGATGGAACAGCATAAGAAGACTAACCAGATGCTATTCAGAGAGCTTGAAAAGGTCAAAGAATCATAGAAACCGGTGGAAGTGACAACCCCGCTACAACTAAGGGTCTTGGATTTCAATTATTCGGGATCCTTAGGAATCCGTAAGGGAGACTTCCTCCCCATGCGGACTGGAACCACTACTGTTGGGCCGACTCCGACTGTTAGAGTTATTGCTAATCGGGATCTTGGATTTACTCCAGGATCATCATCCCGAAATCCCGATATCGGTAACACCTTTAATCAATTTTCAAACACTAACGAAGTCGTGCATGATACAGGAATCACTGCATCCATAGCCAAGGAATTGAAGAAGCTAAGGGAGATGATCTCCATGTACCAGTTGTAGTCCAACCTATACCAGAGATGTCCTCTAGCAGTCATAGGATCTCGAGATTCGCTCCGTCGATATGTGATGATGAGATCCATTGTCACACCCCGCCAGGGCGGAAACGCGAGGCGCGACTTTCACTGGTTTTCAAAGCATATGATTACCGCAAACACATACATGTAATTGGATACATAACTGAATTTAAAATATTTACATTACAAAATATCAATTTGAGTTTACAAATGTTTAAGATTTCGCAAATATGACTCAAGACCATGAGTTATACAAGAGAAATCCTCCCAAAAGCCGTATCCACGTGCATGCATGTAACCTACATTGCTAACCTGATGACCACGTTCAATTTCCTGAAAACATACTTAAAACTGTCAACACGAGGTTGGTGAGTTCACAAGTTATTATAAAGAGTTATCATAAACCCAATGTTTAAATCTGATCTTTTTGCCGATCAAAACTCTTTGTTAAACCTGATCATTTTAACCTGATCAGTACTCTTTCATTTAAACCTGATCACTTTAACCTGATCAGAATTCTTTACTTTAAACCTGATCACTTTACCCTGATCAGAACACTTTTGTGTAAAACCTGATCATTTTAACCTGATCAGAACTCTTTTGATAAACCTGATCACTTTACCCTGATCAGA
Source organism: Smallanthus sonchifolius (assembly GCA_023525975.1). Taxonomy (NCBI): domain Eukaryota; kingdom Viridiplantae; phylum Streptophyta; class Magnoliopsida; order Asterales; family Asteraceae; genus Smallanthus; species Smallanthus sonchifolius. The sequence goes on along the minus strand of CM042046.1, from coordinate 24,128,386 downwards.
ACTCTTTTGTGTAAAACCTGATCATTTTAACCTGATCAGAACTCTTTTGATAAACCTGATCACTTTACCCTGATCAGAACTCTTTTGTGTAAAACCTGATCACTTTACCTTGATCAGAACTCATTTGTGTAAAACCTGATCATTTTAACCTGATCAGAACCCTTTTGTGTAAAACCTGATCATTTTAACCTGATCAGAACTCTTTTGATAAACCTGATCACTTTACCCTGATCAGAACTCTTTTGTGTAAAACCTGATCACTTTACCTTGATCAGAACTCTTTTTATAAACCTGATCACTTTACCCTGATCAGAACTCTTTTGTGTAAAACCTGATCACTTTACCTTGATCAGAACTCTTTTGTGTAAAACCTGATCACTTTATCCTGATCAGAACCCTTTTGTGTAAAACCTGATCATTTTAACCTGATCAGAACCCTTTTGTGTAAAACCTGATCACTTTAACCTGATCAGAACCCTTTTGTGTGTATTACCAATGAATATGAATCCTATCTATTGACCCCATTTGTAAGCTTGCAAGGAATACAAAATAGTATGTAATGTACGAGACCGTAACCAAACCCCAACTTTCTGTGCCTCCCCTCGCCTTTCTGCGAGTAAGACAATATGCGGTCATTTGGCCATTTTGACCCCTGGTTAGCGCGACTAACCATGACCGGAGGCGTCACCCCCAATAGTACTATTCATATAATCCCGGGCTAAATCCATAGCTAATGGTTACTAATTTATTACGAGAACTTTAAGCGCTTTATTGTTCCCTCAATACATACATACGGTCAGATCATTAGTTCCATTCATTTATACACAAAAGTCTTTTACAAGTATGTTTCCACCCCAAATCATTTCAAAAACTTAGAAAAAGGGGGATTAGTGAAACTCACCTCGACAGTATGAATGCTAGCAAAAATTTGAATGACGGCAGATTCGCCTATCCGTATCCTATTTACACAAGGATAACATACACGTTAAGACTACTTGTATTAAACGCAATTTGTTCACTTGACTTAGCCGATCTGATTACTTTTGTTTTAATTATCTTTTTAGTTTTTCCAACCTTGTTTTGTTATGAAAATAGTTCTGAGTTACAGCCTTATGGGGCTAATAAACAGGTATCGAAACTATCTTAGTTTCGATTGAACAGAACAGATGTCGAAACTTCTTAGTTTCGACAGGGCAAAACGGTTATCGAAACTCCTAGTTTCGATTGGCAAGAATAGTATCGAAACTACCTAGTTTCGATTGTACACAGGTATCGAAACTTCCTAGTTTCGATTGAGTAAATAGATATCGAAACTACCTAGTTTCGATTGTACACAGGTATCGAAACTTCCTAGTTTCGATAGAACAACCGGTATCGAAACTCCTAGTTTCGATTGAATAACTGGTATCGAAACTACCTAGTTTCGATCAATAGGTATCGAAACTCCCAGTTTCGATTGACTAACAGGTATCGAAACTATAGTTTCGATATCTGCACTTTGATTTACAGAATTCACTCTGTATATTTTTATGTTCAAATCTTGAGTTTGACACAGTTTTCTTGTTATCTTACTTGCGTTTGAACGATTTGTATGTTTAGTTACGGTTTTAAAGCAAATAATATGGATGGTATCGAGTTTTTACCTCAAACCGAGAATGGCGATCTTTAGAGAAAAACAGAGAAGTAGTCTTGAATCTTTTGAGCTTTCTTCAAGAACACTTGAAATTCTCCTTATGACACCGAATTATGGTGATTTTCGCTTTAAAACTGGACTTCGATTTGAAAGGGAATTGGGAATTTGCCGTAAGAAAAGAGAAGGTTTGAAAGGAATGGTGAAGTTTCGTTTGAAGGGTATGGTTTTCATCTGAATCAAAGTGAATTAGGCAAGTGGGAGCATGGCTCCCCTGACTCTCGGCCAAGAAAGTCAAGAAGTTGTTTAGGGGTTAATGATAACCAATTTTTAAATATTAATTTATTATGGTATTAGTATCAATTAGAGTTTTAAAGGGTAATTTAATTCAGTTTCGATTCTTCACGGTATTATAATTTTTAACCATTTTATGGCTCGTTGAAGAAAATATTAGAATCTTGGCTCAACGTAAATTTTGTGTAATATATATATATATATATATATATATATATATATATATATATATATATATATTTTTTTTTTTCTGGTTATTTTATTTAACCATTTACGTTCGCATTAAGTCGGGTTATCCTGCTTACTTTTTCTAGTAACTCTTTACGGTTTACAAGACTTGGAACAAACTTCTTTGCTAGACTTCTTGACTTTACTTAGTCAAAATAAAATATCAGGAAATAATAATTATGAACGTGCGTTTATGAAATGTGGATATTGACCTGAAATGCTGGGTGTCACATTCTCCCCATGTTACAGAGAATTTCGTCCCGAAATTCAGTTCTTGTCACTCTGACTTGGTGTTTTTGTAAACAATGACGGGTACTTGGATTTCATTTTATCTTCCCGCTCCCACGTATACTCGGGGCCGCGCTTTGAATTCCAACGTACCTTGACCAGCTTAACACGGCTGCGCCTTGTTTTCTGAACCTTCCAATCTGTGACTTCCATAGGTTCCTCAATGAAGTGCAACTTGTCGTCTATGTGAATCTCATCAGGCGGTATAATTAACGTCTCGTCTGATAAACACTTCTTGAGATTTGATACATGAAACGTATCATGTACATTGCTTAGTTCTTGTGGCAACTTGAGTTTGTAAGCTACAGGGCCAACCCTAGCCAATATTTCAAACGGTCCAACGTACCTAGGGTTAAGCTTGCCACGGTTGCCAAATCTTGCAACTCCTTTCCAAGGTGAGACCTTTAACATGACTTTGTCTCCTACTTGGAATTCTAAAGGTCTTCGTCTGTTATCCGCGTAACTCTTTTGTCTGTCACGGGCGGCCTTCAGACGATCCTTGATTTTGAAAATCTTATCTGTGGTCTCTTGAATAACTTCAGGACCGGTTAAATGTTTGTCGCCAACTTCTGGGGTGAACGACATTTTCGACCATACAAAGCCTCAAACGGAGCGGCTTTGATGCTGGTGTGGTAACTGTTATTATATGAAAACTCAGCTAGTGGCAAATGAGTATCCCAATTTCCACCGAAGTCAATTGCACACGCACGGAGCATATCCTCTAAGGTTTGAATGGTTCTTTCACTTTGACCATCTGTTTGTGGGTGATATGCCGTGCTCATGTCAAGACGTGTGCCCATGGCTTCTTGTAACGATTTCCAGATTCTAGACACGAATCTGCTGTCTCTATCAGAGATAATAGAAATTGGTACTCCATGCCTAGCCACAATTTCCTTGATATAAAGCTTTGCAAGTTTCTCGGTTTTATCCGTTTCTTTGATGGGTAGAAAATGAGCTGATTTCGTCAAACGATCGACGATTACCCATATAGTGTCATACCCGCTCGACGTCTTGGGTAACTTTGTAATGAAATCCATGGAAATCTGTTCCCATTTCCATTGAGGTATCTCGGGTTGTTGTAACAATCCCGACGGTTTCTGATGTTCTGCTTTTACTTTTGAACATGTCAGGCATTTACCGACATAAATAGCAATTTCTCCTTTCATGTTCGGCCACCAGTAGAATTCTTTCAGATCCTTATACATTTTATCCGAACCTGGGTGAATGGAGTACCTGGACTTGTGGGCTTCGTCCATAACCAACTCCCGTATGTTACCAAAACATGGCACCCAAATTCTATTCATGAAGTATAAAGTGTCATCTGACTTTGGTTCCAACTGCTTTGTCATTCCTCGTAAAGCTTCGTTCTGACTGTTTTCTTCTTTGATTGCTTCTTGTTGTGCCATCCGAATTTGAGTCGTGAGACTCGTATGAATTGTCAATTCTAGGGCACGAACACGTAGTGTTTTAACTCGTTCTTTACGACTTAAGGCATCTGCTACGACGTTTGCTTTGCCAGGGTGATACTTGATATCACAGTCGTAATCATTCAGTAGTTCTACCCAACGACGTTGCCTCATGTTGAGTTCTTTCTGATTAAAGATGTGCTGGAGACTCTTGTGGTCTGTAAATATAGTACATTTTGTACCGTATAAGTAATGTCTCCAAATCTTGAGTGCAAACACGACTGCACCCAATTCCAAGTCGTGGGTCGTATAATTCTTTTCGTGCACCTTTAGTTGTCTGGATGCATATGCTATGACTTTTTCTTTCTGCATCAACACACATCCCAGACCTTGGTGTGATGCGTCACAGTACACAATGAAATTGTCAGTCCCTTCGGGAAGGGATAGGATTGGTGCACTGCAAAGTTTTTGCTTCAGCAATTGAAAAGCTGATTCTTGTTTATCAGTCCAATCAAACTTTTTGTCCTTCTGGGTTAACGTGGTCAAAGGCAAGGCTATCTTTGAAAAATTCTCTATAAATCGCCTGTAATATCCTGCCAAACCCAGAAATTGACGCACCTCAGTCGGAGTTCTTGGTGCTTCCCAGTTTTTGATAGCTTCAATCTTGGATGGATCCACATGGATACCCTTCTTATTAATGACATGTCCGAGAAAGTGAACCTCTTGGATCCAAAACTCACACTTAGAGAATTTAGCATAAAGCTTCTCATTCCTGAGTAGTTCCAAGATTAATTTCAAATGATATTCATGTTCCTCCTTGGTTCGTGAATATATCAATATGTCATCGATAAACACAATCACGAATTTATCCAAGTACGGCTTGCACACGCGGTTCATGAGATCCATGAAAACAGCTGGTGCATTAGTCAAGCCAAATGGCATAACTAGGAATTCGTAGTGACCGTAACGAGTCCTAAAAGCCGTTTTTGGTATGTCTTCTTCCTGAATTTTCAGTTGATGATACCCTGATCGTAGATCAATTTTAGAATAAAAACTGGAACCTTGAAGTTGATCAAACAAATCGTCTATTCGAGGAAGAGGATACCGATTTTTGATTGTCAGCTTGTTCAATTCCCGATAATCAATGCACATTCTAAAGGTTCCATCCTTTTTCTTTACAAATAGGACCGGAGCTCCCCATGGTGAGAAACTCGGTCTTATGAAACCTTGGTCAAGTAACTCTTGTAGTTGGCTCGACAGTTCCTGCATCTCGGAAGGGGCTAGACGATACGGAGATCGTGCAACTGGTGCGGCTCCTGGTACTAGGTCGATCCGAAACTCGACTTGTCTTGATGGTGGTATTCCTGGTAAGTCTTCGGGAAATACTTCCGAATAATCTCTGACGACTGGTATGTCCTCAAGTCGACGTTCTTCGGGTTTCTTCTCGACGATGTGAGGCAGGAATGCACAATAACCCTTGCGTAGATACTTATAAGTTTTCATGCAGTTTATCGTTTTTAACATCGTTATACACCTTTCGCCTTGAATTGAAAGAATTTCTCCGCTTGGTAGGGGAATACGTACAATCTTCTCGAAGCATACTATCTCGGCACGATTCTTGGTTAACCAATCCATACCAATAACAATATCAAAACTCCCTAACTCGACGGGTAGAAGGTCTATACTGAATGTACGGTTTTCTAAACATAAAGTACAACCCCTAAAGACCTCTCCGGTTTCTATTAATTTCCCATTTGCTAATTCAATTGTATAACGTTGATCTAGTTTGCTGGCCTTAATACCGAGTAAGGATTTAAAATCATTCGACACAAAGCTCATATCCGCACCCGAATCAAAAAGTACAGAGGCATAGTGATTATTTATCGGGAACGTACCAGTGACGATGTTCGGGTCCTGGCGTGCGTCCCTTGCACCCATCACAAATGCCCTCCCTGGTGCATGAGCGTTGTTCTGATTCTTCCACTTGGGACAATCCTTCTTGAAGTGTTTTAGATCACCACATACAAAACATCCCGGTTTGATTTTCCCCAATCGGTTGTTAGTTCGACAAGCTTGAGTGGTGTGACCAAACTTGTCACATTTTCCACACTTGATGCAAACACCGGCATGATGATTTCCACACCTCTTACATCTCGGTAGGCCCCTATCATACTCCTTTCTTTCCACTGTGTTGGCTGCAAAAGCCTTCACAGTTCCTTGTTTCTTAAACTCTTGTTTTCCAGATTTGTTACTTGAATTTCCCATCCATTTTCTTTTCTCCCCAGATCTACCTTCCTCATTCTCCTTCCTCACAAACAATTCATTACGTACTGCATCATCCTTTAGTTTGAATGCTAAAGTTATAGCACTCTTGGCATCTATTGGATTAGATGATGTTACCATGCTACGAATTTGAGGCGCAAGGCCCCACAGATACCTTTCAACACGCTTATGTTCTGGTGTGACCATATGCGGTACCAGAAGTGCCAATTCATTGAAGCGGTCGGTGTATCCCGCTACATCATCTCCTATCATCTGTAGGTTCCACATCTCAGTTTCAATCTTTTGCAATTCGTTCCGAGGACAGTATTCCTCAATCATCATGTTTTTCAAATCTTCCCAAGACAATTGGTACGCTGTCTCTCTCCCCAAAGTCTTCATTTGAGTATTCCACCAAGTTAAAGCTTTATCAGTGAGCGTGCAGGTAGAATACTTCACTACGCAATCAGCGGTGCATTCACTTATATCAATCACCGACTCCATATGTTCTATCCATCTCATTAGTCCTACTGCACCCTCGGTGCCATTAAAACTGCGGGGTTTACAGGATAGGAAGGCCTTGTAGGTACACTTCCTATTTGGAGCATCTGCAGGATCACAAGTCATAACGTCATTAATTCGGATCATGACTATGTGTTATGGCTTATTTATTTTTTTTTTATTACCTCCGGAACCTCCGGAACCTCCTGCTGTACCGCTACCCCCTGCGGTACCGCTACCTCCTGCACCTCCTCCGCTATTTCGGTTTGCTTCATACTGCTCTATAGCGGCAGCTACTCGCTGTGCTATTAGTTGTTCCATGTTTGGGGAAATTGTCTCGTTGTTGTCACCAGTAGTGTTACGGGGTGTCCCACGCTTAGGTGCCATGACGTTCTTTCTAACATGTCAATTAAAAAGAAACAACATCATATATCAATAATGATAGATCATGACATAAGGATACCACAACATCAAACATGAACAACTATCATTACAACATAAACCATTACATACATAGTCAAAACATACATAGTACATTGTTCCCAAAAGACGAGGATACAAAAGAGATGGGTTCACATGACCTCATCAGTACTAACGTTTTAAACTACATAATGTACTATGGGCACAACCCGCCCATAATAGGTTTAAAAGAAGAAGTGGGAGTACAACCCAATCATCATGGCGAGTCCCGCCATGACAAAGCTAGCTCTTGCCACAAATTCTGCAGCCAAAGTCCTCTCCTCCAGCGCCTCCACCATGTCTCGGACCGTGAGAGTGAACTGCCAGTCCATATCAGCTCTCAACTCGAGGTAGTCAGTGGCACTCTGTATGTCTCGAGTGCTATCCTCCAGAGTCTGTACTCGAGATCCGAGCCCTTGACGTAAGCGCCTGGTTGCATCCCCCTGTGCCCGAATATCATCTAGGAGATCATCAAGACGCTCCTCATGCGTACGAACGCGAGCTACCAAGGTAGGCACAGTGAGCTCTATGGCTTCCCCAGTGTGGGGTAGGGGTGTTGGGGAGTTAGAAGACTCTCCAAGCTCAAAGGTAGATGGGATGCTCTCCATCTCCCTCCAACGTGCCAGGGTACGAGGCATCCAACGGATGGTTCCCACGGTAGGGTGGTAGCAGGGTCGTTGCCTCGGTGGTTCCTCATCGGTCTCCAAGTCTTTCGGGTCACGGGCTGCCAGGTTTCTCTTGCGCGGAAGTCGAACCTTCTTCCTAGCACTTTGCACCTTAACTGGTCCTCCGCTTTTCTTTCGGTAGACGATGGGCGGTTCTCCCAGGGCGACATTGGGTGGTGTCGAGCTGCGAACTTGTACTCGATTTTTAGGGCGTGAGGCGGAAAGTTCCTCGTTGGATTCAGAGTCAGAGACGGGGTCAGAGTGTGAATGTGACGACATACTTGTGACTACAACATCCACATGACATGATGACTGGTTATGCAATGCTTATGCAATGAAAACATTTTAGTGAGTCATTCTAATTATAGACTAGGTTCCGTTTTAGACACCTAGTTCGCTATAATCAATGGCTCTGATACCAAGTTCTGTCACACCCCGCCAGGGCGGAAACGCGAGGCGCGACTTTCACTGGTTTTCAAAGCATATGATTACCGCAAACACATACATGTAATTGGATACATAACTGAATTTAAAATATTTACATTACAAAATATCAATTTGAGTTTACAAATGTTTAAGATTTCGCAAATATGACTCAAGACCATGAGTTATACAAGAGAAATCCTCCCAAAAGCCGTATCCACGTGCATGCATGTAACCTACATTGCTAACCTGATGACCACGTTCAATTTCCTGAAAACATACTTAAAACTGTCAACACGAGGTTGGTGAGTTCACAAGTTATTATAAAGAGTTATCATAAACCCAATGTTTAAATCTGATCTTTTTGCCGATCAAAACTCTTTGTTAAACCTGATCATTTTAACCTGATCAGTACTCTTTCATTTAAACCTGATCACTTTAACCTGATCAGAATTCTTTACTTTAAACCTGATCACTTTACCCTGATCAGAACACTTTTGTGTAAAACCTGATCATTTTAACCTGATCAGAACTCTTTTGATAAACCTGATCACTTTACCCTGATCAGAACTCTTTTGTGTAAAACCTGATCATTTTAACCTGATCAGAACTCTTTTGATAAACCTGATCACTTTACCCTGATCAGAACTCTTTTGTGTAAAACCTGATCACTTTACCTTGATCAGAACTCTTTTGTGTAAAACCTGATCATTTTAACCTGATCAGAACCCTTTTGTGTAAAACCTGATCATTTTAACCTGATCAGAACTCTTTTGATAAACCTGATCACTTTACCCTGATCAGAACTCTTTTGTGTAAAACCTGATCACTTTACCTTGATCAGAACTCTTTTTATAAACCTGATCACTTTACCCTGATCAGAACTCTTTTGTGTAAAACCTGATCACTTTACCTTGATCAGAACTCTTTTGTGTAAAACCTGATCACTTTATCCTGATCAGAACCCTTTTGTGTAAAACCTGATCATTTTAACCTGATCAGAACCCTTTTGTGTAAAACCTGATCACTTTAACCTGATCAGAACCCTTTTGTGTGTATTACCAATGAATATGATTACTAATCCGATCTATTGACCCCATTTGTAAGCTTGCAAGGAATACAAAATAGTATGTAATTTACGAGACCGTAACCAAACCCCAACTTTCTGTGCCTCCCCTCGCCTTTCTGCGAGTAAGACAATATGCGGTCATTTGGCCATTTTGACCCCTGGTTAGCGCGACTAACCATGACCGGAGGCGTCACCCCCAATAGTACTATTCATATAATCCCGGGCTAAATCCATAGCTAATGGTTACTAATTTATTACGAGGACTTTAAGCGCTTTATTGTTCCCTCAATACATACATACGGTCAGATCATTAGTTCCATTCATTTATACACAAAAGTCTTTTACAAGTATGTTTCCACCCCAAATCATTTCAAAAACTTAGAAAAAGGGGGATTAGTGAAACTCACCTCGACAGTATGAATGCTAGCAAAAATTTGAATGACGGCAGATTCGCCTATCCGTATCCTATTTACACAAGGATAACATACACGTTAAGACTACTTGTCTTAAACGCAATTTGTTCACTTGACTTAGCCGATCTGATTACTTTTGTTTTAATTATCTTTTTAGTTTTTCCAACCTTGTTTTGTTATGAAAATAGTTCTGAGTTACAGCCTTATGGGGCTAATAAACAGGTATCGAAACTATCTTAGTTTCGATTGAACAGAACAGATGTCGAAACTTCTTAGTTTCGACAGGGCAAAACGGTTATCGAAACTCCTAGTTTCGATTGGCAAGAATAGTATCGAAACTACCTAGTTTCGATTGTACACAGGTATCGAAACTTCCTAGTTTCGATTGAGTAAATAGATATCGAAACTACCTAGTTTCGATTGTACACAGGTATCGAAACTTCCTAGTTTCGATAGAACAACCGGTATCGAAACTCCTAGTTTCGATTGAATAACTGGTATCGAAACTACCTAGTTTCGATCAATAGGTATCGAAACTCCCAGTTTCGATTGACTAACAGGTATCGAAACTATAGTTTCGATATCTGCACTTTGATTTACAGAATTCACTCTGTATATTTTTATGTTCAAATCTTGAGTTTGACACAGTTTTCTTGTTATCTTACTTGCGTTTGAACGATTTGTATGTTTAGTTACGGTTTTAAAGCAAATAATATGGATGGTATCGAGTTTTTACCTCAAACCGAGAATGGCGATCTTTAGAGAAAAACAGAGAAGTAGTCTTGAATCTTTTGAGCTTTCTTCAAGAACACTTGAAATTCTCCTTATGACACCGAATTATGGTGATTTTCGCTTTAAAACTGGACTTCGATTTGAAAGGGAATTGGGAATTTGCCGTAAGAAAAGAGAAGGTTTGAAAGGAATGGTGAAGTTTCGTTTGAAGGGTATGGTTTTCATCTGAATCAAAGTGAATCAGGCAAGTGGGAGCATGGCTCCCCTGACTCTCGGCCAAGAAAGTCAAGAAGTTGTTTAGGGGTTAATGATAACCAATTTTTAAATATTAATTTATTATGGTATTAGTATCAATTAGAGTTTTAAAGGGTAATTTAATTCAGTTTCGATTCTTCACGGTATTATAATTTTTAACCATTTTATGGCTCGTTGAAGAAAATATTAGAATCTTGGCTCAACGTAAATTTTGTGTAATATATATATATATATATATATATATATATATATATATATATATATATATATATTTTCTGGTTATTTTATTTAACCATTTACGTTCGCATTAAGTCGGGTTATCCTGCTTACTTTTTCTAGTAACTCTTTACGGTTTACAAGACTTGGAACAAACTTCTTTGCTAGACTTCTTGACTTTACTTAGTCAAAATAAAATATCAGGAAATAATAATTATGAACGTGCGTTTATGAAATGTGGATATTGACCTGAAATGCTGGGTGTCACATCCATAAGCGCTTTCAGACTCCTAACATGAAGTTGTATGATGGAACTACGGCAACTGGGGATCACGTCGCGCAATACAGGGACGGGATGGAAATTAACCCCATTCCTTTGGACCTAAAAGAAGCTTGCTTGTTCAAGGGATTCGACTCTACTTTAACAGGATCAATCTTGAAATAGCTGCTTAATGTTCCACCTTATTCAGTAACTTCATTTGCTCATTTAATCAACTTGTTTAATAACCAATTTTCTTACAGCTGAACTTTCGAAAGATTGACAAGTGACTTATATAGGATAACTTAGAATACCGGAGAGTCCTCTAGCAGTGACAGGATCTCGAGATTCGCTTCGTCGATATGTGATTCTGAGATCCCTAAGCGCTTTCAGACTCCTAACATGAAGTTGTATGATGGAACTACGGCAACTGGGGATCACGTTGCGCAATACAGGGAGGGGATGGAAATTAACCCCATTCCTTTGGACCTAAAAGAAACTTGATTGTTCAAGGGATTCGACTCTACTTTAATAGGATCAACCTTGAAATAGCTGCTTAATGTTCCACCTTATTCAGTAACTTCATTTGCTCATTTAATCAACTTGTTTAATAACCAATTTTCTTATAGCTGAACTTTCAAAAGATTGACAAGTGACTTATATAGGATAACTTAGAATACCGGAGAGTCCCTTCGAGATTATGTCAGCAAGTTTGGCAGGGAACCCCTGGATATCCCAAACCTTGACGTTGCCACGGCAGTCCAGGCATTCAAGATGGGAATGAAGAAGGATTCAGAATTCTACGAAGACCTTGTCATGAATCATTGTAAGAATCTTGATGAAGTCAGAAACCGTGTCGTACCGCGAGTCTAGAGATCCGTCATGCACCGAATTAGGGACCTACAAGTGGTATCTGAGCTTTTGCTCTTGTTTAGCTGAAGATTCGTGGTGTTTTCGTGTCCAAACAACATCAAATTTCAGAGATTTTGAAGATTTTTCATTTTTTTGTGTTCTTGATAAAAATGGAAGATTTTTGATCATTTTGGATTGATTTTGGATTCTTTTGATGAAATTGATCCGATAGAAGTGTTCCTAATCAGTTCCTACACAATCCTACGGTTTAATTTAATCAAATTCCATCAATTCAGCAAGATATGATGATTTTCGGAATTTTTGGTTCGTGTTTGGTTGTACAGCTGATGCAGGCGAACTTAGCAATTCTGTTGCAGGCGAACTTAGAGAGGCGAACTTAATCAGGCGAGCTTAACAAATTCGCTTGGGGTCAAGTTCGCTCAGTGAAGTTCAGGCGAACTTATTAAGTTCGCTTAAACAGTATCAGGCGAACATATCTTAAAAAAAATAATAAAAAATAAAAAAATAATAATTTGGCGCCCACCCCGTGGGGCAAGTGATGCTTATCTTAAAATCGTTACTAAAGTTTGCATTGAATAACTATTTTTCCAAACTACTTTCGAAAATGTCGTCCCAATCCAACATGGTTTCTGTTTCAACTCCATATTCAAGCTCTGGGTTGAACAACCCTCTTCCTCCTCCTCCTCCATCATTCCAGAAGAAGAGTGATAATCCACCACAAAAGCTTGATTCTGCTGGATTTTCGGGATCTGGATACCTGCTGGGGACATGTGCTTGTTTCAAACAACGATATCCTCGATTTATTCTCATAAATGAAGCAGCAGATGGAACAGCATAAGAAGACTAACCAGATGCTATTCATAGAGCTTGAAAAGGTCAAAGAATCATAGAAACTGGTGGAAGTGACAACCCCGCTACAACTAAGGGTCTTGGATTTCAATTATTCGGGATCCTCAAGAATCCATAAGGGAGACTTCCTCCCCATGCGGACTGGAACCACTACTGTTGGACCGACTCCGACTGTTAGAGTTACTGCTAATCGGGATCTTGGATTTACTCCAGGATCATCATCCCGAAATCCCGATATCGGTAACACCTTTAATCAATTTTCAAACACTAACGAAGTCGTGCATGATACAGGAATCACTGCATCCATGGCCAAGGAATTGAAGAAGCTAAGGGAGATGATCTCCAGTGTACCAGTTGTAGTCCAACCTATACCAGAGATGTCCTCTAGCATTCACAGGATCTCGAGATTCGCTACGCCGATATGTGATGCTGAGATCCCTAAGCGCTTTCAGACTCCTAACATGTAGTTGTATGATGGAACTACGACAACTGAGGATCACGTCGCGCAATACAGGGAAGGGATGGAAATTTACCCCATTCCTTTGGACCTAAAAGAAGCTTGCTTGTTCAAGGGATTCGACTCTACTTTAACAGGATCAACCTTGAAATAGCTGCTTAATGTTCCACCTTATTCAGTAACTTCATTTGCTCATTTAATCAACTTGTTTAATAACCAATTTTCTTACAGCTGAACTTTCGAAAGATTGACAAGTGACTTATATAGGATAACTTAGAATACCAGAGAGTCCCTTCTAGATTATGTCAGCAAGTTTGGTAGGGAACCCCTGGATATCCCAAACCTTGACGTTGCCACTGCAGTTCAGGTATTCAAGATGGGAATGAAGAAGGATTCAGAATTCTACGAAGACCTTGTCATGAATCATTGTAAGAATCTTGATGAAGTCAGAAACCGTGACGTACCGCGAGTCTAGAGATCCATCACGCACCGAATTAGGGACCTACAAGTGATATCAGAGCTTTTGCTGTTGTTTAGCAGAAGATTCGTGGTGTTTTCGTGTCCAATCAACATCAAATTTCAGAGATTTTAAAGATTTTTCATTTTTTGTGTTCTTGATAAAAATGGAAGATTTTTGATCATTTTGGATTGATTTTGGATTCTTTTGATGAAATTGATCTGATAGAAGTGTTCCTAATCAGTTCCTACACATTCCTATGGTTCCATTTAATCAAATTCCATCAATTTAGCAAGATATGATGATTTTCGAAATTTTTGGTTCGTGTTTGGTTGAACAGCTGATGCAGGCGAACTTAGCAATTCTGTTGCAGGCGAACTTAGAGAGGCGAACTTAATCAGGCGAACTTAACAAGTTCGCTTGGGATCAAGTTCGCTCAGTGAAGTTCAGGCAAACTTATTAAGTTCGCTTAAGCAGTATCAGGCCAACATATCTTAAAAAAAAATAAAAAATAATAATAATAATAATAATAATAATTTGGCGCCCACCCCGTGGGGCAAGTGATGCTTATCTTAAAATTGTTACTAAAGTCTGCATCCAATAACTATTTTTTCAAACTAATTTCGAAAATGTCGTCCCAATCCAACATGGTTTCTGTTTCAACTCCATCTTCAAGCTCTGGGTTGAACAACCCTCTTCCTCCTCCTCCTCCTCCTCCATCATTCCAGAAGAAGAGTGATAATCCACCAAAGAAGCTTGATTCTGCTGGATTTTCAGGATCTGGATACCTGCTGGGGACCTGTGCTTGTTTCAAACAACGATATGCTCGATTTATTCTCATAAATGAAGCAGCAGATGGAACAGTATAAGAAGACTAACCAGATGCTATTCAGAGAGCTTTAAAAGGTCAAAGAATCATAGAAACCGGTGGAAGTGACTACCCCGCTACAACTAAGGGTCTTGGATTTCAATTATTCGGGATCCTCAAGAATCCATAAGGGAGACTTCCTCCCCATGCGCACTGGAACCACTACTGTTGGGCCGACTCCGACTGTTAGAGTTACTGCTAATCGGGATCTTGGATTTACTCCAGGATCATCATCCCGAAATCCCGATATCGGTAACACCTTTAATCAATTTTCAAACACTAACGAAGTCGTGCATGATACAGGAATCACTGCATCCATGGCCAAGGAATTGAAGAAGCTAAGGGAGATGATCTCCAGTGTACCAGTTGTAGTCCAACCTATACCAGAGATGTCCTCTAGCAGTCACAGGATCTCGAGATTCACTCCGTCGATATGTGATTCTGAGATCCCTAAGCGCTTTCAGACTCATAACATGAAGTTGTATGATGGAACTACGGCAACTAAGGATCACGTCGCGCAATACAGGGAGGGGATGGAAATTATCCCCATTCCTTTGGACCTAAAAGAAGCTTGCTTGTTCAAGGGATTCGACTCTACTTTAATAGGATCAACCTTGAAATAGCTGCTTAATGTTCCACCTTATTCAGTAACTTCATTTGCTCATTTAATCAACTTGTTTAATAACCAATTTTCTTACAGCTGAACTTTCGAAAGATTGACAAGTGACTTATATAGGATAACTTAGAATATCGGAGAGTCCCTTCGAGATTATGTCAGCAAGTGTAAGCCCCTAAACCGGGTAACCTCACTCGTTGGATTTACTCATAAACATAGTCATAAAATACTGAATTTATATTAAAAACATTCGTCATCCAATTACATAATCATAACAGCGGAAGTCTTTACAATTAAAAACATAACATTGTTCGAAGACATATAAAACAAAAGAGGGATGTCAGTCTCGTGCCGGGTAACCTCCACGCCATCGCACGACCTTATCTTCCTTTACCTGAAATGTATACTAAAAGTCAGCTAACGCTGGTGAGTTCTAGTTTAATGCGATTTGATATAAACATTCTTTTCTTTACTTTATAAGTATGCATTACTGTATAGTCATTCGTATAAATACGTATTCAGAACTTTTGTCTTTCTTTCATCTTTCTTTTCTGTATCTTGTGATTTCATATATATATATATGCATTCACCCTTTTCTTTCTTTTCTTTCTTTCTTTACTTTCATGGGTCATACTTTATAAGGGTGATCAACCCGTCATTTGCTTACGAATGTCACAAAGACAATCGCCGCGGTCCATCGTCATGGCCCGCCTATACTTACAACCGTCCGGCAACTAGTGCCGTCCGTCATTTTATTCTTACAACCGTCCAGCAATCTTTGTCCGTCCGTCATGACTTACAACCGTCCTACCGTCGTAGGCCGTAATTCGCCCGTCTACCCGAAGGTATCCGTTTCCCATGCGACTATTATTTATACAACCGTTCTACTATAATATGCCAATTGCTTCGACCGTCCTTTAATGGCATTCGTACGTCCTAGCTGATGAAGGAACGCACTTGTCCCGGTTGTAAAATAATCACATGGTCGTCCGTCTACTGAAGTAGCCGTTATCATCGAACCGTCCATAACATTTTCTGTACTTGGCAAGCAATATATACATGGATATAAAGCAGGATTTCATTCTCACATGTTATGCCATTCATTCATTTCATTCTTTGCAAGCAATATATACATGGATATAAAGCAGGATTTCATTCTTTCATATTATGTTATACTTTCATTCATTCTTTATAATCATGCTTTTCATTCTTTATTCATAATTTCTCTTTCATGTATAGGTATATATATATATATATACTTGTATAACACATATGATCACATTGACATTCATAACATTTATTCACTTAGTGTATACATCTCAGCCCCAAAACATTTGAAAACATTTGCACATAACATAGAAGGGGCACATAGAACTCACCTGATGAGGAGTTTCTGTAATACACTAAGCTGGCTACTGGGCTTCACTAATGTCACTCACGATCTGTATAATAAAGTCATACACATAAGATGGTGCTCCTAGATGACACTAGACATTACTATGCTTGAACATAGTAGTTTCGATTGATTAGCTTATATCGAAACTTGGTACTTTCGATAGGTAGTTTCGATAGGTAGTTTCGATAGGTAGTTTCGAAGGGTAGTTTCGATAGGTAGTTTCGACAGGTAGTTTATGCATTATCTTAGCTTTGGATCAGGGGCTCATATCGAAACTATGGTAGTTTCGATTGGGTCTGCATATATCGAAACTTGTTAGTTTCGATAGGTCTGCACATATCGAAACTAAGTAGTTTCGATGGGTCTGCACATATCAAAACTAAGTAGTTTCGATGGGTCTGCACTTATCGCCTTCCCCAAAAATCCGAATGTTCTGCATGCGAATCTGATCATGTCGATATCTAAGTTTTCTTTGATCAAAACGTTCGTTTTTCATTCTAGATGCTATACCTAAGTTCACTTTCAAGTTTCATCCGCAAAAATCGTTATCTTTTAGCCAAAACCCGAAAACTCCCAAAACGAACAAAAACTCATATGTGATCGAATCGTCACCTGGATTGGATTTCTGATTCAGAGGATATGATCACGAGAACAGCAGCAACGTTCTCCTGAATTCCCGAGTTGATCCGTCACTTTCTCTCTCTAGACCCGAGCTCTCCTTTCTCTCTCTAAAAGCTGCGTGAGTTGGGGAAATGAGCAGGGAAGAGGGCTGCCTTGCCTCTTATGTGCATGGGCTTCCCTCGGCCCATTGAAGCCGGGCCCAGGCCTGCTCCCTTTTTGTTTAAATATTCCAACTAAATCACCGGTCTCGGTATATTTATTCGTTTTATTATTTTTAGGATGTTACAAGTCTACCCTCCTTAAAGAGGTTTCGTCCTCGAAACTGTTCATACGTTAAACAATTGAGGGTATAGTCCCCTCATCTCGTCTTCTTTTTCCCACGTAGCTTCTGACCCTTTTCTGTGCTTCCATTGTATCTTGACTAACGGTATCGACTTATTGCGTAGTCGTTTCTCAGCTCGGTCAAGAATGGCTATTGGTTCCTCTACATAATTTAGACTGTTATCCACTTCGATCTCGTCGTAAGGTATGTGAGCTGTGTCGTCAGCTAGGCACTTGCGTAAGTGCGACACGTGGAACGTAGGGTGTATTCCACTAAGCTCGACGGGTAGGTCGAGTCTGTAAGCAACTTGACCCACTCTTGCTAAAATCTTGAAAGGTCCGACAAACCTTGGACTTAGTTTGCCACGCCTTCTGAACCGAATGATTCCTTTCCACGGTGATACTTTCAACAGTACCATGTCCCCTACTTGAAACTTTAAATCCCTCCTTCTCTTATCCGCGTATGATTTCTGTCTGTCTTTTGCGGCTTTCATACGAGCCTTGATTTGATCAAATTTCTCAGAAGTAGCTTTGACCACTTCGAGACTTGCAAAATCCTTCTGTCCAATTTCCCCCCAACAAACCGGGGTCCTACATTTCCTCCCATACAACATTTCAAATGGCGGCATGCCAATAGTCGAGTGATAGCTGTTGTTATATGAAAATTCTGCCAATGGTAGATGGCTGTCCCAACTCCCACCGAAGTCAATGATACAGGCCCGGAGCATGTCCTCCAAGGTCTGAATGGTCCTTTCCGATTGTCCATCGGTTTGGGGGTGGTAAGCGGTGCTGATGTTCAGTCTAGTGCCCATTGCTTCGTTGAATTTCTTCCAAAACCTTGACGTGAATCTAGTATCCCTGTCGGACACAATCGACAGCGGCATACCATGTCTGCTCACAAATTCCTTGATAAATATTTCTGCTAGCTTTTCAGAAGAAGAAGTTTCTCGTATTGGCAAGAAGTGAGCACTCTTTGTCAAGCGGTCGACGATCACCCAAATGGTATCATTGCCTTTAGCTGTTCGCAGTAGCTTGGTAATGAAGTCCATTGTGATCTCTTCCCACTTCCATTCCGGTATTGGTAAAGGTTGCATTTTACCGCATGGTTTCTGGTGCTCGGCCTTAACTAGAGAACACGTTAGGCACTTGCTCACGTATTCTGTCACATCATTCTTCATGCCAGGCCACCAGTATTCTTTCTTCAAGTCTTGATACATTTTGTTTGTCCCGGGGTGGATAGAATAGCGAGACTTATGGGCCTCATCGAGTATTTTGGCTCTAAGATCACCAATCTTAGGTATCCACATCCGGCCAAACCTAGTTCGTACTCCGTATGCATTCGCATCTAAGTTCCCTTGTTGTCCTACTATTCTTTCCCGTTTCACATTTCTTTCTAACAATGCTTCATCTTGTGCCTTTGATATTTCACCCATTAAGTCTGGCGTTATAATCAACTGACACGCTTTGATCCGGATAGGTGCCGATTCTTCCTTTCTGCTTAAAGCGTCAGCCACTACGTTTGCCTTGCCTGGATGGTACAATATTTCACAGTCATAGTCTTTCAGTAGCTCTAACCATCTCCTTTGTCTCATGTTTAGTTCCTTTTGTTCGAAAAAGTATTTCAAGCTTTTGTGATCGGAGTAGATGGTGCATTTAACTCCATACAAGTAGTGTCTCCATATTTTCAACGCGAAAACTACTGCTGCTAATTCTAGATCGTGTGTTGGGTAGTTAACTTCATGAACCTTTAGTTGCCGCGATGCATAAGCAATTACCTTTCCTCGTTGCATGAGTACGCACCCTAAACCCTGCCCTGAAGCGTCAGAGTAAACTACCAAGTCTTCATTTCCCCCAGGTAGTGTTAAGACTGGAGCTTGGGTTAGTCGTGCCTTAAGTTCCTCAAACGCGTTGTTTTGGGTTTGACCCCATTCATATTTCACTTCCTTCCGTGTCAGTTTAGTTAGTGGCGAGGCTATCCTTGAGAAATCTTGAATGAACCTTCGATAGTAGCCTGCCAATACCAGAAAACTTCGTATCTCTGTTGGTGTCTTTGGGACGTTCCATTCCTTTATTGTCTCGATCTTTGCAGGATCTACCATGATTCCGTTTGGGTTTATTACGTGACCTAGGAATTGGACTTCCCTAAGCCAGAACGCGCATTTGGAGAACTTTGCGTATAACTTTTCCTGCTTTAACACCTCCAGAACCTCTCTTAGGTGACAGTGGTGATCACCCTCGCTTTTTGAATACACCAGTATGTCATCTATAAAAACTATCACCGATCGATCCAACATTGGTCGACATACTCTATTCATCAAATCCATGAACGCTGCTGGTGCGTTGGTCAATCCGAAGGACATCACGAGAAACTCATAATGCCCATAACGCGTGCGAAATGCGGTCTTTGGAACGTCTTCTCCTCTTACTTTCAACTGATGGTAACCCGACCTAAGATCGATCTTTGAGAACCAACTCGCACCTTGCAGTTGTCACACCCCAACCGGGCGGCGGAACACGTCGGAGTATGACCCGAGTTGTAACCAGATTGCTCGTAGCACTTGGAACTATTAAAATTTCATAATTTTATTCAATAATATTAAAAGTGCCTCAAAGGCTACAAATAGTTCAAATAAACAAGACAAAACATAGTTCCAAACAAGATAAAATCAGATTTCAAATTTCTAAGTCCAAGCCTAAGTGTTGAACATAAATCAAGCGTTGCTTGAACTTGGTGCACCTGAAACATGTTTAAAATAAGAGTTATCAACAAAATGAATTGTTGGTGAGCAATCATGGTAGATATAGATATAGTAGTTTAGATAAAGTACAAATTCCATGCTAAGACAAGTAATACATTATAGTCTTATTGTATATACACACAGTCCAAGTTAAACCTTCCTTTTAAGATTTATCCAATTCAGATTGTCCAACATATAGTTAACAGTTTTTCAGTTTCAGAATTCATTACATGCATCCTAGATCAAAGAAATGCATGGGGTAGCTAACCCACATGGTACCACTAATTCCATTCATAGGCTGTCGAAACAGTTAATAATATGAACTAGTGTAATCAACAAATAAGCCACATAATGCAATTAAACAAGTTTAACATAAGGGAATTTGTTTCAAGTTGTGAGATTTGTCAATAGTGTAAGTGTAATTATATAGGAACATCTTTCACCCCAAAAGTGATAAAATGTATAAAGAGGGGCATGAAAACTCACATGGTTTGTAAGTAGTTTCCGAGCTAAGTTTGATCCAAAGATATAATCCAAAGTAGGTCACAATTAACCTATTATAGTTGTAGTTTAGTCATTTAGTTTAAAGGAATAAGCTAAGGTTCGTTCGTGTCATTTAAAATGGTTAGGAAGATAATATAATTTAATATATCTTTTTTTTAAGTTCTATAGATAAATAAATAACCATTTACGTCAAAAATAATAAATATATTATTTTTAGTCAAAATAATAACGAGAGTAAATAATATAACTATTTATATCATTTAATAGTTTTAAAACGTCACACGTGGTACAAAAATGATACGAAATAATATATAAACATATATTATCTAATTATAAAAGTCACGGGTTAAAAATAATAAAACATATTATTTTTATCCAAAGTTACAGTTTCGAAAATAATATAAATATATTATTTTTATTTGATAATAACATAAATATATTATTTATAAAAGTGGGTATAAAAATAAGTTAATAAATTCATACCCGAGTCTACGGGTCGTTTCCCGGGTTAAAACACATTTATATATAATAATAATAATTTATAAAACAATTTTTATTAATTAAATTAACCAGAAAAAAATCCAAAAAAATATATATGCAGGAGCCCGGTCTCGAACCCGGGTCTCCCCTGCACACACACACCGGTTTAACCATCACGCCCGCTAGGGTATCGCACAAATGATCCGGTTTCAATTGGTATTAACACGGATGGCACCAGTGTTCTCCCCCCCTTAACAGACCGAATCAAAACCAGTCTCAATACTCCCGATTTAGACTTCGATCGAATCTGGGGGCATAGGGGTTTTGTTAATCGGGTGCCTGCGATTTCGAGGGTGAGTTTAATTGCAAAAATGTTAGGTTTAGAATGGTTTAATTACTCGATGAAAGTCCGAAACCCTAGATATGAGCATCAAATCAATTTGATCAATTTCGATAGTGAAACTCGTTGGAATCATAGGGCTTTCATTGCTTAGGTTATTGCGAATCTATTCGTATGATTTAATTTCATTTTAATCGTGTCTAGGATCAAAAACCCCAAAATGGATTATGAACAAACCCTAGGTTACTGGTTATGATCAATTCGATAATAACAGTTTAAATTGATAAAGGGCTTTTAAGGAGTGATTGATTTCGAAGCTAATGGTATAATTTAATTGGATTTAAAAAGGGTCTAAAGTGGTGTTCGATTAAACCGGTTTCATAAGAACCCTAGAATTGGGTTCATGATCGATTCGATGATATCAGCCCCAAAAAGGTTAGGGCTTCTGTTCTACAGATGAGAACGAAGGTGATAGGAGTTTCAATTACCTGAAATGATATCGGAAATGCGGGGATCGACTAAATGTCAGTCGCGGCTTCAACGGTTACTCCCCGACGTTTACGGCTGCGTCTCCGACCAAATCGAGTGGTGCAACAGGTTCGGGGAAGTTCGAATAAGGTGTGCAGGTGTTGAATTGTGAGCTTAAAGATCGAAACGAATCAATTTGATGGTCTCATGATTAGGAGTCGACGGTTATGGTTTAAAGGATTGTAAATGGATTTAATTCGAATCAATGACGGGGTTTAATGACCTGATAATGGTCGTTAATGTCTGAGACGTGCATATCGGTTACAAAATCGGACGAATTCGAGGTTATACGATTCGAATTTGGATCAAAGGCTCGAATGTGTTGACTTTCAAAAGTCAACAGAAATCAAGAATGGGTTAAATACACTACTAGTCCCTCTAGTTTCTTGTTCTTAAGTTTGGATTTAGGCAGAAAAGGTCCTTAGGGTTTAGAATTTGTTAGTTAGGTTAAGTAGGGTTTTTAGTTAATTAATTTGATATATTTAAATGTATAAATTATAAAAGAATTGTTTATTTCTATAAAAATGATATAAAATGACATATTTTTATAAAACTTTATTTTAAAAAAAAATATATATATTTATTTAATTAAACTTTATTTATTTGATTTATTTAGAAATAAATCTTATTATTTCTTAAAAATTCATAAAAATTTATAAAAGTCATTTTAATTTATATAATTTGTGTTTTAATTTAAATAAAACACATTAGGATTTTTTTTTTTTCAAATTAAATAAGTATAATTTTTTTTTTTTTACACTTAGATAATTTATGAGATTTATTTTATATAGTTTAGGGACTTTATTCAAATACCATGAATATTAGCCCTAAAACATAGTTTGAGTATGGTTTTTAGCCACATAGTTTAAGCAATTCATTTAAGAATTTTCACATATTATTAAATATGGATAATTAGGGTTTACAATAAATGCCAAATGGCCGGAAATTGTAAACGGAAAAGTACAGATATTACAGTCTCCCCTACTTTAGGAAATTTCGTCCCGAAATTAAGTAGTGGAGTTTGTGAACAGGTGTGGGTACTTGGCCTTCATTTGATCTTCACGTTCCCAAGTGAACTCGGGTCCTCGTTTAGATTGCCAACGTACTTTCACAATCGGAATTCGGCTTCTTTTAAGTTGTTTGATCTCTCGATCCATGATTTCAATAGGCTTTTCCACGAAGTGCATCGACTCGTCAATGTGAACTTCGTCAAGAGGAACTTGGAGGTTTCCCTCGGCAAGACACTTCTTGAGGTTAGATACATGAAACGTGGGATGTACATTGCTAAGCTTGTCGGGTAATTCCAACTCGTAAGCAACTTTCCCGATACGTTTGATGATTTTGAAAGGTCCAACGTATCGCGGTGTGAATTTCCCTTTCTTCCCAAACCGGACAACGCCTTTCCAAGGTGATACCTTTAAAAGAACCATGTCACCAACTTGGAATTCAAGAGGTCTTCTACGAATATCAGCATTCTTCTTTTGTCTCTC
Source organism: Smallanthus sonchifolius (assembly GCA_023525975.1). NCBI lineage: Eukaryota > Viridiplantae > Streptophyta > Magnoliopsida > Asterales > Asteraceae > Smallanthus > Smallanthus sonchifolius. The sequence goes on along the minus strand of CM042046.1, from coordinate 24,104,751 downwards.
CCGAGCCAAACGAAGATTGTCGCGAACTTGGATGATTCGATCAGTGGTGTCTTGGACTAGAGCGGGACCAGTGATTTGTGCTTCACCGACCTCATCCCAGCCAAGAGGAGAACGACAATGGCGACCATATAAAGCCTTGAAAGGTGCCATCTCGATACTAGCATGGTAGCTGTTGTTATACGAAAACTCAGCTAGTGGAAGATATTTGTCCCAATTGCCTCCAAAGTCAAGGACGCAAGCACGTAACATATCTTCAAGAGTTTGAATCGTTCTTTCCGTTTGACCATCAGTTTGGGGATGGTAAGCTGTACTCAAATTCAATTGAGTACCCATGAACGATTGTAGAGATCCCCAAAAACGGGAAGTGAAACGACTATCACGATCAGATATGATATTAAGAGGAACGCCATGTAGACGAACGATCTCATCCAAATAAACTTGAGCCAACTTCTCAGCTCCCCAATCATCACGAATTGCGAGAAAATGAGCTGATTTCGTGAGTCGGTCCACGATTACCCAAATGCTATCAAATCCTCGAGGTGTTCTTGGAAGTTTGGTGATAAAATCCATGGAAATACACTCCCATTTCCACATTGGAATCTCGGGTTGTTCAAGCAAACCCGAAGGTCGTTGATGTTCAATCTTGACCTTAGAACAAGTAAGACATTTTGAAACGTACACGGCAACATCTTTCTTCATGCCGGGCCACCAATAGTGTTGGCGAAGGCCTTTGTACATTTTATCGGCTCCTGGGTGTATAGAATAACGAGTTTTGTGAGACTCGTCAAAAATTAAAGTACGAAGATCATCCCGATCAGGAACCCATAAGCGGTTTAAGAAGTGTAGCAACCCATTGGGTCGAGTCTCCAATTGTTTTTCAACTCCACAACCCAATTCTTTTTGCATGTTGCCCTCGGAAAGAACCGTTTGTTGAGCTTTAAGAATTTTGGTCTCGATATCCGATTGAATAAGAGCACAACATATGTTAGGATATTCTTTCCGACTTAACGCATCAGCCACCACGTTAGCTTTCCCTGGATGATATTTGATTTCGCAATCATAATCATTTAACAGTTCCATCCAACGACGTTGTCTCATGTTTAAGTCTTTTTGGTTGAATATATGTTGCAAACTCTTGTGATCGGTAAAGATTTCACATTTGGTTCCATAGAGATAATGTCTCCAAATTTTGAGAGCAAACACGACCGCACCAAGTTCGAGGTCGTGAATGGTGTAGTTATCTTCATGAACCTTAAGTTGTCTTGAGGCATAAGCAATCACCTTACCCCTTTGCATGAGAACGCATCCAAGTCCTTGCTTTGAAGCATCACAGAAAACAACGAAGTCGTCGCTGCCATCGGGAAGAGATAGGACTGGAGCATGGCACAATTTTTCTTTAAGAGTTTGGAACGCTTCTTCTTGCTCTTGTCCCCATTCAAAGATCCTACCCTTATGAGTTAGGGCAGTGAGAGGAACAGCAATCTTGGAAAAGTTAGAAATAAAGCGTCGATAATATCCTGCTAGTCCAAGAAAAGAACGGATTTCTGTTGGTGTTTTAGGAGCAATCCAATTCTTTACAGCTTCAATTTTAGCAGGATCAACATGAATCCCAGCCTCGTTAATAACATGACCTAGGAATTGGACTTCCTTTAGCCAGAATTCACATTTGGAGAATTTAGCATAAAGTTGTTCCTGTTTAAGAAGATCAAGTACTAAACGAAGATGTTCTTCATGTTCTTGCTTAGATTTTGAGTAGATAAGAATATCGTCAATGAAGACAATGACGAATTTATCCAAATAAGGTCGACAAACACGATTCATCAAATCCATGAACACGGCAGGTGCGTTAGTCAAACCGAATGGCATGACAACAAACTCGTAGTGTCCATAACGAGTTCTAAAAGCTGTTTTGGGAATGTCTTCCTCCTTAACACGTAGTTGGTGATAACCCGAACGAAGATCGATCTTTGAGAAAATAGAAGCTCCTTGGAGTTGATCAAATAAATCGTCAATCCTTGGAAGTGGGTATCGATTCTTGACAGTCAATTTGTTGAGTTCCCGATAGTCGATACACATCCTAAAAGATCCATCCTTCTTCTTGACGAATAAGACAGGTGCTCCCCATGGTGAGGAACTAGGACGTATGAATCCTTTATCAGAGAGTTCTTGAAGTTGACTAGCAAGTTCTTGCATTTCAGATGGTGCAAGACGATATGGTGCTCTTGCCACAGGAGTTGCACCAGGCACAAGGTCGATACGAAACTCGACTTGTCGTGTAGGGGCAATTCCCGGTAGGTCTTCCGGAAATACTTCAGCAAAGTCCTTAATCACAGGAATATCAGCCATGAGTTTACCCTTGTCCTTCTCTTTCACAACGTGAGCTAGAAAAGCTGGATAATTCTTGTTGAGGTACTTCTGAGCTTTTGTTATAGTCATCAGTTTTAAGCCTTTGGGTTGTTTCTCTCCATACACGTGTAGTACTTCACCAGACGGCAGAGGAATCTTTATGAATTTGTCGGCACAAACGATCTCAGCACGATGTTTGGATAACCAATCCATGCCGACGATCACGTCGAAACTCCCAAGTTGCATAGGAGTTAAGTCAATAGAGAAAGTATGTTCGTTAAGTTGTAGTTGATTGTTTGCAATGATTGAGTCAACTTTAACGGATTTCCTGTTAGCTACTTCTACATTATAAGTTTTGTCTAGTTGGGTTCTAGTCTTAGCAAGCATTGGTTCAAAGTCAAAGGACACGAAACTTTTATCCGCAACAGAATCAAACAAAATAGTAGCATATTGATTATTGATCAGATACGTACCATTGACAACATCGTTGTCGGCTTGAGTTTGACTAGCAGTAATGGTGTAGACTCGGCCTTTGGAAGCAGAGATTGAAGCTTTTATTGCATTGGCCAGTAATGGACACTTATCCTTGAAGTGACTTGGATCTCCACATTGGAAACAAGCCTTAACAGTTAAGGATGGTGTGTTTTGTATCACGTTATGGCCTTGCACTTGAGATTGAGTGTTGCTTGGGGTTCGGCAACGATCTTGAGTATGTCCCAACCTTTTGCACTTTGTGCAAACCCAACACGGTGCATTGGGAAGATGGTGAGACTTGCAAATATCACATTGAGGATAACTCCCTGAATAAGCCTTCTTGGTTGGACTGAAGGTAGTAGTAGTAGCAGGTGCTACTTGGCTCACAGGTTGAGCAGGTGTAACAGTCCCATAATTTTGTTTATGGTTGGACTTTCTCTTCCTGTTTCTACCAGTAGGTTCAGGTTTAGAAGTCACAGCAGCAACCACAGCAGGTTTCTTCCCTCCTTTGCGGTGAAGGATTCCCGCATCGACATAAGTGTCGGTAAGTGTGGCTGAAAGACGAACAGCTTCTTCGATAGTAGCAGGTCTACTACTAAGAACAGCACTCCTGATTTGAATTGGGAGTCCCTTGCAGAATTTCTCAATCTTCCTAGCCAAGGTGTCGACTAGGTGAGGAACGAGTAGACAAAGCTCATAAAAACGAGTGACATAAGCAGAATTGTCACCACTATCTTGGGAGAGAGTCCAAAATTCCTCCTCGATCTTCATCATTTCGTTTCGAGGACAGAACTCATTGATCATGAGTTCCTTGAATTCAGCCCAAGGAAGAGCCATAGCAACAAGAACGGTGCGAGTAGTTTTCTCGCCGTTCCACCAAGTTAGTGCACGCTTTTGAAAGACGCTTGAGCCATATTGAACCTTGAGTGCCTCGGGAACACCAGCATTAAGGAAGGTGTTCTCAATGCCCTCAAACCATTGGAGTAGTCCAGTGGCTCCTTCATGACCCGAAAACTTTGGTGGTGAACACGAATTAAAGTATTTGAAGTTGCAAGCATTGTTGTTGTTGTTATTAGAAGAGCTTTGATCACGATGTTGAAACAGAGCTGGTAGTATTGCAGCAATCCGATCAACAATTTGTTGTGTGAGTGCCGGATTTGTATCAACGGGATCAGACATTCTATAAGAAAATAAAGTAAAATGCAAGTTTGAGATGAATAATAATATTCAAGAGTTAGCTTTGAAAGTAAAGATAGGCTTAAGTTTAAACACATAGTTAGTAATTGTGTTGGTTGGGTTTTACCTCACAATTACTTAGGACATATCAAGGTTAATAAGATTTCAACAATATTTGAGAAAGTCATGCTTTAGCCTATAAGTGAACACTCATCCCGAGAATCCCCAGGTAAGCGTAACAGGTCCAGTAATTTGGATTTGTACGAATACGCTTGCCTAGACAGGAAACTCAGAATACAGGCATTCACCCTTCCAGATTGCACGAGTTTCTGAACATTGTCAAAGTCTTAAACCTTAACGAGATTTTGGATAGACTTACAAAGTCTAGGGGGTTTTATAAAATATTTTAAAACATTGAAGAATTTCATATAAAAGAATATTGATGGAAATATAAGGTAAAGTCTTAGAATTTTGAGGATTTGTAAGATTTGTGTTAAAGATTTAGAATTTGACAAATAAACACATAAGTTCCTAATCATGCAAGACTAAAAGAGGGTCCTAAAGTTATAGTCTAGGTTAAAGATTTCTAATAACCTAAATCCCTATAACCAAGGCTCTGATACCAATCTGTCACACCCAAACCGGGCGGCGGAACACGTCGGAGTATGACCCGAGTTGTAACCAGATTGCTCGTAGCACTTGGAACTATTAAAATTTCATAATTTTATTCAATAATATTAAAAGTGCCTCAAAGGCTACAAATAGTTCAAATAAACAAGACAAAACATAGTTCCAAACAAGATAAAATCAGATTTCAAATTTCTAAGTCCAAGCCTAAGTGTTGAACATAAATCAAGCGTTGCTTGAACTTGGTGCACCTGAAACATGTTTAAAATAAGAGTTATCAACAAAATGAATTGTTGGTGAGCAATCATGGTAGATATAGATATAGTAGTTTAGATAAAGTACAAATTCCATGCTAAGACAAGTAATACATTATAGTCTTATTGTATATACACACAGTCCAAGTTAAACCTTCCTTTTAAGATTTATCCAATTCAGATTGTCCAACATATAGTTAACAGTTTTTCAGTTTCAGAATTCATTACATGCATCCTAGATCAAAGAAATGCATGGGGTAGCTAACCCACATGGTACCACTAATTCCATTCATAGGCTGTCGAAACAGTTAATAATATGAACTAGTGTAATCAACAAATAAGCCACATAATGCAATTAAACAAGTCTAACATAAGGGAATTTGTTTCAAGTTGTGAGATTTGTCAATAGTGTAAGTGTAATTATATAGGAACATCTTTCACCCCAAAAGTGATAAAATGTATAAAGAGGGGCATGAAAACTCACATGGTTTGTAAGTAGTTTCCGAGCTAAGTTTGATCCAAAGATATAATCCAAAGTAGGTCACAATTAACCTATTATAGTTGTAGTTTAGTCATTTAGTTTAAAGGAATAAGCTAAGGTTCGTTCGTGTCATTTAAAATGGTTAGGAAGATAATATAATTTAATATATCTTTTTTTTAAGTTCTATAGATAAATAAATAACCATTTACGTCAAAAATAATAAATATATTATTTTTAGTCAAAATAATAACGAGAGTAAATAATATAACTATTTATATCATTTAATAGTTTTAAAACGTCACACGTGGTACAAAAATGATACGAAATAATATATAAACATATATTATCTAATTATAAAAGTCACGGGTTAAAAATAATAAAACATATTATTTTTATCCAAAGTTACAGTTTCGAAAATAATATAAATATATTATTTTTATTTGATAATAACATAAATATATTATTTATAAAAGTGGGTATAAAAATAAGTTAATAAATTCATACCCGAGTCTACGGGTCGTTTCCCGGGTTAAAACACATTTATATATAATAATAATAATTTATAAAACAATTTTTATTAATTAAATTAACCAGAAAAAAATCCAAAAAAATATATATGCAGGAGCCCGGTCTCGAACCCGGGTCTCCCCTGCACACACACACCGGTTTAACCATCACGCCCGCTAGGGTATCGCACAAATGATCCGGTTTCAATTGGTATTAACACGGATGGCACCAGTGTTCTCCCCCCCTTAACAGACCGAATCAAAACCAGTCCCAATACTCCCGATTTAGACTTCGATCGAATCTGGGGGCATAGGGGTTTTGTTAATCGGGTGCCTGCGATTTCGAGGGTGAGTTTAATTGCAAAAACGTTAGGTTTAGAATGGTTTAATCACTCGATGAAAGGCCGAAACCCTAGATATGAGCATCAAATCAATTTGATCAATTTCGATAGTGAAACTCGTTGGAATCATAGGGCTTTCATTGCTTAGGTTATTGCGAATCTATTCGTATGATTTAATTTCATTTTAATCGTGTCTAGGATCAAAAACCCCAAAATGGATTATGAACAAACCCTAGGTTACTGGTTATGATCAATTCGATAATAACAGTTTAAATTGATAAAGGGCTTTTAAGGAGTGATTGATTTCGAAGCTAATGGTATAATTTAATTGGATTTAAAAAGGGTCTAAAGTGGTGTTCGATTAAACCGGTTTCATAAGAACCCTAGAATTGGGTTCATGATCGATTCGATGATATCAGCCCCAAAAAGGTTAGGGCTTCTGTTCTACAGATGAGAACGAAGGTGATAGGAGTTTCAATTACCTGAAATGATATCGGAAATGCGGGGATCGACTAAATGTCAGTCGCGGCTTCAACGGTTACTCCCTGACGTTTACGGCTGCGTCTCCGACCAAATCGAGTGGTGCAACAGGTTCGGGGAAGTTCGAATAAGGTGTGCAGGTGTTGAATTGTGAGCTTAAAGATCGAAACGAATCAATTTGATGGTCTCATGATTAGGAGTCGACGGTTATGGTTTAAAGGATTGTAAATGGATTTAATTCGAATCAATGACGGGGTTTAATGACCTGATAATGGTCGTTAATGTCTGAGACGTGCATATCGGTTACAAAATCGGACGAATTCGAGGTTATACGATTCGAATTTGGATCAAAGGCTCGAATGTGTTGACTTTCAAAAGTCAACAGAAATCAAGAATGGGTTAAATACACTACTAGTCCCTCTAGTTTCTTGTTCTTAAGTTTGGATTTAGGCAGAAAAGGTCCTTAGGGTTTAGAATTTGTTAGTTAGGTTAAGTAGGGTTTTTAGTTAATTAATTTGATATATTTAAATGTATAAATTATAAAAGAATTGTTTATTTCTATAAAAATGATATAAAATGACATATTTTTATAAAACTTTATTTTAAAAAAAATATATATATTTATTTAATTAAACTTTATTTATTTGATTTATTTAGAAATAAATCTTATTATTTCTTAAAAATTCATAAAAATTTATAAAAGTCATTTTAATTTATATAATTTGTGTTTTAATTTAAATAAAACACATTAGGATTTTTTTTTTTCAAATTAAATAAGTATAAATTTTTTTTTTTTACACTTAGATAATTTATGAGATTTATTTTATATAGTTTAGGGACTTTATTCAAATACCATGAATATTAGCCCTAAAACATAGTTTGAGTATGGTTTTTAGCCACATAGTTTAAGCAATTCATTTAAGAATTTTCACATATTATTAAATATGGATAATTAGGGTTTACAATAAATGCCAAATGGCCGGAAATTGTAAACGGAAAAGTACAGATATTACAGCAGTTGATCAAAAAGGTCGTCTTTTCTAGGTAGTGGGTATTTGTTCTTTACTGTTCTCTTGTTCAATTCGCGGTAGTCGATGCACATGCGCATACTGCCGTCCTTCTTCTTTACAAATAGTACCGGAGCGCCCCATGGTGAGATGCTCGGCCTAATAAATCCTTTCTCGGTTAGTTCCTCTAGTTGGGACATCAATTCCTTCATTTCTGACGGAGCCAATCGGTAAGGGGCTTTGGCAACGGGCTCAGCTCCTGGCAGTAAATCAATCTGAAATTCTATTTCCCGATCGGGTGGCAACCCCGGTAGATCCTCAGGGAATACTTTCTGAAAATTGCACACCACGGGTACATTCTTGAGTTCTTTCGTTTTCATTCTATCGTCTATAACATATGCCAGATAAGCTTCGCAGCCGCGCCTCATGTAACTTTCGGCCTTTATCATCGAGATGACGTTCGGCATTGTGCAATTCCAATCCCCATAAACCGTAATTGGACTGCCGCTAGGACCTTTGAGGTGTATCCTCTTACGTTTACATATGATTTGAGCTTCGTTGGCAGCTAGCCAATCCATACCCAATACTATATCAAATCCTCCTAAGGTGAGAAGGAATAATCTAGAAGGAAATTTATGACCTTCTATTTCTATTATGCAATCCTCTGTTACTTGGAATACTGCCGAATTTTTACCAACGGCAGTTTGTACACTAAAGGCCTTTACTACTGTGTTGATAGTGCAATTCAGTTTTCGACTAAAGGCATTTGATATAAAGCTTTTACTAGCACCCGAGTCAAATAATGTAGCCGCATGTTCATCATTAACTAGGAACGTACCTGACACAACATCAGGATTTCCCCTTGCTTCCTCCTCAGTCAGGGCGTAAGCTCGAGTCCTAGTCTTTGGTTGTTCCTGTTCCTTTTCTTTTCCCGAACCAGATTGTCTGGTTTTTCTGCAATCCTAAGTCAGGTGACCAAACAGTCCACATACTTGGCATTTAGTGTCTCTCAAGCAGTCACGAGAGTAGTGCCCCGCCTTCCCACACCTGTAACATGTGGTGGAGCCGACCCGGCACTCGCCAAAATGTTGCCTTCCACATTTCTTGCAGGTTTCATATTTGTCCGACCTTGGTTTCTTATTTTCAGTTATTACGTTCCCTCTTCCGGTGCCTCTAGACGGGTTCTCCCACTTTCTCTTTTGGGTTTCTGTTGGTGGGTCCTCATTGGCATAATCGTCGTAGACGATTCCGCTCAGATTCACTACCGACTCGAAGGTCGAGGGTAGGTTGGCTTTCACGTGGACACGGACCCTTTGAGGTAGGCCCTTCACATAATACTTGATCATTCGCTCTTCTGTCTCCACCAGGTGGGGTACCAGCTGTGCCAACTCATTGAATCTAGAAGTATACTGGCGGTGTGTCTTATTGCCAGCTTTAAGGTTTAGGAATTCATTTTCCACTCGATCAATTTCGTTCTGGGGACAGAACTTTTGAATTACCAGCTTTTTCAGTTCTTCCCATGTCATTCTTGCAAGAGCGTTTGGGGACTTTATCCTCTGGATGTTCCTCCACCAACCTAGGGCCTCATTGGTGAAAGAATGAGCAACATATTTAACAGCCTGGTCTGGTCGACACTCGCTGATGTTGATTACAGCACTCATCCTCTCAATCCATTCAAGCGTTGCCACTGAATCTTTGCTCCCATCGAACTTGGGTGGGTCTCCGTCCTTAAAGCCTTTGTAAGTACACCCACGGTTGCTCGATCCTATCTTTATTTCATCCCCATCACTATCATATACTTTCTCTTCATTGTCTACTTCAGGTTCCAACTGTATAGGCCCTGGACTGTCGTCCCTAATTGGGGTCACTTCTGTTTCGTGCACACTTTCGGTGTGCTCTGCGTGCACACTCTCTTCTTCTTCAAATCTTGGGTTCAACGGAGGTCTACCTCGTCGGCCAGTGCGACCGCCTCGAGGTCCTGTTCTTCCTCCACCAGCCATAGTTCTTAATTTCCTGATAGTTAAAAAGGGAATACATCAATGTCATTTCTTCAGATCATAGTTTGGAACAGTACGAGCAAGGTAAATTCTTAATTACAGTGACCGGTTTGTGATTACTAATTTACATTGCTTTTCGGGTTCGAAACTCTTCAAATCAGTCGTGGCATTAACATCTATTTGTTCTAAGTTAAGGTATCTATTCCTATGCAAGAGCATTAACTTTATGACTTACTTACCATGCTAGCGTTGGCGTTGGTTACCCATACTGACATCCGTGCGTTGGTCCCATAATCAGTTTGAGTCTAGACATTTAGGGATGTCTAAATCTCTGAAACTATTGCTCTGATACCAACTTGTAAGGCCCCTAAACCGGGTAACCTCACTCGTTGGATTTACTCATAAACATAGTCATAAAATACTGAATTTATATTAAAAACATTCGTCATCCAATTACATAATCATAACAGCGGAAGTCTTTACAATTAAAAACATAACATTGTTCGAAGACATATAAAACAAAAGAGGGATGTCAGTCTCGTGCCGGGTAACCTCCACGCCATCGCACGACCTTATCTTCCTTTAACTGAAATGTATACTAAAAGTCAGCTAACGCTGGTGAGTTCTAGTTTAATGCGATTTGATATAAACATTCTTTTCTTTACTTTATAAGTATGCATTACTGTATAGTCATTCGTATAAATACGTATTCAGAACTTTTGTCTTTCTTTCATCTTTCTTTTCTGTATCTTGTGATTTCATATATATATATATATATGCATTCACCCTTTTCTTTCTTTTCTTTCTTTCTTTACTTTCATTGGTCATACTATATAAGGGTGATCAACCCGTCATTTGCTTACGAATGTCACAAAGACAATCGCCGCGGTCCATCGTCATGGCCCGCCTATACTTACAACCGTCCGGCAACTAGTGCCGTCCGTCATTTTATTCTTACAACCGTCTTGCAATCTTTGTCCGTCCGTCATGACTTACAACCGTCCTACCGTCGTAGGCCGTAATTCGCCCGTCTACCCGAAGGTATCCGTTTCCCATGCGACTATTATTTATACAACCGTTCTACTATAATATGCCAATTGCTTCGACCGTCCTTTAATGGCATTCGTACGTCCTAGCTGATGAAGGAACGCACTTGTCCCGGTTGTAAAATAATCACATGGTCGTCCGTCTACCGAAGTAGGCGTTATCATCGAAGCGTCCATAACATTTTCTGTACTTGGCAAGCAATATATACATGGATATAAAGCAGGATTTCATTCTCACATGTTATGCCATTCATTCATTTCATTCTTTGCAAGCAATATATACATGGATATAAAGCAGGATTTCATTCTTTCATATTGTGTTATACTTTCATTCATTCTTTATAATCATGCTTTTCATTCTTTATTCATAATTTCTCTTTCATGTATAGGTATATATATATATATATACTTGTATAACACATATGATCACATTGACATTCATAACATTTATTCACTTAGTGTATACATCTCAGCCCCAAAACATTTGAAAACATTTGCACATAACATAGAAGGGGCACATAGAACTCACCTGATGAGTAGTTTCTGTAATACACTAAGCTGGCTACTGGGCTTCACTAATGTCACTCACGATCTGTATAATAAAGTCATACACATAAGATGGTGCTCCTAGATGACACTAGACATTACTATGCTTGAACATAGTAGTTTCGATTGATTAGCTTATATCGAAACTTGGTAGTTTCGATAGGTAGTTTCGATAGGTAGTTTCGACAGGTATTTTCGATAGGTAGTTTCGACAGGTAGTTTATGTATTATCTTAGCTTCGGATCAGAGGCTCATATCGAAACTATGGTAGTTTCGATTGGGTCTGCATATATCGAAACTTGGTAGTTTCGATAGGTCTGCACATATCGAAACTAAGTAGTTTCGATGGGTCTGCACATATCGAAACTAAGTAGTTTCGATGGGTCTGCACTTATCGCCTTCCCCAAAAATCCGAATGTTCTGCATGCGAATCTGATCATGTCGATATCTAAGTTTTCTTTAATCAAAACGTTCGTTTTTCTTTCTAGATGCTATACCTAAGTTCACTTTCAAGTTTCATCCGCAAAAATCGTTATCTTTTAGCCAAAACCCGAAAACTCCCAAAACGAACAAAAACTCATAATGTGATCGAATCGTCACCTGGATTGGATTTCTGATTCAGAGGATATGATCACGAGAACAGCAGCAACGTTCTCTTGAATTCCCGAGTTGATCCGTCACTTTCTCTCTCTAGACCCGAGCTCTCCTTTCTCTCTCTAAAAGCTGCGTGAGTTAGGGAAATGAGCAAGGAAGAGGGCTGCCTTGCCTCTTATGTGCATGGGCTTCCCTCGGCCCATTGAAGCCGGGCCCAGGCCTGCTCCCTTTTTATTTAAATACTCCAACTAAATCACCGGTCTCGGTATATTTATTCGTTTTATTATTTTTAGGATGTTACAGCAAGTTTGGCAGGGAACCCCTGGATATCCCAAACCTTGACGTTGCCACTGCAGTCCAGGCATTCAAGATGGGAATGAAGAAGGATTCCCAATTCTACGAAGACCTTGTCATGAATCATTGTAAGAATCTTGATGAAGTCAGAAACCGTGTCGTACCGCGAGTCTAGAGATCCGTCATGCACCGAATTAGGGACCTACAAGTGGTATCAGAGCTTTTGCTCCTGTTTAGCAGAAGATTCGTGGTGTTTTCGTGTCCAATAAACATCAAATTTCAGAGATTTTGAAGTATTTTGGCGGGAAACTTCTTCTTGTCCAAATTTTTTAAGGAAAGCTTATATGGTCGTTTTGAATCATTTATGAAATTTTGAATTTTTGAAATTTAAAAAAAAAGTATTTTGGCGGGAAATTTTTTTCCGGATATTTTCGCACAAATTTCAAAATGTCAATTTCTTATGTTGATAATGAGATTGGAACTATGCCACTGAGACTTTTGTGCATATCAGATTACTGTAGCTGGAAAGTCCGGTTCGAACAGTTTGTATCAGAAACTGATGAAAACTTTTGGACATCCATATTTGAAGGATACGTGCATCCTACTTATGACTATATGTGATTTTATGATGTTCATAAACCAGTGACATCTCTTACTAAAGTAGAAAAGCAGAAGTTTGATCGAGAGATGAAGACGCGTGAAACTTTAACGATGTCTTTACCTAAAGAAATCATCCATAGTCTCGGGAAGTGTCCAACTTCAAAAGATCTATGGGAAACATTGAAGAAAAAGGGTGAAGCAACTTCTCAAGCATTTGTGGTCTTGATCAAAGAAGAAGTAGTAAAGCAGAGTGTTTCTGAAAGTGATTCTTCTGTAGATTTAACTGATAGTGAGAGTATTCGTTCTGGTGAAAGTACTCAGTCTATCGAGAGTGATATGATGACTGAAGAAATCTTTTACACAGTTGAAGATGATTTGAGTGTATCAGAAATTGATACAGAGCCTGTCATTGTTGATCAAAAGAGTGAACCTGATGATGATGTTTTCATGGCTCCTGGTGCATCTTCTCCAGAACTAAAACCTGAGGTAGTTTCTAACTCTGAAACTTTTTGTTCTAACTGTATTTTAGTGAAGGATAAAATGATGAGGGTTATGGATGACAATGTAAACCTCATTTGTGATATGAAATTGATGCACACGGTAAATCAGAAATTAAAAGATAATGAGAATGTGTGTATTGAAAGGATAGAATCACTGAAAAGGGATATAAGTTCTCTAACTTTGAAGATCAAAGAGCAGGCATATCACCTGGATATGTCCTTTGCAGAAATTGAGAAAAGAAATAATGATCTTGTTGAGAAAGATAAGGAACTAGCTAAATCTAAAGCAGAGGTGATCAGATTGCATAGAAAGTTAGAAAGCTTTGGAAATTCATCATTCTTATTAGGACATTATCATGATAATACTAAAGAGGGGAAGGGAACTAATGGTATTGGTTATGTTCCTCCACCATTCAACGGAAATTATTCTGTTACACCTGAGATTATAAACGTTGAGGATTTAGATCCTAAGACTGTGTTGAAAGTGAATCCACTCACAGGTGAAGATATGGTGTATTCTGATGAGAGTGATGATGAATATTTTGATGAAGCTAAGGTAGAGGGGATACCGAAAGAGGTTAAGAAAGAAGACTCAAAGATTGATTCTAATTCATCTAGAAATTATACATTTGGAAGTTCTTCAAACTCAAGGAGAGTTCCATATGTCAGAGATTATAAAGACAGGCGTACATGCTTTCATTGTAATGAGATAGGACAAATTGTGGTGAACTGTCCTTACAAAAATAAAGGAAAGAAGCATGTAGTTCCTAAGAAGATGAAGCCTGAATCAAAACCTGTTGAGAAAAAGTTTGTCCAGTCTCAAACTCCAAAAGAAGTTCATGTAGGAGAATCTTCTTCAAGTGCATCTAATCGTGTGAAGATTCCTTATATAAGAGATTATCGTGAGACGAGATCTTGATTTTACTGTGGTCTTATGGGTCACATACGGATTGATTGTTCTCACAAAGCCAAAGGTAACCGACATGTTACTCCAGAAAAAGTAAGAACTCTTGGTAAGCCTTATGTTAACCAAAATGTGGTTAACCTCGTGATACACAAAAAGGTAATTCTAAATCTGAGGTTAGGCTTTCTAGACCTCAAAGACGGAGGAGAAATAGAAGATTGAGAAAACTTTTAGAACAACAAGAGTTTTCACAATCAAATAAATTTTCAAATGAAAGAAAATGTTCAAACACTTCACATTTTAAGCAAAAAGAACTAAATAAACAGAAGTATGTTTGGAAATCTAAAGTTTCTGTTTCTGACTCGTTGGAACAATCTCCAAAAATTGATGAGAGATTCAATTGTGAATGGAGTGAGGTTTATTATTTTGATACAGATGGACGACCCATGACTACCATGGCTTGAGTCCCAATTTCAAATTAATGTTTCTTGTTAGATGTGCAGGATTTACCAAGAGGGACTATTAATACCATTTTGGTTGTTGATAGTGGTGGTTCTAAGCACATGACAGGGAATGACATCTGCAAGAGTAACGAGTTGTTGATACCTGAGATATCTATTTGATTCAACGACTTGATGCTCAAGGGGGAGAATATGTCACACACAATGTTTTGGAAAGAGTTTTACAAAGTCTAAAAGATAACCTTGAACTTAGGATGACGATAGTGAGCATAAAGTTGTTGATGCAACCATTTGACTAGTTGAGAGGGAGTCTATAGGACATGGGGAGTACAGAACTGTGTTGGTGACAAAGGCAAAGACATTCAATTACAGGATTACATCGGTTTGAGTTTTTAATTGATTGAATTGCTTAATCCTGAGTAACCAAGTAAAATGTTTTTCTTAAAATGTTTTCATGGAAGATTTTATTTTCATTTGTTTTACTTTCTTTCATAAAGATTTTGAAAAAGCCAAACAAATTGAAAAAGATAAAGTTGACATTACTTGAAGTTAAAGAAGAGATGATAGTACATCAGTAGATGTTCTTTCACACATGACCTTAGATTGACTGGTTGGTGCTTTATGTTAATATATCTGAATTATATGTTTTGATCTAAACTTCAGAGACTACACAAATAGGAAATGATAGTGTTGTGTATGCATATAATTTGAATTGTCAGTAGACTAAAAGCGTCACCAAACCATTAGTAGTGTGAAAACATAATTGCATATGTTACAACTGTGATTTGAACCCATTTTATGCCTGGGTGTGTGTGTTAAAAGATCACTATCAGATAAAGAATATTAGCTTTTAATAAAGATTTTCCTATGAGACCAGTTTCGGGTTATGTCCTTAGCACTATTCATTCGATTTGCTTCAGTGCCCATGTCCCAAAAAGCATGCAATTTGAAGTATAATCAAGATATGTACTTGACAACATCTGTCAAACATATACTAGCCCTTGGATCATATTGATAAATCATCATTATTGATTCCATTGAATTCATAATCCAGATAACAGTTGGATCCACGTACCTGAATCTTATGATTCCACATATGTAAGCCAAAACATTGAATCATTCGATTCTGAATCTCATTGATTCCTATACAATCCAATTTGGATTCTGCTATTCATGTGCTAAGTGATGTCTCCTCATTCTGGAAATTCGGATAATCTTTAGTAAAATCCCATATTTCTTGAAGATAGTGCATTTACTTTCTGTTGGCATACTAGTGGGGTACACGTTGTATTTCATACTTAAATGGTACCTTAACTCACAAGAAAGTAGGAATGAGATGCTTTAGTTTCAAATCTTATAATATTGACAATTTGAATTTGTGTGTCATAGCGTGATCCTATTTTCTTTGAATGTTTATCGCGTATCATAACATGCAATATGAAAGTCTTGAAAAGATAGAGTGTGATAATCTTAAAAGATATTGGTTTGATTGGTTAAGGCTTGAAAGAATGACATAGGATACCTTTTGATATTATATGGATTTTATATCCAAGATGTGTGATTGATATCCCATATATACATCATCTTTGTCTGTGGCTATAAATAGGAGATATCAGTAGACAGAACTGTAGTAGACTTGAGAGAGACACGATATCAGGAGGAACTGATTAGAGACAGAATTATTGTAAACTGATACTGTGGTGGAAATACGAAGAGTTTATTTACACCGTTGTTGTTGATTGAGTTTCACGAGCACGTTGATCATGGATTCCGCACGTTATCACCGTGTCGTACCGCGAGTCTAGAGATCCGTCACGCACCGAATTAGGGACCTACATTCACGTTCATCCCTTTCGTTTATCCGACGATCTGAGGTATAAACTCGAACTGGAAACCGTTTATTGTTAATTAAACTCTTGAGACATCCAGATCTGTTTATTTATGTGATAAAACTATGATTTGGTGGTCGGGTTTCGTTCCCGGGTGTTAAATATGCGTTTTTGAATAGGAAATGACGCCACGGGTCTTGGTCAAACATGGTCAACCCTGGTCAAACGAGTCCAACTCAGTCAAACTCGGGTCAACGACGATCGATCATGATCAAACCCGTAAATCGGGAGATTTATAATATGTCGTTTTGCAACCGAAAAATACGGAAGGTATAAACGCGCTCTAAAGAGTTTAATTATATAAATTCTTATGCATCATTTAAAATACTAAAATATACACGTGTGGGATAAAAGAAAAACGAAACGGAAGTGATTAATGAGGCGTTAGTACGAACAAGAAATTAAAAATACGTTTATCGAGACTCAGTCTAATAAAAATGTGCATTTAGACCACCAAACCTGAAAATGTTAATATGTGTTTAATGAAGATTTGGGAATATACATAATAATATATTTGGCATACGAACAGTGACTACTAATGGTAATACATATCACCGGTAACTTAAATTGGAACTTGGTCTACGCATCAAACATGTTAACTCTTGGAACAAATTAATATTTTCGAAAAACATTTCATACTATACTAATACCGGACTTTACAATGACACATACTCGTATTTTCTTATAAAATATATGTATATATATGTCTATATATACACATAGTCGCTTTACATATGACTACACAATTTTGTTTGCACTAGATGTCAATTACGTTTCGATATAAAACATGCAGATACATATATATTTCTCGCAACGAGTTTGAAAATTTATTATACATATACATACACATTTAGTCTTAATATGAACTTGTTAACAGAAATATCAAGCTGTAATTTCATTAAATATATATTATCTTATAAGATTAAAATGGTACCGTGAGGTAGTAACCTAATATTATTATTTTGGTTGGAAATATTAATATTAATATTATTATGACTAGTATTATAAACATCGTTTATATATATAATTCGTGTAACATAACTATTATCGGTAATGATATGGCTTTTTGTAACATATTAATAACTTAGTTCTAAAACTAAAAATACTATTACTAATGTCATTAGAGAAATTATAAACATCATATTTAGAATTATCAAACTCTTTAAAATATATGATGATTAACAATATTATTTGTATTAACAATAATACTTTACGTTTCTCATCATACGATATCGTCCGTACCATTATATTGCTAGTTACGATAACATTACTCCTTTTATCAATATATGAATATTTTGAATACGACCAATTATATGAATCATTGGATTCATTTGAAATATGTATTTTGTACTTAACACACATAATCGACATTCGAAAGTAAATTTAAGTATTTTATACTTGGTTGGCCTTCTAACAAAATATAAATACATACACGTACTATATTTCAAAGGAAATGGGGAGTATTTTCTACACACAAACCCACTATTATTTGCAGTGAATCAAACTTATACAATTTGTCACTACGAATGTACATTTTTGTCACAAGCGTTAATAACTAGAACTTGAGAGACATGACGCCGACATGGAACTAATCAAAGAGCGTATAGAATTAGGACATAATTATACTTGGGTATTGAACAACCTATTGACTTATTTACATGGAACATAGGGTAGCTCATAAATCTTATAGAACCTACGTGTATCGTGGGACTCAAGTAGGAGGCATACCCAGCATTGTCATTTATTCAGGGAATACGATTTTTATCGTACAATTACTAGGTGAGTTTCATGGCCCCTTTTTACTATTTTCTATTTTTGGGGGAAAAACATGTTAATTTCAAATGGTATAATAACTAGAAAATGAGAAACACGCATCTGATAACTTTGTGTGCATGAGTTACACCTAAAAGTCCTCGGTATTTCGAACTATAACCATTAGCTATGGACTGAGCCGTAGATCGATATGAATAATACTATTCTGGTTGACACCCCCAATCATGGTTAGTCGCGCTAACCACGACCAGCAGGCTCCAATGATTGCATATTAGGTTTCGTTTTTCTCATTGTGTTATAGGGACAATGGCCTGGGGCAAACTCTAGAATTCGTTAAAGGTTTGGTTATAGGCTTGTGCATCACATAATTCGTTTGTGCTAGCTAGACATCGATGAATCAACCGCTAACTTGTTTTGTTTATCATATGCATAAGGTAAATTTCGAGCAAAAGGTTTTGCCAATGGTATACATACCAATGGTTTTGTAAGTCAATTTTGAGAAACAGGTTTTGCCAATGGTATACGTATCACTGGTTTGCTAGTAAATTTCGCACAAAGGATTTTGCCAATAGTTCCCATACAAATAGTTTTGTCAATTGATTTCGTACAAATGGTTTTGCCAATTGTATTTATTTAAAATCTTTGAACTCACCAACATTGCGTTGACATTTTTGAGCATGTTTTTTAGGTAATACATAGCTACGGCATGGTTGGAATAAGTTAAGCATTTGGATTAAGACCTTAGAAGACGAAGACGCATGGTCGTTTAACGTCAAGTCCATTTAGACTTGTATGTCTTTAGGTCTATGTATTCATTCAGTTTTTGTAAAGGTGTTCGACACTTTAGAACTCTTTATTTTAGCTTCCGCTGTTGTGTAATGTTACCAATCGTTGCAATCTTAATTTATTTATTAAGTAAATGAATTTGGGGGTGTTACAGATTGGTATCAGAGCCAATGGTTTTAGCGAATTAGGTTTCCTTAGTGTCACCTAGGCTCTAACCAGACTCATTTAGGAACCAAGATTTATAATACTTGCATCACACTAAGAACAACCAAGACCTGAGTATAGATATTCCTACCATTTTCGAACAACTTGAGTTGGCCAATAGTGTATGTAGTTACACTAGCGTATTATTAGTTATATTAATACTAACTACAATTACGTGGCATACATAACAAACACCTACTACGTACAATGATGTGGAAACAATAAACACCTACAACTTGACCCAACAGAGTATCACAGTTCGGATTACGAATCAAGGACGACGGGTACTCAGCACACTGTAAGCCTAGAAGATCATGTTACGATTTGAACTTGGGCAACGACGGTAGTAATCGCCAGTTACCGGTCTTGGTATCACGACAGGCTGAACCCGTACCTGTACCTACGCCACACCTACATCTACTCCAGCCGTGGAGTCAGTTTTCTTTTCTGACATATGTCATCTTCATTCAGTGTGGTGTATATATATAGTCTCTTTCTCGATTTGCTGGATTGGATGACAAAATCTTTCACCATGAGATTTGGCTTCGATTTGATGGGAACCTTAGGTGGAGGATTAGGACCAAACGAGAGAGAACTAAAAGGGTCAGGAGACCCACACACTCATTTGGATCATGTGGATCCACACGTACATACAAACTTGGAGCGTGATTCACTCGACACTGATTTGAGGATCTATACCCTGATATAGTGTCTGACTTCCACCACACACATCTTATTAATAGAGGACATCGGTTGTGTCTCTCTACCATCTAGCAACAACCTAGGTCGGCAGATCTATGAGTATTGGTACACATAACTGAGAGTAATCTGATAAAACATATACACTGTATGCGTGAGTGCAACACGATGACACAATCTAATGAACATTTTATATTCCTTTTTTTTAGCTAAGAGCTTGTGATAGAGGAATTACTAGAAGGACCATGCGAAGTAAATTATCATTACGGGTGCACACGTAATCATAATTTGCTGTGCATGAGAAGTTTGGTGAGTCAAACTGTCCGAGCTAATATTCATGATTAATGTGTATCCTTAATTCTGATTCCCAGACATACGATTGTTGATCGAATTTAACATAACCTTAAGGTGTCAAAGACATCAAGTGATGCAATGGGCTATCCCAGGTGACATGGAACTATATATCGCCACTCTCACCTTTGAATCGGAATGGATCTGAAACTCTTATCGAGACTTCATTGGCATGGAAATTTTTTCCTAAACGTTGAAGAAATCTATTCTTAGTTGAATTGGCTTCGATATTTGTACCGAATCTGAAAATTCTCGATAAAGTACTGCTTCAACTTTTGAGATTCAGCTATAGATTCTCTCTTTTCGATTTTGTTACCTATCTATCAAAGCATGAGGCTAGTATACAAACTCTTAAACGTGCCAAGTGAAAATTCGAATCTCTAACCCTTGTCACTCATTACCTCAATTTTATGGCTTAAGCCCTTGTACTAAGGACTTTAAGGCTATAACCGATATATGTGAAATACGAAATGGTAAGTCATGATAATACCATTTGAAAGCCAAGGACGTTACAAGCATATTGTATTACCAATTGTTGACAACTAATCATTTCGACCCTCTTTATCGCTAGATCATAAGACAAATTCTAAAACCTTATGATCCATTTCAACCAACTTTGATGTGAACTCAAAGACCCAAGTCAAAATTTGAGAATTTGTTTTTGTGTCCTATGATTGTTGACCGTTTAAAAGTTGTACGCTACCCGGACGATGAACAAAGAACGAATCGTAGTTGTCATTGCTCTCTTGACATTCTACACATATACAATTCTTTCGACTTCTCAAATTTCTTTTAATGTATGGTTACTCCTTTTCCAAGCTCTTTTCAGAATGCCTATACATTTTCTCTAAGGAACATGAGAGCGTGACGTCTTTGCGTTTGACAAATTCAGGAAGATATACTTGATTCTCGTCTATTTTCTGACACCTGCCTAGACAAATAATTAAGCCGCGTGCTAAATTAAAAATGATATTACATCAAACTCTATCAATTTAATGGTTGACAAATCCGGAATTGGTTTCAAGAAACACTACTTCTATGAGACTATTTCCACGATGTGACCGTTTACCTTCTCATCTAGATGACCTACAGTCTAAAGTTTCTTAAGACTTATTTATCTCATTGACATGATAGTCAAGTCACGAATCCAGAAATCATAACATTACAACCTAAATGTTAGACTACGATAGAAATGTAGTGCAAACAATGGTTAAAAGTCCATTCCCACTTTATTTGCACCATATGGAGATTCATTTACCTTTAGTAACTATTAAGCCAAATAAATTCGATTATTCTCAAATACTTTAGCATTTCTGCCTTCTTCATCTAGATTCACATTCATCTATAGATGAATTTTAAAAATCTAGATGATTCGATGCTACAAGGAACTTTTTATTTCTTCGACACCTATTTTGTTAAGATCTCTATCTAAACCAGGTTACGAATGACATGCATGATGGTGTCACTTATAACGTAAATGGATAAAACCAAGGCTAATGTCAGGAGATCATGCCTCCATAAAGTTTTATAATACACATCATAGCGGTCCTATTTCACTACCTAGATAGCTACTATCTATTTCTCTAAATCATTCTAGCTTCCTTCTAAGAAATTGCATACGCTGATATTATTGTTTCCTTGGACTCAGTCGAATCAGTTTGACCGACATATTGTTTAGACAAATGAAATGCCAATTAGAATATTTTATTCTGGAGGGATTGAGATCACCGAGACATTAACACGTTCTGATGAACGATCAATTATCGGATTACGAACTGACACATGGACATTTCATTAAACCTTCTGACATATCTTACTGGACCTCTGATAACTTTCTTTTAGATTCCATCATGATTTGGTCTTCGTGCTTTAAAACACGTATATGAATAAAGAGTATGTGCCCACATACATTCAGAATTCATGTGCATGAATGCACCTTTGCCTTTTATTACCAATGATGATTATCATACAATTCCATTTTGGTGAGAGTGATCATATAAGGAAATTCTTCAACATCTAATCCTTGATTATTTACCTTGGTAAGTGAGCTGTTTATTTGATTCGTGAAAACTCACTATCTTAATTCACTACACGAATAATACCTCAATAATTGTAAATCCTCTTGTTCATAAAACCCTAGTGATGACTTTATCACTTAGTGGTATAGTCAATGTCATTCACTTGATGACATAATTAATGAGTGTTTCTAAAGCTACTCAATTCACATAATGGCTGCCCAACAGTAATGTTACATTATTACATGATGCATTAACATCACAAATCTTTACAAATCTGATATCGATAGTTGATGCGATATCCACTCTACCTACGTATACTAATTGCTCATGGAATGAGTCAAACTTCTCCTAGAGAATCTGAAAATGGAGTAAGGATACGAAATCCTAATCAAAGTAAGCATAACAAATTTCGAGGACGAAATTTCTTTAAGGAGGGGAGAATGTAACACCTGCAAAATCCCAAGATCCTAAAACATAGTTGTTGGGCTAACCCAACTAGGCCCAATAGAATTTCAAGACCAATTGAGGCCCATTAAGGATCCAAGCCCGTTAGAGGTCCTTATTTACGCAATCTGAATCTCATACTAGCCACTTGTCTTCGTCCAATGACTTGTTACGTAATTCTGAGAATTTAAGTAAGATAATGACTTATTAATATTAAGTACCAGTATTCATTTGGAAGGACCGTACAGATAAATACACGCGTAGTACGGGTATGCGAACGTAAAATCACGTCAGATACTCGTAAGATTACCGATAGTGGTACGGTTTATGTCAATACGTATTTTGATACAATAGATATTATAAATATTTATTTTAATACTATTAGTAAAATAATAATACTTATACCTAGAGCGCAGAATGTTTAATAGGACAAACACGTACCGACCTGGACAACAATAAGAGCATAAATATAATAAATTAAATATTTAAATGATATTGATAATAACATTACGAGTTTTTAAGAATCCTAAAATAATTAATCGGAGACAAGAGCGCGATAACATTTCGGGTTCGATACGCAGTGTCCACCTACTCCTCCACCCGCTCAAAAACCCTAAGTATATAACCCACTCACCATCTCCATTTCCACATTTTGAAAACCCTAGCACACCATTCAACACAAAGTTCTCTCAAGAGTTTGGAAAGAGAGAGGAACCGGATGAGAGAGGGAGAGTGACGACAACAATCTACGACGGTTTCCGACCCCCCCTCCGACCGGTGATGGGCTCTGGCAGCTCCAACAGCAACGACGGCAAGCAGCGGCAACGACGCGGATGGCTTCTAGCCTCATCGGTGGCAATGGTGGTGTTACACCTCCACCCGAAGGCGAATAGCAACATATCTGGTGGGTTCCGGCCTCCTCTCCGTTTATCTATTGCCGACCAAACAAGAAAACGCCTTTCCTGCGGCGGCGACACTAGGGTTCCGACGAGGTCAGACGGTTCTTGCGTTTTTTAGCACTTTCCGGCTAGAACCGTTTTTCAAGCGAAGTCGGCTAAGATTCTGACCGGGTTCGTATTTCTGGATCTTGACCTGTTGGACTAGAATCTCGTCATACCAGCGGCTAAATCAAGGTGCAGGTTCATTTCTTGTTCACGCCTTTTGTTTATCCAACGATCTTAGGTATAAACTCGAACCCGAAACCGTTTATTGTTAATTAAAATCTTGAGTCATCCAGATCTGTTTATTTATGTGATAAAACTATGATTTGGTGGTCGGGTTTCGTTCCCGGGTGTTAAATATGCGTTTTTGAACAGGAAATGTAGTCACGGGTCTTGGTCAAACATGGTCAACCCTGGTCAAACGATTCCAACACAGTCAAACTCGGGTCAACAGCGGTCGGTCCGGATCAAACTCGTAAATCGTGAGATTTATAATATGTCGTTTTGCGAACGAAAAATACAGAAGGTCCAAACGGGCTCTAAAAAGTTTAATTATATAAATTCTTATGCATAATTTAAAATACTAAAATATACGTGTGTGGGATAAAAGAAAAACGAAACTGAATTGATTAATGAGGAGTTAGTAGGAACAAGAAATTAAAAATACATTTATCGAGACTCAGTCATATAAAAACGTGCATAATTATTTAGACCACCAAACCTGAAAATGTTAATATGTGTTTGATGCAGATTTGGGAATATACATAATTATATATTTGACATACGAACCGTGACTACTAATGATAATACATATCCCCGCTAACTTAAATTAGAACTCGGTCTACGCATCAAACACGTTAACTCTTAGAACAAACTAATATTTTCGAAAAACATTGCATACTATACTAATAACGGACTTTACAATGACACATACTCGTATTTTCTTATAAAATATATGTATATATATGTCTATATATACATATAGTCGCTTTACATATAACTACACAATTTTGTTTGCACTAGATGTCGATTACGTTTCGACATAAAACATGCAGATATATATATTTCTCGCAACGAGTTTGCAAAACTTATTATACATATACATACACATTTAGTCTTAATATAAACTTGTTAACAGAAATATCAAGCTGTAATTTCATTAAATATATATTATCTTATAAGATTATAAGATTAAAATGGTACCGTGAGGTAGTAACCTAATATTATTATTTTGGTTGGAAATATTAATATTAATATTATTATGACTAGTATTATAAACATCGTTTATATATATAATTCGTGTAACATAACTATTATCGGTAATGATATGGCTTTTTGTAACATATTAATAACTTAGTTCTAAAACCAAAAATACTATTACTAATGTCATTAGAGAAATTATAAACATCATATTTAGAATTATCAAACTTTTTAAAATATATGATGATTAACAATATTATTTGTATTAACAATAATACTTTACGTTTCTCATCATACGATATCGTCCGTACCATTATATTTCTAGTTACGATAACATTACTCCTTTTATCAATATATGAATATTTTGAATACGACCAATTATACGAATCATTGGATTCATTTGAAATATGTATTTTGTACTTAACACACATAATCGACATTCGAAAGTAAATTTAAGTATTTTATACTTGGTTGGCCTTCTAACAAAATATAAATACATACACGTACTATATTTCAAAGGAAATGAGGAGTATTTTCTACACACAAACCCACTATTATTTGCAGTGAATCCAACTTATACAATTTGTCACTACGAATGTACATTTTTGTCACAAGCGTTAATAACTATAACTTGAGAGACATGACGCCGACATGGAACTAATCAAAGAGCGTATAGAATTAGAACATAATTATACTTGGGTATTGAGCAACCTATTGACTCATTTACATGGAACATAGGGTAGCTCATAAATCTTATAGTGCCTACGTCTATCGTGGGAATCAAGTAGGAGGCATACCCAGCATTGTCACTTATTCGGGGAATACGATTTTTATTGTACAATTACCAGGTGAGTTTCACGGCTCCCTTTTACTATTTTCTATTTTCTATTTCTGGGGGAAAAACATGTTAATTTCAAATGGTATGATAAGTAGAAAACGAGAAACAAGCATCTGATAACTTTGTGTGCATGAGTTACACCTAAAAGTCCTCGGTATTCTGAAAACTATAACCATTAGCTATGGACTGAGCCGTAGATCGATATGAACAGTACTATTCGGGTTGACACCCCCAATCGTGGTTAGTCGCTCTAACCACAACCAGTAGGGTTAAATGATTGCATATTAGGACTTGTTTTTCTCATTGTTTAAAGGGACAATGGGCTGGGGTAAACTCTAGAATTCGTTAAAGGTTTGGTTATAGGCTTGTGCATCACATAATTCGTTTGTGCTAGCTAGAAATCGATGAATCAACCGCTAACTTGTTTTGTTTATCATATGCATAAGGTAAATTTTGAGCAAAAGGTTTTGCCAATGGTATACATGTTAGGACATAGTTTGTAATGACAATAGCTTTGTAATAGTTTAGATCTTATGTCTTTATGTTTTTGTATGTATTAATGTTCTAAGTGTTTTTATACAAGTTGCTAGAGGCGAACTTACCAGAAGCGAACTTGTTAAGTTCGCCTAAGTCTATCTGAGGCGAACTTGTTAAGTTCGCCTAATGCAGGCTTGTAGTCTATATATAGATGTTTACAGAGTCAGTTTAATATACAGAACAGTGATCGAACAGTGAATGAGAGATTGAGTCTGTAAACTCTAGTGTGAATTGGAATACAAGCATGAAGTTTATTTACTTAATTGTCTTTATTGTCTTTTATGAATTCAATAGTTGATTCGGTGGATTCCGCACTCCGAGTTATCGACACGTCTTATCACGAGAACGATCTATAGAAGTTCCATGAGGACCTACAAGTGGTATCAGACTATTGCTCGTGATTCTTGGTGATTTGAGACGGTTTTGCATGCAATTTGACAAGAAATTCATCATCTTTGACATTTTCATTTCCATGGAGTTTTCAAGACTAATTTGGTTCTGATTTATTGTTTTTGAAGAGGATTTTAAAGAAATTGATCCGATAGAAACGTTCTAATTGAGAAATTACACAATCCTATGGTTTGATTTTGACTAATTCCTTCAAAACAGTGAATTATGAAGATTTTTGACTCTTTCTGGTTCGCGGTTTCTGTTTGAATTGTTCTTGAGTTTGAATCTGCTGAAGCAAGCGAACTTTCTGATTTCTTGTGCTGGCGAACTTAGCAGGCGAACTTGTCAAGTTCGCTTCTCACAGATTAAGCGAACTTATTTTAGGCGAACTTAATCGGATTTTCAGGTTTCTGGTTCAAGCGAACTTATACTTCGCTTCATATTAAGTTCGCTTGGGTATCACAGAAGCGAACTTATTATCTTCGCCTAAGGGTAGAAGGTGTTTCACACTTGGAAATTTTTCAGAAATTTTTTTAGGAAAATGGCAAATATGGTTCAAGTAACAAATATGTTCAATTATGATAATGAGATAGGTACATCTCAAAAACCACCGAAGTTGTTGAATCTTGTTGATTATTTGAATTGGAAAGACAGGTTTGATCAGTTCGTATCTTTCACCGACACCAGTCTCTGGATTCCTATTTTAGAAGGTTATACGCATCCGACTTATTCATGGATGGGACAGGATAATGTTCCAAAGCCGGTATCAGCGTTAACGAATGAAGAAAAGGTGCTGTTTGATAGGGAAAAGAAAGCAATGGCAAGTATTTCGATGTCTCTTCCGAAGGAAATATATCACAGTTTCAAACAATTCAAGTCTTCTCAACAACTGTAGGAAGCATTACAGAAAAGATGTGAAGGCAGTTTAGATGTAAAGAAGAGTAGAAAAGAGCTATTGAAGAAGCAATTCTTGGTCTTCAAACATTTTCAAAATGAATTCTTGGATGATCTTGCTACGAGATTTTATCATCTGCTTAGTGAACTGTCGAGTGCGTCTGTGGTGTATGAAACTGAGGAAATAAATGATAAGTTATTGGAGGCATTACCATCAAAATTTGATGTGTACACGGTTTTGATCAAAGAAAATCTCAAGTACAAAACCATGTCTCTTGAAGAAGTTCTTGGGAAGATTCAATCGCATGACCTGAATATGAAGAAGAAGGAGACTAACATGGAGCACAGATCCTTCAATGTATTTTGCCAAGAATACTGGTAAAACGGGTACAGGAGTTGCATTCTTTTCTGGAGATGCTCAAGATCTTCTAAAGATCAGAGTTCTGGAGTTCCAAATTCATTCTGTTCATTCTAGTCATTCTGGTTTTTCTGCAACAACAGCTTCTACATCTTCTGGATCTCATGTAAATCAAAAGGTTGCTGATGATTATCTAGCTATGTTTTCCTCATTCATGGCTTCATATGAGAATTTTATTGGAGGGAAAATTCATGATCCTGAGGTAATTGAAGAAGATTTCAGACAGATTGACCCTGTTGATCTGGAAGAAATGAACATCCAATGGAATATGGCTATGTTAATGCGTCAAGCAAAAGATTTCTTGAAGAAAACTGGCAGAAAGTATATTGGCTCAAATAGTCGATCACGCATGGGTTTTGATAAAACCAAAGTGCGTTGTTATAACTGTCAAGAGTATGATCACTTTGCTAAAGAGTGTGTGAAGCAAAAGGTAGAGTTTGATTCTCAAAAGAAGCAGAATAATTTTTAGAATAATCGTCATCAATCACATGGTTCATCTGGAAATTCAGATCATGCATCTGCATCATCGGCATTGGTTGCACAAAATGATGAGAACTACGACTGGGGTATTCATTTGGAAGATTTAGTGGGTGCTGTAAGCCAAGCCTTTGTAGCAGAAATTCATTCTAAAAAATCAGAAGAGGTGGCTGATGATGAGGGTTCAAGTGATAGTTCAAGTGAAAGTTCAAGTGATGGTTCGAGTGATAGTGACAGTGTGCAGGTTGTTGATGAAGAGGTAGAACATGAGCAGAATATTGATTCTGATGTTGAATCAAGTGTTGCTGAAGATGATATTGTTTTAAAACAAAATGCTTTGGATGGTGCTGATTCAGAGAATATTCCCATTGCCAAAGTTTTCATGGCAGACATGTCTGATCCGTCAAAGGTAAAAGACTCTGTTTGTCATATTTTCTGTTCTAACTGCATTTCTGTTAAAGATAAATTGCAAAAGGTCATGGATGATAACATAAACTTGATTTGTGATATGAAATCGATGCATTCTGTTAATCAGAAACTAAAAGATAACGATAAATTGTGCATCGATAGAATTGAGTCTTTGAAAAGATACTTAAATTCTCTAGGGTTGAAATATAAAGAACAAGCTTATCATCTAGATATGGCTTGCTGAAATAGAAAAACGAACTGAAGTAATTGCTCAAAAGAATAAGAAAATTTCTGAAAAAGAGTCTGAGGTGGTCAAACTTCATAGAAAGTTGGAAAATTTTACAAATTCTTCGGTTGTTTTGGATTATTTTAATTCAAATGCTGATCCTACTAAACGGGTGGCTGGTATTGGGTTTGTTCCTCCACCATTTAATGCAAATTATGTGGTTGTACCTGAAATCATTCATGAGGAGGAAATAGATTCATAAACAGATTTGAAAGTGAACCCAATAACTGGTGAGGATATGGTGTATGAATCTGATTCTGAGGATGAGGAATTTGATGAGAAGAAGGTGGAAGGTATTCCGAAGGAGGTGAAACTTGATGAACCAACTGTTGAAAAAATTGTTACCCGTGATAGATGCATTCTGACTGAACCTGATGTGGTGAAGGTTGTTACCCCTAAGCTTTCTCCAATTTTACAGTCAAGTGGGTTTGTCGCTGCGGGTCATCAAAAGGTGCATTCATCGTAGGTGTCTACATAGGTTTATGTTCCAAAGAAGACAGTAACCTGTTCTGGAAAATCTTCTGAAGCTTATTCTTCTGATGGATCTTCAAATTCAAAGAGTTCTCCTTACTTTAGAACTTTTAAAGAGAGAAGAGTTTGCTTTCATTGCAACGAAGCTGGTCACATTCTGATCAATTGTCCTTATAAGAACAAGGGCAAATTGAAGACTGTTCCTTCACAACCAAAAGTGGTGAAGATTCTGAAAAGAACAGATGAGGGAAAATCATCATTCAGTTTGGAGAAAAATATGTCCTATCGATCTTTTGTTAAATCTTTTGGATTTAAACAGCAGGATAAATTGAAATCTAAATCATTTGTGTGTCTAGAGAAACCTGAGATTCCTCATGTTGGAATTTCAAAGGATTCTCAATCTGAAGTAAAATTGTCTAGACCACAAAGGAGAAGACGAAACAGAAAATTGAAGAAAATTTTGGAAACATCTGAATCTGATAATAATATATCAACTAATGTTTTTCAAAATAATAAAAAATTGTCTCCTTTGAAAAAGTCTGTTGGTAAAACTTCTATTCCAAAAGTTAATGATAACATTGATTGTGAATTACTAGAAGTTGTTTATTTTGATCAATCTGGACGACCCAAGACCACAATGGCTTGGGTTCCTATTTCTAACTGATTCTCGTTGTTTATGTAGGGACAACCAAGGAGGACTATCAACAATACATGGTATGTGGATAGTGGTTGCTCTCGACATATGACAGGGAATATCAAATTGCTTGAAGATGTTAAAAAGATTGATGGAGGTTGTGTCGCTTTTGCGGGGAATAAAGGCGGGTACATAACTGGACAGAGAACTTTAAAGAATGATAAAGTCAAATTTGAGAAGGTGAATTACGTGGAGCAGCTGGAACACAATCTTTTGAGTGTATCACAAGTTTGTGACAAGAAGTTTTCGTTCCATTTTAATGATGCTGAGTGTTATATCCTAAAACCTGGTTTTGTTATTTCTGACGAATGGATTCTCATGAAGGCCCCGAGGAGAAATGACACATATGTCCTTGACATGAGTGTCGCTACTACAACGGATTCAATTCCTACATGTTTACTCTCTAAGGCGTCGGAATCTGATTCAATTATGTGGCACAGGAAGCTAGTTCACATCAACTATCAGAAGATGAACTATATTGTTAGGAATGATATGGTTCTTGGTATTCCGAAGATGAAATTCTCAGTTCCTGATGATTGTATTCCTTGCAAGAAGGGGAAACAACAGAAGAAATCACACAAATCTAAATCGACGAATTCTATCGTAACTCTTTTGGAGCTGCTGCATATGGATTTGTTCGGTCCGATTAGTATCAGGAGCATTGGTGGAAAATCATACTGTTTGATAGTAACGGACGATTTTTCTAGATTTTCATGGGTTAAGTTTCTCTCTTCTAAGGCTGAAACCACTGAGTTGGTACAATACTTAATCCTGGGTTTGGAAAATTTGTTCAATTTAAAGGTCAGAAGAATTAGGAGTGACAATGGCAACGAGTTTAAGAATAGCAAGATGGGCTTATTCTGTCTACAAAAAGGGATTCATCATGAATTCAGTGCGCCATATATTACTCAACAAAACGGTGTTGCTGAGCGAAAGAACATGACGCTGGTTGAAACGGCACGCACTATGCTTGCAGATTCTAAGCTTCCAGTTACTTTTTGGGCTGAGGCTGTGAATACTGCGTGTCATGTTTTGAACAGGGTTTTGACCGTCAAGCGACACAACAAGACTTGCTACGAGTTGCTGAATAATTGAAAGCCGAATCTGGATTATTTACTACCTTTTGGTAATCCTTGCACCCTGTTGAAAGTTAGAGATGTCCCAACAAAATTCAGTGCTAAGTCTATTGAAGGGATTTTTCTGGGGTATGTTGCCAATTCGACTACCAAGAGGGTTTTTAACAAAGAGACGCGCCAAGTTGAAGAATGGTTCCATATTGACTGTTCAAATCGGTCTTTACCTCAAATGGCGATTGGACCAGATTGGGCATTTGATTATGACACATTATTCAAGTCTTTTCATTTACCTTCTGATATTTCTCATGATGAAGCTGCTGTTCTCTATGATTCATGTCAGGATGCACAACACAATGGCTTTCTACCAAATACAGTTCAAAATTCATCGGTTCCATCTACTTCTGCTCCCGATCCTAATGTTACTTCTTGTTTAGGACCACAAGATTCAGAGAGTGAGGAAGACAATGCTATTTTTCAAGATTCTTCTGCTGATCCTTTGTTGGGTGATGATTCATTACCTTCGACACAGGATTTGGGGGAGATTCCTACAAATTTAGGCTCGGAAATTCCTATTAATCATGATTTGTCTTATCAATCTGATACAACTGGTGTTGAAGTGTTACAGGTTCCTGAGGTCGCTTCCATCAAGGAACTCAAAGATCATCCGGTGACAAATATAATCGGCAATTTGCAGGATGGAATGAAAACACGTTCTCTTGTTGACAATACTTGTTTGTATACATGTATTAAAGATTCTGGTGTTCTTGATGATTGCTCACATTCATGTTTTATTTCTCAGGTTGAACCCAAGAATGTTGAAATGGCTTTAAATGATAACAATGGGATAGAGGCTATGTAGGAAGAACTTGCTCAGTTTGACAAACTTAAGGTTTGGAATCTTGTAGATCTTCCGAAGGGTGCATATCCGATTGGCACTAAATGGGTGTTTAAATGTAAGAAAGACGATCGAGGTGTCGTGGTAAGAAACAAGGCAAGATTAGTTGTCGAGGGCTTCAACCAACAAGAAGGAATTGATTACACCAAGGTTTATGCGCCTGTTGCGAGGCTTGAAGCGATACGGCTGTTTCTAGCTTTTGCTTCTTATAAAGGTTTTAAGGTGTTTCAATTGGATGTGAAAAGTGCATTTTTATATGGTAAGGTCAAGGAGGAAGTTTATGTTTGCCAGCCGCCGGGGTTTGAAGATCCACTTAATCCGAATATGGTTTTCAAGCTTGATAAGGCCCTCTATGGTCTTCATCAGGCTCCTCGAGCATGGTATGAAACATTGTCCGCACATCTTTTGGCAAATGATTTTGTTCGTGGCCAGATTGACTCGACCTTATTCATAAAGAAATCAGGGGGAGATTACCTAGTGGTGCAGATATATGTGGACGATATTATTTTTGGCTCTGTAATGAAGTCGAAGTTTGAAATGTCTGCTATGGGAGAGTTATCGTTTTTCTTAGGTTTACAAGTAAATCAAAAGGAAGATGGTTTCTTTATTCATCAGTCCAAGTATGTCAAAGACATTTTGAGCCGGTTCAAGATGGAGGGCTGTACCCCATATGATACTCCGATTCCGGTCAATCATAAGCTGAATTCTGGCCCAGATGGAAAAGATGTTGATTGTCGACTTTACAGAGCAATGATTGGATCTCTCATGTACTTAACTGCTTCAAGGCCAGATATAATGTTCGCTGTGTGCATCTGTTCCATATTCCAGGCAAAACCAAAAGAATCTCACTTAATAGCTGTAAAAAGAATCTTTCGTTATTTGAAAGGAAAACAAAGATTGGGATTATGGTATCCACATGGTTCTAACTTTGATTTCAATGCTTATACAGATTCTGATTTTGGTGGTTGTTGTTTGGACATGAAATCTACAACAGGTGGTTGCCAGTTCTTGGGTAATCGACTTGTTTCCTGGCAATGCAAAAAGCAAACCACAGTCTCCATATCTACTTGCGAAGCAGAATACATCGCTGCTGCGAGTTGTTGTTCACAGATCCTGTGGATACAACAACAATTAAGAGATTACGGTTTGAATTTCACAGGAACGCCTATGCTTATTGATAATAATGCTACAATGTCTATAACTAATAATCCTGTTAAGCACAGTAAAACAAAGCACATTGAGATTAGATATTATTTCATTCGTCATTGTGTAGAGAAAAGGTTGATTGAGCTGGTAAAGGTTCACATGGATGATAATTTTGCTGATTTGTTTACCAAGGCATTTGATCGTACCAGGTTTGAATTTCTAATCAAAATGATAGGTATGATCAATCCCGAATAAAAGTTTTTCAAAATCAGATTTTCATGGAAAATTTTGTTTTTAATTTCTTTTATTGCTTTATTACATTTCTGCATTTTAAATTTTCAGTCAAAAATTTCTTAATTTATAAAAAGTCAAAACAAATTGAAAAATATAAAATTTGACATCATTTGAAGTTAGAGAAGAAATGATAGTACATGAGTGATTAGTTCATTTCACACGACCTTAGTAGACCTTTGATATATGTTTGATTAAACTGAGTTGATTTGATCTAAATTTCAAAGTCTGCATAAATGAGAAATGATAGTGTTGTGAATGCTCTAATCTTGATAATCTGTTTTCAAATTTGTGTATGAGTTTTTAAACTTGAATTGTCAATAGACTAAAAGCGTTTTGAAACTAATAGTAGTGTGAAAATTAAATATGATATGATTACATCTATGATTTGAATCCATTATATGCCTGGGTGTGTGTGTAAAAGATCATTATCAGATAAAGAATATATGGTTTTAAAGAATTTCATGAGACCAATATCGAATTATATCTTTAGCACAAATCTATTTCAGTTCACATTACTGCCCATGCCCCGAAAAACATGCAATGTTGTGTTGAACTAAGATATGCTTCCAAAATCTGTTGAAACATATATTCGCCCTTGGATCAGTTAGATACATCATCTAGTCTGACTCCATTGAAACTTGTCCAGATAATAGTTGGATCCTCATACCAGAATCTGTTGATTCACATTATACCAATTCTGTAAGGCCCCTATTTTCGGGTGACCTCACTTATTGGATTTACTCATAAACAAAGTCATCAATACTGAACTTTAAATTTAACATATTCTATTAATAGCCAAATACATTCACGTTTGAGTACATTACAGCGGAAGTCTAAACATTTAACACAAACACCATTGTTTAACAAAAACATAAATCGGGATGTCAGTCTCTAGCCGGGTAACCTTCACGCCTTCGCACGACCCTTTTCTTTGTTACCTGAAATGTATACTAAAAGTCAGCCAACGCTGGTGAGTTCTAGTTTAAAATGATTAGATATAAACATTATTTCCTTAAAAGTATTCATAAGTTTATACATAAGAAAATAATTACGTATTCTTAACTATTTATTTTCTTTCATCATTCTTGAGTGAGTACACTGATGTGCATTCACCTTTACTTTCCTAAACATTCATTTGGTCATACACATAAGGGTAATCAACCCGTTTTTTTACTACGTATGTCACAAAGACATACGCCATGAAGCTACCGTTGTAGCCCTTTGACTCGTCCGGTCCTAGAAACCGTCCGCCATAAAAAACCGTCCGGCCAACCTTCGGCCGTCCGTCATACCGTCCTACCGTCGTAGGCCGTCCTTTTCGCCCGTCTACCCGAAGGTATCCGTTTCCCACGTGCTACCATGTTTGCAACCGTTCTACATATGATTTGGCATTTGCTTCGACCGCCCATTTATGCCCCTTTTTATTTCCTTGCTGATGAAGGAACGTTTTTGTCCCGGTTGCAAGATAGAAACGTGGTCGTCCGTCTACCGTAGTAGCCGTTAGCATCGAAGCGTCCATAACATTCACGTATATTCATAACATGCAGTATATATATAATATAAGGCAAGATTTCATTCATACTTTGTAAACATACGTTTAAATCTTTATTCATAATTCATTTTCATATATTTATATATCACGTATGTTCACATTGGCATTCATAACATTTATTCATTTAGTGTATACACTTCAGCCCCAAAAATATTTATAAATCATTTGCACATAACATAGAGGGGGCACATAGAACTCACCCGATCGGCTAGTCCTGTTCTGTCCTAACTGCGGTCCGATGAGCGTTGCACACGATCTGGATTAATTAATCATACACGTATTAGATCTAAACCAAGTTACATTCCTAACACAGCTGACATAGGCGAACTTAATGCCTAAGTTCGCTTCCACTGGCCTAGGCGAACTTATAGGCGAACTTAATGCCTAAGTTCGCTTCCTCTGACCTAGGCGAACTTAATAAGTTCGCTTACCCTTAGCCAAGCGAACTTAATAAGTTCGCTTACCCTTGGCCAAGCGAACTTGCCAAGCGAACTTAATCAAGTTCGCCTCCACCAAGCGAACTTAACAGGCGAACTTGCTAAGTTCGCCTGCACCAGCAGTCATCTTCCCCAAACAGTCCGAAATTCTCGGATTTGGGTTCGATTATGTCAAAACTTCAACTTTCTTTGCTCAAAACAATCGGTTTTCATTGTAGATACTAAACCTAAGCTTATTCTCAAGTTTCATCCGTAAAAACGTCCTATTTTCACCCGAAAACCCGAAAACCCAACCTAAGCAAAAATCTCAGTTTTGGCTCGAATGGTTACTGTAACATCCCGAAAATAGTAAATAAGTAAATAATAATAATACGATGGGGATTTAAACATCATAAAGCGAAAGAAAGACGGATGGGCTTGGGCTCGACTCTAACGGGCCGATGGAAGCCCAGGTATAAAAGGGGCAAGACAGCCCATTTGACCATTTCACCTCCATTTCACCAATTCTAGAGAGAGAAAGGGAGCCCGGGTCTAGAGAGAGAAAGTCGACGGATCGTCACGAGATTAGAGGATCACGTTACAGCTGAACTCGTGAGCAAAACCTCCGAATCA
The DNA here is from genome assembly GCA_023525975.1 of Smallanthus sonchifolius. Lineage (NCBI taxonomy): Eukaryota > Viridiplantae > Streptophyta > Magnoliopsida > Asterales > Asteraceae > Smallanthus > Smallanthus sonchifolius. Next base: position 24,068,387 of record CM042046.1, on the reverse strand, counting down.
AAACTTCAATCCAGGTAATGATTCATACATAATCTGAGTTTTTGTTCATTTTGGGGTTTCTCGAGTTTTAGCTAAATAGATGATGTTTTTACGGATGAAACTTGATAATAAGCTTAGAAATAGCATCTAGAACGAAAACCGCATGTTTTGATCAAAGAAAATTGTAAGATTGGCACGATCGGGTTTGCATGCAAGAACTTCGGATTTTTGGTCCAAGAACCAGGTCCTGCGCACTTACCAAGTGCGCAGGAGGGAATCCCTGCGTACTTACCAAGTACGCAGGATGCAGACCCTGCGTACTTACCAAGTACGCAGGAGGAAGGATCCTGCGCACTTGCCAAGTGCGCAAGAGCAAGTCCCTGCGCACTTACTAAGTGCGCAGGCAGCAGACAACAGGCAGCAGGTTGGTTAAGTAAAGTCAGTAAGTTTAGAATGATTAAACCATTAAAGTCGGGGTTGGGTCTAATGTGTATTTAACTACCTAATCCAGATCGAAAGTGACGCTGTTGGACCTTGTCTAGGACAACCTAGAGTAGCCCATCAGGTGAGTTCTATGTGCCCCCTTCTATGTTATGTGCAAATAATTTATAAATGTTTTGGGGCTGAAGTGTATACACTAAGTGAATAAATGTAATGAATGTTAATGTGATCATACGTGGTATACAAACATATATATATACCCAAGTACAAAATGAATTATGAACAAAGAATGAATCGTATGATTATCAAGAATGAATGAAAAGAATAACATAACGTGTAAGAATGAAATCCTGCTTTATATCTATGTATATATTGCTTGCCAAGTAACAGAAAACGTTATGGACGCTTTAATGATAACGGCTACTTCGGTAGACGGACGACCACTTGAGTATTATGCAGCCAGAAAAAGTAAGTCTAGAAAGGTAGACTAAATAAAGGCCACTACGGTGGAGTAAGGCGCTAAATCAATATTCGGCTGTATAATTAGTTTAAGTGGGAAACGGATGCCTTATGGCAGACGGGCGAAATACGGCCTACGACGGTAGGACGGTTGTAAGATTACGGACGGACACAAGTTGTCGAACGGTTGTAAGAATGAAAAATACGGACGGACACTAGTTGCCGGACGGTTGTAAGAATAGGCGGACCATGACGATGGACCGTGGCGCTTGTCTTTGTGACATTCGCAAATAAATGACGGGTTGATCACCCATGAATGAAAAGAAAAGAAAAGGGTGAATGCATATATATGTAGTCACAAAGAAAGATGAAAGAAAAGCAAAAGTTATGAAAGTAAATGAGGCAAATGATGTGTGTATTTGCGAAGAATGATAAAAGAAAAGCAATTCAAGTCAATGTGTATTTACATAAATGTATATATAATTATGCATACTTATAAAGAAAAGAATGTTTATACCTAATTGTATTAAACTAGAACTCACCAGCGTTAGCTGACTTTTAGTATACATTTCAGGTAAAGGAAGAAAAGGTCGTGCGATGGCGTGAAGGTTACCCGGCACGAGACTGACATCCCATTTTTGTTTTATATGTCTTAGAACAATGTTATGATTTATTTGTAAAGACTTCCGCTGTTATGATTATGTAATTGAATGATGAATGTTTTAAATTTAAGTTCAGTATTTATGACTATGTTTATGAGTAAATCCAACAAGTGAGGTTACCCGGTCATGGGGCCTTACAAGTTGGTATCAGAGCAATAGTTTGAGAGATTTAGACATCCCAAAATGTCTAGACTCAAACTGATTATGGGACCAACGCACGGATGTCAGTATGGGTAACCAACGCTAACGCCAGCACGGTAAGTAAGAATAAAGATAATGTTCTTGCATAAGAATAGATACCATAACTTAGAACAAATAGATGTTAATGCCATGACTGATTTGAAGAGTTTTGAACCCGAAAAGCAATGTAAATTAGTAATCACAAACCGGTCACTGTAATTAAGAATTTACCTTGCTCGTACTGTTCCAAACTATGATCTGAAGAAATGACATTGATGTATTCCCTTTTAACTATCAGGAAATTAAGAATTTATGGCTGGTGGGGGAAGAACAGGACGCCGAGGCGGTCGCACTGGCCGAGTAGGTAGACCTCCATTGAACCAAAGAATAGAAGAAGAAGAAGAGAGTGTGCACGCAGAGCACACCGAAAGTGTGCACAAAACAGAAGTGACTGACTCGGCCCGACTTCGGCTCGCGTGAGAACAATGAGGGCCTTAGGCTATTTATAGGGGAGACCTCTCCAAGCCCGGTTCACGACTGACTCGGCCCGACTTCGGATCGCGTGAACTCGTTAACTTTATTTCTCGCCATTTTAGGATGTTACAAGTCTACCCCCCTTAAAAAGGTTTCGTCCTCGAAACCAGTTATACATTAAACAACTGAGGGTATAGTTCCCGCATCTCGTCCTCTTTCTCCCAGGTAGCTTCTGATCCCTTTCTGTGCTTCCATTGAACTTTGACCAATGGGATTGACTTGTTGCGTAGTTGCTTTTCCGACCGGTCAAGGATGACAATTGGTTCCTCGACATAATTCAGACTGAATTCCACCTCGATTTCATCGTAAGGTATGTGCGCTGTGTCGTCAGCTAGGCACTTGCGTAAGTGCGACACGTGGAACGTAGGGTGTATTCCACTAAGCTCAACGGGTAGGTCGAGTCTGTAAGCAACTTGACCCACTCTTGCTAAAATCTTGAAAGGTCCGACAAACCTTTGACTTAGTTTGCCACGTTTTCTGAATCGAATGATTCCTTTCCATGGTGATACCTTTAACAGTACCATGTCCCCCACGTGAAACTCTAAATCCCTTCTTCTCTTATCCGCGTATGATTTTTGTCTGTCCTTTGCGGCTTTCATTCGAGCCTTGATTTGATCAAATTTCTCGGAAGTAGCTTTGACCACTTCAAGACTTGCAAAATCCTTCTGCCCAATTTCCCCCCAACAGACCGGGGTTCTACATCTCCTTCCATACAACATTTCAAATGGCGGCATGCCAATAGTCGAGTGATAGCTGTTGTTATATGAAAATTCTGCCAGTGGTAGATGGTTGTCACAGCTCCCACCAAAGTCAATGATACAGGCCCGGAGCATATCCTCCAAGGTCTGAATGGTCCTTTCAGTTTGACCATCGGTTTGAGGGTGGTAAGCGGTGCTTATGTTCAGTCTAGTGCCCATCGCTTCATTGAATTTCTTCCAAAACCTTGACGTGAATCTAGTATCCCTGTCGGACACAATCGACAGCGGCATACCATGCCTGCTCACAATTTCATTAATAAATATTTCTGCTAGTCTTTCTGATGAAGAAGTCTCACGTATTGGCAAGAAGTGAGCACTCTTCGTTAAGCGGTCAACGATCACCCAAATGGTATCATTGCCTTTAGCTGTTCGCGGTAGCTTAGTAATGAAGTCCATCGTGATCTCCTCCCACTTCCATTCCGGTATTGGTAGAGGTTGCATTTTACCGCATGGTTTCTGGTGCTCGGCCTTAACTAGTGAACACGTTAGGCACTTGTTCACGTACTCGGTTACATCATTCTTCATGCCAGGCCACCAGTACTCTTTCTTCAAGTCTTGATACATTTTGTTTGTCCCGGGGTGGATAGAATAGCGAGACTTATGGGCCTCATCGAGTATTTTGGCTCTAAGCTCGCCAATCTTAGGTATCCACATCCGGCCAAACCTAGTTCGCACACCGTATGCATTTGCATCCAAATTCCCTTGTTGTCCTACTATTCTTTCCCGTTTTATATTTCTTTCTAACAGTGCTTCATCTTGAGCCTTTGATATTTCACTCATCAAATCTGGCGTTAATATCAGCTGACACGCCTTGATCCGGATAGGATCAGATTGCTCCTTTCTGCTTAAGGCGTCAGCTACTACGTTTGCCTTGCCTGGATGGTACAGTATCTCACAATCGTAGTCCTTTAGTAATCCTAGCCACCTCCTTTGCCTCATATTTAATTCCTTTTGCTCGAAAAAGTACTTCAAGCTTTTATGATCGGAGTAAATGGTGCACTTAACTCCATATAGGTAGTGTCTCCATATTTTTAGGGCGAAGACTACTGCTGCTAACTCTAGATCGTGGGTTGGGTAGTTAACCTCGTGAATCCTTAGTTGTCGTGAGGCGTAAGCAACTACCTTTCCTCGTTGCATAAGTACGCATCCCAGACCTTGGCTTGACGCGTCAGAGTAGACTACCAAGTCTTCATTTCCTTCAGGTAGTGTCAAGACTGGAGCTTGTGTTAATCGTGTCTTAAGTTCCTCAAACACGTTGTTTTGGGTTGGTCCCCATTCGTACTTTACTTGCTTCCGTGTCAGTTTGGTTAATGGCGAGGCAATTCTTGAGAAATCTTAAATGAACCTGCGATAGTAGCCTGCCAATCCCAGAAAACTTCGTATCTCTGTTGGTGTCTTCGGGATGTTCCATTCCTTTACTGTCTCAATCTTTGCAGGATCTACCATGATGCCTTTCGTGTTTATCACATGACCTAGGAATTGGACTTCCTTAAGCCAGAAAGCGCATTTGGAGAATTTTGCGTACAACTTTTCCTGCTTTAATACTTCCAATACTTCTCTTAGGTGACAGTGGTGATCACCCTCGTTTTTCGAATAAACTAGTATGTCGTCAATGAAGACTATCACTGATCGATCCAACATCGGTCGGCATATTCTATTCATCAAGTCCATAAACGCTGCTGGTGCGTTGGTCAACCCGAATGACATTACCAGAAACTCGTAATGCCCGTAACACGTACGAAACGCGGTCTTTGGTACATCTTCTTCTCTCACCTTTAACTGATGATAACCCGACCTAAGATCGATCTTTGAGAACCAACTCGCACCTTGCAGTTGATCAAAGAGGTCGTCTATTCTAGGCAGTGGGTATTTGTTCTTTACTGTCTTCTTGTTCAGTTCTCGGTAGTCAATGCACATGCGCATGCTGCCGTCCTTCTTCTTTATAAACAGTACCGGAGCGCCCCATGGCGAAATGCTCGGTCTAATAAATCCTTTTTCTGTTAATTCCTGTAGTTGAGACATCAATTCTTTCATTTCTGCCGGAGCCAATCGGTAGGGGGCTTTGGCAACGGGCTCAGCTCCTGGCAGTAAGTCAATCTGAAATTCTATTTCCCGATCGGGTGGCAATCCAGGTAGATCCTCCGGGAATACTTCCGGAAAGTTGCACACCACGGGTACATCCTTGAGTTCCTTTGTTTTCATCCTTTCGTCAATAACGTACGCCAGATAAGCTTCGCAACCGCGCCTCATATAACTTTCGGCCTTGATCATCGAGATGATGTTAGGCATCGTGCAATTCCAATCCCCATAAACCGTAATTGGAGTGCCGCTTGGAGCCTTGAGGTGTATCCTCTTGCGTTTACATATGATCTGGGCTTCGTTGGCAGCTAACCAATCCATACCCAGTACTACATCGAATCCTCCTAAAGTGAGAAGGAATAATCTAGAGGGGAACTTATGGCCCTCTATTTCTATGATACAATCATCGGTTACTTGGAATACTGTCGAATTTTTACCAACGGCAGTTTGTACGCTAAAAGCCTTTACTATGGTGTTGATAGTGCAATCTAGTTTACAACTAAATGCATTGGATATAAAACTTTTACTAGCACCAGAGTCGAATAAGATAGCAGCAGGTTCATCATTTACTGGAAACGTACCTGATACGACATCAGGGTTTCCCCTTTCTTCCTCCTCAGTCAGGGCGTAGGCTCGAGTCCTAGCCTTCGGTTGTTCCTTTGCAACTTCCTTTCCCTTTCCCGAACTAGACTGCCCGATTTTCCAGCAATCCTTAGTCTGGTGTCCATATTTTCCACAACTTTGGCACTTGACATCCTTTAAACACTCTCGGGAGAAATGCCCCGGCTTCCCGCACTTATAACACATGGTGGTGCCGATTCGGCACTCGCCAAAATGGCGTTTTCCACACTTTTTGTGAGTTTCATATTCCTCTAACCTTGGTTTCTTTATTTCAGCTACCACATTCCCTTTCCCGGTGCCCCTAGACGGATTCTCCCACTTTCTCTTTTGTGTCTCAGGTGTCGGGTCTTCATTGGCGTAGTCGTCGTAGACGATTCCGCTCAGATTCACTGCCGACTCGAAGGTCGTGGGTAGGTTGGCTTTCACATGAACACGGACCCTTTGAGGTAGGCCCTTCACATAGTACTTAATCAGTCTTTCTTTCGTATCTACCAGGTGGGGTACCAGTTGAGCTAGTTCATTGAATCTTGAAGTATACTGGCGATGAGTCTTGTTGCCAGCTTTGAAGTTCAAGAACTCGTTCTCCACACGATCGATCTCATTCTGTGGGCAGAACTTTTGGATTATAAGCTTTTTCAAGTCTTCCCACGTCATTCTGTTGATAGCATTTGGTGACTTAGTTCTTTGAACATTCCTCCACCAACTTAGTGCTTCGTTAGTGAAAGAATGGGCCACATACTTAACAGCTTGGTCAGATCGACACTCGCTGATGTTGATGACAGCGTTCATCCTCTCGATCCACTCGAGGGTGGCCACCGAGTCCTTGTTCCCATCAAACTTGGGTGGGTCTCCGTCCTTGAAACCTTTATAAGTGCACCCCTGTTTACTTGATCCCACCTTTATTTCATCTCCATCGCTGTCATATACCTTTTCCTCATTGTTCCCTTCATCATCTTCCTTGATTTTCTTTAATGCCTCCGATAGTAGGTCAGGCAATACATTCTTCAAGGTGAGCACGACCTCACGGGCAATAGCATCTCTGACCTCAGGTTCCAACTGTAGAGACCCTTGATGGTCGCCCCCAGTTGGGGTGACATTAGTTTGGTGCACGCTCTCAGTGTTTTCTATGTGCACATCCTCTTCTTCTTGATGTCTTGGATTCAGTGGAGGTCTACCTACTCGGCGTCCTGTCCTTCCTCTACCAGCCATAATTCCTAGTTTCCTGATAGTTATAAAGGGAATACATCAATGCCATTTCTTCAGATCATAGTTTTAGAACAGTACGAACAAGGTAAATTTTTAATTACAGTGACCGGTTTGTGATTAGAAATTTACATTGCTTTTCAGGTTCCAAACTCTTCAAATTGGTCAAGACATTGACATCTATTGGTTCTTATTTAAGGCATCTATTCCTATCTACAAACATGAACTTTAGTACTTACTTACAGTGATGGCGTCGGCGTTGGCTACCCAGACTGACACCCGTGCGTTGGTCCCATAATCAGCTTGAGTCCAGACATTTAGGGATGCCTGAATCTCTCAAACTATTGCTCTGATACCAACATGTAAGGCCCCTATTTTCGGGTGACCTCACTTATTGGATTTACTCATAAACAAAGTCATCAATACTGAACTTTAAATTTAACATATTCTATTAATAGCCAAGAATACGTTTGAGTACATTACAGCGGAAGTCTAAACATTTAACACATACACCATTGTTTAACAAAAACATAAATCGGGATGTCAGTCTCTAGCCGGGTAACCTTCACGCCTTCGCACGACCCTTTTCTTTGTTACCTGAAATGTATACTAAAAGTCAGCCAACGCTGGTGAGTTCTAGTTTAAAATGATTAGATATAAACATTATTTCCTTAAAAGTATTCATAAGTTTATACATAAGAAAATAATTACGTATTCTTAACTATTTATTTTCTTTCATCATTCTTGAGTGAGTACACTGATATGCATTCACCTTTACTTTCCTAAACATTCATTTGGTCATACACATAAGGGTAATCAACCCGTTTTTTTACTACGTATGTCACAAAGACATACGCCATGAAGCTACCGTTGTAGCCCTTTGACTCGTCCGGTCCTAGAAACCGTCCGCCATAAAAAACCGTCCGGCCAACCTTCGGCCGTCCGTCATACCGTCCTACCGTCATAGGCCGTCCTTTTCGCCCGTCTACCCGAAGGTATCCGTTTCCCACGTGCTACCATGTTTGCAACCGTTCTACATATGATTTGGCATTTGCTTCGACCGCCCATTTATGCCCCTTTTTATTTCCTTGCTGATGAAGGAACGTTTTTGTCCCGGTTGCAAGATAGACACGTGGTCGTCCGTCTACCGTAGTAGCCGTTAGCATCGAAGCGTCCATAACATTCACGTTCATAACATGCAGTATATATATAATATAAGGCAAGATTTCATTCATACTTTGTAAACATACGTTTAAATCTTTATTCATAATTCATTTTCATATATTTATATATCACGTATGTTCACATTGGCATTCATAACATTTATTCATTTAGTGTATACACTTCAGCCCCAAAAATATTTATAAATCATTTGCACATAACATAGAGGGGGCACATAGAACTCACCCGATCGGCTAGTCCTGTTCTGTCCTAACTGCGGTCCGATGAGCGTTGCACACGATCTGGATTAATTAATCATACACGTATTAGATCTAAACCAAGTTACATTCCTAACACAGCTGACATAGGCGAACTTAATGCCTAAGTTCGCTTCCACTGGCCTAGGCGAACTTATAGGCGAACTTAATGCCTAAGTTCGCTTCCTCTGACCTAGGCGAACTTAATAAGTTCGCTTACCCTTGGCCAAGCGAACTTGCCAAGCGAACTTAATAAGTTCGCTTACCCTTGGCCAAGCGAACTTGCCAAGCGAACTTAATCAGGCGAACTTGATAAGTTCGCCTCCACCAAGCGAACTTAACAGGCGAACTTGCTAAGTTCGCCTGCACCAGCAGTCATCTTCCCCAAACAGTCCGAAATTCTCAGATTTGGGTTCGATTATGTCAAAACTTCAACTTTCTTTGCTCAAAACAATCGGTTTTCATTGTAGATACTAAACCTAAGCTTATTCTCAAGTTTCATCCGTAAAAACGTCCTATTTTCACCCGAAAACCCGGAAACCCAACCTAAGCAAAAATCTCAGTTTTGGCTCGAATGGTTACCTGGATTACGATTCTGATTAGGAGGTTTCCTTCACGAGTGCAAGAGACACGAGCGGGTGCAATCTTGTGCGATTCCGACACTTTCTCTCTCTACGGTTTTTCTCTCTCTAGAATTGTAAAGAGGAGAACAATGAGGGCCTTAGGCTATTTATAGGGGAGACCTCTCCAAGCCCGGTTCGCGACTGACTCGGCCCGACTTCAGCTCGCGTGAACTCGTTAACTTTATTTCTCGCCATTTTAGGATGTTACAAATTCATTAGAATCTTCTTATTCTGAATCATCATGATTCTTATATCCTTTGGGATCTGCTTCTATTCTTGTGCTATATGAGATAATTTCATCTTGGAAATTGATCTAATCTTAAAATAAACTGTATATGTCTTGAAGATAGTGCAAATTATATTTCTGTTTGGCATATATGTGGGGTACACGATGTTTTCATCTAAATGGTACTAAATTACATGAAATTGGAGAATAAACGCTTGTAGTTTCAAATCATATAATATTGACAAATTTAAGAATTCATGCTTTATATTTCAAATTCGGTATAAATAAAAGAGCATTTCATAACCTGATCTTATTTACTTTGAAATTTATCGCGTATCATTTCAAATATTATGCAAATTGAATGAGTTACAAATACTGAAAAAAATACATAAAGTACAAGATGAGTTGGATAGTTTCATATCATAGGTTACCCTTGGTTATTGCTAAAATGTGTGATGAATTACTCGGATACTGATATGATCTTCTTACTCATGATGTTCATCCAAAAATATGTGATTTTGTATTTTACATTTCAGTTTATACAGGTAAAAATCCAAAAATATGTGTTTCCGTTTGTATAGATAAAATTCAAAAAGATTTTATTTTTATTTTCCATGAAAATTTTAATCTTTTATTAAATTGTTCGGGATTGGATCAAATACATGCTGCTGACGGAAGTTAAAGACGTGACGGATTGAAAGTTAGTAAAAATTTTGATCAAGGCAAATGTTAAAGAACATTAAGTTCGCCTGTTTTTGGTGAAGAGAACTTAATATGTTCGCCTGAAATAGGTGAAGCGAACTTATTATGTTCGCCTAGGGCTTGTTAAGCGAAATTAACAAGTTCGCCTAATCATGCGAACTTAATCTGAATAAGGGTTTAACCAGGCGAACTTATCAGTTTCATCGTCTTCTCAGATTTTCAAGCGAACTTATTCAAAAATTTTTGAAATTTCAAATTCATTGGTTGTTGTGTTGTTAAACGGTTCATTCTTAATCGAAATTGGATTGCGAATCTAACCAAGGTATTTCATTGAATTTTGTCCGATAAATCAAGAGAAAATCAAGGTTTTTGTCTCGGTTTTTATCCCGAGTTGTTTTTGCCCAAATCGTGAAATTGTTAATGAATATGATCTTTGTAGTACACGACGATTGACTTTCAATGCTTATTTCAAGTTTTTATCATAGATTGAAGGATTTGTGTTTCTGGTTTGAAGTTGAATCGACAGACGGTTCAGGCGAACTTGTTCCAAGCGAACTTGTTCAAGCGAACTTGTCTAGGCGAACTTAATAAGTTCGCCTCTTGAAACACTAAGCGAACTTATTAAGTTCGCCTAGGGGTTAGAGAAGTTTTGGACTTGTGATTTTTTTTTGTGTTTGAATTTTTTAAAAATTTTTTTTTGTTTCAAATTTTTTGTTCATAATGTTTGTGTTTTGTTATTTGTCTAATATGTGTTTGTTGTTCAAATATTTTCAGATGGCTCGTCGTGTTGAATACAAGCACAACCAGGTGGCATTGTTAGATCCTAACATGTCAGAGGCCATACACTTTCAAGGAATTATAGGATTTCTGAACCGCTCACGACTACGTGTTGCCTTATCTGCTGATCCATACATCAGTCTGGTGTATATTCAACAGTTTTGGGACACCGTACATTCAGATACTGACGTAGAACCTCACGTTCTTCGTGCCACAGTCAACAATACTGAGATTGCTATATCTGAAGACACTATTCGTGCAGCTCTTGCATTAGGAGGTGCTGCTGAAGATCCTATATCTTATCCTAATCCTTTGATCATGGGATGCTTTCAAAGAATGGGTTATCGTGGAAAACCTAATGATACTCAAGCCCGTAAAGGTGGATTGGTGGGTGAATGGAGATACTTCATGCATGTGATTATTCAGTGTCTCTCTCCTCGTAAAGCCGGGACTGATGGCTTAAAGACTGCTTTACAAGCTGCAATGGTAGCTTTGACGTTGAACAAACGATTCAATTTTGCAAGATATATCTATAGGGAGATGGTCATGCAAATTACACCTGCTGAAGGTCAAGGATTTTTGATGTATCCAAGGTTTATTCAGATGATTCTAAATCATATTCTTCCTGATCTTCCACAACCTCCAATAAGATTAACTTTGACGCCGATGTCTAAGCGTATCTTTACGGATTGCACTAAAGTGAAACAACAGAATAAAGCATTGATTCCAGTAAATGCTCCATTGTTTGGTCACTTAATCAATCCTGATTATGTTGAAACACCAAATGATAACTGGTTTCATCCTAATGAGTTAGCTCAAGGTGAAAATGCACAACAACAACAACCCCAACAACAACAACAACAACTTATTCCACAAGTACAAGTTCCACAACCTCAAGCTCAACAACATGTTCCCGTACAACCACAAATTCCTATTCCAGAACAAGTTCCAGTTCTACAAGCTCAGGTTGATATACCTGTAAATGAGCCTGTGTTAGAAGAGGTCGTTCATAAACATGAACAAGATTTAGGAATGAATATGGATGACTTTGTTGATGATGTTGTGAACTCGCCATTCATGAAGCTGAAGGGAATGTAGTGACTGAGAATGAGTCGAGTTCTATCTCAAGTGATACAATCCTACCTATTTCTGAAGATACCGTTTCTGATGAGTCTAGAGATTTCTCTTCAGGTCATTATGAACGGTTGGCTCGTGTACCTTTAGCTCATGCTGGCAAACGCCTTAAATCTACAGTCAGAAGACAACGACGAAAGTCTGTTCAGGATCCTCCTTCCGGATCAGTAGTTAAAAGAACGTTAATAGATGAGAGTTCGGATAGTGATTTAAATCCGGATCCTAAAGCTCCAAAGCTTATGGCTGCTTCAATTGCTGCTGCCCAATCTTCTCAAGGTGTGGAAGATGCTACTTTTGTCGCTTCATTGATTGTCACACCTCCAAGTTCTAAGGAACAATCTCCTGTTCACACTCCTATTCCTCCAGTGATTCCTACACCCAGTACTTCCGTTCCTCAATCATCAGCTGGTCCGTCTAAGCCTTCTGATTCTGATAGGATTACTTTCCTTGAATTGTAAGTGCTTGCCTTACAATCCCAGGTGGATACTCTTGTATCTACAGATACTCAACGACAGTTGGTGATTCAGACTCAAGCTACGCAAATTGCTGCTATGCAGGCATTAGTATCCAAGCTTGTTGAGCGTCTTGACGCTCAGGGGGAGTTGAGGATACGTGATGCATGTCATACTGAGTCTATTCAGCGACATGGTGATGAAGACAATGATCCATCGGGTAATATTCAGGGGGATCGTCAATACGCTGACGTTGATCCTATTTCTAAAGTTAAGGGGGAGTCGACATCACAATCAATTGATGGAAATAAAGATACTTCTGGCGCTAATGATGAAGAAATTTTATTATTGGAGTTCTTTGCTGAGTCTGAGGAGGAAGAAGCTGAAAAGATAGCATGTCTTGATGACATAGATGATTTATTCAATGACATAGAAGATGATGTGTCAGATACTGAGATAGAAGAAGGGGAGACAGTGGAGATAGAGATTGAGAAAAGTCAAGACAAAGTGATTTATGAAGGCTGTGATGGTCTTAATGTCCCTTATAACTTCATCAAAGATGATGTTATTCCTGAGTTTAATTATGAAGGAGCAACAGATTCTATGGACTCATTTGAAGACATCACACTGCCTGAAGATACTGCTAATTCTAAGATTGATACTGATGAAGAAAATCTTCAATCCAATCCAGATGCTGAAGCTAATACTACTCACACTGAGTCTCCAAAGGTGAATGAAGAACCTGTGATGTACAGAAATACAGGTATGACCAGAGAAAAGTGGAGAGAAGTAGTGAATAGTTGGATGAAGGTGCTACCCAAGTCTCCAGCACAACCTGCTCAGAAAGAAAATTATGTGAATAAAGAGAGGTGTGTAGGAAGAATTATAAGTTGGTTTTATGACAATGACATAAAACTATTTGCTATCAAAAGATCTGATGGTAGTACTTAATGCCAAGGCTCAAGTATATCAATACCTTGCCAAGGTGTGAAATGAATGGTCTATCTTTAAAGCCACTTATTAATAGAGCCAAGAATGGATTAGTTGATGTGATAGCAAATCTGATCAAAAGAGAAGGTAGTTCGGGAAAGTATGAAAAGCTAAAGCCTCAAAGAGGAAAGAGAGTGAAAAACACAGATCACAAGACTGGGAAAGTAATATGGAAGTACAAATTCAGACCAGTACGTGCTGTACACAGGATACCATTGAAGAAGATTCCTCAAGACTTCCTTGGGAATATGAAATGGTGGTATGTTGATGTGAATACTAGTGAAGCAAGGACTGAGGACAGAGAGAATAAGGTCATTGTATGTTTCTATGATGCAATGAACCTTATCAACTTTTCAAAGAAAGATCAGAGAACATTGAGAAAGAATGAAATCATGTTCACTGATGAATGGAAAGAACAAGGGTTGCAGTACAAGCGAGTATTGGAGATATGTAGAAGATATGGAGTGCATGCAGGAAGCAGATTGCCGGATAATTGGAAAAGCTCATCATGAAGACAGAAGACTGAAGATCAAGCTATTGTTAAGGGGGAGTCTGTTAGGACATAGTTTGTAATGACAAAAGCTTTGTAATAGTTTAGATCTTATGTCTTTATGTTTTTGTATGTATTAATGTTCTAAGTGTTTTTATACAAGTTGCTAGATGCGAACTTGTTAAGTTCGCCTAATCTAACATAGGCGAACTTGTTAAGTTCGCCTAAGTCTATCTGAGGCGAACTTGTTAAGTTCGCTTAGTCTGTTAGAGGCGAACTTGTTAAGTTCGCCTAATGCAGGCTTGTAGTCTATATATAGATGTTTACAGAGTCAGTTTAATATACAGAACAGTGATCGAACAGTGAATGAGAGATTGAGTCTGTAAACTCTAGTGTGAATTGGAATATAAGCATGAAGTTTATTTACTTGATTGTCTTTATTGTCTTTTATGAATGCAATCGTTGATTCGGTGGATTCCGCACTCCGAGTTATCGACACATCTTATCACGAGAACCATCTGTAGAAGTGCCATGAGGACCTACAATACATACCAATGGTTTTGTAAGTCAATTTCGAGAAACGGGTTTTGCCAATGGTATACGTATCAATGGTTTGCTAGTAAATTTCAAGCAAAGGATTTTGCCAATAGTTCCCGTACAAACAGCTTTGTCAATCGATTTCGTACAAATGGTTTTGCCAATTTTATTTATTTAAAACCTGTGAACTCACCAACATTACGTTGACATTTTTGAGCATGTTTTCAGGTAATACATAGCTATGACACGGTTGGAATAGGTTAAACATTTGGATTAAGACTTTAGAAGACGAAGACGCATGGTCGTTTAACGTCAAGTCCATTTAGAGTTGTATGCCTTTAGGTCTATGTATTCATTTAGTTTTTGTAAAGGTGTTCGACACTTTAGAACTCTTTATTTTAGCTTCCGCTGTTGTTTAATGTTACCAATCGTTGCAACCTTAATTTATTTATTAAGTAAATGAATTTGGGGGTGTTATAGTTGTGAAGGTAATTCAGACAGCTGTAAAAAAAACTTTAAAATTCAATACTCACAAAGTTTTGACCGTTGTGACTTGATGGGCGCGTAGGTCTAGGTAAAATGATTCCCGTATTTGATGCTTTTCCCTTTTTCTTTGTTGATTACCGATTTCTTTCAATCCACCGGTTTGCCTTATTTTCTTCAAGTTGAGTCTAGTAAAACTCCTTTGATTACAAAGCTACCCAGAATGACGGTGATTGGAGTGGGAAATACTTTTTTGTGAAGAGAACATCTATCCCTGGTGGGGATCTTTAGTCACTCCAGTGGGTTAAGAATGGTAGGATGTAGTCAGGATCCCTGCATGTTAGTTGGTATATGTATATGTAACCTGTGTTGATGATCCTTGTGTCTTGTACAATCCCAAAGTTTGAGAAGCTAGTTCCTGCAAGAAGTGACACGGATAAGTGTAGGTCCCGGGAGCCTCGTCGCGCAGCGGATATACACGGACCTATTCAGTGATTTGTGTGGGAACCAAGAAACGAGATAGAGAAACACGAACAAAGACAAAAGATAATGAAACGACACGTAATCCATAACATAGAAGTCATCCCGTATTACAGAATACATATTGAAGGAGCACACATCTCTCATCTAAGCTCACGGTCCAGGGGTCGGGAGAGCTCGTCACGACCCGGACACCTCTCAACCTAGTTCCAGAGTTCCACGTACAAATGAAGACAAGTCTTCTATTTATAGGGGCAGGAACACTACCTACGTACTTGACAAGTACGCAAGACAAAAGCCTTGCGTACTTACTAAGTATGCATGGTTTGGTCATGCGTACTTGACAAGTACGCAAGGCAAAAGCCTTGCGTATGGTACGCAGGACCAAACTGGTGTGCAGGCTAAGTACTCAGGAACACCCTCCTGCGTACTAGCCACGTACACCGAACATAGAATTTAATCTATAGTTACAAAAACATGCTTCTACAATAAGAGGTTCAAAGCTTTGTCGGAGACACCTGTTGGTGAGAGATCTTTCCACTTTGATTATGTTGTTAGTGAAGCTAGTTTTGCAACCGAGTACTCCGAAGCCACCATGTCATCAAGTAAGAATTTGCTTCACTTGTCTGCTGAGTTTTATTGACTCTAATTACTTTTTTCTACTTCTGTATAGATTTGTAAGGCCCCTATTCCCGGGTAACCTCACTTGTTGGATTTACTCATAAACACAGTCATGAATACTGAACTTAAATTTAAAACATTCAAATTCAATCATTACATAACGTAACATAACATGACAGCGGAAGTCTTAACAATTAAATACATAACATTGTCTTAACATATATAAAAGTGGGATGTCAGTCTTGTGTCGGGTAACCTTCACGCCATCGCACGACCCTTCCTTCCTTTACCTGAAATGTATACTAAAAGTCAGCTAATGTGACATTTCGAAATTTCAGTTATAATATATTAACACATAAAAATTTCAACATTTTATTCCAAATATACACACGTATATTTAACCAAGTTTATTCAAAAGGGTGTGTTTACAAATTTTCAACTTATGTGTTTTTTTAAAATTAAATATAAAAAAAAAAAAAAAAATTCGAATTATATAAATTTATTTAAATTTTAAAAAAAATAAATGACTTTGAAAACAAATAAAATGATTTGACAAAAAATGAGTTGATTTATAAAATAAGTTTATAAAAACATTTAAAATTTAATAAAACAAACCGCTCGAAAACATTCTCTTTATTATTTTTTTTTACCAAACTATATAAAAACTAAATTCTAAATGTTTTACACATACTCGTATTATGTCAAAACTAATAAACTTATATTTTTATATATATACCCGACCCGTACCCTACTGGCATATAACGACTATTAATAACCGGGTTACACTTAGCGGGTATTCTACCGGGTAAGACACCTAACACTAAACACCTCAAGCCACTACCCTACCCTACCTACCCTACCTACCCTACCCCCTACCCCCCTCGTGATATTGGCTCTCGGCCAAACCAAAAAGCCAAAAAAAAGGGCACACTCTTTTGTCTCTTGTTCCCAACACTTTTGTCTTATGAAGACAAATTTGTCTCCATGAGACACACAAACCTTTGGACATTACACCATTGAGGTGTTATAAATAGGAGACCACCGAACTCTCCACCCTCCCCATCTTCTTGGCTTCAACAACACAAACCAAGCACCACACTTCACTCACACTCTTGCACTCTCATCCCTCGGCTCTCTCTTCCTTGCCCGATCATAATCACCAAAACACCCCCTCCCTCTTCGGTTTTACGACACAACAACACCAACATCGACCACCACCTCCTCCCTTGGTAGCTTACGGCCACGGCAACACCACCATCCCTGGTGGTTCACGGCAACAACACCACCACCATCCACCATCGATCACTACCAACCACCCACACCCTCCTCCTTCTCGGATCAAACAACAGCAACATCACCGCACCACCCACCGAGCACCTCCAACTGAAACCAACCCACCCCTTCACCTTTGTGTTCTTCACGACAGCAACAACAGCAGCCCAACTCCTCTCCCGCCACCCGTTTACAACCACAACAGCAGCCCGACTTGCCACCACAGCAGCTCTACACTACCTCCAAAGCCACCGTCGTACGCCGCCACCTTCACCCGTCACAGCCCCGAGATCCTCCGCCACCTTTACGGGTCTTTCGGAACAAGAACCAACCTTTGCGGGTCTTCATTTCTCACTCACGGGTACCGGGTTACGGTTACGCGAAAGAAACGGGTTATTTCGGGAGCTAGCCGGGTGATACGGGTTTTATTTCGGGAGCTAACCAGGTGGTACGGGACGTCTCGAGAAGGAACCGGGTCTCACGTCAACTACGTCACCTTCTCTTGACAATTTACGTGAGCTTTCGATTTATTTATTTTAATGTTATCATAGTTGGTGATATATTAGGTTATAACCGGGATTAGTATTTAAAAACCAAGTTTTAAACGTATAAAAAGAGGTTCGTATCTTTAAACGTATAAAAGACGAGTTTAGAGTATAAAACATAACAATTAGAAATTGTGGGTTAAAACCCTATATTTTTTTATTATAATAATAGTATAAAACTATAAATGGTTAGTTTATTTTTAGTCATAAAAACACATTTTTATAACCTATAAAGTTATTAATAATAAATAATAACTATAATTATAATTATTATAAATATAAATGATTTTACATACAAAAAGGGATTTTTATAAAATTTATCTTCATGGACATGTCTCCATATAACCACATTTTACGCAAATAATTTTAAGAAATGTTATTATAAACCTATACACAATTAAATACGAATACACACATATACACATACAATAATACCCATTTGTCTACATAGGGTATCAACGTGCTTAGACTTCAACATACTTATCACCTACACGCGTGAAAAAATACCCGCTTGCAAGGTGAGTTACATATCCCCTATTTACATTTTTATACATTTTGGGGTGAAACGTAATCTGTGCTTACTTACATACAATTCAACTTGTGTTTACATGTGTAGATTATTGTGCTTTTGTGCTTGATCACTTGTTATGCTATGAATACTTTTAGGATGGTTTAAATTATGTGTAACCCACATAGTCTTGATTCCATGCCTATCACTTTTAGGGTAGCGGTATGCTATGCCTATCACGTTAAACCTATATGCTTATATACATAATTACATGCTTACAATTGGTATACATATAGTGAATTCTCCACATTATGCCATATCATACCATGTCAAACTATGAATTGTATAAACGTTTTAAACTAAACTTTTACTTTATTTAAACATATGTAAACTCACCAACTCTCGTAGTTGACACTTGTTTTGGATTACGTTTCAGGTGAAGATATGTGATTGTGTGACTATGTGTTGAAGGTGCTACACATAAGGCTTTTGGACCTAGTAAAATAATTATGTGTAATATTCTAGAATAGGGTGTTGTAACTTGATTTGTATTTGGATATTTGATATTTAAATCTTATTAATGAATTATGCAACCTTAGTAGATCATGTGCTTATGAACAATCATTCTAATGTCCGCCTCGATGATTCCGTCATCGGTCGGGGTGTGACAGATTGGTATCAGAGCCATGGTTATAGGGAATTAGGTTATTAGACACAATGACCTAGACTATAACCTTAGGACTTCCTTTTTATGTGTTACGTGCTAAATGATTATTTGCTATGTGAATTATTTGTAGTTAGGTATTATTTGAATTTTCCCAAGTTTAGTACATGAGACTTATACACATACATACAAGGCCTTGAACACACGATACATACTTTACATACACATTTGACAAACAAACTTATGCAAACAAATACACTACCCATCCTTATCCATACTCTTTCCTAATCCTTATAAATTGCAACATTCCTACACATTTTATACTCATAAGACTCTCAAGACTATAAAAATCTTGAAAATCTCGTCAACGACTTAATTTCTTGAAACTAGTAAAGGACACGTGCAATCTGGAAGGGTGACACCTGTACATTGGGTTTTCTGTCTAGGAAAGCATTTCGTATAAATCCAAATAAACGGACCCGTATGCTTTCCTGGGAATTCCTGAAGTGAGTGTTTACCTATAGGCTAAAGCATGTCTCCTTGAAAGTTTTGAGGAATTATTTAACGTTGATAAGTCAACGTATTCGCAAGGATACTATACGAACTTAAACTCAAAATTTGGGGACATTATAGCAAGGTAGGAAGAACTACACAAACATGCAAAACAAATCATTATTACGGGTGCACACGTAATAACGATTTGTAGTGCATGTGAATCCCGGCCATTCCTATCGCGCGAATAATGATCCATGTTATCATATCCCCCTAGGAATAGATTTCATGGCTTATTTCCCCTATTCTTTAGTGTTATAAATTTTGAATGAATTATGTGATCAGCTTTAGTCAGAACTTACATACATTATCATGCGACATGATGAGTGTCATCTCGCGTTCCTGCTTACATTATTGTGAACAGTCTACCAACTGTAGCACATGCATGCCTATTTTAATCCTAAGTCTCATAAAATTTTGCCTTTTCTCGTGGTATTTTATAGAATGCCTCCCCGTCGCGCAGCTAATGCTAACTCCAGCAATCCCAACACTGACCTTGCTGCACTACTTACTCAACTAGTAGGCCAAATGATCCAAGCTAACAACAACAGTGATGGGTCTAATACGCAAGGGAATGGTGCAAACCCACCATACTGCACATTCAAGTATTTCAATTCTTGCAACCCCACCAAATTCTTCGGGACAGAAGGTGCTACTGGCCTTCTTCAATGGTTTGAAAGTATGGAGAGTACTTTCCTAAACAGCGATTGTCCCTACAGTCTCAAAGTCCGTTATGCTGCCAGCGTCTTCCAAAAACGAGCACTCACCTGGTGGAACGGTGAGAAACGTACTCGAGGCAACGAATCTGCTATGTCCTTGTCTTGGGACGAAATGAAACGACTTATGACTGACGAGTTCTGTCCTCGCAACGAAATGAGGAAGCTCGAAGCTAAATTTTGGGATCTCACCCAAGATAGCGGAGAGAATTTGGCTTACACCACTCGTTTTCAAGAACTAAGTCTGCTCGTGTCCCACATGGTTACTCCCTTAGCACGGGGAATTGAGAAATACATAGGCGGACTGCCTATGCCGCTCCAAGACACCGTATTGGGAAGTAATCCCTCCACTCTCGAAGACGCAATCCGTTTGTCTGCCGTGTTGACTGACAATCACGTCAAAGCAGGTACCTTATTTAGGAAGGGTGCCAAGAAAGTGGTCAACAAAGCTGCTACTTCCGTGTCCGTCAAAAACGAATAGCCCAAATCTTCCCATCATGATAGGAAGCGTAAGGCCCAAAACTTTGCGGCCGTCATTCCTGCTGTACCTGTGACCCAAGTTACTCCTGCGGGTCAAATTCTGAGAAATTATGTAGGTTCATTTCCCCAATGCCCTACTTGCAAGTATCACCATGCCCCACATGCTGCATGCCGTCTATGCTCAAAATGTGGACGCTATGGACACGTTGTTACTACATTTCATGCTCGCACTATCGTTAATCAAGCTACTCAAGGCAATCATCCAGTGCCTCTCACTGTCACCTATGGACGGGCCTGTTACGAATGTGGAGACCCAAACCACTTTCGAAACCAATGTCCAAGACTTCAAAATCAAGGTGGTCCTCGTGGACGAGCATTTAATATAAATGCTAACGAGGCTCTGGCCAATGACAACACTGTCAACGGTACGTTCCTTTGTTCACTATCTTTATACATCCGATTTATTCAATATTCAAGATTGTGTCTCTTGTTTTTAACCAACTATTTGCTAAACAACCAACCAATTTTGATAACTCTTATATCATGGAAATAGCGGATGGGAAATCCATTGCTATAAGTTCTATAACCCGGGATTGCATATAACAGCTATGCTATCACCATTCATCTCATCCCTATACTTTTGTGAAACAAACCTATTATGTTTAAACTCGGTCATACAACTTGCTAGCTCTGTTAAAGTTTACTTAAATTGTTGAAGTTCCAAATCCTAGTAATTATGCACGGGGAATCCCCGGTATATCAAAGGGGTGGTGGGTTAGCCGCTGGTACACCCTATACATAAACCCACTTGATATAACGAGTATAAACCATGCATAAGTACTAGGAAGAGGATCGGTTCTTGAATTGTTAGACATATTTGTGCTATAAAACCACTCATAGACGTGATAACAAATTTTATGCATTTCATTGTACAAGTTTCAATTGAGGAAGGTGATTTAATTAAAAGGATCTAAATCCTAGTAATTATGCACGGGAAATCCCCGGTATATCAAAGGGGTGGTGGGTTAGCCGCTGGTACACCCTATACATAAACCCACTTGATATAACGAGTATAAACCATGCATAAGTACTAAGAGGAGGACCGGTTTTTGAAAATGTTTTTGCAAAATTTGAAAATATGAACACCCTTAGGGTGGAGTTTTAAAGGAAAATGCCATGTCACGAGGTGATTGGCACCAATATTGTTAAGTATGCTTTCATGTAGTTTACTTTCATGCGTGTATGAACAATCATTACATTCATGCGTATATGAACAATTGTATGCATGAGTCTCACTATACTATTAGAGCAATTAGTTGACAACTCGACTCGAATTAGCATCGTCATCCGTTATCATACGCTATTTCCCCGTTAAATCTTTCTCTTGTGAAGTAATTCCATCCTAAGTCTTTTGACATCTCTTTTTCCGCTTCTATAACCTTCGTAAATCGAATTTCGGGACGAAATTCCTTCAACATGGGGAGACTGTGACATTTCGAAATTTCAGTTATAATATATTAACACATAAAAATTTCAACATTTTATTCCAAATATACACACGTATATTTAACCAAGTTTATTCAAAAGGGTGTGTTTACAAATTTTCAACTTATGTGTTTTTTTAAAATTAAATATAAAAAAAAAAAATTCGAATTATATAAATTTATTTAAATTTTAAAAAAAAATAAATGACTTTGAAAACAAATAAAATGATTTGACAAAAAATGAGTTGATTTATAAAATAAGTTTATAAAAACATTTAAAATTTAATAAAACAAACCGCTCGAAAACATTCTCTTTATTATTTTTTTTACCAAACTATATAAAAACTAAATTCTAAATGTTTTACACATACTCGTATTATGTCAAAACTAATAAACTTATATTTTTATATATATACCCGACCCGTACCCTACTGGCATATAACGACTATTAATAACCGGGTTACACTTAGCGGGTATTCTACCGGGTAAGACACCTAACACTAAACACCTCAAGCCACTACCCTACCCTACCTACCCTACCCCCTACCCCCCCTCGTGATATTGGCTCTCGGCCGAACCAAAAAGCCAAAAAAAAGGGCACACTCTTTTGTCTCTTGTTCCCAACACTTTTGTCTTATGAAGACAAATTTGTCTCCATGAGACACACAAACCTTTGGACATTACACCATTGAGGTGTTATAAATAGGAGACCACCGAACTCTCCACCCTCCCCATCTTCTTGGCTTCAACAACACAAACCAAGCACCACACTTCACTCACACTCTTGCACTCTCATCCCTCGGCTCTCTCTTCCTTGCCCGATCATAATCACCAAAACACCCCCTCCCTCTTCGGTTTTACGACACAACAACACCAACATCGACCACCACCTCCTCCCTTGGTAGCTTACGGCCACGGCAACACCACCATCCCTGGTGGTTCACGGCAACAACACCACCACCATCCACCATCGATCACTACCAACCACCCACACCCTCCTCCTTCTCGGATCAAACAACAGCAACATCACCGCACCACCCACCGAGCACCTCCAACTGAAACCAACCCACCCCTTCACCTTTGTGTTCTTCACGACAGCAACAACAGCAGCCCAACTCCTCTCCCGCCACCCGTTTACAACCACAACAGCAGCCCGACTTGCCACCACAGCAGCTCTACACTACCTCCAAAGCCACCGTCGTACGCCGCCACCTTCACCCGTCACAGCCCCGAGATCCTCCGCCACCTTTACGGGTCTTTCGGAACAAGAACCAACCTTTGCGGGTCTTCATTTCTCACTCACGGGTACCGGGTTACGGTTACGCGAAAGAAACGGGTTATTTCGGGAGCTAGCCGGGTGATACGGGTTTTATTTCGGGAGCTAACCAGGTGGTACGGGACGTCTCGAGAAGGAACCGGGTCTCACGTCAACTACGTCACCTTCTCTTGACAATTTACGTGAGCTTTCGATTTATTTATTTTAATGTTATCATAGTTGGTGATATATTAGGTTATAACCGGGATTAGTATTTAAAAACCAAGTTTTAAACGTATAAAAAGAGGTTCGTATCTTTAAACGTATAAAAGACGAGTTTAGAGTATAAAACATAACAATTAGAAATTGTGGGTTAAAACCCTATATTTTTTTTATTATAATAATAGTATAAAACTATAAATGGTTAGTTTATTTTTAGTCATAAAAACACATTTTTATAACCTATAAAGTTATTAATAATAAATAATAACTATAATTATAATTATTATAAATATAAATGATTTTACATACAAAAAGGGATTTTTATAAAATTTATCTTCATGGACATGTCTCCATATAACCACATTTTACGCAAATAATTTTAAGAAATGTTATTATAAACCTATACACAATTAAATACGAATACACACATATACACATACAATAATACCCATTTGTCTACATAGGGTATCAACGTGCTTAGACTTCAACATACTTATCACCTACACGCGTGGAAAAATACCCGCTTGCAAGGTGAGTTACATATCCCCTATTTACATTTTTATACATTTTGGGGTGAAACGTAATCTGTGCTTACTTACATACAATTCAACTTGTGTTTACATGTGTAGATTATTGTGCTTTTGTGCTTGATCACTTGTTATGCTATGAATACTTTTAGGATGGTTTAAATTATGTGTAACCCACATAGTCTTGATTCCATGCCTATCACTTTTAGGGTAGCGGTATGCTATGCCTATCACGTTAAACCTATATGCTTATATACATAATTACATGCTTACAATTGGTATACATATAGTGAATTCTCCACATTGTGCCATATCATACCATGTCAAACTATGAATTGTATAAACGTTTTAAACTAAACTTTTACTTTATTTAAACATATGTAAACTCACCAACTCTCGTAGTTGACACTTGTTTTGGATTACGTTTCAGGTGAAGATATGTGATTGTGTGACTATGTGTTGAAGGTGCTACACATAAGGCTTTTGGACCTAGTAAAATAATTATGTGTAATTTTCTAGAATAGGGTGTTGTAACTTGATTTGTATTTGGATATTTGATATTTAAATCTTATTAATGAATTGTGCAACCTTAGTAGATCATGTGCTTATGAACAATCATTCTAATGTCCGCCTCGATGATTCCGTCATCGGTCGGGGTGTGACAGCTAACGCTGGTGAGTTCTAGTTTATAGACAATCATACATAATATTTATCTTGTCATGAGTATTATATATATATATATATACTTGACGCTCGAGCTTTTACATATTCTACTTGAGCTAAGGCATTTGCTTCGACCGTCCATTAGTGCCTTTTTATACGTCCTAGCTTGCGGAGGAACGTTTTTGTCCCGGTTGCCAAATAGTCACGTGGTCGTCCGTCTACCGAAGTAGCCGTTGTCATAACGTTTACATACATTCATAACATGCAATATATATAATATAAAGCAAGACTTTATTCATTTACGTTATGTCCTTCTTTCATTCATTCTTTATAATCATACGTTTCATTCTTTGTCCATAATTCATTCTCATATATAACTATATATATATATATATTTGTATACCACGTATGATCACATTGACATTCATAGCATTTATTAATTTAGTGTATACACTTCAGCCCCAAAACATTTAAAATGATTTGCACATAACATAGAAGGGGACACATAGAACTCACCTGATAAGCTAGTCTTGGTTGTCCTAAACAAAGGTCCAACAACGTCACGTACGATCTGAATTAGGTAGTTAAATACACATCAGACCCAATCCCGACTCTAACTGTTTAATCATTCTAAACATACTGACTTTACTTAACCAGCCTGCTGCTTGCGCACTTAGTAAGTGCGTAGGGCCTTGCTCATGCGTACTTGACAAGTGCGCAGAGCATTCTTCTTACGTACTTGATAAGTACGCAGGATCTTCCTCCTGCGTACTTGGTAAGTACGCAGGACGTCCTTCTTGCGTACTTGATAAGTACGCAAGACCTGCATCCTGAACAAGTCCGAATTTCTTGCATGTTAATCCGATAATGCTAATCTTACAATTTTCTTAGACCAAAACGTGCGGTTTTCATTCTAGATGCTAATTCTAAGCTTATTATTAGGTTTCATCCATAAAAACGTCTCCTATTTAGCTAAAACCTGAGAAACCTTAAAACGAACAAAAACTCAGTTTAAGGTCGAATCGTTACCTGGATTGTGATTCTGATTCAGAGGTTTTGCTCACGAGCATAGTAGTAACGTGCTCCTTCAATTTCGGGTCAATCCGTCAACTTTCTCTCTCTAGACCCGAGCTCTCCTTTCTCTCTCTAGATTGCAAGTGTTGGTGAAAATGAGAGTCTAAGCCTGCCTCGACCCTTATATACCTGGGCTTCCCTCGGCCCCTTGGAGCCGAGCCCAAGCCCATCCGTTTTTCTTTTGTTTTATGACGATTAAGTCTCTGTCGCGTTATTATTTACTAAATTACTATTTTTGGGGTGTTACAAGATTCAAAGATCTGGTTCTCATTTTGCTTTGGTTGATCTTGATAGCATTCTCTCTTGAGAAAGCCATTGTTAAGCAAGAGGTTCCCACACCTATTATTTCCAAGCCCAGGATCCCGACACTTCGCACCAATACGTAAAGAAAAAAGAGGATCTTTGCACGAAATTTGTGGTTTTTTGACTATTCATGTTGGTACCTGTTTAAAAACAAATTTTCTTTTGTGTTTGGGGATCCTTGCATGGGATAGAAAATTTATTTTTCTGACTAATGGTTAAGGCAATTTTTAGATAAATCCTGAATTCTTGATCCTCCTGCACTTTCAATAATCGTAAATAACTTATGACTATGTGCCATGATTGTTATGCGTTTGGTTTTCTTTGACATGTTCTAGAAGATCAGGATCCTTAGGCAGTTAAGCCTTGGGATATTTAGAGAATAGGTTTAGGTATATTTTCAGGATACCGGATCCTTAATGATTATATATAAATAACATCTTAGGTTTTTCTCAAACTTTGACTTAGAAAAATATAGTTTGGTTCTGATAAATGGTATGGAAGAGTACCGGTTACAAACATGTCATGACTTAGTCATTCAAATTTTGAATCTTCTTTTAATTGAAAATTAATAAGTAACACATACCTTTGTTGAGAACTAAGTCGGGTAGTTACACATACCAGATTGTGACATGGTGTCGAGAATATAACAACTGTAAGTTATCCCCTGTGTATAGTTATTAAATACGTCGTAGACTTAGTAATTGTACTTAAGGATCTTCATAAGTCTTCAATTTGTTTAAAGATCTTGAGTCAGCATATTGATGCTAAGTTCTTGGGTTAACACATAAGTGTTAAATGCTTGTGACAAGTTAAAGTCGTGGGCCAAGCCAGTATTTAGTTAGCATGAAAATGCTAAAAACCTTAGTTTAACATGTAAGTGTCAAATGCTCAGGAGAAACTTGAGGAATAACACGTATGTTATATCTGTAGGATCCAATATATAGCCAACAATGATGAAATTATCAGCCACTGTTACATGGACCGGTCGCACCACCTTGAACTATAATTGGATATCGTGCGCTCCAAGGGGGTGTATTAACCCAATACTTAGAAAGGCGAAAGCCGTTTAAACCTTCGAGGTATTTCAGGATACCCAAACTTAGGAGAGATGGTCAATCTCTATCTTGTATCAGGATCCTCAGGGATCCTTCCTACAAAACAAGAAACCTTGGTGAAGGTGGGTGTTAGACTGGCTAAAACCCCTTCGACGTTCAAGTTAGTACTTTGATAAAGGATAATAAAAATTAAAAATAATTATGGAAAGAAGACGTACCATTTTTGTTAGAATATAATTTCTAACTTACATAAAGTAGGTTTTGAGATGGATGGCGTTCCAGGATCTTGGCAGGATTTCTCCTTCCATAGTAGCCAACGAATATGCACCTTTTCCTGCTTCTGAATCAATCAAGTATGGGCCTTCCCATTTTGGTGCAAGATTTCCGTCATTGGGATTGGTAGTATTTTGGAATGCCTTCCTCAGTACTAAGTCACCTACTTGGAATCTTCTAATCCTTATGTTTTTGTTGTATGCTTTTGCTATCCTTTGCTGATAAGCTGCAATACGAACTTTGGCAAGATACCTGAGCTCATCCATAGTGTCGAGATCATGAGCAAGATCTTCGTTGTTGGTCACTAGAGTTTGAAGATTGGTTCTGGCAGAGTAGGGATAACCATCTCTGTAGGGATCATGGCTTCAGTTCCAAATACCAATGAGAATGGAGTTTAACCTGTTGCATTCTTTGTGGTTGTCCTATCTGCCCAAAGTACAAAAGGTAGCTCTTCGGCCCATCTTCCTTTCTTTGCTCCCAATCTTTTTTTGAGGTTGTTGATGATGATCTTGTTGCTGGATTCTGCCTGTCCATTGGCTTAAGGATGTATATGAGTGGAAGTTATCATTTTGATCCCCCAACTAGTACAGAAGTTGTTCTTTTGCCAATGAACTGAGATCCATTATCACATACTATCTCTGTCGGGATCCCAAATCTTGTGAAGATGTTGCGCTTGATGAAGGAGGTGACTTCTTTTTCTCTGACTTAGATGAATGCTTCAGCTTCAATCCATTTTGAGAAGTAGTCTGTCATTTCTAGCATAAATACTTTTCCTCCTGGTGCATTGGGAAGCTTGCCGACTATCCATTCTATATTTCATAAATGGGCATAGAGAGATGATTGGATATAAAGGTTCTGCTGGTTGGTGAAGTATGTTGTTGTGTCTTTGGCAAGCATCACATTTTTTAGAGTAAGTCATAGCATCTTTCCTCATGGTAGGCCAGTAGTATCCTGTCCTCAGGATCTTCGAGAATAACGCTCTGCCCCCAGTGTGATTACCACAGTCACCTTCATGTATGTCTTTCAGGACTTCATGTGCTTCAGGATCCTCCAAGCATCTTAAATATGGACATGCAATAGACTTTCTATACAAGACATTGTGCAATATTATAAAACGAGATATCCTCATGTGAAAAGACTTGTGATTTTTTTCATCACTTGGGATCTCACCATCCTGCAAATATTTTTTAATGGGTAGAATCCAGGATCCTTGACTAGGTTCAAGATCCTAAACATCTTTTTCTTCTTTTGTGTTGGATACTTCATTTTTCTTCTCAATTGATGGGCTCAGGATATGTATGATTAGTATTTTAATACCTTCAGGCATTTTATAAGCCGAAGCAAGGTTTGCTAAGGCATCGGCCTAAGTATTGTCTTCTTTAGGTACCTGTGTAATGTTAAAAAATTCGAATTCCATAGATAATTGCTTAACTATTCTGAGATATTTGGCTAACTTCTCACCTTTTACTGCATATGAGCCATTGAAATGGTTAGCAATTAACAATGAGCCTAAATATACCTGGAGATACCTTATTTGCATATCCTAAGCTAGTTGTAATCCTGCTATCAGCGTCTCATATTCTGTTTCATTATTCGTTGCTTGGAACTCACAACTTATGGATTGGGGTATTATGTCCCCTTGTGTTGATTTCAGTATGATACCTAGACCTGTTCCTCTTACATTTGATGCACCGTCAGTGAATAAGGTGTCACACCCCAACCGACGGCGGAAACGTTGGGGCGGAACATGTAGACTGTTCATAAGCACATGGTTGACTAAAATTTAATATATTAAAACGTTACATTTCCATTCACAATTTCCAAATACAACAATACAAGAATATTTGAAATACAAAACATACTCATTTGTTTCAATTAACTAGGTCCACAACCTAAGTGTAGCAACTTGATCAACTCAAACTTTTGTACCTAAAACATGATGAAAACGAGGTCAACTAAAATATTGGTAAGCATACATAGGTTTTGACTCTAAATAGCATCAAAGTGTTATGTGTAAACAAATCCATACAAGTCATGATTAACAAGGCATTTATGGGGAGTTACTATTGTGTAACTGTAACATCCCAAAAATAGTAAATAAGTAATTAATAATACGATAGGGATTTAAACGTCAAGAAACGAAAGAAAAATGGATGGGCTTGGGTTCGGCTCGAACGGGCCAAAGGAAGCCCAGGTATATAAAGGACAAGGACTGCCACAATTCATTTCATTTCACCATCTAGAGAGAGAAAGGGGAGCTCGGTTCTAGAGAGAGAAATTGACGGATCGACTCGGGAATTCAGGAGAACGTTGCTACTGTGCTCGTGATCATCTTCTCTGAATCATAACACCAATCCAGGTAAGCGTTCGATCATAATCTGAGTTTTTATGATTATTTTAGGATTTTCGGTTTTAGCTAAATAGGTGAATTTTTTATGGATGAAACTTGAAAATGAACAAAGATCTAGCATCTAGAATAAAAACCGAACGTTCTGATCAAGGAAAATTTAGATATTGACATGATCAGACCCGCATGCAAAAAGTTAGGGTTCTTACGCCTGAATCAGATCCTGCGTACTTATCAAGTACGCAGGAAGAAGGGTTCTGCGTACTTATCAAGTACGCATGAAGTAAAGTCTGCGTACTTACCAAGTGCGCATGAAGTAAAGTCTGCGTACATGTCAAGTACGCATGACCAAGGTCCTGCGCACATGCTAAGTGCGCAGGCATCAGAATGGTTAAGTAAAGTCAGTATGTTTAGAATGATTAAACCATTAGAGTCGAGATTAGGTCGGATGTGTATTTAACTACTCAATTCAGATCAGAAGTAACGTTGTTGGACTTTGTTTAGGACAACCCAGACTAGCTCATCAGGTGAGTTCTATGTGCCCCTTTCTATGTTATGTGCAAACCTTATTAAATATTTTTGGGCTGAAGTGTATACACTAAATGAATAAATACTATGAATGCCAATGTGATCATACGTGATACACAAATATATATAGAAAATGAATTATGAACAAAGAATGAAACGTATGTTTACAAAGTATGAATGAAAGAATGACAACATATGAATGAATGAAATCTTGCTTTATATAATATATACTGCATGTTATGAATATACGTGAATGTTATGGATGCTTCGATGCTAACGGCTACTACGGTAGACGGACGACCACGTGACTATCTTGCAACCGGGACAAAATTATTCCTTCATCAGCTAGGAAATAAAAAGGGGCATTAATGGACGGTCGAAGCAAATGCCATATCATATGTAGAACGGTTGCAAACATGGTAGCACGTGGGAAATGGATACCTTCGGGTAGACGGGCGAAAAGGACGGACTACGACGGTAGGACGGTTTACGACGGACGGCCGAAGGTTGGCCGGACGGTTTTAAGGCGGACGGTTTCTAGTACCGGACGAGTCAAAGGGCTACGACGGTAGCTTCATGGCGTATGTCTTTGTGACATACGTAGTAAAAGACGGGTTGATCACCCTTATGTGTATGACCAAATGAATGTTAAGGAAAAATAAAGGTGAATGCATATCAATGTAGTCACTCAAGAATGATGAAAGAAAAGTAAAAGTTAAGAATACGTATTTATGTTCTTTATATATAAACTTATGTATACTTTTGAAGAAATAATGTTTAAATCTAATCTTTTTAAACTAGAACTCACCAGCGTTAGCTGACTTTTAGTATACATTTCAGGTAACAAAGAAAAGGGTCGTGCGAAGGCGTGAAGGCTGCCCGGCTAGAGACTGACATTCCGATTTATGTTCTCTTTTGTTAAACAATGATGTATGTTTTAAATGCTGAGACTTCCGCTGTAATGTACTCAAACGTGAATGTTTTTGTTGTTAATTGAACGTGTTAAATTTAAAGTTCAGTATTAATGACTTTGTTTATGAGTAAATCCAACAAGTGAGGTTACCCGGTTTAAGGGGCCTTACAAGTTGGTATCAGAGTAATAGTTTGAGAGATTCAGACATCCCTAAATGTCTGGACTCAAGCTGATTATGGGACCAACGCACGGATGTCAGTCTGGGTAGCCAACGCCAACGCCAGCAAGGTAAGTAAGTACTAAGGATAATACACTTGGATAAGAATAGATACTCTAACCTAGAACTAATAGATGTCAATGTCACGACCAATTTGAAGAGTTTGGAACCCGAAAAGCAATGTAAATTTCTAATCACAAACCGGTCACTGTAATTAAAAATTTACCTTGTTCGTACTGTTCTAAGACTATGATCTGAGAGAATGACATTGATGTATACCCTTTATAACTATCAGGAAATCTAAAGACAATGGCAGGTGGAGGGAGAACAGAGGCGGTCGCACGGGCCGAGTCGGTAGGCCTCCACTGAATCCAAGACATCAAGAAGAAGAGGACGTGCACAAGGAAAGCACAGAGAGCGTGCACCAAACTAATGTCACCCCAACCGGGGGCGACCATCAAGGGTCTCTACAGTTGGAACCCGAGGTCAGAGATGCTATTGCCTGTGAGGTCGTGCTCACTTTAAAGAATGTATTGCCTGACTTGCTGTCTGAAGCATTAAAGAAAATTAAGGAAGATGATGAAGTAAACCATGAGGAAAAAGTATATGACAGTGATGGGGACGAAATAAAGATAGGATCAAGCAATAGGGGTTGCACCTATAAAGGTTTCAAGGACGGAGACCCACCCAAGTTTGATGGGAACAAGGATTCAGTGGCTACGTTCGAATGGATTGAGAGGATGAACGCTGTAATCAACATAAGCGAGTGTCGACCGGACCAGGCCGTTAAGTATGTTGCACATTCTTTCACCAATGAAGCACTAGGTTGGTGGAGAAACATTCAGAGAATAAAGTCGCCAAACGCTATTGCCAGAATGACATGGGAAGACTTGAAGAAACTGATAATCCAAAAGTTCTGCCCACAGAACGAGATTGATCGTGTGGAGAACGAGTTCCTGAACTTCAAGGCTGGCAACAAGACTCATCGCCAGTATACTTCGAGATTCAATGAGCTGACCCAACTGGTTCCACACTTAGTGGAGACTGAAGACCGTCTGATTAAGTACTATGTCAAGGGTTTGCCGCAAAGGGTCCGTGTCAATGTCAAAACTAACCTACCCTCGACCTTCGAGTCGGTAGTGAATCTTAGCGGAATCGTCTACGACGACTACGCCAATGAGGACCCGGCACCTGAGACACAAAAGAGAAAGTGGGAGAACCCGTCTAGGGGCACCGGGAAAAGGGATGCAGCAGCTGAAGTTAAGAGACCAAGGTCATATGAATATGAAACTTGTAAGAAGTGTGGAAAGCACCATCTTGGCGAGTGCCGAATCGGCACCATAATGTGTTATAAGTGCGGGAAGCCGGGGCACATCTCCCGAGAGTGTTTAAAGGATGTCAAGTGCCAGAGTTGTGGAAAATATGGACACCTGACTAGGGATTGCAGGAAAACCAGACAATCCGATTCGGGAAAGGAAAAGGAAGCTGAAAAGGAACAGCCAAGGGCTAGGACTCGAGCCTATGCCCTGACTGAGGAGGAAGCAAGGGGAAACCCTGATGTTGTATCAGGTACGTTTCTAGTAAATGATGAACATGCTACT
Organism: Smallanthus sonchifolius; assembly: GCA_023525975.1. Classification (NCBI taxonomy): domain Eukaryota; kingdom Viridiplantae; phylum Streptophyta; class Magnoliopsida; order Asterales; family Asteraceae; genus Smallanthus; species Smallanthus sonchifolius. The sequence continues at coordinate 24,035,339 of CM042046.1, read as the reverse complement.
ATCTTATTTGACTCTGGTGCTAGTAAAAGTTTTATATCAAATGCCTTTAGCCAAAAACTAGATTGCACTGTCAACACCATAGTAAAAGCCTTTAGCGTACAAACTGTCGTTGGTAAAAATTCGGTAGTATTCCAAGTAACCGATGATTGTATCATAGAAATAGAGGGCCATAAGTTCCCCTCTAGATTATTCCTTCTTACCTTAGGAGGATTTGATGTAGTACTGGGTATGGATTGGTTAGCTGCCAACGAAGCTCAAATCATATGTAAACGTAAGAGGATACACCTCAAGGCTCCTAGCGAAAGTCCAATTACGGTTTATGGGGATTGGAATTGCACAATGCCAGACGTCATTTCGATGATCAAGGCCGAAAGTTACATGAGGCGCGGTTGCGAAGCTTATCTGGCGTATGTTATTGACGATAGAATGAAAACGAAAGCACTCAAGAATGTACCCGTGGTGTGCAACTTTCCGGAAGTATTCCCTGAGGATCTACCTGGATTGCCACCCGATCGGGAAATAGAATTTCAGATTGACTTACTGCCAGGAGCTGAGCCCGTTGCCAAAGCCCCCTACTGATTGGCTCCGTCAGAAATGAAAGAATTGATGTCTCAACTACAGGAATTAACAGAAAAAGGATTTATTAGACCGAGCATTTCATCATGGGGCGCTCCGGTACTATTCGTAAAGAAGAAAGACGGCAGCATGCGCATGTGCATTGACTACCGCGAACTGAACAAGAAGACAGTAAAGAACAAATACCCACTGCCTAGAATAGATGACCTTTTTGATCAACTGTAAGGTGCGAGTTGGTTCTCAAAGATCGATCTTAGGTCGGGTTACCATCAGTTGAAAGTAAGAGAGAAAGACGTACCAAAAACCGCGTTTCGCACGCGTTATGGGCATTATGAGTTTCTCGTGATGTCCTTCGGATTGACCAACGCACCAGCAGCGTTCATGGATTTGATGAATAGAGTATGTCGACCAATGTTGGATCGATCGGTGATAGTTTTTATAGACGACATACTGGTATATTCGAAAAGCGAGGGTGATCACCACTGTCACCTAAGAGAGGTTCTGGAGGTGCTAAAGCAGGAAAAGTTGTACGCAAAATTCTCCAAATGCGCGTTCTGGCTTAGGGAAGTCCAATTCCTAGGTCATGTAATAAACCCAAATGGCATTATGGTGGATCCTGCAAAGATCGAGACAGTAAAGGAATGGAACATCCCAAAGACACCAACAAAGATACGAAGCTTCCTGGGATTGGCAGGCTACTATCGAAGGTTCATTCAAGATTTTTCATGAATAGCCTTGCCACTAACTAAGTTGACACGGAAGGAAGTGAAATATGAATGGGGTCCAACCCAAAACAACGCGTTTGAGGAACTTAAGTCACGATTAACCCAAGCTACAGTCTTGGCACTACCTGAGGGAAATGAAGACTTAGTAGTCTACTCTGATGCTTCGGGTCAGGGTTTAGGTTGCGTACTTATGCAACGAGGAAAGGTAATTGCCTACGCCTCGTGACAACTAAAGATTCACGAGGTTAACTACCCAACACACGATCTAGAGTTAGCGGCAGTAGTTTTCGCATTGAAAATATGGAGGCACTATCTGTATGGAGTTAAATGCACCATTTACTCCGATCACAAAAGCCTGAAGTACTTTTTCGGGCAAAAGGAATTAAACATGAGGCAAAGGAGGTGGTTAGAGCTACTGAAGGACTATGACTGTGAGATATTGTACCATCCAGGCAAAGCAAACGTGGTGGCTGACGCTTTAAGCAGAAAGGAAGAATCGGAACCTATACAGATCAAAGAGTGTCAGCTGATTATAACACCAGATTTGATGAGTGAAATATCAAAGGCACAAGACGAAGCGCTATTAGAAGGAAATATAAAACGAGAAAGAATAGTAGGACAACAAGGGAATTTGGATGCAAATGCATACGGTGTACAAACTAGGTTTGGCCGAATGTGGATACCTAAGATTGGCGAGCTTAGAACCAAAATACTCGATGAGGCCCATAAGTCTCGCTATTCTATCCACCCCAGGACAAACAAAATGTATCAAGACTTGAAGAAGGAGTACTGGTGGCCTGGCATGAAGAATTATGTGACAGAGTACGTGAGCAAGTGCCTAATGTGTTCTCTAGTTAAGGCCGAGCACCAGAAACCTTGCGGTAAAATGCAACCTTTACCAATACCGGAATGGAAGTGGGAGGAGATCACGATGGACTTCATTACCAAGCTACCACGAACAGCTAAAGGCAATGATACCATTTGGGTGATCGTCGACCGTTTGACGAAAAGTGCTCACTTCTTGCCAATACGTGAGACTTCTTCGTCAGAAAGACTAGCAGGAGTATTTATCAAGGAAATTGTAAGCAGACATGGTATGCCGCTGTCGATTGTGTCCGACAGGGATACTAGATTTACATCAAGGTTTTGGAAGAAATTCAATGAAGCGATGGGCACTAGATTGAACATCAGCACCGCTTACCACCCCCAAACCGATGGACAATCGGAAAGGACCATTCAGACCTTGGAGGACATGCTCCGGGCCTGTATCATTGACTTCGGTGGGAGCTGGGACAACCATCTACCATTGGCAGAATTTTCATATAACAACAGCTATCACTCGACTATTGGCATGCCGCCATTTGAAATGTTGTATGGGAGGAAATGTAGGACCCCGGTTTATTGGGGGGAAATTGGACAGAAGGATTTTGCAAGCCTCGAAGTGGTCAAGGCTACTTCTGAGAAATTTGATCAAATCAAGGCTCGAATGAAAGCTGCAAAAGACAGGCAGAAATCATATGTAGATAAGAGAAGAAGGGAGTTAGAGTTCCAAGTCGGGGACATGGTACTGTTAAAGGTATCACCATGGAAAGGAATCATTCGATTCAGAAAACGTGGCAAACTAAGTCCAAGGTTTGTCGGACCTTTTAAGATCTTAGCGAGAGTGGGTCAAGTTGCTTACAGACTCGACCTACCCGATGCGCTTAGCGAAATACACCCTACGTTCCACGTGTCGCACTTACGCAAGTGTCTAGCTGATGACACGGCTCACATACCTTACGATGAGATCGAGGTGGATAACAGTCTGAATTATGTCGAGGAACCAATAGCCATTCTTGACCGATTTGAGAAGAGACTACGCAATAAGTCAATCCCATTGGTCAAAGTTCAATGGAAGCACAGAAGGGGATCAGAAGCTACATGGGAGAAAGAAGAAGAGATGCGGGAAATATACCCTCAATTATTTAACGTATAAGCAATTTCGAGGACGAAACCTCTTTAAGGAGGGTAGACTTGTAACATCCCAAAAATAGTAAATAAGTAATTAATAATACGATAGGGATTTAAACGTCAAGAAACGAAAGAAAAATGGATGGGCTTGGGTTCGGCTCGAACGGGCCAAAGGAAGCCCAGGTATATTAAGGACAAGGGCTGCCACAATTCATTTCATTTAACCATCTAGAGAGAGAAAGGGGAGCTCGGTTCTAGAGAGAGAAAGTGACGGATCAACTCGGGAATTCAGGAGAACGTTGCTACTGTGCTCGTGATCATCTTCTCTGAATCATAACTCCAATCCAGGTAAGCGTTCGATCATAATCTGAGTTTTTATGATTATTTTAGGATTTTCGGTTTTAGCTAAATAGGTGAAGTTTTTATGGATGAAATTTGAAAATGAACAAATATCTAGCATCTAGAATAAAAACCGAACGTTCTGATCAAGGAAAATTTAGATATTGACATGATCAGACCCGCATGCAAAAAGTTAGGGTTCTTACGCATGAATCAGATCCTGCGTACTTATCAAGTACGCAGGAAGAAGGGTTCTGCGTACTTATCAAGTACGCATGAAGTAAAGTCTGCGTACTTACCAAGTGCGCATGAAGTAAAGTCTGCATACTTGTCAAGTACGCATGACCAAGGTCTTGCGCACTTGCTAAGTGCGCATGCATCAGAATGGTTAAGTAAAGTCAGTATGTTTAGAATGATTAAACCGTTAGAGTCGAGATTAGGTCTGATGTGTATTTAACTACTCAATTCAGATCAGAAGTGACGTTGTTGGACTTTGTTTAGGACAACCCAGACTAGCTCATCAGGTGAGTTCTATGTGCCCCTTTGTATGTTATGTGCAAACCTTATTAAATGTTTTTGGGCTGAAGTGTATACACTAAATGAATAAATACTATGAATGCCAATGTGATCATACGTGATATACAAATATATATATATATATGAAAATGAATTATGAACAAAGAATGAAACGTATGTTTACAAAGTATGAATGAAAGAATGACAACATATGAATGAATGAAATCTTGCTTTATATAATATATACTGCATGTTATGAATATACGTGAATGTTATGGACGCTTCGATGCTAACGGCTACTACGGTAGACGGACGACCACGTGACTATCTTGCAACCGGGACAAAAATATTCCTTTATCAGCTAGGAATTAAAAAGGGGCATTAATGGACGGTCGAAGCAAATGCCAAATCATATGTAGAACGGTTGCAAACATGGTAGCACGTGGGAAACAGATACCTTCGGGTAGACGGGCGAAAAGGACGGTAGGACGGTTTAAGACGGACGGCCGAAGGTTGGCCGGACGGTTTTAAGGCGGACGGTTTCTAGGACCGGACGAGTCAAAGGGCTACGACGGTAGCTTCATGGCGTATGTCTTTGTGACATACGTAGTAAAAGACGGGTTGATCACCCTTATGTGTATAACCAAATGAATGTTAAGGAAAAATAAAGGTGAATGCATATCAATGTAGTCACTCAAGAATGATGAAAGAAAAGTAAAAGTTAAGAATACGTATTTATGTTCTTTATATATAAACTTATGTATACTTTTGAAGAAATAATGTTTATATATAATCTTTTTAAACTAGAACTCACCAGCGTTAGCTGACTTTTAGTATACATTTCAGGTAACAAAGAAAAGGGTCGTGCGAAGGCGTGAAGGCTGCCCGGCTAGAGACTGACATTCCAATTTATGTTTTCTTTTGTTAAACAATGATGTATGTTTTAAATGTTGAGACTTCCGCTGTAATGTACTCAAACGTGAATGTTTTTGTTGTTAATTGAACGTGTTAAATTTAAAGTTCAGTATTAATGACTTTGTTTATGAGTAAATCCAACAAGTGAGGTTACCCGGGATAAGAGGGCCTTACAAGTTGGTATCAGAGCAATAGTTTGAGAGATTCAGATATCCCTAAATGTCTGGACTCAAGCTGATTATGGGACCAACGCACGGATGTCAGTCTGGGTAGCCAACGCCAGCACGGTAAAGAAGTACTAAGGTTAATACACTTGGATAAGAATAGATACTCAAACCGAGAACCAATAGATGTCAATGTCACGACCAATTTGAAGAGTTTGGAATCCGAAAGGCAATGCAAATTTCTAATCACAAACCGGTCACTGTAATTAAAAATTTACCTTGTTCGTACTGTTCTAAGACTATGATATGAGAAAATGATATTGATGTATTCCCTTTATGACCATCAGGAAACTAAGAACTATGGCTGGAGGAGGAAGAATAGGACGCCGAGGCGGTCGCGCTGGCCGAGTCGGTAGGCCTCCACTGAATCCAAGACATCAAGAAGAAGAGGATGTGCACACAGAAAGCACAGAGAGCGTGCACCAAACTAATGTCACCCCAACTGGCGGCGACCATCAAGTGTTTCTACAGTTGGAGCCCGATGTCAGAGATGCTATTGCCCGTGAGGTCATGCTCACTTTAAAGAATGTATTGCCTGACTTGCTGTCTGAAGCATTAAAGAAAATTAAGGAAGATGATGAAGTAAACCATGAGGAAAAAGTATATGACAGTGATGGGGATGAAATAAATATGGGATCAAGCAATAGGGGGGGTGCACTTATAAAGGTTTCAAGGACGGAGACCCACCCAAGTTTGATGGGAACAAGGATGCAGTGGCTACGTTCGAATGGATTGAGAGGATGAACGTTGTAATCAACATAAGCGAGTGTCGACCGGACCAGGCCGTTAAGTATGTTGCACATTCTTTCACTAATGAAGCACTAGGTTGGTGGAGAAACATTCAGAAAATAAAGTCGCCAAACGCTATTGCCAGAATGACATGGGAAGACTTGAAGAAGCTGATAATCCAAAAGTTCTGCCCACAGAACGAGATTGATCGTGTGGAGAACGAGTTCCTGAACTTCAAGGCTGGCAACAAGACTCATCGCCAGTGTACTTCGAGATTCAATGAGCTGGCCCAACTGGTACCACACTTAGTGGAGACTGAAGACCGTCTGATTAAGTACTATGTCAAGGGTTTGCCGCAAAGGGTCCATGTCCATGTCAAAACTAACCTACCCTCGACCTTCGAGTCGGTAGTGAATCTGAGCGGAATCGTCTACGACGACTACGCCAATGAGGACCCGACACCTGAGACACAAAAGAGAAAGTGGGAGAACCCGTCTAGGGGCACCGGGAAAGGGAATGCAGCAGCTGAAATTAATGAAAGAATGACAACATATGAATGAATGAAATCTTGCTTTATATAATATATACTGCATGTTATGAATATACGTGAATGTTATGGACGCTTCGATGCTAACGGCTACTACGGTAGACGGACGACCACGTGACTATCTTGCAACCGGGACAAAAATATTCCTTCATCAGCTAGGAAATAAAAAGGGGCATTAATGGACGGTCGAAGTAAATGCCAAATCATATGTAGAACGGTTTCAAACATGGTAGCACGTGGGAAACGGATACCTTCGGGTAGACGGGCGAAAAGGACGGACTACGACGGTAGGACGGTTTACGACGGACGGCCGAAGGTTGGCCAAAGGTTGGCCGAACGGTTTTAAGGCGGACGGTTTCTAGTACCGGACGAGTCAAAGGGCTACGACGGTAGCTTCATGGCGTATGTCTTTGTGACATACGTAGTAAAAGACGGGTTGATCACCCTTATGTGTATGACCAAATGAATGTTAAGGAAAAATAAAGGTGAATGCATATCAATGTAGTCACTCAAGAATGATGAAAGAAAAGTAAAAGTTAAGAATACGTATTTATGTTCTTTATATATAAACTTATGTATACTTTTGAAGAAATAATGTTTATATCTAATCTTTTTAAACTAGAACTCACCAGCGTTAGCTGACTTTTAGTATACATTTCAGGTAACAAAGAAAAGGGTCGTGCGAAGGCGTGAAGGCTGCCCGGCTAGAGACTGACATTCCGATTTATGTTCTCTTTTGTTAAACAATGATGTATGTTTTAAATGCTGAGACTTCCGCTGTAATGTACTCAAACATGAATGTTTTTGTTGTTAATTGAACGTGTTAAATTTAAAGTTCAGTATTAATGACTTTGTTTATGAGTAAATCCAACAAGTGAGGTTACCCGGGATAAGGGGCCTTACAGTAACCAAGTAGTACAATCAAAACTTTGTAACTTGCATGCAAAACAAAGTGTGTTGTCAGTAACAATCACCCTACCTGGGTGGGTTTGTCAGACTCAATAGATCTATCATTGTTAACCGTCGGCTTGAATAGTTAATGATTGTACATGTAATTTCACACAAAGTAGTAAACACACCTAGTACTCAAACATAAAGCTCAAATTGCACACAAATTGTAAAGTGGATTTGTATTGTGTAGTTTGTGTAAATCATTGTAATTGTTCATGTTTCACCCCAAAAATGTAAAACAGTCTAGGTAGCAAAGTGTTCCTTATAATTTACAACGTTAACCTAGAGCGTAATATATATATATGAATCTAGATTAATAATTTGCACAATAGTCTAAACCAAGCCTAGGGTATTATGTAAAGGAATGTGTAGGTGACTGTGGTTTATGTTTGAATAAGGGTTTTATAAAATAAAGAGTTGAAATGAATGGTTTTAAAACAATAAATTTAGAGTTTGAGTTTGAATAACTAAATAAATCAATTAGTTGATATTTATTTATTTAGCTAGAAAATAGCGTGGGAATTATTTAAATAAATAATTTTTATTTTATTTATTTATTTATAAAGTTGCGTAAATAATATTGATACATAAAATTAATATGAACTATGTATTTAATCCTAAGCGGGTTGTACTACGATGACTAACTTAGATGAAATAAATAAATTCTTTTTATTTATTCATTATTAAAATAGTATGTCCTAAAAATAAAATATAGGAAGTGACATTATGTATATTAATATATACTTAGGAAGGTTAAATTTGTTTGAATGAAATTTAAACCTTATTATTTGCATGTACTAAATGAAATGGTTTATAAAATTTCTTTATGAAATTATTTAAATGATAATGTATTTTATTTTATAAAAGTTTTGTCACCATTCTTATAAAATATGTAATATGTCGACTTTAATTAAAAACCGATAGTTTTAGAAAAAAAGTGTCGATTTCTCCTTAATTTATTTTTTTTTATTGTAAATGAGGCCTTATAATCTTTTAAATTTTAAATACTAGATCTTAATTAGAACTAGTTCTAAATGATAAGAGGTTTTATAGATAATTTTTTCATAAACTCAGTGGGGCCTCAACAGTGTTTAAAAAAATAAAGAGCGCCACCCGGTTCGAACCCGGGTCTGTAATGTTAATGTACCTTACCACCAGACCAGGGGGCCGACCCACGTTACTAAACCGGTTTAAAACTGATTTAATCTGAAGTGGAAGGGAGCCCGGGTCTGGGTCTAAGGGACGCAAAAAAAAAACTCGCTGATTGTGGGTTTCGAACCCACGCCATCTAGCCTAGCGGTGCAGTGGCTTACCGGCTGGGCTAGATGGTTTCGCTGGTCGTATAAGGATTCGAATTTTATTAATATGCTAACTGAATCAAAGCCCCAAATCGAATTGGCGTTATTTAGAACATGAACCCTAGGTTCAATTTTGGTCCGATTGATTCTGTCTTTTCCAATAGGTATGGGGCTATTGGAGAGCATTAAAAAACGATTCAAAAGACACAAAACTTACGTGATTTGGTGCAGAATTGAGGGTGTTCGGATGAAACACATTCCGACTGCTCGTGCTACTCGACAGGGTTCCAGACGTGAAATGCGGGTCGTGCGAGTATTCGGAGAGGTTGGGTGAGAGTATGCGAAGGTGTGGAGTGATTTTTTACACTTTAATTTCATTTTAAAAACTCCAATTGATTCGGGTTTGATGGAGGGTGCTGCCAACGGTGATTACGCGTAAATCCGATTGTATGAGAGTGAATCTGGGGTTCGAATACATAGGAGGATCATCCGTGCGTGATTTGCGGAAATTAACGCGTCTTAATTCTGTGATTTGAAACCAATCTACACCTGGTTTGACTCTAAGAAGTCAAACCTGCTTTGAATTGGTTTAATTCTGTGATTGACCGTGAAATTGATTAAATTGTTATGTTACATATGCTGTAAGTTGCTCGATAATCATCCTGGTAACCAAGGCAAGTTCAGATCCATCGGGTTGGGTTGGTTTAGCCATTGAATTTTCAAACAATCGAATTGTTTGACTTCTACAAGTCAAAATAGATCAATTTAGGATGGATGGGGTCAAGGATCAAGGTTGAAGGTTCGATTTGAGGGTTCAAGTTCAAAGGTGGGGTTCAAAGTTGATTCCATGGGGTTCATGACTAGCTTTTATTTCCTTTATTTATATCATTTGCAAAAGTCTAATTTAATATCTATTTAATTATAAATATTTTATAAACAAAAGTTTTCCATTTTTATAAAATAACAAATTGTGTAAATGAATTATTTAATAACTAAATGTATATGCACATATTTATTCATAATACATTTATGTAAATAAAATGTATTTACATAATTAACGCTTTAAAAGATTTATTTGATTTGAGTAGAATCATATATATATATATATATAAAATATATATATATATATATATATATCCATCTATATAAATATTCATGCTATGATATGTATTTAATAGAAAGAAATGTGTATAATGTGCAAAGTTGAAAACTTAAATTGATATGTGTCAAGATGGTGATTAACGTGACATATTAAGTGGAACCGGTATGGAATTGAAATGGATTGTGAAATGAACTAAAAATTAAGCTGGAAAATCATGGATGTTACATAAAGTCCACGTATCCTTGGATTCTTCCAATTGTTGAACTTCAAGGTCTGCTCATGTTGAATGTCACTACTGAAATCAGCCACAAAGTCCGCAAGTGCCTGAGATTTTATTGTTGTTCTAGGTTCATATATGAGGTCATAGGCGCTGAGCTTGACTGACCACTTAGCCATCCTTCCTGACATCTCTGGCTTTCTCAAGACACACTTAATAGGATAGTTAGTTTTAACATGAATAGCATGAGTTTCAAAATAATGTTTTAGTTGATGCCATTATTAAAGCTAATATTAACTTTTCTAAATGAGAGTACCTGGTTTCTGCCGCGAGTAGGCTTTTACTTACATAGTATACTGGATGCTGCTGGCCTTCATGATCCTTGACTAGGACGGCACTTACAGAATTACCGGATACCGCCAAGTATAGGGATAATGGTTCGACATCTTCTGGTTTCATCAATAGAGGAGCTGATGACAAATATTCCTTTAATGATTGGAGTACTTGTTCATGCTTCTCTTCCCATTCAAATCACTTGTTCTTCTTTAGGATGTTGTAGAACTCTTTGCACCTTTCTGAGGATCTTGATATGAACCAGTTGAGTGTTGCTACTCTGCCGGTTAGCCTCTGGACATCCTTGGTGTTTGCTGGGGATTTCAGATTGATGATAGCTTTGATTTGCTTAGGACTAGCTTCTATTCCTCTTTTGATTACCATATAGCCCAAGAACTTTCCTGCTCCCACTTCGAAGTGGCATTTGGAACGATTCAACTTCATGTTATATTGGTCTAGGATATTGAATGCGTCTCTGAGATCCCGGAGATGATCCTCAGCTTTCTTTGATTTTACCACCATGTCATCTATGTAGACCTCCATGGTTTCCCCTAGTTTCTCTTTGAACATCATGTTCACCAGCCTTTAGTATGTAGCACATGCATTTTTCAAACCAAAAGGCATAGCAATATAACAATAAATACCTGTTGTAGTCATGAAGGCAGTATTCTCCTAATCCGAAGGTTCCATCTTGATCTGTTGGAATCTTGATGAAGCATCCATGAATGTCAGCACTTTGTGGCCTGTTGTAGCGTCAACCATTGAGTCTATGTGTGGTAGTAGAAAAGGATCTTTGGGACAAGCTTTGTTCAAGTCAGCGAAGTCTACACAGACTCTCCATTTCCCATTCTTCTTCTAGACCACCACCACATTAGCTAGCCACCTTGGGAATTTTACTTCCGTTATCATTCCTGCTTTCAGTAGTCTCTCGACCTCTTCCTGGATAATTGCATTCCATAAACTTTCTCCTCTTTTGGTGTATTGGCCTGAAACTATTATCAACACCCAATTTATGCGTAATAATATATTTAGAGATACCTGTCATGTCTTCATGTTTCCAGGCGAAGGTTGAAGTTCTGCTTTTTAGTAACTCTATAAGATTCTGCTCAATATCCTTGGGGATATTGGTTCCAACAAGCACCTTGACGTCAGGATCCTCCATACTTAGGGATACTTCTTTAACATCTTGCTATTTCGTTTCCAGTACGTCTCGGGCTTGTTTCTTTAATTGCTATGCTTGCCTAGTCTTGGTAGAGGCTTTCATCGAAGAAGTGTAGCAATCCTTTGCGTCTTGTTGATCACTGTTGATCTTCACTACCCCCAAGGGGTTGGCATCTTGACACATTGATGGTATGTTGAGGGCACTGCCTTCATATCGTGTATCCAAGGCCTCCTTAAAATGATATTACAGCAAGACAAAGAATCTATTATGCAAAACTTTTGTATAGTATTTACCCCTTCGATATATATCGGTAGCTTTGTCTCTCCGACTATATTTTTGACTTCTCCGCTGAATCCTACCAGTACCGCAGAATTGGAGATAATTTTGGAATCCGGGATCCCCATTCTTTTCAGGACTTCATGCTGAATGATGTTCACCGAGCTTCCTCCGTATATGTTATCCTTCAGATGAAGTGATTAGCAATACATAGAGTGATCACTAGTCCATCATGATGAGGATCCTGATCGTTATCTCTGTCATCTTCATCAAAAGAGATCACCTTTTCTTCAGTCAAGCTGGAGGTTCTGATAGGCTTGTCCCCTTTTTCTGTCTTTGCTTCTTTAGCATTTATTTTTGCTGCAGAGTAAGAAGTGCCATGAATGTCAGATCCACCGGATATAAAACATATTACCTTGGCATCTGGCGGCGAGGATTTTGCTCTTTGCGAGATCCTGTCATGATCCTTAGTCTTGTTTTTTTCCTTGCCTAGGAATTCTTTGAGATATCCCTTGCTTAAGAGATAGCTTATTTCTTTGCGCAGAGCAATACAATCTTCGGTCTCATGGCCAAAATCCTCATGGAAAGCACACCATTTGGACTTGTCCTTCCATCCGGTATTCTTCTCGAATTTACGGTGTGACACCCAACATTTTAGGTCAAAAGCCATATTCATTTTAGCATGTTCATGTGTCATAGTTCAAGGATCATTATTTTGACTAAGTGTTGTCATGAGTCTAGCGTAGAAACACAAGTTACATTTTAGTAATTATGAGAATTACTAAGTCATGAACACCTATTACTCGTAGTGTACGATCATTGGTGATCATGAAATAATATATAAGTAAAGTCTAGAAACACGTTTTGATATAAATATATATATATTGGTGATAATAATCCATATGGATTGATACGAAAATAATTAATTCACACAGTCCATGATTTATCTTTATAATTGGACATGAATAAAAGTAGTTAATATATTAACTATGACGGGATTCACTAGCAGATTATTAAAGCTATTCAAACTACACAAAATATAGAACGTCTTAATAATTAAAAATAATGAATCGGGTATTAATTTAGGGTAGTATACCGCGTCTAAATCAAATCTTTCTTTGCTTCACGACATCACCAAACCAACCACATCGCCATCATTTTGTTTAGTTCAACACTCCACTCATCACATCACGTCTTCATATTTATGATTGAGATTATAACCAAATGAACACTCCAACTCCATGTAAGACACTAACCTACCACAAGATTGTTACTCCACTAATCTCTATTTCACACTTTCTCTCTAGGCTCACTCAAACCACACACACTCTTTTATTGCTTGAGTATTCCCCTAGAAATCAAGATGAATTCATCCCCATTTGGTGTTTCAAGAAGCATACAAGAGTTATTCTTGAGGAGATCTAGCTAGAAACCGAAGCTCACACATCTTCCACTCTCTAGAAACCGCCACCCTCCACTTCTTTGGGGTGTAATCTCCTACGAACTCTTTCATTTCTCTAGATCCTAGTTGGATGTGCATATGTTCACCTAAAAATGATAAGTTTTCATAAAAATGTCTAACTAAATGATCTAGCACAAAATATGGACTAGTTTGAGTCTAATATATGCAATATATGTGTAACATGTCGTTTACATGAATGTATATATGTATATGTTTTTGATTCATGAAAACTTTCTCGGTTATAAATGATTACAAATATTAGTGGAGTTTGATACTTGTAAGGTTCGTATTCTTGAGGATCTTCAATTAACGATTTCAACAGCGTGTTGAATCTGGTGGAAACCGACTCGACACGTGACTTGTAGATATAATCTTAGAGGACGAGACACAATTCAACAATCAAACGGTTCGGATATTGATATGAAAATTGAATACACAATACAATCGGTCAACAACTCGTCTTACCTGTCTCTCTCGTCCAACCTGAATACTGTTACAAACACATCTATTTATACTAAAACAGAAAGTATTCGTTGGGCCTGGGCCTGGACCGCATACTTCAAGTATGCGGCCGCATACTTCAAGTATGCTGCCCGGACCGCATACTTCAAGTATGCTGCACGGACCGCATACTTCAAGTATGCTGCAGGGACCGCATACTTCAAGTATGCTGCATGACCGCATACTTCAAGTATGCTACTGACACTGAAGTATGCTGCCACATGAAGTATGCTGCTGGCCATGAAGTATGCTGTCAGATGAAGTATGGTGCTGCATAATTTCTTGCTTCTTCCAATCTTCATCTTCGGAACTTCTGAACAACTCGGCGATTCTTTGATTGCGCCAGCCTATTATATTTTTGGTCCTTACAATCTCCCCCTAGGCTGATGCATTTAAAGAAGTCTTCAAATTTCAAAATTGAATGAATGATCACCGCCTCTTGTAATAACTTCTTTCCCATAGCCATTCCCAAAACCTTCACGAATGACTTTGCGGTTGTTGAGGCTGTTGTTTTGTTCACATGCTTTCGTTCTTTTCTTTGGAGTTTGATCCACCCAGAGATCATTGTCAGCATCATTAGAATCATCATTTTGTTGAGAATAGTTGTTAGGAGGAGGATTCCTAATACCTTTTCTCTTTTGCAATCACTTTTATGATGTTTGTTGATCGGTACTTTCTCTCTATCACTTTCAGTTTCTAAACAGTCAACATCTTCTTGTGCTTTTCGGCGTTGATGACACTTGGTGCAACAGTTTGATCTGTTCTTCATCATCCCTTGGATAAGGAATGTTATCTTGTTTCTCCTGAAATTTCACTCAAATACATGTATGTGCAAAATGCATGTATACTCAAACTTATAAAATTATGAAACTTTCAAATTTTCAATAAAACCTCATTTGTTTATAAAGTCTCTTTTTCATGATTATTGAATCAAAACAAGAACGATCAATTTTGATACTTACGAAATACACACAAAAATAAAAATAAAATAACTTCAACTAAGCTAAAAACACAAAATCTTTTTGTTCTTTTCAATATATCGGACTGCCTTGAAACAATAGAACACAATAATTTTGAGAGAAACTCTGTTATGGGATCATATCAATCTAGGGCTGACTAAAGTATACTTATCAGCCGCTCATTTTATCAGACAGGTCTTGGTGATTGTCAATATATAGTATCCTTCTAAACTTAAGCCTTTTTACTTTAATTGACAAGCAAGTAGTGCATGAATTTAACTATTTCTATGTAATAGTTATTCAAGACTTAGTGGGTCCCACACTCACATCTTAGAAACCTGCATATATTTTGGTGTGAATTAGATGAGTTTTCGATGAACTAAATGGACCCCACAACTTATCTGATAAGCCTTCCCTTCCTCGTGATCTTTTGAGCACTTAAAGATAGCTAAATGAGCATAACTAGAACGGGTCAATGGACTGTTCAGGAAATCTCTGACAAATTTGATTACAAACATAGCACGACGGACTTACATGTTCACAAACAGTAAATGCTCAGGGTCATTGCACTACAGGCTTACATGCCTTGATAAGAGATTCCTTCCCAGACCCACATTCCCAAAGAGAAAAATATTTACAAGTATACTAATATGTACGTCTTTTGACATATCTTTTTGAATTTTCCTATAGCACGACATTAACATTGCGTGCGTGTCTTTTTACTCACAGTTTTGTTTTGCACTTTCATTTAGTATCTATTCACCTAATGCATGTCATTGCATGTATCTATATACATATATATATATATATGGACTTGTATCAAGTCAGCTCGCAACCCCTTTGTGAAGGGTCTCGGCTCGTGCAATCCAGAGATAGTATGTTCATCCATAGTTCATCAACCTTTATGTGTAAGTGTTCAATTATTAACAGGAAATTAATATTCTACCAATCTATGATATGTTCCCCACTAAAGTAATGATCTTTATGTTTAAGTGAAACACTATCATGCTATCCTTTCAGTTTTAGCAGAGCCTATCAACATATCACCCTAAGATCCTGATCTTTTCAACTTCAGGCCTTACATAAGATGATCGAACCTCTAGTTCCCACTAGACAGAGTTCTCAGGTTTTCTCAATAGAACGACTTATTTAAGAACCATAATCTTTTTTTTGTATTTTTCTGATTTTTATTTAAAGATGAAACTAAAAACTTAAACCGAAAATCTTTTTGGCGTTTTTAGGAAATTTCTCCCCAAAAACTTTTGCTTTTATACAACTAATAAGCAAAACAAAATTTGTATCCTAAGAAAAATATTTTTGGTGACCGAACTTGTGACTCGTTAATTGAAGCAGAACATTTTGAAACACAGAACCAGAAAAGTGAATCTGGTCAGATTAAAGGATTTTGTAAAAACATCATAAATGTCATCCTCAAAGCATAGAGTACCATTAGTGACCATAGCTTTCAAGTTGATCTTACCTCATTTATTTCATGCAAAGGAAACATACCCTCCATCAAAGTGTTTGATATCATGTCATAGAGAGATGTCCCGCATTATGTGCCCACTATCAACGTACCATAGGTTGTTGAAAGTCCACCTTGGCTGTTCCTGCATGATTCAA
This sequence comes from Smallanthus sonchifolius, assembly GCA_023525975.1. Lineage (NCBI taxonomy): Eukaryota > Viridiplantae > Streptophyta > Magnoliopsida > Asterales > Asteraceae > Smallanthus > Smallanthus sonchifolius. Next base: position 24,018,934 of record CM042046.1, on the reverse strand, counting down.
GCAAGTTAGTTAGACAGAGGTACCCAAGCCATAGTGGTCCTAGGTACGGTCAAAGCATCAAAGTAAGATACTTCTTGTAAACACATATCCTTATCATTCTCTAACACTGGTGATTCAACTGCTTTTTATTTAGTTTTCCAAATTGGTGTGGGTTTAACAAACTTTTTGGTTGCTTGAGGAGTACCAACTTTAGGTTTTTCTTCCTCTTTAGGTTTTTTACATTGCTTGTTTTCACGAAAAACCTTTTGTTTGTTCTTAGCGGCATTCCAATCACCATCAGAAGACTTAACTTTGGGATGCTTATTCTTCATTGCCTTAAGTTTTTCAACCTTCATTGGCTTAGAATAATGTTTTTTGCTTGGTGTAGCCCTCTGATTTTGCAAATAATAGGGCTTATAAGGACGATGTGTGCAGTTTCTTGCAATGTGACAAGCTTTACCACATGTGTAGCATGTCCGTTTCCTAGTATACAGAGCAAAGCTTGATCTGTCGAACCATGATGATGACTGTTGAAGAGAGCCTATGAAGTAACCTGCATTTTCACAGTTTCTAGAAAACCTTCTATCATGTAACATTTCTGATTTTTAGTATCCGTATTTTCAATTCAATGTAATGCATTTCAAACTCAATTCTAGTGCACTGTTTTATTCCTTTTCGTACCATCAATTTAATACTATATTTCAATGCAAACCCGCAAATTCACTCGATTTTATCCTATTAAACAATACATAAGTATCTAATTATACAAATATGGCAAAAGACTAAAGTTACAAGGTCTAATGTTGAAAAGTAGCAAGAAACTCTAATAGGCATGGTCGTGCCTCGTTCTGGCACGGTCGCGCGGAGTGCTTTGGCACGGTCGCGCGACCTGCTTTGGAACGATCGGCCCTGGTGCCTTAGCACGGTCGCGCCTCGTTTGGGCACGCTTGCGCCTAGTACCAGTCGAAACGTAAATATAGTTTTAATCACCCGATCGTTGAGTTCCATAACCGATTTACACTTCATTACCATTAATGAAAGCAATGACATTTTCAATTACAACAAACGTCTCAGTTTAATTCCATCAGATTCAAAATTCTCTCAAGCATTTCAAAGAAAACACAAAACCTCCTTGCGATCCGAATTCTCTCAATCAAGCAGCAGAGTCACGCTACTCGATTCTCCCTAAAGCTCCTGGACTCTCTGGTTTAGCCGGAATCGCAGCAGAAGACGCCGGAAGCCACTCTCGTCGTCGCCGGAACTCATTTCTATCGAACGCTATCCATCCATCGTCCCTCCGGGTAATTGAAATCTTGTTCTCAATATATTTAGTCGCTATATCAAAAGCCCCATATCAATTTGGGCTTACAATATAGAAATCATCCTGAATCCGAAACCATATTTTATAAAAAATGGTTTAACTGATTTCGACCCAGAACATGTTGTTAATACAATTAAAACATCCCAACATACTCGTAACATCACTATGAATAAAAGCCCTATGATTTCAAACACTAACAATGTAAGAATCAGTCAATTCATGTCTGTTTTGGAAGAGACACGGTCGCGCTAATCATCTAGCGCGGTCGTGCCTCATAAGACACGGTCGTGCCGACTATCAGCGCGGTCGTGTCCTCCTGTCCAGACCCAATCATGCCTTTTGGCTAATCTCAGTCGTGTCTTAGAATCATAGACACGATCGTGCCTGGCCAAGGCACGGTCGTGTCTAAAGATTTAGTTAGTTAAGCCTCTGTTCGATCAACACGGTCGCGCACTGACTAGCATGGTCGCGCCTGTGGTTTGAGCACGATCGTGCCCTTCCCAGGCACGGTCGTGTGTGAGTTAAATTTTTGGCAGAATTATAATTTTATATATTTTTCAAACAATAAATATTTCTGATTAAATTACAAAATAAAAATAGTTGATTTTTATAAAGATGCATTTAATTCTATTTAGAAAGATCAAATATTTAATCTTGGAATAAATAGGAAAATTATTTATTTAAAGTTTATAAAAAAAATTAAATTTACAATTATTGCTAGACCTTTCATATAAAAAGTATTTAAATGATTAAGTTATATTTTATAAATAAATAAATAAAATAATGATTATTTATTTACTTTATGTTTAAACAAAGACATTTATTTATTTACACTTAATTTCATTTAACCCTTATAATATTTTCATAAACAATAATTATTTACAATACTTATCTAATTATTCAAACTCAAACCTTAATCAAAAGGTTCTAAAAATATTCTTTCAAACTTTATATATTTTATTCAATACCTCCAATTACAAATCAATGACCTTTTTACACAAGTCCAAATGCAACTTTAGACTTAAACTTTGGTGCACACTATTAATACCATATACATTACACTTTAGGTTAACTTGTGCATTTCAAGGATCTTTATTCTATCTAGTATCCTTGTTAGCTACGCCTTCAAACTACGTGAGTATTTCATAGCCCCTTTTACTCTTTTACACTTTTGGGGTGAAACATGAACTATATACAAATTACATGTTTACATTTACACAAACAACACAAGTACAAATCCTATTTACATTCATGTGTACAAATTTGAGCTTTATGCCCGAGTGCTATGTGTGCTAACTTTTGTATGCTATTATGTGCAATCATTAACTATTCAAGCCGACGGTTTTCAATGATAGATCTATTGAGTTTGACAAACCCACCCAGATTGGGGTGATTGATACCGACAACACAATTTTGCATGCTAGTTACAAAGGTTTGATTGTACTTGGTTACACAATAGCTGCTCCCCATAAATGCCTTATTTATCATGTTATGTAAGGATTTGTTTTACAACTATATGCTATCTATATACAAACATGTGTTATACTCACCAACTTTTTAGTTGACTTTATTTTATTCATGTTTCAGGTTCTAATGTGTGAGATTGATCAAGATGTGCTACACATAGGCTTGGACTTAGTTAATTTAAATAAAAGAACTCTATGTATTTCAATTTTGTTCTATCTTGGATTTGGTTGTGTTTGAATTACTTGCAATGAAATTTGACGTTTAATATATTCAATTTAGTCAAGCTTGTGCTTATGAACAGTCTACATGTCCCGCCCCGATGATTCCGCCATCGGTCGGGGTGTGACAGATTGGTATCAGAGCCTTGGTTATAGGGAATTAGGTTATTAGACACCTTGACCTAGACTATAACTTTAGGACACCTACTTATGCTATGTTTCATGATTACATGTTATATGCTACATGCTATATGTTATGTGTTACATGCTATGTGCTACATGCATACTATGATTAGTTATTATTTTATTTGATGACTTAATTGTTAAAAAAAATAAAAATCCATGACTTATTAGTATATACTTAAATGATAAATTAAATAAAAAATATCCTTTCCTATATCCTAAAACCTCATAATATTCTTATCTTCCTTCTCTATCCTTATCCTTCTAAGCATGTGGAAACTTCATGAAGCTAAATTCATAAAAATTTCTTTATTTCCTCGTTAAGGTTTTTAAGCTTTGTTAATTATTTGAGGACACGCGCAATCTGGAAGGGTGACACCTGTATTTTGGGTTTTCTGTCTAGGAAAGCATTTCGCATAAATCCCAATCAACCGAGGGACCCGTATGCTTTCCTGGGAATTCCCGAGATGAGTGTTTACTATAGGCTAAAGCATGTCTCCTTGAAAATTATATAAGTTTAATTAACCTTAATGTGTCATAGTATTCGAGTGATTTTATCACTATTTGAGTACAATCCAAACTATGATTATCTATTTATTTTGTTATCTTATTCTATTAAATCCAAACAATTCTCATAAGTTCTTACATCTTTTCTTGTCTTGTGAAAATCTATAGAATGCCTCCTCGTCGTGCTCCCGCGGCCAACACCAATACCGACATTGCTGCTATTCTTGCACAACTCGTGACACAACTCACTCAAGTGTGAGGCCCCAATCCCGGGAGACCTCACTCATTGGATTTACTCATCAACACATAGCACTTTTAAACATAAGACATTCATTAACACAGCGGAAACGTTTTAAAATCTCAACATACGCAGCGAAAACATACATGTCTAAACATAACTAGCCAATTACAACTGAAACTTGTCTTAATCAACATAATCAAAAGAAACATAACATAAAACATAAACGGGATGCCAGACACTGATCTTCGGGTAACTCTTCTCTCTAAACCAAGCATCCACATCCATCAACTAACCTGCACTTAACTGATATGCATACTAAAAATCAGCAACGCTGAGTGAGTTCTAACGTTTACTTTAAACCAATTATACAAAAGATTTACTAAAACATATATATATACTGCCCATATGGCTAAACTTTACATACTTTACTTTTTAAACAGTTTAAAACGTATAATAAACCGTCAATTCCTCTTTACTGTACTGCCCTCATGGCTTACATCCATGAACCGACAAGTACCTGGTCAATGCCCCCATGATCAACGATCATGAACCGACAATACCACTTATCCGTCAATTCCTTGTCACTACTGTACCGCCCCCATGGTCAACGACCATGAACCGACGAGTACCTGGTCAATGCCCCCATGGCTAACGTCCATGAACCGACATTACCGCTTAACCGTCAATTCCTTGTCACTACTGTACCGCCCCCATGGCTAACGTCCATGAACCGACGAGTACCTAGTCAATGCCCCCATGGCTAACGTCCATGAACCGACATTACCGCTAAGGGGAGGTTGCGTGGACCTCCCGAGCAACCGCCGTCACTCATCCCAGTTGTACAACCGTTAACGAACCCAAAGGTTCTTACTAATGGGTAGAACCCATGTCTGACATCTTGTACAAGTAACATCTGTCCCAAGGACCTTTATAGCTGGTACATATTCTCGAATGAAAACTGTTCACTTTACTGTTCATAAATCTTTCTGTAAATCTTGTTCATAACTTAACATATATCATGCCTTTGTTTATGTATATAAAAATATAGTAAACGCTTGCCAAATGATATATCTTTGCTTTTACTGAAACATAGCTTATCATAAAATACATCTTACTTTCTGAAACATAGCTTATCATAAAATACATCTTACTTTCTGAAACATAGTTTATCATATATATCATGCCTTTGTTTATGTATATAAAAATATAGTAAACGCTTGCCAAATGATATATCTTACTTTACTGAAAACATACTAGCACATATATCATGCCTTTGTTTATGTATATAAAAATATAGTAAACGCTTGCCAAATGATATATCTTTGCTTTTACTGAAACATACTTTTGCCTCTTTTAAACCTTTCACTAAAACATAGCTTTTCTCTTCAGTTTATAATATATAAAATATAATAAACACTTTACACTAAGTATGCATACCACCCCTAAAGAAGGCAAAAAGGGGATTAGAACTCACCTGGTATCTAAGTTGCAACGGTCTACTGGATCTCACACAATCTGAACAATCATAACAATTTGACACTTATCAGACTTAACTCGACGCTAAACGGTTTAACCACTCTAACATACTGACTTTACTTAATCAGTCCTGATGCCTGCGCACTTAGCAAGTGCGCAGACACTGCTTCCTGCGCACTTAGCAAGTGCGCAGACTTCCCTTCCTGCGCACTTAGCAAGTGCGCAGGCTCCTCTTCCTGCGCACTTAGCAAGTGCGCAGGACCTGCTCTGTGCGCACTTAGCAAGTGCGCACGACCTGTTCTTGGCGAAAAACCCTAACTTTCGCATTCGGGTCTGATCACTTCAAGATCCCGAACCTGCTTGCATTCAAAACGTTCGTTTTCCATTAAGGAACTCAAATCTATGCTTATCTTTCGGTTTCATCCGATTAGACATAACCTTTTCACCCAAAACCCGAAAAACCCAAAAACGAACTAAAACTCAGATCTAGGAGAATCGGTTACCTGTAATCACTTCCTTTTCGTTGCTAAACACTCAAGAGGCTCTTGCTAATGATCCTTGAAGCTTTAATCTGAAAACCGAGACTCTCTCTCTCTAGACTCTCTCTCTCCTCTCTCTAAAATCCGGAAATGAGGATGGAAATGGGGCTTTTGGGTTGTTCTTGAGGCCTATAAGGGCCCAAACCCTTCCCCTTTCGGCCCATTCACCCCGGCCCAAGCCCGCTTCCTTTCTTTTTATTTAAGTTTTAATTCCTCGTGAATTCTCTCGTGCTCTAAAACTCGGGATGTTACAAGTCTACCCTCCTTACAATAGGTTTCGTCCTCGAAACCTGCCATAAGCTACACTGATAGCAAATCACAGAACGGGTGGCATGAACCGTAGCTATGCAAGGCAACTTGGTCATGAAGGCCATTGTGATCAACTACCACTAGGAGCTTGACCTTGGGCTATCTCAAATTCTAAGGCATCTAGACTAATGGGGCTAACTAATTTTGTAAAGAAATAATAACATAAACTTGCCATATAACAAATAAGAGCTTGCAACGCACCTTACTGAGTCATCTGGTAAACCCTTGCTGTGGCCTTGTTGATGTAAGGTTCCTTCTCTGCAGCCTTACCCTTTCCGGATCCTCCCGCTTCCGCTTTCTTAGGTTTCCTGCAATCTCGGCTCCTGTGTCCCTGTTCCCCACAATTGTGGCATCTTGGCCTTTCCGGGCAGTCCCGCGATTGGTGTCCAAACCTGCCACACTTGAAACATCCTACCTGCCCAGCTCTGCACTCTCCTTCGTGCCTTTTTCCACATTTTCCACACAAACCCTCCGCTTCTAACCTTGACCTCTTATCATTAGGACCCTGAAGGTCCTCCCCGGTCCGCTTAGCCGCTTGTTTCATAGGCGCTTCAGAAATGACTTCAGAGGCAATGTCATCGTAGACAACTCCGCTCAGAACGACCACCGACTCAAAGGTACTCGGTGTGTTGGCATTTACAAATGTACGTATCTTTGGAGGCAACCCTTGAATATAATAATGAATCCTCCTCTCTTCTGTGGTTACAAGATGAGGCACCAGGCGTGCCAGTTCGTTGTACTTGGAAGTATATTGTCTGTGAGTCATGAGTCCGGCTTGCAAAGTCAGGAACTCTCTCTCCACCTTGTGGACTTCATTCTTAGGGCAGAACTTCGAAATTACTAACGCCTTTAGATCATTCCACCTCATTAGCTCGACCGCTTGGTCACCCTTCGCTTGTTTCACAGTCTCCCACCAGTGTGCTGCCTCTCCCTTTAGTGACTTAGCCGCGAACCTGACCGCTTGATCCGGTCGACAGTCACTGAGGCTGATGGTGGATTCCATGCCATTGATCCAATCTAAAGTATATGCTGCTTCTTTCTCCCCAGTTAGCTCTGGGGGATCACAACCACGAAATGCCTTGTAATCGCATCCGCGAGTAGGCGGTGCAACATTCTCCACCAGGATTGGTCCTCCCGCAGCTGGAAGCACCACTGGCCCTTCAGGGGCTGGGATTACATTGGAGTTCTCCTTAGCCTTCCTCAACGCTTCGTCTAGTATAGCCGGTAAGGTTTCTTTCAGCAATCGGGTAAACTCGCGACCGAGAGCTGCTTGTACTACTGGTTCAAACTCAAACGTCTGATCATCTCCTTCCACATGTTCAACATTGTGTTGGCTGACTACTGTATCAGTATGGGTAGTGTGAACACTCCCCTCAATCACTTGGTTTGTGCTAGCTCCACCGTGGCGGCCTGTACGCCCACCACGTCTTCCTCCTCCACCCCCTCTAGTTCCTCCACGTCTAGCCATTTCTAACTGGAAGATAAAGAACAAAAGGATTTAATTTCATCATGCTAAAGAATATGTAGAACACAATAAGTAAGGTAAGATGTTAATATACACTGGCCATCTGCAATTAACCATTACATCACATCTTGTTTTCTATTTATTCGCTTTCATGGTTCCACTAAAGCCTCTATTCTTATCTTGACGCTCAAAAAGGTAAACTTTACTTACTATACGCTTCTGATGCTTTGGCTTGAGTTACCCGTACTGGCATCCGCTACTTGGTCCCATTCTCAGTTTAAGTCTGGACATTGGGAATGTCCAAATCTCTCAAACTATGGCTCTGATACCAACTTGTGAGGCCCCAATCCCGGGAGACCTCACTCATTGGATTTACTCATCAACACATAGCACTTTTAAACATAAGACATTCATTAACACAGCGGAAACGTTTTAAAATCTCAACATACGCAGCGAAAACATACATGTCTAAACATAACTAGCCAATTACAACTGAAACTTGTCTTAATCAACATAATCAAAAGAAACATAACATAAAACATAAACGGGATGCCAGACACTGATCTTCGGGTAACTCTTCTCTCTAAACCAAGCATCCACATCCATCAACTAACCTGCACTTAACTGATATGCATACTAAAAATCAGCAACGCTGAGTGAGTTCTAACGTTTACTTTAAACCAATTATACAAAAGATTTACTAAAACATATATATATACTGCCCATATGGCTAAACTTTACATACTTTACTTTTTAAACAGTTTGAAACGTATAATAAACCGTCAATTCCTCTTTACTGTACTGCCCTCATCGCTTACATCCATGAACCGACAAGTACCTGGTCAATGCCCCCATGATCAACGATCATGAACCGACAATACCGCTTATCCGTCAATTCCTTGTCACTACTGTACCGCCCCCATGGTCAACGACCATGAACCGACGAGTACCTGGTCAATGCCCCCATGGCTAACGTCCATGAACCGACATTACCGCTTAACCGTCAATTCCTTGTCACTACTGTACCGCCCCCATGGCTAACGTCCATGAACCGACGAGTACCTAGTCAATGCCCCCATGGCTAACGTCCATGAACCGACATTACCGCTAAGGGGAGGTTGCGTGGACCTCCCGAGCAACCGCCGTCACTCATCCCAGTTGTACAACCGTTAACGAACCCAAAGGTTCTTACTAATGGGTAGAACCCATGTCTGACATCTTGTACAAGTAACATCTGTCCCAAGGACCTTTATAGCTGGTACATATTCTCGAATGAAAACTGTTCACTTTACTGTTCATAAATCTTTCTGTAAATCTTGTTCATAACTTAACATATATCATGCCTTTGTTTATGTATATAAAAATATAGTAAACGCTTGCCAAATGATATATCTTTGCTTTTACTGAAACATAGCTTATCATAAAATACATCTTACTTTCTGAAACATAGCTTATCATAAAATACATCTTACTTTCTGAAACATAGTTTATCATATATATCATGCCTTTGTTTATGTATATAAAAATATAGTAAACGCTTGCCAAATGATATATCTTACTTTACTGAAAACATACTAGCACATATATCATGCCTTTGTTTATGTATATAAAAATATAGTAAACGCTTGCCAAATGATATATCTTTGCTTTTACTGAAACATACTTTTGCCTCTTTTAAACCTTTCACTAAAACATAGCTTTTCTCTTCAGTTTATAATATATAAAATATAATAAACACTTTACACTAAGTATGCATACCACCCCTAAAGAAGGCAAAAAGGGGATTAGAACTCACCTGGTATCTAAGTTGCAACGGTCTACTGGATCTCACACAATCTGAACAATCATAACAATTTGACACTTATCAGACTTAACTCGACGCTAAACGGTTTAACCACTCTAACATACTGACTTTACTTAATCAGTCCTGATGCCTGCGCACTTAGCAAGTGCGCAGACACTGCTTCCTGCGCACTTAGCAAGTGCGCAGACTTCCCTTCCTGCGCACTTAGCAAGTGCGCAGGCTCCTCTTCCTGCGCACTTAGCAAGTGCGCAGGACCTGCTCTGTGCGCACTTAGCAAGTGCGCACGACCTGTTCTTGGCGAAAAACCCTAACTTTCGCATTCGGGTCTGATCACTTCAAGATCCCGAACCTGCTTGCATTCAAAACGTTCGTTTTCCATTAAGGAACTCAAATCTATGCTTATCTTTCGGTTTCATCCGATTAGACATAACCTTTTCACCCAAAACCCGAAAAACCCAAAAACGAACTAAAACTCAGATCTAGGAGAATCGGTTACCTGTAATCACTTCCTTTTCGTTGCTAAACACTCAAGAGGCTCTTGCTAATGATCCTTGAAGCTTTAATCCGAAAACCGAGACTCTCTCTCTCTAGACTCTCTCTCTCCTCTCTCTAAAATCCGGAAATGAGGATGGAAATGGGGCTTTTGGGTTGTTCTTGAGGCCTATAAGGGCCCAAACCCTTCCCCTTTCGGCCCATTCACCCCGGCCCAAGCCCGCTTCCTTTCTTTTTATTTAAGTTTTAATTCCTCGTGAATTCTCTCGTGCTCTAAAACTCGGGATGTTACAAGTCTACCCTCCTTACAATAGGTTTCGTCCTCGAAACCTGCCATAAGCTACACTGATAGCAAATCACAGAACGGGTGGCATGAACCGTAGCTATGCAAGGCAGCTTGGTCATGAAGGCCATTGTGATCAACTACCACTAGGAGCTTGACCTTGGGCTATCTCAAATTCTAAGGCATCTAGACTAATGGGGCTAACTAATTTTGTAAAGAAATAATAACATAAACTTGCCATATAACAAATAAGAGCTTGCAACGCACCTTACTGAGTCATCTGGTAAACCCTTGCTGTGGCCTTGTTGATGTAAGGTTCCTTCTCTGCAGCCTTACCCTTTCCGGATCCTCCCGCTTCCGCTTTCTTAGGTTTCCTGCAATCTCGGCTCCTGTGTCCCTGTTCCCCACAATTGTGGCATCTTGGCCTTTCCGGGCAGTCCCGCGATTGGTGTCCAAACCTGCCACACTTGAAACATCCTACCTGCCCAGCTCTGCACTCTCCTTCGTGCCTTTTTCCACATTTTCCACACAAACCCTCCGCTTCTAACCTTGACCTCTTATCATTAGGACCCTGAAGGTCCTCCCCGGTCCGCTTAGCCGCTTGTTTCATAGGCGCTTCAGAAATGACTTCAGAGGCAATGTCATCGTAGACAACTCCGCTCAGAACGACCACCGACTCAAAGGTACTCGGTGTGTTGGCATTTACAAATGTACGTATCTTTGGAGGCAACCCTTGAATATAATAATGAATCCTCCTCTCTTCTGTGGTTACAAGATGAGGCACCAGGCGTGCCAGTTCGTTGTACTTGGAAGTATATTGTCTGTGAGTCATGAGTCCGGCTTGCAAAGTCAGGAACTCTCTCTCCACCTTGTGGACTTCATTCTTAGGGCAGAACTTCGAAATTACTAACGCCTTTAGATCATTCCACCTCATTAGCTCGACCGCTTGGTCACCCTTCGCTTGTTTCACAGTCTCCCACCAGTGTGCTGCCTCTCCCTTTAGTGACTTAGCCGCGAACCTGACCGCTTGATCCGGTCGACAGTCACTGAGGCTGATGGTGGATTCCATGCCATTGATCCAATCTAAAGTATATGCTGCTTCTTTCTCCCCAGTTAGCTCTGGGGGATCACAACCACGAAATGCCTTGTAATCGCATCCGCGAGTAGGCGGTGCAACATTCTCCACCAGGATTGGTCCTCCCGCAGCTGGAAGCACCACTGGCCCTTCAGGGGCTGGGATTACATTGGAGTTCTCCTTAGCCTTCCTCAACGCTTCGTCTAGTATAGCCGGTAAGGTTTCTTTCAGCAATCGGGTAAACTCGCGACCGAGAGCTGCTTGTACTACTGGTTCAAACTCAAACGTCTGATCATCTCCTTCCACATGTTCAACATTGTGTTGGCTGACTACTGTATCAGTATGGGTAGTGTGAACACTCCCCTCAATCACTTGGTTTGTGCTAGCTCCACCGTGGCGGCCTGTACGCCCACCACGTCTTCCTCCTCCACCCCCTCTAGTTCCTCCACGTCTAGCCATTTCTAACTGGAAGATAAAGAACAAAAGGATTTAATTTCATCATGCTAAAGAATATGTAGAACACAATAAGTAAGGTAAGATGTTAATATACACTGGCCATCTGCAATTAACCATTACATCACATCTTGTTTTCTATTTATTCGCTTTCATGGTTCCACTAAAGCCTCTATTCTTATCTTGACGCTCAAAAAGGTAAACTTTACTTACTATACGCTTCTGATGCTTTGGCTTGAGTTACCCGTACTGGCATCCGCTACTTGGTCCCATTCTCAGTTTAAGTCTGGACATTGGGAATGTCCAAATCTCTCAAACTATGGCTCTGATACCAACTTGTGAGGCCCCAATCCCGGGAGACCTCACTCATTGGATTTACTCATCAACACATAGCACTTTTAAACATAAGACATTCATTAACACAGCGGAAACGTTTTAAAATCTCAACATACGCAGCGAAAACATACATGTCTAAACATAACTAGCCAATTACAACTGAAACTTGTCTTAATCAACATAATCAAAAGAAACATAACATAAAACATAAACGGGATGCCAGACACTGATCTTCGGGTAACTCTTCTCTCTAAACCAAGCATCCACATCCATCAACTAACCTGCACTTAACTGATATGCATACTAAAAATCAGCAACGCTGAGTGAGTTCTAACGTTTACTTTAAACCAATTATACAAAAGATTTACTAAAACATATATATATACTGCCCATATGGCAAAACTTTACATACTTTACTTTTTAAACAGTTTAAAACGTATAATAAACCGTCAATTCCTCTTTACTGTACTGCCCTCATGGCTTACATCCATGAACCGACAAGTACCTGGTCAATGCCCCCATGATCAACGATCATGAACCGACAATACCGCTTATCCGTCAATTCCTTGTCACTACTGTACCGCCCCCATGGTCAACGACCATGAACCGACGAGTACCTGGTCAATGCCCCCATGGCTAACGTCCATGAACCGACATTACCGCTTAACCGTCAATTCCTTGTCACTACTGTACCGCCCCCATGGCTAACGTCCATGAACCGACGAGTACCTGGTCAATGCCCCCATGGCTAACGTCCATGAACCGACATTACCGCTAAGGGGAGGTTGCGTGGACCTCCCGAGCAACCGCCGTCACTCATCCCAGTTGTACAACCGTTAACGAACCCAAAGGTTCTTACTAATGGGTAGAACCCATGTCTGACATCTTGTACAAGTAACATCTGTCCCAAGGACCTTTATAGCTGGTACATATTCCCGAATGAAAACTGTTCACTTTACTGTTCATAAATCTTTCTGTAAATCTTGTTCATAACTTAACATATATCATGCCTTTGTTTATGTATATAAAAATATAGTAAACGCTTGCCAAATGATATATCTTTGCTTTTACTGAAACATAGCTTATCATAAAATACATCTTACTTTCTGAAACATAGCTTATCATAAAATACATCTTACTTTCTGAAACATAGTTTATCATATATATCATGCCTTTGTTTATGTATATAAAAATATAGTAAACGCTTGCCAAATGATATATCTTACTTTACTGAAAACATACTAGCACATATATCATGCCTTTGTTTATGTATATAAAAATATAGTAAACGCTTGCCAAATGATATATCTTTGCTTTTACTGAAACATACTTTTGCCTCTTTTAAACCTTTCACTAAAACATAGCTTTTCTCTTCAGTTTATAATATATAAAATATAATAAACACTTTACACTAAGTATGCATACCACCCCTAAAGAAGGCAAAAAGGGGATTAGAACTCACCTGGTATCTAAGTTGCAACGGTCTACTGGATCTCACACAATCTGAACAATCATAACAATTTGACACTTATCAGACTTAACTCGACGCTAAACGGTTTAACCACTCTAACATAATGACTTTACTTAATCAGTCCTGATGCCTGCGCACTTAGCAAGTGCGCAGACACTGCTTCCTGCGCACTTAGCAAGTGCGCAGACTTCCCTTCCTGCGCACTTAGCAAGTGCGCAGGCTCCTCTTCCTGCGCACTTAGCAAGTGCGCAGGACCTGCTCTGTGCGCACTTAGCAAGTGCGCACGACCTGTTCTTGGCGAAAAACCCTAACTTTCGCATTCGGGTCTGATCACTTCAAGATCCCGAACCTGCTTGCATTCAAAACGTTCGTTTTCCATTAAGGAACTCAAATCTATGCTTATCTTTCGGTTTCATCCGATTAGACATAACCTTTTCACCCAAAACCCGAAAAACCCAAAAACGAACTAAAACTCAGATCTAGGAGAATCGGTTACCTGTAATCACTTCCTTTTCGTTGCTAAACACTCAAGAGGCTCTTGCTAATGATCCTTGAAGCTTTAATCCGAAAACCGAGACTCTCTCTCTCTAGACTCTCTCTCTCCTCTCTCTAAAATCCGGAAATGAGGATGGAAATGGGGCTTTTGGGTTGTTCTTGAGGCCTATAAGGGCCCAAACCCTTCCCCTTTCGGCCCATTCACCCCGGCCCAAGCCCGCTTCCTTTCTTTTTATTTAAGTTTTAATTCCTCGTGAATTCTCTCGTGCTCTAAAACCCGGGATGTTACATCAAGCTAATAGTTCCACCAATGGCAACAATGGTGGAAATGGTAGTAATAGTGGTAATGCTGGCAATGGTGGAAATGGTGGTAACAACCCATCTCAATGCACCTTCAAGCATTTCAACTCGTGTAATCCCCTCAAGTTCTATGGTACCGAAGGAGCTACCGGACTCCTTCAATGGTTCGAAAGCATTGAGAATACCTTTCTCAATAGTGACTGCCCCGACAACCTTCGTGTTCGTCATGCCACAAGTGTCCTACAAAAATGGGCACTCACGTGGTGGAATGGGGAGAAGAGAAATCGAGGTGTGGATGTAGCAATGGCCTTACCTTGGGATGAGGTAAAAAGGCTAATGACTGAGGAATTCTGTCCTCAAAATGAAGTGAAGAAACTTGAAGCTAAGTTTTGGGATCTTGCCCAAAGCTAGTGGTGAAAACTTGGCGTACACAACTCAGTTCCATGAGTTGAGTCTACTTGTGCCCCACATGGTCACTCCTTTGTCCCACTGCATTGAAAAGTATATTGGGAGACTACCTAGACAAATTCAAGATACTGTCCTAGGAAGGAATCCCGCAACACTTGAAGATGCCATCCGTTTGTCCGCTACCTATAACCGATAATCATGTGAAGGCGGGGACTCTTACTAAAAAGGGCGCCAAGAAAGTCAACGGCACTACAACTCCTTCCACCCACAACAAAGAAACCATATCTGAACCCTCCCGACATAATAAGAAAAGAAAGACCAGAAACTATGCTATGGTTACTCCTGCTATACCCGTTAATCAAGTTGCTCCTATGGTTCAAGCACTGGCCAAAAAGCCATATGTTGGAACCTACCCACTTTGTGCCACCTGCAACTACCATCATCCCCAAAGCATCCCATGTCGCCTTTGTACTTATTGCGGGAGATATGGCCATACGGTCAATGTTTGTAGGGCCAAAGCTCTCGCGGGTCAAGTCAACCCACCAAACCAAGCCAACACCCAAGTGATTAATCAAGGTACTCCCGCTATTGCAAATGGGCGTTCATGTTATGAGTGTGGCAACCCGAACCATTTCCGTGATCAATGCCCAAAGTTAGTCAATGCTAGACAAGGTGGAGCTCGTGGGCGTGCTTTCAACACAAACGCCAATGAAGCTCAAGCCAACAATGACGTGGTCAATGATGCGTTTCATGTTAATAGTCAATATGCCTCCATTTTATTCGATACCGGTGCCGATAAAAGTTTTGTGTCACTTAACTTTGAACCTTTACTTGCAAAGACACGATCCCAATTAGGGAAAACCTTTACCGTCGAAATAGCAAATGGTGACTCCCTTACAATTGACTCCGTTATCTATGACTGCTCCTTAGAACTTAATGATCATGCATTCCCAATCAACCTTGTTCCAATGCCACTAGGGAGTTTTGATATCATCATAGGCATGGATTGGCTATCAAATCATCATACCGAAGTCATTTGTTTCGAGAAGTGCATCCGAATACCTGTAACATCCCAAAAATAAAACGACAGTTATAATAACGGAATAAACGAACGAGGCATGACGGGTCGGGTCGGATGGGTCAGCGGGCTATAAATAGCCTATGCCACCCCTTTTCTCTCATTTGCAACTTTTTAGAGAGAGAAACCGTAGAGAGAGAAAGTTGGCGGATCGACCCGAGACTTCAGCAAAGTGTTACTCCATAACTCGTGAGAAGAACCTCCGGATCAGAAACTCGATTCAGGTAACAATCCGACCTAAATCTGAGTTTTAGTTCGTTTTTGGGTTTTTCGGGTTTTGGGTGAAAAGGTAAGGTTTGAACGGATGAAACTGAAAGATAATCATGGATTTGAGTTCCTTAATGGAAAACGAACGTTTTGAATGCAACAGGTTCGGGATCTTGACATGATCAGACCCGAATGCGAAAGTTAGGGTTTTTCGCGAAGAACAGGTCGTGCGCACTTGCTAAGTGTGCACGGAGCAGGTCCTGCGCACTTACTAAGTACGGGTAACTCGAGCCAAAGCATCAGGTATGAAAAGTAGAGTATGGGTATGTAGTATGCCTTTGAAAGGGGTAGGTAAGGACTTGTGTTCTGATGGAATCACAAAGGTGGTCAAATAGAAATCGAAAGGTAGTGTAATGGTTAATTGCAGATTGCCAGTGTATATTAACATCTTACAGTGATTATTGAATTCTATTTGTTAACTAGCGTGATGACATTGGATTTCTTGTCTTATAGAACGAAATGGCGAGGAGAGGGAACGGAAGGCTTGGTGGCCGTACCGGTGGTCGTACCGGCGGTCGAAATGGTGGGCGTGGCAGGATTCCTGCGCGCCAAGAGCACAGCGAAGAAGGAAGTGTTCACACTGAACCGACGGTTAGTGTGCATGGAACTGAACAGACACAAGTTGCAGAACAACCTTTCACTTTTGAACCAGAAGTGAGAGCAGCCATAGCTCGAGAGTTCTCCGAGTTGATGAAGAATTCTCTGCCAGGTCTGTTGGCAGAAGCATTGAAGCAGGTCAATGGGGAAGGTGGGTCTAACCCGACGGTTGATACCCCGAACACTGAGGCAATCAACGCACCGCCTGCTCGCGGATGCGACTATAAGTCCTTCAAGGCATGTGACCCGCCAGTCCTGACAGGAAAGAAAGACGCGGTAGCTACGTTTGACTGGATAATCCGTATGGAGGCTGCCATCCGTCTCAGCGAATGTCGAGCGGATCAAGTTGTGAAATTTGCTGCTAAATCCTTGAGGGAGGAAGCATCCCATTGGTGGGAAGGTGTACGTCAGGCAAAAGGGAGCGAGATTGTGGATGCGATGATGTGGGCTGACTTGAAAACTTTGGTGATCAAGAATTTCTACCCAAGGAACGAGATTGAGAAGGTAGAGAGGGAATTTCTGGGTTTGAAGGCCGGGAACATGACGCACCGGCAATATACAACCCGATTCAATGAACTGGCACGTCTGGTGCCACACCTTGTCACTACTGAAGAGAGAAAGATTGCCTGCTATATTCAAGGGTTGCCGGACCAGGTCCGCACCTATGTTAAGGCAAACGCCCCTACTACCTATGATTCGGCAGTAGAGTTAAGTGGCGTGGTATTTGACGATCTGGCACTGAATGTTGTTGCCGTTGAAGAGCAAAAGAAGAGACCGAGCTTCTCAAACAAGCGAACTGGGGGAAGGATGTTTGGGGCTCGTGATAAGAGAGCTCGGGTGAACGAGCCGATTGTTTGTAAGAAGTGTGAAAGAGAGCATGTAGGTGAATGTAGACTGGGTTCTAACTTGTGTTTCAAATGTGGCAAGACCGGGCACTACGCCAGTGAGTGCACACAACACTACAAGTGCTACAACTGTGGGGATTACGGTCATCTGAGTAGGGACGGCCCGAAGCCAAGGATGGGGGAAACCGGGAAGGGAAAGGGCTCGGAAAAGAAGGGAGAGGGATCTCGTGCGAAGACGCGAGCGTACGCACTGACGCAAGATCAGGCTAGGAAGGACCCCGACGTGGCGTCAGGTACGTTCATCCTTGACAACACTTTTGTTTCTGTGCTATTTGATTCGGGTGCCAGTAAGAGTTTTATATCTGCGACTCTTTGTAAACGAGTAAAGTACAATGTGAGTAAGCTAGAAAAGGCCTTTAGCGTAGAAACCACTGAGGGTAGGACTGTGAGAGTAACCGATGTAATTGACAACTCCACGATAAAAATAGAAGGTCATGAGTTCCCTGTCAGATTGTTTGTTATGGTTTTGGGAGGGTTCGATGTCGTGTTAGGTATGGATTGGCTAACTGCCAATGAAGCGTAATTATATGCAAACGAAAGATAATCCGACTCAAGGCTCCGGATGGTAGCAAAGTCGGGGTTCTTGGAGATCGGACGCCCCGATGCCAAACGTCATCTCGATGATTAAGGCAACAGATTACTTGAGGCGCGGATGCGAGGCTTATCTGGTTTACGTAATTGATGTGTGTAAGGAAGTGAAGGAGCTAGACGATGTACCCGTGGTACGCGAGTACCCGGAGGTGTTTCCAGAGGATTTGCATGGGATACCACCCGACAGAGAGATTGAATTTCGAATCGACTTAGTACCAGATGCCCAGCCCGTGGCTAAGGCTCCATATCGACTAGCACCAGTGGAAATGAAAGAACTTACGGTACAACTAGACGAGTTACTTGAGAAAGGATTTATCCAACCAAGCATCTCACCTTGGGGTGCTCCGGTGTTGTTCGTAAAGAAGAAAGACGGTTCGACGAGAATGTGTATTGATTATCGCGAGTTGAACAAATGTACGGTGAAGAACAAGTACCCTTTACCAAGGATCGACGACCTGTTCGATCAATTACAGGGCGCAAGTTGGTTCTCAAAAATTGACCTTCGATCCGGGTACCATCAGTTGAAGGTGAGGGAAGAAGACATATCGAAAACTGCATTTCGCACGCGTTACGGACATTTTGAGTTTCGCGTAATGTCTTTCGGATTGACGAACGCCCCCGCAGCGTTCATGGATTTGATGAATAGAGTGTGTCGACCAATGCTGGATCGATCGGTAATCGTATTCATCGATGATATCCTCATCTACTCCAAGAATGAGGGTGATCACGCGTGTCACTTGAAGGAGGTATTGGAAGCTCTGAAGAAGGAAAAGTTGTATGCTAAGTTCTCCAAATGCGTGTTCTGGCTTAGGGAAGTCCAATTCCTAGGTCACGTCATTAACCCGAACGACATTATGGTTGACCCAGCAAAGATAGTGACGGTAAAGGAATGGAATATTCCTAAGATGCCAACTGAAATCCGCAGTTTCTTGGGATTGGCAGGCTACTATCGGAGATTCATCCAGGATTTCTCGAAAATAGCTTCGCCGTTGACAAAATTGACTCGGAAAGAGGTTAAGTATGAATGGGGTTCGACCCAAGATGAGGCGTTTAAGGAATTGAAGAAGAGGCTAACCCAAGCTCCAGTCTTGGCCCTTCCCGAGGGCAATGAAGACTTAGTGGTATACTCTGACGCTTCGGGTCAGGGATTGGGATGCGTACTGATGCAATGCGGGAGAGTGATCGCGTATGCGTCACGACAGTTGAAGATTCACGAAGCTAATTATCCAACCCACGATTTGGAACTTGCTGCTGTCGTATTCACATTGAAAATCTGGAGGCACTACCTGTACGGGGTGAAGTTTACTATTTACTCCGACCACAAAAGTTTGAAGTACTTCTTCGAAGAAAAGGAACTTAATATGAGGCACAGGCGATGGTTGGAACTGTTGAAGGACTATGACTGTGAAATAATATACCATCCTGGAAAGGCAAACGTGGTGGCTGACGCTCTAAGCCGAAAGGATGTGCCTACTCCTATTAGAGTGAAAGCTTGCCAGTTAGTGGTAACATCAGATGTGATGAGGGAAATTGAAAAGGGTCAAGATGAGGCACTTAAGGAGGAAAACATAAAGAAGGAAAGGATGGTTGGCCAACAGGACAAGTTGGAATATAACACCCTTGGTGTTAGGACACGTTTTGGACGGGTATGGATACCTATGGGTGGCGAGCTTAGAACCAAAATCTTGGATGAGGCGCATAAGTCTCGTTACTCTATCCATCCCGGTACCAATAAATGTACCAAGATCTGAGAAAGGAATACTGGTGGCCTGGAATGAAACGTGATGTGACGAAGTATGTAAGCAAGTGCTTGACTTGCTCGCAAGTAAAGGCCGAGCACCAGAAACCGTATGGAAAGATTCAACCACTTGATATACCGGAGTGGAAGTGGGAACACATTACCATGGACTTCATAACTAAGCTACCTCGCACAGCTAAAGGTCATGACACCATTTGGGTAATTGTGGACCGATTAACGAAGAGTGCTCATTTCCTGCCTATCCGCGAGACGTTCTCGTCAGAGAGGTTAGCGGAAGTGTTTATTAATGAAATAATAGCACGGCATGGGATGCCATTGACGATCGTATCTGACCGGGACACACGATTCACATCGAAGTTCTGGAAAAGATTTCACGAGGCGATGGGCACGAGGCTTAATATCAGCACAGCAATCCACCCGCAAACAGATGGTCAGTCCGAAAGGACCATTCAGACATTGGAGGATATGTTCCGTGCTTGTATTATAGACTTCGGTGGCAGTTGGGACAGCCATCTGCATAAAAACTTTAACATCAACATTTGCCAAAAACATATCATTCATTCATTTAGTAAAACCTTTCACAAAAGCATGTAATAATCTAACATCTTTAAAAAAGGTTTCGTACCCATATCATCATCAACATCATTATCATAAACACCGTTGAACGGATCGTTCGTTAAAACTTTTAACATTCATTTAAGTCATACATTATCGTTATCTAATTCTGTATCTTACTTTACGCGTCACAGTGTCCCCGAAGGAACCTTTGGTGTTGTGGGCAACCGCTACGTATCGCCGTCATTGCCACAACCATACACTACGTGGGGTCAACCGTTACATATCGCTGTCATTGCCCAACCATTCACTACGTGGGGTCAACCGTTACGTATCGCCGTCATTGCCCAACACGCATCTTTCCTTTGGGAATCAACCGTTACGTATCGCCGTCATTGATTTCCCTTACCTTATTCATTTAGGATGATCGTCATCACCCAAGTAACCGTCGTTACTCCCTTACCATTTGTACAACATCAAAACCATCGACAGGCCACCAAGACACTGCCCTGTTGTTCTTATGGTAACTATGGCTCGCTGTCCATAATCTACCACAAGGCTGGGAATCACATTCCCAGACTTCATTCGTCAATTCCGTTCATTCGACAGATTAGATTTGTAATGACTTCTTTAAACCTTTACCTCTTTCCCTTTTCATTAAACATTTCCTCATTTAAACCGTTCATAAACATTCGTAAACCTTTTTGGCAAAAACACTTCATAACCTTTCCTTTCGTAAACATCGTTTTGTTAAAACATCATTTCGTTAAAACATCATTTCGTAAGTATGCACACCAGCCCAAAACATTTAACAAAACATTTAAAAGAGGGCTCTAGAACTCACCGGATAAGTAGTTTCTGAAATACTCTTAGCTGGCTACTGCGTGTCACTAATGTCACTCACGATCTGTTATAATAAAGCCATACGTGTAAGGTAGTGCTCCTAGATGACACTAGACATCCCTATGCTTAAACCTAGTAGTTTCGATGGATTTGCTTATATCGAAACTTGTAAGTTTCGATAGGTTGTTTATGTCGAAACTTGGTAGTTTCGATAGGTTGTTTATGTCGAAACTTGGTAGTTTCGATAAGTAACTTAGGTGTAATCTTAACTTCGGATCGTGGGCTCATATCGAAACTAGGTAGTTTCGACGAGCCTGCAGATATCGAAACTATGTAGTTTCGATGGGGTCTGCACACATCGAAACTATGGGGTCTGCACATATCGAAACTAGTAGTTTCGATGGGGTCTGCACATATCGAAACTAGTAGTTTCGATGGGGTATGCACATATCGAAACTAGTAGTTTCGATGGGCCTGCACAGATCGTCTTCCCAAAAATCTGAAGTTTTTTTTGCATGCGAGTCTGATCGAGTCAGTATCTAAATTTTTCTTAGATCAAAACGTTCGGTTTTCATTCTAGATGCTATACCTAAGCTCATTTTCAAGTTCCATCCGCAAAATCGTTACCTTTTTAGCCAAAACCCGAAAATCCCAAAAACGAACAAAAACTCAGATTTAGGCAAGATCATTACCTGTATCGAGATTCTGATCCGGAGGTTCTTCTCACGAGCTTAGCAGTAACGCGTTCCCTCAATTCCGGGACGATCCGTCAACTTTCTCTCTCTAGACCCGAGCTCTCCTTTCTCTCTCTAGAAGTTGCGTGAGTGGGGGAATGAGCAGAGAAGAGGCTACCCTGCCCCTTATATACCTGGGCTTACCTCGGCCCATTGAAGCCGAGCCCAAGCCCGCTCCCTTTTGTTTAAATATTTCGACTAAATCACCGGTCTCGCTATATTTATTCGTTTTATTATTTTTAGGATGTTACAAGTCTACCCCCTTACAATAGGTTTCGTCCCCGAAACCTATCATAAGTCAAATAGTTGAGGGTACGACTCCCTCATTTCTGTCTCCGTTTCCCAAGTGGCTTCCGATCCCTTTCGATGTTTCCATTGGACTTTAACCAATTGGATAACTTTGTTACGTAAACGTCTCTCCTTTCGATCTAGGATGGCCACGGGTTCTTCTATGTAGTTAAGGCTATTGTCTACCTCGATGTCAGTAAGTGGTACGTGAGCCGATTGATCCACCACACTTTCGCAAGTGTGATACATGGAAGGTAGGCTGAATTCCACTTAACTCATCAGGCAACTCTAACCGATAAGCGACTTCACCAACCCGTGCCATTATCCTGAACGGTCCGACAAACCTCGGACTTAACTTTCCTCTCTTCCTGAATCGTATGATTCCCTTCCAGGGTGACACTTTCAACATTACTCTATCCCCAACATCAAACTCAATAGGCCTTCGCCGTTTATCCGCGTAGGATTTTTGACGATCTTGTGCGGCCTTCATTCGTGCTTTGACTTGATCAAACCTTTCCGACGTTTCCCTTATTACTTCCAGACTCCCTAATTCCTTCTGTCCAATCTCGCCCCAACAAACCGGGGTTCTGCATCTTCTCCCATACAACATTTCGTAAGGCGGCATGCCTATCGTCGTGTGATAACTATTGTTGTAGGAGAATTCGGCTAATGGCAGATGACTGTCCCAACTGCCGCCAAAATCGATAATACAAGCACGAAGCATATCCTCCAATGTTTGAATGGTCCTTTCGGACTGACCATCCGTTTGCGGGTGGTATGCCGTACTGATATTAAGTCTCGTGCCCATCGCCTCGTGAAATCTTTTCCAGAACCTCGATGTGAATCGCGTGTCCCGGTCAGATACAATCGTCAAAGGCATCCCATGCCGTGCTACTACTTCGTTAATAAATACTTCCGCTAACCTTTCCGACGAGAACGTCTCACGAATAGGTAGGAAATGAGCACTCTTCGTTAAACGGTCCACAATTACCCAAATGGTGTCATGACCTTTAGCTGTGCGAGGTAGCTTAGTTATGAAGTCCATGGTAATGTGTTCCCACTTCCATTCCGGTATATCAAGTGGTTGAATCTTTCCATACGGTTTCTGGTGCTCGGCCTTTACTTGCGAGCAAGTCAAGCACTTGCTTACATACTTCGTCACATCACGTTTCATTCCAGGCCACCAGTATTCCTTTCTCAGATCTTGGTATATTTTATTGGTACCGGGATGGATAGAGTAACGAGACTTATGAGCCTCATCCAAGATTTTGGTCCTAAGTTCGCCACCCATAGGTATCCATATCCGTCCAAAACGTGTCCTAACACCAAGGGTGTTATATTCCAACTTGTCCTGTTGGCCAACCATCCTTTCCTTCTTCATGTTTTCCTCCTTAAGCGCCTCATCTTGAGCCTTTTCAATTTCTCTCATCACATCCGATGTTACCACCAACTGGCAAGCTTTCACCCTAATAGGAGTAGGCACATCCTTTCGGCTTAGAGCGTCAGCCACCACGTTTGCCTTTCCAGGATGGTATATGATTTCACAGTCATAATCTTTCAGGAGTTCCAACTATCGTCTCTGCCTCATATTAAGCTCTCTTTGTTCGAAGAAGTATTTCAAACTTTTGTGGTCGGAGTAAATAGTAAACTTCACCCCATAGGGGTAGTGCCTCCATATTTTCCATGCAAATACGACAACAGCAAGTTCCAAATCATGAGTCGGATAGTTGACTTCGTGAACTTTCAACTGCCGCGGCGCATATGCAATCACTTTCCCGTTGATAGATTCTTGTGTAGTCTTGATCTCGTTCTTGATAGACGTTATCTTTTTCAGCATCGTACATCCCTAGTCGGTCATTCACATCTAACCGTTAGGGTACTTATATCGTCATTCTATGTGAAATGTCTTATCAAACTCGGAGTTGTCCACAGAAGACTCCATGGCCATAATTTCAACTCCTCGTTAAGGTTATCCACCTTGCCATCTGGACGGTTACTATCGATCGTCTCTCGACTATTTGGATCATTGTGTATACCTCATAAGCTGTCCATGGTGCATTCGTCCTTGAAGGACCATACCATGCCGTTCTCGAATGAATCATAATATCCCGTTCCCGAATGATTCCTACTATCAAGTTTCCGAAGGTACCGTACCATCTCATTCCCGAAGGAACCACATCGTCTCGTTCCCATAGGAACCGTATTGCCTCGTTCCCGTAGGAATCGTATCGCCTCGTTCCCGTAGGAACCGTATCGCTTCGTTCCCGTAGGAACCGTATCGCTTTGTTCCCGTGGGAACCGTATCGCTTCATTCCCGTAGGAATTGTATCAGGTATCCCCCAAACATATGAGGTATCCCTTATCACACTCAACTTGTCGGGAAGGTATTCATTCAGATGGCACACTAGTCACTCGAACTTTTCATTCATATTTTCATACACAATCTCCTTCTAGTTTTTCTTTCAAACGTACTTGTCAGGTTTTACATTTCACATCGTTGGTTCATTGAACACCAATCTTCCTACATATCACTGGATGGTCTTAGGGATTGGCATCCCATCTGACCGACAATATATATTCTCTAGCTACTCGTTTCCGTTAGCCTTTTCTGCATGCATTTCTTCTAAAGTCACATTCGTTGGTCTTACTATGGATAAATGACACGTACGGTGACACTTGTACTTTCATTTCCTTTCTAGTTTCAGTGGTCCCTCAACGGCTTTCCAATTCTAACAACACTCGCAGCTATTGATTAGAGTTAGACATAGTAGAGCGTTCTGTGAGTCGCCTTGAATTTCTTCTTAGTGCACATGCCTTACTTCACATTGTTGGTCAAAACTTGTCCTTCACATTCATTCTAGACAAACAATCCTTGGGTCGGATCTGGTTTGATTTGGTTTAGTCTGCACGCCCTAATTAACATCGCGGTTCCCGTATCTCTTTGTTGTTGGTATATCTATTTTCTTGTTTCAGGAGATACTCTTATTAGTTGTCTAGGACTGTCTTCTACATGGAAAGATGCCATTTGTGTATTCGTGCACACATATATTCTTTGGACATACACTTGTGTGGTTATTTCGTTCATGCTCACGCATACTTTGACAGTAGACCGATTCTTATTCGTCATAACGCGTTTGTACTAAGCGTAGTCCACACTAGCTCCTTGGAATCCTCCATACGTATGCTTGTCTGACTTAGGTAAACCGAAGTTTCATTCCTCCTCATCTTGCCCGTGGCTCGTACTTGCTGACATCATTCACCGTTGTAAGGTACACCATCTTTGACATCGTTACCATTACTAATGATGTTCATCAATCTCCTTAATCGTTACTCGGGTGACTAACATCTCGTAGTCGTGGTTGAGTAATTGGATCAACTCTGTTACGTAAGCATTAATCAATACCATAAGATTCACCATCATGCACGTGCACCTGTAAATTCACAATTTCGCGGATCCAAACGAAATTACCAATTTACCTTACTCGAGCATTCTAGTTCCTCTTATAACACTTCCTAATACTCGCGTCCCTTCAAAGTTGAGATTTTGTCCCGGTATTCTCCTCGACACTTCTTACCACTTTCGCGCTAAGTCAACACAACGGAGGATATCTCGCATCACACTTGTACGGTCTCATGCACACTACCTTCCGGTTCCGCAAGAACTCTTGCCTTTTTACTATAAACTTGGTGGGCGGGAATCCTACCGTGTCATCCGGTACGACCCCCACCACGCCTTCCGCCTATTCTACCCTCCATTTTCATTCTAAAAGACAAGGAATCCAATGTTATCACGCTAGTTAACAAATATAATCCAACAAGTACTGTAAGATGTTAATATACACTGGCCATCTGCAATTAACCATTACACTACCTTTCGATTTCTATTTGACCACCTTTGTGATTCCATCAGAACACAAGTCCTTTCCTAACCCTTTCTGAGGCATACTACATACACATACTCTACTTTTCATACCTGATGCTGTGGCTCGAGTTACCCGTACTGGCATCCGCTTTCGGTCCCATTCAAAGTCTAAGTTCAGACACTGGGAGTGTCCGAATCTCTCAAACTATTGCTCTGATACCAACTTGTAAGGCCCCAAACCCGGGAGGCCTCACTTGTAGGATTTACTCATTCACAAACAGTTCTTAAACATATATCAAATAACGCAGCGGAAAATTTCATTTAAACACAACGTCATCATTGTTCATACATGCGGAAGCGTAAACATTGTTTAAAACATAAATACATCATAACTAAAACATAACGGGATGCCAATCTTCATAGTCAGCCGGGTAACTCCTCTCGCTAGCCAAGCATCACCGTACATCCTCATAACCTGCCTTAACCTGAATGGGCACACTAAAAAGTCAGCTACGCTGGTAAGTTCTAGCATTTCATAAAAACTTTAACATCAACATTTGCCAAAAACATATCATTCATTCATTTAGTAAAACCTTTCACAAAAGCATGTAATAATCTAACATCTTTAAAAAAGGTTTCGTACCCATATCATCATCAACATCATTATCATAAACACCGTTGAACGGATCGTTCGTTAAAACTTTTAACATTCATTTAAGTCATACATTATCGTTATCTAATTCTGTATCTTACTTTACGCGTCACAGTGTCCCCGAAGGAACCTTTGGTGTTGTGGGCAACCGCTACGTATCGCCGTCATTGCCACAACCATACACTACGTGGAGTCAACCGTTACGTATCGCCGTCATTGCCCAACCATTCACTACGTGGGGTCAACCGTTACGTATCGCCGTCATTGCCCAACACGCACCTTTCCTTTGGGAATCAACCGTTACGTATCGCCGTCATTGATTTCCCTTACCTTATTCACTTAGGATGATCGTC
Source organism: Smallanthus sonchifolius (assembly GCA_023525975.1). Classification (NCBI taxonomy): domain Eukaryota; kingdom Viridiplantae; phylum Streptophyta; class Magnoliopsida; order Asterales; family Asteraceae; genus Smallanthus; species Smallanthus sonchifolius. Next base: position 23,991,628 of record CM042046.1, on the reverse strand, counting down.
ATCACCCGAGTAACCGTCGTTACTCCCTTACCAGTTGTACAACATCAAAACCATCGACAGGCCACCAAGACACTGCCCTGTTGTTCTTATGGTAACTATGGCTCGCTGTCCATAATCTACCACAAGGCTGGGAATCATATTCCCAGACTTCATTCGTCAATTCCATTCATTCGACAGATTAGATTTGTAATGACTTCTTTAAACCTTTACCTCTTTCCCTTTTCATTAAACATTTCCTCATTTAGACCGTTCATAAACATTCGTAAACCTTTTTTGCAAAAACACTTCATAACCTTTCCTTTCGTAAACATCGTTTCGTTAAAACATCATTTCGTAAGTATGCACACCAGCTCAAAACATTTAACAAAACATTTAAAAGAGAGCTCTAGAACTCACCGGATAAGTAGTTTCTGAAATACTCTTAACTGGCTACTGCGCGTCACTAATGTCACTCACGATCTGTTATAATAAAGCCATACGTGTAAGGTAGTGCTCCTAGATGACACTAGACATCCCTATGCTTAAACCTAGTAGTTTCGATGGATTTGCTTATATCGAAACTTGTTAGTTTCGATAGGTTGTTTATGTCGAAACTTGGTAGTTTCGATAAGTAACTTAGGTGTAATCTTAACTTCGGATCGTGGGCTCATATCGAAACTAGGTAGTTTCGACGAGCCTGCAGATATCGAAACTATGTAGTTTCGATGGGGTCTGCACATATCGAAACTAGTAGTTTCGATGGGGTATGCACATATCGAAACTAGTAGTTTCGATGGGCCTGCACAGATCGTCTTCCTAAAAATCTGAAGTTTTTTTTTGCATGCGAGTCTGATCGAGTCAGTATCTAAATTTTTCTTAGATCAAAACGTTCGGTTTTCATTCTAGATGCTATACCTAAGCTCATTTTCAAGTTCCATCCGCAAAATCGTTACCTTTTTAGCCAAAACCCGAAAATCCCAAAAACGAACAAAAACTCAGATTTAGGCAAGATCATTACCTGTATCGAGATTCTGATCCGGAGGTTCTTCTCACGAGCTTAGCAGTAACGCGTTCCCTCAATTCCGGGACGATCCGTCAACTTTCTCTCTCTAGACCCGAGCTCTCCTTTCTCTCTCTAGAAGTTGCGTGAATGGGGGAATGAGCAGAGAAGAGGGCTACCCTGCCCCTTATATACCTGGGCTTACCTCGGCCCATTGAAGCCGAGCCCAAGCCCGCTCCCTTTTGTTTAAATATTCTGACTAAATCACCGGTCTCGCTATATTTATTCGTTTTATTATTTTTAGGATGTTACATCACCCGTTCGACAAGTAGAATTTCGCATTGATCTTGTGCCCGGAGCTAACCCCGTGGCTAGAGCTCCATACCGTCTTGCACCTTCTGAAATGCAAGAACTTGCATGTCAACTTCAAGAGCTCTCCGACAAGGGATTCATTCGTCCAACTCATTCACCGTGGGGTGCCCCCGTCTTATTCGTCAAAAAGAAGGATGGACCATTTCGCATGTGTATTGACTACCGCGAACTCAACAAGCTTACTATCAAAAACCGTTATCCTTTGCCTAGAATTGATGACCTCTTTGATCAACTTCAAGGTTCTACTTGCTTCTCAAAGATTGATCTTCGATCTGGTTATCACCAACTCCGTGTGCAAGAAGACGATATTCCAAAGACTGCCTTCCGAACAAGGTATGGTCATTACGAGTTAATGGTTATGCCTTTTGGACTAACCAATGCACCCGTAGTTTTCATGGACCTCATGAATCGTGTGTGCAAACCGTACCTTGATAAGTTCGTGATCGTTTTCATCGATGACATCTTAATTTATTCCAAGACTAAAGCCGATCATGAGCAACATCTTAGATTGGTGTTGGATCTTTTGAAGAAAGAACAACTATATGCCAAATTCTCCAAATGTGAATTTTGGTTAAAAGAAGTTCAATTTCTTGGTCATATCATCAATGACAAGGGTATTCATGTTGACCCTGCTAAGATCGAAACGGTTAAGAATTGGAATACCCCGAAGACTCCCCCTGAAGTTCATTCATTTCTTGGTCTTGCGGGATATTACCGTCGTTTCATCTCGAACTTCTCTAAGATTGCTGTCCCCCTTACCGCTTTGACCCACAAGGGTAAGACTTATGAATGGGGACCAAAGCAAGAAGAAGCTTTCCAAACTCTTAAACAAAAATTGTGCAATGCTCCCATTTTGACTCTCCCTGATGGGAGCGATGATCTAGTTGTCTACTGTGATGCTTCTAACCAAAGTCTCGGTTGTGTCCTCATGCAACGAGGCAAAGTAATCGCTTATGCATCAAGGCAACTTAAGATTCATGAGAAGAATTATACGACGCACGATCTCGAGTTGGGTGTGGTCGTATTTGCATTAAAGATTTGGAGACATTATCTCTATGGCACGAAATGCGTGGTGTTCACCAACCATAAAAGTCTCCAACACATCTTCAATCAAAAAGAACTCAATATGAGAAAACGACGTTGGGTTGAACTCCTTAACGATTATGACTGCGAGATTCGTTACCATCCCGGCAAAGCGAATGTTGTAGCCGACGCTTTGAGTTGAAAGAACCATGTCATGCTTCAATGTGTTCGAATTCAAACCGACGTTCAAAACCGCATCTTAGAAGCTCAACACGTCTCAGTTACCGAGGGTAACATGTACGAGGAAATGTCGTGTGGTGTTGAACTTCTGCTTGAATCTAAACCAAATGGCTTACTTTATTACTTGAACCGTATCTGGGTTCCCGATCACGATGATCTCCGTACATTTCTCATGAACGAGGCTCACAAGACTCGTTATTCTATTCATCCTGGTGCGGATAAAATGTACCAAGATCTTCGCCAACAATATTGGTGGCCCGGTATGAAAAAGGACATTGCTCTTTATGTTGCCAAATGTTTAACCTGCTCCAAAGTCAAAGCCGAACATCAACGTCCTTCTGGTTTACTTGAACAACCAGAAATTCCCGTGTGGAAATGGGAAAACTTAGCTACGGATTTCATTACTGTAAGGCCCCAAACCCGGGAGGCCTCACTTATTGGATTTACTCATTCACAAGCAGTTCTTAAACATGAATATCAGATAACGCAGCGAAAATTTCATTTAAACATAACTTAATCGTTATTCATACATGCGGAAGCGTAAACATAATTACATCATAACTAAACATAACGGGATGCCAGTCTTCAAAAGCAGTCGGATAACTCTTCATCTCTAGCCAAGCATCACCGTCCATCCTCATAACCTGCCTTAACCTGAATGTGTACACTTAAAAAGGTCAGCTACGCTGGTGAGTTCTAGTTTTTCGTTCGTTTTAAGAAATGGTTCATCATTCAAACATTTAATAGGGTTTAACATTTGTATAAGAAAACAGGGCCTTTTATTCGTAAACCTTCGCAAAACACAATCATTTGTTTAAAACATTAACATTCATTTAAGTCATACATTATTATCTAAATCTGTGTTACCCTTCGTTCCGTCATTTAGTATGGTATTGCCCCTAAGGCTTAACTGCACGAAGACCGACAATACCATACATTCCGTCAATTCCCTTATGGTATTGCCCCTAAGGCTTAACTGCACGAAGACCGACAATACCATACATTCCGTCAATTCCCTTTTCTTGGTATTGCCCCCAAGGCTAATTGCGCGAGGACCGACAATACCCATTTCAGTTGCCCTTATGGCTCTCATGTCCATAAACCGACAACTTCCATCGACGGTTATGACTTTCAGCCAGAACATCGTCGGATCATAATTTAACCTTATATGGGGTCACGTTAACCCCTGAGTAACCGTCGTTACTCCCTTTTATCAGTTGTACAACATCATAACCATTGGCATGCCACAAAGACATGCCCCTGTTGTTCTTGTGGCAACTATGGCTCGCTGTCCATAATCTACCACAAGGCTGGGAATCTCATTCCCAGACTTCATTCGTCAATTCCATTCATTCGACAGATTAGATTTGTAATGACTTCTTTAAAACATTTGCCCCTTTTTGTTTTCTTTTCATAAAACCTTTCCTTCACTTTCAAAACCCTTTACCTTTTCATTAAACCATTTCTTTATAACATTCGTTCGTAAGCATTCCGTTCATAAACTTTCTTTCCATAAATCCTTCGTTCCAAATCATTTCCTTTCGTAAACGTAGTTTCATAAAAATCATTTTTATAAAACATCATTTCATAAAACATCATTTCATACGTGTACACACCAGCCCGAAAACATTATATAAAAACATTTAAAAGAGGGCTTCTAGAACTCACCTTATAAGCTAGTCTCGGTTGTCCTAAACAAAGGTCCAACAACGTCACTTCCGATCTGAATTGATTAATTAAATACACATCAGACCTAAATCCCGACTCTAACGGTTTACTCGTTCTGTTACAGGTGAATACACTGACTTCACTTACTGATGCAGACCTATCGAAACTACTTAGTTTCGACAACTGCAGGTCACTCGAAACTTCTAGTTTCGACAACTGCAGGTCACTCGAAACTTCTAGTTTCGACAACTGCAGGTCACTCGAAACTTCTAGTTTCGACAACTGCAGGTCACTCGAAACTTCTAGTTTCGACAACTGCAGGTCACTCGAAACTTCTAGTTTCGACAACTGCAGGTCACTCGAAACTTCTAGTTTCGACAACTGCAGGTCACTCGAAACTTCTAGTTTCGACAACTGCAGGTCACTCGAAACTTCTAGTTTCGACAACTGCAGGTCACTCGAAACTTCTAGTTTCGACAACTGCAGGTCACTCGAAACTCTAGTTTCGATACCTGCAGAACTCAGCTATCTTCCCCAAAAACCCTAACTTTCGCATGCAGGTCCGATCTTGTCAAGATCCGGACTTTTTGTATTCAAAACGTGTATTTTCCTTTCGTGATTCCAGATTTATAACCCTTTCCTCATTTGGTTTATAAAAACCCGTCATTTTCCTGAAAATACCCGAAAACCCAAAACCGAACAAAAACTCAGATTTGGTTCGGGTGTTACCTGATTTCGAGATTCTGATCCGGAGGTTTTGCTCACGAGCTCAGTAGCAACAAGCTCCTTCAATCTCGGGTCGATCCGCCAACTTTCTCTCTCTACGGTTTCTCTCTCTAGATTCTTGCAAATGAGAGAAATGGTGTGTGTGTTGGCTATTTAAAGGGAGGAAACCCCCCTTCCTTCAAGTTTGCCGGCCCAACCGGCCCGGCCCGTTACGCCTCGTTCTTTTATCCCGTTCGTCCCGGTTCAACCCGTTATTTAAAATCCTCATTTATTTTGGGATGTTACAAGTCTACCCCCCTTACAATAGGTTTCGTCCCCGAAACCTATCATAAGTCAAACAGTTGAGGGTACGACTCCTTCATTTCCGTCTCCGTTTCCCATGTAGCTTCCGATCCCTTCCGGTGCTTCCACTGGACTTTAACCAACTGGATAACTTTGTTACGTAAACGTTTCTCTTTCCTGTCTAGGATGGCCACAGGTTCTTCAATGTAGTTAAGGCTGTTGTCGACCTCGATGTCAGTAAGTGGTACGTGAGCCGTTTCATCCGCCAAACACTTTCGCAAGTGTGATACATGGAAGGTAGGATGAATCCCACTTAACTCATCAGGCAATTCCAACCGATAAGCGACTTCACCAACCCGTGCCATAATCCTGAATGGTCCGATAAACCTCGGACTTAACTTTCCTCTCTTCCTGAATCGTATGATTCCCTTCCAGGGCGACACTTTCAACATTACTCTGTCCCCAACATTAAATTCAATAGGCCTTCGTCGTCTATCCGCGTAGGATTTCTGACGATCTTGGGCGGCCTTCATTCGTGCTTTGATCTGATCAAACCTTTCCGACGTTTCTTTTACAACTTCAAGACTTCCCAATTCCTTCTGTCCAATCTCACCCCAACAAACCGGGGTCCTGCATCTTCTCCCATACAACATTTCATAAGGCGGCATGCCTATCGTCGTGTGATGACTATTGTTGTAGGAGAACTCGGCTAACGGCAGATGGCTGTCCCAACTGCCACCGAAGTCAATAATACAAGCACGGAGCATATCCTCCAATGTCTGAATGGTCCTTTCAGACTGACCATCCGTTTGTGGGTGGTATGCCGTGCTGATATTCAGCCTCGTGCCCATCGCCTCGTGAATTCTTTTCCAGAACTTCGATGTGAATCGTGTGTCCCGGTCAGATACGATCGTCTATGGCATCCCATGCCGTGCTATTATTTCATTAATAAACACTTCCGCTAACCTTTCCGACGAGAACGCCTCGCGAATAGGTAGGAAATGAGCACTCTTCGTTAAACGGTCCACAATTACCCAAATGGTGTCATGACCTTTAGCTGTGCGAGGTAGCTTAGTTATGAAGTCCATGGTAATGTGTTCCCACTTCCATTCCGGTATATCAAGTGGTTGAATCTTTCCATACGGTTTCTGGTGCTCGGCCTTTACTTGCGAGCAAGTCAAGCACTTGCTTACATACTTCGTCACGTCACATTTCATTCCAGGCCACCAGTATTCCCTCCTCAGATCTTGGTACATTTTATTGGTACCGGGATGGATAGAGTAACGAGACTTATGAGCCTCATCCAAGATTTTGCTCCTAAGTTCGCCACCCATAGGTATCCATATCCGTCCATAACGCGTTCTAACACCGAGGGTGTTATATTCCAACTTGTCCCGTTGGCCAACCATCCTTTCTTTCTTTATATTTTCTTCCTTCAAAGCTTCATCTTGAGCTCTTTTCAATTTCTCTCATCACATCTGAAGTTACCACCAACTGGCAAGCCTTCACTCTAATAGGAGTAGGCACATCCTTTCGGCTTAGAGCGTCAGCCACCACGTTTGCCTTTCCAGGGTGGTATATGATTTCACAGTCATAATCTTTCAGAAGTTCCAACCATCGTCTCTGCCTCATATTAAGCTCTCTTTGTTCGAAGAAGTATTTCAAACTTTTGTGGTCGGAGTAAATAGTAAACTTCACCCCATAGAGGTAGTGCCTCCATATTTTTAATGCAAATACGACAGCAGTAAGTTCCAAATCATGAGTCGGATAATTGACTTCGTGAACTTTCAACTGCCGCGACGTATATGCAATCACTCTCCCGTTGACGGATCCTTGTGTAGTCTTGACTATACCTCTCTCGTTCTTGATAGACGTTATCTTTTTCAGCATCGTACATCCCTAGTCGGTCTTTCACATCTAACCGTTAGGGTTCTTATATCGTCATTCTATGTGAAATGTCTTATCAAACTCGGAGTCGTCCACAGAAGACTCCTTGGCCATAATTTCAACTCCTCGTTCAGATTATCCACCTTTCCATCTGGACGGTTCCTATCGATCGTCTCTCAACTATTTGGATCATTGTGTATACCTCATAAGCTGTCCATGGTGCATTCGTCCTTGAAGGACCATACCATGTCGTTCTCGAATGAATCATAATATCCCGTTCCTGAATGATTCCTATTATCAAGTTTCCTAAGGTACCGTACCATCTCATTCCCGAAGGAACCACATCGTCTCGTTCCCTAAGGAACCATATGCTTCATTCCAGAAGGAACCTTATCGCTTCGTTCCCGTAGGAACCGTATCGCTTCGTCCCCGTAGGAACCGTATCGGGTATCCCCCAAACATATGAGGTATCCCTTATCACATTCAACTTGTCGGGAAGGTATTCATTCAGATGGCACACTAGTCACTCGAACTTTTCATTCATATCTTCATACACAATCTCCTTCTAGTCTTTCTTTCAAACGTACTTGTCAGGTTTTACGTTTCACATCGTTGGTCTTACTATGGATAGATGACACGTACGGTGACACTTGTACTTTCATTTCCTTTCTAGTTTCAGTGGGTCCCTCAACGGCTTTCCAATTCTAGTAACACTCGCAGCTATTGATTAGACTTAGACATAGTAGAGCGTTCTCTGAGTCGCCTTGAATTTCTTCTTAGTGCCCATGCCTTGCTTCACATTGTTAGTCAAAACTTATCCTTCACATTCATTCTAGACAAACAATCCTTGGGTCGGATCTGGTTTGGTTTGGTTTGGTTTAGTCTGCACGCCCTAATTAACATCGCGGTTTCCGTCTCTTGTTGTTGTTGGTATATCTATTTTCTCATTTCAGCAGATACCCTTATTAGTTGTCTTGGACTGTCTTCTACATGGAAAGATGCACTTTGTGCATTCGTGCACTCATATATTCTTTGGACATACACTAGTGTGGTTATTTCTTTCATGCTCATGCATACTTCAACAGTAGACCGATTCTTATTCATCAGAACGTGTTTGCGCTAAGCGTAGCCCATCCTAGCTCCTTGGCATCCTTCATACGTATGCTCGTCTGACTTAGGTAAACCGAAGTTTCATTCCTCCTCATCTTGTCTGTGGCTCGTACTTGCTGACATCATTCACCGTTGTAAGGTACACCATCTTTGACATCATTACCATTACTAATGATGTTCATCAATCTCCTTAATCGTTACTCGGGTGACTAACATCTCGTAGTCGTGGTTGAGTAATTGGATCAACTCTGATACGTAAGCATTAATCAATACCATAAGATTCACCATCATGCACGTGCACCTGTAAATTCACAATTTCGCGGATCCAAACGAAATTACCAATTTACCTTACTCGAGCATTCTAGTTCCTCTTATAACACTTTCTAATACTCGCGTCCCTTCAAAGTTGAGATTTTTTGTCCCGGCATTCTCATCGACACCTCTTACCACTTTCGCTCTAAGTCAACACAACGGAGGACATTTCGCATCACACTCGTACGGTCTCATGCACACTACCTTCCGGTTCCGCAAGAACTCTTGCCTTTTCACTATAAACTTAGTGGGCGGGAATCCTACCGTGTCATCCGGTACGACCCTCACCACGCCTTCCGCCTATTCTTCCCTCCATTTCGTTCTTAAAAGACAAGGAATCTAATGTCATCACGCTAGTTAACAAATAAAATTCAATAAGTACTGTAAGATGTTAATATACACTGGCCATCTGTAATTAACCATTACACTACCTTTCGATTTCTATTTGACCACCTTTGTGATTCCATCAGAACACAAGTCCTTTCCTAACTCTTCCTAAGGCATACTACATACACATACTCTACTTTTCATACCTGATGCTGTGGCTCGAGTTACCCGTACTGGCATCCGCTTTCGGTCCCATTCAAAGTTTAAGTTCAGACATTAGGGGTGTCCGAATCTCTCAAACTATTCCTCTGATACCAACTTGTAAGGCCCCAAACCCGGGAGGCCTCACTTATTGGATTTACTCATTCACAAGCAGTTCTTAAACATGAATATCAGATAACGCAGCGAAAATTTCATTTAAACATAACTTAATCGTTATTCATACATGCGGAAGCGTAAACATAATTACATCATAACTAAACATAACGGGATGCCAGTCTTCAAAAGCAGTCGGATAACTCTTCATCTCTAGCCAAGCATCACCGTCCATCCTCATAACCTGCCTTAACCTGAATGTGTACACTTAAAAAGGTCAGCTACGCTGGTGAGTTCTAGTTTTTCGTTCGTTTTAAGAAATGGTTCATCATTCAAACATTTAATAGGGTTTAACATTTGTATAAGAAAACAGGGCCTTTTATTCGTAAACCTTCGCAAAACACAATCATTTGTTTAAAACATTAACATTCATTTAAGTCATACATTATTATCTAAATCTGTGTTACCCTTCGTTCCGTCATTTAGTATGGTATTGCCCCTAAGGCTTAACTGCACGAAGACCGACAATACCATACATTCCGTCAATTCCCTTATGGTATTGCCCCTAAGGCTTAACTGCACGAAGACCGACAATACCATACATTCCGTCAATTCCCTTTTCTTGGTATTGCCCCCAAGGCTAATTGCGCGAGGACCGACAATACCCATTTCAGTTGCCCTTATGGCTCTCATGTCCATAAACCGACAACTTCCATCGACGGTTATGACTTTCAGCCAGAACATCGTCGGATCATAATTTAACCTTATATGGGGTCACGTTAACCCCTGAGTAACCGTCGTTACTCCCTTTTATCAGTTGTACAACATCATAACCATTGGCATGCCACAAAGACATGCCCCTGTTGTTCTTGTGGCAACTATGGCTCGCTGTCCATAATCTACCACAAGGCTGGGAATCTCATTCCCAGACTTCATTCGTCAATTCCATTCATTCGACAGATTAGATTTGTAATGACTTCTTTAAAACATTTGCCCCTTTTTGTTTTCTTTTCATAAAACCTTTCCTTCACTTTCAAAACCCTTTACCTTTTCATTAAACCATTTCTTTATAACATTCGTTCGTAAGCATTCCGTTCATAAACTTTCTTTCCATAAATCCTTCGTTCCAAATCATTTCCTTTCGTAAACGTAGTTTCATAAAAATCATTTTTATAAAACATCATTTCATAAAACATCATTTCATACGTGTACACACCAGCCCGAAAACATTATATAAAAACATTTAAAAGAGGGCTTCTAGAACTCACCTTATAAGCTAGTCTCGGTTGTCCTAAACAAAGGTCCAACAACGTCACTTCCGATCTGAATTGATTAATTAAATACACATCAGACCTAAATCCCGACTCTAACGGTTTACTCGTTCTGTTACAGGTGAATACACTGACTTCACTTACTGATGCAGACCTATCGAAACTACTTAGTTTCGACAACTGCAGGTCACTCGAAACTTCTAGTTTCGACAACTGCAGGTCACTCGAAACTTCTAGTTTCGACAACTGCAGGTCACTCGAAACTTCTAGTTTCGACAACTGCAGGTCACTCGAAACTTCTAGTTTCGACAACTGCAGGTCACTCGAAACTTCTAGTTTCGACAACTGCAGGTCACTCGAAACTTCTAGTTTCGACAACTGCAGGTCACTCGAAACTTCTAGTTTCGACAACTGCAGGTCACTCGAAACTTCTAGTTTCGACAACTGCAGGTCACTCGAAACTCTAGTTTCGATACCTGCAGAACTCAGCTATCTTCCCCAAAAACCCTAACTTTCGCATGCAGGTCCGATCTTGTCAAGATCCGGACTTTTTGTATTCAAAACGTGTATTTTCCTTTCGTGATTCCAGATTTATAACCCTTTCCTCATTTGGTTTATAAAAACCCGTCATTTTCCTGAAAATACCCGAAAACCCAAAACCGAACAAAAACTCAGATTTGGTTCGGGTGTTACCTGATTTCGAGATTCTGATCCGGAGGTTTTGCTCACGAGCTCAGTAGCAACAAGCTCCTTCAATCTCGGGTCGATCCGCCAACTTTCTCTCTCTACGGTTTCTCTCTCTAGATTCTTGCAAATGAGAGAAATGGTGTGTGTGTTGGCTATTTAAAGGGAGGAAACCCCCCTTCCTTCAAGTTTGCCGGCCCAACCGGCCCGGCCCGTTACGCCTCGTTCTTTTATCCCGTTCGTCCCGGTTCAACCCGTTATTTAAAATCCTCATTTATTTTGGGATGTTACAATTACCAAACTCCCTCGCACCTCGAGTGGTTATGATAGCATTTGGGTGATCATTGATCGTCTCACCAAATCTGCTCATTTCTTGCCTATCCGCGAAGACTATCGGGTTGAGAAACTAGCCCGAATTTACATTGATGAAATTGTGAGCCGTCATGGTGTTCCCTTGAACATAATATCCAACCGAGATGCCCGGTTCACTTCTCGTTTTTAGCAATCTCTCCAAACTGCACTTGGTACACGATTAGATTTGAGCACGACTTACCATCCCCAAACTGATGGTCAAACCGAGCGGACAATCCAAACACTTGAAGACATGCTTAGAGCCTGCGTAATCGATTTTGGTGGCAATTGGGATTCACATTTATCCCTCATTGAGTTCTCTTACAATAATAGCTACCACACAAGTATCAACATGGCTCCATTCGAAGCTCTTTATGGTCGCAAGTGTCGTTCTCCTATCTGTTGGAACGAGATTGGTGAAGCACAAATCACCGGTCCCGAGCTAATTCAAGAAACATCCGACAAGATTATTCAAATCCGTGACAACATCCGAACAGCGAGAAGTAGGCAAAAGAGTTATGCCGATAAACGACGAAAACCCTTGGAATTCCAAGTCGGTGACCTTGTTCTTCTTAAGGTGTCCCCGTGGAAGGGTGTGATCCATTTTGGAAAGAAAGGCAAGTTAGCCCCTCGCTATGTTGGTCCATTCAAAATCCTTGAAAGGATTGGGAAAGTGGCTTACAAACTCGAGTTACCTCCATCTCTTGGCAATGTGCATCCTACATTTCATGTATCTAATCTGAAGAAATGCCTCGCCGATGAGAATCTCCATATACCGCTTGATGACATGCACATTTATGAAACGATGCACTTCGTTGAGAAACCGGTAGAAATTATGGATCGTGAAATCAAACAACTCAAGCGAAGTCGTATTCCTATTGTTAAAGTTCGTTGGGAGTCTAAGCGTGGTCCTGAATTCACTTGGGAACGAGAGGACCAAATGAAGATCAAGTACCCCCATCTTTTTACTGATGCCGTAGCTTCCTCTAACTAAATTTCGGGACGAAATTCCCTCAACATGGGAGACTGTAACATTTCTGATTTTTAGTATCCGTATTTTCAATTCAATGTAATGTATTTCAAACTCAATTCTAGTGCACTGTTTTATTCCTTTTCGTACCATCAATTTAATACTATACTTCAATGCAAACCCGCAAATTTACTCGGTTTTATCCTATTAAACAATACATAAGTATCTAATTATACAAATATGGCAAAAGACTAAAGTTACAAGGTCTGATGTTGAAAAGTAGCAAGAAACCCTAATAGGCACGGTCGTGCCTCGTTCTGGCACGGTCGCGAGTAGTGCTTTGGCACGGTCGCGCGACCTGCTTTGGAACGATCGCGCCTGGTGCCTTAGCACGGTCGTGCCTCGTTTGGGCACGCTCGCGCCTAGTACCAGTCGAAACGTAAATACAGTTTTAATCACCCGATCGTTGAGTTCCGTAACCGATTTACACTTCATTACCATTAACGAAAGCAATGACATTTTCAATTACAACAAACGTCTCAGTTTAATTCCATCAGACTCAAAATTCTCTCAAGCATTTCAAAGAAAACACAAAACCTCCTTGTGATCCGAATTCTCTCAATCAAGCAGCAGAGTCACGCTACTCGATTCTCCCTAAAGCTCCTGGACTCTCTGGTTTAGCCGGAATCGCAGCAGAAGACGCCGGAAGCCACTCTCGTCGTCGCCAAAACTCATTTCTATCGAACGCTATCCATCCGTCATCCCTCCGGGTAATTGAAATCTTGTTCTCAATATATTTAGTCTCTATATCAAAAGCCCCATATCTATTTGGGCTTACAATATAGAAATCATCCTGAACCCGAAACCATATTTTATAAAAAAATGGTTTAACCGATTTTGACCCAGAACATGTTGTTAATACAATTAAAACATCCCAACATACTCGTAACATCACTATGAATAAAAGCCCTATGATTTCAAACACTAACAATGTAAGAATCAGTCAATTCATGTCTGTTTTGGAAGAGACACGGTCGCGCTAATCATCTAGCGCGGTCGTGCCTCATAAGACGCGGTCGTGCCGACTATCAGCGCGGTCGAGTCCTCCTGTCCAGACCCAATCATGCCCTTTGGCTAATCTCAGTCGTGTCTTAGAATCATAGACACGATCGTGCCTGGCCAAGGCACGGTCGTGCCTAAAGATTTAGTTAGTTAAACCTTTGTTCGATCAACACGGTCGCGCACTGAGTAGCATGGTCGCGCCCGTGGTTTGAGCACGATCGTGCCCTTCCCAGGCACGGTCGTGTGTGAGTTAAATTTTTGGCATAATTATAATTTTATATATTTTTCAAACAATAAATATTTTTAATTAAATTACAAAATAAAAATAGTTGATTTTTATAAATATGCATTTAATTCTATTTAGAAAGATCAAATATTTAATCTTGGAATAAATAGGAAAATTATTTATTTAAAGTTTATAAAAAAAATTAAATTTACAATTATTTCTAGACCTTTCATATAAAAAGTATTTAAATGGTTAAGTTATATTTTATAAATAAATAAATAAAATAATGATTATTTATTTACTTTATGTTTAAACAAAGACATTTATTTATTTACACTTAATTTCATTTAACCCTTATAATATTTTCATAAACAATAATTATTTACAATACTTATCTAATTATTCAAACTCAAACCTTAATCAAAAGGTTCTAAAAATATTCTTTCAAACTTTATATATTTTATTCAATACCTCTAATTACATATCAATGACCTTTTTACACAAGTACAAATGCAACTTTAGACTTAAACTTTGGTGCACACTATTAATACCATATACATTACACTTTAGGTTAACTTGTGCATTTCAAGGATCTTTATTCTATCTAGTATCCTTGTTAGCTACGCCTTCAAACTATGTGAGTATTTCATAGCCCCTTTTACTCTTTTACACTTTTGGGGTGAAACATGAACTATATACAAATTACGTGTTTACATTTACACAAACAACACAAGTACAAATCTTATTTACATTCGTGTGTACAAATTTGAGCTTTATGCCCGAGTGCTATGTGTGCTAACTTTTGTATGCTATTATGTGCAATCATTAACTATTCAAGCCGACGGTTTTCGATGATAGATCTATTGAGTCTGACAAACCCACCCAGATTGGGGTGATTGATACCGACAACACAATTTTGCATGCTAGTTACAAAGGTTTGATTGTACTTGGTTACACAATAGCTGCTCCCCATAAATGCCTTATTTATCATGTTATGTAAGGATTTGTTTTACAACTATATGCTATCTATATACAAACCTGTGTTATACTCACCAACTTTTTAGTTGACTTTATTTTATTCATGTTTCAGGTTCTAATGTGTGAGATTGATCAAGATGTGCTACACATAGGCTTGGACTTAGTTAATTTAAATAAAAGAACTCTATGTATTTCAATTTTGTTCTATCTTGGATTTGGTTGTGTTTGAATTACTTGCAATGAAATTTGACGTTTAATATATTCAATTTAATCAACCTTGTGCTTATGAATAGTCTACATGTCCCGCCCCGATGATTCCGTCATCGGTCGGGGTGTGACATATCAAACACTTGGTCATCATATCTATCACAATTTCTATGATTCGATCTAAAACAATTCCTATCAGAATTCTTAATATTTTGTTCAAAAACATGGTGGTTATCCAATTTTGAATAAAAATTCATTTTTGGTAAACCGTTGAGACAATTGTTTAAAACTTGACTGACTTGTAGATGGTTTGCTACATTCTCTATTAAAGGAACGGTTTTTATTTTTGACAAAATGATGATTTTTACCGTTGGCAATTTGTTTTTCTTCCCTTTCTAAAGTACCACTGATGTCAAACTCCCTTTCAAAAGTACCATTCTGAAAATAAGGCGATTTGTTTTTAAATGATGGAAGACTAAAAAACGTGACCATCCTCCTCATCATCACTCCCACATTCCTCCACTATGCCCTCTACTAATCCTGTTGCTTCACAAGAATTAGATTGGTTAGTAACATTCACACATTCTAATACAGGACTAGTAGTCACAAGCATTGACTGCTTGGATGATGAAGGTTGATCCGGCTTACGGCCCACACCATATTCCATTTGAACCTCTTCATATTGATCACTGGGCCTTGAGGTAATGTTTCCATTGAACGGATGTTCAACAACATGATAACCAATCCCCGTGTTCCCTTTCTTTCTGACTTGGGAATATATCATGTCATACACTACTGATCGACAGTGTTCAATTTTCTCGATTGTTAGTTTGGTGTTTGCCAATTGAGTCACAACATCATTTAATTTTAGGCTAAGGTCGTCTATTCGTTTTAATGCATTACGATAAAGACATTCCATATTGCTAAAATCCATTTCAAGTTTTGAAAAATCATTTTTGCTTGCTTCAATTGTATCTTTGAAAACCTTTTCTAATCGTTTGTGTTATGGATTGGAATATCTAAGCTTTGTTATTTCTTGATTTAATATATCGTTATCATGTTTGTAACGATTGACTTTCTCAATACAAATAGCAGAGCAAAGATCTTTGATTACCTCAGTGTCGGTGACCTCAACCACGAAGGCATGATGTTGTTTCACTTCCAAATCTTGAACTTTCTCACTCCTGTCTTGCTGGCTCACATGTGCCTTTGATTCACATGAAGTAGATGTACTTGCTCTAGCAATTTCAGAAACATCCATTGAACTTATATGATTAAGGTGACACTGTTTATCATCCATATCATAAGAGTACAAAATAGAAATCATCTCACTCAAGGATGTTTGATACATATCCTTGATTCTCTTGATGGCAGTGCAATTAAAGTTCCAGGTTATTGGTAAAAAGTTGAGTAGCCTTTTGTTGATTTCTCCCTTTGTCAACTCTATTTTAGCATTCTTCATCTACGTCATCAAATACGTGAATCTGAACCTCCAAATTTTCACCACTAACATGATTGAACATATTAAACTTTTGCTTCAGCATTTGCTTCGTATTTTCTCCCATGTTGCAAGTTCACGTGGAAAAAATAAGTAACAACAAGTATTCGCACTGGATACTTTGAAAAACCTCAAACTTTGAATGACCGCAAACTTTGAAAAACTGCAAACTCTGAAACCGCAAACTTCGAATACCGCAAACTTTGAAATACCACAAACTTCGAAGTACCGCAAACTTCGAATACCGCAAACTTCGAATACCGCAAACTTGAGTGACCACAAATTTGAGTGACCGCGAACTTTGGTGACCGCAAACTTGAGTGACCACAAACTTTGGTGACCGCAAACTTGAGTGACTGCAAACTTTGAGTGACCGCAAACTTTGGTGACTGCAAACTCGAGTGACCGTAAACTTTGGTGACCACAAACTTGAGTAACCGCAAACTTTGGTGACCGCAAAATTTGGTGACCGCAAACTTGGGT
This sequence comes from Smallanthus sonchifolius, assembly GCA_023525975.1. Taxonomy (NCBI): domain Eukaryota; kingdom Viridiplantae; phylum Streptophyta; class Magnoliopsida; order Asterales; family Asteraceae; genus Smallanthus; species Smallanthus sonchifolius. The sequence continues at coordinate 23,974,657 of CM042046.1, read as the reverse complement.
GACCGCAAACATTGGTGACCGCAAACTTGAGTGACCGCAAACTTGAAGTCTAACCGCAAGCTTGAAGTCCAACCGCAAAGTTGGTTTCAACCGCAAACTTGAAATAATGGAAAGATTTAACAAACAAGGAAACCCAAACTTTCTAACCGCAAAGATGATGACCAGCCGCAAACCTCAGAAATCCACAAACTTCCAGAACCGCAAACTTGCAGATTTTTGAAAGTAACAGCAAATTACCTCTTTTTTCTGGCCAAATATCTACTGATTAGGCCGCAAACTTCAATACTAGTGACGGAAACACAATTGCGAGTCCTGTCACTGTCCAGAAATTCTCCAAAAAGCACAAATCAGTTTAACAAATGTTAAGAACAGTAACTTTGATACCTTACGAGTCAAAGAAATCCGTTGCAAACTTCACAAATGAGCTCTAAGGCTCTGATACCAATTGTAAGGTCCGGATTCTTAAGGATCTTCAATCAACGATTTCAACAGCGTGTTGAATCTGGCAGAAACAGACTCGAGACATGACTTGTAGATATAATCTTAGAGGACGAGACACAATTCAACAATCAAACGATTCGTATATTGATATGAAAACTGAATACACAATACAATCGTCCAACCTGAATATTGTTACAAACACATCTATTTATACTAAAACAGAAAGTATTCGGTGGGCCTGGGCCTGGACCGCATACTTCAAGTATGCTGCCGGGACCGTATACTTCAAGTATGCTGTCGGGACCGCATACTTCAAGTATGCTGCCCGGACCGCATACTTCAAGTATGCTGCCCGGACCGCATACTTCAAGTATGCTGTCGGGACCGCATACTTCAAGTATGTTGCATGACCGCATACTTTAAGTATGCTGCTGACACTGAAGTATGCTGCTGGCCATGAAGTATGCTGCCAGATGAAGTTTGCTGCTGCATAATTTCTTGCTTCTTCCAATCTTCATCTTTGGAACTTCTGAACAACTCGGGGATTCTTTGATTGCGCCAGCCTATTATATTTTTGGTCCTTACAATCTCCCCCTAGGCTGATGCATTCAAAGAAGTCTTCAAATTTCAAAATTGACTGAATGATCACCGCCTCTTGTAATAACTTCTCTTCCATAGCCATTCCCAAAACCTTTACGAATGACTTTACGGTTGTTGAGGCTGTTGTTTTGTTCAATGCTTTTGTTCTTTTGTTTGTAGTTTGATTCGCCCAGAGATCATTGTCAGCATCATTAAAATCATCATTTTGTTGAGAATAGTTGTTAGGAGGAGGATTCCCAATACCCTTTCTCAAAGTTTGAAATGAGTTCAATGGGTGAACTAAATTTCTTTCTAGGTCTTCAAGTCAAACAAGTTCCAAATGGAATCTTCATCAGCCAATCCAAATATGTCAAGAGCATTCTGGAAAGATTTAAGATGGCTGAGTGCTCTGCTACAAGAACCCCTATGCAAGTGCGACAAAGATGGTCAAGACACTGATCAACATCAGTACCGTGCAATGATAGGGTCTCTCATGTATCTCACTGCCTCAAGGCCAGATATCATGTTTGCAGTATGTCTTTGTGCAAGATTCCAAGCAGCTCCAAAGATTTCACATCTTCAAGCTGTCAAGAGAATTTTTAGATACCTAAAGGGAGCCCCAAGACTTGGTCTATGGTACCCTAAAAATGATAAGTTCAATCTGTATGCGTGCAGTGATTATGGGGGATGCAACTCGGACAAAAAGTCCACATCAGGGGGATGTCAGTTTCTGGGAGGGAGACTGATTTCATGGCAGTGCAAGAAGCAAACATGTGTTTCAACTTCTACAGCAGAAGCAGAATACATTGCAGCTTCAAGTTGCTGTGCACAAGTCATCTAAATACAAAATCAAATGCTGGATTATGGGATAACTTTCGTGGAAACTCCAATTCACATTGACAACATGAGTGCTATATCAATCACAAACAATCCGGTGCAGCACTCCAAGACAAAACATATTGACATCGTGTATCACTTCATAAGAGATCAAACTGAGAAAAAGAGAATTATTTTAACCAAAGTTCATACCAATGAGCAATATGATGATTTGTTTACAAATCCTTTTGATGAAGCTATATTTAGTTATTTAGTTGAATATATTGGTATGATGAACTTTGATTAAAATATGTCTCTAAAATTTTGTTTTTGTAAATGTGCTTGTCTTTTGTTATAAATAAAGTTATAAGTCAGCAGCATCACAAATAAAGTTAAAATATTTCTTGCTGCTGACAGGTTTAATTATCAGCAGCAAAGATTTTGCCACTAACTGCTTTTAGTTATCAGCAGAAACAAGTTTCCTGCGGATAGCTTTAAGGCTGTCAGTAGCAACATCCTTGCTGTAGATTATTGCATCCATCAGCAGCAAAGAATTTGCCACTGACTGCTTTAAGTTATCAACAGGAACAAATTTCCAGCGGATAGCTTTAAGGCTGTCAGCAGCAACATCCTTGCTGCAGATCATTGCATCCATCAACAGTAATTGAGTTTGCTGCTGACAGACTTAACCATCCGCCGCAACCAAGCTTGCAGCGGATAGGCTTAACCAATCCGCAGTAACCAAGTTTGCTGCTGATGGGTAAAAATAAGTCTAAATTAACTTTTACCCGCTGTAAAAATTACCTTCAGTCTTTACCATGACTGCTATAGTGTATTACAGCTGTAACAGTAAAAGGTGAATGAGGTTGTACTGTACAAGTAAGTTTGCTTTTTCCCTCCTCTGCCGTTATAACTCAAATCAATTTCTCCATAACCTCTTCACATTCAATTTCAACCTAACCCTTATCATTTTCTCTCAAACCTCCATAAGCATTCAAAGCCTTCCATACTTAACCACCTTTCAAAGCCTTCATCATTCCCTCCAAACCCAACAAATGGCAGAGGTAGACATAAACCGTCCCGATGATAAGTTTTCTCCATACCACAACCTCACAGCATACTTAATAAAAGGAAAGAAGTCCGAGGGGTTCGATGATATGATCGATGTTCTTTGTCGATCAAAGATATATTTTACCCTAACCGTCAACCCACCCATTTACATTCCTCACATGGAGGATTTCTGGAAATCTGCCGTCTTCTCTACCGAACAGGGGATACCCCAAATCAAAGCCCATGTAGATGGCAACGAAATCACCATCTCTGAAGCTACTCTCCGTAAACACCTCAAGCTTCAAGAAGGGGGGCCGCCATTTCATACTTAAAAGAAGTCTATATGAGGACCTTTGTATCCATAACACTAGAAATTAGAATGAGTACACAATAGAGAAGGCACTGATGGGCCCCCCATGGAAGTATCTATGCCACACTCTACTACAATGCATATCTCAACAAGTGGATGGCATCAAGTGAGCTCTGCACGTGCCTCTGCTGTTCACAGTATGGTTACTGGCCAAGGATTCAACTTTGCACATCTCATATTTGAAGGTTTAAGATACAACCTTCAAGAGGGTGCAAAGTAGCAATTCTATATGTACCCAAGGTTCTTGCAGGAGGTTTTTAACAATGAATTAAAAGAGCTTTCAAAACCTGCAAAAATCTATCTTATGATGTGTCATAAAAGTAACATTTTTCAAAGTAGGAGAACTGTTCCCAAAAAGTTCTCAGGGGTCAATGTTCCATTGTTATCTACAATGATGAACATACAAAGTACCCAGGGTGACAGTTCAGCAATCCCAACTGATACTGATCCCACACACTCCTCTTCACATTCTGAACAACAATTTGTTTCCACTGTTCGAATCCCTGTGCATACTACTAAGGATGCACATGCACAAAAATTACTTACACCTCTTTTTGATGTTATCATTCAACTGGACCAAAGGGCCCTAGTTGCAGCAAAATATACTAGAAAGAGGAACAAGAAGACTCCTTCTCTTCTTGTCTCAAAGGCCCAATCCCAACCTAAAAGCCCTCATTCAGAATCCCAAAATTCTGATGAGAATATCAAAAGGGATAGCCACATCATTAGAGATACTTCCTTGGAAGTTTCTCTATTAGGATCAGGATCACATCCCGAATCCATAGAACATCCCACTGAGCCAATCCATTATCTTTCTTCTCTGAACTTAAGTGAAGAGTCACCTTGTCAAGATGATATACCTTCTCCAACAACCACTATCTCAGAGGTATTGATTGACTTGGCTGCTAATGCACCTAACCCAAGTTCTTCACCCAAGAAGGTTCACTCTGGGAGTACTGATAGAGTGAATGTGGAAAGGGCTGTCACTACTCCTCAGCTGACCAGGAGGACAGTGATAACATCACTAAGACCCTAACCACGGCAACTCACAGGGAGGATGTTTCCTTCGAAACACTCTTCACTAAGAGGAATCCCAGGTGCCAAGAAAACCAGGGTGATGGGGATGCAGAGGCTAGGCCTAAGGCCCCATATGGATCCAAGGATTCCACAACCGTGGATGAGGATAGACTGAAACTTCATAACTTGGAATTGACGGCAAGGGTGGAAATGCTAGAGGCCGAAGTGTCAAAACTAAGGAACCAAGTCTCTATGCATGAAGCCAATCAAGGCCCTCCAGTGACTACTCCCTCCCTTGTCTCAGTGGGCACTCAAACTGACCAAACTCTGTGCACTGATGCAACCAAAAAGGGGGAGATAGTTGCTGTGGAAGACGATGCTGACAGCCTCGATGAATGGATACAAGAGCAGACATCCTTTCAAAGTTCTCTATTCAGATCTGCTTCCGTTCAAGTTCATGATTTACGAGACTCAGTAGATGAAGAAGAAGATATCACTGAGGATTAGAAGTTAGTTGTCCGAGCTGTTGATGAGGTGTTAAAGAATGAAAGTCAAAATGAAGACGCACCTTCATCATTCAGCATACTTCCCACTGCTGCAACAATATCAAGACAGACCATTGCCCCTCAATTCACACTGTCTTCAAATAAGCTAGAATTTGACTCCATACTAGCTTGGGGGTATGATGGTTCAACTGAGAGATTCTGGATCGGAAAGGAGTTCAATGGGGTAGAAGAGCTGAACTGGAATACACTAAATCCACTCCAAGTGCTTGAACTGTACCTATCCAGCTGCACCAACAACTCTACAGATCTCTCAACAGAACTTGCAATCGACAGGTTTTACGTCTTGATGGAGGATAATCTTCCCTGGTTTGAAAGGCTCTTAGAAGAAGCAAACATGGTGGCCTATCCTAAACACCATGCAGAATCTTCAACAACATTAGAACAAATACTGGCTCCAAGACTTGCCTTGATCACGAGCAGTGCTTTAACAGAACAAGAAGTTCTATGTTGGAGAAGATTTCTCTACAACACAGTGGTCAGAGACTTGGAAGTGCTAGGACGGTCAAGCACTGGGTCTTCTGACTTCACCTTCTTCCTAAGTAATGGATCATCTCTCTCAATCAACATCAATGAGATCCTACTTTTAAATTTAGACTTCTTGCACAAGGTCTTCGAGCTCAGAACACACATATGCAATGTAAATTCCTTAGAGAGTCAAGCAATGATAAAAACCATCAAAGCTAAGCTTGAAAAGGAAGGACGACTTGCAATGGATGACTCCAACTCTGACTCAGACCTTTCCTTTCTTTCCTCTCCAACGGTCAGATTAAACAAAGCAGAAGAATCCAGAAGAAGAGAAAAGGAAAAGATGAAGAAAGAAAGGAAAGCAGTGACATGTCTTGAATGGGAAGAAGATGAAGAAAGTGTACTTCCCTTGTCCATTCCATAAAATGCCAATGAAGCTGAAGCTGAGATCCCAACAGCATCTCTTACATCTGCTGTTGTGGTCCATGAAGCTGAAGCAGAGGCATCCAGCAAAGACAAGGGGAAGAGACCTATGACAGAAGAAGATGAAGAAAGGTTATTGAAATAGAATAAGGAAAAAGAGGAAAGAAAAAGAAGAAGAAGAGAAGAAGAGGAGATGGCTGAATTAAGAAAAGCACAAGAAAGAAAAACTGCAATACTCCTTAGAGAACAACAGATCCTCCTCTATTCTAAGCAGCTAGATGATCTGAAAGTCAAGATTCCTACAGCTTCTCAAATTCAAGAAGATGAAGCTCTAGCTCTTCAACTGCAGGAACAATTCAATAAAGAAGAAGAAGAAAGAGAGAAGAAGAAAAAGGAAGACGCTAAGTTCAGAATAACTGATTCTGAACTAGCCAAAGAAATTAGAGAGGAGTGGATAGAGGCTCTGATTGCTCAAGGTGAGGATGCAGACTACCTTGAGAAACTATCAAATAAAGAAATCTACAGAGCCTTCATGGGCCAGCAAGGTCAATTGGAAACTAAGAAAAGGGCTGAAGAAGAAAAAGAAAAAGCCAAACAAAAATCCAAGAAGACCATTGCATTTAATAGAAGAACCCATGAAGAAAGGAAGGTCATGATTGACTTCCTAAAAGCTAGAGGAGACAGTGGAAAAAGGCTGGGTCCCATGAGTTTCATGAACCTGCAAGCCCTTTACTTTAAAGTCAAGAAGGAAGAGGAAGAAAGACTGGGGAAGAAAGGCTCAAAGAAGAGGGTGATTAATCAATAGGATGAAAGGAAACAAAAGAAACCCAAACCTTCTCCCTCATCCACCACTTCCTCTATTCAACAACCTTCCACTCTCAATCCTAGACCTCCCTCCTATCCACCCACAAAGTCCAAATCCTTCCACCCAGCTCCTCCTCGTCAGCAGCCTTCCAAGAAGAAAACCAAAGTTACCATCACACCAGAAGACTCAAGAGAAATAATTGTCAGGTTCTATTACAGTCAAGATAAATGGTTTGAAGTTTTCAGGGGAAAGGAAGAACTGAAAAGACCAGTCTATAAATCTGTTGATGAGGTACTGCAACTCCCAGAATCAGATCTAAGAAAAATGATGGAGTTGGATGAATCCCATAAGCCAGAGAATGAAGGTGGGAGACATCTTTTGCTAGTGATCAAACATCACTTCAACCCTAGTAAAGATGTAATCATTGATGCTAAACCTGTAGGATCGTGAAATTACAAGATAGTTCTGTTCTTAGTTGAAATTGGCGGAAACAATAGCAACTACACAAGTATAATCGAGTAAACAGAAAGAATACTAATAAGAACACTGTTGTATTAAGCTTTTGTAGATAAATGATTACAAATGAAACTCAATCAGAAAAAGCACACTTACAATGAAGTGTTTACACAGTATTTATACTCACTTAGAATCAAGACAAACCCTTGATTCTAAGGATCAGATCTAATACAGACCATTGCTCTGTTGTATATAGCTAACTATTACACGTTTAGTCTAAAACTAGTTAACTTTATTGAAGCGTCTTCTTGATTCATTATTGCTTGCATGCTTGGAGAAGAGCATTGTTGTCTGTCATTGGTTGTGCCATTGAGGTTCCTTCTGCTTTAAGTGTGTCAGTTGCTTTTGCAGAAAGTTGTCAGTGACGCTTGGCATGGATAGTCAGCTGCAACGATTTGTCTTCAAGGCACAGGGCTATCAGCAGCAAAGATGAGGATCAGCAGGAAGATGTGACCATCCAAAGCTGCTGATGATTTGCCTGACAGCAGCATCAAGTGTTGATGCTGCTGAGAAGCCTATCCGCAGCAACTTTGGTCTTCAGCAGATAAGGCTTTCCGCAGCAGATTTGTTCTTCAGCAGGAGAACAAGTATCCGCAGCAGATAAGCTTGTCCGCAGCAGTTTGTTGGTCAGCAGCAAACTCTGAGATCAACAGCATTTGTACTTAGAGTAATTTTGTTGCAATCAGTCTTTGGTTCTACAAACTCCCCTTAGACTGATGCTACCAAAATTCTTCTAATCTCTTTGTTGCTGAAGCTTTTGCATGTGGCAGACTATCCTTGCAACCTCATGGCCTCTTGTATCCTTGCTGGGATTGTTCAGTGGAAACTCAGACAGAGTCTTGATGTCTTTGCTTGCCATTTTGAAGATAGCTTTGCTTGAACACCTCATCTTCTGTCCTTTAACATATGCCAGAGTGAATTTATTCTTCTCAGCATTGTAGGACCATCTCCCCCTTTTTGTTTGATTCAGTGGACAAATAAGCATCAGTTTGGGTGCCCACTGATACAAGGAAGGGAGTAGGTAAAGTTGGGCATTGATGGGCTTTATGCATAGAGACTTGTTGTCTTAGTTTGGACACTTCAGCCTCTAGCATAGCCACCCTTGCCGTCAATTCCAAGATATGAAGTTGCAGTCTGTCCTCATCCACAGTTGTGGAATCCTTGGATCCAGATGGGGCCTTAGGCCTAGCCTCTTCATCCCCATCACCCATGGTTTCTTGGCACCTAGGATTCCTCTCAGTGAGGGGAGTTTCCAAGGAAGCATCCTCACTGTGAGAGTTGCCATGGTTGAGGTCTTAGCAATGTTGTCACTGTCCTCCTGGTCATTTGATGGACCAGAAGTAGTGACAGCCTCTTCCACATCCACTCTTTTATAACTCCTAGAGTGGACCTTCAGGGCAGAAGAACTTGGGTTGGGTGTGTTGGAAGCAAGATCAATCAGTACCTCCGAGATAGTGGTAGTTGGAGAAGGTACATCATCTTGATCAGGTTCCTCAACACTTAAGTTCAAAAGAGAAAGGAAAGGCTCAGGGGGCTATTATATGGATCCGGGAAGTTATCCTGATCCTAATAGAGAGACATCCAAAGGAGTCTCCCTAATAATGTGGCTGTCCCTTATGATATTCTCACAAGAATGTTGTGATTCTGAGTGAGGGCTGTTAGGTTGGGTTTGGGCCTTGGAGGCAAGAGAAGAAGGAGTTCTCTTGCCCCTTTTCCTAGTATATGTCGTTGCAACCGGTGGCCTGTGTTCCGGTTGAACGATAACATCCAAAAAAAAGGTGTAAGTAATTTTTGTGCCTGTGCATCCTTAGTAGTATGCACAGGGGTTCGAATGTTAGAAACAAACTTTTGTTTAGGATGTGAGGTGGAGGGTGTGGGATCAGTATCAGCTGGGATTGCTGAACTGTCACCCGGGGTTCTTTGTATGTTCAGCATTGTAGATAACAATGGAACATTGACCCCTGAGAACCTTTTGGAAACAACTTCATCTTATCACCCTAACTCGGCGAAAATGCAGTTCTTTGTGAAAACCTTACCGGGTAAGACGATCACGTTGGAGGTCGAATCCTCCGACATAACTGACAATGTGAAGGCAAAGATCCAAGACAAGGAAGGCATCCCGCCAGACCAGCAACGTCTAATCTTCGTCGGAAAACAGTTCGAGGACGGCAGTACCCTAGCCGATTAAACATCCAGAAGGAGTCAACTCTCCACCTCGTCCTCCGTCTCCGCGGTGGCGCGAAGAAGCGCAAGATGTTTTCTTTGTGTGGCTTCCTTTGAGTATGAGATGGCTGCTCCCTCATCTTGAAGCTTAAGATGTTTTCTTGGTGTGGCTTCTGAGATGGTGATATCCTTGCCGTCTACCTTGGCTTTGATTTGGGGAATCCCCTGTTCGGTAGAGAAGACGGCAGTACTCCAGAAATCCTCCATATGAGGGATATATATGGTAGGGTTGGTTGTGAGGGCAAATTGGATCTTTGATCGACATAGGAAGTTGATCATATCATTGAATCCTTCGGATTTATTTCCCTTGGTTAGGTATGCTATAAGGTTATGGTAAGGGGAGAACTTATCATCAGGGTTATTGATGTATGCCATTGTTGTATGATTTGTCGGGAAGGTTTGAAGGTTGGTGGGGACTTGGGAGAAAGTGATGTTGGTTTAGGGAGAAGTTGAAGGTGAAGAGGTGGTAAGGAAATTTGATTTTGTTTTTATAACGGCAGAGGAGAGAAAAAGCAAAATGACTTGTACCGTACAACCTTATTTACCTTTTATTGTTACAGCTGTAATACACCGAGGCAGTCATGGTAAAGACTGACGTTAATTTTTACAGCGGGTAAAAGTTAATTTGGATTTAAATTTACCCATCAGCAGCAAACTTGGTTGCTGTGGATGAATAATCCTGTCCGCTGCAACCTTGGTGCTGACAGACTTAGCCTTCCGCAGCAAGGATGTTGCTGCTGACAGTCTTAAAGAAATCTGTAGGAAACCTGTTCATGCTGATAACTTAAAGTAGTCAGCTGCAAATCTTTGCTGCTAAAGATCAGACTTGTCAGCAGCCAAAAAGGATGCTGCTGACATATAACTCTTTTTACAACAAAGGACAGACACATTTACTACAAAGGATAGATGCATTCAACTGAACCAATGATGATGGTTGGTGGTTTCTTTGCCTTCCATTGTTGAGTTGGTGGTTTTCCAGCTCTCTTTGCTTTTTCAGAAGCTGCATCTGAGGACTTTGACTTATCAGCAGCAGATTTTGTTTCTACTGATGGTTTTACTTTAGCTGCTGCAGACTTTGTTGCTGCTGAAGGCTGTCCTTTTGGTTGCTTCGGCTTTACTCGATCAGCAGCAGTTTTGTTGGCTGCTGATGGTTTAAGAACAGATGTATGCCTATCCTTCTTCACCTTACTGATAGGCTTTTGTATAGTTGGGGTTGGAAGAAGAATCTGATTGAAAGGATTAAACTTACAATTTGTAGCAAAGTGGTCTGATTCACCACAGATGATGCAGGATTGTTGAGGTTTTGACAGCTGCTCCCTTGGTGGAGAAAAAGAGTTTCTGAATTGAGTTGTCTTGGCTTCAAACTTTCTTACCTGTTTGTTCTTCTTTGTCTTCTCAAAAGCATGTTGCTTGAGGTTTCTTTGCAGCTGAAAGTAGTAGAAGCAGGTGCTGGCAGTGTGGTTGTATTTCCCACACACGAAGCATGATTTCGCCAGTTTGTCCCTTTGAAAGTACATATAGTCGTTTCTTTTGAACAAGTCCTTGAAGTTCCATGGATGAGCTTTTTTTATGTTCAAAAGTGGCTTCTTCTAGAGTCTTTTGAACATATGGACCCTTTTCTTCAGGCTTACGACATATATCAAATACCTTCCTCTTTGTGATCGGCTTTGACTGAGGCTTGGGGTTTGTGGGTCCTGATGTCTGTTCCTTTTCAATGTTTAGCTTTCTTCCATCTGGAGGATAGCTAATCTTGATCTGTTTGAATGGTACAGGGGCTGGAATAGTTGGAAGAACAACAGGAACTTCAACTCTATTCAAAACAGCTTCAGATGGGGCTGCATTGGTTTCATCATGGTCTGAGTAGGTTGACTCAGATTCCGATGAGGTAGTGCAGTCTTCGACGAAAGGTTCATCCGTTGAAAGATCAAGGTTTCGGTTTGCAGTGTCAAGATTTGCAACATTGAAGCTTGGTTCGTAAATGGCAATATAGTCAGCAGGAGGAGGAACAGATTTGTACTGATCATTGTTATACCCAAGTCCAGTCTTTACCTTCTCATGGACTTGAATATCTAAAAGTCTTTGTAACTTTTTGGAGGAAAATTCATATTTTTCAACATGAACTTTCTGTTCTGCCAGTTCAGCTCTGGTAGCTTTTAGTTTGACCAGTAGATCATCAATCTGAGTTTCAAGATTAGTTTGTTCGTGTTTTAGCGATGAAATCTCTTTCTTAAGGCAGTTAATCTTTTCTTTATAAGTATTTTCAACCTTGTTGAACTCAGATTTCATCTGATGAAACTCTTCATTTTGATCTATAAGGTTTTGGTTATGTTTTCTATAACCCAAAACTTTATCAATACAGGCTTGAGAGCAAAGATGTTCAAATACCTGAGGTGGTATCTCTATAGTGTCTGCCATAAGAGCTTGATTGTTGACAGGTAGTTCTTCATACTGAAAGCTCCAGTCAAACTCAGAGGTTCCAACAGTTGCACAGGCTGCAGTTTGAACTGGAGGAGTAGCTTGTTGTTGTTGTTGTTGTCTGGGTTGAGCTTGGTGAGCTTGTCTTGACTAAGGAGTAGCTAGATTTGCTCTTGGTGCCTTGCATTCTCTGGCAAAGTGACCCAGTAGGTTACAGTTGTAACATCTTAGTTTGTTTTTATCCAAGCCAACTCTGGTGTTGGAGTTGTTACTTGGAATGGGTCTTCCGGTTCTAGAGTAGAACCTTTTTGCTCTTATAGAGAGCATGGCATGCGAATGTTGTATGTCCATTTCTTCTAAATCATCTGGATGAAAGCATTCTAGATCCTCCTTGATAAAGAACATGTTGCTTGAGTTTGCAGAAACAAAAGCAGCAGAGGTTGATGTTTGAGGAGGGGCTTCTAGGAGGAATGGAGATGTGTTTGTTTGAGAGGTTGGAGTTTGAGAATGAGTGATGATGGGAGGATAATAGTTGCTTGAACTAGGACCTGAGTGCTCAGAATGGAGGGCAGAAGAGGTGGTGGTGGATGTTGAGGCTGTTTGGTAGCTTGAGCTTCTTTCTTTTGCCTGAATCATCTCTAGCTCATAGGTTTTTAGCATTCCAAAGAGCTCAGTCATCTGGAGAGTCTTCAGATTCTCAGTTCTTCTGATTGACACTGTGTAAAGTGTCCAGCAGCTTGGGAGAGATCTGATAATCTTTTTGAGAATATCTTCATTCTCTAGCTTTACTTTGGAGCACTGCAGTTCTCCCACCAGGTAAGTGTACCAGTTATACAAAACGGTTAGTGACTCACCTTCCTTCCATACGAAGTTTTCGTATTGGTGTTTCAGGACGTCTCTTTTGTTTTCTTTGACTTCCTCAGAGCCAGCAAACATCTTCTCAAGAGCCTCCTAGAGCTCTTTAACAGTTTTGTAACTTCTGAAGTTATGAAAAACTTCATTTGGAAGGCACATTTGGATAGCTCCTAGTGCCTTGAAGTCCACCTCCGTCTTCTTTATGTCTTCTTCTGAGTACTTGGAGGGCTCCTTTGGAACTGATGGTCCTCCAGAGTCAGCAGAGGCCACCATGGGAGTGTAGGGTCCATCCCTGATGGATTTCCACATTCCGTACTCCTGATAACAGAAAAAGCTTTCCATGCGATTCTTCCACATGTCGTAGTCTTCCCCAAATACCAATCTTGGTGGTCGGTTGATGCTGCCAATGTCTTCAAATCCATTGCTCTGTGCCATCTTTGTTTTTGGTGACTTGATGAAAGAGAGAGTTTAGAATAGAACCAGAAGTGATTAAACAAGTGTGAGTTTGTTTAATCTGAGCCAAAGCTCTGATACCACTTGTAGGATCGTGAAATTACAAGATGGGTCTGTTCTTAGTTGAAATTGGCGGAAACAATAGCAACTACACAAGTATAATCGAGTAAACAGAAAGAATACTAATAAGAACACTGTTGTATTAAGCTTTTGCAGATAAACGATTACAAATGAAACTCAATCAGAAAAAGCACACTTACAATGAAGTGTTTACACAGTATTTATACTCACTTAGAATCAAGACAGACCCTTGATTCTAAGGATCAGATCTAACATAGACCGTTGATCTGTTGTATATATCTAACTATTACACGTTTAGTCTAAAACTAGTTAACTTTATTGAAGCGTCTTCTTGATTCATTATTGCTTGCATGCTTGGAGAAGAGCATTGTTGTCTGTCATTGGTTGTGCCATTGAGGTTCCTTCTGCTTTAAGTGTGTCAGTTGCTTTTACAGAAAGTTGTCAGTGACGCTTGGCATGGATAGTCAGCTGCAACGATTTGTCTTCAAGGCACAGGGCTGTCAGCAGCAAAGATGAGGATCAGCAGGAAGATGTGACCATCCAAAGCTGCTGATGATTTTCCTGGCAGCAACATCAAGTGTTGATGCTGCTGAGAAGCCTATCCGCAGCAACTTTGGTCTTTAACAGATAAGGCTTTCCGCAGCAGATTTGTTCTTCAGCAGGAGAACAAGTATCCGCAACAGTTTGTTGGTCAGCAGCAAACTCTGAGATCAGCAGCATTTGTACTTAGAGTAATTTTGTTGCAATCAGTCTTTGGTTCTACAAAACCTCTTCAAACCCATTCTCCATTCACCAGTTGGTCCTTCAAGGCTGATACCAACGAGTTTATCCTGATTGATGTTAAAGGACAGAAGATGATATGTTCAAGCAAGGCCATCTTCAAAATGCCAAGCAAAGACATAAAGACTCTATCTGAGCTTCCACTAAACAATCCCAGCCAAGACACAAGAGGCTATGAGGTAGAAAGGATAGTCTGTAACATGGAAAAGCTTCAGTAGCAAAAGCAGTAAGAGAGTTTTGGTAGCATCAGTCTAGGGGGAGTTTGTAGAAATAAAGACTGATGACTACAAAAGTACAAACTGCTGCGGATAAGCTTATCTGCAGCGGATACTTGTTCTTCTACTGAAGAACAAATCTGTTGTGGATAGCCTTATCTACTGAATACCAAAGTTGCTGCTGATAGCCTTATCTACTGAATACCAAAGTTGATGCTGATAGGCATATCATCAGCAGCTGTGGACAGTTACGTCTTGCTGCTGATCAACAACATTGCTGCTGATAGCCATTCCCACTGAATATCAAACGTTGCAGCTGACTGGCTTCGATAAAGCAACCATTACCACTGACAACTTTCTGCTGCACCACTGACACACTCCACGCAGAAAGAATGTTACTGGTGCAAGACAATAAAAGACAACGACGCTCTTCTTCCAAGGACTCAAGCAATGATGCCTAAGAAGACGTTTGAGTAAAGATAACTTTTGTAGTTGTTATTGTCGTTACATATAGAATAGCTTCAATACAAGATCAACGGCTTGTGTTAGATCTGATCCTTAGAATCAAGGGTCTGTCTTGATTCTAAGTTACTATATAAGTAGTACTTAGAGTCATTGTATAGAAGTGCTTTTTGCTTAAGAGTTTTCTCTGTAATCTTGAAGCTTAATACAAATTGCATTTATAGAAGGTTTGATACATGATGCATTTATACAAATTGCATTTATAGAAGGTTTGATACATGATGCATTTATAGAAGGTTTGACATCTTGAAGCTTAATACAAATTGCATTTATAGAAATCAGCTCACTCAAGGATGTTTGATACATATCCTTGGTTCTCTTGATGGCAGTGCAATTGAAGTTCCAGGTTATTGGTAAGGAGTTGAGTAGCCTTTTGTTGATTCCTCCCTTTGTCAACTCTATTTCAGCATTCTTCATCTCCGTCATCAAATACGTGAATATGTTAATTTGAACCTCCGAATTTTCACCACTAACATGATTGAACATATTAAACTTTTGCTTCAGCATTTCCTTTCTATTTTCTCCCATGTTGCAAGTTCACGTGGAAAAAATAAGTAACAACTATTCGCACTGGATACTTTGAAAAACCGCAAACTTTGAAAGACCGCAAACTTTGAAAAACCGCAAACTTTGAAACTGCAAACTTCAAATACCACAAACTTCGAAGTACCGCAAACTTGAGGTAACCGCAAACTTGAGTGCCGCAAATTTGAGTGACTGCGAACTTTTGTGACCGCAAACTTGAGTGACCCCAAACTTTGGTGACCGCAAACTTGAGTGACCGCAAGCTTTGGTGACCGCAAACTTTGGTGTGACCGCAAGCTTTGGTGACCGCAAACTTTGGTGACCGCAAACTTTGAGTGACCGCAAACTTTGAGTGACCGCAAACTTTGAATGACCGCAAACTTTGGTGACCGCAAATTTGAGTGACTACAAACTTTGGTGGCCGTAAACTTGAGTGACCGTAAACTTTGGTGACCGCAGACTTTGGTGACCGCAAACTTGAAGTCTAACCGCAAAGTTTGATTCAACCACCTGCTTGAAGTCCAACCGCAAAGTTGGTTTCAACCGCAAACTTGAAATAATGGAAAGATTTAACAAACAAGGAAACCCAAACTTTCTAACCGCAAAGATGATGACCGCAAACTCTACAGCCGCAAACCTCAAAAATCCGCAAACTTCTAGAACCACAAACTTGCAGGTTTTTGAAATTAACAGCAAATTACCTCGTTTTTCTAGCTAAATATCTACTGATTAGGCCGCAAACTTCAATACTAGTGACGGAAACACAATTCCGAGTCCTGTCACTGTCCAGAAATTCTCCAAAAAGCACAAATCAGTTTAACAAATGCTAAGGACAGTAACTTTGATACCTTACGAGTCAAAGAAATCCGTTGCAAACTTCACAAATGAGCGCTAAGGCTCTGATACCAATTGTAAGGTCCGGATTCTTGAGGATCTTCAATCAACGATTTCAACAGCGTGTTGAATCTGGCGGAAACAGACTCGACACGTGACTTGTAGATATAATCTTAGAGGACGAGACACAATTCAACAATCAAATGATTCGTATATTGATATGAAAACTGAATACACAATACAATCGTTCAACAACTCGTCTTACCTGTCTCTCTTGTCCAACCTGAATACTGTTACAAACACATCTATTTATACTAAAACATAAAGTATTCGGTGGGCCTGGGCCTGGACCGCATACTTCAAGTATGCTGCCCGAAACGCATACTTCAAGTATGCTGCCGGAAGCGCATACTTGAAGTATGCTGCCCGGACCGCATACTTCAAGTATGCTGCCGGGACCGCATACTTCAAGTATGCTGCATGACCGCATACTTCAAGTACGCTGCTGACACTGAAGTATGCTGCCACATGAAGTTTGCTGCTAGATGAATTATGCTGCTGGATAATTTCTTGCTTCTTCCAATCTTCATCTTCGAAACTTTTGAACAACTCGGTGATTCTTTGAATGCGCCAGCCTATTATATTTTTTGTCCTTACAATACTATTGAAGTTAATCATATGGTGAAATTATTAAACACGTGTGTGTTTAGAATCCAGTATGCTGTATGACCTCATACTTCAAGTATATATAGATGTGTTTTTGGTTTTAAGACTTCTAAGTGGTAAAACATTAACAAATATGAAAACATAGATTATGAAAATCATGAACGGTTGATCATCAAACCTACGATGATAGTTAATAGATCTAAAATACATAAAACAATGAGTATGGAATATGTGTATGTAGATATTTATGTTTACAAAAACCTAGATATTTGAGTGTTTATACATTTATATGTAACGTTAGAAAGATAAATGTTATTACAAAATGATTTGTTATGAAAATAACGGTTTCGTAACTCTAAAGGTATTTTTGATAAAAGATAACAAATTATACATATTAATGACGTTTTGAAAAGAAATAAGACTTAGAAAAAGTACCGTGACAGAGTCGAACAATATAAAAACCTGAGTATCTATTTTAGTTAATATACTCGCTAAAAGTATTATTTCGACTAGTCAATTTTATAAAGGGTGGACTTAGAAGTTTGAATTGTATAATGAGAGCATATTAATAAACCTTCTGTGACTTTATGTGGATCAAATCTTGATGGTTATATATATATATATATACATATATATATATACACGTATATACATATATATCTATATAGATCACGAGTCTTACCGTATATTACATCGTGTTATGATGACACGACAAAAATAGAATATAATTCTATTAATATACAGATAATCATCGAGAATAATTATTTGAATATCGTAACGCGTTGGCTTTAAACCACTTTTAACTCAAAGGCATATATAATGATTCACTTGTATAAACAACGATAATCCCAAACAGGTCGTAAATCAAGAACATCTTTTCCAAAACGAACACATCCTTAACCGGACTTACAAAAGCAGGTGAACATTTTGCACTTATGACAATAGGTCTTAACACTTATATACTTTTGTCTTTAGGGTTCGTATAGTTGAGTATTTCTTGAACATTTATTGTGCTAAGGTTTCATCGGACACCAGGTGAGTTTGCGGCCCCCTTGCTTTTTAATGTTTTCTAAACTGTGGGGGAGAAGCATACTTACATATCATGTATTACATTATTGTTTAACACATTTGGAAACATTGTTGTTTCATACACTTGAGAAAACATCGCAAACACATTTTTATATGATAACAAGAAAACAAGACACCAACATTATGTTGTACATGAGGAGAGCTCTTAAAGTCCCCTTGTAACATCCCGAGTTTAGGGCGCGAAAGAATTCACGAGAATTAAAAATTTTAAATAAGAAAAAGGGAAGCGGGCTTGGGCCGGGGTGTACGGGCAGAAAGAGGCAAGGGTTTGGGCCCTTATAAGCCTCAAGACTAGCCCAAAACCCTCACTTCCAACACATTTTCGGATTCTAGAGAGAGAAAGTGAGAGAGAGCCTAGAGAGAAAGTCCCGGTTTTCGGATTAGAGCTTCAAGGATCATTAGCAAGAGTCACTTGAGTGTTTAGCAACGAAAAGGAAGTGATTACAGGTAACCGATTCTCCTAAATCTGAGTTTTTGTTCGTTTTTTGGGTTTTTCAGGTTTTGTTTGAAAATGTAACATTTTTACGGATGAAACTAGAAGAAATACATATGTTGAGTTCCTAAACGAAAAGCAAACGTTTTGAATGGAAACAAGTTCGGGATCTGGACGTGATCAGACCCGAATGCGAAAGTTAGGGTTTTTGCGGAAGAACAGACCCTAGTACGCAGGAAGAGGATCATGCGTACTTAACAAGTACGCAAGAAGATAGGTCCTGCGTACTTGTCATGTGCGCAAGAGGAAGGTCATGCGCACTTACCAAGTGCGCATGAAGCAAAGTCTGCGCACTTATTATGTGCGCAAGAAAAAATCCCTGCGCACTTGCTAAGTGCGCAGGCATCAGGCTGGTAAAGTCAGTATAGTCGCCTAAATCAGAATGGTTAAACCATTTAGCGTTGAGTTAAGTCTGATACGTGTCGATTGTAATGATTGTTCAGATTGTGTGAGATACAGTAGACAATTGCAGCTAAGATACCAGGTGAGTTCTAATCCCCTTTTTTCCTGCTTTAGGGGTGGTGTGCATACTTAGTGTAAAGCGTTTATTATATTTTATATATTATAAACTGAAGGGAAAAGCTATGTTTTAGTGAAAAGTTTAAAAGAGGCAAAAGTACATTTTTGTAAAGTATGATTATATTATTGGCAAGCGTTTATTATATTTTTCATATACATAAACAAAGGCATAATATAAGTGCTAGTATGTTTTCAGTAAAGCAAGATATATTATTTGGCAAGCGTTTACTATATTTATTATACATAAACAAAGGCATGATATATGTGTTAAGCTATGTTTAGTAAAGCATAATATATGTGATAGTATTTTCAAGTAAGCAAGATATATCATTTGGCAAGCGTTTACTATATTTTGATATACATAAACAAAGGCATGATATATGTGTTAAGATATATTTCAGTAAAAGCAAAGGTATTTATGGCAAACGTTTACTATATTTTATATACATAAACAAAGGCATAATACATGTTAAGTTATGAACAAGATTTACAGAAAGTTTTATGAATAGTAAAGTGAACAGTTTTCCTTCGGGAATGTGTACCAGCTATAAAGGTCCTTGGGACAGATGTTACTTGTACAAGATGTCAGATATGGGTTCTACCCATTAGTAAGAACCTTTGGGTTCGTTAACGGTTGTACAACTGGAATTGAGTGACGGCAGTCGCTCGGGAGGTCCACGCAACCTCCCCGTAGTGTTAAGCGGTATTGTCGGTTCATGGTCGTTGATCATGGGGGCATTGACCAGGGTATTGTCGGTTCATGGTCGTTGATCATGGGGGCATTGACCAGGTACTCGTCGGTTCATGGTCGTTGACCATGGGGCGGTACAGTAGTGAAGAGAATTGACGGATAAGCGGTATTGTCGGTTCATGGTCGTTGATCATGGGGGCATTGACCAGGTACTCGTCGGTTCATGGTCGTTGACCATGGGGGCGGTACAGTAAGTACAAGGAATTGACGGATAAGCGGTATTGTCGGTTCATGGTCGTTGATCATGGGGGCATTGACCAGGTACTTGTCGGTTCATGGATGTAAGCCATGAGGGCAGTACAGTAAAGAGGAATTGACGGTTTATTATACGTTTTAAACTGTTTGAAAAGTAAAGTGTGTTAAGTTTAGCCTTATTGGCAGTATATATGTTTTAGTAAATCTTTTGTATAATTGATTTAAAGTAAACGTTAGAACTCACTCAGCGTTGCTGATTTTTAGTATGCACATCAGTTAAGTGTAGGTGGCAGTAGATGGAAGTGGATGCTTGGCTTGGCGAGAAGAGTTACCCGAAGATCAGCATCTGGCATTTGTTTATGTTTCTTTTGATTATGTTGATTAGGACTAGTTTCAGTTGTATTTGACAAGTTATGTTTAGACATGTATGTTTCCGCTGTGTATGTTGAAGATTTTAAATCGTTTCCGCTGTGTTTATGAATGTCTTAAGTTTAAAGTGCTATGTGTTGATGAGTAAATCCAATATGTAAGGCCTCCCGGGTTTGGTGCCTTACAAGTTGGTATAAGAGCCATAGTTTGAGAGATTTGGACATCCCCGATGTCCAGACTTAAACTGAGAATGGGACCTAGTAGCGGATGCTAGTACGGGTAACTCAAGCCAAAGCATCAGAAGCGTATAGTAAGGTTTACTTTTTAGAGTGTCAAGATAAGAATAGAGGCTTTAGTGGAACCATGAAAGCGAATAAATAGAAAACAAGATGTGATGTAATGGTTAATTGCAGATGGCCAGTGTATATTAACATCTTACCTTACTTATTGTGTTCTACATATTCCCTAACATGATGAAATTAAATATTTTGTTCTCTATCTTTCAGTTAGAAATGGCTAGACGTGAGGAACTAGAGGGGGTGGAGGAGGAAGACGTGGTGGGCGTACAGGCCGCCACGGTGTAGCTAGAACCAACCAAGAGATTGAGGGGAGTGTTCACACTACCCATACTGATACAGTAGCCAGTCAGCACAATGTTGAACATGAGGCAGGAGATGATCAGACATTCGAGTTCGAGCCGGCCGTGCAAGCAGCTATTGGCCGTGAGTTTACCCGACTGCTCAGGGAAACCTTACCGGCCATACTGGATGAAGCCTTGAGGAAGGCCAAGGAGAACCCTAGCACAACTGAAGAGCCTGTGGTGCTTCCAACAATGGGAGGACCAAATCTGGTAGAGAATGTTGCACCGCCTGCTCGCGGCTGCGACTATAAGGCGTTTCGGGGTTGTGATCCACCCGTGCTTACTGGGGAGAAAGAAGCAGCATACACTTTAGATTGGATTAACGGCATGGAGTCGACCATTCGTCTTAGTGAATGTCGACCGGAGCAAGCAGTCATGTTCGCTGTGAAGTCATTGAAAGGGGAAGCAGCACACTGGTGGGAAACTGTGAAACAGGCTAAGGTGACCAAGCGGTCGGATTGATGAGGTGGAGTGACCTGAAAGCGTTGGTAACTGAAAAGTTTTGTCCTAAGAATGAGGTCCACAAGGTGGAAAGGGAATTCTTGACTCTGCAAGCCGGACTCATGACTCACCGGCAATATACTTCAAAGTACAATGAGTTGGCGCGTCTGGTGCCCAATCTAGTGACGACTGAGGAAAGGAGAATTCACTACTATGTCCAAGGATTGCCACCAAAGATCCGTACCTTTGTCAAGACCAACACACCGAGTACCTTTGAGTCGGTGGTTGTTCTGAGCGGGGTTGTGTACGATGACATCGCCTCTGAAGTCATTGCTGAAGCACCCAAGAAACAGGCAGCTAAGCGCGCTGCTGAGGAACTCCAGGGTCCTAACGATAGGAGGGCAAGGGTAGAAGCTGAGGGTCTATGCGGAAAATGTAGGAGGAGACATGGAGGTGAATGTAAGGCGGGTCAGGTGGGATGTTTCAGGTGTGGCAGGTTTGGACACCAATCACGGGACTGCCCGGAAAAGCCAAGATGTCATAATTGTGGGGAACAGGGACACATGAGCCGAGATTGCAGGAAACCAAGGAAGCGGAAGCGGAAGGATCTGGAAAGGGAAAGGGTGCAGAGAAGGAACCCTACACTAACAGAGCCAAGGCGAGGGTCTACCAGATGACTCAGTAAGGTACGTTACAAGCTCTTATTAGTGATATGGCAACTTTATGTTATTATTTCCTTACTAAAGTAGTTAGCCCCATTAGTCTAGATGCCTTAGAATTTGAGATCGCCCGAAGTTAAGCTCCCAGTGGTAGTTAATCACAATGGCCTTCATGACCAAGCTGCCTTGCATAGCTACGGTTTATGCCACCCATTCTGTGATTAGCTATCAGTTTAGCTTATGGCAGGTTTCGAGGACGAAACCTATTGTAAGGAGGGTAGACTTGTAACATCCCGAGTTTAGGGCGCGAAAGAATTCACGAGAATTAAAAATTTTAAATAAGAAAAAGGAAGCGGGCTTGGGCCGGGGTGTACGGGCCGAAAGAGGCAAGGGCTTGGGCCCTTATAAGCCTCAAGACTAGCCCAAAACCCTCACTTCCAACACATTTTCGCATTCTAGAGAGAGAAAGTGAGAGAGAGCCTAGAGAGAAAGTCCCAGTTTTGGGATTAGAGCTTCAAGGATCATTAGCAAGAGTCTCTTGAGTGTTTAGCAACGAAAAGGAAGTGATTACAGATAACCGATTCTCTTAGATCTGAGTTTTTGTTCGTTTTTGGGGTTTTTCGGGTTTTGGTTGAAAAGGTAACATTTTTACGGATGAAACTGGAAGAAATACATATGTTGAGTTCCTAAACGAAAAGCAAACGTTTTGAATGGAAACAAGTTCGGGATCTGGACGTGATCAGACCCGAATGCGAAAGTTAGGGTTTTTGCAGAAGAACAGATAAGTACGCAGGAAGAGGATCCTGCGTACTTATCAAGTACGCATGAAGAGGATCATGCGTACTTAACAAGTACGCAAGAAGATAGGTCATGCGTACTTGTCATGTGCGCAAGAGGAAGGTCATGCGCACTTACCAAGTGCGCATGAAGCAAAGTCTGCGCACTTATTAAGTGCGCAAGAACAAATCCCTGCGCACTTGCTAAGTGTGTAGGCATCAGGCTGGTAAAGTCAGTATAGTCGCCTAAATCAGAATGGTTAAACCATTTAGCGTTGAGTTAAGTCCGATACGTGTCAATTGTAATGATTGTTCAGATTGTGTGAGATACAGTAGACAATTGCAGCTAAGATACCAGGTGAGTTCTAATCCCCTTTTTGCCTGCTTTAGGGGTGGTGTGCATACTTAGTATAAAGCGTTTATTATATTTTATATATTATAAACTGAAGGGAAAAGCTATGCTTTAGTGAAAAGTTTAAAAGAGGCAAAAGTACATTTTTGTAAAGTATGATTATATTATTGGCAAGCGTTTATTATATTTTTCATATACATAAACAAAGGCATAATATAAGTGCTAGTATGTTTTCAGTAAAGCAAGATATATTATTTGGCAAGCGTTTACTATATTTATTATACATAAACAAAGGCATGATATATGTGTTAAGCTATGTTTAGTAAAGCATAATATATGTGATAGTATTTTCAAGTAAGCAAGATATATCATTTGGCAAGCGTTTACTATATTTTGATATACATAAACAAAGGCATGATATATGTGTTAAGATATATTTCAGTAAAAGCAAAGGTATTTATGGCAAGCGTTTACTATATTTTATATACATAAACAAAGGCATAATACATGTTAAGTTATGAACAAGATTTACATAAAGTTTTATGAACAGTAAAGTGAACAGTTTTCCTTCGGGAATGTGTACTAGCTATAAAGGTCCTTGGGACAGATGTTACTTGTACAAGATGTCAGATATGGGTTCTACCCATTAATAAGAACCTTTGGCTTCGTTAACGGTTGTACAACTGGGATGAGTGACGGCGGTCGCTCGGGAGGTCCACGCAACCTCCCCGTAGTGTTAAGCGGTATTGTCGGTTCATGGTCGTTGATCATGGGGGCATTGACCAGGGTATTGTCGGTTCATGGTCGTTGATCATGGGGGCATTGACCAGGGTATTGTCGGTTCATGGTCGTTGATCATGGGGGCATTGACCAGGTACTCGTCGGTTCAAGGTCGTTGACCATGGGGGCGGTACAGTAGTGACAAGAGAATTGACGGATAAGCGGTATTGTCGGTTCATGGTCGTTGATCATGGGGGCATTGACCAGGTACTTGTCGGTTCATGGTCGTTGGCAATGGGGACGGTACAGTAGTTACAAGGAATTGACGGATAAGCGGTATTGTCGGTTCATGGTCGTTGATCATGGGGGCATTGACCAGGTACTTGTCGGTTCATGGATGTAAGCCATGAGGGCAGTACAGTAAAGAGGAATTGACGGTTTATTATACGTTTTAAACTGTTTGAAAAGTAAAGTGTGTTAAGTTTAGCCTTATTGGCAGTATATATGTTTTAGTAAATCTTTTGTATAATTGATTTAAAGTAAACGTTAGAACTCACTCAGCGTTGCTGATTTTTAGTATGCACATCAGTTAAGTGTAGGTGGCAGTAGATGGAAGTGGATGCTTGGCTTGGCGAGAAGAGTTACCCAAAGATCAGCATCTGGCATTTGTTTACGTTTCTTTTGATTATGTTGATTAGGACTAGTTTCAGTTGTATTTGACAAGTTATGTTTAGACATGTCTGTTTCCGCTGTGTATGTTGAAGATTTTAAATCGTTTCCGCTGTGTTTATGAATGTCTTAAGTTTAAAGTGCTATGTGTTGATGAGTAAATCCAATATGTGAGGCCTCCCGGGTTTGGGGCCTTACACCCCTAAACATCATTAACATTTGTAACTATTAGCTATGGACTTAGCATAGGATTCTATGAATAGTACTATTGGAGGTTACGCCCCCGGTCATGGTTAGTCGCGCTAACCGGGACCTGAAGGGTCAAATGGCCGCATATTGTCCTGTTACGTTGTCATGGTAAAGCGAGGGAGGGGCATTCACTAGTTAGGTTTGGTTACGGTCTCATGTATGAACATAGGTATTTGTAACACTAGCTAGCTTACATATGGATCAATAACACTTGTTTTGTTTATCATATGCGCTTACAATTATTTGTACTTATTTTATGACGGTAAAGTCATGGGCATGTTTTTGGATAAAACTACTTATTTATGACGATAAGGTCATGTGCATGTTTTCGGTTAAAACTACTTACTTATGACGGTAATGTCATGTGCATGTTTTCGGTTAAAACTACTTACTTATGAAAGTAATGTCATGTGCATGTTTTCAGGTAAAACTACTTATTAAAGACGGTAATGTCATGTACATGTTTTCGAGTAAAACTACTTATGAAGGTAATGTGAGGTATACGTTTTCAAGGAAAACTACTTATTTTTTTTACGGTTAAGTCATACATATGTTTTCGGGGAAATATACTGATTTTTATGACGGTAAAGTCATGTATATGTTTTCGGGGAAAACTAATTGCACCGAAATAACAAACTCTGTGAACTCACCAACCTTTGTGTTGACACTTTCATGTATGTTTCTCAGGTAACCCTTAGCAATGGCGCGATTGGAATAGGCTAGGTATGTTGGATCAAATTCTAGTAGCTGGAGTGTCACACCCCGCCAAGGCGGAAACGCGAGGCGCGACGTTCACTAGTTTCCAAAGCATATGATTACCGCAAACACATACATGATAAATGGATACATAAATGAGTATAAAGTTTTACATTACAAAATGTAAAATGAGTTTACAAAACATTAAGATTTCACAAATATGACTCAATTCAATGAGTTATACAAGGGAAATCCTCCTTGAGTAGTATCCATCGTGCATGCATGTAATCTACATTGCTAACCTTGAAATCACGATCAGTTACCTGAAAAACATACTTAAAATCGTCAACACGAGGTTGGTGAGTTCACAGGTTTAATCAAATAGTTCTTGGTAAAACTCAGTTGTTCATAAATCGTTTCAGTTGTATGTGATAAACAGAATAAGAATTGTTGACCCATTTGTAAACTAGCTAGGAATACAAATAATATGTTCATACATGAGGCGTAACCAAACCATGACATGTGTGAGCCCCTATTAAGCGTTATCAGATTCTATGCGGCCATAAATCCTCCAGATTGTGGTTAGCGCGACTAACCATGACCGGGAGACGTCACTCTCCATAGTACTATTCATAGGACCCTAGGCTACAGTTAATGGTTACTATGTTGTTCCAGGGGACTTTAGCGGCCTCCAATGTGTTGTTCTCATCCCATGTAAACATAAAGTCGTGTCTTATTCTCTTGTTATCCCATAAAATAGTTGAAGTATGTTTTTCCCCCAAATATTAGAAAACAGTAAAAAGAAAGTGGCCGTGAAACTCACCTTGAGTTTGTGTATATACTTGTGATAATACTTGTTGTAGTCAACCTTGACTATTTGTACCCTAGATACCAAGGGTAAATTGTTGTTAAGACCAACGTCTTATTTGTAAATTGTTCACCGACCTTGTAAATCTGATTGTGTTTGTTTAAATATCGTTTTAGTTTCCCAACACATGTTTTGTTGTAAAATAGTTTTGAGTTACTGCCCAACTGGGACTGTTGTACAAGTGTCGAAACTTCTTAGTTTCGATTGGGCATATGTGTGTCGAAACTACTTAGTTTCGATGGAGTGGTCAGGAGTCGAAACAACCTAGTTTCGATTGAGAAAAGGTATCGAAACTACCTAGTTTCGATCAAAACTCCTAGTTTCGATGGATCAACAGGTATCGAAACTCCTAGTTTCGATTGAGTTAACTGGTATCGAAACTCCTAGTTTCGATTACTGGACTTCTGTTTGACAGAATCAGTCCTGCATATTTTTATGTTTTAAACTTGAATTCGACACACTCTTCTTGTTATCTTTCTTGCGTTTAAATAAGATGTAAGTTTAGCTACGGTTTTAAAGAAACTAATGTGAAAATGTCGAGTTTTTACCTTAAAACCGAGATGAAGATGATGAAATAAAACAGAGATGATCTCGACTCTTTTGCAGAAACACTTGAAATTCTTCTTAAAATACTGGTTTGTGGTAGGATTTTGCCTTGAAACTGGACTTCGAATTGAAGAGAATTGGAATGTTTGCCGTATGAAAATGAGAAATATGAAGAGGAGTCGTGATGTTGAGACTGAAAAGGTATGGGACGAGTGAAGGGAGGGGGTGTGGGTTTTCTCTGGCTTCCGGCCGAGAAGTCAAAGAGTAGGTTGGGTTATAATAATAAAACAATTAGATTTAGGTATTAATATCAATTATAGTTTTAAAGGGGTAAATAAATCCGGTTTAGATCCTCCACGGTATTATAAATTTATTCTGAAAATAATTTATTGTTCTACGCAAAGTTTGTGGAAATAAAATATATATTTCTCTGGTTATTTAAATTAACCACTAGTGTTCGAATTTGTCGGTGTATATAACACGTGATCCGGTAACTCCTAGAATTACCAAATATGAAGTGAGACCATGTACGGTTTTTGATGGACCTTAATGTCCTTGTTTGTGAAATTACGTAAATCACAAAAATAATTATAATGTAAACTCGTTTATTGTAATGTAAACTTGTTCATAATGTGTACGGATATTGACCTGAAATGTCGGGTGTCACATTCTCCCCTTGTTAAAAGAATTTCGTCCCGAAATTCAATTCGTGTTGTCTTGAACTGGTGTATCCTTAAACAAGGATGGGTATTTTTGTGACACCCAGCATTTCAGGTCAATATCCACATTTCATAAACGCACGTTCATAATTATTATTTCCTGATATTTTATTTTGACTAAGTAAAGTCAAGAAGTCTAGCAAAGAAGTTTGTTCCAAGTCTAGTAAACCGTAAAGAGTTACTAGAAAAAGTAAGCAGGATAACCCGACTTAATGCGAACGTAAATGGTTAAATAAAATAACCAGAAAAATATATATATATATATATTACACAAAATTTACGTTGAGCCAAGATTCTAATATTTTCTTCAACGAGCCATAAAATGGTTAAAAATTATAATACCGTGAAGAATCGAAACTGAATTAAATTACCCCTTTAAAACTCTAATTGATACTGATACCATAATAAATTAATACTTAAAAATTTGTTATCATTAACCCCTAAACCTATTTCTTGACTTTCTTGGCCGAGAGTCAGGGAGCCATTCTCCCACTTGCCTATTTCACTCAAATTCAGAGGAAAAACCATACCTCTTCAGTCGAAACCTCACCTTCACTTCCAATCTTTCTCATTTTTCTTACGGCAATTTCACAATTCTCTTTCATCTCGAAGTCCAGTTTTAAAGCGAAAATCACCATAATTCGGTGTCATAAGGAGAATTTCAAGTGTTCTTGAAGAAAGCTTAGCAAAAGATTCAAGACTACTTCTCTGTTTTTCTCTAAAGATCGCCATTCTCGGTTTGAGGTAAAAACTCGATACCATCCATATTATTTGCTTTAAAACCGTAACTAAACATACAAATCGTTCAAACGCAAGTAAGATAACAAGAAAACTGTGTCAAACTCAAGATTTGAACATAAAAATATACAGAGTGAATTCTGTAAATCAAAGTGCAGATATCGAAACTATAGTTTCGATACCTGTTAGTCAATCGAAACTGGGAGTTTCGATACCTATTGATCGAAACTAGGAGTTTCGATACCAGTTATTCAATCGAAACTAGGAGTTTCGATACCGGTTGTTCTATCGAAACTAGGAGTTTCGATATCTATTTACTCAATCGAAACTAGGAAGTTTCGATACCTGTGTACAATCGAAACTAGGTAGTTTCGATACTATTCTTGCCAATCGAAACTAGGTAGTTTCGATACCTATTTCACTCAGTCGAAACTAGGAAGTTTCGACATCTGTTCTGTTCAATCGAAACTAAGAAAGCTTAGATACCTGTTCATCAGCCCCATAAGGCAGTAACTCAGAACTATTTTCATAACAAAACAAGGTTGGAAAAACTAAAAAGATAATTAAAACAAAAGTAATCAGATCGGCTAAGTCAAGTGAACAAATTGCGTTTAAGACGAGTAGTCTTAACGTGTATGTTATCCTTATGTAAATAGGATACGGATAGGCGAATCTGCCGTCATTCAAATATTTGCTAGCATTCATACTGTCGAGGTGAGTTTCACTAATCCCCCTTTTTCTAAGTTTTTGAAATGATTTGGGGTGGAAACATACTTGTAAAAGACTTTTGTGTATAAATGAATGGAACTAATGATCTGACCGTATGTATGTATTGAGGGAACAATAAAGCGCTTAAAGTCCTCGTAATAAATTAGTAACCATTAGCTATGGATTTAGCCCGGGATTATATGAATAGTACTATTGGGGGTGACGCCTCCGGTCATGGTTAGTCGCGCTAACCAGGGGTCAAAATGGCCGAATAACCGCATATTGTCTTACTCGCAGAAAGGCGAGGGGAGGCACAGAAAGTTGGGGTTTGGTTACGGTCTCGTACATTACATACTATTTTGTATTCCTTGCAAGCTTACAAATGGGGTCAATAGATCGGATTAGTAATCATATTTATTGGTAATACATACAAAAGAGTTCTGATCAGGGTAAAGTGATCGGTTTTATCAAAAGAGTTCTGATCAGGTTAAAATGATCAGGTTTTACACAAAAGGGTTCTGATCAGGTTAAAATGATCAGGTTTTACACAAAAGGGTTCTGATCAGGGTAAAGTGATCAGGTTTATCAAAAGAGTTCTGATCAGGTTAAAATGATCAGGTTTTACACAAAAGAGTTCTGATCAGGGTAAAGTGATCAGGTTTAAACGAAAGAGTACTGATCAGGTTAAAATGATCAGGTTTAACAAAGAGTTTTGATCGGCAAAAAGATCAGATTTAAACATTGGGTTTATGATAACTCTTTATAATAACTTGTGAACTCACCAACCTCGTGTTGACAGTTTTAAGTATGTTTTCAGGAAATTGAACGTGGTCATCAGGTTAGCAATGTAGGTTACATGCATGCACGTGGATACGGCTTTTGGGAGGATTTCTCTTGTATAACTCATGGTCTTGAGTCATATTTGCGAAATCTTAAACATTTGTAAACTCAAATTGATATTTTGTAATGTAAATATTTTAAATTCAGTTATGTATCCAATTACATGTATGTGTTTGCGGTAATCATATGCTTTGGAAACCAGTGAAAGTCGCGCCTCGCGTTTCCGCCCTGGCGGGGTGTGACAGAACTTGGTATCAGAGCCATTGATTATAGCGAACTAGGTGTCTAAAACGGAACCTAGTCTATAATTAGAATGACTCACTAAAATGTTTTCATTGCATAAGCATTGCATAACCAGTCATCATGTCATGTGGATATTGTAGTCACAAGTATGTCGTCACATTCACACTCTGACCCCGTCTCTGACTCTGAATCCAACGAGGAACTTTCCGCCTCACGCCCTAAAAATCGAGTACAAGTTCGCAGCTCGACACCACCCAATGTCGCCCTGGGAGAACCGCCCATCGTCTACCGAAAGAAAAGCGGAGGACCAGTTAAGGTGCAAAGTGCTAGGAAGAAGGTTCGACTTCCGCGCAAGAGAAACCTGGCAGCCCGTGACCCGAAAGACTTGGAGACCGATGAGGAACCACCGAGGCAACGACCCTGCTACCACCCTACCGTGGGAACCATCCGTTGGATGCCTCGTACCCTGGCACGTTGGAGGGAGATGGAGAGCATCCCATCTACCTTTGAGCTTGGAGAGTCTTCTAACTCCCCAACACCCCTACCCCACACTGGGGAAGCCATAGAGCTCACTGTGCCTACCTTGGTAGCTCGCGTTCGTACGCATGAGGAGCGTCTTGATGATCTCCTAGATGATGTTAGGGCACAGGGGGGTGCAACCAGGCGCTTACGTCAAGGGCTCGGATCTCGAGTACAGACTCTGGAGGATAGCACTCGAGACATACAGAGTGCCACTGACTACCTCGAGTTGAGAGCTGATATGGACTGGCAGTTCACTCTCACGGTCCGAGACATGGTGGAGGCGCTGGAGGAGAGGACTTTGGCTGCAGAATTTGTGGCGAGAGCTAGCTTTGTCATGGCAGGACTTGCCATGATGATTGGGTTGTACTCCCACTTCTTCTTTTAAACCTATTATGGGCGGGATGTGCCCATAGTACATTATGTAGTTTAAAACGTTAGTACTGATGAGGTCATGTGAACCCATCTCTTTTGTATCCTCGACTTTTGGGAACAATGTACTATGTATGTTTTGACTATGTATGTAATGGTTTATGTTGTAATGATAGTTGTTCATGTTTTGTGTTGTGGTATCCTTATGTCATGATCTATCATTATTGATATATGATGTTGTTTCTTTTTAATTGACATGTTAGAAAGAACGTCATGGCACCTAAGCGTGGGACACCCCGTAACACTACTGGTGACAACAACGAGACAATTTCCCCAAACATGGAACAACTAATAGCACAGCGAGTAGCTGCCGCTATAGAGCAGTATGAAGCAAACCGAAATAGCGGAGGAGGTGCAGGAGGTAGCGGTACCGCAGGGGGTAGCGGTACAGCAGGAGGTTCCGGAGGTTCCGGAGGTAATAAAAAAATAAATAAGTCATAACACATAGTCATGATCCGAATTAATGACGTTATGACTTGTGATCCTGCAGATGCTCCAAATAGGAAGTGTACCTACAAGGCCTTCCTATCCTGCAAACCCCGCAGTTTTAATGGCACCGAGGGTGCAGTAGGACTAATGAGATGGATAGAACATATGGAGTCGGTGATTGATATAAGTGAATGCACCGCTGATTGCGTAGTGAAGTATTCTACCTGCACGCTCACTGATAAAGCTTTAACTTGGTGGAATACTCAAATGAAGACTTTGGGGAGAGAGACGGCGTACCAATTGTCTTGGGAAGATTTGAAAAACATGATGATTGAGGAATACTGTCCTCGGAACGAATTGCAAAAGATTGAAACTGAGATGTGGAACCTACAGATGATAGGAGATGATGTAGCGGGATACACCGACCGCTTCAATGAATTGGCACTTCTGGTACCGCATATGGTCACACCAGAACATAAGCGTGTGGAGAGGTATCTGTGGGGCCTTGCGCCTCAAATTCGTAGCATGGTAACATCATCTAATCCAATAGATGCCAAGAGTGCTATAACTTTAGCATTCAAACTAAAGGATGATGCAGTACGTAATGAATTGTTTGTGAGGAAGGAGAATGAGGAAGGTAGATCTGGGGAGAAAAGAAAATGGATGGGAAATTCAAGTAACAAATCTGGAAAACAAGAGTTTAAGAAACAAGGAACTGTGAAGGCTTTTGCAGCCAACACAGTGGAAAGAAAGGAGTATGATAGGGGCCTACCGAGATGTAAGAGGTGTGGAAATCATCATGCCGGTGTTTGCATCAAGTGTGGAAAATGCGACAAGTTTGGTCACACCACTCAAGCTTGTCGAACTAACAACCGATTGCGGAAAATTAAACCGGGATGTTTTGTATGTGGTGATCTAAAACACTTCAAGAAGGACTGTCCCAAGTGGAAGAATCAGAACAACGCTCATGCACCAGGGAGGGCATTTGTGATGGGTGCAAGGGACGCACGCCAGGACCCGAACATCGTCACTGGTACGTTCCCGATAAATAATCACTATGCCTCTGTACTTTTTGATTCGGGTGCGGATATGAGCTTTGTGTCGAATGATTTTAAATCCTTACTCGGTATTAAGGCCAGCAAACTAGATCAACGTTATACAATTGAATTAGCAAATGGGAAATTAATAGAAACCGGAGAGGTCTTTAGGGGTTGTACTTTATGTTTAGAAAACCGTACATTCAGTATAGACCTTCTACCCGTCGAGTTAGGGAGTTTTGATATTGTTATTGGTATGGATTGGTTAACCAAGAATCGTGCCGAGATAGTATGCTTCGAGAAGATTGTACGTATTCCCCTACCAAGCGGAGAAATTCTTTCAATTCAAGGCGAAAGGTGTATAACGATGTTAAAAACGATAAACTGCATGAAAACTTATAAGTATCTACGCAAGGGTTATTGTGCATTCCTGGCTCACATCGTCGAGAAGAAACCCGAAGAACGTCGACTTGAGGACATACCAATCGTCAGAGATTACTCGGAGGTATTTCCCGAAGACTTACCAGGAATACCACCATCAAGACAAGTCGAGTTTCGGATCGACCTAGTACCAGGAGCCGCACCAGTTGCACGATCACCGTATCGTCTAGCCCCTTCCGAGATGCAGGAACTGTCGAGCCAACTACAAGAGTTACTTGACAAAGGTTTCATAAGACCGAGTTTCTCACCATGGGGAGCTCCGGTCCTATTTGTAAAGAAAAAGGATGGAACCTTTAGAATGTGCATTGATTACCGGGAATTGAACAAGCTGACAATCAAAAACCGGTATCCTCTTCCTCGAATAGACGATTTGTTTGATCAACTTCAAGGTTCCAGTTTCTATTCTAAAATTGATCTACGATCAGGGTATCATCAACTGAAAATTCAGGAAGAAGACATACCAAAAACAGCTTTTAGGACTCGTTACGGTCACTACGAATTCCTAGTTATGCCATTTGGCTTGACTAATGCACCAGCTGTTTTCATGGATCTCATGAACCGCGTGTGCAAGCCATACTTGGATAAATTCGTGATTGTGTTTATCGATGACATATTGATATATTCACGAACCAAGGAGGAACATGAATATCATTTGAAATTAATCTTGGAACTACTCAGGAATGAGAAGCTTTATGCTAAATTCTCTAAGTGTGAGTTTTGGATCCAAGAGGTTCACTTTCTCGGATATGTCATCAATAAGAAGGGTATCCATGTGGATCCATCCAAGATTGAAGCTATCAAAAACTGGGAAGCACCAAGAACTCCGACTGAGGTGCGTCAATTTCTGGGTTTGGCAGGCTATTACAGGCGATTCATCGAGAATTTTTCAAAGATAGCCTTGCCTTTGACCACGTTAACCCAGAAGGACAAAAAGTTTGATTGGACTGTTAAACAAGAATCAGCTTTTCAATTGTTGAAGCAAAAACTTTGCAGTGCACCAATCCTATCCCTTCCCGAAGGGACTGGCAATTTCATTGTGTACTGTGACGCATCACACCAAGGTCTGGGATGTGTGTTGATGCAGAAAGAAAAAGTCATAGCATATGCATCTAGACAACTAAAGGTGCACGAAAAGAATTATACGACCCACGACTTGGAATTAGGTGCAGTCGTGTTTGCACTCAAGATTTGGAGACATTACTTATACGGCACAAAATGTACTATATTTACAGACCACAAGAGTCTCCAGCACATCTTTAATCAGAAAGAACTCAACATGAGGCAACGTCGTTGGGTAGAACTACTGAATGATTACGACTGTGATATCAAGTATCACCCTGGCAAAGCAAATGTCGTAGCAGATGCCTTAAGTCGTAAAGAACGAGTTAAAACACTACGTGTTCGTGCCCTAGAATTGACAATTCATACGAGTCTCACGACTCAAATTCGGATGGCACAACAAGAAGCAATCAAAGAAGAAAACAGTCAGAACGAAGCTTTACGAGGAATGATAAAGCAGTTGGAACCAAAGTCAGATGACACTTTATACTTCATGAATAGAATTTGGGTGCCATGTTTTGGTAACATACGGGAGTTGGTTATGGACGAAGCCCACAAGTCCAGGTACTCCATTCACCCAGGTTCGGATAAAATGTATAAGGATCTGAAAGAATTCTACTGGTGGCCAAACATGAAAGGAGAAATTTCTATTTATGTCGGTAAATGCCTGACATGTTCAAAAGTAAAAGCAGAACATCAGAAACCGTCGGGATAGTTACAACAACCCGAGATACCTCAATGGAAATGGGAACAGATTTCCATGGATTTCATTACAAAGTTACCCAAGACGTCGAGCGGGTATGACACTATATGGGTAATCGTCGATCGTTTGACGAAATCAGCTCATTTTCTACCCATCAAAGAAACGGATAAAACCGAGAAACTTGCAAAGCTTTATATCAAGGAAATTGTGGCTAGGCATGGAGTACCAATTTCTATTATCTCTGATAGAGACAGCAGATTCGTGTCTAGAATCTGGAAATCGTTACAAGAAGCCATGGGCACACGTCTTGACATGAGCACGGCATATCACCCACAAACAGATGGTCAAAGTGAAAGAACCATTCAAACCTTAGAGGATATGCTCCGTGCGTGTGCAATTGACTTCAGTGGAAATTGGGATACTCATTTGCCACTAGCTGAGTTTTCATATAATAACAGTTACCACACCAGCATCAAAGCCGCTCCGTTTGAGGCTTTGTATGGTCGAAAATGTCGTTCACCGCTATGTTGGGCAGAGGTTGGCGACAAACATTTAACCGGTCCTGAAGTTATTCAAGAGACCACAGATAAGATTTTCAAAATCAAGGATCGTCTGAAGGCCGCCCGTGACAGACAAAAGAGTTACGCGGATAACAGACGAAGACCTTTAGAATTTCAAGTAGGAGACAAAGTCATGTTAAAGGTCTCACCTTGGAAAGGAGTTGCAAGATTTGGCAACCGTGGCAAGCTTAACCCTAGGTACGTTGGACCGTTTGAAATATTGGCTAGGGTTGGCCCTGTAGCTTACAAGCTCAAGTTGCCACAAGAACTAAGCAATGTACATGATACGTTCCATGTATCAAATCTCAAGAAGTGTTTATCAGACGAGACATTAATAATACCTCCTGATGAGATTCACATAGACGACAAGTTGCACTTCATTGAGGAACCTATGGAAGTCACAGATTGGAAGGTTCAGAGAACAAGGCGCAGCCGTGTTAAGCTGGTCAAGGTACGTTGGAATTCAAAGCGCGGCCCAGAGTATACGTGGGAGCGGGAAGATAAAATGAAATCCAAGTACCCGTCATTGTTTACAAAAACACCAAGTCAGAGTGACAAGAACTGAATTTCGGGACGAAATTCTCTGTAACATGGGGAGAATGTGACACCCAGCATTTCAGGTCAATATCCACATTTCATAAACGCACGTTCATAATTATTATTTCCTGATATTTTATTTTGACTAAGTAAAGTCAAGAAGTCTAGCAAAGAAGTTTGTTCCAAGTCTAGTAAACCGTAAAGAGTTACTAGAAAAAGTAAGCAGGATAACCCGACTTAATGCGAACGTAAATGGTTAAATAAAATAACCAGAAAAATATATATATATATATATATTACACAAAATTTACGTTGAGCCAAGATTCTAATATTTTCTTCAACGAGCCATAAAATGGTTAAAAATTATAATACCGTGAAGAATCGAAACTGAATTAAATTACCCCTTTAAAACTCTAATTGATACTGATACCATAATAAATTAATACTTAAAAATTTGTTATCATTAACCCCTAAACCTATTTCTTGACTTTCTTGGCTGAGAGTCAGGGAGCCATTCTCCCACTTGCCTATTTCACTCAAATTCAGAGGAAAAACCATACCTCTTCAGTCGAAACCTCACCTTCACTTCCAATCTTTCTCATTTTTCTTACGGCAATTTCACAATTCTCTTTCATCTCGAAGTCCAGTTTTAAAGCGAAAATCACCATAATTCGGTGTCATAAGGAGAATTTCAAGTGTTCTTGAAGAAAGCTTAGCAAAAGATTCAAGACTACTTCTCTGTTTTTCTCTAAAGATCGCCATTCTCGGTTTGAGGTAAAAACTCGATACCATCCATATTATTTGCTTTAAAACCGTAACTAAACATACAAATCGTTCAAACGCAAGTAAGATAACAAGAAAACTGTGTCAAACTCAAGATTTGAACATAAAAATATACAGAGTGAATTCTGTAAATCAAAGTGCAGATATCGAAACTATAGTTTCGATACCTGTTAGTCAATCGAAACTGGGAGTTTCGATACCTATTGATCGAAACTAGGAGTTTCGATACCAGTTATTCAATCGAAACTAGGAGTTTCGATACCGGTTGTTCTATCGAAACTAGGAGTTTCGATATCTATTTACTCAATCGAAACTAGGAAGTTTCGATACCTGTGTACAATCGAAACTAGGTAGTTTCGATACTATTCTTGCCAATCGAAACTAGGTAGTTTCGATACCTATTTCACTCAGTCGAAACTAGGAAGTTTCGACATCTGTTCTGTTCGATCGAAACTAAGAAAGCTTAGATACCTGTTCATCAGCCCCATAAGGCAGTAACTCAGAACTATTTTCATAACAAAACATGGTTGGAAAAACTAAAAAGATAATTAAAACAAAAGTAATCAGATCGGCTAAGTCAAGTGAACAAATTGCGTTTAAGACGAGTAGTCTTAACGTGTATGTTATCCTTGTGTAAATAGGATACGGATAGGCGAATCTGCCGTCATTCAAATATTTGCTAGCATTCATACTGTCGAGGTGAGTTTCACTAATCCCCCTTTTTCTAAGTTTTTGAAATGATTTGGGGTGGAAACATACTTGTAAAAGACTTTTGTGTATAAATGAATGGAACTAATGATCTGACCGTATGTATGTATTGAGGGAACAATAAAGCGCTTAAAGTCCTCGTAATAAATTAGTATTTAGCCCGGGATTATATGAATAGTACTATTGGGGGTGACGCCTCCGGTCATGGTTAGTCGCGCTAACCAGGGGTCAAAATGGCCGAATGACCGCATATTGTCTTACTCGCAGAAAGGCGAGGGGAGGCACAGAAAGTTGGGGTTTGGTTACGGTCTCGTACATTACATACTATTTTGTATTCCTTGCAAGCTTACAAATGGGGTCAATAGATCGGATTAGTAATCATATTCATTGGTAATACATACAAAAGAGTTCTGATCAGGGTAAAGTGATCGATTTTATCAAAAGAGTTCTGATCAGGTTAAAATGATCAGGTTTTACACAAAAGGGTTCTGATCAGGTTAAAATGATCAGGTTTTACACAAAAGGGTTCTGATCTGGGTAAAGTGATCAGGTTTATCAAAAGAGTTCTGATCAGGTTAAAATGATCAGGTTTTACACAAAAGAGTTCTGATCAGGGTAAAGTGATCAGGTTTAAACGAAAGAGTACTGATCAGGTTAAAATGATCAGGTTTAACAAAGAGTTTTGATCGGCAAAAAGATCAGATTTAAACATTGGGTTTATGATAACTCTTTATAATAACTTGTGAACTCACCAACCTCGTGTTGACAGTTTTAAGTATGTTTTTAGGAAATTGAACGTGGTCATCAGGTTAGCAATGTAGGTTACATGCATGCACGTGGATACGGCTTTTGGGAGGATTTCTCTTGTATAACTCATGGTCTTGAGTCATATTTGCGAAATCTTAAACATTTGTAAACTCAAATTGATATTTTGTAATGTAAATATTTTAAATTCAGTTATGTATCCAATTACATGTATGTGTTTGCGGTAATCATATGCTTTGGAAACCAGTGAAAGTCGCGCCTCGCGTTTCCGCCCTGGCGGGGTGTGACAATTTTGTTTTCATTTGGTCCTCTCGTTCCCATGTATACTCAGGACCACGCTTTGAGTTCCAACGTACTTTAACCATTTTGATTCGACTACGTCTCAGCTTTTGAACCTTCCAATCTGAAATCTCAATCGGTTCCTCGATGAAATGAAGTTTATCGTCAATATGAATCTCGTCAGACGGTATAATTAGTGTCTCGTCTGATAAACACTTCTTGAGATTTGATACATGAAACGTATCATGTACATTGTTTAGTTCTTGTGGTAGCTTGAGTTTGTAAGCTACAGGGCCAACCCTAGCCAGTATTTTGAACGGACCAACGTATCTAGGGTTGAGCTTACCACGGTTACCAAACCTTGCAACGCCTTTCCATGGTGAGACTTTTAACATTACTCGGTCGCCAATTTGAAATTCTATTGGTTTTCGTCTGTTGTCAGCATAGCTCTTTTGTCTATCTCGGGCCGCTTTCAAACGGTCCTTAATTTTGAAAATCTTATCAGTGGTTTCCTGGACAATCTCAGGGCCTGTTAAATGTTTTTCACCAACTTCCGCCCAACATAACGGTGAGCGGCATTTACGACCATATAAAGCTTCAAACGGAGCTGCCTTAATGCTCGTATGGTAACTGTTATTGTAGGAAAACTCAGCTAATGGTAAATGAGTATCCCAATTTCCTCCGAAATCAATTACACACGCACGGAGCATATCTTCTAGTGTCTGGATAGTCCGTTCACTTTGACCATCTGTTTGTGGGTGATATGCCGTGCTCATGTCAAGACGTGTGCCCATGGCTTCTTGTAATGATTTCCAGATTCTAGACACGAATCTGCTATCTCTATCCGAGATAATAGAAATTGGCACTCCATGCCTAGCCACAATTTCCTTGATATAAAGCTTTGCAAGTTTCTCGGTTTTATCCGTCTCTTTGATAGGTAGGAAATGAGCTGATTTTGTCAATCGATCGACAATTACCCATATGGTATCATAACCACTGGATGTCTTGGGTAATTTTGTGATAAAATCCATAGAAATTTGTTCCCATTTCCATTGGGGAATTTCAGGTTGTTGTAACAAACCAGACGGTTTCTGATGTTCGGCTTTTACTTTTGAACATGTTAAGCACTTACTGACATATGTGGCAATATCTCCTTTCATATTTGGCCACCAATATAATTCTTTTAGATCCTTATACATTTTATCTGAACCTGGGTGAATGGAGTACCTAGACTTGTGGGCTTCGTCCATAACTAACTCCCGTAAGTTACCAAAACGTGTCACCCAAATTCTATTCATGAAGTATAAAGTGTCATCTGACTTTGGCTCCAATTGCTTTATCATTCCTCGTAAAGCTTCATTCTGAATGTTTTCTTCTTTGATTGCCTCATGTTGTGCCATCCGAATTTGAGTATTAAGATTCGTATGAATTGTCAATCCTAAGGCACGAACACGAAGAGTTTTAACTCGTTCTTTGCGACTTAAAGCGTCCGCTACGACATTGGCTTTCCCGGGATGGTACTTGATATCACAATCATAATCGTTTAGTAGTTCTACCCAACGACGTTGTCTCATGTTAAGTTCCTTTTGATCAAGGATATGTTGGAGACTCTTGTGATCAGTAAAGATAGTACATCTTGTACCGTAAAGGTAATGTCTCCAAATTTTGAGCGCAAACACAACTGCACCCAATTCCAAGTCGTGGGTCGTATAATTCTTTTCGTGCACTTTTAGTTGTCGTGAGGCATATGCGATGACTTTGTCTCTTTGCATTAACACACAACCCAGTCCTTGGTGTGATGCATCGCAGTATACGACAAAATTGTCGATTCCCTCAGGAAGGGATAGAATTGGTGCACTACACAGCTTCTGCTTTAGTAATTGAAAAGCTGACTCTTGCTTGTCATTCCAATCATACTTCTTTTCTTTCTGGGTTAATTTGGTTAAAGGCAGGCTATTTTTGAAAAATTCTCGATGAATCGTCTGTAATAGCCGGCCAAACCTAAAAATTGACGTACTTCTGTCGGAGTCTTTGGTGCTTCCCAGTTTTTGATCGCTTCAATTTTAGATGGATCAACGTGAATTCCTTCCTTGTTGATGACATGTCCAAGAAAATGCACTTCTTGGATCCAAAACTCACACTTAGAGAATTTAGCGTAAAGTTTCTCGTTTCTGAGTAGTTCTAAGATTAATTTAAGATGATGTTCATGATCCTCCTTGGTTCGTGAATATATTAATATGTCATCGATAAACACAATCACGAATTTATCCAAATATGGTTTGCACACGCGGTTCATGAGATCCATGAAAACAGCTGGTGCGTTTGTCAAACCAAATGGCATAACTAGGAATTCGTAGTGACCATAACGAGTCCTAAATGCTGTCTTTGGTACATCTTCTTCTTGGATTCTTAATTGATGATACCCTGAACGTAGATCAATTTTTGAATAGAAGCTAGAACCTTGTAGTTGATCGAACAAATCGTCTATTCGAGGAAGTGGGTATCGGTTTTTGATTGTAAGCTTGTTTAATTCTCGGTAATCTATACACATCCTAAAGGTTCCATCCTTTTTCTTTACGAATAAGACCGGAGCTCCCCAAGGTGAGAAACTCGGTCTTATGAAACCTTTATCAAGCAACTCTTGTAGTTGATTTGATAATTCTTGCATTTCAGAAGGTGCTAATCGATACGGCGATCGCGCAATCGGTGCGGATCCTGGTACCAAATCGATTCGGAATTCGACTTGCCTCGGTGGTGGTAATCCAGGTAAGTCTTTAGGAAAAACTTCGGGGTAATCCCTAACGATTGGAATATCTTCAAGTCGATGTTCCTTGGGTTTCTTTTCGACGACGTGAGCCAGGAATACGCAATAGCCTTTATGTAGATACTTACGAGCTTTCATGCAGTTTATCATCCTTAACGTTACTCCACTCTTCTCACCTTGAATCGAAAGAACTTCTCCGTTTGAGAGTGGGATTTGGACAATCTTCTCAAAACAAACAATCTCGGCATGATTCTTTGACAACCAATCCATGCCAATAACAACGTCAAAGCTTCCTAAATCAATGGGTAACAGATCTATACTAAATGTGTGGTTTTTAAGACATAAGGTACAACCCTGAATGACTTCTTCGGTATTAATTAATTTTCCATTCGCTAATTCAATTGTATACTTTTGGTCTAGTTTACTGGGCTTAATACCGAGTAGGGACTTAAAGTCATTTGACACAAAACTCAAATCAGCACCCGTATCGAAAAGTATAGAGGCATAGTGATTATTTATCGGGAACGTACCAGTGACAATGTTTGGATCTTGTCGTGCGTCACCAGCCCCCATCACAAATGCTCTTCCACGGGCCTGATTGTCGTTTCGGTTCTTCAACTTTGGACAGTCTTTTCTGAAGTGCTTTGGATCTCCACACTCAAAGCATCCTTGATTCATCCTTTCTGTTCCTGGGTTGACTTTTCCTGCTACTTGATTTATCTTGTTAGGGTTCGCATTGCTCCTACAGTCATGGGCTAGATGTCCATACTTTTTACATTTTCCACATTGGGTACACTTCCCACTGTGATGATATCCACAATTTTCACACCTTGGTCGTGCTCCAAGGTATCCTTTTTGTTCCACAGTGTTGGCGACAAAGGCTTTCATAGTTTCAGGTCTCTTGTAAATTTGATTCTTGTTTTGATTAATTGGTTTTCCAAACCATTTCCTCTTTTCTCCAGATTTCCCTCCTTCGGTCTCCTTCTTCTCAAACAAACCATCACGTACAGCATTATCCCTTAGCTTGAAAGCTAAAGTTATGGCGCTCTTGGTATCCATAGGGTTCGATGAAGTCACCAGACTTCGGATTTGAGGTGCGAGACCCCACAAATATCTTTCAACCTTCTTGTATTCCGGGGTAACCATGTGTGGAACCAAGATTGCTAACTCATTGAATCGGTCAGTGTAGCCAGCAACATCATCTCCTGTCATTTGCAAGTTCCACATTTCAGATTCGATCTTTTGCAACTCATTTCGAGGACAATATTCCTCGATCATCATGGCCTTCAGGTCTTCCCATGACAACTCATATGCTGTCTGCCTTCCCAAAGTCTTTACTTGTGAATTCCACCAAGTTAAAGCTTTATCAGTGAGTGAGCATGTAGAATACTTCACCATGCAGTCAGCGGTGCATTCACTAATATCAATCACCGATTCCATCTTCTCTATCCATCTCATTAGTCCAACTGCACCCTCGGTGCCATTGAAGTTACGGGGTTTGCAAGATAGGAAGGTCTTGTAGGAGCACTTCCTAATTGGAGCATCTGTAGAATTACAAGTCATAACGTCATTAATTCGGATCATGACTAGGTGTTACGACTTATTTATTCTATTACCTCCGGAACCTCCGGAACCTCCAGCTGTACCGCTACCTCCTGCACCTCCTCCGCCGGTACCACTGCCGTTTCCTCCTCCACTATTTCGGTTTGCCTCATACTGTTGCATGGCAGCAGCTACTCGCTGTGCTATGAGTTGTTCTACATTTGGAGAAATCGTCTCATTGTTGTCTCCAGTAGTGTTACGGGGTGTGCGACGCTTTGGTGCCATGACGTTCTTTCTAACACATCAATTAAAAAGAAATAACATTATATGACAATAATGATAGCACATGGCATAAGGATACGACAACATCAAAACATAAACCCTTATATACATAGTTAAAACATTCATAGTACATTGTTCCCAAAAGAAACGGATACAAAAGTGATGGGTTCTCATAACCTCATCAGTACTAAAGTTTTAAACTACATAATGTACTATGGGCACAACCCGCCCATAATAGGTTTAGAAGAAGAAGTGAGAGTACAATCCAATCATCATGGCAAGTCCTGCCATAACAAAGCTTGCTCTAGCCACAAATTCTGCAGCCAACGTCCTTTCTTCTAGCGCCTCCACCATGTCTCGGACCGTAACTGTGAACTGCCAGTCCATGTCAGCTCTCAACTCTAGATAGTTAGTGGCATCCTGTATGTTTCGGGTGCGGTCATCTAGAGTCTGAACTCGAGATCCGAGTCCTTGACGAAGTCGCGTGGCTGCATCCCCCTGTGCCCGGATGTCATCTAGGAGATCATCAAGACGCTCCTCATGCGTACGAACGCGTGCTACTAGTGTAGGCACTGTGAGCTCTATGGCTTCCCCAGTGTGGGGTAGGGGTGTTGGGGAGTTAGAAGACTCTCCAATCTCAAAGGTAGATGGGATGCTCTCCATCTCCCT
This sequence comes from Smallanthus sonchifolius, assembly GCA_023525975.1. Lineage (NCBI taxonomy): Eukaryota > Viridiplantae > Streptophyta > Magnoliopsida > Asterales > Asteraceae > Smallanthus > Smallanthus sonchifolius. The sequence goes on along the minus strand of CM042046.1, from coordinate 23,931,251 downwards.
CCAACGTGCCAGAGTACGGGGCATCCAACGGATAGTTCCCATAGTCGGGTGGTAGCAGGGTCTTTGCCTAGGTGGTTCTTCACCAGTCTGTAAGTCTTTCGGGTCACGGGCTGCCAGGTTCCTTTTGTGTGGAAGTCGAAACTTCTTCTTAGCACTTTGCAACTTAACTGGTCCTCCGCTTTTCTTTCGGTAGACGATAGGCGGTTTTCCCAAGGCGACTTTAGGTGGCGTGGAACTACGGATTTGTACTCGATTTTTGGGATGTGAGGCGGAACGTTCCTCGTTTGATTCAGTGTCAGAGACGGGATCAGAATGTGAATGTGACGACATGCTTATGACTACAATATCCATATGACAAAATGACTGGTTATACAATGCTTATGCAATGAAAACGTTTTAGTGAGTCATTTAGATTATAGACTAGGTTCCAATTTAGATTCCTAATTCGCTATAATCAATGGCTCTGATACCAAGTTCTGTCACACCCCGCCAAGGCGGAAACGCGAGGCGCGACGTTCACTGGTTTCCAAATATGATTACCGCAAACACATACATGATAAATGGATACATAAATGAGTTTAAAGTTTTACATTACAAAATGTAAAATGAGTTTACAAAACATTAAGATTTCACAAATATGACTCAATTCAATGAGTTATAGAAGGGAAATCCTCCTTGAGTAGTATCCATCGTACATGCATGTAATCTACATTGCTAACCTTGAAATCACGATCAGTTACCTGAAAAACATACTTAAAATCGTCAACACGAGGTTGGTGAGTTCACAGGTTTAATCAAATAGTTCTTGGTAAAACTCAGTTGTTCATAAATCGTTTCAGTTGTATGTGATAAACAGAATAAGAATTGTTGACCCATTTGTAAACTAGCTAGGAATACAAATAATATGTTCATACATGAGGCGTAACCAAACCATGACATGTGTGAGCCCCTATTAAGCGTTATCAGATTCTATGCGGCCATAAATCCTCCAGATTGTGGTTAGCGCGACTAACCATGACCGGGAGACGTCACTCTCCATAGTACTATTCATAGGACCCTAGGCTACAGTTAATGGTTACTATGTTGTTCCAGGGGACTTTAGCGGCCTCCAATGTGTTGTTCTCATCCCATGTAAACATAAAGTCGTGTCTTATTCTCTTGTTATCCCATAAAATAGTTGAAGTATGTTTTTCCCCCAAATATTAGAAAACAGTAAAAAGAAAGGGGCCGTGAAACTCACCTTGAGTTTGTGTATATACTTGTGATAATACTTGTTGTAGTCAACCTTGACTATTTGTACCCTAGATACCAAGGGTAAATTGTTGTTAAGACCAACGTCTTAATTGTAAATTGTTCACCGACCTTGTAAATCTGATTGTGTTTGTTTAAATATCGTTTTAGTTTCCCAACACATGTTTTGTTGTAAAATAGTTTTGAGTTACTGCCCAACTGGGACTGTTGTACAGGTGTCGGAACTTCTTAGTTTCGATTGGGCATATGTGTGTCGAAACTACTTAGTTTCGATGGAGTGGTCAGGAGTCGAAACAACCTAGTTTCGATTGAGAAAAGGTATCGAAACTACCTAGTTTCGATTGAGTATTTGCTATCGAAACTACCTAGTTTCGATCAAAACTCCTAGTTTCGATGGATCAACAGGTATCGAAACTCCTAGTTTCGATTGAGTTAACTGGTATCGAAACTCCTAGTTTCGATTACTGGACTTCTGTTTGACAGAATTAGTCCTGCATATTTTTATGTTTTAAACTTGAATTCGACACACTCTTCTTGTTATCTTTCTTGCGTTTAAATAAGATGTAAGTTTAGCTACGGTTTTAAAGAAACTAATGTGAAAATGTCGAGTTTTTACCTTAAAACCGAGATGAAGATGATGAAATAAAACAGAGATGATCTCGACTCTTTTGCAGAAACACTTGAAATTCTTCTTAAAATACTGGTTTGTGGTAGGATTTTGCCTTGAAACTGGACTTCGAATTGAAGAGAATTGGAATGTTTGCCGTATGAAAATGAGAAATATGAAGAGGAGTCGTGATGTTGAGACTGAAAAGGTATGGGACGAGTGAAGGGAGGGGGTGTGGGTTTTCTCTGGCTTCCGGCCGAGAAGTCAAAGAGTTGGTTGGGTTATAATAATAAAACAATTAGATTTAGGTATTAATATCAATTATAGTTTTAAAGAGGTAAATAAATCCGGTTTAGATCCTCCACGGTATTATAAATTTATTCTGAAAATAATTTATTGTTCTACGCAAAGTTTGTGGAAATAAAATATATATTTCTCTGGTTATTTAAATTAACCACTAGTGTTCGAATTTGTCGGTGTATATAACACGTGATCCGGTAACTCCTAGAATTACCAAATATGAAGTGAGACCATGTACGGTTTTTGATGGACCTTAATGTCCTTGTTTGTGAAATTACGTAAATCACAAAAATAATTATAATGTAAACTCGTTTATTGTAATGTAAACTTGTTCATAATGTGTACGGATATTGACCTGAAATGTCGGGTGTCACATGGAGGGGCATAGATTATCAAGTCTCAAGTATGTCATTGATATAGAAGAACATAGATCATTGTATTAATTAGTCTTAGTAATTGTATATGTCATCAAGTCTTAGAAATCACTATTAAAGCTTCCGCTATCGTGTAATGAACCAATCGTTGCAACCTTTATTTATTTATTAAGTAAATAAATTTGGGGGTGTGACAGATTGGTATCAGAGCAATGGTTTTAGCAAATTAGGTTTCCTTAGTGACACCTAGGCTCTAACCGGACTCATTTAGGGACCAAGATTTCTAAGACTTGCATCACATGAACAAACACCCAGGACTTGAGTATAGGACTTGAGTTACACTAGGGTATCATTAGCTACGCAAATACATAATACAAATTACATGGCACATTTAACAAACACTTAAACACATACAACAATGTGGAAATAATAGACACTTACAATGTATCTCAACAAAGTGTCACTGGTCAGATTACAAGTCAACGATAACGGGTACTCAGCACACTGCAACCCTAGAAGATCGAGTTACGTGCTGAGCTTGGGCGACGACGACAGCAATCGTCAGTTACCGATCTTGGTATCACAACAGGCTGAACCTGTATCAGAATCTGTACCTTTACCTTCACGACACATATTACTACTCCAGCCATGGAGGCTGTTTCTTCCTGACATATGTGCGGTATAAATATTCTTCTTCACGAGTTGTCGGATCGGATGCCTAGACTTTCGCCATGAGATATGGCAGACGGGATTTCCAGAATAGAAGAGAACCCAAGGTGGATAAGCAGGACTAAACGGGGAGAACTCCACGGGTCAGGATACCCGGGCATAATTTGCAGTGCATTGGAACTTTAGTGATTCTTGATGTCTAAGCTAATGATTCAACCCGTGTTCTCAGTCACTTGATTAAGGACTCGCTCTTAACAAATTGGACTTCTCAATTAGGTGTTCATAAAGCATTCTCCTAGCTTGGGAGGGATGAGAGAAATCCAAATTGAATTCAACCAATCCTTAGTGAATCCTGAACGACGAAGAATTTCGCATATTCATTCTTTGAGATTCTACTTGTCAAGATAGCTTCAAATTGAGCATTACCACAACCAACACTTACAATATTTACCCAATTATTGTGGGAGATTATAGTGTAATCTCAGGATCCATCATACGGTTCAGTCTCACAATTGCTTTAAAGTTACGCCAGGAGTGCTACGCACAAACTTCACTAATGGGGCAGAAAATCTTTCTGACACGCATACACATAGCACCTATGGGGTGTTGTGGAAGCTCGACATGAGGCAAGTAGGTAATATGACATTTCATAATATTGGTCAAACAGGGGTGCTCTTGCAACCTTTGACATTCATTACACCTTTAAGCTCGACAATTCTCAGCGGAGATGAATAAGTCAGGGATGCTGCTCAAATGAATGCGAAAGAAACCTAAGAGTGGACTAACGACTATTGTTGAACTAATAGAAGAACAACATACAAAACTCTTAAATGAGTCCTAAGTGCAGGATTTCTTGCTAATCTCAATAGTTCATGTTATGCATAAGGGACGTAAGCATAAGTTGTTCACAACAGACCACTGTCCACAAAGATCCGAGAAGGATAATTTTATACCCTTATGTACCCGTACTTCCCCAAGGATCATCTTGTTGGATGGATCCTAGATTTCAGCCTAGAGGAGAGGAGTGATCACATCTTTCACTCCCAGTTTTCTAGAATTAGGGAGCTCTAGGGCATCTATTGTTAGGAAATGACTTCTTAACGCAGGTTGAAGAAAAGTACAAAAATTTTGACATCTAACATTTATTACCTCAGTTTCCTAACTTAAACCCTTGCGCTAAGGACTTTAAGGCTATGGCCAAATACGAGTGGGATACGTAATGGTAAGTCACTAAAATACCATTCACACGCTAGGGAAGTGCATACACACTGTATGACTAATAGTTGGCAGATTTTGAAAACTCCATAACCTTTCCTACAAACTTAATGGGTTAACAAACCCATAGCCCTTTTTGGGGAAACACTAATGCTATATGGCCATTCTCACAGTCTCACTGTTCATTTCCTCACCTAGACGGGATGTGAATATTTTAAATAGACATAGAACTTCATATGGCTTACATACTTCGAGAGTATGGTAGTCAAGTCATGAGTTACATATCCGAACGATACAACCCATATACTAGTCTGCCACGGAAAGATAGTGCAAGCAAAGGGTAAAGTGGTGATTAAACTCGATGTAGGATCGGTGAATACAAGATGGTTCTATTCTAGTTGAGATTGGTGGAAACAATCACAACTATGCAATGTAAACAAGTAAACACAAAGAGTACTGATAAATGAAAATTGTATTAAGCTTCAATGGTTACAAGATTACAGAGAAAACTCTAAGAAAGCACACTTGTACAATGAACAGATACACTACTTATATAGTAACTTAGAATCAAGACAGACCCTTGATTCTAAGGATCAGATCAAACACAAGTCGTTGATCTTGTATACTAGAAGCTATACTACAGGTTAAGACAACAAAGACTACAAAAGTTAAATTTAATCAAACGTCTTCTTAGGTATCATTGCTTGGATACTTGGAAGGAGAGCGTTGTCTTTTATTGTCTGCACCAGTAACATTCTTTCTGCATGTGATGTGTCAGAGTTGCAGCAGAAAGTTGTCAGTAGTAAAGTTGATGCTTTTGATATGCCAATCAGCAGCAACGATTAATCTTCAGCAGATAAGGCTATCAGCCGCATAGTTGAAGATCCACAGCAAAACTCAACTATCCAAAGCTGCTGATGATTTGCCTATCAGCAGCATCAAGTGTTTGATGTTGTTGAGAAACCTATCAGCAGCAACCTTGGACTTCAGCAGATAAGGCTGTTCGCAGCAGAGTTGTTCATCAACATGAGAACAACTATCTGCAGCAAACAAGCTTATCCGCAGCAGCTTGTTGGTCAGCAGGAAAATTATGGAGTCCGCAGCCGTTGTACTTAGAATTTTGTAGCCATCAGTCTTTATATCTACAAACTCCACCGAGACTGATGCTACCAAAACTTTCTTAGTGTTGTTGTTGCTGAAGCTTTTGCATGTGTACAACAATCCTTGCTACCACATAGCCTCTAGGGTCCTTGCTGGGATTGTTAAGAGGAAGCTCAGACAGAGACTTGATGTCCTTGCTTGGCATCTTAAAAATGACCTTGCTAGAACATCTCATCTATTGACCTCTGACAGCTGTTATAGTGAATTCATCCTTCTCAGCATTGTAAGACCAGCTAGTGAATGGAAAGTGGGATTGGAGAGGTTTATCATCAATGATTACATCTTTGCTAGGGTTGAAGTGATGTTTGATCACTAGCAACAAATGTCTTCCACTTTCATTCTCAGGCTCATGAGCTTCACCCGGCTCCATCATTCCTCTAAGATCAAAATCTGGGACCTGCATCACCTCATCAACAGTTTTAAAGACTGACCTTTTTACTTTTGCCCTCCCCCTGAAGACTTCAAACCATTGATCTTGATTACTGTAGAACCAACCAACAATTTCTCTTGAATCTTCTGGTTTGGTAGTAGGTTTGGTTTTCTTTTTGGGGGCTGTTGATGAGGAGGAGCTGGGTGGGAGCATTTGGACTCTTTGGGTGGAGAGGAGGGAGGTCTAGGAGGGAGAGTGAAAGGTTGTTAGATAGAGGAAGGAGTGTATGACGGAGTAGGCTTGGGTTTCTTTTGTTTTCTGTCATCAGTTTGAGTATTTACCCTTTTCATTGAGCTTGTCTTCCCTAATATTTTATAACATCCAAAAAATAATAAAACGAATAAATATAGTGAGGCCGGAGATTTAGTCGAAATATTTAAACACAAAAGCAAAAAAAAAAGAAAAAGAGAAGGGGAGCGGGCTTGGGCTCGGCTTCAATGGGCCGAGGGAGCCCAGATATATAAAGGACAAGGCAGCCCTCCTCTCCATTCCATCCTCACTCACACATTCTCTCATTTCTACACTTTAGAGAGAGAAACCATAGAGAGAGAAAGTTAACGGATCGACCCGTGAATGAAGGAGCGTGTTACTACTGAGCTTGTGAGCAAGACCTCCGAATCAGAAGCCCGATTCAGGTAACGGTTCGGCTTAAATATGAGTTTTTGTTTACTTTGGGATTTTCAGGTTTTGGCTAAAAAGGTAACGTTTTTACGGATGAAACTTTAAAATAAGTTTAGGTCTAGCATCTAGAAGGAAAACCGAACATTTTGAACAAAGAATTTTGAGATATTGACACGATCAGATTCACATGCAAGAACTTCGGATTTTTGGGGAAGAAGACAGCCCGACAAGCGAACTTATCAAGTTTGCCTGGCAAGGTTGGGGCGAACTTATCAAGTTCGCTTTGAGCATGAAGTAAGCGAACTTAGGGGGGGCGAACTTGGTTATGTTCGCCTGGTAAGTTCGCTTATGGCAACAAGGGACAAACTTGGTTATGTTCGCCTGGTAAGTTCGTTTGGTCAAGTCTAGCGAACTTAGGACAAGTTCGCCTATATATTCGCCTAGACTTTGGGTAGCGAACTTAGCCTTAAGTTCGCCTAGATCAGAATGATTAAAAGCGTGTAATTTAGATTAGGTCTGATGTAGATCGTGTGTGACGCTCGTCGGACCGTTGTTAGGACAGAACGAGACTAGCTTATCAGGTGAGTTCTATGTGCCCCCTTTATGTTATATGCAAACCTTGTTAAATGTTTTGGGGTTGAAGTGTATACACTAAATGGATAAGTGTTATGAATGTCAACGTGATCATACGAGATAGGTACATATATATATTAAAGTGAATTACGAACCAAGAATGAAACGTATGTTTACAAAGAATGAATGAAAGAATGGCATAATGTAAATAAATGGAATATTGCTTTATATTATATATATATATATTGCTTGTCATGAATATATGTAAACGTTATGGACGCTTCGTGAATAACGGCTACTTCGGTAGACGGATGACCACGTGACTATTTTGCAACCGGGACAAATACGTTCCTTCATCAGCTAGGACTTATGAAAGGAATCCGTTTGGTAGGACGAGTTTTAGGCAGACGGACAAAGGTTGTCGGACGGATTTATGTTACGACGGACGGTTCTAGGGCCGGACGGTTTATGAAACGGACTACTACGATAGTTCTTATGGCGTTTGTATTTGTGACTCACGCAACAATTATGACGGGTTGATCACCCTTATGTGTATGACAAGTGAATGTTCTCCCCAAAGTAAGTATGTATGCACATATATATACGCAATATGAATGTTATGTGAGAACGGTAAAGCAAAGAATATGCAAATGTACGTATTTTATATATATATATATATATATATATATGTATATATATATATATAATACTTAATGATAAGATAAATGTTATGTCTGGTTGTTTTGAAACTAGAACTCACCAGCGTTAGCTGACTTTTAGTATACATTTCAGGTGACAAAAGGAAGGGTCGTGCGAAGGCGTGATGGTTACCCGGCATGTGACTGACATCCCACTTTCATATATGTTAAGAAAATGTTATGTTTTTAAATGTTAAGACTTCCGCTGTTATGTTATGTATTTGAATGATGTTTGGTTTCACTACTCTTGAATGCTTTTAAATTAAATTCAGTATTATGACTATGTTTATGAGTAAATCCAACAAGTGAGGTTACCTAGGAAAGGGGCCTTACAAGTTGGTATCAGAGCGTTAGTTTGAGAGATTCAGACATCCCAAAATGTCTGGACTCAAGCTGATTATGGGACCAACGCACGGATGTCAGTATGGGTAGCCAACGTCAACTCCAGCACGATAAGTAAGTACTAAAGTTAATACACTTGGATAAGAATAGATACCTTAACTTAGAACAAATAGATGTCAATGTCACAACCGATTTGAAGAGTTTTGAACCCGAAAAGCAATGTAAATTAGTAATCACAAACCGGTCACTGTAATTAAAAATTTACCTTGCCCGTACTATTCTAAAACTATGATCTGAAGGAATGACATTGATGTATTCCCTTTATAACTATCAGGAAACTACGAACTATGGTTGGTGGAGGAATAACCGGACACCGAGGCGGTCGTACTGGCCGAGTCGGTAGACCTCCATTGAATTAAAGACGTGAAGAGGGAGAGAGTGTGCACGCATAACACAATGAGAGTGTGCACGAAACTAATGTGACCCCAACTGGGGACGGCAATCATGGGTCTCTATAGTTGGAACACGAGGTTAGGGATGCTAGACCCCAACCGCGAGGTTGTACTCACTCTGAAGAACATATTGCCTGACCTACTATCCGAGGCACTAAAGAAAAGCAAAGAGGAGGATGAAGGAAACCATGAAGAGAAAGTATATGACAGTGATGGGGATGAAGTAAGGGTGGGACCAAACACTCGAGGGTGTACTTACAAAGGTTTCAAGGACAGTGACCCACCAGAGTTTGATGGGAACAAAGATTCCGTGGCTACGTTTGAATGGATTGAGAGGATGAATGTCGTAATCAACATCAGTGACTGTCGACCTGACCAGGCCGTTAAGTATGTTGATCATTCTTTCACCAATGAAGCACTAAGTTGGTGGAGAAACATTCAGAGAACAAAGTCGCCAAACGCTCTTCCAGAATGACATGGGAAGACCTGAAGAAGCTGATAATCTAAAAGTTTTGTCTCTAGAACGAAATTGATCGGGTGGAAAATGAATTCCTAAACTTCAATGCTGGCAGTAAGACGCACCGCCAATATACTTCTAGGTTCAACGAGCTAGCTCAACTGGTACCCCACCTGGTAGTGACTGAAGAGCGACTGATCAAGTACTATGTGAAGGGCCTACCTCAAAGGGTCTGTGTTCATGTGAAAGTTAATCTACCATCAACCTTCGAGTCAGTGGTCAATCTGTCTGGAATCGTCTATGACGATTATGCTAACGAGGACACAACTCCCGAAGCTTCGAAGCGGAAATGGGAAAACTCGTTCAAAGGCAATGGAAAGGAATGCTACACCGCTGAGGTGAAGAAGCCTAGGGCAGAAGAGTATGAAGTTTGTAAGAAATGCTCAAAGAAACACCAAGGCGAATGTCTAGTTCGCTCAACCAGGTGTTATAAGTGCGGAAGGCCGGGGAATTACTCCCGAGATTGCTTAAAGGACTTCAAGTGCTAATGTTGTGGAAAATATGGACACCTGACTAGGGATTGCAGGAGAACCAGACAATCCGGTTAGGGAAAGGAGAAGGAAGCTGAAAAGGAACAGACGAAGGCTAGGACTCGAGCCTACGCCCTGACTGAGGAGGAAGCAAGATGAAACCATGAGGTTGTGTCAGGTACGTTTCTAGTTAATGATGAACATGCTGCTATTTTATTTGACTCTGGTGCTAGTAAAAGCTTTTATATCAAATGCATTTAGTCGTAAACTAGATTGCACTATCAACACCATAGTAAAGGCGTTTAGCGTACAAACTGTCGTTGGTAAAAATTCCACAGTATTCCAAGTAAAAGAGGATTGCGTCATAGAAATAGAGGGCCATAAGTTTCCTTTTCGATTATTCCTTCTCACCTTAGGAGGATTCAATATAGTATTGGGTATGGATTGGCTAGCTGCCAACGAAGCTCAAATCATATGTAAACGTAAGAGGATACACCTCAAAGCTCCTAGCGGCAGTCCAAGTACGGTTTACGGGGATTGGAATTGCACGATGCCGAACGTCATCTCGATGATCAAGGCCGAAAGTTACATGAGGCGCGGTTCCGAAGTTTATCTGGCGTATGTTATTGACGATAGAATGAAAACGAAGGAACTCAATAATGTACCCGTGGTGTGCAACTTTCCGGAAGTGTTCCCTGAGGATCTACCTGGGTTGCCACCCGATCGGGAAATAGAATTTTAGATTGACTTACTGTCAGGAGCTGAGCATATTGCTAAAGCCCCCTACCGATTGGCTCTGTCAGAAATGAAAGAATTGATGTCTCAACTAGAGGAATTAACAAAAAAAAGATTTATCAGACCGAGCATTTCACCATGGGGCGCTCCGGTACTATTTGTAAAGAAGAATGACGGCAGCATGCGCATGTGCATTGACTACCGCGAACTGAACAAGAGGACAGTAAAGAACAAATACCCACTGCCTAGAATAGATGACCTTTTTGATCAACTACAAGGTGCAAGTTGGTTCTCAAATATCGATCTTAGGTTGTGTTACCATCAGTTGAAAGTAAGAGAAGAAGACGTACCAAAGACCGCGTTTCCCACGCGTTATGGGCACTATAAGTTTCTCGTGATGTCTTTCGGATTAACCAACGCACCAGCAGCGTTCATGGATTTGATGAATAGAGTATGTCGACCAATGTTGTATCGATCAGTGATAGTTTTTATAGACGACATTCTAATTTATTCAAAAAACAAGGGTGATCACCACTGTCACCTAAGAGAGGTTTTGGAGGTGCTAAATCAGGAAAAGTTGTATGCAAAATTCTCCAAATGTGCGTTTTGGCTTAGGGAAGTCCAATTCTTAGGTTATGTGATAAACCCAAATGGCATCATGGTAGATCCTTCAAAGATCGAGACAGTAAAGGAATGGAACATCCCAAAGACACCAACATAGAGACGAAGTTTTCTAGGATTGGCATGCTACTATTGGAAGTTCATTCAGGATTTCTCGAGAATAGCCTCGCCACTAACTAAACTGACACGGAAGGAAGTAAAATATGAATGGGGTCCAACCCAAAACAACTCGTTTGAGGAACTTAAGACACAATTAACCCAAGCTCCAGTCTTGACACTACCTGAGGTAAATGAAGACTTGGTAGTCTACTCTGACGCTTTGGGTCAGGGTTTAGGTTGTGTTCTTATTCAAAGAGGAAAGGTAATTGCTTACGCCTTGCGACAACTAAAGATTCACGAGGTTAACTACCCAACTCACGATCTGGAGTTAGCGGCAATAGTTTTCGCATTAAAAATATGGAGGCACTATCTTTATGGAGTAAATGCACCATTTACTCCGATCACAAAAACCTGAAATACTTTTTCGAACAAAAGGAATTAAACATGCGACAAAGGAGGTGGTTAGAGCTACTGAAAGACTATGATTGTGAGATATTGTACCATCTAGGCAAGGCAAACGTAGTGGCTGACGCTTTAAGTAGAAAGGAAGAATTGGCACCTATCCGGATCAAAGCGTGTCAGCTGATTATAACTCCAGATTGGATGAGTAAAATATCAAAGGCACAAGATGAAGCACTATTGTAAAGAAATATAAAACGAGAAAGAATAGTAGGACAGCAAGGGAATTTGGATGCAAATTCATACGGTGTACGAACTAGGTTTGGCCGGATGTGGATACCTAAGATTGGCGAGCTTAGAGCAAAAATCCTAGATGAGGCCCATAAGTCTCGCTATTCTATCCACCCCGGGATAAACAAAATGTATCAAGACTTGAAGAAAGAGTACTGGTGGTCTGGCATGAAGAATGATGTGACTGAGTACGTGAACAAGTGCCTAACGTGTTCACTAGTTAAGGCCGAGCACTAGAAACCATGCGGTAAAATGTAACCATTACCAATACTGGAATGGAAGTGGGAGGAGATCACGATGGACTTCATTACCAAGCTACCGCGAATAGCTAAAGGAAATGATACCATTTGGGTGATCGTTGACCGCTTGATGAAAAGTGCTCACTTCTTACCAATATGTGAGACTTCTTCATCTGAAAAACTAGCAGCATTATTTATCAAGGAAATTATGAGCAGACATGGTACGCCGCTGTCGATTGTGTCCGACAGGGATACTAGATTCACGTCAAGGTTTTGGAAGAAATTCAATGAAGCGATGGGCACTAAACTAAACATCACTACCGCTTACCACCCTCAAACCGATGGTCAATCTGAAAGGACCATTTAGACCTTGGAGGACATGATTCGGGCCTGTATCATTAACTTCAGTGGGAGCTGGGATAGCCACCTACCATTGGTGGAATTTTCATATAACAACAGCTATCACTTAACTATTGGCATGCGACCATTTGAAATGTTGTATGGAAGGAGATGTAGGACCCCGGTTTGTTGGGGGAAATTGGACAGAAGGATTTTGCAAATCTCGAAGTGGTCAAAGCTACTTCCGAGAAATTTGATCAAGTCAAGGCTCGAATGAAAGCCGCAAAAGATAAACAGAAATCATACGCGGGTAAGAGAAGAAGGGATTTGGAGTTTCAAGTATGGGACATGGTAGTGCTAAAGGTATCACCATGGAAAGGAAACATCCGATTCAAAAAACGTTGCAAACTAAGTCCAAGGTTTGTCGGACCTTTCAAGATTTTAGCGAGAGTGGGTCAAGTTGCTTACAGACTCGACATACCCGTTGAGCTTAGTGGAATACACCCTACGTTCCACGTGTCGCACTTACGCAAGTGCCTAGCTGAAGACATAGCTCACATACCTTATGACGAGATTGACGTGGATAAAAGCTTAAACTATGTAGAAGAACCAATAGCTATACTTGACCGAGCCGAAAAGCGACTTCGTAATAAGTCAATCTCGTTAGTAAAAGTACAATGGAAACACATAAAGGGTTCATAAGCTACTTGGGAAAAAGAAGACGAAATGAAGGGACTATACCCTCAGCTGTTTAACGATTATCATGTTTCGAGGACGAAACCTTTCTAAGGAGGATAGACTTGTAACATCCCAAAAATAATAAAACGAATTAATATAGTGAGGCCGGAGATTTAGTCGAAATATTTAAACGCAAAAGCAAAAAAAAAAAGAGAAGGGGAGTGGGCTTGGGCTCGGCTTCAATGGGCCGAGGGAGCCCAGATATATAAAGGACAAGGCAGCCCTGCTCTCCATTCCATCCTCACTCACACATTCTCTCATTTATGCACTTTAGAGAGAGAAACCATAGAGAGAGAAAGTTGAAGGATCAACCCGGTATTGAAGGAGCGTGTTACTACTTAGCTTGTGAGCAAGACCTCCGAATCAGAAGCCCGATTCAGGTAACGGTTCAGCCTAATTCTGAGTTTTTGTTTACTTTGGGATATTCTGGTTTTGGCTAAAAAAGTATCGTTTTTACGGATGAAACTTTAAAATAAGCTTAGGTCTAGCATCTAGAAGGAAAACCGAACGTTTTGAACAAGAAAGTTGAGATATTGACACGATCAGATTCGCATGCAAGAACTTCGGATTTTTGGGGAAGAAGACAGCCCGGCTGGCAAGGTTGGGGCGAACTTATCAAGGTCGCTTGACAAGGTCGCATTGAGCATGAAGTAAGCGAACTTAGGGGGGCAAACTTGGTTATGTTCGCCTGGTAAGTTCGCTTATGGCAACAAGGGATGAACTTGGTTATGTTCGCCTGGTAAGTTCGCTTATGGCAACAAGGGATGAACTTGGTTATGTTCGCCTGGTAAGTTCGCTTGGTCAAGTCAAGCGAACTTAGGACAAGTTCGCCTATATGTTCGCCTAGACTTTGGGCAGCGAACTTAGCCTTAAGTTCGCCTAGATCAGAATGAGTAAAAGCGTGTAATTTAGATTAGGTCTGATGAATGTGTAATTAACCAATTCAGATCGTGTGTGACGCTCGTCGGACCGTTGTTAGGACAGAATAAGACTAACTTATCAGGTGAGTTATATGTGCCCTCTTTTTGTTATATGCAAACCTTGTTAAATGTTTTGGGGCTGAAGTGTATACACTAAATGGATAAGTGTTATGAATGTCAACGTGATCATATGAGATAGGTACATATATATATTAAAGTGAATTACGAACCTAGAATGAAACGTATGTTTACAAAGAATGAATGAAAGAATGGCATAACGTAAATAAATGGAATCTTGCTTTATAGTGTATATATATTGCATGCCATGAATATATGTAAACGTTATGGACGCTTCGTGAATAACGGCTACTTCGGTAGACGGACGACCAGGTGACTATTTTGCAACCGGGACAAATACGTTCCTTCATCAGCTAGGACGTATGAAAGGCATTAATGCACGGTCAAAGCAATTGCCTTATTATATGTAGAACGGTTGCATAAATAATAGCCGCGTGGGAAACGGATGCTTTTGGGCAGACGGGCGAATGAACGGACTACGACGGTAGGACGGGTTTTAGGCGGACGGACAAAGGTTGCCGGACGGATTAATGTTACGACGGACGGTTTATGAAATGGAGTACGACGGTAGTTCTTTTGGCATTTGTCTTTGTGACTCACGCAACAATTATGATGGGTTGATCACCCTTATGTGTATGACAAGTGAATGTTCTCCCCATAGTAAGTATGTATGTACATATATATACGCAATATGAACGTTATGTAAGAACGGTAAAGCAAAGAATATGCAAATGTACGTATTATATATATATATATATATATATATATATATATATATATAATAGTTAATGATAAGATAAATGTTATGTCTGATTGTTTTGAAACTAGAACTCACCAGCGTTAGCTGACTTTTAGTATACATTTCAGGTGACAAAAGGAATGGTCGTGCGAAGGCGTGATGGTAACCCGACATGTGACTGACATCCCACTTTCATATATGTTAAGAAAATGTTATGTTTTTAATTATTAAGACATCCGATGTTATGTTATGTATTCGAATGATGTTTGCTTTCGCTACTCTTGAATGCTTTTAAATTAAATTCAGTATTATGACTATGTTTATGTGTAAATCCAACAAGTGAGGTTACCCAGGAAAGGGGCCTTACATCTTTCTTTCTCTTCCTTCTTTACTTTGAAATACAAGGCTTGCAGATTCATAAAACTCATTGGGCCTAGCCTCTTTGCACTCTCTCCTCTAGCCTTCAGGAAGTCCATCATGACCTTCCTTTCTTCATGGGTCCTTATGTTAAATGCAATGTTCTTTTTGGACTTTTGTTTGGCTTTTTCTTCTTCTTCAGCTCTTTTCTTGTTTGCCAATTGACCTTGCTGACCCATGAAAGCTCTATAGATTTCTTTATTTGAAAATTTCTCAAGGTAGCCGCATCCTCAGCTTGAGAAATCAGAGCTTCTGTCCACTCCTCTCTCATTTCTTTGGCTAGTTCAGAGTCAGTTATCCTAAACTTAGCCTCTTCTTTTCTTTTCTTTTTCTTCTTCTTTATTGAGTTGTTCGTACAGTTGAAGAGCTAGAGCTTCATCTTCTTGTACTTGTGTAGCTGTAGGAACTTTAACTTTCAAAGCATCTAGTTGCCTAGCATACAACTGGATCTGTTGTTCTTTGAGGAGAATGACAGCTTTCCTTTCTTGAATCTTTCTAATCTCAGACATCTCCTCTTCTTTTCTTTCTCTTCTACTCTTCTCTTTTTCTCTCTTCTCTTTCTCTATTCTTTCTTCTTCTTCTTCTTCTGTCATGATGCCCTTCCCCTCGTCTTTATTGGATGCCTCTACTTCAGCTTTAGGGATCACAACAGCAGATGTAAGATATGTAGTTGGGATCTCAGCTTCATTTTCATTGGCAATCTGAGGAACAGACACAGAGGAAGGGACTGCTTCACTCTCTTCCTTTTCCCATTCACTCCCATGTATAGCTTTAAAAGCCTATTTGACATTCTGAGCAGCCACTTTTCTTGACTCTACTACTGCACTCAGTATAACAGTTGGCGAGGAGGGAAGGGATAGATCTGAGTCAGAATCATCCATTGCAAGCCATCCCTCATTTTTAAGAACAGCTTTGATAATCTTAATCATTGCTTGACTTTCTAAGGAGTTGATGTTGCAGATGTGTGTCCTGAGCTCAAAGACCTTATGCAGGAAATCTGGAATGAGGAGCAGGATTTCTTGAATGTTGTTGATTTTGAAAGATGATCCATTAGATAAGAAGAACTGAAAACCAGAGGACCCAGTGCTTGACCATCCTTGCACTTCCAGGCCCTTGAACAATTCATTGTAGAAAAATCTTCTCCAACATAGAACTTGTTCTTCTGTTAAAGCACTGCTCCTTATCAAGTCAAGTCTTAGAGCCAGTCTTTGTTCCGATGTTCTTGAAGACTCTGCAGTATGTTTGGGATAGGCCACCCTGTTGTTTCTTCTAGAAACCATTCAAACCAGGGCATATTATCCTCCATCAAAATGCATAATCTATCAATTACAAGTTCTGCTGAGAGATCTATGGAAGTGTTGATGCATCTTGTTAAGTACAGTTCAAGAACCTGAAGTGGATTTAGTGTATTCTAATTAAGCTCTTCTATTCCACCAAATTCCCGTCCAATCCAGAATCTCTCAGATAGACCATCATACCCCCAATCTAGAAGAGTCAAACTGTAGTTTATGTGCATTCAGTGTGAATTGAGGGGCAATGGTCTGTCTTGATGTACTTGTAGTAGCTGGCAATATGTTGAATGATAGAGGTTTATCTTCATCTTCACTTTTATTTTCCAAGACCTTATCAACAGCTCTGACCACTAACTTCCAGTCCTCAGAGATATCTTCCTCTTCATCTACTGAGTCTGGCAAGTTATGGATTTGAACAAAAGCACGCTTGAAGAGTGTACTTTAAAATGCAGCCTACTCTTGTATCCAGTCCTCAAGACTGTCCGCATCATCTTCAACAGTAACTATCTCCCCCATTTGGGTTGCATCAGTGCATAGAGTTTCATCTGTTTGAGTGCCCACTGATACAAGGGAAGGAGTAGTCACTGGAGGGCATTGATGGGCTTCATGCATAGAGACTTGGTGCTGTAGTTTGGACACTTCAGCCTCTAGCATTGCCACCCTGGCCGTCAATTCTATATTTTCAAGTTTCAGTTTGTCCACATCCACAGTTGTGGAATCCTTGGAACTAGATGGGGCCTTAGGCCTAGCCTCTACATCCCCATCACCCTGGTTTTCTTGGCACGTGGGATTCCTCTCAGTGAAGAGTGTTTCAAGAGAAACATCCTCACTGTGAGTTGTCATGGTTAGGGACTTAGTGATGTTATCACTGTCCTCCTGGTCAATTAATGTACCAGTAGTAGTGAAAGCCCTTTCCACATTCACTCTATCATCACTCCTAGAGTGAACCTTCTTAGGTGATGAACTTGGGCTGGGTACATTAGCAGCCAAGTCAATCAATACCTCCGAGATAGTGGTAGTTGGAGAAGGCATATCATCTTGACTAGGTGCCTCTGCACTTAAGTTCATAGAAGAAAAATAATGAAAGGACTCAGAAGGTTGTTCTATGGATCCGGGATGTGATCCTGATCCTAATAGAGGAACTTCCAAGGAAGTCTCTCTAATAATTTGGCTATCCCTTTTGATATTCTCATCAGAATGTTGGGATTCTGAATGAGGGCTTTTAGGTTGGGATTGGGCATGTGAGACAAAAATAGGAGTTTTCTTGCTCCTTTTTCTTTTTCTGGTATAGCTTGCCTCAACTAGGGCCCTGTGTTCCAGTTGGACAGTGATAACATCCAAAACAGGTGTAAGTAGTTGTTGTGCCTGTGCACCCTCAATAGGATGCACAGGGGTTCAAACAATGGAAGTAGATTGATGTTCAAGATTTGAAGTGGAGGGTGTGGGATCAGTATTACCTGGGATTGCTGAATTGTCGCCCTGGGTACTTTGTATGTTTATCATTGTAGATAACAATGGAACATTGACCCCTGAGAACTTTTTTGAAACAGTTCTCATGCTTGGAAAAATATTATTTTTATGTCCCAACATAAGGTAGATTCTTGTAGGTTTGGAAAGGTCTTTTAGCTCATTGTTGAAAACTTCCTTCAAGAACCTTGGGTACATATAGAATGCCTGCTTTGCACCTTCTTGAAGGTTATATCTCAAACCTTCAAAAATGAGATGTGCGAAGTTGAAACCTTTGCTAGTGACCATACCATGAACAGAAGATGTGAGAGCAGAACTCACTTGATGCCATCCACTTCTCTTCTGGGATATGCACTGTAGAAGAGTGTGGCATAGAAACTTCCATGGAGGGCCCATCAGCGCCTTTTCAATAGTATAGTCGTTCTGATTTCCAGTGTACCATATGGATACAAAGGTCCTCATATACTCTTCCCTGGTGTATGAAATGGCGGCCCCCTCGTACTGAAGCTTGAGGTGTTTTCTGAGAGTAGCTTCAGTGACGATGATGTCTTTACCGTCCACCGTGGCTTAGATTTGGGGAATCCCCTGTTCGGTATAGTAGACGGCGGTGTTCCAAAAATCCTCCATATGAGGGATGTATATGGTAGGGTTAACGGTTAATGCAAAATGTATCTTTGATCGACAAAGAAAATCGATCATATCATTGAACCCTTCAGACTTCTTTCCTTTAACTAGGTATGCATTGAGATTGTGGTAGGGAGAAAACTTGTCATTAGGATGGTTTATGTCGACCTCTGCCATTGTCGTTGGATTTGGAGGGAAGGATGAAGTTTTTGAAAGGTGGTTAAGTATGGAAAGCTTTGAATGCTTTGAATGATTTGAATGCTTGAGAGAAAATGGTGAGAGTTAGGTTGGAATTGAATGTGAAGGGGTGAAGGAGAAATTTGATTTGTGTTATAACAAAAGAGGAGGGAAAAAACAAAGTTACTTGTACAGTACAAACCATTCACTTTTCACTATTACAGCTGTAATACACTATAGCAGTCATGGTAAAGACTGAAAGTACTTTTTACAGTGGGTAAAAGCTAATTTGGACTTATTTTTACCCATCAGAAGCAAACTTGGTTGCTGCGGATGGTTAAGCCTATCCGCTGCAAACTTGGTTACTGTAGATGGTTAAGTATGTTAGCAGCAAACTCAATTGCTGCTGATTGCCTTAGAGCTATCCGTAGGAAACTTGTTCCTGCTGATAACTTAAAGCAGTCAGTGGCAAATTTTTTGCTGCTGAATATTAGACCTGTCAGCAGCAAAAATGGTTGCTGCTGACTTATAACTTTTATTTACAACAAAAGACAAACACATTAAAAAAAAATTTTAGAGACAGATTTTAGTCAAAGTTCATCATACCAAAGGAATCAACTAAGTATCTAAATCTAGCTTCATCAAAAGGTTTTGTAAACAAGTCAACATATTGCTCATTGGTATGAACTTTGGTTAAAATAATTCTCCTTTTCTCAGCTTGATCTCTTATGAAGTGATACCTGATGTCAATGTGCTTTGTCTTGGAGTGCTGCACCGAATTGTTTGTTATTGATATAGCACTCATGTTGTCAATGTGAATGGGAGTGGCCATGAAAGTCATCCTATAATCCAGCATTTAGTTTTGTATCCAGATGACTTGTGCACAGCAACTTGAAGCTGCAATGTATTATGCTTCTGCAGTAGAAGTTGATACACAGGTTTGCTTCTTGCACTGCCATGAAATCAGTGTTCCTCTCAGAAACTGACACCCGCCTGATGTGGATTTTTTGTCCAAGTTGCATCCTCCATAGTCACTGTCAGTGTATGCATACAAGTTGAACTCGTCATTTTTAGAATACCATAGCCCAAGCCTTGAGGCTCCCTTTAGGTATCTAAAAATTCCGTTGACAACTTGAAGACGTGTATTCTTTGGAGCTGCTTGGAATCTTGCACAAAGGCATACTTCAAACATGATATCTAGCCTTAAGGCAGTGAGATACATGAGTGATCCTATCATTGCATGGTACTGATGTTGATCAGTGTCTTGACCAACTTTATCTGGAGTCAGTTGATGGTGCACTTGCATAGGAGTTCTTGCAGCAGAGCAGTCAGCCATCTTGAATCTTTCCAAAATGCTCTTGACATATTTGGATTGGTTGATAAAGATTCCATTTGGAACTTGTTTGACTTGAAGACCCAAAAAGAAATTTAGTTCACCCACTGAACTCATTTCAAACTTTGCATGCATCAGGACCTCAAAGTCTTTACACAACTTCTTCCTTGTTGATCCAAAGATGATGTCATCAACATAGATTTGTACCAGTAGGATTTCTCCCCCTTCATCTTTGATAAACAAGGTCTGGTCAATGGCACCTCTTCTAAAGTTGTTGCTGAGTAGATATACAGACAGAGTTTCATACCAGGCTCTTGGAGCTTGATGAAAGCCATAGAGAGCTTTGTCTAGTTTGAACACTTTGTTAGGATGTGTAGGATCTACAAAACCTGGAGGCTGTTTGACATATACTTCCTCACCAATCTTCCCATACATAAAGACACTTTTGACATCCATTTGATAAACTATGAAGTTCTTGGATGCAGCATATGCCAGGAAGATTCTGATGGCCTCTAGCCTGGCAACAGGAACAAAGACTTCATCATAGTCAATTCCCTCTTCCTGAGTGTAGCCTTGAGCTACAAGTCTGGCTTTGTTCTTGACTACAATGCCTCTCTCATCTTGCTTGTTCCTGAATACCCATCTTGTGCCAATAGCAGTTTGATAAGATGGAAGATCAACAAGTTTCAGACATCATGTCTCTTGAATTGCAGCAACTCTTCCTGCATTGCCTCAATCCAACTGCTGTGTTTTAGAGCTTCATCTATCTTCTTTGGTTCTACCTGAGATAGAAAGCAGGAATAAAGACATATATCAGCCTCATGAGTTTTGCTTCTTGTTTATGATATTTTCCAGGGGATGTTCCTTGTTGATTCTTTGTTGTGGTACAACATCCAATTGTATTCCGTGCTCAAGATTGCTTTGATTCTGATCAGGAAATTCATCATTCATGGTGGAAGAGTCTTCAATATCAACAGCAGCATCAGCATTATTAGCAGCAGCATCAGCAGCAGATGCCTCTACAGCATTTACAGATGTGTCTAGAAGTGCATTCGGATTTTCATTCTCAAAGAGGCTGCTGCTGGTGACATTTGAGAGTCTGGTTCCGACTTCACTGGCTTCAATAGCTTCCACAACAGATGGAGGATCAATAGATGGCCTTTTCAGTCTGATAGAGGGACTAGTGAACTCCAATATGTAGTCAGTGGAAGATGTGGAAGCTGGTGCTTTGGAAGAGGTAGACTCCATATTTGAGAAGATGAGAGGCTCAAATATTTGTGTGAAGGAGTCTATATCAAAGAGCCAATCTGGGCCTTTTCCCTATTCACATGCAATGTGTTCCCTACATTCCACATTGGCTGATTCTTCCACTATTCTTGTTCTTGGGTTGAATACTCTGTAGGCCTTGGATTGAGAGGAATAGCTCACAAAGTATCCTTTTCCCTATTCACATCCAAAAGGTTTTAGAAATCCAATGTAGGGAATCTTTTGAACCAGAAGGTGAGAGGCAGTTTTGAATCAGCCAACATTGATCTTGCTGATTCAATTAGAGTTCTGTTTCTCCTTTCAGCAACCCCATTTTGTTAAGGAGTTCTTTTAGCATTGTATTGTCTTTCTATTCCCTTTCTTTCATAGAAACAGTTCAGAGTGTGGTTCTTGAACTCTGTACCTTGATCACACCTTATGACTTTCACCTTTTGATTGCTTTGATTCTCAACTTGAAGAATGTAAGATTTAAGAATCTCAACAGTTTCATCTTTTGTTCTCAAGAAGTATACCCATGAAAATCTGGTATAGTCATAAGTGATCACCAGACAGTATGACTTCTTGCTCATTAACATGACATTTGTAGGACCAAAGAGATCCATATGCAGTAGCTATAATGGAGTGTCATTTGAATTCAATGTCTTGGGCTTGTGAGAACTCTTATGTTTCTTCCCCTTCAAGCATGCAATGCAATGATCTTCAAGTTGGAATTCTTTTTCAGGAAGCCCTCTGACAAGATTTTCCTTTACCAACTTGTTAATGGTTTTTACATTGACATGGCTAATCTCATGTGCCAGGGAGCTGATTCATCAACTGATGCCTTAGACAGAAAACAAGATACACTACCAGATGGAGTGACCTCATTCATGTCAAGCACATACAGGTTATCCTTTCTCTGAACAGTCAATAAGATCTTCTCTTGAGGAGGTTTGTTTAAGCTAGGGGATAGTACAAAACATTCTTTATCTGTGAAAAGCATCCAATGCTTTTGATCACAGATCTGGGACACACTCTTGAGATTGATGTCTAATTCTTTGACATAGTTTACTCTTTCAATACTCATCCTTTCATTGGACACAGTTCCTTGTCCAGTAATTGATCCCCTTTTTGAATCACTCCCAAAGGCAACATATCCTCCATTGAAGTGTCTGAAGTTGGAGAGGATGGATCTGTTGCCAGTCATGTGCCTAGAACAACCACTGTCTACAACCCAGGTGTTATTCTTATGACCTGGCTGTCCCTCCACATGAGAGAGATCTAGTTAGAGGGAGGAACCTAAGAACTTGCAGACTTGGGTAAGTGTGTCGTTGGATCAGCAACATCAGTATGCTTGCATTCAATGGAGACAATGATGATGCTTTGAGGGATAGATGCTGGGATCTTGGCTTTCCATTGCTGAGGAGGTGGTTTTCTAGATCTCTTTGCTCTATCAGCAGCTGATGTTGCTTTGGCTGTGGACAGATTTGCTTTATCAGCAGCAGATTTTGCTGCTGAGGACTTTGGCTTATCAGCAGCAGATTTTGTTGTTGCTGATGGTTTTACTTGAGCAGCAGCAGACTTGGTTGCTGCTGAAGGCTTGTCCTTTGGTTTCTTGGGCTTCACTTGATCAACAACATTTTTGCTGGCTGCTGATGGTTTAACAACAGATGTATGTTTATCCTTCTTTACCTTGTTAACGGAGGGTTTCTCTGTAGAAGTTCTTTAACTGATAGGCTTTTGTTTAGGAGGGGCTAGATGAAGGATCTGGTTGAAGGGATTAAATTCATAATTTACAACAAAGTGGTTTGATTCACCACAGATGATGCAAGATTGTTGAGGTTTTGGCAGCTGCTTCCTTGGTGGGGAGAGAGAGTTTCTGAAATGAGTTGTCTTGGCTTCAAAGCTTCTTACCTTTTTATTCTTGTTTGTCTTCTCAAAATCATGTTGCTTGAGGTTTCTTTGTTGCTGAAGGTAGTAGAAGCATGTGCTGGCAGTGTGATTGTATTTGCCACAGACAAAACATGATTTAGCCAGCTTGTCCCTTTGGAAGTACACATAATCTTTTCTTTTGAACAAGTCTTTGAAATTCCAGGGGTGAACTTTGTTGTGCTCAAAAGTGGCTGTCACACCCCGACCGATGGCGGAATCATCGAGGCGGACACTAAATGATTGTTCATAAGTACATGATCTGCTAAGGTTGCATAATTCATTAATAAGATTTAAATATCAAATATTTCATTACAATTCAAGTTACAACACCCTATTCTAGAATATTACACATAATTATTTTACTACGTCCAAAAGCCTTATGTGTAGCACCTTCAACACATAGTCACACAATCACATATCTTCACCTGAAACGTAATCCAAAACAAGTGTCAACTACGAGAGTTGGCGAGTTTACATATGTTTGAATAAAAGTTTAATTAAAAACGTTTATACAATTCTTGGTTTGACATGGTAAGATACGACATAATGTGAAGAATTCACTATGTGTATACCAATTGTAAGTATGTAAATATAAGCATATAGGTTTAACGTGATAGGCATGAAATCAAGACTATGTGGGTCACACACAGTTTAAAACCACCCTAAAAGTATCCAAATCATGTAAGTATGTATAAGCACAAAGGTTTAACGTGATAGACATGGAATCAAGACTATGTGGGTCACACACAGTTTAAAAACCACCCTAAAAGTATCCATAGCATAACAAGTGACCATGCACAAAAGCACAATAATCTACGCATGTAAACACAAGTTGAATTGTATGTAAGTATGCACAGATTACGTCTCACCCCAAAATGTATAAAAATGTAAATAGGGGATATGTAACTCACCTTGCAGCGAGGGTTTTACTTCACGCGCGATGGTGATATTTGTATTGTTACACGATGAAATCCTATGTAAACGAATATGTATCAAATATGTATTCGCGTACGCGTATATTTGTTTAAATATATGTGGATTTGTAAATGGAATAACCTTTGCGAAAAATTATATGTTTTAAAATCATTGTACAAATAAATATTAATTTTTGTAAGACTTTGTATTTTTATAAAATTCCAAATTAAATATTTGAACTTCTCGAAATATATCTATTTTTAATAACACTTGCATTTTATAAATCATAAATTACCTATTTTAAATTTCATGAAAATATTATATTTTAAATAACGCGTATTTTTATTTATTTATAAAAATGTTATTTTATTATTTTTCGTGGGTTTAAATAATTAAATAACTTATGAAAAACGTCGGTTTTATTATTTTATAAAATTTAACGGGTTTGAATATGTTCAAAAGTTGGGTTAAAAATAAACGGGCCGAGTTAACGGGCTCGAAATAATTTAAAGGGGTTTTAAAATTAATTAAGTTAATTAATAAATAATAATAATGTATATATATAAAAATAGGGAAATGGTCGGACCGGGTCGGCCCAGGTAGGAAAAGCGCGGGTCAACGGGTAACCGGGTCGGGCAGAGGGGATCTAGAAGTTCAAAAACAGAAAAAGGTGTAAAAAGGGATCGGACCGTAGTCCGCAAGGATCGATCGCAGGACCTCTGGTTACCGACTCACATGCAAGACCAGCCGGGCTATAAGCCCATCGCTGGTTATGTCCGACTTGAATAAACCATAACAACACAGTGTCCTGGTCACTGGTTCTCGGCAATACGCAGACCAGTTGACCGGGAACACTTCGTTTGCTCGAAAATGGTCGAATCTAACTCGGCAAACATGGTTCATTAGTTTGTCAGTGGCAAAACGAAAGTAAAGGAACAAAGATGAGTTGGTATTACCGGGTAAATAGGTCCGACGAGTTGGGGCAAAGCCCGAAAATACCAAAATAATGAATTCCGACTTCGGGGATGATTGAACACTATTCACAGGTGTGTTAGCTTCGTATTGCAGAGGCAAAGGCACCGGTGTACTCAATTTTTAGTGAGAGAGTGTAGCGAGAGAGAATGGTTCGAAAACAGATCGGGAATGGGTATTTATACTCGAAGGAAAATCCGTATGATGGAACTAGAAATTGGCTTCCTAGTTGGGTTCGGACTGGTCATACGAAACGAACGAGACCAATTTTAGTTGTCGAGGTACTGTGTGTCGGCCGAATTTCATGGTTGGCTTTTCGAACATTAAATGAATCTCGGGTATCCTATGTTAAAAGGTGTAATCGATGGGGGGGGGGGAAGACTGGGGGAAACAGGCGAGTACGAGGGTGCTTTTCTCGGGTGTCGAGGTGGCGTGGTTCGCAGGTTCGAGGCTCGCCGGATTTCCAGACTATCGTCGGAGAAGAGAAGGGGGTTGGCCGGAAAATCGTTTTCTCGGTTGGCAAGTTTAGTCCCTATAGTTTCTAAATTGTTTAAAATATACCCTGAAATAGTTACAATCAAACCCTTATAATTCTGTTTAGTTTCTTATAGTCCCTAGACTTAATTTCTGTACAAAACCTTTAAGTTTTATTAATTACAAAACGACCCCTAAACTTTTTATAAATTAATTTAATTTCTTTTAAATCAATTTAATTTAATATTATATTTTAAATGTTTTTATAAACTTATTTTATTAAAATAAATTATTTTATATAAATCAACTTATTTTTTATCAAATCATTTTATTTGTTTACAAAGCCATTTATTTTTATAAAATTTAAATAATTTTATAAAATTCAAATATTTTTAATATTTAAATTAAAAATACATAATTTATATATTATTAACACATTAAATTGAACAAATGCACTTGTATATTATTGAATCTAAATTGTTTACAAATACAGGATAAATTTATACCATCATTTTAAATATTTAATTTATTAAAAATAATTGATATACTTTTTCATTTATTTTTAAGACTTTAATTTAAAAATACATAAGTTGAAATTTGTAAACACACCCTTTTGTATAAACTTGGTTAAATACACGTGTGCATATTTGAATAAAATGTTGAAATTTTTACGTGTTAATATATTATAACTGAAATTTTGAAATGTCACAGTGGCTTCCTCCAATGTCTTTTGAACATATGGAGCTCTCTTTCCAGGCGCATGACATATGTCAAACACCTTCCTTGGTTGGGTGGATTTTGAAGACTGTCTCTTTTCAACAATTAGCTTTCTTCCTTCTGGAGAATAGCTGATTCTGATTTGTTTGGTGAGTTGAGATTCTGGTACTGTTTTTGAAGGGATGGAGGGGATTGGACTGTTGGTTTGAATAACTTCACAGGCAGGTAGTGATGGAGCTTTATTGGTTTCAATGGAGTCTGAGCATGTGGACTCAGACTCAGATGAAGTAGTGCATTCTTGCACAGAGGTTTATTGGACAATAGGATCAAGATTTTGGTTGGCCAGATCAAGATTGGAAAGATTGAAACTTGGTTCATGAATGGCTACATAGTCAGCAGGTGGAGGAACAACATTGTAGTGATTTTCAGCTTGAAACCCAACTCCAACAGTTATCCTTTCATGAATTTGAGCATCCAAAAGTCTTTGCAGCTTTTTGGATGCAAACTCATATTTTTCCACATGGACCTTTTGGTCTGCTAATTCATACCTTGTAGCCTTTAACTTAACCAGAAGATCATCAATATGAGTTTCAAGGTTTGTTTGTTCATGTTTTAATGATGAAATCTCTTTCTTTAAACAGATAATCTTTTCTTTGTAACTGTTTCAACCTTTTTAAATTCATATTTCATTTGGTGAAACTCTTCATTTTGATCTACGAGATTTTGGTTATGTTTTCTGTATCCAAGAACCTTATCAATACAAGCCTTTGTACAAAGAATTTCATATACCTGAGGTGTATCTCTGATGTGTCTGCCATGAGAGCTTGATTGTTGGCAGGAAGATCCTCATACTAGAAGCTCCAGTCATACTCAGCAGTTCCAACAGCTGCACACGCTGCAGTTTGAGTAGGAGGCGTAGCTTGTTGCTGTCTTGGCTGAGCTTGGCTTGTTTGACCTTGATGAGCTTGCCTTAGCTGGGCATCTACTGGATTTGCCTTTGGTGCCTTGCATTCTCTAAAAAAGTGACCAAGTTGGTTACAGTTGTAACATTTCAGTTTTCTTTTGTCCAAGCCAACTCTGGTGTTGGAGTTATTTCCTGGAATGGGTCTTCCTGTTCTAGAGTAGAACCTTTTTGCTCTTAGAAAGAGCATGACATAGGAGTGTTGTATATCCATTTATTCTAGATCATCTGGATGAAAACACTCCAGATCTTCCTTGATAAAGGACATATTGCTTGAGTTTTCAGAGACAAAGGCAGCAGAAGTTGATGTTGCTTGAACTAGGAACCTCTGGTCAGAGTGAAGTGCAGAGGAAGTGGTGGTGGATGATGAGGCTGTTGAGTAACTTGAGCTTCTCTCTTTGGCTTGAATCAATTTTAATTCATAGGTCTTCAGCATACCAGATAGCTCAGTCATCTGCAGAGTCTTTAAATTTTCAGTTCTTCTGATTGACACTGTGTAAAGTGTGCAACAGCTTGGCGGAGACCTGATGAACTTATTGAGAATGTCTTCATTCTCCAGCTTCACTTTTGAGCACTGTAGCTCTCCCATAAGGTAGGTGTACCTGTTGTATGACACAGTAAGAGACTCACCTTCATTCCAGACAATGTTCTCATATTGTTGCTTCAGAATTTCTCTTCTATTTTCTTTCACTTCTTCTGACCCAGCAAACATCTTCTCAAGAACCTCCCATAGCTCCTTGGCAGTCTTATATTCTCTAAAGTTGTGAAAGACTTCATTTGGCAAGCACATCTGAATGGCTCCCAAAGCTTTGAAGTCTACCTCCATCTTCTTGATGTCTTCATCTGAATACTTTGAGGGTTCTTTGGGGACTGATGGACCACCGGAATCAGCAGAGGCCACCATGGGTACATATGGTCCATCTTTAATGGATCTCCACATCCCATACTCTTGATGGCAGAAGAAACTTTCCGATCTGTTCTTCCACATATCATAGTCTTCTCGAGACACCAGTGTTGGTGGTCTGTTGATGCTTCCAGTATCATCAAAACCATTGTTTTGTGCCATTTCTGGATTTGTGATATATGGTGTTTTAGCAAAGAGATAGCAGTGAATAGAACCAGAGAGTGATTAAATAAGTGTGAGTTTGTTTAATCTAAGAACCAAAGCTCTGATACCACTTGTAGGTTCAGTGAATACAAGATGGTTCTATTCTAGTTGAGATTGGCGGAAACAATCACAGTTATGCAATGTAAACAAGTAAACACAAAGAGTACTGATAAATGCAAGTTGTATTAAGCTTCAGTGGTTACAAGATTACAGAGATAACTCTAAGAAAGCACACTTGTACATTGAACAGATACACTACTTATATAGTAACTTAGAATCAAGACAGACCCTTGATTCTAAGGATCAGATCAAACACAAGCTGTTGATCTTGTATACTAGAAGCTATACTACAGGTTAAGACAACAAAGACTACAAAAGTTAACTTTAATCAAACGTCTTCTTAGGCATCATTGCTTGGATACTTGGAAGGAGAGTGTTGTCTTTTATTGTCTGCATCAGTAACATTCTTTCTGCATGTGATTTGTCAGAGTTGCAGCAAAAAGTTGTCAGTATTAAAGTTGATGCTTTTGATATGCCAATCAGCAGCAACAATTAATCTTCAGCAGATAAGGCTATCAGCCGCATAGTTGAAGATCCGCAGCAAAACTCAACTATCCAAAGTTGCTGATGATTTACCTATCAGCAGCATCAAGTGTTTGATGCTGTTGAGAAGCCTATCAACAGCAACTCTGGACTTTAGCAGATAAGACTGTCCGCAGCAGAGTTGTTCATCAGCAGGAGAACAACTATCAGCAGCAAACAAGCTTATCCGCAACAGCTTGTTGGTCAACAACAAAATTGTGAGTCCGCAACAGTTGTACTTAGAGAATTTTGTAGCCATCAGTCTTTATATCTACACTCGACCCTTGTTAGTGAGAGCTCACAAGGAACCTCAAAATATTAGATCCATTAAGACACATGGAAAGAAATATCCTAGGAAACCCGAAACCTGAAATAAGAATAAAGTCTTAGACCGAGAAAATGCTTTCGAGAAGCATAAAAGGGACAAACATAATGATTCATTTTCATATTGTGTCATTACTGCCTAATCTTCAACTAAAGCATGAACACCTCGTTGAGTAAATCTTTTCTAAGATCTATAGAGATCTAGCTATTGTGCATTATAGTGTGTAGAAGAATAGAGGGTATGTGTCAGCATACACTCAAGATTCTCAGGCACTATTTCTTTCATTATCAGGAATGGGTATCACATAACTTCACCATATTGAGGGTAATCAAATAAGGGGTTCTTGCATAGCTAATATCAATAGTCGGAGAAGTATTCGACTTGGTTTCGAATACCGACTACCAAGTAAAGGAAAATCAAACAATTGGAGCCTAAGTTTGATGATACGGATAGAATTTAGGTACCAAGTACCGGTAACCTAGATGGATGGTTATGGATGAAGTCCATAAGCCCAAGTACCCCGTTCATCCAGAATCGAATACAACGTATAAGGATCCCGAGGAACTCCATTAAGTGGTCGAACATGAAAGGAGAAATTGTTATCTATGTTGGGAGATACCCGACAGAAAAAGCAGAATGCTAGGAATCACCTAAGTGATCACAACAACCTCAGATTTCTCAATGGAAATGACAACAGAATTCCATGGATTTCATTACAAATCTACCTAGAACAACTTGCGGCTATAATACTATATGGGTAATCGTCAGTCGTTTGACGAAATCCGCTCACTCCCTGCCGACCAAGGAGACAGATAAAACTGAGATGCAAGCAAGGCTAATGTTAAGGAAATTGAGACTAGGTATGGTATGCCAGTTTCCGTTATCTTAGATATAAAGACCATCGATTCGTGTCAAGAATATGGGAATCATTACAAGAAGCCATGGGAACATGCCTTGACATAAGCACTACATGTCATACACAAATGGACAGTCAAAGTGAGAAGACCATTCAAACCTTAGAAGATATGCTCCCCGTGGGTGTAATCGATTTCGGAGGAAATTGGGATACTCACCGCCGTTGGATGATTTTTCATATAGTAACAACTATCATAATAGCATTAAGGTCGCTATGTGGAGGCTTTGTAAGGTTGTAAATGTTGCTCACTGCCATGTTGGGTAGATTTTGGCGACAAGCACTTGCCTGGTCCTGAGATTGACTAGGAAATCACCGACAAGATCATCAAAATCAAAGACCGTCTAAAAGCCTCTCAAGACAGACAAGAGAGTTGTGCTAGCAACAGACGAAAGCCATTAGAATTCCAAATTGGAGACCAAGTTTTGTTAAAAGTCTCGCCTTGGAATAGAGTTCCCGAGATTGGCAATTGTAGCAAACATAACCATAGATACATCAGACCGTTTGAAATACGAACTACAATTGGCCCTGTAGCCCACAAGCTTAAGTTGCCACGAGAACTAAGCAATATACATGATACGTTTCATGTGTCCAACCTCAAGAAGTGAGGTCAAGACGAACACTAATCATACCACTTGACGAAGTTCACACAAGTAACATACCACACTCTGTTAAGGAACGTATTGAAATCACTGACTAAAAAGTTCAAAGAACAGGGAGTAACCGTAAGGAATTGGTTAAGGTACATGGAACTCGAAGCGTGAACCTGAGAATACATGGAAACACGAAGATCAAATGAAAATCAGGTACCAGACCTTGTTCATGAATACACATTAAGATAACATCAACTGAATTTCGAGACCAAAATCTTTTTAACATGGAGAAAATGAGACACCCAACATTTTAGGTCAAAAGCCATATTCATTTTAGCATGTTCACGTGTCATAGTTCAAGGATCATTATTTTGACTAAGTGTTGTAATGAGTCTAGCGTAGAAACACAAGTTACATTTTAGTAATTATGAGAATTACTAAGTCATTAACACCTATTACTCATAGTGTACGGTCATTAGTGATCATGAAATAATATACAAGTAAAGTCTAGAAACACGTTTTGATATAAAAATATATATATGGGTGATAATAATCCATATGGATTGATACGAAAATAATTAATTCACACAGTCCATGATTTATCTTTATAATTGGACATGAATAAAAGTAGTTAATATATTAACTATGAAGGGATTCACTAGCAAATTATTAAAGCTAGTCAAACTACACAAAATATAGAACGTTTTAATAATTAAAAATATTGAACCGGGTATTAATTTCGGGTAGTATACTGCGTCTAAATCAAATCTTTCTTTGCTTCACGACATTGCCATCATTTTGTTTAGTTCAACACTCCACTCTTCACATCACGTCTTCATATTTATGATAGAGATTATGACTAAATGAACACTCTTTTTGGGTAAAGGGTTTACCCCGGTTAATTTTATATCAAACAAACAAAAGAACAAAACAAGTGAGGAATAGAGCATCCCCCAGTTCTCTAGCATGACATACCATACCAGAGTTTACAAGCAAGAAACAGACTAGAGCTAACAAAGCACCCCAACTAAATGAACACTCCAACTCCATGTATATACAAGACACTAACCTACCACAAGATTGTTACTCCACTAATCTCTATTTCACACTTTCTCTCTCGGCTCACTCAAACCACACACACTCTTTTATTGCTTGAGTATTCCACTATAAATCAAGATGAATTCATCCCTATTTGGTGTTTCAAGAAGCATACAAGAGTTATTCTTGAGGAGATCTGGCTAGAAACCGAAGCTCACACATCTTCCACTCTCTAGAAACCGAAGCTCACACATCTTCCACTCTCTAGAAACAGCCACCCTCCGCTTCTTTGGGGTATAATCTCCTACGAACTCTTTCTTTTCTCTAGATCCTAGTTGGATGTGCATATGTTCACCTAAAAATGATAAGTTTTCATAAAAATGTCTAACTAAATGATCTAGCACAAAATATGGACTTGTTTGAATATGCAATATATGTGTAACATGTCGTTTACATGAATGTGTATATGTATATGTTTTTGATTCATGAAAATTTGCTCGATTATAAAAGATTAAAAATATTAGTGGAGTTTGATACTATTGAAGTTAATCATACGGTGAAATCATTAAACACATGTGTGTTTAGAATATAGCCACTAGGTCTAAAAATAATGGACTGGATCTAAAAATATAATGGCTTGTATGTGTATATGTATATGCCGTAAGTATGTATATAAAGATGTGTTTTTGGTTTTAAGACTTCTAAATGGTAAAACATTAACAAATATTAAAGAATAGATTGTGAAAATCATGAACGATTGATCATCAAACCTATGATGATAGTTAGTAGATCTAAAAATACATAAAACAACGAGTATGGAATATGTGTATGTAGATATTTATGTTTACAAAAACCAAGATATTTGAGTGTTTATACACTTATATGTAACGTTAGAAACATAAATGTTATTACAAAATGATTTGTTATGAAAATAACGGTTTCGTAGCTCTAAAGATATTTTTGATAAAAGATAACAAATTATACATATTAATGACGTTTTGAAAAGAAATAAGACTTAGAAAAAGTACTGTGACAGAGTCGAATAATATAAAAACCTGAGTATCTATTTTAGTTAATATACTCGCTAAAAGTATTATTTCGACTAGTCAGTTTTATAAGGGGTGGACTTAGAAGTTTGAATAGTATAATGAGAGGATATTAATAAACCTTCTGTGACTTTATGTGGATCAAATCTTGACGGTTATATATATACATATATATATATATACATATGTATATATATATAGATCACGAGTCTTACCGTATATTACATCGTGTTATGAAGACACGACAAAAATAGAATATAATTCTATTAATATACATATAATCATCAAGAATAATTATTTTAATATTTTAACGCGTCGGCTTTAAACCACTTTTAACTCAAAGTCATATATAATGATTCACTTGTATATCAAGCACATCTTTTCCAAAAACGAACACATCCTTAACCGGACCTACAAAAGCGGGTGAACATTTTGCACTTAAGACAATAGGTCTTAACACTTATATACTTTTGTGTTTAAGGTTTGTATAGTTGAGTATTTCTTGAACATTTACTGTGCTAAGATTTCATTGGACACCAGGTGAGTTCACGACCCCATTTTTGCTTTTTAATGTTTTGTAAAATGCGGGGAGAAACATACTTACATATCATGTTTTACGTTATTGTTTAACGCATTTGGAAACATTGTTGTTTCATACACTTGAGGAAACATTGCAAACACATTTTTATATGATAACAAGAAAATAAGACACTAACATTATGTTGTACATGAGGAGAGCTCTTAAAGTCCCCTGAACATCATAACATTTGTAACCATTAGCAATGGACTTAGCCTAGGATTCAATGAATAGTACTACTGGGGTGACGCCCCCGGTCATGGTTAGTCGCGCTAACCGGGACCTGAAGGGTCAAACGGCCGCATATTGTCCTGTTACTATGTCGTGGTAAAGCGAGGGAGGGGCATTCACCAGTTAGGTGTGGTTACGGTCTCATGTATGAACATAGGTATTTGTAAGATAAGCTAGCTTACGAATGGATCAATAACACTTGTTTTGTTTATCATATGCGCTTACAATTATTGTAGGTCCCCGGGTGTCTCGGATCATTACGTGTGGGTGTGTGACTAGTCGGACCGGGTGCGGAATACCCGTGACTAGGTGGAGAATCAAGCAACACAAAGTAAAACGACAGAAAAAACACTTTCAAACTTCGTCTATTATAAAACTTGTAGGTTACAGAGATGTTACAAATGAGTGTATCCATAACTTCTATCACCACAACCTATTTATACTAGACCTGATCTCTGCGTACTTAACAAGTGCGCAGGGCAAATTGTTCCTGCATACTTTTAACAAGTACGCAGAGTATTCTTTCGTACTTGCTAAGTACGCAGGAAGTAATTCCTACGCACATGCTAAGTGCTCAAAACACTTAGAGAAAACAGACGACTAGTACATACATTAGTAATTACAACTCGATAACTAATACATACAAGACAAGTACAAAACCTAAGACAATATCTAGATGTTTGTCACACAAAAGTGCTTCAACAGCTCTGGATTGTCTTCGGTCTTCACTGCTCCCCAGCTTTAGCTTCCATCTTCTTCTTATAGTCAAGGCAGAATTTGACCACCTTGTCGTATTTAGAAGCAAGGAACTTTGTCCACTCGTCCGTGTACATGCAATACTTGTCAGCTAGCGCCTCCAGATCTTTCACAGAAAAGTTTATGAAGCAGACTTCATCAAAAAATCTGATCAGTTCCTTTGGCACTAAGCTTCCACTCTCGGACCACACCTTTCTAATCACCACTGCCTCGCCCGATTTAGGATCTATGTACCAGTACCATATGTTACCGAGGATATCCTGAGATAACTTGCTCAGGGTAATCTTGGTATCACACAGCACTTGCTTGTATACCAGTTTCTTTAAGCTTTTATGAGTCACGAGATGTCTAACATTCTTGTCCCTGACTCGCTTGGGTACTTGAGGCTTAAACATTTCGAACTTCCCAGATCTTACCTCTCGCTGTAGAACCTGCCACAAACCCATTGCTACTTCCTGATTTGAGGGACCCAGCAGCTCTCGGTTTGCTAGGTTCACAAGGTCTTACTTTGGCAAGGAGCTGAAAGCTTCACTAGTTGGTTTCAAGTATTGAACCCCCCAGCCCCTTAATTACAAATAGCTTCTTGTCATCCTCGAACCTCACAACTAAGATCATACCTGTCGCTCCATGTTTGTCTATGATTGATGTCTTCTGCCAGACAGGAGCCGGATCCGTTGATGAACTTGTAGGCGTATGTTTGCTTTTCTGCGCCTCTAGATCCACATGTGTAGGGTCGGTAGGAGAGGCTTCAGTCGATGCCTCAACAGTACTTATAGGCTCGACTGAACATGTGTCAAGATTAGTTTCAAAGAATGGAGCTTTGAAAATCTCTCCATCCTCAAACTCATATTCTCCTTCCCCGTTACCCTTGGGAACTTCAATCACAACATCCTCATCCTCCTCATCCCAGTCATCACCAGAATCTATCTCTCTCTCTTCCAGATTGCAGAGAGCATCGATCTGTGCTTCCTTGGAATAGTCTAGCTCTAATAATAAGATCACATCGTCCGACACGTCATCGTCCGACATGTCGTCAGATAGATCATTCAATACGTCAGCCACAGACTTTCCTTTATCATGACCCAAAGCATCACCTCCACCTTCACTCCGAGTAGACTCTCCATCAGCCATAGGCACGGCAGAAATGGGAACAATCGCCATAGCCGACGATTGCTGCTCACTTCCACTCGGTCCGGCTTCAGGATCCTTGTCCTGATCATCACCCTTAGTTAGATCAAAAAAGTCACAAGCCTCTTCACTGCTAGGCTTAGGTGGTTGCTTCTCCAACAATTCTTTCAATCTCTCCCCCTGAGCAGCAAGCGTCTTGGCCATTTCACAGACCAGTTTAACCATAGTATCATGCTCCTTAAGCCGCTTTTCATCAACCACTTGCTGTTTCTTCAAAGTGGCTACTTCATCAATCAATGAGTTTATCTGGCCCTGTTGCTTCTCAGATTCTTCACGTGATTTCCATACCATTTCAAGTAATCCAGCGACTTGAGTCTCTAGAGTAGTGATCCGGACATCTCTAGGATCAGGACCCCTAGACGACGATGCTTCGGCTTGATGAGTTGGGAAGTTGAATACTTCATCAAAATCAAATCCATGAGTAAAATCCAACTCGGGAAATGGTTCACTAATGTCTTGAAGAGTGGTTGTGGGGATTGAGGTAGGGATGGTGGTTGTTTGGATGGTGGTTAGGGTGATGGTGACAGACTCGGTCATAATTGGAGTCGCTACCGCCACCTGGACATAATGTACAGGGAGGGTTACTATCACAGGAACCTCCTCTGTGATAGTAGTGGTAGCCTCAACAGATGTTACCAATGGCCTCCTCCTATGTCATCGATAAAGCTGCTGTGAAGGTGAAGTAGAAGTCGATTCAGTGCTCACAGCTGCCACTGTTACCTGCCTATGAGCACTTACTTCCACCTCACGAAGAATAGGTTGATGTTGCCTATCCCCCCGACGCTTGTTGATACTTTCCCGTCTGCGTCTCTGTATAGCAGCATCCGAATCACAATTAGGCTCATATTCACTGCTAGTCTCTTGTATTTTTCTCTTGGAAGATGACTCGGGAAGGGTCACATTCGTCAATCTCCTTGGGTGTGCCTGGGATGGTGCATCATCAGAATCAGATGAATCTGACTCGGTCGCTTCTGAGTCGGATTCTTCAGCACCCCTACTTTCCAGTTCTTCGTCTCCTCCTTCTTCAGACACTTCATCCTTAGAATCAACTTCCTCTTCTTCATGTTATTCATCACTGTGTTCACTGAGTTCAGGCTCAGACTCTGCACTATACCATCTCCAATCTGCAGGTGCCGCATAAGCTTCATTGATCAGGTGGCCAAAGAGTGGAGTATGCTCAGGGGTTGGTTCTACACTGCCGGGCATTAAAATCTGTGAAAAAACTCTCTTGGCCACCCGCTTAACTTGCAATCTCTCCCCAATAGCAGGTAGATTAGGCAACGCATCATTTATCAAGAGTTGCACAAATCTGGGGTATAACAAGAACCTATGCCTCTCTAATTTGTTAATCTAATCATTGATAGCCTTGTAGATGTAGTGGGAGAAGTTGTAACCCTTGTTGAGAGACATCCCAACCATAGCGACTGCTAGATCATGACCCATGGCATCCTTCCCTGCTTTCCTGGAAGACATACACACGATCATAATGTGGGCAAAGTACATC
Source organism: Smallanthus sonchifolius (assembly GCA_023525975.1). Classification (NCBI taxonomy): domain Eukaryota; kingdom Viridiplantae; phylum Streptophyta; class Magnoliopsida; order Asterales; family Asteraceae; genus Smallanthus; species Smallanthus sonchifolius. Next base: position 23,893,989 of record CM042046.1, on the reverse strand, counting down.
CACTGATCCAACACCCACATCTTCTTGTAAGATGAATAATCCCGCACACCGACGTATCCCATACGTTGTCTCCAACACCCATCCACAAAGTAATCATGATAGGAGATTGGGTCGGTTGCAAGATCTCTGAAATGTATGACCCGCCTAATGGTGTCCTCAGAAATGGCAATATCATGACCTGCCATAGTAGCCCGAATGACATTGTGGTTACTGTGCAGTCATGTTCTACAGTATCCCAGAACTGCTCCAAGCACGGTCTTGATATGACAGGGTCTGCTTAAATATCATAGCTTATCCTTGAGCGGTTCAAGAAATTAATGATCTCCTGGTACTCAAGTGCAGCACCCTTCCATTCCGGTTCAGTAAGTGCCAGCAGATTGAACTCACTTGTAAATGCACGAGCCATCACTACAAAAGCAAACAGTGAACACAATAAGAATAAGAAGCATCATTGGAAATGAATACACATGACCAAGTTGTAGGATCGTGAAAGTACAAGATGGTTCTGTTCTTAGTTGAAATTGGCGGAAACAATAGCAACTACACAAGTATAATCGAGTAAACAAAAAGAATACTAATAAGAACACTGTTGTATTAAGCTTTTGTGAATAAACGATTACAAATGAAAACTCTATCAAGAAGCACACTTACAATGAAGTGTTTACACAGCATTTATACTTACTTAGAATCAAGACAGACCCTTGATTCTAAGGATCAGATCTAACACAGACCGTTGATCTTTTGTACAAAGCTAATAATACAAGTTTAGTCTAAACTAACTAACTTTATTGAAGCGTCTTCTTTATGCATCATTAGTTACATGCTTGGAGAAGAGCATTGTTGTCCGACATCGGTTGCACCATTGACGTTCCTTCTGCTTTGAGTGTGTCAGTAGCTTTTGTAGAAAGTTGTCAGTGACACTTGGCATGGATAGTCAGCTGCAACGATTTATCTTCAAGGCACAAGGCTGTCAGCAGCAAGGATGAGTATCAGCATCAAGACTGATCTGTTGAACGCAGCTGATAAGCCTATCAGCAGCAACAAGTGTTGAACGCTGCTGATAAGCCTATCAGCAGCAACAAGTGTTGAACGCTGCTGATAAGCCTATCAGCAGCAACAAGTGTTGAACGCTACTGATAAGCCTATAAGCAGCAACAAGTGTTGAACGCTGCTGATAAGCCTATCAGCAGCATTTGTACTTAGAAGAATTTTGTTGCAATCAGTCTTTGGTTCTACAAACTCCCCCTAGACTGATGCTATAAAAATTCTTCTAATCTCTTTGTTGCTGAAGCTTTTGCATGTGGCAGACTATCCTTGCAACCTCATAGCCTCTTGGATCCTTGCTGGGATTGTTCAGTGGAAGCTCAGACAGAGTCTTGATGTCTTTACTTGACATTTTGAAAATTGTCTTACTTGAACATCTCATATGCTGCTTCTTAACATCAGTTAAGGTGAACTCATCCAGATCAGCATTGTAGGACCAACTTACAAATGGAGAGTGGGACTGAAGTGGTTTGATATCTATGATCACATCTTTGCTAGGGTTGAATGGTGTTTGATTGCTAGCATAAGATGTTTCCCACCCTCATTTGCAGGGTCATGAGCTTCACCCATCTCCAGAATTCTACTGAGATCTGAATCTGGTAATTGTAGAACTTCATCAACGGATTTGTAAACAGATCTCCTTCTTTCAGTTCTCCCCCTGAAGATTTCAAACCACTGATCCTGTGAACTGTAGAACCAATCAACAATATCTCTGGAGTCTTCTGGTTTAGGTGTGGGTTTGGATTTCTTCAGGAGAGGCTGTTACTGAGAGGGAGCTGGGTGAGATGGTTTGGACTTTTTGGGTGGAGGAGAGGAAGGTTTGGGGATATTTGTGGAAGGTTTTTGGATAGTGGAAGTAGTGTCTGGGGCAGAAGTCTTTTGTTTCTTGACTGGTCTCTTGTCTTCCTTTTCTGTGACCCTTGTCTTGAAGACTTTCTTTCCTAGTCTTTCTTCTTCTTCCTTCGTGACTTGTCTGTACAAGGCTTGTAGGTTCATGAATGTCAGGGGACTTAGCCTCCTTCCACTTTCCCCCTTGCCTTTAGGAAGTCAGTCATGACCTTCCTTTCTTCATGGGTTCTCTGGTTAAGTGCAATGGCCTTCTTGGATTTTTGACGAGCCTTTTCTTCCTCTTCAGCTCTATTCTTCTTTGCCAATTGCCCCTGCTGACCCATGACGGCTCTATAGATCTCTTTGTTTGAAAGTTTTTCAAGGTTAGTCAGCATCCTCACCTTGAGAGATCAGAGCTTCAATCCATTCCTCCCTCATTTCTTTTGCTAATTTAGAATCAGAGATTCTGAATTTAGCATCTTCCTTCCTTTTCTTTTCTTCCTCCTCCTCTTCTTCTTCCTTGTTTAGTTGTTCATGTAGCTTTCTAGCAAGTTCTTCATCTTCGTTAACTTGAGACACTGTATGGAGTTTGACTTTCATCTCATCCAGCTGGTTGGCATACTGCTGGATAAGTTGTTCTCTGAGGAGCATGGCTGTTTTTCTTTCTTGAGCCTTTTTTAGGTAAGCCATCTCCTCTTCTTCTCTCTTCCTTCTTATTTCTTCCTTCTCTCTCTTCTCTCTGAGCAACCTCTCTTCATCTTCTTTGGTCATAATTCCCTTCCCTTTGTTTACATTGGATGCCTCTGCTTCGGCTTCACTGATCACAACAGCAGATGATTGTGCTGCTGTTGGGATCTCATCCTCAGCTTCATTGGCAAGTTAAGAGGTTGATAAGGGAAGGTCATTTTCTTCATCTAATTTGCACTCAAGACTTGTAAATTCTATCAGCATTTCTTGGACAGTGGATCTTGATTCATATGCTGCAGCAAATATGTCTACTCGAGGGGAAGCTGAGTCAGAATCAGTGTCAGAATTTGACACATATACTGCCTCAGCAATCCTTCCTTCTTGTTAAAGATGGGCTCTGACAGTAGCTATCATTGCCTGGCTTTCGAGGGAGTTGACATTGCAGATATTTGCCCTGAGTTGAAAGATCTTGTAAAGAGAGTCTGTAGGCAGTAGCAGGATGTTCCTGGTGTTGATGGTGAGAGAGGAGACGTTGCTTAGTAGTAAGGTGTGGTCAAGAGACTTAGTGCTTACCCATCCTAGCACATCTAAGTCCTTGACAATGGAGTTGTACAGAAATCTTCTTAAGCACATAACTTCTTCTTCAGTGAGAAGACTGCTCCTTATTATTTCAAGTCTTCTAGGAGTCAGTCTTGTTTCTGCTGCTGCTGAAGATTCAGGATAGGCTACCCTTTTTGTTGCTTGTATTTGTCTTTCGAACTTGGGTAGATTATCCTCCATCAAGTAATAGAACCTGCCAATAGCAAGTTCTGCTGAGAGGTCCGTAGAGTTGTTGATGCATTGTAGATGGTATAGGTGAAGGACTTGGATGCTGTTGAAAAAGTCCCAATTTAGCTCTTCTACTCCGCTAAACTCCCAACCAATCCAGAACCTCTCAGACTTTCCATCATACCCCTAAGCTAGTATTGTGTCAAACTCTAGCTGTGTTGAAGTCAGTGGAAATTTGGGGGCAGTGGATTGACTTATGATGGCTGCTGCTTCAGGGATGATGCTGAAAGATGTATATGTTTGTTCTTTGTCTTCAACATCAGTCAGCACCTCATCAACAGCCCTGACGACTAACTTCCAGTCTTTAGAAGTCTCTTCTTCTTTGTCATCTGAAGCTGGCAAGTCACGAACCTGTACAAAAGCTGGCTTGAATAGTGTACTTTGAAATGCAGCCTGCTCTTGAATCCAGTCGTCAAGATTGTCTGAGTCTTCTTCCATTGGGACTATCTCCCCCTTTTTGGTTGCATCAGTGGACAGATAAGCATCAGTTTGGGTACCCACTGAGACACGGGAGGGAGAAGCCATGGAGGGGCATTGATGGGCATCATGCAGAAGGATCTGGTTTTGAAGTTTTGACACCTCGGCCTCAACCATAGCCACCCTGGCCGTCAATTCCTGATTTTTAAGTTGCGTACTGTCCTCATCCATATTTGTGGAATCCTTGGACCCAGATGAGGCTGTAGGCCTAGCCTCAGTATCCCCATCACCCATGGTTTCTTGGCGCCTGGGATTCCTCTCAGTGAGGGGAGTTTCCAAGGAAACATCCTCACTGTGAGTTGCCGTGGTTGAGGTCTTAGCCACTGTCCTCCTAGTCATTTGATGGACCAGTAGTAGTGACAGCCTCTTCCACATCCACTCTGTCATAACTCCTAGAGTGGACCTTCAGGGGAGTAGAACTTGGGTTGGGTGTGTTGGAAGCAAGATCAATCAATACCTCCGAGATAGTGGCAGTTGGAGAAGGTACATCATCTTCATCAGGTTCCTCAATAAGTTCAGAAGAGAGAGGAATGGCTCAAGGGGCTATTCTATGGATCCGGGAAGTGATCCTGATCCTAATAGAGAGACATCCGAAAGAGTCTCCCTAACAATGTGGATGTCCATTATGATATTCTCACCAGAATGTTGTGATTCTGAGTGAGGGCTGTTAGGTTGGGTTTGGGCCTTGGAGGCAAGAGAAGAAGGAGTTCTCTTGCCCCCTTTTCTGGTATACTTGGCTGCAACCGGGGCCCTGTGTTCCGGTTGAGCAATCAAACTGGGTGTTAGAAGTGTATGTGCCTGTGCATCTTCAGTGGAATGCACAGGGATTCGATCAAGGGAAGCAGTTGTTTGTGATTCAGGAAGTGAGGTGGAGGGTGTGGGATCAGTACCAGCTGGGTTTGCTGAACTGTCACCCTGGGTGCTTTGCATGTTCATCATTGTAGATAATAATGGAACATTGACCCCTGAGAACCTTTTGGAAACAGTTCTCATGCTTTGAAAAATGTTATTTTTATGTCCCAACATGATGTAGATTCTTGTAGGTTTTGAAAGTTCTTTTAGTTCCTGGTTGAAAACCTCCTGCAAAGATCTTGGGTACATAAAAAATTGTTGCTTTGCACCCTCTTGGAGGTTATATCTCAAACCCTCAAAGATGAGATGTGCAAAGTTAAAACCTAGGCCAATAATCATAGCATGGAAAGCAGAGGCAAGTGCGGAGCTCACTTGATGCCATCCACTTCTCTTCTGAGATATGCATTGGAGAAGAGTGTGGCAGAGATACTTCCATGTAGGGCCCATCATCGCCTTCTCTATTGTATACTCTTTTTGATTTCCAGTGTACCATATGGATATAAAGGTCCTCATGTACTCGTCCTTTGAGTATGAAATGGATGCTCCCTCATCTTGAAGCTTAAGATGTTTTCGGAGTGTGGCTTCCGAGATGGTGATGTCCTTGCCGTCTACTTTGGCTTTAATTTGGGGAATCCCCTGTTCGGTAGAGTAGACGGCGGTTTTCCAGACATCCTCCATATGAGGGATATATATGGTAGGGTTGGTTGTGAGGGCAAAATGGATCTTTGATCGGCATAGGAAGTAGATCATATTATCTAATCCTTCGGATTTCTTTCCCTTGGTTAAGTATGCTGTAAGGTTATGGTACGGGGAGAACTTATCGTCAGGGTTATTGATGTCTGCCATTGTTGTTTGATTTTGGAGGGAAGGTTTGAAGGTTAAGAGTGTGGAAGGCTTTGAATGTTTTGTGAATGGAAGGCTTTGAATGTGGTGGGGACTTGAGAGAAGGTGATGTGGGTGTAGGGTGAAATTGAATGTGAAGAGATGGTAAGGAAATTTGATTTGTTCTTATAATGGCAGAGGAGGGAAAAAGAAAAATGACTTGTACAGTACAACCTTATTCACTTTTTACTGTTACAGCTGTAATACACCGAGGCAGTCATGGTAAAGACTGACGTTAATTTTTACAGCGGGTAAAAGTTAATTTGGACTTAAATTTACCCATCAGCAGCAAACTTGGTTGCTGTGGATGAATAAGCATGTCCGCTGCAAGCTTGGTAGCTGCGGATGGTTAAGTCTGTCAGCAGCAAACTCAATTGCTACTGATGGATTCAATGATCTGCAGCAAGGATGTTATTGCTGACAATCTTAAAACTATTAGTAGGAAACCTGTTCCCGCTGATAACTTAAAGCAGTCAGTGGCAAATCCTTTGCTGCTGAAGATTAAACCTGTCAGCAGCTGAAGGACAAAAGTGCTGCTGACTCATAACTTTTATTTACAACAAAAGACAAAAACACATTTTTAAAACATAATTTTAGAGATAGATTTTAATCAAATTTCATCATACCAATGGATTCAACTAAATATCTGAATCTAGCTTCGTCAAAAGGTTTTGTAAACAAATCAGCATATTGCTCATTTGTATGAACTTTGGTTAAAATAATCCTCTTTTTCTCAGCTTGATCTCTTATGAAATGATACCTGATATCAATGTACTTTGTCTTGGAGTGCTGCACCGGATTGTTTGTGATTGATATAGCACTCATGTTGTTAATGTGAATTGGAGTTGCCATGAAAGTCATCCCGTAATCCAGCATTTGATTTTGTATCCAAATGACTTGTGCACAACAACTTGAAGCTGCAATGTATTTTGCTTCAGCTGTAGAAGTTGAAACACATGTTTGCTTCTTGCACTACCATGAAATCAGTCTTCCTCCCAGAAACTGACATCCCCCTGAAGTGGACTTTTTGTCCAAGTTGCATCCCCCGTAATCACTGTCAGTGTATGCATACAGATTGAACTTGTCATCTTTAGAGTACCAAAGCCCAAGTCTTGGGGCTCCTTTTAGGTATCAAATAATTCTCTTGACAGCTTGAAGATGTGAAACCTTTGGAGCTGCTTGAAATCTTACACAGAGACATACTGCAAACATAATATCTGGCCTTGAGGCAGTGAGATACATGAGAGACCCTATCATTGCACGGTACTGATTTTGATCAGTGTCTTGGCCATCTTTGTCTGGAGTCAGCTGATGGTGCACTTGCATAGGGGTTCTTGCAGCAGAGCAGTCAGCCATCTTGAATATTTCCAAAATGCTTTTTACATATTTGGATTGGCTGATGAAGATTCCTGTTGGGACTTGTTTGACTTATAGAACCAAAAAGAAATTTAGTTCACCCATTGAACTCATTTCAAACTTTGAGTGCATCAGAATCTCAAAGTCTTTGCACATCTTTTTCTTTGTTGATCCAAAGATGATATCATCAACATAGATTTGAACTAGTAAGATTTCTCCCCCTTCATCTTTGATAAATAAGGTCTGGTCAATAGCACCCCTTCTAAAGTTGTTGCTTAGTAGATATCCTGACAAAGTTTCATACCAGGCCCTTGGTGCTTGATGTAAGCCATACAGAGCTTTGTCTAGTTTAAACACTTGAGTAGGATGTGCAGGATCTACAAATCCTGGAGGCTGTTTGATGTATACGTACTCACCAATCTTTACATCCATTTGATAGACAGTGAAATTCTTGTGTAGGATCGTGAAATTACAAGATGGTTCTGTTCTTTGTTGAGATTGGCGGAAACAATAACAACTACACAAGTATAATCGAGTAAACAGAAAGAATACTAATAAGAACACTGTTGTATTAAGCTTTTGTGAATAAACGATTACAAATGAAAACTCAGTGAAGAAGCACACTTACAAGGAAGTGTTTACACAGTATTTATACTAACTTAGAATCAAGACAGACTCTTGATTCTAAGGATCAGATCTAACACAGACCGTTGATCTTTTATACAAAAGCTAATAATACACGTTAAAGCTAAACTAGTTAACTTTATTGAAGCGCTTTCTTTATTCATCATTGTTTGCATGCTTGGAGAAGAGCATTGTCGTCCGTCATTGGTTGCACCATTGAGGTTCCTTCTGCTTTGAGTGTGTCAGTCGCTTTTGCAGAAAGTTGTTAGTGACGCTTGGCATGGATAGTCAGCTGCAACGATTTGTCTTCAAGGAACACAGCTATCAGCAGCAAGAATGAGAATGATGCTGCTGATAAGCCTATTAGCAGCAACTTGTGTTGAATGCTGCTGATAAGCCTATTAGCAGCAACATGTGTTGAATGCTGCTGATAAGCCTATCAGCAGCATTTGTACTTAGAATAATTTAGTAGCAATCAGTCTTTGGTTCTACAAACTCCCCCTAGACTGATGCAACCAAAATTCTTCTAATCACTTTGCTGCTGAAGCTTTTGCATGTGGCTGACTATCCTTTCAACCTCATAGCCTCTTGGATCCTTGCTGGGATTGTTCAGTGGAAGTGCAGACAGAGTCTTGATGTCTTTATGTGGCATTTTGTAGATTGTTTTGCTTGAACATCTCATCTTCTGCTTCCTTACATCAGTTAAAGTGAACTCATCCAAATCAGCATTATAGGACCAACTTACAAATGGAGAGTGGTACTTGAGTGGTTTGATGTCAATGATCACATCTTTGCTAGGGTTGAAGTAGTGTTTAATGGCTAGCACAAGACGTTTCCCACCCTCATTTGCAAGCTCATGAGCTTCACCCAGCTCCAAAATTCTGCCAAGATCTGAATCTGGCAATTGCAGAACTTCATCAACAGATCTGTAGAAAGATCTTCTTCTTTCAGTTCTCCCCCTGAAGATCTCAAACCTTTGATCCTGTGGATTATAGACCCAATCAACTATGTCTCTTGAGTCTTCTGGTTTAGGTGTGGGTTTGGATTTCTTCAAGGGAGGTTGTTGATGAGTGGGAGCTGGGTGGGATGGTTTGGACTTTTTGGGTGGATGAGTGGAAGGTTTGGGTAGGAGAGTGGAAGGTTGTTGGACTGAGGAAGAGGTTGGTGAGGGAGAAGGCTTGGGTTTCTTTGCTTTTGTTTCTTCTTCTTCCTAAATAGGTACCCTTTTCTTGGAGCCCTTCTTCCCCAATCTTTCTTCCTTGTCCTTCTTGACTTTGAAGTAGAGGGCTTGCAGGTTCATGAAGTTCATGGGACCTAGCCTCTTTCCACCCTCTCCTCTAGTCTTAAGGAAGTCAATCATGACCTTCCTTTCTTCATGGGTCCGTTTATTAAAGGCAATGGTCTTTTTGGACTCTTGTTTGGCTTTTTCTTCTTCTTCAGCCTGTTTCTTCTTTGCCAATTGACCTTGCTGACCCATGAAGGCTCTGTATATTTCTTTATTTGATAGTTTCTCAAGGTAGTCTGCATCCTCACCTTGAGAAACTAGAGCCTTTACCCACTCCTCCCTCATTTCTTTGGCTAGTTCAGAATCGGTTATTTTGAACTTAGCTTCTTCTTTCTTCTTCTTCTCCAATTCTTCCTCTTCTCTGTTAAATTGTTCCTGCAGTTGAAGAGCAAGAGTTGCATCTTCTTCAATCTGGTCAACTGCAGGAATCTTTCTTTTCAGTTCATCCAGCTGTCTAGCATACAGCTGGATGGTTTGTTCTCTAAGGAGAATGGCTGTTTTTCTTTCTTGAGCCTTTTTAATGTCAGCCATCTCCTCTTCTTCTCTTCTTCTTCTTCTCTTCTCTTCCCTCTCTCTTTTCTCTTTTAGCAACCTCTCTTCATCTTCATCTGTCATAATTCCGTTTCCCTTGTTCATATTGGATGCCTCTGCTTCGGCTTCACTTACCACAACAGCAGATGATGGTGCTGCTATTGGGATCTTAGCCTCAGCTTCATTGGCAACTTGAGAGGTTGACAAAGGAAGGTCCTTATCTTCATCTGATTGGCACTCAGAACTTGCTAATTCTTGCAGAAATTCTTGAACAGCGGACCTTGACCCATAAGCTGCAGAAAAGATGTCTACTCGAGGGGAAGCTGAATCAGAGTCAGTGTCGGAGTTTGACACATATACTTCCTCAGCATTCTTTCCTTCCTGTTCAAGGTGGGCTCTGATAGTGGCTATCATTGCTTGGCTTTCCAGGGAGTTGACATTGCAGATATTTGCTCTGAGTCCAAAGATCTTGTAGAGAAAGTCTGTAGGCAGTTGCAGGATGTTCGTGGTGTTGATGATGAGAGAGGATCCGTTGCTTAGTAGTAGAGTGTGGTCAAGAGACTTAGTGCTCACCCATCCTAGCACATCCAAGTCCTTGATCAAGAAGTCATACAGGAATCTTCTTAGGCACAGAACTTCTTCTTCAGTGAGAAGACTGATCCTTATTATTTCAAGGCTTCTAGGAGTCAGTCTTCTTTCTGCTGCTGCCGAAGATTCAGGATAAGCTACCCGTTTTGCTGTTTGTATGAGTCTTTCGAAGTTGGGTAGATTATCCTCCATCAAGTCATAGAACCTGCCAATGGCAAGTTCTGCTGAGAGATCTGATGAAGTGTTGATGCAGTTAGTTAAATACAGTTGTAGGACTTGGAGGGCATTGAGAGAGTTCCAGTTTAGCTTTTCTACTCCACTAAACTCCCATCCAATCCAAAATCTCTAAGCTGATCCATCATACCCCCAAGCTAGAATGGAGTCAAATTCTAGCTTCTGTGAAGTTTGAAAGAGTTGGGGGGGTAATGGATTGACTTATGATGGCTGCTGCTTCAGGGAGGATGCTGAAAGCTGTATATTTTTGTTCTTTGTCTTCAGCTTCATTCAGCACCTCATCAACAGCCCTGACGAATAACTTCCAGTCTTCAGATGTCTCTTCTTCTTCGTTATCTGAAACTGGCAAGTCATGAACCTGTACAAAAGCTGGCTTGAATAGTGAGTTTTGAATTTCAACCTGCTCTTGAATCCAGTCGTCAAGACAGTCTGTGTCTTCCTCCATTGGAACCATCTACCCTTTTTTGGTTGCATGAGTCGACAAGTAAGCATAAGTTTGGGTGCCCACTGATAGAAGAGAGGGAGAGGGTATAGTTGGGCATTGATGGGCTTCATGCATAGAGACTTGGTGTCTTACTTTGGACACTTCAGCCTCTAGCATAGCCACCCTGGCCGTCAATTCCAAGTTATGAAGTTTTAGTCTGTCCTCATCCACAGTTGTGGAATCCTTGGATCTAGATGGGGCCTTAGGCCTAGCCTCTTCATCCGACGATCCATTAATCCAACTAGTCGAGGACTATAAATGGATCGATTTTTTTGATTTCCGTTGGAAATTAGGAATAGATGGACTGTCTATAGGACCCGTTTTATTAACAGGATTTATCACTACTTTAGCTACTTTAGCGGCCTGGCCTGTTACTCGGGATTACCCACCCCTCGAGTATATGCTTCAACAGGAATCACACAAGGGTAGATTATAAACCTCTAGTAAAATGACCGCCCGTAACCCAGCAGATAAAGTACATTACATAGCATTACATAGTCCGTTTTAGGGATTGGCGACTTACCCACCCATGGTTTCTTGGCACCTGGGATTCCTCTCAGTGAGGGGAGTTTCCAAGGAAGCATCCTCACTGTGAGTTGCCGTGGTTGAGGTCTTAGCAATGTGGTCACTGTCCTCCTGGTTATTTGATGGACCAACAGTAGTGACAGCCTCTTCCACATCCACTCTGTCATAATTCCTAGAGTGGACCTTCAGGGTAGAAGAACTTGGGATGGGTGTGTTGGAAGCAAGATCAATCAGTACCTCCGAGATAGTGGTAGTTGGAGAAGGTACATCATCTTGATCAGGTTCCTCAACACTTAAGTTCAGAAGAGAAAGGAAAGGCTCAGGGGGCTGTTTTATAGATCTGGGAAGTGATCCTGATCCTAATAGAGAGACATCCAAAGGAGTCTCCCTAATAATGTGGCTTTCTCTTATGATATTCTCACTAGAATGTTGTGATTCTGAGTGAGGGATGCTAGGTTGGGTTGGGGCCTTGGAGGCAAGAGAAGAAGGAGTTCTCTTGCCCCTTTTCCTAGTATATGTCGTTGCAACCGGGGCCTTGTGTTCCAGTTGAACGATAACATCCAAAACAGGTGTAAGTAATGTTTGTGCCTGTGCATCCTTAGTAGTATGCACAGGGGTTCGAATGATTGAAGCAGACTGTTGTTCAGGATGTAGGGTGGAGGGTGTGGGATCAGTATCAGATGGGATTGCTGAACTGTCACCCGGGGTACTCTGTATGTTCAACATTGTAGATAACAATGGAACATTGACCCCTGAGAACTTTTTGGAAACAGTTCTCATGCTTTGAAAAATATTATTTTTATGTCCCAACATGATGTAGATTCTTGCAGGTTTTGAAAGTTCTTTTTGTTCTTGATTGAAAACTTCCTGCAAAAATCTTGGGTACATAAAAAATTGCTGCTTTGCACCCTCTTGAAGGTTATATCTCAAACCCTCAAAGATGAGGTGTGCAAAGTTGAAACCTTGGTTAGTGACCATACCATGAAAGGCGGAGGCAAGTGCAGAGCTCACCTGATGCCATCCACTCCTCTTTTGAGATATGCATTGGAGAAGAGTGTGACAAAGATACTTCCATGGAGGGCCCATCAGCTCCTTCTCGATCGTATACTCGGTCTGATTTCCAGTGTATCCAATGTACAACCTTATTTACTTTTTATGTTACAACTGTAATACACCGAGGCATTCATGGTAAAGACTGACGTTAATATCTTTTACAGTGGGTAAAAGTTAATTTGGACTTAAATTTATTCATCAGCAGCAAACTTGGTTGCTGTAGATGAATAAGCCTGTCCGCTGCAACTTTGGTTGCTGCGGAAGGTTAAGTTTGTCAGCAGCAAACTTAATTGCTGCTGATAGATGCAATGATCTACAGCAAGGATGTTGCTGCTGACAGCCTTAAAGCTATCTGTAGGAAACTTGTTCCTTCTGATAAGCTAAAGCAGTCAGGGGCAAATTCTTTGCTGCTGAAAATTAGACCTGTCAGTAGCCAAAAGGATGCTGCTGACTTATAGCTTTTATTTACAACAAAGGACATACATATTTACAACAAAGGATAGACGCATTCAACTGAACTGATGATGATGCTTGGTGGTTTCTTTGCCTTCCATTGTTGAGATGGTGGTTTTCCAGCTCTCTTTGCCATTTCAGCAGCAGACGTTGTATCTGAGGACTTTGGCTTAACAGCAGCAGATTTTGTTGCTGCTGATAGTTTTACTTGAGCAGCTGCAGACTTTGTTGCTACCGAAGGCTTTCCTTTTGGTTGCTTGGGCTTTACTGAATTACCAACCAATGTATGTTGATCCTTCTTTTGTTTACGAGGTGATTGATGAAGGATCTGATTGAACGGGTTAAATTGATATTTTGCAGCAAAGTGGTCTGATTCACCACAAATGATGCAAGTTTGTTGAGCTTTAGACAGCTGCTTCCTTGGAGAAAAAGAGTTTCAGAATTTAGTTACCTTTCCTTCATGACTTCTAAACTGGTTGCTTTTGTTGGCCTTCTCAACAACATGTGGTTTTTGAGTTCTTTGTTGTTGATTCCTCTGCTGCTGTAGATAGTAGAAACAGGTGCTGGCAGTGTGGTTATACTTGCCACAGACAAAGCATGATTTGGCCAGTTTGTCTCTTGAGAGATAGACATAGTCTTTTCTTTGGAACATATCCTTGAAGTTCCATGGATACGCTTTGTTATGTTCAAAAGTGGCTTCTTCTAGAGTCTTTTGCACATATGAAACTCTTTCTCCAGGTGCATGACATATATCAAACACCTTCCTCTTTGTGATCGGCTCTGACTGAGGCTTGGGGTTGGTGGATCCTGAAGTCTCTCCCTTTTCAATGTTTGGCCTTCTTCCATCTGGCGGATAGCTGATCTTGATCTGTTTGAATGGAACAGGGGCTGGAATAGCTGGGCTAACAGTAGGAACTTCAGCTCTATTCAGAACAGTTTCAGATGAGGCTGTACTAGTTTCATTATGGTCTGAGCAGGCTGACTCAGATTCTGATGAGGTAGTGCAATCTTTGGCGAAAAGTTCATCCGTTGAAGGATCAAGATTTCTGTTTGCAGTGTCAAGATTTGCAACATTGAAGTTTGGTTCATGGATGGCAACGTAGTCAGCAGGAGGTGCAACGGCTTGGTATTGTTCAGCATGATACCCTACGCCAGCTTTTACCTTTTCATGAATTTGAGCATCTAAAAGTCTTTGCAGGTTTTTAGATGCAAATTCATATTTATCAACATGAACGTTTTGGTCTGCTAGTTCTGTTCTGGTAGCTTTTAATCTAGCCAGTAGATCATCAATCTGAGTTTCAAGATTGCTTTGTTCATGTTTTAACGATGAAACCTCTTTCTTAAGGCAGTTAACTTTTTCTTTATAAGTATTTTCGACCTTTTTGAACTCAGATTTCATTTGATGAAACTCTTCATTTTGATCTATAAGGTTTTGGTTATGCTTTCTGTAACATAAAACTTTATCAATGCAAGATTGAGAGCAAAGATGTTCAAATACCTGAGGTGGTATCTCTGTAGTGTCTGCCATAAGAGCTTGGTTGGTGGTAGAAACATCTTCATATTGAAAGCTCCAGTCAAAGTCAGAAGTTCCAACAGCTGCACAAGCTGCAGTTTGAGCTGGAGGAGTAGCTTGTTGCTGTTGTTATCTAGGTTGGCTTTGGTGAGCTTGTCTTGTTCGATCCTCAGCAGGGTTTGCCCTAGGTGCCTTGCATTCTCTAGCAAAATGACCTAGTTGGTTACAGTTGTAACATCTCAATTTACTTTATCTAAGCCAACTCTGGTGTTGGAGCTGTTGCTTGGAATGGGTCTTCCGGTTCTAGAGTAGAACATTTTTGCTCTTATAGAGAGCATGGCATAAGAGTGCTGTATATCCATTTCTTCTAGATCATCTGGATGGAAGCACTCAAGATCCTCCTTGATAAAGTACATGTTGCTTGAGTTTTCAGAAACAAAAGCAGCGGAGGTTGAGGCTTGAGAAGGAGCTTCAAGAAGAAATGGTGATGTGTTTGTTTTAGAGGTAGGAGTTTGAGGATGTGTGACTATGGGAGGATAGTAGTTGTTAGTACTAGGACCTGAGTGCTCAGAGTGAAAAGCAGAAGAGGTGGTCGTGGATGTTGAAGCTGTTTGGTAGCTTGAGCTTCGTTCTTTTGCCTGAATCATCTCTAGCTCATAATTCTTCAGCATACCGAAGAGCTCAGTCATTTGGAGAGTCTTCAGATTCTCAGTTCTTCTAATGGACACCGTGTAGAGTGTCCAGCAGCTAGGTAAAGACCTGATGAATTTTTTAAGAATATCCTCATTCTCCAGTTTCACCTTTGAGCACTGCCGCTCACCTACAAGATAAGTAAATCTGTTATATAAAACAGTTAGGGACTCACCTTCCTTCCAGACGAAGTTTTCATACTGCTGCTTCAGGATGTCCCTTCTGTTTTCTTTGACTTCTTCTGAGCCAGCAAACATCTTCTCAAGTGCCTCCCATAACTCCTTAGCAGTTTTGTAACTTCTGAAGTTATGAAAAACTTCATTTAGAAGGCACATTTGGATAGCTCCTAGTGCCTTGAAGTCCACCTCCATCTTCTTTATGTCCTCTTCTGAGTACTTGGAGGGCTCCTTCGAGACTGATGGTCCTCCAGATCAGCAGAGGCTACCATGGGAGTGTATGATCCATCCCTGATGGATTTCCACATTCCGTACTCCTGATAACAGAAGAAGCTTTCCATGCGATTTTTCCACATGTCGTAGTCTTCCCCAGATACCAACCTTGCTGGTCGGTTGATGCTGCCGATGTCTTCAAATCCATTGCTCTGTGCCATCTTTGTTTTGTTATTTTTGGGTGACTTGATCAAAGAGAAAGTTTAGAATAGAACCAGAAGTGATTAAACAAGTGTGAGTTTGTTTAATCTGAGCCAAATCTCTGATACCACTTGTAGGATCGTGAAAGTACAAGATGGTTCTGTTCTTAGTTGAAATTGGCGGAAACAATAGCAACTACACAAGTATAATCGAGTAAACAGAAAGAATACTAATAAGAACACTGTTGTATTAAGCTTTTGTGAATAAACGATTACAAATGAAAACTCTATCAACAAGCACACTTACAATGAAGTGTTTACACAGTATTTATACTAACTTAGAATCAAGACAGACCCTTGATTCTAAGGATCAGATCTAACACAGACCGTTGATCTTTTATACAAAAGCTAATAATACACGTTAAAGCTAAACTAGTTAACTTTATTGAAACGTTTTCTTTATTCATCATTGTTTGCATGCTTGGAGAAGAGCATTGTCGTCCGTCATTGGTTGCACCATTGAGGTTCCTTCTGCTTTGAGTGTGTCAGTCGCTTTTGGAGAAAGTTGTCAGTGACGCTTGGCATGGATAGTCAGCTGCAACGATTTGTCTTCAAGGAACACAGCTATCAGCAGCAAGAATGAGAATGATGCTGCTGATAAGCCTATCAGCAGCAACTTGTGTTGAATGCTGCTGATAAGCCTATCAGCAGCAACATGTGTTGAATGCTGCTGATAAGCCTATCAGCAGCATTTGTACTTAGAATAAGTTAGTAGCAATCAGTCTTTGGTTCTACATCTTGGATGCAGCATATGCCAGGAAGATTCTGATGGCCTCCAGCCTGGCAATAGGAGCAAAGACTTCATCATTGTCAATTCCTTCTTCCTGAGTGTAGCCTTGAGCGACAAGTCTGGCTTTGTTCTTGACTACAATACCTCTCTCATCTTGCTTTTTCCTAAAAACCCATCGTGTGCCAATAGCATATTTACCTGGTGGATGATCAACAAGTTTCCAGACATCCTGCCTCTTGAATTGCAGCAATTCTTCCTGAATTGCATCAATCCAACTGCTGTGTTTGAGTGCTTCATCTATCTTCTTGGGTTCCACCTAATATAGAAAACATGAAAACAAGCATATATTGTCCTCGTGAGATTTGCTTCTTGTGAGAACTCCTTGGTGGACTTGGCCAATAATGTTTTCATGAGGATGTTCTTTGTGGATCCTCTGTGCTGGTACCACCTCCAGCTTTATCCCTTGCTCCAGATTACTTTGATTTTGATCAGGGGTCTTTTCATTCATGGTGGAAGAGTCTTCAACATCATTAGCCACATCAATATTTTCAGCAATAGCATCAGTAGCATCTACAGCATTTACCGAAGAGTCTTCATTTAGATTTTCAGTTTCAGATAGGCTGCTGCTGGTGCCATTGGAGAGTCTTGTTCCGGCTTCACTTGCTTTAATTGCGTCCACAACTGATGGAGGATCAATCGATGGTCTTCTCAGACGGATAGAAGATTTGAGAAAATCAAGTCTGTAGTCAATGGATGAAGTGGAGGCAGGTGTTTGTGTAGATGTAGACTCCTATTTGAGAAAGTGAGAGGCTCAAATATTTGGGAGAAGGAGTCTATGTCAAAGAGCCAGTTTGGGCCTTTTCCCTTCTCACAGACGATGTGTTCTCTACATTCCACATTTGGTAATTCTTCCACAATTCTTTTTCTTGAATTGAATACTCTATAGGCCTTTGATTGAGAGGAATAGCCCACAAAATATCCTTCATCAGATTTAGCACCAAACTTAGGAAGAACCCCATGTGTGATGAGAATGGTGCATAGACACCCAAAAGGCTTTAGAAACCCAATGTAGGGAACTCTTTGAAACCAAAGTTCATAAGATGTCTTGTTGAGGGGTTTGACAATGAGAACTCTATTTTGCACATAGTAGGCTGTGGTAACTGCTTCTGCCCAGAATGTGAGAGGCGGTTTTGAGTCTGCCAACATAGATCTTGCTGACTCAATTAGAGTTCTGTTTCTCCTTTTAGCAACTCCATTTTGTTGAGGAGTTCTTGGAGCACTGTATTGTCTTTCTATCCCCTTGCTTTCATAGAAACAGTTCAAAGTGTGGTTTTTGAACTCTGTGCCCTGATCACACCTTATGATCTTCACCTTTTGATTGCTTTGATTTTCTACCCTCAGAACGTAGGATTTGAGAATTTCAGCAGTTTCATCTTTAGTTCTCAAGAAGTATACCCATGAGAATCTGGTGTAGTTATCAGTTATCACCAGACAGTATGACTTTTTGCCCATTGACATGACATTTTTAGGACCGAAGAGATCCATATGCAGCAGTTGTAGTGGAGTGTCATTTGTATTCAAGGTCTTGGGCTTGTGAGAACTCTTGTGTTGCTTCCCCTTTAAGCAAGCAATGCAGTGGTCTTCTAGCTGGAATTCTTTGTCAGGAAGCCCTCTGACAAGATTATCCTTCACCAATTTGTTAATAGTTTTTATATTAACATGACTTAATCTCCTGTGCCAGAGAGCTGATTCATCAACTGAGGCTTTTGATAGAAAACAGGAAACACTCCCAGATGGAGTGACTTCATTCATGTCCAGTACATATAGATTTTCTTTTCTCTGAGCAGTTAATAAAATCTTTTCTGGAGGAGGTATGGATAAGCCTGGAGACAGTACAAAGTATTCTTTATCCGGGAAGAGCATCCAATGCTTTTGGTCACAGACCTGGGAAACACTCATGAGATTGAAGTCCAATTCTTTGACATAGTTGACCTTATCAATGCTCATTCTTTCGTTGGACACAGTTCCTTGTCCAGTAATGGATCCTCCCTTTGAGTCACTTCCAAAGGCAACATATCCTCCATTGAAGTGTCTGAAGTTGGAGAGGATATGTTGCCTGTCATGTGCCTGGAACAACCACTGTCTACCACACAGGTGTTATTCTTGTGACCTGGCTGTCCCTGCACATGATAGATTTCTAATTAGTGGGAGGAATCCAAGAGTCTGCAGACTTGAAAAAGATGGTTGTTAGTTTATCCTTTTCAGTATGTTTGCAGTCAACAGAACCAATGATAATGCTTGGAGATGGTTTGGCTTTCCATTGCTGTGTTGGTGATTTTCTAGTTTTCCTCACATTGTCAACATCGGATTTTGCTACTGATGTTTCTGGCTTATCAACAGTAGATTCTGCTGCTGATGGCTTTGCTGGAGTGGCAACATTTTTGGCTGCTGAAGGCTTTGCCTTGGATTTTGTCTTATCAGCCGTGGACACTCTTGCTGCTGATGGCTTTGCCTTTGATTTCCCTTTATACGCAGTAGACATTTTTGCTGCTGAAGGATTAACTTTTGTTTTTCCAGACTTTCAAGATCAGCAGCTGTTTTGTTAACTGCTGATGGTGTAAATCTAGATGAGCAGTTTGCAATATGGTTGAAGGGATTAAATCTGCATTTGGCAGCAAAGTGGTTGGTTTCACCACAAATGATACATGTTTGTTGAGGTCTTGACACCTTCACTCTTGGGGGAGATAGAGACTCCCTGAACTTAGTTGCTTTGGCCTCGTAGCTTCTTACCTTCTTGTTTCTGTTAGTCTTTTCAAAGACTTGCTGCTTTGAATTTCTTTGGTATTCTAGGTAATGAAAGCAGGTGCTGGCAGTGATTATATCTGCCACACACAAAGCATGATCTAGCCAGTTTGTCTCTTGAAAGGTAGACATAGTCCTTTCTTTGGAACAGATCCTTGAAGTTCCATGGATGAGCTTTGTTATGTTCAAAAGTGGCTTTTTCTAGGGTCTTTTGAACATATGGAACTTTTTCTCCAGGCGTATGACATATATCAAACACCTTTGTGATCGGCTTTGACTTAGGCTTGGGGTTAGTGGATCCTGATGTCTCTCCCTTTTCAATGTTTAGCTTTCTTCCATCTAGAGGATAGCTAATCTTGATCTGTTTGAGTGGGACAGGGGCTGGAATAGCTGGAATAACAGCAGGAACTTTAGCTCTATTCAGAACAGCTTCAGATGGGGCTGCACTGGTTTCATCATGGTCTGAGCAGGTTGACTCAGATTCCGATGAGGTAGTGCAGTCTTCGACGAAAGGTTCATCTGTTGAAGGATCAAGATTTCAGTTTGTAGTGTCAAGATTTGCAACATTGAAGCTTGGTTCGTGAATGGCAATATAGTCAGCAGGAGGAGGAACAGATTTGTACTGATCATTGTTATACCCAAGTCCAGTCTTTACCTTCTCATGGACTTGAATATCTAAAAGTCTTTGTAACTTTTTGGAGGAAAATTCATATTTTTCAACATGAACTTTCTGTTATGCCAGTTCAGCTCTGGTAGCTTTTAGTTTGTTCAGTAGATCATCAATCTGAGTTTGACCAGTAGATCATCAATCTGAGTTTGACCAGTAGATCATCAATCTGAGTTTCAAGATTAGTTTGTTTGTGTTTTAACAATAAAATCTCTTTCTTAAGGCAGTTAATCTTTTCTTTATAAGTATTTTCAACCTTTTTGAACTCAGATTTCATCTGATGAAACTCTTCATTTTGATCTATAAGGTTTTGGTTATGCTTTTTATAACCTAAAACTTTATCAATACAAGCTTGAGAGCAAAGATGTTCAAGTACCTGAGGTGGTATCTCTGCAGTGTTTGTCATAAGAGCTTGATTGATGGTAGGAACATCTTCATATTGAAAACTCCAGTCAAAGTCTGAAGTTCCAACATTTGCACAAGCTGCAGTTTGAGCTGGAGGAGTTCCTTGCTGTTGCTGCTGCTGTTGCCTGGGCTGACCTTGGTAGCCTTGTCTTTGATGGCTGACACCCGGATTGGCTTTTGGCACCTTGCACTCCTTAGCAAAGTGACCCAATTGGTTATAGTTGTAACACCGGATCTTGCTTTTATCCAACCCCACTCTGGTGTTTGAGTTGTTGCTTGGAACAGATCTCCCGGTTCTAGAATAGAACCTTTTTGCTCTGAGGGAGAGCATGGCATATGAGTGCCGAATATCCATTTCTTCAAGTTCATCTGGATGAAAGCATTCCAGATCCTCTTTTATGAAGTACATGCTGCTTGAGTTGTCAGACACAAAAGCAGTAGAGGTTGACTGTTGAGGAGTGGCTTCAAGAAGAAGTGGTGATGAATTGGATTGTGAAGCAGTTGGTGTTTAAGGATGAGTGACGATGGGGGGATATTAATTGCTTGCACTAGGACCGGAGTGATCAGAGTGAAGCGCAGATGAGATGGTGGAGGAAGTGGAGGATGATTGATAATTGGAGCTCCTTTCCTTGGCTTGAATCATTTCTAATTCATATGTTTTCAGCATGCCAAAGAGCTCTGTCATCTAGAGAGTTTTTAAATACTCCGTTCTTCTTATAGACATTGTATATAGTGTCCAGCAGCTCGAGAGAGATCTGATAAACTTTTTGAGAATATCTTCATTCTCTAGCTTTACAGAGCACTGCAGTTTTCCCACCAGGTACGTGTACCTGTTATACAAAACGGTTAGTGACTCACCTTCCTTCCAGACGAAGTTTTCATACTGCTGCTTCAGGATGTCCCTTCTGTTTTCTTTGACTTCTTCTGAGCCAGCAAACATCTTCTCAAGAGCCTCCCATAACTCCTTAGCAGTTTTGTAACTTCTGAAGTTATGAAAAACTTCATTTGGAAGGCACATTTGGATAGCTCCTAGTGCCTTGAAGTCCACCTCCATCTTCTTTATGTCCTCTTCTGAGTACTTGGAGGGCTCCTTCAGGACTAGTGGTCCTCCAGAATCAGCAGAGGCCACCATGGGAGTGTAGGGTCCATCCCTGATGGATTTCCACATTCCGTACTCCTGATAACAGAAGAAGCTTTCCATGCGATTCTTCCACATGTCGTAGTCTTCCCCAGATACCAACCTTGCTGGTCGGTTGATGCTGCCGATGTCTTCAAATCCATTGCTCTGTGCCATCTTTGTTTTGTGATTTTTGGGTGACTTGATCAAAGAGAAAGTTTAGAATAGAACCAGAAGTGATTAAACAAGTGTGAGTTTGTTTAATCTGAGCCAAATCTCTGATACCACTTGTAGGATCGTGAAAGTACAAGATGGTTATGTTCTTAGTTGAAATTGGCGGAAACAATAGCAACTACACAAGTATAATCGAGTAAACAGAAAGAATACTAATAAGAACACTGTTGTATTAAGCTTTTGTGAATAAACGATTACAAATGAAAACTCTATCAACAAGCACACTTACAATGAAGTGTTTACACAGTATTTATACTTACTTAGAATCAAGACAGACCCTTGATTCTAAGGATCAGATTTAACACAGACCGTTGATCTTTTATACAAAGCTAATAATACAAGTTTAGTCTAAACTAGCTAACTTTATTGAAGTGTCTTCTTTATGCATCATTACTTGCATGCTTGGAGAAGAGCATTGTTGTCCGACATTGGTTGCACCATTGAGGTTCCTTCTACTTTGAGTGTGTCAGTAGCTTTTGCAGAAAGTTGTCAGTGACGCTTGGCATGGATAGTCAGCTGCAACGATTTATCTTCAAGGCACGAGGCTGTCAGCAACAAGGATGAGGATCAGCATCAAGACTGATCTGTTGAACGCTGCTGATAAGCCTATCAGCAGCAACAAGTGTTGAACGCTGCTGATAAGCCTATCAACAGCATTTGTACTTAGAAGAATTTTGTTGCAATCAGTCTTTGGTTATACACAAGTATAGCACAATCACAATGAACTGAACATCCAGACTTAGAAATATTTCAGAATGGCCCTTCCTGCGTACTTAGTAAATACGCAGGTTTTATGCCTTGCGTACTTAGCAAGTACACATGACTTATGTCTTGCGTACTTGTTAAGTACGTAGGCTTAACACTTGGCGAAATTTCAAAAAACCAAAATCTATAAAATGTGAAATTTGATGGTGATGTTGGTCACCAATGAGTCGAAAAACATGTTTATCACCATTGGAACCAAAACCAACATCAATCTTGTGCTACAACCCGGTCATTTTCACCTTAGTTTCGACCGGCGCAAAACGACGTTCACCCACATAGTCAAAACCAAAATCAACAAGTGTTATGGACCAATTTGGTAATGTAAGGCTTCAAATGATGTTATTAAACTAGCTTTAAGGCATAATTTCTTTCAAAAACGCCCAAAATCGGTCTAAATTCCATCATCAAAACCCTCGATTCTCAAAGTCACAAATCGGTCAATATCACATGATTTAACCGATGAAATGGTCCTAGATTCTCACCAAATGTTAGTTAGATGATGTTAAAACTAGAATCAGGACGAAAAACCATTCGGGAACACACGAAATTTTGAGTGAAAAATGATCAGGAGTATTCAACAGTCGCTCAGGTTTGAAATGAGATGAAACTCTGAAAAATCCCAAGTCCTGTTTATATACCCCACACATTTGGGTCTTGCGTACTTAGCAAGTGCGCAAGACTTATCTCTTGCGTACTTGACAAGTATGCACGACTTAAGTCTTGCGTACTTACAAGTACGCAAGGTTTAATTCCTGCGCACTTGTCAAGTACGCAGAAACCCTTGTGTTTCACAAATTTCAACTCAAATTATGAAGAAGTCAAAGTCAAATAACGAACAGGATAAGAATATTCAGTCAAGAGGATTCAAAGTCAATTCAAGAAGGTTAAACACAACCATTTTTTTTTTTGGCTTTTTCTGATTAGAATGAACTGTACATAAACTTAAAATCTTTTTGATCTTTTCTGAATAGAGATATACAAGTATATACACACACTAACTTTGTTCAAAGACACGAGCAGAGGATCATATCAGGCTAAACTATAGCAATAATGATACAAGATAAACATCAAAGAAAATGAGATCATGTCATGGATTACTATATATTCGTACGTAATAAGCACATAAACAAGTAATTCAAGTTGGCAATATTATAAGATTTGAAACCATAAGCATCTTAGTATCATGTTCTTGTGTGTTAAGGTAATAGTTATAAATATACAACGTGTGCCCCACAGTTATGCTATGAACTTACTTTGCACTGATCTCAAGGCAACTAAGATTTTCTCAATGATTTTCTAAATTTTCAGAATGAGGCTACATCAATTACACAGAAAAAATCAAACAGAATCCATAAGGATTACCAGGAATCATAAGATTCAGAATCGAGTGATTCATTTATCTTGGTTTCATGTGATTTCTTCAGTGAATATCGATATGATGATTCAGGATAATAAATATGGTGTTTGAGCATTTAGGTAAGGGGATCCAATTTTTATCTAGATTTGAATTCAATGAATCATGAGTGATTCAAGGGTTAATACATGCTTAACGGTTGATGTCAAGACATATCTTGATTCAATCTCTCATTGCATACTTGTGAGTATGGGTAGTGAGATGAACCGCATTAATTGTGCTAGCGACCTAACCCGAAACTGGTCTTAGAAGAAAATAATTGCTAAAATCTAACATCCTGTATCTGATAGTGATCTTTTGCATTCTTTTACGCACACACACTAGCAAACATGGGTTCAAATCACAGTTGTAGTATTGATTTACTTTCCACACTAATAATGATTCAAAGACGCCTACAGCCTACTGACAATTCAAATTACTTGTAAACAAGCAGATTAAAAACACAACAATTTAAACAATCAAGTAAGCATGACACAATCATTTCCCATATGTGCAATCTAAGACGTTTAGATCATTACTGATGTACTATCATTTCCTCTTTTCTCAATAGAACTTTGGAATTTTTCAGGTTTTCTATTTTGTTTGGATTTTTTGTAAAATATTTGAAAATTAAAAGAACTATACAGAAAACATTTAAAAGAAATAAAATTTAACTTCCATGAATTGAATTGATTTAAAAAAAACAGGTTTTCACTCTGGATTGAACATTCCTATCATGTTGACAAGATGTTCAAAACGTGTTCGATCAAATCCCTTAGTGAAAAGCTCAGCAAAGTTGTCATCCGTGTGAACCTTTACAAGTTCAATGAAATGCTTTTCAGCACAATCACGGATGAAATGATGGCGAATTTCAATATGTTTAGTTTTGGAATGTTTCACCGGGTTGTTTGTGATGGACCTGGTGGCAATGTTGTCAATGAATAGTGGAGTTCCAGTGAAGTTTAAGCCGTAGTCTCTCAATTGCTGCTGAATCCATAATATCTGAGAACAACCGCTTGCTACAGCAATGTACTCTACTTCACATGTTGAGACAGAAACCCTCGACTGCTTCTTGCACTGCCAGGAAACCAGCCTGTCTCCCAAGAATTGACATCCACCTGAAGTTGATTTTCTATCAAGGTTACAACCGCCATAGTCTGAATCAGTATAGGCTTTGAGGTCAAATGACTGCTGCTTTGAGTACCAAAGACCTAATTGAGGTTTCCCTTTCAAGTATTTGAATATCCGCTTGACAGCTATCATATGAAATTCCTTTGGTTGTGACTGGAACCTTGAGCACAAACATACAGCAAACATTATGTCAGGCCTTGAAGCTGTGAGATACATGAGAGAACCGATCATCCCATGGTACAATTTATAATCCACATCCTTTCCATCTTTGTCTGGATGCAAACCGTGATTGACAGGGATAGGTGTACCATAAGTATTGTAATCATTCATCTTGTATTTCAAAAAAATGTCTTGCACATACTTAGTTTGATGTAGATAGATGCCATCCTCTCTTTGATTGACTTGCAGACCTAGGAAGAATGACAATTCACCCATGTTGCTCATCTCAAACTTGGACTTAATCACCTGTTCGAATTCCCTACACATCTCTTCATTTGTAGACCCAAAGATAATGTCGTCGACATACACTTGTACGAGTAAAATATCACCTCTTGCTTTCCGAATGAAGAAGGTCGAGTCAATCTGTCCACGATCAAAACCATTTGACAGTAGATGTTTTGATAACGTCTCATACCATGCCTGAGGTGCTTGATGAAGACCATAAAGTGCTTTGTCTAGCTTATACACTTTATTGATATTATGCGGATCTTTAAATCCGGGAGGTTGAGTGACATAGACCTCTTCATGAACTTTTCATTACAGGAAAGCACTCTTTACATCAAGTTGATAGACCTTGAAGCCGACATAGGAGGCATAAGCCAGAAACAGTCGAATAGCCTCAAGTCTAGCAACTGTGCATATACTTCAGTGTAATCCAGGCCCTTTTGTTGATAAAATCCTTGAACAACCAACGTTGCTTTATTCTTCACTACGACATGACGATCATCCGTTTTGCACTTGAACACCCATCTGGTTCCAATTGGTTGTTTTCCTCTTGGCAAGTCAACTAAATCCCACACATGAAACTTTTGGAATTGGGACAGTTCATCTTGCATCGCCTCAATCCAGCAGTTGTCAGCGAGAGCCTCCTTCACATTCTTCGGCTCCAACTGGGACACGAATGCAGCATGCAAACATGTTTCCATGATACCAGTGTCAAGTATCTCCATCAACATGGATAACTTCAACATCATCACTATCATGAGTTCCAGATGCAGATGCAACATTGGAATTGGGAGTTACAATGGCACCGTGGCACGAGTGGAGAAATTTAAATCATCACCGCCATTAAATAAATCATACACATTTGCGGCATCATCGACAGACAAGTCAGGAAAGTTGAAATACTTGAATAGCGCATCATAATCAAAACCATAAGCTGGACCAGTTAGTTCTGGTGGAATGTTGTGTTTACTGCAATCCACTTTGAACCATTCCTCGATGTGTACGAGTTCCTATATTGTAAGCTCCATCAAATTATACTAGGAAAATGTCTTCCACTGCTTTTGCATGAAATTTAGATTTTCGGTCCTTGTATTGTAGCAATAAGAAACAGGGACTACCAAAAGGAAATAGGTAGTCAAGATTGGGAGGTCGATTGTTGATCAACTCATAGCAGGTCTTGTTGTGCCTCTTCACAACCAGAACTCTGTTCAAAACATGAAAAGCTGTATTTACTGCTTCTGCCCAGAAAGTTACAGGAAGCTTTGCATCTGACAACATTGTTCTTACAGTCTCGATCAAGGTTCTGTTCTTCCTTTCTGCAACTCCGTTCTGCTGAGGTGTGTACGGGGCACTAAATTCGTGATGGATACCCTTCTTGAGACAGAAAAGCTCCATCAAATTATTCTTGAATTCAGTTCCGTTATCACTCCTTATTCTTCTAACCTTCAACTTGCAAAGAGATTTCAAGCTCATGATCAAGTATTGAAGAATGTCAGCAGTCTCGTCCTTTGTACCTAAAAAATGCACCCAAGAAAACTGTGAGAAATCATCAGTTACAACTAGACAGTATGACTTACCTCCAATACTACTGATACTTATGGGGCCAAACAGATCCATATGTAATAGCTCCAAAGGGGTATTGATAGAGTTTTGGAGCTTGGGCTTGTGAGACTTCAGTTGTTGTTTGCCCTTTTTACAATGCATACAGTCATGTGCAACGGCAAATCTCAGCTTAGGAACACCGGTTACCAAACCGTTTCGGACAAGATGATTCATTTTTCGATAAGAAATGTGTCCGAATTTTTTATGCCACAAGATTGAGTCAAGTTCTGTCGCTTTGGTAAGCAAACAAGTAGCAACTGATGAGGTGGTTGTTGCCACGCTCATATCGATATGATAAGTGTCGTTTGTCCTTGGTGCTCGCATCAGAATTCAGTCTTCAAGAACTTCAAAACCAGGTTTGAGAATCATGCGTTCTGTCTTGTCAAACATAACTGAGTACTCCTTGTCGCACATCTGGGAGGCACTCAACTGGTTATGCTTCAGCTGCTCGCAGTAGTTGACGTTGTCGAAGCTAACACATCCATTTGAAACCACGCCTTGACACGTAATACTACCGCCTTTCTCTCTAGCAAAGGCCACATAGCCGCCTCTGAATGGTTACATGTCAAGTGCCGGGAGCATCCACTATCTACATACCAATGATTAGAGATAGTACCCTCCGGATGTCCCTGCACGAGTCATAAACAGATCAGTTAGATTTGGAGACCCAAGCCATAGTGGTCTTGGGACGTCCGTCTTTCTCAAAATAAACAACCTCTATTAACTCACTGTCATGACTATCAAAAATGGATGAATCTTTTGAAAACTTGGGATCACGAAATTGAGAACTTTTGGATTTCTTGTTCCAGGACCTCTTCTTTTTCTTAACTGGAATAGTAGGCTTACATTCAACAACAGCTGGTGAACTAGTGGAAGCTTCACCTGATTGAACTCCAGCCAGTTGTTACAGCTTTCTAAATCTCTTGTTCCTTTTTCTCCTCTGTGGTTTAGAGAGTTTTACCATAGTTTTCTCACCAGTTGGTGCACTATCAGAGGTAGATGCACAAGGTTTAGCAGGAAGCTTTTCCCCTTTTGAAACAATTGGTTTAGCCTCAGATGTGGTCTTTGGCTTTACCAACGGTTTCACTGATGGTTTGACCTCATTTTTTTTGGACTCTTGGTCTGTTTCACTAGTGGTGACTTGGGGAAAACAGTTGGCTGTGAAATAACTGGCCATTTCCCTTAGTTATTATTCGGGCAGTGCAGAATAATGTGACCGATCTTACCACAGTGAAAACATGTTCTCCTATCTTTGTAAGTCCTCTAGTAAGGCTCATTTGATTTGAAATTTGATGACTCAGCATGATGAACAGGAGAAGTTGTTTGGTGAACAGTAGTTTGACCCAATGGTGATTGGTTTTTGGGAAGCAGTTTGATATTGGGGATCTTCAGAAGGATCTTCTTCAGATGATTGAATCTAGCCGGATTGTGCCCCATTTCCTTGCATAGGCTGGGCAGCAGTATTCCAATTGCTAAAGTCTGATCCAGCATTCATCCATTGACTGGAAGAGTGTTGGGATTGAGGGTGGTATTCGGGAGAGTTTGGGAGTACAGCAAACGAATCGTTATTATAGTACGGTGAACATATAGGATTCTGTTGTCAACCTAACGGATGATATTCCAGAGATTTTTGCTTAATAGGATGATTCGGATCGTAATACGGAATAGTACTTCCTCCAGACATCTGCAATCTTATCATACTAGTACTTATTTTATTTGTAAGACTTGGATACTAAAGCTAGTATCTTAATTTTAGCTAAAGTTCTACAAGGATGGTTATCTTTCCAGAGTAGATCCTACAACAGATATGTTCCTAGGTAAGAGCGATGGGTCTAGGAGAGATTTATACATCGCTCTTTCCTTAGACAGAACACTTCCGTTTGTCAGATAACTACATACCGGTCAGAAGGTCACCTTGTTTTTCTTATCTTAAAAACATCATGGTTAAAGCTTAGATACTACATCCAAGTATCTAATTCACTAAAACATGTGGCTCTGATACCAACCTGTCACACCCCGTCTCTAGCACCCCTTGGATGTGTGCGAGCCCGATTGGTATCTTATGGTTACTTGATTTCAGAGTTTTTGAAAAACACAGTGGAAGTCTTTTCAAAGGATCGTTTCATCATTTATCTCAACCTCAGGGGTTGTGTTTCTAAATATCAAAACTCAGTTGGAAAACAAAACCTTGTATTTACTCTCTAAACATAGGGTTTCAATACCCTTCTCGTTTGATTATAAAACATAGTTTGAAATCAAATACATGATGAGCCACTGGAAATAGTACAACACAGGGTTGATCAGTTCCCTGGTCCTATCTCCTTTCTTTAGGATTTCCTTTTACACGAGGCCTAAGAATCGTACGTGCATTCCATCCTTTCTTTTCCTAGGCCTGATCTCATGTCTGCCCATATACCATTCTTATCATATTTTATTCGCTACCTGGAAAACATTTTGAAAATAAAACGTCAGCGCGAACGCCGGTGAATACAATATCTTGACATAAAATCATTTTGGCACAAACAAGTATTAATTTCATAATCACAACTTCCTGTTCAATCTACACACTCAGCAGGCCTGTCCTGTTCAATCGCACCACCGTATACACTGTTAGTATGTCTTTATAACAACGGGAACTCCATGTCCCTCATTTGTCATAATGGGAAGTACCAGCCGCAATCCAGGAATTTCACCCGAGACCCGTGTATCCCTTGAGAGTTTTACTTATACCTATGGTCTGAATGCTTGTTCTTAGAAGAACGTTGAGCATTACTTTATTAACCTTTATTTGGCCATTTTTGTAAATAAAATATTTAACACAAGTTTTGAAAGAGATAAAGTATTCACATTTTTTATAGGATTGAGCCTTTAGAGTCCAAAGCTTAAGCTAGCTTCTTAACTTACTTTCTCTAGCGTAACAACCTTTCTACAAGCGTTCCTTCTTAAACCGAGTACTATAACGAGCGGGAGTTGGACCGGGATCATCGGGAGCGGGCTAAGGATCACTTGGAACGAGTTTTGGAAGTTGGAATTGGTTGTGGGATGAAGAAAATCGACTGAAGTCGATCAGCTATTTATAAGCTGCCATTCAGGTCCATGTCGGACCGATATGGCTGGGGATGTTGGTCCGACATCCGACTTAGCCCACGTCAGCCCTAGATGTCCGCATCTGATTGGGCTGAACATATTTGGCGGTATATCGGACCGATATGTGGACCATGTCGGTCCGATATCCAGACCCCTATCCCATCATTAGAGCTGAGTCACTAAACACGTGTCAACACCACATTTTGCGGCTGAGAGGAGGTTGTCGGACCGCTATGGATCGATGTCGGTCCGATAACCGACTTTGCAACTCATTACGGATAGATATAAGAATGGAAGTCGGTCCGCTATCTAACCTTAATTCACT
The DNA here is from genome assembly GCA_023525975.1 of Smallanthus sonchifolius. Taxonomy (NCBI): domain Eukaryota; kingdom Viridiplantae; phylum Streptophyta; class Magnoliopsida; order Asterales; family Asteraceae; genus Smallanthus; species Smallanthus sonchifolius. The sequence continues at coordinate 23,863,704 of CM042046.1, read as the reverse complement.
TCGGACCGATATGGACTTAGATGTTGGTCCGCTATTGGACTTAGTTTAACCTCGGTCCGATATCATAACTTAGTTCACTTCATACCGATATGAAGTACGATGTCGGTCCAATATCAACTTACTTTCATAAGTTTCCTGTTATTTTCAACCCCAGACTTTGGTGTATTTACACTTGTAGTCCCTATGGTTTACCTTTTGTCAAATGTTTGACATTTTTGTGGCAGGTGTTACATTTGCTGCTCTGAGCGTCCTTTAATCCATGATTAAGATGGCTGAAGAGGCTTTCGTTGAGGGTTTTGATGTGAAGGCTTGGGATCTCGAGTGATGGCGCAGGATCACAGCGGGTCTGAAGGGTGAGAAGGTGGAGACAAGCAAGGTTGGAGAGGAGGCTAATGATTATGAGCCTTGGTTTAAGACGAAACTTGGATCACTCTTTTACTTTCCTGCACTTAACATTAGTAAACAATCTTTGACTATAATCAATGATGTATTATTTATTTTTTTAAACAAGTTTTTATCAGGATTCCAGATCCCTAAGAATGAGATGTTCCCCATTATGATAATGACCTTTATGTTTAAGTGAAACACTATCATGTTGTCTTTACAGTTTTAGCAGAGCCTATCAACACATCACCCTAAGATCCTAATCTTTGACAATTATAGGCTTTACATATGATGATCCAACCTCTAAAATGATGTACTATCATTTGTACATTGTCTAGCTAGCAATAGGTGTGACTTAAGTATGTGGATCCTGCAAACACTTAAACAGTTTATTTACATGTAAACCTGTGAACTCACCAACCTTGTGTTGACACTTTTTCTTACATGTTTCTCAGGTCGCTAAGGCACAGGTTGCACACTTAGGACATGCATGGAGTCCTACTATTATTTCATCCTCATGCAAACATTTAAAACAATTTACTTGTTTTCTTAAACTAAACTTGGGCGCACTTGTTTTACGCATTTATTTTCTTATTTAAACACTTCCACATTAAATCTGAACTCTTATGATATTTCATTTATGTCCCATATAGTGTCGTTTGATGTAACTAATGATTGAGATCCTGGTTTGTCACACACCAAACGGTAAAACTCCGTTAGTGGAATTTGGGGGTGTGACATGAATTGTTTAAAACGGTACTAAATTTCCTTAGGAAGAGACATTGAAATAATAGTCATCGCTTTCTTCTCTCTGTCAAACAATTGTTTCTCTTCTATAGTTAAAACAGAAACTGGTTTAGGAACATCATCCTTTCCCATCCAAGAATATGTCGGATGTGTATATCCTTCCAAAATTGGAATCCGTAAGCTCGTATCAGTAAAAGACACAAACTGATCAAATCGATCTTTCCAGTTCGGATAATCTGCAAGACTTAACAACTTTGCTGGTCTCTGAGATGTACCAATCTCATTATCATAATTGAACATATTCGTCACTTCCACCATATTTGCCATTTTCAAAAAAAAATTTACCAAGTCTTGAACAAGAACTCCCCTAGGCGAAGATAATATGTTCGCTTCAAGTCCAACAAGCGAACTTGACCTCAAGAGAACTTGTTAAGTTCGCTTAATCAAGAAAATCAGATAAGTTCGCCTACTAAGTTCGCCTGCAACAGAATCTCAGCACTATGTTCGCCTGGTTCAGCTGTAACAAACTCAGGAAGATGAGTCTTCAACCCAAACACGAACCAACAGTTCCGAAAATCATCATTTCTCACTGATTTGATGGAATTTGAAGAAATTGAACCGTAGGATTTAGTATTTAATGATTTAGAACACTTCTATCGGATTAATTTCACCAAAAACACCTTCAAATCCACAAATTCATCCTTAAAATCAACTTCAAGAACTTGAAAACTCCATGAAAAAGAAAACTTGCAAAAATGATCAATTTCTTGTCAAATTGTACACAAATCGTCACAAATCACTCAAGAATCACACACAAATCACAAGCATAAGCTCTGATACCAATTTTTTTCTCATCCAATCCAGCAGTTTACGGAGGCGAGTACGCATACCATACCGAATGCGGACAACTTATCCTAGATGAGAAAAATGGCTCCACAACTGGAGAGATAGTAGGTGTGATGCGGGTACAAGTACAGATTTAGGTATGGGTTCAGACTGTTGTGATACCAATATTGTTAATTGGAGATTACTACTGTCGTCGCCCTAGTTCAGCTCATAACTCCGATCTTCTAGGGCTATAGTGTGCTGAGTACCCGTTATCCTGGCTTTGTAATCCGAATAGTGACACTTTGTTGAGTGATGTTGTAGAGGTCTATAATTTCCATATTGTTGTACGTGTTAATTGTTTGGCAACTGTTGGAATTTCTATGCTCAGGTCTTGGGTGTACTCAATGTAATGTAATGTAAGTCTTAGAGTATGGTTAGAGTCTATGTAACACTAAGGAAACCTAATTCGCTAAAACCATTGGCTCTGATACCAATCTGTAACACCCCCAAATTTATTCACTTCAGGTTGCAACGATTGGCAACATTACACAATAGCGGAAGCTAAAATAAAGACTTCTAAGGTGTTGAACACCATTACTACATTGAAATAGTACATTGACCTTGTAAGACCCCAAACCCGGGAGGCCTCACTTATTGGATTTACTCATCAACACATAGCACTTTAAACATAAGACATTCATTAACACAGCGGAAACGATTTAAATCTCTACATACGCAACGGAAATATAACATGTCTAAACATAACTTGTCAAATACAACTGAAACTTGTCTTAATCAACATAATCAAAAGAAAACATAAACAGGATGCCAGATGCTGATCTTCGGGTAACTCTTCTCGCCAAGCCAAGCATCCACTTCCATCTACTGCCACCTACACTTAACTGATGTGCATACTAAAAATCAGCAACGCTGAGTGAGTTCTAACGTTTACTTTAAATCAATTATACAAAAGATTTACTAAAACATATATACTGCCAATAAGGCTAAACTTAACACACTTTACTTTTAAAACATATATACTACCATTAAGGCTAAACTTAACACACTTTACTTTTCAAACAGTTTAAAACGTATAATAAACCGTCAATTCCTCTTTACTGTACTGCCCTCATGGCTTACATCCATGAACCGACAAGTACCTGGTCAATGCCCCCATGATCAACGACCATGAACCGACAATACCGCTTATCCGTCAATTCCTTGTCACTACTGTACCGTCCCCATGGCTTACATCCATGAACCGAAGAGTACCTGGTCAATGCCCCCATGGCTTACATCCATGAACCGACAATACCCTGGTCAATGTCCCCATGGCTTACATCCATGAACCGACAATACCGCTTAACACTAAGGGGAGGTTGCGGGGACCTCCCGAGCGACCGCCGTCACTCATCCCAATTGTACAACTGTTAACGAACCCTAAGGTTCTTACTAATGGGTAGAACCCATATCTGACATCTTGTACAAGTAACATCTGTCCCAAGGATCTTTACAAACTGGTACTCATTCCCGAAGGAAAGCTATTCACTTTACTGTTCATAAAACTTTCTGTAAATCTTGTTCGTAACTTTCATATATAATATGTCTTTGTTTATGTATATAAAATATAGTAAACGCTTGCCATAAAATATAACTTGCTTTCTGAAACATAGCTTATCATATATATCATGCCTTTGTTTATGTATATGAAAATATAGTAAACGCTTGCCAAATGATATATCTTACTTTACTGAAAACATACTTGCACATATACCATGCCTTTGTTTATGTATATAAAATATAGTAAACGCTTGCCAAATGATATATATCTTACTTTACTGAAAACATACTTGCACATATACCATGCCTTTGTTTATGTATAAAAATATAGTAAACGCTTGCCAAATGATATATCTTACTTTACTGAAAACATAGCTTATCATAAAATACATCTTACTTTCTGAAACATAGCTTATCATATATATCATGCCTTTGTTTATGTATATGAAAATATAGTAAACGCTTGCCAAATGATATATCTTACTTTACTGAAAACATACTAGCACATATATCATGCCTTTGTTTATGTATATGAAAATATAGTAAACGTTTGTCAAATGATATATCTTACTTTACTGAAAACATACTTTTGCCTCTTTTAAACCTTTCACTAAAACATAGCTTTTCTCTTCAGTTTATAATATATAAAATATAATAAACACTTTACACTAAGTATGCACACCACCCCTAAAGAAGGCAAAAAGGGGATTAGAACTCACCTGGTATCTAAGCTGCAACGGTCTACTGGATCTCACACAATCTGAACAATCATAACAATTTGACACTTATCAGACTTAACTCGACGCTAAATGGTTTAACCACTCTAACATACTGACTTTACTTAATCAGTCCTGATGCCTGCGCACTTAGCAAGTGCGCAGACACTGCTTCCTGTGCACTTACCAAGTGCGCAGACTTCCCTTCCTGCGCACTTAGCAAGTGTGCAGGTTCCTCTTCCTGCGCATTTAGCAAGTGCGCAGGCTCCTCTTCCTGCGCACTTAGCAAGTGCGCAGGACCTGCTCTGTGCGCACTTAGCAAGTGCGCACGACCTGTTCTTTACGAAAAACCCTAACTTTCGCATTCGGGTCTGATCACGTCAAGATCCCGAACCTGTTTGCATTCAAAACGTTCGTTTTCCATTAAGGAACTCAAATCTAGGCTTATCTTTCAGTTTCATCCATTCAAACATAACCCTTTCACCCAAAACCCGAAAAACCCAAAAATGAACTAAAACTCAGATCTAGGAGAATCGGTTACCTGTAATCACTTCCTTTTCGTTGCTAAACACCCACGAGACTCTTGCTAACGATCCTTGAGGCTCTAATCCAATAACTGGGACTTTCTCTCTCTAGACTCTCTCTCACTTTCTCTCTCTAGAATCCGAAAATGAGGATGGAAATGAGGCTTTTGGGTTGTTCTTGAAGCCTATAAGGGCCCAAACCCTTCCCCTTTCGGCCCATACACCCCGGCCCAAGCCCGCTTCCTTTCTTTTTATTTAAGTTTTAATTCCTCGTGAATTCTCTCGTCCTCTAAAACTCGGGATTTTGCAAGTCTCGAAGTGGTCAAAGCTACTTCCGAGAAATTTGATCAAATCAAGGCTCGAATGAAAGCTGCAAAAGACAGAAAGAAATCATACGCGGATAAGAGAAGAAGGGATTTAGAGTTTCGAGTGGGGGACATGGTACTGTTAAAGGTATCACCATGGAAAGGAATCATTCGATTCAGAAGACGTGGCAAATTAAGTCCAAGGTTTGTCGGACCTTTCAAGATTTTAGCGAGAGTGGGTCAAGTTGCTTACAGACTCGACCTACCCATTGAGCTTAGTGGAATACACCCTACGTTCCATGCGTCGCACTTACGCAAGTGCATAGCTGACGACACAGCTCACATACCTTACGAAGAGATCGAAGTAGATAACAGTCTAAATTATGTAGAGGAACCAATAGCCATCCTTGACAGAGCTGAAAAACGACTATGCAATAAGTCGATTCCTCTAGTCAAAATACAATGGAAGCATAGAAAAGGGTCAGAAGCTACGTGGGAAAAAGAAGACGAGATGAGGGGACTATACCCTCAATTATTTAACGTATAAGCAGTTTCGAGGACGAAACCTCTTTAAGGAGGGTAGACTTGTAACATCCCAAAAATAGTAAATAAGTAATTAATAATACAATAGAGATTTAAGCGTCATAAAACGAAATAAAAATGGATGGGCTTGGGTTCGGCTCGAACGGGCCAAAGGAAGCCCAGGTATATAAAGGACATGGGCTGCCACAATTCATTTCTTTTCATCACTTGCAATTCTAGAGAGAGAAAGGGGAGCTCGGTTTTAGAGAGAGAAAGTGACGGATCGACTCGGGAATTCAGGAGAACGTTGCTACTATGCTCGTGATCATCTTCTCTAAATCATAAAACCAATCCAGGTAAGCGTTCGATCATAGTCTGAGTTTTTATGATTATTTTAGGATTTTTGGTTTTAGCTAAATAGGTTAAGTTTTTATGGATGAAACTTGAAAATGAACAAAGTATTGGGTATGGATTGGCTAGCTGCCAACGAAGCTCAAATCATATGTAAACGTAAGAGGATACACCTCAAACTCAGATTATGCTATTGTGCTCGTGATCATCTTCTCTGAATCATAACTCCAATCCAGGTAAGCGTTCGATCATAATCTGAGTTTTTATGATTATTTTAGGATTTTCGGTTTTAACAAAAATTTAGATATTGACATGATTAGACCTGCATGCAAAAAGTTAGGGTTCTTACGCCTGAATCAAATATTGCGTACTTGATAAGTACGCAGGAAGAAGGGTTCTGCGTACTTACCAAGTGTGCATGAAGTAAAGTCTGCGTACTTGTCAAGTACGCATGACCAAGGCCCTGCGCACTTGCTAAGTGTGCAGGCATCAGAATGGTTAAGTAAAGTCAGTATGTTTAGAAGGATTAAACCGTTAGAGTCGAGATTAGGTCTGATGTGTATTTAAGTACTCAATTCAGATCAGAAGTGACGTTGTTAGACTTTGTTTAGGACAACCCAGACTAGCTCATCAGGTGAGTTCTATGTGCCCCTTTCTATGTTATGTGCAAACCTTATTAAATGTTTTGGGGCTGAAGTGTATACACTAAATGAATAAATACTATGAATGCCAATGTGATAATACGTGATATACAAATATATATATTTATATATATATATATATGTATGAAAATGAATTATGAACAAAGAATGAAACGTATATTTACAAAGTATGAATGAAAGAATGACAAAATATGAATGAATGAAATCTTGCTTTATATAATATATACTGCATGTTATGAATATACGTGAACGTTATGGACGCTTCGATGCTAACGGCAACTACGGTAGACGGACGACCACGTGACTATCTTGCAACCGGGACTAAAATATTCCTTCATCAGCTAGGAAATAAAAAGGGGCATTAATGGACGGTCGAAGCAAATGCCAAATCATATGTAGAACGGTTGCAAACATGGTAGCACGTGGGAAACGGATACCTTCGGGTAGACGGGCGAAAAAGACGGACTACGACGGTAGGACGGTTTACGACGGACGGCCGAAAGTTAGCCGGACGGTTTTAAGGTGGACGGTTTCTAGGACCGGACGAGTCAAAGGGGCTACGACAGTAGCTTCATGGCGTATGTCTTTGTGACATACGTAGTAAAAGACGGGTTGATCACCCTTATGTGTATGACCAAATGAATGTTAAGGAAAAACTAAAGGTGAATGCATATCAATGTAGTCACTCAAGAATGATGAAAGAAAAGTAAAAGTTAAGAATACGTATTTATGTTCTTTATATATAAACTTATGTTTACTTTTGAAGAAATAATGTTTATATCTAATCTTTTTAAACTAGAACTCACCAGCGTTAGCTGACTTTAGTATACATTTCAGGTAACAAAGAAAAGGGTCGTGCGAAGGCGTGAAGGCTGCCTGGCTAGAGACTGACATTCCGATTTATGTTTTCTTTTGTTAAACAATGATGTATGGTTTAAATGTTGAGACTTCCGCTGTAATGTACTCAAACGTGAATGTTTTTGTAGTTAATCGAACGTGTTAAATTTAAAGTTCGATATTAATGACTTTGGTTATGAGTAAATCCAACAAGTGAGGTTACCTGGGATAAGGGGCCTTTCAAGTTGGTATCAGAGCAATAGTTTGAGAGATTCAGACATCCCTAAATGTTTGGACTCAAGCTGATTATGGGACCAACGCACGGATGTCAGTCTGGGTAGCCAACGCCAACGCCAGCATTGTAAGTAAGTACTAAGGTTAATACACCTGGATAAGAATAGATACTCTAACCTAGAACCAATAGATGTCAATGTCACGACCAATTTGAAGAGTTTGGAACCCGAAAAGCAATGTAAATTTCTAATCACAAACCGGTCACTGTAATTAAAAATTTACCTTGTTCATACTGTTCTAAGACTATGATCTGAGAGAATGACATTGACGTATACCCTTTATGACTATTAGGAAATCTAAAGACAATGGCATGTGGAGGGAGAACAGGACGCCGAGGCGGTCGCACGGGCCGAGTCGGTAGGCTTCCACTGAATCCAAGACATCAAGAAGAAGAGGATGTGCACACGGAAAGCACAGAGAGCGTGCACCAAACTAATGTTACCCCAACCGGGGGTGACCATCAAGGGTCTCTACAGTTGGAACCCGAGGTCAGAGATGCTATTGCCCGTGAGGTCGTGCTCACTTTGAAGAATGTATTGCCTGACCTACTAACGGAGGCATTAAAGAAAATCAAGGAAGATGATGAAGGGAACAATGAGGAAAAGGTATATGACAGCGATGGGGATGAAATAAAGGTGGGATCAAGTAACCGGGGGTGTACTTATAAAGATTTCAAAGACGGAGACCCACCCAAATTTGACGGGAATAAGGACTCGGTGGCCACCCTCGAGTGGATCAAGAGAATAAACGCTGTCATCAACATCAGCGAGTGTCGACCAAACCAAGCTGTTAAGTACGTTGCTCATTCTTTCACCAACGAAGCACTAAGTTGGTGGAGGAATGTTCAAAGAACTAAGTCACCCAATGCTATCAACAGAGTGACATGGGAAGACTTGAAGAAGCTGATAATCCAAAAGTTCTGCCCACAGAACGAGATTGATCGTGTGGAGAACGAGTTCCTGAACTTCAAGGCTGGCAACAAGACTCATCGCCAGTATACTTCGAGATTCAATGAGCTGGCCCAACTGGTACCACACTTAGTGGAGACTGAAGACCGTCTGATTAAGTACTATGTCAAGGGTTTGCCGCAAAGGGTCCGTGTCCATGTCAAAACTAACCTACCCTCGACTTTCGAGTCGGTAGTGAATCTGAGCGGAATCGTCTACGACGACTACGCCAATGAGGACCCGGCACCTGAGACACAAAAGAGAAAGTGGGAGAACCCGTCTAGGGGCACTGGGAAAGGGAATGCAGCAGCTGAAATTAAGAAACCAAGGTCAGATGAATATGAAACTTGCAAGAAGTGTGGAAAGCGCCATCTTGGCGAGTGCCGAATCGGCACCACCATGTGTTATAAGTGCGGGAAGCCGGGGCACTTCTCCCGAGAGTGTTTAAAGGATGTCAAGTGCCAGAGTTGTGGAAAATATGGACACCTGACTAGAGATTGTTGGAAAACCGGACAGTCCAGTTCAGGAAAGGAAAAGGAAGCTGCAAGGGAACAACCGAAGGCGAGGACTCGAGCCTATGCCCTGACTGAGGAGGAAGCAAGGGGAAACCCTGATGTTGTATCAGGTTTGTTTTCTAGTAAATGATGAACATGCTGCTATCTTATTTGACTCTGGTGCTAGTAAAAGTTTTATATCAAATGCCTTTAGCCAAAAACTAGATTGCACTATCAACACCATAGTAAAGGCCCTGCCGTTGGTAAAAATTCGACAGTATTTCAAGTAACAGAGGATTGCATCATAGAAATAGGTGAAGTTTTTATGGATGAAACTTGAAAATGAACAAAGATCTAGCATCTAGAATAAAAACCGAACGTTCTGATCAAAAAAAATTTAGATATTGACATGATCAGACCCGCATGCAAAAAGTTAGGGTTCTTACGCCTGAATCAGATCCTGCGTACTTATCAAGTACACAGGAAGAAGGGTTCTGCGTACTTACCAAGTGCGCATGAAGTAAAGTCTGCGTACTTGTCAAGTACGCATGACCAAGGCCCTGCGCACTTGCTAAGTGCGCAGGCATCAGAATGGTTAAGTAAAGTCAGTATGTTTAGAAGGATTAAACCGTTAGAGTCGAGATTAGGTCTGATGTGTATTTAAGTACTCAATTCAAATCAGAAGTGACGTTGTTGGACTTTGTTTAGGACAACCCAGACTAGCTCATCAGGTGAGTTCTATGTGCCCCTTTCTATGTTATGTGCAAACCTTATTAAATGTTTTGGGGCTGAAGTGTATACACTAAATGAATAAATACTATGAATGCCAATGTGATCATACGTGATATACAAATATATATATATATGTATGAAAATGAATTATGAACAAAGAATGAAACGTATGTTTACAAAGTATGAATGAAAGAATGACAAAATATGAATGAATGAAATCTTGCTTTATATAATATATACTGCATGTTATGGATATACGTGAATGTTATGGACGCTTCGATGCTAACGGCTACTACGGTAGACGGACGACCACGTGACTATCTTGCAATCGGGACTAAAATATTCCTTCATCAGCTAGGAAATAAAAAGGGGCATTAATGGACGGTCGAAGCAAATGCCAAATCATATGTAGAACGGTTGCAAACATGGTAGCACGTGGGAAACGGATACCTTCGGGTAGACGGGCGAAAAGGATGGACTATGACGGTAGGACGGTTTACGACGGACGGCCGAAGGTTGGCCGGACGGTTTTAAGGCGGACGATTTCTTGGACCGGACGAGTCAAAGGGCTACGACGGTAGCTTCATGGCGTATGTCTTTGTGACATACGTAGTAAAAGACGGGTTGATCACCCTTATGTGTATGACCAAATGAATGTTACGAAAAAACTAAATGTGAATGCATATCAATGTAGTCACTCAAGAATGATGAAAGAAAAGTAAAAGTTAAGAATACGTATTTATGTTCTTTATATATAAACTTATGTATACTTTTGAAGAAATAATGTTTATATCTAATCTTTTTAAACTAGAACTCACCAGCGTTAGCTGACTTTTAGTATACATTTCAGGTAACAAAGAAAAGGGTCGTGCGAAGGCGTGAAGGCTGCCGGGCTAGAGACTGACATTCTGATTTATGTTTTCTTTTGTTAAACAATGATGTATGTTTTAAATGTTGAGACTTCAGCTGTAATGTACTCAAACGTGAATGTTTTTGTAGTTAATCGAACGTGTTAAATATAAAGTTCAGTATTAATGACTTTGTTTATGAGTAACTTCAACAAGTGAGGTTACCCGGGATAAGGGGCCTTTCACATTAGCGCCTGAAACATGAAAAAAAATAAGGTCAACTAAAAAGTTGGTGAGCATACACAGGTTTGTACATAGGTAGTATATATAGATGTGAATAAACAAATCCCTATATAACATTATAAAATAAGGCATTTATGGGGAGTAACTATTGTGTAACCAAAGTACAATCAAACATTTGTAACTAGCATGCAAATTGTGTTGCCGGTAACAATCACCCCAATCTGGGTGGGTTTGTCAGACTCAATAGATCTATCATTGTTAACCGTCGGCTTGAATAGTTAATGATTGCACATAAATTGCACACAAACAGTTAACACACCTAGCACTCAAACATAAAGCTCAAATTTTGAATACATGAATGTAAAAAGGATTTGTGTTTGTGTAGTTTGTGTAAATGTAAGCAATTGTGTGTATAGAGTTCATGTTTCATCCCAAAAAGTGTAAAAGAGTAAAAGGGGCTATGTAATACTCATATGTATTAATGGTGTAGATAGCACGAACAATACGTAGCAAAAGTGTTTCTTGTAAATCACCAAGTTAACCTAGAGTGAAAGTGTATTAGATTGAATTATTGTCATGTACCAAGTGTAAGGTAAGTCTAGAGTCCAACGAATTTTGAGTGCGGGGATTTGTACAAATGTATTTGCAGAATTCAAGGAAATGAGTGTGTAAGTTGATGCTTGAATTTGAATAAAAATGTAAAACTAAAAGTATAATTTAATCGCCTTATGGTTTAAATAACTTAAATAAATAAATTGTTTTTATTTATTTATTTTATTATTATAATAGTGTGTCAAAAGTAGTGTGAATATACATATATATATATATATATTTATTTATTTGAAAAGATTATAATTTAAACCCTAACGTATTCTTGATGCGAAGAAAATAATAATAAATTTAAATAAATTAATTCTCTTTAATTTATTTAATTATAGCATATCGAAAATACACATATATATCCATATATTTAGGAAAAATTTTATTTGTTTAAATAAGGTTTAACCCTAATAAAAGAAATGATTTATAAAAATGTGGTTCAATTGTTTAAAATAGATTATAATGAAGGTGTGTAAATCTTTACAAATGGATGGGCTTATAAAGGTGGTCACAATTTGTAAGGCCCCTTTCCCGGGTAACCTCACTTGTTGGATTTACTCATAAACATAGTCATTAATTCACTGAACTTTTAACTAAAAACATTCAAACACAGCGGAAACATTCAACATTTGAGTACATTACAGCGGAAGTCTTAACATTCAAAACATTAACCATTGTCTAAACAAAACATAAGGTGGGATGTCAGTCTCATGCAGGGCAGCCTTCGCACGACCCGTTCCTTTGTTACATGAAATGTATACTAAAAGTCAGCTAACGCTGGTGAGTTCTAGTTTAAGGACAATCATACATAATACTTATCATATCATGAATATTTTATATATATGTGTACATAACATACGTAATATTCGTTCTTTTACATATTCTTTACTTTACTGTTCTCACATAACATTCATTTTCATGTATATACATACGTACATACATTCTTACTTTTGGTGGGAGAACAGTTATTGGCCATAATCTGGGCTGCCTAGGATGGTGAAATGAAGGTGAAGTGGAGAAAGTGGGCTGCCTTGCCCCTTATATACCTGGGCTTCCATCGGCCCGTTGGAGCCGAGCCCGAGCCCATCCGTTCTTATTTCGTTTTATGACGTTTAAATCTCTTTCGTATTATTAATTACTTATTTACTATTTTTGGGATGTTACAAGTCTACCCTCCTTAAAGAGGTTTCGTCCTCGAAACTGCTTATACGTTAAATAATTGAGGGTATAGTCCCCTCATCTCGTCTTCTTTTTACCACGTAGCTTTTGACCCTTTTCTGTGCTTCCATTGTATTTTGACTAGAGGAATCGACTTATTGCGTAGTCGTTTTTCAGCTCTGTCGAGGATGGCTATTGGTTCCTCGACATAATTCAGACTGTTATCCACCTCGATCTCATCGTAAGGTATGTGAGTCGTGTCGTCAGATAGACACTTGCGTAAGTGCGACACGTGGAACGTAGGGTGTATTTCGCTAAGCGCATCAGGTAGGTCGAGTCTGTAAGCAACTTGACCCACTCTCGCTAAGATCTTAAAAGGTCCGACAAACCTTGGACTTAGTTTGCCACGTTTTCTGAATCGGATGATTCCTTTCCATGGCTATACCTTCAACAGTACCATGTCCCCTACTTGAAACTCCAATTCCCTCCTTCTATTATCCACGTACGATTTCTGTCTGTCCTTCGCGGCTTTCATTCGAGCTTTGATTTGATCAAATTTCTCAGAAGTAGCTTTGACCACTTTGAGGCTTGCAAAGTCCTTTTATCCAATTTCCCCCTACAAACCGGGGTCCTACATTTCCTCCTATACAACTTTTCGAATGGCGGCATGCAAATAGTCGAGTGATAGCTGTTGTTATATGAAAATTCTGCCAATGGTAGATGGTTGTCCCAGCTCCCACCGAAGTCAATGATACAGGCCCGGAGCATGTCCTCCAAGGTCTGAATGGTCCTTTCCGTTTGTCCATCGGTTTGGGGGTGGTAAGCGGTGCTGATGTTTAGTCTAGTGCCCATTGCTTCATTGAATTTCTTCCAAAACCTTGACGTGAATCTAGTATCCCTGTCGGACACAATCGACAGCGGCATACCATGTTTGCTCACAATTTCCTTGATAAATATTTCTGCTAGTCTTTCTAACGAAGAAGTCTTACGTATTGGCAAGAAGTGAGCACTTTTCGTCAAGCGGTCGACGATCACCCAAATGGTATCATTGCCTTTAGCTGTTCACGGTAGCTTGGTAATGAAGTCCATCGTGATCTCCTCCCACTTCCATTCCGGTATTGGTAAGGGTTGTATTTTACCGCATGGTTTCTGGTGCTCGGCCTTAACTAGTGAACACGTCAAGCACTTGTTCACGTACTCAGTCACATCATTCTTCATGCCAAGCCACCAGTACTCTTTCTTCAAGTCTTGATACATTTTTTTTGTCCCGGGGTGGATAGAATAGCGAGACTTATGAGCCTCATCGAGTATTTTGGCTCTAAGCTCGCCAATCTTAGGTATCCACATTCGGCCAAACCTAGTTCGTACACCGTATGCATTTGCATCTAAATTCCCTTGTTGTTCTACTATTCTTTCTCGTTTTATATTTCTTTCTGACAGTGCTTCATCTTGTGCCTTTGATATTTCACTCATCAAATCTGGCGTTATAATCAGCTGACACGCTTTGATCCGGATAGGTGTCGATTCTTCCTTTCTACTTAAAGCGTCAGCCACCACGTTTGCCTTGCCTGGATGGTACAATATCTCACAGTCATAGTCCTTTAGTAGCTCTAACCACCTCCATTGTCTCATGTTTAATTCCTTTTGCTCGAAAAAGTACTTCAGGCTTTTGTGATCGGAGTAAATGGTGCATTTGACTCCATACATATAGTGCCTCCATATTTTCAACGCGAAAACTACTGCTGCTAACTCTAGATCGTGTGTTGGGTAGTTAGCCTCGTGAATCTTTAGTTGCCGCGAGGCGTAAGCAATTACCTTTCCTCGTTGCATAAGTACGCACCCCAAACCCTGCCTCGAAGCGTCAAATAGACTACCAAGTCTTCATTTCCCTCTGGTAGAGTCAAGACTGGAGCTTGGGTTAATCGTGCCTTAAGTTCTTCAAACGCGTTGTTTTGGGTTTGACCCCATTCATACTTCACTTCCTTCCGTGTCAACTTAGTTAGTGGCAAGGCAATTCTTGAAAAATCTTGAATGAATCTTCGATAGTAGCCTGCCAATCCCAGAAAACTTCGTATCTCTGTTGGTGTCTTTGGGACGTTCCATTCCTTTACTGTCTCGATCTTTGCAGGATCCACCATGATTCCGTTTGGGTTTATTACATGACCTAGGAATTGGACTTCCCTAAGCCAGAACGCGCATTTGGAGAACTTTGCGTACAACTTTTCCTGCTTTAGCACCTCCAGAACCTCTCTTAGGTGACAGTGGTGATCACCCTCGCTTTTCGAATATACTAGTATGTCGTCTATAAAAACTATCACTGATCGATCCAACATTGGTCGACATACTCTATTCATCAAATCCATGAACGCCGCTAGTGCGTTGGTCAATCCGAAGGACATCACGAGAAACTCATAATGCCCATAACGCGTGCGAAACGCGGTCTTTGGTACGTCCTCTTTTCTTACTTTCAACTGATGATAACCCGACCTAAGATCGATCTTTGAGAACCAACCCGCACCTTGAATTGGTCAAAAAGGTCGTCTATTCTAGGCAGTGGGTATTTGTTCTTTACTGTCCTCTTGTTCAACTCGCGGTAGTCAACGTCCTTCTTCTTTACAAATAGTACCGGAGCGCCCCACGGTGAGATGCTCGGTCTAATAAATCCTTTTTCTGTTAGTTCCTCTAGTTGAGACATCAATTCTTTCATTTCTGACGGAGCCAATCGGTAAGGGGATTTGGCAACGGGCTCAGCTCCTGGCAATAAGTCAATCTGAAATTCTACTTCCCGATCGGGTGGTAACCCAGGTAGATCCTCAGGGAATACTTTCGGAAAGTTGCACACCACGAGTATATTCTTGAGTTCATTCATTTTCATTCTATCATCAATAACATATGCCAAATAAGCTTCGCAACCGCGCCTCATGTAACTTTCGGCCTTGATCATCGAGATGATGTTCGGCATCGTGCAATTCCAATCCCCATAAACCGTAATTGAACTGCTGCTTGGAGCTTTGAGGTGTATCCTCTTACGTTTACATATGATTTGAGCTTCATTGGCAGCTAGCCAATCCATACCCTAATCGAATCCTCCTAAGGTGAGAAGGAACAATCTAGAAGGGAACTTATGACCCTCTATTTCTATGATGCAATCCTCTGTTACTTGAAATACTGCCGAATTTTTACCAACGGCAGTTTGTACGCTAAAGGCCTTTACTATGGTGTTGATAGTGCAATCCAGTTTACGACTAAATGCATTTGATATGAAGCTTTTACTAGCACCAGAGTCAAATAGAATAGCAGCACGTTCATTGTTAACTAAAAACGTACATGACACGACATCAGGGTTTCCCCTCGCTTCCTCTTCGGTCAGGGCGTAGGCTCTTGTCCTTGCCTTTGGCTGTTCCTGTTCTTTTTCTTTTCCCGAACTAGACTGTCCGGTTTTTATGCAGTCCCTGGTCATGTGCCCATATCTTCCACAGCTTTGGCACTTGACATCCTTTAAGCATTCTCTTGAGAAGTGCCCCGGCCTTCCGCACTTGTAGCACACGGTGGTGTCGATTCTGCACTCGCCAAGATGTCGCTTCCCACACTTCTTGTAGGTTTCATTATCTTCTGTTCTTGGCTTCTTAACTTCAGTGTTTACATTCCCTTTCCCAATGCTCCTAGGCGGGTTCTCCCATTTCCTCTTTTGTGTCTCGGGTGCCGGGTCCTCATTGGTGTAGTCGTCGTAGACGATTCCGCTCAGATTCACTACCGACTCGAAGGTCGAGGGTAGGTTAGCTTTTACATGAACACGGTGGCAGCCCCTTAACATAGTACTTAATCATTCGTTCTTCTGTCTCCACCAGGTGGGGGTACCAGTTGAGCTAGCTCATTGAACCTAGAAGTATACTGGCGGTGCGTCTTGCTGCCAGCCTTGAAGTTCAGGAATTCGTTTTCAACTCGATCAATTTCATTTTAGGGGCAGAACTTTTGGATTATTAGCTTCTTCAGGTCTTCCCATGTCATTCTGGCAAGAGCGTTTGGCGACTTTGTCCTCTGAATGTTCCTCCACCAACTTAGTGCCTCATTGGTGAAAGAATGAGCAACATACTTAACAGCCTGGTCCGGGCGACACTCGCTGATGTTGATTACGGCATTCATCCTTTCAATCCATTCGAACGTAGCCACTGAATCCTTGTTACCATCAAACTTGGGTGGGTCTCCATCCTTGAAACCTTTGTAAGTACACCCACGATTGCTTGATGCCACTCTTACTTCATCCCCGTCACTGTCATAAATTTTCTCTTCATTGTTCCCTTCATCCTCTTCTTTGCTTTTCTTTAGTGCCTCAGATAGTAGGTCAGGCGATATGTTCTTCAGAGTAAGTACAACCTCGCGATCAGTAGCATCCCTAACCTTGGGTTCCAACTGTATAGGCCCTTGATTGACGTCCCCAGTTGGGGTCACATTAGTTTCGTGCACACTCTCAGTGTGTTCTGCGTGCACACTCTCTTCCTTTTCACTTCTTCAATTCAATGGAGGTCTACCCACTCGGCCAGTGCGACCACCTCGGCGTCCAGTTCTTCCTCCTCCAGCCATAGTTCCTAGTTTCCTGATGGTCATAAAAGAGAATACATCAATTTCATTCTCTCAGATCATAGTCTTAGAACAGTACGAACAAGGTAAATTTTTAATTACAGTGACCGGTTTGTGATTAGAAATTTACATGCTTTTCGGGTTCCAAACTCTTCAAATTTGTCGTGACATTGACATCTACTGGTTCTAGGTTTGAGTATCTATTCTTATCCAAGTGTATTAACCTTAGTACTTACTGTGCTGGCATTGGTGTTGGCTACCCAGACTAACATCCGTGCGTTGGTCCCATAATCAGCTTGAGTCCAGACATTTAGGGATATCTGGATCTCTCAAACTATTGCTCTGATACCAAACTGTAAGGCCCCATTCCCGGGTAACCTCACTTGTTGGATTTACTCAAAAACATAGTCATTAATTCACTGAACTTTTAATTAAAAACATTCAAACACAGCGGAAACATTCAACATTTGAGTACATTACAGCGGAAGTCTTAACATTCAAAATATTAACCATTGTCTAAACAAAACATAAGGTGGGATGTCAGTCTCATGTCGGGCAGCCTTCACGCCTTCGCACGACCCTTTCCTTTGTTACCTGAAATTTATACTAAAACTCAGCTAACGCTGATGAGTTCTAGTTTAAGGACAATCATACATAATACTTATCTTATCATGAATATTTTATATATATGTGTACATAAATACGTAATATTCGTTCTTTTACATATTCTTTACTTTACTGTTCTCACATAACATTCATTTTCATGTATATACATACGTACATACATTCTTACTTTTGGGGGGAGAACAGTTATTGGCCATAATCTTAAGGGAGATCAACCCATCATACTTGTCGCGAATGTCACAAAGACATCGCAGTGAGAACTACCGTCGTAGCCTTTTTCATTAACCGTCCGGCTCTAGAAAACCGTCCGTCAAAACTTAAATCCGTCCGGCAACCTTTGTCCGTCCGCTCTTTACCGTCCAACCGTCGTAGTCCGTCCTTTTGTCCGTTTGCCCTAGGGCATCTGTTTCCCACGCGACCATTATGTATGCAACCATTCTACTTTAGTTAAGGCAATTGCTTCGACCGTCCATTAGTGCCTTAATATACGTCCTAGCTTGCGAAGGAACGTTTTTGTCCCGGTTGCAAAATAGTCACGTGGTCGTCCGTCTACCGAGGTAGCCGTTTTCATAGAAGGGTTCATAACGTTTACATACATTCATAACATACAATATATATACATATAAAGCAAGATTTCATTCATTTACGTTATGTCCTTCTTTTATTCATTCCTTATAATCATACGTTTCATTCTTTGTTCATAATTCATTTTCATATATAACTATTTATATATACGTATGATCACATTGGCATTTATAGCATTTATTCATTTAGTGTATACACTTCAGCCCCAAAACATTTAAAATAATTTGCACATAACATAGAAGGGGGCACATAGAACTCACCTGATAAGCTTCTCTAGGTTGTCCTAAACAAAGGTCCAACAATGTCACTTCCGATCTGGATTAGGTAGTTAAATATACATTAGACTCAACCCCGACTCTAATGGTTAAATCATTCTAAAGTTACTGACTTTACTTAACCGGCCTGCTGCCTGTTGTTTGCTGCCTGCGCACTTACTAAGTGCGCAGGACCATGCTCATGCGCACTTGACAAGTGCGGAGAGAATACTTCTTGTGCACTTGGTAAGTACGCAGGATCTTCCTCCTGCGTACTTGGTAAGTACGCAAGAAGTCCTTCTTGCGCACCTGGTAAGTACGAAATATCTGGTTCCTTGACCAAAAATCCGAAATTCTTGCATGCTAACCCGATCATGCCAGTCTTACAATTTTCTTTGATCAAAACATGCGGTTTTCATTCTAGATGCTAGTTCTAGGCTTATTATCAGGTTTCATCCATAAAAACGTCTCCTATTTAGCTAAAACCCGAGAATCCCAAAAAAGAACAAAAACTCTGATTCGGAGGTTTTGCTCACGAGCTCAGCTGTAACGTGCTCCTTCAATCTCGTGTCGATCCGTCGACTTTCTCTCTCTAGACCCGATCTCTCCTTTCTCTCTCTAGGACGGTGAAATGAAGGTGAAGTGGTGAAAGTGGGCTGCCTTGCCCCTTATATACCTGGGCTTCCATCAGCCCGTTGGAGCCGAGCCCGAGCCCATCCGTTCTTATTTCGTTTTATGACGTTTAAATCTCTATCGTATTATTAATTACTTATTTACTATTTTTAGGATGTTACACAATTATTATCTAATTGTAACTTATAAACAATGGTTTCACATATTTTATTTGTTTAATTAGTTAAATGAAAGAAATCAAAACTTATTAGGTTTGCCATAGTTAATAAAACTCTTTCTCATGGGAAATTTAACAAATTAAGTTTATAAAACAATTCTGAGTTTTATGGAATTTATAAAGTGATTTATAAAGAAAAACCCATAAGTATATGTATATGAATTGGTGAGGGTGTGTAAAAACAAGGAGTTTAATGACAAAAAAAAATAAACGGGCAGAGGCCGGGTCGAACCAGTGACCTCTGCCACAGAGGGCATGCGCTTAAACCACTGGACTAGGCACAATAACTTATCCAGTTCTTTGATTTGTCGGGTGTTAACACACATGTCTGAGGACCTTTCTTCCCCAATCGCCCAACCAAACCCTAGCCCCAAAATTGGCCATGATGGCGCATAGACACGAGCCCAGAATGATGGGGCTTTTACTTAGTGGATTGAAACGGACATGGGGGTTGAGTTATTACCTTAAATGGTAACGCAGATGGTGAGATCGACCGGAGCTGCGAGTTTTGAGTTCTTCGGGGTTGATCGCGTTCCAGACGCAACTTCGAGTGGATTCAAGTGTTCGGAGAGTACAAAGAGAGTGTCACGATGGTTTGTGTGCGTTCAATTCATTTACTTTCGTCTAATTGCAGAGTTTGATTAGGAGTTTGCGTTTGGCAGTCGTTGAGGCGAAATATGCGTCTATTTTGAATGAAATGATAATGAATTGAGTCCTGTAAATTGTCTGCATTCATGATAGAACCGATCCGCGTAATTTACGGGGTTTAGTACGCTCAAATTCCTTGATTTGAGGCCTAATTGTATACGGTTTGACTTGAATAGTCAATCCCATTTGAATTTAGAAACGTCCGCGTATTAGATGGAATTGTATGATTATTAGGCCTGCGTGAGTTCGGTAATCGACTTCGCTCCCTTGGTAACTCCATAACAAACCGGGTTGATCGAATTCAGGTGTTGAAATTCTTGAATGTAGACCTGTTTGACTTTAATAAGTCAAAATTCATGGATTGAGGTCAAAGGTTCAAGTTAAAAGGTGGGGGTTCAAATTGAGGATTCATAACTAGTTAAATTGTAATTTTATTATAAAATAGTTCTTATAAAACTTGTAATAAAGGTTATAAAATATTAATTATTTTATTTTAAACTATTTTGTATAGAAAATGCCATTTTTATAATATTACTAATTATGTAACATGGTTTATATAACTATATATATATATATATATATATATTAATACGTGACTTAATGCTCATAATTACAACAAGGTATATACTTATATAAATATGTATACATAAGTTACATGTATATTGGAAAACAATATGTTATTGCAAGGTTGAGCTTTGGAATAGATATATGTTAGAATAGTAATTAATGTGACATAAGGTGTTGAACGGGTACAGGTTTTGAAATGCTTAAATAATAAAAAGAAAATTTATGGCTTGAAAATCATGGATGTTACACTTATATACGAATCTCCTGATAATGCCACATGTAATCTTGAACGATTCAGTAAATTAATGATTCCTTGATAATTTGCTGACTCAGACATATGCGAATCTAACAATGCCACTTGATTATGTTTGTACTCAACACGGCGAGCCATCTGTAATGCATCGGACAGATAACAAACATTAGTAATATAACAATTACACATAGGATAGACACATGATATACACACACAAACACAGAAACAAACAACAAAAAAATCAAACATAAAAAAAATTTGCTAAAAAAATTACAAGTCCAAACTGCACTGAACCCTTAGGCGAACTTAATAAGTTCGCTTAGTGTTGCAAGAGGCGAACATAATAAGTTCGTCTGAACAAGTTCGCATGTTGATACACTTCATCATAGAATTCAAACTTGTTTAATCAGACATTTTTATGCAAATTGAACACACAACAAAGCATCGCATAGCAACACCGAACCACTATTGAACATCAATTTCACTGTTAAACCAGTAAAAGCACCCTTTTAGACCTAGACTTAGACCGAATGTAAAGTCGCAATGAACACAGGGTTATTTAGGCAATTTCCAGATGATTTAACGGATGAAAAACAATGAATCTACCTTAGAAATACTCGCAATTCAAAATCGATCAAGAACCAACGCAGAAAAATTTCAACCAACAATCAGAAATTCAAACATACAAGTTCGCTATACTGTGGCTATGTTCGCTCAAAACAAGTTCGCTCAAGAAAAGTATGAAAGGGTATGAGTTATGTTCGCCTAGAAATTAATATAAACTCTCAACTAAGTTCGCTTAGTTAGGCAAACTTGTTAAGTTCGCTTAACAAGCTTCAGGCGAACATATTAAGTTCGCTTCAATCCTTTTCCTTGAACAATTTTGGAAATTAGAATTCAAACAAACCTCAACCATCAACATGTCACATTCTTGTGATCTTCCATCTGTAGCATGTATCTGATCCAATCCCGAATCATTTTAATAACATTAAAAGATAGAATTTTCATGGAAGACGGAAACAAAATCTTTTTGGATTTTATCTGTACACACGGAATCACATAATTTTGGTTTTTCTTTGAATAAACTGAAACACATATTTTTGGTTGAACATCATGAGTAAGAAAATCATATCAGTATATGAGCAATTTATCACACATTCTATCACAAACTATGGTAATCTATGATTCGCACTGAATTATGATATTCATGTGAAATGACTTCACTTATAACTTCAAATTTGATATGCAACAATCAAACTCATTCTTATGCAACTTTTTCAATTTTGTTAATTTCTTTATAAATCCTCTATATACTTGACGTTCATAGAAATTTGTCTCTTTTCTTTTCAAACTTTTCAATCAATTTGAATAATACTTGAAATGATACGTGATAAATTTCAAAGTAAATAAGATCAAGTCATAAAATGCTCAATTATTTATCTCGAATTTGTAATACAAAGCATGAATTCTTAAATTGCCAATATTATAAAATTTGAAACCACAAGCATTGTTCTCCCAAATTCATGCGAGTTAGTACCATTTAGATGAAAAACATCATGTACCCCACATATATGCCCAACAAAATATAAAATTGCACTATCTTCAAGACATATACGATTTATTGCAAGATTAGATCAATCTCTAAGATGAAATTATGTCTATTAGCACAAGAATAGAATAGCAGATCTCAAATGATATATGAATCAAGATGATTCAAAATCAAAAGATTCTAATGAATTGGCTTTAGAATGAGAATCAATAGATTCAGGTAGGAGGATCCAACTATTATCTAGATAATCTTCAATGGAATCAGTATATGTCACACCCCAACCGACGGCGGAAACGTCGGGGCGGGACATGTAGACTGTTCATGAGCACAAGGTTGACTAAATTGTAATATATTAAACATCAATTTCATTTCAAATAACCCAAACACAACCAAATCCAAGAAAGAACATAATTGAAATACATAGAATTCTTTATTCAAATTAACTAAGTCCCAAGGCCTATGTGTAGCATATCTTGATCAAATCACACATTAGTTGTAACATCCCAAAAATAGTAATTTAGTAAACAATAACGCAATAGAGGCTTAATCGTCATAAAACAAAAGAAAAACGGATGAGCTTGGGCTCGGCTCCAACGGGCCGATGAAAGCCCAGGTATATAAGGGGCAAGGCAGCCCACTTCACCATTTCATCTTCATTTCATCATTCTAGAGAGAGAAAGGGGAGCTCGGGTCTAGAGAGAGAAAGTCAACGGATCGACACGAGATTGAAGGAGCATGTTACCGCTGAGCTCGTGAGTAAAACCTCCGAATCAGAAGTCCAATCCAGGTAACGATTCGACCTTAAACTGAGTTTTTCTTCGTTTTGGGATTTTTTGGGTTTTAGCTAAATAGGAGACGTTTTTATGGATGAAACTTGAAAATAAGCTTAGAACTAGCATCTAGAGTAAAAACCGCACCTTTTGATCAAAGAAAGTTGTAAGATTAGCATGATCGGATTAACATGCAAAATTTCGGACTTGTCCAGAAAACAGGTGCTGCGTACTTATCAAGTACACAGTAGGGACGTCCTGTGTACTTACCAAGTACGCAGGAGAAAGATCATGCGTACTTACTAAGTATGCAGGTACGCAGGAGAAAGGTCATGCGTACTTACCAAGTACGCAGGTACGCAGGAGAAAGATCATGCGTACTTACCAAGTACGCAGGAGAAAGATCATGCGTACTTGTCAAGTGCGCATGAACAAGGCCCTGCGCACTTACTAAGTGCGCAGGCAGCAGACCAGTAAGTAAAGTCAGTATGTTTAGAATGATTAAACTGTTAGAGTCGGGATTGGGTCTGATGCGTATTTAAACTACCTAATTCAGATCGTACGTGACGTTGTTGGACCTTTGATTAGGACAACCAAGACTAGCTTTTCAGGTGAGTTCTATGTGCCCCCTTCTATGTAATGTGCAAATCATTAGAACGGTTGCATACATAATGGTCGTGTGGGAAACGGATGCCCTAGGGCTGACGGACAAAAGAACGGACTACGACGATAGGACGGTTTAAGAGCGAACGGACAAAGGTGGCCGGACGGATTTAATGAAAGAACGGACGGTTTTCTAGAGCCGAACGGTTAATGAAATGGGCTACGACGGTAGTTCTCACTGCGATGTCTTTGTGACATTCGCGACAAGTGTGATGGGTTGATCTCCCTTAAGATTATGGCCAATAACTGTTCTCCCCCCCAAAAGTAAGTATGTATGTACATATGTATATACATAAAATGAATGTTATGTGAGAACAGTAAAGTAAAGAATATGTAAAAGCACGAATATTACGTATGTTATGTACACACATATATAAAATATTCATGATACGATAAGTATTATGTATGATTATCCTTAAACTAGAACTCACCAGCGTTAGCTGACTTTAAGTATACATTTCAGGTACAGAAAGGAAGGGTCGTGCGAAGGCGTGAAGGTTACCTAGCACAAGACTGACATCCCACTTTTATATATGTTAAGACAAATGTTATGTACTAAATTTTAAAGACTTCCGCTGTTATGTCATGTCATGTTACGTTATGTAATGATTGAATTCGAATGTTTTAAATTTAAGCTCAGTATTTATGACTATGTTTATGAGTAAATCCAACAAGTGAGGTTACCCGGGAATGGGGCCTTACAAGTTGGTATCAGAGCAATAGTTTGAGAGATTCAGACATTCCTAAATGTCTGGACTTAAGCTAATTATGGGACCAACGCACGGATGTCAGTCTGGGTAGCCAACGCCAACGCCAGCATGGTAAGTAAGTACTAAGGTTAATACACTTGGATAGGGATAGATACCATAACTTAGAACAAATAGATGTCAATGTCACAACCGATTTGAAGAGTTTTGAAGACGAAAACCAATGTAAATTTCTAATCACAAACCGGTCACTGTAATTAAAAATTTACCTTGTTCGTACTGTTCTAAGACTATGATCTGAGAGAATGACATTGATGTATTCCCTTTATGACCATCAGGAAACTAGGAACTATGGCTGGAGGAGGAAGAACTGGACGTCGAGGCGGTCGCACTGGCCGAGTGGGTAGACCTCCATTGAATTGAAGAAGTGAAGAGGAAGAGAGTGTGCACGCAGAACACACTGAGAGTGTGCACGAAACTAATGTGACCCCAACTGGGGACGACAATCAAGGGTCTCTACAGTTGGAACCCGATAGGGATGCTATTGCCCGCGAGGTTGTACTTACTCTGTAGAGCATATTGTCTGACCTACTATCTGAGGCACTAAAGAAAAGCAAAGAAGAGGATGAAGGAAACAATGAAGAGAAAATTTATGACAGTGATGGGGATGAAGTAAAAGTGGTATCAAGCAATCGTGGGTGTACTTACAAAGGTTTCAAAGATGAAGACCCACCCAAGTTTGATGGTAACAAGGATTCAGTGGCTACGCACGAATGGATTGAGAGGATGAATGCTGTAATCAACATCAACGAGTGTCGACCGGACCAGGCTGTTAAGTATGTTGCTCATTCTTTCACCAATGAGGCACTAAGTTGGTGGAGGAACATTCAGAGGACAAAGTCGCCAAACGCTCTTGCCAGAATGACATGGGAAGACCTGAAGAAGCTAATAATCCAAAAGTTCTGCCCCTAGAATGAAATTGATCGAGTTGAAAACGAATTCCTGAACTTCAAGGCTGGCAGCAAGACGCACCGCCAGTATACTTCTAGGTTCAATGAGCTAGCTCAACTGGTACCCCACCTGGTGGAGACAGAAGAACGAATGATTAAGTACTATGTTAAGGGGCTGCCACCGTGTTCATGTAAAAGCTAACCTACCCTCGACCTTCGAGTCGGTAGTGAATCTGAGCGGAATCATCTACGACGACTATGCCAATGAGGACCCGGCACCCGAGACACAAAAGAGGAAATGGGAGAACCCGCCTAGGAGCACTGGGAAAGGGAATGTAAACACTGAAGTTAAGAAGCCAAGAACAGAAGATAATGAAACCTATAAGAAGTGTGGGAAGCGACATCAAAGCGAATGCTTAGTTGGCACAACCATGTGTTATAAATGCGGGAGGCCGGGGCACTACTCCCGAGATTGCTTAAAGGACGTCAAGTGCCAAAGTTGTGGAAAGGTATGGGCACATGACTAGGGATTGTAGAAAAACCACAATCTGGTTCGGGAAAGGAAAAAGAAGCTGAAAAGGAACCGCCGAAGGCTAGGACTCGAGCCTATGCACTGACTGAGGAAGAAGCAAGAGGAAACCCTGATGTTGTGTCAGGTACGTTTCTAGTAAATGATGAAAATGCTGCTATTTTATTTGACTCTGGTGCTAGTAAAAGCTTCATATTAAATACATTTAGTCGTAAACTGGATTGCACTATCAACACCATAGTAAAGACCTTTAGCGTACAAACTGCCGTGGGTAAAAATTTGACAGTGTTTCAAGTAACAGAGAATTGTATCATAGAAATAGAGGGCCATAAGTTTCCTTCTAGATTGTTCCTTCTCACCTTAGGAGGATTCGATATAGTATTGGGTATGGATTGGTTAGCTGCCAACGAAGCTCAAATCATATGTAAACGTAAGAGGATACACCTCAAAGCTCGTAGCGGAAGTCCAATTACGGTTTATGGGGATTGGAATTGCACAATGCCAAACGTCATTTCGATGATCAAGGCCGAAAGTTACATGAGGCGCGGTTGCGAAGCTTATCTGGCATATGTTATTGACGATAGAATGAAAATGAATGCACTCAAGAATGTACCCGTGGTGTGCAACTTTCCGGAAGTATTCCCTGAGGATCTACCTAGGTTGCTACCCGATCGGGAAATAGAATTTCATATTGATTTACTGCCAGGAGCTGAGCCCGTTGCCAAAGCCCCCTACCGATTGGCTCCGTCAGAAATGAAAGAATTGATGTCTCAACTACAGGAATTAACAGAAAAAGGATTTATTAGACCGAGCATTTCACCATGGGGCGCTCCGGTACTATTTGTAAAGAAGAAAGACGGCAGCATGCGCATGTGCATTGACTACCGTGAACTGAACAAGAGGACAGTAAAGAACAAATACCCACTGCCTAGAATAGATGACCTTTTTGATCAACTGCAATGTGCGAGTTGGTTCTCAAAGATCGATCTTAGGTCGGGTTACCATCAGTTGAAAGTAAGAGAGGAAGACGTACCAAAGACCGCGTTTCGCACGCGTTATGGGCATTATGAGTTTCTCATGATGTCCTTCGGATTGACTAACGCACCAGCAGCATTCATGGATTTGATGAATAGAGTATGTCGACCAATGTTGGATCGATCAGTGATAGTTTTTATAGACGACATACTGGTATATTCGAAAAGCGAGGGTGATCACCACTGTCACATAAGAGAAGTTCTGGAGGTGCTAAAGCAGGAAAAGTTGTATGCAAAATTCTCCAAATGTGCATTCTGGCTTAGGGAAGTCCAATTCCTAGGTCATGTGATAAACCCAAACGGCATCATGGTAGATCCTGCAAAGATCGAGACAGTAAAGGAATGGAACATCCCAAAGACACCAACAGAGATACGAAGTTTTCTGGGATTGGCAGGCAATTATCGGAGATTCATTCAAGATTTCTCGAGGATAGCATCGCCACTAACTAAATTGACACGGAAGGAAGTAAAGTACGAATGGGGTCCAACCCAAAGCATCGCGTTTGAGGAACTTAAGACACGATTAACCCAAGCTCCAGTCTTGACACTACCTGAGGGAAGTGAAGACTTGGTAGTCTACTCTGACGCTTCGGGTCAAGGTTTAGGCTGTGTACTTATGCAACGAGGAAAGGTAATTGCTTACGCTTCGCGACAACTAAAGATTCACGAGGTTAACTACCCAACTCATGATCTGGAGTTAGCGGCAGTAGTTTTCGCATTAAAAATATGGAGGCACTATCTGTATGGAGTTAAATGCACCATCTACTCCGATCATAAAAGCTTGAAGTACTTTTTCGAGCAAAAGGAATTAAATATGAGGCAAAGGAGGTGGTTAGAATTATTAAAGGACTATGATTGTGAGATACTGTACCATCCAGGCAAGGCAAACGTAGTAGCTGACGCCTTAAGCAGAAAGGAGCAATCTGATCCTATCCGGATCAAGGCGTGTCAGCTGATTATAACGCCAGATTTGATGAATGAAATATCAAAAGCACAAGATGAAGCACTATTAGAAAGAAATATTAAACGAGAAAGAATAGTAGGACAACAAAGGAATTTGGATGCAAACGTATACGGTGTACGAACTAGGTTTGACCGGATGTGGATACCTAAGATTGCCGAGCTTAGAGCCAAAATACTCGAGGAGGCCCATAAGTCTCGCTATTCCATCCACCGCGGGACAAACAAAATGTATCAAGACTTGAAGAAAGAGTACTGGTGGCCTGGCATGAAGAATGATGTGACAGAGTACATGAGCAAGTGCTTGACGTGTTCACTAGTTAAGGCCGAGCACCAGAAACCATGCGGTAAAATGCAACCCTTACCAATACCGGAATGGAAGTGGGAGGAGATCACGATGGACTTCATTACCAAGCTACCACGAACAGCTAAAGGCAATGATACCATTTGGGTGATCGTCGATCGCTTGACGAAAAGTACTCACTTCTTGCCAATACGTGAGACTTCTTCGTCAGAAAGACTAGCAGAGGTATTTATCAAGGAAGTTGTGAGCAGACATGGTATGCCGCTGTCGATTGTGTCCGACAGGGATACTAGATTCACCTCAAGGTTTTGGAAGAAATTCAATGAAGCAATGGGCACTAGACTGAACATCAGCACCGCTTACCACTCCTAAACCGATGGACAATCGGAAAGGACTATTCAGACCTTGGAGGACATGCTCCAGGCCTGTATCATTGACTTCGGTGGGAGCTGGGACAGCCATCTACCATTGGCAGAATTTTCATATAACAACAGCTATCACTCGACTATTGGCTATCACTCGAAAGTGGATGATAGACTAAATTATGTGGAGGAACCAATAGCCATTATTGACCGAGCTGAGAAACAACTACGCAATAAGTCGATTCCTTTAGTCAAAATACAATGGAAGCACAGAAAAGGGGCAGAAGCTACATGGGAAAAAGAAGACGAGATGAGGGGACTATACCCTAAATTGTTTAACTTATAAATAGTTTCGAGGACGAAACCTCTTTAAGGAGGGTAGACTTGTAACATCCCAAAAATAGTAATTTAGTAAACAATAACGCAATAGAGGCTTAATCGTCATAAAACAAAAGTAAAACAGATGGGCTTGGGCTCGGCTCCAACGGGCCGATGAAAGCCCAGGTATATAAGGGGCAAGGCAGCCCACTTCACCATTTCATCTTCATTTCATCATTCTAGAGAGAGAAAGGGGAGCTCGGGTCTAGAGAGAGAAAGTCAACGGATCGACACGAGATTGAAGGAGCACGTTACCGCTGAGCTCGTGAGTAAAACCTCCGAATCAGAAGTCCAATCTAGGTAACGATTCGACCTTAAACTGAGTTTTTCTTCGTTTTGGGATTTTTAGGGTTTTAGCTAAATAGGAGACGTTTTTAAGGATGAAACTTGAAAATAAGCTTAGAACTAGCATCTAGAGTAAAAACCGCACCTTTTGATCAAAGAAAGTTGTAAGATTAGCATGATCAGATTAACATGCAAAATTTCAGACTTGTCCAGAAAATAGGTGCTGCGTACTTATCAAGTACGCAGTAGGGACGTCCTGTGTACTTACCAAGTACGCAGGAGAAAGATCATGCGTACTTACTAAGTACGCAGGTACGCAGGAGAAAGGTCATGCGTACTTACCAAGTACGCAGGAGAAAGATCATGCGTACTTACCAAGTACGCAGGAGAAAGATCATGTGTACTTGTCAAGTGCGTATGAACAAGGCCCTGCGCACTTAGTAAGTGCGCAGGAAGCAGACCATTAAGTAAAGTCAGTATGTTTAGAATGATTAAACCGTTAGAGTCGGGATTGGGTCTGATGCATATTTAAACTACCTAATTCAGATCGTACGTGACGTTGTTGGACCTTTGATTAGGACAACCAAGACTAGCTTTTCAGGTGAGTTCTATGTGCCCCCTTCTATGTCATGTGCAAATCATTTTAAACGTTTTGGGGCTGAAGTGTATACACTAAATGAATAAATGCATAAATGTCAATGTGATCATGCGTGGTATACAAATATGTATATATATAAATATACTTATATATGAAAATGAATTATGAACAAAGAATTAAACGTATGATTATGTAACATCCCAAAAATAATGAAACGAATAAATATAGCGAGACCGGTGATTTAGTCGGAATATTTAAACAAAAGGGAGCGGGCTTGGGCTCGGCTTCAATGGGCCGAGGGAAGCCCAGGTATATATATATAAGGCAAGGCAGCCCTCTTCCCTGCTCATTCCACACTCACGCAGCTTCTAGAGAGAGAAAGGAGAGCTCGGGTCTAGAGAGAGAAAGTCGACGGATCGTCACGAGATTGGAGGAGCACGTTACAGCTGAGCCCGTGAGCAAAGCCTCCGAATCAGAATATCAATCCAGGTAACGATTCGATCACATTATGAGTTTTTGTTCGTTTTGGGAAGTTTCGGGTTTCGGCTAAAAGATAACGATTTTGCGGATGAAACTTGAAAGTGAACTTAGGTATAGCATCTAGAATGAAAAACGAACGTTTTGATCAAAGAAAATTTAGATATCGACATGATCAGATTCGCATGCAGAACATTCGGATTTTTGGGAAGGCGATAAGTGCAGACCCATCAAAACTACTTAGTTTCGATATGTGCAGACCCATCGAAACTACTTAGTTTCGATATGTGCAGACCTATCGAAACTACCCAGTTTCGATATATGTAGGCCCAATCGAAACTACCATAGTTTCGATATGAGCCCCCGATCCGAAACTAAGATAATACATAAGTTACTTATCGAAACTACCTATCGAAACTACCTATCGAAACTACCTGTCGAAACTACTAATGTTCAAGCATAGTAATGTCTAGTGTCATCTAGGAGCACCACCTTATGTGTATGATTTTATTATACAGATCGTGAGTGACACTAGTGAAGCTCAGTAGCCAGCTTAGTGTATTACAGAAACTACTCATCAGGTGAGTTCTATGTGCCCCCTTTCTATGTTATGTGCAAACCTTATTAAATGTTTTAGGGCTGAAATGTATACACTAAATGAATAACAGTTATGAATGTCAATGTGATCATACGTGGTATACAAATATATATATATATATCTTTACACGAAATAGAATTATGAATAAAGAATGAAACGTATGATTTTTAAAGAATGAACGAAAGTATGACATAACGTGTAAAGAAGAAATCTTGCTTTATATCCATGTATATATTGCTTGCCAAGTATAAGAAAACGTTATGGACGCTTCGATGATAACGGCTACTTCGGTAGACGGACGACCACGTGACTATCGTACAACCGGGACAAGTGCGTTCCTTCATCAGCTAGGACGTACGAATGCCACAAGTGCGTTCCTTCATCAGCTAGGACGTACTAAAGTTATTAACGGACGATCTAAGAAAAATTGGCATCTTATAGTAGAACGGTTGTATAAATAATAGTCGCATGGGAAACGGATACCTTCGGGTAGACGAGCGAATTACGGCCTACGACGGTAGGACGGTTGTAAGTCATGACGGACGGACAAAGGTTGCCGGACGGTTGTAAGAATAAAATGACGGACGACACTTGTTGCCGGACGGTTGTAAGTATAGGTGGGCCATGACGATGGACCGCGGCGATTGTCTTTGTGACCTTCGTAACCAAAAGACGGGTTGATCACCCTTAAGGGTATTACCCATGAATGTAAAGAAAAGAAAAGAAAAGAAAAGGTGAATGTATATATATATGCAATCACAAAATACAGAAGAAAGAGAAGCAAAAGTTATGAAAATAAATGAGACCAATGACGTGAATATATATCTATATGTATTTGCGAAGAATGATAAATGAGAAGCAATTCAAGTCAATGTGTACTTATATAAACGTATATATATACTTATGCATACTTATAAAGAAAAGAATGTTTATACCTAATTGCATTAAACTAGAACTCACCAGCGTTAGCTGACTTTTAGTATACATTTCAGGTAAAGGAAGATGAGGTCGTGCGAAGTTGGTGGAGGTTACCCGGTACGAGACTGACATCCCTCTTTTGTTTTATATGTCTTTGAACAATGTTATGTTTTTAATTGTAAAGACTTCCGCTGTTATGATTATGTAAATGGATGACGAATGTTTTTAATATAAATTCAGTATTTTATGACTATGTTTATGAGTAAATCCAACAAGTGAGGTTACCCGGGAAAGGGGCCTTACAGATTACAAAGAATAAATGAAAGGACATAACGTAAATGAATGAAATCTTGCTTTATATTTTATATATTACATGTTATGAATGTATGTAAACGTTATGAACCCTTCTATAACAACGGCTACTTTGGTAGACGGACGACCACGTGACTATTTTGCAACCGGGACAAAAACGTTCCTTCGCAAGCTAGGACGTATATTAAGGCACTAATGGACGGTCGAAGCAATTGCCTTAACTAAAGTAGAACGGTTGCATACATAATGGTCGTGTGGGAAACGGATGCCCTAGGGCTGACGGACAAAAGAACGGACTACGACGGTAGGACGGTTTAAGAGCGGACGGACAAAGGTTGCCGGACGAATTTAATGAAAGAACGGACGGTTTTCTAGAGCCGAACGGTTAATGAAATGGGCTACGACGGTAGTTCTCACTGCGATGTCTTTGTGACATTCGCGACAAGTGTGATGGGTTGATCTCCCTTAAGATTATGGCCAATAACTGTTCTCCCCCCCAAAAGTAAGTATGTATGTACATATGTATATACATAAAATGAATGTTATGTGAGAACAGTAAAGTAAAGAATATGTAAAAGCACGAATATTACGTATGTTATGTACACATATATATAAAATATTCATGATAAGATAAGTATTATGTATGATTGTCCTTAAACTAGAACTCACCAGCGTTAGCTGACTTTAAGTATACACTTCATGTACAGAAAGGAAGGGTCGTGCGAAGGCGTGAAGGTTACCTGGCACAAGGCAGACATCCCACATTTATATATGTTAAGACAAATGTTATGTACTAAATTTTAAAGACTTCCGCTGTTATGTCATGTCATGTTACGTTATGTAATGATTGAATTCGAATGTTTTAAATTTAAGCTCAGTATTTATGACTATGTTTATGAGTAATCCAACAAGTGGGGTTACCCGGGAATGGGGCCTTACATTTGTACCTGAAACAAGAATAAAATAAGGTGAACTAAAAAGTTGGTGAGCATACACAGGTTTATACATAGATACTGTCTAGATGTAAATAATCAAATCCTTACATAACATGATAAAATAAGGCATTTATGGGGAGCAGCTATTGTGTAACCAAAGTACAATCAAACCTTTGTAACTAGCATGCAAATTGTGTTGTCGGTAACAATCACCCCAATCTGGGTGGGTTTGTCAGACTCAATAGATCTATCATTGTTAACCGTCGGCTTGAATAGTTAATGATTGCACATAAATTGCACATAAACAGTTAACACACCTAGCACTCAAACATAAAGCTCAAATTTTGTATACATGAATGTAAAGAGGATTTGTGTTTGTGTAGTTTGTGTAAATGTAAACAATTGTGTGTATAGAGTTCATGTTTCACCCCAAAAAGTGTAAAAGAGTAAAAGGCGCTATGTAATACTCACCTGATTCAAAGGTGTAGCTAACACGCGAGGTTAGATAGCAAAGTGATCCTTGCAACACACCACGTTAACCTAGTGTGTAATATATATTGAATTAAAAGTATGCAAGTCTATGTCAAACTCTAGGATTGGATTGGATGCGTGTACAAAAAGTAGTGTTGTAGTATGTATAGGAGTATAGGAAATTGTGGTTTGTACTTAAAAGGTGTTGTATAAAACGAAAGATTTGGAATGAATAGTTTTAGAATATTTTAATTAGGGTTTGTGTAAGGCCCCTAAACCGGGTGACCTCACTTGTTGGATTTACTCATAAACATGTCATAAATACTGAACTTAAATTAAAAACATTCATCATTCAATTACAAATCATTCGTCGTTCAATTACATAACATAACAGCGGAAGTCTTAACACATATATTAAAGTGGGATGTCAGTCTTGTGTCGGGTAACCTTCACGCCCTCGCACGACCCTTTCCTTTGTTACCTGAAATGTATACTAAAAGTCAGCTAACACTGGTGAGTTCTAGTTTAAAGACAATCATACATAAAATTTATCTTATCATGAATATAATGTATATATGTATATTCGTACTTTTAAATATTCTTTACTTTGCTGTTCTCACATAACATTCATTGAGGGTATATACATACATACTTCCTTTGAGAGAACACATATTGGCCATAATCTTAAGGGTGATCAACCCGTCATACTTGTCGCGAATGTCACGAAGACATCGCAGTCAGAGCTACCGTCGTCGCCCGTTTCATTACCGTCCGGCTCTAGAAAACCGTCCGTCATATCATTAAATCCGTCCGGCAACCTTTGTCCGTCCGCTCTTTACCGTCCTACCGTCGTAGTCCGTCATTTTTATCCGTCTGCCCTAGGGCATCCGTTTCCCACATGACCATTATGTATGCAACCGTTCTACATTAGTTAAGGCTTGCTTCGACCGTCCATTAATACCTTTTCATACGTCCTAGCTTGCGAAGGAACGTTTTTGTCCCGGTTGCAAAATAATCACGTGGTCGTCCGTCTACCGAAGTAGCCGTTGTCATAGAAGGGTTTATAACGTTTACATTCATTCATAACATGCAATATATATGTAATATAAAGCAAGATTTCATTCTTTTACGTTATGCCCTTCTTTCGTTCATTCTTTATAGTCATACGCTTCATTCTTTATTCATAATTCACTTTCATATATATAAGTATTTATATATATATATATATACGTATGATCACATTGACATTTATAACATTTATTCATTTAGTGTATACACTTCAGCCCCAAAACATTTATAAATCTTTTGCACATAACATAGAAGGGGGCACATAGAACTCACCTGATGAGTAGTTTCTGTAATACACTAAGCTGGCTACTGAGCTTCACTAATGTCGCTCACGATCTGTATAATAAAGTCATACACATAAGGTGGTGCTCCTAGATGACACTAGACATTACTATGCTTGAACCTAGTAGTTTCGATTGATTAGCTTATATCGAAACTTGGTAGTTTCGATAGGTAGTTTTGATAGGTAACTTATGTATTATCTTAGCTTCGGATCGGGGGCTCATATCGAAACTATGGTAGTTTCGATTGGGTCTGCATATATCGAAACTGGGTAGTTTCGATAGGTCTGCACATATCGAAACTAAGTAGTTTCGATGGACCTGCACATATCGAAACTAAGTAGTTTCGATGGGTCTGCACTTATCGCCTTCCCCAAAAATCCGAATGTTCTGCATGCGAATCTGATCATGTCGATATCTAAATTTTCTTTGATCAAAACGTTCGTTTTTCATTCTAGATGCTATACCTAAGTTCACTTTCAAGTTTCATCCTCAAAATCGTTATCTTTTTAGCCAAAACCCGAAAACTCCCAAAACGAACAAAAACTCATAATGTGATCGAATCGTTACCTGGATTGGGTTTCTGATTAAGAGGATATGATTACGAGAACAACAACAACGTTCTCCTGAATTCTCGAGTTGATCCGTCACTTTCTCTCTCTAGACCCGAGCTCTCCTTTCTCTCTCTAAAAGCTGCGTGAGTTGGGGAAATGAGCAGGGAAGAGGGCTGCCTTGCCTCTTATGTGCATGGGCTCCCTCGGCCCATTGAAGCCGGGCCCAGGCCCGCTCCCTTTTTGTTTAAATATTCCAACTAAATCACCGGTCTCGCTATATTTATTCGTTTTATTATTTTTGGGATGTTACGCCCAATTTCCCCCCAACAAACCGGGGTTCTGCATTTTCTCCCATATAACATTTCAAATGGCGGCATGCCAATAGTCGTGTGATAGCTGTTGTTATATGAAAATTCTGCCAATGGTAGATGGCTATCCCAACTCCCACCGAAGTCGATGATACAGGCCCGGAGCATGTCCTCCAAGGTCTGAATGGTCCTTTCAGACTGGCCATCGGTTTGAGGGTGGTAAGCGGTGCTGATGTTCAGTCTTGAGCCCATCGCTTCGTTGAATTTCTTCCAAAATCTAGATGTGAATCTAGTATCCCTGTCGGACACAATTGACAGCGGCATACCATGTCTACTCACAATTTCCTTGATAAATACTTCTGCTAGCTTTTCAGACGAAGAAGTCTCACGTATTGGCAAGAAGTGAGCACTTTTCGTCAAGCGGTCGACGATCACCCAAATGGTGTCATTGCCTTTAGCTGTTCGCGGTAGCTTGGTAATGAAGTCCATTGTGATCTCCTCCCATTTCCATTCTGGTATTGGTAAAGGTTGCATTTTACCGCTTGGTTTCTGGTGCTCGGCCTTAACTAGTGAACATGTTAGACACTTGTTCACGTATTCGGTCACATCATTCTTCATGCCAGGCCACTAGTACTCTTTCTTCAAGTCTTGATACATTTTGTTTGTCCCGGGGTGGATAGAATAACGAGACTTATGGGCCTCATCAAGTATTTTGGCTCTAAGCTCGCCAATCTTAGGTATCCAGATCCGGCCAAACCTAGTTCGTACTCCGTATGCATTTGTATCTAAGTTCCCTTGTTGTCCTACTATCCTTTCCCGTTTCACATTTCTTTCTAACAGTGCTTCATCTTGTGCCTTTGTTATTTCACCCATCAAATCTGGCGTTATGATCAGCTGACACGCTTTGATCCGGATAGGTGCCGATTCTTCCTTTCTACTTAAAGCGTCAGCCACTACGTTTGCCTTGCCTGGATGGTACAATATCTCACAGTCATAGTCTTTCAGTAGCTCTAACCACCTTCTTTGCCTCATGTTTAGTTCCTTTTGTTCGAAAAAGTATTTCAAGCTTTTGTGATCGGAGTAGATGGTGCATTTAACTCCATACAGGTAGTGCCTCCATATTTTTAACGTGAAAACTACTGCTGCTAATTCTAGATCGTGTGTTGGGTAGTTAACCTCGTGAATCTTTAGTTGTCGTGAAGCATAAGCAATTACCTTTCCTCGTTGCATAAGTACGCAACCTAAACGCTGCCCCGAAGCGTCAGAGTAGACTACCAAGTCTTCATTTCCCTCAGGTAGAGTCAAGACTGGAGCTTGGGTTAATCGTGTCTTGAGTTCTTCAAACGCGTTGTTTTGAGTCTGACCCCATTCATACTTTTCTTCCTTCCGAGTCAGTTTAGTCAGTGGTGAGGCTATTCTTGAGAAGTCTTGAATAAACCTTCGATAGTAGCCTGCCAATCCTAGAAATCTTCGTATTTCTGTTTGTGTCTTTGGGATGTTCCATTCCTTTCGATCTTTGCAGGATCCACCATGATGCCGTTTGGGTTTATCACATGACCTAGGAATAGGACTTCCCTAAGCCAAAACGCGCATTTGGAGAATTTTGCGTACAACTTTTCCTTCTTTAGCACCTCCAGAACTTCTCTTAGGTGACAGTGATGATCACCCTCGCTTTTCGAATATACCAGTATGTCGTCTATAAAAACTATCACTGATCGATCCAACATTGGTCGACATACTCTATTCATCAAATCCATGAACGCTGCTGGAGCGTTAGTCAATCCGAAGGACATCACGAGGAATTCATAATGTCCATAACGCGTGCGAAACGCGGTCTTTGGTACGTCTTCTTCCCTTACTTTTAACTGATGGTAACCCGACCTAAGATCGATCTTTGAGAACCAACTCGAACCTTGCAGTTGATAAAAAAGGTCGTCTATTCTAGGCAATGGGTATTTGTTCTTTACTGTCCTCTTGTTCAATTCGCGGTAGTCAATGCACATACGCATGCTGTCGTCCTTCTTCTTTACAAAAAGTACCGGAGCGCCCCATGGTGAGATGCTCGGTCTAATAAATCCTTTTTCGGTTAGTTCCTCTAGTTGAGACATCAATTCTTTCATTTCTGACGGAGCCAATCGGTAGGGGGCTTTGGCAACGGGCTCAGCTCCTGGCAGTAAGTCAATCTAAAATTCTATTTCCCGATCGAGTGGCAACCCAGGTAGATCCTCAGGGAATACTTCCGGAAAGTTGCACACCACGGGTACATTCTTGAGTTCTTTCGTTTTCATTCTATCATCAATAACATATGCCAGATAAGCTTCGCAACCGCGCCTCATGTAACTTTCGGCCTTGATCATCGAGATGACGTTTGGCATCGTGCAATTCCAATCCCCATAAACCGTAATTGGACTGCCGCTAGGAGCTTTTAGGTGTATTCTCTTACGTTTACATATGATTTGAGCTTCGTTGGCAGCTAACCAATCCATACCCAATACTATATCAAATCCTCCTAAGGTGAGAAGGAATAATCTAGATGGAAACTTATGTCCCTCTATTTCTATGATGCAATCCTCTGTTACTTGAAATACTGCCGAATTTTTACCCATGGCAGTTTGTACGCTAAAGGCCTTTATTATGGTGTTGATAGTGCAATCCAGTTTATGACAAAATGTATTTGATATGAAGCTTTTACTAGCATCAGAATCGAATAAAATAGCAGCACGTTCATCATTAACTAGAAACGTACCTGACACGACATCAGGGTTTCCCCTTGCTTCTTCATCAGTTAAGGCATAGGCCCGAGTCCTTGCCTTTTGTTGTTCCTGTTCCTTCTCCTTTCCCGAACCAGATTGGCCGGCCTTCCTGCAGTTCTTTGTCAGATGCCCAAACAATCCACATACTTGGCATTTGGCGTCCTTCCAACAATCTCGGGAGTAGTGCCCCGGCCTCCCGCACTTATAACACACGGTGGTGCCGATTCGACACTCGCCACTATGTTGCTTTCCACATTTCTTGCACGTTTCATATCCGTCCAACCTCGGTTTCTTAATTTCAGTTGTTTCATTCCCTTTTCCGGTGCCCCTAGACGGATTCTCCCATTTTCTCTTTTGTGTTACAGGTGCCGGGTCCTCGTTGGCATAATCGTCGTAAACGATTCCAGACAGGTTGACTACCGACTCGAAGGTCGAGGGTAGGTTGGCTTTTACGTGGACACGGACCCTTTGCGGCAGACCCTTGACATAGTATTTGATCATACGTTCTTCGGTTTCCACCAAGTGTGGTACCAGTTGGGCCAGCTCGTTGAACCTTGAAGTATATTGGCGATGAGTCTTGTCGCCAGCTTTGAAGTTTAGGAACTCGTTCTCCACATGATCAATCTCATTCTGTGGGCAGAACTTTTGGATTACGAGCTTTTTCAAGTCTTCCCATGTCATTCTGGCAAGAGCATGTGGTGACTTTGTTCTTTGAATATTTCTCCACCAACCTAGTGCTTCATTGGTGAAAGAATGAGCAACATATTTAACCGCCTGGTCTGGTCGGCACTCGCTGATGTTGATTACAGCGTTCATTCTCTCAATCCATTCCAAAGTAGCCACCGAATCCTTGCTACCATCAAACTTGGGTGGGTCTCCATCTTTGAAACCTTTATAAGTGCACCCTTTAGTGCTTGACCCCACTTTTATCTCATCCCCGTCGCTGTCATATACTTTTTCTTCGTGGTTCCTTCATCCTCCTCTTTACTTTTCTTTATTGCCTCGGATAGTAGATCAGGCAATACCTTCTTCAAAGTGAGCACAACTTCACGGGCAATAGCATCCCTGACTTCAGGTTCCAACTGTATAGGCCCTGGACTGTCGTCCCTAATTAGGGTCACTTCTGTTTCGTGCACACTTTCGGTGTGCTCTGCGTGCACACTCTCTTCTTCTTCAAATCTTGGGTTCAACGGAGGTCTACCTCGTCGGCCAGTGCGACCGCCTCGAGGTCCTGTTCTTCCTCCACCAGCCATAGTTCTTAATTTCCTGATAGTTAAAAAGGGAATACATCAATGTCATTTCTTCAGATCATAGTTTGGAACGGTACGAGCAAGGTAAATTCTTAATTACAGTGACCGGTTTGTGATTACTAATTTACATTGCTTTTCGGGTTCGAAACTCTTCAAATCAGTCGTGGCATTAACATCTATTTGTTCTAAGTTAAGGTATCTATTCCTATGCTAGAGCATTAACTTTATGACTTACCATGCTAGCGTTGGCGTTGGTTACCCATACTGACATCCGTGCATTGGTCCCATAATCAGTTTGAGTCTAGACATTTAGGGATGTCTAAATCTCTCAAACTATTGCTCTGATACCAACTTGTAAGGCCCCTAAACCGGGTGACCTCACTTGTTGGATTTACTCATAAACATAGTCATAAATACTGAACTTAAATTAAAAACATTCATCATTCAATTACAAATCATTCGTCGTTCAATTACATAACATAACAGCGGAAGTCTTAACACATATATTAAAGTGGGATGTCAGTCTTGTGTCGGGTAACCTTCACGCCCTCGCACGACCCTTTCCTTTGTTACCTGAAATGTATACTAAAAGTCAGCTAACGCTGGTGAGTTCTAGTTTAAAGACAATCATACATAAAATTTATCTTATCATGAATATAATGTATATATGTATATTCGTACTTTTAAATATTCTTTACTTTGCTGTTCTCACATAACATTCATTGAGGGTATATACATATGTACATACATACTTCCTTTGAGAGAACACATATTGGCCATAATCTTAAGGGTGATCAACCCGCCATACTTGTCGCGAATGTCACGAAGACATCGCAGTCAGAGCTACCGTCGTTGCCCGTTTCATTACCGTCCGGCTCTAGAAAACCGTCCGTCATATCATTAAATCCGTCCGGCAACCTTTGTCCGTCCGCTCTTTACCGTCCTACCGTCGTAGTCCGTCATTTTTATCCGTCTGCCCTAGGGCATCCGTTTCCCACGTGACCATTATGTATGCAACCGTTCTACATTAGTTAAGGCTTGCTTCGACCGTCCATTAATACCTTTTCATACGTCCTAGATTGCGAAGGAACGTTTTTGTCCCGGTTGCAAAATAATCACGTGGTCTTCCGTCTACCAGGATTTCATTCATAACGTTTACATAGAAGGGTTTATAACGTTTACATTCATTCATAACATGCAATATATATGTAATATAAAGCAAGATTTCATTCTTTTACGTTATGCCCTTCTTTCGTTCATTCTTTATAGTCATACGCTTCATTCTTTATTCATAATTCACTTTCATATATATAAGTATTTATATATATATATATATATACGTATGATCACATTGACATTTATAACATTTATTCATTTAGTGTATACACTTCAGCCCCAAAACATTTATAAATCTTTTGCACATAACATAGAAGGGGGCACATAGAACTCACCTGATGAGTAGTTTCTGTAATACACTAAGCTGGCTACTGAGCTTCACTAATGTCGCTCACGATCTGTATAATAAAGTCATACACATAAGGTGGTGCTCCTAGATGACACTAGACATTACTATGCTTGAACCTAGTAGTTTCGATTGATTAGCTTATATCGAAACTTGGTAGTTTCGATAGGTAGTTTCGATATGTAGTTTTGATAGGTAACTTATGTATTATCTTAGCTTCGGATCGGGGGCTCATATCGAAACTATGGTAGTTTCGATTGGGTCTGCATATATCGAAACTGGGTAGTTTCGATAGGTCTGCACATATCGAAACTAAGTAGTTTCGATGGACCTGCACATATCGAAACTAAGTAGTTTCGATGGGTCTGCACTTATCGCCTTCCCCAAAAATCCGAATGTTCTGCATGCGAATCTGATCATGTCGATATCTAAATTTTCTTTGATCAAAACGTTCGTTTTTCATTCTAGATGCTATACCTAAGTTCACTTTCAAGTTTCATCCGCAAAATCGTTATCTTTTTAGCCAAAACCCGAAAACTCCCAAAACGAACAAAAACTCA
Source organism: Smallanthus sonchifolius (assembly GCA_023525975.1). Taxonomy (NCBI): domain Eukaryota; kingdom Viridiplantae; phylum Streptophyta; class Magnoliopsida; order Asterales; family Asteraceae; genus Smallanthus; species Smallanthus sonchifolius. Next base: position 23,821,557 of record CM042046.1, on the reverse strand, counting down.
AAATGTGATCGAATCGTTACCTGGATTGGATTTCTGATTCAGAGGATATGATTACGAGAACAACAACAATGTTCTCCTGAATTCCCGAGTTGATCCGTCACTTTCTCTCTCTAGACCCGAGCTCTCCTTTCTCTCTCTCAAAGTTGCGTGAGTTGGGGAAATGAGCAGGGAAGAGGGCTGCCTTGCCTCTTATGTGCATGGGCTTCCCTCGGCCCATTGAAGCCGGGCCCAGGCCCGCTCCCTTTTTGTTTAAATATTCCAACTAAATCACCGGTCTCGCTATATTTATTCGTTTTATTATTTTTGGGATGTTACAGTTTGGTTTTGAAAAACTAAATAACTTAAATAATTATTATTTATTTAGTTATAAAAATAATGTAGATATTAGTATAACCCAAATAAACAATTTTTGTTTAAATATAAATTAAATAAATAATTATTACTTTATTTATTTATTTATAAAGGTATGTAATTTATTTAAATATAATTAAATTCTATGCATGATTTACAAAATGTAATTTATATTTAAATATAATCAAATTCTTTGTTTGCTTTTTATAAATGTAATAAATAATAATTTGATTTATTTATTTATTTGCCATTTAAATTGAAAATGATAATTAATTGTATTTAATTAAAAATTATTATTATTTAATTACGTAAAAATGATAATTATTTATTATTACTTTGTATAAAAAGTTTATAAAAATTGTTACCAAATTTTATAAATAGTTTACTGAAATAAATACATAATTTAAATTGAGTATTTAATAAATAATTTTATAAAAACAGAGATTTTTATGCAAAAATGGTAAAACTGGTTTCATTTTGTTCTAATAATTGTAAAGTTTATAAAAATAATTTTTTTTATAATTTTTGGAGCCTTAAAAACGGTTTTAAAAAAAGATTGGGCACTGCCCGGGTCGAACCCGGGTCTGTCCGGTGAAAGTATCAAGCACCAACCGCTGGACCAAGGAAGTATCCCTGTCATAGAGTCGGTGCGAATTTGAATTAAAAAAAGTGAAATGGAGGTGCAATGCCTTGACATGGAGACCGGATTCAGTACATGAAATGGATTTAAAAAAAAGTGTCGGGTTAAGGGTTTCGAACTCACAACCGAACGTGTATGTGTCGAGTGGTTTAACCGGTGGGTCTGGGCGAATGCCTTGACAAATCACGGGTGTGAAAAATAGGAAAACCCTTACAAACCCAAGCCCCTTCGTCCCCTATGTGTATCCCGGAACCCTAACCACTTAGATTGACCCGACTCAGTCAACGATCGAACTCGGAGTTATAGGGCTTTCATTCCTAGGATCTAAACGAAACTATAGATAGACGAATTACCTGTAATGATTGCGTATAGAGAACGATCGACAGAATTTTCAGGCTCGGTGCTCCTTGATCTTGACAGCGTTTCAGAGGTGCAATGTTGGTTACGAGAGAGGTTAGGATGTTCATAAAAGGGTTGGCGCATATGAGGGAGTAACTTAAACACCTTAATTTCACCTAAAAAGTTTGATTCGATCCGGATTAGATGGGATAACAGTCAACATGAATTACGTGTGAATTAAACCGAGTGTCGATGAATTGGGTCTCGATTCAGGTCTGTATACATGCGAGGTTAATTAAGGCATGATTTACGGGTCTTAATTCTTGTTTAATTCCTTGAATTTAAATTGGTTGGGTTTAGTTTGACTCTAGAAGTCAAACACGGTTGAAATTGGTATTTGACTGCTGGATCCGTCGAATTGATACGTTAATTAGGTTGGGAAACTGGTCGAGATTTTTGAAGCAAGTCCATTGTACTCGGGTTTGAACGGTCTAAGTGGTGAATCGCAAAGGTTTGGATATGTTGACATTTTAAGAGTCAAAATTGGTCAAAGTTGTTTGAATGAAAAAAAAATCAAATGAAAAGGGTTCACTTTCAAGAGAATTCAAATGTTAAATGTTCAAACGAATCCGGAGGGTTCAAATGTACTAAATGGGGTTAAATCAAGTTTGAATGGATTTAAAAAGATATACATAGAATTTATTTTATAAAATTTGTAAAACCTAAACATTATTTGTCAAATTCTTAATATTTATAAGTTTAAATTTTTAATATTTTTTTTAACTTTTAAAGTATATATATATATGTATAAATTTCCATACATGTGATATGTATATATATATATAAAATAGGAAAAGAACATATGTACTTGAAAGGTTAAAATTATTGAGTTTATACTTGCTATATTGTGTTTGAAACACACACGAAGTTGAAATAGAGTCATTAATATATAAATTGAAATAAAAATGTTACCAGAAAACCAAGGATGTTACAGTATCCCCACATTGAGGGAATTTCGTCCCAAAATTTAACTAGTGGAGACTACTGAGACAGGAAAGAGGTGAGGGTTTTGGACTCACAATGAGTTATGATGGTTGGTTTAAGGAGCGTAACTGATGACAAGACACAGGTTTTGATACTCGTGGTTAGATATGAATGATGGTGTTAAGTTTGGGTTTTAAAAATGAAATCAAGGAGAAAACTGTCGAATAAAATTTTGGATTCTAAGGATGAAATGCATTACTTGGAATGAAATTGATGGGAATTTAATGATCATAGTTTATTTAAAATGTAGTCTAATATGCTCAGGATTTGTCAATGGATAAGAGATTACACAAACATTGGTCTAGGTTAAACTTCACGTGACATGAACACTGCTACTTCTGATAATATGATAGAACACTTATATATAGGAAGTACCATCGGCGTATCCACCATGCCCTTGTCATATCACATCAGTTTCGTTGTTACATATCAGGTTAAGTTTTAGGTCACAACACACGACAAAATTTACTATGTTTTCCATGTGCTGATTTTTATAATTCCGTGTGCACCCGTATGTAAGGCCCCAAACCCGGGAGGCCTCACTCGTTGGATTTACTCATTCACAAACAGTTCTTAAACATGAGTATCAAATAATGCAGCGGAATCATTCATTCAACATAACTAAAAACTTGTTCATACATGCGGAAGCGTACATTGTCAATTACATAAACTTAACATAAACAACTCATAACGGGATGCCAGTCTTCATGATCGACCGGGTAACTCTTCTCGCTTGCCAAGCATCACCGTCCATCGTCCATACCTGCCTTAACCTGAATGTGCATACTAAAAAGGTCAGCTACGCTGGTGAGTTCTAGCATTTCATAAAAACTTTAACATCAACATTTGCCAAAAACGTATCATTCATTTAGTAAAAACCTTTCACAAAAGCAGGTAATAATTTAACATCTTTAAAAAAAAGTTTCGTACCCATATCATCATCAACATCATAATCATAAACACCGTTAAACGGATCGTTCATTAAAACTTTTAACATTCATTTAAGTCATACATTATTATCTAAATCTGTGTTACCCTTCGTTCCGTCATTTAGTATGGTATTGCCCCTAAGGCTTAACTGCACGAAGACCGACAATACCATACATTCCGTCAATTCCCTTATGGTATTGCCCCTAAGGCTTAACTGCACGAAGACCGACAATACCATACATTCCGTCAATTCCCTTTTGGTATTGCCCCCAAGGCTAACTGCGCGAGGACCGACAATACCCATTCAGTTGCCCTTATGGCTCTTATGTCCATAAACCGACAACTTCCATCGACGGTTATGACTCTCAGCCATAACATCGTCGGATCATAATTTAACCTTATATGGGGTCACGTTAACCCCTGAGTAACCGTCGTTACTCCCTTTTATCAGTTGTACAACATCATAACCATTGGCATGCCACAAAGACATGCCCCTGTTGTTCTTGTGGCAACTATGGCTCGCTGTCCATAATCTACCACAAGGCTGGGAATCTCATTCCCAGACTTCATTCGTCAATTCCATTCATTCGACAGATTAGATTTGTAATGACTTCTTTAAAACCTTTACCTCTTTCTCTTCTCATTAAACATTTCCTCAATTAAACCGTTCATAAAGCATTCGTAACCCTTTTTGGCAAAAACATTTCAAAACCTTTCCTTTCGTAAACATCGTTTCAACATTTCAAAACCTTTCCTTTCGTTAAACATCATTTCTTTAAACATCATTTCGTTAAACATCATTTCGTTAATCATTTCGTAAGTATGCACACCAGCCCAAAAACATTAACAAAACATTTAAAAGAGGGCTCTAGAACTCACCTTATAAGCTAGTCTCGGTTGTCCTAAACAAAGGTCTAACAACGTCACTTCCGATCTGAATTGATTAATTAAATACACATCAGACCTAAATCCCGACTCTAACGGTTTACTCGTTCTGTTACAGGTGAATACACTGACTTCACTTACTGATGCAGACCTATCGAAACTACTTAGTTTCGACAGGTGCAGGCCCATCGAAACTTCTAGTTTCGATACCTGCAGGCCCCTCGAAACTTCTAGTTTCGACACCTGCAGGCCGCTCGAAACTTCTAGTTTCGACACCTGCAGGCCGCTCGAAACTCTAGTTTCGATACCTGCAGAACTCAGCTATCTTCCCCGTGAAAAACCCTAACTTTCGCAATGCAGGTCCGACCTGGTCAAGATCCGGACTTTTTACATTCAAAACGTGTATTTTCCCTTCGTGATTCCAGATTTATAACCCTTTCCTCATTTGGTTTATAAAAACCCGTCATTTTCCCGAAAATACCCGAAAACCCAAAAACGAACAAAAACTCGGATTTGGTTCGGGTGTTACCTGATTTCGAGATTCTGATCCGGAGGTTTTGCTCACGAGCTCAGTAGCAACAAGCTCCTTCAATCTCGGGTCGATCCGCCAACTTTCTCTCTCTACGGTTTCTCTCTCTAGATTCTTGCAAATGAGAGAAATGGTGTGTGTGTTGGCTATTTAAAGGGAGGAAACCCCCCCTTCCTTCAAGTTTGCCGGCCCAACCGGCCCGGCCCGTTACGCCTCGTTCTTTTATCCCGTTCGTCCCGGTTCAACCCGTTATTTAAAATCCTCATTTATTTTGGGATGTTACAAGTCTATCCCCCTTACAATAGGTTTCGTCCCCGAAACCTATCATAAGTCAAACAGTTGAGGGTACGACTCCTTCATTTCCGTCTCCGTTTCCCATGTAGCTTCCGATCCCTTCCGGTGCTTCCACTGGACTTTAACCAACTGGATAACTTTGTTACGTAAACGTTTCTCTTTCCTGTCTAGGATGGCCACAGGTTCTTCGATGTAGTTAAGGCTGTTGTCGACCTCGATGTCCGTAAGTGGTACGTGAGCCGATTCATCCGCCAAACACTTTCGCAAGTGTGATACATGGAAGGTAGGATGAATCCCACTTAACTCATCAGGCAATTCCAACCGATATGCAACTTCACCAACCCGTGCCATAATCCTGAATGGTCCGATAAACCTCGGACTTAACTTTCCTCTCTTTCTGAATCGTATGATTCCCTTCCAAGGCGACACTTTCAACATTACTCTATCCCCAACATTAAACTCAATAGGCCTTCGTCGTTTATCCGCATAGGATTTCTGACGATCTTGGGCGGCCTTCATGCGTGCTTTGATCTGATCAAACCTTTCCGATGTTTCTTTAACGACTTCGAGACTTCCCAATTCCTTCTGTCCAATCTCACCCCAACAAACCGGGGTCCTGCATCTTCTCCCATACAACATTTCATAAGGCGGCATACCTATCGTCGTGTGATAACTGTTGTTGTAGGAGAATTCAGCTAACGGCAGATGGCTGTCCCAACTGCCACCGAAGTCGATAATACAAGCACGAAGCATATCCTCCAATGTCTGAATGGTCCTTTCGGACTGACCATCCGTTTGCGGGTGGAATGCTGTGCTGATATTAAGCCTCGTGCCCATCGCCTCGTGAAATCTTTTCCAGAACTTCGATGTGAATCGTGTGTCCCGGTCAGATACGATCGTCTATGGCATCCCATGCCGTGCTATTATTTCATTAATAAACACTTCCGCTAACCTTTCCGACGAGAACGTCTCGCGAATAGGTAGGAAATGAGCACTCTTCGTTAAACGGTCCACAATTACCCAAATGGTGTCATGACCTTTAGCTGTGCGAGGTAGCTTAGTTATGAAGTCCATGGTAATGTGTTCCCACTTCCATTCCGGTATATCAAGTGGTTGAATCTTTCCATACGGTTTCTGGTGCTCGGCCTTTACTTGCGAGCAAGTCAAGCACTTGCTTACATACTTCGTCACGTCACATTTCATTCCAGGCCACCAGTATTCCCTCCTCAGATCTTGGTACATTTTATTGGTACCGGGATGGATAGAGTAACGAGACTTATGAGCCTCATCCAAGATTTTGGTCCTAAGCTCGCCACCCATAGGTATCCATATCCGCCCAAAACGTGTCCTAACACCAATGGTGTTATATTCCAACTTGTCCTGTTGGCCAACCATCCTTTCCTTCTTTATGTTTTCCTCTTTAAGTGCCTCATCTTGAGCCTTTTCAATTTCTCTCATCACATCTGAAGTTACCACCAACTGGCAAGCCTTCACTCTAATAGGAGTAGGCACATCCTTTCGGCTTAGAGCGTCAGCCACCACGTTTGCCTTTCCAGGGTGGTATATGATTTCACAGTCATAATCTTTCAGAAGTTCCAACCATCGTCTCTGCCTCATATTAAGCTCTCTTTGTTCGAAGAAGTATTTCAAACTTTTGTGGTCGGAGTAAATAGTAAACTTCACCCCATAGAGGTAGTGCCTCCATATTTTCAATGCAAATACGACAGCAGTAAGTTCCAAATCATGAGTCGGATAATTGACTTCGTGAACTTTCAACTGCCGCGACGTATATGCAATCACTCTCCCGTTGACAGATCCTTGTGTAGTCTTGACTATACCTCTCTCGTTCTTGATAGACGTTATCTTATTCAGCATCGTACATCCCTAGTCGGTCTTTCACATCTAACCGTTAGGGTTCTTATATCGTCATTCTATGTGAAATGTCTTATCAAACTCGGAGTCGTCCACAGAAGACTCCTTGGCCATAATTTCAACTCCTCGTTCAGGTTATCCACCTTTCCATCTAGACGGTTCCTATCGATCGTCTCTCAACTATTTGGATCATTGTGTATACCTCATAAGCTGTCCATGGTGCATTCGTCCTTGAAGGACCATACCATGTCGTTCTCGAATGAATCATAATATCCCGTTCCTGAATGATTCCTACTATCAAGTTTCCTAAGGTACCGTACCATCTCATTCCCGAAGGAACCACATCGTCTCGTTCCCTAAGGAACCATATGCTTCATTCCAGAAGGAACCTTATCGCTTCGTTCCCGTAGGAACCGTATCGCTTCGTTCCCGTAGGAACCGTATCGCTTCGTCCCCGTAGGAACCGTATCGCTTCATTCCCGTTGGAACCGTATCGGGTATCCCCCAAACATATGAGGTATCCCTTATCACACTCAACTTGTCGGGAAGGTATTCATTCAGATGGCACACTAGTCACTCGAACTTTTCATTCATATCTTCATACACAATCTCCTTCTAGTCTTTCTTTCAAACGTACTTGTCAGGTTTTACGTTTCACATCGTTGGTTCATTGAACACCCTTATTCCTACATATCACTGGATGGTCTTAGGGATTGGCATCCCATCTGACTGACAATATATATTCTCTAGCTACTCGTTTCCGTTAGCCTTTTCTGCATGCATTTCTTCTAAAGTCTCATTCGTTGGTCTTACTATGGATAGATGACACGTACGGTGACACTTGTACTTTCATTTCCTTTCTAGTTTCAGTGGGTCCCTCAACGGCTTTCCAATTCTAGTAACACTCGCAGCTATTGATTAGACTTAGACATAGTAGAGCGTTCTCTGAGTCGCCTTGAATTTCTTCTTAGTGTCCATGCCTTGCTTCACATTGTTAGTCAAAACTTGTCCTTCACATTCATTCTAGACAAACAATCCTTGGGTCGGATCTGGTTTGGTTTGGTTTGGTTTAGTCTGCACGCCCTAATTAACATCGCGGTTTCCGTCTCTTGTTGTTGTTGGTATATCTATTTTCTCATTTCAGCAGATACCCTTATTAGTTGTCTTGGACTGTCTTCTACATGGAAAGATGCACTTTGTGCATTCGTGCACTCATATATTCTTTGGACATACACTAGTGTGGTTATTTCTTTCATGCTCATGCATACTTCAACAGTAGACCGATTCTTATTCATCAGAACGTGTTTGCGCTAAGCGTAGCCCATCCTAGCTCCTTGGCATCCTTCATACGTATGCTCGTCTGACTTAGGTAAACCGAAGTTTCATTCCTCCTCATCTTGTCTGTGGCTCGTACTTGCTGACATCATTCACCGTTGTAAGGTACACCATCTTTGACATCATTACCATTACTAATGATGTTCATCAATCTCCTTAATCGTTACTCGTGTGACTAACATCTCGTAGTCGTGGTTGAGTAATTGGATCAACTCTGATACGTAAGCATTAATCAATACCATAAGATTCACCATCATGCACGTGCACCTGTAAATTCACAATTTCGCGGATCCAAACGAAATTACCAATTTACCTTACTCGAGCATTCTAGTTCCTCTTATAACACTTTCTAATACTCGCGTCCCTTCAAAGTTGAGATTTTGTCCCGGCATTCTCATCGACACCTCTTACCACTTTCGCTCTAAGTCAACACAACGGAGGACATTTCGCATCACACTCGTACGGTCTCATGCACACTACCTTCCGGTTCCGCAAGAACTCTTGCCTTTTCACTATAAACTTGGTGGGCGGGAATCCTACCGTGTCATCCGGTACGACCCTCACCACGCCTTCCGCCTATTCTTCCCTCCATTTCGTTCTTAAAAGACAAGGAATCTAATGTCATCACGCTAGTTAACAAATAAAATTCAATAAGTACTGTAAGATGTTAATATACACTGGCCATCTGTAATTAACCATTACACTACCTTTCGATTTCTATTTGACCACCTTTGTGATTCCATCAGAACACAAGTCCTTTCCTAACTCTTCCTAAGGCATACTACATACACATACTCTACTTTTCATACCTGATGCTGTGGCTCGAGTTACCCGTACTGGCATCCGCTTTCGGTCCCATTCAAAGTTTAAGTTCAGACATTAGGGGTGTCCGAATCTCTCAAACTATTGCTCTGATACCAACTTGTGAGGCCCCAAACCCGGGAGGCCTCACTCGTTGGATTTACTCATTCACAAACAGTTCTTAAACATGAGTATCAAATAATGCAGCGGAATCATTCATTCAACATAACTAAAAACTTGTTCATACATGCGGAAGCGTACATTGTCAATTACATAAACTTAACATAAACAACTCATAACGGGATGCCAGTCTTCATGATCGACCGGGTAACTCTTCTCGCTTGCCAAGCATCACCGTCCATCGTCCATACCTGCCTTAACCTGAATGTGCATACTAAAAAGGTCAGCTACGCTGGTGAGTTCTAGCATTTCATAAAAACTTTAACATCAACATTTGCCAAAAACGTATCATTCATTTAGTAAAAACCTTTCACAAAAGCAGGTAATAATTTAACATCTTTAAAAAAAAGTTTCGTACCCATATCATCATCAACATCATAATCATAAACACCGTTAAACGGATCGTTCATTAAAACTTTTAACATTCATTTAAGTCATACATTATTATCTAAATCTGTGTTACCCTTCGTTCCGTCATTTAGTATGGTATTGCCCCTAAGGCTTAACTGCACGAAGACCGACAATACCATACATTCCGTCAATTCCCTTATGGTATTGCCCCTAAGGCTTAACTGCACGAAGACCGACAATACCATACATTCCGTCAATTCCCTTTTGGTATTGCCCCCAAGGCTAACTGCGCGAGGACCGACAATACCCATTCAGTTGCCCTTATGGCTCTTATGTCCATAAACCGACAACTTCCATCGACGGTTATGACTCTCAGCCATAACATCGTCGGATCATAATTTAACCTTATATGGGGTCACGTTAACCCCTGAGTAACCGTCGTTACTCCCTTTTATCAGTTGTACAACATCATAACCATTGGCATGCCACAAAGACATGCCCCTGTTGTTCTTGTGGCAACTATGGCTCGCTGTCCATAATCTACCACAAGGCTGGGAATCTCATTCCCAGACTTCATTCGTCAATTCCATTCATTCGACAGATTAGATTTGTAATGACTTCTTTAAAACCTTTACCTCTTTCTCTTCTCATTAAACATTTCCTCAATTAAACCGTTCATAAAGCATTCGTAACCCTTTTTGGCAAAAACATTTCAAAACCTTTCCTTTCGTAAACATCGTTTCAACATTTCAAAACCTTTCCTTTCGTTAAACATCATTTCTTTAAACATCATTTCGTTAAACATCATTTCGTTAATCATTTCGTAAGTATGCACACCAGCCCAAAAACATTAACAAAACATTTAAAAGAGGGCTCTAGAACTCACCTTATAAGCTAGTCTCGGTTGTCCTAAACAAAGGTCTAACAACGTCACTTCCGATCTGAATTGATTAATTAAATACACATCAGACCTAAATCCCGACTCTAACGGTTTACTCGTTCTGTTACAGGTGAATACACTGACTTCACTTACTGATGCAGACCTATCGAAACTACTTAGTTTCGACAGGTGCAGGCCCATCGAAACTTCTAGTTTCGATACCTGCAGGCCCCTCGAAACTTCTAGTTTCGACACCTGCAGGCCGCTCGAAACTTCTAGTTTCGACACCTGCAGGCCGCTCGAAACTCTAGTTTCGATACCTGCAGAACTCAGCTATCTTCCCCGTGAAAAACCCTAACTTTCGCAATGCAGGTCCGACCTGGTCAAGATCCGGACTTTTTACATTCAAAACGTGTATTTTCCCTTCGTGATTCCAGATTTATAACCCTTTCCTCATTTGGTTTATAAAAACCCGTCATTTTCCCGAAAATACCCGAAAACCCAAAAACGAACAAAAACTCGGATTTGGTTCGGGTGTTACCTGATTTCGAGATTCTGATCCGGAGGTTTTGCTCACGAGCTCAGTAGCAACAAGCTCCTTCAATCTCGGGTCGATCCGCCAACTTTCTCTCTCTACGGTTTCTCTCTCTAGATTCTTGCAAATGAGAGAAATGGTGTGTGTGTTGGCTATTTAAAGGGAGGAAACCCCCCCTTCCTTCAAGTTTGCCGGCCCAACCGGCCCGGCCCGTTACGCCTCGTTCTTTTATCCCGTTCGTCCCGGTTCAACCCGTTATTTAAAATCCTCATTTATTTTGGGATGTTACACCGTAATTACTCAAATCATCGCATGGTCCGTATAGATCATTCCATTGTGTGCGGGTCAAGAGGGGCACAATTTCACTCCGTTCATGTCTATTGTTTTCACATAAAAGTTGTTAAAAAGTAACTAAGTCCTCAGGTAGGCAGGTCAGTTAGCAACTAAGGAGTAATAAGGTAGTATAACTTAGAATTTCTTAGTTTACTCGTGTTTGAACAAGAATACGTCAAATGCCGAGTAGCTTCAATGAGTTATGGTTTTCAACTTTGGTGAACCAAGCTTATAACCATGCCTTGTGTATAATGAAATCAATTAATTGCAACAATTGTAAGCAATTTAGTTTCGTGTATAATGTAACATCCAAGTTTTATGTATGATCTAGTGTCATGTAGCTTGTAATCAAATAGGTTTCATGTGTAACGTGAACAATTTAGCATCATGTATTTTGTAAATCAATAAGCTCTCATGTGTAATGTAAACAACATAGTATCATGTGTATTGTAAGAAATGAATTTCATGTATGGTGTTAACAACTTAGCATCATGTATTTTGTAAATCAATAAGCTCTCATGTGTAATGTAAACAACATAGTGTCATGTGTATTGTAGGAAATGAAGTTCATGTATGGTGTTGGCAACTTAACATCATGTATTTTGTAGCTCAATAAGTTTCATGTTCAATGTAGTCAATCTAGTATTTAGTACCACGCAAACAATTGTTATGTATCATGTATATTGCAAATAAACTGGTTTCATGTGTTATGTGATCAATCTAGTAAATTGTGATTTTGCAACTAAACTAGTTTCATGTATTATGTGATCGTAATGTGTATCTTGTGAACGTGCATACGTAAGTTATTGAATTTTGTGTGACATATACTAAAGAGTTTTGCATGTGATCAGGTGTTGCGGAGCAGCGTGTTGGTTTATGTTCGTGTAGGATGTGGTAGTTAGGTTCTAGCTCTTTAAATCTCGTTAAGGTTTGTAGGGATGGTTAATCGTTTACGCGAAATGGGTCGTCTCTTGAAGTGGTAAGTGAGAGATAGCGGGAATGTTCTGAAAACATTCAGGGAAATGTGTTTACAAATACTGATCTTTGTTTGAAAATAGAAAGTGGTAAATTGTTCTTGGTTGTAGATATATAAAGTAGTGAAACCATTGAGTTACCTAATTTAAATAAATAGACAGTTTAAAGGAAAAACTTTTTAAATTTTCAATTATTATAAGGAGAATATTTTTAAGAGAAATTATTGGCCAATCAAGTAGTTGTACATTAATTTAGCCAGGTTTTAGAAACAATTACATTAATGAGGAAAATCATACTTATTTATCAATTTGAAATGATGTTTCTATAAAACAGGTTGTATTGAGTTTTCTCACAAGATGAAAGTGTTTATAGAAAATTCATATTTCTGATACTATCTAAAAGTTTGATAAACGTTTTGTTTGAACAAAATAACGAGGTTGTTTAAATCAAATATTAGGATGATTTGTTTACGATGAAGATTGTCGGTAGTGTACTAAATCGTATTGAATGAAGGAGGTGATACTTGAGAAATTTTGATGAAAACATGATGGGTATAATTCACACTCAACGGGTCAAATCAATGAATAGAAATTTAGGAGTTGGAATATATAAAATTGATTAAATGCTGAAATGTTAAACATTACTCAAAACATAGGGAAGTGGTTCTCAAACTGAAAATTTAAAGACAATAAATAATGGAAAAATAATTTTGTTAACGTCTCTTGTAGCTTTCCACTAGAAGGAGAATAATTCCCAAGACGAGTACCGCTATGGTCACTCGGGTAGCCGATCTGGCTTCAGCTTTAGCTGTCTTCGTGTGATGCTCCAGTATTTCTGTTTCGAGGATGGAGATTAACTCCTTTTGGTACCCTAATTGGTTTGCTAGGCTATCCATTATTTTTCCTTGCAAGTCGTGCATTACCCCCTGCTCCATCCTTTGCCTCTCAAATTCTGAGGTCCTTACATATTGGTGAATGTCATTGGTGGAATTCCCATAACACTAGTGGGTGCCGTGGTATGCCTTACCCAAGGGTTAGGATGGTACGGGTCGGGCATTAGATATGGGTCTCTTAGTGGGGGTGGTAACTGATTGTGGAGATGGGGTGTCTGATACGGGTTCCTGGGTGCGGGTGATCCAGATGTTCAAAGTCTTGGGCCGGTGTTCCTAATCCAATCTGCCCTTACATCAAATCTTGGTCTAGCAGCTGGGGGGTTGGTGATCGATACACGGGTGTCCCGATGTCTTCTTCCCAATCAGACTCTTCTCCGGGATGGTATACCAGGGAGGAAGGAGAGTAGAAGTCCATGTCTAGTAGGAAACAATGAAAAGGTTGTAAGTGATAATAAAATGTTGAGTTATAGGAGTTCTCATAGTTTTAGAGTTTGACTAGTCATAACACCGAGTCTTCACAATAGTATTTTAGAAATACACTTGACCTATAAGCAATGCATCCCTGAGGAGAATTCCCAGGAAAGAGGGGTGGGTCACTAAGACACACTTAAGTACCCTGTCTTTCCTTAGCCAGAATCCCTCATGGGCCTGCACGCTCTTCCAGCCATCATGTATTAATAACACTATTGTTGGGCTCATGGTCATGATGAGAATTGTTGTGGACTGGGCTTTGAGGCCCGAAAGTGAGGCTTATATTATGTAGTAGGCTTCTTCTTCTTGGAGGGTAAGTGGATTCTTAGTTTATTATTAATGGGCATTAGGCCCAATTAAGCCCAATAGTCTAGCTTTTGATCACAAGAGATGGTGATATTTTGTGTGTGAGATTAAGGGTGCATGAAGAACTAAGTGTGTATGGGTGTGTGTGGAAAACTTAGGATAGCACTTTAAATAAATCAAATAGGTAGCAATGAATAGGATACCAAAGTTGGCAGATAATGTGACACATAGACTATTAAGTACTGTATCATATGATGTAATTATTTAGTATAACATGTAAAAAAAATTTCACATAAGAAATAATCATATAGCATGTAGTAGCATGGTATAGTATGGGTGTCCTAAGGTTATAGTCTAGGTCAAGAGTATCTAATAACCTAATTCCCTATAACCAAGGCTCTGATACCAATCGGTCACACCCCAACCGATGGCGAAACGTCGGGGCGGGACATGTAGACTGTTCATGAGCACAGGGTTGACTAAATTGTAATATATTAAACATCAATTTCATTTCAAATAACCCAAACACAACCAAGTCCAAGAAAGAACATAATTGAAATACATAGAATTCTTTATTCAAATTAACTAAGTCCCAAGGCCTATGTGTAGCATATCTTGATCAAATCACACATTAGTACTTGAAACATGAATAAAATAAGGTGAACTAAAAAGTTGGTGAGCATACACAGGTTTATACATAGATACTGTCTAGATGTAAATAATCAAATCCTTACATAACATGATAAAATAAGGCATTTATGGGGAGCAGCTATTGTGTAACCAAAGTACAATCAAACCTTTGTAACTAGCATGCAAATTGTGTTGTCGGTAACAATCACCCCAATCTGGGTGGGTTTGTCAGACTCAATAGATCTATCATTGTTAACCGTCGGCTTGAATAGTTAATGATTGCACATAAATTGCACATAAACAGTTAACGCACCTAGCACTCAAACATAAATCTCAAATTTTGTATACATGAATGTAAAGTGGATTTGTGTTTGTGTAGTTTGTGTAAATGTAAGCAATTGTGTGTATAGAGTTCATGTTTCACCCCAAAAAGTGTAAAAGAGTAAAAGACGCTATGTAATACTCACCTGATTCAAAGGTGTAGCTAACACGCGAGGTTAGATAGCAAAGTGATCCTTGCAACACACCACGTTAACCTAGTGTGTAATATATATTGAATTAAAAGTATGTACACAAGTCTATGTCAAACTCTAGGATTGGATTGGATGCGTGTACAAAAAGTAGTGTTGTAGTATGTATAGGAGTATAGGAAATTGTGTTTTGTACTTAAAAGGTGTTGTGAAAAACTAAATAACTTAAATAATTATTATTTATTTAGTTATAAAAATAATGTAGGTATTAGGTTTAGTTAAGTATAACCCAAATAAATAATTTTTGTTTAAATATAAATTAAATAAATAATTATTACTTTATTTATTTATTTAAATATAATTAAATTCTATGCATGATTTACAAAATGTAATTTATATTTAAATATAATCAAATTCTATGTATGCTTTTTATAAATGTAATAAATAATAATATGATTTATTTATTTATTTGCCATTTAAATTGAAAATGATAATTAATTGTATTTAATTAAAAATTATTATTATTTAATTAAGTGAAAATGATAATTAATTATTATTACTTTGTATAAAGTGTTTATAAAAATTGTCACCAAATTTTATAAATAGTTTACTCAAATAAATACATAATTTAAATTGAGTGTTTAATAAATAATTTTATAAAAATAGAGATTTTTATGCAAAAATTGTAAATCTGGTTTCATTTTGTTCTAATAATTGTAAAGTTTATAAAAATAATTTTTTTATAATTTTTGGAGCCTTAAAAACGGTTTTAAAAAAAAGATTGGGCACTGCCCGGGTCGAACCCGGGTCTGTCCGGTGAAAGTATCAAGCACCAACCGCTGGACCAGGGAAGTATCCCTGTCATAGAGTCGGTCCGAATTTGAATTAACGTGTCTTTGTATGGAGACCGGATTCAGTACTTGAAATGGATTTAAAAAAAAGTGTCGGGTTATGGGTTTCGAACCCGCAACCGAACGTGTATGTGTCGAGTGGTTTAACCGGTGGGTCTGGGCGAATGCCTTGACAAATCACGGGTGTGAAAAATAGGAAAACCCTTACAAACCCAAGCCCATTCGTCCCCAATGTGTATCCCAGAACCCTAGCCACCCAGATTGACCCGACTCAGTCAACGACCGAACTCGGAGTTATAGGGCTTTCATTCCTAGGATCTAAATGAAACCATAGATAGACGAATTACCTGTAATGATTGCGTATAGAGGACGATCGACAGAATTTTCAGGCTCGGTGCTCCTTGATCTTGACAGCGTTTCAGAGGTGCAATGTTGGTTACGAGAAAGGTTAGGATGTTCGTAAAAGGGTTGGCGCATATGAGTGAGTAACTTAAACACCTTAATTTCACCTAAAAAGTTTGATTCGATCCGGATTAGATGGGGATAACAGTCAACATGAATTACGCTTGAATTAAACCGAGTGTCGATGAATTGGGTCTCGAATCAGGTCTGTATACATGCGAGGTTAATTAAGGCATGATTTACGGGTCTTAATTCTTGTTTAATTCCTTGAATTTAAATTGGTTGGGTTTAGTTTGACTCTAGAAGTCAAACACGGTTGAAATTGGTATTTGACTGCTGGATCCGCCGAATTGATACGTTAATTAGGTTGGGAAACTGATCGAGATTTTCGAAGCAAGTCCATTGTACTCGGGTTTGAACGGTCTAAGTGGTGAATTGCAAAGGTTTGGATATGTTGACTTTTTAATAGTCAAAATTGGTCAAAGTTGTTTAAATGAAAAAAAAAATCAAATGAAAAGGGTTCAGTTTCAAGAGAATTCAAATGTTAAATGTTCAAACGAATCCGGAGGGTTCAAATGTACTAAATGGGGTTTAAATCAAGTTTGAATGGATTTAAAAAGATATACATAGAATTTATTTTATAAAATTTGTAAAACCTAAACATTATTTGTCAAATTCTTAATATTTATAAGTTTAAATTTTTAATATTTTTTTTAACTTTTAAAGTGTATATATATATATATATATGTATAAATTTCCATACATGTGATATGTATATATATATAATAGGAAAAGAACATATACTTGAAAGGTTAAATTTTTTTGAGTTTATACATGCTATATTGTGTTCGAAACACACACGAAGTTGAAATAGAGTCATTAATATATAAATTGAAATAAAAATGTTACCAGAAAACCAAGGATGTTACAGTATAGATGATGTATCTAAATGATCCAAGGGTGAATATATGTTCCAACAGATGTTGTTAGAAAACATATCTTAGTTCAGCAACACATTGCATGTTTTTCGGGGCATGAGCAGTGAAGTGAACTGAAAGAGTTTGTGCTAAAGATATAATCCAATATTGGTCTCTTAAAATTCTTAAAACCATATATTCTTTATCTGATGATGATATTTTACACACACACTCAGGCATATAATGGATTCAAATCACAGATGTAATCATATCATATTTAATTTTCACACTACTATTAGTTCAAATAACGCTTCTAGTCTATTGACAATTCAAGTTTCAAACTCATATTCAAATTAAAATAGATTATCAAGAGTAGAGCATTTATAACACTATCATTTCTTATTTATGCAGACTTTGAAATTTAGATTAAATCAATATACTTTAAACTATCATATATCAACATATCAAAGGTCTACTATGGTCATGTGTGATGAACTATTCACTGATGTACTATCATTTCTTCTCTAATCTTCAAATGATGTCAATTTTATATTTTTCATTTTGTTTTGAATTTTTATAAATAACAATTTTTTACTGAAATTTAAAATGCAGAAATATAAAACCTGGTACGATCATACCGATCATTTTTAAACAAAATCTCCCATGAAAAAATGTTTTTGAAAAACATTTATTCGGGATTGATCATACCGATCATTTTGATCATAAATTCAAACCTGGTACGATCAAATGCCTTGGTAAAGAGATCAGCAAAATTATCATCTGTATGTACCTTCACCAGCTTAATCAACTTTTTACCTACACAATCATGAATAAAATGATATCTAATTTCAATGTGCTTCGTTTTACTATGCTTAACAGGATTATTTGTGATAGACATTGTAGCAGTATTATCAATAAACATGGGAGTTCCTGTAAAATTCAAACCGTAGTCTCTTAATTGCTATTGGATCCACAAGATTTGAGAACAACAACATGCTGCAGCAATGTATTCTGCTTCACATGTTGAAATGGAGACAGTAGTTTGCTTTTTGCACTGCCAGGAAACCAGACGATTACCCAAGAACTGGCAACCACCTGTTGTAGATTTCCTGTCCAAACAACAACCACAAAAATCAGAATCAGTATATGCATTGAATTCAAAGTTAGAACCATGTGGAAACCATAGTCCTAATCTTTGTTTTCCTTTCAAATAACGAAAGATTCTCTTTACTGCGATCAAATGAGACTCCTTTGGTTTTGCTTAGAATCTGGAACCAATACACAGGGCAAACATTATATCTGGCCTTGAAGCGGTTAAGTACATGAGAGATCCAATCATTTCCCGGTAGAGTCAGCAATCAGTATCTTTTCCATCTGGGTCAGAATTCAACTTATGATTGACCGAAATTGGAGTATTGTATGGGGTACAGTCCTCCATCTTGAACCGGCTCAAGATGTCTTTGACATACTTGGACTTATGAATAAAGAAACCATCTTCCTTCTGATTAACTTGAAGTCCTAGGAAGAATGATAACTCTCCCATAGCGGACATTTCAAACTTCGATTTCATAACACTCTCAAACTCTTTGCACAACCCTTCATTTGTAGAGCCAAAAATAATATCATCTACATATATCTGAACCAGTAGGTATTCTCCCCCTGCTTTCTTTATGAATAAGGTCGAGTCAATTTGACCACGCACAAAGACATTGTCTATAAGATGTTTAGAAAACGTTTCGTACCATGCTCGGGGAGCTTGATGTAAACCATAGAGAGCCTTATCAAGCTTGAATACTCGAGACGGATGAACTGGATCTTCAAACTCCGGCGGCTGACACATATAAACCTCTTCCTTGACCTTTCCATATAAGAAAGCACTCTTCACATCTAATTGAAACACATTAAACCCTTTGTATGAAGCAAAAGCAAGAAACAACCGTATAGCTTCAAGCCTAGAAACATGAGCATAAACCTCGGTGTAATCAATTCCCTATTGTTGATTGAAACCCTGTACGACTAATCTTGCCTTATATCTCACCACAACACCACAATCGTCTTTCTTGCATTTAAACACCCACTTAGTACCAATTGGATACACACCCTTTGGAAGATCTACAAGATTCCAGACTTTGAGTTTATCAAACTGAGCAAGCTCTTCCTGCATTGCTTCTATCCAATTGTTATAACGCAAAGCCATTTCGACATTCTTTGGTTCGACCTGAGAAATAAAACATGAATGTGAGCAAACATCAAGAACACCAGTATCCTTAATACATGTATACAAGCAAGTGTTTTCAATTATAGAACACGTCTGCACTCCATCTCTCAAATTCCCAATTATATTTGTCACCGGATGATCTTTGAGTTCTTTGATTGATGCAACTTCAGGAACCGGCAACACATCAACTTGAGTCGTTTTAGATTGAGAAGATAAGTCCTGATTAACTGGGATCTCCGAGTCTAGATTTGTAGGAATCATCCCCCTGAGCTTGTGTCGAAGTAAAAGGTTCATCAACAAATAATGGATCAGCAGAAGAATCTTGAAAAACAACATCTTCTTCCGCACTATCAGAATCTTGTGGTCCCGAGCAAGAAGCAACATTAGGATCTGGAGCAGATGTAAATGGAACAGGTGAATGTTGAATCACAGTTGGTATAAAACCACCATTATGTGCATCCTGACAAGACTCATATAACACAGCAGCCTCTTCAGGAGAAATATCAGAAGGTAAATGAAAAGACTTGAATAAGTTGTCATAATCAAAAGCCTAGTATAGTCCAATCGCCATTAGAGGTAAAGAACGATTCGAACAGTCAATATGAAACCATTCCTCAACCTGGCGAGTCTCTTTGTTATAAACCCTTTTGGTAGTTGAATTTGCAACATACCCCAGAAATATCCCTTCAATAGCCTTAGCACTGAACTTGGTTGGGACATCTCTAACCTTCAACAAGGTACATGGATTGCCAAAAGGTAGTAAATACTCCAGATTTGGCTTCCGGATATTAAGCAACTCATAGCATGTCTTGTTGTGTCGCTTCACGGTCAAAACGTTGTTCAAAACTTGACATGCAGTTTTCACAGCCTCAGCCCAAAAAGTAACTTCAAGCTTAGAATCTGCAGGCATCGTACATGCCGTTTCAACCAAAGTTCTATTCTTTCGTTCAGCAATTCCGTTTTGTTGAGGTACATATGGCGCACTGTATTCATGATGAATTCCTTTTTGTAGACAGAATAAACCCATCTTGCTATTCTTGAACTCACTGCCATTGTCACTCCTAATTCTTCTAACTTTCTGTTTGCATAAGTTCTTTAAACCCAGGATTAAGAATTGCACCATCTCTGTGGTTTCAGCTTTAGAAGCAAGGAACTTAACCGTTTGAATGGAGAAACATTTGAATGGATTATGTGGCTACGTTTGAATGGATTGAGAGGATGAACGCCGTAATCGACATCAGTGAGTGTCGACCTGACCAGGCCGTTAAGTATGTTGCTTATTCTTTCACCAATGAAGCACTAAGCTGGTGTAGAAACATTCAGAGAACAAAGTCGCCAAACGCTCTTTCCAGAATGACATGGGAAGACTGAAGAAGCTGATAGTCCAAAAGTTTTATCCCCAGAACAAAATTGATCGGGTGGAAAATGAATTCCTAAACTTCAAGGTTGGCAGCAAGACGCACCGGCAATATACTTCTAGGTTCAACGAGCTAGCCCAACTGGTACCCCACCTGGTAGAGACTGAAGAGCGACTGATCAAGTACTATGTGAAGGGCCTACCTTAAAGGGTCTATGTTCACGTGAAAGCTAATCTACCCTTGACCTTTGAGTCGGTAGTCAATCTGTCTGGAATCATCTATGACGATTATGATAACGAGAACACAGTTCCCGAAGCTCCGAAGCGGAAATGGGAGAACTCATTCAAAGGAAATGGAAAGGGAAACTACATCGCTGAGGTGAAGAAGCCTATGGCAGAAGAGTATGAAGTTTGTAAGAAATGCTCAAAGAAACACCAAGGCGAATGTCTAGTTGGGTCAACCATGTGTTATAAGTGCGAAAGGCTGGGGCATTACTCCCGAGATTGCTTAAAGGATGTCAAGTGCCAAAGTTGTGGAAAATATGGACACCTGACTAGGGATTGTAGAAGAACCAGACAATCTGGTTCGGGAAAGGAGAAGGAAGCTGAAAAGGAACAGTCGAAGGCTAGGACTCGAGCCTACGCCCTGACTGAGGAGGAAGCAAGAGGAAACCTTGATGTTGTGTCAGGTACGTTTCTAGTTAATGATGAACATGCTGATATTTTATTTGACTCTAGTTCTAGTAAAAGTTTTATATCAAATGCGTTTAGTCGTAAACTAGATTGCACTATCAACACCATAGTAAGGGCCTTTAGCGTACAAACTGCCGTTGGTAAAAATTCGGCAGTATTCCAAGTAACAGAGGATTGCATCATAGAAATAGAGGGCCATAAGTTTCCTTCTAGATTATTCCTTCTCACTTTAGGAGGATTCGATATAGTATTAGGTATGGATTGGCTAGATGCTAACGAAGCTCAAATCATATGTAAACGTAAAAGGATACACCTCAAAGCTCCTAGCGGCAGTCCAATTATGGTTTACGGGGATTGGAATTGCATGATGCCGAACGTCATCTCGATGATCAAGGCCGAAAGTTACTTGAGGCGCAGTTGCGAAGCTTATCTGGCGTACGTTATTGACGATAGAATGAAAACGAAGGAACTCAAGAATGTACCCGTGGTGTGCAACTTTCCGTAAGTGTTCCCTGGGGATCTACCTGGGTTGCCACCCAATCGGGAAATAGAATTTCAGATTGACTTACTGCCAGGAGATGAGCCCGTTGCCAAAGCCCCCTACCGATTGGCTCCATCAGAAATGAAAGAATTGATGTCTCAACTAGAGTAATTAACAAAAAAAGGATTTATCAGACCGAGCATTTCACCATGGGGCGCACCGGTACTATTTGTAAAGAAGAAGGACGGCAGCATGCGCATGTGCATTGACTACCGCGAACTTAACAAGAGGACAGTAAAGAACAAATACCCACTGCCTAGAATAGACGACCTTTTTGATCAACTAGAAGGTGCGAGTTGGTTCTCAAAGATCGATCTTTGGTCGGGTTACCATCAGTTGAAAGTAAGAGAAGAAGATGTACCAAAGACCGTGTTTCGCACGTGTTATGGGCATTATGAGTTTCTCGTGATGTCCTTCGGATTAACCAATGCACCGACAACGTTCATGGATTTGATGAATATAGTATGTCGACCAATGTTGGATCGATCAATGATAGTTTTTATAGACGACATTCTAATTTATTCAAAAAACGAGGGTGATCACCATTGTTACCTAAGAGTGGTTTTGGAGGTGCTAAAGCAGGAAAAGTTGTACGCAAAATTCTCCAAATGTGCGTTCTAGATTAGGGAAGTCCAATTCCTAGGTCATGTGAAAAACCTAAATGGCATCATGGTAGACCCTTCAAAGATTGAGGCAGTAAAGGAATGGAACGTCCCGAAGACACCAACAGAGATACGAAGTTTTCTGGGATTAGCAGGCTACTATCGGATGTTCATTCAAGATTTCAGGTAAAGAAAGGAAGGGTCGTGCGAAGGCGTGATAGTTACCCGGCATGCGACTGACATCCCACTTTCATATATGCTAAGACAATGTTATGTTTTTAATTGATAAGACTTCCGCTGTTATGTTGTGTCATGTTATGTTATGTTATGTTTTCGAATGATGTTACTTTCGCTACTCCTGAATGCTTTTAATTTAAATTCAGTATTTATGACTATGTTTATGAGTGAATCCAATAAGTGAGGTTAATCGGGAAAGGGGCCTTACAAGTTGGTATCAGAGCAATAGTTTGAGAGATTCAGACATCCCTAAATGTCTGGACTCAAGCTGATTATGGGACCAATGCACGGATGTCAGTATGGGTAGCCAACGCCAACGCCAGCACGGTAAGTAAGTACTAAAGTTAATGCACTTGGATAAGAATAGATACCTTAACTTAGAACAAATAGATGTCAATGTCACAACCAATTTGAAGAGTTTTGAACCTGATCAATGTAAATTAGTAATCATAAACCGATCACTGTAATTAAAAATTTACCTTGCTTGTACTGTTCTAAAACTATGATCTGAAGGAATGACATTGATGTATTCCCTTTATAACTATCAGGAAACTAGAAACTATGGCTGGTGGAGGAAGGACCGGACGTCGAGGCGGTCGCACTGGCCGAGTCGGTATACCTCCATTGAATCAAAGACGTGAAGAGGAAGAGAGTGTGCACGCAGAACACACTGAGAGTGTCCACGAAACTAATGTGACCCCAACTGGGGACGGTAATCAAGGGTCTCTACAGTTGGAACCCGAGGTAAGGGATGCTATTTTCCGTGAGGTTGTACTCACTCTGAAGAACGTATTGCCTGACCTACTATCTGAGGAACTAAATAAAAGCAAACATGAAGACGAAGGAAACCATGAAGAGAAAGTATATGACAGTGATGGGGATGAAGTAAGGGTGGGACCAAACACTCGAGGGTGTACTTACAAAGGTTTCAAGGACGGTGACCCACCAAGGTTTGATGGGAACAAAGATTCTGTAGCTACGTTTGAATGGATTGAGAGGATGAATGTCGTAATCGACATCAGTGACTGTCGACCTGACCAGGCTGTTAAGTATGTTGCTCATTCTTTCACCAATGAAGCACTAAGTTGGTGGAGAAACATCCAGAGAACAAAGTCACCAAACGCTTTTGCCATAATGACATGGGAAGACCTGAAGAAGCTGATAATCGAAAAGTTTTATCCCTAGAACGAAATTGATCGGGTGGAAAATGAATTCCTAAACTTCAAGGCTGGCAGCAAGACGCACCGCCAGTATACTTCTAGGTTCAACGAGCTAGTCTAACTGGTACCCCACCTGGTAGAGACTGAAGAGCGACTGATCAAGTACTATGTGAAGGGCCTACATCAAAGGGTCCATTTTCATGTGAAAGCTAATCTACCCTCGACTTTCGAGTCGATAGTCAATCTGTCTAGAATCGTCTATGATGATTATGCTAACGAGGACACAGTTCCCCAAGCTCTGAAGCGGAAATGGGAGAACTCGTTCAAAGGCAATGGAAAGTGAAACTACACCGCTGAGGTGAAGAAGCCTAGGGCAGAAGAGTATGAAGTTTACAAGAAATGCTCAAAGAAACACCAAGGCGAATGTCTAGTTGGCTCAACCATGTGTTATAAGTGTGGAAGGCCGGGGCATTACTCCCGAGATTGCTTAAAGGAGGTCAAGTGCCAAAGTTGTGGAAAATATGGACACCTGACTAGGGATTGCAGAAGAACCAGACAATCTGGTTCGGGAAAGGAGAAGGAAGTTGGAAAGGAACAGCCGAAAGCTAGTACTCGAGCCTACGCCCTGACTGAGGAGGAAGCAAGAGGAAACCCTGATGTTGTGTCAGGTACGTTTCTAGTTAATGATGAACATGCTGCTATTTTATTTGACTTTGGTGCTAGTAAAAGTTTTATATCAAATGCATTTAGTCATAAACTAGATTGCACTATCAACACCATAGTAAGGGCCTTTAACGTACAAACTGCCGTTGGTAAAAATTCGACAGTATTCCAAGTAACAGAGGATTGCATCATAGAAATAGAGGGCCATAAGTTTCCTTCTAGATTATTCCTTCTCACTTTAGGAGGATTCGATATAGTATTAGGTATGGATTGGCTAGCTGCCAACGAAGCTCAAATCATATGTAAACGTAAGAGGATACACCTCAAAGCTCCTAGCGGCAGTCCAATTACAGTTTATGGGGATTGGAATTGCACGATGTCGAACGTCATCTCGATGATCAAGGTCGAAAGTTACATGAGACGCGGTTGCGAAGTTTATCTGGTGTATGTTGTTGACGATAGAATGAAAACGAAGGAACTCAAGAATGTACCTGTGGTGTGCAACTTTCCGGAAGTGCTCCCTGAGGATGGTTACTTCATCCAACCCTACTACTATCCACCGGACGATCAGACTAGCTCACAAGTTAACCGATCAGGCGGTGACACAAGGGACTCTACCTCCGAGAGGTCCGGTCTCTAAATCCACCGACAATCACAAGCGCAAGTTTGATCACCACTCCAACCCTAAAGGACCCCAGCTCAACCAACCCCAATTTAATCAACCACAGCATCAACATCAGCGTAAGTTTGAGCCTGCTAAGAACTTCAACCAGTCGACCTCTTCAGGTCAAAATCAGGGTGGTTATACGGGAAAATCTCCTAAGTGTAACAAGTGCAACTTCCATCACTTCGGGTTCTGCAACCATTGTCAGCGGTGTGGCAAATAGGTTATGCTGCCAAAGATTGTAGGGGTGAGTTGCAAGCCAAACAACCTTTTTAACAGCCTGGATCTACAAGGGGTTGTTTCGAGTGTGAGAAGGAGGGGCATATTCGAAAGAATTGTCCTCAATTGAAGAAAGGGGGTAATGGAAACCACAACTCTAACCATAATAACAACAATGTTGGCAACAACGACAATGGTGGAGGAAATGGTGCGAAGGGACGAGCCTTCGTGCTAGGATCTGGAGAAGCTCGTTATGATCATAATGTAGTCACCGGTAAGTTTCTCTTAAATAATTACTTTACTTCTGTCCTTCTTGACACTGGTGCTGATAGGAGTTTTATATTTAGAAAACTTAGTGATATGATAAAAGGAACTCCAACTCTGTTAGAAGCTAAGTATATATAGAGATAGCTGATGGCTAAATAATTGAAGCAACCCACATTCTTAAGGGTTGTAAGCTTGAGCTAGCTAGTCATATACTTGATATCGACCTTATGTCGGTCACGCTTGGTAGTTTTGATGTAATTGTTGGCATGGATTGGTTATCTAAAAACCAAGCTGAAATCATCTGTCGTGAGAAAATTGCTCGCATCCCTCACCCGAGTGGAGAAACTCTTTCCGTTCAGGGCGAAAAGGTTGGTGCAGTCATGGGCATCATATCCTTTATGAAAGCACAGAAATGCCTTCGCAAAGGACATACTGCTATTTTGGCTCTCGTTGCTGAGCATCCGTCAGAAGAGAAAAAAATTGATGATATTTCCATCGTTCGTAAATTTTCAGAAATATTTCCTGAGGATCTGCCTGGTCTGCCACCACACTGTCAAGTTGAGTTTCAAATCGACCTAGCACCCGGAGCGGCACCGATCGCTCGAGCACCTTACAGACTGGCACCCAGTGAACTGCAAGAGCTATCTACTCGGTTACAGGATTTGTTGGATAAATGTTTCATCCGACCTAGCTCATCACCATCGGGAGCTCCAGTCCTGTTTGTCATGAAAAAGGACGGGACTTTCCGTATGTGAATCGACTACCGTGAACTGAATAAAGTCACAATCAAGAATCGTTACCCTTTGCCTCGTATAGATGATCTCTTTGATCAACTCCAAGGATCAAGTTTCTATTCCAAGATAGCTCTTAGGTCCGGTTACCATCAATTGAGAGTCCGAGAGGAGGATATCTCAAAGACTGCATTCAGGACAAGGTACGGCCACTATGAATTTATGGTCATGCCTTTCGGATTAACCAACGAACCCGCGGTATTCATGGATCTCATGAACCGTGTGTGTAAGCCATACCTTGATCAATGTGTCATTGTTTTCATCGACGACATTCTCATTTATTCCAAGAACAAAGAGGAACATGAGGAACATCTACGTTTAATCCTGGAATTACTTAAAAAGGAACAGCTGTATGCTAAGTTTTCCAAGTGTGAATTTTGGATCCGAGAAGTTCAATTCTTAGGACATGTGGTTAACGAGAAAGGAATACATGTCGATCCATCAAAGATAGAAGCCATCAAGAATTGGGCTGCACCGACGACTCCGACTGAGGTGCGACAATTTCTGGGATTGGCTGGATACTACCGTCGATTCATCGAAGGATTTTCAAAAATTGCACAACCCTTCACTGCCTTAACTCAAAAGGGTAAAGCCTACCACTGGGGCGATAACCAAGAGTCAGCATTTCAGCATCTTAAACAGAAACTTTGCAGTGCACCTATTCTAGCTCTTCTGGAAGGAACGGGTGATTTCATGGTATATTACGACGCATCAATTCAGGGTTTGGGTTGTGTATTAATGCAACGAGAAAAGGTGATCGCATACGCTTCGCGTCAACTAAAAATTCATGAGAAAAACTACACTACCCATGACCTAGAGTTGGGAGCCGTAGTTTTTGCACTTAAGATATGGAGACACTACTTGTACGGTACCAAGTGCACCATCTACACCGATCACAAGAGTCTTCAGCACATCTTCGAGCAGAAAGAGTTGAACATGCGACAGTGTCGTTGGGTCGAGCTTTTGAATGATTATGACTGTGCGATCAAATATCATCCGGGTAAAGCTAACGTTACAGCTTACTATTAAAAAATCCATAGTGCTCAACTTGAAGCCCTGAAAGAGGAAAATCTACCGCTGGAAGGTACACGCGGCATGGAAGAACAACTCGATGTCAAATCTGACGGTATTCGCTACTTCGCCGAGCGA
Organism: Smallanthus sonchifolius; assembly: GCA_023525975.1. Classification (NCBI taxonomy): domain Eukaryota; kingdom Viridiplantae; phylum Streptophyta; class Magnoliopsida; order Asterales; family Asteraceae; genus Smallanthus; species Smallanthus sonchifolius. The sequence goes on along the minus strand of CM042046.1, from coordinate 23,793,783 downwards.
ATATGGGTTCCAGTATTCAGAAATTTAAGGGAACTAGTCATGGATGAGGCTCACAAATCTCGTTACTCTATACATCCAGGTTCCGACAAGATGTACCATGAACTAAAGGTGTTGTATTGGAGGCCAAAGATGAAGGCCGATATAGCCACCTATGTGAGCAATTGCCTGACTTGCGCGAAAGTCAAAGTTGAATATCAAAAGCCTTCCGGTCTTCTCCAACAACTAGAGATTCCCATGTGGAAATGGGAACATATATCCATGGACTTTATCATAAAATTGCCACGAACTCCTACCGGATGTGATACAATTTGGGTAATAGTCGATCGTTTAACAAAGTCCGCTCACTTCTTAGCAATCAAGGAAACCAACAAAATGGATAAGCTTACTCGTACTTACTTGAAAGAAGTAGTCTCTTGGCACGGGGTGCCAATCTCTATCATTTCGGATCGTGATGCATGATTCACCTCTCGTTTCTGGCAGTCGTTACATAAAGCTTTAGGCACGAGTCTAGATATGAGCACAGCATACCATCCTCAAACTGATGGCCAGACAGAACGTACTATTCAAACTCTGGAGGACATGCTACGAGCTTGTGTGATTGATTTCGGTAACACTTGGGAGTCTCACCTACCATTGGTGGAGTTCTCCTACAACAACAGTTATCACACTAGCATCAAGGCAGCTCCATTTGAAGCACTATATAGAAGGAAATGCCGTTCTCCTATTTGTTGGGCCGAGGTTGGGGATAGTCAACTTACAGGTCCTGAACTCGTACTTGAAACTTCTAAGAAAATCGTTCAAATTAGAAACCGTATGGGAGCAGCTCGTGATCGTCAAAAGAGCTATGCCGATAAGCGTTGTAAACCATTAGAATTTCAAGTAGAGGATATGGTCTTATTAAAAGTTTCACCTTCGAAGGGTGTCATTCGTTTTGGGAAACGAGGCAAACTGAATCCTCGTTATGTTGGACCATTCAAGATAGTGAAGAGAATCGGACCAGTAGCGTATCAACTGGACTTACCTAAAGGACTTAGTGGTGTTCACAACGTCTTTCACATCTCAAAATTGAAGAAATGTCTAGCAGACGAGTCGCTCGCGGTTCCTCTTGAGGAACTACACATTGATGAACAGTTGCATTTCATCGAAGAACCCGTGGAAATTATGGATAGAGAAGTCAAAACGTTAAAGCACAGTAAAATCCCTATTGTCAGAGTTCGTTGAAACTCGAAACGCGGACCAGAATTTACGTTGGAACGCGAGGATCAGATGATGCGCAAATATCCTAATTTGTTAAGCACTCCGCGTCAAATTCTTAAGGTACTATTTAATTTTCGGGACGAAAATTCTTTCAACTAGGGGATGATGTGACGATCCGACTTTTCAAGTTAACTCCGTTAGCAATCTCGTTAAGTATTATGTTAAAACCTAACTCAGTTAACCCAATATTAAACCCCAGGGACTAATTCTGCCATCATTTAAATTAGAATTACAAGGTCTAATTATGTAATTACCCTAAACTCAAGCCGGTTGACTTTGAAAGTCAAAATTGAAGAATCCTTTGTTCCTGATGACTTTCTAAAAGTCAAACCGAGTGTGTGTTAATCCAAATCCACGAGCTATAGCCAAAATTCGTCCGAAATTATAACCGAAATGGTTGTTAATGCAGTTTCGATCATCATTGAGACGATTAACATCGCCATTATGTTCGAATTATTCTCAATTATGTGTATTAAACCCGTAACAGTCGACCACCTCTTCGTATACTTCAAATTCGACGGATCCTTGTATTGTTTTTACAAATTGAACATACACTCACGTAACTCGCACCTCTCTGAAGCTTTTGACAAACTGAATTGGCCGGATTAACAGTCGAAGACGCTGGAGACCACCACAGTCGCAGTCGGCCATCATTTTATTCGAGAACCTCCAATTCATCACGCATTTTGGTAATTTCTTGTATCCATAGTTTCGTTTTAATCTGTTGATCATTAGCCCTATGCTAATTCGGCTTTATAACATCAACCCGATCAAGATCGAACTCTAGGGTTCTTATCATTTTCGGTTTAATCGAACCCTACCTTAAAACGTGTTTAAATCCAATTAACTTATATCGTTAGACTCGTAATCATCTGTGTAGTGAAAGCCCTATATCAACTTAATCTTAGAACATAAAATCTGTCATGATCCGAATCTAGGGTTCTTCATAAAAACGATTTGGGGGTTTCGACCCCAAACCCAATATCAATCAAATTAAACTACGGGGATAGATTCGCAATACCTTGTTCTGTAAAAGCCCCATGGATTCATCAAATTGTACTATCAAATTTTATCAAATTGATTTTTAGTTCATATCTATGGTTCCGACTCTTGAATCTGGAATTAAACAAACCTAAACACGTTTATTTCACAATTAAACCCAACCCCAGACTCGCCTCTACCGGATTAACAAAACCCCTAGGTCACTTTGATCGATCGTTATCAGATTCGTGGGAATTGGGGCTGGTTTCGATCGGATCGTGAAATGGGGGAAGATCACGCTGAAACTGTATGATAAAACCAATTGAAACCGGGTTTGTACGCGATACCCTAGCGGGCGGGACTGGTTAAGACAGTGTGCATGTGTAGGAGAGACCCGGGTTCGAGACCGGGCTCCCATATTTTATTTTTGGGACACTTTTTAGCATATTTAATTATTAAAAATCAAACCCCTTATTATTATAATATTATACAAATGTGTTTTAGCCCAGGAAACAACCCGTAGGCTCGGGTTTGAATTATTAACCTACTTTTGTTATTATTTCTCACTTTTAAAAATAATATATTTATACTAATTTCAAACCATAACTTCGTATAAAATAATATGTTTATATTATTTTCAACCCGTGACTCGTGTTATCAAATAATATATATATTTATATTATTTCGTATCGTTTTATAACCTCGTGTAACGTTTGAAACTAAATAATAATATAATTAGCTATATTCTTTACTCGCATTTATTACCTCCATAAAAATAATATATTTATTATTTTTACCACGAATGAGTAATTAGAATATTCATACGAACCTAAAAATAATATATTAAATTATATTATTTTCCTAATTTTTGTAAACGACAAAACGCTCGAATATATTTATTATATATTATTTTGTCATTCGTCGCGTAACGTATATATATCTTAATTAAAGAATTTCTATTCCCGTGGACACGTTCGTCTACTCTTGGTTATTAGAGCATTTCCTTAGGACGTTTCTCATTCCGTGTCGTTCTCACAATTCCCATTTTATTCCTAATTTATGTGTTTATAGTTTTAGGACTTACGTAAGTCGCCTGAGACTTACAGTCGTGGTTCCAACTTATCTCTTGTGTGATACTACCTACAACGCAACGCAGGTGAGTTTTCACGGCCCCTTTTTACTGTTTTAACTTGGGGGAGAAAACATGATTTAACTATTTTGATATTTTGTAATTCATATGTTATCAATGTTAAAGCTAAGCATAACACGCTATCACAGAAAGTCCTCATCTCATATCGGAACATTAATATGGATCTTAGCGAGGTAATGTTTAGTAGTACTACTGGGTTTGACAAATCCCACACGCGTTAGTCGCGCTAACTCGATTGTAGATCGAACGGCTGAAATGTTAGCCTACTCACATCGCCAGTGTTGATAGACCTGGTAGGAGGCAAATAAACAAACAATCAGCTTCGCTTGCGAGCGCTTAAGTTAAACATGAACATAGGTTAGCTACCTATAGATACATATTGAATTATCATAAATCTGGTAAACGCTTATTTATATATTGAAACCTGTGAACTCACCAACCTCGTGTTGACATCTTTTCTTACATGTTTTCTCAGGTCGCTAAGATAAGGCACAGGTGCACGTTAGGACATGCATGAGATTCTTCTATTTTGATTATTACTTTATAATAATTGTTTGGACTATTTTGGATTGTGTTGGTTTGGACATTTGGACTTTTGGGCGCGTGTGTTTTGCGCATTTGCTTTTTTTCTTTACGCTTCCGCATTTGAAACTCTGTTTATTATGATATTTTCATTTGAGTCCCATGTAGAGTCGTTCAATGTAACAAATGTCTGAGATCCTGGTTCGTCACTTCCCAAACGGTAAAACTCCGTTAGTTGAAATTGGGGGTGTGACATATAAGTCCAGAGTTTGATTGTATTGTGTTTTGCCAGTCAGTCCCTGTTGTACAGACTTTATATTTTGAAATGAGATACGTTATGTTGTCAAGTCTTCCGCTGTGTGTTTTGATTATCAACGTCACTGTAACTAGAAGGCGACCATCAACCGGTATGTAGTTATCTAACTAATGGAATGTTCTGTCTAGGAAAGAGCGGTGTATAAATCTCTCCTAGACCCATCGCTCTTACATGGGAACATATCTGTTGGAGGTACTACTCTGGTAGATGACTGTCCTGTGTTACGGGTGTGACAAATCTGGATCTCGAGTTGCCTTATTTTCTGGTGATGGCCAGGATAATTCAAGTGAGAATATATCTGGTTTTTCGTGTCAGGCTGGATTTTCTGCTAATACATACAATTCACCAAATTCAATATCCGGATCACATAATACAAACTCACATCATGCAAATCAAAGGATTGCTGATGATTATCTGGCAATGTTTTCTTCATTCATGGCATCATATGAAAATTTTATTGGAGGGAAGATTCATGATCCTTAAGCTATTGAAGAATATTTTCATCAAATTGACCTTGTTGATTTGGAGGAAATGAATATTCAATGGAATATGGCTATGCTGATGAGATAAGCAAAATATTTTCTGAAGAAAACTGGCAGGAAGTATATTGGTTCAAATAGTCGAAAAAGAATGGGATTTGATAAAACAAAGGTTCGATGTTACAATTGTCATGAATATGGGCATTTTGCCAAGGAATGTGTCAAACCAAATGTTGAATTTGACTCTCAGAAAAAGAATAACAATTTTCAGAATAACAGATCTCAATCACATGGTTGCACAAAATGATGAAAATTATGTTTGGGGCATTCATCTAGAAGATCTGGTTGGTGCTGTGAGTCAAGCGTTTGTGGCAGAAATTCATTCTGAAATTTCTAAAGAAACATCTGATGATGATAGTTCCAATGATGGTGAAAGTTTGAAGAGTGATGAAGAGAGTCAAAATGTAACATCTGAAGAAAGTTTTGAAGTTGAAAATGTTGGAGTACACAATGTTGATATTGAAGCTTCTTCTGAATCAAGTATATCTGAAGATGAGATTGTGTTGACTACAAGATCTTTTGATTTGTCTAAGATAATCCAATTGCTAAAGTATTCATGGCTGACATGTCAGATCCTTCAAAGGTAAAAGACTCTATCTATAATATTTACTGTTCTAATTGTGTGTTTGTGAAGGATAAAATGCAGAAAGTCATGGATGATAATACAAACTTGATTTGTGATATGAAATCACCGCATATGGTAAATTAAAAGTTAAAGGATAATGATAAGTTGTGTATTGATCGGATTGAGTCACTAAAGAGAGATCTAAATTCTTTGGGGTTGAAGTACAAAGAACAAGCATATCATCTGGATATGGCTTATGCTGAAATTGAGAAAAGAAATGACATAGTTGCTGAGAAAAACAAAGAAATTTCTGACAAAGAATCAGAGGTGATCAAATTACATCGAAAGTTGGAGAGTTTTGGAAATTCATCAATTATGTTGGATTATTTTAATGACAATGTTGATCCTGCTAAGAGAACAGTTGGAGTTGGGTTTGTTCCTCTACCTTTCAATGGCAACTATGTGGTTGAACCAACAATTATAAATGAAGGGGATATAGATCCAAAGACAGTTCTGAAGGTTAATCCGGTGGCAGGAGAAGAGAGGGTATATGATTCTGACATTGAAGATGATGTGTTTGATGAACAAAAGGTTGAAGGTGTTCCTAAAGAAGTGAAACTTGATGAAACAAAAGTGGTAAAACAAGTTACAAGAGATTGGTGCATTCTAACTGAGCCTGATAAAGTTGCTCAACCAACTATTTCCAAAGTTTTATCTCAAAGTGGTTTTGTTCGTGCTGGTCATGTTCAGAAGAAACCAAATATCCCATCCCCAAAGATTGATCTATCTAAAGTTTCAAGGAACTCAAATACTGTATGTTTAAGGAAAGTTTATGTTCCCAAAAGGAAAGTTGACAGTGGTGCTCAGCCTTTTGAAGGATATTCACCTGGAAGTTCTTCGACTTCAAGAAAGATTCCTTACATCATGGAACATCGGGATAAAAGAGTGTCTTTTCATTGTAATGAAGTTGGACATATTCTGATAAATTGTCCTTACAAGAACCAAGAGAAGAATCCTATTGTTCCAGAAAGAGTCAAAGAAAATGTTGTTAAATCACAACCAAAAGTTATGGATCTTCTGAAATGACCTAATGTGGGAAAGCCTACGCCTGATCATGAGAAGAGTCCTACAGTGAGGCATAGTGTGCCTAAACAGTCATTTGCTAAATCTTCAGGATTTAGACAAAATGAGAAACATGTTAATGCAAGACATTTTTTCTTCTAGACCAGTGTTTGTTCAAACTGGTGTTAGATGTGATGTTGATTTTCAACATTCTTGTTGGTGCATGTTTTGTAACTGTCGCTGAAATTCTATGTTGTAAGTTAGCGAATCTGTCAAGTTCGCCTAAGGAACTTAGAGCGAACTTGATAAGTTCGCCTAAGCTTGTTAGGGGCGAACTTAACAAGTTCGCCTGTGGTCTTTGTGGTTTCCCTATAAATAGAGGTTTACTTATCAGTTTTAAGATTAGAATAGATCAGAGTAGATTAGAACATAACAGAAACTGAGAGAACTTGTAAACTGATATTCTGAGTGGAAATACAAAGAGGATTATTTACATCGTGTTGTTGATTGAGTTACACGTTGATCATGGATTCCGCACATTATCACCGTGTCGTACCGCGAATCTAGAGATCGTCACATCCGAACCGGGAAATACAATTCTTTTGAGAATCCAAAAGTTGGATTTTACAAAGAGTTCCCAACCTGAGGTCAAACTTTCCCAACCACAAAGGCGGAGACGAAACAGAAAATTAAAGAAACTTTTGGAAACAACTAAATCTTATAATAACAATTATAAGAATGGTTTTCCAAAGAACATAAATGTTTCTCCATCAATTAAGCCTGTGTGTGTTGGATCTCATGTACCAAGGGTTGATGATAATATTGATTGTGAACTCATTGAAGTAGTTTATTTTGATAACTCTGGTAGGCCCAAGACTACCATGGCTTGGGTCCCCATTTCTAGTTGATTTCCTTTGTTTATATAGGGGCAACCAAGGAAGACTATCAACAATACTTGGTATGTGGATAGTGGTTGTTCCCGACATATGACAGGAAATATTCGGTTGCTGGAAGATGTTATTAAAATTGATGGCGGTTATGTCGCTTTTGTTGGGAATAAAGGTGGGTACATAAATCGTCAAGGAACTTTGAAGAATGACAAGGTTAAATTTGAGAAAGTAAACTTTGTTGAGCAGCTTGAACACAATCTTCTGAGTGTATCTCAAGTATGTGACAAGAAGTTCTCATTCCATTTCAATGATGCTGAATGTTATATTTTGAAGCAGGGATTTGTCATTCCTGAAGAATGGATTCTTATGAAGGCATCAAGGAGAAATGACACATATGTCTTAGACATGAGTGTTGCAACGACAACGGATTCCATTCCGACATGTTTAATCTAAAAGCCGTCTGAATCTGATTCTATTATGTGGCACGGGAAGCTTGCTCACATCAATTACAGGAAAATGAATTATTTGGTGAAGAATGATTTGGTTACTGGTGTTCCTAAGATGAAGTTCTCTGTCCCTGATAATTGTATACCTTGCACGAAGGGCAAAGAGCACCAAAAGTCCCACAAATCCAAGAACAAGAATTCAATTGTGACTCCGTTGGAGCTACTTCATATGGATTTGTTTAGACCGATCAGTATTCAAAGCATTGGAGGAAAATCCTATTGTTTGGTGGTTAAAGATGATTTCTCTAGATTCTTGGGTTAAGTTCCTAGCTTCAAAAGCTGAAACAACAGAACATACTTAATCCTAGGTTTAGAGAATTTATGCAAACAGAAAGTCTGAAGAATTAGAAGTGATAATGGTAGCGAGTTCAAAAACAGCAAGATGGGTCTATTTTGTTTACAAAAAGAAATTCATCATGAATTTAGCGCACCATATGTCCCTCAACAAAATGGCGTTACTGAGCCAAAGAACGGAACTTTGGTTGAAACAGCGCGAACGATGCTTGCAGATTCTAAGCTCCCTATTACCTTTTGGGCTGAGGCTGTGAATACTACCTGTCATGTTTTGAATAGAGTTCTGACCGTGAAGCGCTATAATAAGACATGTTATGAACTGCTCAATAATTGGAAGCCTAATTTGGAGTAATTACTTCCTTTTGGAAATTCGTGTACTCTTTTGAAGATTCAAGATGTTCCAACCTAATTCAGTGCTAAGGAAATTGAAGGAATATTTATGGGCTATGTTGCTAATTCTACTACCAAAAGGGTTTATAACAAAGAAACTCGTCAAGTTGAGAAATGGTTTCATATTGATTGTTCTAACCATTCTATACCTCAAACGGTGGTTGGTCCGGACTTGGCATTTGATTATAACAATTTATTCAAGTCTTTCCATTTCTCATATGATCTTTCTCCTGAAGAAGATGCTTTGTTGTATGAGTCTTGTCAGGATGCATAAGAAGGAGGTTTTACACCAACAATGGTTCATAATTCATCTCTCCCTTCATCCTCTAATCCTGATCCAAATATTACCTCTTGTCGGGACCGAAGGATTCTGATAGTGAAGAAGATGAAGTTATCTTTCAAGATTCTTCGGCTGATCCATTAATCATTGATGATTCTTCTACCTCTACACAAGTTTAGGGGGATATTCCTACGAATCTGGATTCAGAGATACCAGTGAATCAAGAAATTCTTTCTCAAAATGAAACGACTCAAGTTGATGTGTTGACGGTTCCTGAAGTGGCTTCAATTAAAGATCTTAAAGATCACCCAGTGACAAATATAATTGGTAATTTGAGAGATGGAGTGAAAACACGTTCTTTAACTGAAAATACTTGTTTGTATACTTGCATTAAAGATACTGGTGTTATTGATGTTTGCTTACATTCGTGTTTTATTTCTCAGGTTGAACCTAAGAATGTAGAAATGGCTTTATAGGATAACAATTGGATAGAAGCAATGCAAGAGGAGCTTGCTCAATTTGATAAGCTAAAGGTGTGGAATCCGGTAAATCTTCTAAAGGGCGTGTATCCGATTGGCACCAAATTGGTTTTTAAATGTAAGAAGGATGGTCGTGGTGTCATGGTATGGATTAAAGCAAGATTGGTTGTTCAAGGGTTCAATTAACAGGAAGGAATTGATTACACTGAAGTGTACGCACCTGTGGCTAGGCTTGAAGCTATTCATTTGTTTCTAGCGTTTGCTTCTTTCAAGGGGTTTAAAGTATTTCAATTGGATGTGAAGAGTGCTTTCTTATATGACAAGGTCAAAGAAGAAGTATATGTGTGTTAGCCGCCGGGGTTTGAATATCTAATTCATCCCTCAAGAGTATTCAAACTTGACAAAGCTCTTTATGGCTTACATCAAGCACCCCGAGCGTGGTACAAAACTTTGTCAAAGCATCTCATGGACAATGGTTTCGTTCGTGGCCAAATTGATTCGATCTTGTTCATAAAGATTCGATCTTGTTCATAAAGAAAGCAGGGGGAGATTATCTACTGGTTCAGATATATGTAGACGACATTATCTTTGGCTCAACAAACGAAGAGTTATGCAAAGAGTTTGAGAGTGTTATGAAATCAAAGTTTGAAATGTCAGTTATGGGAAAGTTATCATTCTTTCTTAGACTTCAAGTGAATCAAAAGGAAGATGGTTTCTTCATTCATCAGTCTAAGTATGTCAAAGACATCTTGAGCCAGTTCAAGATGGAAGACTTTACCCCATATGATACTCCAATACAGTGAATCACAAGTTGGATCCTGATCCGGATGGAAAAAACATTGATTTCTCTCTTTATCGGGCAATGATTGGCTCTCTTATGTATTTAACTGCTTCGAGGCCGGATATAATGTTTGTTGTATGTCTCTGTTCCAGATTTCAAGCAAAACCAAAGCAATCTCATTTGATCGCAGTCAAAAGAATCTTTCGTTATCTGAAAGGAAAACAAAGACTAGGGCTATGGTTTCCACATGGTTCTAACTTTGAATTTAATGATTATACTGACTCTGATTTCGGTGGTTGTTGTTTAAACAGAAAATCTACAACAGGTGGTTGCTAATTTCTGGTTAATCGTCTTGTTTCGTGGCAATGTAAAAAAGCAGACTACAGTCTCCATTTCAACATGTGAAGCAGAATACATCGCTGCTACAAGTTGTTGTTCTAAAAAAATCGGGGTACATACCAATACCTATTACAGGTAGAAAAATGGAGATGGAAACAAATAACTCGCGTGGTCCAGAATAAAAAACATAAGAGTTTGGAATATTAAATAACTTGTATCCATAGAACATCAAAGTGATGGCAATTTTGGGCATTAAAAGATATTTTTGGCTGGTAATTATTCCTAAAAAGACTATCACTTCTGCAACAAAACCACTCATACCCGGTAATGCAAGGGAAGCCATGGAAAAGCTACTGAACATTGTAAATATTTTTGTGGATTCAACAGAAATTAAGAGACTATGGTTTGAATTTCACTTGCACCCCCATGTTCATTGATAATACAGCCACAATGTCCATAACAAATAATTTTGTTAAGCACAGTAAGACGAAACACATTGAAATAAGATATCATTTTATTTGTGATTGTGCAGATAACAAGTTGATTGAGCTGGTGAAGGTACATACTGATGATAATTTTTCTGATCTCTTTACCAAGGCATTTGATCATACCAGGTTTGAATTTCTGATCAAGATGATTGGTATGATCAATCCCGAATAAAAAGTTTTGCAAAATAATTTTCATGGAGGATTTATTTTATTTTTTTTCTTTTATTGCTTTATTGCTTTTCTGCACTTTACTTTCAGTCAAAAAATTTGTTATTTATAAAAATTTAAAACAAAATGAAAAAGATAAAACTGACATCATTTGAAGTTAGAGAAGAAATGATAGTAAATCAGTGAAAAGTTTATCACACATGACCGTAGAAGACCTTTGATATGATATAATCATTTGTTAATGTGTTATTTTGATTTGATCTAAATTTCAAAATCTGCATAAACAAGAAATTATTGTGTTATAAATGCTCTAATCTTGATAATCTGTTTGTTTTTAATTTGAGTCTTAGTTTGTAACTTAGATTGTCAGTAGACTAGAAGCGTTTTTGGACCATTAGTAGTGTGAAAACTAAACAATAAATGACAACATCTTTGATTTGAACCCATTGTATGCATGGGTGTGTGTGTAAAAGATCATTATCAGTTAAAGAATATATGATTTTAAGAATTTCATGAGACCATTATCGGATTATATCTTTAGCACAAATCTTTTCAGTTCACTTGACTGCCCATGTCCCGAAAAACATGCAATGTGTTGTTGAACTAAGATATGTTATCTGACAACATCAGTTGGAGCATATACTAGCCCTTGAATCAAATTGATACATCATCTATATTGATTCCATTGAAACTTATCCAGATAATAGTTGGATCCTCATACCCGAATCTTTTGATTCTCATTCTCCAGCCAATTCATTAGAATCTGTTGATTCTGAATCTTCATGATTCTTAAATCCTTTTGGATCTTCTGTTCTTCTCATGTGCTAATAGAGATAATTTAATCTTGAAGATTGATCTAATCTTGCATAAAATCATATGTCTTGAATATAATGCAATTTTAAATTTGTGTTGGGGATATATGTGGGGTACACGATGTTTTTCATCTATATGGTACTAACTCACATGAATTTGGAAGAAAAACGTTTGTAGTTTCAAATCTTATAATACTAACAACTTAGGTTTACATGCTATATATTGCAAATTCGGCATGAATATTTGAGCATGTTATAACCTGATCTTGTTTACTTTGAAATTTATCGCGTATCATTTCAAGTATGTTAGTTGAATATGATCAAGAAATGTTTGATTGAGATTCAAGGAAGATTGTATTATAATTGATATGATCTGAAGTATCATAGGTGACCTTTATTACATAATAGAATGTGTGATGAACTTCTCGGATTCTGATATGATCTTCTTACTCATGATGTTCAAACCAAAAATATGTGTTTGATATATTTCAGAAAAATTAAAAAAAATATGTGTTTCAGTTTGTACAGATAAAAACCAAAAATATATGTTTGTGTTGATATATTTAAGAAAAATGAAAAAAAAAATATGTGTTTCAGTTTGTACAGATAAAAACCAAAAATATGTGATTTTGTGTGTATAGATAAAATCCAAAAAGATTTTCTTTCTGTCTTCCATGAAAATTCTATCTTTTAATTATACAAAAATGTTCGGGATTGGATCAGATACATGTTTCAGATTGAAGATAACAAGGTTTGAAAAGTGAATGGTTGGAGCTTGAACAGGTTGATATTTCAAAAAGTTTCTAAGTGTGAAGGTTTGTGTTTGCCTGGTAAGCGAACATAACTAGTTCGCCTGGTTAGGGTTAGGCGAACTTAGCAAGTTCGCCTAACTAAGCGAACTTAAGAGTGGGTATAAATATAATTTCAGGCGAACATGATCAGTGTTTTATGAATTTTCTTGAGCAAACATATTCTGAACGAACATTATAACAGTTGCGCGAACTTGATCATTGTGATAACTTGTTTTGGTTGATCGATTTTTCGGTGGTTGTTTCTTGTTCATTTTGAGATTGCGAATCTTTCTAAGGTATTTACATCCATTAAATCGATCTGAAACCACATGTTGTGACTCTGAACTTCATGTTTTTGACAATCGGACTTGTTCTAGGTTCATAGAGGTGTTTTTGTGGTTCAATGTTGAAATTGATGCTTGTGTATGCTTTATCGGGGTTGAGTGTTGCTATTTGAGTGGTTGATTTGAGGATATTCCATTGTTTTTTAGTTTTAGTAAATCTCTGGTTTGAATGTGTATCGACATGCGAACATATTCAGGTGAACTTATTAAGTTCGCCTCTTACAACTCTAAGCGAACTTAATAAGTTTGCCTAAGGGAACAGGAGTGTTTGGACTTGTGATTTTTTGTGTGTTTCAATTTTTTTTAAAGTGTTATTTTTTGTGTGTGTTATTTTGTATTTTGTTTCATATGTGGCATATGTTTGTGTTTTTCATGTGTGTGTGTTTACCATGTGATTGTATACTAATGTCGGTTGTCCAACATTGTTACCAGTTGGATCGTCGTGTTGAGTACAAACATAACCAGGTGGCTTTATTGGACCCTGGAATGTCTGAAGCGGTGAACTATCAAGGCATAATAAACTTTCTGAATAGATCAAGACTGCATTTTTCATTATCTGCAAATCCTTACATCAGTCTGCCTTACATTCAACAATTCTGGGATACCGTACAGCAGGGTACAAATGTTAATCCACATGTGTTAAGGTCTACAGTTAATAATACTGAAGTGGTTATCTCTGTGGATACCATTAGAACTGCTCTTGATCTTGGAGGTGAAAATGATGATCCAATCAGCTGGCCAGGTACTCTTATTATGGGTTGCTTCCAAAGAATGGGTTACCGTGGAAGACAAAATGACACTCAAGCAAGAAAATGTGGTCTTGTTGGTGAATGGAGGTATTTTATGCATGTGATAATCCAGTGTTTGTCACCAAGGAATGCTCGAACTGATGGATTAAAATCTTCCTGACAAGCTGCAATGGTTGCTCTAACTCTAAACAAGCGTTTCAACTTTGCTTTATACATATTCAGAGAGCTTGTCATGCAAATCACTCCACCTGAAGGTCAAGGTTTTCTCATGTACCCTAGGTTTATACAAATGATTTTGAATCATCTGATTCCTGATCTACCTCAACATCCACAACATCTTACTTTAACTCCGATCACCAAAAGGATCTTTGTTGATTGTAACAAGGTGAAGCAACAGAATGTTGATCTGATTCCAGTTCCTACTCCACTATTTGGTCAAAATATCAATCCTGATTATGTAGAATAGCAACTGAATATGACTCTATTCTGTGGCACAGGAAGCTTGCTCACATCAACTACAGGAAAACGAATTATCTTTGAAGAATGATCTGGTGATTGGTGTTCTGAAAATGAAATTCTCTGTTCCTGATGATTGTATTCCTTGCAGGAAGGGGAAACAACACAAGAAGTCCCACAAATCTAAGACAAAGAATTCTATTGTAACTCCATTGGAGCTGCTACATATGGATTTGTTTGGACCCATTAGTATTAGGAGCATTGGAGGTAAATCTTACTGTCTGGTGGTAACAGATGATTTCTCTAGATTTTCATAGGTTAAATTCCTCATTTCTAAAGCTGAAACAACAGAGATGGTTCAATTCTTAATCCTGGGTTTAGAGAATTTATGCAAACAGAAAGTCAGAAGAATTAGGAGTGACAATGGCAGCGAGTTCAAGAATAGCAAGTTGGGTTTATTCTGTTTACAAAAGGGAATTCATCCTGAATTCAGTGCGCCATATATACCTCAACAAAACGGGGTTGCTGAACGAAAGAACAAAACTTTGGTTGAAACGGCACGTACGATGCTTGCAGATTCTAAGCTTCCAGTTGCTTTTTGGGCTGAGGCTGTGAATACTGCGTGTCACGTTTTGAACAGAGTTTTGACCGTGAAGCGACACAACAAGACATGCTATGAGTTGCTTAATAATCGGAAGACAAATCTAGAGTATTTACTACCTTTTGGAAATCCATGTACCTTGTTGAAGGTTAGAGATGTCCTAACCAAGTTCAATGTTAAGGCTATTGAAGGTATCTTTCTGGGGTATGTTGCAAATTCTACTACCAAAAGGGTTTATAACAAAGAGACTCGTCAGGTTGAGGAATGGTTTCATATTGATTGTTCAAATCGTTCTTTACCTCAAATGGAGATTGGACCAGACTGGGCTCTTGATTATGGCAGTTTATTCAAGTCTTTTCATTTACCTTCTGATATTTCTCCTGAAGAGGTTGCTGTGTTGTATGAGTCGTGTCAGGATGCACATGATGGAGGTTTTATTCCAAATGTGGTTCAAAGTTTATCTGTTCCATCTACTTCTACTCATGTTCCTAATGTTGCTTCTTGCTCGGGACCACAAGATTCTGAAAGTGAAGAAGAAGATGTTGTTTTTCAAGATTCTTCTGTTGATCCATTATTTGTTGATGAACCTTCTCTTCGACACAAGTTCAGGTGGAGATTCCTATGAATCTAGACTCGAAAATACCAGTTAAACAGGACTTGTCTTCTCAACCTGAAAAGACTCAAGTTGATGTGTTGCAGGTTCCTGAAGTTGCATCAATCAAAGAACTCAAAGATCATCCGGTGACGAATTTGAGAGATGGCATGCAGACGCATTCTTTAATCGAAAACACTTGTTTGTATACATGTATTAAGGATACTGGTGTTCTTGTTGTTTGCTCACATTCATGTTTTATTTCTCAGGTCGAACCAAAGAATGTCGAAATGGCTTTGCGCGATTACAATTGGATAGAAGCAATGCAGGAAGAGCTTGCTCAATTTGATAAGCTAAAAGTCTGGAATCTTGTAGATCTTCCAAAGGGCGTGTATCCAATTGGCACTAAGTGGGTGTTTAAATGCAAAAAATATGATCATGTTGTTGTGGTGAGAAATAAGGCAAGATTAGTTGTACAGGGGTTCAATCAACAAGAAGGAATTGATTACACCGAGGTTTATGCTCCTGTTGCTAGGCTTGAAGCTATTTGATTGTTTCTTGCTTTTGCATCTTACAAAGGGTTTAAGGTGTTTCAAGTAGAAGTGAAGAGTGGTTTCTTATATGGTAAGGTCAAGGAAGAGGTTTATGTGTGTCAGTCGCCGGTTTGAAGATCCAGTTCATCCGTCTAGAGTATTCAAGCTTGATAAAGCACTTTATGGTTTACATCAAGCTCCCCGAGCGTGGTACGAAACGTTGTCTAAACATCTCATGGACAATGGATTTGTGTGTGGTCAAATTCATTTGACCTTATTCATTAAGAAAGCAGGGGGAGATTACCTACTGGTTCAGATATATGTAGATGATTTTATTTTTGGCTCCACAAATGAAGGGTTGTGCAAAGTGTTTGAGAGTGTTATGAAATCGAAGTTTGAAATGTCAGCTATGGGAGAGTTACCATTTTTCCTTGGACTTCAAGTTAATCAGAAGGAATATGGTTTCCTTATTCATCAGTACAAGTATGTCAAAGATATCTTGAGCCGGTTCAAGATGGAGGATTGTACCCCATACGATACTCCAATTCTGGTTAATCATAAGTTAAATTCTGACCCGGATGGAAAAGACATTGATTGCCGACTCTACCGGGCAATGATTGGATCTCTCATGTACTTAACCGCTTCAAGGCCAGATATAATGTTTGCTGTGTGTATTTGTTCCAGATTCCAAGCAAAACCAAAGGAGTCTCATTTTATAGCAGTCAAGAGAATCTTTCGTTATCTGTAAGGAAGACAAAGATTAGGATTATGGTTTCCACATGGTTCTAACTTTGAATTCAATGCATATACTGACTCTGATTTTGGTGGTTGTTGTTTGGACAGGAAATCTACAATAGGTGGTTGACAGTTCTTGGGTAATCGTCTTGTTTCCTGGCAATGCAAAAAGCAAATTACGGTCTCCATTTCAACATGTGAAGCAGAATACATCGCTGCTACAAGTTGTTGTTCACAGATCTTGTGGATACAACATCAATTAAGAGAATATGGTTTGAATTTCATAGGAACCCCCATGTTTATTGATAATACTGCCACAATGTCCATAACAAATAATCCTGTTAAGCACATTGAAATTAGATATCATTTTATTCGTGATTGTGTAGATAAAAAGTTGATTGAGCTGGTGAAGTTACATACATATGATAATTTGCTGATCTCTTTACCGAGGCATTTGATCGTACCAGGTTTGAATTTCTGATCAAGAACCACCACAAAAACAACAACCACAGAACCAACAAGAACAAGTGCAAATTACAATTCAACAAGAACAAGAACAGGTTCCTGTTCAAGAAGATGTTTAAGTGAATGAACCAGTTCATGTTGATGTTGTTGACAATGAAGAAGATCAAGACTTAGGTCTTAATATGGATGCCTTTAATGATGATGCTATGAACTCACCCATTCACGAACCTGAAGGGAATGTGGTTGATACGAGTTCTAGTGATACAATTCTTCCTGACTCTGAGGCTACTGATTCTGATTCTTCGAGGGACTTTTATGAAAGACTGGCTATATTGCCATTGGAAAATGCAGGAAAAAAAGTGAAACAAATCCAGGAAGCCAAGACGTAAGTCTGTTCGGGATACTCCTTCCGGTACAGTTCTTGGAAAATGAACATTAATAGATGAATCTTCTGATTCGGACAGGGAGTTTACTCCTTTGCCAAAATCACAGAAGCTCATGGCTGCTTCTATTGGTGCTGCAACCTCATCACAAGGTGTAGAGGATGTTATTTTTGTTGAATCCTTGATTGTTACACCTCATCCATCTAAACGTCCTTCTCCTGTGATTACTCCTGCTCCAAAGGCTGCTACATCATCTGCAGCTAGTACTTCTCAATCTTCTGATTCTGAGAGGATAACTTACCTTGAATCTCAAGTGATTGCCTTGCAACATTAGGTTTATGTTCTTGTTAACATTGATTCTCAAAGAATATTGGTCCTTTAAGCTCAGGCAAAGCAGCTAGATGACATGCAATTGTTGGTTTCTAAACTTGTTGAGCGTCTTGACGCTCGGAGGAGTTAAGGGTACATGATGCTTGTCATACTGATGTTGTTCAAAGAAAAGAGGAAGACGACAATGATCCTAGTGGCAACATGGAAGGTGATCATCAATACGCAGACTTGAATCCTATTTCAAGAGTTCAGGGGGAGTCATCAACATCAGGTACTATTGAAGGAAGCAAGAAAGGTTCTGAAGTGAATGAAGAGATTCTACTGTTGAAATTCTTTCAAACTGATTCTGATGCTGAAGAAGAAGAAACTGAGAAGATTGAATGTTTATATGATCTTGATGATCTGTTTGATGATGTTGAAGATGATATTGTAGAGAATGAAGTTGAAGAAGGTGAGATTGTAGAGATAGAGATTGAAAAGAGTAAAGTAGAGGTTACATATGAAGGTTGTGACGGTCTTAATGTGCCTTATAACTTCATCCAGGATGATGTTATTCATGAGTTTTACAATGTAGAACCAAAGACTGATTGCAACAAAATTCTTCTAAGTACAAATGCTCCTGATAGGCTTATCAGCAGCGTTCAACACTTGTCACTGCTGATAGGTTATCAGCAGCGTTCAACACTTGTTGCTGCTGATAGGCTTATCAGCAGCGTTCAACAGATCAGTCTTGCTACTGATCATCATCTTTGCTGCTGACCGCCTTGTGCCTAGAAGACAAATCGTTGCAGCTGACTATCTATGCCAAGCGTCACTGACAACTTTCTACAAAAGCCACTGACACACTCAAAGCAGAAGGAACCTCAATGACACAACCAATGACAGACAACAATGCTCTTCTCCAAGCATGCAAGCAATAATGGATAAAGAAGACGCTTCAATAAAGTTAACTAGTTTTAGACTAAACGTGTAATAGTTAGCTATATACAACAGATCAACTGTCTGTGTTAGATCTGATCCTTAGAATCAAGGGTCTGTCTTGATTCTAAGTGAGTATAAATACTGTGTAAACACTTCATTGTAAGTGTGCTTTTTGATTGAGTTTTCATTTGTAATCGTTTATTTGCAAAAGCTTAATACAACAATGTTCTTAAAAGTATTCTTTCTGTTTACTCAATTATAACGGCAGAGGAGAGAAAAAGCAAAATGACTTGTACAGTACAACCTTATTTACTTTTTATTGTTACATCTGTAATACACCGAGGCAGTCATGGTAAAGACTGACGTTAATTTTTACAGCGGGTAAAAGTTAATTTGGACTTAAATTTACCCATCAGCAGCAAACTTGGTTGCTGTGGATAAATAAGCCTGTCCGCTGCAACCTTGGTTGCCCAAACTTCTTACTTTCCACCAATCTCAAGTTCTAGAGAGAGAAAAGAGAGCACGGTTCTAGAGAGAGAAAGTGACGGATCGACTCGGGAATTCAGGAGAACGTTGCTACTGTGCTCGTGATCATCTTCTCTGAATCATAACTCCAATCCAGGTAAGCGTTCGATCATAATCTGAGTTTTTATGATTATTTTAGGATTTTTGGTTTTAGCTAAATAGGTGAAGTTTTTATGGATGAAACTTGAAAATGAACAAAGATCTAACATCTAGAATAAAAACCGAACGTTCTGATAAAAGAAAATTTAGATATTGACATGATCAGACCCGCATGCAAAAAGTTAGGGTTCTTGCGCCTGAATCAGATCCTGCGTACTTATCAAGTACGCAGGAAGAAGGGTTCTGCGTACTTATCAAGTACGCATGAAGTAAAGTCTGCGTACTTACCAAGTGCGCATGAAGTAAAGTCTGCATACTTACCAAGTACGCATGAAGTAAAGTCTGCGTACTTGTCAAGTACGCATGACCAAGGTGCGCAGGCATCAGAATGGTTAAGTAAAGTCAGTATGTTTAGAATGATTAAACCGTTAGAGTCGAGATTAGGTCTGATGTGTATTTAATTACTCAATTCAGATCAAAAGTGACATTGTTGGACCTTTGTTTAGGACAACCTAGAGAAGCTTATCAGGTGAGTTCTATGTGCCCCCTTCTATGTTATGTGCAAACCTTATTAAATGTTTTGGGGCTGAAATGTATACACTAAATGAATAAATGATATGAATGCTAATGTGATCATACGTGATGTATTAATATATATTTTATATATATATATATATATAAGAGAATGAATTATGAATAAAGAATGAAACGTATGTTTACAAAGAATGAAGGAAAGAATGGCATAACGTAAATAAACGAAATCTTGCTTTATAATTATTTATATTGCATGTTATGAATGTAAGTATACGTTATGGACGGAAACGAAGCTAACGGCTACTTCTGTAGACGGACGACCACGTGACTATTTTGCAACCGGGAAAGATACGTTCCTAGCAAGCTAGGACGTACGAAAAAGCATAAAAGGGTGGTCGAAGTAAATGCTAAAATAGTATAATGGTTGCATAAACAATAGTTCGTGTGGGAAACGGATGCCTTAGGGCAGACGGGCGATTATGACGGACTACGACTGTAGGACGGTAAAGAAGGACAGCTGAAGGTTGGCCGGACCAAAGTTAAGACGGACGGTTTCTAGGACCGGACGAGTAAAAGGGCTACGACGGTAGCCCAAGGGCGTATGTCTTTGTGATATACGTACCGTAAGATGGGTTGATCACCCTTATGTGTATGACCAATGAATGTTAAGGAAAGAAAAGGTGAATACATACCTATGTAGTCACATAAGAATAAAGAAAGAAAAGGTGAATGCATACCTATGTAGTCACATAAGAATGAAGAAAGAAAAGTAAAAGCTATGAATACGTATTTGTAGAAATGTATGTATATAATTATGTATACTTATAAAGTAAAGAATGATCATTCTTAATAGTTTTAAACTAGAACTCACCAGCATTAGCTGACTTTTAGTACACATTTCAGGTAACAAAGGAAAGAGTCGTGCGAAGGCGTGAAGGCTGCCTGACACGTGACTGACATCCCACCTTGTGTTTTGTTTAGACAATGGTTAATGTTTTGAATGTTAAGACTTCCACTGTAATGTACTCAAATGTTGAATGTTTCCGCTGTGTTTGAATGTTTTTAATTAAAAGTTCAATAATTAATGACTATGTTTATGAGTAAATCCAACAAGTGAGGTCACCCGGGGAAAGGGGCCTTACACATGCCCTTGTCATATCACATTAGCTATGTTGCTATATTTCACGATAGGTTTTAGGTCACAACACACGACAAAATTCACTATGTTTTCCATGCGCTGATTTTTATAATTACGTGTGCACCTGTAATTATCCAAATCGTCGAGTGGTCCATATAGTTCTTCCCATTGTGTGTGTGGGTTGGGGGGGGGGGGTAACACAAAAACACCTAATTCGTAACTATTGTTTTCACGTATGTGTTGCTAACAAGTAACTATGTCCATAGATAGTAGAGTCAATCAGGTACTAGAGAGTAATAACGTGGCATAATTTAGGGTTCCATAGCTTCCTTATGTTTGAACAGGAATACGTCAAACCCTGAGTAGCTTTCATGGATAAGGTAAATAATGACACCTTGTGTATGATGTACTTACTCAATTGCAACAATGTAAACGATCAAATTCCGTGTATAATGTAAGCACATAAGTTCCATGTATGATCTAATGTCATGTACATTGTAAGCAAGTTGGTTTCATGTATAATGTGAACAATATTGTATCATGTATGTTGTAAACAAATAAGTTTCACGTAGGTTGTGAATAATTTAATATCAAATAAGTTTTCATGTATGATGTAAACAATTTAGAATAATGTATTTTGTAAATATAAACAATTTAGTATCATGCATTTTGTATACCAGGAAGTTTCAGGTATAATGTGAGCAACGCAGTATCTTGTATATTGTATAGTGTGAACAATTTGGTATTATGTATTCTGCAAACCACTAAGTTTCATGTGTTATGTGATTAACCCACCATAATGTATATTGCAAACAAGTTTCGTGTATTATGTGATTGGTGTAACATTATGTATATTGCAACTAAGTTTTATGTATTATGTGACCGTGTATAATATGTTCAATCTAGTATCATGTATCAAAACAACAAGTTCCAGGTATCATGTGATTAACCTACTATCATGCATATTGTAAACAACTAAGTTTTATGTATTATGTGATCGTGTATAATGTGCTCAATCATGTATCAAACAGACGAGTTTCATGTATCATGTTATTATCCTAATATCATACATATTGTAAACAACTAAGTTTTATGTATCATGTGATCGTGTATGATGTGCTCAATCATGTATCAATCAAACAAGTTTCATGTATCATGTGATTACCCTAGTATCATGCATATTGTAAACAACTAAGTTTAATGTATTATGTGATCGTGTATGATGTGCTCAATCATGTATCAAACAAACAAGTTTCATGTATCATGTGAGTGTTTGCTTGTAAGTTATTGGATCCCATGAGTAAAGTAAACTATCGAATTTTGCAGGTGGTCGAGTGTTGCATACAAACGTGTTGTTTGGCGTTCATGTATAACATGGATAGTTGGATTTTAATTTGTAAATCTTGCTAGGGTTTATATGGATGACTAATGCCTACGCGAAATGTTTCAGTTCATTGTAGTGTCTAGTAAAATCATACATTTCTGGATGCGTAAGATAACGAAAAGGTTGTGTAGATATTTAGAGTAGTGTGTTACGAATAACTGATTTGTGCTCTTTGTTCGTAAATAAATAAATAGTTGTAGTTTAATTTTGTTTGTAAAAATGATGAAAAGCAGTTGAATAATTAACTACATGGATAGTTAAATGAAAACCCTTTTTATTTTATTTCAAATTATAAGAAAACTATTTTTAAGGGAAAATAATGGCTAAATTATTTAATAACTAAGCCAAGGTTTAATAATAATTAATTTAACGAGAAAAGTCATAATTTAATTTTTAATTAAAAAAAATAATGCTTCTATAAAACAAGTTGTATTAAATTTTCCTTACAAGGTGAAAATGTTTATAGAAAATTTTTATTTCAGATACTATCTAAAGGTTCGATAAACGTTTTGTTTGAACAAAATAACGATGTTGCTTAATTTAGTTAATAAAATGATTGGTTACAAAGAAGGCTTAGGTACGTGTACTAAATTGTAAAAAACGAAACGATGGTGTCTAGATTGTACTCATTTGATAATATAATCAAATGGATACTTTGACAAATCAAAGTGATTCAAATTCCTATACTTTCAAGAAAATATTGAAACGCAAAAGCAAAAACAAAAGAGAAGGGGATCGGGCTTGGATTTATATGAAATGCCTTGGCACGGTCGCACCTCATATTGGCACGGTCGCGCCTCTCATCAGTTGAAACGTAAATACAGACTTTAATCACAGAGACGTTCGATTTCATAACCGTTCGACGCGTTTTCACCATTAACAAACTCAATTAACTCTTTTAATCATAACAATTACAGCAAATAAACAAAATTTCGTCGATTCAACTCATAACCATCCAATCCTCTCACAAGACCATCGAATTTACCATTCTGATTACGATTCTCCTAAACCAACATACTATCAATCCTCTCTGAAGCTCCCGGGAACACCGAGTCAGTCGGAATTGCAGAAGAAGGCGCCGGAAACCGAACCCGTCGTCGCCGGAATTTCTCTCTACCGAACACATTCAATTCTTCGTCCTTCCGGGTAATTGAAACCTCTCACACTTACGTTTTAGTCTACTAATCAAAAGCCCTAATCTAATTTGGGTTTACAATATGGGAATCATCACGAACCAGAGTCTAGTTTTCGTTCAAAATAGATTTAATCGAATCCTACCTTGAACACGTTTAAAATACAATTAACGTATCCCAAAATACTCGTAATAAATCTACAGATGAAAGCCCTATGAAATCCAACGTTAACATTATAAGAATCAGTCAATTCGTTCCTGTTTTGGAAAAAACACGATCGCGCTAGTCTTCTAGCGTGGTCGTGCTTCATGAGACACGGTCGCGCCAAATACCAGCGCGGTCGTGCCTCACACACTCAGACCCAGTCATGCCTTTGGCTAGACTTGGTCATGCCTCAAAACCCTAGACACGGTCGTGCCTAGTCCAGGACACGGTCGTGCCTAGTCTAGGACACGATCGTGCCTAGAGAACATCCCAATTGTGCATTCTGTTTGATCAACACGGTCGCGCCCTGACTAGCATGGTCGCGTCCGTGGTTCGAGCACGATCGTGCCCTTCCCAGGCACGGTCGTGTGTTATTTGGCAGAATTATAATTTTATATATTTTTCAAACAATAAATATTCTGATTAAATTACAAAATAAAAATAGTTGATTTTTATAAAAAAATGTATTTATTCCTATTTAGAAAGATCAAATATTTAATCTTGGAATAAATAGAAAGTTATTTATTTAAAGTTTATAAAATTAAATTTACATTTATTGTTAAACCTTAAAAAATATTTTAATGGTTACGTTACATATATTATAAATAAATAAATAAAGAAATGATTATTTATTTAATTTATATTTAAACAAAAAAAATTAATTATTTATACTAAATTATAACTAATACTTACAATGTTTTCATAAACAATAATTATTTACATTACTTATTTAATTATTCAAACTCAAACCTTAATCAAAATATTCTAAAAATATTCTTTCAAACTTTATATTTTATTCAATACTTTCAATTACAAATCAATGACTTTTTACACAAGTCCAAATGCAACTTTAGACTTAAACTTTTGTGCACACTATTAATACCATATACATTACACTTTAGGTTAACTTGTGCGTTTCAAGTATCCTTATTACTATCTAGTATCTTTTGTTAGCTACGCCTTTGAATCAAGTGAGTATTTCATAGCCCCTTTTACTCTTTTACACTTTTGGGGTGAAACATGAACTCTATCAAATTACATGCTTACATTTACACAAACAACACAAATACAAATCCTATTTACATTCATGTGTGCAATTTGAGCTTTATGCCCGAGTGCTATGTGTGCTAACTTTTGTGAACACTTATGTGCAATCATTAACTATTCAAGCCGACGGTTTTCAATGATAGATCTATTGAGTCTGACAAACCCACCCAGATTGGGGTGATTGATACCGACAACACAATTTTGCATGCTAGTTACAAAGGTTTGATTGTACTTGGTTACACAATAGTTGCTCCCCATAAATGCCTTATTTATCATGTTATGTAAGGATTTGTTTTATAAACTATATGCTATCTACATACAAACCTGTGTTATACTCCCCAACTTTTTAGTTGACTTTATTTTATTCATGTTTCAGGTACTAATGTGTGAGTTTGATCAAGATGTGCTACACTTAGGCTTTGGACTTAGCTAATTTAAATAAAGAAGTCTATGTTTTGAAATATTGTTTCTGTCTTGGATTTGGTTTTGTTTGAATGATTGTAATGGAATTTGAAGTTTAATATATTTCAATTTAGTCAACCTTGTGCTTATGAACAGTCTACATGTACCGCCCCGATGATTCCGCCATCGGTTGGGGTGTGACAGATTGGTATCAGAGCCTTGGTTATAGGGAATTAGGTTATTATACACCTTGACCTAGACTATAACTTTAGGACACCCACTTATTCCATGCTTCATGTTTATATGATTATGTGCTACATGTTATGTGTTACATGCTATGTGTTACATGTTCTTTATGATTATTTGTTATTTTATTTTTGATGCATTACTTGTTAAAAAAATTCATGACTTATTAGGATATCCTTAAATAATAATTAAATAAACAATATCCCTTCCTATATCCTAAAACCTCATAATATTCTTATCTCCTTCTCTATTTATATTTTCTTAGCATGTGGAAACTTCATGAAGCTAAATCTATAAAATTTCTTTATTTCCTCGTTAAGGTTTTTAAACTTTGTTAATTATTTGAGGACACGTGCAATCTGGAAGAGTGACACATGTATTTTGGGTTTTCTGTCTAGGAAAGCATTTCGCATAAATCCCAATCAACCGAGGGACCCGTATGCTTTCCTGGGAATTCCCTAGATGAGTGTTTACTTATAGGCTAAAGCATGTTTCCTTAAAAATTATATAAGTTTAATTAACCTTAATGTGTCATAGTATTCGAGTGATTATATCACTATTTGAGTACAATCCAAACTATGATTATCTATTTATTTTGTTATCTTATTCTATTAAATCCAAACAATTCTCATAAGTTCTTACATCTTTTCTTGTCTTGTGAAAATCTGTAGAATGCCTCCTCGTCGTGCTCCCGCGGCCAACACCAATACCGACATTGCTGCTATTCTTGCACAACTCATGACACAACTCACTCAAGCTAATAGTGCCACCAATGGCAACAATGGTGGTAATGGTAGTAATAGTGGTAATGGTGGCAATGGTGGAAATGGTGGTAACAACCCATCTCAATGCACTTTCAAGCATTTCAACTCGTGTAATCCTCCCAAGTTCTATGGTATCGAAGGAGCTACTGGACTCCTTCAATGGTTCGAAAGCATTGAGAATACCTTTCTCAATAGTGACTGCCCCGACAACCTTCGTGTTCGTCATGCCACAAGTGTCCTACAAAAACGGGCACTCACGTGGTGGAATGGGGAGAAAAGGAATAGAGGTGTGGATGTAGCAATGGCCTTACCTTGGGATGAGGTTAAAAGGCTAATGACCGAGGAATTCTGTCCTCGAAATGAAGTGAAGAAACTTGAAGCTGAATTTTGGGATCTTGCCCAAGATAGTGGCGAAAGCTTGGCATATACAACTCGGTTTCACGAGTTAAGTCTCCTCGTGCTCCACATGGTCACTCATTTGTCCCGCTGCATTGAAAAGTATATTGGGGGATTACCTAGGCAAATTCAAGATACTGTCCTAGGAAGAAATCCTGCAACACTTGAGGATGCGATCCGTTTGTCCGCTACCTTAACCGATAATCATGTGAAGGCGGGGACTCTTACTAAAAAGGGCACCAAGAAAGTTTCCGACACCATAAGCCCTCCTACCCACATCAAAGAAGCCACATCTGAACCCTCTCGCAATAATAGAAAGAGAAAGACTAGAAATTTTGCTGTGGTCACTCCTGCTATTCCTGTTAACCAAGCTGCGCCTATGGTTCAAGCACCGACCAAAAAGCCATATGTTGGAATCTACCCACTTTGTGCCACCTGCAACTACCATCATCCCCAAAGCATCCCATGTCGCCTTTGCACTTATTGTGGGAAATATGGCCATGCAGTCAATGTTTGTAGGGCCAAAGCTCTTGCAGGCCAAGTCAACCCAACAAACCAAACCAACACCCAAGTGACTAATCAAGGTGCTCCCGCTATTGCAAATGGGCGTGCATGTTATGAATGTGGCAACCCAAACCATTTCCGTGATCAAGGCCCAAGGTTGGTCAATGCTAGACAAGGTGGAGCTCGTGGGCGTGCCTTCAACATAAACGCAAATGAAGCTCAAGCCAACAATGATGTGGTCAATGGTACGTTCCTTGTAAATAGTCAATATGCCTCCATTTTATTTGATACCGGTGCCGATAAAAGTTTTGTGTCACTTAATTTTGAGCCTCTACTTGCAAAGACACGATCCCAATTAGAGAAAACCTTTACCGTCGAAATAGCAAATGGTGACTCCCTTACAATTGACTCCGTTATCTATGACTGCTCCTTAGAACTTAATGAGCATGCATTCCCAATCAACCTTGTTCCAATGCCACTAGGAAGTTTTGATATCATCATAGGCATGGATTGGCTATCAAATCATCATGCCGAAGTCATCTGTTTCGAGAAGTGCATCCGAATACCTCTACCATCAGGAGAAACGTTGAGAGTCTTTGGTGAAAAGCCTTGCAAAGGGCTTAAATTAATGTCATGCACTACTGCTCAAAAGTACTTACGAAAGAAGTACGTGGCCTTTTTGGCCCATATCGTTCAAAAGGATGTCAAAAAGAAGAGTATTCAAGATATCCCCATTATCCGAGATTTTCCTGAAGTATTCCCCGAAGACTTATCCGGTCTTCCACCCGTTTGTCAAGTAGAATTTCGCATTGATCTTGTGCCCGGAGCTAACCCCGTGGCTAGAGCTCCTTACCGTCTTGCACCTTCTGAAATGCAAGAACTTGCAAGTCAACTTCAAGAGCTCTCCGACAAGGGATTCATTCGTCCAAGTCATTCACCGTGGGGTGCACCCGTCTTGTTCGTCAAAAAGAAAGATGGATCATTCCGCATGTGTATTGACTACCGCGAACTCAACAAACTTACCATCAAGAACCGTTACCCTTTGCCTAGAATTGATGACCTCTTTGATCAACTTCAAGGTTCTACTTGCTTCTCGAAGATTGATCTTCGATCCGGTTATCACCAACTCCATGTGCAAGAAGACGATATTCCAAAGACTGCCTTCCGAACAAGGTATGGTCATTACGAGTTCATGGTTATGCCTTTTGAACTAACCAATGCACCCGCAGTTTTCATGGACCTCATGAATCGTGTGTGCAAACCGTACCTTGATAAGTTCGTAATCGTTTTCATCGATGACATCTTAATCTATTCCAAGACTAAAGCCGATCATGAGCAACATCTTAGATTGGTTTTGGATCTCTTGAAGAAAGAACAACTATATGCCAAATTCTCCAAATGTGAATTTTGGTTAAAAGAAGTTCAATTTTTTGGTCATATCGTCAACGAAAAGGGTATTCATGTTGACCCTGCTAAGATCGAAACGGTTTAGAATTGGAATGCCCTGAAGACTCCCACTGAAGTTCGTTCATTTCTTGGTCTTGCGGGATATTACCATCGTTTCATCTCCAACTTCTCTAAGATTGTTGTCCCTCTTACCGCCTTGACCCACAAGGGTAAAACTTATGTATGGGGACCAAAACAAGAAGAAGCTTTCCAAACTCTCAAGCAAAAGTTGTGCAATGCTCCTATTTTGACTCTTCCTGATGGGAATGATGATCTAGTTGTCTACTGTGATGCTTCTAACCAAGGTCTCGGTTGTGTCCTCATGCAACGAGGCAAAGTAATCGCTTATGCATCAAGGCAACTTAAGATTCATGAGAAGAATTATACGACGCACGATCTTGAATTGGGTGCGGTTGTATTTGCACTGAAGATTTGGAGACACTATCTCTATGGCACGAAATGCGTGGTGTTCACCGACCACAAAAGTCTCCAACACATCTTCAACCAAAAAGAACTCAATATGAGACAACGACGTTGGGTCGAACTCCTTAATGACTATGACTGCGAGATTCGTTACCATCCCGGCAAAGCGAATGTTGTAGCCGATGCCTTGAGTCGAAAGGACCATGTCATGCTGCATTGTGCCCGAATCCAAACCGACATTCAAATTCGCATCTTAGAAGCCCAACACGTCTCGGTCACCGAGGGTAACATGTATGAGGAAATGTCGTGTGGTGTTGAACTTCAACTTGAATCAAAACCCAATGGCTTACTTTATTACTTGAACCGTATTTGGATTCCCGGTCGCGATGATCTCCGTACATTTCTTATGAACGAGGCTCACAAGACTCGTTATTCTATTCATCCTGGTGCGGATAAAATGTACCAAGATCTTCGCCAGCAATATTGGTGGCCCGGTATGAAGAAAGACATTGCCCTTTATGTTGCCAAATGTTTAACCTGCTTCAAAGTCAAAGCCGAACATCAACGTCCTTCCGGATTACTTGAACAACCGGAAATTCCCGTGTGGAAATGGGAGAACTTAGCCATGGATTTTATTACCAAACTCCCTCGCACCTCGAGTGGCTATGATAACATTTGGGTGATCATTGATCGTCTCACCAAATCTGCCCATTTCTTGCCTATCCGCGAAGACTATAAGGTTGAGAAACTAGCCCGAATTTACATTGATGAAATTGTGAGCCGTCATGGTGTTCCCTTGAACATAATATCCGATCGAGATGCCCGGTTCACTTCTCGATTTTGGCAATCTCTCCAAACTGCTCTTGGCACACGATTGGATTTGAGCACGGCTTACCATCCTCAAACTGATGGTCAGACCGAGCGAACAATCCAAACTCTTGAAGACATGCTTAGAGCTAGTGTAGTCGATTTTGGTGGCAATTGGGATTCACATTTATCCCTCATTGAGTTCTCCTACAATAATAGCTACCACATGAGTATCAACATGGCTCCATTTGAAGCTCTTTATGGTCGCAAGTGTCGTTCTCCTATCTGTTGGAACGAGATTGGTGAAGCACAAATCACCGGTCCCGAGCTAATTCAAGAAACATCCGACAAGATTATCCAAATCCGTGACAACATTGGAGTAGCGAGAAGTCGGCAAAAGAGTTATGCCGACAAACGTCGAAAACCCTTGGAATTCCAAGTCGGTGACCTTGTTCTTCTTAAGGTGTCCACGTGGAAGGGTGTGATCCGCTTTGGAAAGAAAGGCAAGTTAGCCCCTCGCTATGTTGGTCCATTCAAGATCCTTGAAAGGATTGGGAAAGTAGCTTACAAACTCGAGTTACCTCCATCTCTTGGCAATGTGCATCCTACATTTCATGTATCTAATCTGAAGAAATGTCTCGCTGATGAGAATCTCCATATACCACTTGATGACGTGCGCATTGATGAAACGATGCACTTCGTTGAGAAACCGGTAGAAATTATGGATCGTGAAATCAAGCAACTCAAGCGAAGTCGTATTCCTATTGTCAAAGTTCGTTGGGAGTCTAAGCGTGGTCCTGAATTCACTTGGGAACGAGAGGACAAATGAAACTCAAGTACCCCCATCTTTTTACTGATGCCGTGGTTTCCTCTAGCTAAATTTCGGGACGAAATTCCCTCAACATGAGGAGACTGTAACATTTCTGATTTTTAGTATCCGTATTTCAATTCAATGTAATGCATTCCAAGTCCAATTCTAGTGCACTGTTTTGTTCTATTCGTACCATCAATTAAATACTATATTCCAATGCAAATCCACAAATTTTACACGAGTATACCCTATTAAACGCTACAAAAGTTCATACTTATACAAATACGTCAAAGACTAAAGTTACAAGGTCTGATGTTGAAAATTTACAAGAAACCCTAATAGGCACGGTCGCGCCTCATTCTGGCACGGTCGCGCCAAGTGCTATGGCACGGTCGCAGGCCTTGCTTCGGAACAGTCGCGCCCGGTGCCTTGGCACGGTCGCGCCTCATATTGGCACGGTCGCGCCTCTCATCAGTTGAAACATAAATACAGACTTTAATCACAGAGACGTTCGATTTCATAACCGTTCGACGCGTTTTCACCATTAACAAACTCAATTAACTCTTTTAATCACAACAATTACAGCAAATAAACAAAATTTCGTCAATTCAACTCATAACCATCCAATCCTCTCACAAGTCCGTCGAATTTACCATTCTGGTTACGATTCTCCTAAACCAACATACTATCAATCCTCTCTGAAACTCCCGGGAACACCGAGTCAGTCGGAATTGCAGAAGAAGGCGCCGGAAACCGAACCCGTCGTCGCCGGAATTTCTCTCTACCGAACACTGTCAATTCGTCGTCCTTCCGGGTAATTGAAACCTCTCACACTTACGTTTTAGTCTACTAATCAAAAGCCCTAATCTAATTTGGGCTTACAATATGGGAATCATCACGAACCAGAGTCTAGTTTTTGTTCAAAATAGATTTAATCGAATCCTACCTTGAACACGTTTAAAATACAATTAATGTATCCCAAAATACTCGTAATAAATCTACAGATGAAAGCCCTATGAAATCCAACGTTAACATTATAAGAATCAGTCAATTCGTTCCTTTTTTGGAACAAACACGGTCGCGCCAAATACCAGCGCGGTAGTGCCTCACACACTCAGACCTAGTCATGCCTTTGGCTAGACTTGGTCATACCTCAAAACCCTAGACACGGTCGTGCCTAGTCCAGGACACGATCGTGCCTAGTCAAGGACACGATCGTGCCTAGAGAACAACCCAATTGTGCATTCTGTTTGATCAACATGGTCGCGCCCTGACTAGCATGGTCGCGCCCGTAGTTCGAGCACGATCGTGCCCTTCCCAAGCACGATCGTGCCCTTCCCAGGCACGGTCGTGTGTGAGTTAAATTTTTGGCAGAATTATAACTTTATATATTTTTCAAACAATAAATATTCTGATTAAATTACAAAATAAAAATAGTTGATTTTTATAAAAAAAAATGCATTTATTCCTATTTAGAAAGATCAAATATTTAATCTTGGAATAAATAGAAAATTATTTATTTAAAGTTTATAAAATTAAATTTACATTTATTGTTAAACCTTAAAAAGTATTTTAATGGTTACGTTACATATATTATAAATAAATAAATAAAGAAATGATTATTTATTTAATTTATATTTAAACAAAAACAATTAATTATTTATACTAAATTATAACTAATACTTACAATGTTTTCATAAACGATAATTATTTACATTACTTATTTAATTATTCAAACTCAAACCTTAATCAAAATATTCTAAAAATATTCTTTCAAACTTTATATTTTATTCAATACTTTCAATTACAAATCAATGACTTTTTACACAAGTCCAAATGCAACTTTAGACTTAAACTTTTGTGCACACTATTAATACCATATACATTACACTTTAGGTTAACTTGTGCGTTTCAAGGATCCTTATATCTAGTATCTTTTGTTAGCTACGCCTTCGAATCAAGTGAGTATTTCATAGCCCCTTTTACTCTTTTACACTTTTGGGGTGAAACATGAACTCTATCAAATTACATGCTTACATTTAACAAACAACACAAATACAAATCCTATTTACATTCATGTGTGCAATTTGAGCTTTATGCCCGAGTGCTATGTGTGCTAACTTTTGTGAACACTTATGTGCAATCATTAACTATTCAAGCCGACGGTTTTCAATGATAGATCTATTGAGTCTGACAAACCCACCCAGATTGGGGTGATTGATACCGACAACACAATTTTGCATGCTAGTTACAAAGGTTTGATTGTACTTGGTTACACAATAGTTGCTCCCCATAAATGCCTTATTTATCATGTTATGTAAGGATTTGTTTTACAAACTATATGCTATCTACATACAAACCTGTGTTATACTCACCAACTTTTTAGTTGACTTTATTTTATTCATGTTTCAGGTACTAATGTGTGAGTTTGATCAAGATGTGCTACAATTAGGCTTTGGACTTAGCTAATTTAAATAAAGAAGTCTATGTTTTGAAATATTGTTTCTGTCTTGGATTTGGTTTTGTTTGAATGATTGTAATGGAATTTGAAGTTTAATATATTTCAATTTAGTCAACCTTGTGCTTATGAACAGTCTACATGTACCGCCCCGATGATTCCGCC
The DNA here is from genome assembly GCA_023525975.1 of Smallanthus sonchifolius. Taxonomy (NCBI): domain Eukaryota; kingdom Viridiplantae; phylum Streptophyta; class Magnoliopsida; order Asterales; family Asteraceae; genus Smallanthus; species Smallanthus sonchifolius. The sequence continues at coordinate 23,760,578 of CM042046.1, read as the reverse complement.
ATCGGTCGGGGTGTGACACTATTTGGCAACCTGGACAAATACGTTCCTTCATCAGCTAGGACGTATGAAAGGCATTAATGGACGGTCGAAGCAATTGCCTTCTTATATGTAGAATGGTTGCTCAAATAATAGTCGCGTGGGAAACGGATGCCTTAGGGCAGATGGGCGAATGAACGGACTACGACGGTAGGACGGGTTTTAGGCGGACGGACAAAGGTTGCCGGACGGATTTATGTTACCTCGGACGGTTTCTAGGGCCGGACGGTTTATGAAACGGACTACGACGATAGTTCTTATGGTGTTTGTCTTTGTGACTCATGCAACAATTATGACGGGTTGATCACCCTTATGTGTATAACCAGTGAATATTCTCCCCAAAGTAAGTATGTATGTGCATATATATACACGCAATATGAATGTTATGTGAGAACTGTAAAGCAAAGAATATGCAAATGTACGTATTTTAAATACATATATAATACTTAATGATAAGATAAATGTTATTTCTGATTGTTTTTAAACTAGAACTCACCAGCGTTAGCTGACTTCTAGTATACATTACAGGTGACACAAACAAGGTTCGTGCGAAGGCGTGATGCTTACCCGGCATGTGACTAACATCCCACTTTTATATATGTTAAGACAATGTTATGTTTTTAATTGTTAAGACTTCCATTGTTATGTTATGTTATGTGTTCGAATGATGTTCGCTTTCGCTACTCTTGAATGCTACTAAATTAAATTCAGTATTATGACTATATTTATGAGTAAATCCAACAAGTAGGTTAACCGGGAAAAAGGGGCCTTACACAAAAAGTAGTAATCATGTAGCATGTAGTAGCATGTCATAGTATGGGTGTCCTAAGGTTATAGTCTAGGTCAAAAGTGTCTAATAACCTAATTCCCTACAACCAAGGCTCTGATATCAATCTGTCAAACCCCAACCGACGGCGGAAACGTCAGGGCGGGACATGTAGACCGTTCGTGCGCACGTGGTTGACTAAAATTTAAATATTAAAACGTTACATTTCCATTCATAATTCCAAATAACAATACAAGAATATTTGAAATACATAACATATTCATTTGTTTCAATTAACTAGGTCCACAACCTAAGTGTAGCAACTTGATCAACTCAAACTTTTGTACCTGAAACATGATGAAAACGAGGTCAACTAAAAAGTTGGTGAACATCCATAGGTTTTGACTCTAAATAGCATATGTGTGTAAACAAATCCATACAAGTCATGATTAATAAGGCAATTATGAGGAGTTACTATTGTGTAACCAAGTAGTATAATCAAACCTTTGTAACTAAAATGCAAAACAAAGTGTGTTGTTGGTAACAATCACCCTAACTGGGTGGGTTTGTCAGACTCAATAGATCTATCATTGTTAACCGTCGGCTTGTATAGTTAATGATTGCACATGTAAATTGCAAACAAAATGTAGTTAACACACCTAGTTTGCACACATGAATGTAGGGTGGAATTGTATTGTGTAGTTTGCAAAACATTATATATTTGTATTCATGTTCCACCCCAAAAATGTAAATAATGTAAAGAGGGGCTATGTAAACTCACATGTATTAGTTGTGTGGATGTAAGGCCCTCTTATCCCGGGTAACCTCACTTGTTGGATTTACTCATAAACAAAGTCATTAATATTGAACTTTAAATTTAACACGTTCAATTAACAACAAAAACATTCACGTTTGAGTACATTACAGCGAAAGTCTCAACATTTAAAACATACATCATTGTTTAACAAAAGAAAACATAAATCGGAATGTCAGTCTCTAGCCGGACAGCCTTCACGCCTTCGCACGACCCTTTTCTTTGTTACCTGAAATGTATACTAAAAGTCAGCTAACGCTGGTGAGTTCTAGTTTAAAAAATTATTTCTTCAAAAGTATACATAAGTTTATATATAAAAAACATAAATACGTATTCTTAACTTTTACTTTTCTTTCATCATTCTTGAGTGACTACATTGATATGCATTCACCTTTATTTTTCCTTAACATTCATTTGGTCATACACATAAGGGTGATCAACCCGTCTTTTTACTACGTATGTCACAAAGACATACGCCATGAAGCTACCGTCGTAGCCCTTTGACTCGTCCTGTCCTAGAAACCATCCGCCTTAAAACCTTCGGCCGTCCGTCATAAACCGTCCTACCGTCGTAGTCCGTCCTTTTCGCCCGTCTACCTGAAGGTATCCGTTTCCCAGCTTGCTACCATGTTTGCAACCGTTCTACATATGATTTGGCATTTGCTTCGACCGTCCATTAATGCCCCTTTTTATTTCCTTGCTGATGAAGGAACATTTTAGTCCCGGTTGCAAGATAGTCACGTGGTCGTCCGTCTACCGTAGTAGCCGTTAGCATCGAAGCGTCCATAACATTCACGTATATTCATAACATGAAGTATATATTATATAAAGCAAGATTTCATTCATTCATATTTTGTCATTCTTTCATTCATACTTTGTAAACATATGTTTCATTCTTTGTTCATAATTCATTTTCATATATATATATATATATATATATATATATATATAAATATATCACGTATGATCACATTGGCATTCATAGTATTTATTCATTTAGTGTATACACTTCAGCCCCCAAAACATTTAATGAGGTTTGCACATAACATAGAAAGGGGCACATAGAACTCAACTGATGAGTAGTTTCTGAGATACACTTAGCTGGTTACTGAGCGTCACTAATGTCACTCACAATCTGTATAATAAAGTCATACACGTAAGGTAGTGCTCCTAGATGACACTAGACATTACTATGCTTGAACCTAGTGGTTTCGATGGATTTGCTTATATCGAAACTTGGTAGTTTCGATAGGTTGCTTATGTCGAAACTTGGTAGTTTCGATAGGTTGCTTATGTCGAAACTTGGTAGTTTCGAGTCATGGGTTCATATCGAAACTATGGTAGTTTCGGTAAGTAACTTATGTATTATCTTAGCTTCGGATCATGGGCATATCGAAACCAGGTAGTTTCGATGGGTCTGTATATATATATATCGAAACTATGGTAGTTTCGATGGGTCAGTATATATATCGAAACTAAGTGGTTTCGATGGGTCTGTATATATATCGAAACTAAGTAGTTTCGATGGATTCACCTACATCGAAACTACTAGTTTCGATGAATCAGTCTTCTTCCCCCAAAACCCGAAGGTTCTGCATGCGACTCTTACCTGGGTTGGATTTCTGATTCGGAGGAGATGATCACGAGCACAGCAGCAACGTTCTCCTGAATTCCCGAGTCGATCCGTCACTTTCTCTCTTTAGACCCAAGCTCTCTTCTCTCTCTCTAGAACTTGTGAATGGTAGAAATGAAAGGTTTGGAGCAGCCCTTGCCCTTATATACTTGGGCTTCCTTCGGCCCGTTGGAGCCGAGCCCAAGCCCATCCGTTTTTCTTTCTCCATTTAAAAATTATAAATTTCGATCGTGTCATTATTTATTTATTACCAGTTTTGGGATGTTACAGTGGATAACACGAGCAATAGGTAGCATAAGTGATTTTCAAATCACAAGGTTTACCTAAAGTGAAATGTATGAATTTGAATTAATAATACGTACAAAGTCTAAGGCAAGGTCTAGGGTTTAACGAGTTTTTATATGTTTTTCCATTGAACTTTGACCTATTGCTCGTCTTCTTTTTCCCATGTAGATTCCGATCCCTTTCTGTGCTTCCATTGAACTTTGACCAATGGGATTGACTTGTTGCGTAGTCGCTTCTCAGATCGGTCAAGGATGGCTATTGGTTCCTCGACATAATTCAGACTGTTATCCACCTCGATCTCATCATAAGGTATGTGAGTCGTGTCGTCAGCTAGACACTTGCGTAAGTGCGACACGTGGAACGTAAGGTGTATTTCGCTAAGCGCATCCGGTAGGTCGAGTCTGTAAGCAACTTGACCCACTCTCGCTAAGATCTTAAAAGGTCCGACGAACCTTGGACTTAGTTTGCCACATTTTTTGAATTGGATGATTCCTTTCCATGGCGATACCTTCAACAGTACGATGTCCCCTACTTGAAACTCCAATTCCCTCCTTCTCTTATCCGCGTACGATTTCTATCTGTCCCTCGCGGCTTTCATTCGAGCTTTGATTTGATTGAATTTCTCAGAAGTAGCTTTGACCACCTCGAGGCTTGCAAAGTCCTTCTGCCCAATTTCCCCCCAACACACCGGGATCCTACATCTCCTTCCATACAACATTTCAAATGGCGGCATGCCAATCGTTGAATGATAGCTATTGTTATATGAAAATTCCACCAATGGTAGATGGCTGTCCCAGCTCCCACCGAAGTCAACGATACAGGCCCGGAGCATGTCCTCCAAGGTCTGAATGGTCCTTTCAGATTGACCATCGGATTGAGGGTGGTAAGCGGTGCTGATGTTCAGTCTAGTGCCCATCGCTTCATTGAATTTCTTCCAAAACCTTGACGTGAATCTAGTATCTCTGTCGGACACAATCGACAGCGGCATACCATGTCTGCTCACAATTTCCTTGATAAATATTTCTGCTAGCTTTTCAAACGAAGAAGTTTCACGTATTGGCAAGAAGTGAGCACTTTTTGTCAAGCGGTCGACGATCACCCAAATGGTATCATTGCCTTTAGTTGTTCGCGGTAGCTTGGTAATGAAGTCCATCGTGATCTCCTCCCACTTCCATTCCGGTATTGGTAGAGGTTGCATTTTACCGCATGGTTTCTGGTGCTCGGCTTTAACTAGTGAACACGTTAGGCACTTGTTCACATACTCGGTTACATCATTCTTCATGCCAGGCCACCAGTACTCTTTCTTCAAGTCTTGATACAGGGTGGATAGAATAGCGAGACTTATGGGCCTCATCGAGTATTTTGGCTCTAAGCTCGCCAATCTTAGGTATCCACATCCGGCCAAACCTAGTTCGTACACCGTATGCATTTGCATCCAAATTCCCTTGTTGTCCTACTATTCTTTCCCGTTTAATATTTCTTTCTAATAGTGCTTTATCTTGTGCTTTTGATATTTCATTCATTAAATCTGGCGTTATAATCAGCTGACACGCCTTGATCCGGATAGGATCAGATTGCTCCTTTCTGCTTAAGGCGCCAGCTACTACGTTTGCCTTGCCTGGATGGTACAGTATCTCACAATCGTAGTCCTTTAATAATTCTAACCACCTCCTTTGCCTCATATTTAATTCCTTTTGCTCAAAAAAGTACTTCAAGCTTTTATGATCGGAGTAGATGGTGCATTTAACTCCATACAGATAGTGCCTCCATATTTTTAATGCGAAAACTACTGCCGCTAACTCCAGATCGTGAGTTGGGTAGTTAACCTCATGAATCTTTAGTTGTCGCGAAGCGTAAGCAATTACCTTCCCTCGTTGCATAAGTACACAGCCTAAACCTTGACCCGAAGCGTCAGAGTAGACTACCAAGTCTTCATTTCCCTCAGGTAGTGTCAAGACTGGAGCTTGGGTTAATCGTGTTTTAAGTTCCTCAAACGCGTTGTTTTGGGTTGGACCCCATTCATATTTCACTTCTTTCTGTGTTAATTTAGTTACTGACGAGGCTATCTTTGAGAATTCTTGAATGAACCTCCGATAGTAGCCTGCCAACCCCAGAAAACTTCGTATCTCTGTTGGTGTCTTTGGGACGTTCCATTCCTTTACTGTTTCGATCTTTGTAGGATCTACCATGATGCCGTTTGGGTGTATCACATGACCTAGGAATTGGACTTCCCTAAGCCAAAACGCGCATTTGGAGGATTTTGCGTACAACTTTTCATGCTTTAGCACCTCCAGAACTTCTCTTAGGTGACAGTGGTGATCACCCTCGCTTTTCGAATATACGAGTATGTCATCTATAAAAACTATCACTGATCGATCCAACATTGATCGAGATACTCTATTAATCAAATCCATGAACGCTGCTGGTGCGTTAGTCAATCCGAAGGACATCACGAGAAACTTATAATGCCCATAACGCGTGCGACACGCGGTCTTTGGTACGTCTTCCTCTCTTACTTTCAACTGATGGTAACCCAACCTAAGATCGATCTTTGAGAACCAACTCGCACCTTGCAGTTGATCAAAAAGGTCATCTATTCTAGGCAGTGGGTATTTGTTCTTTACTGTCCTCTTGTTCAGTTCACGGTAGTCAATGCACATGCACATGCTGCCGTCTTTCTTCTTTACGAATAGTACCGGAGGGCCCATGGTGAAATGCTCGGTCTAATAAATCCTTTTTCTATTAATTCCTGTAGTTGAGACATCAATTCTTTCATTTCTGACGGAGCCAATCGGTAGGGGGCTTGGGCAACGGGCTCAGCTCCTGGCAGTAAGTCAATCTGAAATTCTATTTCCCGATCGGGTGGCAACCCAGGTAGATCTCAGGGAATACTTCCGGAAAGTTGCACACCATGGGTACATTCTTGAGTGCTTTCGTTTTCATTCTATCATCAATAACATACGCCAGATAAGCTTCGCAACCGCGCCTCATGTAACTTTCGGCCTTGATCATCAAAATGACGTTTGGCATTGTGCAATTCCAATCCCCATAAACCGTAATTGGACTTCTGCTAGGAGCTTTGAGGTGTATCCTCTTACGTTTACATATGATTTGAGCTTCGTTGGCAGCTAACCAATCCATACCCAATTCTATATCGAATCCTCCTAAGGTGAGAAGGAATAATCTAGAAGGAAACTTATGGCCCTCTATTTCTATGATACAATCCTCTGTTACTTGAAACACTGTCGAATTTTTACCCACGGCAGTTTGTACGCTAAAGGCCTTTACTATGGTGTTGATAGTGCAATCCAGTTTACGACTAAATGCATTTGATATGAAGCTTTTACTAGCACCAGAGTCAAATAAAATAGCAGCATTTTCATCATTTACTAGAAACGTACCTGACACAACATCAGGGTTTCCTCTTGCTTCTTCCTCAGTCAGTGCATAAGCTCGAGTCCTAGCCTTTGGCTGTTCCTTTTCAGCTTCCTTTTCCTTTCCCGAACCGGATTGTCTGGTTTTCCTGCAATACCTAGTCAGGTGTCCATATTTTCCACAATTCTGGCACTTGACATCCTTTAAACACTATCGGGAGAAGTGCCCCGGCTTCCCGCACTTATAACACATGATGGTGCCGATTCGGCACTCGCCAAGATGGCGCCTTCCACACTTCTTGCAAATTTCATATTCATCTGACTTTGGTTTCTTAATTTCAGCTGCTGCATTCCCTTTCCCAGTGCCCCTAGACGGGTTCTCCCACTTTCTCTTTTGTGTCTCAGGTGCCGGGTCCTCATTGGCGTAGTCGTCGTAGACGATTCCGCTCAGATTCACTACTGACTCGAAGGTCGAGGGTAGGTTAGTTTTAACATGGACACGGACCCTTTGCGGCAAACCCTTGACATAGTACTTAATCAGACGGTCTTCAGTCTCCACTAATGTGTAACATACTTAACGGCCTGGTCCGGTCGACACTCGCTTATGTTGATTACAGCGTTCATCCTCTCAATCCATTCGAACGTAGCCACTGAATCCTTGTTCCCATCAAACTTGGGTGGGTCTCCGTCCTTGAAACCTTTATAAGTGCACCACCTATTGCTTGATCCCATCTTTATTTCATCCCCATCACTGTCATATACTTTTTCCTCATGGTTTACTTCATCATCTTCCTTAATTTTCTTTAATGCTTCAGACAGCAAGTCAGGCAATACATTCTTTAAAGTGAGCACGACCTCACGGGCAATAGCATCTCTGACCTCGGGCTCCAACTGTAGAGACCCTTGATGGTCGCCCCCAGTTGGGGTGACATTAGTTTGGTGCACGCTCTCTGTGCTTTCTGTGTGCACATCCTCTTCTTCTTGATGTCTTGGATTCAGTGGAGGCCTACCGACTCGGCCAGTGTGACCGCCTCGGCGTCCTGTTCTTCCTCCTCCAGCCATAGTTCTTAGTTTCCTGATGGTTATAAAGGGAATACATCAATGTCATTTTCTCAGATCATAGTCTTAGAACAGTACGAACAAGGTAAATTTTTAATTACAGTGACCGGTTTGTGATTAGAAATTTACATTGCCTTTCGGGTTCCAAACTCTTCAAATTGGTCGTGACATTGACATCTATTGGTTCTAGGTTTGAGTATCTATTCTTATCCAACTGTATTAACCTTAGTACTTACTTACCGTGCTGGAGTTGGCTACCCAGACTGACATCCGTGCATTGTTCCCATAATCAGCTTGAGTCCAGACATTTAGGGATGTCTGAATCTCTCAAACTATTGCTCTGATACTAACTTGTAAGGCCCTCTTATCCCGGGTAACCTCACTGGTTGGATTTACTCATAAACAAAGTCATTAATACTGAACTTTAAATTTAACACGTTCAATTAACAACAAAAACATTCATGTTTGAGTACATTACAGCGGAAGTCTCAACATTTAAAACATACATCATTGTTTAACAAAAGAAAACATAAATCGGAATGTCAGTCTCTAGCCGGACAGCCTTCACGCCTTCGCACGACCGTTTTCTTTGTTACCTGAAATGTATACTAAAAGTCAGCTAACGCTGGTGAGTTCTAGTTTAAAAAGATTAGATATAAACATTATTTCTTCAAAAGTATACATAAGTTTATATATAAAGAACATAAATACGTATTCTTAACTTTTACTTTTCTTTCATCATTCTTGAGTGACTACATTGATATGCATTCACCTTTATTTTTCCTTAACGTTCATTTGGTCATACACATAAGGGTGCTCAACCCGTCTTTTACTACGTATGTCACAAAGACATACGCCATGAAGCTACCGTCGTAGCCCTTTGACTCGTCCTGTCCTAGAAACCGTCGGCCTTAAAACCGTCCGTCCAACTTTCGGCCGTCCGTCATAAACCGTCCTACCGTCGTAGTCCGTCCTTTTCGCCCGTCTACCTGAAGGTATCCGTTTCCCAGCTTGCTACCATGTTTGCAACCGTTCTACATATGATTTGGCATTTGCTTCGACCGTCCATTAATGCCCCTTTTTTATTTCCTTGCTGATGAAGGAACATTTTAGTCCCGGTTGCAAGATAGTCACGTGGTCGTCCGTCTACCGTAGTAGCCGTTAGCATCGAAGCGTCCATAACATTCACGTATATTCATAACATGAAGTATATATTATATAAAGCAAGATTTCATTCATTCATATTTTGTCATTCTTTCATTCATACTTTGTAAACATACGTTTCATTCTTTGTTCATAATTCATTTTCATATATATATATATATATATATAAATATATATATTTGTATATCATGTATGATCACATTGGAATTCATAGTATTTATTCATTTAGTGTATACACTTCAGCCCCCAAAACATTTAATAAGGTTTGCACATAACATAGAAAGGGGCACATAGAACACACCTGATGAGTAGTTTCTGAGATACACTTAGCTGGTTACTGAGCGTCACTAATGTCACTCACAATCTGTATAATAAAGTCATACACGTAAGGTAGTGCTCCTAGATGACACTAGACATTACTATGCTTGAACCTAGTCGTTTCGATGGATTTGCTTATATCGAAACTTGGTAGTTTCGATAGGTTGCTTATGTCGAAACTTGGTAGTTTTGATAGGTTGCTTAGGTCGAAACTTGGTAGTTTCGAATCATGGGTTCATATCGAAACTATGGTAGTTTCGGTAAGTAACTTATGTATTATCTTAGCTTCGGATCGTGGGCATATCGAAACTAGGTAGTTTCGATGGGTCTGTATATATATATCAAAACTATGGTAGTTTCGATGGGTCTGTATATATATCGAAACTAAGTGGTTTCGATGGGTCTGTATATATATCGAAACTAAGTAGTTTCGATGGATTCACCTACATCGAAACTACTAGTTACGATGAATCAGTCTTCTTCCCCAAAAACCCGAAGGTTCTGCATGCGACTCTGATCGTGTCGATATCTAAATTTTCTTTAATCAAAACGTTCGGTTTTCATTCTAGATGCTATACCTAAGCTCATTTTCAAGTTTCATCCGTAAAATCATCATCTATTGGGCTAAAACCGAAAACCCAAAAAAAATCATAAAAACTCAGATTATGATCGAACGCTTACCTGGGTTGGATTTCTGATTCGGAGGAGATGATCACGAGCACAGCAGCAACGTTCTCCTGAATTCCCGAGTCGATCCGTCACTTTCTCTCTCTAGACCCGAGCTCTCTTCTCTCTCTCTAGGACTTGTGAATGGTAGAAATGAAAGGTTTGGAGCAGCCCTTGCCCTTATATATTTGGGTTTCCTTCGGCCCGTTGGAGCCGAGCCCAAGCTCATCCGTTTTTCTTTCGCCATTTAAAAATTATAAAAATTATAAATTGAGCAATAGGTAGCATAAGTGATTTTCAAATCACAAGGTTTACCTAGAGTGAAATGTATGAATTTTAATTAATAATACGTACAAAGTCTAAGGCAAGGTCTAGGGTTTAACGAGTTTTGATATGTGTTTGGCTTTGCACAAAGAGTTGTGTTATTTCATGTAAGAAAAATGATGTAAGAAAAATATGGTGTAAACATAAACGTGTATAAACTTTGGGGAGAAATATATAATTCGAACCCTTCATGGATCCTTAAATAAAAAGATAAATTAAATTAAATAAAATTTCTTTTTATTTTTAATTATTAAAAATAGTATGGCTCTTGTGACATCCGGGAATTTTTTTTTACTTTATTTAATTTTTGGGATGATGTGACAATCCAACTTTTCAAGTTAATCCCGTTAGTGATTCCGTTAAATATTATGTTAAATCCTAACCAAGTTAACCCAATTCTAAAACTAATGGATCAATTCTGTCAAAGTTGAAGTTACAAGGGCTGGTTTTGTAAATAACCAGAAACCCTAGTAGGCATGATCGCGCCAAGTGCCTTGGCACGGTCTCGCCTCTTATTGGCACGGTCGCGCCTCTTGTCAGTTCAAAGGTAAACGCAGTCTTTAATCGCAAATTCGTTCGATTTCGTAACCGTTATGCACGTTCCTATCTTTAACGAGCATCATTAACACTTTAAACCTCGTTATTACTCCGATTTAAACCCAATTATGGTCATGATTACTATAACCGTCGACCATTTTTCAAATATCAACATATTCAATCAATTCTCGTATTACTCTCACGAATTGAACGAACACACACCTAAATCGCACCTGTTAGAACCTGTTGCACACTCGAATTTGGCTGGAATCGCTTCAGTGGTCGCCGGGGATCGAAGTCGACGATGGCAGAATCTGTTATAGTAGGGAACCTTCAATTCGAGTTCGTTTCTGGTAATTTCCTTCCTGTTTACTTTCATTTTTTACTTCATGATGAATAGCCCTATGATTATTTGGGCTTACAACATCAAATCGGTGCGAACCAATTCTAGGGTTCATCACATTCGAGGTTTAATCGATTACCAGTCCAGGCTTAATCTCAATCAAATTAACTTATATTGATAGATTCGTAAAGTTCTGTTTTGTAAAAACCCCATGTCCTTTTGGTCAATCGCGATCGAAACCAAACGTATTTGGATTTATTTGGTTATTCTGTTAAACCCTGTAACTGTAAATCAAGGAGACACGGTCGTGCCAAGTTTTAGCACGGGCGTGCCTCACACTCTGACCCGGTCGTGCCTCTTGGCTAGACCTGGTCGTGCCTCAGAACCCTAGACACGGTCGTGCCTGGCTCAGACACGGTCGTGCCTAGTGATCAGCTTTGTTGTGTCTTCTGTTTTGATCAACACGGTCGCGCCCCGGACCAGCACGGTCGCGCCCGTAACCTTTACACTGTTGTGCCTTGTCTTAGGCACGGTCGTGTGTGAGAAAACCTATTGTCAGAATGTTTTTATTAATATTTATATTTTTATTTTCAAAACAATAATTATTATATATTATTTGTCATTTATCGCGAGACGCATTTATACTAATTTAAAAATCCGTATTTCCGTAAACTCGTTCGTTTACCCAATAATCTTTAGAATGTTTAAAGACGTTCTAATCCTCCTCGTGTCGTCACAAATCCAATTGAGTCCCTAACTGTTATGTTGTAATTCTAGGGAATTCGTGAGCCGTGTCAGGCTAATGCTTGAGATTTCAATCTCGTACTTGTGTGATTACTACCTACGCCGTTCAGGTGAGTTTTCACGGCCCCTTTTACTGCTTTTAAACTGGGGGAGAAAACATGACGCAAACTCTTTTTGATTTTTGTACTTCATATTGCATCACTTGTTATGACTATGTGTAAACTCTATCATGAAAGTCCTCACATCGAACCGTTTAAATATGAGAATAGCAAGGTATGTTGGGTAGTACTACTGGGTTTGACAAACCTCACCCGCGATAGTCGCGCTAACTCGATTGGATATCGAACGGGTGCAATATTGACCTAAACGTGCACCATGGTTGATAGGCCTGGTGGAGGCATTCAAACAGTCAGTTTACGGTTGCGAGCGTAATAGCAAACATGAACATGGGTTAGCTACCCGTCGATATATATATGTTGATTGTACAATAAATCTGGGAAACGTTTATTTATATACTGAATGTAACATCCCAAAAATAAAACGACAGTTAAAATAACGGAATAAACGAACGAGGCATGTCGGGTCGGGCTGGATGGGCCGACGGGCTGGAAGGGGAGCCTTCCCTATAAATAGCCAAGGTCACCACCTATTTCTCTCATTTGCAACTTCTAGAGAGAGAAACCGTAGAGAGAGAAAGTTGGCGGATCGACCCGAGATTTGAGAAGTGTGTTGCTCCAGAGCTCATGAGAAGAACCACCAGATCAGAAACTTGATTCAGGTAACGATTTGGCCTAAATCTGAGTTTTTGTTCGTTTTTTGTTTTTTCGGGTTTTGGGTGAAAAGGCAACGTTTTTATGGATGAAATATTTGAGTTCTTTAATGGAAAACAAACGTTTTGGATGCAAACATGTTCGAGATCTTGACGAGATCAGACCTGAATGCGAAAGCTAGGGTTTTGCGAAGAAACAGGCCGTGTGCACTTACCAAGTGCGCACGGAGCAGGTCCTACGTACTTATCAAGTACGCAGGAAGAGGGGTTTGCGCAGGCAGCAGGGTCTGCGCACTTGCTAAGTGCGCAGGCAGCAGGGTCTGCGCACTTGCTCGCACTTGCTAAGTGTGCAGGCATCAGGCTGGTTAAGTAAAGTTGGTACGTTTAGAAGGGTTAAACCGTTAGAGTCGGTTTTGGTCTGATGTGTATTTAACTAATCAATTCAAATCGGAAGTGACGTTGTTGGGCCTTTGTTTAGGACAACCGAGACTAGCTTATAAGGTGAGTTCTAGAAGCCCTTCTTTAAATGTTTTAATTAAATGTTTTTGGGCTGATGTGCATACATACGGAATAATGTTTTGAAATGAGGTTTACGAAACGAGGTTTACGAAAGGATGTTTACGATATGATGTTTACGAAATGATGTTTACGAGATGATGTTTATGAAATGTTTTGCCAAACGAAGTTTACGAAAGGTTTACGAAAGAGATGATGTTTTGTTTAATAAAACGTACTAGTGCTTTAACTAAAAAGAGGTAAAGGTTTTATGAAAGTCACGAATGAACGAATCTGCCACGAGTCCCTATGTATTGGCCTCACCCTTACGGGGGGCCTTTGTGGCTGGCTAACGGTTGTACAACTGGTTGATGATGGGGTGACGACGGTCACCCATGGGATTACCGGGATCCCAATAGAAGGTACTATTCCTTGCGGGGAAATAGTTCCTAAGTTATGTTTGGTCTACCTAGAGGTAACGAGCCTTAGGAGACGTATGTTTGGTCTACCTAGAGGTAACGAGCCTTAGGAGACGTATGTTTGGTCTACCTAGAGGTAACGAGCCTTAGGAGACGTATGTTTGGTCTACCTAGAGGTAACGAGCCTTAGGAGACATATGTTTGGTCCACCTAGAGGTAACGAGCCTTAGGGGACCTGTGTGACGGATGACTTAGAGGTAACGAGCCTTAAGTTCATCCGCTGGTATGCGATGTATGGAATTGACGGTTACGAGAAGGCGCAGATTCGGTTCATGTTGACTTATGTTATGATGTTGTGTTACGATGTTATGATGATGTTAAGTTATTGCATGATTTACGTACGCTTTTGTTAAACAAATGTATGTTATGTTTTTGGCAAAATGTTTATGTTAAGGTTTTATGTAAAGCTAGAACTCACCAGCGTAGCTGACTTTTTAGTATGCACATTCAGGTTAAGGGCAGGTTATGGTGATGGACGGTGATGCTTGGCAAGAGAGAAGAGTTACCCGGATGATATGAAGACTGGCATCCCGTTATGAGTTGTTTATGTTATGTTTATGTATTTGATAACGTTACGCTTCCGCATGTATGAATAAGTTTTAATTATGATGAATGAATGATTCCGCTGCGTTATTTTGATATTCAAGTTTAAGAACTGTTTGTAAATGAATAAATCCAACAAGTGAGGCCTCCCAGGTTTGGGGCCTTACACTGAAACCTGTGAACTCGCCAACCTAGTGTTGACACTTTTTCTTACATGTTTTCTCAGGACGCTAAGTTAAGGCACAGGTGCACTTGAGGGCATGCATGGTGTCAGCCTGATATATTCAATAATTGTCAATCTATTGAACATTTATTATGTTTCCGTTATTGTTAGACTTATGCGCGTTGTTGTGCGCATTTACTCTCTTGTTTAAACGCTTCCGCATTTACTCTGAACTTTTATAATATTTTAATTTGAGTCCCATGTAGTGTCGTTTGATGTAACTAATGACTGAGATACTAGTTTGTCACTTCCCAAACGGTAAAACTTCGTTAGCTGAAATTGGGGGTTGTGACACCTCTACAAGGAAAACATGGAAATAATATATATATATATATATATATATATATATATATATATGTGTGTGTGTATGTATGTATTAATATATATTTGGAAAAGCGAAATTTGTTTGAATAAAATTGTAAATTTTTAATAGATAAAGATATGATTTATTGTAGAAATAATGGTTTTATGAAATTATCTAATCATGATAAAAGTACTTTAATATAACTAGACAAGATTTTTATAAAATAGGTATTTCTTTGGCAATTTAATAATTTAAAATAAAGCTTTTAAATTGTTTATATTGAAAAATGAGATTTTTAAATCATTAAAGTTATAAATGTAGTTGTTTTATGTTTAAAATTTCCAATTAATGTACTGAGTTGTTCTATAGGATGTTAGGTCTATAAAATAATTTTTGTAAATAATTTGGGCTGTTAAAAAACTTTAAAAAATAAGGGACGCCACCCGGCTCGAACCCGGGTGGGTTCTGTGAAGGCCACACTCATTACCACCAGACCAGGAGACTAACCCATGCCACAGAAACGGATTCAATTGGAATTAACGTGAACAAAGCAGGGATGCCGGGTCTGGTTTAGAGAAAGCGCAAAAAGGGCTGGGATAGTGGGTTTTGAACCCACGCCACTCGATCCAATGGGGCAGTGCCTTAACCAGTTGGACCAAGTGGTTTCGCTAGGATAACAGTGCTTTCAAATTATCTAAAAGCGCAAAATGAAATCGAATCACATTCAAATCAGAAATGGCGCAAGAACTAGCAAGAACCCTAATCAAAAATGGGTTTCTTACCCTCTGTCATGAGGAATTGACAGAGGGCTTTTATTTGCCTATTAATTACAATGCTAACGATACAAGACTTACTTGAAATACTCGGGTATCGAATGTCGTTGGCTAGAAAGTCAGAGGCAAAGTTCTTGAGGCTTGGTCGAAGTCTAGAGGTGATGTGCTGATCAAATGGGTGTTTAGAGAATTTGTGTGAGAGTGTGCGAAGGTGTACGAGTGGTTTATTTCTTTTAATTTCATCATAATTGCATAATTCGACTAGGAGGTTGAGGATGACAACTGTTGTCACACCCCAACCGACGGTGGAATACGTCGGGGCGGATATGTAGACTGTTTAAAAGCTCAAGGTTTGCTAAAGTTTAAATATTTAAACAACCAACTTCATATCATAAATAATCATGAATTCAACAATACAAGGAAAATAGAAATTCATAAATAGTTTCTTTAAATTAGATTCTAGGTCCTCGGTCCTAAGTGAAGCAGCTTGTACTTATTCTCAAGCACTAGTACCTGAAACATGATGAAAACAATGTCAACTAAAAAGTTGGTGAGCATACATAGGTTTTAACACAAAACTAAGCTTAAAGTGTTTTATACAATTCATACGATATACGTGTATAAAGCAATTATGGAGAAACTATAGTTAAACTAAGTGTGCACAATCAAACCTTGTGACTGAGGCATAACACGTAGGTTACCCTTATGTAAAGTCGGTAACAAACATCCTAACCGGGTGGGTTTGTCAGACACAATAGATCTATCAATGTTAACCGTTGGCTTGTACGGAGTTAATGATTGTACTAATGTCATGTATATGTAGTCTTAACTCATAGCATTCAAGCATGCACATAACACATAATATCATATTATTGAATTGTATTTAAGTCTATGCAAAAAGTTTCAAAAAGTAAATCATGTTTCACCCCAAAAGTACAAAATGAAAAAGGGGGCTATGTAAACTCACCTGGATATATTGTGTGGGTAACACGAGCAAGTATGTAGCACAAGTGATTTTCAAATCACAAGTTAACCTAGTGTGAAAAAGCATGCTCTTAGATTAATAACGTGCCCAAGTCTAAGGATATGTCTAATGTTCATCGGGTTTTGTTATGTGAGAACTTATATAAAGTTTGTGTTATATTATGTGAAAGAATAAGTTATCGAAAGTTTGGTGTAAACTTTGGAACTTCAAAATGTTATATGAAAATAAATTGGATTAGGGCTTTTGATCTATAGAATAAATAGATAGTTTTGAAAGTTTCAATTACCCTGTGAGACGATGAATTGATGGCCTACGGTGGGGACGAGTTTCGGCTATGACGGGTGTGGTCTCCGGTGCTTTCTGCTGCAACTCCGACTAACTCAATGTGTTCTGAAGCTTTAGGGAGGATCGAATGATGTGTTTGTGTGTTTGTTTGAGAGGATTGCAATAAAAACGATGGAATCGCTGGTCACATGGAGGATATAGATAGTTTAGGAGAGGGATCGACCAAAATGGGTTTATTTGTTATAATTAAAATGATTAAACTCTTAATTGGGGTCTGTTAATACGAGAAACGGTTACGAAATCGAATGGTCTTGCGATTAAAGGCTGCATTTACGTTTCAACTGATGTGAGGCGTGACCGTGCCAGACGAGGCGCGACCGTGCCTACTAGGGTTTCTGGTTATTTACAAAATCAGCCCTTGTAACTTCAGCTTTGAACGAATTAGCCTGGTTAGGATTTAACAGAACACCTAACGGGATTACTAACTGGATTAACTCTAGGAGGTGTTACCACATGATTATGAGTTCTAAATCTTTGAATTGAATACGATCGGCTAACGATTAATGAGGTGTAGGTTTGAACAAGTATATGTTTTAATGTCGTGTTGTTATTTTATTAGTTAAAATAAATTGAATACGGTCGCGCCTCTTATAGTCACGGTCGCGCCTCACATCAGTTGAAACGTAAATGCAGCCTTTAATCGCAAGACCATTCGATTTCGTAACCGTTTCTCGTATTAACAGACCCAATTAAGAGTTTAATCATTTTAATTATAACAAATAAACCCATTTTGGTCGATCCCTCTCCTAAACTATCTATATCCTCCATGTGACTAGCGATTCCATCGTTTTTATTGCAATCCTCTCAAACAAACACACAAACACATCATTCGATCCTCCCTAAAGCTTCAGAACACATTGAGTTAGCCGGAGTTGCAGCAGAAAGCACCGGAGACCACACCCGTCATAGCCGGAACTCGTCCCCACCGTAGGCCATCAATTCATCGTCTCACAGGGTAGTTGAAACTTTCAAAACTATCTATTTATTCTATAGATCAAAAGCCCTAATCCAATTTAGACTCTCAATATCGAAATTTACTCAAACCGATCCTAAGTTTCATTTAAAAATGGTTTAATCCAATCCAACTTTAAACATGTTTTAAACACAATTAATCTACACCAACAGACTCGTACTAACCTTGTGAATGAAAGCCCTATACATTCCAGCACTATCAATATAAGAATCAATCAATTCGTTCCTGTTTTGAAAGAGACACGGTCGCGCTAATCATCTAGAGCGGTCGTGTCTCGGGAGACGCGGTCGTGTCGACTTCCAGCGCGGTCGTGCCTCCTGCTCAGACCCAGTCATGCTCGTTGGCTAGACTTGATCGTACCCCAGAAGCATAGACACGGTCGTGCCTATCGAAGGCACGGTCGTGCCTAGTGGTTTGGCTAGTTGTCCTCTGTTTGACCAACACGGTCGTGCTCTGTCTAGAACGGTCGCGCCCACCCTAGCACGATCGTGCCCTACCCTAGGCACGGTCGTGTGTGTTGGCAGAATGTTTATAATTTTTTATATTTCTAAACAATTAGTATTTCAGATTAATTTCTAAAATAAAAATAATTGAAGTTATAAAAATGTCACACCCCGCCAAGGCGGAAACGCGAGGCGTAACGTTCACTGGTTTTCGAAGAATATGATTACCGCAAACACATACATGATATTGGATACATAACCAAAGTTTAAATGTTTACTTCCCAAAACATAACTTAGTTTTTACAAAGTTTAAGATTTCTCAAATATGACTCAAAACCACGAGTTATACAAGTGAAATCCTTCCAAAAGCTGTATCCTCATGTATGTAAGTAACCTACATTGCTAGCCTGGAAACCACGTTCATTTTCCTGAAAGCATACTTAAAAACGTCAACACGAGGTTGGTGAGTTCACAAATTACTATAAAGAGTTATCATAAACCCAATGTTTAAACCTGATCATTTTCACCTGATCAAAACCCTTTATTTAAACCTGATCACTTTAGCCTGATCAAAACTCTTTTGTTTAAAACCTGATCGCTTTAATCTGATCAGAACTCTTTTGCTTAAAACTTGATTACTTCAACCTGATCAGAACTCTTTTGCTTAAAACTTGATCACTTTAACCTGATCAGAACCCTTTTGCTTAAAACTTGATCACTTTAACTTGATCAGAACCGTTTTGCATAAAACTTGATCACTTTAACCTGATCAGAACCCTTTTGCATAAAACTTGATCACTTTAACCTGATCAGAACCCTTTTGCATGTATTACCAATGAATTTGAATACTAATCTGATCTATTGACCCCATTTGTAAGCTTGCAAGGAATACAAAATAGTATGTAATGTACGAGACCGTAACCAAACCCCGACCTTTTGTGCCTCCCCCTCGCCTTTTTGCGAGTAAGACAATATGCGGTCATTCGGCCCTTTTGACCCCTGGTTAGCGCGACTAACCATGACCGGAGGCGTCACCCCCAATAGTACTATCCATATAATCCCGGGCTAAAATAGCTAATGGTTACTAACTTATTCATAGGACTTTAAGCGCTTTACTTTTCCCTCAATACACACATACGGTCAGATCATTAGTTCAATTCATTTACATACAAAAGTCTTTTACAAGTATGTTTCCACCCCAAATCATTTGAAAAACTTAGAAAAAAAGGGGGATTAGTGAAACTCACCTCGTTAGTATGAGTGCTAGCAAACACTTGAATAACCGTAAACCCCGCTTATCCGTACCCTAATCACACAAGGATACCTTACATGTTAAGACTAACCGTCTTAAACACAAGTTGTTCACCCGCCTTAACGAATCCCGTTAAGTGCGTTTTTGTTTAATAAAATCGTGTTTTAACGTGACGACCCGTTGGTGATTATTATTCCTAGTCTAGACGCTTTACTTATTTCCCGAGAAAATAATATATTTTCATATTGGTGACTAGTTACGTTTGTCACAAATAAATATTATTTTAGCATCACAATATAATATATTTATATTATATCTCACGTATCATCATATAATCATTTTTTATTAATAATTATATAAACCACAAATGTCGTTCAAAAGTGTTCCAAGCATACGAATCGTCCTACGTGTACATAATCCTTGTTAACACGTACTCATACAATTTACTTGTTCTGACAACATGTGTTTATATTCAACATGCATTCATTTGTACGTACGAGTATAATCATGTTTTAACAATCCAACACATATTTAAACAAGTTTCACGATAACATACTATTATTTATTCTCAAACCGAACGTCTTTATATTTCTTTACTCGTGTCTACGTTCTATGTTATCAACGTGTTCTAAATATATATTATTTCATTTGTTTAGCCGTTTCATATCTCATTTCGATTTAACAAGTTTCTCGTTATATATAAATATATATCATGACGTTTTTATATATATATATTTACATGCAATTGTTAAATCATTATTCAATTTCTACAACTTAAACACATATACACCTAGATATATTCCATAGGATTTTTACATGTATACATACACTTATATCTTTCCTTTTTCCTCAAGTATTATTTAGACTTTCTCTAATCTATAACTTATTTATCAAAATCATCCAACATCAAGAATACATCCATAATTATTTATTAAATTTACATTACTATTTATGTATCCATCCATTTGGTTATCATAAATCCAACACATACACACACACACACACACACACATATATATATATATATATATATATATATATATTTACATGCATTTTCGGCCCATGTATATACATGTATGCATATCCTAGTTTCCATTTTTACACATGTATTCATACACTTTAAACACTTCTAGTTTCTCAATCAAGTCAAACATATATGAACATATGCATGATTATTTTCGACCAACATAGATATATATATATCCATCTATTTTAGTTTTTATCTACTTTAAACTTAGCATCACATGAAACAACAACTTATCACTAAAATAATCAACTACAATTCATGTATATAATCACCAAATTTTCGACCCTTATATATATATATATATATATTTATACAAAACCCTAACTTTTATACTTTATAAGGTTAAATCTTTAAGAAAACTCTTTTAATCTTTCAGCCTCTTTGTTTATTATGATGAACAACATGTTTAGATTAAGAAAAAGAGATGGAATTAGGGTTGGGTGTCGGTTTCCTTACCACTAGTCAAGGTAGGCGACGATTGCACTAGTGAACGTTGATGGATGCTCGTTTTATTGTCAGAACCCGACTCCCTAGCTTCAAAACTTCTCAATTTCTCCAAGCTCTAACTAAGGCTCTCTAGAACTTGCTCTTGAATATAAAAGGTGGAATGGTGCTAGTGTGTGTGAGTATATCGTATATATATATAGAGATGGAAGAGTTTGAGTGTTGGATGCTTCAACACTCCATCATCATTATCATTCAAGATTGATAGAATGGATTTGACCTTGAGTTACCTCTACACTTGAATGAGAATGGTCTCTATGACAAGATTTGATGGAGTTAGTGGATTTGGTGGAAAGTGGGTGGTGGGTGGGTGGTCTCGGCCGAGAGGGGTAGAAGGGGGGGGGGGGTTTGGGTTTGATTCAACTTGTAGATTGTAGTATGTGTTGATAGGCTTTTAGTAGGTAAAATACCCGGTAGGCGCTCCCGTGATCTAATACCCGATATATGAACTTTTATGATTAAAACTCTTTATATTTCGTATTTCGACTATATTTTAATAGTCCACTAATTTAACCCGTCATAGTTAATGTTTAACTATAATATATACGTATACACATAATAATAATTCGTCACCATGAACCAATATTCTTTGTGTTTATTTTCAATAATTTTGTCACCAATATTTATGTTTTTATAACCAGCGTGGTACTAGACTTTACTTGGAATAAAAGTTTTGTTAATCACCAACAACGTTCCTTGCGTTTTATTATCGCTTATTTCCCTAGTAATTCATAAAGATTACTATTTTGATATAAGTTTCTTTGCTAGACTCCTTGACTTTACTAATTCAAAATAATACTTCAGGAAAATATATGATTTGAACGTGCATTTATGTAATATGAATATTTACCTTAATTACTGGGTGTCACATTCTCCCCATGTTAAAGAGAATTTCGTCCCGAAATTCAGTTCTTGTCATCTTGACTTGGAGTGTTCGTACGGGTACTTGGCTTTCATTTTATCTTCCCGCTCACACATATACTCGGGGCCGCGCTTTGAGTTCCAACGTACCTTAACCAATTTAATCCGGCTACGCCTTGTTCTCTGAACCTTCCAATCTGTGACTTCAATGGGTTCCTCAACGAAGTGCAGCTTGTTATCTATGTGAATCTCATCAGGCGGTATAATTAATGTGTCGTCCGATAAGCACTTCTTGAGATTTGACACATGAAACGTATCATGTACATTGCTTAGTTCTTGTGGCAACTTGAGCTTGTATGCTACAGGGCCAACCCTAGCCAATATTTCAAATGGTCCAACGTACCTAGGGTTAAGCTTGCCACGGTTGCCAAATCTTGCAACTCCTTTCCAAGGTGAGACCTTCAACATGACGCGGTCCCCAACTTGGAATTCTAATGGTTTTCGTCTATTATCCGCGTAACTCTTTTGCATGTCACGGGCGGCTTTCAGACGATCTTTGATCTTGAAGATCTTATCGGTAGTTTCCTGAATAATCTCAGGACCGGTTAAATGTTTGTCGCCAACCTCCGCCCAACATAGCGGTGAACGACATTTTCGACCATACAAAGCCTCAAACGGAGCGGCTTTGATGCTGGTGTGGTAACTGTTATTGTATGAAAACTCAGCTAGCGGCAAATGAGTATCCCAATTTCCACCGAAGTCGATTGCACACGCACAGAGCATATCCTCTAAGGTTTGAATGGTCCTTTCGCTTTGACCATCGGTTTGTGGGTGATATGCCGTGCTCATGTCAAGACGTGTGCCCATGGCTTCTTGTAATGATTTCCAGATTCTAGACACGAATCTGCTGTCTCTATCAGAGATAATAGAAATTGGTACCCCATGCCTAGCCACAATTTCCTTGATATAAAGCTTTGCAAGTTTCTCGGTTTTATCCGTTTCTTTGATGGGTAGGAAATGAGTGGATTTTGTCAAACGATCGACAACTACCCATATCGTGTCATATCCGCTCGACGTCCTGGGCAACTTTGTAATGAAATCCATGGAAATTTGTTCCCATTTCCATTGAGGTATCTCGGGTTGTTGTAACAATCCCGATGGTTTCTGATGTTCTGCCTTTACCTTTGAACATGTCAGGCATTTACTGACATAAATGGCAATTTCTCCTTTCATGTTCGGCCACCAATAGTGTTCTTTCAAATCCTTATACATCTTATCCGAACCTGGGTGAATGGAGTACCTGGACTTGTGGGCTTCGTCCATAACCAACTCCCGTAAGTTACCATAACTTGGCACCCAAATTCTATTCATGAAGTATAAAGTATCATCTGACTTTGGTTCCAACTGCTTTATCATCCCTCGTAAAGCTTCATTCTGAATGTTTTCTTCTTTGATTGCCTCTTGTTGTGCCATCCGGATTTGAGTCGTGAGACTCGTATGAATTGACAATCCTAGGGCACGAACACGAAGAGTTTTAACCTGTTCCTTACGACTCAAGGCATCTGCTACGACGTTTGCCTTACCAGGGTGATACTTGATATCACAGTCGTAATCATTCAGTAGCTCTACCCAACGGCGTTGTCTCATGTTGAGTTCTTTCTGGTTAAAGATGTGCTGGAGACTCTTGTGGTCTGTAAAGATAGTACATTTTGTACCGTATAAGTAATGTCTCCAAGTCTTGAGTGCAAACACGACAGCACCCAATTCCAGATCGTGAGTCGTATAATTTTTCTCATGGACTTTCAGCTGTCTGGATGCATATGCTATGACTTTTTCTTTCTGCATCAACACACATCCCAGACCTTGGTGTGATGCGTCACAGTACACAATGAAATTGTCAGTCCCTTCGGGAAGGGATAGGATTGGTGCACTGCAAAGTTTCTGCTTCAGCAATTGAAAAGCTGATTCTTGTTTATCAGTCCAATCAAACTTTTTGTCCTTCTGAGTTAACATGGTCATAGGCAAAGCTATCTTTGAAAAATTCCCGATAAATCGCCTGTAATAGCCTGCCAAACCCAGAAATTGACGCACCTCAGTCGGAGTTCTTGGTGTTTCCCAGTTTTTGATAGCTTCAATCTTGGATGGATCTACGTGAATACCATTCTTTTTGATGACGTGTCCGAGAAAGTGAACCTCTCGGATCCAAAACTCACACTTAGAGAATTTGGCGTAAAGCTTCTCATTCCTGAGTAGTTCCAAGATTAATTTCAAATGATGTTAATGTTCTTCCTTGGTTCGTGAATATATCAATATGTCATCGATAAACACAATCACGAATTTATCCAAGTACGGCTTGCACACGCGGTTCATGAGATCCATGAAAACAGCCGGTGCATTAGTCAAGCCAAATGGCATAACTAGGAACTCGTAGTGACCGTAACGAGTCCTAAAAGCCGTTTTTGGTATATCTTCTTCTTGAATTTTCAGTTGATGATACCCTGATCGTAGATCAATTTTAGAATAGAAACTGGAACCTTGAAGTTGATCAAACAAATCGTCTATTCGAGGAAGAGGATACCGGTTTTTTATTGTCAGCTTGTTCAATTCCCGGTAATCAATACACATTCTAAAGGTTCCATCCTTTTTCTTTACAAACAGGACCGGAGCTCCCCATGGTGAGAAACTCGGTCTTATGAAACCTTTGTCAAGTAATTCTTATAGTTGGCTTGACAGTTCCTGCATCTCGGAAGGGGCTAGACGATACGGAGATCGTGCAACTGGTGCGGCTCCTGGTACTAGGTCGATCCGGAACTCGACTTGCCTTGATGGTGGTAATCCAGGTAAGTCCTCGGGAAATACTTCAGGGTAATCCCTAACGATTGGTATGTCCTCGAGTCGACGTTCCTCGGGTTTCTTCTCGACGATGTGAGCCAGGAATGCACAATAACCCTTGCGTAGATACTTATGAGCTTTCATGCAGTTTATCGTCTTCAACATCGTTCTACACTTTTCGCCTCGAATTGAAAGAATTTCTCCGCTTGGTAGTGGGATACGTACAAACTTCTCGAAGCATACGATCTCGGCAGGATTCTTTGATAACCAATCCATGCCAATAACAATATCAAAACTCCCTAGTTCGACGGGTAGAAGGTCTATACTGAATGTATGGTTTTCTAAATATAAAGTACAACCTCTAATGACCTCTCCGGTTTCTATTAATTTTCCATTCGCCAATTCAATTGTATAACTTTGATCTAGTTTGCTGGCCTTAATACCGAGTAAGGATTTAAAATCATTCGACACAAAGTTCATAACCGCACCCGAATCAAAAAGTACAGAGGCATAGTGATTATTTATCGGGAACGTACCAGTGACGATGTTCGGGTCCTGGCGTGCGTCCTTTGCACCCATCACAAATGCCCTCCCACGTGCCTGAGCGTTCGTCTGATTCTTCCACTTGGGACAATCCTTCTTGAAGTGCTTCAGGTCACCACATATGAAATATCCCGGTTTAAATTTCCCCATTTGGTCGTTAACTCGACAAGCTGGTGTGGTGTGACCAAACCTGTCGCACTTTCCACATTTGATACATTCACCGGTGTGCTGATTTCCGCACTTCTTACACCTCGGTAGGCCCCTATCATACTCCTTCCTTTCCGTTGTGTTGGCTGCAAAAGCCTTCACAGATCCTTGTTTCTTAAACCCTTGTTTTCCAGATTTATTACTTGAATTTCCCATCCATTTCCTTTTCTCCCCAGATCTACCTTCCTCGTTCTCCTTCCTTCTAAACACTCCATTACGCACTGCGTCATCCCTCAGTTTAAATGCTAAAGTTATAGCACTCTTGGCATCCATTGGATTAGATGATGTTACCATACTACGAATTTGAGGCGCAAGGCCCCACAGATACCTTTCCACACGCTTATGTTCTGGTGTGACCATATGAGGTACCAGAATTGCCAATTCATTAAAACGGTCGGTGTACCCCGCCACATCATCTCCGATCATTTGTAAGTTCCACATCTCAGTTTCAATCTTTTGCAATTCGTTTCGAGGACAATATTCCTCGATCATCATGTTTTTCAAGTCTTCCCAAGATAATTGATACGCTGTCTCTCTCCCTAAAGTCTTGACTTGTGAATTCCACTAGGTTAAAGCTTTATCAGTGAGTGTGCATGTAGAATACTTCACCATGCAGTCAGCGGTGCATTCACTAATATCAATCACCGATTCCATCTTTTCTACCCATCTCATTAGCCCAACTGCACCCTCGGTGCCATTGAAACTGTGGGGGTTGCAGGATAGGAAGGCCTTGTAGGTGCACTTCCTATTTGGAGCATCTGTAGAATCACAAGTCATAACGTCATTAATTCGGATCTTGACTATGTGTTATGGCTTATTTATTTTATTACCTCCGGAACCTCCGGAACCTCCTGCCGTACCGCTACCTCCTGCTGTACCGCTACCTCCTGCACCTCCTCCGCCGGTACCGCTGCCGTTTCCTCCGCCGCTATTTCGATTTGCTTCATACTGCTCCATGGCGGCAGCTACTCGCTGTGCTATGAGTTGTTCCACGTTTTAGGAAATCGTCTCGTTGTTGCCACTAGTAGTGTTACGGGGCGTCCTTCGCTTAGGTGCCATGACGTTCTTTCTAACATAACATTTAAAAAGAAACAACATTATATAATAATAATGATAGATCATGACATAAGGATACAACAACGTCAAACGTAAACAACCATCATCCCAACATAAACCATCACATACATAGTTAAAACATACATAGTACATTGTTCCAAAAGACAAGGATACAAAAGGGATGGGTTCACATGACCACATCAGTACTAAAGTTTTAAACTACATAACGTGCTACGGGCACAACCCGCCCGTAATAGGTCTAGAAATAGGCAAGCGTTCCTGTTGGAACGGTAGCTGAAGTTAGCATCTGCTCCACGCGTGCCTCAGCTAGAGTAGCCCGAAGTTCAGCATCTATCGCCCTCTGTTCGGCTACTTCTGCCCTCCGTTCGGCTGCGGCGGTCCTCCTCTCCATTTCCGCCAATCTCTTCTCGAACTCCATCATGTGGCTGGATGCATGCTGAAGGGACTGGTCGATTAATTTCTGATCCTCCGCCATCCCATTAACATTTTCCACTAAAGTTGGAAGAGTTGCCAAGTCCCTTCGGATGGACTTCACATTCATCTCCAAGAGATCAATCTCTATCCCTTGCTTACTGGTTTGGGACACAAGTAAAGGGATGGTGCATTCTGCGCACTCCCCGGTGAGCGGCACTGGTTGCGATTCGCATGTTAGTCCGACAGAGTCGCAGGTCGTAGGAAGATCCTCCTCCACCCTCCACATTTGAACTACTTGGCAAAGCCATTCCCAGTATGATGCGTCGATCCTTGGTCCTCTGGGCATGGTCTCTCCGGTGGATTCAACCATTGTTGTGTAAGACGTTTCCTAACTATGGAGTTTAAGTGGGGTTAGTGTGTGACATGGTGTGACTACAATATCCATATTACATGATGACTGGTTATGCAATGCTTATGCAATGAAAATATTTTAGTGAGTCATTCAAATTATAGACTAGGTTCCATTTTAGACTCCTAGTTCGCTATAATCAATGGCTCTGATACCAAGTTCTGTCACACCCCGCCAAGGCGGAAACGCGAGGCGTAACGTTCACTGGTTTTCGAAGCATATGATTACCGCAAACACATACATGATATTGGATACATAACCAAAGTTTAAATGTTTACATCCCAAAACATAACTTAGTTTTTACAAAGTTTAAGATTTCTCAAATATGACTCAAAACCACGAGTTATACAAGTGAAATCCTTCCAAAAGCTGTATCCTCATGTATGTAAGTAACCTACATTGCTAGCCTGGAAACCACGTTCATTTTCCTGAAAACATACTTAAAAACGTCAACACGAGGTTGGTGAGTTCACAAATTACTATAAAGAGTTATCATAAACCCAATGTTTAAACCTGATCATTTTCACCTGATCAAAACCCTTTATTTAAACCTGATCACTTTAGCCTGATCAAAACTCTTTTGTTTAAAACCTGATCGCTTTAATCTGATCAGAACTCTTTTGCTTAAAACTTGATTACTTTAACCTGATCAGAACTCTTTTGCTTAAAACTTGATCACTTTAACCTGATCAGAACCCTTTTGCTTAAAACTTGATCACTTTAACCTGATCAGAACCCTTTTGCATAAAACTTGATCACTTTAACCTGATCAGAACCCTTTTGCATAAAACTTGATCACTTTAACCTGATCAGAACCCTTTTACATGTATTACCAATGAATTTGAATACTAATCCGATCTATTGACCCCATTTGTAAGCTTGCAAGGAATACAAAATAGTATGTAATGTACGAGACCGTAACCAAACCCCGACCTTTTGTGCCTCCCCCTCGCCTTTTTGCGAGTAAGACAATATGCGGTCATTCGGCCCTTTTGACCCCTGGTTAGCGCGACTAACCATGACCGGAGGCGTCACCCCCAATAGTACTATCCATATAATCCCGGGCTAAAATAGCTAATGGTTACTAACTTATTCAGAGGACTTTAAGCGCTTTACTTTTCCCTCAATACACACATACGGTCAGATCATTAGTTCAATTCATTTACATACAAAAGTCTTTTACAAGTATGTTTCCACCCCAAATCATTTGAAAAACTTAGAAAAAAAGGGGGATTAGTGAAACTCGCCTCGTTAGTATGACTGCTAGCAAACACTTGAATAACCGTAAACCCCGCTTATCCGTACCCTAATCACACAAGGATACCTTACATGTTAAGACTAACCGTCTTAAACACAAGTTGTTCACCCGCCTTAACGAATCCCGTTAAGTGCGTTTTTGTTTAATAAAATCGTGTTTTAACGTGACGACCCGTTGGTGATTATTATTCCTAGTCTAGACGCTTTACTTATTTCCAGAGAAAATAATATATTTTCATATTGGTGACTAGTTACGTTTGTCACAAATAAATATTATTTTAGCATCACAATATAATATATTTATATTATATCTCACGTATCATCATATAATCATTTTGTATTAATAATTATATAAACCACAAATGTCGTTCAAAAGTGTTCCAAGCATACGAATCGTCCTACGTGTACATAATCCTTGTTAACACGTACTCATACAATTTACTTGTTCTGACAACATGTGTTTATATTCAACATGCATTCATTTGTACGTACGAGTATAATCATGTTTTAACAATCCAACACATATTTAAACAAGTTTCACGATAACATACTATTATTTATTCCCAAACCGAACGTCTTTATATTTCTTTACTCATGTCTACGTTCTATGTTATCAACGTGTTCTAAATATATATTATTTCAATTGTTTAGCCGTTTCATATCTCCTTTCGATTTAACAAGTTTCTCGTTATATATAAATATATATCATGACGTTTATATATATATATTTACATGCAATTGTTAAATCATTATTCAACTTCTACAACTTAAACACATATACACCTAGATATATTCCATAGGATTTTTACATGTATACATACACTTATATCTTTCCTTTTTCCTCAAGTATTATTTAGACTTTCTCTAATCTATAACTTATTTATCAAAATCATCCAACATCAAGAATACATCCATAATTATTTATTAAATTTACATTACTATTTATGTATCCATCCATTTGGTTATCATAAATCCAACACATACATATATATATATATATATATATATATATATATATATATATATATATATATATATATATATATATATATTTACATGCATTTTCGGCCCATGTATATACATGTATGCATATCCTAGTTTCCATTTTTACACATGTATTCATACACTTTAAACACTTCTAGTTTCTCAATCAAGTCAAACATATATGAACATATGCATGATTATTTTCGACCAACATAGATATATATATATCCATCTATTTTAGTTTTTATCTACTTTAAACTTAGCATCACATGAAACAACAACTTATCACTAAAATAATCAACTACAATTCATGTATATAATCACCAAATTTTCGACCCTTATATATATATATATATATTTATACAAAACCCTAACTTTTATACTTTATAAGGTTAAATCTTTAAGAAAACTCTTTTAATCTTTCAGCCTCTTTGTTTATTATGATGAACAACATGTTTAGATTAAGAAAAAGAGATGGAATTAGGGTTGGGTGTCGGTTTCCTTACCACTAGTCAAGGTAGGCGACGATTGCACTAGTGAACGTTGATGGATGCTCGTTTTATTGTCAGAACCCGACTCCCTAGCTTCAAAACTTCTCAATTTCTCCAAGCTCTAACTAAGGCTCTCTAGAACTTGCTCTTGAATATAAAAGGTGGAATGGTGCTAGTGTGTGTGTGTGAGTATATCGTATATATATATAGAGATGGAAGAGTTTGAGTGTTGGATGCTTCAACACTCCATCATCATTATCATTCAAGATTGATAGAATGGATTTGACCATGAGTTACCTCTACACTTTAATGAGAATGGTCTCTATGACAAGATTTGATGGAGTTAGTGGATTTGGTGGAAAGTGGGTGGTGGGTGGGTGGTCTCGGCCGAGAGGGGTAGAAGGGGGGGGGGTTGGGTTTGATTCAACTTGTAGATTGTAGTATGTATACTAGTTGATAGGCTTTTAGTAGGTAAAATACCTGGTAGGCGCTCCAGTGATCTAATACCCGATATATGAACTTTTATGATTAAAACTCTTTATATTTCGTATTTCGACTATATTTTAATAGTCCACTAATTTAACCCGTCATAGTTAATGTTTAACTATAATATATACGTATACACATAATAATAATTCGTCACCATGAACCAATATTCTTTGTGTTTATTTTCAATAATTTTGTCACAAATATTTATGTTTTTATAACCAGCGTGGTACTAGACTTTACTTGGAATAAAAGTTTTGTTAATCACCAACAACGTTCCTTGCGGTTTATTATCGCTTATTTCCCTAGTAATTCATAAAGATTACTATTTTGATATAAGTTTCTTTGCTAGACTCCTTGACTTTACTTATTCAAAATAATACTTTAGGAAAATATATGATTTGAACGTGCATTTATGTAATATGGATATTTACCTTAATTACTGGGTGTCACAAAAAATCTATATTATTTTTATTTAGAAAAGACCAAATATTTAATCTTAAAATAAATGAAAATTATTTAAAGTTCAACATTTAATTTATAAACCATACACTTAAATAATATTTTAATGTCTAAAT
This sequence comes from Smallanthus sonchifolius, assembly GCA_023525975.1. Classification (NCBI taxonomy): domain Eukaryota; kingdom Viridiplantae; phylum Streptophyta; class Magnoliopsida; order Asterales; family Asteraceae; genus Smallanthus; species Smallanthus sonchifolius. The sequence continues at coordinate 23,729,261 of CM042046.1, read as the reverse complement.
TACATTATATAAATAAATGAATAAGGTAATAATTATTTATTTGATTTATAATTAAACAAAAATATTTATTTAGTTATACTAATTACATCTAACACTTACATTATTTTCATAAACAATAATTATTTAATTTACATATTTAATTATTCAAAACTCAAACCTTATTCAAAAATGTTCTAAAAATATTCATTTCAAATCTTCCATTTTATACAATACTTTCAAGTACCAATCACTAACTTTATCCAATTTAACTTTAGATATAGACTTAGACTATTGTGCATTATTAATGCAATATACATTACACTCTAGGTTAACATTGTGCAATACAAGGATCACATTACTATCTAGTATCTCGTGTTAGCTACGCCTTCGAATCAAGTGAGTATTTCATAGCCCCTTTTACTCTTTTACACTTTTGGGGTGAAACATGAACTCTATCAAATTACATGTTTACATTTACACAAACAACACAAATACAAATCCTATTTACATTCATGTGTGCAATTTGAGCTTTATGGCCGAGTGCTATGTGTGCTAACTTTTGTGAACACTTATGTGCAATCATTAACTATTCAAGCCGACGGTTTTCAATGATAGATCTATTGAGTCTGATAAACCCACCCAGATTGGGGTGATTGATACCGACAACACAATCTTGCATGCTAGTTACAAAGGTTTGATTGTACTTGGTTACACAATAGCTGCTCCCCATAAATGCCTTATTTATCATGTTATGTAAGGATTTGTTTTATAACTATATGCTATCTATATACAAACCTGTGTTATACTCACCAACTTTTTAGTTGACTTTATTTTATTCATGTTTCAGGTTCTAATGTGTGAGATTGATCAAGATGTGCTACACATAGGCTTGGACTTAGTTAATTTAAATAGAAGAACTCTATGTATTTCAATTTTGTTCTATCTTGGATTTGGTTGTGTTTGGACTACTTGCTATGAAATTTGATGTTTAATATATTCAATCTAGTCAACCTTGTGCTTATGAACAGTCTACGTGTCCCGCCCCGACGTTTCCGCCGTCGGTTGGGGTGTGACACTCTAAGTGTTTTGCGCACTTGTAAGTGCGCAGGAGAAAGCTCATGCGTACTTAGCAAGTACACAAGAGTAACTTTGCGTACTTGCTATGTACGCAAGAGCATTTTGCCCTGCGCACTTGCTAAGTGCGCAGGCATCAGGTTTTGTATAAATAGGATAGGCTGACAGAAGTTAAGTACGCAGACATAGATGCAAATACGCAGATTGTAATCTCAGTGCTTTTCTCTGTAACCTTCAAGTGTTTATAATACAAAGAACGTTTAAAGTGTTTTCTCTTATCGATTTACTTTGTTTAGTTTGACTCTCCACCTAGTCACGGGCATTCCGCACCCGGTCCGACTAGTAGACCCACTTGTATGTGACGATCCGCCACACCCGAGGGACCTACAAGGTTTGACTAATCCGAGTCAAATTCTTTCAAATTTGAATTGGTCGCGTGATTGAACGATTTGGGTTGTCGTTTGGGTCTGGATTGGGCCGATTTGTTGATTGTACACGAGATAGGACTTCACGAGACTCGATTGGATGCATTTCGTGGTTCGGATTGAAGGGATTCGGCCCTGTTTGAATTTTGAAAGTCAAACAGGTCGTTTTCCTTGTGAGTCATGGTTAAATTTTGACTTTCATGAGTCAAACCATTTACATTTACTAGTTCAAGATTCAAGGCTCGAGGGTTCGAGTGTCTAAACGATTTGGGGTTCAAATCATTGCGTATGGTTACGTGTACGTATACTTATGCATGCCTATATATATATATATATTTATATGTATGTATTTATAGATACTTTGGGAAAGTGTCGAGATAACATATGAGAAATTCCACGTGTTAGAGTTCAAATGGTTTATAAAACATTGCACTAGAACGGGTTTGAACGTATCACACCCCCATATTTTATTTACTTATTAAATAAATACAGGTTGTAACGATTGGTTCATTACACGATAGCGGAAGCTGTAATAATGATTTCTAAGACTTGATTACATATACAATTACTAAAACTAAGTAATACTGTGATCTAAGTTCTTCTAGATCAATGACAGACTTGAGACTTGATATTCTACGTCCTTCCAGTCTTTAGGAATTGATCCAACATAGCTAGCCTATTCCAACCGCGCCATGGCTAGAGGTCACCTGAGAAACATACTTAAAATTGTCAACACAAAGGTTGGTGAGTTCACAGAGTTAGTTATATTAGTGCTTATAGTTTTTCCCCAAAAACCTGTTCATGACTTTACCGTCATAAAATAAGTAGTTTTCCTTTGAAAACATGCCCATGACCTATCCGTCATGAAATAAGTAGTTTTCCTTTGAAAACATTACCATGACTTAGCCGTCATAAAATATGTTGTTTTCCTTTGAAAACATTACCATGACTTAATCGTCATAACTCCAATGTTTAACATGATCATTTAAACATGATCAGAATTCTTTACTTTAAACCTGATCACTTTACCCTGATCAGAACACTTTTGTGTAAAACCTGATCATTTTACCTTGATCAGAACTCTTTTGTGTAAAACCTGATCACTTTACCTTGATCAGAACTCTTTTGTGTAAAACCTGATCATTTTAACCTGATCAGAACCCTTTTGTGTAAAACCTGATCATTTTAACCTGATCAGAACCCTTTTGTGTAAAACCTGATCATTTTACCTGATCAGAACTCTTTTGATAAACCTGATCACTTTACCTTGATCAGAACTCTTTTGTATGTATTACCAATGAATATGATTACTAATCCGATCTATTGACCCCATTTGTAAGCTTGCAAGGAATACAAAATAGTATGTAATGTACGAGACCGTAACCAAACCCCAACTTTCTGTGCCTCCCCTCGCCTTTCTGCGAGTAAGACAATATGCGGTCATTCGGCCATTTTGACCCCTGGTTAGCGCGACTAACCATGACCGGAGGCGTCACCCCCAATAGTACTATTCATATAATCCCGGGCTAAATCCATAGCTAATGGTTACTAATTTATTACGAGGACTTTAAGCGCTTTATTGTTCCCTCAATACATACATACGGTCAGATCATTAGTTCCATTCATTTATACACAAAAGTCTTTTACAAGTATGTTTCCACCCCAAATAATTTCAAAAACTTAGAAAAAGGGGAATTAGTGAAACTCACAAGGAGTTAAACCAAAATGTTTATATTGTCAAATGTATAAGCAATGTAATTCATGTTTTCAAAACATAATAAGTAAGTATGTTTCTCCCCCGATGTTTACAAAACAGTAAATAGTTAAAAGGGGGCCGTGAACTCACCTTGTGTCCGATGAAATCCTAGCAAACCAACTTGTGCTAGTTCTTGTATATCCGTACCCTAATCACACAAGGGTACTAATGTGTTAAACTACCCGTCTTATACGTAAGTTGTTCAATACTTGTTTTGTTATAAAACAGATCTTAGCTACTGCCCAAAGTGACTGATGAACAGATGTCGAAACTTCCTAGTTTCGATTGCGCAGATTAGATATCGAAACTTCCTAGTTTCGAATGAGCAAAAACTGGTATCGAAACTACCTAGTTTCGATTGGCAAGAAAGGTATCGAAACTACCTAGTTTCGATTGAGCAATATGTATCGAAACTACCTAGTTTCGATTGAACAACTAGTATCGAAACTCCTAGTTTCGATTGAGTAAACTTGTATCGAAACTCCTAGTTTCGATTGAATAGGTATCGAAACTCCTAGTTTCGATTGAATAACAGGTATCGAAACTCCTAGTTTCGATTGAACAGGTATCGAAACTCCTAGTTTCGATTACTGCACTTTGATTGACAGAATTCGTCCTGTATATTTTTATGTTCAAATCTTGAATTTGACACACTTTTCTTGTTATCTTACTTGCGATTGAACCTTTTGTATGCTCAGCTACGATTTTAAAGAAAATGAAATGGATAATATCGAGTTTTTACCTCAAACAGAGAATGATGATTTTCAGGGAAACAGAGAATGATCTTGAGCTCCTTATCTTGATTCTTGAGACAACACTTGGAACTCTTCTTATAGCACCGAAATACGGTGGATTTTTACCTTAAACTGGACTTCGACTTGAAGGAGAATTGGGAATTTGCCGTAAGAAAATGAGAAGTATGAAAGGGATTGTGGGATTTCGATTGAGGAGGTATGGTTTTTATCTGAATTTGAGTGAATTAGCAAGTGGGGGAATGGCTCCCCTGACTTTCGGTCGAGAAAGTCAAGCAAGTGGGTTGGGATTTAAATAAATCAAACCATTTGATTTAAGTGTAATTTTAACCACTAGTGTTCGTATTTAGTCGGGTTATCCTGGTACGTGAACCGGTAACTCCTAGAATTACCAAAATATGAAATGAGACCATGTACGGTTTTTGTTAGGCCTTAATGTCCTTGTTTGTGAAATTAAGTAAATCACAAAAACAATTATAATGTAAACTTGTTTATAACATGTACGGATATTGACCTGAATTGTCGGGTGTCACATTTTCCCCATGTTAGAAGAATTTCGTCCCGAAATTCAATTTGTGTCCTCTTGAACTGTTGTATCCTTAAACGAGGATGGGTATTTTTGTTTTCATTTGATCCTCTCGTTCAAATGGTTCAACGTACCTAGGGTTAAGCTTGCCACGGTTGCCAAATCTTGCAACCCCTTTCCAATGTGAGACCTTTAACATGACTTTGTCTCCCACTTGGAATTCTAATGGTTTTCGTCTGTTGTCAGCATAGCTCTTTTGTCTATCTCGGGCCGCTTTCAAACGGTCCTTAATTTTGAAAATCTTATCAGTGGTTTCCTGGATCATCTCAGGGCCTGTCAAATGTTTTTTTTTTTTTCACCAACTTCCGCCCAACATAACGGTGAGCGGCATTTACGACCATATAAAGCTTCAAACGGAGCTGCCTTAATGCTCGTATGGTAGCTGTTATTGTAGGAAAACTCAGCTAATGGTAAATGAGTGTCCCAATTTCCTTCGAAATTCATTACACATGCACGGAGCATATCTTCTAATGTTTGAATGGTCCTTTTACTTTGACCGTTCATCTGGGGATAATATGCAGTGGTCATGTAAAGGCGTGTGCTCAAGGCTTCTTGTACAGACTGCCAGGTTCTTGACATGAATCGATTGTCCCTTTTAGAGAAAATGGAAACTGGCATACCATGCCTAGCCTTAATTCCCTTAATATTTAGCCTTGCACGCTTCTTACTTTTATCTGTCTCCTTTATTGGTAGTGAATACGCGGATTTCGTCAAACGACTGACGATTATCATATAGTATTATAGTTGTTAGGTGTTCTGGGTAATTTTGTAATGAAATCCATTAAAATTTGTTCCCATTTCCATTGAGGTATCTCGGGTTGTTATAACAATCCCGACGGTTTCTGATGTTCTGCCTTTACCTTTGAACATGTCAGGCATTTACCGACGTAAATAGCAATTTCTCATTTTATGTTCGGCCACCAGTAGAGTTCTTTCAGATCCTTATACATTTTATCCGAACCTGGGTGAATGGAGTACCTGGACTTGTGGGCTTCGTCCATAACCATCTCCCGTAAGTTACTAAAACATGGCACCCAAATTCTATTTGCAAAGTATAAAGTATCATCTGATTTTGGCTCTAATTGTCTGATCATTCTTCGTATAGCTTCACTCTGAATGTTTTCTTCTTTGATTGCCTCCTGTTGTGCCATCCGGATTTGAGTCGTGAGACTCGCATGAATTGTCAATCCTAGGGCACGAACACGGAGTGTTTTAACTCGTTCCTTACGACTCAAGGCATCTGCTATGACATTTGCCTTACCAGGGTGATACTTGATATCACAGTCGTAATCATTCAGTAGTTCTACCCAACGAAGTTGACTCATGTTGAGTTCTTTCTGATTAAAGATGTGCTGGAGACTCTTGTGGTCTGTAAAAATAGTACATTTTGTACCGTATAAGTAATGTCTCCAAATCTTGAGTGCAAACACGACAGCACCCAATTCCAGATCATGAGTCGTATAATTTTTCTCATGTACTTTTAGCTGTCTGGATGCATACGCTATGACTTTTTCTCTCTGCATCAATACACACCCCAGACCTTGGTGTGATGCGTCGCAGTACACGATGAAATTGTCAGTTCCTTCAGGAAGGGATAGGATTGGTGCACTGCAAAGTTTTTGCTTCAGCAATTGAAACGCTGATTCTTGTTTATCAGTCCAATCAAACTTTTTATCCTTCTGAGTTAACGTGGTCAAAGGCAAGGCTATCTTTGAAAAATTCTCGATAAATCGCCTGTAATAGCCTGCCAAACCCAGAAATTGACGCACCTCAGTCGGAGTTCTTGGTGCTTCCCAGTTTTTGATAGCTTCAATCTTAGATGGATCCACATGGATACCATTCTTATTGATGACATGTCCGAGAAAGTGAACCTCTTGGATCCAAAACTCACACTTAGAGAATTTAGCATAAAGCTTCTCATTCCTGAGTAGTTCCAAGATTAATTTTAAATGATATTCATGTTCCTCCTTGGTTCGTGAATATATCAATATGTCATCGATAAACACAACCACGAATTTATTCAAGTATGGCTTGCACACGCGGTTCATTAGGTCCATGAAAACGGCCGGTGCATTAGTCAAGCCAAATGGCATAACTAGGAATTCGTAGTGACCGTAACGAGTCCTAAAAGCCGTTTTTGGTATATCTTCTTCCTGAATTTTCAGTTGAGGATATCCTGATTGTAGATCAATTTTAGAATAGAAACTGGACCCTTGAAGTTGATCAAACAAATCGTCTACTCGAGGAAGAGGATACCGGTTTTTGATTGTCAGCTTGTTCAACTCCCGATAATTGATGCACCTTCTAAAGGTTCCATCCTTTTTCTTTACAAACAGGACCGGAACTCCCCATGGTGAGAAACTCGGTCTTATGAAAAAAATTACTCGACAAGGTGTCCAAGTTTTTGTTGTATATTGGGTAGAAATGAAAAACTATGAAAATGAAACTTTATGTTTGTCCCTCTTATGCTTTTCGAAAGCATTTTCCCGGACTAAGACTTTTCTCTTATTTCAGGTTTCATGTTTTCTATGATTTTCCTCTCCATATGCCTTCATGGAGCTAGGAATTGATTTTCCTTGGGAGCTCTTATTTGCGAACTTCAAGTCTAATCACCACTTTACCCCTTTGCTCGCACTACCTTTCGAGGCAGACTAGCCTTTGGGTTGTAGCGTCCTGATATGTAAACTCATGTCTCGACTACCATACCTTCAAAGTATGTAAGTCATACGAAGTTCGATGTTTGTTTGGGATATTCATATTCCGTCTAGCTGAGGGAATGAATAATAATACTGTAAGAATGGTCCCATCGAATTAGTGTTTTCCCCAAAATGGGCTATGGGTTTGTCAACTCATTAAGTTGGCAGAAAGAGTTGATAGTCAACTATTAGTCATACGGTGTGTATGCACTCCCTTAGTGTTTGAATGGTACTTTTGGTGACTTACCATTACGTATTCCACTCATTCAGGTTATAGCCTTAAAATCCTTAGCACAAGGATAAACTTGAGGTAATGAGTGTTGAACGTCGAGACTTTTGTATTCTAACTGAGTCTACTCTAAGAGATCATTTCTTAACAATAGATGCTCTAGAGCTTCCCAATTATAGAAAACTAGGAGTGAAAGATGCAATCACATCTCTTTTCTAGGCTAAATCTGGGATCCATCCAACAAGATGAACTTTGAGGAAGTGCGAGTACAAAATAGTAATAGATTATTCTTCTCAACTCTTTGTGGACAGTGGCCTGTTGTGAATAGTTCGAGTTTACGTCCTTTATGCATATCATGAGCTAATGAGATTAGCATGAGATTCCGCATTTGGGACTCCTTTAAGGGTTTTGCATGTCGTTTTGGTTAGTGCGACAATAGTCGTTAGTCCACACTTAGGTTTCTTTGGCATTCGTTTGAGCATCAACCCCGGCTTATCTATTGCAGAGAGAATAGTCAGACTTAAAGGTATATTGAATGTCAATGGTTGCGAGAGCAATCCTGTTTGACCGACATTCTGAAATGTCTGATTTCCTACTTGTCTCATGACGAGCTTCCACAATATCCATAAGTGCCATGTGTATGCGGGTCAGAATAATACCCTGCCCTATTACTGAAGTTAGTGCATAACACTCTTGGCGTAACTTTCAAGCAATTGTGAGATTGAACTATATGATGGATCCTGAGATTATGCCATAATCTCCCACAATAGTTGTGCAATTACTGTAAGTGTTAGTTGTTGTAACGCTCAATTTGAAGCATTCCTGACAAGTAGAATCTCAAAGAATGAATGTGCGAATTTCTTCGTCGTTCAGGATTTACTAAGGATTGGTTGAATTCAATTTGAATTTCTCTCGTTCCTCCAAAACTAGGAGAATGCTTTGTGAGCACCTAATTGAGAAGTCTGATTTGATAGGATTCAATCCTTAATCAAGTGATTGAGAACATGGGTTGATCATCAGCTTAGACAGTAAGACTCACTAAAGTTCCCATGCACTGCAAATTATGATTACGTGTGCACCCGTAATGATGATTTGCCTTGCCTGATCCCTATAGTGTTTCTTCTATCCCTAGCTTTTAATCAAAAGTGATTTGAAAAGATCATTAGATTGCGTGTGCACCTTTGTACATGAGTGTGTATTGTTTTATCGGATTACTGTTAATTATGTGTACCAATACTCATGAATCTGCCGAATATGGCAGTTGTCGGATGAGGCTAAGGGTAGAGAGGCACCACCAGTGTCTCTTAAAAAAAATGTGCATGGTGAAATTCAGGCACTATGTGTTGGGCAGAGATCCTCAAACGAGTGTCGAGCAACTCATGCTCCAAGTCTGTATATATGCATGGATCCACATGATCCTGATGTATGTCTGGGTCTCCTGACCCTTGGAGTTCTCTCCCATTTAGTCCTGCTTATTCACCTTGAATTCCCTTCTGTCTGGGCAATCATGCCAGCCATATATCATGGCGAGAATCTAGGCATCCGATCCGACAACTTATGAATGAGAGTATTTATATCGCAAATACGTTAGAAAGATAGTTGCCTCCATGGCTGGAGTAGTTGTGGTGCAGGTATAGGTACAGATTCTGGTACGAGTTCAACCTGTTGTGATACCAAGATCGGTAACTGACGATCGCCGCCGTCGTCGTTCAAGCTTAGCTCGTAACTCGATCTTCTATGGTTGCAGTATGATGAGTACCCGTTATTCTTGACTCGTAATCCGAATAGTAACATGTTATAAGTGTTTATTATTTCCACATTATTGTATGTGTTTAAGTGTTCACTATATGTGCCATGTAATTGTATTAGTGTAGCTAATGGTACCCTAGTGTAACTCCATACACTAATAGTCTACACAAATTGTTCGGCAACGGTTGGAATTCCTATGCTCAAGTCTTGGGTGTTTTTAATGTGATGCAAGTCTTAGAAATCTTGGTCCCTAAATGAGTCCGGTTAGAGCCTAGGTATCACTAAGGACACCTAATTCGCTAAAACCATTGCTCTGATACCAATCTATCACACCCCCATATTTTATTTACTTATTAAATAAATACAGGTTGTAACGATTGGTTCATTACACGATAGCGGAAGCTGTAATAATGATTTCTAAGACTTGATTACATATACAATTACTAAAACTAAGTAATACTGTGATCTAAGTTCTTCTAGATCAATGACAGACTTGAGACTTGATATTCTACGTCCTTCCAGTCTTTAGGAATTGATCCAACATAGCTAGCCTATTCCAACCGCGCCATGGCTAGAGGTCACCTGAGAAACATACTTAAAATTGTCAACACAAAGGTTGGTGAGTTCACAGAGTTAGTTATATTAGTGCTTATAGTTTTTCCCCAAAAACCTGTTCATGACTTTACCGTCATAAAATAAGTAGTTTTCCTTTGAAAACATGCCCATGACCTATCCGTCATGAAATAAGTAGTTTTCCTTTGAAAACATTACCATGACTTAGCCGTCATAAAATATGTTGTTTTCCTTTGAAAACATTACCATGACTTAATCGTCATAACTCCAATGTTTAACATGATCATTTAAACATGATCAGAATTCTTTACTTTAAACCTGATCACTTTACCCTGATCAGAACACTTTTGTGTAAAACCTGATCATTTTACCTTGATCAGAACTCTTTTGTGTAAAACCTGATCACTTTACCTTGATCAGAACTCTTTTGTGTAAAACCTGATCATTTTAACCTGATCAGAACCCTTTTGTGTAAAACCTGATCATTTTAACCTGATCAGAACCCTTTTGTGTAAAACCTGATCATTTTACCTGATCAGAACTCTTTTGATAAACCTGATCACTTTACCTTGATCAGAACTCTTTTGTATGTATTACCAATGAATATGATTACTAATCCGATCTATTGACCCCATTTGTAAGCTTGCAAGGAATACAAAATAGTATGTAATGTACGAGACCGTAACCAAACCCCAACTTTCTGTGCCTCCCCTCGCCTTTCTGCGAGTAAGACAATATGCGGTCATTCGGCCATTTTGACCCCTGGTTAGCGCGACTAACCATGACCGGAGGCGTCACCCCCAATAGTACTATTCATATAATCCCGGGCTAAATCCATAGCTAATGGTTACTAATTTATTACGAGGACTTTAAGCGCTTTATTGTTCCCTCAATACATACATACGGTCAGATCATTAGTTCCATTCATTTATACACAAAAGTCTTTTACAAGTATGTTTCCACCCCAAATAATTTCAAAAACTTAGAAAAAGGGGAATTAGTGAAACTCACAAGGAGTTAAACCAAAATGTTTATATTGTCAAATGTATAAGCAATGTAATTCATGTTTTCAAAACATAATAAGTAAGTATGTTTCTCCCCCGATGTTTACAAAACAGTAAATAGTTAAAAGGGGGCCGTGAACTCACCTTGTGTCCGATGAAATCCTAGCAAACCAACTTGTGCTAGTTCTTGTATATCCGTACCCTAATCACACAAGGGTACTAATGTGTTAAACTACCCGTCTTATACGTAAGTTGTTCAATACTTGTTTTGTTATAAAACAGATCTTAGCTACTGCCCAAAGTGACTGATGAACAGATGTCGAAACTTCCTAGTTTCGATTGCGCAGATTAGATATCGAAACTTCCTAGTTTCGAATGAGCAAAAACTGGTATCGAAACTACCTAGTTTCGATTGGCAAGAAAGGTATCGAAACTACCTAGTTTCGATTGAGCAATATGTATCGAAACTACCTAGTTTCGATTGAACAACTAGTATCGAAACTCCTAGTTTCGATTGAGTAAACTTGTATCGAAACTCCTAGTTTCGATTGAATAGGTATCGAAACTCCTAGTTTCGATTGAATAACAGGTATCGAAACTCCTAGTTTCGATTGAACAGGTATCGAAACTCCTAGTTTCGATTACTGCACTTTGATTGACAGAATTCGTCCTGTATATTTTTATGTTCAAATCTTGAATTTGACACACTTTTCTTGTTATCTTACTTGCGATTGAACCTTTTGTATGCTCAGCTACGATTTTAAAGAAAATGAAATGGATAATATCGAGTTTTTACCTCAAACAGAGAATGATGATTTTCAGGGAAACAGAGAATGATCTTGAGCTCCTTATCTTGATTCTTGAGACAACACTTGGAACTCTTCTTATAGCACCGAAATACGGTGGATTTTTACCTTAAACTGGACTTCGACTTGAAGGAGAATTGGGAATTTGCCGTAAGAAAATGAGAAGTATGAAAGGGATTGTGGGATTTCGATTGAGGAGGTATGGTTTTTATCTGAATTTGAGTGAATTAGCAAGTGGGGGAATGGCTCCCCTGACTTTCGGTCGAGAAAGTCAAGCAAGTGGGTTGGGATTTAAATAAATCAAACCATTTGATTTAAGTGTAATTTTAACCACTAGTGTTCGTATTTAGTCGGGTTATCCTGGTACGTGAACCGGTAACTCCTAGAATTACCAAAATATGAAATGAGACCATGTACGGTTTTTGTTAGGCCTTAATGTCCTTGTTTGTGAAATTAAGTAAATCACAAAAACAATTATAATGTAAACTTGTTTATAACATGTACGGATATTGACCTGAATTGTCGGGTGTCACAGAACGTGTTACATTGAAGCGCAATTAAAAAAAATCAGAAAGGTCACAACTGTGTAACAGATTTTGCGCAAATTCGATTAAATGCGGATTAATTGGGTCGGGATTTCGGTTTGGATACTTGTGTAAACTGATTATGCGTGATTAGTGGGTGTTATCGCGTTTAAATTTCGAGATTTGATGATGATTTTGAACGCGGTTTGACTCTAGAGGTCAAACTTGTTTGAATTTTGAAATGAGACGCGCAATTGGTTAAATTGGGATGTTAAAACGGCTTGAAACTGATCGATATGCAAGTAGGTATTCAAGGAAAGTCCATAACATCTTTGATTGATTGGTTTTGGTATTGGACTACAAGAAAACTTGAGCTGTTTGACTTTTACAAGTAAACATGGGTCAAAATCAATGAATGGGGTCAAAATTGGGATCAAAGGGTTCAAATTTGAGAGTGGGTTCAACATTGGGGGGTTCAATTGACCGGGGGGGGGGGGGAGAGGGGTGCTAGAGGTTTGAGGGGGGTTTAATCTTGAGTCCATGGGGTTCAAGACCTTCTTTATTTGTTTTAAACTTTTTGATTACTTAAAAAAAATTGTATTTATGAATTAAAAAAATCTAATTATTACTTGTTTAATTATAAGTATTTTATAAAAGAGCAAATTTTCATTTTTATTAAATTTACAAATTGTATCTTCGATCTATTCAATTATTACATCAATATATATATATATATATATATATATATATATATATTTATATATATATATAAATAATTAATGTAACAACATATATCTATATATATAAATTTATGTGATATGAAAAAAAAGTGTAATTACATACGTAAGGATTTATAAAGTTTATTTTTTATTTGTTTATTATAACAAAGTATATATATACATCTATATAAATATACATATATAGGTTATATAAATTCAATTAGAAAATAATATGTTTTCATAAGGATGAAACTTTAAATTGCTTCATGTTATATTAATAATTAGTGTGACATATTTTTGTCAAACAAGGTACGGGTTTGAAATAGTGTGCCATTATCGTATGAAATAAATTAGAAAAATATCAGAAAATCATGGATGTTACAGTCTCCCCATGTTAAGGGAATTTCGTCTCAAAATTTAACTAGTGGAGACTACTGAATCAGGAAGGAGGTGAGTTTGAGTATAACTGGTGACAAGACATAGATTTTGATATTCAAGGTCGGATATGAATGATGATAATTGATTTAGTTTTGAAGTGGATTTAAGGAGTAAAACTGTCGAATAACACATTTGGATTCTAAAGGTGAAATATATTACTTGGAATGGATTTGAAGGAAATTTGATGATCAGGGTTTGATTAAGGTCTAGTCTAATATGCTCAGGAGTTGTTAGTGGATAAGAGAGTTCACAAACATTGGTCTAGGTAAAACTTCACGTGACACGAACAACGCTACTTCTGATAATATGACAGAGCACTTATATATAGGAAGTATCATCGGCGTATCCACCATGCCCTTGTCATATCGCATTAGCTTCGTTGCTATATTTCACAATAGGTTTTAGGTCACAACACACGACAAAATTCACTATGTTTTCCATGCGCTGATTTTTATAATTACGTGTGCACCCGTAATTATCCAAATCATCGAATGGTCCATATAGTTCATCACATTGTGTGTGTGGGTCGGGGGGTAACACAAAATCACCTAATTCGTAACAATTGTTTTCACGTATGTGTTGCTAACAAGTAACTATGTCCATAGATAGTAGAGTCAATCAGGTACTAGAGAGTAATAACGTGGCATAATTTAGGGTTCCATAGCTTCCTCGTGTTTGAACAAGAATATGTCAAACCCCGAGTAGCTTTAATGGATAAGGTAAATAATCACGCCTTGTGTATGATGTACTTACTCAATTGCAACAATGTAAACGATCAAATTCTGTGTATAATGTAATCACATAAGTTCCATGTATGATCTAATGTCATGTTGTAACATCCCGAAAATAAAAACGACGAGTTATAATAACGGGTAAACGCGAGACGAAAAGAATAAATGAACGCGGCATGACAGGTCAGGCCGGATGGGCCTGGCGAACTTGAGGGTGGCGCATAAGGGGGAGTATAAAAAGCCCAAGTCACCTCCATTTCTCTCATTTGCAAGAATCTAGAGAGAGAAAGTGAAGGATCGAATCGAGATTTCAAAGGAAGGATTCTCCAGTGCTCCTGAAGATAACCTCCGAATCAGAAGCTCGATACAGGTAACGGTTTGGCCTAGATCTGAGTTTTTGATTACTTTGGGGTTTTCGGGTTTTGGATGAAAAGACAACGTTTTTACATATAAAACTTGAAAATGAACATAAATCTAGCATCTAGAAGGAAAAACGAACGTTTAGAATGCAAAAAGTTAGGGTTTTTGCGGGGAAGAAGGCTGCTCGCAAGCAGGTCCTGCGTACTTATCAAGTACGCAAGAAGCAGGTCCTGCGTACTTATCAAGTACGCAAGAAGCGAAGTCTGCGTACTTATTAAGTACGCAAGAACAAGGCCCTGCGCACTTGCTAAGTGCGCATGCATCAGGTCTATGGATATATATACCTGGTCTGATGCGTATTTAACTACTCAATCTAGATCGTACGTGAGGTTGTTGGGCCTTCGATTAGGACAAACTGAGACTAGCTTATCAGGTTAGTTCATAAGCCCTTATTTAAATGTTTAAAATAAATGTTTTTTGGCTGGTGTGCATACGTGACGATGTGACTGTTTTATAAAACGATGTTTGTATGTGACGTTTTATGAAACGATGTTTATGAACGATGTTTTGAAAGGAAAGGTTATGAAAGAAGTGTTTATGAAATATTTTTCCAAAAGAATTTTACGAGGTGTTTATTAATGAATGAATGATTTTTAATAAAACGTATGAAAGCTTTAACTGAATTTTTGAAGTAAAAGAAGTGAATGGTTACGAAAGTCACAAACGAACGAATCTGCCATTATTCCTTAGGGAATGAAGGTTATGGGTATGGGAAGTATGTTATGGGCCTTTACCTTTTAGGGGCCTTTGTGGCTGGCTAACTGTTGTACAACTGGGATGATGATGGTCATCAAAGGGATTATCATGATCCTTGAAGTTGGTACGGTTTACCTTACGGGGTAGTCGTGCTTGAAGTTTGGTACGTGTGCCTTACGGGGTGCAGTGCTTGAAGTTTGGTACGTGTCATCCTTGTGATGTTGTGCTTGAAGTTTGGTGTTGAATGACCTAAGTATCGGGCCCTAGGATTTCTTCACCCAAATGACAGTACGGTGTTGATGGGCAGTGATCTTTAGGTTATTCCGCTAGTAAGTGACGTTTGGATTTGACGGTTACGAGAAGGCGCAGATTCGATATGTTCGTTGACTTATGTTTATCATGTTATGTTATGTTATGGTATGTTATGTTATTGCATGTTTTCGTACGCTTTTATTAATGAAGTTAAATGATATATTTTTGGCAAATATTTGGAGTTAAGGTTTTATGAAAAGCTAGAACTCACTAGTGTAGCTGAGTTTTTAGTATGCACATTCAGGTTAAGGCAGGTTATGATGATGGACGGTGATGCTGGGCGGCTTGATGAGTTACCCGGATGATATGAAGACTGGCATCCCGTTATGATTAGCTTATGTTATGTTTATGTATTAGACTATGTTACGCTTCCACATGTTGAACAATGTCACGATTATGTTTTAATGAAATTTTTGGCTGCATTATTTTGATATTCAAGTTTAAGAACTGTTTGTAAATGAGTAAATCAAACAAGTGAGGCCTCCCGGGTTTGGGGCCTTACAAGTTGGTATCAGAGCAATACTTTGAGAGATTCGGACACTCCCAATGTCTGAACTTAAACTGTGAATGGGACCGAAATAGGATGCCAGTACGGGTAACTTGAGCCACCGCATCTAGTATGAAGGTAGTATATATTTACATATATAGTATTCCTTAGAAAGGGTTAGGTAAGGACTTGTGTTCTGATGGATTCTATTTGTTAACTAGCGTGATGACATTGGATTCCTTGTCTTATAGAACGAAATGGCAAGGAGAGGAAACGGAAGGCGTGGTGGGGGCCATACAGGTGGTCGTACCGGTGGTCGGAACGGTGGGCACGGCAGGACCCCTACGCGTCAAGTGTACAGTGAAGAAGGGAGTGTTCACACTGAACCAGAAGTTAGTATGCACGGACTGAGCCGACTCATGTCGAAGAACAATAATTCACTTTTGAACCTGAAGTGAGAGCGTCTCTGGCACTCGATTTCACTGAGTTGATGAAGGTTTCTTTGCCAGGACTATTAGCAGAAGCGTTAAAGAAGGCTAATGAGACGGATGGGTCTAACACGGCGATTGGTACCCCGAACACTGAGGCAGTCAATGCACCGCTTTACCGTGGTTGCGACTATAAGTCCTTTAAGGCATGTGACCTGCCGGTCCTGACTGGGAAGAAGGACGCGGTGGCTACTTTTGATTGGGTAATCTGTATGGAAGCTGCCAATCGTCTTAGCGAGTGTCGAGCAAATCAAGTTGTGAAATTTGCTGCTAACTCCTTGAGAGAGGAAGCATCCCATTGGTGGGAAGGTGTACGTCAAGCCAAGGGGGACGAGGCTGTGGATGCGATGATGTGGACTGATTTAAAAACTTTAGTGATCAAGAATTTCTGTCCAAGGAATGAGATCGAAAAGGTAGAAAGGAAATTTCTGGGGATTAAGGCCGGGAGCATGATGCACCGGCAGTACACCACACGGTTCAATGAACTGGCACATCTGGTGCCACATCTTGTCACGACTGAGGAAAGAAAGATTGCCTGCTACATTCAAGGGATGCTGGACCTGGTTCGCACCTATGTCAAGGAAAACGCCCCTACTACCTATGATTCGGTAGTAGAACTGAGCGGCGTGGTATTTGATGATCTGGCGCTGAATATCGTTGACATTTAAGAGCCTAAGAAGAAGCTGAGTTTTCCTGCTAAGCGATCAGCTGGGAAGTTTACTGGGGCTCGGGAAAAACAGGCCAGGGTAGGCGAGGCGGCAGTCTGTGGAAAATGTGGGGTAAGACATGCGGGCGAATGTCGGCTAGGGTCAAATCTGTGCTTTAAATGCGGCAAGACCGGACACTACTCCCGTGAATGCCGCAAGGCTTCAAATGCTACAACTGTGGGGAGAGTGGTCATATGAGCCGGGAATGCACCAAGCCCAGGATGGGTGAAGCCGGGAAGGGGAAAGGCCAGAAGAAGAAAGAAGATAGGCCCCGAGCAAACACTCGTGCGTACGCGCTAACGCAAGAACAGGCCAGGGTGGACCCCGATGTGGCTTCAGGTACGTTCATCCTTGACAACACTTTTGTTTCAGTGTTATTTGATTCGGGTTCCAGTAAGAGTTTTATATCTGTGACTTTTTGTAAATGAGTGAAATACAGTGTCAGTAAGCTAGAAAGGGCCTTTAGCTTAAAAACCGCTAAGGGTAGGATTGCGAGAGTAACCGATGTAGTTGACAATCCACGATATAAATAGAAGGCCATAGATTCCCCGTCGGGTTGTTTGTTATGGTTTTGGGTGGGTTTGATGTCGTGTTAGGTATGGATTGGCTAACTGCTAATGAAGCGCAAATTATATGCAAACGAAAGATAATCCGACTCAAGGCTCCGGATGGTAGCAAAGTCGAGGTTTTTGGAGATCGTGACGCCCCGATGCCCAACGTCATCTCGATGATTAAGGCAACAGATTACTTGAGGCGCGGATGCGAGTCTTATCTGGTGTACGTGATTGACAAGTGTAAGGAAGTGAAGGAACTAGACGATGTACCCGTGGTACGCGAGTACCCGGAGGTGTTTCCAGAGGATTTGCCTGGGATACCACCCGACAGACAGATTGAGTTCTAAATCGACTTAGTACCAGATGCCCAACCCGTGGCTAAAGCTCCATATCGACTAGCACTAGTAGAGATGAAGGAACTAATGACACAACTAGATGAATTAATTGAGAAGGGATTTATCCAACCGAGCATCTCACCTTGGGGTGCCCCGGTGTTATTTGTAAAGAAGAAGGATGGTTCGATGAGAATGTGTATTGATTATAGCGAGTTGAACAAACGTACCATGAAGAACAAGTACCCTCTACCAAGGATCGACGACATGTTCGATCAATTACAGGGCGCAAGTTGGTTCTCAAAAATCGACCTTCGATCCGGGTACCATCAGTTGAAGGTGAGGGAAGAAGACATACCAAAAACCGTATTTCGCACGCGTTATGGACATTTCGAGTTCCGTGTAATGTCTTTTGGATTGACGAACGCCCCCGCAGCGTTCATGGATTTGATGAATAGAGTTTGTCGAACAATGCTGGATCGATCGGTAATTATGTTCATCGATGATATCCTCATCTACTCCAAGAATGAGGGTGATCACGCGTGTCACTTGAAGGAGGTATTGGAAGCTCTGAAGAAGGAAAAGTTGTATGCTAAGTTCTCCAAATGCGCGTTCTGACATAGGGAAGTCCAATTCCTAGGTCAAATCATTAACCCGAAAGGCATTATGGTTGACCCAGCAAATATAATGAGGTAAGGGAATGGAATATTCCTAAGACGCCAACTGAAATCCGTAGTTTCTTGGGATTGGCAGGCTACTATCGGAGATTCATCTAGGATTTCTCGAAAATAGCTTCGTCGTTGACAAAGTTGACTCAGAAGGAGGTAAAGTACGAATGGGGTTCGACCCATGATGAGGCGTTTAAGGAATTGAAGGAGAAGCTAACCAAAGTTCCAGTCTTGGCCCTTCCCGAGGGCAATGAGGACTTGGTGGTATACTTTGACGCTTCGGGTTAGGGATTAGGGTGCGTGTTGATGCAACGCGGGAGATTGATTGCATATGCGTCGCGGCAGTTGAAAGTTCTCGAAGTCAACTATCCGACTCATGATTTGGAACTTGCTGCTGTCGTATTTGCATTGAAAATCTGGAGGCACTACCACTATGGGGTGAAGTTTACTATTTACTCCGACCACAAAAGTTTGAAGTACTTCTTCGAACAAAGAGAGCTTAATATGAGGCAGAGACGATGGTTGGAACTCCTGAAATATTATGACTGTGAAATCATATACCATCCTGGAAAGGCAAACGTGGTGGCTGACGCTCTAAGCCGAAAGGATGTGCCTACTCCTATTAGAGTGAAAGCTTGCCAGTTGGTGGTAATATCAGATGTGATGAGGGAAATCGAAAGAGCTCAAGATGAAGCACTTAACGAAGAAAACATAAAGAAGGAAAGAATGGTTGGCCAACAGGACAAGTTGGAATATAACACCCTTGGTGTTAGGACACGTTTTGGACGGGTATGGATACCTATGGGTGGCGAGCTTAGAACCAAAATCTTGGATGAGGCTCACAAGTCTCGGTACTCTATCCATCCTGGTACCAATAAAATGTACAAAGATCTGAGGAAGGAATATTGGTGGCCTGGAATGAAACATGAGGTGACAAAGTATGTAAGCAAGTGCTTGATTGCTCGCAAGTAAAGGTCGAACACCAGAAACCGTATGGAAAGACTCAACCACTTGATATACCAGAATGGAAGTGGGAACACATTACCATGGACTTCATAACCAAGCTACCTCGCACAGCTAAAGGTCATGACACCATTTGGGTAATTGTGGACCGTTTAACGAAGAGTGCTCATTTCCTACCTATTCGTGAGACGTTCTCGTCGGAGAGGTTAGCGGAAGTATTTATTAACGAAGTAGTAGTACGGCATGGGATGCCTTTGACGATCGTATCTGACCGGGACACACGATTCACATCGAGGTTCTGGAAAAGATTTCATGGGGCGATGGGCACGAGGCTTAATATCAGCATAGCATACCACCCACAAACGGATGGGCAGTCCGAAAGGACCATTCAGACATTGGAGGATATGCTTCGTGCTTGTATTATCGATTTTGGCGGCAGTTGGGACAGTCATCTGCCGTTAGCCAAATTCTCTTACAACAATAGTTATCACACGACGATAGGCATGCCGCCTTACAAAATGTTGTATGGGAGAAGATGCAGGACTCCGGTTTGTTGGGGTGAGATTGGACAGAAGGAATTAGAAAGTCTTAAAGTTGTCAGAGAAACGTCAAAAAGTTTTGATCAAATAAAAGCACGAATGAAGGCCGCACAAGATCGTCAGAAATCCTATGCGGATAAACGACGAAGGCCTATTGAGTTTGATATTGGGGACATAGTAATGTTGAAAGTGTCGCCATGGAAGGGAATCATACGATTCAGAAAGAGAGGAAAGTTAAGTCTGAGGTTTCTCGGACCATTCAGGATAATGGCACGGGTTGGTGAAGTCGCTTATCGGTTGGAGATGCCTGATGAGTTAAGTGGGATTCATCCTACCTTCCATGTATCACACTTGCGAAAGTGTTTGGCGGATGAATCAGCTCACGTACCACTTACTGACATCGAGGTCGACAACAGCCTTAACTACATCGAAGAACCCGTGGCCATCCTAGATCGGAAGGAGAAACGTTTGCGTAATAAAGTTATCCAATTGGTTAAAGTCCAATGGAAGCATCGAAAGGGATCTGAAACCACTTTGGAAACAGACACGGATATGAGGGAGTCGTACCCTCAACTATTTGACTTATGATAGGTTTCGGGGACGAAACCTATTGTAAGGGGGTAGACTTGTAACATCCCGAAAATAAAACGACGAGTTATAATAACGGGTAAACGCGAGATGAAAAGAATAAATGAACGCGGCATGATGGGTCGGGCTGGATGGGCCTAGCGAACTTGAGGGTGGCGCATAAGGGGGAGGAGACTCCCTATAAAAAGCCCAAGTCACCTCCATTTCTCTCATTTGCAAGAATCTAGAGAGAGAAACCGTAGAGAGAGAAATTGAAGAATCGACTCAAGATTTCAAATGAAGGATTCTCCAGTGCTCCTGAAGATAACATCCGAATCAGAAGCTCGATACAGGTAACGGTTTGGCCTAGATCTGAGTTTTTTATTACTTTGGGGTTTTCGGGTTTTGGATGAAAAGGCAACGTTTTTACGTATAAAACTTGAAAATGAACATATATCTAGCATCTAGAAGGAAAAATGAACGTTTAGAATGCAAAAAGTTAGGGTTTTTGCAGGGAAGAAGGCTGTTCGCAAGCAGGTCCTGCGTACTTATCAAGTACGCAAGAAGCAGGTCATGCGTACTTATCAAGTACGCAAGAAGCGAAGTCTGCGTACTTATTAAGTATGCAAGAACAAGGCCCTGAGCACTTGCTAAGTGCGCAGGCATCAGGTATATGGATATATATAGCTGGTTAGTGAAGTCAGTACGTTCGTCTAATTCAGTATGGTTAACCCGTTAGAGTCGGGATAAGGTCTAATGTGTATTTAACTACTCAATCCAGATCGTACGTGACGTTGTTGGGTCTTCGATTAGGACAAACTGAGACTAGCTTATCAGGTGAGTTCTAGAAGCCCTTATTTAAATGTTTAAAATAAATGTTTTTGGGCTGGTGTGCATACGTAACGATGTGACTGTTTTATAAAACGATGTTTGTATGTGACGTTTTATGAAACGATGTTTTGAAACGAGAGGTTATGAAAGAAGTGTTTATGAAATATTTTGCCAAAAGAAGTTTACGAAGTGTTTATGAATGAATGAATGATTTTTAATAAAACGTATGAATGCTTTAACTGAAGTTTTGAAGTAAGAGAAGTGAATGTTTACGAAAGTCACAAACGAACGAATCTGCCATTATTCCTTAGGGAATGAAAGTTATGGGTATGGGAAGTATGTTATGGGCCTTTGTGGCTGGCCAATTGTTGTATAACTGGGGTGATGACGGTCACCAAGGGGATTATCATGATCCTTGAAGTTGGTACGGTTTACCTTACGGGGTAGTCGTGCTTGAAGTTTGGTACTTGTGCCTTACGGGGTGCAGTGCTTGAAGTTTTGTACGTGTCATCCTTGTGATGTTGTGATTGAAGTTTGGTGTTGAATGACCTAAGTATCGGGCCCTAAGATTTCTTCACCCGAAGTACAGTACGGTGTTGATGGGCCTAGTGGTGGTGATCTTTAGGTTATTCCGCTAGTAAGTGATGTTTGGATTTGACGGTTACGAGAAGGCGTAGACTCGATATGTTCGTTGACTTATGTTTATGATGTTATGTTATGTTATTGCATGTTTTCGTACGCTTTTATTAATGAAGTTAAATGACATGTTTTTGGCAATTATTTGAAGTTAATGTTTTATGAAAAGCTAGAACTCACGAGTGTAGCTGACTTTTTGTAAAGCCCCAAACCCAGGAGGCCTCACTTGTTGGATTTACTCATTCACAAACAGTTATTAAACTTGAATATCAAATAAGGTAGCGGAAAATTTCATTAAAACATACTCATAACATTGTTCAACATGCGGAAGCGTAACATAGTCTAATACATAAACATAACATAAACTAATCATAACGGGATGCCAGTCTTCATGATCAACCGGGTAACTCTTCTCGCTTGCCAAGCATCACCGTCCATCATCCATACATGTTTTAACCTGAATGTGCATACTAAAAAAGTCAGCTACGCTGGTGAGTTCCAGTTTTTCATTCGATTTAATAAATGGTTCATCATTCAATAATTCATTAGGGTTTAACATCATGTATAAGAAAACAGGGCCTTCGTTCATCATTAAAAACATTCACACATTTATCATCATCATAAACACGTTGAACGGATCGTTCGTTTAAAACATTTAACCTTCGTTTAAGTCATACATTACTATCTAAATCTGTGTTACCATTCGTTTCTGTCATTTAGTATTGTATTGCCCCTAAGGCTTAACTGCACGAAGACCGACAATACAATTCGTTCCGTCAATTCCCTTTTGTATTGCCCTCAATGCTTAACTGCACGAGGACCGACAATACCCATTTAGTTGCCCCTATGGTTCTTATGTCCATAAACCAACAACTTCCATCGACGGCTATGGCTCACTACCATAACACCGTCGGATCATAATTTAACCTTCATAGGGTCACGTTAACCCCTGAGTAACCGTCGTTACTCCCATACCAGTTGTTCAACATCATAACCATTGGCAGGCCACCAAGACACTGTGCATGTTGTTCTTATGGCAACTATGGCTCGCTGTCCATAATCTACCACAAGGCTAGGAATTACCTTCCCAGACTTCATTCGTCAATTCCATTCATTCGACAGATTAGATTTGTAATGACTTCTTTAAAACCTTTGCCCCTTTTCTTTTCTTTTCATAAAACCTTTCATTCATTTTCAAAACCCTTTACCTTTAGTTTAAACCATTTCTTTATAAACATTTCGTTCGTAAACATTCCATTCATAAAACTCTCTTTCCATAAACCATTCATTCCAAATCATTTCATTTCGTAAACATAATTTCATAAACATCGTTTCGTAAAACATCATTTCGTATGTATGCACACCAGCCCAAAAACATTATATAAAACATTAAAAGAGGGCTTCTAGAACTCACCTGATAAGCTAATCTGGGTTGTCCTAAACAAAGGTCCCACAACGTCACTTCCGATCTGAATTGATTAGTTAAATACACATCAGACCAAATCCCGACTCTAACGGTTTAACCTTCTAAACATACCAACTTTACCTAAACAGCCTGATGCCTGCGCACTTAGCAAGTGCGCAGGCCTTGCTCTTGCGTACTTAATAAGTGCGCAAACCTCGCTTCATGCGTACTTGATAAGTACGCATGATCCTCTTCCTGCGTACTTGATAAGTACGCAGGACCCTCTTCCTGGGTACTTGATAAGTACGCAGGATCTGCTTCCTCGCAAAAACCCTAACTTTCGCCTTCGGGTCTGATCACGTCAAGATCCCGAACTTGTTTACATTCAAAACGTTTTCTTTTCATTAAGGAACTCAAAACTATGTTTTTCTTCCAGTTTCATCTGTAAAAACGTCACATTTTCGTCCAAAACCCGAAAAACCCAAAAACGAACAAAAACTCAGATCTAGGTTGGATCGTTACCTGTATCGAGTTTCTGATTCGGAGGTTCTTCTCACGAGCTATGGAGCAACGAAATTCTTCAATCTTTGGCCGATCCGCTGACTTTCTCTCTCTCTACGGTTTCTCTCTCTAGAACTTGCAAATGAGAGAAAGGGTGGTGACTTAGGGTATTTATAGGGGAGGCTCCCCTATGCTCGCCCCTTCTAGCCCGCCGGCCGGCCCAACCCGTCATGCCTCGTTCGTTTATTCTGTTATTATAACTGTCGTTTTATTTTTGGGATGTTACAAGTCTACCCTCCTTACAATAGGTTTCGTCCCCGAAACCTATCATAAGTCAAATAGTTGAGGGTACGACTCCGTCATTTCCGTCTCCGTTTCCCAAGTAGATTCCGATCCCTTTCGGTGCTTGAATTGGACTTTAACCAATTAAATAATCTTATTACGCAAACGCTTCTCCTTTCTGTCTAAGATGGCCACGGGCTCTTCGATGTAGTTAAGGTTGTTGTCAACCTCGATGTCAATAAGTGGTACGTGAGCCGATTCAGCAGCCAAACACTTTCGCAAGTGTGATACATGGAAGGTAGGATGAATCCCACTTAACTCATCAGGTAACTCTAGCCGATAAGCGACTTCACCAACCCGTGCCACTTTCAACATTACTCTGTCCCCAACGTCAAACTCGATAGGCCTTCGTCGTTTATCCGCATAGGATTTCTAACGATCTTGTGCGGCCTTCATTCGTGCTTTGATTTGATCAAACCTTTCCGACGTTTCTCTTACAACTTCAAGACTTCCTAATTCCTTTTGTCCAATCTCACCCCAACAAAAGGGGGTCCTGCATCTTCTCCCATACAACATTTTGTAAGGCGGCATGCCTATCGTCGTGTGATAACTATTGTTGTAGGAGAATTCGGCTAACGGCAGATGACTGTCCCAACTGCCACTGAAGTCGATAATAAAAGCACGAAGCATATCTTCCAATGTCTGAATGGTCCTTTCGGACTGACCATCCGTTTATGGGTGGTATGCCGTGCTGATATTAAGCCTCGTGCCCATCGCCTCGTGGAATCTTTTCCAGAACCTCAATGTGAATCGTGTGTCCCGGTCAGATATGATCGTCAAAGGCATCCCATGCCTTGCTACTACTTCGTTAATAAATACTTCCGCTAACCTTTCCGACGAGAACGTCTCGCGAATAGGTAGGAAATGAGCACTTTTCGTTAAACGGTCCACAATTACCCAAATGGTGTCATGACCTTTAGCTGTGCGAGGTAGCTTGGTTATGAAGTCCATGGTAATGTGTTCTAACTTCCATTTCGGTATATCAAGTGGTTGAATCTTTCCATACGGTTTCTGGTGTTCGGCCTTTACTTGTGAGCAAGTCAAGCACTTGCTTACATACTTTGTCACCTCATGTTTCATCCCAGGCCACCAGTATTCCTTCCTCAGATCTTGGTACATTTTATTGGTACCAGGATGGATAGAGTACCGAGACTTATGAGCCTCATCCAAGATTTTGGTTCTAAGCTCGCCACCTATAGGTATCCATACCCGTCCAAAATGTGTCCTAACACCAAGGGTGTTATATTCCAACTTGTCCTGTTGGCCAACCATCCTTTCCTTCTTTATGTTTTCTTCCTTAAGTGCTTCATCTTGAGCTTATTCAATTTCCCTCATCACATCTGATGTTACCACCAACTGGCAAGCTTTCACTCTAATAGGAGTAGGCACATCCTTTCAGCTTAGAGCGTCAGCCACCACGTTTGCCTTTCCAGGATCGTAGATGATTTCACAGTCATAGTCTTTTAATAGTTTCAACCATCATCTCTGCCTCATATTAAGCTCTCTTTGTTCGAAGAAGTACTTCAAACTTTTGTGGTCGGAATAAATAGTAAACTTCACCCCGTACAGGTAGTGTCTCCAGATTTTCAATGCCAATACGACAGCAGCAAGTTCCAAATCGTGGGTTGGATAATTAGCTTCGTGAATCTTCAACTGTCGTGACGCATACGCGATCATCTTCCGCGTTGCATCAACACGCACCCCAATCCCTGACCCGAAGCGTCAGAGTATACCACTAAGTCTTCATTGCCCTTGGGAAGGGCCAAGACTGGGGCTTTGGTTAGCTTTTCCTTCAATTCCTTAAACGCCTCATCCTGGGTCGAACCCTATTTGTACTTTACCTCCTTCCGAGTCAACTTTGTCAACGGCGAAGCTATTTTTGAGAAATCCTGGATGAATCTCCGATAGTAACCTGCCAATCCCAAGAAACTACGGATTTCAGTTGGCGTCTTAGGAATATTCCATTCCCTTACCGTCATTATCTTTGCTGGGTCAACCATAATGCCGTTCGGGTTAATGACGTGACCTAGGAATTGGACTTTCCTAAGCCAGAACGCACATTTGGAGAACTTAGCATACAACTTTTCCTTCTTCAGAGCTTCCAACACCTCCTTTAAGTGACATGCATGATCACCCTCATTCTTGGAGTAGATGAGGATATCATCGATGAACACAATTACCGATCGGTCCAGCATCGGTCGACAAACCCTATTCATCAAATCCATGAACGATGTGGGGGCGTTCGTCAATCCAAAAGACATTACGCGGAACTCGAAATGTCCATAACGCGTGCGAAATGCGGTTTTTGGTATGTCTTCTTCCCTCACCTTCAACTGATGGTACCTGGATCGAAGGTCGATTTTTGAAAACCAACTTGCGCCCTGCAATTGATCGAACAGGTCATCGATCCTTGGTAAAGGGTACTTGTTCTTCACCGTACGTTTGTTCAACTCGCGATAATCAATACACATTCTCATCGAACCATCCTTCTTCTTCACAAACAACACCGGAGCACCCCATTGCGAGATGCTCGGTTGTATAAATCCCTTCTCAAGTAGTTCGTCTAATTGGACCATAAGTTCTTTAATTTCCACTGGTGTTAGTCGATATGGAGCCTTAGCCACGGGTTGGGCATCTGGTACTAAGTCGATTCGAAATTCAATTTCTCTGTCGGGTGGTATCCCAGGCAAATCCTCCGGAAACACCTCTGGGTACTCGCGTACCACGGGTACATCGTCTAGTTCCTTCACTTCTTTACACTTGTCAATTACGTACACCAGATAAGCCTCGCATCCGCGCCTCAAGTAATTTGTTGCCTTAATCATGGAGATGACGTTTGGCATCGGGGCGTCTCGATCTCGAAAAACCTCGACTTTGCTACCATCCGGAGCCTTGAGTCGGATTATCTTTCGTTTGCATATAATTTGCGCTTCATTGGCAGTTAGCCAATCCATACCTAACACGACATCGAACCCACCCAAAACCATAACAAACAACCTGACAGGGAACCTATGACCTTCTATTTTTTATCGTGGAGTTGTCAACTACATCGGTCACTCTCGCAATCCTACCCTCAGCGGTTTCTACGATAAAGGCCCTTTCTAGCTTACTGGCAGTGTACTTCACTCGTTTACAAAAAGTCGCAGATATAAAACTCTTACTGGCGCCCGAATCAAATAACACATAAACAAAAGTGTTGTCAAGGATGAACGTACCTGATGCCACATTGGGGTCTGCCCTGGCTTGGTCTTGCGTCAGCGCGTACGCACGAGTCTTTGCTCGAGGCCTCTATTATTTCTTGTCGACACCCTTCCCTTTCCCAGATTCGCCCATCTTCGGTTTCGGGCATTCCCTACTCAGATGACCGGCATCCCCACAGTTATAGCACTTGAAGTGTTGTGGGCACTAACGGGAGTAGTGCCCGGTCTTGCCACACTTAAAGCACAAGTTAGATCCCAGTCTACATTCACCTGCATGCTCCCTTCCACACTTCTTACAAACAGTCGGCTCATTCACCCGAGCCCACTTATCACGAGTCCCAAACATCTTTCCACCAATTCGCTTGTTTGAGAAGCTCGGTCTCTTCTTTGATAAAGGTGCGGACTTTGTCCGGCAGTCCCTGGATATAACAAGAAATCTTTCTTTCCTCGGTCGTGACAAGATGTGGCACCAGACGTGCCAGTTCATTGAACCACGTGGTGTACTGCCGGTGCGTCATGCTCCCGGCCTTAATCCCCAGAAATTCCCTTTCTACCTTTTCAATCTCATTTCTTGGATAGAAATTCTTGATCACTAAAGTTTTCAAATTAGCCTACATCATCGCATCCATAACCTCGCTCCCTTTTGCTTGACGTACACCTTCCCACCAATGGGATGCTTCCTCTCTCAAGGAGTTAGCAGCAAATTTCACAACTTGATACGTTCAACACTCGCCCAGGCGAATGGCAGCTTCCATACGGATTACCCAATCAAAAGTAGCCACCGTGTCCTTCTTCCCAGTCAAGACCGGCGGGTCACATGCCTTAAAGGACTTATAGTCGCAACCACGGTTAAGCGGTGCGTTGATTGCCTCAGTGTTTGGGGTATCAACCGCCATGTTAGACCCACCTTCCCCATTAACCTTCTTCAATGCTTCAGCTAACAGACCTGGCAGAGAAGTCTTCATCAACTCTGTGAACTCTCGAGCTATAGCTGCTCTCACTTCTGGTTCAAAAGTGAAAGGTTGTTCTTTAATCTGTGTCTACTCAATTCCATGCACACTAACCGCCGGTTCAGTGTGAACACTTCCTTCTTCACTATACTCTTGGCACGTAGGGGTCCTGCCACGCCCACCATTTCGACCGCCGGTACAACCACCGGCACGGCCCCCACCACGTCTTCTGTTTCCTCTCCTTGCCATTTTGTTCTATAAGACAAGGAATCCAATGTCATCACGCTAGTTAACAAATAAAATTCAATAAGCACTGTAAGATGTTAATATACACTGGCCATCTGCAATTAACCATTACGCTACCTTTCGATTTCTATTTGACCACCTTTGTGATTCCATCAGAACTGTCACACCCCGACCGATGGCGGAATCATCGGGGCAGGACATGTAGACTGTTCATAAGCACAAGGTTGACTAAATTGAAATATATTAATTGTCAAAATTCATTAAAAACATTCAAACAAAACAAATTCCAAGAAAAGAAACATAATTGAAATACATAAGTTCTTTATTTATTTTAACTAAGTCCAAGCCTATATGTAGCACATCTTGATCAATCTCACATATTAGGACCTGAAACATGAATAAAATAAAGTCAACTAAAAAGTAGGTGAGTATAACTCATGTTTGTATATAGATAGCATATAGTTGAAAAACAAATCCATACATAACTTGATAAATAAGGCATTTATGGGGAGCAGCTATTGTGTAACCAAGTACAATCAAACCTTTGTAACTAGCATGCAAATTGTGTTGTCGGTATCAATCACCTCAACCAGGTGGGTTTATCAGACTCAATAGATCTATCATTGAAAACCGTCGGCTTGAATAGTTAATGATTGCACATAAGTGTTCACAAAAGTTAGCACACATAGCACTCGGGCATAAAGCTCAAATTGCACACATGAATGTAAATAGGATCTGTACTTGTGTTGTTTGTGTAAACGTAAACAGTAGTTTGAGTAGTGTTCATGTTTCACCCCAAAAATGTAAAAGAGTAAAAGGGGCTACGTATACTCACATGGTTCAAGGTGTAGCTAAACACGGGAGACTAGATGGTAATTTGATCCTTGCAACTCACCACGTTAACCTACTGTATAATGTATATTTGAATTATTAGAGGGTACAATAGTCTATGTCTAAGTCTAGGATTTAATCGGTCGTGTGTAACAAGTGTTGGAGTGGCAAGTATTAGTGGTTCGTATTTGAATGAAATGTTTTGTAAAATGAGGAATTTAAATAAATAGTTCTAAAATAATTAAACTAGGTTTTGAGTTTGAATAACTAAATAATTTTAAATAATTATTATTTAATAATTTAGTTATAACATTAGTTGTGTGATTTATCTTATTTAAATAAATAATTTATTTATTTATTTATAAAGACATGTAACAAAAAAAAATATTTATTTATAAAAGTGTGTAAAAAATAAAATAAAATATATTTACCTTTGTAATAAATAACTTTCATTTATTTATTTTTCCTTAAAAAAAATAAGTATTGATTTTCTTTAATGAAGTTAATATTTTATAACTTTTATAAAATTAATTGTTTTTATTTAGAAATTAATTTAAATATTTAAAGTTTTGTTTTGAAAGTTTAATATGCAAATTAACACTTTAATTCGGATTAAATCGGAATTTATATTGAAATTTAATGATTCTACTTCTATTCTGCTATAAATGTCTCAAGGTTTATAAAAATATTTTTTATAAAATTTTTGGAGTTTTAGAACTGATTTTAAAAAGAAAATGCAGACCACCCGGGTGGTTTCTGCATGGATAGCGCGCAAGCACCACTAGACCAGGGGACTCACCCGTGTAACAGAACAGTTTCTAAACGTATTAACATGGACTTACAGTGGGACCGGGTTTGGGTTTAAGGGTTGCGCAAAAAGGTTCGGTGATTATGGGTTTTGAACTCACGCCACCTGGTTTGGCGGCGCAGTGACTTACCGGCCGGACCAGGTGGTTTCGCTGATTGAATACGGATTCTAAATAATTAAAACACGATATTAAAACAAACCAGAATTCAAATACGATCCAACCTGCCATGAACCCTAGCCCCAATCGATCTCGATATGTTCTGTGGACACGAATTGGTAAGGGGCTTTTGACAAGGATTCAAAAACGAATCGAATGAGAGTAATCTTACTTGTTTTGGTTTGGGCAAGAATGCAGGCGGCTACGGGTTTGCTCCGACTGTTCTTCGTGCTCGATCGACGACCAAAGTTGATATGCAGATTGATAGAGAGTTCAGAGAGTTTGTAATGAGTTTTGCAAAGATGAATGAGATGTTTAATTCGATTAATTTCACTCAACCCATACGATTTGATTGTGATTCGGTGGTAACGACTGTCGAGCGGAATTACGCGTCAATTAGGTCAATTATGATTGAATTGAGTCCGATTTCTGGGTATAGGTTCATGCGTGTACCTCTTGCGCATGATTTGCTGTCATCAATAGTGCCTTAATTCGCAAATTACTTCCCGATTTGATCGGTTTGACTCAGAGAAGTCAAACACGTTTGAATTCGAAATATTCCGCATTTTCTGATTGAGATTAACATCCAAATGGGCCTGAGGGTGGTGTAGGATCAACTAATTGTATACGGGAAATCCAATTACACCAATTGGATCCGAGTCAGTTCTTAATCGGGGTGTTCTTGGGCTATTTTGACTTTGAAAAGTCAAAATCGATCATGGGTCTTGATTTGAGGTCAACGTTGAGGTCAAAGGTCCAATATCAAGGGTGATGGTTCAATTTGAGGGTTCACATGGGGTAGGGGGTTTATTGGTACCAAAAGGTTCAAGATAATTCATTTTTTTTTAGAAATCTAGTTTATTTTAATTATTTTATAAAAGAATGAATTGTATATATATTTTATAAAATAATAAATTGTATAAATGAATTGGTATATATATATACATATATTTACCTATTTATCCATAAGTAAATACATTTATATATAATGAATATATCAATCTTTATGAGTTTTATTTTGGTTTAAGAAATTTATATATCTATATATATATTTTTATATGTGTCATATACATTTATCCATATATATACATGGTTTGAATGATGTGAATCTCATGAGTTTGTATGGGAACCTAGGGCTTAGTTGTTTGCACGAACGAATTTAAAACATAGCACTAGAATTGGATTTGAAAATAAAGATAATAAAATCAGAAATGTTACAGTATCCCCATGTTGAGGGAATTTCATCCCGAAATTTAGCTAGTTGAGGCGACTGCATCAGCAAAGAGGTGGGGGTACTTGAGCTTCATTTGGTCCTCACGTTCCCAAGTAAATTCAAGTCCACGCTTAGATTCCCATCGTACTTTGACAATAGGGATACTGCTTCGCTTGAGTTGTTTGACCTCGCGACCCATGATCTCCATTGGTCTCTCCACGAAGTGCATCGTTTTGTCAATACGCACATCGTCAAGAGGTATATGGAGATTCTCATCAGCAAGGCATTTCTTTAGGTTGGACACGTGAAATGTAGGATGCACATTGCCGAGTGATGGAGGTAATTCAAGTTTGTAAGCCACTTTCCCAATCCTCTCAATGATCTTGAATGGACCCACATAGCGAGGTGCCAATTTGCCTTTCTTTCCAAAACGGATCACACCCTTCCATGGAGACACTTTTAGAAGAACTAGGTCACCGATTTGGAATTCCAAAGGTTTCTGTCGTTTATCGGCATAACTCTTTTGCCAACTCCTCGCTACTCGAATGTTGTCACGGATTTGAATAATCTTATCGGATGTTTCTTGGATTAGCTCGGGACCGGTGATTTGTGATTCACCAATCTCGTTCCAACAGATAGGAGAACGGCACTTACGGCCATAGAGAGCTTCAAATGGGGCCATATTGATACTTGTGTGGTAGCTATTGTTGTAAGAGAATTCAATTAGGGGTAGATGTGAATCCCAATTGCCACCAAAATCAATTACACAAGCTCTAAGCATGTCTTCAAGAGTTGGATTGTACGCTTGGTCTGACCATCAGTTTGAGGATGGTAAGCCGTGCTTAAGTCCAATCGTGTACCAAGGGCAGTTTGGAGAGATTGCCAGAACCGGGAGGTGAATCGAGCATCTCTATCGGAGATTATGTTTAATGGAACACCGTGACGACTCACGATTTCGTCAATGTAAATTTGGGCCAATTTTCTAACCCGATAGTCTTCACGGATGGGTAAGAAATGAGCAGATTTGGTGAGACGGACAATGATCACCCAGATACTATCATAACCACTTGAGGTGCGAGGGAGTTTGGTAATGAAATCCATAGCTAAGTTCTCCCATTTCCACATGGGAATTTCCGGCTGTTCAAGTAACCCGGAAGGGCGTTGATGTTCGGCTTTGACTTTGGAGCAAGTTGGACATTTGGCAACATAGAGAGCAATGTCTTTCTTCATACCGGGCCACCAATATTGTTGGCGAAGGTCTTGGTACATTTTATCCGCACCAGGATGGATAGAATAACGAGTTTTGTGGGCCTCGTTCATGAGAAATGTACGGAGATCATCGCGATCGGGGACCCAAATACGGTTCAAGTAATACAGTAAGCCCTTGGGTGTTGATTCAAGCAGGAGTTCAACACCACACGACATTTCCTCATACATGTTACCCTCGGTGACTGAGACATGTTGAGCTTCTAGGATGCGATTTTGAATGTCGGTTTGAATTTGGATACAATGAAGCATAACATGGTCCTTTCGACTCAAAGCGTCGACTACAACATTCGCTTTGCCGGGATGGTAACGAATCTCGCAGTC
Source organism: Smallanthus sonchifolius (assembly GCA_023525975.1). NCBI lineage: Eukaryota > Viridiplantae > Streptophyta > Magnoliopsida > Asterales > Asteraceae > Smallanthus > Smallanthus sonchifolius. The sequence goes on along the minus strand of CM042046.1, from coordinate 23,695,777 downwards.
ATAGTCGTTAAGGAGTTCAACCCAACGTCGTTGCCTCATATTGAGTTCTTTTTGGTTGAAGATGTGTTGGAGACTTTTGTGGTCGGTGAACACCACACATTTAGTGTCATAGAGGTAATGTCTCCAAATCTTCAATGCGAATACAACCGCACCCAATTCAAGGTCGTGCGTTGTATAATTCTTCTCGTGAATCTTAAGTTGCCTTGATGCATAAGCGATCACTTTACCTCGTTGCATGAGGACACAACCGAGACCTTGGTTGGAAGCATCACAGTAGACAACTAGATCATCATTCCCGTCGGGGAGGGTCAAAATAGAAGCATCGCACAACTTTTGCTTGAGAGTTTGGAAGGCTTCTTCTTGCTTTGGTCCCCATTCATAAGGTTTACCCTTGTGGGTCAAAGCGGTGAGTGGAACAGCAATCTTAGAGAAATTTGAAATGAAACGACGATAATATCCCGCAAGACCAAGAAATGAACGAACTTCGGTGGGGGTCTTAGGGGCATTCCAATTCTTAACGGCCTCGATCTTAGCAGGGTCCACATGAATTCCTTTTTCGTTGACGATATGACCCAGGAATTGAACCTCCTTTAGCCAAAATTCACATTTGGAGAACTTGACGTATAGTTGCTCTTTTCTCAAGAGGTCCAAAACCAATCTAAGGTGTTGTTCATGATCGGATTTAGTCTTGGAGTAGATTAAGATATCATCAATGAAGAAGATCACGAATTTGTCGAGGTATGGTTTGCACACACGATTCATGAGGTCCATGAAAACCGTGGGTGCATTGGTTAGCCCAAAAGGCATGACCATGAACTCGTAGTGACCATACCTTGTTTGGAAGGCAGTCTTTGGAATATCTTCCTCTTGTACATGGAGTTGGTGATAACCAGATCGAAGATCAATCTTCGAGAAGCAAGTGGAGCCTTGAAGTTGATCGAAGAGATCATCAATTCTAGGCAATGGATAACGGTTCTTGATGGTAAGCTTGTTGAGTTCGCGGTAGTCAATACACATGCGGAATGATCCATCCTTCTTCTTGACGAATAAGACAGGTGCACCCCACGGTGAATGACTTGGACGGATAAAGCCCTTGTCAGAGAGTTCTTGGAGTTGGCTTGCAAGTTCTTGCATTTCAGAAGGTGCAAGACGGTAAGGAGCTCTAGCCACGGGGTTAGCTCCGGGTATGAGGTCAATGAGAAATTCGACTTGCCGAACGGGTGGAAGACCGGATAAGTCTTCGGGGAATACTTCGGGAAAGTCCCGGATGATGGGGATATCTTGGATATTCTTCTCTTTGACATCCTTTCGAACAATATGAGCTAAGAAGGCCACGTACTTTTTTCGCAAGTACTTTTGAGCAGTAGTGCATGACATTAACCTGAGTCCTTTGCAGGGTTTTTCATCAAAGACTCTCAACGTTTCCCCTGACGGAAGGGGTATTCGGATGCACTTCTCAAAACAGATTACTTCGGCATGGTGACTTGACAACCAATCCATGCCTATGATGATGTCAAAACTTCCTAGCGGCATTGGCACGAGGTTGATTGGAAATGTATGATCATTGAGTTCTAGAGAACAGTCGTGGATAATGGAGTCTATTGTAAGGGAGTCACCATTTTCTACTTCTACAGTGAAGGTTTGCTCTAATTTGGACCGTGTTTTTGCAAGTAAGGGTTCAAAATTAAGTGACATGAAACTCTTATCCACACCGGTATCAAATAAAATGGAGGCATATTGACTATTAACAAGGAACGTACCGTTGACCACATCATTGTTGGCTTGAGCTTCATTGGCGTTTATGTTGAAAGCACGCCCACGGGCTCCGCCTTGTCTAGCATTGGTAAATCTTGGGCACTGGTCACGGAAGTGGTTTGGGTCGCCACACTCATAACAAGCACGCCCATTTGCAGTAGCGGGAACACCTTGATTAGCTCCTTGCGGGTTGGTTCGGTTTGGTGGGTTGACTTGGCCCGCAAGAGCTTTGGCCCTACAAACATTAACCGTATGGCCATACCTCCCACAATGAGTACAAAGGCGACATGGGATGCTTTGGGGATGATGATAGTTACAGGTGGCACAAAGTGGGTAGATTCCAACATATGGTTTTTTGGCCGGTGCTTGAACCATAGGTGCAACTTGATTAACAGGAATAGCAGGAGTGACCACAGCAAAATTTCTAGTCTTCCTCTTCCTATTATGTCGGGAGGGTTCAGTTGTGGCCTCTTTGTTGTGGGTGGGAGGAGTTGTGGTGTCGGAAACTTTCTTTGTGCCCTTTTTAGTAAGAGTCCCCGCCTTCACATGATTATCGGTTAAGGTAGCGGACAAACGGATAGCATCCTCAAGTGTTGCGGGATTCCTTCCTAGGACAGTATCTTGAATTTGCCTAGGTAGTCCCCCAATATACTTTTCAATCGGGACAAAGGAGTGACCATATGGGGCACAAGAAGACTCAACTCATGGAACCGAGTTGTATATGCTTAGCTTTCACCACTATCTTGGGCAAGATCCCAAAATTCAGCTTCGAGCTTCTTCACTTCATTTCGAGGACAGAATTCCTCGGTCATTAGCCTTTTAACCTCATCCCAAGTTAAGGCCATTGCTACATCCACACCTCTATTTCTTTTCTCCCCATTCCACCACGTGAGTGCCCGTTTTTGTAGGACACTTGTGGCATGACGAACACGAAGGTTGTCGGGGCAGTCACTATTGAGAAAGGTATTCTCAATGCTTTCGAACCATTGAAGGAGTCTCGTAGCTCCTTCGGTACCATAGAACTTGAGAGGGTTACACGAGTTGAAATGCTTGAATGTGCATTGAGTTGGGTTGATACCACCATTACCACCATTTCCACCATGGTTGCCATTGGTGGCACCATTAGCTTGAGTGAGTTGTGTCATGAGTTGTGCAAGAATAGCAGCAATGTCGGTATTGGTGTTGACCACGGGAGCACGACGGGGAGGCATTCTACAGATTTTCACAAGACAAGAAAAGATGTAAGAACTTATGAATGTTACTTGGATTTAAAAGGATGAGATAACAAATTAAAATAGTAAATCATAGTTTGGATTGTACTCAAATAGTGATATAATCACTTGAATACTATCACACATTAAGGTTAATTAAACTCATATAATTTTCAAGGAGACATGCTTTAGCCTATAAGTAAACACTCATCCCGGGTATTCCCAGGAAAGCATACGGGTCCCTCGGTTGATTGGGATTTATGCGAAATGCTTTCCTAGACAGAAAACCCATAATACAGGTGTCACCCTTCCAGATTGCACGTGTCCTCAAATAATTAACAAAGTCTAAAAGCCTTAACGAGGAAATAAAAGATTTTATAGATTTGGATTCATGAAGTTTCCACGTGCTAAGAAGATGAAGATAGAGAAGCAGGTAAGAATATTATGAGGTTTAGGGTATAGGTAGGGATATTGTTTATTTGCTTATTATTTAGATATATTCTAATAAGTCATGAATTTTTAACAAGTAAGGCATCAAAATAATATAACAACTAATCATAGTAAACATGTAACACATAACATTTAGCACATATCACATACTCATGAAGCATAGCATAAATGGGTGTCCTAAAGTTATAGTCTAGGTCAAGGGTGTCTAATAACCTAATTCCCTATAACCAAGGCTCTGATACCAATCTGTCACACCCCGACCGATGGCGGAATCATCGGGGCGGGACATGTAGACTGTTCATAAGCACAAGGTTGACTAAATTGAAATATATTAATTGTCAAATTTCATTACAAACATTCAAACGAAACCAATTCCAAGAAAAGAAACATAATACATAAGTTCTTTATGTATTTTAACTAAGTCCAAGCCTATATGTAGCACATCTTCATCAATCTCACATATTAGGACCTGAAACATGAATAAAATAAAGTCAACTAAAAAGTTGGTGAGTATAACACAGGTTTGTATATAGATAGCATATAGTTGAAAAACAAATCCATACATAACATGATAAATAAGGCATTTATGGGGAGCAGCTATTGTGTAACCAAGTACAATCAAACCTTTGTAACTAGCATGCAAATTATGTTGTCGGTATCAATCACCTCAACCAGGTGGGTTTGTCAGACTCAATAGATCTATCATTGAAAACCGTCGGCTTGAATAGTTAATGATTGCACATAAGTGTTCACAAAAGTTAGCACACATAGCACTCGGGCATAAAGCTCAAATTGCACACATGAATGTAAATAGGATCTGTACTTGTGTTGTTTGTGTAAACGTAAACAGTAGTTTGAGTAGTGTTCATGTTTGACCCCAAAAATGTAAAAGAGTAAAAGGGGCTACGTATACTCACATGGTTCAAGGTGTAGCTAAACACGGGAGACTAGATGGTAATTTGATCCTTGCAACTCACCACGTTAACCTAATGTATAATGTATATTTGAATTATTAGAGGGTACAATAGTCTATGTCTAAGTCTAGGATTTAATCGGTCGTGTGTGACAAGTGTTGGAGTGGTTCGTATTTGAATGAAATGTTTTGTAAAATGAGGAATTTAAATAAATAGTTCTAAAATAATTAAACTAGGTTTTGAGTTTGAAAAACTAAATAATTTTAAATAATTATTATTTAATAATTTAGTTATAACATTAGTTGTGTGATTTATCTTATTTAAATAAATAATTTATTTATTTATTTATAAAGACATGTAACAAAAAAAATATTTATTTATAAAAGTGTGTAAAAAAAATAAATATATATTTACCTTTGTAATAAATAACTTTCATTTATTTATTTTTCCTTAAAAAAAATAAGTATTGATTTTCTTTAATGAAGTTAATATTTTATAACTTTTATAAAATTAATTGTTTTTATTTAGAAATTAATTTAAATATTTAAAGTTTTGTTTTAAAAGTTTAATATGCAAATTAACACTTTAATTCGGATTAAATCGGAATTTATATTGAAATTTAATGATTCTGCTTCTATTCTGCTATAAATGTCTCAAGGTTTATAAAAATATTTTTTATAAAATTTTTGGAGTTTTAGAACTGATTTTAAAAAGAAAATGCAGACCACCCGGTTCGAACCCGGGTGGTTTCTGCATGGATAGCGCGCAAGCACCACTAGACAAGGGGACTCACCCGTGTGACTTACCGGCCGGACCAGGTGGTTTTGCTGATTGAATACGGATTCTAAATAATTAAAACACGATATTAAAACAAACCAGAATTCAAATACGATCCAACCCGCCATGAACCCTAGCCCCAATCGGTCTCGATATGTTCTGTGCACACGAATTGGTAAGGGGCTTTTGACAAGGATTCAAAAACGAATCGAATGAGAGTAATCTTACTTGTTTTGGTTTGGCACGAATGCAGGCGGCTACGGGTTTGCTCCGACTGTTCTTCGTGCTCGATCGACGACCAGAGGTGATATGCAGATTTATAGAAATCTAGTTTATTTTAAGTATTTTATAAAAGAATGAATTGTATATATATTTTATAAAATAATAAATTGTATAAATGAATTGATATATATATATATATACATATATTTACCTATTTATCCATAAGTAAATACATTTATATATAATGAATATATCAATCTTTATGAGTTTTATTTTGGTTTAAGAAATTTATATATCTATATATATATTTTTATATCCGTCATATACATTTATCCATATATATACATGGTTTGAATGATGTGAATCTCATGAGTTTGTATGGGAACCTAGGGCTTAGTTGTTTGCACGAACGAATTTAAAACATAGCACTAGAATTGGATTTGAAAATAAAGATAATAAAATCAGAAATGTTACAAGAACACAAGTCCTTACCTAACCCTTTCTAAGGCATACTATACATGTAAATATATACTACCTTCATACTTGATGGTGGGGCTCGAGTTACCCGTACTGGCATCCGCTTTCGGTCTCATTCACAGTTTAAGTTCAGACACTGGGAGTGTCCGAATCTCTCAAACTATTGCTCTGATACCAACTTGTAAAGCCCTAAACCCGGGAGGCCTCACTTGTTGGATTTACTCATTCACAAATAGTTATTAAACTTGAATATCAAATAACGCAGCGGAAAATTTCATTAAACCATACTCATAACATTGTTCAACATGCGGAAGCGTAACATAGTCTAATACATAAACATAACATAAACTAATCATAACGGGTCATGATCAACCGGGTAACTCTTCTCGCTTGCCAAGCATCACCGTCCATCATCCATACCTGCCTTAACCTGAATGTGCATACTAAAAAAGTCAGCTACGCTGGTGAGTTCCAGTTTTCATTCGATTTAATAAATGGTTCATCATTCAATAATTCATTAGGGTTTAACATCATGTATAAGAAAACAGGGCCTTTCGTTCATCATTAAAAACATTCACACATTTATCATCATCATAAACACGTTGAACGGATCGTTCGTTTAAAACATTTAACCTTCGTTTAAGTCATACATTACTATCTAAATCTGTGTTACCATTTGTTTCCGTCATTCAGTATTGTATTGCCCCTAAGGCTTAACTGCACGAAGACCGACAATACAATTCGTTCCGTCAATTCCCTTTTGTATTGCCCCCAAGGCTTAATTGCACGAGGACGGACAATACCCATTTAGTTGCCCCTATGGCTCTCATGTCCATAAACCGACAACTTCCATCGATGGCTATGGCTCACGGCCATAACTCCGTCGGATCATAATTTAACCTTCATAGGGTCACGTTAACCCCTGAGTAACCGTCGTTACTCCCATACCAATTGTACAACATCATAACCATTGGCAGGCCACCAAGACACTACGCATGTCGTTCTTATGGCAACTATGGCTCGCTGTCCATAATCTACCACAAGGCTAGGAATTACCTTCCCAGACTTCATTCGTCAATTCCATTCATTCGACAGATTAGATTTGTAATGACTTCTTTAAAACCTTTGCCCCTTTTCTTTTCTTTTCATAAAACCTTTCATTCATTTTCAAAACCCTTTACCTTTAGTTTAAACCATTTCTTTATAAACATTTCGTTCGTAAACATTCTATTCATAAAACTCTCTTTCAATAAACCGTTCATTCCAAATCATTTCATTTCGTAAACATAGTTTCATAAACATCGTTTCGTAAAACATCATTTCGTATGTATGCACACCAGCCCAAAAACATTATATAAAACATTAAAAGAGAGCTTCTAGAACTCACCTGATAAGCTAATCTAGGTTGTCCTAAACAAAGGTCCCACAACGTCACTTCCGATCTGAATTGATTAGTTAAATACACATCAGACCAAATCCCGACTCTAACGGTTTAACCTTCTAAACATACCAACTTTACCTAAACAGCCTGATGCCTGCGCACTTAGCAAGTGTGCAGGGCCTTGCTCTTGCGTACTTAATAAGTGCGCAAACCTCGCTTCATGCGTACTTGATAAGTACGCATGATCCTCTTCCTGCGTACTTGATAAGTACGCAGGACCCTCTTCCTACGTACTTGATAAGTACGCAAGACCCTCTTCCTGTGTACTTGATAAGTACGCAGGATCTGCTTCCTCGCAAAAACACTAACTTTCGCCTTCGGGTCTGATCACGTCAAGATCCCGAACTTGTTTACATTCAAAACGTTTGCTTTTCATTAAGTAACTCAAAACTATGTTTTTCTTCCAGTTTCATCCGTAAAAACGTCACATTTTCGTCCAAAACCCGAAAAACCCAAAAACGAACAAAAACTCAGATCTAGGTTGGATCGTTACCTGTATCGAGCTTCTGATTCGGAGGTTCTTCTCACGAGCTATGGAGAAATGCACTTCTTCAATCTTGGGCCGATCCGCCGACTTTCTCTCTCTATGGTTTCTCTCTCTAGAACTTGCAAATGAGAGAAAGGGTGGTGACTTAGGCTATTTATAGGGGAGGCTCCCCTATGCTCGCCCCTTCTAGCCCGCCGGCCCATCCGGCCCGGCCCGTCATGCCTCGTTCGTTTATTCCGTTATTATAACTGTCGTTTTATTTTTGGGATGTTACACTTTTTAGTATGCACATTCAGGTTAAGGCAGGTTATGCTGATGGACGGTGATGCTGGGCTGCTTGATGAGTTACCCGGATGATATGAAGACTGGCATCCCGTTATGATTAGCTTATGTTATGTTTATGTATTAGACTATGTTACGCTTCCGCATGTTGAACAATGTCACGATTATGTTTTAATGAAATTTTCCGCTGCGTTATTTGATATTCAAGTTTAAGAACTGTTTGTGAATGAGTAAATCTAACAAGTGAGGCCTCCTGGGTTTGGGGCCTTACATATGTACATTGTAAGCAAGTTGGTTTCATGTATAATGTGAACAATATTGTGTCATGTATGTTGTAAACAAATAAGTTTCACATAGGTTTTGAATAATTTAATATCAAATAAGTTTGCATGTATGATGTAAACAATTTAGCATAATGTATTTTGTAAATGTAAACAATTTAGTATCACGCATTTTGTATACCAGGAAGTTTCAGGTATAATGTGAGCAACGTAGTATCTTGTATATTGTATAGTGTGAACAATTTGGAATTATGTATTCTGCAAACCACTAAGTTTCATGTGTTATGTGATCAACCCACCATAATGTATGTTGCAAACAAGTTTCGTGTATTATGTGATCGGTGTAACATTATGTATATTGCAACTAAGTTTTATGTATTATGTGACCGTGTATAATATGTTCAATCTAGTGTCATGTATCAAAACAACAAGTTCCAGGTATCATGTGATTAACCTACTATCATGCCTATTGTAAACAACTAAGTTTTATGTATTATGTGATCGTGTATAATGTGCTCAATCATGTGTCAAACAGACAAGTTTCATGTATCATGTGATTATCCTAGTATCATGCAAAACAACTAAGTTTTATGTATCATGTGATCGTGTATGATGTGCTCAATCATGTATCAATCAAACAAGTTTCATGTACCATGTGATTATCCTAGTATCATGCATATTGTAAACAACTAAGTTTTATGTATTATGTGATCGTGTATGATGTGCTCAATCATGTATCAAACAAACAAGTTTCATGTATCATGTGAGTGTTCGTTTGTAAGTTATTAGATCCCATGAGTAAAGAAAACTATCGAATTTTGTAGGTAGTCGAGTGTTGCAGACAAGCATGTTGTTTGGCGTTCATGTATAACGTGGATAGTTGGATTTTAATTTGTAAATCTTGTTGGGGTTTATATGGATGACTAATGCCTACGCGAAATGTTTCAGTTCATTGTAGTGGCTAGTAAAATCATACATTTCTGGATGCGTAAGATAACGAGAAGGTCGTGTAGATATTTAGAGCAGTGTGCTTACGAATAACTGATTTGTGCGCTTTGTTTATAAATAAATAAATAGTTGTAGTTTATTTTTGTTTGTAAAAATGATGAAAAGCAGTTGAATAATTAACTACATGGATAGTTAAATGAAAACCCTTTTTTATTTTATTTCAAATTATAAGAAGACTATTTTTAAGAGAAAATAATGGCTAAATTATTCAATAACTAAGCCAAGGTTTAATAATAATTAATTTAACGAGAAAAGTCATAATTTAATTTTTAATTATGCTTAGGTACGTGTTATATTAAATTTTCCTTACAAGGTGAAAATGTTTATAGAAATTTTTTATTTCAGATACTATCTAAAGGTTTGATAAACGTTTTGTTTGAACAAAATAACGATGTTGTTTAATTTAGTTAATAAAATGATTAGTTACAAAGAAGGCTTAGAACGATGGTGTCTAGATTGTACTCATTTGATAATATAATTGTAAGTCCCCAAACCCGGGAGGCCTCACTTGTTGAATTTACTCATTCACAAACAGTTCTTAAACATGAATATAAAATAACGCAGCGGAAAATTTCATTCAATCATAACGTCATCATTGTTCATACATGCGGAAGCGTAAACATTGTTTAAAACATAAATACATCATAACTTAAACATAACGGGATGCCAGTCTTCATAGTCAGTCGGGTAACTCCTCTCGCTAGCCAAGCATCACTGTCTATCCTCATAACATGCCTTAACCTGAATGTGCACACTAAAAAGTCAGCTACGCTGGTGAGTTCTAGTTTTCGTTCAAATTAAGAAATGGTTCATCATTCAAAAAATTCATTAGGGTTTAACATCACGTATAAGAAAAACAGGGCCTTTCGTTCATCATTGAAAACCTTCAAACCTTTTTCCTCATCATAAACACATTGAACGGATCATTTGCCTAAAACTTTAACATTCATTTATGTCATACATTACTTTCTAAAATCTGTATCTTTTCTTTAAGCGTCTCTGTGTCCCCGAAGGAACCTTTGATGTTGTGGGCAACCGCTACGTATCGACGTCATTGCCACAACCATTCAATACGTGGGGTCAACCGTTACGTATCGCCGTCATTGCCCAACCATTCAATACGTGGGGTCAACCGTTACGTATCGCCGTCATTGCCCAACCATTCAATACGTGGGGTCAACCGTTACGTATCGCCGTCATTGCCCAACACGCATCTTTCCTTTAGGAATCAACCGTTACGTATCGCCGTCATTGATTTCCCCTTACCTCATTCCCTTAGGATGATCGTCATCACCCGAGTAACCGTCGTTACTCCCTTACCAGTTGTACAACATCAAACCATTGGCAGGCCACCAAGACTCTGCCCCTGTTGCTCTTATGGCAACTATGGCTCGCTGTCCATAGTCTACCACAAGGCTGGGAATTGCATTCCCAGACTTCATTCTTCAATTCCATTCATTCGACAGCTTAGATTTCTTTCTTTTCTTTTCATAAAACCTTTCATTCATTTTCGAAACCATTTACCTTTAGTTTAAACCATTTCTTTATAAACATTTCGTTCGTAAACCTTCCGTTCATAAACTTTCTTTCCATAAACCGTTCATTCCAAATCATTTCATTTCGTAAACATAGTTTCATAAGCATCATTTTATAAACATAGTTTCATAAACATCGTTTCGTAAAAAATCATCATTTCATATGTATGCACACCAGCCCGAAATCATTATATAAAACATTTAAAAGAGGGCTTCTAGAACTCACCTGATAAGCTAATCCGGGTTGCCCTAAACTAAGGTCCCACTACGTCACTTCCGATTTGAATTGATTAGTTAAATACACATCAGACAAAATCCCGACTCTAACGGTTTAACCTTCTAAACATACCGACTTTACCTAATCAGCCTGATGCCTGCGCACTTAGCAAGTGCGCAGACCCTGCTTCCTGCGTACTTGATAAGTACGCAGGATCCTCTTCTTACGTACTTGATAAGTACGCTGTGCTCTCTTCCTGCGCACTTGATAACTACGCAGGACCTGCTCCGTGCGTACTTGATAAGTGCGCACGACCTGTTCTTCGCAAAAACCCTAACTTTCTCATTCGGGTCTGATCACGTCAAGATCCCGAACCTGTTTGCATTCAAAACATTCGTTTTCCATTAAGGAACTCAAATCTATGTTTATCCTTCAGTTTCATCCGTTAAAATGTTACATTTTCACCCAAAACCCGAAAAACCCAAAAACGAACTAAAACTCAGATTTAGGTCGGATCGTTACCTGAATCGAGCTTCTGGTCCGGAGGTTCTTCTCACGAGCTATGGAGTAACACTTTGCTAAAATCTCGGGTCGATCCGCCAACTTTCTCTCTCTACGGTTTCTCTCTCTAGATGTTGCAAATGAGAGAAAATGGTGATGATCCTTAGCTATTTATAAGGAGGCTCCCCTTCTAGCCCATCCGGCCCGACCCGTCATGCTTCGTTCGTTTATTCCGTTATTATAACGGTCGTTTTATTTTTGGGATGTTACAAGTCTACCCCCTTTACAATAGGTTTCGTCCCTGAAACCTATCATAAGTCAAATAGATGAGGGTACGACTCCTTCATCTCCTTCTCCGTTTCCCAAGTGGCTTCCGATCCCTTTCGATGTTTCCATTGGACTTTAACCAATTGGATAATCTTATTACGCAGACGCTTCTCCTTCTTGTGTAAGATGGCCACGGGTTCTTCGATGTAATTAAGGCTGTTGTCGACCTCGATGTCAGTAAGTGGTACGTGAGCTGATTCATCCGCCAAACACTTTCGTAAGTGTGATACATTGAAGGTAGGATGAATCCCACTCAACTCATCAGGCAACTCTAGCCGATAAGCGACTTCACCAACCCGTGCCATTATCCTGAATGGTCCGACGAACCTCGGACTTAACTTTCCTCTCTTCCTGAATCGTATTATTCCCTTCCAGGGTAACACTTTCAACATTACTCTGTCCCCAACATCGAACTCAATAGGCCTTCGTCGTTTATTCGCATAGGATTTCTGACGATCTTGTGCGGCCTTCATTCGTGCTTTGATTTGATCAAACCTTTCCGATGTTTCTCTTACGACTTCAAAACTTCCTAATTCCTTCTGTCCAATCTCACCCCAACAAACCGGGGTCCTACATATTCTCCCATACAACATTTCGTAAGGCGGCATGCCTATCGTCGTGTGATGACTATTGTTGTAGGAGAATTCGGCTAACGGCAGATGACTGTCCCAACTGCCGCCAAAATCGATAATACAAGCACGAAGCATATCCTCCAATGTCTGAATGGTCCTTTCGGACTGACTATCCGTTTGTGGGTGATATGCTGTGCTGATATTAAGCCTCGTGCCCATCGCCCCATGAAATCTTTTCCAGAACCTCACCTGATAAGCTACTTCGTTAATAAATACTTCCGCTCAAAGGCATCCCATGCCGTACTACTAATTCGTTAATAAATACTTCCGCTAACCTCTCCGACGAGAACGTCTCACGAATAGGTAGGAAATGTGCACTATTCGTTAAACGGTCCACAATTACCCAAATGGTGTCATGACCTTTAGCTGTGCGAGGTAGCTTGGTTATGAAGTCCATGGTAATATGTTCCCACTTCCATTCTGGTATATCAAGTGGTTGAATCTTTCCATACGGTTTCTGGTGTTCGACCTTTACTTGCGAGCAAGTCAAGCACTTGCTTACGTACTTTGTCACTTCATGCTTCTTCCAGGCCACCAGTATTCCTTTCTGAGATCTTGGTACATTTTATTGGTGCCAGGATGGATAGAGTATCGAGACTTATGAGCCTCATCCAAGATTTTGGTTCTAAGCTCGCCACCCATTGGTATCCATACCCGTCCAAAACGTGTCCTAACACCAAGGGTGTTATATTCCAACTTGTCCTGTTGGCCAACCATCCTTTCCTTCTTTATGTTTTCTTCTTTAAGTGCCTCATCTTGAGCCTTTTCGATTTCTCTCATCACATATGATGTTACTACTAACTGGCAAGCTTTCACTCTAATAGGAGCAGGCACATCCTTTCGGCTTAGAGCGTCAGCCACCACGTTTGCCTTTCCAGGATGGTACATGATCTCACAGTCATAATTCTTCAGGAGTTCCAGCCATCGTCTCTGCCTCATATTAAGCTCTCTTTGTTCGAAGAAGTACTTCAAACTTTTGTGGTCGGAGTAAATAGTAAACTTCACCCCGTACAGGTAGTGCCTCCAGATTTTTAATGCGAATACGACAGCAGCAAGTTCCAAATCGTGGGTTGGATAATTAGCTTCGTGAATCTTCAACTGTCGTGACGCATATGCGATCACTCTTCCGCGTTGCATCAAAACGCATCCCAATCCCTGACCCGAAGCGTCAGAGTATACCACTAAGTCTTCATTGCCCTCGGGAAGGGCCAAGACTGGAGCTTGGGTTAGCCTCTTCTTCAATTCTTTAAACGCCTCATCATGGGTCGAACCCCATTCATACTTAACATCTTTCCGAGTCAACTTTGTCAACGTCGAAGCTATTTTCGAGAAATCCTGGATGAATCTCCGATAGTAGCCTGCCAATCCCAAGAAACTACGGATTTCAGTTGGCGTCTTAGGAATATTCTATTCCCTTACCATCATTATCTTCGCTGGGTCAACCATAATGCCGTTCGGGTTGATAACGTGACCTAGGAATTGGACTTCCCTAAGCCAGAACGCGCATTTAGAGAACTTAGCATACAACTTTTCCTTCTTCAAAGCTTCCAATACTTCCTTCAAGTGACACGCGTGATCACCCTCATTCTTGGAGTAGATGAGGATATCATCGATGAACATGATTACCGATCGATCCAGCATTGGTCGACAAACTCTATTCATCAAATCCATGAACGTTGCGGGGGCGTTCGTCAATCCAAAAGACATCACGCGGAACTCGAAATGTCCGTAACGCGTCCGAAATGCGGTTTTCGGTATGTCTTCTTCCCTTACCTTCAACTGATGGAACCCGGATCGAAGATCGATTTTTGAGAACCAACTTGCGCCCTGTAATTGATCCGAACAGGTCGTCGATCCTTGGCAAAGGGTACTTGTTCTTCACCGTACGTTTGTTAAAGTCGCGATAATCAATACGCATTCTCATCGAACCGTCTTTCTTCTTCACAAACAACACCGGAGCACCCCACGGGGAGATGCTCGGTTGGATAAATCCTTTCTCAAGTAACTCGTCTAGTTGTGCCATTAATTCTTTCATCTCCACTGGTGCTAGTCGATATGGAGCCTTAGCCACGGGCTGGGCATCTGGTACTAAGTCGATTCGAAATTCGATCTCTCTGTCGGGTGGTATCCTAGGCAAGTCCTCTGGAAACACCTCCGGGTACTCGCGTACCACGGGTACATCATCTAGCTCCTTCACTTCCTTACACTCGTCAATTACGTACACCAGATAAGCCTCGCATCCGCGCCTCAAGTAATCTGCTGCCTTAATCATCGAGATGACGTTTGGCATCGGGGCGTCACGATCCCCCTCGACTTTGCTACCGTCCGGAGCCTTGAGTCGGATTATCTTTCGTTTACATATAGTTTGTGCTTCATTGGCAGTTAGCCAATCTATTCCTAACACGACATCAAACCCACCCAAAACCATAATAAACATTCTGACAGGGAACCTATGTCCTTCTATTTTTATTGTGGAGTTGTCAACTACATCGGTCACCCTCGCAGTTCTACCCTCAGCGGTTTCTACGCTAAAAGCCCTTTCTAGCTTACTGACAGTGTACTTCACTCGTTTACAAAAAGTCGCAGATATAAAACTCTTACTGGCACCCGAATCAAATAACATAGAAACAAATGTGTTGTCCAGGATGAACGTACCTGACGCCACGTTGCGGTCTGCCCTGGCTTTGTCTTGCGTCAGTGCGTACGCACGAGTCTTTGCTCGGGGCCTCTCTTCTTTCCTTTCCGGGCCTTTCCCTTTCCCGGCTTCACCCATTATCGGTTTCGGGCATTCCCTACTCAGATGACCGGCATCCCCACAATTATAGCACTTGAAGTGTTATGGGCACTCACGGGAGTAGTGCCCGGTCTTGCCACACTTGAAGCACAAGTTAGATCCCAGTCTACATTCACCAGTATGCTCCCTTCCACACTTTTTACAAACAGTCGGCTCATTCACCCGAGCCCTCTTATCACGAGTCCCAAACATCCATCCACTAGTTCGCTTGTTCGAGAAGCTCGGTCTCTTCTTCGGTTCCTCAATGGCAACGACATTCAGCGCCAGATCATCAAATACCACGCCGCTCAGTTCTACTATCGAATCATAGGTCGTAGGGGCGTTTGCTTTAACATAGGTGCGGACCTGGTCCGGCAGTCCTTGAATGTAACAGGAAATCTTTCTTTCCTCAGTCGTGATAAGGTGTGGCACCAGACGTGCCAGTTCATTGAATCGGGTTGTGTATTGCCGGTGCATCATGCTCCCAGCCTTCAAACCCAGAAATTCTCTCTCTACCTTCTCAATCTCGTTCCTCGGGTAGAAATTCTTGATCACCAAGGTTTTCAAGTCAGCCCACATCATCGCATCCACAACCTCGCTCCCTTTTGCTTGACGTACACCTTCCCACCAATGGGATGCTTCCTCTCTTAAGGAGTTAGCAGCAAATTTCACAACTTGATCCGCCCGGCATTCGCTGAGACGGATGGCAGCCTCCATACGGATTATCCAGTCAAACGTAGCTACCGCGTCTTTCTTTCTAGTCAGGACTAGCGGGTCACATGCCTTGAAGGACTTATAGTCGCAACCACGGTTAAGCGGTGCGTTGATTGCCTCAGTGTTCGGGGTATCGACCGCCGTGTTAGACCCACCCGTCTCATTAACCTTCTTTAATGCTTCTGCCAACAGTCCTGGCAAGGAAACTTTCATTAAGTCTGTGAACTCTCGAGCTATGGCTGCTCTCACTTCTGGTTCAAAAGTGAAAGGTTGCTCTTCAACCTGTGTATGCTCGGTTCCATGCACGCCAATCGCTGGTTCAGTGTGAACACTTCCTTCTTCACTATTCTCTTGGCGCGCAGGGGTCCTGCCGCGACCGCCGTTACGACCACCGGTACGACCCCCACCACGCCTTCCGTTTCCTCTTCTTGTCATTTTGTTCTATAAGACAAGAATCCAATGTCATCACGCTAGTTAACAAATAAAATTCAGTAAGTATTGTAAGATGTTAATATACACTGGCCATCTGCAATTAACCATTACACTACCTTTCAATTTCTATTTGACCACCTTTGTGATTCCATCAGAACACAAGTCCTTTCCTAACCCTTTCTAAGGCATACTACATACACATACTCTACTTTTCATACTTGATGCTGTGGCTCGAGTTACCCGTACTGGCATCCGCTTTCGGTCTCGTTCACAGTTTAAGTTCAGACACTGGGAGTGTCTGAATCTCTCAAACTATTGCTCTAATACCAACTTGTAAGGCCCCAAACCCAGGAGGCCTCACTTGTTGGATTTACTCATTCACAAACAGTTCTTAAACATGAATATCAAATAACGCAGCGAAAAATTTCATTCAATCATAACGTCATCATTGTTCATACATGCGGAAGCGTAAACATTGTTTAAAACATAAATGCATCATAACTTAAACATAACGGGATGACAGTCTTCATAGTCAGTCGGGTAACTCCTCTCGCTAGCCAAGCATCACTATCCATCCTCATAACCTGCCTTAACCTGAATGTGCAAACTAAAAAGTCAGCTACGCTGGTGAGTTCTAGTTTTCGTTCAAATTAAGAAATGGTTCATCATTCAAAACATTCATTAGGGTTTAACATCACGTATAAGAAAAACAGGGCCTTTCGTTCATCATTGAAAACCTTCAAACCTTTTTCCTCATCATAAACACATTGAACGGATCATTTGCCTAAAACTTTAACATTCATTTAAGTCATACATTACTTTCTAAAATATGTATCTTTTCTTTAAGCGTCTCTGTGTCCCCGAAGGGACCTTTGATGTTGTGGGCAACCGCTACGTATCGACGTCATTGCCACAACCATTCAATACGTGGGGTCAACCGTTACGTATCGCCGTCATTGCCCAACCATTCAATACGTGGGGTCAACCGTTACGTATAACCGTCGTTACTCCCTTACCAGTTGTACAACATCAAACCATTGGCAGGCCACCAAGTCTCTGCCCCTGTTGCTCTTATGGCAACTATGGCTCGCTGTCCATAGTCTACCACAAGGCTAGGAATTACATTCCCAGACTTCATTCGTCAATTCCATTCATTCGACATATTAGATTTGAAATGACTTTTTTAAAACCTTTGCCCTTTTTCTTTTCTTTTCATAAAACCTTTCATTCATTTTCGAAACCATTTACCTTTAGTTTAAACCATTTCTTTATAAACATTTCGTTCGTAAACCTTCCGTTCATAAACTTTCTTTCCATAAACCGTTCATTCCAAATCATTTCATTTCGTAAACATAGTTTCATAAGCATCATTTTATAAACATAGTTTCATAAACATCGTTTCGTAAAAAATCGTCATTTCATATGTATGCACACCAGCCCGAAATCATTATATAAAACATTTAAAAGAGGGCTTCTAGAACTCACCTGATAAGCTAATCCGGGTTGCCCTAAACAAAGGTCCCATTACGTCAGTTCCGATCTGAATTGATTTGTTAAATACACATCAGACCAAATCCCGACTCTAACGGTTTAACCTTCTAAACATACCGACTTTACCTAATCAGCCTGATGCCTGCGCACTTAGCAAGTGCGCAGACCCTGCTTCCTGCGTACTTGATAAGTACGCAGGATCCTCTTCCTGCGTACTTGATAAGTACGCAGTGCTCTCTTCCTGCGCACTTGATAAGTACGCAGGACCTGCTCCGTGCGTACTTGATAAGTGCGCACGACCTGTTCTTCGCAAAAACCCTAACTTTCTCATTCGGGTCTGATCACGTCAAGATCCCGAACCTGTTTGCATTCAAAACGTTCGTTTTCCATTAAGGAACTCAAATCTATGTTTATCCTTCAGTTTCATCCGTTAAAATGTTACATTTTCACCCAAAACTCAAAAAACCCAAAAACGAACTAAAACTCAGATTTAGGTCGGATCGTTACCTGAATCGAGCTTCTGGTCCGGAGGTTCTTCTCACGAGCTATGGAGTAACACTTTGCTAAAATCTCGGGTCGATCCACCAACTTTCTCTCTCTACGGTTTCTCTCTCTAGATGTTGCAAATGAGAGAAAATGGTGATGATCCTTGGCTATTTATAAGGAGGCTCCCCTTCTAGCCCATCCGGCCCGACCCGTCATGCTTCGTTCGTTTATTCCGTTATTATAACGGTCGTTTTATTTTTGGGATGTTACAAGTCTACCCCCTTTACAATAGGTTTCGTCCCTGAAACCTATCATAAGTCAAATAGATGAGGGTACGACTCCTTCATCTCCTTCTCCGTTTCCCAAGTGGCTTCCGATCCCTTTCGATGTTTCCATTGGACTTTAACCAATTGGATAATCTTATTACGCAGACGCTTCTCCTTCTTGTGTAAGATGGCCACGGGTTCTTCGATGTAATTAAGGCTGTTGTCGACCTCGATGTCAGTAAGTGGTACGTGAGCTGATTCATCCGCCAAACACTTTCGTAAGTGGGATACATTGAAGGTAGGATGAATCCCACTCAACTCATCAGGCAACTCTAGCTGATAAGCGACTTCACCAACCCGTGCCATTATCCTGAATGGTCCGACGAACCTCGGACTTAACTTTCCTCTCTTCCTGAATCGTATTATTCCCTTCCAGGGTGACACTTTCAACATTACTCTGTCCCCAACATCGAACTCAATAGGCCTTCGTCGTTTATCCGCATAGGATTTCTGACGATCTTGTGCGGCCTTCATTCGTGCTTTGATTTGATCAAACCTTTCCGATGTTTCTCTTACGACTTCAAAACTTCCTAATTCCTTCTGTCCAATCTCACCCCAACAAACCGGGGTCCTACATATTCTCCCATACAACATTTCGTAAGGCGGCATGCCTATCGTCGTGTGATGACTATTGTTGTAGGAGAATTCGGCTAACGGCAGATGACTGTCCCAACTGCCGCCAAAATCGATAATACAAGCACGAAGCATATCCTCCAATGTCTGAATGGTCCTTTCGGACTGACTATCCATTTGTGGGTGATATGCTGTGCTGATATTAAGCCTCGTGCCCATCGCCCCATGAAATCTTCTCCAGAACCTCGATGTGAATCGTGTGTCCCGGTCAGATACGATCGTCAAAGGCATCCCATGTCGTACTACTACTTCGTTAATAAATACTTCCGCTAACCTCTCTGACGAGAACGTCTCACGAATAGGTAGGAAATGAGCACTCTTCGTTAAACGGTCCACAACTACCCAAATGGTGTCATGACCTTTAGCTGTGTGAGGTAGCTTGGTTATCAAGTCCATGGTAATGTGTTCCCACTTCCATTCTGCTATATCAAGTGGTTGAATCTTTCCATACGGTTTCTGGTGTTCGACCTTTACTTGCGAGCAAGTCAAGCACTTGCTTACGTACTTTGTCACTTCATGCTTCATCCAGGCCACCAGTATTCCTTTCTGAGATCTTGGTACATTTTATTGGTGCCAAGATGGATAGAGTATCGAGACTTATGAGCCTCATCCAAGATTTTGGTTCTAAGCTCGCCACCCATAGGTATCCATACCCGTCCAAAACATGTCCTAACACCAAGGGTGTTATATTCCAACTTGTCCTGTTGGCCAACCATCTTTTCCTTCTTTATGTTTTCTTCTTTAAGTGCCTCATCTTGAGCCTTTTCGATTTCTCTCATCACATCTGATGTTACTACTAACTGGCAAGCTTTCACTCTAATAGGAGCAAGCACATCCTTTCGGCTTAGAGCGTCAGCCACCACGTTTGCCTTTCCAG
Source organism: Smallanthus sonchifolius (assembly GCA_023525975.1). NCBI lineage: Eukaryota > Viridiplantae > Streptophyta > Magnoliopsida > Asterales > Asteraceae > Smallanthus > Smallanthus sonchifolius. The sequence goes on along the minus strand of CM042046.1, from coordinate 23,675,528 downwards.
GATGGTACATGATCTCACAGTCATAATCCTTCAGGAGTTCCAGCCATCGTCTCTGTCTCATATTAAGCTCTCTTTGTTTGAAGAAGTACTTCAAACTTTTGTGGTCGGAGTAAATAGTAAACTTCACCCCGTACAGGTAGTGCCTCCAGATTTTTAATGCGAATACGACAGCAGCAAGTTCCAAATCGTGGGTTGGATAATTAGCTTCGTGAATCTTCAACTGTCGTGACGCATACGCGATCACTCTTCCGCGTTGCATCAAAACGCATCCCAATCCCTGACCCGAAGCGTCAGAGTATACCACTAAGTCTTCATTGCCCTCGGGAAGGGCCAAGACTGGAGCTTGGGTTAGCCTCTTCTTCAATTCTTTAAACGCCTCATCTTGGGTCGAACCCCATTCATACTTAACCTCTTTCCGAGTCAACTTTGTCAACGGCGAAGCTATTTTCGAGAAATCCTGGATGAATCTCCGATAGTAGCCTGCCAATCCCAAGAAACTACGGATTTCAGTTGGCGTCTTAAGAATATTCCATTCCCTTACCGTCATTATCTTCGCTGGGTCAACCATAATGCCGTTCGGGTTGATAACGTGACCTAGGAATTGGACTTCCCTAAGCCAGAACGCGCATTTAGATGTGACACCCAGCATTTCAGGTCAATATCCACATTTCATAAACGCACGTTCATAATTATTATTTCCTGATATTTTATTCTGACTAAGTAAAGTCAAGAAGTCTAGCAAAGAAGTTTGTTCCAAGTCTAGTAAACCGTAAAGAGTTACTAGAAAAAGTAAGCAGGATAACCCGACTTAATGCGAACGTAAATGGTTAAATAAATAACCAGAAAAATATACATATATATATTACACAAAATTTACGTTGAGCCAAGATTCTAATATTTTCTTCAACGAGCCATAAAATGGTTAAAAATTATAATACCGTGAAGAATCGAAACTGAATTAAATTACCCCTTTAAAACTCTAATTGATACTGATACCATAATAAATTAATACTTAAAAATTTGTTATCATTAACCCCTAAACCTACTTCTTGACTTTCTTGGCCGAGAGTCAGGGAGCCATTCTCCCACTTGCCTATTTCACTCAAATTCAGAGGAAAAACCATACCTCTTCAGTCGAAACCTCACCTTCACTTCCAATTTTTCTCATTTTTCTTACGGCAATTTCACAATTCTCTTTCATCTCGAAGTCCAGTTTTAAAGCGAAAACCACAATAATTCGGTGTCATAAGGAGAATTTCAAGTGTTCTTGAAGAAAGCTTAGCAAAAGATTCAAGACTACTTCTCTGATTGTCTCTAAAGATCGCTATTCTCGGTTTGAGGTAAAAACTCGATACCATCCATATTATTTGCTTTAAAACCGTAACTAAACATACAAATCGTTCAAACGCAAGTAAGATAACAAGAAAACTGTGTCAAACTCAAGATTTGAACATAAAAATATACAGAGTGAATTCTGTAAATCAAAGTGCAGATATCGAAACTATAGTTTCGATACCTGTTAGTCAATCGAAACTGGGAGTTTCGATACCTATTGATCGAAACTAGGAGTTTCGATACCAGTTATTCAATCGAAACTAGGAGTTTCGATACCGGTTGTTCTATCGAAACTAGGAGTTTCGATATCTATTTACTCAATCGAAACTAGGAAGTTTCGATACCTGTGTACAATCGAAACTAGGTAGTTTCGATACTATTCTTGCCAATCGAAACTAGGTAGTTTCGATACCTATTTCACTCAGTCGAAACTAGGAAGTTTCGACATCTGTTCTGTTCAATCGAAACTAAGAAAGCTTAGATACCTGTTCATCAGCCCCATAAGGCAGTAACTCAGAACTATTTTCATAACAAAACAAGGTTGGAAAAACTAAAAAGATAATTAAAACAAAAGTAATCAGATCGGCCAAGTCAAGTGAACAATTTGCGTTTAAGACGGGTAGTCTTAACGTGTATGTTATCCTTGTGTAATTAGGATACGGATAGGCGAATCTGCCGTCATTCAAATATTTGCTAGCATTCATACTGTCGAGGTGAGTTTCACTAATCCCCCTTTTTCTAAGTTTTTGAAATGATTTGGGGTGGAAACATACTTGTAAAAGGCTTTTGTGTATAAATGAATGGAACTAATGATCTGTTCGTATGTATGTATTGAGGGAACATAAAGCGCTTAAAGTCCTCGTAATAAATTAGTAACCATTAGCTATGGATTTAGCCCGGGATTATATGAATAGTACTATTGGGGGTGACGCCTCCGGTCATGGTTAGTCGCGCTAACCAGGGGTCAAAATGGCCGAATGACCGCATATTGTCTTACTCGCAGAAAGGCGAGGGGAGGCACAGAAAGTTGGGGTTTGGTTACGGTCTCGTACATTACATACTATTTTGTATTCCTTGCAAGCTTACAAATGGGGTCAATAGATCGGATTAGTAATCATATTCATTGGTAATACATACAAAAGAGTTCTGATCAGGGTAAAGTGATCAGTTTTATCAAAAGAGTTCTGATCAGGTTAAAATGATCAGGTTTTACACAAAAGGGTTCTGATCAGGTTAAAATGATCAGGTTTTACACAAAAGGGTTCTGATCAGGTTAAATTGATCAGGTTTTACACAAAAGAGTTCTGATCAGGTTAAAATGATCAGGTTTTACACAAAAGAGTTCTGATCAGGGTAAAGTGATCAGGTTTATCAAAAGAGTTCTGATCAGGTTAAAATGATCAGGTTTTACACAAAAGAGTTCTGATCAGGGTAAAGTGATCAGGTTTATCAAAAGAGTTCTGATCAGGTTAAAATGATCAGGTTTTACACAAAAGAGTTCTGATCAGGGTAAAGTGATCAGGTTTATCAAAAGAGTTCTGATCAGGTTAAAATGATCAGGTTTTACACAAAAGAGTTCTGATCAGGGTAAAGTGATCAGGTTTAAAGTAAAGAATTCTGATTAGGTTAAAGTGATCAGGTTTAAACGAAAGAGTACTGATCAGGTTTAATAAAGAGTTTTGATCGGCAAAAAGATCAGATTTAAACATTGGGTTTATGATAACTCTTTATAATAACTTGTGAACTCACCAACCTCGTGTTGACAGTTTTAAGTATGTTTTCAGGAAATTGAACGTGGTCATCAGGTTAGCAATGTAGGTTACATGCATGCACGTGGATACGGCTTTTGGGAGGATTTCTCTTGTATAACTCATGGTCTTGAGTCATATTTGCGAAATCTTAAACATTTGTAAACTCAAATTGATATTTTGTAATGTAAATAATTTAAATTCAGTTATGTATCCAATTACATGTATGTGTTTGCGGTAATCATATGCTTTGGAAACCAGTGAAAGTCGCGCCTCGCGTTTCCGCCCTGGCGGGGTGTGACAGAACTTGGTATCAGAGCCATTGATTATAGCGAACTAGGTGTCTAAAACGGAACCTAGTCTATAATTAGAATGACTCACTAAAATGTTTTCATTGCATAAGCATTGCATAACCAGTCATCATGTCATGTGGATATTGTAGTCACAAGTATGTCGTCACATTCACACTCTGACCCCGTCTCTGACTCTGAATCCAACGAGGAACTTTCCGCCTCACGCCCTAAAAATCGAGTACAAGTTCGCAGCTCGACACCACCCAATGTCGCCCTGGGAGAACCGCCCATCGTCTACCGAAAGAAAAGCGGAGGACCAGTTAAGGTGCAAAGTGCTAGGAAGAAGGTTCGACTTCCGTGCAAGAGAAACCTGGCAGCCCGTGACCCGAAAGACTTGGAGACCGATGAGGAACCACCGAGGCAACGACCCTGCTACCACCCTACCGTGGGAACTATCCATTGGATGCCCCGTACTCTGGCACGTTGGAGGGAGATGGAGAGCATCACATCTACCTTTGAGCTTGGAGAGTCTTCTAACTCCCCAACACCCCTACCCCCACACTGGGGAAGCTATAGAGCTCACTGTGCCTACCTTGGTAGCTCACGTTCGTACGCATGAGGAGCGTCTTGATGATCTCCTAGATGACATCCGGGCACAGGGGGATGCAGCCACGCGACTTCGTCAAGGGCTTGGATCTCGAGTTCAGACTCTGGAAGACCACACCCGAGACATACAAGGTGCCACAAACTATCTAGAGTTAAGAGCTGACATGGACTGGCAGTTCACTGTCACGGTCCGAGACATGGTGGAGGCGCTGGAGGAGAGGACTTTGGCTGCAGAATTTGTGGCAAGAGCTAGCTTTGTCATGGCAGGACTTGCCATGATGATTGGGTTGTACTCCCACTTCTTCTTTTAAACCTATTATGGGCGGGTTGTGCCCATAGTACATTATGTAGTTTAAAACGTTAGTACTGATGAGGTCATGTGAACCCATCTCTTTTGTATCCTCGTCTTTTGGGAACAATGTACTATGTATGTTTTGACTATGTATGTAATGGTTTATGTTGTAATGATAGTTGTTCATGTTTGATGTTGTGGTATCCTTATGTCATGATCTATCATTATTGATATATGATGTTGTTTCTTTTTAATTGACATGTTAGAAAGAACGTCATGGCACCTAAGCGTGGGACACCCCGTAACACTACTGGTGACAACAACGAGACAATTTCCTCAAACATGGAACAACTAATAGCACAGCGAGTAGCTGCCGCTATAGAGCAGTATGAAGCAAACCGAAATAGCGGAGGAGGTGCAGGAGGTAGCGGTACCGCAGGGGGTAGCGGTACAGCAGGAGGTTCCGGAGGTTCCGGAGGTAATAAAAAAAAAAAATAAGCCATAACACATAGTCATGATCCGAATTAATGACGTTATGACTTGTGATCCTGCAGATGCTCCAAATAGGAAGTGTACCTACAAGGCCTTCCTATCCTGCAAACCCCGCAGTTTTAATGGCACCGAGGGTGCAGTAGGACTAATGAGATGGATAGAACATATGGAGTCGGTGATTGATATAAGTGAATGCACCGCTGATTGCGTAGTGAAGTATTCTACCTGCACGCTCACTGATAAAGCTTTAACTTGGTGGAATACTCAAATGAAGACTTTGGGGAGAGAGACAGCGTACCAATTGTCTTGGGAAGATTTGAAAAACATGATGATTGAGGAATACTGTCCTCGGAACGAATTGCAAAAGATTGAAACTGAGATGTGGAACCTACAAATGATAGGAGATGATGTAGCGGGATACACCGACCGCTTCAATGAATTGGCACTTCTGGTACCGCATATGGTCACACCAGAACATAAGCGTGTGGAGAGGTATCTGTGGGGCCTTGCGCCTCAAATTCGTAGCATGGTAACATCATCTAATCCAATAGATGCCAAGAGTGCTATAACTTTAGCATTCAAACTAAAGGATGATGCAGTACGTAATGAATTGTTTGTGAGGAAGGAGAATGAGGAAGGTAGATCTGGGGAGAAAAGAAAATGGATGGGAAATTCAAGTAACAAATCTGGAAAACAAGAGTTTAAGAAACAAGGAACTGTGAAGGCTTTTGCAGCCAACACAGTGGAAAGAAAGGAGTATGATAGGGGCCTACCGAGATGTAAGAGGTGTGGAAATCATCATGCCGGTGTTTGCATCAAGTGTGGAAAATGCGACAAGTTTGGTCACACCACTCAAGCTTGTCGAACTAACAACCGATTGGGGAAAATCAAACCGGGATGTTTTGTATGTGGTGATCTAAAACACTTCAAGAAGGATTATCCCAAGTGGAAGAATCAGAACAACGCTCATGCACCAGGGAGGGCATTTGTGATGGGTGCAAGGGACGCACGCCAGGACCCGAACATCGTCACTGGTACGTTCCCGATAAATAATCACTATGCCTCTGTACTTTTTGATTCGGGTGCGGATATGAGCTTTGTGTCGAATGATTTTAAATCCTTACTCGGTATTAAGGCCAGCAAACTAGATCAACGTTATACAATTGAATTAGCAAATGGGAAATTAATAGAAACTGGAGAGGTCTTTAGGGGTTGTACTTTATGTTTAGAAAACCGTACATTCAGTATAGACCTTCTACCCGTCGAGTTAGGGAGTTTTGATATTGTTATTGGTATGGATTGGTTAACCAAGAATCGTGCCGAGATAGTATGCTTCGAGAAGATTGTACGTATTCCCCTACCAAGCGGAGAAATTCTTTCAATTCAAGGCGAAAGGTGTATAACGATGTTAAAAACGATAAACTGCATGAAAACTTATAAGTATCTACGCAAGGGTTATTGTGCATTCCTGGCTCACATCGTCGAGAAGAAACCCGAAGAATGTCGACTTGAGGACATACCAATCGTCAGAGATTACTCGGAGGTATTTCCCGAAGACTTACCAGGAATACCACCATCAAGACAAGTCGAGTTTCGGATCGACCTAGTACCAGGAGCCGCACCAGTTGCACGATCACCGTATCGTCTAGCCCCTTCCGAGATGCAGGAACTGTCGAGCCAACTACAAGAGTTACTTGACAAAGGTTTCATAAGACCGAGTTTCTCACCATGGGGAGCTCCGGTCCTATTTGTAAAGAAAAAGGATGGAACCTTTAGAATGTGCATTGATTACCGGGAATTGAACAAGCTGACAATCAAAAACCGGTATCCTCTTCCTCGAATAGACGATTTGTTTGATCAACTTCAAGGTTCCAGTTTCTATTCTAAAATTGATCTACGATCAGGGTATCATCAACTGAAAATTCAGGAAGAAGACATACCAAAAACGGCTTTTAGGACTCGTTACGGTCACTACGAATTCCTAGTTATGCCATTTGGCTTGACTAATGCACCAGCTGTTTTCATGGATCTCATGAACTGCGTGTGCAAGCCATACTTGGATAAATTCGTGATTGTGTTTATCGATGACATATTGATATATTCACGAACCAAGGAGGAACATGAATATCATTTAAAATTAATCTTGGAACTACTCAGGAATGAGAAGCTTTATGCCAAATTCTCTAAGTGTGAGTTTTGGATCCAAGAGGTTCATTTTCTCGGACATGTTATCAATAAGAATGGTATTCACGTAGACCCATCTAAGATTGAAGCTATCAAAAACTGGGAAGCACCAAGAACTCCGACTGAGGTGCGTCAATTTCTGGGTTTGGCAGGATATTACAGGCGATTTATAGAGAATTTTTCAAAAATAGCCTTGCCTTTGACCACGTTAACCCAGAAGGACAAAAAGTTTTATTGGACTGTTAAACAAGAATCATCTTTTCAATTGCTGAAGCAAAAACTTTGCAGTGCACCAATCCTATCCCTTCCCCGAAGGGACTGACAATTTCATTGTGTACTTTGACGCATCACACCAAGGTCTGGGATGTGTGTTGATGCAGAAAGAAAAAGTCATAGCATATGCATCCAGACAACTAAAAGTGCACGAAAAGAATTATACGACCCACGACTTGGAATTGGGTGCAGTCGTGTTTGCACTCAAGATTTGGAGATATTACTTATACGGCACAAAATGTACTATATTTACAGACCACAAGAGTCTCCAGCACATCTTTAATCAGAAAGAACTCAACATGAGGCAACGTCGTTGGGTAGAACTACTGAATGATTACGACTGTGATATCAAGTATCACCCTGGCAAAGCAAATGTCGTAGCAGATGCCTTAAGTCGTAAAGAACGAGTTAAAACACTACGTGTTCGTGCCCTAGAATTGACAATTCATACGAGTCTCACGACTCAAATTCGGATGGCACAACAAGAAGCAATCAAAGAAGAAAACAGTCAGAACGAAGCTTTACGAGGAATGATAAAGCAGTTGGAACCAAAGTCAGATGACACTTTATACTTCATGAATAGAATTTGGGTGCCATGTTTTGGTAACATACGGGAGTTGGTTATGGACGAAGCCCACAAGTCCAGGTACTCCATTCACCCAGGTTCGGATAAAATGTATAAGGATCTGAAAGAATTCTACTGGTGGCCGAACATGAAAGGAGAAATTGCTATTTATGTCGGTAAATGCCTGACATGTTCAAAAGTAAAAGCAGAACATCAGAAACCGTCGGGATTGTTACAACAACCCGAGATACCTCAATGGAAATGGGAACAGATTTCCATGGATTTCATTACAAAGTTACCCAAGACGTCGAGCGGGTATGACACTATATGGGTAATCGTCGATCGTTTGACGAAATCAGCTCATTTTCTACCCATCAAAGAAACGGATAAAACCGAGAAACTTGCAAAGCTTTATATCAAGGAAATTGTGGCTAGGCATGGAGTACCAATTTCTATTATCTCTGATAGAGACAGCAGATTCGTGTCTAGAATCTGGAAATCGTTACAAGAAGCCATGGGCACACGTCTTGACATGAGCACGGCATATCACCCACAAACAGATGGTCAAAGTGAAAGAACCATTCAAACCTTAGAGGATATGCTCCGTGCGTGTGCAATTGACTTCGGTGGAAATTGGGATACTCATTTGCCACTAGCTGAGTTTTCATATAATAACAGTTACCACACCAGCATCAAAGCCGCTCCGTTTGAGGCTTTGTATGGTCGAAAATGTCGTTCACCGCTATGTTGGGCAGAGGTTGGCGACAAACATTTAACCGGTCCTGAAGTTATTCAAGAGACCACAGATAAGATTTTCAAAATCAAGGATCGTCTGAAGGCCGCCCGTGACAGACAAAAGAGTTACGCGGATAACAGACGAAGACCTTTAGAATTTCAAGTAGGAGACAAAGTCATGTTAAAGGTCTCACCTTGGAAAGGAGTTGCAAGATTTGGCAACCGTGGCAAGCTTAACCCTAGGTACGTTGGACCGTTTGAAATATTGGCTAGGGTTGGCCCTGTAGCTTACAAGCTCAAGTTGCCACAAGAACTAAGCAATGTACATGATACGTTCCATGTATCAAATCTCAAGAAGTGTTTATCAGACGAGACATTAATAATACCGCCTGATGAGATTCACATAGACGACAAGTTGCACTTCATTGAGGAACCTATGGAAGTCACAGATTGGAAGGTTCAGAGAACAAGGCGCAGCCGTGTTAAGCTGGTCAAGGTACGTTGGAATTCAAAGCGCGGCCCCGAGTATACGTGGGAGCGGGAAGATAAAATGAAATCCAAGTACCCGTCATTGTTTACAAAAACACCAAGTCAGAGTGACAAGAACTGAATTTCGGGATGAAATTCTCTGTAACATGGGGAGAATGTGACACCCAGCATTTCAGGTCAATATCCACATTTCATAAACGCACGTTCATAATTATTATTTCCTGATATTTTATTCTGACTAAGTAAAGTCAAGAAGTCTAGCAAAGAAGTTTGTTCCAAGTCTAGTAAACCGTAAAGAGTTACTAGAAAAAGTAAGCAGGATAACCCGACTTAATGCGAACGTAAATGGTTAAATAAATAACCAGAAAAATATATATATATATATATTACACAAAATTTACGTTGAGGCAAGATTCTAATATTTTCTTCAACGAGCCATAAAATGGTTAAAAATTATAATACCGTGAAGAATCGAAACTGAATTAAATTACCCCTTTAAAACTCTAATTGATACTGATACCATAATAAATTAATACTTAAAAATTTGTTATCATTAACCCCTAAACCTACTTCTTGACTTTCTTGGCCGAGAGTCAGGGAGCCATTCTCCCACTTGCCTATTTCACTCAAATTCAGAGGAAAAACCATACCTCTTCAGTCGAAACCTCACCTTCACTTCCAATTTTTCTCATTTTTCTTACGGCAATTTCACAATTCTCTTTCATCTCGAAGTCCAGTTTTAAAGCGAAAACCACCATAATTCGGTGTCATAAGGAGAATTTCAAGTGTTCTTGAAGAAAGCTTAGCAAAAGATTCAAGACTACTTCTCTGATTGTCTCTAAAGATTGCCATTCTCGGTTTGAGGTAAAAACTCGATACCATCCATATTATTTGCTTTAAACCGTAACTAAACATACAAATCGTTCAAACGCAAGTAAGATAACAAGAAAACTGTGTCAAACTCAAGATTTGAACATAAAAATATACAGAGTGAATTCTGTAAATCAAAGTGCAGATATCGAAACTATAGTTTCGATACCTGTTAGTCAATCAAAACTGGGAGTTTCGATACCTATTGATCGAAACTAGGAGTTTCGATACCAGTTATTCAATCGAAACTAGGAGTTTCGATACCGGTTGTTCTATCGAAACTAGGAGTTTCGATATCTATTTACTCAATCGAAACTAGGAAGTTTCGATACCTGTGTACAATCGAAACTAGGTAGTTTCGATACTATTCTTGCCAATCAAAACTAGGTAGTTTCGATACCTATTTCACTCAGTCGAAACTAGGAAGTTTCGACATCTGTTCTGTTCAATCGAAACTAAGAAAGCTTAGATACCTGTTCATCAGCCCCATAAGGCAGTAACTCAGAACTATTTTCATAACAAAACAAGGTTGGAAAAACTAAAAAGATAATTAAAACAAAAGTAATCAGATCGGCCAAGTCAAGTGAACAATTTGCGTTTAAGACGGGTAGTCTTAACGTGTATGTTATCCTTGTGTAATTAGGATACGGATAGGCGAATCTGCCGTCATTCAAATATTTGCTAGCATTCATACTGTCGAGGTGAGTTTCACTAATCCCCCTTTTTCTAAGTTTTTGAAATGATTTGGGGTGGAAACATACTTGTAAAAGACTTTTGTGTATAAATGAATGGAACTAATGATCTGACCGTATGTATGTATTGAGGGAACATAAAGCGCTTAAAGTCCTCGTAATAAATTAGTAACCATTACTATGGATTTAGCCCGGGATTATATGAATAGTACTATTGGGGGTGACGCCTCCGGTCATGGTTAGTCGCGCTAACCAGGGGTCAAAATGGCCGAATGACCGCATATTGTCTTACTCGCAGAAAGGCGAGGGGAGGCACAGAAAGTTGGGGTTTGGTTACGGTCTCGTACATTACATACTATTTTGTATTCCTTGCAAGCTTACAAATGGGGTCAATAGATCGGATTAGTAATCATATTCATTGGTAATACATACAAAAGAGTTCTGATCAGGGTAAAGTGATCAGTTTTATCAAAGAGTTCTGATCAGGTTAAAATGATCAGGTTTTACACAAAAGGGTTCTGATCAGGTTAAAATGATCAGGTTTTACACAAAAAGGGTTCTGATCAGGTTAAAATGATCAGGTTTTACACAAAAGGGTTCTGATCAGGTTAAAATGATCAGGTTTTACACAAAAGAGTTCTGATCAAGGTAAAGTGATCAGGTTTTACACAAAAGAGTTCTGATCAGGGTAAAGTGATCAGGTTTATCAAAAGAGTTCTGATCAGGTTAAAATGATCAGGTTTTACACAAAAGAGTTCTGATCAGGGTAAAGTGATCAGGTTTATCAAAAGAGTTCTGATCAGGTTAAAATGATCAGGTTTTACACAAAAGAGTTCTGATCAAGGTAAAGTGATCAGGTTTATCAAAAGAGTTCTGATCAGGTTAAAATGATCAGGTTTTACACAAAAGAGTTCTGATCAGGGTAAAGTGATCAGGTTTAAAGTAAAGAATTCTGATCAGGTTAAAGTGATCAGGTTTAAACGAAAGAGTACTGATCAGGTTAAAATGATCAGGTTTAACAAAGAGTTTTGATCGGAAAAAAGATCAGATTTAAACATTGGGTTTATGATAACTCTTTATAATAACTTGTGAACTCACCAACCTCGTGTTGATAGTTTTAAGTATGTTTTCAGGAAATTGAACGTGGTCATCAGGTTAGCAATGTAGGTTACATGCATGCACGTGGATACGGCTTTTGGGAGGATTTCTCTTGTATAACTCATGGTCTTGAGTCATATTTGCGAAATCTTAAACATTTGTAAACTCAAATTGATATTTTGTAATGTAAATATTTTAAATTCAGTTATGTATCCAATTACATGTATGTGTTTGCGGTAATCATATGCTTTGGAAACCAGTGAAAGTCGCGCCTCGCGTTTCCGCCCTGGCGGGGTGTGACATTAGAGAACTTAGCATACAACTTTTCCTTCTTCAGAGCTTCCAATACTTCCTTCAAGTGACACGCGTGATCACCCTCATTCTTGGAGTAGATGAGGATATCATCGATGAACACGATTACCGATCGATCCAGCATTGGTCGACAAACTCTATTCATCAAATCCATGAACGCTGCAGGGGCGTTCTTCAATCCAAAAGACATCACCCGGAACTCGAAATGTCCATAACGCGTGCGAAATGCAGTTTTCGGTATGTCTTCTCACCTCACCCTCAACTGATGGTACCCGGATCGAAGGTCGATTTTTGAGAACCAACTTGCGCCCTGTAATTGATCGAACAGGTCGTCGATCCTTGGCAAAGGGTACTTGTTCTTCACCGTACGTTTGTTCAACTCGCGATAATCAATACGCATTCTCATCGAACCGTCTTTCTTCTTCACAAACAACACCGGAGCACCCCACGGGGAGATGCTCGGTTGGATAAATCCTTTCTCAAGTAACTCGTCTAGTTGTGCCATTAATTCTTTCATCTCCACTGGTGCTAGTCGATATGGAGCCTTAGCCACGGGTTGGGCATCTGGTACTAAGTCGATTCAAAATTCGATCTCTCTGTCGGGTGGTATCCCAGGCAAGTCCTCTGGAAACACCTCCGGGTACTCGCGTACCACGGGTACATCGTCTAGCTCCTTCACTTCCTTACACTCGTCAATTACGTACACCAGATAAGCCTCGCATCCGCGCCTCAAGTAATCTGCTGCCTTAATCATCGAGATGACGTTTGGCATCGGGGCGTCACGATCCCCAAGAACCTCGACTTTGCTACCGTCCGGAGCCTTGAGTCGGATTATCTTTCGTTTACATAAATTTGTGCTTCATTGGCAGTTAGCCAATCCATTCCTAACACGGCATCAAACCCACCCAAAACCATAACAAACATTCTGACAGGGAACCTATGTCCTATTTTTATTGTGGAGTTGTCAACTACATCGGTCACCCTCGCAGTTCTACCCTCAGCGGTTTCTACGCTAAAAGCCCTTTCTAGCTTACTGACAGTGTACTTCACTCGTTTACAAAAAGTCGCAGATATAAAACTCTTACTGGCACCCGAATCAAATAACACAGAAACAAAAGTGTTGTCCAGGATGAACGTACCTGACGCCACGTCGGGGTCTGCCCTGGCTTGGTCTTGCGTCAGTGCGTACGCACGAGTCTTTGCTCGGGGCCTCTCTTCTTTCCTTTCCGGGCCTTTCCCTTTCCCGGCTTCACCCATTCTCGGTTTCGGGCATTCCCTACTCAGATGACCGGCATCCCCACAATTATAGAACTTGAAGTGTTGTGGGCACTTGAAGCACAAGTTAGATCCCACACTTGAAGCACAAGTTAGATCCCAGTCTACATTCACCAGTATGCTCCCTTCCACACTTCTTACAAACAGTCGGCTCATTCACCCGAGCCCTCTTATCACGAGTCCCAAACATCCTTCCACTAGTTCGCTTGTTCGAGAAGCTCGGTCTCTTCTTCGGTTCCTCAATGGCAACGACATTCAGCACCAGATCATCAAATACCACGCCGCTCAGTTCTACTACCGAATCATAGGTCGTAGGGGCGTTTGCTTTAACATAGGTGCGGACCTGGTCCGGCAGTCCTTGAATGTAACAGGAAATCTTTCTTTCCTCAGTCGTGATAAGGTGTGGCACTAGACGTGCCAGTTCATTGAATCGGGTTGTGTATTGCCGGTGCGTCATGCTTCCGGCCTTCAAACCCAGAAATTCCCTCTCTACCTTCTCAATCTCGTTCCTCGGGCAGAAATTCTTGATCACCAAGGTTTTCAAGTCAGCCCACATCATCGCATCCACAACCTTGCTCCCTTTTGCTTGACGTACACCTTCCCACCAATGGGATGCTTCCTCTCTTAAGGAGTTAGCAGCAAATTTCACAACTTGATCCGCTCGGCATTCGCTGAGACAGATGGCAGCCTCCATACGGATTATCCAGTCAAACGTAGCTACCGCGTCTTTCTTTCTAGTCAGGACTGGCGGGTCACATGCCTTGAAGGACTTATAGTCGCAACCACGGTTAAGCGGTGCGTTGATTGCCTCAATGTTTGGGGTATCGACCGCCGTGTTAGACCCACCCGTCTCATTAACCTTCTTTAATGATTCTGCCAACAGTCCTGGAAAGGAAACTTTCATTAAGTCTGTGAACTCTCGAGCTATGGCTGCTCTCACTTCTGATTCAAAAGTGAAAGGTTGCTCTTCAACCTGTGTCTGCTCGGTTCCATGCACGCCAATCGCTGGTTCAGTGTGAACACTTCCTTCTTCACTATTCTCTTGGCGCGCAGGGTCCTGCCGCGACCGCCGTTACGACCACCGGTACGACCCCCACCACGCCTTCCGTTTCCTCTTCTTGCCATTTTGTTCTATAAGACAAGAATCCAATGTCATCACGCTAGTTAACAAATAAAATTCAGTAAGTACTGTAAGATGTTAATATACACTGGCCATCTGCAATTAACCATTACACTACCTTTCAATTTCTATTTGACCACCTTTGTGATTACATCAGAACACAAGTCCTTTCCCAACCCTTTCTAAGGCATACTACATACACATACTCTACTTTTCATACCTGATGCTGTGGCTCGAGTTACCCGTACTGGCATCCGCTTTCGGTCCCGTTCACAGTTTAAGTTCAGACACTGGGAGTGTCTGAATCTCTCAAACTATTGCTCTGATACCAACTTGTAAGGCCCCAAACCCAGGAGGCCTCACTTGTTGGATTTACTCATTCACAAACAGTTCTTAAACATGAATATCAAATAACCCAGCGGAAAATTTCATTCAATCATAACGTCATCATTGTTCATACATGCGGAAGCGTAAACATTGTTTAAAACATAAATGCATCATAACTTAAACATAACGAGATGCCAGTCTTCATAGTCAGTCGGGTAACTCCTCTCGCTAGCCAAGCATCACTGTCCATCCTCATAACCTGCCTTAACCTCAATGTGCACACTAAAAAGTCAGGTACGCTGGTGAGTTCTAGTTTTCGTTCAAATTAAGAAATGGTTCATCATTCAAAACATTCATTAGGGTTTAACATCACGTATAAGAAAAACAGGGCCTTTCGTTCATCATTGAAAACCTTCAAACCTTTTTCCTCATCATAAACACATTGAACGGATCATTTGCCTAAAACTTTAACATTCATTTAAGTCATACATTACTTTCTAAAATCTGTATCTTTTCTTTAAGCGTCTCTGTGTCCTCGAAGGAACCTTTGATGTTGTGGGCAACCGCTACGTATCGCCGTCATTGCCACAACCATTCAATACGTGGGGTCAACCGTTACGTATCGCCGTCATTGCCCAACCATTCAATACGTGGGGTCAACCGTTACGTATCGCCGTCATTGCCCAACACGCATCTTTCCTTTGGGAATCAACCGTTACGTATCGCCGTCATTGATTTCCCCTTACCTCGTTCTCTTAGGATGATCGTCATCACCCGAGTAACCGTCGTTACTCCCTTACCAGTTGTACAACATCAAACCATTAGCAGGCCACCTAGACTCTGCCCCTGTTGCTCTTATGGCAACTATGGCTCGCTGTCCATAGTCTACCACAAGGCTGGGAATTACATTCCCAGACTTCATTCGTCAATTCCATTCATTCGACATATTAGATTTGTAATGACTTTTTTAAAACCTTTGCCCTTTTTCTTTTCTTTTCATAAAACCTTTCATTCATTTTCGAAACCATTTACCTTTAGTTTAAACAATTTCTTTATAAACATTTCGTTCGTAAACCTTCCGTTCATAAACTTTCTTTCCATAAACCGTTCATTCCAAATCATTTCATTTCGTAAACATAGTTTCATAAGCATCGTTTTATAAACATAGTTTCTTAAACATCGTTTCGTAAAAAATCGTCATTTCATATGTATGCACACCAGCCCGAAATCATTATATAAAACATTTAAAAGAGGGCTTCTAGAACTCACCTGATAAGCTAATCCGGGTTGCCCTAAACAAAGGTCCCACTACGTCAGTTCCGATCTGAATTGATTAGTTAAATACACATCAGACCAAATCCCGACTCTAACGGTTTAACCTTCTAAACATACCGACTTTACCTAATCAGCCTGATGCTTGCGCACTTAGCAAGTGCGCAGACCCTGCTTCCTGTGTACTTGATAAGTACGCAGTGCTCTCTTCCTACGCACTTGATAAGTACGCAGGACCTGCTCCGTGCGTACTTGATAAGTGCGCACGACCTGTTCTTCACAAAAACCCTAACTTTCTCATTCGGGTCTTATCACGTCAAGATCCCGAACCTGTTTGCATTCAAAACGTTCGTTTTCCATTAAGGAACTCAAATCTATGTTTATCCTTCAGTTTCATCCGTTAAAATGTTACATTTTCACCCAAAACCCGAAAAACCCAAAAACGAACTAAAACTCAGATTTAGGTCGGATCGTTACCTGAATCGAGCTTCTGGTCCGGAGGTTCTTCTCACGAGGTATGGAGTAACACTTTGCTAAAATCTCGGGTCGATCCGCCAACTTTCTCTCTCTACGGTTTCTCTCTCTCTAGATGTTGCAAATGAGAGAAAATGGTGATGATCCTTGGCTATTTATAGGGAGGCTCCCCTTCTAGCCCATCCGGCCCGGCCCGTCATGCTTCGTTCGTTTATTCCGTTATTATAACGGTCGTTTTTATTTTTGGGATGTTACAATAATCAAATGTATACTTTGACAAATCAAAGTGATTCAAATTCCTATACTTTCAAGAAGACATGCTTTAGCCTATAAGTGAACACTCACTTCGGGAATTCCTAGGAAAGCATACGGATCCTTCAGTTGAGTTGGATTTATATGAAATGCTTTCCTAGACAGAAGACCCAAAGTTCCGGCATTCACCCTTTCAGATTACACATGTTCTTTACTAATTTTCAGAACTCAAAACTTTGACGGAATTTAAAAATCTTAATAGGCTTTAGGCCTAAGAGTTTAAATTTTTGTTCGCAGATGATGATGGTGGCATGTGTGTGAGATTTAAGAGCATTAAGAATTATGTGTGTATAAGTGTGTGTTGAAACTTAGGATAGCACTTAATTAATCAAATATGTATCATGTAGATAGCATTAGATATAAGAACAAGAGTTATTAACTAGTGTGACACATAGACTATTAAGTATTGTATCATGTAGTGTAATTACTTAGGATAACATGTAAAAATATTCACAAAAAGTAGTAATCATGTAGCATGTAGTAGCATGTCATAGTATGGGTGTCCTAAGGTTATAGTCTAAGTGTCTAATAACCTAATTCCCTATAATCAAGGCTCTGATATCAATCTGTCACACCCCAACCGACGGCGGAAACGTCGAGGCGGGACATGTAGACTGTTCGTGAGCACATGGTTGACTAAAATTTAATATATTAAAATGTTACATTTCCATTCATAATTCCAAATAACAATACAAGAATATTTGAAATACATAACATATTCATTTGTTTCAATTAACTAGGTCCACAACCTAAGAGGGTGTTTGGATTGCCTTTTCAAACTACTTATTAACTTATTACCTTTTTCAAAAAGGTAATAAGTTAAAAGTTCATTTGGATAAATGAATGAAAAGTCAATTTTAAAGGAGATGAAAAGTTGTTTTTAAGAAGTAGAAACTTTTAACTTTTGTAAAAAGTTAAAAGTAGTTTTTAATAAGTAATCCCAAACACCCACTAAGTGTAGCAACTTGATCAACTCAAACTTTTGTACCTGAAACATGATTAAAACGAGGTCAACTAAAAAGTTGGTGAGCATACATAGGTTTTGACTCTAAATAGCATTTGTGTGTAAACAAATCCATACAAGTCATGATTAATAAGACAATTATGGGGAGTTACTATTATGTAACCAAGTAGTACAATCAAGCCTTTGTAACTAGCATGCAAAACAAAGTGTGTTGTCAGTAACAATCACCCTAACTGGGTGGATTTGTCAGACTCAATAAATCTATAATTGTTAATGAAGGGGTTTAAGATATCAAAACCCTATATAAGAACCAAACGAACCGGATCTCCAGTTTAAAGGGTTTAAGATATTAAAACAATATAAGAACCAAACGAACCGGATCTCCGGTTTATGGGGTTTAAGATATTAAAACCCAACATAAGAATCAAACGAACCGGATCTCCGGTTTAGGGACGCGAGCCGCGGCTCAAGGGGTGTCGCGGTCACAGGATAAATGGCAAACACTCGAGTCTCTTGATCGTCAAGCCAAAGAAAGTAACAACGATCGTCCAGCTGGAAAGACGGGTGAAGCAGCATGACCCCAGCCGCGGCTTGGGCTCTGCCGCGGCTCAGGAACTTGTGGATCAGGAACTTATGCAATCATTTATTTACGTTAGCCGTTCAAGGTCATGCGCGATCGTCCACTCACATTCAACACTTAGAAAATATTAGAGAAGTTATGAAGGAAATAATCTAATACCAGAAAATAATACTAAATAACTAAGATAACGTCTCATTGGGCATGAGAGTCAACTATAAAGACAACACTAATGAGGAAACCTGAACCCATGATAGAAAGAGGTCAGGTAAGAACTAGTAACACAAAAAAGGGAAGTCAGCTAACAAGACAAGATATGTCAGGAACAGAACCTGTGCACAAGGAACACAGGTCAACTATATAGACAAAGTTAATTAAACACACCCTGGACTCTCTAAGCACGAAAGAGGAAATAACAGTCATATTAGCAGAAGCAGAGAAAGATGGTTGACTGCAGACAACCTATAATGGACATTCAGTCCAAACATCTTGACCATGGATACCTTATAAATAGTCTGGCCGGTTTCAAAGGTGGGACTCACTTTTTACTCACATATTCACAGTATCAGAATTTACTTACTTCTCTCTTCCTTCTCACTTTTTACCTTCCACTACACCCATACTTATTCTCACGCCGGAGGGTGGTCACGAGGAGAAACCCCCTTCTGCTCGTGGCGAGGCTCACGGTGTTTCCTATTTTGCAGATCACCCTTTCAAGACCCGGAGATCCCGTCCGTTCTTCCAAGCCCAAGTCCAGAAGTTCCAGCTTAACTTGTCCATCCAGCACTGCTTCAAGACTTCCGCCTCTAGGTGATAAGTTTTGTAGCAACAGTTAACCGTTTGTATAGTTATTGATTCCATATGTAAATTGCACACAAAATGTAGTTAACACACCTAGTACTCAAACATAAAGCTCAAATTGCACACATGAATGTAGGGTGGAATTGTATTGTGTACTTTGCAAACATTGTATATTTGTATTCATGTTCCACCCCAAAAATGTAAATAATGTAAAAAGGAGCTATGTAAACTCACATGTATTAGCTGTGTGGATAACACGAGCAATAGGTAGCATAAGTGATTTTCAAATCACAAGGTTAACCAAGAGTGAAATGTATGAATTTGAATTAATAATACGTACAAAGTCTAAGGCAAGGTTTAGGGTTTAACGAGTTTTAATGTGTGTGGCTTTGCACAAAGAGTTGTGTTATTTCATGTAAGAAAAATGATGTAAGAAAAATATGGTGTAAACATATACGTGTATAAACTTTGGGGAGAAATATATAATTCGAACCCTTCATGGATCCTTAAATAAAAAGATAAATTAAATTAAATAATTTTTTTTTATTTTTAATTATTAAAAATATTATGGCTCTGTAAGGAAAACATAGAAATATATATATATATATATATATATATATATATATATATATATATGTATTAATATATATTTAGAAAAGCTAAATTTGTTTCAATAAAATTGTAAATCTTTAATAGATAAAGATATGATTTACTGTATAAAAAATGGTTTTATGAAATTATCTAGTCATGATAAAAGTACTTTAATATAACTAGACAAGATTTTTATAAATTAGGTATTTCTTTGGTAATTTAATAATTAAAAATAAAGCTTTTAAATTGTTTATATTGAAAAATAAGATTTTTAAATCATTAAAATTATAAATGTAGTTGTTTTATGTTTAAAATTTTCAATTACTGTACTAAGTTGTTCTATAGGATGTTAGGTCTATAAAATATTTTTTGTTAATAATTTGGGCTGTTAAAAAACTCTTAAAAAAAATAAGGGACGCCACCCGGCTCGAACTCGGGTAGGTTCTGTGAAGGCCACACTCCTTACCACCAGACTAACCCATGCCACAGAAACGGATAGAATTGGAATTAACGTGAACAAAGCACGGATGTCGGGTCTGGTTTAGAGAATGCGCAAAAAAGGCTGGGATAGTGGGTTTCGAACCCACGCCACTCGGTCCAATGGTGCAGTGCCTTAACCAGTTGGACCGAGTGGTTTCGCTCGTATAACAGTGCTTTCCAATTATCTAAAAGCGCAAAATGAAATCGAATCACATTCAAATCAGAAATGGCGCAAGAACTATAAAGAACCCTAATCAAAATTGGGTTTGTTACCCTCTGTCATGAGGAATTGACAGAGGGCTTTTGTTTGCCAAGTAATTACAATGCTTACGACACAAGACTTACTTGAAATACTCGGGTATCGAATGTCGTCGGCTAGAAAGTCAGAGGCGAAGTTCTTGAGGCTTGGTCGAAGTCCAGAGTGATGTGCGGATCAAATGGGTGTTCAGAGATTTTGTGTGAGAGTGTGCGAAGGTGTACGAGTGGTTTATTTCTTTTAATTTCATCCTAATTGCATAATTCGACTAGGAGGTTGAGGATGACAACTGTGTAACAGATTTTGCGCAAATTCGATTAAATGCGGATGAATTGGGTCGGGATTTCGGTTTAGATACGTGTGTAAACTGATTACGCGTGATTAGTGGGTGTTAACGCATTTAAATTTTGAGATTTGATGATGATTTTGAACGCGGTTTGACTCTGGAGGTCAAACTTGTTTGAATTTTGAAATGAGACACGCAATCAGTTAAATTGGGATGTTAAAACGGCTTGAAACTAGTCGATATGCAAGTAGGTATTCAAGAAAAATCCATAACAGCTTTGATTGATCGGTTTTGGTATTGGATTACAAGAAAACTTGAGTTGTTTGACTTTTACAAGTCAACATGAGTCAAAATTGGGATTAAAGGGTTCAAATTTGAGAGTGGGTTCTACATTGGGGGGTTCAATTGAACAGGGGGGAGGGGTGCTAGAGGTTTGAGGGGGGTTTAATCTTGAGTCCATGGGGTTCAAGACCTACTTTATTTGTTTTAAACTTTTTGAATACTTAAAAAAAATTGTATTTATGAATTAAAAAAAATTCTAATTATTACTTGTTTAATTATAAGTATTTTATAAAAGAGCAAATTTCTATTTTTATTAAATTTACAAATTGTATCTATCTATTCAATTATTACATCAATATATATATATATATATATATATATAAATAAATAATATAACAACATATATCTATATATATAAATTTACACAAGGGCCACATGCGTGAAGTACTTGATCTTTGTTGTCTACAAGCGAAAGTTAATGACAATGTTGTTATAAAATTTATCGCCTAGAGGCTCAAGCTTCGGAGCATTGCTGGATGGACAAGCTAAACTGGAACTTCTGGACTTGGGCTTGGAAAGACGGACCGGATCTCCTGGGTTTTGAAGAGACGGTCTGCAAAACAAGTAACACCGTGAGTCTCGCCACGAGCAGAAGGAGTTTCTCCTCATGACCACCCTCCAGTGTGAGGATAAGTTTTTGTCTGGTGAAAGGTAAAAGGAGAGAAAGAGAGACAATGAGTAGTAAGTTTGAATGTTCTGAATATGAGTCCATTCTTTGAAACTTATGAGATTATTTATAGGGACTCCATTGTTTGGGATGTTTGAACTAAGTGTCTATTGGAGGACATCTGTTAGTCAAATTTCCTTTTCTGTTTATGCTTATATGACCATTATTTTCTCTTTTGTGTTGAGAGAGTCCAGGGCTTATTTAATACCTATTGTCCTCATGGTTGACTTGTGGTTCTGATGTACGGGTTCCCTACTGCTTAATTGTCTGTCGTAACTTAGGTTCCCTTGGTCCATTATGTCTGTTTAGCTTACTTTCCCTTTCGCATACTGACTGCGTATCTGACTTCTCCTGGTTATAGGTTCAGGTTTTCCTTTTACCCTTTGTCTCTGACTCATATACTCTACCCGGATGTCAGTCGGGTACATGAGTAAGAACCTTTGGCTTTTACTCTTGTTTTGTGTCTAGTTATTTATCATTATTTCCTAATATCTACATGGAATTAATTCTTGTATAACTCCTCAAATATCTCCTAAGTGTTCAACAAGAATAGATGGTTGCGTTTGACGATGAAAGAACAACACGAATCAAAGATTACGCAAGTCCCTAGGCCACCACCCCTTGAGCCAAGACAGACCCTTACCCGCAGATGGGTTCTGTTTCCTCGCGCGTCCTTTTGTTCTTTCCTCTTGGCAATCTTTCTTTGCAACCCTTTGCTTTGAGCCGCATCCGACCGTGACTAAGACGAACTTCCTGTCGGGGCTGGCATTGTGTCACGGCTTGCCTTTAGCCGGGACTGACACGAACTTCCTGTCGGGGCTGGCCTTGTGCCACGGCTTGCCTTTGGTCGGGACTCAAGGACTTGGTTCTATTTCCTTATTGTTTTGGGGTTTGATTCTTTAACTCCCTTCAGACAATGATAGACTACTTTTGTGCTCTCACTTAGTCATGTAGTCGACAATCCCCAGAACGGTTCGCCCGGTACAGATGGTTTAATCATGTAAGATTTTGATAACCTATTGACTATCCCCTATATGGTTTTACAATGATGCAAAGATGGCACGATAAAGACAATTGCTTAAAAATATGGTAAAGATGAAACGATAAAAGTAAGAACTTAGAAGATAATAATGATAAGACAAAAGATAAAGATTGCTTGAAATGATAGGCACGATGATTACTTAGTTATTGTATTAGCATGAATCATAACTTGCGACGAATGCATGATTTGGATAAATGGCTTTATGATTTTATTACCTTCAAAGGTCGCACATCCCACCCTCCCTAGACCCTACCTTTAGGATACTACATATGCAATGTGGTGAACCCTATGATATTATTTTATTTAAAAAAAATCAAGCCCTGACAAGGTTTTTTGGAGCTAAAGGTCTCTTTAAAAGCAGCATCTCTATCATGTACGATAGGAGTATGACTTGCCTACATCCCACCCTCCCCATACCCTATCAATAACTTTGCTTTGGGTGAGATTTTTTTTTTTTTGCTAGATATGGTTGTAAACGTCACACATGCACATGAGTGTTTGAAAGGTCAAAAAACAATGAAAAGACTAAATAATATTTTAGCATCAAACACACACAAGTCATAGATTGTCAACAAATACTAGTCAAGGCTTGAGTTTTGTATCTAAATAGATATAACATCACACCTTAGCAGACACCAACTCACCTTACATGTTTACAAGCATAACAAATTTACAACCATCTGCTACAAATATCAAATGTTGACACAATATATATGAAAAGTGATAATATTGTTGACAATACAACATATTATTCTCTTTCATTTTGCTTCACCTGCTGTTGATGGTACTGGTTCCACAACAGGCGGTATGCAATCCACTTTGTACCTAAGAGCCTGTTTCAAATATTCAACACATGAATGGTTTTTCCAGTAAGGAACTGTGTTCATACCCAATTGTTTTAAGCCTCACACTATTAAAAAAAACTGGGACTCTTTGCAATGGCGTCATTTTGGATCTACTCGGGTAAACAGAGAGAATTTGATTTTCTAGTCTTTTATTTTAATATTTTAAGTTCTTGAAAGCATATATGTTGACAGACACAAAGCTAATCACATTAAAAGTTGAATTTAAATGTATCATTTCTTCAATTTCGACAGAAAAAGGACTCGAGTTTTAAACTAGACAACTTTTAAACCTTTGAAGCTATTTATTACATAGATTTTTATTCATCTAATTATGTTACTATGTTGGATTTGACATTGCATATTCTAAAGATATAAAATTTGAACCTTCAAGGGGTGGTGCATAGATAAGCGCCTGATTCCTCTCTACAGGAGGTCTCAGGTTCAAATCCAGCTCCCACTAGTTTCATGTCCAACCCCTTGAAGGCCAGCTGCCCAATGTAAGCTAAAGCACTGGTCCCACTCGTAGGGTATTGTTGGGCCCGTGAGTTTTCTCCGACCGATTCTCATGCTTACCAAGAAAAAAAAGATATAATTATTTGTTCCAAACCAAAATTTTTGGTTCTACAAATAATGTAAGAAATCAAGTTTCTGTTAATTTGAGTAGCGTTTGGCACATGATTACACCGCAGGAAATTTTCATAATTACTAGCAACCAACCTTTTTGAAGAAGGTGGAATATGAATTGTCCCATAAGAGTCTGTAGTTTCCAGCCATGACTGTGCAGAAGTTACCCTGCAAAAGACATTTCCCAGAGTGAGTTTACTGTTGTGAATTCAAATAACTTCCAGGAACATGATGCTACTTACAGTACTTACTTGGTCAAACTCGTACCGCCGGTAGGGCAACATAAGCTATTTGAACATGTTACAAAGAAAGATGAGTCATCAGCGCAAAATACTAAACGTAGCACAACACTTTTTGGCAACAAACCCAAAAAAACAGGTCCAAAAGCGGGTTAGGTATCGCCACAAACACTTTTTGTTCATTTTTTTATGAAGGATTAATGTGTATGATTACAAAAACAATATTGTTACAAAAATAATCTAATTTTTTAAACACAAACTATTCAAAAGTTGTAATGATTAAAAGTATAGTTCGGGCGACCTCTCATTCGCCTTTTTGCTAACAAAGTTCACTCAAACCGAACACAACCGAACTCTAACAGACATAAATGTCGAATAGGAGCAGTTTCAGTGGGAGAGAAAGTATAGGACTTCCTTAGATGTACTTACTGTCTTGTGTCCAGAAGAATCAGTGTGCTCCACACTAAACCCAATGTCCTGTTACAAGAAAGATGCATTCTACGTTACCAGATCAAGCGCAACAAATCATACTCTATATTTAGGAATATTTATCTATTTATTTAAGCATGCACCCATTTGCATGTACCCCAAAACATATAATGTGTTATCAAATAGTATAAAACAACTTGTTCTAAAACAATGGTGAGATTCAAGTTTATGATTGCCAGGGATATAAAACTTACAAACCTAAAGAATGAACAGATTTCCGATTTTACTTGAGGCAACATCAAGAAGCCTCCTAATTCAAGCGGGGTGTTTGGATGTGTATTTTCGAAGTAATTATCGTGACTTGAGGAATTGGGATTAGATAATCCATTGCTTAAAGCTAGGGAAGTTATCCAAGTCTGATTACTTTGAGCACAAATGATCAGACTCGTAATCAGTTTACTCAAAACTGAAAACTGATTGATGCGACTACAAATCACAATATTCACTTTAAACAAACATCCAAACACCCTAAAATATATACGCATATACCATATTGAATTTATGCAGTCCTAAAATGACATGAAAAGGATGAGCAATGGTTTGTATACCAACATCTGAACAACATCATGAATAAGAAACTAGAAAATTAACATTCTGAATATCTCTTCACAAAGACGTAAGATAAATACCGTGCTTATTTTCCCTTGTAAAACAGAGAAATCCCAAGCAATGTATGAATTTACTGTCTCCACGGTCAGTGAAACCTAGAAAGAAAGCACACAATGTTCGTTACAAAAAGTTGTATAATAATATGCAGTAAAAAAGGACTGCACAAAAACATATTGGACCTTGGAATGGAATTATCCGATCTGAGGGCCTCAAAATAAAAAATATGGCTTTGCGCCTAAAGAGAGATGGTCGGATAGGTACCAAAAGGCCCTCTTGAGTTCTACACTTCTTAATTTTTATTAACCTTGTTTTCCAACATGAGCAAAGCAGGTCAAGGTTCAAACCGTCAAATATACTTTTTTAATTGGCTAAACATACCTCATGAGTTTTCCCTGCAGAAACAGTAGTTTCACTATACCCACCATTTTTACTACACAAATCAGATTAAGTAGTGTTATAAATTATATTTACAGAAAAATTGGTTCTGGAACGCCCATTTCGCCATTCACTTGAAAGGATTAAAAGAGAAGAAATTATACACTTACATTCCTTCTAATGCACCAGCTTCTTCTGCTGTAACAAAGAATGGAGAACTTGCAAAAACCTCCCTGTGAAACAAATGTAAATAGTATAAGTAAAAATCAATGCACCTGTGTATATGGATTTCGTTGCTTTTCAATCTCCAAGATGAAACTTTTGTAATTTAGATCCTAGTTAAAAAATGCTGATGCACACATTGTTGTAAAAATCGCGCCTAGGCGCCGAATAGTCGCTAGGCGGCCGGTCGAGGAGTAATTTTGGCCAAATCGCTTCATTAATCGCTAGGCGGTCCTAGGCGGCCAGATTCCGGCGAACATTCCGGCGAAAACCTGAAATTTCCGGCCAAATTCCGGCGAAAACCTTTGGTGTGGTTTAAAAATGAACATTTTTATAAAAATTACATATAAAAATGTGTGTATATATATAAAAAACTGAAAATTACATATAAAAATTCCAATCCGATTAATCCCGCCTAGGCCTAGGCCCCACCCCACCGCACGACTAGCGCCTAGCGATTTTTACAACCATGGATGCACATGATGCGATGATAAAAACGCATCACTGTAGTTGATGCGATGCGATTCCATAATGTGCATGCAATGCGACCGATGCGGCGCATCATGCAGTTGACTAGTATTTGAACAAGTTAGACCAGTCTACCAGTACCCTTCTATTTATATGTCCACTTATTGTGGATCTGTTCCAAATACTGTATTTGTTCCAAATACTGTATTATAAGCTTGTACCTAGTTAGTAATTAGAGTGAGGCTTCTTTTAATTGTACATAACCTAGAGCTTTTTTTTGTATTTGTTTTTTTTTAACGGCAAATCTACTGTACTCCTAAATTACACCAAATAATGCCTGGGTTTGAAGCCAGGACATCCGAGAGGCAAGAGCCTCTACCAAGCGGGCTAATTCCACATTGGCATTTAATATCTTACAATTTAGTGCTTAAAAATTAACAAGTTAAAATATTATCTATAAATAATCTTTAGTAATTTTTTTAATAACGAACGCCTCGCATACGCCTCAAGCACCGCGCGTCGGATTTTCGGATCAAGATCACACAGCGCCTTTTAAAACCAAGATTTAGATACAGAACACAAAAGCAACAGTACCCGATGAAGTTAAGAAATCTTTCTAACTCGGATACATATACTTGAACTGCTTCTTCCAAGATGGATATTTGATTCTTTTGCCTGCTCAGTAGAGATAACCAAATCATGTGTATGTCATAAAACTAAACATCACCGCTTGCATCAGGGAGATTAAAAAAACCTGAACAACTTATTCAACACTCACATTTTAATATCCTCAAAGCGCCACCAAGAAAAAGAAAGAAAAAGGCGAATATTGAGAACCATTTTTGTCAGAGCATACAGAGGTGGTCCATAGCGTTGCCTCTGTTCCTCCATGGGCCTAAATATAATCACAATTCAGCTTAGCCAAGTAAAAAAGTAGATACCATTTTCGTTCTCAAACAGGTAATCGTTAAGTGCGGGTAGGGTAGGGTTGACCAGAAACACTTTTTCTCCAAAAAACATATTTTAGCTTTTATATATATATTAAGTGTCACATACTCACATATGAATATGAAAATTACATTATTCAACAATAATCAATTCTTTTGAATAAAACAATTTAAGAGGCTTTAGCCTTTAAAAACAGACTTTGTGCAACCGGTCACTTTTGAGCTATTACTTAATTTTTATCTGTTCGACCAGTTTAAAATAAAATATAACCCGAATCAACCCATTTATTAATACGGGTCGACATTGCCACTTTTATAGAGATCACACATGAGCCCAATTTGAATGGTAGCTACTCTTGTGGAAAAGAAAATACCCGTGATCATCATTTATCTGTCGAATGAAATCCAGTAGAACCTGCAGCAAGTAAAAGAGAATGGATCATATACAAAAGTTATCGCAGTATCAATGATAAAGAATGTTAGAGACCGATTCGAGATGGCCAATCTCCCAAGACAATTAGCCTTTTCTAGTCAGTGTTGTAAAAATCGGGCCTAGGCAGCGCCTAGGCGCTAGACGGCCATTTAACTTGTAATTTTGAGCTAGGCGGACCATTAATCGGAATCGAGCCTAGGCGGGTCTGGCGGTCCTAGGCAATAGGCGGCCAGATTCCGGCAAAAACCTGGAATTTTCAGCCAAATTCCGGCGAAAGCCTTGGATTTTCCGGAAAAACCTTGGATTTTCCGGCCAACCCCTTCAAATTCCAGCCAAATATGTGTATAAATATTTAAAAATAAACATTTTTATAAAAATTACTTATAAAAATGTGTGTATATATATAAAAAACTAAAAATTACATATAAAAATTCCAATCCGATTAATCCCGCCTAGGCCCCGATTAATCCCGCCTAGGCCTAGGCCCCACCCCACCTCCCGACTAGCACCTAACGATTTTTCCAACCATGTTTCTAGTAGGCAAACACTCCAAATAAATTAGAGAAAAAACAAACATTCGCAACAATTTTCTTCATATCTTTCTAAGAAACCTTACAGCCCTTTTAAAGGCTTACAAAATAGAAAGTAACAATTGGAAACTAACAATTACGTGGACATGGTGGAGATACTACTAGCCTAAACCTAATGTATGGAATAGAAAGAAAGCAACAATTAAGGAAAATAAAGTGGTGCAGGGTGTTGCAACGTGTGCACGCAAACATGTTGATTGTTGACTAAGGGTTTGAGCACGTATCTATACTCCCGTCCTAAAAAATTGTCCTTGTCCTCAAGGACGGTATGAAATCCCATGGTGGTCGCCATTCGACTATTCCAAAAGCGTTCGGTGTAGTCACCACCGGTTGCCAAAGTGGCCGCCAATCACGTCTCGCGGTTGAATTTGGGGCGTCATGGTTCAACATTGAGCTTTTATAGAAGTGTGAGAAAGATGGGCCACCTGGTGGGGTTGAAGAGCTTTCATTATACCAAACCATAGGAGAAACTCTCGCAAGAACCGTTGGTGTAGTTGAATACAAGAGAGGAGATGGCGGGGCTTGTTTAGGTGTGTGGGTTTTAGGGGTTGTTTCAGGATGCTGATGGGGCATTGTTGTAGTGGTGGTGCATTGGTTTGATCCGGGATGATGAAGGTTGTGGCGGGTGAGGGTGGCAATACATGGTGTGTAGTTTCTGCAGAGGTGGGAGTTTCCCATGGCACATAATTACCGTTCTCATATCGGTAATACCGACCTTCGCGGGTGCTATAAGACCAACCTATAAGAGAGTCATGATAAAACCCACTTCGGGCATGGTAATAGAGTTGTGATCGAATATCCCATTGAAAGGAATCTTCGGGCATGGTAGAAGGATGAGGATGATAATGAAAGCACCAATGTTAAAGACCGATTCAAGATCCCAAGATAACTAGCCTTTTTCTAGTAAGCAAACACTCCCAAATAAATTAGAGAAAAACTAAACTTTTGCAACAATTTTCTTCATATTTTTCTAAGAAAACTTATAGCCCTTTTAAAGACTTACAAAATAAAAAGTAACAACTAGAAAACTAACAATTACGTGGACATGGTGGAGATACTACCACTAGCCTAAACCTAATGTATGTAATAGAAAGAAAGCAACAATTAAGGAAAAAAAAGTGGTGCATGTTGTTGCAACGTGTGCATGGAAACATGGTGTTGACTAAGGGTTTGAGCACGTATCAAAGAACCTTGAATAAAACACAAGGGGAATCAATTTATCAAAATTATCTGCAAACCAACAAAAACCAAAATAAATGAAAAAATATGGACCTAAATACCTACAAATAACCAAGTGTATACCTGTGGCACTCCCACTAAATATTTCACGAGAGTCTTGTAGACACCCGTTGCAGAACCAAGCTGAGATAATGTTCTTCTCCTGGCAAAAATAAATTCATAAATAGGCAATTCAGGTTATGTCGATAAAATACAAAGTTTGCTTAAAAGAAAACGGGTAGAAAGCCACCCAAAGTGCACTTTAATACATAAATCCTACTAAATTAGAAGCAATGTATATTATAATCAAATTACCTTTCCATTTGTTGCTTCCAAAGGAGGGCATATCGATCACGTATGGTCCCACCTGAGTTTACTAAAGCATCAACTTCAGCTTGCTTATTTCTCTCTGACCTCTCTCTTTGTTGTCTAATTAGTGTACCCCGAAAATCTTGTGGCATGTATGTCATAACTACATATGCATCCACAAATATCATCATCATCATCATCATCATCATCATCATTATAAAAAATAAAATCAAAAGTCGAGTGTCACACTCTGATCATAGTTGCGTCATGTAGCTTGGCAAATTAGTGTAATCAGGCTAAGAGTAAAACTATCTGGTACAAGTTATATACCTATAAAATATTTACAAAAGGGTTCTCACTAATCCATAATATATTATAAACTTGTGATAGATTTACCTGTGTTGAAGATATTATTAGAATTTTTGGATTGGAAGGATTCCACCACCTTCAATGCGCATTCAAACTTATCTCTTAGCTGTCCAAGAACTCGAGCGAGCTCAACATCTTCTGGTGTGGACTGTCGTTGAAGCTGCCAACACCAACAAACTATAAATTAAGTTTAAAGTTTCACAAATACAAAAGGTTGGATCAAGGATGTTAATAAATGCAGGGTAAATGATAAGATAATGTCTTGACAAAAAAACATACATATCCCCAACACTTTTTTGGGTGCAGATCGGGTAGACCCAAACACGTTTGCCCAATTTTTTTTTCTTTTTATAGTGTGTATAAATCTTTATACAAAAATAATATTATTTCAATAATAATGTAATGATCTAGAAGGTTTAATGCATTAAAATACACTTTGTTAGGACCATTTGATTTGTTTCCTTTCAATCTAAACTTTTTAACTTGACCCGTTAGGGATAAAACATAACCAAGATCGACCCAGTTAAAACTAAACGTGTTGAAACCGCCACCTCTACATTTTAGGTATGGAGTTGAACCCCAAAACCTATTTTGGTGCAGTATAGGATTTCATGAAATGAATAAATATTAATAATGCGAGGAAAGTTTATCCTAAAAAAAACTAATACATGAGACAAGATTTAATGAAACTTAAAATCTCACAGTTTTTGGCCAGTGAGAGCTTTCAAGCAAGAGCATGATTTCTTCAATCTGCTCACGGTTCTTCCACATGTTCTCATCCATTTTGTGTGGTGCTTCGGATTCGACTTCTTGCAACAACAATCTTTCCCCTGAGACATATTGATTTATAAGTCTTCACTATCATAAATTCATTTTAATCAAAAGTGATCATTGCAACTTCAAGTAACAAAAGCACATCCCAACACTAAATTGATAATCGTCTAGCGAACATATAATAGCTTCCAAGACACACACCCATCCATCCGCCTATTAAAAACTAAGTTGTTCAGTATGCACACACACACAATGGATATAAGATCTCTAAGTTGTAAAAACTAAGCATGTGTTACAAAACTTCATAGACCTTTTTGCACAAAAAACCTAATGAGTAGAAAAACTTGAAAATGCAAACAGGAACATCCAACACTAAATGAGGAATAACAAAAGAGATGATTATGACCTTCTGGGAGAGGAGATTGCAGGTGGTGTTTGGACATGTTGTAAAGGTCATCAATAAGGCGAGAGATATCAGATGAAATGGGAGGAAAGGGGTATTTATCGTAGTAAGATGAAAGGAAGGTTCTGGTAATCGGGACCAGACCATTTGTGGAAGCCATTTGATTGACTAGCTGAAATTGCGATGAATCGAATCAGGCTGTTCCGAAAAAGAAGGAGAAAGGTAGTTGAGGATGATCACCAAGATTCCTAGATGGAAATGCTGGTTAGATACTTTAACCACCTGCGACTGAGTCTGAATCGGTGGGAGGCGATGGCCGGATATCTGGGGAATGACCGACTTCACCACGTCTTTGACGGCGTCTTTCTTTTCTATTTACTTTGGACCAAACATATTAAACGATATATACATGTTTTTAAATTTTTCAAATGTGGGGTTTGTTGAGAAAATTAATTAATTTGGATTTCTACATCTCAACTTTTTCTAAGTATAGATTTTCTTTTTTTCTTTCTCACTCCTGTTAAATAAATTTAGATTTAATTACACAAATAGGTCATATGATTTGGGTAAAATAACATGTATGAGTCATAAGTTTAAAAAGTTATAAGTTTAGGACATGTGGTTTGAGTAAAATAACATGTATGAGTCCTAAGTTTAAAAAGTTGCAAGTTTAGGGCATGTGGTTTCAATTTTATAACAGGTTTGGATATTAAGACTATATTCCATTAAATTTTCTTTTAATTTTAAGTAAAATGACTTTTTTTACCCTTGACTATTAAAAAATAAAAAGAATATATTACAGGACTAGTTTGTATTTTACTTAAAAAATAATTAAAAATCTAACAATAGAAAAAAACTTAATAAAAGAATACTCAATCTTCCTCATATCTCATCCAGCTCCGTGTAATACCTCCGACGAATATCCGACGTCTACTACGAACACCCATCTCTATCTCAAACACCCATTTACGAGACAGAGATGGGTGTTCGAGATAGATATGGGCGTTCGTAGTAGACGTCGGAGGTATTACACGGAGTTGGAGGAGATATGGGTAAAAAAGTCATTTTACTTAATTATTTTTAATTTTGCTATTGTTATATTTTTTATTATTTTTAAGTAAATTACAAACTACTCCTTGTAATATATTCTTTTTATTTTTTAATAGTCAAGGGTAAAAAAGTTATTTTACTTAAAATTAAAAGAAAATTTAATGGAATATAGTCTTACTTAGTACCCCAAACCTGTTATAAAATTGAAACCACAGGCCCTAAACTTGCAACTTTTTAAACTTAGGACTCATACATGTTATTTTACTCAAACCACAAGCCCTAAACTTGCAACTTTTGAAACTTAGAACTCATACATGTTATTTTACCAAAACCATAGGACCTATTTGTGTAATTAACTCATAAATTTATGAACTCCACCCAGTGTGACAAGTGCAAAAGGTTTGGACATCAAGCCTAGACTTGTCGAGCCAATACCGCCACCGATAAGGTTAAGCAAGGATGTTTCGAATGTGGAGACCCCAAGCATTACGGGATTGAAGGATTAGAACAACTACCGGGCTCGAGGAAGAGCATTTGTGATGGGAGCCGGGACGCATGTAAGGATCCTAATATTGTCACAGGTACATTCCCAATAAATAATCACTATGCTTCTATACTTTTCGATACGGGTACTGATTCGAGTTTCATGTCAAACGAATTTAAATCCCTACTCGGTAATAAGGCCAATAAATTAAACCAAAACTATACAATTGAATTACCAAGTGAGAAATTAATTGAAACCGGGGAAGTCATTCAAGGTTGTACCTTGTGTTTAGAGGGTCATTCATTTAACCTTCTAACTGTTGATCAGAGAAGTTTTGACATCATTGTCGGCATGGATTGGTTGTCGAAAAATCATGCCAAGATCGTCTACTTTGAGAAGATTGTACGTGTTCCACTCCAGGAAGAGGAAATTCTTTCAATTCAAGGAGAAATGAGTGGAACGACACTGGGGGTGGTCAACTTCATGAAAGCCTGTAAGTACCTACGTAAAGGCTATTGCACATTCCTGACTCGCGTCGTCGAGAAGAAACCTTGTGAACATCGTCTCGAGGACATACCAGTGGTTAGGGATTATCCTAAAGTTTTTCCCGAAAACTTACCTGGGTTACCACCACCGAGGCTAGTTGAAATCCGAATTGATTTGGTACCGTGAGCCGCACCAGTTGCATGATCGCCGTATCGTCTAGCACCTACCGAGATGCAAGAATTATCTAATCAACTGCAGGAGTTATTGGGTAAAGGCTTTATAAGACCGAGTTTTTCACCATGTGGAGCTCTGGTCTTGTTCGTGAAGAAATAAGATGGAACCTATAGGATGTGCATCGATTATCGGGAATTAAACAAGTTTACAATTAAAAACCGATATCCACTTCCTAGGATAGATGATTTTTTATTGATCAACTACAAGGTTCCATAGTCTACTCTAAGATAGATCTACGTTCAGGGTATCACCAACTGAGAATTCAAGAGAAAGATATACCAAAGACTGCATTTAAGACTCGTTACGACCACTATGAGTTTCTAGTAATGCCTTTTGGCTAAATGAATGCACCGACAGTTTTCATGGATCTCATGAATAGGGTATGCAAACCATATTTGGATAGATTTGTGATTGTGTTTATCGGATATATATTGATATACTCACGAACCAAGGAAGATCATGAGCATCACTAGAAGCTAATTTTGGAATTACTCAGAAACGATGAAGTGTATGCCAAATTCTTTAAGTGTGAATTTTGGATCCGAGAGGTGCATTTTCTCGGACATGTCATCAATGAGAAAGGTATACATGTGGATCCGTCCAAAACTGAAGCAATCAAAAAAATGGAAAGCACCAAAGATTCCGACCGAGGTGCGTCGATTTCTGAGTCTAGCCGGCTATTAACGATGAATTACCAAGAATCTTTTCTTTTGATGGTGAGATCACACTCATCAAAGTGGTACTAGGAAGACTCCCGATCTACCATCTATCATTATTTAAAGTACCCATTCACGTTATGGAGTAACTGGAGCGTATTAGAAGAAAATTCCTTTGGGATGGAAACAATACGATACCTAAAATATGTTGGGTGGCATGGGATAACATATTAGTTCCAAAAGAACTTGGCGGATTTGGTGTATGAAGTATTAAGGTTGCTAACTTTGCACTTCTATCTATCTATCTAAATGGTCATGGCATTATAAAACCTGTAATGAAAGTATTTGGGTTAAAACCATCTCATCTATCAATAATAGCAATGTTGGGTTAATCGAGTTTGTTCTCGGGTCATGGGTCATATGGGTCAAGTAGGAGCGGTTATTTATTTTCTATATGTTTTTGAATAATGAAGAGTTGGTTGGGGTTTGATCCAGTTTTGTGAAAGTGAACGTTGTGGGTAGAAGAGTGGGTTATGCCTTTTACCGATTCTTTAGGTAGAAAAGTATTTTTAATGTTTTTTTATTGTTCCCAAGTGAGCTATCTGTAAGTCTATATATAGACTTTTTTCCAATATTTACAAAATTGCAACTTTAGTACCTGCATGTTTTCATTTCTCTTTCTACAAATTGTTAAGTTTTCTTTTCCATACTACCTAGGTTCCTTCCTTGTGTGTCTAGTGTGTGTTTTTCAAAAAGGGTTGAACCAACAAGCAAAAGGGGCAAAAAATCAATATATGTGAAACATAGTATCAGTGGGATCCGGAAGAACATTCAAGAATTGGTTCTGATTTGGCTGAACAATACATCGATGTCTCTTGGTATTTAAAAGGAGTCGTGGGCTAAGGGAATGCTATTTCATTATGGTAGGACTGATGGGTAGATAAAAACAACCTATGGGAGAATTTACTAGCATTTGTGCTCTTGGGTTAGAGAAAATGTGCAAAGTGTTAGATCGATACAAAAAGCAAGGGAACACGGTAGTTTGGAAATGGAGTTGGAAGAGATAATCGAGGGACAAACTATTACTCACTTCTTAATCGAATAGACTCGATGAATGGGCATGGATGGGGGGATGATTAGGGAGAATTAGTAGTTCACTCGCTGAGAAAGGATACAAAGAAAGGTACGCTTAACTATAGTGGATAATTCATGTTTCCATAAAATGGATACCAATGAAAATTAATTTCTTAATAAGATTCCAACATTGCAGGCTCTCTCTTGAAGGGGGTTCAACATTATCGAAGATTCATGCAACTTTCATGGGGAGATGAGAGAGACTTTAGACCAATGATTTCGAGACCGGACCGGACCGGTCCAACCGGGAACCGGTACCTCCGGCGGTCCGGTTGTGTACTCTAGGGCCGTTTTCGATATAACCGGGCGGTCCAAACGGTTTTCCGGTCGAACCGGGAACCGCGAACCGCCGGTCGGACCAGATTTGGCATTAAAAGATCGAAAAAAATCCTGATTTAGCATTCAAGATCGAAGAAGAATCGAGAGTAGAGACCGGATAGTGATAAACGAGAGCAGTTATTCAATATCGTATGCTATCTGTAAAAAGTGTAAAGAGCTAGAAGAAGATGAATTCAGAGATGGAGAAAAGAGAGTTAACAGAGAGTGATGACTATAACACTTGAACAAAGCGGCGTTCATTTTCAGTTTGGAATTTAGGGTATAAAAAATGTTTCAATAAACCCCTTCTAAGTTATAGCTTTTAACCTATTTTATCCCTCAACAATAATTACATACAATTCAACTCTAAAGACTAATCTAACAAAAGTTATTTGATTTAAAAATATGTATAGAACTAAATTCTAATATAAAATTAGAACATTTTAACACTAATCTAGTATTTCTATATTTTTTTAAATATTTATATATTTATAATGTCCTCCAGTTCTTAAATCCGGTCCGACCGGTTCAACCAGTGAACCTTTAAGGCGCCCGGTTCACTGTCCGGTCCGGTTCTGAAAACATTGCTTTAGACCGTTTATTGGCATTGTGCTCTTTTGCTATAGTCGTATCGCCCTAAATAAGTTCATGGTGCAAACTTCCCCCTGACAACTCTTGATTCATCAAAAACTTGAATCTGGATCTTAGAATTCAACATGTTCTTGATCTAAGTGGTAGAGACGGGTAGTTGTGGTCAAGATCATCAACAATCGAAAAGTCATAAACAATTGTAGAAGATAAACAATAAGAAATAGAGAATGTAATGAAATTGTATTGATTAATATCATCACAGATTACATCACAAATCTTTAAAACTCAAGAATACTCATGGCCAACCCTAGGAGAGCTCTTCCTAGGGTTGTTGACTCACAAAGAACACACTCAACTATATGAGGAATGCCTCTATTTATAGAGTCTTCAGGTCTTCATTAGCCGCCTCTAACAAAGAAACCCACTTTGACTTTATCACACTCTCTATGACAAAAGTCAATGATTCACTCTAGAATCATTAATAAGAAGCTTGACTTAAACTTGATCATTAACTTTGACTTGTCATATCAATATTTGACTTTGACTCTGACTTTTTGCGATGACTTTGACCAAGTAGCAAAACTCTTCTAGTTTCAACAATGCTTTGATATCTCAAATGATATTCAACACCAAATAAACGTGTAAGAACTTGATTTGGTAAACATTAGCTTATAAAGACACAACAATCCCTCACTTGTAGTTCGGTGTTGGATATACTAAACACCCTTGTGTCATTAAAGTTGACTCCTTACAAGAAGGTTTTGTAGACAATTTTTCTGACTACATGTTGTGACAACCTTCAATTTCAGGTTATTATCCGTCCCCGACACTTACATCATTACGCATAGTTTTACATGCATCACACTTGATGATAGAGTAGTTAAGTTCGTTTCATACATAGCAAAGTCCATCCATTTCCATGGATCTGTAACTCAGAGAATTTTCGTATCACACACGTGTCCTGTTGCACGATTGTTGGTGAATTATGAATCTAATACTTCAACGTACATTTAGAGTATATAAACTATATGTAATACTGTGATAATATTTCATGCCTAAGTTAATTTTTTGGGAATTTTTAGAACATCTTTTATTTTAGACGCAGTCCAACGTATATACGATATATATCGACAAATAAAAAGAGGTTTTCCAATATTGGTTGTTTCATGTAATTATCTTTTATTTAGAGTTCTTTACTAAATTTATTTTATAAAAATCTTTATCTTTTATCAAAATCCTTTTTACAAGAAAACCCTAACTTCCACCTTTTCCTTATAAATACACCCCTGTACACCACATTTTCCCTTCACAAACCCTAACCCCAAAAACCACTCCATCTCCTCACTAATCTTGGCCTCCACCTCTCCTAGCCACCACCCACCTTCAAATTTCCCTTTTACTATTTCAAATGTTCTAAATGCAATCCAAGGTGTTTCCAAGTATTTTCAAGGTGATTCAAGCTAGAAAACGTGTTTTCCTCCATCCATTATTGGATTTGTAAGCTTTCTTTTACTACTTTTTTTTTTTTCATTTTTCATCAAATAGATGGTATGGATCTATTACACCCAAATAAGGATGTATTTTGAGTCATTTCATGGAAACAACCTAATGTTTTTACAAAATAGTGGTTTCTAGTTCATAGCTGGTCACATTATTGGTAGAAGTTGGTTGTAGAGAGTTTATTGCAAGTTTCTATATACGGAAACTTTTTGGTTACAAATGTAACACCCTGAGTTTTTAGAAATGTTTTATTGTGCAATTTTAGGGATGAAATTTAATTTTGAAGGGGGAATAATTGTAATGACCCTAGTTTTTTTTTATAAATTCGTTTATTTAATTTTGAGATGATTTTAATTAAGTTATAAAAGCAAATATAACAATATGCACGTAAAGGAAATTCTTTTATGTTAAAGCTTAGATATAAAAGTATAATAGATAAATCAAAAGCTTTTAAATAAAAAAAATTAATACTGCAAATATTAAGACATGGAAACCTAATCTTAAACTGATTTAAAATAATATACTTTTAGAAATTTCAATGATAATAGAATACATATACTATAATCTCGCATGAATCAGCCGGTGTGCGAATCCTTCCCCATTTTTATGTCAACAGTCTCGGCTATGATTCCGTAACCGATATCAAGACCTCGCTTGGTTTCCTCATTATATATAGGAGTTTGAACCAGTTTCAAACAATTCATCATTCTCTTCTCTGTTGTACCTCATTGCCGGCTCTCCGACGAACCAAAAAACCAACCCAATACACCACTCAAAATCTCAACGTGAAGCCACCTAAAGTGTTTTGTTCCCTGGTTCAGCCGTATCACAGTTCCGACGATTCAGTTGCCAGTTCACCATATCTCGGGTTCGGTATTCGAAAGTTCCACCTTTGACCCGCAATTTTGTATAGCTCGTCGTCGTGCTTGGATATCAAAGGTTGTCATAAATTCGACTGACACGTTAGATATTTTTTTGCCAAGCTTAATTCTACATTTTAAGGTACGAACTTTTGAACAAATTGTGTGTACGGATTGGATTTCTGTTACCCCAAGATCGGGAATCCAAATTCGTTATTTAATTGTTTATTTGAATTATCTGTAATTAGTATCTATATATAGATATATTAGTATCTATATATAGATATCTGTAATTAGTTTTGCGAGCACGTGTACTTAGAACCTATACAAATAAATAAATAATCAATAGCAAACACAATATGAAAAAAAAAATCATTTTTATTCAGTGAAGACTATAAATCGTGACATGATATTAAAAAAGGTAAGCTGAAATGGTAGAGTTTTCTGCTTCTCATAAGCAACAAGTTCACAGTCCTAAACCAATGATTTCACATTTGGTTTTTTAATTATGCAAAATAATTACAAAGAAAGTGTGTCTGGGATCCCAAATTATCCTCCTTTTGTTCCACAAAGTCCTTTATAAAATCAACAGAAAAGTGTTTCCATTAAGGATCAATCTTTATGAGAATCAACTTTCATTAAATCACAAAGAAATTTGACAAAGATAGAAAAATTATAAGAGTACCCTATCGTGAATGCATAAATTTATTACAACATTAAAATCTGTACAGTAAAATTTTGAATACTTTAAGAAAAACTGCACCACCAAGAACAAGAGTGAGTTTTAAAAGGTTTTCTTGTTACATATTTCGACTTTAAATCTAAAGAAATAGGACAAATCACCTCGCTTTTGCAATCATATACATAATCTAAAACCTACAATAGGAACTTATAGATAAGTGTAACCTAGTCACAATGCATTTATAAAATTAAAAACTATGTAGATGAGAATTTACCGGATCATTCTTTAAAAATTCAAGAACCCTTCTCATATCATGATCATCAATTGCTCTACCAATTAATAGTTTTATTTAATTAAAAGCCAACTCGTCACAAAAGTTATTTAAACTTTACTCAGGACTCTCGGCCCTTATAAAATAGTTTCATAATTCATTAAGAATATATAACCCCTGTTATAACATGATATCCCATAACCGTTCACCACTCGAGACTCATCCTATAATAATAATAATAATTCCGCAGTTTCATCGACAAATATCGAACTTACTATACTAATAACTCGTACTCGAGCACACGTATTACCTCAACACTTAGTTAACCACAACCAAACCCTAGACCTTGACTTACCCGGCCTTAACTAAGGCTCTTACCAATCAACTGACACAACAGTTATCAACACCGCATCAAAATCCTAACACAACGGTCGATCTAACTCTACTTGTCACATTAATATCATCTACACATCACATTAATACTATCTCACGCACAACAAATATATCATATCACTTGCATGCAAATTGACACATATGTAAGCATGCAAACACATACCTCATCACTTCACCCTCGTTAGGGTTACCCTCGTCAGGGCGTTCGACACACCCCGAGCTCATCATTAACCTGTTAATAAATGTCACCGTTGGTGACTTCCCGACGAACTTCGTCCTTCACAATCCCATTTGCCATGTCATAAAGACAAAGACGCAAACACAATACCCGTCGTGTCACATGGACAATGACACAAGCACACAACACAAATATAACACATAA
The DNA here is from genome assembly GCA_023525975.1 of Smallanthus sonchifolius. Lineage (NCBI taxonomy): Eukaryota > Viridiplantae > Streptophyta > Magnoliopsida > Asterales > Asteraceae > Smallanthus > Smallanthus sonchifolius. The sequence continues at coordinate 23,634,803 of CM042046.1, read as the reverse complement.
AATATCACACCATATACATATGACTCATTAATTATACACACTCACACATAACCCTAGAACAGCGCATTTAATATCATAAATTCATTAGCCTTTAATACCGGGCACAACCGTTCCCGTTCGGCCTTTAACAAGTCACGCACTAACAAACCATATCATTGACTCACACATAGAATCATGGGCATTTAACTTAAAGTCCGACTCTCCCTGATCAGCCTTTAGCACACCATAGTCCCTACGACTTTTAATACTCATTTTAGACTCAAAGCACGTCGGGTTAGAACCCGAAACCCTTAACATGATTAATTATATTAACGCCACGTGAATGTATGTACTATAGCCCCAAAACAGTAAAAAGTTTAAAAGAGGGGGATTAGAAACTCACCGGTTGTGCTGAGTCTCAGTCTCTGATTTACAACCCGCCCGTCCATGCTTGAATCCCAAACCTGATCGCGTATGATCACAAGGTCAGATACGTTCAAAAATACGCCACCTAACACATACAATAAAAAAAATCCTAGCACTTGGTATCAATCGCTCGTCAATCCGTTCCCACGATCCTTAGTTCACGAGTACATGGATCAGACAGTTCGTGACCTGTTTAGAACTGGGATACATGAACCGGGTTCCATGCATGCACGTGTGCGTGCCATGCAAACCCTACCTTCCTCATGCAAACTCTAGCCTCCCCATGCAAACCGCGTATCACCGAGCTTCACCACTATGCACCACCATACACATCCCCACCGTCTTCTTCGTTGGGCAAACCCTAACAGCTACATCGCCACTACCAACACCATCGTACTCCACCCGTGCCATCCCACACGTCGGGAGCAAAACCATCTTCGTCCTCCGTCGCTCGTCGCTGTGCGACATTTGCACAGCCAGCACCGGCAGCCGCCGAACACCGCCACCGTTCTCTCGTCGCTCCTCCGTAAACCCATAACTCTCCCTCTCTCTTCACGGCAGTCCACCAACACACAAGTCGGGCACCACTGTGATCCACGCATGCCGTCTGCCTCCATTGTACTTGCTACCACCCGTAGCTACTGCCACCGACATTACAACCGTAACCACTACACCTCTAACCACCCCATCGGCCGACAGCCCGCTGCCACCATCATCATCGGTTAGTCCGCAAGCCACCGAGCCACTGTTGAGTCGTCTCCCCCTTCACCTGTGACCACCACCGATCCATCAAAGCCGGCTATTCCCTTCCTTGTCTTGTAGCCGGACGTTATCAACAACCATAAACCCTAACTGGGTCTCACGAGAACTACACATGTAACACATATAAAAATGTAAACGAGAGGTTACCTGCTCCCGTTCTTGGTCTCCGTCGCGTGTACACCACCCGGAACCACCGGCTCCCGACGTCCTCTCCTCCGCGTCTTCCCTTACCGATGTCGTGCACATCTCCTAGGCCGAATAGCCTAGGGTTTTTCCTAACATTCTATTTAAACCATTTGGATTTACACTCGGGCCCCTCATCTCTTGTTTCGTGCGTTTAAATCACAAACGGTGTGTTAAATGATTAACCGGTTTCTTTACTGTAGTTAAACGTACTTGTTTGTGAAAATACCGGCTCCATATTGTCTTTAAATAATATTCGGGTTGTCCGCTAACCCGAGCCATTATCTTAGGATTTTCGGGATGTTACAAAACTCAAGAAGAGTTCAGGAACAAAACCTTATGTCTTTTACAACATTTTCCCATCCTATTGAATGATCTTTTAACTTTTTCAACTTCTAGTCTCCATGTTTTCTCATTGCTTGAACGGATGATTACAAATTCACTGGCATCATACTACATGGCATTTGGATCCATCTGGATTTACTATGATACTTGATGAAAAAGCGAGGAAATTTTAAATATCAAGGTTCAATTCTTAAAACAGGTCAAACAGATAAGGTGGTAGAACATGGAGAGTGAAAACAGGTCAAATGGGTTGCCAAATCATTTTTTCTCGCAATGCGGCGGCGGCGAGAAAAAACCGAAATGTTTACGAAGAAATTAAGCTAATTCAAGAGTTTGCAAGCGGAAATCAAAATTGAATAACCTTTGTAGATAAGAAACCACTGAATACACATTCTCTGACAAACAAAAAACCGTATATTACATTAAAAACAAATCAAAAGTACAATTGCAAAATAAAAATTGTTAGTAAATTTAAGATGAAATCACTTGTTATGTAGTCATCCTAACAACTAACTCTATTGCTTTCAGTTCAGTTAAACGTCGATTCAGTCCAACCCCACCCCAACCCCCTAATTACTTATCCAACAACATAAAGAGAATAATAATGTTCATTTCGTCAAAATCAAACAGAACCCAAAATCCGAGTATGTTTGACCTATGGTTTTCATCAACAAAGGAGCCGAGTTCACTTCAATAGGAAATGCCTTGCAAATTTCTATCCTAAATTTGGTCACTTCAATGGTTTAGAGTAAATTTAGCCACTTCAATTGCTTCCAAATTCTATGCAGTTTTTTGCAGCTCGTAATCATATGTTTCACCTGGTTAAAATTACGCCATATTGTTTTATCTGTTATTATGTCAGCAGCTCTTGAAAATGAGGCATGGGAAAACGAAACCTGATTTAATTTATGCAGGACATATTGCCTTTTCAATCCTTGTCTTGTGATTTCCCAACCTCATTAATGACCACCATCTTGTCTTAGGCTAGACCTAAGTGAAGTAAGATAGTAGAAGTTTCTAGATAGTATAAGCTTGCTGTAAGTTTCCAAATTGTGTTTGTGACAAGGTTTGACATAAAAACATAAAACAAGAGTGATATTATAAAGAAATTAAGAACCTAAATACCTTAAATCATGATATGGAAATAGTTCATGATAAATTACTAATTCTGCTACTATGCATAACATTTTTAATATCTTTAGGTCTAAAAACAACCAATACGACCAAGATTGGATATTTTTGTATGCAATGCACTCCACCCTAAACTAAATGGCACATGAAGCATATATAATGAAAACATGACATAATTACAAAAGTTTTTATTTACATGAACTGTGAATATTGCATCAGTAGCCCCAAGAACATGCCCTATATCACCCTACATAGTTTACAAGAGTTTTAATACATTAGAACATGTAATGCAATAAAAACAAAATTTAAATTGTGATATAAATTACATCATCTTGCCTCAAGATTTTTTCCTTCATATTTAAAAAGCAAACAACTTCATATTTTACATGTTTTCCATACAGAAAGAAAAGAAAATTTATTTCAATATTACCTTTGTGGATGGAAAAGCCAAGGCCCCAGATGTTGCATTTTGGAAAACAAAGATTTAATTGCCCGAGCTTCCATCATGTCACCTAACAAGAGAAAGAAGTGATAACATCACATAATTTGAGATTCTATTACATAAAACTTGTATTCAAACAACACTCTACTTAACTGAAATATGAAAATCGACACATGCACGGACCTTTAAACGGTCATATTTTGATGGGACCCACCAAATGAAGTCGTTTCATCGAATTCGCAAAGTCATCAGTAAAAATTTACTATTCTCATGTGTATTAACCCATTTACGCGGTTGTAAACAAAGTATGCCTACCTTTTAAACAATTAAACCCGTTATCCATGTTTCCTGTTTAGCTAATTTTTTAAATTTGACCCACTATCAAATAAATATAACCTAAATTAACTTGTGAAAATATCATTTACCTTGGTATAAGCATAAACACTTGCTTCACTTGGTGCAGTTGGACTTCCTCTTTTACAATATAAAGCATAGGTATCCTTATTGATAATTCCAGGCTTATAACTTGATAGATTATTCAAGTCGAATAAATTAAAATTAACACACTGTGAGATTCATATAAAATCAATTTGTCAACTCTTGAGAAGTTAATTTGTCAAGATACATTTTGATGGACCTCAAGGAATATGTCCTAACCGACGATGATGGAAGAAGCTAAAACGATAACAACATTACAATATAAAAACAAGTGTAACTGTATAATATATAAAATCAGTGTTCAATTAATTGACTTACATTATCACTGGACCACGAGAGATTCAAGACCTCACCTTTGTGTCCATGGAACTCATGAGCCGGCTTCTCCCGTATCCTAAACACCTTTGGAGGAACAATCACACAAGCCGAAGCCGGGGTCTTTCATAGGATTTTCAGCATACTGAATTTATGCTTTTCAGCCATTAAAGGCGCGAGTTTAGAAAGATGATCCATAGTAAAGTATATGCAAGAAGGGTCAATATATGGAATGTCAATATCATTAGATCTATCACCTTCCATAACTTCCCAAATCCTCACAACACCATCTTGTCCAGAAGTAGCAAGATACCGTCTGTTTTGACTAAATTTCATAGTCAAAATCGAACCTTGATGAGCTTGGATGTCTTGTCCAATGAAAACAGATGAGAGCTCCTTTAGTTGTTTCTTGTTTCGCCTATTGATATATCTGGAATTATGCATATTTTAGTTAAAAGAATGCCAATTTTACCCTTAATGCATACAAAGCACCATTGACTTGCAATATTTATGATAAAGGTTAAACGTAAAATGGGAGAATTAGTAACTAATAACTTTGGGACATAGGAGAATAAAAATAGTAATGTGTGTGGACTTTACTTTTGGAACAAAGGAGAATAAAAACTTTTGATAAAGAGTGTTTGAGGTCAACCAAACCAAACTTGAATAAAAAAATGACCCATGTTGACTTGTTGCGCGACCCTCCAACCTGGCCCTTTTGCCACCTTTATGGTTCAGTTAACACCAATCTGTCAATAAAGATCCATTATGGTTATAACTTTTTTATCCTTACATTTCCTTGTTCATTGTAAATACAGGTAAAGATCTTGATGTTGTTCTTAAAGCAACACCTACATTGCCCGAAAAAGAAGCTAGGATAATTATTTTTCAGATATTTCAAGGACTTATTTACTTGAACAAAAGAAACCAGAGGATTATTCATTATGAATTGAAGCCCAACAATGTTCTATTTGATGAATTAGGTGTTGCAAAATTAACTGATTTTAGTCTTAGCAAGATTGTGGAAGATGATGTTGGATCCCAAGGGATGGAACTTACATCTCAGGGATCTGGGAACTTATTTGTGAGTGTTCAATGTTGTACCTGATTATGCTCTTTGTTTGACTTATGAAATTCAACCTGATCAGCACCGTCCCTCAAACCATCAAATGTTCCTTGACTGTCTATCACACATGTTCATTTCATAAGAAGGCAATAAGCAGATAAGCAAGTTCAAACATAGGCATTACGAGACATGTTATAATAACAATTATTTTTAGAAATCTAATGTCATATCACACACCAATCTCACTAAACACCTATATAAATCAGAAATTTAGAAAACCTACAGTAACTGAATAGCAAACAAAGATTAAGACAAAAATGCAATTACCTGGGTTGACTACTAAGCAAATAAATCAAAAAATTAAAAACACACCAGTAAGTACTTTACATCCACATTAAAACCGTTTTTTATAATCTATTAAAGCAACAATAACCAATACTAAACATAACCCATTTATCCATTCTTAACCCATTTGACCCGTATCAACTATTTGATCACAACACTATGGGTTTATCAAGTTTTTAACTGTTACAAGTTTATTTCATTCATATTTCATCACAACTAAGTAATTAAAGCAAACCATTCAATTCATCATCATTCATTTACTTAAGGCGTTTTGTCGAACACGTAGCGTGCATTCTTAATTTTAACATATATTGATTTGCTTTGTTATGATCGTAAACCATTTTTATTCTCTCAACCACATTAACATTGTATCCTTTCATTATCTACCAGAAGTTGTTATAATTTCCACACATAATCGTCAATATTCATTCATGGAAATTCAAATAAAATCCCAACTTCTTCAAAAGTAGAGAAAACCCATCAAATAGTTACACATCTTTGAGTAAAATGAAATTTTAGGAACTATAACATAATATATCCATATATAAAACGAACACATATTTTTAGTGATTCTCTAATTATATTCTATCTTCATCAATTTCATACTTCAAACATCAAAATTTCAAGGGTTATTGGTTGAAGGATGCTTACCAACTGTTATTTGAGAACTGAAGATGACTGTATGCTAGCATACATGCCTTGATTAAATCTTCAATTTGCTCCAACAATAAAAACCCCCAATTGTTGTTGCTATAATGGGTTTTAGAATTCTGTAATTTTGTTCTTCAATGGTTCCAACCTATTAAAACTCAACCCCAACTTAACTAAGTTAACCTATATGTGTAATGGGTTTTAGAATCATTGTTGCTTACCAAACTTGAAATGGATATACAGACTAAACGAAAGGGCGTGATTGACACATGTTGTTGAAGAATCACCCTTAAGCTTATGTTCTTCCAACCTAATATAAAACTTTTAAGATTAAATTAACTTACTAAAGGATGAGTGATCGGAAATTGTCACCACTTCTTCTTTATTGCTTTTGTTCTAGGTCGCCAAACCCACCAACACATCTGATTTTGTGATTAAAGAGCGATGAACTGGACTCCATACCTATTTCTCAATAAAAAATCTAGGGTTGTCAAGAACCGTCATAAAATTAATGAGGATTTCAAATTCAAATCAAACCAATAATTGAATTCAGAGAAAGGGAGAGGAAGATATAGACATACTTGGAGGCGGGGAACGGTTGTTGGCCACCACAACGCCACTGCTGAACCACCAGACGTCGCCGTCGTCCACCCACATCGCGAGGGCTGATGAGGGATTAGAGAGCGAGTGGATGAGGATGCCAAACGTATGGTTTTGTATGATCCGCGTGTTTTGAGTGTGGTTAATAAGTGTCGGGTAAAATAGTAATTAAATATTTTTTTATGCATTATTCTTTTACATTATCTAATAAAATTTGTAAAAAGTGTTTAATTTTTTTTTGTTAAATTACAATTATATCCTTCTAATATTTTACTACTCTAATAAATGAAAATCTATTCAGGACACGTGTCACTCTCTGGTTACTCCTCATCTTTATTTTCCCGACTCTCTCTCCTATTAAATATTAGATTTTCTATTTCTCCCTCCCATTAAATAATAATCTTTATATTAATAAATCTAATTACTAATACTTATTATTTAATTACAAATAGTTATTATATTATCAATCAAATGAACTTAATATGAACTAACATTTATCAATTAAATTAAAAAATTAATACTCAATTGAAAAAAAAATGTTTTAAAAACTAACTTAACAGACCTTATAACTGTCACGACAAATTACATTTTTTAAAAACATATTTTGATAAATGTGTTTGTTAACATATTACATTATACTTTATTCAACCGATGTAATATACTGGTTTATTCAACCCGTGTATTACACGAGTTTTTAAAAATATAAAATTTTTATTACTAAATATGTGACAATCCGACTTTTCAAGTTAATCCCGTTGGTAATTCCGTTAAATATTCTGTTAAATCCTAACCAAGTTAACCAAATTCTAAAACCAAGGGATCAATTCTTTCAAAGCTGAAGTTACAAGGGCTGGTTTTGTAAATAACCAGAAACCCTAGTAGGCACGGTCACGCCTCTTGTTGGCACGATCGCGTCTCTTATTGGCACAGTCGCGTCTCTTGTCAGTTGAAACGTAAACGCAGTCTTTAATCGCAAATTCGTTCGATTTCGTAACCGTTCTGCACGTTCCTATCTTTAACGTGCAACATTAAGACTTTAAACCTCGTTATTACTCCGAATTAAACCCAATTATGGTCATGATTACCGTAACCGTCGACCCTTTATCAAATATCAACACATTCGATCAATTCTCGTATTACTCTCACGAATTGAACGAACACACACCTAAATCGCACCTGTTAGAACCTGTTGCACACTCGAATTTGGCCGGAATCGTTGCAGTGGTCGCCGGGGATTGAAGTCGACGACAGTAGAATCTGTTCTAGTCGGGAACCTTCAATTCGAGTTTGTTTCTGGTAATTTCCTTCCTGTTTACTTTCGTTTTTACTTCATAATGAATAGCCCTATGATTATTTGGGCTTACAACATCAAATCGACGACGAACCAATTCTAGGGTTCATCACATTCGAGGTTTAATCGATTACCAGTCCAGGCTTAATCTCAATCAAATTAACTTATACTGATAGATTCGTAAAGTTCTGTTTTGTAAAAACCCCATGTCCTTTTGGTCAATCGCGATCGAAACCAAACGAATTTGGATTTATTGGGTTATTCTGTTAAACTCTGTAATTGTAAATCTAGGAGACACGGTCATGCCGAGTTTTAGCATGGTCGTGCCTCACACTCTGACTCGGTCGTGCCTCAGAACCCTAGACACGGTCGTGCCTGGCTCAGACACGGTCATGCCTAGTGATCACCTTTGTTGTGTCTTCTGTTTTGATAAACACGGTTGCGCCCCTGACCAGCACGGTCGCGCCCGTAACCTTAACACGGTCGTGCCTTGTCTTAGGCACGGTCGTGTGTGAGAAAATCTGTTGTCAGAATGTTTTTATTAATATTTATATATTTATTTTCAAAACAATAATTATTATATATTATTTGTCATTTATCGCGAGACGCATTTATACTAATTTAAAAATCCGTATTTTCGTAAACTCGTTCGTTTACCCATTAATCTTTAGAATGTTTAAAGACGTTCTAATCCTCTGTGTGTCTTCACAAATCCCATTGAGTCCATAACTGTTATGTTGTAATTCTAGGGCATTCGTGAGCCGTGTCAGGCTAACGCTTGAGATTTCAATCTCGTACTTGTGTGATTACTACCTACGCCGTTCAGGTGATTTTTCACGGCCCCTTTTACTGCTTTTAAACTGGGGGAGAAAACATGACGCAAACTCTTTTTGATTTTTGTACTTCATATTGTATCACTTGTTATGACTATGCGTAAACTCTATCATGAAAGTCCTCACATCGAACCGTTTAAATATGAGAATAGCGAGGTATGTTGGGTAGTACTACTGGGTTTGACAAACCTCACCCGCGTTAGTCACGCTAACTCGATTGGATATCGAACGGATGCAATATTGACCTAAACGTGCACCATGGTTGATAGGCCTGGTGGGAGGCATTCAAACAGTCAGTTTACGGTTGCGAGCGTAATAGCAAACATGAACATGGGTTAGCTACCCGTAGATATATATATGTTGATTGTATAATAAATCTGGTAAACGTTTATTTATATACTGAAACCTGTGAACTCACCAACCTTGTGTTGACACTTTTTCTTACATGTTTTCTCAGGACACTAAGCTAAGGAACATGTGCACGTTAGGGCATGTATGGTGTCAACCTGATATATTCAATAATTGTCAATATATTGAACATTTATTATGTTTCCGTTATTGTTAGACTTGGGCACGTTGTTGTGCGCATTTACTCTCTTGTTTAAACGCTTCCGCATTTACTCTGAACTTTTATAATATTTCAATTTGAGTCCCATGTAGTGTCGATTGATGTAACTAATGACTGAGATCCTGGTTTGTCACTTCCCAAACAGTAAAACTCTGTTAGTTGAAATTGGGGGTGTGACAAAATATATAACATTTTATTTATTTAACCCGTATAATACACAGGATTTTAACCTAGTGTATTATATAGTAGTATAGATATAGATATAGATATATATGTGTATATCACATATGATCACTTTGGCATTCATAACATTAATTCATTTAATGTATACACTTCAGCCCCAAAACATTTAAAATCATCTGCACGTAACATATATGTGATGGGAATCATGGTACCGGTTTTAAATTTTAAAACAACATTTATTTAAACATTTTAAATAAATCAAATATTTTTTAGCGGAAGTAATTTAATAGTACCTTTACCAAATTAGATCTGGATTCCTTTCAGTGATCCGATTACACGCGTATAAACAATATCAAATAACCTACCATAGGGTGTTCAGATTTATACATTCTATGATAACTAGATCTGCAACACCTTAGTAAAACGAACGTCACGCTAGTTGACTCGTACTTGAAATCCTTCAGAAAAACGTCACATGATTGCACAAGGGGACACCGAACTTGGTGGTGGTGCGACGGTGATGGCCGGCGCGCGACACACTGCGGCAGGTGGTGGTGGCTAATGGAGGCATCAATTTTGGGTTGGGAGTAATTAGGTTTTAGGTTTGATTATAAATGTTATATTTATAAGCATTATAATTACACACTGGTCCCCTATGGTATTAACAGTTAATACCTCAGTAATAACTAACCATTAGTTATTAAACCCTTAGATTTTACTGTAGGATCGGTAAATACAAGATGGTTCTATTCCAGTTGAGATTGGCGAAAACAATCACAACTTAATCAAAGTAAACAAGTAAACACAAGAAGTACTGATAAATGTAATTTGTATTAAGCTTCAATGGTTACAAGATTACAGAGAAAAATCTAAGAAAAGCACTAAGATACAATGACTCTAAGTACTACTTATATAGTAACATAGAATCAAGACAGACCCTTGATTCTAAGGATCAGATCTAACACAAACTGTTGATCTTGTATTGAAGCTATTCTACATATAATGATAATAAAAACTATAAAAGTTAACTTTACTCAAACGTCTTCTTAGGCATCATTGCTTGCATGCTTGGATAAGAGCGTTGTAGTGCTTTATTGTCTGCACCAGTGACATTCTTTATGCGTGGAGTGTGTCAGTGGTGTAGCCGAAAGTTGTCAGTGGTAATGGTTGCTTTATCGAAGTCAGTCAGCTGCAATGTTTGATCTTCAGTGGAAATGGCTATCAACTGCAAAGTTGGAGATCAGCAGCAAGATGCAACCATCCAAAGCTGCTGATGATTTGCCTATCAGCAGCATCAAGTGTTGATACTACTGAGAAGCCTATCCGCAGCAACTTTGGTCTTTAGCAGATAAGGCTATCCGCAACAGATTTGTTTTTCAGCAGAAGAACAAGTATCCGCTGCAGATAAGCTTATCCGCAGCAGTTTGTTGGTCAGCAGCAAACTCTGAGGTAAGCAGCATTTGTACTTAGAAAGTTTTGTAGCCATCAGTCTTTATTTCTACAAACTCCCCCTAGACTGATGCTACCAAAACTCTCTTACTTCTTTTGCTGCTGAAGCTTTTCCATGTTGCTGACTATTCTTGCAACCTCATATCCTCTCTGGTCCTTGCTGGGATTGTTAAGAGGAAGCTCAGATAGAGTCTTGATGTCTTTTCTTGCATTTTGAAGATGGCCTTGCTTGAACACCTCATCTTCTGTCCTTTAACATCTATCAATGTGAACTCATTCTTTTCAGCATTATAGGACCAACTGATGAATGGAGAGTGGGATTGGAGAGGTTTGACATCAATGATTTCATCTTTGCTGGGGTTGAAGTAATGTTTGATCACCAACAACAGATGTCTCCCACCTTCATTCTCAGGCTCATTGGCTTCACCCAGCTCCATCATTCTTCTTAGATCAGAATCTGGAAGCTGTAATACCTCATCAACAGTTGTATAGAGTGATCTTCTTTCTTCTGTTCTTCCCCTGAAGACTTCAAACCTTTGATCTTGAGTGCTGTAGGACCAGTTGACGATTTCTCTTGAGTCTTCTTGTTTGGTAGTAGGTTTGCTTTTCTTCTTGGGAGGTTGTTGATGAGTAGGAGCTGGGTGGGAGGATTTGGACTTTGTGGGTGGAGAGGAGGTAGGTCTAGGATGGAGAGTGGAAGGTTGTTGGATAGAGGAAGTGATGGATGAGGGAGAAGGCTTGGGTTTCTTTGGTTTCCTTTCTTCTTCTTGATTGATTACCCTCTTCTTTGAGCCTTTCTTCCCCAGTCTTTCTTCCTCTTCCTTTTTGACTTTAAAGTAAAGGGCTTGCAGGTTCATGAAACTCATGGGACCCAGCCTTTTTCCACTATCTCCTCTAGCATTCAGGAAGTCCATCATGACCTTCCTTTCTTCATGGGTCCTTATGTTGAATTCAATGGTCTTCTTGGTTTTCTATTTGGCTTTTTCTTCTTCTTCAGCCCTTTTCTTATTTGCCAGTTAACCTTGCTGACCCATGAAAGCTCTATAGATTTCTTTATTTGATAATCTCTCAAGGTAGTTTGCATCCTCACCTTGAGAAATCAGAGCTTCTGTCCACCCCTCTCTCATTTCTTTGGCTAGTTCAGAGTCAGTTATCCTGAACTTAGCCTCTTCTTTCCTTTTCTTTTCTTTTCTCTTTCTTCTTCTTCTTTATTGAGTTGTTCCTGCAGCTGAAAAGCTAGAGCTTCATCTTCTTGTAATTGTGTAGATGTATGTGACATTTCGGATTTTCGATCGCGCACTTGTAAATGTTTATCGTGTAATCATTCTCAAATTAAATAAAATACAAGTGTTTTATTTAATAGGTATTCTATTTTTATAGATTTGAATTAATTAAAATTTTACAAGCTTTAAAACTTATATATAATTTCTATATAAAAAAAGAAATATCTAATTTAAAAGTTCCGTATTTAATAAAATAACCTGTTTAAAATAAGATGACTAACTTTTATGAAAATTATTTATAACAATAATAATATAAGTTTATAAAATATATTTAAAAATTTAAAAGAAATTAAATTAATTGTTTTTATAAAAGATAAGGGGTTGTTTTGAAACTTTTCAAACTAAAAAGTTGTAAGCTAAAATCAGTTGAGGGACTATTTCTGTACAAATAAAACTACAAGGACTCATCCGTATTTATTTCAAGGGCTAATTTAAGTCAAACCAAACTCCAGGGACTAAAACTGCCAATTCTCAAATCGTTTATCCGGTCACCCCCTACATTGTCCGGCGGTCCAAAGCTTTCTCCGGCGAAGCCACCGACAGGGCTGTTCCCTGCACCTCGACAGCCGCTAAAGGCACCCCTGGCTTCGTCGTCCCCACGCGAACAATAGCCCCCGACCAATTGGTATCCCCGACATACAGAAAGTTCGATCGTGTTTGTGACCGAAAACCCACGCCACAAATTCGGACCCGACAGTCAACCCCCACGCCTGCAAGATGGCTCGACAGCTTCGTTTCGTCCAGATGAGTGTTGGGACATGCTCAATTGCTTATCTCATTATCAGGATCGAACTCGGCTATAAAAAGCCATTACCGCGCCTGCACGGGCTCGCTACCCCTCCTCCACCCAATCTCTCTCCAAATTGAAGACACCATTACAATCGCCATCTCTGTGTGAAGCTGTGATCAAGGTTGTAGAGGCTAATCCCATCCAGAAGCTCGATTCTCATTCTGGACATTCTCGGATTTAAGACTCTGCCGACCAGACCCTTCACGACCACGTAAGAATCCTCAACTTCGTTTCTTTACCTTCTGTTATCATAAGACAAACTGAACCACTCGAAGTCACAACTCCAAACCATCGATTTCCGGACAAATTAATGTTACTGTTTTATTTGATAAAGTCTGGGCTATCGAAACTACTTAGTTTCGATTGAGTAAATGATCAATCGAAACTAATAGTTTCGATAGATGGTAGTTTCGACAGTTCCGTGGTCAATCGAAACTAGTAGTTTCGACACTTGAACATAGTTTCGATACTTGAACATAGTTTCGATAATTGAACATAGTTTCGATACTTGAACATAGTTTCGATCCTTGAACATAGTTTCGATCCTTGAACATAGTTTCGATACTTGGACATAGTTTCGATACTTGAACATAGTTTCGATACTTGAACATAGTTTCGATTAAACATAGTTTCGATACCTGTCACATTTATAAAACAGTTTCGATCAAATCAGTAATTTCAAGTAAAGCTGGACCAGTTTCTATGCTAATACCACTGAGGAATGCTATCATAAACTTATACACAATTGAACACTAATACGCACATGTAAACCTACAATGATACCCATTTATCTACATAGGGTTTCAACGTGCTTAGACTTCAACATCTTTATCACCTACACGCGTGGAAAAATACCCGCTTGCGAGGTGAGTTACATAGCCCCTATTTTACATTTTCATACATTTTGGGGTGAAACATTATACATGCTACTCACATTGTTTATACGTGTTATACATGAGACTATATGCTTATTCTTTGGATGTATATACATTTAAACACAAGACAACCAACTGTAATATTGATAGATCTATTGTGCCTGACCAGCCCACCCGGTTAGGGTGTTTATTACTGCATACTCGGATATAACCGCGTGTTATATTCAATCATATCGCATATAGTGGGTAACTATATTCAAACATACCGGACTTAGCTGTTGTGCTCTGTTCAAACGCGTCAAACTCGGTTTGAATTGTGATTAAATAAATGGTACATCATTCATACTATGTTTAACAAGATAAACAATGAGTTGCAAAACGATTTACAACTACTATTTATTGGAATTACTATACCTATGTACTCACCAACTTTTTAGTTGACACTTGATTTAAATAATGTTTCAGGTTTGGATATGTGACTACCTGCCAAAGGTTTCTCCACTTAAGGACTATGGACCTAGTTAAATAAATCAATGTTTTGAACTAGACTAGGTTATTTGGAATGTATTGTATTTGGATCTTGTTAAATTAATGAATTATGCAACCTTTAGCTATCATGTGCTTTTGAACAATCATTCTATTGTCCGCCTCGATGATTCCGCCATCGGTCGGGGTGTGACAGATTGGTATCAGAGCCATGGTTATAGGGAATTAGGTTATTAGACACAATGACCTAGACTATAACCCTTGGACTCCCTTTTATGTGTTATGTGCTAAATGATAAATTGCTATGTGAATTATTTGTAGTTAGGTATTATTTGAATTTTCCCGAGTTTGGTACATGAGACTTATACACATACATACAAGACTTTGATACATGATACATACTTTACATACATATTTGACAAACAAACTTATGCAAACAAATACACTACCCACCCTTATCGATACTCTTTCCTAATCCATATTAATTGCAACATTCCTACACATAAACTCTCAATTCTATTAAAATCTTGAAAATCTCGTCAACGACTTAATTTATTGAAACCAGTAAAGGACACGTGCAATCTGGAAGGGTGACACATGTACATTGGGTTTTCTGTCTAGGAAAGCATTTCGTATAAATCCAAATAAACGGACCCGTATGCTTTCCTGGGAATTCCTGAAGTGAGTGTTTACCTATAGGCTAAAGCATGTCTCCTTGAAAGCTTTGAGGAATTATTTAACGTTGATAAGTCAATGTATTCGCAAGGATACAATTCGAACTTAAACTAAAAATTTGGGGACATTATAGCAAGGTAGGAAGAACTAGACGAACATGCAAAACAAATCATTATTACGGGTGCACACGTAATAACGATTTGTAATGCATGCAAGTCCCGACAATTCCTATTATGCAAATAATGATCTATAACATCATGTCCTACCCGGAATAGATGACTTAGTTTCCCCTATCAACTTAGAATAAATACACATGCACTGGCACGCGTCATGATAAATCTCGTATTTCTGCTTACATTATTCCAGCTATAACTCATATTTATCCGTCTTATCTAAAATATCATTGTCTTTTCTTATGGTGTTAGAATGCCTCCTCGACGTGCAAACTCTAGCACTTCCAACCCGGATCTTGCTACTCTCCTTGCCCAACTGGTGGGGCAAATGACCCAAGCCAATAACAACAGTGATGGGTCTCACAACATCCAAGGAAACGGTGGTACCAACCCGCCTCACTGCACGTTTAAGCACTTTAACTCGTGCAATCCTACGAAATTCTTCGGGACTGAAGGTGCTACCGGCCTACTTCAATGGTATGAAAGCATGGAAAGCACATTCCTAAACAGCGACTGTCCCGATAATCTTCGGGTTCGTTATGCCACAAGTGTACTCCAAAAGAGAGCCCTCACCTGGTGGAACGGTGAGAAACGCACCCGTGGTGCTGAGGGTGCTATATCCTTATCATGGGATGATCTGAAGAAGGCCATGACTGATGAATTCTATCCTCGGAATGAAATAAGGAAGCTCGAGGCTGAGTTTTGGGATCTTACCCAAGACAGCGGGGATAATCTGGCCTACACCACCCGGTTTCAAGAGCTAAGTCTGCTGGTACCTCATATGATCACTCCCCTTGCTCGGGGGATTGAAAAATACATAGGCGGCCTGCCTATGTAAATTCAAGATGTTGTGCTAGGAAGCAACCCTCCTACACTTGAAGCTGCTATCCGTCTAGCTGCTACACTATCCGACAACCATGTCAAAGCCGGAACCTTAACAAGAAAGGGTTCCAAGAAGGTTGTTTCTACTCTTGCGGCCGTCAAAGATGTAAAACCCGAGTCTTCTAACCACAACAAGAAACGAAAGGGTCGGAACTTCGCAGCCGTAACTCCCGCTGTACCTGCTATTCAAGCGGCCCCTTTGGGTCAAAACCCGAAAACTTATCAGGGCCCGAATCCCCAATGCCAGACCTGTAAGTACCATCATCCTGCCAACCTACCATGCCGATTATGTTCAAGTTGCGGACGTTATGGACACATGGTCACTACTTGCCGTACTCGTCCTCCCGCCCATCAAGCTGCTCCAGCCAACCGCCCAATCTATCTGGCACCTTTCAATGGTCGGGCATGTTACGAATGTGGAGACCCAAACCATTTCCGTGACCGATGCCCAAAACTTCATCAAGGTGGTCCTCAAGGACGAGCGTTTAACATAAACGCTAATGAGGCTCAAGCAAACAATGACGTGATAAACGGTACGTTTCTCGTAAACAATCATTATGCATCCGTTTTATTTGATACTGGTGCCGATAGGAGTTTTGTATCTCTTACCTTTGAATCTCGACTTGCTAAACAAAGAACGAAACTTGACAATTCTTATTCCGTGGAGATAGCAAACGGAAAATCTATTACTATAAATTCTGTTATCCGTGACTGTAATCTCGAGCTTAATAATCACAATTTCTCTGTTAATCTCCTTCCAATGCAATTGGGAAGCTTCGATATTATAATTGGCATGGACTGGTTATCCAAGCACCATGCCGAGGTTATTTGCTACGAAAAGTGTATTCGTATACCTCTCTCTTCGGGCGACACGTTAGTTATGTTTGGTGAAAAACCATGTCGTGGTCTTCAACTCATGTCTTGCACATTAGCACAAAAGTACTTGCGGAAAAAGTACGTTGCTTTCTTGGCCCACGTAGTTGACACGAAAGATAAGGGTAAGAAATTGCAAGATATCCCGATCATTCGAGACTATCCCGAGGTATTCCCCGAGGATCTACCCGGTCTTCCTCCTCCTAGACAAGTAGAGTTTCGTATTGACCTTGTGCCCGGAGCAACTCCCGTGGCAAAAGCTCCCTATCGTCTTGCACCTTCCGAGATGCAAGAACTCGCAAGTCAATTACAAGAACTCTCATCTAAAGGATTCATCCGCCCGAGCCATTCACCTTGGGGTGCTCCTGTACTGTTCGTAAAGAAAAAGGATGGATCGTTTCGAATGTGCATCGATTATCGTGAACTCAACAAGCTTACAATTAAGAACCGTTATCCTTTACCCCGTATCGATGATCTTTTCGATCAGCTTCAAGGTTCAACATGTTTCTCCAAGATTGACCTTCGTTCCGGGTACCATCAACTTCGTGTTCTCGATGAAGACATTCCGAAGACTGCCATTCGGACTAGATATGGTCACTACGAGTTCATGGTCATGCCATTCGGTTTGACTAATGCACCTGCGGTCTTCATGGACCTCATGAACCGTGTATGCAAACCTTACTTGGACAAGTTCGTGATCGTCTTCATTGACTACATCCTCATCTATTCTAGAACGAAAGCGGAACATGAACAACATCTTCGTTTGATCTTAGAACTCTTAAAGAAAGAACAACTATACGCCAAGCTCTCCAAGTGTGAATTCTGGCTAAAAGAGGTTCAATTTTTGGGACACATAGTCAACGATAAGGGAATTCATGTGGACCCGGCAAAAATCGAGGCGGTAAAGAATTGGAGTACACCTAAGACTCCTACCGAGATTCGTTCATTCCTTGGACTAGCAGGTTACTATCGTCGTTTCATCTCAAACTTCTCCAATATTGCGGTCCCGCTCACTGCCTTGACTCATAAAGGTAAGCACTACGAGTGGGGACCCAAGCAAGAGGAAGCTTTCCAAACTCTAAAGCACAAGCTCTGCAATGCTCCTATTCTAACTCTTCCCAGTGGTAATGACGACTTTGTCGTTTATTGTGATGCATCCAACCAAGGTCTTGGTTGTGTTCTTATGCAACGAGGTCAAGTAATTGCATATGCATCACGTCAACTCAAAGTCCATGAGAAGAACTATACGACCCATGATCTCGAGCTTGGTGCTGTCGTTTTCGCCTTGAAAATTTGGAGACACTATCTATATGGCACAAAATGCGTGGTTTTCACCGCCACAAAAGTCTCCAACATATTTTCAATCAAAAAGAGCTTAATATGAGGCAACGACGATGGGTTGAACTTCTAAACGACTACGACTGCGAGATCCGCTACCACCCTGGCAAAGCAAACGTTGTAGCCGACGCCTTGAGTCGTAAAGAACGTATCATGTTTCATAGTGTACATGTTCATAACGATATCCAAGCCCGTATTCTCAAAGCACAACACACCTCGATTACCGAGGGAAACATGTATCAAGAGATGGCGTGTGGCATAGAACTCTTGCTAGAAACCAAAGCCAACAGTCTATTGTATTACTTAGACCGTATCTGGGTTCCCGATCGCGACGATCTCCATATATTTTTGATGAACGAGTCCCACAAAACTCGATATTCGGTACATCCCGGGGCTGATAAGATGTACGTGGGTCTCCGTCAGCAATATTGGTGGCCCGGCATGAAAAAGGATATTGCCCTCTTTGTGGCAAAATGCCTAACTTGTTCTAAAGTGAAGGCCGAACACCAGAAGCCTTATGGACTACTCGAACAACCTGAAATTCCCATGTGGAAGTGGAAAAACCTTGCTATAGATTTCATCACCAAACTCCCACGCACTTCTAGTGGGCACGATAGTATCTGGGTTATTATCGAGTGACTTACAAAGTCTGCTCATTTCTTGCCTATTCGTGAGGACTATCGAGTCGAGAAATTGGCTCGGATCTACATTGATGAGATCGTAAGTCGTCACGGAATCCCTTTGAACATCATCTCCGATCGGGATTCGCGTTTTACTTCCCGATTTTGGCAATCATTGCAATCAGCACTTGGTACTCGTTTGGATTTAAGTACGGCTTACCATCCTCAAACTGATGGACAAACCGAGCGAACAATCCAAACTCTCAAGGATATGCTTAGAGCTTGTGTCATTGACTTTGGTGGCAATTGGAGTTCTCACCTACCACTGATCGAATTTTCCTACAACAACAGCTACCACACAAGTATTACCATGGCGCCGTTTGAAGCTCTTTATGGACGAAAATGTCGTTCACCGATTTGTTGGAACGAAATTGGTGAAGCACAAATCACCGGTCCTGAGCTTATCCAAGAGACCACCGATAAAATCTTTCTTATTCGTGACAACATTCGAGTAGCAAGGAGTCGGCAAAAGAGCTATGCCGATAAAAGACGAAAACTCTTAGAATTTCAAGTTGGGGATATGGTCCTCCTAAAGGTATCACCTTGGAAGGGCGTAGTCCAATTTGGAAAGAAAGGAAAACTTGCACCTCGATATGTGGGTCCATTCAAGATACTCGAAAGGGTAGGAAAAGTGGCCTACAAACTTGATCTTCCTTCAGAACTCATCAACGTTCATCCGACTTTTCATGTATCTAATTTGAAAAAGTGTCTAGCCGACGAGAATCTCCACATCCCGCTTGATGAAGTGCGCATTGACGAGAAAATGCACTTTGTTGAGAAACCCGTGGAAATCATGGACCGAGAAGTCAAGAAACTCAAGCGTAGCCGCATCCCCATTGTCAAGGTCCGTTGGGAGTCTAAACGTGGACCCGAGTTCACTTGGGAGCGTGAAGACCAAATGAAGACCAAGTATCCACATCTCTTTTCATAGCCTCCATTAGTTGAATTTCGGGGCGAAATTCCTCTAACATGGGGAGACTGTGACATTTCGGATTTTCGATCGCGCACTTGTAAAATGTTTATCGTGTAATCATTCTCAAATTAAATAAAATACAAGTGTTTTATTTAATAGGTATTCTATTTTTATTATTTTTACAGATTTGAATTAATTAAAATTTACAAGCTTTAAAACTTATATATAATTTCTATATAAAAAAAGAAATATCTAATTTAAAAGTTCCGTATTTAATAAAATAACCTGTTTAAAATAAGATGACTAACTTTTATGAAAATTATTTATAACAATAATAATAATATAAGTTTATAAAATATATTTAAAAATTTAAAAGAAATTAAATTAATTGTTTTTATAAAAGATAAGGGGTTGTTTTGAAACTTTTCAAACTAAAAGGTTGTAAGCTAAAATCAGTTGAGGGACTATTTCTATACAAATAAAACTACAAGGACTCATCCGTATTTATTTTAAGGGCTAATTTAAGTCAAACCAAACTCCAGGGACTAAAACTGCCAATTCTCAAATCGTTTATCCGGTAACCCCCTACATTGTCCGGCGGTCCAAAGCTTTCTCCGGCGAAGCCACCGACAGGGCTGTTCCCTGTACCTCGACAGCCGCTAAAGGCACCCCTGGCTTCGTCGTCCCCACGCGAACAATAGCCCCCGACCAATTGGTCTCCCCGACATACAGAAAGTTCGATCGTGTTTGTGACCGAAAACCCACGCCACAAATTCGGCCCCGACAGTCAACCCCCACGCCTGCAAGATGGCTCGATAGCTTCGTCTCGTCCAGATGAGTGTCGGGACATGCTCAATTGCTTGTCTCATTATCAGGATCGAACTCGGCTATAAAAAGCCATTACCGCGCCTGCACGGGCTCGCTACCCCTCCTCCACCCAATCTCTCTCCAAATTGAAGACACCATTACAATCGCCATCTCTGTGTGAAGCTGTGATCAAGGTTGTAGAGGCTAATCCCATCCAGAAGCTCGATTCTCATTCTGGACATTCTCGGATTTAAGACTCTGCCGACCAGACCCTTCACGACCACGTAAGAATCCTCAACTTCGTTTCTTTACCTTCTGTTATCATAAAACAAACTGAACCACTCAAAGTCACAACTCCAAACCATCGATTTTCGGACAAATTAATGTTACTGTTTTATTTGATAAAGTCTGGGCCATCGAAACTATTTAGTTTCGATTGAGTAAATGATCAATCGAAACTAATAGTTTCGATAGATGGTAGTTTCGACAGTTCTGTGGTCAATCGAAACTAGTAGTTTCGATACTTGAACATAGTTTCGATACTTGAACATAGTTTCGATAATTGAACGTAGTTTCGATACTTGAACATAGTTTCGATCCTTGAACATAGTTTCGATACTTGAACTTAGTTTCGATACTTGGACATAGTTTCGATACTTGGACATAGTTTCGATACTTGAACATAGTTTCGATACTTGAACATAGTTTCGATACTTGAACATAGTTTCGATTAAACATAGTTTCGATACCTGTCACATTTATAAAACAGTTTCGATCAAATCAGTAATTTCAAGTAAAGCTGGACCAGTTTCTATGCTAATACCACTGAGGAATGCTATCATAAACTTATACACAATTAAACACTAATACGCACATGTAATTTCTCAATTAGAAACTTTCTATCGGATCAATTCCATCAAACGAATCCAAAATCAATCCAAATTTGTCAACAATTCTCCATTTTTATCAAGAACACAAAAAGATGAAAAAGCTTCAAAAACACAGATTTTTGATGTTGATTGGACACGAAAACACCACGAATCTTCTGCTAATCAAGAGCAATAGCTCTGATACCACTTGTAGGTCCCTAATTCGGTGCGTGACGGATCTCTAGACTCGCGGTTAGACACGGTGATAAAGTGCGGAATCCATGATCAACGTGCTCGTGTGACTCAATCAACAACGGTGTAAATAAACGCTCTTTTTATTCCACTACAATATCAGTTTACACAATTTACAGAATTCTCAGTCCCTCCTGATATCGTCCAAGTCTATGTCTGTTTTCTGCTGATAACTGCTATTTATGGACACTGAACAGTATTAGGCGAACTTGTTAAGTTCGCCTCTAATAGGCTAAGCGAACTTAACAAGTTCGCCTCTGATAGACTAAGCGAACTTGTTAAGTTCGCCTCTGATAGCCTAGGCGAACTTAACAAGTTCGCCTCTAGCAGAACTTACACAGAATTTTATCAACAGTTACAAAACATGTCCTAACAGACTCCCCTTTAACTGTTGCTAACAATTCTATCAATTACAAGTCAAAGACTCTAAGACTAAGGACATAATATCTTCAAGCTCGTTGTCACCAGAATATGCTCCAACAGACTCCCCCTTGACAACAGCTTCAGAAGATTGTCATCCGTCTTCATATATCATCAAACACACTGTAGTCTTCGTCTTGTTCATCTGCACACTCTCTCTTTCTATCTAGAAGAAAACTTGGGAGAAGGACCCCTAGTCAACTTCTGTCTGCAATATTCAATTTTTGCAAAGGATAACAACCAAGAATAACCAACAATTAAGATTTCCATGGAAGCTGGAAAAATAAAATCTTTTTGGTTTTTCAAACATAAGAAACACAAAATCTTTTTGGTTTTTCTCTGTACAAACTGAAATGTAAAATACAAAATCACATATTTTTGGTCGAACATCACGAGTAAGAAGATCATATCGGTACAAACAATGCATCAATTACACATCTTGGATAAACAACCCTAAACATTCTAAGGGTATCCTATCCAGATTCACCATTTCTTTATATCAGATAAGATCAAATCTTTTAAGCTTCAACCAAAAAATGTAATGATACGCGAAGAACTTTAAAGAAGATGAGATCAGATCATAACATGCTTATTACATACGAATTTGCAACACATAACATGTGAATCTAAGTTGTCAATATTATAAGAATTGAAACCATCAGTATCTTTGTCCCATGTTCTTGTGAATTAAAGTACCATTTATTTTGGTATACAACGTGTACCCCACAAATATGCGAACAGAAATTTAAATGTGCACTATCTTCAAGACATATAAGATCATTGCAAGATAATATTCAATTTCCAGGATGAATTATACCGATAAACACAGGATAATATCAAGCAGAGAATCAGAATGATTTAGAATCGAATGATTCAAATGTCTTGGTTTGGATGAAGTATCATGATTCATAGTAACAGAAAGATTGATCAAGGAATCGATTGATTCAATGACATAGGGTAGCGTGATCCAACTGTTATCTGAATATATTCAATGGAATCAGGATATTGATCCAAGGGCTAGTATATGTTCCAACAGATGTTGTCAGAAACATATCTTAGTCCAACAACACATTGCATGTTTTTCAGGGCATGGGCAGTGAAGTGAACTGAAAAGTTTGTGTTTAACGACATAACCGATACTGGTCTCATGAAGTACTTTAGATCTTATATTCTTTATCTGATAATGATCTTTTACACACACACCCGGCATACCATGGGTTCAAATCACAGTTGTCACAAAGATCATTATGTTGTCACACTACTAATGGACCAAAGATACTCATAGCCTATTGACAATTCAGACTACATACTAGTATCTAAATTAAAATATAAGCATCAAACATCAATTTTTATTAAGCATAAGCAGTTATGAAGCTATCATTTCTCATACTGTGCAGTCTAAGAAGTTCTGATCAAAACATTTATCACAGATATGTTAGATAAGCATCATAAAGTCCAACTAAGGTCATGTGTGACTGAACATCTACTGATGTACTATCATCTCTCCTTTAACTTCAAGTAATGTCGATTTTATCCTTTTCAATTTGTTTGGCTTTTTCAAAATCTTTTTCAAAGAAAGTAAAACAAACAAAAATAAAATCTTCCATGAAAACATTTTAAGAAAAACATTTTACTTGGTTACTCAGGATTAAGCAAGTCAATCAATTAAAAACTCAAACCAATGTAATCCTGTAATTGAATGTCATTGCCTCTGTCACCAACACAGTTCTGTACTCCCCCTGTCCTGTAGACTCCCCCTCAACTAGTCAAATGGTTGCATCAACGACTTTATGCTCACCATTGTCATCCTAAGTTTCAGGTTATCATTTGGACTTTGTAAAACTCTTTCCAAAACATTGTGTGTGACATATTCTCCCCCTTGAGCATCAAGTCGTTGAATCAAATATCTTCTCAGTTATCAACAACTCGTTACTCTTGCAGATGTCATTCCCTGTCATGTGCTAAGAAGAACCACTATCAACAACCAAAACGGTATTAATAGTCCCTCTTGGTAAATCCTGCACAACTAACAAGAAACATTAATTTGAAATTGGGACCCAAGCCATGGTAGTCATGGGTCGCCCATCTGTATCAAAATAATAAACCTCACTCCACTCACAATCGAATCTCTCATCGATTTTCGGAGATTGTTCCGACGAGTCAGAAACAGAAACTTTAGATTTCCAAACATACTTCTTTTCGTTAAGTTCTTTTTGCTTAAAATGTGAAGTGTTTGAACATTTTCTTTCATTTAAAAATTGATTTGATTGTGAAAACTCTTGTTGTTCTAAAAGTTTTCTCAATCTTCTGTTTCTCCTCCGTCTTTGAGGTCTAGAAAGCCTAACCTCAGATTTTGAAATACCCTTTTGTATAGCATGAGGTTTAACCACATTTGGGTTAACATAAGGCTTAACAGGAGTTCTTACCTTTTCTGGAGTAACATGTCGGTTACCTTTGGCTTTGTGAGGACAAGTAATCCGAATGTGACCAACAATACCACAGTAAAAGCAAGATCTCTTCTCACTATATTCTCTCATATAAGGAATCTTCACATGATTAGATGCATTTGAAGAAGATTCTCCTACACGAACTTCTTTTTGCTTTATTTTCTCTGGAACGCCAGATTTTGCAACAGGTTTTGATTCAGGCTTCATCTTCTCAGGAACTACATGCTTCTTTCCTTTATTTTTGTAAGGACAGTTCACCACAATGTGTCCTATCTCATTACAATGAAAACATGTATGCCTGTCTTTATAATCTCTGACATATGGAACTCTCCTTGAATTTGAAGAACTTCCAAATGTAGAATTTCCAGATGAATTAGAATCAACCTTTAATTCCTCAACTTTAATTTCTTTAGGTATCCCCTCTACCTTAGCTTCATCAAAATATTCATCATCACTCTCATCAGAATACACCATATCTTCACCTGTGACTGGATTCACCTTCAATACAGTCTTAGGATCTAAATCCTCATCATTTATAATCTCAGGTGTAACAGAATAATTTCCATTGAATGGTGGAGGAACATATCCAATACCAGTAGTTCCGTTCCCCTCTTTAGTTGTATCATGATAATGTCCTAATAAGAATGATGAATTTCCAAAGCTTTCTAACTTTCTATGCAGTTTTATCACCTCTGCTTTAGAATCAGCTAGGTCTTTATCTTTTTCAACAAGATCATTATTTCTTTTCTCAATTTCAGCAAAGGACATATCCAGGTGATATGCCTGCTCTTTGATTTTCAAAGTCAGAGAACTTATATCCCTCTTCAATGATTCTATTCTTTCAATACACACATTCTCATTATCTTTTAATTTCTGGTTTACCGTGTGCATGGATTTCATATCACAAATGAGGTTGACGTTGTCATCCATAACCCTCATCATTTTTTCCTTAACTGAAACACAGTTAGAACAAAACGTCTCAGAGTTAGAAAATACCTCTGGTTTTACTTCTGAAGAAGATGCACCAGGAGCCATGAAAACGTCATCATCAGCTTCACTCTTTTGTTCAATAATGACAGGCTCTGCATCAGTTTCTGATACACTCAGATCATCTTCAACTGTCTGGAAGCTTACTTCAGTCTCTACATCACTCTCGGTAGACTGAGTACTTTCACCAAATCTAACACTCTCACTATCACTTAAATCTGCAGAAGAATCACTTTAAGAATAACTCGGCTTCTCCAATACTTCTTTGATCAAGACTACAAACGCTTGAGAAGTTGCTTCACCCTTTTTCTTTAATGATTCCCATAGATCTCTTGAAGTTGGACACTTCCCGAGACTATGAATGATATCTTTCGGTAAAGACAACGTTAAAGTTTCATGCGTCGTCATCTCTCGATCAAACTTCTGCTTTTCTAGTTTAGTTAGAGCTGTCACTGGTTTAGGAACATCATAATATCCCATATAGTCATAAGTAGGATGCACATATCCTTCAAATATGGATGTCCAAAAGTTTTCATCAGTGACTGATACGAACTGTTCGAACCGGACTTTTCAGCTACGAAAATCTGATATGCACAAAAGTCTCGGTGGCATAGTTCCAATCTCAATATTATCACATGAAATTGACATTTTGAAAATTTTGCGAAAATTTCCGGAAAAAATTTTGAAAAAATTTTCCCGCCAAAAAAACTCTTTTTAAAAAATTTTGAAAATTCAAAATTTCAAAAATGATTCGAAACGACCATATATGCTTTCCGTAAAAAATTTGGACAAGGTGAATTTTCCCGCCAAAAAACTCTTTTTTTTTTTTTTTTTAGGACTAAGTTCGCCGACCTGAGCGAACTTGACCCGGAGCGAACTTGTTAAGTTCGCCTGATTAAGTTCGCTTACCCTGCACCAAGCGAACTTATTAAGTTCGCCTAAAATTAAGTTCGCTTAAACAACAAGTTCGCCTGGTTCAACAGATTCGAACTCAGAAACAGAGTCAGAACAAAATCGCGAACCAAGAAACCTCTGAATTCATCATAAATCGCTCAATTGATGGAATTAAACAAAATTGGATCGTAGGAATGTGTAATTTCTCAATTAGAAACTTTCTATCGGATCAATTCCATCAAACGAATCCAAAATCAATCCAAATTTGTCAACAATTCTCCATTTTTATCAAGAACACAAAAAGATGAAAAAGCTTCAAAAACACAGATTTTTGATGTTGATTGGACACGAAAACACCACGAATCTTCTGCTAATCAAGAGCAATAGCTCTGATACCACTTGTAGGTCCCTAATTCGGTGCGTGACGGATCTCTAGACTCGCGGTTAGACACGGTGATAAAGTGCGGAATCCATGATCAACGTGCTCGTGTGACTCAATCAACAACGGTGTAAATAAACGCTCTTTTTATTCCACTACAATATCAGTTTACACAATTTACAGAATTCTCAGTCCCTCCTGATATCGTCCAAGTCTATGTCTGTTTTCTGCTGATAACTGCTATTTATAGACACTGAACAGTATTAGGCGAACTTGTTAAGTTCGCCTCTAATAGGCTAAGCGAACTTAACAAGTTCGCCTCTGATAGACTAAGCGAACTTGTTAAGTTCGCCTCTGATAGCCTAGGCGAACTTAACAAGTTCGCCTCTAGCAGAACTTACACAGAATTTTATCAACAGTTACAAAACATGTCCTAACAGACTCCCCTTTAACTGTTGCTAACAATTCTATCAATTACAAGTCAAAGACTCTAAGACTAAGACATAATATCTTCAAGCTCGTTGTCACCAGAATATGCTCCAACAGACTAAGACAATGATACCCATTTATCTACATAGGGTTTCAATGTGCTTAGACTTCAACATCTTTATCACCTACACGCGTGGAAAAATACCCGCTTGCGAGGTGAGTTACATAGCCCCTATTTTACATTTTCATACATTTTGGGGTGAAACATTATACATGCTACTCACATTGTTTATACGTGTTATACATGAGACTATATGCTTATTCTTTGGATGTATATACATTTAAACACAAGACAACCAACTGTAATATTGATAGATCTATTATGCCTGACCAGCCCACCCGGTTAGGGTGTTTATTACTGCATACTCGGATATAACCGCGTGTTATATTCAATCATATCGGATATAGTGGGTAACTATATTCAAACATACCGGACTTAGCTGTTGTGCTCTGTTCAAGCGCGTCAAACTCGGTTTGAATTGTAATTAAATAAATGGTACATCATTCATACTATGTTTAACAAGATAAACAATGAGTTGCAAAATGATTTACAACTACTATTTATCGGAATTACTATACCTATGTACTCACCAACTTTTTAGTTGACACTTGATTTAAATAATGTTTCAGGTTTGGATATGTGACTACCTGCCAAAGGTTTCTCCACTTAAGGACTATGGACCTAGTTAAATAAATCAATGTTTTGAACTAGACTAGGTTATTTGGAATGTATTGTATTTGGATCTTGTTAAATTAATGAATTATGCAACCTTTAGCTATCATGTGCTTTTGAACAATTATTCTATTGTCCGCCTCGATGATTCCGCCATCGGTCGGGGTGTGACAATGTAGGAACTTTAACTTTCAAAGCATCCAGTTGCCTAGCATGCAACTGGATCTGTTGTTCCCTGATGAGAATGACAGCTTTCCTTTCTTGAAATTTTCTAATCTAAGCTATCTCCTCTTCTTCTCTTTCTCTCTTTCTCTCCTTCTCTTCTCTTTTTCTCTCTTCTCCTTCCTTATTCTTTCTTCTTCTTTTTCTTCTTCTATCATGATGCCCTTACCCTTGTCTTTGTTGGATGCCTCTGCTTCAGCTTCATGGATCACAACAGCAGATGTAAGAGATGTTGTTGGGATCTCAGCTTCAGCTTCATTGACAAGCTGAGGAACAGACACAGAGGAAGGAACTGCTTCAATCTCTTCATTTTCCCATTCAGTCCCATGTATAGCTTTGAAGGCTTCTTTGACATTCTGAGCAGCCACTTTTCTTGACTCTACTATTGCACTCAATATGACAGTTGGTGAGGAGGGAAGGGATAGATCTGATTCAGAATCATCCATTGCAAGCCATCCCTCCTTTTCAAGAAAAGCTTTGATAATCTTGATCATTGCTTGACTCTCTTAGGGGTTGATGTTGCATATGTGTGTCCTGAGCTCAAAGACCTTATGCAGGAAATCTGGATTGAGGAGCCGGATCTCTTGAATGTTGTTGATTGTGAAAGATGATCCATCACATAAGAAGAACTGAAAGACAGAGGACCCAGTGCT
Organism: Smallanthus sonchifolius; assembly: GCA_023525975.1. Lineage (NCBI taxonomy): Eukaryota > Viridiplantae > Streptophyta > Magnoliopsida > Asterales > Asteraceae > Smallanthus > Smallanthus sonchifolius. The sequence goes on along the minus strand of CM042046.1, from coordinate 23,605,736 downwards.
TGACCATCCTTTCACTTCCAGGCTCCTGACCATTTCATTGTAGAAGAATCTTATCCAACATAGAACTTATCCTTCTGTTAAAGCACTGCTACTTATCAAGTCAAATCTTGGAGCCAGTCTTTGTTCTGATGTTGTTGAAGACTCTTCAATGTGTTTAGGATAGGCCACCCTGTTTGCTTCTTCTAGAAAAAATTCAAACCAGGGTAGATTATCCTCCATCAAGACATAGAACCTATTAATTGCAAGTTCTGCTGAGAGATCTGTGGAAGTGTTGATGCAGCTTGACAAGTACAGTTCAAGAACCTGAAGTGGATTAAGTGTATTCCAATTTAGCTCTTCTATTCCACCAAATTCCCGTCCAATCCAGAATCTCTCAGATAGACCATCATACCCCCAAGCTAGAATAGAGTTAAACTCTAGCTTATGTGCAGTCAGCGTGAATTGAGGGGCAATGGTCTGTGTTGATATATTAGCAGCAGCTGGAAGTATGCTGAATGACAAAGGTGTGTCTTCATCTTGACTTTCATTCTTCAACACCTCATCAACAGATCTGACAACAAACTTCCAATCCTCAGAGATATCTTCCTCTTCATCTACTGAGTCTGGCAAGTCATGGATTTGAACAAAAGCAGGTTTGAAGAGAGTACTTTGAAAAGCAGCCTGCTCTTGTATCCATTCATCAAGGCTGTCATCATCGTCTTCAGTAGTAACTATCTCCCCCTTTTTGGTTGCATTAGTGCATAGAGTTTCATCTGTTTGAGTGCCCACTGATACAAGGGAAGGAGTAGTCACTGGAGGGCATTGATGTGCTTCATACATAGAGACTTGGTGCTGTAGTTTGGACACTTCAGCCTCTAGCATTGCCACCCTGTCCGTCATTTCCATGTTTTTAAGTTTCAGTCTGTCCTCATCCACAATTGTGGAATCCTTGGAACTAGACGGGGCCTTAGGCCTAGCCTCTGCATCCCCATCACCCTGGTTTTCTTGGCACCTGGGACTCCTCTCAGTGAAGAGTGTTTCAAAAGAAACATCCTCACTGTGAGTTGCCGTGGTTGGGTACTTAATGATGTTATCACTGTCTTCCTGGTCAATGGATGTACAAGTAGTAGTGATAGCCCTTTCCACATTCACTCTATCATTACTCCCAGAGTGAACCTTCTTAGGTGATGAACTTGGGCTGGGTACATTAGCAGCCAAGTCAATCAATACCCCTGAGATAGTGGTAGTTGGAGAAGGTAAATCATCTTGACTAGGTGCCTCTGCATTTAAGTTCATAGAAGAAAAATAATGAAAGGGCTCAGAAGGTTGTTCTATGGATCTGGGATGTGATCCTGATCCTAATAGAGAAACTTCCAAGGAAGTCTCTCTAATCATTTGGTTATCCCTTTTGATATTCTCATCAGAATGCTGGGATTCTGAATGAGGGCTTTTAGGTTGGGATTGGGCCTGTGAGACAAGAATAGAAGGAGTCTTCTTGCTCCTTTTTCTTTTTCTGGTATAGCTTGCCTCAACTGGGGCCCTGTGTTCCAGTTGGGCAATGATAACATCCAAAATAGGTGTAAGTAGTTGTTGTGCCTGTGCACCCTCAATAGGATGCACATGGGTTCGAACACTGGAAGTAGATTGGTGTTCAGGCTTTGAAGTGGATGGTGTGGGATCAGTACCAGCTGGGATTGCTGAACTGTCACCCTGGGTACTTTGTATGTTCATCATTGTAGATAACAATGGAACATTGACCCCTGAGAACTTTTTGGAAACAGTTCTCATGCTTTGAAAAATATTATTTTATGTCCCAGCATGAGGTAGATTCTTGCACGTTTGGAAAGGTTTTTATTTCATTGTTGAAAACTTCTTGCAAGAACCTTGGGTACATATAGAATGCCTTCTTTGCATCTTCTTGAAGGTTATATCTCAAACCTTCAAAAATGAGATGTGCAAAGTTGAAACCTTGGCCAGTGACCATACCGTGAACAACAAAGGCGAGAGCAGAACTCACTTGATGCCACCCACTTCTCTTCTAGGATATGCACTGTAGAAGAGTGTGGCATAGAAACTTCCATGGAGGGCCCATCAGCGCCTTTTCAACAGTATAGTCGTTCTGATTTGAAGTGTACCCTATGGATACAATGGTCCTCGTATACTCTTCCTTGGTTTATGAAATGGCGGCCCCTCGTCCTGAAGCTTGAGGTGTTTTCTGAGAGTAGCTTCAGTGACGATGATGTCTTTGCCGTCTACCGTGGCTTGGATTTGGGGAATCCCCTGTTCGGTAGAGTAGACGGCAATGTTCCAAAAATCCTCCATGTGAGGGATGTATATGGTGGGGTTGACGGTTAGTGCAAAATATATCTTTGATCGACAAAGAAAATCGATCATATCATCGAACCCTTCGGACTTCTTTCCTTTAACTAGATATGCAGTGAGATTGTGGTAGGGAGAAAACTTGTCATTTGGATGGTTTATGTCGACCTCTGCCATTGTCGTTGGATTTGGAGGGAAGGAGGAAGTTTTTTTTGAAAGGTGGTTAAGTATGGAAAGCTTTGAGTGCTTTGAATGCTTGAGAGAAAATGGTGAGAGTTAGGTTGGAATTGAATATGAAGAGGTGAAGGAGAAATTTGATTTGTGTTATAACGGCAGAGGAGGGAAAAAGCAAAGTTACTTGTACAGTACAAACCATTCACTTTTCACTGTTACAGCTATAATACACTATAACAGTCATGGTAAAGACTGAAAGTACTTTTTACAGCGGGTAAAAGTTAATTTGGTCTTATTTATACCCATCAGCAGCAAACTTGGTTGCTGCGGATGGTTAAGCCTATCCACTGCAAACTTAGTTGCTGCGGATGGTTAAGTCTGTCAGCAGCAAACACAATTGCTGCTGATGGATCTCCGCAACAAAGATGTTGTTGCTGATTGCCTTTAGAGCTATCCGCAGGAAACTTGTTCCTGCTGATAACTTAAAGCAGTCAGTGGAAAATTATTTGCTGCTGAAGATTAGACCTGTCAGCAGTAAAAATGGTTGCTGCTGACTAATAACTTTTATTTACAACAAAAGACACACATTAAAAAAATTTTAGAGAAAGATTTTAGTCAAAGTTCATCATACCAATGGATTCAACTAAGTATCTAAATCTAGCTTCATCAAAAGGTTTTGTAAACAAGTCAACATATTTCTCATTGGTATGAACTTTGGGTAAAATAATTCTCCTTTTCTCAGCTTGATCTCTTATGAAGTGATACCTGATGTCAATGTGCTTTGTCTTGGAGTGTTGCACCGGATTGTTTTTGATTGATATAGCACTCATGTTGTCAATGTGAATGGGAGTGGCCATGAAAGTCATCCCATAATCCAACATTTGGTTTTGTATCCAGATGACTTGTGCACATCAACTTGAAGCTGCAATGTATTCTGCTTCTGCTATAGAAGTTGATACACATGTTTGTTTCTTGCACTGCCATGAAATCAGTCTTTCTCCCAGAAACTGACACCCCCCTGATGTGGATTATTTGTCCAAGTTGAATCCTTCATCATCACTTTCAGTGTATGCATACAGGTTGAACTTATCATTTTTAGAATACCATAGCCCAAGCCTTGGGGCTCCCTTTAGGTATCTAAAAATTCTCTTGACAACATGAAGATGTGTATTCTTTGGAGCTGCTTGGAATCTTGCACAAAGGCATACTGCAAACATGATATCTGGCCTTGAGGCAGTGAGATACATGAGTGATCCTATCATTGCACGGTACTGATGTTGATAAGTGTCTTGACCATCTTTATCTGGAGTTAGTTGATGGTGCACTAGCATAGGAGTTCTTACAGCAGAGCAGTCAGCCATCTTGAATCTTTCCAAGATGCTCTTGACATATTTGGATTGACTGATAAAGATTCCATTTGGAACTTGTTTGACTTGAAGACCCAAAAGAAATTTAGTTCACCCATTGAACTCATTTCAAACTTTGAGTGCATCAGGACCTCAAAGTCTTTACACAACTTCTTCCTTGTTGATCCAAAGATAATGTCATCAACATAGATTTGTACCAGTAGGATTTCTCACCATTCATCTTTGATAAAAAAGGTCTTGTCAATGGCACCTCTTCTGAAGGTGTTGCTTAGTAGATATCCAGATAGAGTTTCATACCAGGCTCTTGGAGCTTGATGTAAGCCATAGAGAGCTTTGTCTTGTGTGAACACTTTGTTAGGATGTGCAGGATCTACAAAGCCTGGAGGCTATTTGTTGATGCACTTTCCTGTGACAAACACTCTGGATGGATTATGGATAGATAGAGTCTTAGTTTAGTACTTTCATGTATGTATTTTTCTTTGTTTATAAGTGTCTGTATGTATTAGTTATCGAGTTGTATTTACTTTTACATATTGACTGTTGCAGATTTCTCTAACTGTTTTGCGGACTTGTATGTGCGCAGGAGATAGTTCCTGCGTACTTAGCAAGTTCGCAAGAATACCTTTGTGTAGTTGCTAAGTACGCATGAGCAAATTGCCCTGCGCACTTGCTAAGTGCGCATGCATCAGGTCGTGTATAAATAGGAATTGTTGACAGTAGATAAGTACGCATTCAGATTAGCAAATACGCAGAACTTTGTAATCTCAGAACTTCTCTCTGTAACCTTCAAGTGTTTATAATAGACGAATGTTTATAGTGATTATCTTGTCGGTTTACTTTGTTTCGTAAGACTCTCCACCTAGTCACGGGTATTCCACACCCGGTCCGACTAGTAGACCCACTTGCATGTGACGATCCGCCACACCCGTGGGACTCAACAATCGACTTCCCAATCTTGATTACCTAGTTCCTTTTGGTAGTCCCTGTTTCTTGTTGCTACAGTACAAAGACTGCCAGTCTAAGTTTCATGCAAAAGCGGTGGAAGGCATCTCCTTAGGATACGTTGGCAACTCGCCTTGCAAGAGAGTGTACAATAAAGGAACTCGTACTGTTGAGGAATGGTTTGAAGTGGATTGCAGTAAACATAGCATTCCACCAAAACCAACAGGTCCAGCTTGGAGTTTTGATTATGATGCGCTATTCAAGTCATTCAATCTTCCTGATCTATCTGCAGTTGACGCCGAAAATGTTTATGAATTATTGGGTGGCAACGATGACTCCAGTTTCTGTACTCGTGCTACTGTACCGATTGTAACTCCTGATTCCAATGCTGCATCTGCATCTGGAACTCTTAATGGTGATAACAGTGAAGATGTTCATGTTAATGGAGATGACGCTCAAGCTAATCCTAACACAGCTGTAGGAAATGAAGCTCCAGCTGATCCAATTAACATTGAATCCTCTTCTTCTGGAACACAAGAAATGGGGGAGTTAAGCACGAATCTCGATCAAGAAATTCAGGAACCGAATGTACCAGAGGCGAGAGTGCATAAGAATCATCCAATTGACAACATTATTGGTGATCCTCGTGCCGGTGTTCAGACTCGTCATCGAACTATCACTGAGAACACTAGTCTTTACTTGGAGATACTTGACACTTGTGTCATGGAAACATGTCTGCATGCTGCCTTCGTGTCCCAGTTAGAGCCGAAGAATGTGAAGGAGGCTCTCACTGACAACTGCTGGATTGAGGCGATGCAAGATGAATTGTCTCAATTCCAAAAGTTGCACGTGTGGGATTTGGTTGACTTGCCAAAAGGCTTTCAGCCAATTGGAACCAGATGGGTGTTCAAATGCAAGACGGATGATCGTCATGTGGTTGTGAAGAACAAAGCAAGATTGGTTGTTTAGGGTTTTTATCAACAAGAGGGCTTGGATTACACGAAAGTATATGCCCCAGTTGCTAGAATTGAGGCCATTCGACTGTTCTTGGCTTATGCCACATATGTCGGATTCAAGGTCTATCAACTTGATGTGAAGAGTGCTTTCCTATATGGAAAAGTTAATGAAGAGGTCTATGTCACTCAACCTCCCGGCTTTGAAGATCCGTATAATATCAATAAAGTGTATAAGCTCGACAAATCACTTTATGGTCTTCATCAAGCACCGCGGGCATAGTATGAGACATTATCTAAACATCTACTGTCTAATGGTTTCGATCGTGGATAGATTGACTCGACCCTCTTCATTAGGAAAGCAGGAGGTGACGTTCTTCTTGTACAAGTGTATGTCGACGACATTATTTTTGGATCTACAAATGAAGGTATGTGTAGGGAATTCGAGCAGGTGATGAAGTCCAAGTTTGAAATGAGTAACATGGGTGAACTGTCGTTCTTCCTGGGTCTGCAAGTCAGTCAAAGAGAGGATGGCATTTATCTACATCAAACAAAGTATGTGTAGGACATCTTGTCGAAATACAAGATGAATGATAGCAATACTTATGGCACACCTATCCCAGTCAATCATGGTCTGCATCCTGACAAAGATGGAAAGGATGTGGATTGCAGATTGTACCGTGGGATGATCGGATCACTTATGTATCTCACAGCTTCAAGACCCGATATAATGTTTGCTGTGTGCTTGTGCTCAAGGTTTCAGTCTCAACCGAAGGAGTCACATATGATAGCCGTGAAGAGAATTTTCAGATACTTGAAAGTGAAACCTCGATTGGGTATTTGGTACTCTAAGCAGCAGTCATTCGACTTCAAAGCCTACACTGATTCAGACTATGGCGGTTGTAACCTTGACAGAAAGTCAACTTATGGTGGATGTCAGGTCTTAGGAGACAGACTGGTTTCCTGGCAGTGTAAGAAGCAGTCAACGGTTTCTCTCTCAACTTGTGAAGCAGAATACATTGCTGCAGCGAGCTGTTGCTCTCAAATATTGTGGATTCAGCAGCAATTGAGAGACTACGACTTGAACTTCACTGGAACTCCTTTGTTCATTAACAACAATGCCACAATGTCCATCACAAATAACCCGGTGAAACATTCCAAAACTAAACATATAGAAATTCTCCATCATTTCATCCGTGATTGTGCTGAAAAGCATTTAATTGAACTTGTTAAAGTTCACACGGATGACAATCTGCTGACCTTTTCCCAAAGGCTTTTGATCGATCCCGTTTTGAGCATCTTGTCAACTTGATTGGAGTGTTCAATCCTGAGTGAAAACTTGTTTTTCGTAAATCAATTCAATTCATGAAAGTTAAATTTTATTTTCTTTTAAGTTTTCTGTATAGATCTTTTAACAAACATTTTACAAAATCAAAAAAAAAAAAAATAGAAAATGGAGAAAATTTCAAAGTTAACTTGAGCAAAGAGGAAATGATAGTAGATCAGAAATGATCTAAACGTCACAGACTGCTCATATGGGAAATGATTGCGTCATGCTTACTTAATAGTGTAAATTATTATAGTTTTAATCTGCTTACTTACAAGTAATTTGAATTGTCAGTAGGCTGTATGCGTCTTTGAATCACTAGTAGTGTGGAGACTTAATCTAAAATTACAACTTTGACTTGAACCCATGTTTGCTAGTGTGTGTGCATAAAAGAATAGAAAAGATCATTATCAGATAAAGGATGTTAGATTTTGGCAATAATTTTCCTTTGAGATCAGTTTCGGGTTATGTCATTAGCACAATTAATGTGGTTCATCTCACTGCCCATACTTACAAGTATGCAAGGAGAGATTGAATCAAGACATGTCTCTACATCAACCGTTGAGCATGTGTTCACCCTTGAATCACTCCTGATTAATTGAAATCAAATCCAGATAAAAGTTGGATTCCCTAACCTTATTCAAACACCATATTCATTATCCCGAATCGTCATACCGATTTTCAATGAAGAAATAAAATGAAACCAAGACATATGAATCACTCGATTCTGAATCTTATGATTCCTGATAATCCTTATGGATTCTGCTTGATTTTTCCTGTGCTAATTGATGTAGCTTCATTCTAAAAATTTAGAAAATCATTAGGAAAATCTTAGATGCCTTGAGATAGTGCAATTTACATTATTGTAGCATATCAGTGGGGTACACGTTGTATATCTTATAAGTAATACCTTAATACACAAGAACGTGATACAAAGATGCTTATAGTTTGAAATCTTATAATATTGTCAACTTGAATTACTTGTTTATGTGCTTATTATGTATGAATAAGTAGTAATCCATGACATGATCCCATATTCTTTGATGTTTATATTGTATCATTTTTGCTATAAGTTAGCCTGATATGATCCTCTGCTCGTGTCTTTGATCAAAAATAGTTTGTGTAAATACGTGTATATTTCTATCTAGAAAAGATCAAAAAGATTTTGAGTTTATGAATAGTTTAGTCTTAATCAGAAAAACCAAAAATATTTGTGTTTAATCTTCCTGAATTGATTTTGAATCCTCTTGATTGAATATTTTTTATCTTGTTCGTTATTTGACTTGAAAATCTTCATAATTTGAGTTTTGCGCACTTAAGGGTTTCTGCGTACTTGTCAAGTGCGCATGAAGTAAGCTCCGCGTACTTAACAAGTATGCAAGAGTTAAGTCTTGCGCACTTGTAAGTACGCAGGAGTTAAAGCTTACGCACTTAGCAAGTGCGCAAGACCTTTTGGTGTTGGGTATATAAACAGGAGTTAGAAAATTTCAGAGTTTTATGTCATTCAAACTTAACGCCTGTTCATTTTCCCTCTGCAAAATTTTCTCAAAAAATTCTGAGTGTTCCTACCAATTTTTCGTCCCATCTCTAGTATCATCATTGTCCAACAATCCATTGGTGAGAATCTAGAGGCATTCCATTCGCTAAATCATGATTCATGGACCGATTTTGAGAAGTTAAATTTTATTTGGGTTTTATTCGCGATTTTGGACAAATTATAGTTGTTTTGGTAAAACTTGATAAGTAAAACTTGTATAGAACTTGTAATAGACCCTAAATCAGTCGTTGATCATCCTTATTTTTGACCTCACCTTGGATTTGACCGACGGTTCGTCAGGGTCATCGATTAGGTCAAAATTGGACTAGTGTAGCAAATGATTTGGTGTTGAGGTTGGTTCCATGGGTCGTAATCATTGATTCCGACCATGTGGTGACCTAATCTACCCAATGTTTGAACATCTGTTGAATTTTTGATGTCTGAAAAAATTTGAACAAGTGTGTTTCTTGTGCACTTAACAAGTACGCAAGAAGCAACTCATGCCTACTTGTTAAGATGCGTACTTGTTAAGTACGCAAGAGGAAATTCCTGCGTACTTGCTAAGTACGCAGGACCAACACTTGGGAAAAATTTCTAAGTCTGAAATTTCAGTTCAAAGAGTAACTGCTATACTGTGTCATGTTTATTCATTTCCAATGAAACTTGTTGTTCTGATTATGTTTTCTGTGTGTTTTGCAGATTATGGCTCGGGCGTTTACGAACGAATTCAATCTGTTAGCTAATACTCAACCGGAATAGAAGGGTGCAGCGCTTTAGTATCGAGAGATAGTTGATTTCTTGAACCGTTCAAGAATCAGCTACGCTATTTCAGCTGACCCGATCGTTTCAAGACCTTATCTGGAGCAATTTTGGGAGACAGCGGAGCATGATTGCACGGTAACCCCCAATGTTATAAGGGCTACCGTGGCTGGTCATGAGATCGCCTTCTCTGAAGATATAATTAGAAGGGTCCTACAATTCCGAGATCTCTTGACCGACCCTACAGCCTATCCAGACTACTTTGTGGATGGCTGTTGGAGGCAATGAATGGGATATGTCGGTGCAAGAGACTATGCTTCGTATAAGAAAATGTGGGTGCTTGACCAATGGAGATATTTTGCCCACGTCATGATCATGTGCATCTCCTCAAGAAAAGCTGGAAAGGATGCAATGGGTCATGACCATGCTGCAGCCATGGTTAGCTTATCTCTCAATAAGGGCTACAACTTCTCATGCTACATATTCAAAGCCATCAATGACCAGATCAACACGGCTAAGAGGTTCAGGTTCTTGTTATACCCTAGGTTTGTGCAACTTCTGATAAACGATGTGTTGCCAAACCTACCTGCTATCGGGGAGAGATTGCAAGTTAAAAGGGTGGACAAAAGGGTGTTTGCACAATTTTTAAAGCCAGGCAGTGTAGATCCTACCCCTGAGCACACAGGGCTCTTTGGCCACCTTATAAATGAAGCGTACGTGGCACCAGGTGACTGGAGATGGAATAGTCACGATTCGGAGCCAGAGTTGAGTGAACATTCAGATGAACAACAACAACAACAAAAGGAGGAAGTTGAAAGTGAAGATGAATCGTCGGATAGTGGAGACGAAGGAGCGGGGAATGATGGTGCTGAGGGATCCGACTCGGAAGAGACTGAGTCTGATTCTTCTGATTCCGATGATGCACCATCTCAGGCACACCCAAGGAGAACGACAAAGATAACCCTTCCTGAGTCGTCCTCAAAGAGAAAGCGAAAGTCCTCTAGCAGCGAATATGAGCCAGATTCTGACTCTGACGCTGCTATTCAAAGGCAACGACGTGAAAGTATACATAAGAACAGGGGGGATAGGCAGCAACAACCTATTCCTAGTGAGGTGGTGGTGAGTCCTCAGCAGCAAGTACAAGTTTCAGCTGCGAGTTCTGACTCAGCTTCCACCCCACCTTCACAGCAGCTATACAGGAGACAGAGGAGGAGGAGGCCATAGGTACAACCTGAGGTGGCAGTCACTTCAATTACAGAGGAGGTTCCTGTGATAGTGACCCTCCCTGTCACATCTGTCCAGGTGGCAGTGACTACTCCAATTCTCAAGGAGTAAGTCACCATCACCCCTTCCATAACACCTACAACCGTCATCACATCCTCAATCCCAACAACCACCGAACTGATAAGTCAACCCTTCAACTACGGAGAATTTACTCAAGGGTTTGACTTCGACACCATCTTCTCCTCCCCAATTCACAATGCCAAAGCGTCATCATCCAGACATCCTGATCCTAATGATGTAAGGATAGATGTTCTGGAAACCCAAGTTGCGGGATTATTTGAAACTATTCGAAAGTCAAAGGAGGAATCTGACGCTCAACAAGCACAGATTAATTCGTTGGTGGATGAGGATAGGATTCTAAGAAGCCCGAGAATGGGGACTGACGAGAGACTGAAGAACGTCATGGCCCAGAACGAGCTTCTAATCAGGACAAATGAAATGATTATGGGTCACAGGTCATCTCTAGAGCTGAGGTTTGATACTCAATAGAAAGAGCATGAGCTGATGGTCAAACTAATTGCTGATCTGACTAAGAAGCTTGATGTTCAGGGGGAGAAAGATAAGGAGAAGGAGAAAACTACTGGTGATGAGGCTTGTCATCCTGTTGACTTGACTAAGGATGATGACAAAGACAAGGATCCCGAAGCCGGTCCTAGTGTAGGTGAGCACCAAGCTTTAGCAATTGTGCCCATCTCTGCTATTCCAATGGCTCAGGGGGAGTCTTCTCATCAGGAGGGTGGTGATACTTCTGGTGGTGGTGACAAAGGAAAGTCAGCGGCTGATGTGCTTAAGGATCTATCTGACGATGAGATCTTATACTTAGAGCCTGACTATTCCAAGGAAGCACTGATCGATGCTCTCTACAACCTAGAAGAAGGAGAGATCCAACTAATGTTTAGCAGAAGACGTTTATCATAGACAAACAAGGGGCAACAGGGATGATCTTGGCTGTAAGGTTCGAGGAGGATAAGCAGTTGTTCACAATCAAAAGATCTGGGGGGGGGGGGTTCAATACTTGAAACCAACCAGTGAAGCGTTCAACTCCTTACCTAAATACGACCTTGTGAACCTAGCAAACCGAGAGCTGCTGGGTCATTCTAATCATGTAGTGGCGATGGGTTTGTGGGTGGTTCTACAGCGGGAAGCAAGATCTGGGAAGTTTGATATGTTCAAGCCTCAAGTGCCAAAGAAAGTCAAGGATAAGACAGCAAGACATCCTGTGACTAAGAAATTCTTAAAGAAATTGGTATACAAGCTAGTGCTATGTGAAACCAAGATTCCCCTGATCAAGTTATCTCAGGATATCCTCGGTGACATGTGGTACTGGTACGTAGATCTAAAGACGGGCGAGGCTGTGGTGATTGGAAAGGTGAGGTCAGAAAGTGGATGCTTAGTGTCGAGTGAACTAATCAGAGTATTTGATGAAGTCTGCTTCATTAACTTCTCTGTGAAAGATATGGAGGCACTAGCAGACAGGTATTGCATGCATACGGACGAATGGACGAAATTCCTTGCTTCTAAATATGACAAGGTGATGAAGTTCTGCCTTGACTATAAGAAGAAGATGGAAGCTAAAGATGCATAGCTGTGAAGACTAAAAACTGAAGACTGACGACTAGAGATCGAAGATGATCCAAAGCTGTTGTCAAGGGGGAGTTTGTTGAAGCACTTTCCTGTGACAAACACTCTGGATAGATAGAGTCTTAGTTTAGTACTTTCATGTATGTATTTGTCTTTGTTTGTAAGTGTCTGTATGTATTAGTTATCGAGTTGTATTTACTTTTACATATTGACTGTTGCAGATTTCTCTAAGTGTTTTGCGCACTTGTATGTGCGCATGAGATAGTTCCTGCGTACTTAGCAAGTACGCAAAGGTATTTTTGCCTACTTGCTAAGTACGCATGAGCAAATTTCCCTTTGCACTTGCTAAGTGCGCAGGCATCAGGTCGTGTATAAATAGGAATGGTTGACAGTAGATAAGTACGCATTCAGATTAGCAAATACGCAGAACTTTGTAATCTCAGAAATTCTCTCTGTAACCTTCAAGTGTTTATAATAGACGAAGGTTTATAGTGATTATCTTGTCGGTTTACTTTGTTTCGTAAGACTCTCCACCTAGTCACGGGTATTCCGCACCCGGTCCAACTAGTAGACCCACTTGCATGTGACGATCCGCCACACCCGAGGGACCTACACTATTTGACATATACTTCCTCACCGATCTTTGCATACAGAAAGACACTTTTGACATCCATTTGATAAACTATGAAGTTCTTAGATGCAGCATATGCCAGAAAGATTCGGATGGCCTCCAGCCTGGAAACAGGAGCAAAGACTCCATCATAGTCAATTCCCTCTTCCTGAGTGTAGCCTTGAGCTACAAGTCTGACTTTGTTCTTGACTACAATGCCTCTCTCATCTTGCTTGTTCCTGAATACCCATCTTGTGCCAATAGCAGTTTGACCAGGTGGAAGATCAACAAGTTTCCAAACATCCTATCTCTTGAATTGTAGCAATTATTCCTATATTGCCTCAATCTAACTGCTGTGTTTCAGAGATTCATCTATCTTCTTTGGTTCTACCTGAAATAGAAAGCAGGAATACAGACATATATTGGCCTCGAGAGTTTTGCTTCCTGTTTGAACTCCTTGGTAAACTTGGCCAATGATATTTTCCAGGGGATGTTCCTTGTTGATTCTCTGTGCTGGTACAACATCCAATTGTATCCCTTGCTCAAGATTGCTCTGATTCTGATCAGGAAACTCTTCATTCATGGTGGAAGAGTCTTCAATATCAACAGCAGCATCAATATTATTAGCAGCAGCATCAGCAACATTTGTAGCAGATGCCTCTACATCATTTACAGATGTGTCTTCATTCGAATTTTCATTCTCAGAGAGGCTGCTGCTGGTGACATTTGAGAGGCTGGTTCCGGCTTCACTGGCTTCAATAGCTTCCACAACAGATGGAGGATCAATAGATGGCCTTTTTAGTCTGATAGAGGGACTAGTGAACGCCAATCTGTAATCAGTAAAAGATGTGGAAGCTGGTGCTTTGGAAGAGGTAGACTCCATATTTAAGAAGATGAGAGGCTCAAATATTTGTGTGAAGGAGTCTATATCAAAGAGCCAGTCCGGGCCTTTTCCCTGTTCACATGCAATGAGTTCCCTACATTCCACATTGGCTGATTCTTCCATGATTCTAGTTCTTGAGTTGAATACTCTGTAGGCTTGGGATTGAAAAGAATAGCCCACAAAGTATCCTTCATCAGATTTGGCACTAAACTTAGGAAGAACTCCATGTGTGATCAGAATGGTGCATGGACATCCAAAAGGTTTTAGAAATCCAATGTAGGGAACCCTTTTGAACCAGAGTTCATAAGGTGTCTTGTTGAGATGCTTGACAATGAGAACACTATTCTGCACATAGCAAGCTTTACTGACTGCTTCTGCCCAGAATGTGAGAGGCAGTTTTGAATCAGCCAACATTGATCTTGCTGATTCAATTAGAGTTCTGTTTCTCCTTTTAGCAACCCCATTTTGTTGAGGAGTTCTTGGAGCACTGTATTGTCTTTCTATTCCCTTGCTTTCACATAAACAGTTTAGAGTGTGGTTCTTGAACTCTGTACCTTGATCACACCTTATTACTTTCACCTTTTGATTGCTTTGATTCTCAACTCGAAGAATGTAAGTTTTAAGGATCTCAACAGTTTCATCTTTTGTTCTCAAGAAGTATACCCATGAAAATCTGGTATATTCATCAGTGATCACCAGACTGTATGACTTTTTGCCCATTGACATGACATTTGTAGGACCAAAAAGATCCATATGTAGCAGTTGTAATGGAGTGTCATTTGAATTCAATGTCTTGGGCTTGTGAGAACTTTTTTTGTTGCTTCCCCTTCAAACATGCAATGCAATGATCTTCAAGTTGGAATTCTTTGTCACGAAGCCATCTGACAAGATTTTCTTTCACCAACTTGTTAATGGTTTTTACATTGACATGGGTTAATCTCCTGTGCTAGAGAGCTGATTCATCAACTGATGCCTTTGATAGAAAACAAGATACACTACCAGATGGAGTGACCTCATTCATGTCAAGCATAAAAACCTAAACCCACCCACCCCCACCCAAAAAACCTAAACCCACCCACCCCCACCCAAAAACCTAAACCCACCCACCCCCACCCAAAAACCTAAACCCACCCACCCCCACCCAAAAACCTAAACCCACCCACCCCCACCCAAAAACCTAAACCCACCGCACCCACCCCTACCCTCAAAAACCTAACCCTAAACGTAATACTGCATATGTGTAGTACCACCCAAAAAAACCTAAACCCCTCATCCCACCCCCACCCCCACCCATAAACCTAACCACACCCACCCACCCCCCAAACGTAAACCCCCTCCAAAAACCTTACCTAAAAGCTAAACTAAACCCTAGAGCTAAACCGACTATTTTGTCGAGTTTTATTTTTGAACGAGGACGACGTGGGAAACAAGGTCTCCGAACCACTTTTTTAGTTTTTGATTTATATTTTGAGTTATGATTTTTTAATTATTTTTTTTACCTTTAAATAGGAGTTCTCTCCTTAAATGTTAGTTTTTTTTATGAATTTCACGCTTTATATATATGAATCAAGCATACAACTTTTAAAATTTATGAAAATAGAACTCATAAGCTTAAGCCATGTATTTACCTCATTTAAATGGATAAATAATGTTTATTTATGAGTAAATAGTTGTACCATTTAATTTCGTTAAATAAACCATTTGTAAACTTCATGAAATGAAATTATTCTTTTATATATAAGTACTTATATATATATATATATATATATATATATATATATACACACACGTTATTAAATAAACTATATCGTACGACATGTAAATTTTAGAAAAGAAATTGAAAGTGATATCTTTATAAATATTTATAACCAAACAAATAACAATTAGGTTTTTATAAATTTTATAAAAACAATGGCTAGCACCAATTTTGACTTGGGAAAAGTCAACCCACGATTAAAATCATCGAATTCATTCCGATTCGGATCTCAAATCCGTTGTTACTATTTCTCCATTCATTATAATCGTTGATGACAAGTTAATTCATGTTTAATCGAGTTATGATGAGCTTTTAAGGACCATTACACAATTTTCGGTTTTTGAAACGAAGGGGCACGAATCAAAGAATCAATCCAGCGTTAAATCCATCGATTGCCATTATAATGAATTCGTTTTTCATCCTCCTAACACACCTCATCGTCTGCAACCCATTTCCACCCAAATCGCTGCTCGAACTCGCTCCACTCCCACAACTTGTCGCGACCTCCTAAAGCAAGCAAGGACTCACTCCTTTGCATCTAATCGGTTTGATTACAGGTAATAGAGGTACCTCCCTACTCATTTAATCCCCCCCATGTAGAAACCCCCATGATCAGTCTGAGTTTGGATTTTGATTTTGAGTCTAGGGTTCTCGATTGGAGCATGTTTGGGAAGAAGATGATCTGGAGCCATTTGGCTAAATGTTAAACAAAACCTTCTAATACAATGGCAAATGCCCAGATCACTTGGTTAATGCATGCACTCCCACAGTTTAGGTCACGGGTTCGAATCCCATGCCTCCCATTTTTTTGTTTTGAGTCTTTTGTGTGATTTCTATTGCATAACTGTTGGTCCCCCGGGTATCTCGGATCGTTACGTGCGAGTTTGTGACTAGTCGGACCAGGTGCGGAATGCACGTGACTAGTTGGAGTATCAGACAACATAAAGTAAATCGACAACAAACAAAGAGATACTTCAAAGTTCGTTTATTGATAATCACAGCCGGTTACAGATGATAATGAGTGCGTGCATAACTTCTGTCACTACCAGCTATATATACTAGACCTGATGCCTGCGTACTTAGCAAGTGCGCAGGACTTTGTTCCTGAATATTTAACAAGTACGCAGATAATTGTTCTTGTGTACTTGTTAAGTACATAGGTTATAACACCTACGCACTTACTAAGTGCTCAGGACACTTAGACAAAGTCAACTAAGTACAAGTACCTACATACATGTTTACAAATCGATAAACAAATACATACAGGTACATAGTACAAGTATAAAAATAGAAAGTAAAGATACAAAAGCATAAGACAACATCCAGAGTGTCTGCCACACAAACGTGCTCCAACAAACTCCCCCTTGATAGCATCTTTGGATTGTCTTCGGTCTTCAACCTCTTCCAACTTTAGCTTCCCATCTTCAGCTTGTAGTCAAGACAGAACTTGACTAGCTTGTCGTATTTTGATGCTTGAAGCTTTGTCCACTCGTCCGTGTAGATGCAGTATTTCTCGTTGAAAACCGTTAGGTCTTTCACAGAGAAATTGATGAAAGTGATTTCATCAAAAACCCTGATCAGCTCCTTAGGTTCCAAGCTTCCACTTGCGGACCTAACTCTTCCAATAACCACCGCCTCGCCCATCTTCGGGTCTACGTACCAGTACCATATGTTACCAAGGATATCCTGAGATAACTTTCTCAGGGGAATCCTGGTTTCACACAGCACTGGCTTGTAAACCAGCTTCTTTAGACTCCTGTTAGTCACGGGATGTTTGACACTCTTATCCTGGACTCTCTTGGGCATTTGAGGCTTGAAAACCTCAAAGTTTCCTGATCTCCCCTCTCGCTGTAGTGTTCCCCACAAACCCTTTGCTACTGCATGACTTGTGTCACCCATCAGCTCACGATTTGCAAGGTTCACCAGATCGTACTTCGGCAGGGAGCTGAACGCATCGCTGGTCGGTTTCAAGTATTGAACCCCACCAGCTCATTTGATAGCGAACAACTTCTTGTCGTCGAACTTGACATACAAGATCATACCTGTAGCTCCGTGTATATCTATGATAGATATCTTTTGCTAGAAAGGAGCTTGATCCTTAGTAAACCATCCGCAAGGATACTTAATCTTCCATGCTTCAGGTTCAACAGGCTCAGGATCGGTGGGAGAGACTTCAGTCGAGGTTGCTGCACAACTAGCTTAGCAACAGTTTCAGGCTCGACTGAACCTGTGTTGAAAGTAGCTTCAAAGGCAAAGATCTCTCCATCCTCAAGCTTGTATACTCTTCCATTGGGAAAATCCATCATAACGTCTTCATCCTCCACATCCCATTCATCATCAGAATCGATCTCTCCTTCTTCAAAATTGCTGAGAGCATCAATCTGAGCTTCTTTGGAATAGTCTGGCTCAATTAGTAGAATGACCTCATCAGATAGGTCATGAAGAACATCAGCCACAGGTTTTCCTTTACCACCTCCACTACCAGAAACGTCACCTTCATGTTGAGTAGACTCCCCCTCAGCCATAGGCACAGCAGAAATAAGAACAATAGCTAACACTTGTTGCTCACTTCCACTGGGACCGGCTTCAGGATCCTTGTCTGTGTCATCATCCTTAGTCAAGTCGACTAGGTGACAAGCCTCATCACTACTTGGCTTCGTTGGCTTCTCCTTCTCTTTCAACAACTCCTGAATCTTCGGCCCCTGAGCAGGAAGCGTTCGCTGTAACTCATCAACAGCCCGTTGTTTCCTTAAAACGGCTACTTCATCAACCAAAGAATTAATCTGACCTTGTTGCTTCTCAGACTCTTCCCTTGACTTTCGTACCATCTCTAGTAAACCAACTACCAGAGTCTCTAGAGTACCAATCCTTGCATAACATGGATCAGGATCCCTAGTGTAGAGGCTTCGGCTGTATGAGTGGGAAAGGTGAAGATCTTATTAAATGCGAACCCGTGGGTGAAATCACCATAAGAGAAGGGTTCACTGAATGGTTGAAGGGTGGTAGTAGGAATGGTGGTTGGGATTGTGGTGGTTTCAATGCTGGTTGGGGTGATAGTAATCGACTCCGTTTGAATTGGGCTTGACACCATCACCTGTTGGACAGATTGAAAAAGGAGGGATACTATCATAGGAACCTCCTCTGTGACAGTAGTGGCAGCCACTTCAAAATAAAGTCGTGGCTGCCGCCTCCTTCGATATAGCTGGGTTGAGGTCGAGGTAGAGGTCGAGGCAGTGCTCACGACCTCAGTGATTGGTTGCCGTGAAGCTCGAGCTTAAACTTCTCTAAGAATAGCTGCAAATGGCCTATCCTCCTTCTGCTTTACTCTTCTCTCTCTCCTCCGTCTTTGTACCTCAGTATCCGACTCAGGATCATACTCACTATCAGTACTGTATTGTCTTTGTCTTTTAGAAGATGATTCGGGAAGGGAAACCTTCGTCGTTCTTCTGGGGTGTGATTGATCTGGTGCATCATCAGAGTCAGATGAATCAGATTCAGTTGCTTCAGAATTCGACTCTTCAGCACCATCTCCTCCTTCTAGTTCTTCATCACCGCCATCTCCAGATTCATCACTTTCAGATGCTGCATCTCCTTCCTCTTCCTCCTCTACTTGTTCGTAAGAGTGTTCACTCAGTTCAAGCTCGGACTTAGCACTAAATCATCTAAAGTCTGGAGGGGCCACATATGCTTCATTGATAAGCTGACCAATTAGAGGAGTGTGCACAGGGGTAGGTTCTACATTGCCTGGCATTAGGAATTGTGAAAACACTCTCTTGGCCACTTTCTTGACTTGTAGCTTTCTCTTATTGTCAGAAGATTTGGCAAAGCATCATTGATCAGCAGCTGAACAAATCATGGATACAACAGGAATCTAAACTTCTCCGTCGTATTGATCTGATCAGTTATAGCCTTGCTGATATTTTTGGAGAAGTTATAGCCCTTGTTGAGAGACAACCCAACCATTGCAGCTGCCAAATCTTGACCCATGGCATCCTTTCCTGCCTTCCTTGAAGAGATGCACATAATCATGACGTGTGCAAAGTAACGCCACTGGTCTAGTAACCACATATTCTTGTAAGAGGCATAATCCCTTGCACCGACATAGCCCATTCTTTGTCTCCAACATCCATCAACGAAGTAGTCAGGATAAGTAACCGGGTCAGTTGCTAGATCCCTGAGTTGCACCACTCATATAATGGTGTCTTTAGAAATAGCAATATCATGACCCGCTATAGTAGCCCTAATGACGTTTGGGGTTACCGTACAGTCATGATCAGCTGTTTCCCAGAACTGTTCCAGGTACGGTCTTGAGACGATTGGATCAGCAGAAATGGCATAGCTGATCTTTGAACGATTCAGAAAATAAACTATCTCCCTGTATTGTAGTGCAACACCCTTCCATTCGGGTTGAGTTAAAGCCATTAGGTTGAATTCACTTGTAAATGCACGAGCCATCACTGTAAAAACACATAATAAACACAGTAAGAGCAAATAGACTCATTGGAAATGAACAGACAAACCAAGGTATAAATCACAAAGAACTGATTTCCAGACTTAGAAAATTTTCCAAGTTGCACTTCCTGCGCACTTGTCAAGTACACAGGGTTTATGTCTTGCGTACTTAGCAAGTACGCAGGAGTTATCTCTTGCGTACTTACTAAGTGCGCAAGTCTTAACACTTGTTCAACTTAGACAAATTTCCAGAATCCATGAATGAGAGCTTTTGATGTGGGTTTGGGTCTCTACAAGGTGGAAAAACAAATGTAAGACCTATGGGACCAATACCAACATCACAAACTTGCTAACCCTCGGTCATATTGACCTAGCCCTGGTCCGACGCACACCTACGGTGACACAGTGGGTCAAATCCAAAATCAAGACTAGTTAAAGACAGATTTGTGGTACTAGAGCTTAGATTAATGAGGTTAAACAGGTTTTAGGTCATAATTTGGGTCCCAAATGCCAAAAATTGGTCAACACATCATAATCAAAACCCTAGTTCTTGAAGGTCAAGAAATTGGTCCAAACCTAGCGATTTAACGGATGAAATCAACTGAGATTCTCACCGAATGTTAGTAAGGTGAAGTTGAAACTAAGATCGGGACGAAAAACGAGTTTAGGAGCACACGAATTTTCGAGTAATTTTGAGCTCAGTGGGATAGTACAGTGTTAACATTTGAATGAGATGAAACCTTGGAATATTTCTAACACTCGTATATATACCCCACCGCTAAAGCTCTTGTGTACTTAACTAAGTGCGCAGGATGTTACTCTTGCGTACTTACTAAGTACGCATGACTAAGTCCTGCGTACTTGGTTAAGTACGCAGAAGTTCCTTCTTGCGCACTTAGCTAAGTACGCAGAACCCTTAGCATGCTCAGAAATCAACCTAAAATATGAAGATTGTCAAGTCAAATAGCAAACCGGATATGAACATTCAATCTAGAGGTTTCAAAAGCAGTTCAAGGAAGTTAAACACAAATATTTTTGGCTTTTCTTAACTTTTAGAAAGACTGTACAGAAAAATTGAACTGTTCATAAACACAAAATCTTTTAGATCTTTTTCTGAATGAAGATATACTGTGATATACACACAAGCTATTTTTGGTCATAGTCATGAGCAGAGGATCATACCAGACTATTGTAAGCAAAAATGATACAATATAAACATCAAAGAATATGAGATCATGTCATGGATTACTACTTATTCATACGTAATAAGCAATATAAACAAGTAATTCAAGTTGGCAATATTATAAGATTTGAAACCATAAGCATCTTTGTATCACGTTCTTGTGTGTTAATGTATTCATTATAAGTATACAACGTGAACCCCACTGTTATGCTACCTAAATTTAAAGTTGCACTATCTCAAGGCATTTAAGATTTTCCCAATAATTTTCAAAATTTCCATAATGAAGTTACATCAATTAGCACAGAAAAATCAAACAGAATCCATAAGGATTATCAGGAATCATAAGATTCAGAATCGAGTGATTCATATGTCTTGGTTTCATAGGGTATCTTCTGTGAATATCAGTATGATGATTCAGGATAATGAATATGGTGTCTGAGGATTTAGGTGAGGGGATCCAACTTTTATCTGGATTTGATTTCAATGAACCAGGAAGATTGTCACACCCCAACCGACGACGGAATACGTCGGGGCGGGACACGTAGATTGTTCACAGCTCATGGTTTACTAACGTTTGAATAATTATCAATCACATTTCATTTCAATTCAAGTAACACCAACATTCAATCCAATAACTCAACAAAGTAGATTACAAAAGATAAATTGTTCAAATTAATACTAGGCCAAATCCTAAGTGTAGCAAGACTTGAAGCACCTCAAACATTAGTACCTGAAACATGGTTAAAACAAAGTCAACTAGAAAGTTGGTGAGAATACATAGGTTTTCGTGTCATGTAATAGAATATAGTGTTGTGTGCATACAATTCATACAAACATGGCAATTAAGGCATTTATGGAGAGATACCATCGTGTGACCTAAGTATACAATCAAACCTTTGTAACTAGCATGCAAAACAAAAGCGTGTTGGCAGTAACAGTCACCCTACCTGGGTGGGTTTGTCAGACTCAATAGATCTATCACTGTTTACCGTCGGCTAAATAGTTAATGATTGTACAGTAGCATAAAGATGGTCTACACACCTAGTACTCAAGCACAAAGCACAAAATTGTAACACATGGATGTAGGGTGGAATTGTATTGTGTAGCTTGTAAACATATAGATTGAACTCATGTTCCACCCCAAAAGTTTGTAAAATAGAGTAAAAGAGGGGCTATGTAACTCACATGTATAAAGAACGTAGATTGCACAATCAAATAGATAGTAGCGGTGAGTTGTAGGTCACTAGGTGCGACCTAATGAATAAATGTATAAACATGTATTATTGTTATGTACAAAGATCTAAAGTCTAAGGTTTTAGTGGGTTTATAAGTGTAAGGACTTGTGCTGATGGTTTGTGTCATTCTTTGTCAAAAATGGATTCGTTGGTGGTTATATAAAATAAGTTTAGGGTTTGTAAGAATAATGAATAAATAAATTAAATAATTTATTTATTTAGAATATTGCTTTTAAAGAAATAGTGTGGTATATATATTTATTTAAATATAATATAAATAAATAAATTTATTTTATTTATTTATTTATGAAAATGTCTCAAAATATAAAATAGTTATATATTAGTTTATATGTTTTGAAATAAGTTTTATTCGTTTGAATATGGTTTCTACACTATTATATTTGATTAAATAAAACGAATGGTTTATAAACGTTCGTTTCACAATAATGCGTTTTACAAAATCTTGTCATAAATTTTTTTATAAATTTAGGAATTTAATTAAATAGTATATTTCCTTTTGATATTTAAAAGATGGATTTTTTTTTAAACAATTTGAATTTATTAAAAATTTTTGTTTTAAGTCAAAGATTGCGAATTTCTGATTTAAACTGACTTAATTTATGTGGGGGTTTATAAAAATATTTTTATAGAATTCTTTTGTTTATAAAAACTGTTTAAAAAAAATGATTTTAAATGAAAAGAACTCCACCCGGTTCGAACCCGGGTGGGTTCTGTGTGTGGCTCGTGTTCTACCGCCGGGCCAAGGGACTGATACTGATAACAAACCGGTCCGCATGGTTTTAGCATAAACGAGAAGGGTAGCCGGGTCTGGTCAGTGGGACACGCGCAAAAAGAGGAACCGGGTTTTGGCCTGTGGGTTTCGAACCCACGCCCCTTGGCTCGTGGCGCAGTGACTTACCAGCCGAGCCAAGGGGTTTCGCTGGTTATAGGAGAATTCCAATTTTATTAGTACGCTAGATGGATCAAAGCCCCAAATTGAATCAGTGGTAAAGGAACGAATATGAACCCTAGGCTCAATCTTAGTCCAGTCGATCCTGTTCTCATCGATTGATATGGGGCTTCTGCTAAGTATGTTACTACGAATCGAAAGATGTAAAACTTACTTGCTATGAGTGGGTATCGAATGCTGACGGCTAGATGAACAGAGGCGATGTTCTTGGTGATCGGCCGAGTTCCAGAAGCAATGTGCGGGCGAATTGAAGGTTTAGGAAGTTTGTATGAGGTCGTGCGAGGGTGCGTGGTGGGTTGAATTGGTTTAATTCCATCCCACTCATACGATCCGGTTAGAGTTTGAGGGCGACAGCTGTTGGAGGGAATTTCGGTGTTAATTAGATCAATCGAGGATGAATTGGGTCACGCAACAGGTCTGGGTTCATTCAAGGTTGATCATGGGATGTTCTACGGGTTTTAATTGCATTTAATTTTTTTGATTTGGTAAGAATTGTACGCGGTTTGACCCTGGGAGGTCAAACTGTCTAAGAGTTGAATTTCATCCGCGCATTTAATCGTATTGGGCTGTTAATTGGATCGGGATATGGTCGGATATTGAGTTTGTAAACATGAGTAGCCCGTATCAATCGGATCCAATCGAATTTCAGTCTTGTATTGAGGAGATTTGGGCTGCTTGACTTTTGGAAGTCAAATCTGTTTAGGATTGTGATTTTGGCCATGAGACTTTGACAGATAGAGGTGTTATATGTCTCCATATGTGGGCTAACACTGATTATGCATCAATGGGAACCCATAACCGTTGAATTGACTGATTCTGGGCTAGAATTCTAGGCTGTTTGACTTTTTAAAGTCAAACCTGTCTAATATTGAATTATTGGTCCATATTCACAGGGCTCGGTTTGCGGGTTCGAGTAGTTTTGGTTCAAATGTTTAAGGGTTCAAGACCAATTAATAGTAACCATATATATGTTTGTATGTAAGCATATATACATATATATACCTATATTTATATATATATATATATATAAAATCCTTGACTTTAGTTTAGAACCTTATATATACGTATATATATATATATCTATATATGATTGTATTGTTTGCCTAATTTATACACAATATATATAATGGAGCGAATCAATAGCGAAATTTCAACTCTTTATAATAATATGCAAGAAGGAATTGTAATAATCAAAGAATTGTACTTTGAACTAGAAATGGAATTTGAAATATCGTTTATTGAAATAAATGACTACCGGTAAAATCAGAAATGTTACAGTCTCCCCATGTTGAGGGGATTTCGTCCCGAAATTCAACTAGTTGAGGCTGCTAAATTGGTGAAAAGGTGAGGATACTTGAGCTTCATTTGGTCCTCACGTTCCCAAGTGAACTCAGGACCACGTTTAGAATCCCAACGGACTTTGACTATAGGAATTCGGCTTCGCTTGAGTTGTTTGATCTCACGGTCCATGATCTCTACCGGTTTCTCAACGAAGTGCATCGTTTCATCAACGCGCACATCGTCGAGGGGTATGTGAAGATTCTCGTCAGCAAGGCATTTCTTCAAGTTGGACACATGGAAAGTTGGATGGACATTGTTGAGTTCCGGAGGTAGGTCGAGTTTGTAAGCCACTTTCCCAATTCTTTCAAGGATTTCGAACGGGCCTACATAACGAGGTGCTAGTTTTCCTTTCTTCCCAAAGCGAATCACACCCTTCCAAGGGGATACCTTTAGAAGCACAAGGTCACCCACTTGGAATTCCAAGGGTTTTCGTCTCTTGTCGGCATAGCTCTTTTGTCGACTTCTCGCTACTCGGATATTGTCACAGATTTGAAGGATTTTGTCGGTTGTTTCTTGAATTAACTAGGGACCGGTGATTTGTGCTTCACCAATCTCGTTCCAACAGATAGGAGAACGACATTTGCGACCATAAAGAGCTTCAAATGGGGCCATGTTGATGCTGGTGTGGTAGCTGTTATTATAGGAGAATTCAATAAGTGTCAAATGTGAATCCCAATTTCCACCAAAG
Source organism: Smallanthus sonchifolius (assembly GCA_023525975.1). Lineage (NCBI taxonomy): Eukaryota > Viridiplantae > Streptophyta > Magnoliopsida > Asterales > Asteraceae > Smallanthus > Smallanthus sonchifolius. The sequence goes on along the minus strand of CM042046.1, from coordinate 23,580,396 downwards.
TCTATGACACAGGCTCTCAGCATGTCTTCAAGGGTTTGAATTGTTCGCTCGGTCTGACCATCAGTTTGTGGATGGTAGGCCGTGCTTAAATCCAATCGTGTGCCAAGTGCCTTTTGTAGAGATTGCCAAAACCTGGAAGTGAAACGAGCATCTCTATCGGATATTGTGTTCAAAGGAACACCGTGACGGCTCACAATCTCGTCAATGTAGATTCGGGCCAATTTCTCAACCCGATAGTCTTCACGGATGGGCAAGAAGTGTGCGGATTTAGTGAGACGGTCAATGATTACCCAAATGCTATCATAGCCGCTTGAAGTGCGGGGAAGTTTAGTAATGAAATCCATGGCTAGATTCTCCCATTTCCACACGGGGATTTCCGGTTGTTCAAGTAAACCGGAAGGACGTTGATGTTCGGCTTTGACTTTAGAGCATGTTAGACATTTTGCAACATAGAGTGCAATGTCTTTCTTCATACCAGGCCACCAATATTGTGGTCGAAGATTGTGATACATTTTATCCGCACCGGGATGAACAGAATACCGAGACTTGTGTGCCTCAGTCATGAGGAATGCCCGAAGATCATTGCGATTGGGAACCCAGATACGATCCAAGAAATAAAGTAAGCCATTGTTTTTAGTCTCCAATTGGAATTCAGCACCACAAGACATTTCCTCATACATATTGCCCTCGGTAACCGAGATGTGCTGAGCTGCTAGAATACGGGTTTGGATATCGGAGTGAATCTTGACACTTTGAAGCATGACATGTTCTTTACGGCTCAGTGCATCAGCTACAACGTTTGCCTTGTCGGGATGATAACGAATCTCGCAATCATAATCACTAAGGAGTTCAACCCAACGTCGTTGTCTCATGTTGAGATCTTTTTGGTTGAAGATGTGTTGGAGGCTTTTGTGGTCGGTGAATACCACACATTTTGTGCCATAGAGATAATGTCTCCAAATCTTCAAAGCAAATATGACCGCACCCAACTCCAGATCGTGCGTCGTATAGTTCTTCTCGTGGATCTTAAGTTGTCTCGATGCATAAGCGATTACCTTGCCTCGTTGCATGAGAACACAACCAAGACCTAGGTTAGAGGCATCACAGTAGACGACTAGATCATCATTTCCTTCAGGAAGAGTCAAGATGGGAGCATTGCACAATTTCTGCTTAAGAGTTTGGAAGGCTTCTTCTTGCTTTGACCCCCATACATAAGGTTTACCTTTATGCGTCAAGGCGGTGAGGGGAACAGCAATCTTGGAGAAATTAGAAATGAATCTTCGGTAATAACCCGCTAAACCAAGAAACGAACGAACCTCGGTAGGGGTTTTAGGAGCACTCCAATTCTTAACAGCTTCGATTTTGGCGGGGTCAACATGAATTCCCTTTTTATTAACAACGTGACCCAAAAATTGAACCTCCTTTAGCCAAAATTCACATTTTGAGAACTTGGCGTATAATTGTTCCGTCTTCAGGAGGTCCAAGATCAGTCTAAGGTGTTGCTCATGCTCTTCCTCATTCTTGGAATAGATCAAGATGTCGTCGATGAAAACAATCACAAACTTGTCAAGGTATGGTTTGCATACGCTGTTCATGAGATCCATAAAAACAGCAGGTGCATTGGTTAACCCAAAAGGCATAACCATGAACTCGTAGTGACCATATCTTGTTCGAAAGGCGGTCTTGGGAATATCTTCCTCTCGTACACGTAGTTGGTGATAGCCAGATCAAAGATCAATCTTCGAGAAACAAGTAGAACCTTGGAGCTGATCGAAGAGATCATCAATCCTAGGTAAAGGGTAGCGGTTTTTGATTGTAAGCTTGTTGAGTTCTCGGTAGTCAATACACATGCGGAATGAACCGTCCTTCTTTTTAACAAATAGAACTGGTGCACCCCACGGTGAATGACTTGGGCGTATGAATCCTTTGTCGGCGAGTTCTTGAAGTTGACTTGCAAGTTCTTGCATCTCGGAAGGTGCAAGTCGGTATGGAGTTTTAGCCACTGGGTTTGCTCCGGGTACAAGATCGATGCAAAACTTTACTTGCCGAACAGGTGGAAGACCAGGCAAGTCATCGGGAAAGACTTCGGGAAACTCCCGAATGATGGGAATATCTTGTACACTTTTCTTCTTGTCTTCATTTTGAATCACATGGGCTAGGAAAACCATGCACTTCTTTCGAATGTATTTCTGGGCAGTTATGCATGACATCAGTTTAAGTCCCTTGCAAGGTTTCTCGCCAAAGACTTTCAATATGTCTCCCGATGGAAGAGGTACTCGGATGTATTTTTCAAAGCACATGACTTCGGCATGGTTTTTAGACAACCAATCCATGCCGATGATGACGTCAAAACTTCCTAGTGGCATTGGTATAAGGTTGACTGGGAATGTGTGACCATTGAGTTCTAGGGAGCAGTCAAGAATAATGGAGTCAATAGTGATGGAATTTCCATCCGCTACTTCCACGGTGAAGGTTCTTTCTAGTTTGGATCGTGTTTTTGCAAGTAAGGGTTCAAAGTTAAGTGACACAAAACTCTTATCGGCTCCGGTATGAAATAGTATGGATGCAAATTGCTTATTTACAAGGAACGTACCATTAACCACATGATCGCTGGCTTGAGCTTCATTGGCGTTGATGTTGAAAGCACGCCCACGAGCTCCGGCTTGATTAGCATTCACAAGTTTCGGACATTGGTTCCGGAAGTGAGTCGGGTCGCCACATTCGAAGCAAGCCCGTCCATTTGCGTTGACTGGAATCACTTGATTAGCTCTTGGTTGATTAGCTGGGTTGGCTTGGGTACCAAGTGCCCTAGATCGGCAAATATTGGCCGTATGGCCAAGTTTCCCACAATGGTTGCAAAGGCGACATGGGATAGTTTGGGGGTGATGATAGTTGCAGTTGTTGCAGAGTGGGTAGGTGCCCCCATAAGGTTTCTTGGCTGGGTGTTGAGCCATAGGTGCAACTTGATTAACCGGAGTGGCCGGAGTGACCACCGCATAATTCTTCACCTTTCTCTTTCTAGTGTTTCGGTAAGGTTCGGTTTGGACTTCTTTGACATGAGCAGGAGGGGTTGTGGTGTCTTGGACTTTCTTGGCACCCTTTCGGGTAAGAGTACCCGCTTTAACATGGTTGTCGGTCAAAGTAGCAGCTAGGCGAATCGCATCCTCCAGATTAGCGGGATTTCTCCCCAAAACAGTGTCTTGGATTTGTCTAGGCAATCCACCAATGTACTTCTCAATACACCTAGACAAGGGTGTGACCATGTGCGGTACCAGCATGCTCAGTTCGTGGAAACGGTTGGTGTATGCTAAGCTCTCACCACTATCTTGGGTAAGATCCCAAAATTCTGCTTCCAACTTTTTCATTTCGTTCCGAGGACAGAATTCCTCGGTCATGATCCTCTTTAGCTCATCCCATGGCAGAGCCATTGCTACATCCACTCCCCTGGTTCTCTTCTCCCTATTCCACCAGGTTAGTGCCCGTTTCTGGAAGACACTGGTGGCATGGCGGACACGCAGATTGTCCGGACAGTCACTATTGAGGAAGGTGCCCTCAATACTCTCAAACCATTGAAGGAGTCCCGTGGCTCCTTCGGTGCCATAAAATTTGAGGGGATTGCAGGAGTTGAAGTGTTTGAAGGTACATTGTGGCGGGTTGGCACCACCACCACCTCCACCATTTGCACTACCATTGGTGTGCCCATTATTGTTGTTGTTATTGGCTTGGGTAAGTTGAGTCACAAGCTGGGTGAGCAGAGCAGCAAGATCATTGCTATTGTTGTTGCTATTGTTGTTGTTGACACGACGTGGAGGCATTCTACAGATTTAAATAACACAATGAGAGTTGTAAGAATTCTTGAATTACATAGAAGGGTGATAAAAACATAAGTATTTCATAGTTCGGATTGTACTCAAATAGTGACATAATCACTCAAATACTATGACATATTAAGGTTAATTAGACTCATATAATTACCAAGGAGACGTGCTTTAGCCTATAAGTAAACACTCATCCCGGGAATTCCCAGGAAAGCATACGGATCCCTCGGTTGATTGGGATTTATATGAAATGCTTTCCTAGACAGAAAACCCGGAATACAGGTGTCACCCTTCCAGATTGCACATGTCCTTTAATAATTAACAAAGCCTAAAAGCCTTAATGGAGAGAAAATTTTTATTTTATTTTAATAGACTAAAGTCTAGGAATACGATTCCACAAGCTATGATGATGATGATATGGAGCAGGCAAGAAGGATGTGTGGTTTAGGGTATGGGTATGGATATTGGTTATTTAATTTATTATTTGAGTTTACCTAATAAGTCATGAAGTTTAATAAGTTAAGTATCAAATAAACTAACACATAAAAAAAATATTAAACATGTGACATATAACAAATAGCACGTATCACCTAAAACATGTAGCATGGCATTGTTGGGTGTCCTAAAGTTATAGTCTAGGTCAATGGTGTCTAATAACCTAAATCCCTATAACCAAGGCTCTGATACCAATCTGTCACACCCCAACCGAAGGCGGAATACGTCGGGGCGGGACACGTAGATTGTTCACAGCTCATGGTTTACTAACGTTTGAATAATTATCAATCACATTTCATTTCAATTCAAGTAACACCAACATTCAATCCAATAACTCAACAAAGTAGATTACAAAAGATAAATTGTTCAAATTAATACTAGGCCAAATCCTAAGTGTAGCAAGACTTGAAGCACCTCAAACATTAGTACCTGAAACATGGTTAAAACAAAGTCAACTAGAAAGTTGGTGAGAATACATAGGTTTTCGTGTCATGCAATAGAATATAGTGTTGTGTGCATACAATTCATACAAACATGGCAATTAAGGCATTTATGGAGAGATACCATCGTGTGACCTAAGTATACAATCAAACCTTTGTAACTAGCATGCAAAACAAAAGTGTGTTGGCAGTAACAGTCACCCTACCTGGGTGGGTTTGTCAGACTCAATAGATCTATCACTGTTTACCGTCGGCTAAATAGTTAATGATTGTACAGTAGCATAAAGATGGTCTACACACCTAGTACTCAAGCACAAAGCACAAAATTGTAACACATGGATGTAGGGTGGAATTGTATTGTGTAGCTTGTAAACATATAGATTGAACTCATGTTCCACCCCAAAAGTTTGTAAAATAGAGTAAAAGAGGGGCTATGTAACTCACATGTATAAAGAACGTAGATTGCACAACCAAATAGATAGTAGCGGTGAGTTGTAGGTCACTAGGTGTGACCTAATGAATAAATGTATAAACATGTATTATTGTTATGTACAAAGATCTAAAGTCTAAGGTTTTAGTGGGTTTATAAGTGTAAGGACTTGTGCTGATGGTTTGTGTCATTCTTTGTCAAAAATGGATTCGTTGGTGGTTATATAAAATAAGTTTAGGGTTTGTAAGAATAATGAATAAATAAATTAAATAATTTATTTATTTAGAATATTGCTTTTAAAGAAATAGTGTGGTATATATATTTATTTAAATATAATATAAATAAATAAATTTATTTTATTTATTTATTTATGAAAATGTCTCAAAATATAAAATAGTTATATATTAGTTTATATGTTTTGAAATAAGTTTTATTCGTTTGAATATGGTTTCTACACTATTATATTTGATTAAATAAAACGAATGGTTTATAAACGTTCGTTTCACAATAATGCGTTTTACAAAATCTTGTCATAAATTTTTTTATAAATTTAGGAATTTAATTAAATAGTATATTTCCTTTTGATATTTAAAAGATGGATTTTTTTTTAAACAATTTGAAGTTATTAAAAATTTTTGTTTTACGTCAAAGATTGCGAATTTATGATTTAAACTGACTTAATTTATGTGGGGGTTTATAAAAATATTTTTATAGAATTCTTTTGTTTATAAAAACTGTTTAAAAAAAATGATTTTAAATGAAAAGAACTCCACCCGGTTCGAACCCGGGTGGGTTCTGTGTGTGGCTCGTGTTCTACCGCCGGGCCAAGGGACTGATACTGATAACAAACCGGTCCGCATGGTTTTAGCATAAACGAGAAGGGGAGCCGGGTCTGGTCAGTGGGACACGCGCAAAAAGAGGAACCGGGTTTTGGCCTGTGGGTTTCGAACCCACGCCCCTTGGCTCGTGGCGCAGTGACTTACCAGCCGAGCCAAGGGGTTTCGCTGGTTATAGGAGAATTCCAATTTTATTAGTACGCTAGATGGATCAAAGCCCCAAATTGAATCAGTGGTAAAGGAACGAATATGAACCCTAGGCTCAATCTTAGTCCAGTCGATCCTGTTCTCATCGATTGATATGGGGCTTCTGCTAAGTATGTTACTACGAATCGAAAGATGTAAAACTTACTTGCTATGAGTGGGTATCGAATGCTGACGGCTAGATGAACAGAGGCGATGTTCTTGGTGATCGGCCGAGTTCCAGAAGCAATGTGCGGGCGAATTGAAGGTTTAGGAAGTTTGTATGAGGTCGTGCGAGGGTGCGTGGTGGGTTGAATTGGTTTAATTCCATCCCACTCATACGATCCGGTTAGAGTTTGAGGGCGACAGCTGTTGGAGGGAATTTCGGTGTTAATTAGATCAATCGAGGATGAATTGGGTCACGCAACAGGTCTGGGTTCATTCAAGGTTGATCATGGGATGTTCTACGGGTTTTAATTGCATTTAATTTTTTTGATTTGGTAAGAATTGTATGCGGTTTGACCCTGGGAGGTCAAACTGTCTAAGAGTTGAATTTCATCCGCGCATTTAATCGTATTGGGCTGTTAATTGGATCGGGATATGGTCGGATATTGAGTTTGTAAACATGAGTAGCCCGTATCAATCGGATCCAATCGAATTTCAGTCTTGTATTGAGGAGATTTGGGCTGCTTGACTTTTGGAAGTCAAATCTGTTTAGGATTGTGATTTTGGCCATGAGACTTTGACAGATAGAGGTGTTATATGTCTCCATATGTGGGCTAACACTGATTATGCATCAATGGGAACCCATAACCGTTGAATTGACTGATTCTGGGCTAGAATTCTAGGCTGTTTGACTTTTTAAAGTCAAACCTGTCTAATATTGAATTATTGGTCCATATTCACAGGGCTCGGTTTGCGGGTTCGAGTAGTTTTGGTTCAAATGTTTAAGGGTTCAAGACCAATTAATAGTAACCATATATATGTTTGTATGTAAGCATATATACATATATATACCTATATTTATATATATATATATATATATATATATATATATATAAAATCCTTGACTTTAGTTTAGAACCTTATATATACGTATATATATATATATATATCTATATATGATTGTATTGTTTGCCTAATTTATACACAATATATATAATGGAGCGAATCAATAGCGAAATTTCAACTCTTTATAATAATATGCAAGAAGGAATTGTAATAATCAAAGAATTGTACTTTGAACTAGAAATGGAATTTGAAATATCGTTTATTGAAATAAATGACTACCGGAAAAATCAGAAATGTTACAAAGATATGCTCAACGGTTAATGTCAAGACATGTCTTGGTTCAATCTCTCATTTCATACTAGTGAGTATGGGCAGTGAGACGAACCGAAATAATTGTGCTAACAACATAACGCGAAACTGGTCTCATAAGAAAATACTTGCCAAAATCTTATATCCTATATCTGATAGTGATCTTTTGCATTCTTTTACACACACAATAGCAAACATGGGTTCAAATCACAGTTGTAGTATTGATTAAGTTTCCACACTACTAATGATTCAAAGACGCTTACAGCCTACCGGCAATTCAAATTACTTGCAAATATTCAGATTAACAGATCAAATAATTTAAACAATCAACTAAGCATGACGCAATCATTTCCCATATGTGCAATCTAATACGTTTAGATCATTACTGATGTGCTATCATTTCCTCTTTTCTTCAAATGACTTTGAAATTTTCTTGGTTTTCTATTTTGTTTGGGTTTTTCTGAAATAATTTGAAAGATAAGCAATCTGTACAAAATAAAAAAAATAAAATTTATATTCCATGAAAACATTTTAATCTGAAAAAAGATTTTTCATTCAGGATTGAACATTCCTATCATGTTGATAAGATGTTCAAAACGGGTACGATCAAACGCCTTAGTGAAAAGGTCAGCAAAATTGTCATCCGTGTGAACTTTTACAAGTTCAATTAAGTGCTTTTCAGGACAATCACAGATGAAGTGGTGAAGAATCTTAATGTGTATAGTTTTGGAATGTTTCACTGGGTTATTTGTGATGGACATGGTGGCATTGTTGTCAACGAACAAAGGGGTTCTAGTGTAGTTTAAGCCATAGTCTCTCAATTGCTGCTGGATCCACAATATCTAAGAACAATAGCTTGTGGCAGCAATGTACTCTGCTTCACATGTTGAAACAGAAACCGTTGACTGCTTCTTACACTGCAAGGAGACCAGCCTATCTCCCAAGAATTGACATCCACCTGAGGTTGATTTTCTATCGAGATTACAACCGCCATAATCAGAATCAGTGTAAGCTTTGAATTCAAACGACTGCTGTTTGGAGTACCAAAGACCCAATCGGGGTTTCCCTTTCAGGTATCTGAAGATTCTCTTCAAAGCGATCATATAAGATTCCTTCGGTTGTGACTGAAAGCTCGAGCACAAGCAGACTGCAAACATTATGTCAGGCCTTGAAGCTATGAGACACATAAGAGTTCCGATCATCCCACGGTACAATTTACAATCCACATCCTTTCCATCTTTGTCTGGATGCAAACCGTGATTGACTGGGATTGGTGTGCCATAAGTATTACAATCATTCATTTTATATTTTGATAAAATGTCCTGTACATACTTAGTTTGATGTAGATAAATACCATCCTCCCTTTGACTGACTTGCAGACCCAAGAAAAATGATAGTTCACCTATGTTGCCCATTTCAAACTTGGACTTCATCACCCTTTCGAATTCCCTACACATCTCTTCATTGGTAGACCCAAAGATAATGTCGTCAACATACACTGCACAAGTAGAATATCACCTCCTGCTTTCCATATGAAGATGGTCTAGTCAATTTGTCCACGATCGAAACCATTGGACAATAAATTCATTGATAGAGTCTCATACCATACCCGAGGTGCTTGATGAAGACCATAAAGTGTTTTATCCAGTTTATACACTTTATCAATATTATGCGGATCTTCAAAACCTGGTGGTTGAGTGATATAGACCTCTTCATGAACTTTGCCGTATAGGAAAGCACTTTTCACATCAAGTTGATAGACCTTGAAACCGACAAATGATGCATAAGCCAGAAACAGTCGAATGGCTTCAAGTCTAGCAACTAGGGCATATACTTCAGTGTAATCCAGGCCTTCTTGCTGATAAAAACCCTAAACAACCAACCTTGCTTTATTCTTCACTACAACATGTCGATCGTCCGTCTTGCATTTGAACACCCATCTGGTTCCAATTGGATGCATACCTTTTGGAAGGTCAACCAAATCCCACACATGCAACTTTCAGAACTGAGACAACTCATCTTGCATAGCCTCAATCCAGCAGTTGTCAGCGAGAGCCTCTTTCACATTCTTCGGCTCCAATTGGGATACAAATGCAACATGCAAACATGTTTCCATGATACCACTGTCAAGTATCTCAGCATATAAACTTGTGTTCCTGGAAATGGTCCTATGACGAGTTTGAACACCGGCATTAGGATCACCAATAATGTTGTCCATTGGATGATTCTTATGCACTCTCGTCTCTGGTACATGCGGAACCTGGATGTTTGTGTTAAGATTCGTACTTAACTCCCCCATATCATGTGTACCAGAAGAAGAGGATTTAATGTTGATTGGATCAACTGGAGCTTCATTTCCTACACGAGTGTTAGGATCAGCTGGAGCGTCATTTCCATCAACATGAACAACTTCATCATCATCACTTGCATGTGTTCCAGATGCAACATTGGAATCGGGAGTTACAATCGGTACAATGGCACGGGCTGAGAAATTGGATTCATCACCGCCATTATAGAATTCATACAAGTGGGCGGCATCTTCTCAAGCGTTATGGACATTTCGAGTTCCGCGTAATGTCTTTCGGATTGACGAACGCCCCCGCAATGTTCATGGATTTGATGAATAGGGTGTATCGACCGATGCTGGACCGATCGGTAATTGTGTTCATCGATGATATCCTCATCTACTCCAAGAATGAGGGTGATCACGCATGTCACTTAAAGTAGGTGTTGGAGGCTCTAAAGAAGGAAAAGTTATATGCTAAGTTCTCCAAATGCGCGTTCTAGCTTAGGGAAGTCCAATTCCTAGGTCACGTCATTAACTCGAACGGCATTATGGTTGACCCAGCAAAGATAATGACGGTAAGGGAATGGAATATTCCTAAGACGCCAATTGAAATCCGCAGTTTCTTGGGATTGGCAGGCTACTATCGGAGATTCATCCATGATTTCTTGAAAATAGCTTCGCCGTTGACAAAGTTAACTCAGAAGGAGGTAAAGTACGAATGAGGTTCGACCCAGGATGAGGCGTTTAAGGAATTGAAGGAAAAGCTAACCAAAGTTCCAGTCTTGGCCCTTCCCGAGGGCAATGAAGACTTAGTGGTATACTCTGACGCTTTGGGTCAGGGATTGGGATGCGTGTTGATGCAACGCGGGAGAGTGATCACGTATGCGTCACGGCAGTTGAAGATTCACGAAGCTAATTATCCGACTCACGATTTGTAATTTGTTGTTGTCGTATTCGCATTGAAAATCTGGAGGCAATACCTTTATGGGGTGAAGTTTACTATTTACTACGACCACAAAAGTTTGAAGTACTTCTTCAAACAAAGGGAACTTAATATGAGGCAGAGACGTTGGTTGGAACTATTGTAAGACTATGACTGTGAAATCATATACCATCATGGGAACGCAAACGTGGTGGCTGACGCTCTAAGCCGAAAGGATGTGCCTGCTCCTATTAGAGTGAAAGCTTGCCAGTTGGTGGTAACATCAGATGTGATGAGGGAAATTGAAAGAGCTCAAGATGAAGCACTTAAGGAAGAAAACATAAAGAAGGAAAGAATGGTTGGCCAACAGGACAAGTTGGAATATAACACCCTTGGTGTTAGGACACGTTTTGGGCGGGTATGGATACCTATGGGTGGAGAGCTTAAAACCAAAATCCTGGATGAGGCTCATAAGTCTCGGTACTCTATCTATCCTGGTACCAATAAAGTGTACCAAGATCTGAGGAAGGAATACTGGTGGCCTGGAATGAAACATGAGGTGACAAAGTATGTAAGCAAGTGCTTGACTTGCTCACAAGTAAAGGCCGAACACCAAAAACCATATGGAAAGATTCAAACACTTGATATATCGGAATGAAAGTGGGAACACATTACCATGGACTTCATAACCAAGCTACCTCGCACAGCTAAAGGTCATGACACCATTTGGGTAATTGCGGACCGTTTAACGAAGAGTGCTCATTCCCTAATTATTCGTGAGACGTTCTCGTCAGAAAGGTTAGCGGAAGTATTTATTAACGAAGTAGTAGCACGACATGGGATGCCTTTGACGATCGTATCTGACCGGGAAAAGATTTCACGAGGCTATGGGCACGAGACTCAATGTTAGCACGACATACCACCCACAAACGGATGGTCAGTCCGAAAGGACCATTCAGACATTGGAAGATATGCTTCGTGCCTGTATCATCGATTTTGGCTGCGGTTGGGACAGTCATCTGCCGTTAGCCGAATTCTCCTTCAACAATAGTCATCACACGACGATAGGCATGCCGCCTTACGAAATGTTGTATGGGAGAAGATGCAGGACCCCAGTTTGTTGGGGTGAGATTGGACATAAGGAATTAGGAAGTATTTAAGTCGTAAGAGAAACGTCGAAAAGGTTTGATCAAATCAAAGCACGAATGAAGGCCGCACAAGATCGTCAGAAATCCTATGCGGATAAACGACGAAGGCCTATTAAGTTTGATGTTGGGGACAAAGTAATGTTGAAAGTGTCACCCTGGAAGGGAATCATACGATTCAGAAAGAGAGGAAAGTTAAGTCCGAGGTTTGTCAGACCATTCAGGATAATGGCACGGGTTGGTGAAGTCGCTTATCGGTTAGAGTTGCCTGATGAGTTAAGTGGGATTCATCCTACCTTCCATGTATGACACTTGCGAAAGTGTTTGGCGGATGAATCGGCTCACGTACCACTTACTGACATCGAGGTCGACAACAACCTTAACTACATCGAAGAACCCGTGGCCATCTTAGACGGAAAGGAGAAGCGTTTGCGTAAAAAGATTATTCGATTAGTTAAAGTCCAATGGAAGCACCGAAAGGGATCGGAATCTACTTGGGAAACGAAGACGGAAATGAGGGAGTCGTACCCTCAACTATTTGACTTATGATAGGTTTCGGGACGAAACCTATTGTAAGGGGGTGGACTTGTAACATCCGAAAAATAAAACGACAGTTATAATAACGGGTTAGAATGCGAGAAAGAATGGAATAAATGAACGAGGCATGACGGGCCGGGCCGGATGGGCCGGCGTGCTAGAAGGGGCGAACATAGGGGAGTCTCCCCCTATAAATAGCCTAAGTCACCACCCTTTCTCTCATTTGCAACATCTAGAGAGAGAAACCGTAGAGAAAGAAAGTTGGCGGATCGACCCAAGATTGAAGAAGCGTGTTGCTCCAGAGCTCGTGAGAAGAACCTCCGAATCAGAAGCTCGATACAGGTAACGATTTGGCCTAGATCTGTGTTTTTGTTCGTTTTGGGGATTTTCGGGTTTTGGATGAAAAGTTAACGTTTTTACAGATGAAACTGGAAGAAAAACATAGATTTGAGTTCTTAAACGAAAAGAAAACGTTTTGAATGTAAACAGGTTCGGGATCTTGACGTGATTTGATCCGCATGCGAAAGTTAGGGTTTTTACGGGGAAGCAGGTCCGGCGTACTTATCAAGTACGCAAGAAGCAGGTCCTGCGTACTTATCAAGTACGCAAGAAGAAGGTCATGCGTACTTATCAAGTACGCATGAAGCAAAACCTACGTACTTATCAAGTACGCATGAAAAGAAGTCTGCTCACTTATTAAGTATGCAAGAACAAAGCCCTGCGCACTTGCTAAGTGTGCAGGCATCAGACTGGTTAGTAAAGTTAGTATAGTCACCTAATTCAGAATGGTTAAGCCGTTAGAGTCGGGATTAGGTCTGATGTGTATTTAACTAATAAATTCAGATCGGAAGTGACGTTGTTGGACCTTTGTTTAGGACAACCCAGATTAGCTTATCAGGTGAGTTCTAGAGCCCTCTTTTAAATGTTTTATTAATGTTTTGGGCTGGTGTGCATACTTACGAAATGATGTTTAATGAAATGATGTTTTATGAAATGATGTTTACGAAAGGAAAGTTGAAATGCGTTTATGAAATGTTTTGCCAAAGAGGTTTATTAATGGTTTACGAACGGTTTAATGATGAAATGTTTTATAATAAACGTACGAATGCTTTAACTGAAATGATGTAAAGGCGGTAACGATTATTTTTATAAAAGTCACAAAATGAACGAATCTGCCACGAGTTCCTAGGGGAACTAAGGTATGTATGCATGAATGGGCCTTTCCCTTATGGGGGCCTTTGTGGCTGGCTAACAGTTGTACAACTGGGTGGATAAAGGGGTGACGACGGTCACCATGGGATTACCAGGATCCTTATTGAAGGTACTAATCCCTGCGAGGGAACAATGCTTAAGGTGAAGGTACGTGCTGTCCTTTGGGACGCCGTGCTTAAGGTGAAGGTGCGTGTATCCTTGTGATACCGTTCCTAAGGTTCTGGTGTTGAACGGCTTTGGGGTATCAGGCCCTAGGTTTCTCCGCCTACAGGTAATGTACGGTGTCGAAGGGCCTAGTGGTGGCATGCCTCACGGTTTCTCCGCCAGTATGCGATGAATGGAATTGATGGTTTCAAAATGGCGCAGATTCGGTTCATGTTGATTTATGTTATGATGATATGATTACGAGGTTTTGATGATGTTAAGTTATTGGATGTTTTTACGTACGGTTTTATTAAATGAATGAATGTTATGTTTTTGGCAAATGTAAAAGTTAAAGTTTTATGTAATGCTAGAACTCACCAGCGTAGCTGACCTTTAGTATGTACATTCAGGTTAAGGACAGGCACGGAGGGACGGTGATGCTTGGCAAGCGATGAAGAGTTACCCGGTTGATATGATGACTGGCATCCCGTTACGTTATGTAATGAATGTTTTAGACAATGTTTATGCTTTCGCATCTTGACATGGTTACTGTTATGTTTAAATGAAAGTTTTTCCTCTGCGTTATTTGATATTCAAGTCTAAGAACTGTTTGTAAGTGAGTAAATCCAGCGAGTGAGGCCTGTGGGTTTGGGGCCTTACATAATGCCAAATCAAGTTGACTGTTTAGGATGGAATTAAACAATGAGAATCATCCCCACACGCTCTGAAATCCTCCCTTACACTCTCTAAACTCCCAAACTCACCACAAAACCTCTCTGGATCCCGATTAAGGCCCCAAGAACTCGAACTCCCGGCTTCAGTTGACCTCCCTATTTCGCAACCATTTCAGGTGAGTAGACCATCTTCCTACTCGTTTACAGCCACTGATTGAAAACCCTAATGTCTAGTTTACGAACCTGTTCTTAATCGATATCAATTTTGGGATTAGGGTTTCGTTCGGTGGGTTTGGGGAAGAAGGAAAAGCACCGAGTCTTAATTTATGTATTTTGGTTCTTGTATTTAAAACCAGTTGGAACAATCAGCTAGTGGTTAAACACCTTGCACAACAAAGACCAGGTCACGGGTTCTAGACCCTACACCTGCGTTTTTTCCCCTTTTCCCTTGTCCTTTTGATGTTTCAACCCTTTTCACACATTAATACTTTTGATTTTACTCTATTTTATTTTATTAATAATCTGAATTTGCTTGGTTTCAAACAAATATATCATAAACATTTTTTCTAAAATCTCAAGATGTTATGTACAATGTTCATTTGATTAAAAATAAAATGTATACGTATATATGTTTAGTTATGATTATTAAACGCATTTATAGTTTACGAAGCATAATTATTTTGGTTACATTACTACTATACATTTAAATTAAAAAAAACATGTCTAATGTTAAGTGTAGTTTCAAAAACCATATGTTATTATATATAACTTTTAATGACGTGTTTTGTAACATCATGAATTTTACTTATCAAAAGAGTTACATATATATATATATATTTATTTATTTATAATTTACATTATGAATATTATATTATCGTAGTTGTTGTATCTAATAAGTTTCCACTTAATAATTATTGTCAACATAGAAAATCTCTTTTATAAATAAACTTATAAAACACTATTTCGCGTAATATTGATTTATATATTATCAATTTATTTAACTTGATATCATCAAAATTCGTATCTTTAAATTCTTTCGTTCGTTCGTTCCAAATCCAAAAGGCCCAAACTTTTCGTTCTTATTCCTTTTAACCTTTTCACCTTTTCGATATTAAATAGGTGCAACTTATTGATCCATTATATTTCGTTCAATACATAGGTTAATCTTGTGATTATCTAGAACCCTTTTGCAACAACAACATATTTGTGTGACTATCAAGTTACGCATTTCAAGGTGTGTTTACATAGCCCCTTTTACACTATTTACATTTTTGGGGTGGAACATGAGTACAATTATACAATGTTTACAAACTAAACAATACAATTCCACCCTACATTTATGTGTGTAATTTGAGTCTTATGCTTGAGTACTAGGTGTGCAAACTACAATTTGTGTGCAATTTACATGTGCAATCATTAACTACACAAGCTGACGGTTAACAATGATAGATCTCTTGAGTCTGACAAACCCACCCAGTTAGGGTGATTGTTACCGACAACACAATTTGGTTATTTGCATGCTAGTTACAAAGGTTTGATTGTACAACTTGGTTTCACAATAGTAACTTTCTATAATTGCCTTATCAACCATGACATGTATGGATTGTATACACACAACACAATGATACTATTTAGAGTCAAAAACCTATGTATGCTCACCAACTTTTTAGTTGACCTTGTTTTAATCATGTTTCAGGTATGAATGTTTGAGTTGAACAAGCTTGCTACACTTAAGTTGTGGACCTAGTTATTTAAATAAAAGAACTTGTTATGTATTTCAATTTCATGTATTTGTTGGATTTTGTTTGGTTTGAACTTTGAAATGAAATGTGATGTTTTAATATACTACAACATAGTAAACCATTTGCTCATGAACAGTCTACATGTCCCGCCCCGACGTATTCCGTCGTCGGTTGGGGTGTGACAGATTGGTATCAGAGCCTTGGTTATAGGGAATTAGGTTATTAGACACTTTTGACCTAGACTACAACCTTAGGACACCCATCAAATGACATGCTCTATGATTTTTGTCATATTACTAAATGCTACATGATTACTACTTTGTGTGAATATTTATACGTGTTATTCTAAGTAATACATCGCAAGATACAATACCTAATAATCTATGTGTCACACTATTTGATAACACTTGTGCTTATAAACATTGCTATCTACATGCTACATATTTGATTCATTAAGTGCTACCCTAAGTTTCACCACACACTTATACACACCTAATTCTTCATGCTCCTTTAATCTCACACACATGATACCATCATCTTTTGTGAACCAAATTTAAACTATTGGGCCTAATGCCCATTAATAATAAACTAGGAAGCCCACTTATCCTCCAAGAAGAAGAAGCCTGCTGGAATAAATAAACCTCACTTTCAGGCCTCAAAGCCCAGTCCACAATGATTCTCATCATGACCATGAGCCCAACAATAGTGTTATTAGTACATGATGGCTGGAAGAGTGTGTAGACCCATGAGATTCCGGCTAAGGAAAGACATGGTGCTTAAATGTGTCCTTGTGACCCACCCCTCTTTCCTGGGAATTCTCCTCATGGATGCACTACTTATAGGTCAAGTGTTACTTCTAAAATACTATTGAGAAGACTCGGTGTTATGACTAGTCAAACTCTAAATCTATGAGAACTCCTATATTTAACACTGAGTATTTTATTACCGTTTACAACCTTTTTATTTTTCTCTGCTAGACATTGACTCCTACTCTCCTTCCTCCCCTGTATACCATCCCGGAGCAGAGTCTGGTCATGAAGCAGACATCGGATCACCAGTGTATCGGTCACCAACACCCCCAGCTGCTAGGCCAAGGTTTTACATAAGAGCAGATTGGATTAGGAACACTAGCCCGAGACTTCGAGCATCTGGATCACCCCCATCAAGAAACCCGTACCAGGCACCTCACCTACACCACCAGTTATCATTCCCTTTGAGAGACCCCTACTTAGCACCCGACCCATATCATCCTAACCCCGCGAGGCATACCATGGCACCCCCTAGTGCTATGGGAGTCCCAATTGGTTCCATGCACCAATATGCGAGGACCTCAGAGTTGGTGAGACAAGGGATCGAGCACTGGATAAGACACGACATGCTAGATCAGCGAATAGATAGCCTATTGAATCAAGTGTGGTGCCAGGAGTAGAATATTTTAAGCCTGGAAGAAGACAAAGAAATACTTGAGAAACGCACAAAAGCAGCTAGAGCTGAGGCCAGGTTTGCTATCCGAGTGACCATAGCAATGTTCGTCTTGGTGCTCATCTGCTTCCTCGTTGAAAGCTATCTGAGATGCTAGCTGGATTGTTCTGCTTTGTCTTTAAATTCTCGTTTGAAACCGCTACCTTATGTTTGAATTAAACTTTTGACATTTTATCATTCAATATTAAGTTTTGTTTTGCAACTTTAATGCCATTACTCATCAATTTAATATTACCATCGTATTTTCATCAAGATTACCCAAACATCATTTTCTCATTCATTGCAAATTAATACACGTACCTAGGAATTTTCTTCGTAAACAAACCATCTCATTATCTGATTTAAACAACGTCAGTATTTTATTTATCAAACATTTAGTTTATAAATAGTATCCGAAATAAAAATTTTCTATAAACTTTTTCACCTTGCGAGGAAACTTAATACAACTTATTTTATAAAAAAAATTATTTTTAACTAATAATTAATTATAACTTTTCTCGTTAAATTGACTAATATAAAACCTTGGTTTAATTATTAAATAATATAGCCATTAATTTCTCTTAAAAATATTCTCCTTTTAATAATTGAAAATTTAATAAAAAGGTTTTCCTATAAATTGTTCATTTATTTAGATTATTTAACTCATTAGTTTCACTACCTTATTTATCTACAAACCAAAAACAAATTACCATTACTCATTTACAAACAAAAATCAGTATTCGTAAACACACTACTCAGAATATTTTCGGAACCTCCTCGATATCTTGGACCTTCAGTAATGTATGAGTGTACTTTCCACTTCAAGAGACGACCCATTTCACGTACGTTAACCATCCCTACAAACCTCAAAGAGATTTAAAAAGCTAAAACCTAACTACTCACATTATACATGAATGCCAAACAACAAACTTGTCCGCAACACTCGATCACATACAAGACTCGTTAGTATACGTCACACACGAAATTCAATAACTTACGTATGCACAATTACAAAATACACAACACGATCAAATAATACATGAATATTAGTTGTTTGCAATATACATAATGTTACACTGATCACATAATACATGAAACTTGTTTATTTGCAATACACATTTTACTGGATTGATCACATAATACATGAAACTTAGTTGTTTGCAATATACATAATGTTACACTGATCACATAATACATGAAACTTGCTTATTTGCAATACACATTCTACTGGATTGATCACATAATACATGAAACTTAGTTGTTTGCAATATACATGATACTAAATTGATCACATGATACATAAAGATTGCTTGTTTAGTACATAATACTAGATTGACCACATCAAACATGAAACTTATTTGGTTACAAAGTACATGATAATAATTCGTTTACATTACACATGAAAGCTTATTGGTTTACAAAATACATGATACTAAGTTGTTAACATCATACATGAAATTCATTTCTTACCATATACATGATGCTAAAGTGTTTACGTTACACATGAAACCTATTTGATTACAAACTACATGACATTAGAACATACATGAAACTTGGGTGTTACATTATACACGAAACTAAACTGCTTACAATTGTTGCAATTGATTGATCACATTATATACAAGGCATGGTCATACACTTTGTTCACCAAAGTTGAAAACCATAACACATTGAAGCTACTTGGGGTTTGACGTATTCTTGTTCAAACATGAGGAAGCTGTAACACTTTAAAACAACTCGGTGTTTGACGAATTCATGTTCAAACACGAGTAAACTATGGAACTTTAAATTATATTATCTTATTACTCTTTAGTTGCTAACTGACCTGACTATTTAGGGACATAGTTACTTATTAGCAACTCATATGTGAAAACAATAGACATGAACTAAGTGAATTTGTGCCCCCCTCTTGCCCCGCACACAACGAAAGGATCTATACGGACCATGCGATGATTCGAGTAATTACGGGTGCACACGTAATTATAAAAATCAGCGCAAGGAAAACATAGCGAATTCTATCGTGTGTTAAGACCTAAAACCTATCGTGATATAAAGCAACAAAACTAATGTGATATGACAAGGGCATGGTGGTTACGTCGATGATACTTCCTATATATAAGTTCTATATCATATTATCAGAGGTAGTGTTGTTCGTGTCACGTGAAGTTTTGACCTAGACCAATGTTTGTGAAATCTCTTATCCACTGACAAATATTAGACTACATCTTAAACAAACCCTGATCATCAAATTCCATCCCCAGTAATGCATTTCATCCTTAGAATCCAAATATTATTCTACAGTTTTCTCTTTAAACTCATTTCAAAACTAAACTCATTATCATTATTTATACCTGACCTTGAGAAACACACCTAAACCTTATTATCAATTTTCAGTTAAGTACTCTCATCTCTTCCGGATTCAATAGCCGCCATCAGTTGAATTTCGGGACGAAATTCCCTCAACTAGGGGATACTGTAACATCCAAGATTTTTAGGCATTATTTTTATACAATAACAATTCTATTCAAACCCGTACTTACCACATTAGTTTGGCGAATATTAAATCTCAAAATTTTCCAACTTTACAATAACATGTTATTCACTATTATATATATGTAACTTATAAATGCTTATATACAAATATATATATATATATATATATATACATTTTTTCGTTTCAATAAATCATTTATACAAACCTTGTAATCTTATAAAAAAATAATAATCTTATAAAAAAATAATAGAAACCCTTCCTTTTAAAAAATCTTTATTACTAAACTAATAAAATTTAAACTTTTATAAATATTATAGAAAAAACCATTTTTATAAATAATTGAGTTAAGATTTTAAAACAATAAACTTGGCTTAGAAACCCCTCTCATGAAATTGGACCCTTTGGACACCTTGAACTCTCAAAGAAATTGAACCCTCTAGTTTTGAACCCCAAATTCGTACCTTTGACCACACCAAAGTCAACAAGAACAATTATCCCTCCATCCGAATCAAAATCAGCCCCAATCCGGAATCGTTGGACTTGCTATTTATGCCTAAGCGTGCCACGACCGATTTCCAACTCAATTCATCAAACAATTACACGGTTATTGCGGCTAGACGTGATGAAAGCGCGTTTGAATCTCTAGAGTCAAACCAATCAAAAATTCGAATTCAATTCATGGAATTAAACATGCATAGAGGTCAGAAATCATTCACAGACGTTGCTGGCATGTTTCCAAACTTAAATCATTGCCTATTTCATCGCAAATTGAACGAATTGATTTGGAAATCAATCCCGTAACTGTTCGGACAATGCTAAATCAAGTTGACTGTTTAGGATGGAATTAAACAATGTGAATCATCCCTACACGCTCGCAAATCCTCCCTTACACTCTCTTAACTCGCAAACTCACCACAAAACCTCTCTGGATCCCGATTAAGATCCCAAGAACTCGAACTCCCGGCTTCAGTTGACCTCCCTCATTTCGCAACCATTTCAGGTGAGTACACCATCTTCCTACTCGATTAGAGCCACTGATTGAAAGCCCTAATGTCTGGTTTCCTGTTCTTAATTGATATCAATTTTGGGATTAGGGTTTCGTTCGGTGGGTTTAGGGAAGAAGGAAAAGCACCGAGTCTTAATTTATGTATTTTGGTTCTTGTATTTAAAACCAATTTGAACAATCGGCTTGTGGTTAAACACCTTGCACAACAAAGACCAGGTCACGGGTTCTAGACCCTACACCTGCGTTTTTTTTCTTTTCCCTTGTCCTTTTGATGTTTCAACCTGTCACACCCTGAAATTCCACAGCGGGTTACCCGCGGGTTGTGACTGTCAAGGATCATCAGTCCCGGTCATTTCGAACGACCTCTAACTGGTTTTCGAAAAGACATTCCGTTTGAACATCATACAAAATTAAATAGTAATACAGAGTTTGAAAATGCGGAATGTAAAGTGCGGAAGCAAAAGTAATGTTGCAAAATACAGAAGCATGACAAATTAGGTTCCCATAAACCTAAGCTTCTAAATGAAAACATGTTGTGGGACTCTTGGAGTGCAATCCTAGTCCGTGCATGAATGCTTAGCGACCTGAGATAAACATGCTTAAAGTGTCAACACAGGGTTGGTGAGTTCACAGGTTTAAGTAACAGAAACAGAAATGAAAACAGTGTAACAGCACGCATGTATACTATTGATTCGATTGTTGATCAGACAATAACATTAACTATATAAGCAACACCGAAATCGAAGCTCAACGAAGGAATGCAGAAACTAGCATTTTGCCTCTTACGTGCCCAGCACGCAATGGATTAGGTCAATTATGCACCCGTTTGACTCCCAGTCAGAGTTAGCGCGACTAACCCGGGTGGGGGTTGTTAAACCCAATAGTACTATTCATGAATCACCTCGCTTTGTGTAATAATTAACGGTTCGAATATGAGAGGACTTTATGTGCGGGAAATGCACCCACTTATATAAATTAAAGCGAAGTCAAAGTAATTGTCATACGACTAAGTAAGAAAATGGTTTAGCATGTATCTCCCCCAAATGGAAAAGTAAGTAAAATGGGGCCGTGAAAACTCACCTGGAAATGCGGTGAATGAGAAATGGAAGCAACGAGAGGAATCGAGTAACTCCGGGTAACCGACCTAACCGAGCCCTAAGAATTAATAAGGCTATAAGGTCTATGAAAGTAAACATGGTTTATGTAACCACATTCATCCAAACGACTCAACGTTGAAAGGTTACATTGACGTTTTGAAAAGGTTTGACCAAAGTTGACCGAGGTTTGACCGAGGTTTGACCAACTTTGACCAAGGTTTGACCAACTTTGACCAAGTTTGACTAATGTTGACTAATGTTGACCAATGTTGACTAGTGTTGACCAATGTTGACCAATGTTGACCAAGTTTGACCAATGTTGACTAATGTTGACCAATGTTGACTCATATTGAAGTCATGTATAAACAACACACAAGTAACATATAAGTTGTAAACATGTAACACATAAGCATCATACAAGTTATACATGTGTAGCACTCAAGTAGCATATAAGTTGTACATGTGTGACACATAAAGAACATATAAGTTGTACCTAAGTAATGTATAAGTAACCCCTTGTGACATAACATACAAGCTTCAACTAGTTGTATAAGAAACTAACATGTGATAAGTGACATAGCATTTGCACATCTTTATGGCACATTTCATACACATAATTCATGTCATCATATTAATAACCTATTAGTATCATTTCAACACTTTCAAACAAGTAGCATAATATGTCATTGCAAAATTCCATAACTCTTAACATAATAAAGTTTCCATTTTTGACAATTAGGGTTTTAGTGCACTTGAGGTGCCATAGCTAAACCAAACAAGTTATACATGAATTTATACTATTAACATATTAATAACATGATTCTATGCATTTACTTTCTATTTCAAGCAATTATGAAGTTTTCTCAACAAATAAAGTTTCCTTATTTAGCAAGGTTCACCAAAACATGTCATAACACAACTTCAAATTACATATTCTTGCATAAGTCATCTATTCATATGATAATGAAGCTATATAATCCATTTTAAACATTTATAACCTACACATGCCAAATATGAACAATTAAAGTTTCCTTTTTAGGAAAGTGGTCCAAACGACCCTATTGCACATGTGTAACCTCAAATAACTCTTTTTACTACTTTAATATATATTATAGAACAATAATATCAAGTTTTTACCCATGAAAAACTCATAACACAAAATATGCAAAATTAAAGTTTCCTTAAATAGTAAGTTGTCCATAACCGAGTGTAAAACAACATTTCAACCAAAAAAATTTATATTTCCTATCTATTCCACTATTATGTGTACCATTTAAACTAACAAACATATCACACATCAAGTTTTGCAAAAATGCATCCAACAAAGTTTCTATAAATAGAAACAAGCAAATAACCATCTAAACAAGTATTTCAAACCATAAAATGTGCATATATGTGTTAACAACCTTATTCTATGAAAACTTTTAGTTAGAAACATGCATTATAACACTTGAATCAACAAAAATCGTTTGGATAGAGGTGTTTCCCATTTTGGCCAAAAATAATAAGAAAAAGTATGAATGGGATGCTTACAAAACCAAGGTATGGTGTAGATATGGTCTTGCACTAGCTTGAATCCTCCTTGTATCACCTTGAAACACCTTGAATGGAGCTTGAAATGGATGAACAAATTTGAGAGGGGTGGTGGCTAGGAGGTGATGGTGGCGGCTGAAAATGAGAGGAGAGGGAGGGAAGAGTGTTTTTAGGTTTAGGGTAGAAATGAGGGATGTGGGAGTGATTAAGGAGTTTAATTAAAATGGGTTGGGCTTTCTTAACTCTTTTAAGGCTTCTTAACTAATATGGGCTTCTAATAGGGATTACCCATTTTAATTTGCTGAATTATTTAGTCCAAATAATAAATCCATCATTTTTATAAAATCTAAAGTAGTGTTGTTGGCACATATCGCGTATCCGCTTAAAAAGCGTTAATTTAAAAGTTGCTCTAAAAATTCCGGAAAAATTCACATAAGCATAAAATATTAAATCACAGTATCACATATAATTTTTACACACCAATTATATGTCTAAGTATTATTTCTAAAATTCACAAATGTTCGTGTGACAGGACGCGTGTGTGACCCAGTAATCCGCCCGATTACCGATGCATGAAATGAAATGAAACGAATGGACTTATTAAATGAAATATGTACTTAATTACTCTATAATTAAGTATGATGCAAATGAAATCATGTGAATTCAAGTAATAGTCGGGTATGGATATTAACCTGAATTTGCCGGGTGTCACATACTCCCCCTGTTAAAAGGAATTTCGTCCCGAAATTCAGTTCGCGTCACTGATAGACGGTGTAGTTTTGAACAAGTGAGGGTATTTACGCTTGAATTGATCCTCGCGCTCCCAAGTGAACTCTGGTCCACGTCTAGAATTCCAACGAACCTTAACTATGGGAATGCGACTTTGTTTTAACTGTTTGACCTCGCGGTCAATGATCTCGACTGGTTCTTCGACGAAGTGAAGCTGATCGTCTATTTGAATTTCCTCCAATGGTATGACTAGTGTCTCGTCTGACAAGAACTTCTTCAAATTTGACACGTGAAACACGTCATAAACGCCACTGTGGGTTTCTGGTAGGTTGAGTTTGTAAGCAACAGGACCAATCCTTTTCAGAATCTCGAAAGGTCCAATGTAACGAGGATTAAGCTTTCCGCGCTTGCCGAAACGTATCACTCCTTTCCATGGCGAGACTTTCAGTAGTACCTTGTCTCCCACTTGAAATTCTAATGGTTTGCGTCTCACGTCAGCGTAACTCTTTTGACGATCACGCGCGGCCTTGATGCGTTCGCGTATCTGTACAATCTTCTCTGTAGTTTCATGAATAACTTCTGGACCTGTGAGTTGGCTATCTCCCACTTCTGTCCAGCAAATCGGCGATCTACACTTTCGTCCGTAAAGTGCTTCGAATGGTGCGGCCTTAATGCTAGTGTGGTAGCTGTTGTTGTATGAAAATTCGACCAACGGTAGATGGGCATCCCATCCGTTCCCGAAGTCAACCACACAAGCTCTGAGCATGTCCTCCAGGGTCTGGATGGTCCTTTCACTTTGACCGTCCTTCTGGGGGTGGTATGCAGTACTCATATCTAGCCGAGTACCCAAGGCTTTCTGTAAGGATTGCCAGAATCGGGATGTGAATCGACTATCCCTATCTGAAATGATGGAGATTGGCACTCCATGTCTTGTGACTACTTCCTTTAAGTAAGTTCTGGTTAGTTTCTCCATCTTGTCCGTTTCTTTAATGGGAAGGAAGTGCGCAGATTTGGTTAGTCTGTCGACAATTACCCAGATTGTGTCACAGCCATTAGAGGCCCTGGGCAATTTCGTGATGAAGTCCATTGAAATCTGTTCCCACTTCCACTGTGGGATCTCTGGTTGTTGGAGTAACCCTGATGGTTTCTGATACTCTACCTTGACCTTAGCACAGGTCAAGCATTTACTGACGTAGGTAGCAATTTCGGCTTTCATGTTAGGCCACCAATAATGTTCCTTGAGGTCATGGTACATCTTGTCAGCACCGGGGTGGATCGAGTACCTGGACTTGTGTGCCTCGTCCATCACCAGATCCCTTAGATCCCCAAAGCTTGGTACCCAAATCCGATCCATGAAATAACGGATGTCATCGGATTTGACCTCAAATTGCTTGTCCATACCACGTAAGGACTCATGGCATAGGTTTACCTCCTTGATTGCTTCGAGTTGGGCGTCGCGGATTTGCATGGGTAAGTTCGTGTGGATGGTCAACTGTAACGCCCGCACTCATCGCGGTTTGGGTTGATCCTTCCTGCTCAAGGCATCAGCCACGACGTTTGCCTTTCCAGGATGGTAACGGATAGCGCAGTCGTAGTCGTTTAGCAATTCGACCCATCGACTTTGCCTCATGTTAAGTTCCTTCTGATCGAAGATGTGTTGAAGGCTTTTGTGATCGGTGAAAATTGTGCACTTCGTGCCATACAAGTAGTGCCTCCAGATCTTGAGTGCAAATACTACCGCTCCCAGCTCCAAATCGTGGGTAGTGTAGTTTTTCTCGTGCACTTTCAGTTGTCGAGAAGCATAGGCTATGACCTTCTCCCTTTGCATTAACACGCACCCGAGCCCTTGATGTGACGCATCGCAGTACACCACGAAATCGTCTGTTCCTTCTGGTAACGATAGGATCGGCGCGCTGCAAAGTTTCTGTTTGAGTAATTGAAAAGCGGTTTCTGCCTTATCATTCCATTCGTATTTCTTATCCTTGTGTGTCAGTGTGGTGAGAGGTTAGGCTATCTTAGAGAAATTTTCGATGAATCGTCGATAGTAGCCCGCAAGGCCTAAGAACTGTCGTACCTCAGTCGGAGTCTTAGGTGCTTCCCAATTCTTAATCGCCTCGATTTTGGATGGGTCAACATGTATGCCTTTCTCGTTGACCACGTGTCCAAGGAACTGTACTTCGCGAATCCAGAAGTCGCATTTCGAGAACTTGGCGTACAATTTCTCGGCTTTCAGCAACTTCATAATTAACTTCAAATGCTCGGCATGTTCCTCTTTGTTCTGTGAGTATATCAGGATATCATCTATGAACACAATCACAAACTTGTCCAAGTAGGGCTTGCACACTCGGTTCATCAGGTCCATGAATACCGCCGGTGCATTGGTTAACCCAAATGGCATGACCATGAACTCGTAGTGACCGTAACGAGTTTGGAAGGCGGTCTTTGGAATATCGTCTTCCTGAATCCTTAGCTGGTGGTATCCCGACCGTAGATCGATCTTTGAGTAATAGCTCGACCCTTGCAATTGATCGAACAGGTCATCGATCCTTGGTAGTGGATATCGGTTCTTGATCGTTACCTTGTTCAGTTCTCTGTAATCGATACACATACGGAATGATCCGTCCTTGTTCTTAACGAACAAGAATGGTGCTCCCCAAGGCGAGAAGCTTGGCCTGATGAAGCCTTTGTCTAACAGTTCCTGTAATTGGTTAGACAATTCATGCATTTCCGATGGCGCCAGTCGGTAAGGTGACCTTGCTATCGGAGCAGCTCCGGGTGTGAGATCAATCCGGAACTCGACTTGTCGCTGCGGTGGAAGTCCGGGCAAGTCGTCGGGAAATACTTCCGGATAGTCTCGGACGATCGGTATGTCTTTAATCTTATTTTCTTCTTCTTTCTTTTTCGTCACGTGTGCTAGGATCGCGTGATAACCCTTCCGCAAGTACTTTCGGGCTTTCATGCAGGTAATGATTCTTAACGTAGCACCACTCTGTTCTCCTTGAATGGTCAGTGTTTCTCCGTCCGACAGTGGAATGCGGACTATCTTCTCGTGACAGACGATTTCGGCTCGGTTCTTGGACAACCAGTCCATACCGACTACTATGTCGAAGCTTCCCAACGTCACTGGCAATAGGTCTATAGTGAAAGGATGATCGGCTAGTGTTAAGACACAACCTGGGATTACTTGTTCTGTCTCTATTAGCTTACCATCTGCTAGCTCTACCGTGTATAAGTAATCTAAGGCGATGGGAGTAATCCCAAGTAAATACAAAACTCTTATCGGCACCCGTGTCAAATAAGATAGAAGCATAACAGTTGTTTACGAGAAACGTACCAGTAACAATGTTGGGATCCTGCCTAGCCTCGCCGGCTCCAATGACAAATGCTCTGCCCCGAGTGTTTGTATTTCCAGGTTTCCGGTTCTTTGGGCAGTCCTTGCGGAAATGTCCGGGATCACCGCACCCGAAACATCCGCGGTTTCCCCCGCCAGCCGGGGCTTGTTCAACTGATCGGCAGCTCTGGGCAGTGTGTCCAAAACGTTTACACTTCTGGCACCGAGAATCTTCACAAGTACCATTGTGGTGAAACTGGCACTTGTTGCACTTAGGTAGGGTTCCAGTGTATGTCCCTCTTGGCCTTTTATCCAGTTGGTTAGCCACAAACACCCGGGCCGGTTCCTGCTTCTTCTGGTTACTCGGCACATAGGATTTGGCAGGAGCATTTTCCCATTTTCTCTTGTTGTCAAAGGTTTTAACAAAACTTTCTTTCTTGTTGAACAGTCCCTGACGGACTGCCTGATCCGTAAGATTATGAGCCAGCCTCACTGTGTTGTGGATAATTGTGGGTTCTGCAGAAGTAACCATGATTTGTATTTGAGGTGCCAAACCCCAAATGTACCGCTCAATTAGTTTGTACTCCGGTGTAACCATGTGCGGTAGTAGTCTTGCTAAATCGTGGAATCTTGCGGTATATCCCGCGATGTCAGCACCCTCCATCCTTAGGTTCCAAAACTCCTGTTCCAACTTTTGGAGTTCGTTACGAGGACAGTACTCCTCTTTCAACATTTCCTTGAATTCCTCCCAAGGAATGGCGTTCGCATTATCCAGGCCCAGAGTCTGGATATAAGAGTTCCACCATGAGAGGGCTTGGCCCTCGAGAGTCCCAGCTCCGTACATGACTCTGTTCTCCATTGTGCATTGGCTCATACTGAAGACCGATTCGATCTTTTCTATCCATCGTAGCAGTCCCACTGCTCCTTCCGTCCCGGTAAATGTATGCGGCTTGCAATCCATAAAGGATTTGTAGGTGCAAGCCTTTGTTCCATGCCCAATTCCTGTGTGTCAATGATAGAGCGTAATTAGGTTAAATTTTCCCGAGGTAGGGCTATGTTAC
Organism: Smallanthus sonchifolius; assembly: GCA_023525975.1. Lineage (NCBI taxonomy): Eukaryota > Viridiplantae > Streptophyta > Magnoliopsida > Asterales > Asteraceae > Smallanthus > Smallanthus sonchifolius. The sequence continues at coordinate 23,551,499 of CM042046.1, read as the reverse complement.
TTGCAGTATATACTATTTCCGGTTTGTACTATACCTCTGCTCTCGCCGTGGCCTCCCGAGCCTTTTCCTCCGCGGCCTCGATCCGGTCTCGTACTATCAGTAGTGCCTGGTCTGTCAGTGCCAACTCATCCTGGAGGGATGATATGTCAGCGTCATGTAACCTGCTGCGCGTCGCAAGTATCGGTAGTACCTCCCGGGTAGGCCGGAGCCAATAGGGTGGTGGATAGGATGGTCCAGTTGACTCTCCCGTAGATGAAGTGTCCGATGGTGCAATCCGGGCCCTTTTGGCTGATGGTCCAGGAATGTCAGGGGAGTGGGCTGGTCGCTTTCCTCTGCGAATGTTCTTCTTTCGAGCTGTGAGTTTGGTCTTCGCTCCCACCGGTGCAAGTAATGGTGATGGCGGTGTCGGGTCCGCCAGACGAGGTGGTGAAGGTAGTATGGAGCCGTCGTCGGACGATGAGTCCCCGTGTAGTACGGAGTATGGCACCGTCTCGCCTGAGTCGCTCCCCTCGCCGGCGTCTCCGTCACCTCCGGGGGCTGGTGCGTCTTCTTCCTCCTCCTCTAGATCCTCCTCAGTATCCTCCTCCGGGTCCTCCTCAGGATCCTCTTCAGAATCCAACTCTACAAAATCCACTGAGTCATGTGTCTGCTCCTCATCCGTGGATGAGTGGGGTGAGTGGCTCCACTGATGATGATGGGGTAGCCGGTGTGTACTCCTCAGAGTCCGAGATCACAATGGGGTCCGATGAGGTCGACATCCTGTTATCCAGTAATCCATTGTATTCATGTATGAAAATGCATGTATGATGTGATGTGAACTATGTGAGCCTACAGTTATAGTCTAAGTATACTAAATGCAACTTAGTTCTCTATAACCAGGGCTCTGATACCAATCTGTCACACCCTGAAATTCCACAGCGGGTTACCCGCGGGTTGTGACTGTCAAGGATCATCAGTCCCGGTCATTTCGAACGACCTCTAACTGGTTTTCGAAAAGACATTCCGTTTGAACATCATACAAAATTAAATAGTAATACAGAGTTTGAAAATGCGGAATGTAAAGTGCGGAAGCAAAAGTAATGTTGCAAAATACAGAAGCATGACAAATTAGGTTCCCATAAACCTAAGCTTCTAAATGAAAACATGCTGTGGGACTCTTGGAGTGCAATCCTAGTCCGTGCATGAATGCTTAGCGACCTGAGATAAACATGCTTAAAGTGTCAACACAGGGTTGGTGAGTTCACAGGTTTAAGTAACAGAAACAGAAATGAAAACAGTGTAACAGCACGCATGTATACTATTGATTCGATTGTTGATCAGACAATAAACATTAACTATATAAGCAACACCGAAACCGAAGCTCAACGAAGGAATGCAGAAACTAGCATTTTGCCTCTTACGTGCCCAGCACGCAATGGATTAGGTCAATTATGCACCCGTTTGACTCCCAGTCAGAGTTAGCGCGACTAACCCGGGTGGGGGTTGTTAAACCCAATAGTACTATTCATGAATCACCTCGCTTTGTGTAATAATTAACGGTTCGAATATGAGAGGACTTTATGTGCGGGAAATGCACCCACTTATATAAATTAAAGGGAAGTCAAAGTAATTGTCATACGACTAAGTAAGAAAATGGTTTAGCATGTATCTCCCCCAAATGGAAAAGTAAGTAAAATGGGGCCGTGAAAACTCACCTGGAAATGCGGTGAATGAGAAATGGAAGCAACGAGAGGAATCGAGTAACTCCGGGTAACCGACCTAACCGAGCCCTAAGAATTAATAAGGCTATAAGGTCTATGAAAGTAAACATGGTTTATGTAACCACATTCATCCAAATGACTCAACGTTGAAAGGTTACATTGACGTTTTGAAAAGGTTTGACCAAAGTTGACCGAGGTTTGACCGAGGTTTGACCAACTTTGACCAAGGTTTGACCAACTTTGACCAAGTTTGACTAATGTTGACTAATGTTGACCAATGTTGACTAGTGTTGACCAATGTTGACCAAGTTTGACCAATGTTGACTAATGTTGACCAATGTTGACTCATATTGAAGTCATGTATAAACAACACACAAGTAACATATAAGTTGTAAACATGTAACACATAAGCATCATACAAGTTATACATGTGTAGCACTCAAGTAGCATATAAGTTGTACATGTGTGACACATAAAGAACATATAAGTTGTACCTAAGTAATGTATAACTAACCCCTTGTGACATAACATACAAGCTTCAACTAGTTGTATAAGAAACTAACATGTGATAAGTGACATAGCATTTGCACATCTTTATGGCACATTTCATACACATAATTCATGTCATCATATTAATAACCTATTAGTATCATTTCAACACTTTCAAACAAGTAGCATAATATGTCATTGCAAAATTCCATAACTCTTAACATAATAAAGTTTCCATTTTTGACAATTAGGGTTTTAGTGCACTTGAGGTGCCATAGCTAAACCAAACAAGTTATACATGAATTTATACTATTAACATATTAATAACATGATTCTATGCATTTACTTTCTATTTCAAGCAATTATGAAGTTTTCTCAACAAATAAAGTTTCCTTATTTAGCAAGGTTCACCAAAACATGTCATAACACAACTTCAAATTACATATTCTTGCATAAGTCATCTATTCATATGATAATGAAGCTATATAATCCATTTTAAACATTTATAACCTACACATGCCAAATATGAACAATTAAAATTCCTTTTTAGGAAAGTGGTCCAAACGACCCTATTGCACATGTGTAACCTCAAATAACTCTTTTTACTACTTTAATATATATTATAGAACAATAATATCAAGTTTTTACCCATGAAAAACTCATAACACAAAATATGCAAAATTAAAGTTTCCTTAAATAGTAAGTTGTCCATAACCGAGTGTAAAACAACATTTCAACCAAAAAAATTTATATTTCCTATCTATTCCACTATTATGTGTACCATTTAAACTAACAAACATATCACACATCAAGTTTTGCAATGCATCCAACAAAGTTTCTATAAATAGAAACAAGCAAATAACCATCTAAACAAGTATTTCAAACCATAAAATGTGCATATATGTGTTAACAACCTTATTTTATGAAAACTTTTAGTTAGAAACATGCATTATAACACTTGAATCAACAAAAAACGTTTGGATAGAGGTGTTTCCCATTTTGGCCGAAAATAATAAGAAAAAGTATGAATGGGATGCTTACAAAACCAAGATATGGTGTAGATATGGTCTTGCACTAGCTTGAATCCTCCTTGTATCACCTTGAAACACCTTGAATGGAGCTTGAAATGGATGAAAAAATTTAAGAGGGGTGGTGGCTAGGAGGTGATGGTGGCGGCCGAAAATGAGAGGAGAGGGAGGGAAGAGTGTTTTTAGGTTTAGGGTAGAAATGAGGGATGTGAGAGTGATTAAGGAGTTTAATTAAAATGGGTTGGGCTTTCTTAACTCTTTTAAGGCTTCTTTACTAATATGGGCTTCTAATATGGATTACCCATTTTAATTTGCTGAATTATTTAGTCCAAATAATAAATCCATCATTTTTATAAAATCTAAAGTAGTGTTGTTGGCACATATCGCGTATCCGCTTAAAAAGCGTTAATTTAAAAGTTGCTCTAAAAATTCCGGAAAAATTCACATAAGCATAAAATATTAAATCACAGTATCACATATAATTTTTACACACCAATTATATGTCTAAGTATTATTTCTAAAATTCACAAATGTTCGTGTGACAGGACGCGTGTGTGACCCAGTAATCCGCCCGATTACCGATGCATGAAATGAAATGAAACGAATGGACTTATTAAACGAAATATGTACTTAATTACTCTATAATTAAGTATGATGCAAATGAAATCATGTGAATTCAAGTAATAGTCGGGTATGGATATTAACCTGAATTTGCCGGGTGTCACACAACCCTTTTCACACATTAATAATTTTGATTTTACTCTATTTTATTTTATTAATAATCTGAATTTGCTCGGTTTCAAACAAATATATCATAAACATTTTTTCTAAAATCTCAAGATGTTATGTACAATGTTCATTTGATTAAAAATAAAATGTATACGTATATATGTTTAGTTATGATTATTAAACGCATTGATAGTTTACGAAGCATCATTATTTTGGTTACATTACTACTATACATTTAAATTAAAAAAAAACATGTCTAATGTTAAGTGTAGTTTCAAAAACCCTATGTTATTATGTATAACTTTTAAAGGCGTGTTTTGTAACATCATGAATTTTACTTATCAATGAGTTACATATATATATATTTATAATTTATGTTACGAATATTATATTATCGTAGTTGTTGTATCTAATAAGTTTTCAATTAATAATTATTGTCGACACATAAAATCTCTTTTATAAATAAACTTATAAAACACTATTTCACGTAACATTGATTTATATATTATCAATTTATTTAACAATATCATCAAAATTCGTATATTTAAATTCTTTCATTCGTTCATTCCAAATCCAAAAGGCCCAAACTTTCCGTTCTCATTCCTTTTAACCTTTTCAATATTAAATAGGTGCAACTTATTGATCCATTATATTTCATTCAATACGTAGGTTAATCTTGTGGTTATCTAGAACCCTTTTGCAACAACACCATATTTGTGTGACTATCAAGCTACTCATTTCAAGTTGAGTTTACATAGCCCCTTTTACACTATTTAAATTTTTGGGGTGGAACATAAGTACAATTATACAATGTTTACAAACTACACAATACAATTCCACCCTACATTCATGTGTGCAATTTGAGTCTTATGCTTGCGTACTAGGTGTGCAAACTACAATTTGTGTGCAATTTACATGTGCAATCATTAACTACACAAGCCGACGGTTAACAATGATAGATCTATTGAGTCTGACAAACCCACCCAGTTAGGGTGATTGTTACCGACAACACAATTTGTTTATTTACATGCTAGTTACAAAGGTTTGATTGTACAACTTGGTTTCACAATAGTAACTTTCTATAATTGTCTTATTAACCATGACATGTATGGATTGTATACACACAACACAATGATACTATATAGTCAAAAACCTATGTATGCTCACCAACTTTTTAGTGGATCTTGTTTTAATCATGTTTCAGGTACAAATGTTTGAGTTGAACAAGCTTGCTACACTTAAGTTGTGGACCTAGTTATTTAAATAAAAGAACTTGTTATGTGTTTAAATTTCATGTATTTGTTGGATTTTTTTTGGTTTGAACTTTGAAATGAAATGTGATGTTTTAATATACTGCAACATAGTAAACCATGTGCTCATGAACAATCTACATGTCCCGGCCCAACGTATTTCGCCGTCGGTTGGGGTGTGACAATGCAGATGGCTCAACTTTTGGAGTACCAATGGTTGTTTGGTGACCATAACACGGAATCTGTGCTTGACCTGACTTAGATTTATCAGCTTGAGCATAATATTTGTTAATGTTTTTATGGTAATTTCTACTCAAGTGATTTGCAAAAGTTTCTTTCTTGGTTTGCTTAATGGTTTTGAAACCTCCATAAAGCATTGACCTCAGTTTATCATTTGACTCAACAGTGTCATGTTCAGTTAAAATACAATTATCACGATCAGTGACAATGTTTTTCACAATATTGTGTTCACCAAGCAACTACTCTGTGACAACACCCTTAAGATTAGTGTTCTCAGAGCCTTCATCCAAGAAGAACTCCTCATTGGATGTTGAGCTAACCTTACATGAGGACTCATCCTTGGTCGAGGAATCATCCTTGATTGATGAACCATCCTTACTTGAGGATTCATCAAGACATGACAAATCAATGTCAACCAACCCGTTGACAAACTTCCCGCTTACTGGTGGAGGAATGTCATTAGTACCTAAACCCAATCCATTCACTTGCCTCACTACAGATTCATAGTATTCCACCACAAAATGAGATTTTTTCAACTTCTCAATCTTGCCACTTAACTGTAGGATCTCATTTTGCAGTTTAGCAATTTCAACGTTCTTTTTCTCTAGCCCCTTGTATGTAACGTCCAAATGAAACTGTTGTTCACTGATTTTAATTGAAAAATCATGCCTTTCTTTCTTAAGAGTTTCAATTGAATCTTTATAACATTTTTCATTTTCTTTGTAGCTTAAAGCTGCAATACGAAGGGGTTCAACTTTGTCTTGAAGTCAAACACTTTCTTCCTTCAAGCCTAAACATTTAGAACATGAAATAACAGAAAAAGAATTGGAATCTACCTCAGTTGACGTGCTGGATGCCTCTCCGATAGCTATGTGGGCAAATGCAGATGTGGATTCTATTTGGTCAGCTACAGAAGCTTCCCTTCCTTCTACTTCCATCAGCTCAACAATCTCAGCCATGAGACCCATTTGAGTTTGAGTAAGAATGGCATCTTCTAAATGAACACCCCAATCAAAGTTGTCGTCCTGCTGAACCACTAGAGCACTGGACGTTCCACCTTGACTCTGATTGTAGTTGTTCTGATTGTTGAACCCTTGATTGTTTCCTTGGCTGCTTCCCTGGCTTGGTCTGGTGAAGCCCGAAGCTGGTACTTTGTCCTTTTGACATTCCCTTGCGAAATGTCCAAAGTTATTACATTTGTAGCACTTGGCCTTGGATTTATCAAACCCCACTTTGGCATTTGAATGACCACCAATAAATTTCCTGCCCATTCCGTTCTGGAAACGCTTAGCCCTTCTCAAGATCATGGCCATATTCCACTGAATATCCATGTCATCTGGATCCACCTGATTGAAGTCTTCCTAAATGGTCTCAGGACCCGTTAGCTTCCCACGAATGAAGTTCTCGTAGGCAAGCATACATGACGAGAACAATGCCACATGATCTTAAGCAATCTTGGCAATAGCAGTCTGGTTAGCTGAAGAGGTAGTTTTTCTTGAGGAGGATTGGTTGTGATAGTGTTGACTGGATACATGACGAGAACGATGACATTTGAGTTTTCCTCTTCCTGAGGACTCCCAAGGAATAAGGAAATTCCAGTACCAGATGATTTTGCAGTAGAATTTACCCCAAAGTACATAGAAGCATCTTGAATTTGTGGTCGTCCGGAACTTTCTTTCTTTCTTAGGTTCATATCGTGTGCCTGAAACTTGCCTATCGCTTCCTCAACAGTCATCTCACAGAATTTTGGGCTTTCTCTCAAAAGAGTAGTATACATATCAAACTTAGGTGGTAAGGCATCTAGAAATTTTTCAACCAACTCATCATCAGGATACTTGAGTTCATAAGACATTAACTCAGTCTGCAAATGATAGAATCTTGAGATAAGTTCATCTGTAGATTTATTCTCCATGTACCTGAAGCACTCATACTGCTTCCTCAATAGTTCTATTTTGCTCTTCTTGACATCACTGTTTCCCTCAAACCTCTTCTACAGGGCCTTCCATAGATCTTTAGAGTTATCATACCCCCTGAAGCTATAAAAAAGATCTCTAGACAATGCTAGAGTAATAGACCCATGAGCCTTCTTTTCACGGTCATACACTTTCTTTTCTTCTTCGTCTAGCTTGGAGATAGGCTTAGGAACAGTCTATTCAAGAAATACATATGTTGGATGTTTATATCCCTCAAGGATAGGTATCCACAAGGAGGAATCAGTGTATGAGATGTACTCCTCAAAGCGTGCTTTACAATTAGAATAATCATTTACATTAAGAAGCTTTGGTGGTTTCTAAGGAGTCCCAATCTCGTTGTCATAGTTAAACAGGCTACCTAGGTTCTGAAGATTTGCTATAGTGAAACACTTAGTCAAAAATCAGAAAAATCATCATAACTTGCTTACTTAGAAACTAGCCTTGCACACTTAGAAACTAGCATTGCGCACTTAAAGATTTGGTCTTGCGCACTTAAGATTTGGTCTTGCGTACTTAGCAAGAATGGTCTTAGCAAGATTTACTCCTGCGTACTTAGCAAGTATACAGTAGTGAAGGTTAAGTACGCAGGAGTGAAGGTTAAGTACGCAGGAAGAAAAATAAGTACGCAACAAGAATGGTCTTGCGTACTGCAAGACTGTCCTTTTTGCCAAAAATGGTAAGTACGCAGTTCACTTTATCCACCTGCTCCACCAACTTTTTTCGGTCACCGGAAAATGCCCTAATCTTCAAAAATTGAAGTTTTGAACAGATTGATCAACCAAAAAGGTTAGAAACTTGTTTCTAACAAACCCTTGATGATCAAAACACTCAAACAAACAACAAAAAGGTCAACTTTTGAGAGATTTTGCCTCTAAAACAACGCTCTTAGAGTTGCCTCTGTTTTATCACAAAATACCCCAAAATCGGTCACTTTTTGTGTTCAACCGGCTGTCACTAGTGTCGAGAATGCTCCTAACACGTTCACAACACTTGAAATCAAGAGCCAACGCTATGATACCACTTGTAGGTCCCCCGCGTGTCTCAGATTGTTACGTGCGAGTGTGTGACTAGTCAAACCGGGTGCGGAATGCCTGTGACTAGTTGGAGTATCAGACAACACAAAGTAAACTGAAAACAAACAAAGAGATACTTCAAAGTTCGTCTATTGATAATCACAACCGGTTACAGATGATAATGAGTGCGTACATAACTTCTGTCACTACCAGCTATATATACTAGACCTGATGCCTACGTACTTAACAAGTGCACGGGACTTTGTTCCTGCGTACTTAACAAGTACTAGACAATTATTCTTGCGTACTTGTTAAGTACGTAGGTTATAACACCTGCGCACTTACTCAGTGCGCACAACACTTAGACAAAGTCAACTAAGTCCAGACAACACAAAATAAACCGACAACAAACAAAGAGATACTTCAAAGTTCGTCTATTGATAATCACAGCCGGTTACAGATGATAATGAGTGCGTACATAACTTCTGTCACTACTAGCTATATTATAGGTCCACATGACTCCACTACAGATCGATCTCGTGACGTGACGTATAGAAGACACGGAGTGTGGAGTCCAACCGTATCAATGAATGTGTACACAAGATGACATCAGAAACGATAACAATGAATAAGTAAATAATCTTCTCGTCATATTCAATCAAACATAGAGTTTACAAAAACAGAGTGTTCAAAAACCTAGCCTTAAAACTGAAACTGCAAACTTCTATTTATAGACAAAGTATCTGCTATAGGCGAACTTAATAAGTTCGCCTCTAATGAGACTAGGCGAACTTGCTAAGTTCCCCTCTAACAGAACTTATACAAACTTAGACAAAACATTAACAAAACATAAAAACAATAAGATCTAAACTATTACAAGTTTTTTTCATAACAGACTCCCCCTTGACAATAGCTTGATCTTCTGTCTTCAGTCTCTATGATGAGCTCTTCTAATTTTCTGGTAGTCTGCTGCCTGCATGCACTCCATATCTATGACATATCTCCAACACCCGTTTATACTGCAATCCTTGTTCTCTCCATTCATCAGTAAACATTATCTCATTTTTCCTTAGAGTTCTTTGATCTTTCTTAGAAAAATTAATAATATTCATTGCATCATAAAATCTCACAATGATCTTATTATCTTTATCTTCCATCCGGCTTCACTAGTATTTAGATCCACATACCACCATTTCATATTTCCTAGAAAATCTTGTGGTATTTTCTTCATTGGAATCTTTTTTCAAAGCTCTTACCGGCTTGAATTTATATTTCCAAGTAACTACACCAATATTTTGATCAACAATCTTTACTCTCTTTCCCTTATGTGGTTTCAGCTTCTCATACTTTCCCGATCCACTTTCTTTACTAATCTGTTTAGCTATAACATCAGCTAGCCCAAACTTTGATCTTTTTATCAATGGTTTAGTAGCAAGACCATTCATTTCACACCTCGGCAAGGTATTAAAATACTTGATCCTTGGCTTTAAGTACTGAACACCATCAGATCTCTTGAGAGCAAACAATTTAATTTCTTTGTCATAGAACCAACTAATGATTCTTCCAACACAACGCTCTTTATTTACATATCTTTCTTTTTGAGCTGGTTGTATAGGAGACTTAGGTAACACTTTCTTCCAGCTGTTAACAACTTCCTTCCACTGTTCTCTAGTCATACCTGTATTTCTGTACATCACAGGTTCTTCAATAGTCTTAGGAGACACAGAATGAGTAGTATCAGCATCAGTATCCATTTTGGATTGAGCAGTATCATTAGGCTTTGTAACGTCTTCAACAGGGTCCATAGAATCTGTCAATACTTCATTTGAAAATTCAGGAATAACACCATCCTGGATGAAGTTATAAGGTACATTCAGACCATCACAACCTTCATAAGTAACATCAACTTTACTCTTCTCTATTTCAATCTCCACAATTTCTCCTTCTTCAACTTCATTATCAATCATATCATCTTCAACATCATTAAACAATTCATCAATATCATCCAAACACTCTAACTTCTCAGCGTCATCTTCTTCAATATCAGAATCAGTTTGGAAGAATTCTAGTAGCAGAATCTCTTCATTAACACCAGAATCTTTCTTGGTTCCTTTAATATTCCCTGATGTAGATGACCCCCCCTGAACTCTTGAAATTGGATTCACGTCAGCGTATTGACGATCACCCTCAATATTGCCACTAGGATCATTGTCATCATCATCCTTTCTTTGTATAGACTCAGCATGACAAGTATCATGGATCCTTAACTCCCCCGGGCGTCAAGATGCTCAACAAGTTTGGAAACCATTAACTTCATTTCAACAATCTGTTGTTCTTGAGTCTGAAGGACCAACTGCCTCTGAGCATCAGTATTCACTAGAACATCAACCTAATTTTGCGATTCAATCACCTGTGATTCAAGATAAGTAATCCTTTTAGAATCAGATGTCTGTGAAGTACCAGCAGCAGATGATTAAGTAGCTTTAGGAGTAGGAGTAATCATGGGAGAAGGACGTTTTGATGAAGGATGTGTAACAAGTAAGGATTCCACAAAAGTAGCATCCTCTACACCTTGAGACGAGTGAGCATCAGCAATTGAAGCAGACATTAGCTTCTGTGCTTTAGGAACTGTAATAAACTCTCTATCAGAGTCAGAACTCTCATCAATTAATGTTCGTTTTCCAAGTACTGAACCAGAAGGAGGATCCCGAACAGACTTATGCCTCGGCTTTCTGGCTTTAGATTTAACACGTTTCCCTGCATTTGCCAATGGCAAATTAGCCAGCCTCTCATAGTGATCTGAGCTAAAATCTCTAGAAGAATCTGAGTCAGTAGCTTCAGAATCAGGAAGGATTGTATCACTAGAACTTGTATGCACCACATTCCCGTCATCTTCATGAATGGGTGAGTTCATAGATTCATCATTAAAATCATCCATATTAAGACCGAAATCTTGTTCATCTTCATTTGTAACAGTTTCAACTTGAACTGGTTCATTAACAGGAATATTAACTGGAATTTGAACCTGTTCTTGCTGAATAGGAACTTGTACGTGTGCTTGTGCTTAAGGTTGCTGTTGTTTTTGTGTTTGATTTTTGTTGTTGTTTGTTTATGTGTTTGTGTATATATCATGTGTAACATTTCTGATTTTCATCATGTAATCGTTTGATTTCAATAAACAAACACATTTCAGTTTCGATTCGTGTACAAACAAACTACGATGCAGTTACATATACAAACTATTCTATTACAATAACAAATTAAACAAAAACACCATTATCTCACAAGCCCCGAGGACCAAAACTGACAAAACTCAAAAACTACAAAACTAGGCAAGCACGGTCGCGCCTAGGACTAGGCACGGTCGCGCCTGCAGACCTAAGCACGGTCGCGCCTAAAGTAGGCACGGTCGCGCTTATGAACCCACTTGACTCTGCAGAAGTCAAATCATACCATACCCGCTGAATTCGCGAAATTTAAAATGGAGAAAAGCCGGTCTTCGCGCGTCAGACCATACTCCACTGAATTCCGTCTGAAACACGCATCAAATGTCGTCCAATTTGCACAATTTTTTTAATCCCATTCACACCACAACTGAGTCTCTCGAATTCGTGGATATAAAGCAACTTGCATGATTTCTACGCCTTCATATAAGCCCACTCAGTCTCCCAAAACTCTCGTTCGACGCTCAAACAGTCTCTGGAGTCCAATCGATCGCCAAGAAGCTCGACTCTTTGACCCGTAGCCGACTGCATTAAATTGCCCATTGTTAACGAGTAAGTAACACTTCCTTAGCTTCGTATCTACCCCTAGGATGAAAGCCCTATACTAAATCGTAGTTATATCACACAATCAATTCGATTTTGAACCAAAGAGCCGAAAACTAAACTTTTACTCAAACTACCACTTAAACACGATATAAATACAATCAAACTATGTAGATACATTCGCAAGCACCTAATCTATGAAAGCCCTAAGAATACAGAAGCATTTATTATAAGAATCGATCGAATTGTGTCTGAAAAAGACCCGACACGGTTGCGCTCATCACTGAGCGCGGTCGTGCCTGACCAAGCACAATCGTGCCACAGGTGTGGCCCGGTCGTGCTTACCGAGCAAACAAGTCTTGATCAAAAACAAACACTAGACGCGGTCGTGCCAGATACGAGCACGGTCGTGCTCTATGTCCAGAACCTATGAAGTACCTTCTGACTCGACCACGGGCGCGTTTCAGACCACCACGGTCACGCCCGGCAACGAGCGCGGTCATGCCCTACTTGAGCACGGTCGTGCTCTGTCACACCCTGAAATTGCACAGCGGGTTACCCGCGGGTTGTGACTGTCAAGGATCATCAGTCCCGGTCATTTCGAACGACCTCTAACTGGTTTTCGAAAAGACATTCCGTTTGAACATCATACAAAATTAAATAGTAATACAGAGTTTGAAAATGCGGAATGTAAAGTGCGGAAGCAAAAGTAATGTTGCAAAATACAGAAGCATGACAAATTAGGTTCCCATAAACCTAAGCTTCTAAATGAAAACATGCTGTGGGACTCTTGGAGTGCAATCCTAGTCCGTGTATGAATGCTTAGCGACCTGAGATAAACATGCTTAAAGTGTCAACACAGGGTTGGTGAGTTCACAGGTTTAAGTAACAGAAACAGAAATGAAAACAGTGTAACAGTACGCATGTATACTATTGATTCGATTGTTGATCAGACAATAAACATTAACTATATAAGCAACACCGAAACCGAAGCTCAACGAAGGAATGCATAAACTAGCATTTTGCCTCTTACGTGCCCTGCACGCAATGGATTAGGTCAATTATGCACCCGTTTGACTCCCAGTCAGAGTTAGCGCGACTAACCCGGGTGGGGGTTGTTAAACCCAATAGTACTATTCATGAATCACCTCGCTTTGTGTAATAATTAACGGTTCGAATATGAGAGGACTTTATGTGCGGGAAATGCACCCACTTATATAAATTAAAGCGAAATCAAAGTAATTGTCATACGACCAAGTAAGAAAATGGTTTAGCATGTATCTCCCCCAAATGGAAAAGTAAGTAAAATGGGGCCGTGAAAACTCACTTGGAAATGCGGTGAATGAGAAATGGGAGTAACGAGAGGAATCGAGTAACTCCGGGTAACCGACCTAACCGAGCCCTAAGAATTAATAAGGCTATAAGGTCTATGAAAGTAAACATGGTTTATGTAACCACATTCATCCAAACGACTCAACGTTGAAAGGTTACATTGACGTTTTGAAAAGGTTTGACCAAAGTTGACCGAGGTTTGACCGAGGTTTGACCAACTTTGACCAAGGTTTGACCAACTTTGACCAAGTTTGACTAATGTTGACTAATGTAGACCAATGTTGACTAGTGTTGACCAATGTTGACCAATGTTGACTAGTGTTGACCAATGTTGACCAATATTGACCAAGTTTGACCAATGTTGACTAATGTTGACCAATGTTGACTCATATTGAAGTCATGTATAAACAACACACAAGTAACATATAAGTTGTAAACATGTAACACATAAGCATCATACAAGTTATACATGTGTAGCACTCAAGTAGCATATAAGTTGTACATGTGTGACACATAAAGAACATATAAGTTGTACCTAAGTAATGTATAAGTAACCCCTTGTGAGATAACATACAAGCTTCAACTAGTTGTATAAGAAACTAACATGTGATAAGTGACATAGCATTTGCACATCTTTATGGCACATTTCATACACATAATTCATGTCATCATATTAATAACCTATTAGTATCATTTCAACACTTTCAAACCAGTAGCATAATATGTCATTTCAAAATTCCATAACTCCTAACATAACAAGGTTTCCATTTTTGACAATTAGGGTTTTAGTGCACTTGAGGTGCCATAGCCCAAACAAACAAGTTATACATGAAATTATAATAGTAACATATTAGTAACATGATTCTATGCATTTACTTTCTATTTCAAGCAATTATGAAGTTTTCTCAACAAATAAAGTTTCCTTATTTAGCAAGGTTCACCAAAACATGTCATAACACAACTTCAAATTACATATTCTTGCATAAGTCATCTTTTCATATGATAATGAAGCTATATAATCCATTTTAAACATTTATAACCTACACATACAAATTATGAACAATTAAAGTTTCCTTTTTAGGAAAGTGGTCCAAACGACCCTATTGCACATGTGTAACCTCAAATAACTCTTTTTACTACTTTAACATATATTATAGAACCATAATATCAAGTTTTTATCCAATAGAAACTCATAACACAAAATATGCAAAATTAAAGTTTCCTTAAATAGTAAGTCACCATAACCTAGTGAAAAACGACATTTCAACCAAAAAAAATTTATATTTCCTATCTATTCCACTATTATGTGAACCATTTAAACTAACAAACATATCACACATCAAGTTTTGCAAAAATGCATCCAACAAAGTTTCTATAAATAGAAACGAGCAAATAACCATCTAAACAAGTATTTCAAACCATAAAATGTGCATATATGTGTCAACAACCATATTTTATGAAAACTTTTAGTTAGAAACATGCATTATAACACTTGAATCAACAAAAATCGTTTGGATAGAGGTGTTTCCCATTTTGGCCGAAAATAATAAGAAAAAGTATGAATGGGATGCTTATAAAACCAAGGTATGGTGTAGATATAGTCTTGCACTAGCTTGAATCCTCCTTGTATCACCTTGAAACACCTTGAATGGAGCTTGAAATGGATGAACAATTTTGAGAGGGGTGGTGGCTAGGAGGTGGTGGTGGCGGCCGAAAATGAGAGGAGAGGGGAGAGATTAGGTTTAGGGTTTAGGTGGAAATGAGGGATTAGTGAGTGTAAAGGAGTTTTAGTAAAAAGTGTTGGGCTTTTTGAGTCTTTAAGGTTTTTTAACTAATATGGGCTTCTAATATGGATTACCCATTTTAATTTGCTGAATTATTTAGTCCAAATAATAAATTCATCATTTTTATAAAATCTAAAGTAGTGTTGTTGGCACATATCGCGTATCCGCTTAAAAAGCGTTAATTTAAAAGTTGCTCTAAAAATTCCGGAAAAATTCACATAAGCATGAAATATTAAATCACAGTATTACATATAATTTTTACACACCAAATATATGTCTAAATATTATTTCTAATATTCGTTAACGTTCGTGTGACAGGACGCGTGTGTGACCCGGTAATCCGTTCGATTACCGATGCATGAAATGAAATGAAACGAATGGACTTCCTATATGAAATATGTACTTAATTACTCTATAATTAAGTATGATGCAAGTGAAATCACGTGAATTCAAGTAATAGTCGGGTATGGATATTAACCTGAATTTGCCGGGTATCACATACTCACCCTGTTAAATGGAATTTCATCCCAAAATTCAGTTCGCGTCACTGGTAGACGGTGTAGTTTTGAACAAGTGAGGGTATTTACGCTTGAATTGATCCTCGCGCTCCCAAGTGAACTCTGGTCCACGTCTAGAATTCCAACAAACCTTAACTATGGGAATGCGGCTTTGTTTTAACTGTTTGACCTCGCGGTCCATGATCTCGACTGGTTCTTCGACGAAGTGAAGCTGATCGTCTATTTGAATTTCCTCCAATGGTATGACTAGTGTCTCGTCTGACAAGCACTTCTTCAGATTTGACACGTGAAACACGTCATGAACGCCACTGAGGGTTTCTGGTAGGTTGAGTTTGTAAGCAACAGGGCCAATCCTTTTCAGAATCTCAAAAGGTCCAATGTAACGAGGATTAAGCTTTCCACGCTTGCCGAAACGTATCACTCCTTTCCATGGCGAGACTTTCAGTAGTACCTTGTCTCCCACTTGAAATTCTAATGGTTTGCGTCTCACGTCAGCGTAACTCTTTTGACGATCACGCGCGGCCATGATACGTTCGCGTATCTGTACAATCTTCTCTGTAGTTTCATGAATAACTTCTGGACCTGTGAGTTGGCTATCTCCCACTTCTGTCCAGCAAATCGGCGATCTACACTTTCGTCCGTAAAGTGCTTCGAATGGTGCGGCCTTAATGCTAGTGTGGTAGCTGTTGTTGTATGAAAATTCGACCAACGGTAGATGGGCATCCCATCCGTTCCCGAAGTCAACCACACAAGCTCTGAGCATGTCCTCCAGGGTCTGGATGGTCCTTTCACTTTGACCGTCCTTCTGGGGGTGGTATGCAGTACTCATATCTAGCCGAGTACCCAAGGCTTTCTGTAAGGATTGCCAGAATCGGGATGTGAATCGACTATCCCTATCTGAAATGATGGAGATTGGCACTCCATGTCTTGTGACTACTTCCTTTAAGTAAGTTCTGGTTAGTTTCTCCATCTTGTCCGTTTCTTTAATGGGAAGGAAGTGCGCAGATTTGGTTAGTCTGTCGACAATTACCCAGATTGTGTCACAGCCATTAGAGGCCCTGGGCAATTTCGTGATGAAGTCCATTGAAATCTGTTCCCACTTCCACTGTGGGATCTCTGGTTGTTGGAGTAACCCTGATGGTTTCTGATACTCTACCTTGACCTTAGCACAGGTCAAGCATTTACTGACGTAGGTAGCAATTTCGGCTTTCATGTTAGGCCACCAATAATGTTCCTTGAGGTCATGGTACATCTTGTCAGCACCGGGGTGGATCGAGTACCTGGACTTGTGTGCCTCGTCCATCACCAGATCCCTTAGATCCCCAAAGCTTGGTACCCAAATCCGATCCATGAAATAACGGATGTCATCGGATTTGACCTCAAATTGCTTGTCCATACCACGTAAGGACTCATGGCATAGGTTTACCTCCTTGATTGCTTCGAGTTGGGCGTCGCGGATTTGCATGGGTAAGTTCGTGTGGATGGTCAACTGTAACGCCCGCACTCATCGCGGTTTGGGTTGATCCTTCCTACTCAAGGCATCAGCCACGACGTTTGCCTTTCCAGGATGGTAACGGATAGCGCAGTCGTAGTCGTTTAGCAATTCGACCCATCGACGTTGCCTCATGTTAAGTTCCTTCTGATCGAAGATGTGTTGAAGGCTTTTGTGATCGGTGAAAATTGTGCACTTCGTGCCATACAAGTAGTGCCTCCAGATCTTGAGTGCAAATACTACCGCTCCCAGCTCCAAATCGTGGGTAGTGTAGTTTTTCTCGTGCACTTTCAGTTGTCGAGAAGCATAGGCTATGACCTTCTCCCTTTGCATTAACACGCACCCGAGCCCTTGATGTGACGCATCGCAGTACACCACGAAATCGTCTGTTCCTTCTGGTAACGATAGGATCGGCGCGCTGCAAAGTTTCTGTTTGAGTAATTGAAAAGCGGTTTCTGCCCTGTCATTCCATTCGTATTTCTTATCCTTGTGTGTCAGTGTGGTGAGAGGTTGGGCTATCTTAGAGAAATTTTCGATGAATCGTCGATAGTAGCCCGCAAGGCCTAAGAACTGTCGTACCTCAGTCGGAGTCTTAGGTGCTTCCCAATTCTTAATCGCCTCGATTTTGGATGGGTCAACATGTATGCCTTTCTCGTTGACCACGTGTCCAAGGAACTGTACTTCGCGAATCCAGAAGTCGCATTTCGAGAACTTGGCGTACAATTTCTCGGCTTTCAGCAACTCCATAATTAACTTCAAATGCTCGGCATGTTCCTCTTTGTTCTGTGAGTATATCAGGATATCGTCTATGAACACAATCACAAACTTGTCCAAGTAGGGCTTGCACACTCGGTTCATGAGGTCCATGAATACCGCCGGTGCATTGGTTAACCCAAATGGCATGACCATGAACTCGTAGTGACCGTAACGAGTTCGGAAGGCGGTCTTTGGAATATCGTCTTCCTGAATCCTTAGCTGGTGGTATCCCGACCGTAGATCGATCTTTGAGTAATAGCTCGACCCTTGCAATTGGTCGAACAGGTCATCGATCCTTGGTCGTGGATATCGGTTCTTGATAGTTACCTTGTTCAGTTCTCTGTAGTCGATACACATACGGAACGATCCGTCTTTCTTCTTAACGAACAAGACTGGTGCTCCCCAAGGCGAGAAGCTTGGTCTGATGAAGCCTTTGTCTAATAGTTCCTGTAATTGGTTAGACAATTCCTGCATTTCCGATGGCGCCAGTCGGTAAGGTGACCTTGCTATCGGAGCAGCTCCGGGTGTGAGATCAATCCGGAACTCGACTTGTCGATGCGGTGGGAGTCCGGGCAAGTCGTCGGGAAATACTTCCGGATAGTCTCGGACGATCGGTATGTCTTTAATCTTATTTTCTTCTTCTTTCTTTTCCGTCACGTGTGCTAGGATTGCGTGATAACCCTTCCGCAAGTACTTTCGGGCTTTCATGCAGGTAATGATTCTTAACGTAGCACCACTCTATTCTCCTTGAATGGTCAGTGTTTCTCCGTCCGACAGTGGAATGCGGACTATCTTCTCGTGACAAACGATTTCGGCTCGGTTCTTGGACAACCAGTCCATACCGACTACTATGTCGAAGCTTCCCAATGTTACTGGCAATAGGTCTATAGTGAAAGGATGATCGGCTAGTGTTAAGACACAACATGGAATTACTTGTTCTGTCTCTATTAGCTTACCATCTGCTAGCTCTACCGTGTATAAGTAATCTAAGGCGATGGGAGTAATCCCAAGTAATGAGCTAAACTCAGTGGATACAAAACTCTTATCGGCACCCGTGTCAAATAAGATAGAAGCATAGCAGTTGTTTACGAGAAACGTACCAGTAACAATGTTGGGATCCTGCCTAGCCTTGCCGGCTCCAATGACAAATGCTCTGCCCCGAGTGTTTGTATTTCCAGGTTTCCGGTTCTTTGGGCAGTCTCTGCGGAAATGTCCGGGATCACCGCACCCGAAACGTCCGTGGTTTCCCCCGCCAGCCGGGGCTTGTTCAACTGATCGGCAGCTCTGGGCAGTGTGTCCAAAACGTTTACACTTCTGGCACCGAGAATCTTCACAAGTACCATTGTGGTGAAACTGGCACTTGTTGCACTTAGGTAGGGTTCCAGTGTATGTCCCTCTTGGCCTTTTATCCAGTTGGTTAGCCACAAACACCCGGGCCGGTTCCTGCTTCTTCTGGTTACTCGGCACATAGGATTTGGCAGGAGCATTTTCCCACTTTCTCTTGTCGTCAAAGGTTTTCACAAAACTTTCTTTCTTGTTGAACAGTCCCTGACGGACTGCCTGATCCGTAAGATTATGAGCCAGCCTCACTGTGTTGTGGATAATTGTGGGTTCTGCAGAAGTAACCATGCTTTGTATTTGAGGTGCCAAACCCCAAATGTACCGCTCAATTAGTTTTTACTCCGGTGTAACCATGTGCGGTAGTAGTCTTGCTAAATCGTGGAATCTTGCGGTATATCCCGCGATGTCAGCACCCTCCATCCTTAGGTTCCAAAACTCCTATTCCAACTTTTGGAGTTCGTTACGAGGACAGTACTCCTCTTTCAACATTTCCTTGAATTCCTCCCAAGGAATGGCGTTTGCATTATCCAGGCCCAGAGTCTAGATATAAGAGTTCCACCAGGAGAGGGCTTGGCCCTCGAGAGTCCCAGCTCCGTACATGACTCTGTTCTCCATTGTTCATTGGCTCATACTGAAGACCGATTCGATCTTTTCTATCCATCGTAGCAGTCCCACTGCTCCTTCCGTCCCGGTAAATGTATGCGGCTTGCAATCCATAAAGGATTTGTAGGTGCAAGCCTTTGTTCCATGCCCAGTTCCTGTGTGTTAATAATATAGCGTAATTAGGTTAAATTTTCCCGAGGTAGGGCTATGTTACTTGCAGTATATACTATTTCCGGTTTGTACTATACCTCTGCTCTCGCCGTGGCCTCCCGATCCTCCACTGGATCGATTGGCTTCGTGGTTAGCGAGTGCATCTGCCACGCGTTGGGCGATAAGGGCTTCAATTTGGGCAGTGGTCATGGAACTGGTGCCTTCTCCTGAGTTGCGGGGTGTCTTCCTTGGCGGCATGTTTCTTTATAATCATAATGATAACAAAGGTTAGATATTGCGTAATAAATAACAATCAACACACGTGCATAAGACAACACACAACAATCAACAATAAATCAACCATGCAATATAATCTAAAGACAACCACTTGATAAATAAGTTGTACCAAATACAAAGTATTTTTCAGGAGTAAACACTCCTCCAAAACAAGTAATATCTCAAAAATATTGCGTGAGCACAGCCCGCTCACGATAGGCTAATCAACTGGGTGGTGTAACAGTACCACTCTGCAAGAAGGTAAAAAGTAACAAGGCACAGAGAATCATCAGAACCCTGGCGGGTTCCAACTCTTCTCTGACCGTGTTAGCCGTAAGCTCTGCTGCTAAGGCTGTAGAGTCAGCAAGTGAGGCTCGATGCTCGGCTACTGCTGCTCGCTGGTGTGCCATCCCCAACTGCTCCTCAGTCTGCTGGAGGCGGCTGGATAGTGCAGTGATCCTATCCGTCTCTCTCTGGCGATCCTCAAGTAGTCCTGCTACCTGCCCCTGTAATGCCTGTAGTGCAGTCTCAGTAGCTGTGGCCCTCTGTTCTGTCTCCCGAGCCTTTTCCTCCGCGGCCTCGATCCGGTCTCGTACTATCAGTAGTGCCTGGTATGTCAGTGCCAACTCATCCTGAAGGGATGATATGTCAGCGTCATGTAACCTGCTGCGCGTCGCAAGTATCGGTAGTACCTCCCGGGTAGGCCGGAGCCAATAGGGTGGTGGATAGGATGGTCCAGTTGACTCTCCCGTAGATGAAGTGTCCGATGATGCAATCCGGGCCCTTTTGGCCGATGGTCCAGCAATGTCAGGGGAGTGGGCTGGTCGCTTCCCTCTGCGAATGTTCTTCTTTCGAGCTGTGAGTTTGGTCTTCGCTCCCACCGGTGCAAGTGATGGTGATGGCGGCGTCGGGTCCGCCAGACGAGGTGGTGAAGGTAGTATGGAGCCGTCGTCGGACGATGAGTCCACGTGTAGTATGGAGTAGGGCACCGTCTCGCCCGAGTCGCTCCCCTCGCCGGCGTCTCCGTCACCTCCGGGGGCTGGTGCGTCGTCTTCCTCCTCCTCTAGATCCTCCTCAGGATCCTCCTCCGGGTCCTCCTCAGGATCCTCCTCAGGATCCTCTTCAGAATCCAACCCTACAAAATCCACTGAGTCATGTGTCTGCTCCTCATCCGTGGATGAGTGGGGTGATGAAGGTGGGGTGAGTGGCTCCATTGATGATGATGGGGTAGCTGGTGTGTACTCCTCAGAGTCCGAGATCACAATGGGGTCCGATGAGGTCGACATCCTGTAACAAGTCAATATCCAGTAATCCATTGTATTCATGTATGAAAATGCATGTATGATGTGATGTGAACTATGTGAGCCTACAGTTATAGTCTAAGTATACTAAATGCAACTTAGTTCTCTATAACCAGGGCTCTGATACCAATCTGTCACACCCTGAAATTCCACAGCGGGTTACCCGCGGGTTGTGACTGTCAAGGATCATCAGTCCCGGTCATTTCGAATGACCTCTAACTGGTTTTCGAAAAGACATTCCGTTTGAACATCATACAAAATTAAATAGTAATACAGAGTTTGAAAATGCGGAATGTAAAGTGCGGAAGCAAAAGTAATGTTGCAAAATACAGAAGCATGACAAATTAGGTTCCCATAAACCTAAGCTTCTAAATGAAAACATGCTGTGGGACTCTTGGAGTGCAATCCTAGTCCGTGTATGAATGCTTAGCGACCTGAGATAAACATGCTTAAAGTGTCAACACAGGGTTGGTGAGTTCACAGGTTTAAGTAACAGAAACAGAAATGAAAACAGTGTAACAGTACGCATGTATACTATTGATTCGATTGTTGATCAGACAATAAACATTAACTATATAAGCAACACCGAAACCGAAGCTCAACGAAGGAATGCAGAAACTAGCATTTTGCCTCTTACGTGCCTAGCACGCAATGGATTAGGTCAATTATGCACCCGTTTGACTCCCAGTCAGAGTTAGCGCGACTAACCCGGGTGGGGGTTGTTAAACCCAATAGTACTATTCATGAATCACCTCGCTTTGTGTAATAATTAACGGTTCGAATATGAGAGGACTTTATGTGCGGGAAATGCACCCACTTATATAAATTAAAGCGAAATCAAAGTAATTGTCATACGACCAAGTAAGAAAATGGTTTAGCATGTATCTCCCCCAAATGGAAAAGTAAGTAAAATGGGGCCGTGAAAACTCACCTGGAAATGCGGTGAATGAGAAATGGGAGTAACGAGAGGAATCGAGTAACTCCGGGTAACCGACCTAACCGAGCCCTAAGAATTAATAAGGCTATAAGGTCTATGAAAGTAAACATGGTTTATGTAACCACATTCATCCAAACGACTCAACGTTGAAAGGTTACATTGACGTTTTGAAAAGGTTTGACCAAAGTTGACCGAGGTTTGACCAACTTTGACCAAGGTTTGACCAACTTTGACTAATGTTGACTAATGTTGACTAGTGTTGACCAATGTTGACCAATGTTGACTAGTGTTGACCAATGTTGACCAATATTGACCAAGTTTGACCAATGTTGACTAATGTTGACCAATGTTGACTCATATTGAAGTCATGTATAAACAACACACAAGTAACATATAAGTTGTAAACATGTAACACATAAGCATCATACAAGTTATACATGTGTAGCACTCAAGTAGCATATAAGTTGTACATGTGTGACACATAAAGAACATATAAGTTGTACCTAAGTAATGTATAAGTAACCCCTTGTGACATAACATACAAGCTTCAACTAGTTGTATAAGAAACTAACATGTGATAAGTGACATAGCATTTGCACATCTTTATGGCACATTTCATACACATAATTCATGTCATCATATTAATAACCTATTAGTATCATTTCAACACTTTCAAACTAGGTGCATAATATGTCATTTCAAAATTCCATAACTCCTAACATAACAAGGTTTCCATTTTTGACAATTAGGGTTTTAGTGCACTTGAGGTGCCATAGCCCAAACAAACAAGTTATACATGAAATTATAATAGTAACATATTAGTAACATGATTCTATGCATTTACTTTCTATTTCAAGCAATTATGAAGTTTTCTCAACAAATAAAGTTTCCTTATTTAGCAAGGTTCACCAAAACATGTCATAACACAACTTCAAATTACATATTCTTGCATAAGTCATCTATTCATATGATAATGAAGCTATATAATCCATTTTAAACATTTATAACCTACACATACAAATTATGAACAATTAAAGTTTCCTTTTTAGGAAAGTGGTCCAAACGACCCTATTGCACATGTGTAACCTCAAATAACTCTTTTTACTACTTTAATATATATTATAGAACCATAATATCAAGTTTTTATCCAATAGAAACTCATAACACAAAATATGGAAAATTAAAGTTTCCTTAAATAGTAAGTCACCATAACCTAGTGAAAAACGACATTTCAACCAAAACAAATTTATATTTCCTATCTATTCCACTATTATGTGACCCATTTAAACTAACAAACATATCACACATCAAGTTTTGCAAAAATGCATCCAACAAAGTTTCTATAAATAGAAACGAGCAAATAACCATCTAAACAAGTATTTCAAACCATAAAATGTGCATATATGTGTCAACAACCTTATCTTATGAAAACTTTTAGTTAGAAACATGCATTATAACACTTGAATCAACAAAAATCGTTTGGATAGAGGTGTTTCCCATTTTGGCCGAAAATAATAAGAAAAAGTATGAAGGGGATGCTTACAAAACCAAGGTATGGTGTAGATATGGTCTTGCACTAGCTTGAATCCTCCTTGTATCACCTTGAAACACCTTGAATGGAGCTTGAAATGGATGAACAATTTTGAGAGGGGTGGTGGCTAGGAGGTGGTGGTGGCGGCCGAAAATGAGAGGAGAGGGGAGAGATTAGGTTTAGGGTTTAGGTGGAAATGAGGGATTAGTGAGTGTAAGGGAGTTTTAGTAAAAAATGTTGGGCTTTTTGAGTCTTTAAGGTTTTTTAACTAATATGGGCTTCTAATATGGATTACCCATTTTAATTTGCTGAATTATTTAGTCCAAATAATAAATCCATCATTTTTATAAAATCTAAAGTAGTGTTGTTGGCACATATCGCGTATCCGCTTAAAAAGCGTTAATTTAAAAGTTGCTCTAAAAATTCCGGAAAAATTCACATAAGCATGAAATATTAAATCACAGTATTACATATAATTTTTACACACCAAATATATGTCTAAATATTATTTCTAATATTCGTTAACGTTCGTGTGACAGGACGCGTGTGTGACCCGGTAATCCATTCGATTACCGATGCATGAAATGAAATGAAACGAATGGACTTCCTATATGAAATATGTACTTAATTACTCTATAATTAAGTATGATGCAAGTGAAATCACGTGAATTCAAGTAATAGTCGGGTATGGATATTAACCTGAATTTGCCGGGTATCACATGCTCCTTGACCAGAATCAATTATTTTTCTGTTTTAAAGTCTATTTAACATATTTTAGCAAAAAAATTTCAAAATGTAATTATAAAAGTTACGTTATAAAATCCCAAGACCCGGGAATCATTTATAAACCAAATCTTTGATTTAGAAATTTAAAACGATTAATTCCCGATAGTTTCAAAACCGATGAAATCATGAGTTTATATAATCATTTTTATAAAACTATTTATACAAATATATATTTTGATTTAAACAAATATCGTTTATTTAAATATATATATATATATATATATATCGCTACTAATTTATTATTCCAAAACCAACCCTAAACACACAAACCACCAACGAACCCACTTTGGACACAAAATAACACAAACAGTGACACGTGTTATACCCTCATTCGATAGGTCAAACGTAGCGACCTACATCACGCTTGGTATTTTTGTTGATCTGTGCAAACTACACGCTCCAACACAAGTGAGTTACATAGCCCCTCTTTTACTCTATTTACAAACTTTTGGGGTGGAACATGTGTTCTATTTACTATGTTTACAAACTACACAATATACAATTCCCCCCTACAATCATGTGTTACAATTTTGAGCTTTGTGCTTGAGTACTAGGTGTGTAGACCAACACGCAGTTTGCTATTCACGTGCAATCATTAACTATTTTATAGCCTACAGTAAACAGTGATATATCTATTGAGTCTGACAAACCCACCCAGGTAGGGTGACTGTTACTACCAACACGCGTTTGTTTTGCATGCTAGTTACAAAGGTTTGATTGTACTACCAGGTCACACGATGGTATCTCTCCATAAATGCCTTAATTGCCATGTTTGTATGAATTGTATGCACACGACACTATATTCTATTACATGACACGAAAACCTATGTATTCTCACCAACTTTTTAGTTGACTTTGTTTATAACCATGTTTCAGGTGACAATGTTTGAAGTATTACAAGCTGCTACATATAGGATTTGGACCTAGCAATTAATCTAAACTATTTATATTTTGTAATCGCTACATTTGGTTCTTGTATGGTATGAACTTGCTACGTGTAATGAAAATGAATGTTTAAATTATTCAAACTTTAGCAACCATGAGCTATGAACAGTCTGCACAGCTTCACGCCCCGACGTTTTCCGCCGTCGGTTGGGGTGTGACAGATTGGTATCAGAGCCTTGGTTATAGGGAATTAGGTTATTAGACACCATTGACCTAGACTATAACTTTAGGACACCCAACAATGCCATGTTACATGTTTTATGTGATACGTGCTATTTGCTATATGTCACATGCTTTATGTGTTAGTTATTTGATACTTAAATTGTTTAGACTACATGACTTAATAAGCATGCGTAAATAATAAATTAAATAAATCGTATCCATACCCGTATCCTAAGCCGCATATCCTCCTTAACTGCTTCTATGTCATCATCGCCATAACTTGTGGAAAAACTCATACTCGTAGACATTAGTCTATCAAAAAATATTTTTATATACCCGTTAAGGTTTTAGACTCTGTTAATTATTAAAGGACATGTGCAATCTGGAAGGGTGACACCTGTATTCTGGGTTTTCTGTCTAGGAAAGCATTTCATATAAATCCCAATCAACCGAGGGATCCGTATGCTTTCCTGGGAATTCCCGGGATGAGTGTTTACCTATAGGCTAAAGCACGTATCCTTGAAAATTATATAAGTCTAATTAACCTTAATATGTCATTGTGTTCAAGTAGAAATGTGATTACTTGAAAACAATCCGAACTATGAAATAAATATGTTATTATTCCTCCTATCCTAAATTTCAACGGATTTTTATAAATTCCCACAACACTTTTGTATCATTCTCTTTTTATAGAATGCCTCCTCGTCGTAACATCAACCGCAACAACATCGACAACGCCAACAATAGCACCAACACCAATACCGGCAATGCCAACAACAACAATAATACCGACCTTGCTGCTCTCCTCACACAGCTAGTAACTCAACTAACTCAAGCCAATAACAACAACAATGGGAACGCCAGTGGTAGTGCTAATACTGGTGGTGGCGGTGGTGCCAACCCGCCACAATGTACCTTCAAGCATTTCAACTCTTGCAATCCCCTGAAATTTTATGGTACCGAAGGAGCCACGGGACTCCTTCAATGGTTCGAAAATATTGAGGGCACCTTCCTCAATAGTGACTGTCCGGACAATCTACGTGTTCGCCATGCCACTAGTGTCTTTCAAAAACGGGCACTAACCTGGTGGAATGGGGAAAAGAGAACAAGGGGAGTAGAAGTAGCAATGGCTCTGCCATGGGATGAGCTGAAAAGGATCATGACCGAGGAATTCTGTCCTCGAAATGAGATGAAGAAACTGGAAGCGGAATTTTGGGATCTTACCCAAGATAGCGGTGAAAGCTTGGCGTACACCAACCGTTTTCACGAACTGAGCATGCTGGTACCTCACATGGTTACACCTTTGTCTAGGTGTATTGAAAAATATATCGGTGGCCTACCGAGACAAATCCAGGACACTGTTCTGGGAAGAAATCCTGCAAACCTAGAAGATGCTATTCGTCTAGCTGCCACACTGACCGATAATCACGTTAAAGCAGGTACTCTTACCAAAAAGGGGGCCAAGAAAGTTTCTGACACCACAACTCCTCCTACTCATGTCAAAGAAGTTCAAAACGAACAGTATCGAAACACCAGGAAGAGAAAGGCGAAAAATTTTGCAGTAGTCACTCCGGCCGCCCCAATTAATCAAGTTGCACCCTTGGCTCAAAATCCAGCCAAGAAAGCTTATGGAGGTACCTACCCACTCTGCAACAACTGCAACTATCATCACCCACAAACTATCCCATGTCGCATTTGCAATCATTGTGGGAAACTTGGCCATACGGCCAATATCTGCCGACAAAAGGCACTTACTACTCAAGCCAACCCGGTTAATCAACCCGGAGCTAATCAAGTGGTTCCAATCAATGCAAATGGACGGGCTTGCTTTGAATGTGGCAACCCGAACCACTTCCGGAACCAATGTCCAAAACTTGTGAACAATAATCAGGGCGAAGCTCGTGGACGTGCTTTCAACATCAACGCCAACGAAGCTCAAGCCAACGATCATGTGGTCAATGGTACGTTTCTTGTAAATAAACAATTTTCATCTATACTATTTGATACCGGAGCCGATAAGAGTTTTGTGTCACTTAACTTTGAACCTTTACTTGCAAAAACACGATCCAAACTCGAGAAAACCTTCACCGTTGAAGTAGCGGATGGAAACTCCATCACTATTGACTCCATCATTCATGACTGCTCACTAGAACTCAATGGTCACACGTTTCCAGTCAACCTTATACCAATGCCGTTGGGAAGCTTTGACGTCATCATCGGCATGGATTGGTTATCTAAAAACCATGCCGAGGTCATGTGCTTTGAAAAGTACATCCGAGTACCTCTTCCACCGAGAGACATATTGAAAGTCTTTGGCGAGAAACCTTGCAAAGGACTCAAACTGATGTCATGCATAACTGCCCAGAAATACATTCGAAAGAAGTGCATGGTTTTCCTAGCTCATGTGATTCAAAAAGAAGACAAGGAGAGAAGAATAGAAGATATTCCCATCATTCGGGAGTTTCCCGAAGTCTTTCCCGACGACTTACCCGGTCTTCCACATGTTCGAGAAGTAAAGTTTCGAATCGATCTTATACCCGGAGCAAACCCTGTGGCTAAAGCTCCATACCGGCTTGCACCTTCCGAATTGCAAGAACTTGCAAGTCAACTTCAAGAACTCGCTGACAAAGGTTTCATACGGCCAAGTCATTCACCGTGGGGTGCACCGGTCTTGTTTGTTAAAAAGAAGGATGGTTCATTCCGCATGTGTATTGACTATCGAGAGCTCAACAAGCTTACAATCAAAAACCGCTACCCGTTACCTAGGATTGACGACCTCTTCGATCAACTCCAAGGTTCTACTTGTTTCTCGAAGATTGATCTTCGATCTGGTTATCACCAACTGCGTGTCCGAGCAGAAGATATTCCAAAGACCGCCTTCCGAACAAGATATGGTCATTACGAGTTCACGGTTATGCCTTTTGGGTTGACCAATGCACCTGCTGTCTTTATGGATCTCATGAACCGCATGTGCAAACCATACCTTGACAAATTCGTGATCGTTTTCATCGATGACATCTTGATCTATTCCAAGACTGAGGAAGAACATGAACATCACCTTAGACTGATTTTGGATCTCCTGAGAACCGAACAATTATACGCCAAGTTATCCAAATGTGAATTTTGGCTAAAGGAGGTTCAATTTTTGGGTCATGTTGTCAATAAAAAGGGAATACATGTCGACCCTGCCAAGATCGAAGCTGTCAAGAATTGGAGTGCTCCTCAAACCCCTACCGAGGTTCGTTCGTTCCTTGGTTTAGCGGGTTATTACCGAAGATTCATTTCCAATTTCTCCAAGATTGCTGTTCCCCTCACCGCCTTGACACATAAAGGTAAACCTTATGAGTGGGGGCCGAAACAAGAAGAAGCTTTCCAAACTCTTAAACAGAAGTTATGTGATGCTCCTATTCTGACTCTTCCCGAAGGAAACGATGACCTAGTCGTCTACTATGATGCCTCTAACCTAGGCCTTGGTTGTGTTCTCATGCAACGAGGCAAGGTAATCGCTTATGCATCGAGGCAACTCAAGATCCATGAAAAGAACTATACGACGCACGATCTGGAGCTAGGTGCAGTCATATTTGCCTTGAAGATTTGGAGACATTATCTATATGGCACGAAATGTGTGGTATTTACCGACCACAAAAACCTCCAACACATCTTCAATCAAAAAGAACTCAACATGAGGCAACGACGTTGGGTTGAACTACTCAACGACTACGATTGCGAGATTCGTTATCATCCCGGCAAGGCTAATGTTGTAGCCGATGCGCTGAGCCGTAAAGAACGCGTCATGCTCCAAAGTGTCAAGATTCATTCCGACATTCAAACCCGTATTTTAGCAGCTCAACACGTCTCGATTACCGAGGGCAATATGTATGAGGAAATGTCATGCGGTGCTGAATTCCAACTAGAAACTAAAAACAATGGCTTGCTTTATTTCTTGGATCGTATTTGGGTTCCCAATCGCAATGATCTCCGGGAATTCCTCATGACTGAAGCACACAAGTCTCGGTATTCTATTCATCCCGGTGCGGATAAAATGTATCACAATCTTCGACCACAATATTGGTGGCCTGGTATGAAGAAAGACATTGCACTCTATGTTGCAAAATGTCTAACCTGCTCTAAAGTCAAGGCCGAACATCAACGTCCTTCCGGTTTACTTGAACAACCGGAAATCCCCGTGTGGAAATGGGAAAATCTAGCCATGGACTTCATTACTAAACTCCCCCGTACTTCAAACGGCTATGATAGCATTTGGGTAATCATTGACCGTCTCACAAAGTCCGCACACTTCCTGCCCATCCGTGAAGACTATCGGGTTGAGAAATTGGCCCGAATCTATATTAACGAAATTGTGAGTCGACACGGTATACCTTTGAACATAATCTCCGACAGAGATGCTCGTTTCACTTCCAGATTTTGGCAATCTCTGCAAAAGGCACTTGGCACACGATTGGATTTAAGCACAACCTACCATCCCCAAACTGATGGCCAGACTGAACGAACAATCCAAACCCTCGAAGACATGCTGAGAGCCTGTGTCATAGACTTTGGTGGCAATTGGGATTCACACTTGACACTTATTGAATTCTCCTACAATAACAGCTACCACACCAGCATCAACATGGCTCCATTCGAAGCTCTTTATGGTCGCAAATGCCGTTCTCCCATCTGTTGGAACGAGATTGGTGAAGCACAAATCACCGGTCCCGAGTTAATTCAGGAAACATCCGACAAAATCCTTCAAATCCGTGACAACATCCGAGTAGCGAGAAGTCGACAAAAGAGCTATGCCGACAAGCGACGAAAACCCTTGGAATTCCAAGTGGGTGACCTTGTGCTTCTCAAAGTATCCCCTTGGAAGGGTGTGATCCGCTTTGGAAAGAAAGGAAATCTAGCACCTCGTTACGTAGGCCCGTTCAAGATCCTTGAAAGAATCAGGAAAGTGGCTTACAAACTTGAGCTACCTCCAGCACTCAACAATGTTCATCCAACCTTCCACGTGTCCAACCTGAAGAAATGACTTGCTGATGAGAACCTCCACATACCTCTTGACGACGTGCGCATTGATGAAACGATGCATTTCGTCGAGAAACCAGTGGAAATCATGGATCGTGAAATCAAGCAACTCAAGCGCAGCCGCATCCCTATAGTCAAAGTCCGTTGGGATTCAAAACGCGGTCCTGAGTTTACTTGGGAACGTGAAGACCAAATGAAACTCAAGTATCCTCACCTATTCACCAATTCTGCAACCTCAACTAGTTGAATTTTGGGACGAAATCCCCTCAACAAGGGGAGACTGTAACATTTCTGATTTTCATCATGTAATCGTTTGATTTCAATAAACAAACACATTTCAGTTTCGATTCGTGTACAAACAAACTACGATGCAGTTACATATACAAACTATTCTATTACAATAACAAATTAAACAAAAACACCATTATCTCACAAGCCCCAAGGACCAAAACTGACAAAACTCAAAAACTACAAAACTAGGCAAGCACGGTCGCGCCTAGGACTAGGCACGGTCGCGCCTGCAGACCTAAGCACGGTCGCGCTGATGAACCCACTTGACTCTGCAGAAGTCAAATCATACCATACCCGCTGAATTCGCGAAATTTAAAATGGAGAAAAGCCGGTCTTCGCGCGTCAGACCATACTCCACTGAATTCCGTCTGAAACACGCATCAAATGTCGTCCAATTTGCACAATTTTTTTAATCCCATTCACACCACAACCGAGTCTCTCGAATTCGTGGATATAAAGCAACTTGCACGATTTCTACGCCTTCATATAAGCCCACTCAGTCTCCCAAAACTCTCGTTCGACGCTCAAACAGTCTCTGGAGTCCAATCGATCGCCAAGAAGCTCGACTCTTTGACCCGTAGCCGACTGCATTAAATTGCCCATTGTTAACGAGTAAGTAACACTTCCTTAGCTTCGTATCTACCCCTAGGATGAAAGCCCTATACTAAATCGTAGTTATATCACACAATCAATTCGATTTTGAACCAAAGAGCCGAAAACTAAACTTTTACTCAAACTACCACTTAAACACGATATAAATACAATCAAACTATGTAGATACATTCGCAAGCACCTAATCTATGAAAGCCCTAAGAATACAGAAGCATTTATTATAAGAATCGATCGAATTGTGTCTGAAAAAGACCCGACACGGTCGCGCTCATCACAGAGCGCGGTCGTGCCTGACCAAGCACAATCGTGCCCCAGGTGTGGCCCGGTCGTGCTTACCGAGCAAACAAGTCTTGATAAAAAACAAACATTAGACGCGGTCGTGCCAGATACGAGCACGGTCATGCTCTATGTCCAGAACCTATGAAGTACCTTCTGACTCGACCACGGGCGCGTTTCAGACCACCACGGTCACGCCCGACAACGAGCGCGGTCGTGCCCTACTTGAGCACGGTCGTGCTCCTTGACCAGAATCAATTATTTTTCTGTTTTAAAGTCTATTTAACATATTTTAGCAAAAAAATTTCAAAATGTAATTATAAAAGTTACGTTATAAAATCCCAAGACCCGGGAATCATTTATAAACCAAATCTTTGATTTAGAAATTTAAAACGATTAATTCCCGATAGTTTCAAAACCGATGAAATCATGAGTTTATATAATCATTTTTATAAAACTATTTATACAAATATATATTTTGATTTAAACAAATATCGTTTATTTAAATTTTATTTAAATAAATATATATATATATATCGCTACTAATTTATTATTCCAAAACCAACCCTAAACACACAAACCACCAACGAACCCACTTTGGACACAAAATAACACAAACAGTGACACGTGTTATACCCTCATTCGATAGGTCAAACGTAGCGACCTACATCACGGTTGGTATTTTTGTTGATCTGTGCAAACTACACGCTCCAACACAAGTGAGTTACATAGCCCCTCTTTTACTCTATTTACAAACTTTTGGGGTGGAACATGCGTTCTATTTACTATGTTTACAAACTACACAATATACAATTCCACCCTACAATCATGTGTTACAATTTTGAGCTTTGTGCTTGAGTACTAGGTGTGTAGACCAACACGCAGTTTGCTATTCACGTGCAATCATTAACTATTTTATAGCCTACAGTAAACAGTGATAGATCTATTGAGTCTGACAAACCCACCCAGGTAGGGTGACTGTTACTGCCAACACGCGTTTGTTTTGCATGCTAGTTACAAAGGTTTGATTGTACTACCAGGTCACACGATGGTATCCCTCCATAAATGCCTTAATTGCCATGTTTGTATGAATTGTATGCACACGACACTATATTCTATTACATGACACGAAAACCTATGTATTCTCACCAACTTTTTAGTTGACTTTGTTTATAACCATGTTTCAGGTGACAATGTTTGAAGTATTACAAGTTGCTACATATAGGATTTGGACCTAGCAATTAATCTAAACTATTTATATTTTGTAATCGCTACATTTGGTTCTTGTATGGTATGAACTTGCTACGTGTAATGAAAATGAATGTTTAAATTTTGCTCAAACTTTAGCAACCATGAGCTATGAACAGTCTGCACAGCTTCACGCCCCGACGTTTTCCGCCGTCGGTTGGGGTGTGACATCATGTGTCTATCCTATATGTGTTTGTTATATTACTATTGTTTGTTATATGTCCAATACATTTACAGATTGATCGCCGTGTTGAGTACAAACATAATCAAGTGGCATTGCTAGATCCACATATGTCCGAGGCAGCAAATTATCAAGGAATCATTAATTTCCTGAATCGTTCATGATTACATGTGGCCTTATCAGGAGATCCGTATATAAGTCTGCCATATATCCAACAATTTTGGGATACAGTACATCAAGACACTGCTGTTGAACCTCATGTGCTTTGAGCTACAGTCAATAATACAGTGGTGGCAATATCAGTTGATACTATTCGTGATGCTTTAGCGTTGGGAGGTGCAAATGATATAAGTCCGCACTACTGTTGCGTTGTTCGCTAAAAAACAAGTTCGCTCAGGAAAAGATGAATGGTATGGATTATGTTCGCCTGAAAAAGATATTTATACTCTCAGTTAAGTTCGCTTAATTAGGCGAACTTGTTAAGTTCGCTTAACAAGCACCAGGCGAACATGATAAGTGCGCTTCATTCTATTTCCTTGAACACTTTTGGAATTTAAACAAACCTTAGCCATCATCATGTCACAACCTTGTGATCTTCCATCTGTAATATGTATCCGATCTAATCCCGAATAATTTTAATAAAATTAAAAGATAAAATTTTCATGGAAAACAGAAAGAAAATCTTTTTGGGTTTTATCTGTACAAACAGAATCACATATTTTTGGTTTTTATCTGAACAAACTGAAAATATACCCATATTTTTGGTTGAACATCATGAGTAAGAAGATCATATCAATAAATGAGCATTTCATCACACATTGTATTACAAACTATGGGTAACCTAAGATACACACTGAATTATGATATTCATGTGAAATGTATTCACTTATTCCTTCAAATTTGATATGAAACAATCAAACTCATTATTATGCAAATCATATCTTTTTCATTCTTTGCAATGTTTGTATTTCTTTATTAAACCTCTATATATAAACTTTCACAGACCCGTCTCTTAAATTTCCAAGACATGTAATCTTTTTCTCTTTTCTTTTCAAACTTTTCAATCAATTTGAATCTTTCTTGAAATGATACGCGATAAATTTCAAAGTAAACAAGATCAGGTTATAAAATACTCAATTATTCATACCGAAATTACAATACAAAGCATGAATTCTTAAGTTGTCAATATTATAAGATTTGAAACTACACGTGTTTTTCTCTCAAATTCATGTGAGTTAGTACCATTTAGATGAAAAACATCATGTGCCCCACATATATGCCCAACAGAATTTAAAATTGCACTATCTTCAAGACATATACGATTTATTGCAGGATTAGATCAATCTCCAAGATGAAATTATCTCTATTAGTATAAGAATATAATAGCAGATCCCAAAGGATATAAGAATCAAGATGATTCAGAATCAAAAAAATTCTAATGAATTGGATTTAGAATGAGAATCAATAGATTCAGGTATGAGGATCCAACTATTATCTGAATAAATTTCAATGGAATCAATAAAGATGATGTATATAAATGATCCAAGGGTGAATATATGTCCCAACATATGTTGTTAGAAAGCATATCTTAGTTCAACAACACATTGCATGTTTTTCGAGGCATGTGTAGTGAAGTGAACTGAAAGAGTTTGTGCTAAAGATATAATCCGATATTGGTCTCATTATATTCTTAAAAACCATATATTCTTTATCTGATAATGATCTTTTACACACACACCCAGGCATATAATGGATTCAAATCACAGATGTAGGCATATCATATTTAATTTTCACACTACTATTGGTTCAAAAACGCTTCTAGTCTATTGACAATTCAAGTTTCAAACTCATATTCAAATTAAAACAGATTATCAAGAGTAAAGTATTTATAACACTATCATTTCTTATTTATGCAGACTTTGTAATTTAGATCAAATCAATACAATTTAAACTCTCATATATCAACATATCAAAGGTCTACTATGGTCATGTATGATGAACTATTCGCTGATGTACTATCATTTCTTCTCTAACTTCAAATGATGTCAATTTTATATTTTTCATTTTGTTTTGAATTTTTATAAATAACAATTTTTGACTGAAATTTAAACTGCTGAAATGTAATAAAGCAATAAAAGAAACTTAAAACAAAATCTCCCATGAAAAATTATTTTTGAAAATTTTTTATTCGGGATTGATCATACTCGATCATTTTGATCAGAAATTCAAACCTGGTACGATCAAATACCCTGGTAAAGAGAACAGCAAAATTATCATCTGTATGTACCTTCACCAGCTCAATCAACTTTTTATCTGCACAATCACGAATAAAATGATATCTAATTTCAATGTGCTTCGTTTTACTGTGCTTAAGAGGATTATTTGTGAAAGACATTGTAGCAGTATTATCAATGAACATGGGGGATCCTGTAAAATTCAAACCGTAGTTTCTTAATTGTTGTTGGATCCACAAGATCTGTGAACAACAACTTGCAGCAGCAATGTATTCTGGTTCACATGTTGAAATGGATACCGTAGTTTGCTTTTTGCACTGCCAGGAAAATAGACGATTACCCAAGAACTGGCAACCACCTGTTGTAGATTTCCTATCCAAACAACAACCACCAAAATCAGAGTCAGTATATGGATTGAATTCAAAGTTAGAATGATGTGGAAACCATAGTCCCAATCTTTGTTTTCCTTTCAGATAATGAAAAATTCTCTTTACTGCAATCAAATGAGACTCCTTTGGTTTTGCTTGGAATCTCGAACAAATACACACAACAAACATTATATCTGGCCTTGAAGCGGTTAAGTACATGAGAGATCCAATCATTACCCGGTAGAGTCGGCAATCAATGTCTTTTCCATCCGGGTCAGAATTCAACCTATGATTGACCGGAATTGTAGTATCGTATGGGGTACAGTCCTCCATCTAGAACCGGCTCAAGATGTTTTTAACATACTTGGACTGATGAATAAAGAAACCATCTTCCTTCAGATTAACTTGAAGTCCTAGGAAAAATGATAACTCTCCCATAGCTGACATTTCAAACTTCGATTTCATAACACTCTCAAACTCTTTGCACAACCCTTCATTTGTAGAGCCAAAAATAATATCATCTACATATATCTGAACCAGTAGGTATTCTCCCCCTGCTTTCTTTATGAATAAGGTCGAGTCAATTTGGCCATGCACAAAGCCATTGTCCATAAGATGTTTAGACAACGTTTCGTACCACGCTCAGGGAGCTTGATGTAAACCATAGAGAGCCTTATCAAGCTTGAATACTCTAGACGGATGAACTGGATCTTCAAACCCCGGCGGCTGACACACATAAACCTCTTCCTTGACCTTTCCATATAAGAAAGCACTCTTCACATCTAATTGAAACACCTTAAACCCTTTGTATGAAGAAAAAGCAAGAAACAACCGTTTAACTTCAAGCCTAGCAACAGGAGCATAAACCTCGGTGTAATTAATTCCCTCTTGTTGATTGAAATCATGTACGACTAATCTTGCCTTGTTTCTCACCACAACACCAGGATCGTCTTTCTTGCATTTAAACACCCACTTAGTACCAGTTGGATACACGCCCTTTGGAAGATCTACAAGATTCCAGACTTTTAGTCTATCAAACGGAGCAAGCTCTTCCTGCATTGCCTCTATCCAATTGTTATCACGCAAAGCCATTTCAACATTCTTTGGTTTGACCTGAGAAATAAAACTTGAATGTGAGCAAACATTAAGAACACCAGTATCCTTAATACATGTATACAAGCAAGTGTTTTCAATTATAGAACGCATCTGCACTCCATCTCTCAAATTCCCAATGTAGGTCCCAGGAGCCTCGTCGCGCAGCGGATTTACATGGACCTGCTATGTGATTTGTGTGGGAACAAAAAGAACGAAGCAGATAAACAAGAACAAAGACAACAGATAATGAAACGACACGTAATCCATAACAAAGAAGTCATCCCGTATTACAGACTACATACCGAAGGAGCACACATCTCTCATCTAAGCTCACGGTCCAGGGGTCGGGAGAGCTCTTCCCGACCTGGACATCTCTAAACCTTGTTCCAGAAGTTCCACCTACAAATGAAGACAAGTCTTCTATTTATAGGCGAAGGAACACTACCTGCGTACTTGACAAGTACGCAAGGAAAAAGCCTTGCGTACTTACTAAGTACGCATGGTTTGGTCATGCGTACTTGACAAGTATGCAAGGCAAAAGCCTTGCGTACTTACTAAGTACGCAGGACCAAACTGGTGTGCGGGCTAAGTACTCAGGAACACCCTCCTACATACTAGCCACATACACCGATACATAGAATTTAATCTATAGTTACAAAACATGCTTCTACAAACTCCCTCTTAATTATAGCATCAAATTCTATCTATCTTTAACATTGATATACATCAGTTTACAAAAAATGTCCTAACAGACTCCCTCTAAACTAATGACATCACGTGTCTTCTGGCGAGACTTGATCTTCTGGCATTCCATTTGAGATCTTCAAATCTTCAAACTTCAGTCTTCAGTTACCGAGTGATGACAAACCCGACTCCCTCATAACTGTAGCTTTCATTGTAGACCAAACCAAGTGCTTCAATAAGAACCAACTAACCCAACACAACTCATTGTAGTTCATCCTTTCAGCAGTAGCAACCTCCACCCTGACTTAGGACTCTGAGTCTGACAATGTCTTCCTAACCAGGTAACAATAGTAGACTAAGACAACTCCAAATCAGCTGGCATATGATAGAGAGTTTGAGTTTCCAATAACCTGCATCAAACTAATCAGCTCCCATAGGAATTCCAGTAAGATAAACTTAAGTCTTCAACCAAATGTATCCAGCTCTATCCTGTATCTTCATAGTGATCTGAGCTAAAATCTCTAGAAGAATCTGAGTCAGTAGCTTCAGAATCAGGAAGGATTGTATCACTAGAACTTGTATGCACCACATTCCCGTCATCTTCATGAATGGGTGAGTTCATAGATTCATCATTAAAATCATCCATATTAAGACCGAAATCTTGTTCATCTTCATTTGTAACAGCTTCAACTTGAACTGGTTCATTAACAGATATATTAACTGGAATTTGAACCTGTTCTTGCTGAATAGGAACTTGTACGTGTGCTTGTGCTTAAGGTTGCTGTTGTTTTTGTGTTTGATTTTTGTTGTTGTTTGTTTATGTGTTTGTGTATATATCATGTGTCTATCCTATGTGTGTTTGTTATATTACTATTGTTTGTTATATGTCCAATACATTTACAGATTGATCGCCGTGTTGAGTACAAACATAATCAAGTGGCATTGCTAGATCCACATATGTCCGAGGCAGCAAATTATCAAGGAATCATTAATTTCCTGAATCGTTCATGATTACATGTGGCCTTATCAGGAGATCCGTATATAAGTCTGCCATATATCCAACAATTTTGGGATACAGTACATCAAGACACTGCTGTTGAACCTCATGTGCTTTGAGCTACAGTCAATAACACAGTGGTGGCAATATCAGTTGATACTATTCGTGATGCTTTAGCGTTGGGAGGTGCAAATGATATAAGTCCGCAATGTTGTTGCGTTGTTCGCTAAAAAACAAGTTCGCTCAGGAAAAGATGAATGGTATGGATTATGTTCGCCTGAAAAGATATTTATACTCTCAGTTAAGTTCGCTTAATTAGGCGAACTTGTTAAGTTCGCTTAACAAGCACCAGGCGATCATGATAAGTTCGCTTCATTCTTTTTCCTTGAACACTTTTGGAATTTAAACAAACCTTAGCCATCATCATGTCACAACCTTGTGATCTTCCATCTGTAATATGTATCCGATCTAATCCCGAATAATTTTAATAAAATTAAAAGATAGAATTTTAATGGAAAACAGAAAGAAAATCTTTTTGGGTTTTATCTGTACAAACAGAATCACATATTTTTGGTTTTTATTTGAACAAACTGAAAATATACCCATATTTTTGGTTGAACATCATGAGTAAGAAGATCATATCAATAAATGAGCAATTCATCACACATTGTATTACAAACTATGGGTAACCTAAGATACACACTGAATTATGATATTCATGTGAAATGTATTCACTTATTCCTTCAAATTTGATATGAAACAATCAAACTCATTATTATGCAAATCATATCTTTTTCATTCTTTGCAATGTTTGTATTTCTTTATTAAACCTCTATATATAAACTTTCACAGACCCGTCTCTTAAATTTCCAAGACATGTAATCTTTTTCTCTTTTCTTTTCAAACTTTTCAATCAATTTGAAGCTTTCTTGAAATGATACGCGATAAATTTCAAAGTAAACAAGATCAGGTTATAAAATACTCAATTATTCATACCGAAATTACAATACAAAGCATGAATTCTTAAGTTGTCAATATTATAAGATTTGAAACTACACGCGTTTTTCTCTCAAATTCATGTGAGTTAGTACCATTTAGATGAAAAACATCATGTGCCCCACATATATGCCCAACAGAATTTAAAATTGCACTATCTTCAAGACATATACGATTTATTGCAGGATTAGATCAATCTCCAAGATGAAATTATCTCTATTAGCATAAGAATATAATAGCAGATCCCAAAGGATATAAGAATCAAGATGATTAAGAATCAAAAAAATTCTAATGAATTGGATTTAGAATGAGAATCAATAGATTCAGGTATGAGGATCCAACTATTATCTGAATAAATTTCAATGGAATCAATAAAGATGATGTATATAAATGATCCAAGGGTGAATATATGTCCCAACATATGTTGTTAGAAAGCATATCTTAGTTCAACAACACATTGCATGTTTTTCGAGGCATGTGTAGTGAAGTGAACTGAAAGAGTTTGTGCTAAAGATATAATCCGATATTGGTCTCATTATTTTCTTAAAAACCATATATTCTTTATCTGATAATGATCTTTTACACACACACCCAGGCATATAATGGATTCAAATAACAGATGTAATCATATCATATTTAATTTTCACACTACTATTGGTTCAAAAACACTTCTAGTCTATTGACAATTCAAGTTTCAAACTCATATTCAAATTAAAACAGATTATCAAGAGTAAAGCATTTATAACACTATCATTTCTTATTTATGCAGACTTTGTAATTTAGATCAAATCAATACAATTTAAACTCTCATATATCAACATATCAAAGGTCTACTATGGTCATGTATGATGAACTATTCACTGATGTACTATCATTTCTTCTCTAACTTCAAATGATGTCAGTTTTATATTTTTCATTTTGTTTTGAATTTTTATAAATAACAATTTTTGACTGAAATTTAAACTGCTGAAATGTAATAAAGCAATAAAAGAAACTTAAAACAAAATCTCCCATGAAAAATTATTTTTGAAAAATTTTTATTCGGGATTGATCATACTCGATCATTTTGATCAGAAATTCAAACCTAGTACGATCAAATACCCTGGTAAAGAGATCAGCAAAATTATCATCTGTATGTACCTTCACCAGCTCAATCAACTTTTTATCTGCACAATCACGAATAAAATGATATCTAATTTCAATGTGCTTCGTTTTACTGTGCTTAAGAGGATTATTTGTGAAAGACATTGTAGCAGTATTATCAATGAACATGGGGGATCCTGTAAAATTCAAACCGTAGTTTCTTAATTGTTGTTGGATCCACAAGATCTGTGAACAACAACTTGCAGCAGCAATGTATTCTGGTTCACATGTTGAAATGGATACCGTAGTTTGCTTTTTGCACTGCCAGGAAACTAGACGATTACCCAAGAACTGGCAACCACCTGTTGTAGATTTCCTATCCAAACAACAACCACCAAAATCAGAGTCAGTATATGGATTGAATTCAAAGTTAGAATGATGTGGAAACCATAGTCCCAATCTTTGTTTTCCTTTCAGATAATGAAAAATTCTCTTTACTGCAATCAAATGAGACTCCTCTGGTTTTGCTTGGAATCTCGAACAAATACACACAACAAACATTATATCTGGCCTTGAAGCGGTTAAGTACATGAGAGATCCAATCATTGCCCGGTAGAGTCGGCAATCAATGTCTTTTCCATCCGGGTCAGAATTCAACCTATGATTGACCGGAATTGTAGTATCGTATGGGGTACAGTCCTCCATCTAGAACCGGCTCAAGATGTTTTTAACATACTTGGACTAATGAATAAAGAAACCATCTTCCTTCAGATTAACTTGAAGTCCTAGGAAAAATGATAACTCTCCCATAGCTGACATTTCAAACTTCGATTTCATAACATTCTCAAACTCTTTGCACAACCCTTCATTTGTAGAGCCAAAAATAATATCATCTACATATATCTAAACCAGTAGGTATTCTCCCCCTGCTTTCTTTATGAATAAGGTCGAGTCAATTTGCCCATGCACAAAGCCATTGTCCATAAGATGTTTAGACAACGTTTCGTACCACGCTCAGGGAGCTTGATGTAAACCATAGAGAGCCTTATCAAGCTTGAATACTCTAGACGGATGAACTGGATCTTCAAACCCCGGCGGCTGACACACATAAACCTCTTCCTTGACCTTTCCATATAAGAAAGCACTCTTCACATCTAATTGAAACACCTTAAACCCTTTGTATGAAGAAAAAGCAAGAAACAACCGTTTAACTTCAAGCCTAGCAACAGGAGCATAAACCTCGGTGTAATTAATTCCCTCTTGTTGATTGAAATCATGTACGACTAATCTTGCCTTGTTTCTCACCACAACACCAGGATTGTCTTTCTTGCATTTAAACACCCACTTAGTACCAGTTGGATACACGCCCTTTGGAAGATCTACAAGATTCCAGACTTTTAGTTTATCAAACTGAGCAAGCTCTTCCTGCATTGCTTCTATCCATTTGTTATCACGCAAAGCCATTTCAACATTCTTTGGTTTGACCTGAGAAATAAAACTTGAATGTGAGCAAACATTAAGAACACCAGTATCCTTAATACA
Organism: Smallanthus sonchifolius; assembly: GCA_023525975.1. Taxonomy (NCBI): domain Eukaryota; kingdom Viridiplantae; phylum Streptophyta; class Magnoliopsida; order Asterales; family Asteraceae; genus Smallanthus; species Smallanthus sonchifolius. Next base: position 23,508,764 of record CM042046.1, on the reverse strand, counting down.
TGTATACAAGCAAGTGTTTTCAATTATAGAACGCGTCTGCACTCCATCTCTCAAATTCCCAATGTAGGTCCCAGGAGCCCCGTCGCGCAGTGGATTTACACGGACCTGTTCTGTGATTTGTGTGGGAACAAAAAGAACGAAGCAGATAAACAAGAACAAAGACAACAGATAATGAAACGACACGTAATCCATAACAAAGAAGTCATCCCGTATTACAGACTACATACCGAAGGAGCACACATCTCTCATCTAAGCTCACGGTCCAGGGGTCGGGAGAGCTCTTCCCGACCTGGACATCTCTAAACCTTGTTCCAGAAGTTCCACCTACAAATGAAGACAAGTCTTCTATTTATAGGCGAAGGAACACTACCTGCGTACTTGACAAGTACGCAAGGCAAAAGCCTTGCGTACTTACTAAGTACGCATGGTTTGGTCATGCGTACTTGACAAGTATGCAAGGCAAAAGCCTTGCGTACTTACTAAGTACGCAGGACCAAACTGGTGTGCGGGCTAAGTACTCAGGAACACCCTCCTACATACTAGCCACATACACCGATACATAGAATTTAATCTATAGTTACAAAACATGCTTCTACAAACTCCCTCTTAATTATAGCATCAAATTCTATCTATCTTTAACATTGATATACATCAGTTTACAAAGAATGACCTAACAGACTCCCTCTAAACTAATGACATCACGTGTCTTCTGGCGAGACTTGATCTTCTGGCATTCCACTTGAGATCTTCAAATCTTCAAACTTCAGTCTTCAGTTACCGAGTGATGACAAACCTGACTCCCTCATAACTGTAGCTTTCATTGTAGACCAAACCAAGTGCTTCAATAAGAACCAACTAACCCAACACAACTCATTGTAGTTCATCCTTTCAACAGTAGCAACCTCCACCCTGACTTAGGACTCTGAGTCTGACAATGTCTTCCTAACCAGGTAACAATAGTAGACTAAGACAACTCCAAATCAGCTGGCATATGATAGAGAGTTTGAGTTTCCAATAACCTGCATCAAACTAATCAGCTCCCATAGGAATTCCAGTAAGATAAACTTAAGTCTTCAACCAAATGTATCCAACTCTATCCTGTATCTTCACGAGTCAACCAAATTCCCGAAGATGTTCATTTCCAATATCCCCTTTCAGTTTAAGCTCCATCTGACTAGACCAGAAACAAGGTTATGTTTCCTATCCCATCGACCAATGATAAAAGGTTCCATCTTCAACTAATAATCCAACGAATATCCAGCTTCATCTTGAAGACACACGATAGAATCAAACACGAAAAATATAGTTTACACGAGAAATCACGGTTGAGATCCATGTTACGTCAAAGAGGTATATATATATATAGGAAGTACCAACGGCTTTTCCACCACCTCTTTAATGTCTCATGAATACTAGATTTTATCCCCCTCATTTCTCTGTAAACTATGACCAGCTTCATCATCACTTCACTCAAATCCTCAAAAAGCACAACTAGCCAACTCCAGGATTTTATTCTTTTATTCCTTTGCAAAGATCCAAAACAGCAAATCCTTGGGTTCAAGTTGTTCCAGTATTCATCCCCTATTAAATAAGTATCACGGATACTCGTAGCCTACATATTCAGGTTTGAATACCTAAACAAGATGATTCTCTTTCCAAAAGACCCAAAGCAGCCACATCTTCACAAATAGAACGAGACCTTTAGCCGATGACGACCCAATTGCTCCCATTAGTTCAGCATTCATACCCTATTAAATAAGTATCCCGGATACTCGTAGCCTACATTTTCAGGTATGGACCCTTAAACAATGTATGACAAGTGGTATCATCCAACAAAAATCTCGTTCGTGTTTTGTCAAGCCACATCGTATACAAATTCTGGTTCGGAAAAACCAAAATTACTATCTTCTCAAGAATGGGCCGAAACACGCGTACAAATGATCACACAAAATTTTGGCCAAGAAAAGTTTTCCCGCACATAAAGGGTGCTCATGCGTATTTAGTAAATACGCAAAGCCAAGTGCTCATGCGTATTTGATAAGTTCGTAAAATGCCCATGCGTACATGCTAAGTACGCAGAGTCAAATACTTATGCGTACTTAACAAGTACGCAGGACAACTTCTCTTATGTACTTAGTAAGTACGCAGGACAAAACCCATGCGTACTTAGTAAGTACGCAGAAAAGCTGAATTTGCGTACTTATCAAAAAGTAACAGCGTTCTTGACGGATCTTGAGGAAAATGCTCGAAAAGTGATGGATCTGAGAAATTAATGCTTCCAAAAAGCTTCGAAAACATCATCTAACAAACCCTTAGCCTTCCAAACACCAAATGAAGTGATAACAAACTCGGATTTGAGGATTTTTGCAAGAAAAAGTAGCGACTTTTATATCTCAGATCTGCTCAAAAAAACCCTAAAACCCGAAACTGGAACACAAATCAACGAACACCGAGGCTCTGATACCACTTGTAGGTCCCGGAAGCCTCGTCGCGCAGCGGATTTACACGGACCTGTTCTGTGATTTGTGTGGGAACAAAAAGAACGAAGCAGATAAACAAGAACAAAGACAACAGATAATGAAACGACACGTAATCCATAACAAAGAAGTCATCCCGTATTACAGACTACATACCGAAGGAGCACACATCTCTCATCTTAGCTCACGGTCCAGGGGTCGGGAGAGCTCTTCCCGACCCGGACATCTCTCAACCTTGTTCCAGAAGTTCCACCTACAAATGAAGACAAGTCTTCTATTTATAGGCGAAGGAACACTACCTGCGTACTTGACAAGTACGCAAGGCAAAAGCCTTGCGTACTTACTAAGTACGCATGGTTTGGTCATGCGTACTTGACAAGTACACAAGGCAAAAGCCTTGTGTACTTACTAAGTACGCAGGACCAAACTGGTGTGCGGGCTAAGTACTCAGGAACACCCTCCTATGTACTAGCCACATACACCAATACATAGAATTTAATCTATAGTTACAAAACATGCTTCTACACCCAATTATATTTGTCACCGGATGATCTTTGAGTTCTTTGATTGATGCAACTTCAGGAACCGGCAACACATCAAGTTGAGTCGTTTCAGATTGAGAAGACAAGTCCTGATTAACTGGTATCTCCGAGTCCAGATTTGTAGGAATCTCCCACTGAGCTTGTGTCGAAGTAGAAGGTTCATCAACAAATAATGGTTCAATAGAAGAATCTTGAAAACAACATCTTCTTCCTCACGATCAGAATCTTGTGGTCCCGAGCAAGAAGCAACATTAGGATCTGGAACAGATGAATGTTGAACCATAGTCGGTATAAAAACACCATTATGTGCATCCTGACAAGACTCATATAACACAGCAGCCTCTTCAGGAGAAATATCAGAAGGTAAATGAAAAGACTTGAATAAGCTGTCATAGTAAAAAACCCAGTCTTGTCCAATCGTCATTTGAGGTAAAGAACGATTTGAACAGTCAATATTAAACCATTCCTCAACCTGACGAGTCTCTTTGTTATAAATCCTTTTGGTAGTAAAATTTGCAACATATACTAGAAAGATCCCTTCAATAGCCTTAGCACTGAACTTGGTTGGGACATATCTAACCTTCAATAGGGTACATGGATTGCCAAAAGGTAGTAAATACTCCAGATTTGGCTTCCGATGATTAAGCAACTCATAGCATGTCTTGTTGTGTCGCTTCACGGTCAAAACTCTGTTCAAAACGTGACACGCAGTATTCACATCCTCAGCCCAAAAAGTAACTGGAAGCTTAGAATCTGCAAGCATTGTACGTGCCGTTTCAACCAAAGTTCTGTTCTTTCGTTCAGCAACTCCATTTTGTTGAGGTACATATGGCGCACTGAATTCATGATGAATTCCCTTTTCTAGACAGAATAAACCGATCTTGCTATCGTTGCCATTGTCACTCCTAATTCTTCTGACTTTCTGTACAAGTTCTCTAAACCCAAGATTAAGAATTGCACCATCTCTGTGATTTCAGCTTTAGAAGCAAGTAACTTAACCCATGAAAATTTAGAGAAATCATCTGTTACCACCAAACAGTAAGATTTACTGCCAATGCTCTTAATACTAATCGGTCCAAACAAATCCATATGTAGCAGCTCTAATGGAGTCACAATTGAATTCTTTGTCTTAGATTTGTGGGACTTTTTGTGTTGTTTCCCCTTCTTGCAAGGAATATGTAGATAAAAAGACTGATGGCTACAAAAATTCTCTAACTACAACTGCTGTGTACTCCACAGGTTTGCTACTGACCAACAAGCTGCTGCGGATAAGCTTGTTTGTTGCGTATAGTTGTTCTCCCGCTGATGGACAACTCTGCTGCGGACAGCCTTATCTGCTGAAGACCGGAGTTGTTGCTTATAGGCTTCTCAACAGCATCAAACACTTGATGCTGCTGATAGGCAAATCATCAGCAGCTTTGGATAGTTGTGTCTTGATGCGGATCACCAACTTTGCTACGGATAGCCATATCTGCCGAAGATCAATCGTTGCTGCTGATTGGCAAAGCAAAAGCAACTTTACTACTGACAAATTTCTGCTACAACTCTGACACATCTCATGCAGAAAGAATGTTACTGGTGCAGACAATAAAATACAACAACGCTCTCCTTCCAAGTATCCAAGCAATGATGCCTAAGAAGACGTTTGAGTAAAGTTATCCTTTGTAGTATTTGTTGTCTTAACGTGGAGTATAGCTTCTAGTATACAAGATCAACGGCTTGTGTTCGATCTGATCCTTAGAATCAAGGGTCTGTCTTGATTCTAAGTTACTATATAAGTAGTGTATCGTTTCATTATACAAGTGTGTTTTCTTAGAGTTTTTCTCTGTAATCTTGTAACCATTGAAGCTTAATAGAAATTGCATTTATCAGTATTCTTTATGTTTATTTGTTTACATTGCTTAGTTATGATTGTTTCCGCCAATCTCAACTAGAATAGAACCATCTTGTATTCACCGATCCTACAAGTGGTATAAGAGCTTTGGCTCTCAGATTAAACAAACTCACACTTGTTTAATCACTCTATGGTTCTATTAACTACTATCTCTTTTCTAAGACACCATATATCTCAAATCCAAAAAAGGCACAAAACAATGGTTTTGATGATACTGGAAGCATCAATAGACCACCAATACTGGTGTCTGGAAACACTATGATATATGAAAGAACAGGATGGAAAGTTTCTTCTACTATCAAGAGTATAGGATGTGGAGATCCATTAAAGATGGACCATATGTACCCATGGTGGCCTCTGCTGATTCCGGTGGTCCAACAGTCCCCAAAGAACCCTCAAAGTATTCAGATGAAGACATCAAGAAGATGGAGGAAGACTTCAAAGCCTTGGGAGCCATTCAGATGTGCTTGCCAAATGAAGTATTTCACAACTTCAGAGGATACAAGACTGCCATGGAGCTATGGGAGACTCTCGAAAAGATGTTTGCTGGGTCAGAAGAAGTAAAAGAACATAGAAGAGACATTCTGAAGCAACAATATGAGAACTTTGTCTGGAAGGAAGCTGAGTCTCTTACTATGTTGTATTGTAGGTCCCTCGGGTGTGGCGGATCGTCACATGCAAGTGGTTCTACTAGTCGGACCGGGTGCGGAATACCCGTGACTAGGTGGAGAGTCTTACAACACAAAGTAAACAGACAAGAAGATCACTTTAAACTTTCGTCTATTATAAACACTTGAAGGTTACAGAGAGAAATACTGAGATTACAAGTTCTGCGTATTTGCTACAATGATTGCGTCTGAGATTGCATACTTATCTACTGTCAACCATTCCTATTTATACACGACCTGATGCCTGCGCATTAGCAAGTGCGCAGGGCAATTTGCTCATGCGTACTTAGCAAGTACGCAAAACTTGTTTTTCTTAAATCAATTCAATTCAGGAATGTTCAATCCTCAGTGAAAGTTTTCTGTATAGTTCTTTCAACTTTCGAAAACATTTTACAAAATCAAAAAAAAAATAGAAAATGAAGAAAATTTCAATGTTAACTTGAGAAAAGAGGAAATGATAGTATATCAGAAATGATTTAAACGTCACAGACTGCTCATATGGGAAATGATTGTGTCATGCTTACTTAATTGTGTAAATTATTATGGTTTTAATCTGCTTATTTACAAGTAATTTGAATTGTCAGTAGGCTGTATGCGTCTTTGAATCACTAGTAGTGTGGAAACTTAATCTAAAATTACAACTGTGATTTGAACCCATGTTTGCTAGTGTGTGTGCGTAAAAGAATAGAAAAGATCATTATCAGATAAAGGATGTTAGATTTTGGCAACAATTTTCTTTTGAGGTCAGTTTTGGGTTATGTCGTTAGCACAATTAATGCGGTTCATCTCACTGCTCATACTCACAAGTATGCAAGGAGAGTTTGAATCAAGAAATGTCTCTACATCAACCGTTGAGCATATATTCACCCTTGAATCACTCCTGATTCATTGAAATCAAATCCAGATAAAAGTTGGATTCCCTTACCTTATTCAAACACCATATTCATTATCCCGAATCATCATACCGATGTTCAATGAAGAAATCAAATGAAACCAAGACAAATGAATCACTCGATTCTGAATCTTATGATTCCTGATAATCCTTATGGATTATGCTTGATTTTTCCTGTGCTAATTGATGTAGCTTCATTCTGAAAATTTAGAAAATCATTGGGAAAATCTTAGATGCCTTGAGATAGTGCAATTTACATTATTATAGCATATCAGTGGGGTACACGTTGTATATCTTATAATTAATACCTTAATACACAAGAACGTGATATAAAGATGCTTATAGTTTCAAATCTTATAATATTGTCAACTTGAATTACTTGTTTATGTGCTTATTATGTATGATAAATAGTAATCCATGACATGATCCCATATTCTTTGATGTTTATATTGTATCGTTTTTGCTATAAGTTAGCCTGATATGATCCTCTGCTCATGTCTTTGATCAAAAAATAGTTTTTGTAAATACGTGTATATTTCTATCTAGAAAAGATCAAAAAGAGTTTAAGTTTGTGTATAGTTCAATCTTAATCAGAAAAACCAAAAATATTTGTATTTAACCTTCCTGAATTGAGTTTGAATCCTCTTGATTGAATGTTTATCTTGTTCGTTATTTGACTTGAAAAACATTCATAATTTGAGTTGAAAGTTTGCGCACTTAAGTGTTTCTGCGTACTTGAAAAGTGCGCATGAAGTAAGCCCTGCGTACTTAACAAGTACGCAAGAGTTAAATTTTGCGCACTTGTAAGTACGCAGGAGTTAACGCTTGTGCACTTAGCAAGTACGCAAGACCGTTTTGTGTTTGGTATAAATATGACACTTAGAAAATTTTTAGACTTTTATCATTCAAACTCAAAAGCCTGTTCATTTCCCTCTTCAAAATTTCCTCAAAAATTCCGAGTGTTCCAACTGATTTTTCGTCCCGTTACTAGTATCATCTTTGTACTACAATCCATTGGTGAGAATCTAGACTCAATCCATCCACAAAATCGCGATTATGGACCGATTCAGAAACTTAAAAATTTAGGGTTTAATCCGTGATTTTAGACAAATTATTAGTTGTTTTGTTAATTCATGATGTCTAAAACTTGCTTAGAATCATTAATCGACTCTTAATTGTCCGTTTAATCCTTTAATTTTGACCTTGGGCTTGGATTTGACCGTCGGTTCGAATGGTCGTCGTTTAGGTCAAAATTGGACCAATGTAGCAGTGATTTGGTGTTGATGTTGGTTCCATGGGTCGTAATCTCTGATTCCGACCTTGTGGTGACCTAATCCACCCAATTCTTGAGTATCAGTGGATTTTCAGACTTTTGGAATTTTGAACAAGTACGTTTCTTGCACACTTAGCAAGTACGCAAGAAGTAATTCTTGCGTACTTGTTAAGTACGCAAGAGGAAATTCCTGCGTACTTGCTAAGTACGCAGGACCAAAAATTTCCAAGTCTGGAAATTCAGTTCAAAGAGTAACTGCTATACTGAGTCATGTTTATTCAATTCCAATGAAACTTGTTGTTCTGATTATGTTTTCTGTGTGTTTTTGTAGATTATGGCTCGTGCGTTTACGAATGAGTTCAATCTTCTAGCTCATAATCAACCTGAATGGAAGGGTGCGGCACTTCAGTATCGAGAGATAGTTGATTTCTTGAACCGTTAAAGAATCAGCTATGCTATTTCAGCTGACCCTATCGTTTCAAGACCTTATCTCGAGCAATTTTGGGAGACCGCGGAGCATGATTGCACGGTAACCCCCAATGTTATAAGGGCTACCGTTGCGGGGATATCGCCTTTTCTGAAGAAACTATTCGACGGGTCTTGCAATTCAGAGATCTTTCCACCGACCCGACATCCTATCTTGACTACTTTGTGGATGGCTGTTGGAGGCAACGAATGGGGTATGTCGGTGCGAGAGACTACGCTTCTTACAAGAAAGTGTGGGTGCTTGATCAATGGAGATATTTTGCCCACATCATGATCATGTACATCTCCTCAAGAAAAGCTGGAAAGGATGCAATGGGTCATGACCTTGCTGCTGCCATGGTTGGCTTATCTCTCAATAAAGGGCTACAACTTCTCACGATACATATTCAAAGCCATCAATGATCAGATTAACACGGCTGAGAGGTTTAGGTTCTTATTATACCCAAGGTTTGTGCAACTTCTGATTGACGATGCGTTGCCAAACCTACCTGCAACTGGGGAGAGATTGCAAGTTAAAAGGGTGGACAAAAGAGTGTTTGCACAGTTTTTAAAGCCATACAGTGTAGAACCTACCCCTGAGCATACAACACTTTTTGGCCACCAAATAAACGAAGCATATGTGGCACCGGCTGACTGGAGATGGTATAGTCACGATTCAGAGCCAGAGTTGAGTGAACATTCAGATGAAAAACAACAAGAAGGGGAGGAAGTTGAAAGTGTAGATGGATCGTCGGAAAATGGAGACGAAGAAGAAGGTCATGATGGTGCTGAGGGATCCGACTCGGAAGAGACAGAGTCTGATTCTTCTGATTCCGATGATGCACCATCGCAGGTTCACCCGAGGAGAACGACGAAGGTAACCCTACCTGAGTCATCCTCAAAGAGAAAGCGACAAGCTTCAAGCAGCGAATATGAGCCAGATTCTGACTCTGACGCTGCTATACAGAGACAGAGGCGTGAAAGTGTTAACAAGAACAGAGGGGATAGGCACCAACTTGCTATTCCCTGTGAGGTGGAGGTTACTAATCAAGCTGCAAGTACTGATTCAGCCTTTACCCCACCTTCACAGTAATTATACCGGAGACAGAGGAGGAGGCCACAGGTACAACCTGAGGTGGCAGTCACTTCAATCACAGAAGAGGTTCCTGTGATAGTGACCCTCCCTGTCACATCTGTCCAGGTGGCGGTGATTACTCCAATTCTCACGTAGTCAGTCACCATCACCCCTTCCATAGCACCTACAACCTTCATCACATCCTCAATCCCAACAACCACCATTGAACCGATAAGTCAGCCCTTCAACTATGGAAAATTTACTCAAGGGTTTGACTTTGATACTATCTTCTCCTCCCCAATTCACCATGCTAAAGCGTCTATCTCCAGGCATCCTGATCCTAATGAAGAAAGGATAGAAATTCTGGAAACCCAAGTTGCTGGTCTGCTGGAAACTGTTCGGAGGTCAAAGGAGGAATTTGATTTTCAACAAGCACAGATTAATTCGTTGGTGGACGAAGTTAGAATTCTACGAAGCCAGAGAACATGGACAGACGAGAGACTGAAGAACATAATGGCCCAGAATGAGCTTCTAATCCAGACAAACAACATGATTCTGGGGCACAGGTCGTCTCTCAAGCTGAGGTTTGATATGCAGAAGAAGGAGCATGAGCAGATGGTCAAACTAATTGCTGATCTGACCAAGAAGCTTGATGCTCATGGGGAGAAAGATAAGGAGAAGGAGAAAGAGAAAGAAAAGACACCTACTGGTGATGAGCCTTGTCATCCTGTCGACTTGACAAAGGATGATGACAAAGACAAGGATCCCGAAGTCGGTCCTAGTGGATGTGAGCACCAAGATTTAGCAATTGTGCCTATCTCTGCTATTCCAATGGATCAGGGGGAGTCTTCTCATCAGGAGGGTGGTGATACTTTTGGTGGTGGTGGTGACAAAGGAAAGTCAGCGGCTAATGTGCTTAAGGATCTATCTGACGATGAGATCTTATACTTAGAGCCTGACTATTCCAAGGAAGCACAGATCGATGCTCTCTACAACCTAGAAGAAGGAGAGATCGACTCTGGTGATGATTGGGATGAAGGTGATGAGGATGTAGTGATAGAAGTTGACCCTCGACTGAAGCCTCCCCAGTTGACCCTACACATGTGGATCCGGAGGCACCAAAAGAAAAAGATATGCCTTCTACTTCATCTAAGGGTCCAGCTCCTGTTTGGCAGAAGACGTCTATCATAGACAAACAAGGGGCAACAGGGATGATCTTGGCTGTAAGGTTCGAGGAGGATAAGCAGTTGTTCGCAATCAAAAGATCTGGGGGGGTTCAATACTTGAAACCAACCAGTGAAGCGTTCAACTCCTTACCTAAATACGACATTGTGAATCTAGCAAACCGAGAACTGCTGGATCATTCTAATCACGCAGTGGCGATGGGTTTGTGGGTGGTTCTACAGCGGGAAGCAAGATCTGGGAAGTTTGATGTGTTCAAGCCTCAAGTGCCCAAGAGAGTCAAGGATAAGACAACAAGACATCCTGTGACTAAGAAATTCTTAAAGAAATTGGTATACAAGCCAGTGCTATGTGAAACCAAGATTCCCCTGAGCAAGTTATCTCAGGATATCCTTGGTGACATGTGGTACTGGTACGTAGATCCAAGGACGGGCGAGGCTGTGGTGATTGGAAAGGTGAGGTCAGAAAGTGGATGCTTAGTGCCGAGGGAACTAATCAGAGTATTTGATGAAGTCTGCTTCATTAACTTCTCTATGAAAGATCTGGAGGCACTACCAGACAAGTATTGCATACATACGGACGAATGGACAAAATTCCTTGCTTCTAAATATGACAAGGTGATCAAGTTCTGCCTTGACTTTAAGAAGAAGATGGAAGCTAAAGATGCATAGCTGTGAACACTGAAGACCGAAGACTGAAGACTAAAGATCAAAGATGATCTAGAGCTGTTGTCAAGGGGGAGTTTGTTGAAGCACTTTCCTGTGACAAACACTCTGGATAGATAGAGTCTTAGTTTTGTACTTTCATGAATGTATTTGTCTTTGTTTGTAAGTGTCTGTATGTATTAGCTATCGAGTTGTATTTACTTTTACATATTGACTGTTGCAGATTTCTCTAAGTGTTTTGCGCACTTGTATGTGCGCAGGAGATAGTTCCTGCGTACTTAGCAAGTACGCAAGAATACCTTTGCGTACTTGCTAAGTACGCATGAGCAAATTGCCCTGCGCACTTGCTAAGTGCGCAGGCATCAGGTCGTGTATAAATAGGAATGGTTGACAGTAGATAAGTATTCAATCTCAGACGCAGTCGTTGTAGCAAATACGCAGAACTTGTAATCTCAATATTTCTCTCTGTAACCTTCAAGTGTTTATAATAGAAGAAAGTTTAAAGTGATCTTCTTGTCGGTTTACTTTGTGTTGTAAGACTCTCCACCTAGTCACGGGTATTCCGCACCCGGTCCGACTAGTAGACCCACTTGCATGTGACGATCCGCCACACCCGAGGGACCTACATGTATAACAGGTACACCTGTCTTGTGGGAGAGCCACAGTGCTCAAAAGTGAAGCTGGAGAATGAAGACATTCTCAAGAAGTTCATCAGGTCTTTGCCAAGCTGCTAGACACTTTACACAGTGTCAATCAGAAGAACTGAAAATTTAAAGACTCTGCAGATAACTGAGCTGTTTGGCATGCTGAAGACCTATGAATTAGAAATGATTTAAGCCAAAGAGAGAAGCTCAAGTTACTCAACAGCCTCATCATCCACCACCACTTCCTCTGCACTTCACTCTGACCACTCAGTTCCTAGTTCAAGCAACTACTACCCTCCCATTGTCACTCATCCCCAGACTCCAACCTCTCAATCAAACAACTCACCATTTCTTCTTGAAGCCCCACCTCAAACCTCAACTTCTGCTGCCTTTGTCTTTGAAAACTCAAGCAATATGTCCTTTATCAAGGAAGATCTGGAATGTTTTTATCCAGATGATCTAGAAGAAAGAATATACAGCACTCCTATGCCATGCTTTCTCTAAGAGCAAAAAGGTTTTACTCTAGAACAGGAAGACCCATTCCAAGCAACAACTCCAACACAAGAGTTGGGTTGGACAAAAGCAAACTGAAATGTTACAACTGTAACCAACTTGGTCACTTTGCCAGAGAATGCAAGGCTCCAAAGGCAAACCCAGCTGCTGCTCAGACAAGACAAGCTCACCAAGCTCAGCCAAGACAGCAACAACAGCAACAAGCCACTACTCCTGTTCAAACTGCAGCTTGTGCAGCTGTTGGAACTGCTGACTTTGACTGGAGCTTCCAGTATGAGGATCTTCCTGCCAACAATCAAGCTCTCATGGCAGACACAACAGAAATACCACCTCAGGTATATGAAAATCTTTGTACTCAGGCTTGTATTGATAAGGTTCTTGGATATAGAAAACATAACCAAAATCTCATAGATCAAAATGAAGAGTTTCACCAAATGAAATCTGAATTTAAAAAGGTTGAAGACAGTTACAAAGAAAAGATTAACTGTTTAAAGAAAGAGATTTCATCATTAAAACATGAACAAACAAACCTTGAAACTCAGATTGATGATCTTCTGGTTAAGTTAAAGGCTACAAGGGCTGAATTAGCAGACCAAAAGGTCCATGTTGAAAAATATGAGTTTGCATCCAAAAAGCTACAAAGACTTTTGGATGCTCAAATTCATGAAAGGGTAACTGTTGGAGTTGGGTTTCAAGCTGAAAAACCCTACAATGTTGTTCCTCCACTGGTTGACTATGTAGCCATTCATGAACCAAGTTTCAATCTTTCCAATCTTGATCTGGCCAACCGAAATCTTGATCCTGCTGTCCAAGAAACCTCTGTGTAAGAATGCACTACTTCATCTGAGTCTGAGTCCATATGCTCAGACTTTGCTGAAACCAATAAAGCTCCATCACCACCTGAATATGAATTTATTAAAGCTAACACTCCAAGCCCTTTCATCCCTTCAAAAACAGTATCTGTATCTTAACTCACCAAACAAATCAAAATCAGCTATCCTCCAGAAGGAAGAAAGCTAACTGTTGAAAAGGGACAATCTTCAATCACCACCAACCCAAATCCTCAACCCAAAACCAATCTACCTAGAGAGAAAGCTCCATATGTTCAAAAGACATTAGAAGAAGCCACCTTTGTGCACAACAAAGCCCATCCCTGGAATTTCAAATACTTATTCAAGAAAAAGGACTATGTGTACTTTCAAAGGGACAAATTGGCTAAATCATGCTTTTTCTGTGGCAAATACAACCATACTGCCAGCACCTGCTTCTACTACCTTCAGCAACAAAGAAACCTCAAGCAACATGCTTTTGAGAAGACAAACAAGAACAAAAAGGTAAGAAGCTTTGAAGCCAAGGCAACTCATTTCAGAAACTCTTTCTCCCTACCAAGGAAGCAGCTGCCAAAACCTCAACAATCTTGCATCATTTGTGGTGAATCGGATCAGTTTGCTGCAAATTGTAAATTTAATCCCTTCAACCAGATTAACCAAATCGATAAAAGAACTTCTACAGAGAAACCATCTTGTAACAAGGTAAAGAAGGATAGGCATACATCTGTTGTTAAACCATCAGCAGCCAGCAAAAATGCCGTTGATCAGTGTAACATCCATGATTTTCTAAAATTATTTTAAGTTATCTAATTATATATTCATTTATTTTTAATGACACTTCATTTGAATCCCGTACTTGTTCAACACAAGAAGTCACATTAAACAATATTGTAACATATAACCAACATAACAAATTTTCTTCTAATATATATATTTAACCTAGGTATGTATAATTATGTAGACATGTATATATATGTACCTTGTTATATTGTAGAAAATAAAGATAAATAGATTACACCTTTATATGATGTTGCGAAATAAACAATCTACAAAAATGGTGATTTTATAAAAATAGGATTTATCCCTTTATAAAGTAATCATAATTAAACAATTATTGTTTAAGTTTTCATAAAATAAGAAAATTTAAAAGTTATAAACTAGTTTGAACCATCTAAACATTTGAACCTTTGAAATTAGATCTCTTTAACCTCAATTTTTACCCCAATCAACACATTTTGACCTAATTTGACTTTAAAAGTCAAACAGCCCCAATTTTTCTTGCAATTCAAGGTAGAAATCGAGCAAAACCGATGGGCATGGACTTGCCATGTTTAAATAATCAAGTATCGATCAAATCCAAACTCAGTTAACATTCCAATTTAACATTTGCGTGGCTTAATTCAAAACTCAAACAGGTTTGACCCTCCAAAGTCAAACCGAGCCTTAACCATCCCCAAATCGTGGAATTAAAGCGTGTTAGTGGCCGCAAATTACGCGTAGACTATTCTCGTATGAATTCAAGCCTAAAACGTGACCCAATACAACTTGATTCAGTCTAATTAACACGTAATTTGTCCCTATAGCTGTCACATGCAAGACCAAATCGAATCGAGCAATTTTGATGGAATTAATAAAATCAAATCACTCCCTAGCATTCGCATAACCCCTCACAAAATCTCTCAACCCGCAATCGATACGCATTACACCCCTACACCTAGACTAAGCATCAAGAACATTGGCTCTGCCCTTGTAGCCGACGGCACACGATACCCAACCTAATCAGGTAAATCCGATGTTATTAGTTTCATTTCTAAGTGGGAATCAAAAACCCTCTGTCAATTTCATATGATAGAGGTCATCCAACACAATTTCATTTGTGATTCGATGTTTGTTCATACGGTTTCGAATTGGGGATTTGGTTCGATCTAATTAAAGTATTTAGTTTAATGAAATTCATATCTAACCAGCGAAACCATCTGGTCCGACTGGCTAAGCCATCGCACCATCGGACCAGATGGCGTGGGTTCGAAACCCACCATCCTTGGCCTTTTTGCGCAAGCATTAAACTCAGACCCGGCCCCTTGTATGTACACCTTAAAACCCTTGCGAACCGGGTATCTGTCAAGGGGTAGCCCCTAGTCAAGTGGTTAGTCCTTGATATCTCCACTGGGGAGACCTAGGTTCGACCCGGGCAAGCCCCATTTATTTTTAAAACTGTTCTACAAGCTCCGAAAATTTTATAAAAAAATATTTTTATAAATCCTCTATTTATTAGAATAGAATTCGACCAGATTGACAATTTTTGCATAAAAATCTCTATTTTTATAGATTTAATTCTCAATTACTCAATTTAAATTATATTATTATTTTTGAGTAATTTATTCATTTAATGTATAAATTTGGTGACAAAATTTTATAAATACTTTTACAAGGTTTTATAAAATTTAAGTTATATATTTAAAACTAATAAAATTATACCTAAATATATATATATATATATATATATATATAGTTTTATATGCTTAAATAATACATGTAAATTTTTAACTAAATTTATTTTAGCATATCCTTTTCAAATGATAAAGAAATAAATAAATTTATTTATTATTTAAATAAATTACATTTACAAATTCACCTACAATTTAAATTATATTTAAGATTTATTTTATGAAACAATATTAGTTACATATCCTTATAAATAAATAAATAAAGTAAAAAAAATATTTATTTAAATAAGCATAATTTCTACACACTATTTTCTAAATAAATAGATAACAATTATTTGATTTATTTAGTTATTCAAACCCAAACCCTAATTCAATTATTTTAAAACTATTCATTTCAACTTTTCATTTTATACAACACCCCTTTCAAGTTCAAACCACACGTACCTACACATTCCTTTACACATTACAACTCAACTCTTTGTACACACATCCATTCCAATCCTAGACTTGGCCATAGACTATTATGCACATTATTAACTTAGATTCATATACATTACACACTAGGTTAACGTGGTAAGTTACAAAGATCACTTTGCTATCTAGCCTCTCGTGCTAGCTAAACCTTTGATTCAGGTGAGTTTTACATAGCCTCTTTTTCACTATTTTACATTTTTGGGGTGAAACATGAACACAACATTACAATGATTTACACAAACTACACAATATAAATCCAATTTACAATTTGTGTGCAATTTGAGCTTTATGTTTGAGTACTAGGTGTGTTAACTACTTTGTGTGCAATTACATGTGCAATCATTAACTCTACAAGCCGACGGTAAACAATGATAGATCTATTGAGTCTGACAAACCCACCCAGTTAGGGTGATTGTTACCGACAACACACTTTGTTTTGCATGCTAGTTACAAAGGTTTGATTGTACTATTTGGTTACACAATAGTAACTCCCCATAATTGCCTTATTAATCATGACTTGTATGGATTTGTTTACACACAACACTTTGATGCTATTTAGAGTCAAAACCTATGTATGCTCACCAACTTTTTAGTTGACCTCGTTTTCATCATGTTTCAGGTACAAAAGTTTGAGTTGATCAAGTTGCTACACTTAGGTTGTGGACCTAGTTATTTGAAACAAATGAATATGTTATGTATTTCAAATATTCTTCTATTGATGTATTTGGAATTATGAATGGAAATGTAACATTTTAATATATTAAATTTTAGTCAACCATGTGCTCATGAACAGTCTACATGTCCCGCCCCGACGTTTTCGCCGTCGGTTGGGGTGTGACAATCAAGTAAAGCCTAAGAAACCAAAGGACAAGCCTTCAGCAGCAACCAAGTCTGCTACTGCTCAAGTAAAACCATCAGCAGCAACTAAATCTACTGCTAATAAGCCAAAGTCCTCAATAGCAAAATTTGTTGCTGATCAAGCAAATCTGTCAGCAGCCAAAGCAAGATCAGCTACTGATAGTGTAAAGAAATCTAGAAAACCACCTCCACAGCAATGGAAAGCCAAAATCCCAGCCTTTATCCCTCAAAGTATCATCATTGGCTCCATTGAATGTAAACATACTGCTGATCCAATGACACACTTACCCAAGTTTGCAAGTTCTTGGGTTCCTCCCTCTAACTAGATCTCTCTCATGTGCAGGGACAGCCATGTCACAAGAATAACACCTGGGTTGTAGACAGTGGTTGTTCCAGGCATATGACCTGCAACAGATCCATCCTCTCCAACTTCAGACACTTCAATGGAGGATATGTTGCCTTTGGGAGTGATTCAAAAGGAGGATCAATCACTTGACAAGGAACTATGTCTAATGAAAGAATGAGTATTGAAAGAGTAAACTATGTCAAAGAATTAGACTTCAATCTCATGAGTGTGTCACAGGTCTATGATCAAAAGCATTGGATGCTTTTCACAGATAAAGAATGTTTTGTACTATCTCCTGGCTTAACCAAACCTCCTCTAGAGAAGATCATATTGACTGCTCAGAGAAAAGATAACCTATATGTGTTTGACATGAATGAGGTCACTCTATCTGGTAGTGTATCTTGTTTTCTGTCAAAGGCATCAGTTGATGAATCAGTTCTCTGGCACAGGAGATTAAGCCATGTCAATATCAAAACCATTAACAAGTTGGTGAAGGAAAATCTTGTCAGAGGGCTTCCTGACAAAGAATTCCAACTTGAAGATCATTGCATTGCATGTTTGAAGGGGAAGCAACACAAGAGTTCTCACAAGCCCAATACCTTGAATTCAAATGACACTCCATTACAGCTGCTACATATGGATCTCTTTGGTCCTACAAATGTCATGTCAATGGGCAAGAAGTCATACTGTCTGGTGATTACTGATGACTATACCAGATTTTCATGGGTATACTTCTTGAGAAGAAAAGATGAAACTGCTGATATTCTTAAATCTTACATCCTTCGAGTTGAGAATCAAAGCAATCAAAAGGTGAAAATAATAAGGTGTGATCAAGGTACAGAGTTCAAGAACCACACTCTGAACTATTTCTATGAAAGCAAGGGAATAGAAAGACAATACAGTGCTCCAAGAACTCCTCAACAAAATGGGGTTGCTGAAAGAAGAAACAGAACTCTAATTGAATCAGCAAGATCAATGTTGGCTGATTCAAAACTGCCTCTCACATTCTGGGCAGAAGCAGTCGGTATAGCTTGCTATGTGCAGAATAGAGTTCTCATTGTCAAGCCTCTCAACAAGACACATTATGAACTCTGGTTCAAAAGAGTTCCCTACATTGGATTTCTAAAACCTTTTGGATGTCCATGCACCATTCTAATCACACATGAGGTTCTTCCTAAGTTTGGTGCCAAATCTGATGAAGGATATTTTTTGGGCTATTCCTCTCAATCCAAGGCCTACAGAGTATTCAACTCAAGAACAAGAATCGTGGAAGAATTAGCCAATGTGGAATGTAGGGAACACATCGCATGTGAACAGGGAAAAGGCCTAGACTGGCTCTTTGATATAGACTCCTTCACACAAATATTTGAGCCTCTCATCTTCCCAAATATGGAGTCTACTTCTTCCAAAGCATCAGCTTCCACATCTTCCTCTGACTTCATATTGGAGTTCCCTAGTCCCTCTATCAGACTGAAAAGGCCATCTATTGATCCTCCATCTGTTGTGGAAGCTATTGAAGCCAGTGAAGCCAGAACTAGACTCTCAAATGTCACCAGCAGCAGGCTCTCTGAGAATGAAAATCTGAATGTAAACACATCTGTAAATGCTGTAGAAGCATCTGCTGCAGATGCTGCTGCTGATAATGCTGATGCTGCTGTCGATATTGAAGACTCTTCCACCATGAATGAAGAGTTTCCTGGTCAGAATCAGAGCAATCTTGAGCAAGGGATATGATTGGATGTAGTACCATCACAAGGAATCAACAAGGAACATCCCCTGGAAAATATCATTGGCTAAGTTCACCAAGGAGTTCAAACAAGAAGCAAATCTCATGAGGCCAATATATGTCTGTTTTCCTATTTTCTATCTCAGGTAGAACCCAATAAGATAGATGAAGCTCTGAAACACAGCAGTTGGATTGAGGCAATGCAGGAAGAGTTGCTGCAATTCAAGAGACAGGATATCTGGAAACTTGTTGATCTTCCACCTGGTCAAACTGCTATTGGCACAAGATGGGTATTCAGGAACAAGCAAGATGAGAGAGGCATTTTCATCAAGAACAAAGCCAGACTTGTAGCTCAAGGCTACACTCAGGAAGAGGGAATTGACTATGATGAAGTCTTTGCTCTGGGTACCCGGCGGGAGGCCATCAGAATCTTCCTTGCATATGCTGCATCCAAGAATTTCATGGTTTATCAAATGGATGTCAAGAGTGCCTTTTTGTATGGGAAGATTGGTGAGGAAGTATATGTCAAACAGCCTCAAGGCTTCGTAGATCCTGCACATCCTAACAAAGTGTTCAAACTAGACAAAGCTCTCTATGGCATACATCAAGCCCCAAGATCCTGGTATTAAACTTTGTCTGGATATCTACTAAGCAACAATTTTAGAAGAGGTGCCATTGGTCAGACCTTGTTTATCAAAGATGAAGGGGGAGAAATCCTAGTGGTACAAATCTATGTTGATGACATCATCTTTGGATCAACAAGGAAGAAGTTGTGTAAAGACTTTGAGATCCTAATGCACTCAAAGTTTGAAATGAGTTCAATGGGTGAACTAAATTTCTTTCTAGGTCTTCAAGTCAAACAAGTTCCAAATGGAATCTTTATCAGCCAATCCAAATATGTCAAGAGCATTTTGGAAAGATTCAAGATGGTTGACTGCACTGCTGCAAGAACTCCTATGCAAGTGCACCATCAACTGACTCCAGACAAAGATGGTCAAGACACTGATCAACATCAATATCGTGCAACGATAGGGTCACTCATGTATCTCACTGTCTCAAGGCCAGATATCATGCTTGCAGTATGCCTCTGTGCATGATTCCAAGCAGCTCCAAAGAATACACATATTCAAGTTGTCAAGAGAATTTTTAGATATCTAAAACGAGCCCTATGAATTGGGCTATGGTATTCTAAAAATGACAAGTTCAACCTGTGTGCATACACTGACAGTGACTATGGGGGATGCAACTTGGACAAAAAGTCCACATCAGAGGGTTGTCAGTTTCTCAGAGGGTTGTCAGTTTCTGGGAGGAAGGCTTCCACCTTTCAAAGCCTTCCTCCTTCCCTCCAAACCCAACGACCATGGCAGAGGTCGATATAAACCAACCCGATGACAAGTTCTCACCCTACCACAATCTCACTGCATACCTAGTAAAAGGCAAGAAGTCCGAAGGGTTCAATGATATGATCGAATTCTTTGTGGATCAAAGACATACTATGCACTAACCGTCAACCCTAACATATACATCCCTCATATGGAGGACTTTTGGAGCATCGCCGTCTACTCTACCGAACAGGGGATTTCCTAAATCCAAGCTAAGGCAGACGGCATAGACATCATCATCACTGAAGCTACTCTCAGAAAACATCTCAAGCTTCAGGATAAGGGGGCCGCCGTTTCATACTCCAGGGAAGAGTATATGAGGACCTTTGTATCCATAGGGTACACTGGAAATCAGAACGAATATACCATTGAAAAGGCACTGATGGGCCCTCCATGGAAGTTTCTATGCCACGCTCTTCTACAATGCATATCTCATAAGAGAAGTGGATGGCATCAAGTGAGTTATGCTCTCGCCTCTGCTATTCACGGTATGGTCACTGGCCAAGGTTTCAACTTTGCACATCTCATCTTTGAAGGTTTGAGATATAACCTTCAAGAAGGTGCAAAGCAGGCTTTCTATATGTACCCAAGATTCTTACAGGAAGTTTTTAACAATGAACTAAAAGATCTTTCAAAACCTGCAAGAATCTATCTTATGCGGGGTCATAAAAATAATATTTTTCAAAGCATAAGAACTGTTTCCAAAAAGTTCTCAGGGGTCAATGTTCAATTGTTATCTACAATGATGAACATACAAAGTACCTAGGGTGACAGTTCAGCAATCCCAGCTGATACTGATCCCACACCCTCCTCTTCAAAGCCTGAACATCAATCTGCTTCCATTGCTCGAACCCCTGTGCATCCTACTAAGGCTGCATAGGCACACCAACTACTTACACCTGTTTTGGATGTTATCACTACCCAAATGGAACACAGGGCCCCAGTTGAGGCAAAATATATCAGAAAAAGGAGCAAGAATACTCCTTCTATTCTTGTCTCACAGGCCCAATCCCAACCTAAAAGCCCTCATTCAGAATCCCAACATTCTGATGAGAATATCAAAAGGGATAGCCAAATCATTAGAGAGACTTCCTTGGAAGTTTCTCTATTAGGATCAGGATCACATCCCGGATCCATAGAGCAACCTGCTGAGCCCTTTCATTATTTTTCTTTTATGAACTTAAGTGTAGCTAGTCAAGATGATATACCTTCTCTAACTACCACTATCTCGGAGGTATTGATTGACTTGGCTGCTAATGTACCCAACCCAAGTTCATCACCTAAGAAGGTTCACTCTGGAAGTGATGATAGAGTGAATGTGGAAAGGGCTATCACTACTTCTGGTACATCAATTGACCAGGAGGATAGTGATAACATCACTAAGTCCCTAACCATGGCAACTCACAGTGAGAATGTTTATCTTGAAACACTCTTCACTGAGAGGAATCCTAGGTGCCAAGAAAACCAGGGTGATGGGGATGCAGAGGCTAGGCCTAAGGCCCCATCTAGTTCCAAGGCTTCCACAACTGTGGATGAGGACGGTCTGAGACTCAAAAATATGGAATTGACGGCCAGGGTGGCAATGCTAGAGGCTGAAGTGTCCAAACTACGGCACCAAGTCTCTTTGCATGAAGCCCATCAATGCCCTCGAGTGACTACTCCTTCCCTTGTATTAGTGGGCACTCAAACAGATGAAATTTTATACACTGATGCAACCAAAAAGGGGGAGATAGTTACCGCTGAAGATGATGCTGACAGCCTTGATGAATAGATACAAGAGCAGGCTGCCTTTCAAAGCACACTATTCAAACATGCTTTTGTTCAAATCCTTGACTTGCAAGACTCAGTAGATGAAGAGGAAGATATCTCTGAGGATTGGAAGTTAGTTGTCAGAGTTGTTGATGAGGTGTTGAAGAACAAAAGTCAAGATGAAGACACACCTTTGTCATTCAACATTCTTCCAACTACAACAAATATATCAAGACATACCATTACCCCTCAATTCACACTGACTGCACATAAGCTAGAGTTTGACTCTATTCTAGCTTGGGGGTACGATGGTCTATCTGAGAGATTCTGGATTGGATGGGAGTTTGGTGGAATAGAAGAGCTTAACTGGAATACACTGAATCCACTTCAAGTTCTTTAATTATACTTATCAAGCTGCGTCAACACTTCCTCATATCTCTCAGCAGAACTTACAATTAGTAGGTTCTATGTTTTGATGGAGGTTAATCTGCCCTGGTTTGAATGGTTTCTAGAAGAAGCAAACAGGGTGGCCTATCCTAAACACATTGCAGAGTCTTCAACAACATTAGAACAAAGACTGGCTCCAAGATTTGACTTGATAAGGAGCAGTGCTTTAACAGAAGAACAAGTTCTATGTTGGAGAAGATTCTTCTACAATGAAATGGCCAGGGGCCTGGAAGTGCAAGGATGGTCAAGCACTGGGTCCTCTAGCTTTCAGTTCTTCTTATGTGATGGATCATCTTTCAAAATCAACAACATACAAGAGATCCTGCTCCTCAATCCTGACTTCCTACATAAGGTCTTTGAGCTCAGAACACACATCTGCAACATCAACTCCTTAGAAAGTCAAGCAATGATCAAAATTATCAAAGCTTATCTTGAAAACAAGGGATGGCTTGCAATGGATGACTCTGACTCAGATCTATCCCTTCCCTCCTCACCAACTGTCATACTGAGTGCAATAGTAGATTCAAGAAAAGTGGCTACTCAGAATGTCAAAGAAGCCTTCAAAGCTATACGTGGGAGTGAATGGGAAAAGGAAGAATGTGAAGCGGTCCCTTCCTCTGTGTCTATTCCTTAGCTTGCCAATGAAGCTGAAGCTGAGATCCCAACAGCATCTCTTACATCTGCTGTTGTGATCCATGAAGCTGAAGCAGAGGAATCCAACAAAGACAAGGGGAAGGGCATCATGACAGAAGAAGAAGAAGAAGAAGAGGAAAGATTAAAGAAATAGAAGAGAGAAAAAGAGAAGAGAAGAAGGGAAAGCGAAGAAGAGGAGATGGTAGAGTTTAGAAAGATTCAAGAAAGAAAAGCTGCCATTCTCCTCAGGGAACAACAGATCATGTTGCATGCTAGGCAACTGAATGCTCTGAAAGTTAAAGTTTCTGCAGCTACACAATTACAAGAAGATGAAGCTCTAGCTCTTCAGCTGCAGGAACAACTCAATAAAGAAGAAGAAGAAAGAGAAAAGAAAAGAAGAGGTTAAGTTCAGGATAACTGACTCTGAACTAGCCAAAGAAATAAGAGAGGAGTGGATAGAAGCTCTGATTTCTCAAGGTGAGGATGCAGACTACCTTGAGAAATTATCAAATAAAGAAATCTATAGAGCTTTCATGAGTCAGCAAGGTCAACTGGCAAATAAGAAAAGGGTTGAAGAAGAAGAAAAAGCCAAACAGAAAACCAAGAAGACCATTGTATTCAACATAAGGACCCATGAAGAAAGGAAGGTCATGATGGACTTCTTGAAGGCTAGAGGAGAGAGTGGAAAGAGGCTAGGTCCCATGAGTTTCATGAACCTGTAAGCCTTATATGTCAAAGTCAAGAAAGAAGAAGAAGAAAGATTGGGGAAGACAGGCTCAAAGAAAAGGGTAAACACTCAACCTGAAGATAGAAAACAAAAGAAACCCAAGCCTACTCCCTCATCCACTCCTTCCTCTATCCAACAACCTTCCACTCTCCCTCCTAGACCTCCCTCCTCTCCACCCAAAGAGTCCAAATCCTCACACCCAGCTCCTCCTCATCAACAGCCTCCCAAGAAGAAAACCAAACCTACTACCACACCAGAATATTCAAGAGAAATTGTTATCTGGTTCTACAGCAATCAATATCAATGGTTTGAGGTTTTTAAGGGAAGGGCAGAAGTAAAAAGATCAATCTACAAATCTATTGATGAGGTGATGCAGCTCCCAGATTCTGATCTTAGAAGAATGATGGAGTTGGGTGAAGCTCATGAGCCTGAGAATGAAGGTGGAAGACATCTGTTGCTAGTGATCAAACATCACTTCAACCCTAGCAAAGATGTAGTTATTGATGCTAAACCTCTCCAATCCCACTTCCATTCACTAGCTGGTCCTACAATGATGTGAAGGATGAATTCACTAAAACAGCTATCAGAGGTCAACAGATGAGAAGTTCTAGCAAGGCCATTTTTAATATGCCAAGCAAGGACATCAAGACTCTGTCTGAGCTTCCTCTGGACAATCCCAGCAAGGACCCTAGAGGCTATGAGGTAGCAAGGATAGTTGCCAACATGCAAAAGCTTCAGCAACAACAGTAGTAAGAGAGTTTAGGTAGCATCAGTCCAGGGGGAGTTTGTAGATAAAAAGACTGATGGCTATAAAAATTCTCTAAGTACAACTGCTGCGGACTCCACAGGTTTGCTGCTGACCAACAAGCTATTGCGGATAAGCTTGTTTGTTGCGGATAGTTGTTCTCCTGCTGATGGACAACTCTGCTGCGGACAGCCTTATCTGCTGAAGACCAGAGTTGCTGCTGATAGGCTTCTCAGCAACATCAAACACTTGATGCTGCTGATAGGCAAATCACCAGCAGCTTTGGATAGTTGTGTCTTGATGCAGATCACCAACTTTGCTACGGATAGCCATATCTGCCAAAGATCAATCGTTGCTGCTGCTTGGCAAAGCAAAAGAAACTTTACTACTTACAACTTTCTGCTGCAACTCTGACACATCTCATGCAGAAAGAATGTTACTGGTGCAGACAATAAAAGACAACAATACTCTCCTTCCAAGTATCCAAGCAATGATTCCTAAGAAGACGTTTGAGTAAAGTTATCCTTTGTAGTATTTGTTGTCTTAACGTGTAGTATAGCTTCTAGTATACAAGATCAACGGCTTGTGTTCGATTTGATCCTTAGAATCAAGGGTCTGTCTTGATTCTAAGTTACTATATAAGTAGTGTATCGTTTCATTGTACAAGTGTGCTTTCTTAGAGTTTTTCTCTGTAATCTTGTAACCATTGAAGCTTAATACAAATTGCATTTATTAGTATTCTTTGTGTTTACTTGTTTACATTGCTTAGTTGTGATTGTTTCCGCCAATCTCAACTAGAATAGAACCATCTTTTATTCGCCGATCCTACAGAATACCATAATCAGGAATGGAGAATTTCATTTTCGGAACACCAATAACAAATCATGCTTCACTAGATAATTCATTTTCCTGTAAGTGATGTGAGCAAGCTTCCTGTGCCACAGAATAGAATCTAATTCAGACGCTTTAGAGAGTAAACATGTCGGAATAGAATTCGTTGTTGTGGAAATACTCATGTCTAAGGCATATGTGTCATTTCTCCTCGGAGCCTTCATTAGAATCCATTCATCAGGAATAACAAATCCCTTTCAAGATATAACATTCAGTAACATTGAAATGGAATGAGAACTTCTTGTCACATACTTGAGATACACTCAAAAGATTGTGTTCAAGTTGCTCCACATAGTTCACTTTCTCAAACTTGACTTTGTCATTCTTCAAAGTACCCTGACCAGTTATGTACCCGCCTTTTTTCCCCAGCAAAAGCGACATAACCTCCATCAATTTTAATAACATATTCAAGCAAACGAATATTCCCTGTCATATGTCGAGGACAATCACTATCCACATACCACGTATTGTTGATAGTCCTCCTTGGTTGCCCCTACATAAACAAAGAAAATCAGTTAGAAATGGGAACCCAAACCATTGTGGTCTTGGGTCATCCAGAAGGATCAAAATAAACGACTTCAATTAGTTCACAATCTACTTTGTCATCAACTTGTGGGACATAAAGATCACAATCAGACTTTCTCGATGGAGACACATTATGATTAATTTGCAAAACATTATTAGATTTATGATTATCAGATTCAGATGTTTCCAAAAGTTTCTTCAATTTTCTGTTACGTCTCCTCCTTTGTGGTCGAGAAAGTTTGACCCCGGGTTGAGAATCTTTTGTGATTCCAACACGTGGAATCTCAGAATGCTTTTGAAAAGTAGCAACATTTCTCACACCAGTATGACCAACCACTGGTTTAGAAAAATGTTTATCATTTTGCTTAAATCCCGAAGATTTAGCAAATGATTGAGTAGGCACAGATTGCCTCAAAAGAACTTTCTTCTCAACACCAGATGTAGGCTTTCCCACATTAGTTCGTTTCAGAATCGTCACCACTTTTTGTTGTGGGGGAACACTTTTGAATTTTCCTTTTTTCTGAAATCATAGGTTTCTTGTCTTGATTCTTATAACGACAGTGAATCAGAATATGACCCGCTTCATTACAATGAAAGCAAACTCCTCTATCTTGATGATTTCTGATATAGGGACTTTTTCTTGAATTTGATGAACAACCCGATGAACAGCTTCAGAAGATTTTACTGAACTGTCAACCGGCTTCTTTTGAACATAAACTTGTTTAATCACCTTTGATGATAGCTTCTTCTTATGACCAGCAGCAACAAAACCACTTGTTTGTTATACCTTGGAAAGCTTAGGTTGAATCACTTCATCAGGTTATGTCAAAATGCACCTATCTCGGGTAACTTGTTTCACCACCTTTGGTTCATCAATTTTCACCTCCTTAGGAATGCCTTCAACTTTTTTATCATAAAACACTTCATCTTCAGTATTAGAATCATACACCATTTCTTCACCAGTTACAGGATTAACCTTCAACACTGTCTTTGGATCAAGTTCCTCCTCATGAATAACTTCTAGTTCAACTACATAATTCCCATTGAATGGTGGTGGAACAAACCCAACTCTAGCAACTCGCTTTGTAGGATCAGCGTTGTCATTAAAATAATCCAATACCACAGATGAATTTCCAAAACTCTCCAGCTTTCGATGTAATTTGATCACTTCAGATTCCTTTTCAGAAATCTCTTTATTTTTCTGAGCGACAATTTCATTTCGCTTTTCAATTTCAGCATATTCCATATCTAGATGATATGCTTGTTCCTTATATTTCAACCCCAAAGAATATAAATCTCTTTTCAAATATTCAATTCTATCTATACACAGCTTATCATTATCTTTCAACTTTTGATTTACCACATGCATAGATTTCATATCACAAATTAAATTTGTGTTATAACCTTTTGCATTTTATCCTTCACACATATGCAATTAGAGTAGTAAATATTACAGATAGGATCTTTTACCTTTGAAGAATCTGACATATCTGTCATGAAGACTTTAGCAATTGGAATATCTTCAGATTCAGCATCATCACAAGATCTTTTAGTCAACACTATATCATCCTCGGATACACTAGAGGCAGAAGAAATATCATAATCAACAGTTTGTACTTTAACATGCTCTTCATCAACACTGTGCAAACTCTCACCATCACTTGAACTATCATCAGCAGTCGACTCTTTAGGATTTTCAGTGTATTTCAACTACAAAAGCTTGACTCACAGCACCAACCAGATCTTCTAGATGAATACCCCAATCATATTTTTTATCATTCTGAGCAACCAATGCAGATGATGTGGATGCATGATTAAAATCCCCAGATCCAGAGGAACCATGTGACTGAGTATGATTGTTCTGAAAAGTATTAGGCTTCTTCTGAGAATCAAATTCTACTTTCAGCTTCACACATTCTTTGGCAAAATGACCATATTCTTGACAATTATAACATCGAACTTTTGTTTTGTCAAACCCCATTCGTGATCGACTGTTAGAACCTATATACTTCCTTCCAGTCTTCTTCAAAAAGTCCTTAGCTTGTCGCATAAGCATGGCCATGTTCCATTGAATGTTCATTTCTTCCAGATCAATAGGATCAATTTGTCTGAAATCCTCTTCAATAACATCCGGATCATGAATCTTACCTCCAATAAAATTCTCACAAGATGCCATAAAGGAAGAAAACATTGCTAAATAATCATCAGCAACTCTTTGATTCATATGATGTGATCCAGACGATGAAGGAGCTGTGTTTGCAGAAAATCCAGTTTGACTTGGAACTCCAGAACCATGTTCAGTTGAAGTATCTTGATTATCACCAGTAAAGAAAGCAACACCTGTACCGGTTTTGCAAGAAGACTTAGCAAAATTCATTGAAGGATCTTGAATATGCTCCATATTGGTTTTCCTTCTTCTTCTTATTCAAATCATGTGACTGAATCTTGCCAAGAACATCTTCAAGAGACATAGATTTATACTTGACATTCTCCTTTATCAAAACTGAATACACATCAAATTTTGATGGTAAAGACTCCAAGGACTTATCATTTATCTCTTCAGTTTCATAGACAACCGAAGCACTGGATAATTCACTCAGCAAATGATAGAATCCCGTTGCAAGATTATCCAAAGATTCATTTTGAAAATGCTTGAACACTAAGAACTGCTTCTTCAATAATTCTTTTATTCTTTTCTTAACATCCAGACTACCCTCACACCTCTTTTGTAAAGCATCCCACAATTGTTTAGAAGACTTGAATTGTTTAAAATTGTGATAAATTTCCTTAGGAAGAGACATTGAAATACTAGCCATAGCTTTCTTCTCTCTATCAAACAATTGTTTCTCTTCTGTAGTCAAGGCAGAAACTGGTTTAGGAACATCATCCTTTCCCATCCAAGAGTATGTCGGATGTGTATAGCCTTCCAAAATTGGAATCCATAAGCTCGTATCGGTAAAGGACACAAACTGATCAAATCGATCTTTCCCGTTCGGATAATCTGCAAGACTTAAAAACTTTGGTGGTTTCTGAGATGTACCAATCTCATTATCATAATTGAACATATTTGTCACTTGCACCATATTTGTCATTTTCAGAAAAATTACTAAGTCTTGAACAAGATCACACCTAGGCGAAAATAATAAGTTCTCTTCAAGCCTACCAAGCGAACTTGACCCCAAATTAAGTTCGCTTAATCAAGTAAATCATATAAGTTCGCCTACTAAGTTCGCCTGTAACAGATTTCCAGTACTAAGTTCGCCGGCACAGCTGTAACAACTCAGGAAGATGAGTCTTCAACCCAAACACGAACCAACAGTTCCGAAAATCATCATTTCTCACTGATTTGATGGAATTTGAAGAAATTGAACCGTAGGATTTAGTATTTCAAGATTTAGAACACTTCTATTAGATTAATTTTACCAAAAACAACTTCAAATCCACGAATTCAGCCTTAAAATCAACTTCAAGAACTTGAAAACTCTACGAAAATGAAAACTTGCAAAAATGATCAATTTCTTGTCAAATTGTACACAAATCGTCACAAATCACTCACGAATCACACACAAATCACGAGCATAAGCTCTGATACCACTTGTAGGTCCACATGACTCCACTACAGATCGATCTCGTGACATGACGTATAGAAGACACGGAGTGCGGAATCCAACCGTATCAATAAATATGTACACAAGATGACCGTAGAAATGATAACAATCAACAAGTAAATAATCTTCTCGTTATATTCAATCAAACATAGAGTTTACAGAAACAGAGTGTTCAAAAACCTAGCCTTAAAACTGAAACTGCAAACTTCTATTTATAGACAAAGTATCTGCTATAGGCGAACTTAATAAGTTCGCCTCTAATGAGACTAGGCGAACTTGCTAAGTTCGCCTCTAGCAGAACTTATACAAACTCAAACAAAACATAAAGACAATAAGATCTAAACTATTAGAAACTTTTGTCATACATTTACGTCCTAACATATATATACTAGACTTGATGCCTGCGTACTTAGCAAATTCATAGGACTTTGTTCCTGCGTACTTAACAAGTACGCAGACAATTGTTCTTGCGTACTTATAACACCTGAGCACTTACTAATTGTGCACAATACTTAGACAAAGTCAACTAAGTACAAGTACCTACATACATGTTTACAACTCGATAAACAAATACATACATGTACATAATACAAGTACAAAAATATAAAAACTAAAGATACAAAAGCATAAGATAACATCCAGATTGCCTGTCACACAAACGTGCTCCAACAATAACTAATATTTTAAATCTTGAAATGATTTCTATAAAACTAATAAAAATATGTTGTGACTGTTATAAAAGCAGAAAAATATAAAATGATATTTTAGTCATTTTAATTCATAAA
Source organism: Smallanthus sonchifolius (assembly GCA_023525975.1). NCBI lineage: Eukaryota > Viridiplantae > Streptophyta > Magnoliopsida > Asterales > Asteraceae > Smallanthus > Smallanthus sonchifolius. The sequence goes on along the minus strand of CM042046.1, from coordinate 23,478,301 downwards.
AACATATTATAAATATTATATTTTTCTAAATAAACAATATAAAAATGATTTCTTAAATAAAGCTAGTTATGTTGTATACTTATAAAAGAAACTTTAAAACAATTATTTAAACATTATTACTCAACTTTTTAAAACACATAAATAATTGTTTGGCAAATAATAATTATTTAAATCCTTTTAGAAATAATCAAACAATTATTTTAAATAAATAATTGTACAAATTCATTAATTTTATTTAAAGCTTACTTATATCAATTTAATATCCCTTTATTTTTGTCATTTAAGTAGAGGAGGTTATCTAAAAAATTTAAATAATTATTTTAATAAAACAATTATTTAAAACCCTTTTCTAATCCATAATTTGTTTGTTAATTATTTTAAGAATAATTTTAAATAAATTCAAACCTACTTACTATATAATTGATTAGAAATCTTAATTGATTCTAATTAATTTTATAAACTATTTTATTATTTTGGTACTAGACGTGAACTTATATTTTCCTACAAAATATATATACAAATCCCATATCCGATCCCAAATCCTATGAAACCCTAGAATCTCATAATACCATAGTCTTACTAGACATACATTGAGACTAGAATAAAACTTATATGTGTAGGTTGATTGTAAGAAATCCTCACGAAGCCTACCTATTATTTACAATTCATACAACCTACTAATTCATTACAGATGAGTTTATATAGCCCATTTTTACTCTTTTTACTTTTTGAGGTGAAACATGTCATTAACTATATTTCATACACAATTCCATACTTTTGTTCTTATGCTAAGGTCTTTATGTAAGGCCCCATACCCGGGAGGCCTCACTTGTTGGATTTATTCATTCACAAACAGTTCTTAAACATGAATATCAAATAACGCAACGGAAAATTTCATTCAAACATAACGTCATCATTGTTCATACATACGGAAGCGTAAACATTGTTTAAAACATAAATACATCATAACTAAACATAACGGGATGCCAGTCTTCATAGTCAGTCGGGTAACTCCTCTCGCTAGCCAAGCATCACTGTCCATCCTCATAACCTGCCTTAACCTGAATGTGCACACTAAAAAGTCAGCTACGCTGGTGAGTTCTAGTTTTAACATAAAACTTTAACTTCAAATAATTTGCCTAAAACACAACTTCATACTTCATTTAATAAAAGGCGTACGTAAAGTAATGCAATAACAAAACATAACACTTCGTAAACATAAGTCAACGAACATATCGAATCTGCGCCTTCTTGTAACCGTCAAATTCAAACGTTACATACTGGCTGAATAACCTAAAGATCACCACCACTAGGCCCATCAATCACCGTACTGTCCTTCGGGTGAAGAACTCCTAGGGCCCGATACTTAGGTTATTCAACACTACTTCAAGCACGGCATCACAAGGATGACACGTACCAAACTTCAAGCACTGTGCCCCGTAGGGCACAAGTACCAAACTTCAAGCACGACTACCACGTAAAGGTAAATCGTACCAAACTTCAAGGATCACGATAATCCCCTTGGCGACCGTCATCGCCCCAGTTGTACAACAGTTGGACAGCCACAGAGGCCCCTAAAAGGTAAAGGCCCATAACATACTTCCCATACCCTTAACCTTCATTCCCTAAGGAATATTGACAGATTCGTTCGTTTGTGACTTTCGTAAACCTTCGCTTCTTTTACTTCAAAACTTCAGTTAAAGCATTCGTACGTTTTATTAAAAACATTCATTCATTCATAAACACTTCATAAACTTCATAAACTTCTTTTGGCAAAATATTTCATAAACACTTCTTTCATAACCCTTCCTTCCAAAACATCGTTCATAAACTTCATTTTATAAAACGTCACATACAACATTCATAAACATCGTTTTATAAAATAGTCACATCGTTACGTATGCACACCAGCCCAAAAACATTATTAAAACATTTAAAAGAGGGCTTCTAGAACTCACCTGTTAAGCTAAATTGGGTTGTTCTAAACATGGTCCAACAACGTCACTTCCGATCTGAATTGATTAGTTAAATACACATCAGACCAATACCGACTCTAACGGTTTAACCATTCTAAACATACTAACTTTACTTAACCAGCCTGATGCTTGCGCACTTAGCAAGTGCGCAGACCCTGCTGCCTGCGCACTTAGCAAGTGCGCAGACCCTGCTGCCTGCGTACTTGATAAGTATGCAGTGCCCATCTTCCTGCGTACTTGATAAGTACGCAGGACCTGCTCCGTGTGCACTTGGTAAGTGCGTACGATCTGTTTCTTCGCAAAACCCTAACTTTCGCATTCAGGTCTGATCACGTCAAGATCTCGAACCTGTTTGCATCCAAAACGTTCGTTTTCCATTAAGAAACTCAATTCTTTGTTTATCTCTCAGTTTCATCCGTAAAAACGTTGCCTTTTCACCCAAAACCCGAAAAAACCCAAAAACGAACTAAAACTCATATTTAGGTCGGATCGTTACCTGAATCGAGCTTCTGATCCGGAGGTTCTTCTCACGAGTTATGGAGTAACACACTTCTCAAATCTCGGGTCGATCCGCCAACTTTCTCTCTCTACGGTTTCTTTCTCTAGAAGGTGCAAATGAGATAAATGGGTGGTGACCTTGGCTATTTATAGGGAAGGCTCCCCTTCCAGCCCGTCGGCCCATCCGACCCGACCCGACATGCCTCGTTCGTTTATTCCGTTATTATAACTGTCGTTTTATTTTTTTTGGGATGTTACAAGTCTACCCCCCTTACAATAGGTTTCGTCCCCGAAACCTATCATAAGTCAAATAGTTGAGGGTACGAATCCCTCATTTCCGTCTCCGTTTCCCAAGTGGCTTCCGATCCCCTTCGATGCTTCCATTGGACTTTAACCAATTGAATAATCTTATTACGCAAACGCTTCTCCTTTCTGTCTATGATGGCCACGGGTTCTTCGATGTAATTAAGGCTGTTGTCGACCTCGATGTAAGTAAGTGGTACGTGAGCCGATTCATCTGCCAAACACTTTCGCAAGTGTGAAACATGAAAGGTAGGATGAATCCCACTTAACTCATCAGGAAACTCTAACCGATAAGCGACTTCACCAACCCGTGCCATTATCCTGAATGGTCCGACAAACCTCGGACTTAACTTTCCTCTCTTCCTGAATCGTATGATCCCCTTCCAGGGTGACACTTTCAACATTACTCTGTCCCCAACATCAAACTCAATAGGCCTTCGTCGTTTATCCATGTAGGATTTCTGACGATCTTGTGCGACCTTCATTCGTGCTTTGATTTGATCAAACCTTTCCGATGTTTCTCTTACGACTTCAAGACTTCCTAATTCCTTCTGTCCGATCTCACCCCAACAAACTGGGGTCCTACATCTTCTCCCATAAAACATTTCGTAAGGCGGCATGCCTATCGTCGTGTGATGACTATTGTTGTAGGAGAATTCGGCCAACGGCAGATGACTGTCCCAACTGCCACCAAAATCGATAATACAAGCGTGAAGCATATCCTACAAGGTCTGAATGGTCCTTTCGGACTGACCATCCGTTTGTGGGTGGTATGCCGTGCTGATATTAAGCGTCGTGCCCATCGCCTCGTGAAATCTTTTCCAGAACCTCGATGTGAATCGTGTGTCCCGGTCAGATACGATCGTCAGAGGCATCCCATGCTGTACTACTACTTCGTTAATAAATACTTCCGCTAACCTCTCCGACAAGAACGTCTCGCGAATAGGTAGGAAATGAGCACTCTTCGTTAAACAGTCCACAATTACCCAAATGGTGTCATGACCTTTAGTTGTGCGAGGTAGCTTGGTTATGAAGTCCATGGTAATGTGTTCCCACTTCCATTCCGGTATATCAAGTGGTTGAATCTTTCCATACGGTTTCTGGTGTTCGGCCTTTACTTGCGAGCAAGTCAAGCACTTGCTTACGTACTTTGTCACTTCATGCTTCATTCCAGGCCACCAGTATTCCTTCCTTAGATCTTGGTACATTTTATTGGTACCAGGATGGATAGAGTACCGACACTTATGAGCCTCATCCAAGATTTTGGTTCTAAGCTCGCCACTCATATGTATCCATACCCATCCAAAACATGTCCTAACACCAAGGGTGTTATATTCTAACTTGTCATGTTGGCCAACCATCCTTTCCTTCTTAATGTTTTCTTCCTTAAGTGCTTCATCTTGAGCTCTTTCGATTTCCCTCATCACATTTGATGTTACCACTAACTGGCAAGCTTTCACTCTAATAGGAGTAGGCACATCCTTTCGGCTTAGAGCGTCAGCCACCACGTTTGCCTTTCCAGGGTGGTACATTATTTCACAGTCATAGTCTTTCAACAGTTCCAACCATCGCCTCTGCCTCATATTAAGTTCCTTTTGTTCGAAGAAGTACTTCAAACTTTTGTGGTCGGAGTAAATAGTCAACTTCACCCCGTAAAGGTAGTGCCGCCAGATTTTCAATGCTAATACGACAGCAGCAGGTTCCAAATCGTGGGTTGGATAATTAGCTTCGTGAGTCTTCAACTGTCGTGACGCATACGCGATCACTCTTCCGCGTTGCATCAATACGCATCCCAATCCCTGACCCGAAGCGTCAGAGTATACCACTAAGTCTTCATTGCCCTCAGGAAGGGCCAAGACTGGATCTTTGGTTAGCTTCTCCTTCAACTCCTTAAACGCCTCGTCTTGGGTCGAACCCCATTCGTACTTTACCTCCTTCCGAGTCAACTTTGTCAATGGCGAAGCTATTTTTGAGAAATTCTAGATGAATCTCCGATAGTAGCCTGCCAATCCCAAGAAACTGCGGATTTCAGTTGGCGTCTTAGGAATATTCCATTCCCTTACCGTCACTATCTTTGCTAGGTCAACCATAATGTCGTTCGGGTTAATGACGTGACCTAGGAATTGGACTTCCCTAAGCCAGAACGCGCATTTGGAGAACTTAGCATACAACTTTTCCTTCTTCAGAGCTTCCAATACTTCCTTCAAGTGACACGCGTGATCACCCTCATTCTTGGAGTAGATGAGGATATCATTGATGAACACGATTACCGATCGATCCAGCATTGGTCGACAAACCCTATTCATCAAATCCATGAATGTTGCGGGGGCGTTCGTCAATCCGAAAGACATTACGCGGAACTCGAAATGTCCATAACGCATGCGAAATGCAGTTTTCGGTATGTCTTCTTCCCTCACCTTCAACTGATGGTACCCGGACCGAAGGTCGATTTTTGAGAACCAACTTGTGCCTTCCAATTGATCGAACAGGTCGTCGATCCTTGGTAAAGGGTACTTGTTCTTCACCGTACGTTTATTCAACTCGCGATAATCAATACACATTCTCATCGAACCGTCTTTCTTCTTCACAAACAACACCGGAGCACCCCACGGCGAGATGCTCAGTTGGATAAATCCCTTTTTAAGTAACTCGTCTAGTTGTGCCATTAATTCTTTTATCTCCACTGGTGCTAGTCGATATGGAGCCTTAGCCACGGGCTGGGCATCTGGTACTAAGTCGATTCGAAATTCGATCTCTCTGTCGGGTGGTATCCCAGGCAAATCCTCTGGAAATACCTCCGGGTACTCGCGTACCTCGGGTACATCGTCTAGTTCCTTCACTTCCTTACACTTGTCGATCACGTACACCAGATAAGCCTCGCATCCGCGCCTCAAGTAGTCTGTTGCCTTAATCATCGAGATGACGTTTGGCATCTGGGCGTCACGATCTCTAAGAACCTCGACTTTGCTACCGTCCGGAGCCTTGAGTCGGATTATCTTTCTTTACATATAATTTGTGCTTCATTGGTAGTTAGCCAATCCATTCCTAACATGACATCGAACCCACCCAAAACCATGGCAAACAACCTGACGGGAAATCTATGGCCTTCTATTTTTATCGTGGAATTGTCAACTACATCAGTCACCCTCGCAGTTCTACCCTCAGCGGTTTCTACGCTAAAGGCCCTTTCTAGTTTACTCACAGTGTACTTTACCCTTTTACAAAAAGTCGCAGATATAAAACTCTTACTGGCACCCGAATCGAATAACACAGATGCAAAAGTGTTGTCAAGGATAAACGTACCTGACGCCACATCGGGGTCCGCTCTGGCCTGTTCCTGCGTCAGCACATAGGCGCGAGTCTTTGCTCGAGGTCTCTCTTCTGTCTTCTCCGGGCCTTTCCCTTTCCCGGCTTGACCCATCCTGGGCTTGGTGCATTCCCGGCTCATATGACCACTCTCCCCACAGTTGTAGCATTTGAAGCCTTGCGGGCATTCACCGGAGTAGTATCCGGTTTTGCCGCATTTAAAGCACAGATTTGACCCTAGCCGACATTCACCAGCATGTCTTACCCCACATCTTCCACAGACTACCGCCTCGCCTACCCTGGCCTGCTTGTCCCGGGCCCCAAACAACTTCCCACCAGATCGCTTAGCGGGAAAACTTAGCTTCTTCTTGGGCTCTTCAATGGGAACGACATTCAGCTCCAGATCATCAAATACCACGCCGCTCAGTTCTACCACTGAATCATAGGTAGTAGGGGGCGTTTGCCTTAACATAGGTGCGGACCTGGTCCGGCAGCCCTTGAATGTAGCATGATATCTTTCTTTCCTCAGTCGTGACAAGATGTGGCACCAGACATGCCAGTTCATTGAATCGGTTGTGTATTGCCGGTGCGTCATGCTCTCGGCTTTCAAACCCAGAAATTCCCTCTATACCTTCTCAATCTCGTTCCTTGGGCAGAAATTCTTGATCACCAAAGTTTTCAAGTCAACCCACATCATCGCATCCACAACCTCGCTCCCTTTTGCTTGACGAACACCTTCCCACCAATGGGATGCTTCCTCTCTCAAGGAGTTGGCAGCAAATTTTACAACTTGATCCGTTCGACATTCGCTCAGACGAATGGCAGCCTCCATACGGATCACCCAATCAAACGTAGCCACCGCGTCCTTCCTCCCAGTCAAGACCGGTGGGTCACATGCCTTAAAGGACTTATAGTCACAACCATGGTTAAGCGGTGCGTTAATTGCCTCAGTGTTCGGGGTACCAACTGCCGTGTTGGACCCACCCGTCTCGTTAACCTTCTTCATCGCTTCAGCTAACAGACCTGGCAGAGAAGCCTTCATCAACTCGGAGAACTCTCGAGCAATAGCTGCCCTCACTTCTGGTTCAAAAGTGAAAGGTTGTTCTTCAACCTGTGTCTGCTCAGCTCCATGAACACTAACCGCCGGTTCAGTGTGAACACTTCCTTCTTCACTATACTCTTGGCGTGCAGGGGTCCAGCCGCGCCCACCATTTCAGCCACCGGTACGACCACCGGTACGGCCACCACGCCTTCCGTTTCCTCTCCTTTCCATTTCGTTCTATAAGACAAGAAATCCAATGTCATCACGCTAGTTAACAAATAAAATTCAATAAGTACTATAAGATGTTAATATACACTGACCATCAGTAATTAACCATTACACTACCTCTCGATTTCTATTTGACCACCTTTGCGATTCCATCAGAACACAAGTCCTTACCTACCCCTTTCTAAGGCATACTATATATGTAAATATATATACTACCTTCATACCTGATGCTGTGGCTCGAGTTACCCGTACTGGCATCCGCTTTCGGTCAAATTCATAGTTTAAGTTCAGACACTAGGAGTGTCCGAATCTGTCAAACTATTGCTCTGATACCAACTTCTAAGGCCCCATACCCGGGAGGCCTCACTTGTTGGATTTACTCATTCACAAACAGTTCTTAAACATGAATATCAAATATCGCAGCGAAAAATTTCATTCAAACATAACGTCATCATTGTTCATACATGCGGAAGCGTAAACATTGTTTAAAACATAAATACATCATAACTAAACATAACGGGATGCCAGTCTTCATAGTCAGTCGGGTAACTTCTCTCGCTAGCCAAGCATCACTGTCCATCCTCATAACCGGCCTAAACCTGAATGTGCACACTAAAAAGTCAGCTACGCTGGTGAGTTCTAGTTTTAACATAAAACTTTAACTTCAAATAATTTTCCAAAAACACAACTTCATACTTCATTTAATAAAAGGCGTATGTAAAGTAATGCAATAACAAAACATAACACTTCGTAAACATAAGTCAACGAACATATCGAATCTGCGCCTTCTTGTAACCGTCAAATCCAAATGTTACATACTGGCTGAATAACCTAAAGATCACCACCACTAGGCCCATCAATCACCGTACTGTCCTTCGGGTGAAGAACTCCTAGGGCCCGATACTTAGGTTATTCAACACTACTTCAAGCACGGCATCACAAGGATGACATGTACCAAACTTCAAGCATTGTGCCCCGTAGGGCACAAGTACCAAACTTCAAGCACGACTACCCCGTAAGGTAAATCGTACCAAACTTCAAGGATCACGATAATCCCCTTGGCGACCGTCGTCGCCCCAGTTGTACAACAGTTGGCCAGCCAAAGAGGCCCCTAAAAGGAAAAGGCCCATAACATTCTTCCCATACCCTTAACCTTCATTCCCTAAGGAATATTGGCAGATTCGTTCGTTTGTGACTTTCGTAAACCTTCGCTTCTTTTACTTCAAAACTTCAGTTAAAGCATTCGTACGTTTTATTAAAAACATTCATTCATTCATAAACACTTCATAAACTTCTTTTGGCAAAATATTTCATAAACACTTCTTTCATAACCCTTCCTTCCAAAACATCGTTCATAAACTTCATTTTATAAAACGTCACATACAACATTCATAAACATCGTTTTATATAATAGTCACATCGTTACGTATGCACACCAGCCCAAAAACATTATTAAAACATTTAAAAGAGGGCTTCTAGAACTCACCTGTTAAGCTAAATTGGGTTGTTCTAAACAAGGTCCAACAACGTCACTTCCGATCTGAATTGATTAGTTAAATACACATCAGACCAATACCGACTCTAACGGTTTAACCATTCTAAACATGCTAACTTTATCTGATAAGTACGCAGTGTCCATCTTCCTGCGTACTTGATAAGTACGCAGGACCTGCTCCGTGCGCACTTGGTAAGTGTGTACGATCTGTTTCTTCGCAAAACCCTAACTTTCGCATTCAGGTCTGATCACGTCAAGATCTCGAACCTGTTTGCATCCAAAACGTTCGTTTTCCATTAAGGAACTCAAATCTATGTTTATCTCTCAGTTTCATCCGTAAAAACGTTGCATTTTCACCCAAAACCCGAAAAAAACCAAAAACGAACTAAAACTCAGATTTAGGTCGGATCGTTACCTGAATCGAGCTTCTGATCCGGAGGTTCTTCTCACGAGTTATGGAGTAACACACTTCTCAAATCTCGGGTCGATCCGCCAACTTTCTCTCTCTACGGTTTCTCTCTCTAGAAGGTGCAAATGAGAGAAATGGGTGGTGACCTTGGCTATTTATAGGGGAGGCTCCCCTTCCAGCCCGCCGACCCATCCGACCCGACCCCACATGCCTCGTTCGTTTATTCCGTTACTATAACTGTCGTTTTATTTTTTTTGGGATGTTACACTTTATGTTTTATGTCTTAAACTACTTGGTGACCATTACGTGTGTTCATGTCAGTGTCAATCATTAACTTGCAACCCAAGCCTAAGGTAGTACCTTTTATGATCATTTATACGAGAATCCAAAACTATAACTTAACACAAAACCTTGGCGGGTTTTGTTGAGTATCATCTTACTCTTTTGGGCATCATCTTACCCCTTTTTCAAAAAGGCAATCAGATGGATTGCGTATCTAGTTTTCTATTACAAAGACTTGATTGTACGCTTGGAACCTTGTTTGTTTTCACATATATGATTTAGAAATGTTTTGAACATATTGAATTGTAAACTATACTTAACTTTGTTTGGTTTCAAAACCTTTGTTTCTCACAAACTATTGTAGTTGACATTTACTCACATGTTTCAGGTGCACCCGTTTGACGACAAGACTTGATCATATATGGCTTTGGACTTAGTTAAATTTAATCGAAATGTTGATTATGTTATGTTTCTCTTATACAATGTATATCTTTTATACTTGTAATGAATACTTAATATGATGAAATAAATATTGAAACATATAAAATAGTTGATCACGTGCTTTTGAACAACCACGTCAGCCCCGTCGTATAATCTGGGGTCGGCCGGGGTGTGACAAATTGGTATCAGAGCCATGGTTATAGGGAATTAGATTATTAGACATACATGACCTAGACTATAAACTAGGAGTCCCAAACATGAGTTTAACTCGTGTCTTTTACCAGGAACTCCACTATATACTCATTATACACTTACCTATCTACATCTACCTATTTATATCTACGTAGTATAAATACATGAACTACATCATTCAAGAGACTACATGAAACTTTTTGAAACTACATGGATTACTTGAAATATATTCTTAGTCTATAGTCTATAACCTTAGAATACCCTTGAGTAATTATCGTACATATTATCTAGTGTATTACATTGCATGATACAATAAGAATTATCTTATGTGTCACACCCCCAAATTTATTTACTTAATAAATAAATAAAGGTTGCAACGATTAGTAACATTACACAACAGCGGAAACTATAGTACAAATTTCTAAGTATCGAACATCTTTACAATTATTAATATGAAATAATACGATGATCTAAATACTCCTAGATCAAACATAGACTTGAGGTTTGACGATCACACTCCTTCGGCTTCTAGGATTTAATCCAAAGAGCTAGCCTATTCCAACCGAGCCTTAACTATGTTTTACCTGAAAAACATACTTAAAAATGTCAACACAAAGGTTGGTGAGTTCACAGGTTTGATTGTTGCAATGTAAAGTGATTTTCCTTGAAAACATTAATATTGTGTACATGGCCATGATACGAAACTGTTTTCCTTGAAAACATTGAAAATATGTACACGGGTTTAATGTAAGGTTGTTTTCCTTGAAAACATGTGATGACTTCATAGTCATAAAACGAGTAGTTTTCCCAATGAAAACATGTGATAACGTCATAGTCATAAAATAAGTCATTTTTCCTGAAAACATTGATACTGTGTGCATGTCCATAATATGAAACTGTTTTCCTTGAAAACATTGATAAAAACATTTCCACGTAAACGAATGGTAAAACCATTGGTGTATAAGTGAATGGCAGATCCATCTGCACGAAAACGTTTCAATGAATATGATAAACAAAACAAGTAATGTTGACCCATTTGTAGTCTAGCTAGGAATACAAATAATATGTACATACATGAGGCATAACCAAACCATGACACAGGTGTTTTGCCCCTCGCTCGTACCTCACGAGCAATGTTTGAACACTATGCGGTCATTTGGCCGGAGGGACCCATGGTTAGCGCGACTAACCATGACCGGGGGTGTCAAACCCAAATATACTATCCATAGAATCTCAGGCTATCCATAGCTAATGGTTATAAAATATGATGGTCAGGGGACTTCCAGCGCTCTGTATGTGTTAACTCATGCAAACATAAAGGTCGGGTCTTGTTTTCTTGTTACCATATGTTCGTAAGAATATTTCAAGTTTTCTCAAATGTATCAAGCACTGGTGTTTCATGTTTTCAAATATGTAAAGTAAGTATGTTTCTCCCCTGATGTTTCTAAAACATTTGAAAGTAAAAAGGGGGCGGTGAACTCACCTTGTAACATGTCAGGAACAATAATGTCCTTCTGATAGACATGGGAACCAAAGTCCTCGTAATACGATATTAGCGGGGCTATGTCGTACTCGAGTCATACAATCCCTGTAGATACTTAAAAAGCTTTATGGACTAACCCTGATATTATAAATTAAGTCTAAACTCGTGTCAAGTTATTACGTGTGCGGTTGAGCCATGTTGTCGAATTAGTGATTGATGATAATTGTTATTTAGGTCGAATCGAGATTCTCAACAAATTTATGTTCCAATGGTCACGTTCGAACGTAATAGTTTATCAAGCTTACGATGGTGCATAGCCATGTGTATTTATACTTAATAATCACAATTCTCGTTCGTATAGTTCTTAACAGAATGTGTGCAACTCTATGTTTTATAATATACACGTGTTAATATATATATATATGTATAATCAAAACCCTAAAATATGTTTATACCCTTCATGTATCCCTTAAGTAAATATTTAGATTCATGTAAAAACATACTTAAGTTTGTTTGTCAATCTTAATATATACATGTGTGTGTGTGTGTATATATATATATATTTGTGCGTATGAGTTTACAGTTAAGCGTGGCGTTGTATAATATTTAACGGTTTATAGAAAATATAAACATTTATAACTATACGTTTAAATATAAATACTATCACATACACGTGACAAAATACTTGTCCGAGTTTATAAAAGTTTAAGATTTCATACTCATTCGAAACGTATTCGTTTAGGTCCCCAATTGTTCGCGTAATTTATCTAACGCGCTGATTGATAGGTAAATATGCCTCACATTTAAGTATATGAATATACATGTATACGTTTTGAGACTAAACATCTAGTTTCTCAAATAATCATTTAATTTTCTATAAGATATGAATATTCATTTTCATATATGTATTTATATATTTATGTGGTACGTCTATATTTATTTAAAATATAGTTGTATCGACGTTTGTTATTTGACAAAACTTAATTTAGTCCTTCGGCTTATAGATTTAATTACCATTCAAATAGAATCTCAAATAGATAGATAGATAGATAGATAGATATACACACGTTCGTACAAATTTGTGACGTTAACGTCATTCCAACCGTATCTAAGTTGTATAAACCCGTTTTATATCACAATTATAATATAATTATTTTTACACTCATGTAACTATTATAATATGTATCGGTCGTTGATCGTGCTCAAGATTCTCATTTAATAACAATTTTATCTTTTAGTCGGAACGGACTCTCTAGATCGAATATACGTATTTGCGGTCCGTTAATAGTAATTATTAAGTTAATATTTACTTTTATCGCTAACCAATTGTTTAGGCTCAATGCAATTCGACCGCACGTGCGTTTAACTTTCGAAATATTAAACGGAAAACGTTTAGTGTGCGTTTTTACCTTACGTGAGTCTCGTTTATGGACCGACGCGTCCTAAACCTCACGGTTTTCATATCGGCCATGTTTGACCACGTTTGACTGGGTTTGACCAGCGTTGACTATTATTGACCGAAACCCGGGACTATCAGGAACGACCCGAAAAGTCCCTCCTATTCGGGTGACGTCCCGTCTTTGCCATACCTGTCCAAAATTCAAAAGAATACACGGGAATGAAACACGGCCACCACAAACGCTAAATCTACAATGTACAACTATAGATCTGAACATTACAAGGGTTTATACAATCGAGAAATGGGTTCGGGTTCGGGTCTTTACCTCGTATCGCCGGGAAACGAACTAGAAATCACGGATCTAGACAGGGAAGACATAAAGCATGACTGGGTGGTCCGAATGATTTCGGAATCCTCATTTCCGTCACCAGTGCTTCGACGAAAACTACTAAAATACCTCAAAAAGGATGTCAACCACTCACAAACCATCCAAACAGTCGGGTTTTGCCTAAGGAACACAAGATCGGGACTTAAAACGAAGATCTAATGAATAAAACTGTAAAAGAAGTGAAATGAGACGTGTGTTACCTAAAAAAACGCAAATCTGAACATGTGGACTCGCGAGACGGGTTTGGCCCAGGTTGGATGTCGTCGGAACCCTAATGGGTTCGCCGGAAAGACGGGGTTGCCGAAGATGGATGAATCTTACCCGCTGTTACCGTGGGTCACCACCACCCCATTGAACCGTCACCGCCATCATGGTTAAACGCGAACCCTAGGTTGCACCACCGTCTCCATCGTTAAAGTCCATCAAATCGTTTGGAGGTAACTGGACCACCAGACGCCACCGCCTTGCTTCCGCATCGTTCTTCCTCTGTCGCCGCCCTTCGTCTCCACCAGAACCACCGTCTTCCTGATTCTGAGACCACCGCCGCCATCGTCTGCCGCTAGATCGTCGAAGGATGAAGATGGTGTAGGGTGAGGTGATCGGTCATCCACCGTGGTCGTAGGAGGGGTCGCCGGGAGTCGCAGGAGAAGGGCCACCGGCCTTCTCTCTCCCTATGCTCTCCCTTTCTCTCTCTATGTGTGTGGTTAGGGTTTTTGAAATGAGGAGAAGGAAGGAATAACAATGCTTTTATAGCTAGGGTTTTTAACGTGTCTGATCCCGCGTAACGAACCCGAAACGACAAAAAACAAATTAAACTAAATTAAACGTCGCGTTGTAATTTTCATGTTAAATAATATCTTCTACGTATAATATTAATAACTAATAATAATTATTATTATTTAAATGTTTACTTTACGAGATCTCCATTCTGACTGTCGTTCAGGCAAGTACGTGTCGGTACCTCGTGTCTAACATGTTCGTTTGTTTTAACGTTTTACACTTTATTAGAATTATTATTTCTAAAATAATAATAAGAGTAATTAAATAATGATGATAAAAATATACACTTACATCCTTTAACCATATAAGGTAATAAATAACAAAATTTGGGTTTATGCCGGTATTAATCGTATTCGCGCGTTCTATGTCGTACGACTTACGTGTTAATCTCTAATTTAATCGTCCGAATAAACACGAATAGCTATTAATATTAGAAATTAAATATCGTGTCGAGTGTCGTTACTAACTGTGAATGCGTTAATATATTTAATCGCACGCTGCGAGGTAAGATAAACGCTATGCATTAATAACACGTTATTTCAAGTCATCTCGTGATCCGTAAAGTAGGGTTATTTGTTAAGCCCGCACACTAGGCTTACAATTGGGCCGTTAATGTGTCGAGCCCGTTTATGAAGAATCAACTGTCAAAGATAACCGGCCCTAATTCAAGGTTGTCACATTCTCCCCTAATTAAAGAAGTTTCGTCCTCGAAACTTAATTTAAGTTACCCTCTATGATTGACTTAATTTATTCAGATGGGATTTTTGTATCTTTGGTTCTTTTCTAGTTCATAAGAAGAATTTTAACTCAATTCATTTAGTAGTCGGTATTCGAAGGTAAGGCGGATACCTCATCGACTCACGGTATTGGATGAGTAAGGGTTTGAGATGTCGACGTATCAGGTAACAGTGTAACATTACTATCGAGCATATGTTATATCAAATGAGTAGATTTAGGAAATCCTTTGATTATGTCGCCATGTGAATGACGTTAGTTATACCACGAGGTGATAATGTCATCATTAGAGTCCCATAATCTAAAGAGATTACAACGAGTGAGGTCCTTTTCATATAATGAGTAAGTCATTAAAAGAATGTTTACTCGGTGTGAATTAAATTAGAGAGCTTTCATGAATCAAGTAAACAATTCACACACCAAAGTAAACCATCAAGGTTTAGATGTCAAAGAATTTCTTTACGTGATCATTCCCATCATAGAGTAACTCTGTGATCTTTATCATTAGTAATGAACGACGAAAATGTATTCATGCACGCAGATTTCCAAAAGTATAAGGATACATATGCTTTATTCAGGCTTGATTTTCTCTCATGAAAATCACATCATGATCGAATCTAAAAGGAAATTATTAGGAATCCAGTAAAGATATGTTTGATGGTTTAAAGAAATGTCCATTTGTTAGTCCACAGTCAGGTAGTTGCCCCCTCATCGCAACGACTCACTGCCTTAACGTATTCTATCTTTCTAGAACAAAAGGTTCTGACATTTCATATGTCTAATCACTACATAGGTTGAATCGATTCAATTGATTCCCAAGAAATGGTATCAACGTATACCATTTCTCACAGAGAAGTTGGAACGGTTTAGATAGCATTATTAACGAAATAGATGTCAAACAATAAACCTTGAGACAATAAAATCTCTTAGTATCATTGACATTTTTGAATCGTCTGGATTTTTATGATCCATCTTCAGATGAGGGTGAATCTAGAAGAAGAAGAAAGAGAATGTCAAAGCATTTGGGAATAGTCTAGTTGATTTGACTCAACAAATGTTAGGGATAAACAAATCTCCCAGCGTTCAAAGAAAAGTGAGAATAGCTCTCAAACCAGCTACTAAGAGTTACTAACGCAGTTTCCCTTATATTCGTTTTCTAACTGCATATCCATTAGCTTCTTGTATTCGGATAACAACGACAAGATACCTAAATGAAACATTATGTTTGTTCCCTTATACTTCTCGAATGCATTTTCTAGGAACAGTAAAATCCTACTCTCATATTAGGTTTTGTGCCATATGAAAACTTTCCATTAACATTGACGCAATGGATTAAAGGTTTCAAGATTTCTCGTATGCTTTCACTGGCGAAGGTTTTAATACCTCATTAGTCATTGTTTCCACTGCACTTCTACTGCGGTCTGTCATTTAGGTTGTAATATCTTGATTTGTGGACTCATGCCTTGACTGTCATGTCCACGAGGTAGATAAATCTTAAGAGATTCTAGACCGCAGTTCGTCTAGATAAGAAAGTAAACAGTCACATCGTGGAGATAGCCTCATAGAAATAGTGTTCCTCCGAAACTGCTTCCGAACGTGCTAGCCCATTAAATTGGCAGACTGTGATATGATATCAAGGTCAATTTAGTCACAGGCTTGACTACTCATTAAGTGGATGTCGGGAATAGACGACAATCAGGTAACACTTACGGAACTGATTCGTCCTTTGTTCATCTTCCTGGTAGCGTACAACTTTAGATGGTTGTTAATCGTAGAACACAGAATTAAGTCCTCGGCTTCAACTTAGGTCCTTGATTTCTCATCAAAGTTGGTCGGAATCGGTCATGGAGTTTTCAAAATTTGTCAACAACTGATAATACAGTATGTCTGCAAATCCCTTGGCATTCGAATGATATTATCATAATTTACCATTAGGTATTTCACTCATATCGGTTATAGCCTTAAAGTCCTTAGCACAAGGATTTGAGTCGTAAAATTAAGGTAATGAGTGTCAAATGTTAAAGTTTTGTATTTTCCCTAAGCATGTGTTAAGAAGTCGTTTCCTAACAATAGATGCTCTAGAGCTCTCTAACTATATGAGGCTTAGAGTAAAAGGTGTGAACATGTCTCCCCTGTAGGCTAAAATCAGACACTCAACCAACAAAATGATCCCTAGGGAAATGTAAGTACAAAAGGATGTACGATTATCCACTTATCTCAAGTCGGGTTTCTACAATACCCTATAGGTGTCACGTGTAAGAGGGTTAGAATAAATCTCCATCCCATTACAGAAGTTAGTGCATAGCACTTCCAATGTAAGTTTCAGTAAGTGTGATACTGAATCGTAAGATAGACTCTGAGATTATGATGTTATCTCCAACAATAATTGTGCACTTACTGCAAGTGTTGATCGTTGTCAGGTCAACATGAAGTTTTTGTGGTGAATAAAATCTCAAAGGATATAAATTAACAAGTAGAAATGGGTGAGCGAAAATCTTCGTTGCTCAAGATCCACCAAGGGCTGGTTAGATCCAATTTGAAATTCTCTTGTTCCTCCAGACCGCGAGAACATTACGTGAATATTTAATCTAGGAGTTCGAATTGTTAAAGTCCGATCATTAATCTTGTGACTAGGAATTTAGATTAGAGGTGCGGATTAATCATGATCATTAGCTCAGACAGTAAGATTCACTAAAGTTCTCATGCACTGCAAATTATGATTACGTGTGCACCCGCAATGATAATTTACCTTGCATGGTCCCTATAGTGTTTCTCCTATCCCAAGCTCTAAGTTAAGAGGAATCTGAAATGTTCATTAGATCGCGTCATCATGTTGCACTCTCGCGCAAGAGTGTGTATGTTCTATCAGATTACTCTTAGTCATGTGTACCAATACTCATGCATATGCTGACTAAGGCTGTTGTTGTATGGAGTTAGTGGCAGAGAGACACATTCGGTGTCCTTTAGGACGTGTGCGGTAGAAGTCAGGCACTATGTTAGGGTAGAGATCCTCAAATTTGTGTCGAGCATTTCATGCTCCAAGTTTGTACCCAATGAGTCGATGGGTCTCCTGACTAGTAAAGTTCTCTCCCATTAAGTCCTGATTATCCACCTCGGGTTCCCTTCTAATATGGCAGTTTCGCCTGTCATATCTTATGGCGAAGATTTTTGTCATCCAATCCAGCAATTCATGGAGGAGAGTATACATACCACACCGGATGAAGACTACACATGTCAAAGAAGAAAACTGACTGCACAAATGAAGTAGTTGTAGGTGTGGTGTAGGTACAGGTACAGGTACAGATTCAGGTACAGGTTCAGCCTATTGTGATACCAAGATCTGTAACTAGCGATTGCTATCGTCGTCGCCCAAGCTCAGCACGTAACTCGATCTTCTAGGGCTACAGTGTGCTGAGTGTCCGTCACCCTTGATTCGTAATCCGAACAATGATACTCCATTGAGTAATGTTGTAGATGTTTATTATTTCTACGTTGTTGTACGTGTTAAGCGTTCGTAACATGTGCCATATAATTGTATTAAGTATTAATGTAGCTAATGATACCCTAGTGTAACTACATACACTAATGGTCTACTCAAGTTGTTCAGCAATGGTTGGAATTTCTATACTCAGGTAGTGGGTGTTCTTAGTGTGATTCAATTCTTTGAAATCTTGGTCCATAAATAAGTATGGTTAGAGCCTAGGTGTCACTAAGGAGACCTAATTCGCTAAAACCATTGGCTCTGATACCAATCTGTCACACCCCCAAATTTATTTACTTAATAAATAAATAAAGGTTGCAACGATTAGTAACATTACACAACAGCGGAAACTATAGTACAAATTTCTAAGTATCGAACATCTTTACAATTATTAATATGAAATAATACGATGATCTAAATACTCCTAGATCAAACATAGACTTGAGGTTTGACGATCACACTCCTTCGGCTTCTAGGATTTAATCAAAAGAGCTAGCCTATTCCAACCGAGCCTTAACTATGTGTTACCTGAAAAACATACTTAAAAATGTCAACACAAAGGTTGGTGAGTTCACAGGTTTGATTGTTGCAATGTAAAGTGATTTTCCTTGAAAACATTGATATTGTGTACATGGCCATGATACGAAACTGTTTTCCTTGAAAACATTGAAAATATGTACACGGGTTTAATGTAAGGTTGTTTTCCTTGAAAACATGTGATGACTTCATAGTCATAAAACGAGTAGTTTTCCCAATGAAAACATGTGATAATGTCATAGTCATAAAATAAGTCATTTTTCCTGAAAACATTGATACTGTGTGCATGTCCATAATATGAAACTATTTCCTTGAAAACATTGATAAAAACATTTCCACGTAAACGAATGGTAAAACCATTGGTGTATAAGTGAATGGCAGATCCATCTGCACGAAAACGTTTCAATGAATATGATAAACAAAACAAGTAATGTTGACCCATTTGTAGTCTAGCTAGGAATACAAATAATATGTACATACATGAGGCATAACCAAACCATGACACAGGTGTTTTGCCCCTCGCTCGTACCTCACGAGCAATGTTTGAACACTATACGGTCATTTGGCCAAAGGGACCCATGGTTAGCGCGACTAACCATGACCGGGGGTGTCAAACCCAAATATACTATCCATAGAATCTCAGGCTATCCATAGCTAATGGTTATAAAATATGATGGTCAGGGGACTTCCAGCGCTCTGTATGTGTTAACTCATGCAAACATAAAGGTCGGGTCTTGTTTTCTTGTTACCATATGTTCGTAAGTATATTTCAAGTTTTCTCAAATGTATCAAGCACTGGTGTTTCATGTTTTCAAATATGTAAAGTAAGTATGTTTCTCCCCTGATGTTTCTAAAACATTTGAAAGTAAAAAGGGGGCGGTGAACTCACCTTGTAACATGTCAGGAACAATAATGTCCTTCTGATAGACATGGGAACCAAAGTCCTCGTAATACGATATTAGCGGGGCTATGTCGTACTCGAGTCATACAATCCCTGTAGATACTTAAAAAGCTTTATGGACTAACCCTGATATTATAAATTAAGTCTAAACTCGTGTCAAGTTATTACGTGTGCGGTTGAGCCATGCTGTCGAATTAGTGATTGGTGATAATTGTTATTTAGGTCGAATCGAGATTCTCAACATATTTATGTTCCAATGGTCACGTTCGAACGTAATAGTTTATCAAGCTCACGATGGTGCATAGCCATGTGTATTTATACTTAATAATCATAATTCTCGTTCGTATAGTTCTTAACAGAATGTGTGCAACTCTATGTTTTATAATATACACGTGTTAATATATATATATATATATATATGTATAATCAAAACCCTAAAATGTGTTTATACCCTTCATGTATCCCTTAAGTAAATATTTTGGTTCTTATAAAAACATACTTAAGTTTGTTTGTCAATCTTAATATATACATGTGTGTGTGTGTGTGTGTGTATATATATATATATATATATATTTGTGCGTATGAGTTTACATTTAAGCGTTGCGTTGTTTCATATTTAACGGTTTATAGAAAATACAAACATTTATAACTATACGTTTAAATATAAATACTATCACATACACGTGACAAAATACTTGTCCGAGTTTATAAAAGTTTAAGATTTCATACTCATTCGAAACGTATTCGTTTAGGTCCCCAATTGTTCGCGTAATTTATCTAACGCGCTGATTGATAGGTAAATATGCCTCACATTTAAGTATATGAATATACATGTATACGTTTTGAGACTAAACATCTAGTTTCTCAAATAATCATTTAATTTTCTATAAGATATGAATATTCATTTTCATATATGTATTTATATATTTATGTGGTACGTCTATATTTATTTAAAATATAGTTGTATCGACGTTTGTTATTTGACAAAACTTAATTTAGTCCTTCGGCTTATAGATTTAATTACCATTCAAATAGAATCTCAAATAGATAGATATACACACGTTCGTACAAATTTGTGACGTTAACGTCATTCCAACCGTATCTAAGTTGTATAACCCCGTTTTATATCACAATTATAATATAATTATTTTTACACTCATGTAACTATTATAATATGTATCGGTCGTTGATCGCGCTCAAGATTCTCATTTAATAACAATTTTATCTTTTAGTCGGAACGGACTCTCTAGATCGACTATACGTATTTGCGGTCCGTTAATAGTAATTATTAAGTTAATATTTACTTTTATCGTTAACCAATTGTTTAGGCTCAATGCAATTCGACCACACGTGCGTTTAACTTTCGAAATATTAAACGGAAAACGTTTAGTGTGCGTTTTTACCTTTCGTGAGTCTCGTTTATGGACCGACGCGTCCTAAACCTCACGTTTTCATATCGGCCATGTTTGACCACGTTTGACTGGGTTTGACCAGCGTTGACTATTATTGACCGAAACCCGGGACTGTCGGGAACGACCCGAAAAGTCCCTCTTATCCGGGTGACGTCCCGTCTTTGCCATACCTGTCCAAAATTCAAAAGAATACACGGGAATGAAACATGGCCACCACAAACGCTAAATCTACAATGTACAACTATAGATCTGAACATTACAAGGGTTTATACAATCGAGAAATGGGTTCGGGTTCGGGTCTTTACCTCGTATCGCCGGGAAACGAACTAGAAATCACGGATCTAGACCGGGAAGACATAAAGCATGACTGGGTGGTCCGAATGATGTCGGAATCCTCATTTCCGTCACCAGTGCTTAGACGAAAACTACTAAAATACCTCAAAAAGGATGTCAACCACTCACAAACCATCCAAACAGTCGGGTTTTGCCTAAGGAACACAAGATCGGGACTTAAAACGAAGATCTAATGAATAAAACTGTAAAAGAAGTGAAATGAGACGTGTGTTACCTAAAAAAAATGCAAATCTGAACATGTGGACTCGCGAGACGGGTTTGGCCCAGGTTGGGTGTCGTCGGAACCCTATTGGGTTCGCCGGAAAGACGGGGTTGCCGGAGATGGATGAATCTTACCCGCTGTTACCGTGGGTCACCACCCCCCCCCTTTGAACCGTCACCGCCATCATGGTTAAACGCGAACCCTAGGTTGCACCACCGTCTCCATCGTTAAAGTCCATCAAATCGTTTGGAGGTAACAGGACCACCAGACGCCACCGCCTTGCTTCCGCATCGTTCTTCCTCTGTCGCCGCCCTTCGTCTCCACCAGAACCACCGTCTTCCTGATTCTGAGACCACCGCCGCCATCGTCTGCCGCTAGATCATCGAAGGATGAAGATGGTGTAGGGTGAGGTGATCGGTCATCCACCGTGGTCGTAGGAGGGGTCGCCGGGAGTCGCAGGAGAAGGGCCACCGGCCTTCTCTCTCCCTGTGCTCTCCCTTTCTCTCTCTATGTGTGTGGTTAGGGTTTTTGAAATGAGGAGATGGAAGGAATAACAATGCTTTTATAGCTAGGGTTTTTAACGTATCTGATCCCGCGTAACGAACCCGAAACGACAAAAAAAAATTAAATTAAATTAAACGTCGCGTTGTAATTTTCATGTTAAATAATATCTTCTACGTATAATATTAATAACTAATAATAATTAATATTATTTAAATGTTTACTTTACGAGATCTCCATTCTGACTGTCGTTCAGGCAAGTACGTGTCGGTACCTCGTGTCTAACATGTTCGTTTGTTTTAACGTTTTACACTTTATTAGAATTATTATTTCTAAAATAATAATAAGAGTAATTAAATAATGATGATATAAATATTCACTTACATCCTTTAACCATATAAGGTAATAAATAACAAAATTTGGGTTTATGCCGGTATTAATCGTATTCGCGCGTTCTATGTCGTACGACTTACGTGTTAATCTCTAATTTAATCGTCCGAATAAACACGAATAGCTATTAATATTAGAAATTAAATATCGTGTCGAGTGTCGTTACTAACTGTGAATGCGTTAATATATTTAATCGCACGCTGCGAGGTAAGATAAACGCTATGCATTAATAACACGTTATTTCAAGTCATCTCGTGATCCGTAAAGTAGGGTTATTTGTTAAGCCCGCACACTAGGCTTACAATTGGGCCGTTATTGTGTCGAGCCCGTTTATGAAGAATCAACTGTCAAAGATAACGGGCCCTAATTCAAGGTTGTCACATTATGTGCTATGTTACTTGATAACCTACATATTTACAAAAACTACTAATCCTGTGATACTATTTGAATTGTCGACACAATACATATTTGATATCACTAAATGTTATCCTAAGTTTTGCCATACACTTTCATCTTTACACATCATCACTAATCACTTATCAGACTCCTAGACCCAATGCCTGGTAAAATTTTAAAATCCTGTCAAAGTTTTGGGTTCTGAAAATTAGTAGAGAACATGTGCAAACCGGAAGGGTGAATGCGTGTACCTTGGGTTTTCTGTCTAGGAAATCATTTCATATAAATCCAAATCAATCGAAGGATCCGTATGCTTTCGTGGGAATTCCCGAAGTAAGTGATCACCTATAGGTTAAAGCATGTCTTCTTGAATGTATACGAACTTGAATCACTTTGATTTGTCACAGCATCCATTTTGTTATATGCCAGATGAATGCAATCTAAATTATATATTATAATTTGGTACACAAGTCTAAACCTCCTATTTGATCTTTACACTTAATCATATTTAAGTTAACTATACCCCTGCATCCTTATACCTTGGAGATTTTATCACCCTTATTATCATTTGCAAGAGATTTAAACCCTTAAACCTTACCCCTCAAGGAAGGGAAGCTACTTTAATAGGTGAAGCACAACCTGGAGCCACAAGACACAATCCCTAACGATTCTCACCATAACCATGAGTTCAAATAATAATGTTAATGGTACATGATGGCTGGAAGAGTGAGTGTAAGTCCATTGAAGATTCTGACTAAGGAAAGACTAAGTACTTCAGTGTATCCATTGTGACCCACCTCTCTTTCCTAGGAATCATTTTCATTGGTACACTATTTATAAGTCAAGTGTTACTCCTGATATATTATTATAAGAACTCGGTGTTATGATTAGTCAAATTTTAAACTCATGGACACCTTTAACACCTACCATTACACTTACTACCTTTTCGTGCTAGACATGGACTCTTACCCTCCTCACTACCCTTAGAATCACCCCGAAGCATAGTCAGCACAAGAAGAAGACTTTGGGTCCCCGTCACAGACAACCAGTCAATGGCACGACTAGCTGTCAGATCCATGTTTGACCGCATAGCAGATTGGTTTAGGAGCAGGCTTGAGGCTTCGAGCAGCTGAACCACCACCTTCGCGAGACCCTTATCTAACACCTAATGTGACATCCTTGATTTCTATGCCTGAATTCTAAGACTTGTTGACTCAATGTTAATCTATGTCTAATTCTCATGCATCATACTATTTATGATATCTTTCATTTTAAACTTTTAAACCTAGTCTAAAGTGAGTATTCTACTTTACTTTAGAGCGGCTTGATATATTCTATTTTGATGTTGTATCTAATTCGCGTATCCATTCTTGACCTTGCTACTTATGGTAACTTTGGATACCCTAGATTCTATATAATCCTAAATAATTAAAGTTTGTAACATTATTAAGCTAAAGTGTAACTTTAAGGACTAAAACTTACGCATGTGTAAACTTAGGATTTCTTTTGTAACGTTTTTAAAACCATGGTTAATTTTTGTATTTTTCATCTAACTATTATTAATAATATTATTTCTAATAATCTTCAAAATATATATATATATATTAGTATTGTTAATAAAATGAACTAATTCTTTTAAACTTATCTTAAACAAATAAAATTATTATATTATAATCTAATCCTAATCCTAAGCAACAAACTAATCAAACTGATCTCATCCTATTATTTTCAAATTTTTTTTTGGCCATAAATCCCTTGGATTCCCCGCGTTATTTTATTTTTTTATTTAAATTATATTAAAAATAACAAACTAATTTAATAATTTTGCAATCCTAGCCCAACTAACTAATTAAATTTTGCTAATAAGTCCCTAATCTCACCCTATAAAATAGAACCTTTATTCCTCGTTTATTATTCGCACCTCAACGATCCTCTAGTGTTCTCTAGCTACTAAAGGTCGTTCTTCTCATCTTCTGGAAGATTCTAGCTTAAATCTTTCCATTCTAAGTAAGTTCTTCTCGTGTTCTTGCTTGTTCATACCTTTTCTTTCAAAATTCTTCATAAGTAGTTAGATCTATGATTCCCTAACATGTTTATGTTATAATTATAGATCTATCCAAGATCAAAAGCCCTGTTTTAATTAAACTTGTTCAAACTTTTATTTAAAAACTTGGTTTTGATCTTTCTTGATCGTTTAAATTTTAAAAATCATGTGTTTTACTAAAACTTCTTATTTTCAAATTAAACACCTATAATATTTAGCTTATTTCGTTTCTATCTCTACTAAACTTGGACAAAAGGAATTAGGAAGTCTTGAAGTTGTTAGAGAAACGTCGGAAAGGTTTGATCAAATCAAAGCATGAATGAAGGCCGCACAAGATCGTCAGAAATCCTATGCGAATAAACGATGAAGGCCTATCGAGTTTGATGTTGGGGACAGAGTAATGTTGAAAGTGTCACCCTGGAAGGGAATCATACGGTTCAGGAAGAGAGGAAAGTTAGTCCGAGGTTTGTCGGACCATTCAGGATAATGGAACGGGTTGGTGAAGTCGCTTATCGGCTAGAGTTGCCTGATGAGTTTAGTGGGATTCATCCTACCTTCCATGTATCACACTTGCGAAAGTGTTTGGCGGATAAATCGGCTCATGTACCACTTACTGACATCGAGGTCGACAACAGTCTTAACTACATCGAAGAACCCGTGGCCGTCTTAGACAGAAAGGAGAAGCGTCTACGTAATAAGATTATTCGATTGGTTAAAGTCAAATGGAAGCACCGAAAGGGATCAAAATCTACTTAGGAAACGGAGAAGGAAATGAGGGAGTCGTACCCTCATCTATTTGACTTATGATAGGTTTCGGGGACGAAACCTATTGTAAGGGGGTAGACTTGTAACATCCCAAAATATAAAACGACAATTATAATAACGGAATAAACGAATAAGGCATGACGGGCCGGGCCGGATGGCCCGACGGGCTTGAAGGGGCGAACATAGGGGAGCCTCCCCTATAAATAGCCAGCACACTCCACATTTCTCTCATTTGCAAGTTCTAGAGAGAGAAACCTTAGAGAGAGAAAGTTGGCGGATCGACCCGAGATTGAAGAAGTGCGTTGCTCCATAGCTCGTGAGAAGAACCTCTGAATAAGAAGCTCGATACAGGTAACGATCCAACCTAGATCTGAGTTATTGTTCATTTTTGGGTTTTTCGGGTTTTGGACGAAAATGTGACGTTTTTACGGATGAAACTAAAAGAAAAACATGGATTTGAGTTCATTAATGAAAAGAAAACGTTTTGAATGTAAACAAGTTCGGGATCTTGACGTGATCAGACCCGAATGCGAAAGTTAGGGTTTTTACGGGGAAGCAGATCCTGCGTACTTATCAAGTACGCATGAAGAGGATCCTACGTACTTATCAAGTACGCATGAAGAGGATCATGCGTACTTATCAAGTACGCATGAAGAGGATCATGCGTACTTATCAAGTACGCATGGAGAGGGTCTTGCGTACTTATCAAGTACGCAGGAAGCAAAGTTTGCGCACTTATTAAGTATGCAAGAGCAAGGCCCAGCGCACTTGCTAAGTGTGCATGCATCAGGCTGTTTAGGTAAAGTCAGTATGTTTAGAAGGTTAAACCGTTAGAGTCGGGAGTTGGTCTGATGTGTATTTAGCTAATCAATTTAGATCGGAAGTGACGTTGTGGGACCTTGTTTCGGACAACCCAGATTAGCTTATCAGGTGAGTTCTAGAAGCCCTCTTTTAAATGTTTTATATAATGTTTTCGGGCTGGTGTGCATACATACGAAATGATGTTTTACGAAACGATGTTTATGAAACTATGTTTACGAAATGATGCTTATGAAACTATGTTTATGAAATGAAATGATTTGGAATGAACGGTTTATGGAAAGAAAATTTTATGAATGGAATGTTTACGAACTAAATGATTATAAAGAAATGGTTTAAACTGAAGGTAAAGGGTTTTGAAAATGAATGAAATGTTTTATGAAAAGAAAAGAAAAGGGCAAAGGTTTTAAAGAAGTCATTACAAATCTAATCTGTCGAATGAATGAAATTGAAGAATGAAGTCTGGGAATGTAATTCCCAGCCTTGTGGTAGATTATGGACAGTGAGCCATAGTTGCCATAAGAGCAACAGGGGCGGTGTCTTGGTGGCCTGCCAATGGTTATGATGTTGTATAACTTGTAAGGGAGTAACGACGGTTACTCAGGGGTTAACGTGACCCCATGAAGGTTAATTTATGATACGACGGTGTTATGGCCGTGAGCCATAGCCGTCGATGGAAGTTGTCGGTTTATGGACATGAGAGCCATAGGGGCAACTAAATGAGTATTGTCGGTCCTCGTGCAGTTAACCTTGGGGGAAATACAAGAGGGAATTGACAGAATGTATTGTATTGTCGGTCTTCGTGCAGTTAAGGGGGCAATACAATAGGGAATTGACGGAATGTGTTGTATTATCGGTCTTCATGCAGTTAAGCCTTAGGGGCAATACAATACTAAATGACGGGACGAATGGTAACACAGATTTAGATAGTAATGTATGACTTAAATGAATGTTAAATGTTTTAAATGAACGATCCGTTCAACGTGTTTTATGATGATGATAAATGTTTGAATGTTTTTAATGATGAACGAAAGGCCCTGTTTTCTTATAAATGATGTTAAACCCTAATGAATTATTGAATGATGAACCATTTATTAAATCAAATGAAAAACTGGAACTCACCAGCATAGCTAACTTTTTAGTATGCACATTCAGGTTAAGGGCAGGTTATGATGACGGACGGTGATGCTTGGCAAGCGAGAAGAGTTACCCGGATGTTATGAAGACTGACATCCCGTTATGATTAGTTTATATTATGTTTATGTATTAGACTAGGTTACGCTTCCGCATGTTTGAACAAGTTTTAATTATGATGAATGAATGATTCCGCTGCGTTATTTGATATTCAAGTTTAATAACTGTTTGTGAATGAGTAAATCCAGCGTTTGAGGCCTCCTGAGTTTGGGGCCTTACAATTATAATTCGTGAATCAAATATTGTGAGAATGAGGCTCTAGCGGTGTACCGTTCACATGTGGGTAGTAGTCATATCACCGAATTAGTCAACTTAACATTATCATATGCGAAGCGGATTCGAAGCCCAAAACAACACTCTTCGTGACCTGATCATTTTCGATATATTTACTTTCCTGTTATTTACTATTCTGCTTTTTACATTTCTGTTACACACTTCACGCATGTTTTTACTTTTCTGCTATTTGTTTATCGTCATTTACTTTTCTGTCATTTACTTTTCTGCTTCACAAGCACACAAAAACCACTCACTAATTAAACCGGCTAAACGATAACAAAAGTTGAGTATTGGAAGTCGAACGTGTCCATTGGTTCGATACTTGGTTCTTACCTAAACTATATTACCCTACGATAGGTACACTTGCCTATTGTGTGTGTTTTAAGTTTGAGTATTTATCATTTTATAAATTTAAAACCTGATCTCATAAAACCTTAATCTTAAATTTTTTTATCTTATCACGACACATATCAAATACAAATGGTTGTTTGACCATTCATTGCTTTTTCTATTGCGTGTATTTTGACTTAATCGATCACGTGTAACCCGTGCCCTAAACGGGGATGTGACTAAAATATAAGGCATTAGATATACCTCGACCACAAACCAACCCCAATAGAATCCAACTTTGGGCCTTATAATTTTTGTCACTAAGACCCGATTCAAAGTATCTAAAGCCCAAAATCAGCTTAAGCCTAGGACTCGAAATGAAACCATACCCGACCCATTTTAAAGATCTCTATACCACTTTTTATACTATGATGATTAGTTATTACAACTTGTCTCTTGTTGGTGTATTTGGAAGCATAAAAATGATGTTTTGTTCAATGATAAGGCGGTCTCTCCTTTTAAGATGGTCATGGACATAAAGGTTCTTAGCTCGCATTGGGTGAAGAATAGGATGAAGAGGAGTGCTCAGGAAAGGTCTTTATGGTGTCCTTTTGATACGGGTTAAACATAATCTTGAAGAGTTTTCTTTGGCTGGTTAATCTGTATCTTTCTTTTCCAGATCGTAAGTTTTGTTCTCATTGGATTTTAGTATTTTATTAGTCCTACTTAATAAATTTGCTTTGCTTTAAAAAATAGTTATTACAAGTATAATACATGTAAGCAAGACCACTTATGAAATACAAGTAGAAATGCACGAATATTTATTTACTTTCGTGAGTGTTTGGTAATTCATGTGTATAAAATGAATGAAGACAACAAACGAATATTATGTATCACATTTTATTAGGTTAGATTTTACGTTCATTTAATTCTGTTTACTGTTCATCATTTACCTTGTTAAACGAATGAAATAAAAAAGACCAAACTTATTTTGGATTTTTTTCAACCAACAAACACGAATAAAAGAAAAATTAAATTCGTTCAGTCTTGGTGTCCTTTTGCTTCACGAATGAAAATGATTAAATGAGACGAACCAATCAAACACAACATAGTTTACTCCTTATAAATAAATAATAGAGTTAATTACACATATAGTCTTCCGTGATTTGGGCAAAGTAACAAGATCGGGTATTAACTTTGAAAACTTAAGTTTAGGGTTTCTAGTTTCAATTTTGTAAGAGGTTTAGGTTTTAAGACTAATTTTTGTTAGTTTTTATCTTTAAGTTAGATTAAAATAACCAAAATACCATTCTTAATAAAAAACAATAATAAATAAAATAAAAACCTACAAGCCATTTCTCTTTACCATTTTCTCCCACCTTCTATTACATCCTCCTATGGTGTTCAGTATTTGGTTTCAAACTGATTAATTCGATAACCGAATCAAAACCGATCAAAACCGTTTAAAACCAAACTGAATTACATATTTGGTTTTTGGTTTGATTTAGCTTTCAAGATTTTGAATTCGGTTTGAACCGAAAAAACCGAATGGGTTATACCACTAACCCATACTTTATAGTTAAACAAATTCACTTATATCAATAACCAATACCAATATATGGATTATAAATCATTATTTGATGAATGTATGATTTTGTTTCTACTTTTTTTAAAATGTTGTGGTTTAAACCGAACTGTCATGGTTACTCAAAAGAAAAGAAAAAAATGTTTTTTTTAGCTAATTCGTTTTGTTAGGTTCAAACCAAAAACCAAACCGATTATAAAGTGGTTTTAGGTTTGGATTAGGTTTCCACAAATTAGATTCGGTTCAGATTGTGGTTAAAAAAAATCAACATGAAAACCCTGAATCAAATAAACCAAAAAAACTGTAACCCGAACCAATGAGCACCCCTACATCCTCTCTCTCGTGTTCATATTATAGATCAAATAACTTTATCTACAAAACCCATTAATTTTGATAATGCTGCCATCAAATAACCAATCCCCTTTTGGATAGCAAAAACTAATCATTAAACAGGCAAGAATCTCTGTTAAAAAAAGGAGGCCCCCGTGAACTTCCAGACAGATCCACTAGAAGGGAGGTCTACTCTTCGGCCATCTGATATTCTCGTGTTTGGGTGGGCATGGGGAACACGCTTGTGTGGACCTTACAGGAGTGTCTCCTCTTGTGGGGCTTAGGGACAATGGGTTTGTTGTAGGCCAAGCTACGCTGAAGGCGGAAGCAGGCAAAATTGCTAAACACGAGAAAACTTGTTTAGAGAATCAACATGTTTTTATCCTTTTTTCCTTTGATACATTTGGTTTCCTAGCCCCGGAAGCTGTGGAATTACAGAACAGGGTTCATCCGGTCATGCTTAGTAATTTTTCGGCCCTAAGATCCAAAGATTTGTTTTTAGTAGGAATAGTTTTGCTATCCAAAAAGAGGTTGCGGCACAGTTTGTTGCCCGTTTTCCTCCCACTTTATTGTAATCATCGTTTTTACGTGAAACTAAAACATTATGTTATTACTAAAAATAAAAAAAATAAAAAAAAATTCACTATTTGCACATTCATGTAAACCAGATGCATCTTCAAAATCTAAACCAGATTCATTGCAAATTCATCAAAAACCATATTCATTTATCAAATGGCACAAATAAAACATAAATCTTGATTGTCACTACTAGGTTTATCAAAATGCACAAATCAACAATCATATTCAAACTCTAAATTATTACCAAAGAATTAAACTTTAAATCATAATCAAAAGCAGCTAAGATGGTGGAACAAATAAGTTCTTGAAGCCTGTGGAGTTCTTAAAGACCAATTCTTAGGGGTTGATATCGTTGGCTTGATGAAAATCATGAAACCCAAAACCCTAAAATCATTGCTAAAACCCAAATGAGTTTGCGTGAGACATTATTTCAATCCTGGTATTTCAAAGTTAATAACTAATTCTATTACTTTACTCAAACATAGGGACTGAATGTGTAATTAATTTTAAATAATATTAGATAAGATGGTAGAAGTAACAGAAAAGCAAAAAAAAAGTGACTATATGACAAATAATGGTATATATAGTAGCTAGAAACAAATCCATTATATAAAGTTATAAACATAGCCCACCTGCAATCAACTCAAAACATTGAAACAAATACGATTGCAAAACAAACAAAATCCTTCCTGTTTCATAAATTGATACATAATAATATCTTATCCCCACTACGCTTCCTTCATCTAATGACAACTTTGATTTGAAATTCTTCGACTTGAAATACTGATATCCAAATCGCACGATGAGACCGAAACGATGCGAACGTTGAACAAATTCAGTATACGTGCCTTACCGGAGATCCTCGTGTAAGTAGAAACCGGCAGGTTACCGCGAATCAAATCGGCATAAACGTCGGAATTAGTCAGCAATCGATCGGCGAAAACCGTGAGCGTGAGATTCAGCTGCTTAGTGCCATCGGAGCCAATCTCGCGGGAAGGAATTGGAACATCGCCGATGACTTGGTCTTTGTAAAAGAGAACCGCTGAGCTGTTTCTGAACTTGACGCGGACCTTGTTAGGGTTTTTGATTGTGATATCTAGGTCAAGCGAGACGTTTAATGAAACCCTAGGCGGAAGAAGGTTAAAAGAGGCGTGCAAATCTTTAATCGCGACAGAGTTAACGGTCGTAATTGGCTTCTTGGCTTTGAAAACGGTGAGAGCTAGAATGAGAATGATTAAAGCGACGGCAAGTATAACAGCGATTACCGATAAACAAATCCACCTCCGGCGTTTGCGTCTCCGGTGCTGATTCACGTCGGCGACGATAGTTGTGAGTGGTAATTCGTCCTTTTTGTCGATGTCCATTTTCAGCCGGAAATTTTAAAATTCAAGGTCTAATTAAATATTAGAGATGGAGATGGTTGACTATGGTTAGGGGCATTAAATGAAAGTGGGTAGCAGTTGGGAGCTGACACGCAAAATATTTCCACTAAATGTAGATTTTTATTTTTTGTTAATTCTATATTTTATTTCGGGAATTTCAAAAATTTGAATCGAACCCTAAACGTTTTGTACTTACTCTTCGTTAGGTACTTTCTTTGTTACGTGTCCCTAGCAATGTTCTAGTAGTTTTGCATGTTCTCATGTTGTCTTTAGGAACACTTTAGTTTTGTCTCTTTAAATATATTGTTGCCGCATGAATGAAAAAGGAAAAAAATTGTTAGCAAATTGTTTATAGTTCTTTGTCTATTGCTTTGGAAGACTAGTCATCTCGAATCATCTATATTTTAATAGTGTTTTCATTTACCCGTTCTCCTTCCCAAGGAAACATCATCACTCGATGAAACGTTAGCTAGGTCATAACAACTCTTGAGCTTTGTTACCGCCAATGCAACCCAAATCGCTACCAATTTCCACCTTCGAATTGCCTCCCTCTCTAGCGAACAAAAAGCCGCTTTCAGAGTCGACCTTGATATCATTTCGCCCACATATTAATTGGCGTTTCGCCGATATTTCCTTATTCCATCGTTTCACCGAAACCCCTTCAACTTCCGGCATAAACCACTCGTTCAACTGCGGTGAAACCCCTTTAAATTCCGGCGAAACCCCTTCAACTTTTGGCGAAAACCTTTCCACTTCCAGGGAAATCATCGACTTTCGTAATTGTTCCGGCGATAACGAACTAAAAATACACAGTGTAAGATGTACACTGAGACACGTAAGTCGGCGAATTCTCGGACTTTGAAGTATGTTCCAACGGAATTTTAATATTTATATTTAGAAAGTGGAAAAGTTTTTGTTCGTTTTGAGGAAATTGAAAACCAATTTATTTATTTTAGGAATTTTCTCAAATAAAAATCAGATTTTACACCCTTTTAACATGAAATTCTTATTTACCCCCTCCCCCTCCTTTTCTTAATACCCTTTCAACCATGCATATTAAGAGCTCCCTAAAGCACTCTTTCTTGGCCCTTACCTTTCCTTGCACCTCCTCATTCCACCATTAGGACTTCTTATGCCTCGCCGACATTTCGCATTGTGATCCCTAGAGTCTACTTCGCTACTTGCGAAACGTTACTCACGATATCCTCAGACATCCGATTCACATATCCGAAACCTTCTCTTTGAAAACGTATGTGTTTTATGTATATATAAATATTAATATTATATAAAGATTGCAATTTTTATATGATCTAAAATTATATACACCCAATGAACATGCCTTGGATATCTTTTGATACCATGCGTTGTTCCTTTCTTTTTCCTTCTAATTTTGTTTGAATCGAATTGAACATTTGACATGCGATTCTCGGCGAGTAAAAAGGAGAAAAAATGGTTATGTATTTTTACCATGCTATGAAGTATCATAGTATGGCTTTTGTTTAATAGGTAGAGGTTCTGTTACAAAGGCTCAAAACTCTAAAAATTGTAGGAAGGAATCTCAGCCATAAGATCTTTGTGATTTGTGGCTGAGATTCACGCGGTGACATTTTTGTAAATAATAGCCAGTGGAAAAGCACCAGGAAGGGTATTAAGGGAAGAACCAAGTCAAAAAAGTGCACATGCCATTTCCCCCATTTTTTTTAAACGTCCATAACTTTTTTATACGTCATTATTTTTTTAAAAAAATTTCACTATAAAATCGAGCGTTTTTTATCTTTCCAACGAGTATGGTATTGCTATATTTATATACTATTTTAAATCGTTTTTGTTTAGATGGCATTAAAGTGGGTTTTTTTGTAAATGGTGTTTTAGATCTATGATGTTTTTCTAGTTATGGTGTTTTACTATCATGTATATTGCAAACAAACAAGTTTCATGCATTATGCGATCAGTGTAACATTATGTATATTGCAAACAACTAAGTTTCGTGTATTATCGGGCTGTGTATTTTGTGAACGTGCATACGTATATTATTGAATTTTGTGTGTGACGTAAACTAACGAGTTTTGTATATGATTAAGTGTTGCGGACAAGCGTGTTTTTTGGCGTTCATGTACAATGTGGGTAGTTAGGTTTTAGGTTTTCAAATCCCGTTGAGGTTTGTAGGAATGGTTGACGTCTACGTGAAATGGGTCGTCTCTTGAGGTGGCAAGTACACTCATATATTACTAGAAGTGAAAGATAACGAGGAGGTTCTGAAAACATTCTGAGTAATGTGTTTACGAATGACTGATTTTTGTTTATAAATAGGTAATTGAAATTTGTTCTTTGTTTGTAGATAAAAAAAGATAGTGAAACTAATAAGTTGAATAATTTAAATAAATGGACAAATTTTAGGAAAACCTTTTTATTAAATTTTTAATTATTACAAGGAGAATATTTTTAAGAGAAATTAATTGTTAAACATGTAGTTGTATATTAATTTAGCCAAGGTTTAGAAATAATTAATTTAGCGAGAATAGTCATAATTATTTATCAATTTGAAATAATGCTTTTGTAAAACAGGTTGTATGAAGTTTCCTTAAAAGGTGAAAATGTTTATAGAAAATTTATATTTCAGATACTATCTAAAAGTTTGATAAACGTTTTGTTTGAACAAAATAACAAGGTTGTTTAAATCAAATAATAGGATGATTTTTTTACGAAGCAGATTGCCGGTAGTGTACTAAATTGTAGTGAATGAAGAAGGTGATACTTGGAGAATTTTGATGAAGATATGACGGGTGTAATTTCACTCGCTGTGTCAAACCAATGAATAATAACTTTAGAGTTGTAATATAAAATGTATTAAATGCTGACATGTTGAATATTATTCAAAACATAAGGAAATGGTTCTCAAACTGAAGATTTAAGGACAATAAATAGAAACTTCTGCTAACGTCTCTGGTAGGTTTCCACTAGGAAGCAGATAATCACCAAGACGAGCACCGCTATGGTTACTCGGGTAGCCGATCTGGCCTCAGCTCTAGCTGCTTCCGTGCGATTCTCAAGCATTTCTTTGTCTTTTTCGAGGGTGGAAATTTTCTCCTTTTGGTACCATATTTGATTCGCTAGGCTATCTATTCTCTGTCCTTGCAAGTCGTGCTTTATCCCATGCTCCATCCATTGTCTCACGAACTCTGAGGTCCTCACATATTGGTGAATGGCATCGAATGGGACTCCCATAGAACTAGGGGTGCCATGGTATGCCTTTCCCTAGGGTTAGGGTGATATGGGTCAGGTGCTAGGTAGTGGTCCCTCAGATGTGATGGTAACTGGTTGTGTAGGTGAGGTGTCTGAGAAGGGTTTCTTGATGGGGGTGTTGGTGACCAATACACTGGTGACCCGATGTCTTCTTTCTGATCATACTCTCCTCCGGGATAGTATACCGGGGAGGAAGGAGAATAGGAGTCCATGTCTAGCAGGAAAAATGAAAAAGGTTGTAAGCGATAATAAAATACTGAGTGTTAAATATAGGAGTTCTCATAGATTTAGAGTTTGACTAGTCATAACACCGAGTCTTCACAATAGTATTTTAGAAGTAACACTTGACCTATAAGTAGTGCATCCATAAGGATAATTCACAGGAAAGAGGGGTGGGTCACAAGGACACACTTAAGAACCCTTTCTTTCCTTAGCCAGAATCTCTCATGGGTCTACACACTCTTCCAACCATCATGTACTAATAACACTATTGTTGGGCTCATGGTCATGATTAGAATCATTGTGGACTAGGCTTTGAGGCCCAAAGGTGAGGTTTATTCATTCCAGTAGGCTTCTTCTTCTTGAAGGATAAGTGGGCTTCTTAGTTTATTATTAATGGACACTAGGTCCAATAGTTTAGATTTTGCTCACAAAAGATGGTGGTATCATGTGTCTGAGATTAAAGGTGTATGAAGAATTAGGTGTGTATAAATGTGTGGTGAAACTTAGGGTAGCACTTAATGAATCAACTATGTAGCATGTAATTAGCAATGTTTATAAGCACAAGATTTATCAAATAGTTTGACACATAGATTATTAGGTATTGTATCATGCGTTGTAATTACTTAGAATAACATATAAGAAGATTACACTTAGTAGTGATCATGTAACACATAGCAATGTGGAAAAAATCATATAACATAGAGCATGGCATTTGATGGGTGTCCTAAGGTTATAGTCTAGGTCAAAAGTGTCTAATTGTTACACCCTCAATTTCAACTAACGGAGTTTTACCGTTTGGGAAGTGACAAACCAGGATCTCAGTCATTAGTTAAATTGAACGACACTATATGGGACTAAAATGAAAATATTATAAACGATCAAAGTAAATGCGGAAGCGTATAACGAAAGTAAATACGCAAAACAAACGCGCCCAATAAGTCCAGTCCAAACATAAACGGAAACAGTCCAAACATAAATGAAAATATACCGAATGTAATAAAGTATAATTCAAAAATAGGACCCCAAGCGTGTCCTATATGTGCACCTATGCCTTATCTTAACGACATGTGAAAACATGTAAGAAAGATGTCAACACGAGGTTGGTAAGTTCATAGGTTTCAGTTTGTAACAAAGTTTAACAGGTTAATGTACATTCAATATATAAATCCACAGGTAGCTAACCCATATACGTGTTAACTAATGCGTTCGCAACCGAAAGCTGACTGTTTATGTTTTTGCATCCCACCAGGCCTATCAAACATGGTGCATGTTTAGGTAAATATTGCACCCATTCGACCTCCAATCGAGTTAGCGCGACTAACGCGGGTGAGGTTTGTCAAACCCAGTAGTACTACTCAAATTACCTCGCTATGTTTATATTAACGGTCCGATGTGAGGACTTAATGATAGATGTGTACGCATAGTCAAACAAGTGATAACATATATGAATTACAAAACCAAAAGTGTTTACGTCATGTTTTCTCCCCCAGTTTAAAACAGTAAAAAGGAAACTCACCTGATTGCGTAGGTAGTAATCACACAAGTACAAGATTGAAATCTCAAGCGTTAGCCTGACACGGCTCACGAATGCCCTAGAATTACAACATAACAGTTAGGGATACAATGGGATTTGTGACGACGACACGGAATAAGGAACTTCCTAAAGGAAAACGCTCTAAAGATCAACGAGTAGACGAACGTGTCCACGAGAATACATGATTCTTAAATTATTCAATTAAGAAAAACTACGATTTGTGACGAGTGACAAATAATAAAAATATATCGTTTTTAATTGAGTTCAAGGAATGGAAATAATATATCATTTTATAAACGAGTTTTAAATAACGGATACGAGTTACAAGACTAAACCCGAGTCTACGGGTGGTTTTCCGGTTTTAAAACATATTAATATAATATAATAATTATTGTTTTGAAAATATAAATATTAATCAAAACATTCTGACAAAAGGTTTTCTCACACACGACCGCGCCTAAGACAAGGCACGACCGCGTTAAGGTCACGGGCGCGACCGTGCTGGTCAGGGGCGCGATCGTGTTGATCAAACAGAAGACACAACGAAGCTGATCACTAGGCACGACCGTGTCTGAGCCAGGCACGACCATGTCTAGGGTTCTGAGGCACGACCAGGTCTAGCCAAGAGGCACGACCGGGTCAGAGTATGAGGCACGACCGTGCTAAAACTTGGCACGGCCGTGTCTCCTGGATATACAGACACCGAGTTTAACAGAATAAACCAATAAATCCAAATCCGTTTGGTTTCGATCGTGATTGACCACAAGGACATGGGGGTTCTGTTTAACAGTAATATGCGAATCAAAGGATGGTTTTAATTCCAAAAACAACAAGTTTAAACATGTTTAATTTCGGTTACAAAGTTCGAGAACGCTAGGTTTGAATATGAAATCGATTTGACCAAATTGGGTGTTAAAAGTGAATGGAATCATAGGGTTTTTGACAAACAAAGGGTTGTGAATCCAACCCTATGGTTTAATTTGATAGAGGTAATCGTTAGAATCAAAACCCCCAAATTCGTTTTCGTATGAACCCTAGATTACAAAACCCTATCAATTTGACGTTGTAAGCCCTGAAAATGATGGGGCTTTTAATCAATAGGTGGAACTGAAGTTAAGGGTGTAGAGATTTACCAGAATCGTTGATGAACTGATGGTGAACGAGTAAATGCCGGTGCCGAATGTGAAAGGCTTGATCCTCGGTGACTTCTGCTGCGTCTCCGACGAGTTGGATGTGTGCAAAAGTTCCAGAAAGCTTCGTACGAGATGTGTAGGTGATCAATTTCAGTTCTAACAATCGAATTGAAATGAATTCGTATATAGTAAAGGTGGAGTTGTCGGTTACGATAATCATGACCATAATTGGGTTTAATTCGATCATTACGGGTGTTAAAACATGAGTTAATGGTTCATTGATGATCGCCATTAGAGATTTTACGTTACAAATTTGATATTTGAACGGATTTGCGTTTAAAGGTTGCGTTTACGTTTCAACTAGGCAATAGGCGTGACCGTGCCAATAAGAAGCGCGACCGTGCCAAGGCACTTGGCGCTACCGTGCCAAAACATGGCACGACCGTGCCTACTAGGGTTTCTGGTTATTTACAAAACCAGCCCTTGCAACTTTAGCTTTGACAGAATTGATCCCTTGGTTTTAGAATTGAGTTAACTTGGTTAGGATTTAACATAATATTTAACGGAATTGCTAACGGAGTTAACTTGAAAAGTCGGATTGTCACACTAATAACCTAATTCCCTATAACCAAAACTCTGATACCAATCTGTCACACCCCAACCGAAGGAGGAAACGTCAGGGCGGGACATGGAGACTATTCATGAGCACATGGTTGACTAAATTGCAATATATTAAAGCATTACATTTCCATTCATAACTCCAACAAACCAAATTCAACAATACAAGAATGTAACATCCCGAAAATAAAACGACGAGTTATAATAACGGGTAAACGCAAGACAAAAAGAATAAATGAACGCGGCATGACGGGTCGGGCCGGATGGGCCTGGCGAACTTGAGGGTGGCACATAAGGAGGAGGAGCCTCCCTATAAAAAGCCCAAGTCACCTCCATTTCTCTAATTTGCAAGAATCTAGAGAGAGAAACCATAGAGAGAGAAAGTGAAGGATCGACTCGAGATTTCAAAAGAAGGATTCTCCAGTGCTCCTGAAGATAACCTTCGAATCAGAAGCTCGATACAGGTAACGGTTTGGTCTAGATCTGAGTTTTTGATTACTTTGGGGTTTTCAGGTTTTGGATAAAAAGGCAACGTTTTTATGTATAAAACTTGAAAATGAACATAGATCTAGCATCTAGAAAGAAAAATCAACGTCTAGAATGCAAAACGTTAGGGTTTTTGCGGGAAAGAAGGCTGCTCGCAAGCAGGTCCTGCGTATTTATCAAGTACGCAAGAAGCAGGTCCTGCGTACTTATCAAGTACGCAAGAAGCAGGTCCTGCGTACTTATCAAGTACGCAAGAAGCAGGTCCTGCATACTTATCAAGTACGTAAGAAACGAAGTCTGCGTACTTATTAAGTACGCAATAACAAGGCCCTGCGCACTTGCTAAGTACGCAGGCATCAGGTCTATGGATATATATAGCTGCTTAGTGAAGTCAGTATGTTCGTCTAATTCAGTATGGTTAACCCGTTAGAGTCGGGATAAGGTCTGATGTGTATTTAACTACTCAATCCAGATCGTACGTGACGTTGTTGGGCCTTCGATTAGGGAAAACTGAGACTAGCTTATTAGGAGAGTTGTAGAAGCCCTTATTTAAATGTTTAAAATAAATGTTTTTGGGCTGGTGTGCATACGTAACGATGTGACTGTTTTATAAAACGATGTTTATGAATGATGTATGTGACGTTTTATGAAACGATGTTTATGAACGATGTTTTGAAAGGAAAGGTTATGAAAGAAGTGTTTATGAAATATTTTGCCAAAAGAAGTTTACGAAGTGTTTATGAATGAATGAATGATTTTTAATAAAACGTATGAATGCTTTAACTGAAGTTTTGAAGTAAAAGAAGTGATTATTTACGAAAGTCACAAATGAACGAATCTGCCATTATTCCTTAGGGAATGAAGGTTATAGGTATGGGAAGTATGTTATGGGCCTTTACCTTCTAGGGGCCTTTGTGGCTGGCCAACTGTTATACAACTGGGGTGATGACGGTCACCAAGGGGATTATCATGATCCTTGAAGTTGGTATGGTTTACCTTACGGGGTTGTTGTGCTTGAAGTTTGGTACTTGTGCCTTACTGGGTGCAGTGCTTGAAGTTTGGTACGTGTCATCCTTGTGTTGCCGTGCTTGAAGTTTGGTGTTGAATGACCTAAGTATCGGGCCCTAGGATTTCTTCACCCGAAGGACAGTACAGTGTTGATGGGCCTAGTGGTGGTGATCTTTAGGTTATTCCGCTAGTAAGTGACGTTTGGATTTGACGGTTACGAGAAGGTGCAGATTCGATATGTTCGTTGACTTATGTTTATGATGTTATGTTATGTTATTGCATGTTTTCTTACGCTTTTATTATTGAAGTTAAATGATATGTTTTTGGCAAATATTTGAAGTTAAGGTTTTATGAAAAGCTAGAACTCACCAGCGTAGCTGACTTTTTAGTATGCACATTCAGGTTAAGGCAGGTTATGATGATGGACGGTGATGCTGGCCGGCTTGATAAGTTACCCGGATGATATGAAGACTGGCATCCCGTTATGATTAGCTTATGTTATGTTTATGTATTAGACTATGTTACGCTTCCGCATGTTGAACAATGTCACGATTATGTTTTAATGAAATTTTTCGCTGCGTTATTTTGATATTCAAGTTTAAGAACTGTTTGTGAATGAGTAAATCCAACAAGTGAGGCCTCTTGGGTTTGAGGCCTTACAAGTTGGTATCAGAGCAATAGTTTGAGAGATTCGGACACTGCCAGTGTCTGAACTTAAACTATGAATGGGACCGAAAGCGGATGCAAGTACGGGTAAATCAGGCCACAGCATCAGGTATGAAGGTAGTATATATTTACATATATATATGCCTTAGAAAAGGTTAGGTAAGGACTTGTGTTCTGATGGAATCACAAAGGTGGTCAAATAGAAATCGAAAGGTAGTGTAATGGTTAATTGCAGATGGCCAGTGTATATTAACATCTTACAGAATTCTATTTTTTAACTAGCGTGATGACATTGGATTCCTTGTCTTATAGAACGAAATGGCAAGGAGAGGAAATGGAAGGCGTGGTGGGGGCCATACCGGTGGTCGTACCGGTGGTCAGAACGGTGGGCGCGGAAGGACCCCTACGCGCCAAGAGTACGGTGAAGAAGGGAGTGTTCACACTGAGCCAGAAGTTAGTATGCACGGGACTGAGCCGACTCATGTCGAAGAACAACAATTCACTTTTGAAACGGAAGTGAGAGCGACTCTTGCACGCGAATTCACTGAGTTGATGAAGGTTTCTTTGCCAGGACTATTGGTAGAAGCGTTAAAGAAGGCTAATGAGACGGATGGGTCTAACACGGCGGTTGGTACCCCAAACACTGAGGCAGTTAACGCACCGCTTAACCGTGGTTGGGACTATAAGTCCTTTAAGGCATGTGACCCGCCGGTCCTGACTGGGAAGAAGGACGCGGTGGGTACTTTTGATTGGGTAATCCGTATGGAAGCTGTCATTCGTCTCAGCGAGTGTTGAGCAAATCAAGTTGTGAAATTTGCTGCTAACTCCTTGAGAGAGGAAGCATCCCATTGGTGGGAAGGTGTACGTCAAGCCAAGGTGGACGAGGCTATGGATGTGATGATGTGGACTGATTTGAAAACTTTGGTGATCAAGAATTTCTATCCAAGGAATGAGATCGAAAAGGTAGAAAGGGAATTTCTGGGGATTAAGACCGGGAGCATGACGCACCGGCAATACACCACACGGTTCAATGAACTGGCACATCTGGTGCCACATCTTGTCACAACTGAGGAAAGAAATAATGCTTGCTACATTCAAGGGCTGCCGGACCACGTCCACACCTATGTTAAGGCAAACTCCCCTACTACCTATGATTCGGTAGTAGAATTGAGCGGCGTGGTATTTGATGATCTGGCGCTGAATGTCGTTGCCATTGAAGAGCCTAAAAAGAAGCTGAGTTTTCCCGCTAAGCGATCGGCTGGGAAGTTGTCTGGGGCTCGGAACAAACAGGCCAGGGTAGGAGAGCCGGAAGTCTGTGGAAAATGTGGGGTAAGACATGCGGGCGAATGTCGGCTAGGGTCAAATCTGTGCTTTAAATGCGGTAAGAACGGACACTACTCCTGGGAATGCCCGCAAGGCTTCAAATGCTACAATTGTGGGGATAGTGGTCATATGAGCCGGGAATGCACCAAGCCCAGGATGGGTGAGGATGGGAAGGGGAAAGGCCCGGAGAAGAAAGAAGAGAGGCCTCGAGCAAAGACTCGTGCGTACGCGCTGACGCAAGAACATGCAAGGGTGGACCCCGACGTGGCTTCAGGTACGTTCATCCTTGACAACACTTTTGTTTCAGTGTTATTTGATTCGGGTGCCAGTAAAAGTTTTATATCTGCGACTTTTTGTAAACGAGTGAAATACACTGTCAGTAAGCTAGAAAGGACCTGTAGCATAGAAACCGCTGAGGGTAGGACTGCGAGAGTAACCGATGTAGTTGATAATTCCACGATAAAAATAGAAGGCCATAGATTCCCCGTCAGGTTGTTTGTTATGGTTTTGGGTGGGTTCGATGTCGTGTTAGGTATGGATTGGCTAACTACCAATGAAGCGCAAATTATATGCAAACGAAAGATAATCCGACTCAAAGCTCCGGATGGTAGCAAAGTCGAGGTTTTTGGAGATCGTGACGCCCCGATGCCCAACGTCATCTCGATGATTAAGGCAACAGATTACTTGAGGCGCGATGTGAGGCTTATCTGGTGTACATGATTGACAAGTGTAAGGAAGGGAACTAGTCGATGTACCCGTGGTACGCGAGTACCCGGAGGTGTTTCCAGAGGATTTGCCTGGGATACCACCCGACAGAGAGATTGAGTTCCGAATCGACTTAGTACCAGGTGCCCAGCCCGTGGCTAAAGCTCCATATCGACTAGCACCAATAGAGATGAAGGAACTAATGACACAACTAGACGAATGACTTGAGAAGGGATTTATCCAACGGAGCATCTCACCTTGGGGTGCCCTGGTGTTATTTGTAAAGAAGAAGGATGGTTCGATGAGAATGTGTATTGATTATCGCGAGTTGAACGCACGTACCGTGAAGAACAAGTACCCTCTACCAAGGATAGACGACATGTTCGATCAATTACAGGGCGTAAGTTGGTTCTCAAAAATCGACCTTCGATCCGGGTACCATCAGTTGAAGGTGAGGGAAGAAGACATACCAAAAACCGCATTTTGCACGCGTTATGGACATTTCGAGTTTCGCGTAATGCCTTTTGGATTGACGAACGCCCCCGCAGCGTTCATGGATTTGATGAATTGAGT
Organism: Smallanthus sonchifolius; assembly: GCA_023525975.1. Lineage (NCBI taxonomy): Eukaryota > Viridiplantae > Streptophyta > Magnoliopsida > Asterales > Asteraceae > Smallanthus > Smallanthus sonchifolius. The sequence goes on along the minus strand of CM042046.1, from coordinate 23,434,355 downwards.
TTGTAGACCAATGCCGGATCGATCGGTAATCGTGTTCATCGATGATATCCTCATCTACTCCAAGAATGAGGGTGATCACGCGTGTCACTTGAAGGAGGTATTGGAAGCTCTGAAGAAGGAAAAGTTGTATGCTAAGTTCTCCAAATGCGCGTTCTAGCTTAGGGAAGTCCAATTCCTAGGTCACGTCATTAACCCGAACGGCATTATGGTTGACCCAGCAAAGATAATGACGGTAAGGGAATGGAATATTCCTAAGACGCCAACTGAAATCCACAGTTTCTTAGGATTGGCAGGCTACTATCGGAGATTCATCCAGGATTTCATGAAAATAGCTTCGCCGTTGACAAAGTTTACTCGGAAGGAGGTAAAGTACAAATGGGGTTCGACCCAGGATGAGGCGTTTAAGGAATTGAAGGAGAAGCTAACCAAAGCTCCAGTCTTGGCCCTTCCCGAGGCCAATGAAGACTTGGTCGTATACTCTGACGCTTTGGGTCAGGGATTAGGGTGTGTGTTGATACAACGCGGGAGAGTGATTGCATATGCGTTGTGGTAGTTGAAAGTTCACGAAGTCAACTATCCGACTCATGATTTGGAACTAGCTCCTGTCGTATTTGCATTGAAAATCTGGAGGCACTACCTCTACGGGGTGAAGTTTACTATTTACTCCGACCACAAAAGTTTGAAGTACTTCTTCAAACAAAGAGAGCTTAATATGAGGCAGAGACGATGGTTGGAACTCCTGAAAGATTATGACTGTGAAATCATATACCATCCTGGAAAGGCAAACGTGGTGGCTGACGCTCTAAGTCGAAAGGATGTGCCTGCTCCTATTAGAGTTTGTAGGATCAGTGAATACAAGATGGTTCTATTCTAGTTGATATTGGCGGAAACAATCACAACTCAGCAATGTAAACAAGAAGAATACTGATAAATGCAATTTGTATTAAGCTTCAAAGATTACAAGATTACAGAGAAAACTCTTAAGAAAAGCATTATTTTACAATGACTCTAAGTACTACTTATATAGTAAATTAGAATCAAGACAGACCCTTGATTCTAAGGATCAGATCTAACAAAAGTCGTTGATCTTGTATTGAAGCTATTCTACACGTAACGACAATAAAAACTACAAAAGTTATCTTTACTCAAACATCTTCTTAGGCATCATTGCTTGAGTCCTTGGAAGAAGAGCGTCGTTATATTTTATTGTCTTGCACCAGTAACATTCTTTCTGCGTGTAGTGTGTCAGTGTTGCAGCAGAAAGTTGTCAGTGGTAATGGTTGCTTTATCGAAGCCAGTCAGCTACAACGTTTGATCTTCAGTGGGAACGGCTATCAGAAGAAATGTTGTTGATCAGCAGCAAGACACAACTATCCACAGCTGCTGATGATTTGCCTATCAGCAGCAACTTTGGTCTTCAGCAGATAAGGCTATCCGCAGCAGATTTGTTCTTCAGCAGAAGAACAAGTATCCGCTGCAGATAAGCTTATCCGCAGCAGTTTGTCGATCTGTACCAACTCTGAAGTCCGCAGCAAACTCTGAGGTCCACAACAATTGTACTTAGAGAATTTTGTAGCCATCAGTCTTTATTTCTACAAACTCCCCCTAGACTGATGCTACCAAAACTCTCTTACTGCTTTTGCTGCTGAAACTTTTCCATGTTGCAGACTATCCTTTCTACCTCATAGCCTCTTGGGTCCTGGCTGGGAGTGTTTAGAGGAAGCTCAGATAGAGTCTTTATGTCTTTGCTTGGCATTTTGAAGATGGCCTTGCTTGAACATATCATCTTTTGTCCTTTAAAATCAATCAAGATAAACTTGTTGGTATCAGCCTTGAAGGACCAACTGGTGAATAGAGAATGGGTTTGAAGAGGTTTGGCATCAATGATTACATCTTTATGAGGGTTGAAGTAATGTTTGATCATTAGCAAAAGATGTCTCCCACCTTCATTCTCTGGCTCATGGGCTTCACCCAACTCCAATATTCTTCTTAGATCTGAGTCTGGGAGTTGCAGTACCACATCAACAAATTTATAGATAGATCTTTTCAGTTCTTCCTTTCCCCTGAAAACTTCAAACCATTTATCTTGAGTGTTATAGAACCAGACAACTATTTCTCTTGAGTCTTCTGGTGTGATGGTAGGTTTGATTTTCTTCTTGGAAGGCTGCTGATGAGGAGGAGCTGGGTGGAAGGATTTGGACTTTGTGGGAAGAGAGGAATGAGGTCTAGGCTGGAGAGTGGAAGTATGGTGAGAGGAGGAAGTAGTGGATGAGGGAGAAGGCTTGGGTTTCTTTGATTTGTGTTCAGCAATTTGAGTTATCACCCTTTTCTTGGAGCCTATTTTCCCCAATCTTTCTTCCTTCTTGACTTTGGAGTACAAGGCTTGCAAGTTCATGAAACTCATGGGGCCTAGCCTTTTTCCACTTTCTCCTCTAGCCTTTAGGAAGTCCATCATGACCTTCCTCTCTTCATGGGTCCTTATGTTGAATGCAATGGTATTTTTGTATTTTTGCTTGGTATTTTTGTATTTTTGCTTGGCTTTTTCTTCTTCTTCATCCCTTTTCTTATTTGCCAATTGAACTTGCTGACCCATGAAGGCTCTGTAGATTTCTTTATTTGGTAGTTTCTCAAGGTAGTCTGCATCCTCACCTTGAGAAGTCAGAGCCGCTATCTATTCTTATCTCATTTCTTTTGGTAGTTCAGAATCAGTTATTCCGAACTTAGCCTCTTCCCTTTTCTTCTTCTCCCTTTCTTCTTCTTCTTTATTAAACTGTTACTGCAGCTGAAGAGCTAGGGCTTCATCTTCTTGTTGTTGAGAAGCTGCAGGAAATCTGGCTTTGAGTTCATCCAGCTGTTTAGCATACAGCTGGATTTGTTGTTCTCTGAGAAGCATGGCAGCTTTTCTTTCTTGAAATTTTCTTAGCTCTACCATCTCCTCCTCTTCTTATCTTCTTCTTCTTCTTTCCTCCCTTTCCTTTTGCTCTTTCATCAGTCTCTCTTCCACCTCTTCAGTCATTACTCCCTTCCCCTTGGCTTTGGTTGATGCCTCTGCTTCTACTTCATGGATCACAACAGCAGATGCTTTAGATACTGTCGGGATCTCTGCTTCAGCTTCATTGGCAGTTTGGGGAGTGGATAGGGTAAGGTTTCTTGCTTCATCTTCTTCCCATTCACACCCAGTTACTTCCTTCCAAATTTTCCTTACATCTTCCAACTCTGTTCTTCTAGATTTTGTTGTAGTGTTCAGAGTGGCGATTGGTGAGGAGAGAAAAGAGAAATCCTAGTCAGAGGAGGCATCTTTTGCAAGGCGTCCCTCCTTTTCAAGACGAGCTTTGATAGTCTTGATCATTGCTTGGCTCTCTAAGGAGTTGACATTGCATATATGTGTTCTGAGCCCAAAAATGTTGTATAGGAAGTTTGAGTTGAGGAGTAGGATCTCATTGATGACGTTGAAGAAGACAGATGATCCATCACTCAGAAATAAGGTGAAGCCAGAGGGCCCAGTGCATGACCATCCTAGCACTGCCAGTCCCCTGACCATCTCATTGTGAATGAAGATTCTCTAGCAAATGATTTCTTCGTCAGTTAAAGTACTGCTCCTGATCATGTCAAATCTACTTGGAGCCAGTCTTTGTGTTGCTGTTGTAGAAGATTCTACGCGGTCTTTAGGATATGCCACCCTGTTTGCTTCTTCTAACAGTGCTTCAAACCAGGGCAGATTTTCCTCCATTAAGTCTTGGAACCTGCAGATTGCAAGTTTTGCTGAGAGATCTGAAGAGGTGTTGATGCAGCTGTTAAATACAGTACAAGCACTTGAAGAGGATTTAGTGCATCCCAGTTCAACTCTTCTACTCCGCTGAAATATTTCCCAATCCAGAATATCTCAGATTGACCATCATACCCCCAAGCTAGTATGGAGTCAAAATCTAGCTTGTCTGCAGTCAGTGTGAATTGGGGGGCAGTGGTTAGATTTATTATGGTCGCGGCATCAGGAAGTATGCTGACTGATGGAGGTGTGTCTTCATGGTGACTTGCATTTGTCAACACCTCATCAAAGGCTAGGACAACCAACTTCCAATCCTCAGTGATCTCTTCCTCTTCATCTACTGAGTCTGGCAAGTTATGAACTTGAACAAAGGCAGGTTTGAATAAGGAACTTTGAAATGCAGCCTGCTCTAGTATCCAGTCCTTAAGGTTGTCAGCATCATCTTCTACTGCTACTATCTCCCCCTTTTTGGTTGCATCGGTGTAAAGGGTTGCATCTGTTTGAGTTCCCACTGATACAAGGGAAGGAGTAGGCACAATTGGGCATTGATGGGCCTTTTTGGTTGCATCGGTGTAAAGGGTTGCATCTGTTTGAGTTCCCACTGATACAAGGGAAGGAGTAGGCACAGTTGGGCATTGATGGGCTTCATGCATAGAGACTTGGTGCCTTAGTTTGGACACTTCAGCCTCTAGCATAGCTACCCTGGCCGTCAATTCCATATTTTTGAGTTTCAGAATGTCCTCATCCACAGTTGTGGAATCCTTGGAGCTGGATGGGGCCTTAGGCCTAGCCTCTGCATCCCTATCACCCTGGTTTTCTTGGCACATGGGATTCCTCTCAGTGAAGAGTATTTCAAAGGAAACATAGGGTCTTAGTGATGTTATCACTGTCCTCCTGGTCAGTTGATGTACCAGGAGTAGTGACAACCCTTTCCACATTCACTCTATCAGAACTCCCAGAGTGAACCTTCTTGGGTGATGAACTTGGGTTAGGTGCACTACCAGCCAAGTCAATCAATACCTCCGAGATAGTGGTTGTTTGAGAAGGTATATCATCTTGACAAAGTGCCTCTGCACTTAAGTTCAGAGAAGAAAAATAATGGAATGGCTCAGTGGGTTGTTCTATGGATCCGGGATGTGATCATGATCCTAATAGAGAAGCTTCCAAGGAAATCTCTGTAATGATGTGGCTATCCCTTTTGATATTCTCATCAGAATTTTGGGATTTCTGAATGAGGGCTTTTAGGTTGGGATTGGGCCTTTGAGAAAAGTAGAGAAGGAGTCTTCTTGCTCCTTTTTCTAGTATATTTTGCTGCAACTGGGGCCCTTTATTCCAGTTGAACGATAACATCCAAAACAGGTGTAAGTAATTTATGTGTTTGTGCATCCTTAATAGTATGCACAGGGGTTCAGATTGTTGTTCAGGATGTGAAGAGGAGGGTGTGGGATCAGTATCAGCTGGGATTGCTGAACTGTCACCCTGGGTACTTTGTATGTTCATCATTGTAGATAACAATGGAACATTGACCCCTGAGAACTTTTTGGAAACAGTTCTCATACTTTGAAAAATGTTATTTTTATGTCCCAGCATAAGATAGATTTTTGCAGATTTTGAAAGATCTTTTAATTCGTTATTGAAAACTTCCTGTAAGAATCTTGGGTACATAGAAAATGATTGATTTGCACCTTCTTGAATGTTATATCTCAAACCTTCGAAGATGGGATGTGCAAAGTTGAAACCCTGGCAAGAAACCATACCATGAACAGCAGAGGCGAGAGCAGAACTCACTTGATGTCATCCACTTCTCTTCTGCGATATGCACTGTAGAAGAGTGTGGCATAGAAACTTCCATGGCGGGCCCATCAGTGCCTTTTCGATTGTGTACTCGTTCTGATTTCCAGTGTACCCTATGGATACAAAGGTCCTCATGTATTCTTCCTTTGAGTATGAAATGGCGGCCCCCTCATCTTGAAGCTTGAGGTGTTTTCTGAGAGTAGCTTCAATGACGATGATATATTTTCCATCTACCATGGCTTGGATTTGGGGAATCCCCTATTCGGTAAAGTAGATGGCGGTGTTCCAAAAATTCTCCATATGAGGAATGTATATGGTAGGGTTGACGGTTAGTGCAAAATGTATCTTTGATCGACAAAGAAAATTGATCATATCATTGAACCCTTCGGACTTCTTTCCTTTAACCAGGTATGCGGTGAGATTGTGGTAGGGAGAACACTTGTCATTAGGATGGTTTATGTCGACCTCTGCCATTTTGTTGTGTTTGAAGGGAAAGAGGAAGGTTTTTGAAAGGTGGTTAAGGATGGAAAGATTTGAATGTTGTGGAGGCTTAAGAGAAAGAGATGGGAGTTAGGGTGAAATTGAATGTGAAGAGGTGGTGAAGAAATTTGATTTGTCTTATAACGGCAGAGGAGGGAAAAAGCAAAATGACTTGTACAGTACAACCTTATTCACCTTTTACTGTTACAGCTGTAATACACTAAAGCAGTCATGGTAAAGATTGAAGGTAATTTTTTACAGCGGGTAAAGGTTAATTTGGACTTAGATTTACCCATCAACAGCAAACTTGGTTGCTGTGGATGGTTAGGCCTATCCGCTGCAAGCTTGGTTGCTGCGGATGGTTAAGTCTGTCAGCAGCAAACTCAATTGCTGTTGATGGATGCAATAATCTACAGCAAGGATGTTGCTGCTGACAGCCTTAAAGCTATCCGCAGGAAACATGTTCCTGCTGATACCTTAAAGCAGTCAGTGGCAAATTCTTTGCTGCTAACGATTAAACCTGTCAGCAGCTAAAAAAACAAAATTGCTGCTGACTTATAACTTTTATTTACAACAAAGGACAAACACATTTACAAAACAAAATTTTAGAGACAGATTTTAATCAAAGTTCATCATACCAATAGATTCAACTAAATATCTAAATCTAGCTTCATCAAACGGTTTTGTAAACAAATCAGCATATTGATCATTGGTATGAACTTTGGTTAAAATAATTCTCTTTTTCTCAGCTTGAACTCTTATGAAGTGATACCTGATGTCAATGTGCTTTGTCTTGGAGTGCTGCACCGGATTGTTTGTGATTGATATAGCACTCATGTTGACAATGTGAATGGGAGTTGCCATGAAAGTCATCCCATAATCCAGCATTTGATTTTGTATCCAGATGACTTGTGCACAGCAACTTGAAGCTGCAATGTATTCTGCTTCTGCTGTAGAAGTTGAAACACATGTTTGCTTCTTGCACTGCCATGAAATCAGTCTCCCTCCCAGAAACTGACATCCCCCTGATGTGGACTTTTTGTCCAAGTTGCATCCCCCATAATCACTGTCAGTGTATGCATACAGATTGAACTTATCATTTTTAGAGTACCATAGCCCAAGTCTTGGGGCTCCCTTTAGGTATCTAAAAATTCTCTTGACAGTTTGAAGATGTGAATTCTTTGGAGCTGCTTGGAATCTTGCACAGAGACATACTTCAAACATGATATCTTGCCTTGAGGCAGTGAGATACATGAGAGACCTATCATTACACGGTACTGATGTTGATGGTGCACTTGCATAGGGGTTCTTGAAGCAGAGCAGTCAGCCATCTTGAATCTTCCCAAAATACTCTTGACATATTTGGATTGGCTGATGAAGATTCCATTTGGAACTTGTTTGACTTGAAGACCGAGAAAGAAATTTTGTTCACCCATTGAACTCATTTCAAACTTTGAGTGCATAAGGATCTCAAAGTCTTTACACAACTTCTTCCTTGTTGATCCAATGATGATACCATCTACGTAGATTTGTACCAGTAAGATTTCTCCCTCTTCATCTTTGATAAACAAGGTCTGGTCAATGGCACCTCTTCTGAAGTTGTTTCTTAGTAGATATCCAGACAAAGTTTCATACCGGGCTCTTGGGGCTTGATATAAGCTATACAGAGCTTTGTCTAGTTTGAACACTTGGTTAGGATGTGCGGGATCTACAAAGTCTGGAGGCTAATTGACATATACTTCTTCACCAATCTTCCCATACAGAAAGGCACTCTTGACATCCATTTGATAGACCATGAAATTCTTAGATGCCGGATAAGCAAGGAAGATTCTAATGGCCTCCAGCCTGACAACAGGAGCAAAGACTTCATCATAGTCAATTCCCTCTTCCTGAGTGTAGCCTTGAACTACAAGTCTGGCTTTGTTCTTGACTACAATGCCTCTCTTGTGCCAATGGCAGATTGACCAGGTGGAAGATCAACAAGTTTCCAGACATCCTGTCTCTTAAATTGCAGCAACTCTTACTGCATTGCCTCAATCCAGCTGCTGTGTTTCAGAGCTTCATCTATCCTCTTGGGTTCCACCTGAGATAGAAAACATGAAAACAAAAGTATATTGGCCTCATGAGATTTGCTTCATGTTAGAACTCCTTGGTGAACTTGACCAATAATATTTTCCCAAGGATGTTCCTTGTTGATCCTCAGTGCTGGTACCACCTCTAGCTGTATCCCTTGCTCAAGATTGCTTTGATTTTGATCAGGGTGTAACATTTCTGATTTTTATTAGGTCTTCTATCCAATGTAACACATTTCAAATCCGATTCTAGTGCAACGTTTTAAATTCATTCGAACAAACAACTAAACCCTAGTTATCAATACAAATCCACAAAGTTCGATTCACCCTTGTTCTAGAATCCTTATATATATATATATATATATATTTAGACATATACATGTATATATACATTGATACATCACATAAATACATACACATATACAAACACACAATTGACAAGTGATTGACACAATGTTTTGAACCCTAACACCTTGGATTAAACCCTAAAGTCGCGAAATTCGATCTAGACCCACACAAACTCACCTGTTTGACCTTTAAAAGTCAAACAGGGCCGAATCCTTAAAAATCCAAGTCTCAATATCGACCCAATTGATTCCTGCGGGTTTCCATCCCACATACATGTATTAAACGACCCAATCTCGGCCCAAGCAGCAACTCAATTCAATCGATTAAGCGACAGATTCAAATTCGAATAGATTTGACTTTGGATAGTTAAAATCCGTATCAATCCCCATTTAATTCAAGAAATTAACGCGTAATCCCTTGATTCACTCACCGGTCAATCTCGAGTGTACCTGGACCATTATCAGGACCCAATTCATTCCCAAATCGATGTATTTACACGTAATCAGTCACCCGCAACCATTACGATCAAATTGAAATCAAATCGGTTATTATACGCAAAACTAATCAAATTAAATCGTCCTCCCACTCTCGTAAACGATCACTCAAACTCCCCCAACCCTTAATCGAACCGCATTTCATCTCTTGAATCCTGTCGATCACGAAGAACAGTCGGAGCAAGCCCACAGCTGTCCGCATTTGTGCCACAATCATTTCAAGTAAGTCCTAGATCATTAGAATCGTAATCGAGTCCTGAACATTAACCCCTTATCAATTCGCATTCATATTACACATCGAATTCAATTGCGTTTGATTTGGGGATTTGGATGAAATTATTTTTCGTATTTAAATTATCTTGTTCCTGTTATAATCAGCGAGCCACCCGGTCCGACTGGTTAAGACCATGCACCATCGGACCTGGTGGTGTGGGTTCGAAACCCACGGCCCGTATGACTGGCCGGCTTTTGCACCTCATTTAAAAAAACCCAAACCCGGTCCCAACCCAGTCGCGTGTTTAATCAATTCAGAATCCATTCCATTACCGAACCCAACCTTTGGTCCAGTGGTTAGACGCTTGCCCTCACCCAGCACAGACCCGGGTTCGAAACCCCCTAGCCTGTTTAATTTTTAAACTTGTTTTAAGACTCCAAAAAAAATTATAAAAAAATTATTTTTATAAACTTTACAATTATTAGATGAGAATGAAACAAGTTTTACAATTTTTACATAAAATCCCTATTTTTATAAATTAATGCTTAAATACTCAATTTAAATTATGTTATCTATTTTGAGTAAATTATTTATAAAATTTTGTGACAATTTTATAAACACTTTATACAAAGTTTTATAAAATTTAAATTTTATTTAAACACCTAAAAATATTTATAGTTTTACATACCTAAGAATACATACCCATTTTAATTAAATACAATTAGTTATCATATTCAATTGAAATGACAAATAAATAAATAGATAAATTAATTTGTTATTTATATAAATTACATTTATAAAACGTACTTAGGATTTAATTATATCTAAATATAAATTGCATACCTTTATAAATAAATAACGTAACAATTATTTATTTAATTTTTATTTAAACAAAAATTGTTTATGTAGGTTATACTTAAATAAACCAAATACCTACATTATTTTCTAACTAAATAAATGAATAAAAATTATATGACTTATTTAGTTATTCAAACCCAAACCCTAATTAAAATATTTTTAAACTTTTCATTTCAAATCGTTTATTTTATACAACACTTTTTCAAGTACAAACCACAATTTCCTACGCTCCTATACAACTCTTTGTCACATCCAATTCAATCCTAGAATTTGACATAGATTTTTGCACACATTATTAATTCAACATACTTTACACACTAGGTTAGCATTGTAAGATTTGAATGATCATTTTGCTATCTAGTCTCGCGTGCTAGCTACACCTTTGAATCAAGTGAGTATTACATAGCCCCTTTTACTCTTTTACACTTTTTTTTGGGTGAAACATGAACTCTATACACACAATTTCTTACATTTACACAAACTACACAAACACAAATCCTCTTTACATTCATGTATACAAAATTTGAGCTTTATATTTGAGTGCTAGGTGTGTTAACTGTTTGTGTGCAATTTATGTGCAATCATTAACTATTCAAGCCGACGGTTAACAATGATAGATCTATTGAGTCTGACAAACCCACCCAGATTGGGGTGATTGTTACCGACAACACAATTTGCATGCTAGTTACAAAGCTTTGATTGTACTTTGGTTACACAATAGTTGCTCCCCATAAATGCCTTATTTTATCATGTTATGTAAGGATTTGTTTATTCACATCTATATACTATCTATGTACAAACCTGTGTATGCTCACCAACTTTTTTGTTGACCTTATTTTATTCATGTTTCAGGTGCTAATGTGTGATTTTGATCAAGACTTGCTACACATAAGTTTTGGACTTAGTTAATTTTAATAAAGGATTGATGTATTTCATTTTGTTTACTTGGTTTGATTTTGGTTTGTTTTGAATCTATGCAATGAATTTGAATGATTAATATATTTCAATTTAGTCAACCTTGTGCTCATGAACAGTCTACATGTCCCGCCCCGACGTTTCCGCTGTCGGTTGTGGTGTGACACAGGGGTTTCTTCATTCATGGTGGAAGAGTGTTCAATATCAACAGCTACATCAGTATTATCAGCAATAGTATTTGCAGCATCTACAGCATTTACCGAAGAGTCTTCATTCAAATTTTCATTTTCAGACAGGCTGCTGCTGGTGACACTGGAGAGTCTGGTTCTGGCTTCACTTGCTTCAATGGATTCCATAACCGATGGAGGATCAATGGATGGTCTTTTCAGACTGATAGAAGATTTAGGAAAATCCACTCTGTAGTCAGAGGAGAAAGTGGAAGTAGGTGCTTGTGAGGTAGACTCCATATTTGAGAAGATGAGAGGCTCAAATATTTGGGTGAAAGAGTCTATGTCAAAGAGCCAGTTTGGGCCTTTTCCCTGTTCATAGACAATGTGTTCTCTACATTCCACATTGGTTGATTCTTTCACAATTCTTGTTCTTGAGTTGAATACTCTGTAGGCCTTGGATTGAGATGAATAGCCCACAAAATATCCTTCATCAGATTTGGCACCAAGCTTAGGAAGAACCCCATGTGTGATCATAATTATCCATGGACGTCCAAAAGGTTTTAGAAATCCAATGTAGGGAACTCTTTGGAACCATAGTTCATAAGGTGTCTTGTTAAGAGGCTGGACTATGAGAACTCTATTTTGCACATAGCAGGCTATATTCCGGGTTTTCTGTCTAGGAAATCATTTCGTATAAATCCCAATCAACCGAGGGACACGTATGCTTTCCTGGGAATTCCTGGGATGAGTGTTTACTTATAGGCTAAACCATGTCTCCTTGAAAGTTATATGAGTTTAAGTAACCTTAATGTGTCATAGTATTCAAGTGGTTATATCACTATTTGAGTACAATCCAAACTATGATTAACTATTTTATTTATTATCTTATCCTTTTAAATCCAAGCAACTTTCATAAGTTCTTACTTCTTTTCTTGTGTTGTGTAAGTCTGTAGAATGCCTCCCCGTCGTGCTACCGTGAGCAACAACAACACCGGTATTGCTGTTGTCCTTGCACAACTTGTAACTCAACTCACTCAAGCTAACGGGGCCATAAATGGTAACCATGGAACTAATGGTGGTGGTGCCAACTCACCACAATGCACCATCAAGAACTTCAACTCATGTAATCCTCTTAAGTTCTATGGTACGGAGGGAGCCACAGGACTCCTTCAATGGTTCGAAAGTATTGAGGGCACCTTCCTCAATAGTGATTGCCCCGATGACCTTCGTGTTCGTCATGCCACAAGTGTCTTTCAAAAACGGGCACTCACGTGATGGAATGGGGAAAAGAGAAATAGGGGCATGGAGACAACAATGGCCTTACCATGGGATGATGTTAAGAGACTAATGACCGAAGAGTTCTGTCCTCGGAATGAGGTGAAGAAACTAGAAGTTGAATTTTGGGATCTTGCCCAAGATAGTGGTGAGAGTCTGGCTTATACAACTCGATTCCATGAGCTGAGTCTCCTTGTGCCCCATATGGTCACACCTTCTCCCACTGCATTGAGAAGTACATTGGTGGGTTACCTAGGCAGATTCAAGATACTGTCTTAGGGAGAAATCCCGCAACATTCGAAGATGCTATCCGGTTATCTGCTACTTTGACCGACAACCATGTGAAAGCAGGGACTCTGACTAAAAAGGGCACCAAGAAAGTTCCCGACACCACAACCCCTCCTGCACACATCAAAGAAGACAAAACTCAACCCTACCACAATAATAAGAAAAGAAAGGCTAAGAATTATGCTGTGGTCACTCCTACTATCCATGTTAACCAAGTTGCTCCCATGGCTCAAGCACCAGTCAAGAAGCAATTTGTTGGGATCTACCCACTCTGTGCCACATGAAATTATAACCATCTCCAAAACATTCCTTGTCGCCTCTACACCCACTGTGGGAAATATGGCCATACGGTCAATGTTTGTAGAGCCAAGGCACTTGCAGGTCAAGCCAACCCACCAACCCGAACCAACCAGCAAGTGGCTAATCAAGGTGTTCCCGCTATTGCAAATGGGTGTGCTTGTTATGAATGTGGCAACCCAAATCATTTCCGTAACCAGTTCCCGAAGTTCATCAATGCTAAACAAGGCGGAGCTCGTGGGCGTGCTTTCAACATAAACGCCAATGAAACTCAGGCCAACAATGATGTGGTCAAAGGTACGTTCCTTGTTAATAGTCAATATGCCTCCATTTTGTTTGATACCGGTGCAGATAAAAGTTTTGTGTCACTTAACTTTGAACCCTTACTTGCAAAAACGCGATCCAAATTAGAGAAAACCTTCATTGTCGAAGTAGCAAATAGTGACTCTCTTACAATTGACTCTGTTATCCATGACTGCTCTCTAGAACTTAATGATCATACATTTCCAATCAACCTTGTGCCAATGCCACTAGGAAGTTTTGATATCATCATAGGCATGGATTGGTTGTCGAATCACCATGCCGAAGTCATCTGTTTTGAGAAGTGCATCTGAATACCCCTTCCGTCGGGAGAATTGTTAAGAGTCTTTGGTGAAAAGCCTTGCAAAGGACTCAAATTAATGTCATGCACTACTGCTCAAAAGTACTTACGAAAGAAGTACGTGGCCTTCTTAGCCCATGTTGTTCAAAAGGATGTCAAAGAGAAGAGTATTCAAGACATCCCCATCATCCGGGATTTTCCCGAAGTATTCCTCGAAGACCTATCCAGTCTTCCACCCGTTCGACAAGTAGAATTTCGCATTGACCTTGTAACCGGAGCTAGCCCCGTGGCTAGAGCTCCATACCGTCTTGCACCTTCTGAAATGCAAGAGCTTGCAAGCCAACTCCAAGAGCTCTCCGACAAGGGTTTCATCCGTCCAAGTAATTCACCGTGGGGTGCACCCGTCTTATTCGTCAAGAAGAAGGATGGATCATTCCGCATGTGTATTAACTACCGCGAACTCAACAAGCTTACCATTAAGAACCGTTATCCATTTCCTAGAATTGATGACCTCTTAGATCAACTTCAAGCCTCCACTTGTTTCTCGAAGATTGATCTTTGATCCGGTTATCACCAACTCCGTGTGCAAGAGGAAGATATTCCAAAGACTGCCTTTCGAACAAGGTATGGTCACTACGAGTTCATGGTCATGCCTTTTGGGTTAACCAATGCACCCGCGGTTTTCCTGGACCTCATGAATCGTGTGTGCAAGCCATATCTTGACAAATTCGTGATCGTCTTCATTGACGATATCTTAATCTACTCCAAGACTAAAGCCGATCATGAGCAACACCTTAGTTTGTTTTTGGACCTCTTGAGGAAGGAGCAACTATATGGCAAGTTCTCCAAATGTGAATTTTGGCTAAAGGAGGTTCAATTCCTGGGTCATATCGTCAACGAAAAGGGAATTCATGTTGAACCTGCTAAGATCGAAGCTGTTAAGAATTGGAATGCCCCTAAGACCCCCACCGAAGTTCGTTCATTTCTAGGTCTTGCGGGATATTATCGTCGTTTCATTTCAAATTTCTCTAAGATTGCTGTCCCCCTCACCGCTTTGACCCACAAGGGTAAACCTTATGAATGGGGACCAAAGCAAGAAGAAGCTTTCCAAACTCTTAAGCAAAAGTTGTGCAATGCTCCTATATTGACCCTCCCTGAGGGGAATGATGAATCGTTGTCTACTGTGATGCCTCCAACCAGGGTCTTGGTTGTGTTCTCATGCAACGAGGCAAGGTGATCGCTTATGCATCAAGATAACTTAAGATTCATGAGAAGACATATACGACGCACGATCTCGAGTTGGGTGCGGTCGTATTAACTTTGAAGATTTGGAGACACTACCTTTATGGCACGAAATGTGTGGTGTTCACCGACCACAAAAGTCTCCAACACATCTTTAACCAAAAAGAACTCAATATGAGGTAACGACGTTGGGTTGAACTCCTTAACGACTATGACTGCGAGATTCGTTACCATCCCGGCAAAGCGAATGTTGAAGCTGACGCTTTATTACTTGAACACGTCTCGGTCACCGAGGGTAACATGTACGATGAAATGTCGTGTGGTGTTGAACTTCAGCTTGAATCTAAACCCAATGGCTTACTTTATTACTTGAACCGTATTTGGGTTCCCGATCACGATGACCTCTGTGCATTTCTCATGAACGAGGCTCACAAGACTCGTTATTCTATTCATCCTGGTGCGGATAAAATGTATCAAGATCTTCGCCAGCAATATTGGTGGCCCGGTATGAAGAAATACATTGCTCTCTATGTTGCCAAATGTATAACTTGCTCAAAAGTCAAGGCCGAGCACCAACGTCCTTCCGGTTTGCTTGAACAACCCGAAATTCCCATGTAGAAATGGGAAAATTTAGCTATGGACTTCATTACCAAACTCCCTCGCACCTCAAGTGGTTATAATAGCATTTGGGTGATCATTGACCGCCTCACCAAATCTGCTCACTTCTTGCCTATCCGTGAAGACTATCGGGTTGAGAAATTGGCCCGAATTTACATTGACGAAATTGTGAGTCATCAAGGTGTCCCACTAAACATAATTTCCGATAGAGATGCTCATTTCACCTCCCGTTTCTGGAAATCCCTCCAAACTGCTCTTGGTACACGATTGGATTTGAGCACGGCTTACCATCCCCAAACTGATGGTCAGACCGAGCGTACAATCCAAACTCTTGAGGACATGCTTAGAGCTTGTGTAATTGATTTTGGTGGCAATTGGGATTCACATCTATCCTAATTGAGTTCTCTTACAACAATAGCTACCACACAAGTATCAATATGGCTCCATTTGAAGCTCTCTATGGTCGTAAGTGCCGTTCTCCTATCTGTTGGAATGAGATTGGTGAAGCACAAATCACCGGTCCCGAGCTAATCCAAGAAACATCCGATAAGATCATTCAAATTCGTGACAACATTCGAGTAGCGAGGAGTCGGCAAAAGAGTTATGCCGACAAACGACGAAAACCCTTGGAATTCCAAGTCGGTGACCTTGTTCTTCTAAAGGTGTCTCCGTGGAAGGGTGTGATCCGTTTTGGAAAGAAAGGCAAGTTAGCACCTCGCAATGTGGGCCCATTCAAGATCCTTGAAAGGATAGGGAAAGTGGCTTACAAACTCGAGTTACCCCCATCACTTGGCAATGTGCATCCTACATTTCATGTGTCCAATCTAAAGAAGTGCCTTGCTGATGGGAATCTCCATATACCTCTTGACGATGTGCGCATTGATGAAACGATGCACTTCGTTGAGAGACCGGTAGAGATCATGGATCGTGAGATCAAGCAGCTCAAGCGAAGCAGCATCCCTATTGTTAAATTTCGTTGGGAATCTAAGTGTGGACCCGAGTTTACTTGGGAACGTGAGGACCAAATGAAGCTCAAGTACCCGCACCTTTTTGCTGATTCAGTCGCCTCGAATTGCTAAATTTCGGGATGAAATTCCCTCAACATGGGTATACTGTAACATTTCTGATTTTTATTAGTTCTTCTATCCAATGTAACACATTTCAAATCCGATTCTAGTGCAACGTTTTAAATTTATTCGAACAAATAACTAAACCCTAGTTATCAATACGAATCCATAAAGTTCGATTCACCCTTGTTCTAGAATCCCTATATATATATAAATATAAATATTTAGACATATACATGTATATATACATTGATACATCACATAAATACATACACATATACAAACACACAATTGACAAGTGATTGACACAATGTTTTGAACCCTAACACCTTGGATTAAACCCTAAAGTCGCGAAATTAGATCTAGACCCAAACAAACTCACCTGTTTGACTTTTAAAAGTCAAACAGGGCCGAATCCTTAAAAATCCAAGTCTTAATATCGACCCAATCGATTCCTATGGGTTTCCATCCCACATACATGTATTAAAAGACCCAATCTCGGCCCAAACAGCAACTCAATTCGATCGATTAAGCGGCATATTCAAATTCGAAAGGATTTGACTTTGGATAGTCAAAATCCGTATCAATCCGCATTTAATTCAAGAAATTAACGCGTCCTAATCCCGCGATTCACTCACCGATCAATCTCGAGTGTACCTGGACCATTATCAGGACCCAATTCATTCCCAAATCGATGGATTTACGCGTAATCAGTCACCCGCAACCATTACGGTTAAATTGAAATCAAATCGGTTATTATACGCAAAATTAATCAAATTAAATCGTCCTCCCACTCTCGTAAACGATCACTCAAACTCTCCCAACCCTTAATCGAACCGCATTTCTTCTCTGGAATCCTGTCGATCACGAAGAACAGTCGAAGCAAGCCCGCAGCCATCCGCATTCATGCCACAATCATTTCAAGTAAGTTTTAGATCATTAGAATCGTAATCGAGTCCTGAACATTAGCCCCTTATCAATTCGCACTCATATTACACATCGAATTCAATTGCGACTAGAGTTCAGGACGTGTTCTTGCGTTTTTGATTTGGGGATTTGGATGAAATTATTTTTCGTATTTAAATTATCTTGTTCCTGTTATAATCAGCGAGTCATGTCACACCCCAACCGACGGTGGAAACGTCGGGGCGGGACATGTAGACTGTCATAAGCTCATGGTTTGCTAAAGTTGTAATAATTAAGTAATAAATTTCATTTCATTACTCAAGTAATCAATTACATCATTTACAAGAATTAAAGAATACATAAATCTCCATATTAAAATTTAAGACTAGGCCCTCAACCCGTGAAGTAGCTTGAATTTTAACTCAAACATCCGAACCTGAAACATGATAAAATGAGAGGGCCAACTATAAATATTTGGTGAGCATACATAGGTTTTGACACCACGAGTAAAGTTCAAATGTTTTGTGTACAATTCATATTATGCATGGTTTATAAAGCATTTATAGAGAATCTAGGTTAAGCTAGTTGCACAAAGGAAACTTTGTAATTGAAGGGCATAACAACACATGTTATCCTAATGTAAGGCATAACAACACATGTTATCCTGATAAAAATGTAGGGCATAACAACACATGTTATCGTAATGTAGGGCATAACAACACATGTTAGTTTGAAGTAATGTATTTGTGTTTGCACGTGTATATCATGTATATGTAGCCTTAACAATTAGCATTCAAGCACAAATAAACATATATGATCATATTGTAGATTTTGTACGTGTGTAATTTGCAAATAGTGTTTATTGAGTAGTTATGTTTCACCCCAAAAATGTATAAAAGGAAAAGGGGTTATGTAAACTCACCTGTATCAAAATGTAGTAGTTAACACGAGCTTTGGGTAGCACGAGTGATTTGCTAATCACTAGGTTTGACCTAGAGTGAAATAGTATGAATTCGAATTAATATTGTGCACAATGCGCAAGGTAGAGTCTAGGGTTTTCAACGGAATTGAGTGTAGGGACTTGTATGTTGATGTTTGTATACGAACAAAAGTCTAATTGTTAAATATGATAGAAATGTATATATATGTCTTAAGCAAGTCTTAAGCAAGCACAAATAAACATATATGATCATATTGTAGAATTGTACGTGTGTAATTTGCAAATAGTGTTTATTGAGTAGTCATGTTTTACCCCAAAAATTTATAAAAGGAAAAAGGGCTATGTAAACTCACTTTTATCAAAATGTAGTAGTTAACACGAGGTTTGGGTAGCACGAGTGATTTGCTAATCACTAGGTTTGACCTAGAGTGAAATAGTATAATTCGAATTAATATTGTGCACAATGCGTAAGGTAGAGTCTAGGGTTTTCAACGGAATTGAGTGTAGGGACTTGTAAGTTGATGTTTGTATACGAACAAAAGTCTAATTGTTAAATATGATAGAAATGTATATATGTCTTAAGCAAGTATTAATTGTTTTAGGGTTTTGGTTAAATAGTTTAAATAAATAAATTATTTTATTTTTTTATTATAAAATGCTTCATAAAAGGAGTGTAATATATATGTATATATATATATATATATATTAGTTTATATGTTTATGAAATTATCTTCGAAATAATTTAACACTAAATGAATTATTAGTGTAAAAAGATAATAATTAAATTCTTTTGTTTATTTATTTATTATTAAAATGGTATTCTCAAAAAAGCAGTTATTAGTGTATATATATATATATATTAGAAAAAGTTTCATGGGTTTCAACTCTAACATATGTATAGTTTAATATAAAGCAATTGATTTATAAAAATATATTATTATTTCTTTAGAAAAAGTCTTATTTGCTTTAATATGATTTAAGCCATATAATTTAATAAAAGCAATTGATTTATAAACTTTGTTGTATTTTATAAAAATCTTTTCATACTTTTTTTATAAAACTAGGTATTTAAAGTACATCGTCTTGTAATATAATAATAAATTTCTAAATGGTTACAATGAGGTGTTAAACAATTAAATTTGTAAAAATAATTGTTTTATGTTAGAAATCATAATCTTATGTTTTAATTCAGATCTAAATAATATTAAGTTTATAAATTAATTTTTATAGAAATTATTTGTTGATTAAAACTGTTCAAAAAAAAGAAAGCAACCCACCCGGTTCGAACCCGGGTGGCTGCTGTGGGTGGCTATCGTCCCAACCACTAGACCAGTGCCCCTACCCGTGTCACAGCACCGATAGAAAATCTTTTAACATGTTAATACAGTGGAGTCGGGTTTGGTTCTAATAGAAAAGTAAAAAAAAATGTCGGGTATGGGTTTGAACCCGCGACCTTAACCGTGAAGTGACTAGCGTTTAACTGGGTGATCTGGGCATCAAGCCATGATAAGGGTAAGTATATTAACTTGTTTAATAACCAAATCCAAACCCATCATCTTCCCCACTTGCGCAACCCGTAACCCTAGCCCTAAATTAGCCCCGTTTAAATATCGATTTGCAATAGCTATGTTAGGGCTTTAGATTTGGAAATCATAACGAGTATACTGATTTGAGAATTACCTGAAATGATTGGGGATGGAGCGCGATCAACCAAATAAAAAACTCGGTGTTCTTGAAGGTTGAAAGGGGTTCCAGAGGTGCAATGAAGATCGATTGATGATTGAGACAGTTTCCAAGGGGTTGTGTGACGGTGTGTGTTGAATTAATTCGTTCACTTCTATCTTAAAAGCACGATTCGGTTACGGGTTTGAGGTTGACAGCTAATCGACGGTTTTACGCGTCAATTCGGTCGATTTGGCATGAATTGGGTCGCGGATCAGGTCTGGATACATGCACGAAGTGAGTGAGCGTGACTTACGGGATTGAACGCGTCTTGATTTCGAGATTTAAGGTTGATTTGAACGCGGGTTGACTATACAAAGTCAAACTGTTTCAAATTTGAAATTGACCGCTTAATTAATAGTATTGGAGTGTTAACTGGGTCATGATATAGTCGATACTCAGTTGTGTAAGTATGGAAAGTCCGTATCCATCATTTCTAATCGACTTCAGCTTCGCTTTGCAAGGGATTTGGGGTTGTTTTGACTTTAAAGGGTCAAAATTGGTCAAATGGGGGTCAAAGTTGGGAGTTCAAAAGCATGAAGGGGTTTCATATCACTTTTGGTTTTTGGTTTATAAATTCGTTTCAAGTATAATAGTCATTTGGTTTTTAAAAAATAAAATAAAAAGAAATTTATAAAAATTACTTATTTTATTAAAGTTTTGATATTTTTTTTTTATAAATGAAAGAAATTAGGAATATATATAAGTGCAAGGTTGAAAACTTTAAATTGATATATTTTTTTTAAATAGTAATAAATGTTACATATCGAGTTGAACAGGTACGGGATTGAAATGTGGTGTTATTATGTAAAGGAAAAAAAATATAAGTAAGTAAATAAATAAGTAGTACCAGAAAATCATGGATGTTACAGTCTCCCCATGTTAAGGAAATTTCGTCCCGAAATTTAACTAGTGGAGGCTACTGAATCAGGAAGGAAGTTAGTTTGAGTTTTGATTATCGTTTTGAGGAGTATGATAGATAACAAAATTTAGGTCTAAAGCTCAAGTTAAGTATGAATGATATTCGTGGGTCTTAGTTTCAAGAGAGTTAAGGGAGGATCTGTCGAGAGATCTAAATGTGAAATGCGTTACTTGGAGTGGAATCGATGGGAACTTGACAGTTAGGGTTTGTTTATAATGTAATCTATCATGTTCATGAATTGTTAGTAGATAGGAGATTTCACAAACATTGACCCGTCAAACAACATAAAACTTTACGTGACACAAATAACTCTACTTCTGATAATATGACAGGAACACTTATATTTAGGAAGAACCAGCGGCGTATCCACCATGCCCTCATCATATCACATTAGTTTTGTTACTTTATATCCCGGTAGATTTTACGTCATAACACACGACAGAATTTACTATGTTTTCCATGCGTTGGTTTTTATAATTACGTGTGCACCCGTAATTATAAAAATCAACGCATGGTCTACATAGTTCATCCCATTGTGTGTGTGGGTCAGGGGGGGGTAACACCAAATCACATAATTCGTAACTATTTTTATTTTATTTTATTTATTTATTTGTTTTTTTATTTATTTTTTTTTCACGTATGTGTTGCTAACAAATAACTATGTTCATAGATAGTAGAGTCAACCAGGTATTAAAGGGTAGTAGCGTGGCATAATTTAGGGTTTTCATAGCTTCCTCATGTTTGGACAAGAATACGCCAAAACCCGAGTAGTTTTCATGGATAAGGTGAATAATCATGCTTTATGTATGATGTACTTAATCAATTGCAACAATGTAAACAATCTAATCCCTTGTATAATGTAAACACTCATGTTTCATGTATGATCTAGTGTTATGTATGTTGTAAGCAAATAGGTTTCATGTATAGTGTGAACAATTTGGTATCATGTATAAGCAAATATGTATAATGTGATCACCCTAGTATTATGTATTTTATGAATGCTTATTGAGTCTCGTGCGTATCGGAAACTATCGGATTTTGTAGGCGATCGGGTGTGTTCCTCGGCGGTCATGCACGATGTAGGTAGATGCGTTTGTCTTTTAAATTCGTTAGTGCTTATATGGACGGTTAATGGCGAAATGATTCACTTTCTGAAGTTGGCTAGCAAGTTCAAGTTTATAGTGACAAACTGTAGTAGGTTTAAATAGTTCCGATAATGACAAAATAACATAAAGGATTACAATACATAATTTATTCCAGGCTAGATCCTTATTCGACTCCATCTTGCATTAGCTTCAATTGGTTTCATTTTCTGCCTCAGCATTGTCTTGAGTTTCATTAGCGTTTATGTTGAAGGCACGCCCACGACCACCACCTTGGTTTGTATTGGTTATCCTTGGGCATTGGTTTTTGAAGTGGTTTGGATTACCACAATCATAACAAGCACGCCCATTAGTAATGGCTGGTACAACTTGATTGGCAACTTGCTGATTGGCTCGGTTCCCTTGGTGGGTTTGACTAACGGGTGGTCTGGATTGGAAAGTGCTTGCTACATGACCATACCTTCCACAATTGACACATAGACGGCATGGCATGTTTAGGAAGTGGTGATAATTGTACGTGTTGCACAAAGGGTTGTTGCCCGCATATGGTTTCTTATTCTGGTTTTGGGCTAGGGGAGCTACTTGGTTGATTGGTACAGCAGGGGTAATGACAGCAAAGTTACGTTTCTTATTGAAGTGAGGAGGTTTGGGTTTGTCTTCCTTAGAGGGTTCAGAAGAGGCTGTTGAGTCAATGACTTTCTTTGTGCCTTTCCTTGTTAGTGTACCCGCCTTCACATGGTTATCGGTTAATGTGGCAGCTAAGCGGATAGTGTCTTCAAGAGTGGTTGGATTTCTTCCTAGGACTGTATCTTGGATTTTCATGGGTAGACCATAGATGTACTTCTCAATACCCCGGGTCAGTGGAGTGACCATGTGGGGTACCAGAGGACTGAACTCATGGAAACGAGTTGTGTAAGCTAAACTTTCACCACTGTCTTGGGTAAGATCCCAAAACTCAGCCTCCAACTTCTTCATTTCATTACGAGGACAGAATTCCTCGGTCATGAGTCTCTTAACTTCATCCCATGGCAAGGCCATGGTCACATCCACACCCCGGTTTCTCTTCTCACCATTCCTCCAAGTGAGCGCCCGTTTCTGAAAGACGCGGGTGGCATAGCGAACCCGGAGGTGGTCAGGGCAATCACTTTTGAGAAAAGTGCTTTCAGTGCTTTCAAACCATTGAAGGAGGCCCGTAGCCCCTTCGGTACCATAGAAATTAATGGGGTTGCATGAGTTAAAGTGTTTGAAAGTGCATTAGGGTGGATTGGCACCACCACCACCATTATTAGCACTGTTGTTAGTGCCGCCATTGTTGTTATTGGCCTGAGTGCGTTGGTTCACAAGTTGAGAGAGAAGGGCAACAAGGTCATTGTTGTTGTTGTTGGTCTCGTTGGCGCGACGGGGAGGCATACTATAGGTTTTAACAAAACAAGAGGAAAGATATAAGAGGTTATGAGGATTTCTTAGATATAAAACAAAGGATAATTTAAAAACAAGTGTTCATAGTTTGGATTGCACTCAAACGGGGATAGTACCATTTGAATGTTATGACACATTAAGGTTAATAAACTTATATAACTTTCAAGGAGACATGCTTTAGCCTATAAGTAAACACTCATCCCGGTAATTCCCAGGAAAGCATACGGATCCCTCGGTTGATTGGGATTTATATGAAATGCTTTCCTAGACAGAATACCCAGAATACAAGTGTCACCCTTCCAGATTGCATGTGTCCTCTACTAGTTAACAAGGTTTAAAACCCTAACGAGGTGTGAAAAGAAGTTTAATAGACTTATGACGTTCCATATGCAATGATGGTAATGACATAGTAGAAAGATTGAGGCTTAGGATAAGGGTAAGGATTTTATTGTTTTTAATTTATTATTTAGGTGAAACCTAATAAGTCATATAATATATTAAACATGTAGCACATAACATGTAGCATATCATATATTCATAGAGCATGGCATAAATGGGTGTCATAAGGTTATAGTCTAGGTTAAAAATGTCTAATAACATAATTCCCTATAACCAAGGCTCTGATACCAATCTGTCACACCCCAACCGACGGCGGAAACGTCGGGGCGGGACATGTAGACTGTTCATAAGCTTATGGTTTGCTAAAGTTGTAATAATTAAGTAATAAATTTCATTTCATAACTCAAGTAATCAATTACATCATTTACAAGAATTAAAGAATACATAAACTTCCATATTAAAATTTAAGACTAGGCCCTCAACCCTAAGCGAAGTAACTTCAAATTTTAACTCAAACATCTGTACCTGAAACATGATAAAATGAGAGGGTCAACTATAAATAGTTGGTGAGCATACATAGGTTTTGACACCACGAGTAAAGTTCAAATGTTTTATGTACAATTCATATGATGCATGGTTTATAAAGCATTTATGGAGAATCTAAGTTAAGCTAGTTGCACAAAGGAAACTTTGTAATTGAAGGGCATAACAACACATGTTATCCTAATGTAGGGCATAACAACACATGTTAGTCTGAAGTAATGTATTTGTGTTTGCACGTGTATATCATGTATATGTAGCCTTAACAATTAGCATTCAAGCATAAAGCACAAATAAACACATATTATCATATTGTAGAATTGTACGTGTGTAATTTGCAAATAGTGTTTATTGAGTAGTCATGTTTCACCCCAAAAATGTACAAAAGGAAAAGGGGCTATGTAAACTCACCTGTATCAAAATGTAGTAGTTAACACGAGTTTTGGGTAGCACGAGTGATTTGCTAATCACTAGGTTTGACCTATAGTGAAATAGTATGAATTCGAATTAATATTGTGCACAATGCGTAAGATAGAGTCTAGGGTTTTCAACGGAATAGAGTGTAGGGACTTGTAAGTTGATGTTTGTATACGAACAAAAGTCTAATTGTTAAATATGATAGAAATGTATATATGTCTTAAGCAAGTATTATACGTTTTAGGGTTTCGGTTAAATAATTTAAATAAATAAATTATTTTATTTTTTTTATTATAAAATGCTTCATAAAAGGATATATATATATATATATATATTAGTTTATATGTTTATGAAATTATCTTATAAATAATTTAACACTAAATGAATTATTAGTGTAAAAAGATAATAATTAAATTCTTTTGTTTATTTATTTATTAATAAAATGGTATTGTCAAAAATGCAGTTATTAGTATATATATATATATATATATATATATATATATATATATATATATTAGAAAAAGTTTCATGGGTTTAAACTCTAACATATGTATAGTTTAATATAAAGCAATTGATTTATGAAAATGTATTATTATTTCTTTAGAAAAAGTCTTATTTTCTTTAATATGGTTTAAGCCATATAATTTAATAAATCAAATGATTTATAAACTTTGTTTTATGATAAATTATTTTATAAAAACCTTGTCATATTTTATATAAAACCAAGTATTTAAAGTACCTCGTCTTGTAATATAATAATAAATTTCTAAATGGTCACAATGAGGTGTTAAACAATTAAATTTGTAAAAATAATTGTTTTATGTTAGAAATTGTAATCTTATGTTTTAATTCTGATCTAAATAATGTTAAGTTTATAAATTAGTTTTTATAGAAATTATTTATTGATTAAAACTGTTGCAAAAAGAGAAAGCAACCCACCCGGTTCGAACCCGGGTGGCTGCTGTGGGTGGCTATCGTCCCAACCACTGGAGCAGTGCCCCTACCCGTGTCACAGCACCGGTAGAAAATCTTTTAACATGTTAATACAATGGAGTCGGGTTTGGTTCTAATAGAAAAATAAAAAAAAATGTCGGGTATGGGTTTGAACCCGCGACCTTAACCGTGACGTGACTAGCGTTTAACCGGGTGATCTGGGCATCAAGCCATGATAAGGGTAAGTATATTAACTTGTTTAATAACCAAATCCAAACCCATCATCTTCCCCACTTGCGCAACCCGTAACCCTAGCCCTAAATTAGCCCCGTTTAAATATCGATTTGCAATAGCTATGTTAGGGCTTTAGATTTGGAAATCATTACGAGTATACTGATCTGAGAATTACCTGAAATGATTGGGGATGGAGCGCGATCGAACAAATAAAAAACTCGATGTTCTTGAAGATTGAAAGGGGTTCCAGAGGTGCAATGAAGATCGATTGATGATTGAGACAGTTTCCAAGGGGTTGTGCGACGGTGTGTGTTGAATTAGTTCGTTCACTTCTATCTTAAAATCACGATTCGGTTACGGGTTTGAGGTTGACAGCTAATCGACGGTTTTACGCGTCAATTCGGTCGATTTGGCATGAATTGGGTCGCGGATAAGGTCTGGATACATGCACGAAGTGAGTGAGCATGACTTTCGGGATTGAACACGTCTTGATTCCGAGATTGAAGGTTGATTTGAACGCGGGTTGACTATACAAAGTCAAACTATTTCAAATTTGAAATTGACCGCTTAATTAATAGAATTGGAGTGTTAACTGGGCCATGATATAGTCGATACTCAGTTGTGTAAGTATGGAAAGTCCGTATTCATCATGTCTAATCGACTTAAGCTTTTCTTTGCAAGGGATTTGGGGTTGTTTTGACTTTAAAGGGTCAAAATTGGTCAAATGGGGGTCAAAGTTGGGAGTTCAAAAGCATGAAGGGGTTCTAGATCACTTTTGGTTTTTGGTTTATAAATTCGTTTGAAGTATAATAGTCATTTGGTTTTTAAAAAATAAAATAAAAAGAAATTTATAAAAATTACTTATTTTATTAAAGTTTTGATATTTTTTTTTATAAATTAAAGAAATTAGGAATATATATATAAGTGCAAGGTTGAAAACTTTAAATTTATATATTTTTTTAAATAGTAATAAATGTTACATATCGAGTTGAACAAGTACGGGATTGAAATGTGGCGTTATTATGTAAAGGAAAAAAAAATATAAGTAAATAAATAAATAAGTAGTACCAGAAAATCATAGATGTTACAAGCCACCCGGTCCGACTGGTTAAGACTATGCACCATCGGACCCGGTGGTCTGGGTTCGAAACCCACGGCCCGCATGACTGGTCGGCTTTTTGCACCTCATTTAAAAAAACCCAAACCCGGTCCCAACCAAGTCGCATGTTAAATCAATTCGGAATTCATTCCATTACCGGACCCGCCCTTTGGTCCAGTGGTTGGACGCTTGCCCACACCCAGCACAGACCCGGGTTCGAAACCCCCTGGCCTGTTTAATTTTTAAACTCGTTTTAAGACTCCAAAAAATTATAAAAAAATATTTTTATAAACTTTACAATAACTAGATCAGAATGAAACAAGTTTTACATTTTTTTACATAAAATCCCTAATTTTTATAAATTAATGCTTAAATACTCAATTTAAATTATGTTATCTATTTTTAGTAAATTATTTTTAAAATTTTGTGACAATTTTATTTTAATTCCTATAAATATTTATAGTATTATATACCTAAGAATACATACCCATTTTAATTAAATACAATTAGTTATCATATTAAATTTAAATGACAAATAAATAAATAAATTAATTTGTTATTTATATAAATTATATTTATAAAACGTACTTAGGATTTAATTATATCTAAATATAAATTGCATACCTTTATAAATAAATAAATAAGGTAACAATTATTTATTTAATTTATATTTAAACAAAAATTATTTATGTATGTTATACTTAAATAAACCTAATACCTATATTATTTTCTAACCAACTAAATGAATAAAAATTATATGTCTTATTTAGTTATTCAAACCCAAACCCTAATTAAAATATTTTTAAACTTTTCATTTCAAATCGTTTATTTTATACAACACTTTTTCAAGTACAAACCACAATTTCCTACGCTCGTATACAACTCTTTGTACACACATCCAATTCAATCCTAGAATTTGACATAGATTTTTGCACACATTATTAATTCAACATACTTTACACACTAGGTTAGCATTGTAAGATTTCAAGGATCATTTTGCTATCTAGTCTCGCGTGCTAGCTACACCTTTGAATCAAGTGAGTATTACATAGCCCCTTTTACTCTTTTACAGTTTTTTTTTGGATGAAACATGAACTCTATACACACAATTGCTTACATTTACACAAACTACATAAATACAAATCCTCTTTACATTCATGTATACAAAATTTGAGCTTTATGTTTAAGTGTTAGGTGTGTTAACTGTTTGTGTGCAATTTATGTGCAATCATTTACAATTCAAGCTGACGGTTAACAATGATAGATCTATTGAGTCTGACAAACCCAGCCAGATTGGAGTGATTGTTACAAACACAATTTGCATTCTAGTTACAAAGCTTTGATTGTACTTTGGTTACACAATAGTTGCTCCCCATAAATGCCTTATTTTATCATGTTATGTAAGGATTTGTTTATTCACATCTATATACTATCTATGTACAAACCTGTGTATGCTCACCAACTTTTTTGTTGACCTTATTTTATTCATGTTTCAGGTGCTAATGTGTGATTTTGATCAAGACTTGCTACACATAAGTTTTGGACTTAGTTAATTTTAATAAAGGATTGATGTATTTCATTTTGTTTACTTGGTTTGATTTTGGTTTGTTTTGAATCTATGCAATGAATTTGAATGATTAATATATTTCAATTTAGTCAACTTTGTGCTCATGAACAGTCTACATGTCCCACCCCTGACGTTTCCGTCGTCGGTTGGGGTGTGACACAGGGGTTTCTTCATTCATGGTGGAAGAGTCTTCAATATCAACAGCTACATTAGTATTATTAGCAATAGTATTTGCAGCATCTACAGCATTTACCGAAGAGTATTCACTCAAATTTTCATTTTCAGACAGGCTGCTGCTGGTGACATTGGAGAGTCTGGTTCCGGCTTCACTTGCTTCAATGGCTTCCATAACAGATGGAGGATCAATGGATGGTCTTTTCAGACTGATAGAAGATTTAGGAAAATCCAGTCTGTAGTCAGAGGAGAAAGTGGAAGCATGTGCTTGTGAAGAGGTAGACTCCATATTTGAGAAGATGAGAGGCTCAAGTATTTGGGTGAAGGAGTCTATGTCAAAGAGCCAGTTTGGGCCTTTTCCCTGTTCAAAGACAATATGTTCTCTACATTCCACATTGGCTGATTCTTCCACAATTCTTGTTCTTGAGTTGAATACTCTGTAGGCCTTGGATTGCGAGGAATAGCCCATAAAATATCCTTCATCATATTTGGCACCAAACTTAGGAAGAACCCCATGTGTGATCAGAATTGTGTGTGGACGTCCAAAAGGTTTTAGAAATCCAATGTAGGGAACTCTTTGGAACCATAGTTCATAAGGTGTCTTGTTGAGAGGCTTGACTATGAGAACTCTATTTTGCACATAGCAGGCTGTGCTTACTGCTTCTGCCCAGAATGTGAGAGGCAGTTTTGAGTCAGCCAACATAGATCTTGCTGACTCAATTAGAGTTCTGTTTCTTCTTTCAGCAACTCCATTTGGTTGAGGAGTTCTTGGAGCACTGTATTGTCTTTCTATTCCCTTGCTCTCATAGAAATAGTTTAAAGTGTGGTTCTTGAACTCTGTGCACTGATCACACCTTATGATCTTTACCTTCTGGTTGCTTTGATTCTCTCTCCTAAGAATATATGATTTGAGAACTTGTAACATCCCAAAAATAAAACGACAGTTAAAATAACGGAATAAACGAACGAGGCATGTCGGGTCGGGTCGGATGGGTCGGCGGGCTAGAAGGGAGCCTCCCCTATAAATAGCCAAGGTCATCACCATTTCTCTCATTTGTAAGTTCTAGAGAGAGAAACCGTAGAGAGAGAAAGTTGGCGGATCGACCCGAGATTTCAGCAAAGTGTTACTCCATAACTCGTGAGAAGAACCTCCGGATCAGAAGCTCGATTCAGGTAACGATCCGACCTAAATCTGAGTTTTAGTTCGTTTTTCGGGTTTTGGGTGAAAAGGCAACGTTATTACGGATGAAACTGAAAGATAAACATAGAATTGAGTTCCTTAATGGAAAACGAACGTTTTGGATGCAAACAGGTTCGAGATCTTGACGAGATCAGACCAGAATGCGAAAGTTAGGGTTTTGCGAAGAAACAGGTCATGCGCACTTACCAAGTGCGCACGGAGCAGGTCCTGCGTACTTGTCAAGTATGCAGGAAGAGAGCACTACGTACTTATCAAGTACGCAGGAAGAGGGGTCTGCGCACTTGCTAAGTGCGCAGGCAGCAGGGTCTACGCACTTGCTAAGTGCGCAGGCATCAGGCTGGTTAAGTAAAGTTAGTACGTTTAGAATGGTTTAGCCGTTAGAGTCGGGATTGGGTCTCATGTGTATTTAACTAATCAATTCAGATAAGAAGTGACGTTGTTGGGCCTTTGTTTAGGACAACCGAGACTAGCTTATAAGGTGAGTTCTAGAAGCCCTTCTTTAAAAGTTTTAATTAAATGTTTTTGGGCTGGTGTGCATACATACGGAATGACGTTTTGAAATAAGGTTTACAAAACGAGGTTTACGAAACGAGGTTTACGAAATGAGGTTTACGAAATGATGTTTACGAAACGATGTTTACGATGTGATGTTTACGATATGTTTACGGGATGATGTTTATGAAATCTTTTGCCAAATGAAGTTTACGAAAGGCTTACGAAAGAGATGATGTTTTGTTTAATAAAACGTATGAATGCTTTAACTAAAAAGAGGTAAAGGTTTTATGAAAGTTATGAATGAACGAATCTGCCACGAGTTCCTACGGGAGCTAAGGTATGTATGTATGTATTGGTCTCACCTTACGGGGGGCCTTTGGGGCTGGCTAACGGTTGTACAACTGGTTGATGATGGGGTGACGACGGTCACCCATGGGATTACCGGGATCCCGATGGAAGGTACTATTCCTTGCAGGGAAATAGTGCCTAAGTTATGTTCTGTCTACCTAGAGGTAACGAGCCTTAGGAGACATATGTTTGGTCTACCTAGAGGTAACGAGCCTTAGGAGACATATGTTTGGTCTACCTAGAGGTAACGAGCCTTAGGAGACGTATGTTTGGTCTACCTAGAGGTAACAAGCCTTAGGAGACATATGTTTGGTCCACCTAGAGGTAACGAGCCTTAGGGGACCTGTGTGACGGATGGCTTAGAGGTAACGAGCCTTAAGTTCATCCGCTGGTATGCGATGTATGGAATTGACGGTTACAAGAAGGCGCAGATTCGGTTCATGTTGACTTATGTTATGATGTTATGTTATGATGATGTTAAGTTATTGCATGTTTTACGTACGCTTTTGTTAAACAAATGTATGTTATGTGTTTTGGCAAAATGTTTATGTTAAGGTTTTATGTAAGCTAGAACTCACCAGCGTAGCTGACTTTTTAGTATTCACATTCAGGTTAAGGGCAGGTTATGGTGATGGACGGTGATGCTTTGCAAGAGAGAAGAGTTACCCGGATGATATGAAGACTGGCATCCCGTTATGAGTTGTTTATGTTATGTTTATGTATTTGATAACGTTACGCTTCCGCATGTATGAACAAGTTTTAATTATGATGAACGAATGATTCTGCTGCGTTATTTTGATATTCAAGTTTAAGAACTGTTTGTAAATTAGTAAATCCAACAAGTGAGGCCTCCCGGGTTTGGGGCCTTACAAGTTGGTATCAGAGCAATAGTTTGAGAGATTTGGACACTCCTAGTGTCTGAACTTAAATTGTGAATGGGACCGAAAGCGGATGCCAGTACGGGTAACTCGAGCCACAGCATCAGGTATGAAGGTAGTATATATTTACATGTATAGTATGCCTTAGAAAGGGTTAGGTAAGGACTTGTGTTCTGATGGAATCGCAAAGGTGGTCAAATAGAAATCGAAAGGTAGTGTAATGGTTAATTACAGATGGCCAGTGTATATTAACATCTTACAGTACTTATTGAATTTTATTTGTTAACTAGCGTGATGACATTGGATTCCTTGTCTTATAGAACGAAATGGCAAGGAGAGGAAACGGAAGACGTGGTGGGGGCCGTACCGGCGGTCGTATCGGTGGACGTAACGGTGGGCGCGGCAGGACCCTGCGCGCCAAGAGTATAGTGAAGAAGGAAGTGTTCACACTGAACCGGCGGTTAGTGTGCATGGAACTGAGCAGACACTGGTTGAAGAACAACCTTTCACTTTTGAGCCAGAAGTGAGAGCAGCTATAACTCGAGAGTTCACCGAGCTGATGAAGACTTCTCTGCCAGGTCTGTTAGCTGAAGCATTGAAGAATTTTAATGGGGAAGGTGGGTCTAACACAGCGGTTGACACCCCGAACACTGAGGCAATCAACGCACCGCTTAACCGTGGTTGCGACTATAAGTCCTTTAAGGCATGTGACCCACCAGTCCTGACTGGGAAGAAGGATGCGGTGGCTACTTTTGATTGGGTAATCCGTATGGAAGCTGCCATTCGCTTGAGCGAGTGTCGAACGGATCAAGTTGTAAAATTTGCTGCTAACTCCTTGAGAGAGTAAGCATCCCATTGGTGGGAAGGTGTACGTCAAGAAAAAGGGAGCGAGGTTGTGGATGCGATGATGTGGGCTGACTTGAAAACTTTGGTGATCAAGAATTTCTGCCCAAGGAACGAGATTGAGAAGGTAGAGAGGGAATTTCTGGGTTTGAAGGCCGGGAGCATGACGCGCCGGCAGTACACCACACGGTTCAATGAACTGGCACGTCTGGTGCCACATCTTGTCACGACTGAGGAAAGAAAGATTGCATGCTACATTCAAGGGCTGCCGGACCAAGTCCGCACCTATGTTAAAGCAAATGCCCCTACTGCCTACAATTCGGTAGTAGAACTGAGCGGAGTGGTATTCGATGATCTGGCACTGAATGTCGTTGCCATTGAAGAGCCCAAGAAGAAGCTGAGTTTTCCCGCTAAGCAATCGGGTGGGAAGTTGTTTGGGGCTCGGGACAAACAGGCCAGGGTAGGCGAGACGGCAGTCTGTGGAAGATGTGGGGCGAGACATACGGGTGAATGTCGGATAGGGACAAATCTGTGCTACAAATGTGGCAAGACTGGGCACTACTCCCTGGAATGCAGGCAAGGCATTAAATGTTATAATTGTGGTGAAAGCGGTCATATGAGCCGGCAATGCACCAAGCCCAGAATGGGTGAAGCCGGGAAAGGGAAAGGCCCGGAGACGAAAGAAGAGAGGCCCCGAGCAAAGACTCGTGCGTACGCACTAACGCAAGAACAAGCCAGGGCAGATCCCGACGTGGCGTCAGGTACGTTCGTCCTTGACAACACTTTTGTTTCTGTGTTATTTGATTCGGGTGCTGGTAGGAGTTTTATATCTGCGACCTTTTGTGAACGAGTGAAGTACACTGTCAGTAAGCTAGAAAGGGCCTTTAGCGTAGAAACTGCTAAGGGTAGAACTGCGAGGGTGACCGATGTAGTTGACAACTCCACGATAAAAATAGAAGGTCATAGGTTCCCTGTTAGATTGTTTGTTATGGTTTTGGGAGGGTTCGATGTCGTGTTAGGTATGGATTGGCTAACTGCCAATGAAGCGCAAATTATATGCAAACGAAAGATAATCCGACTCAAGGCTCCGGATGGTAGCAAAGTCGAGGTTCTTGGAGATCGTGACGCCCCGATGCCAAACGTCATCTCGATGATTAAGGCAACAGATTACTTGAGGCGCAGATGCGAGGCTTATCTGGTGTACGTAATTGACGAGTGTAAGGAAGTGAAGGAACTAGACGATGTACCCGTGGTACGCGAGTACCTGGAGGTGTTTCTAGAGGATTTGCCTGGGATACCACCCGACAGAGAGATCGAATTTCTAATCGACCTAGTACCAGATGCCCAGCCCGTGGCTAAGGCTCCATATCGACTAGCACAAGTGGAGATGAAAGAGTTAATGGCACAACTAGACGAGTTACTTGAGAAGGGATTTATCCAACCGAGCATCTCGCCGTGGGGTGCTCCGGTGTTGTTTGTGAAGAAGAAAGACGGTTCGATGAGAATGTGTATTGATTATCGCGAGTTGAACAAACATACGGTGAAGAACAAGTAGCCTTTACCAAGGATCGATGACCTGTTCGATCAATTGCAAGGCGCAAGTTGGTTCTCAAAAATCGACCTTCGATCCGGGTACCATTAGTTGAAGGTGAGGGAAGAAGACATACCGAAAGCCGCATTTCGCACGGGTTATGGACACTTCGAGTTCCGCGTGATGTCTTTTTGGATTGACGAACGCCCCCGCAGCGTTCATGGATTTAATGAATAGGGTGTGTCGACCGATGCTGGACCGATCGGTAATCGTGTTCATCGATGATATCCTCATCTACTCCAAGAATGAGGGTGATCACGCTTGTCACTTGAAGGAAGTATTGGAAGCTCTGAAGAAGGAAAAGTTGTATGCTAAGTTCTCTAAATGTGCGTTCTGGCTTAGGGAAGTCCAATTCCTAGGTCACGTCACTAACCCGGACGGCATTATGGTGGACCCAGCAAAGATAGTGACGGTAAGGGAATGGAATATTCCTAAGACGCCAACTGAAATTCGTAGTTTCTTGGGATTGGCAGGCTACTATCGGAGATTCATCCAGGATTTCTCGAAAATAGCTTCGCCATTGACAAAGTTGACTCGGAAGGAGGTAAAGTACGAATGGGGTTCGACCCAAGATGAGGCGTTTAAGGAATTGAAGAAGAGGCTAACCCAAGCTCCAGTCTTGGCCCTTCCCGAGGGCAATGAAGACTTAGTGGTATACTCTGACGCTTCGGGTCAGGGATTGGGATGCGTGTTGATGCAACGCGGAAGAGTGATCGCGTATGCGTCACGACAGTTGAAGATTCACGAAGCTAATTATCCAACCCACAATTTGGAACTTGCTGATGTCGTATTCGCATTAAAAATATGGAGGCACTATCTGTACGGGGTGAAGTTTACTATTTACTCCGACCACAAAAGTTTGAAGTACTTCTTCGAACAAAAGGAACTAAATATGAGGCAGAGACGATGGTTGGAACTGTTGAAAGACTATGATTGTGAAATAATATACCATCCTGGAAAGGCAAACGTGGTGGTTGACGCTCTAAGCCGAAAGGATGTGCCTGCTCCTATTAGAGTGAAAGCTTGCCAGTTAGTGGTAACATTAGATGTGATGAGAGAAATCGAAAAGGCTTAGGATGAGGCACTTAAAGAAGAAAACATAAAGAAGGAAAGTATGGTTGGCCAACAGGACAAGTTGGAATATAACATCCTTGGTGTTAGGACACGTTTTGGACGGGTATGGATACCTATGGGTGGCGAGCTTAGAACCAAAATCTTGGATGAGGCTCATAAGTCTCGGTACTCTATCCATCTTGGTACCAATAAAATGTACAAAGATCTAAGGAAGGAATACTGGTGGCCTGGAATGAAGCATGAAGTGACAAGGTATGTAAGCAAGTGCTTGACTTGCTCACAAGTAAAGGCCGAACACCAGAAACCGTATGGAAAGATTCAACCACTTGATATACCGGAATGGAAGTGGGAACACATTACCATGGACTTCATAACCAAGCTACCTCGCACAGCTAAAGGTCATGACACCATTTGGGTAATTGTAGACCGTTTAACGAAGAGTGCTCATTTCCTACCTATTCGCGAGACGTTCTCGTCGGAAAGGTTAGCGGAAGTATT
The DNA here is from genome assembly GCA_023525975.1 of Smallanthus sonchifolius. NCBI lineage: Eukaryota > Viridiplantae > Streptophyta > Magnoliopsida > Asterales > Asteraceae > Smallanthus > Smallanthus sonchifolius. The sequence continues at coordinate 23,398,613 of CM042046.1, read as the reverse complement.
TATTAACGAAGTAGTAGCACGGCATAGGATGCCTTTGATGATCGTATCTGACCGGGACACACGATTCACATCGAGGTTCTGGAAAAGATTTCACGAGGCGATGGGCACGAGGCTTAATATCAGCATGGCATACCACCGACAAACGGATGGTCAGTCCGAAAGGACCATTCAGACATTGGAGGATATGCTTCGTGCTTGCATTATCGATTTTGGCGGCAGTTGGGACTGTCATCTGCCGTTAGCCGGATTTTCATACAACAATAGTCATCACACGACGATAGGCATGCCGCCTTACGAAATGTTGTATGCGAGAAGATGTAGGACCCCGGTTTGTTGGGGTGAGATTGGACAGAAGGAATTAGGAAGTCTTGAAGTCGTAAGAGAAACATCGGAAAGCTTTGATCAAATCAAAGCAAGAATGAAGGCCGCTCAAGATCGTCAGAAATCCTATGCGGATAAACGACGAAGGCCTATCGAGTTTGATATTGGGGACAGAGTAATGTTGAAAGTGTCACCCTGGAAGGGAATCATACGATTCAGGAAGAGAGGAAAGTTAAGTCCGAGGTTTGTCGGACCATTCAGGATAATGGCACGGGTTGGTGAAGTCGCTTATCGGTTAGAGTTGCCTGATGAGTTAAGTGGGATTCATCCTACCTTCCATGTATCACACTTGCGAAAGTGTTTGGCGGATGAATCAGCTCACGTACCACTTACTGACATCGAGGTCGACAACAACCTTAATTACATCGAAGAACCCATGGCCATCTTAGACAAGAAGGAGAAGCGTTTGCGTAATAAGATTATCCAATTGATTAAAGTCCAATGGAAACATCGAAAGGGATCGGAAGCCACTTGGGAAACGGAGAAGGAAATGAGGGAGTCGTACCCTTATCTATTTGACTTATAATAGGTTTCGGGGACGAAACATATTGTAAGGGGGGTAGACTTGTAACATCCCAAAAATAAAACGACAGTTAAAATAACGGAATAAACGAACGAGGCATGTCGGGTCGGGTAGGATGGGCCGGCGGGCTAGAAGGGGAGCCTCCCTTATAAATAGCCAAGGTCATCACCATTTCTCTCATTTGCAAGTTCTAGAGAGAGAAACCGTAGAGAGAGAAAGTTGGCGGATCGACCCGAGATTTCAGCAAAGTGTTACTCCATAACTCGTGAGAAGAACCTCCGGATCAGAAGCTCGATTCAGGTAACGATCCGACCTAAATCTGAGTTTTAGTTCGTTTTTGGGTTTTTCGGGTTTTGGGTGAAAAGACAACGTTTTTACGGATGAAACTGAAAGATAAACATAGAATTGAGTTCCTTAATGGAAAACGAACGTTTTGGATGCAAACAGGTTCGATATCTTGAAGAGATCAGACTTGAATGCGAAAGTTAGGGTTTTGCGAAGAAACATGTCGTGTGCACTTATCAAGTGCGCACGGAGCAGGTCCTGCGTACTTGTCAAGTACGCAGGAAGAGAGCACTGCGTACTTATCAAGTACGCAGGAAGAGGGGTCTGCGCACTTGCTAAGTGCGCAGGCAGCAGGGTCTACGCACTTGCTAAATGCGTAGGCAGCAAGGTCTGCGCACTTGCTAAGTGCGCAGGCATCAGGCTGGTTAAGTAAAGTTAGTACGTTTAGAATGGTTTAGCCGTTAAAGTCGGGATTGGGTCTGATGTGTATTTAACTAATCAATTCAGATCAGAAGTGACGTTGTTGAGCCTTTGTTTAGGACAACCGAGACTAGCTTATAAGGTGAGTTCTAGAAGCCCTTCTTTAAATGTTTTAATTAAATGTTTTTGGGCTGGTGTGCATACATACGGAATGACGTTTTGAAATGAGGTTTACGAAACGAGGTTTACGAAACGAGGTTTACGAAATGAGGTTTACGAAATGATGTTTACGAAACGATGTTTACGATGTGATGTTTACGATATGTTTACGGGATGATGTTTATGAAATGTTTTGCCAAATGAAGTTTATGAAAGGCTTACGAAAGAGATGATGTTTTGTTTAATAAAACGTACGAATGCTTTAACTAAAAAGAGGTAAAGGTTTTATGAAAGTCACGAATGAACGAATCTGCCACGAGTTCCTACGGGAGCTAAGCTATGTATGTATGTATGTATTGGCCTCACCTTACGGGGGGCCTTTGTGGCTGGCTAACGGTTGTACAACTGGTTGATGATGGGGTGACGACGGTCACCCATGGGATTACCGGGATCCCGATGGAAGGTACTATTCCTTGCGGGGAAATAGTGCCTAAGTTATGTTCTGTCTACCTAGAGGTAACGAGCCTTAGGAGACATATGTTTGGTCTACCTAGAGGTAACGAGCCTTAGGAGACATATGTTTGGTCTACCTAGAGGTAACGAGCCTTAGGAGACGTATGTTTGGTCTACCTAGAGGTAACGAGCCTTAGGAGACATATGTTTGGTCCACCTAAAGGTAATGAGCCTTAGGGGACCTGTGTGACGGATGGCTTAGAGATAACGAGCCTTAAGTTCATCCGCTTGTATGCGATGTATGGAATTGACGGTTACGAGAAGGCGCAAATTCGGTTCATGTTGACTTATGTTATGATGTTATGTTACGATGATGTTAAGTTATTGCATGTTTTACGTACGCTTTTGTTAAACAAATGTTTGTTATGTTTTTGGCAAAATGTTTATGTTAAGGTTTTATGTAAAGCTAGAACTCACCAACGTAGCTGACTTTTTAGTGTGCACATTCAGGTTAAGGGCATGTTATGGTGATGGACGGTGATGCTTAGCAAGAGAGAAGAGTTACCCGGATGATATGAAGACTGGCATCCCGTTATGAGTTGTTTATGTTATGTTTATGTATTTGATAACGTTCCGCTTCCGCATGTATGAACAAGTTTTAATTATGATGAACGAATGATTCCGCTGCGTTATTTTGATATTCAAGTTTAAGAACTGTTTGTAAATGAGTAAATCCAACAAGTGAGGCCTCCCGGGTTTAGGGCCTTACAGAATTTCAGTAGTTTCATCTTTAGTTCTCAAGAAGTATACCCATGAGAAATCTGGTGTAGTCATCAGTTATCACCAGACAGTATGACTTCTTACCCATTGACATAACATTTGTAGGACCAAAGAGATCCATAAGCAACAGCTGTAGTGGAGTGTCATTTGTATTCAAAGTCTTGGGCTTGTGAGAACTCTTGTGTTGCTTCCCCTTTAAACAAGCAATGCATTGATCTTCTAGCTGGAATTCTTTGTCAGGAAGCCCTCTGACAAGACTATCCTTCACCATTTTGTTGATAGTTTTGATGATAACATGGCTTAATCTCCTGTGCCAGAGAGCTGATTCATCAACTGAAGCTTTTGACAGAAAACAGGATACACTGCCAGATGGAGTGACCTCATTTATGTCAAGGACATAGAGATTTTCTTTTCTCTGAGCAGTTAATAAAATCTTTTCTGAAGGAGGTTTGGATAAGCCAGGAGACAGTACAAAGCATTCTTTATCTGTGAAGAGCATCCAATGCTTTTGATCACAGACCTGGGAAACACTCATGAGATTGAAGTCCAATTCTTTGACATAGTTTACCTTTTCAATAATCATTCTTTCATTGGGCACAGTTTCTTGTCCAGTAATAGATCCTCCTTTTGAGTCACTTCCAAAGGCAACATATCCTCCATTGAAATGTCTGAAGTTGGAGAGGATGGATCTATTGCCTGTCATGTGCCTGGAACAACCACTGTCTACCACCCAGGTGTTATTCTTGTGACCTGGATGTCCCTGCACATGAGAGAGATCTAGTTAGTGGGTGGAATCTAAGAGCTTGCATCCTTGTAGAAAAGGGTTCTCGGATTATCAGTATCAGCATGTGTGTATTCAACGGAATTAATGATGATTCTTGGAGGAATTTTGGATTTCCAATGCTGAATTGGTGGTTTTCCAGCTCTCTTTCTTTGTCAGCAACAGATGTTGCAACATTATTGTTGGCTGCTGATGGTTTAACTTGGGCAGCAGCAATCTTGGTTGTTGATGAAGGCTTTTCCTTTGGTTGCTTGAGTCTTACTTGATCAACAGCAGTTTTGTTTGCTGCTGATGGTTTAATCTCCGAAGTATGCCTACCCTTATTCATCTTACTGATAGGCTTTTGTTGAAAAGGAATTTGATGAAGAACCTGGTTGAGATGGTTAAACTTACAATTTGCAGCAAAATGGTCTGATTCACCACAAATGATGCAAGATTGTTGAGGTTTTGGCAGATGCTTTCTTGGTGGGGATAGAGAGTTTCTGAACTGAGTTGCTTTGGCTTCAAAGCTTCTTATCTTTTTGTTCTTGTTTGTTTTCTCAAAAGCGTGTTGCTTTAGGTTTCTTTGATGTTGAAGGTAATAGAAGCAGGTGCTGGCAGTATGATTGTATTTCCCACCCACAAAGCATGATTTAGCCAGTTTGTCCCTTTGAAAGTACACATAGTCCTTTCTTTTGAACAAGTCTTTGAAGTTCCAGAGGTGAGCTTTGTTGTGCTCAAAGGTGGCTTCTTCCAATGTCTTTTGAACATATGGAGCTCTCTCTCCAGGCGCATGACATATGTCAAACACCTTCCTTTGTTGGATTGATTTGGATTGAGGTTTTGAGTTTGTGGAGGTTGAAGACTGTCCCTTTTTAACAGTTAGCTTTCTTCCTTTTAAAGAATAACTTATTCTGATTTGTTAGGTTGGTTGAGATACTGGTACTGTTTTTGAAGGGTTGAAAGGGCTTGGATTATTGGCTTTAATAACTTCACAGGTAGGTGGTGATGAAACTTTATTGGTTTCAGTGGAGTCTTAGCATGTTGACTCAGACTCGGATGAAGTAGTGCATTCTTGCACAGGGGTTTCTTGGACAACAGGGTCAAGTTTTCGGTTGGCCATGTCAAGGTTGGAAAGATTGAAACTTGGTTCATGAATGGCTACATAGTCAGCGGGTGGAGGAACAACATTGTAGGGTTGTTCAGCTTGGAATCCAAGACCAGTAGTTACCTTTTCATGAATTTGAGCATTCAAAAGTCTTTGCAGCTTTTTGGATGCAAACTCATATTTTTCCACACAGACCTTTTGGTCTGCTAATTCGGCCCTTGTAGCTTTTAACTTAACCAGAAGATCATCAATTTGAGTTTCAAGGTTTGCTTGTTCATGTTTTAATGATGAAATTTCTTTCTTTAAACAATCAATCTTTTCCTTGTAACTGTTTTCAACCTTTTTAAATTCATATTTCATTTGGTGAAATTCTTCATTTTGATCTATGATATTCTGGTTATGTTTCCGGTATCCAAGGACCTTATCAATACAAGCTTGAGTACAAAGATTTTCATATACCTGAGGTGGTACCTCTGATGTGTCTTCCATGAGAGCTTGATTGTTGGCAGGAATATCCTTATACTGGAAGCTCCAGTCAAAGTCAATAGTTCCAACAGCAGCACAAGCTACAGTTTGTGTAGGAGGAGTGGCCTGTTGCTGTTGTTGCTGTCTTGACTGAGCTTGGTGAGCTTGTATGGTATGAGTAACAGCTAGGTTTGCCTTCCTTGCATTCTCTAGCAAAATGACCATGTTGGCTACAGTCGTAACACCTCAATTTGCTTTTGTTCAAGCCAACCCTGGTGTTAGAGTTGTTGCTTGGAACGGGTCTTCCAGTTCTTGAGTAGAACCTTTTTGCTCTTAGAGAGAGCATGGCATAGGAGTGCTGTATATCCATTTCTTCTAGATCATCTGGATGAAAACATTCCAGATCTTCCTTGATAAAGGACACATTGCTTGAGTTTTCAGAGATAAAAGCAGCAGAGGTTGATGTTTGAGGTGGGGCTTCAAGAAGAAATGGTGAGTTGTTTGATTAAGAGGTTGTAGTTTGGGAATGAGTGACGATGGGAGGATAATAGTTGCTTTAACAAGGACATGAGTGGTCAGAGTGGAGGGCAGAAGAGGTGGTGATGGATGTTGAGACTGTTTGGTAGCTTGAGCTTCTTTCCTTGGCCTGAATCATCTCTAATTCATAGGTCTTTAGCATACCGAAAAGCTCAGTCATCTGTAGTGTCTTCAAATTCTTAGTTCTTCTGATGGACACTGTGTAGAGTGTCCAGCAACTGGGTAGAGACCTGATGAACTTCTTGAGAATATCTTCATTCTCCAGCTTCACTTTTGAGCACTGCAACTCACCTACAAGATAAGTATATCTGTTATATAAAACAGTTAGAGACTCACCTTCCTTCCAGATGAAGTTTTCATATTGTTGCTTCAGGATGTCTCTTCTGTTTTCTTTTACTTCCTCTGAACCAGCAAACATCTTCTCAAGAGCCTCCCATAGCTCCTTTGCAGTTTTGTATCCTCTGAAGTTGTGAAAAACTTCATTTGGTAAGCACTTATGGATTGCTCCCAAAGCCTTGAAATCTACCTCCATTTTCTTGATGTCTTCATCAGAGTATTTGGAGGATTCTTTGGGAACCAGTGTACCCCCAGAATCAGTAGAGGCCACCATGGGTATGTATGGTCCATCTTTAATGGTTTTCCACATCCCATATTCTTGATAGCAGAAGAAGATTTCCATTCTTTTCTTCCACATATCATAGTCTTCTCCGGACACCAGTCTTGGTGGTCTGTTGATGCTTCCAATATCTTCAAATCCATTGTTTTGTGCCATTTTTTATTTGTGATAATGGGTGACTTTAGCAAAGAGATAGTTTTGAATAGAACCAGAGAATGATTAAACAAGTGTGAGTTTGTTTAATCTGTGAGCCAAAGCTCTGATACCACCTGTAGGATTGGTGAATACAAGATGGTTCTATTCTAGTTGAGATTGGCGAAAACAATCACAACTGAGCAATGTAAACAAGTAAACAAGAAGAATACTGATAAATGCAATTTGTATTAAGCTTCAAAGATTACAAGATTACAGAGAAAACTCTTAAGAAAAGCACTATTTTACAACGACTCTAAGTACTACTTATATAGTAACTTAGAATCAAGACAGACCCTTAATTCTAAGGATCAGATCTAACACAAGCCGTTGATCTTGTATTGAAGCTATTCTACACGTAACGACAATAAAAACTACAAAAGTTATCTTTACTCAAACGTCTTCTTAGGCATCATTGCTTGAGTCCTTGGAAGAAGAGCGTCGTTGTCTTTTATAGTCTTGCACCAGTAACATTCTTTATGCGTGGAGTGTGTCAGTGTTGCAGCAGAAAGTTGTCAGTGGTAATGGTTGCTTTATCGAAGCAAGTCAGCTGCAACGTTTGATCTTCAGTGGGAATGGCTATCAGTAGCAATGTTGTTGATCAGCAGCAAGACACAACTGTCCACAGCTGCTGATGATTTGCCTATCAGCAGCAACTTTGGTCTTCAGCAGATAAGGATATCTGCAGTAGATTTGTTCTTCAGCAAAAGAACAAGTATCCGCTGCAGATAAGCTTATCCGCATCAGTTTGTCGATCTGTACCAACTCTGAAGTCCGCAGCAAACTCTGAGGTCCACAGCAGTTGTATTTAGAGAATTTTGTAGCCATCAGTCTTTATATCTACAGAGTGAAAGCTTTCCAGTTGGTGGTAACATCAGATGTGATGAGGGAAATCGAAAGAGCTCAAGATGAAGCACTTAAGGAAGAAAACATAAAGAAGGAAAGGATGGTTGGCCAACAGGTCAAGTAGGAATATAACACCCTTGGTGTTAGGACATGTTTTGGACGGGTATGGATACCTATGGATGGCGAGCTTAGAACCAAAATCTTGGATGAGGCTCATAAGTCTCGGTACTCTATCCATCCTGGTACCAATAAAATGTACCAAGATCTGAGGAAGGAATACTGGTGGCTTGGAATGAAACATGAGGTGACAAAGTATGTAAGCAAGTGCTTGACTTGCTCACAGGTAAATGCCGAACATCAGAAACCATATGAAAAGATTCAACCACTTGATATACCGGAATGGAAGTGGGAACACAATACCATGGACTTCATAACCAAGCTACCTTGCACAGCTAAAGGTCATGACACCATTTGGGTAATTGTGGACCGTTTGACGAAGAGTGCTCATTTCCTACCTATTCGCGAGACGTTCTCATCGAAAAGGTTAGCAGAAGTATTTATTAACGAAGTAGTAGCTCGGCATGGGATGCCTTTGACGATCGTATCTGACCGGGACACACGATTCACATCAAAGTTCTGGAAAAGATTTCATGTGGCGATGGGCAAGAGACTAAATTTTAGCACGGCATACCACCCACAAACGGATGGTCAGTCCGAAAGGACCATTCAAACATTGGAGGATATGCTTCGTGCTTGTATTATCGATTTTGGCGGCAGTTGGGACAGTCATCTGCCGTTTGCCGAATTCTCCTACAACAATAGTCATCACACGACGATAGGCATGCCGCCTTATGAAATGTTGTATGGGAGAAGATGCAGGACCCCGGTTTGTTGGGGTGAGATTGGACAGAAGGAATTAGGAAGTCTTGAAGTCGTAAGAGAAACATCGGAAAGGTTTGATCAATTCAAAGCACGAATGAAGGCCGCACAAGATCGTCAGAAATCCTATGCGGATAAACGACGAAGGCCTATTGAGTTTGATATTGGGGACAGAGTAATGTTGAAAGTGTCGCCATGGAAGGGAATCATACGATTCAGAAAGAGAGGAAAGTTAAGTCCGAGGTTTTTCGGACCATTTAGGATAATGGCACGGGTTGGTGAAGTCGCTTATCGGTTGGAGATGCTTGATGAGTTAAGTGGGATTCATCCTACCTTCCATGTATCACACTTGCGAAAGTGTTTGGCGGATGAATCGGCTCACGTACCACTTACTGACATTGAGGTTGACAACAGCCTTAACTACATTGAAGAACCCATGCCCTTCCTAGATCAGAAGGAGAAACGTTTACGTAATAAAGTTATCCAATTGATTAAAGTCCAATGGAAGTATCGAAAAGGATCGGAAGCCACTTGGGAAATGGAGACGGATATGAGGGAGTCGTACCCTCAACTATTTGACTTATGATAGGTTTCGGGGACGAAACCTATTATAAGGGGGTAGACTTGTAACATCTCAAAAATAAAACGACGAGTTATAATAACGGGTAAACGTGAGACGAAAAGAATAAATGAATGCAGCATGATGGGTCGGGCCGGATGGGCCTGGCGAACTTGAGGATGGCTCATAAGGGGGAGGAGCCTCCCTATAAAAAGCCCAAGTCACCTCCATTTCTCTCATTTGCAAGAATCTAGAGAGAGAAACCGTAGAGAGAGAAAGTGAAGGATCGACCCGAGATTTCAAAGGAAGGATTCTCCGGTGCTTCTGAAGATAACCTCCGAATCAGAAGCTCGATACAGGTAACGGTTTGGCCTAGATCTAAGTTTTTGATTACTTTGGGGTTTTTGGGGTTTGGATGAAAAGGCAACGTTTTTACGTATAAAACTTGAAACTTAACATAGATCTAGCATCTAGAAGGAAAAACGAACGTTTAGAATGCAAAAAGTTAGGGTTTTTGCGGGGAAGAAGGCTGCTCGCAAGCAGGTCCTGTGTACTTATCAAGTACGCAGAAAGTAGGTCCTGCATACTTATCAAGTACACAGAAAGCAGGTCATGCGTACTTATCAAGTACGTAAGAAGTAAGTCATGCGTACTTATCAAGTACGCAAGAAGCAGGTCATGCGTACTTATCAAGTACGCAAGAAGCGAAGTCTGCGTACTTATTAAGTACGCAAGAACAAGGCCCTGCGCACTTGCTAAGTGCGGAGGCATCAGGTCTATGGATATATATAGCTGGTTGGTGAATTCAGTATGTTTGTCTAATTCAGTATGGTTAACCCGTTAGAGTCGGGATAAGGTCTGATGTGTATTTAACTACTCAATCCAGATCGTACATGACGTTGTTGGGCCTTCGATTAGGACAAACTGAGACTAGCTTATCAGGTGAGTTCTAGAAGACCTTATTTAAATGTTTAAAATAAATGTTTTTAGGCTGGTGTGCATACGTAACGATGTGACTGTTTTATAAAACGATGTTTATGAATGATGTATGTGACGTTTTATGAAACGATGTTTATGAACGATGTTTTGAAGGAAAGGTTATGAAAGAAGTGTTTATGAAATATTTTGCCAAAAGAAGTTTACGAAGTGTTTATGAATGAATGAATGATTTTTAATAAAACGTATGAATGCTTTAACTGAAGTTTTGAAGTAAAAGAAGTGAATGTTTACAAGAGTTGATGGGCCTAGTGGTGTTGATCTTTAGGTTATTCCGCTAGTAAGTGACGTTTGGATTTGACGGTTACGAGAAGGCGCAAATTCGATATGTTCGTTGACTTATGTTTATGATGTTATGTTATGTTATTGCATGTTTTCATACGCTTTTATTAATGAAGTTAAATGATATATTTTTGGCAAATATTTGAAGTCAAGGTTTTATGAAAAGCTAGAACTCACCAGCGTAGCTGACTTTTTAGTATGCACATTCAGGTTAAGGCAGGTTATGATGATGGACGGTGATGCTGGGCGGCTTGATGAGTTACCCGGATGACTTGAATACTGGCATCCCGTTATGATTATCTTCTGTTATGTTTATGTATTAGACTATGTTACGCTTCCGCATGTTGAACAATGTCACGATTATGTTTTATTGAAATTTTCCGCTGCGTTATTTTGATATTCAAGTTTAAGAACTGTTCGTGAATGAGTAAATCTAACAAGTAAGGCCTCCCGGGTTTGGTGCCTTGCAAAGAATTTTGAAATACATAACATATTCATTCTATTCAATTGACTAGGTCCACAACCACAGTGAAGCAAACTTGATCAATGCAAGCTTTTGTACCTGAAACATGATGAAAATGAGTTCAACTAAAAAGTTGGCGAGCATACATAGGTTTTGACTCAAAATAGCATCAAAGTGTTGTGTGTATACAATCCATACATATCATGGTTAATAAGGCAAAAATGGAGAGTTACTATTGTGAAACCAAATTGTACAATCAAACCTTTGTAACTTGTACGCATAAACCAAATTTGTGTTGTCGGTAACAATCACCCTAACTGGGTGGGTTTGTCAGACTCAATAGATCTATCATTGTTAACCATCGGCTTGTATAGTTAATGACTGCACATTTAATTGCACACAAAAGTAGTTAACACACCTAGTACTCAAACATAATATCACACCCCAACCGACGGCGGAATACGTCCGGGTGGGACATGTAGACTGTTCATGAGCTCAAGGTTGACTATATTGTAATATATTAAATTCATTTAAATTCAACCAAACATAAACCAATTCCAAAGTACATAAATGAAATACAAATCTATTCTTGAATTAAAATTAACTAAGTCCCAAAACCTATGTGTAGCAAGCCTTGATCAAAATCACACATTAGCACCTGAAACATGAATAAAGTAAGGTCAACTAAAAAGTTGGTGAGCATACACAGGTTTGTACGTAGATAGTATATAGATGTGAATAAACAAATCCTTACATAACATGATAAAATAAGGCATTTATGGGGAGCAACTATTATGTAACCAAAGTACAATCAAACCTTTGAAACTAGCATGCAAATTGTTTTGTCGTTAACAATTACCCCAATCTGGGTGGGTTTGTCAGACTCAATAGATCTATCATTGTTAACCGTCAGCTTGAATAGTTAATGATTGCACATGAATTGCACACAAACGGTTAACACACCTAGTACTCAAACATAAAGCTCAAATTTGCACACATGAAATGTAAAGTGGATTTGTATTTGTGTAGTTTGTGTAAATGTAAATCATTGTATGTATAGTGTTCATGTTTCACCCCAAAAATGTAAAAGTGTGAAAAGGGGCAATGTAATACTCACCTGTAATATTTGTGTAGATAACACGAGCAAATATGTAGCACAAATGATTCTCAAATCACACCTAGAGTGAAATTTTATGAATTTGAATTAATAGCATGCACAATGTTTAAGGTGGAGTCTAGGGTTTCAACAGGAGTAAGTGTAGGGACTTGTACAATGGGTTTGTGTTATATCATGAAAGGGAGGTGTATATGTTTATATTTGTATTTGAATGCGGATTTTAGTGAAGTATGTAAGTTCAAAGCATATGATTCGACAATAAATGATTTAGGGTTTAATTTGAATAATTGAGTAAATTAAATAATCTCTTTCTACTTATTTATTTATTTATCTAGAAAACGTAGTGTGGAAATTTTTATTCAAATATACTTTAAATAAATAAATTTATTGTATTTATTTATGAGAATGTGTCAAAATATGGTGTAAATTAGTATATATATAATTAAGAAATTATGTTAATTATGATTTAAACTCTAAGTGGATTGTAATAAAATAAATAAATTTATTTCTTTATTTATTATTAAAAACAGTATGTTCGTTTAAAGAATATGAAAAATAAAAGTATATATATATTTAGGAAGGTTTCATTTGTTTAGATAGGGTTTTAAACCCTAATGCATGTAAATTTATTAGAAAAATGATTTATAACATTTGTTTTATGAAATTCTTTTATAAAATGAGAATGGATTTATAAAAACCTTGGTCACAGTTTTATAAAGGAAGAACTTCTTAGACGCATTGTTTTTGAAATTTACTAGTTCGGTTACAATGAATTTCTAATGAAATAATGTTATTTTTAAACAATCTAAATTGTAAACGTGGTTGTTTCATGTTTTAAAGTTGAAATTTCTTGTACCAATATTTTCTAAAAGGTATCGAGTTTCCAAAATATTTTTTTATAAAATAAAAGGGGTTGTAAAAAGTGTTTTTAAAAATGAATGAGGCTTGCCCGGGTCTGCCTGGTGAAGTCCTCAAGTATTAACCATTAGACCAGGGGCTGACTATTGAACTAGATCCGGTTTGAATTCATTTTAACATGCAACTGAAAAAGAGCGGGATTCTGGTAACAAAAAAGGAATTAAAACTATGTCGGGTATGTGTTTGGAACCCGCGTGTACGGGTCTTGCGTCTTGGCTGGTTGAACTGGGTTAAAACCTTGGTAAAAATTTGTTCCATTAATACTTTAACAACTAATCCCCGAATCCTTTTCTTCTTCAACTCGCAAACATAAACCCTAACCACTAGATTGAATCGGTTAAGCCCCCGATTACACCTGGAATCATGGGGCTTATGCTCCTGAGATCAAAACGAATCTAAGGGCACAAGAATTACCTACAATGGTTGCATAGATAGGACGATCGACAGGGGTTTCTGTTTCAATGATATTTGACTTGGACAGAGCTTCAGAGACGAAATGCGGATCGTACGAGTGTTTAGAGAGTTTGGGTGAAGGTATGCGAAGGTGAGGGAATGAATTAATTCATTTAATTTCAACAAATTGTATGATTTGGTTTGAAGCTTGCGTATGACAGCCGTTGAGGCGAAATACGCGTTAATTTGAATGAAACACGAATGAATTGAGTCTAGGAAAGGGTTTACATTCATGATAGGATCGATTCGCGTGATTTACGGGATTTAGAATGCGTTGATTTACACGAATTGATGGTGGATTGCTACGGGTTTGACTTGGAGAAATCAAACTTATGCGAATTTAGAATTAACTACTTAGATGATTGAATTGGACTGTAACTTTGGTCAAAATGGGGCCGATTGTTGACTACACACATAGAGAGATCCATTACAATCGAGTTGAATGTTTTCGGGTGTTGATTTGCACCAAAGCAAGGCCATGTTTGACTTTTAATAGTCAAATTTGATTATAGAGTCAAAGTCTAGGTTCAAAGGTTCAAGTTTATGGGTTTAATGAGTCCAAGGGGGTTCATTTGTTTGATGGAGGTTCAAGACTAAATTCTATGTAAAAAAATAGTCATTTAATTTATTTAGCAACTTGTTTTTATAAAACTTATAAAATTTTAATTATTATTCGTTTAATTTAAAAATATATACATATGTATATATATACAAATAAAGAACCAAATTTCCAATATTACAAATGGTTTATATAAACAAAGGTATATACATATTTACATAATTAAATGATTATCTATATACACGATAAGGAATGTAGTTACACGTTTAAAAATCGCATGTTTTATCTTGATAGGTATTTATAAAAGGTCTATTTTTTGTATATATATATATATATGGATGTACTTTCATATGATATATATAATAAAGGAAGAATATAGAATGCAAAGGTTGAAAATTTGAATTGAGATAGGTTAAAGTAATAATTTAATATGACGTGTTGCGTTGTGATTGAAATAAAAAATGTCATTATTATAAAAAGAAAACAATACCAGAAAAATCTTGGATGTTACAGTATCCCCATGTTGAGTGAATTTCGTCCCAAAATTGAATTAGTGGGTGTAACTGGACCAAGAAAGAGATGAGTTTAGATTCTTCATGATTTTGGATTGTCGGTTTGAGGAGTAGTGTTGATGACAAGGTTCAGGTCTGTTTCTTAAGGTCAGGCATGAATGATGATAGTGGGTTTTTTGTTTAAGAGAATTTTAAGGAGAACGTCTGTTGAGCAATAATTTGAATTCTAAGGGAGAAAAATATTAATTGGAATGGGCTTGATAGGAAATCGATGATCAAGGTTTGGTTAAGATGTAATCCACTATGTTAAGGAATGGTTAGTGGATAAGAGGTTCACAAACATTGGTCTAGGTCAAAACTTCACGTGACACAAACAACGCTACTACTGGTAATATGATAGGGCACTTATATATAGGAAGTACCATCGGCGTATCCACCATGCCCTTGTCATATCCCATTAGTTTTGTTGCTATACATCACGATAGGTCTTAGGTCATGACACACGATAGAATTCGCTATGTTTTCCATGCGCTGATTTTTATAATTACGTGTGCACCCGTAATTACTTGAATCATCCCATGGTCCGTATAGCTCCTTCCGTTGTGTGTGGGTCAAGAGGGGCATAATTTCACTTAGTTCATGTCTATTGTTTTAACATAAGGGTTGCTAAAAGTAACTATGTCCTTAAGTAGGCAGGTCAGTTAGCAACTAAAGAGTAATATGGTAGTATAACTTAAAGTTCCATAGCTTAATCGTGTTTGATCAAGAATACGTCAAACATCGAGTTGTTTTAAAGTGTTACACCTTCCTCGTGTTTGAACAAGAATACGTCAAACCCTGAGTGTCTTCAATATGTTATAGCTTACAACTTTTGTGAACATAGTGTATGACCATCCTTTGTGTATAATGTGATCAATCAATTGTAACAATTATAAGCAATTTAGTTTCGTGCATAATGTAAGCACACAAGTTTCATGTATCATCTAGTGTCATGTAAGTTGTAATCAAATAGGTTTTACGTGTAATGTGAGCAACTTGACATCATGTATTTCGTAAAGCAATAGTAATGTAAACAATGTGGTATCATGTGTTTTGCAAGAAATGAATTTCATGTATGGTGTTAACAACTTAGTATCATGTAGTATCATGTACTCTGTAACCAAGTAAGTTTCATGTATTATGTGTTCAATCTGGTATATGTATATTACCAAAAACTAATTTTTTTTTGTAATATGCGGCCAATCCAGTATCATATATATAGTACAAACAACATGTATCATGAAAATCAATCTTCTATTATGCATAATGTGAATAACTAAATCTCATGTGCTCAATCTGGTATTATGTATATTGCAATCACTAAGTCTTATGTGATCGTATTGTGTATTTTGTGGACGTGTATATGTAAGTTATTGGATTCGTGTGTGGCATATGCTAACGAGTTTTGTATGTGATCAAGTGTTGCGGAGAAGCGTGTTGTTTGGCGTTCATGTATAATGTGGTAGTTAGGTTCTAGCTATTTAAATCTCGTTGAGGTTGATGGGGATGGTTAACGTCTATGCGAAATGGGTCTTCTCTTAAAGTGGCAAGTACACTCATACATCATTGAAGGTGCAGGGTAACGAGGAGGTTCTGAAAATATTATGGGTGGTGCTTTTACGAATAACCAATCTTGTTTGCAAGTAAAAAATTGTTCGTAGGTGGATAGGAGGGTGAAAGGAATGGGTTGAATAAGTAAATAGATAATTACACGAAAACCTTTTTATAATTTTTTTTTTTAGAAAATAGTGGTTAAATAACTTAAACCATGGGTTACAATGGCTAAACAAGTAGTTATATGTTAATTTAGCCAAGGTTTAGAAATAATTAATTTAATGGGAAAAAGTCATAATTATTTATCAATTTGAATTAATTCTTTTATAAAACAGGTTGTATTAAGTTTCCTTATCAGGTGAAAATGTTTATAGAAATTTTATAATTCGGATACTATATAAAAGTTTAATAAATGTTTTGTTTGAACAAAATAACGTGGTTGTTTAAATCAAATAGGATGATTTGTTCATGAAAAAAAAAGTTGTCGGTTGTGTACTATATTGTAGTAAATGGAGAAGACGATACTTGGGGGAATTTTGATGAAAATAGGGTGGGTGTAATTCACGCTCACTATGTCAAATCAATGATTAATAACCTTAGAGTTGTAATATGAAAATTCATTATTCAAAAGCTGAAATGCTGAACATTATTCAAAACATAGGGAAATGGTCCCCAACTGGAAATTTTAAAGACAATAATTAGAAAATTTCTGCTAACGTCTTGGGTAGCTTTCCACTAAGATGTAGATGAGCACCAAGGCGAGCACCGCTCTGGTTACTCGGGTAGCCGATCTGGCCTCAGCTCTAGCTGCTTCCGTGCGAATTCTCAAGCATTTCCTTGTCTTTTTCGAGAGTGAAATTTTCTCCTCTTGGGACCATATCTGATTCACGAGGCTATCTATTCTCTGTCCCTGTAGGTCGTGCCTTATCCCGTGTTCCATCCCTTGCCTCACAAATTTTGTGGTCCTCACATATTGGTTGATGTCACCGATTGGAACACCCATGGCACGGCACTAGTGGGTGCCATGGTATGCCATGTCCAAGGGTTAGGATGATATGGGTCGGGCACCAGATACGGGTCTCTTAGTGGGGGTGGTAACTGAGGGTTAAATATAGGAGTTCTTATAGGTTTAGAGTTTGACTAGTCATAACACCGAGTCTTCACGATAGTATTTTAGAAGTACACTTGACCTATAAGTAGTGCATCCTTGAGGAGGATTCCCAGGAAAGAGGGGTGGGTCACTAAGACACACTTAAGTACCCTGTTTTTCCTTAGCCAGAATCCCTCATGGGCCTACACACTCTTCCAGCCATCATGTATTAATAACACTATTGTTGGGCTTATGGTCATGATTAGAATTGTTGTGGACTGGGCTTTAAGGCCCGAAAGTGAGGCTTATATATTGTAGTAGGCTTCTTCTTCTTGGAGGGTAAGTGGGCTTCTTGTTTATTATTAATGGGCATTAGGCCCAATAGTTTAGATTTAGATCCCAAGAGGTGGTGACATTATATGTGTGAGTTTAAGGGTGCATGAAAAGCTAAGTGTGTGTTGAAACTTAGGATATCACTTAAATGAATCAAATAGATAGCATGAATATAGCACAACAATTATCAGGCAGTGTGACACATAAATTATTAAATATTGTATCAGGTAGTGTATTTACTTATGATAGTATGTAGGAATATTCACACAAGGAGAAGTCATGTAGTATGTAGTGGCATGGCATTTTATGGGTGTCCTAAGGTTATAGTCTAGGTCAAAAGTTTCTAATAACCTAGTTCCTTATAACCAAGGCTCTGATACCAATCTGTCACACCCCAACCGACGGTGGAATATGTCGGGGCGGGACATGTAGAATGTTCATGAGCTCAAGGTTGACTACATTGTAATATATTAAATTCATTTAAATTCAACCAATCATAAACCAATTCCAAAGTACATAAATGAAATACAAATTTGTTCTTGAATTAAAATTAACTAAGTCCCAAAACCTATGTGTAGCAAGCCTTGATCAAAATCACACATTAGCACCTAAAACATGAATAAAATAAGGTCAACTAAAAAGTTGGTGAGAATACACAGGTTTGTACGTAGATAGTATATAGATGTGAATAAACAAATCCTTGCATAACATGATAAAATAAGGCATTTATGGGGAGCAACTATTGTGTAACTAAAGTACAATCAAACCTTTGTAACTAGCATGCAAATTGTGTTGTCGGTAACAATCACCCCAATCTGGCTGGGTCAATAAGACTCAATATATCTATCATTGTTAACCGTAGGCTTGAATAGTTAATGATTGCACATGAATTGCACACAAACAGTTAACACACCTAGTACTCAAACATAAAGCTTAAATTTGCACACATGAAATATAAAGTGGATTTGTATTTGTGTAGTTTGTGTAAATGTAAATCATTATATGTATAGTATCCATGTTTCACCCCAAAAATGTAAAAGTGTGAAAAGGAGCAATGTAATACTCACCTGTAATATTTGTGTAGATAACACAAGCAAATATGTAGCACAAATGATTTACAAATCACACGTTAACCTAGAGTGATATTTTATGAATTTGAATTAATAGCATGCACAATGTCTAAGGTAGAGTCTAGGGTTTCAACAGGAGTGAGTGTAGGTACTTGTACAATGGGTTTGTGTTATATCATGAAAGGGGTGTGTATATGATTATGTTTGTATTTGAATGCGGATTTTAATGAAGTATGTAAGTTCAAAGCATACGATTCGACGATAAATGATTTAGGGTTTAATATGAATAATTGAGTAAATAAATAAATTAAATAATCTCTTTCTACTTATTTATTTATTTATCTAGAAAACGTAGTGTGAAAATTTTTATTCAAATATACTTTAAATAAATAAATTTATTATATTCATTTATTTATGAGAATGTGTCAAAATATGGTGTAAATTAGTATATATATAATTAGGAAATTATGTTAATTATGATTTAAACTCTAAGTGGATTGTAATAAAATAAATAAATTCATTTCTTTATTTATTATTAAAAACAATATGTTCGTTTAAAGAATATGAAAAATAAAAGGGTATACATGTTTAGGAAGGTTTCATTTGTTTAGATAGGGTTTTAAACCCTAATGCATGTAAATGTATTAGAAAAATGATTTATAACATGCAACTGAAAAAGAGCCAGATTCTGGTAACAAAAAGGGAATTAAAACTGTGTCGGGTATGGGTTTGGAACCCGTGTGTTTGGACCGAGCTTCAGAGATTAATTGCGGATCGTACGAGTGTTCAGAGAGTTTGGGTGAAGGTATGTGGAGGTGAGGGAATGAATTAATTCGTTTAATTTCATCAAATTGTATGATTTGGTTAGAAGCTTGCGTATGACAGCCGTTGAGGCGAAATACGCGTTAATTTGAATGAAACGCGAATGAATTGTGTCTAGGAAAGGGTCTGCTTTCATGATAGGATCGATTCGCGTGATTTACGGGATTTAGAATGCGTTGATTTGCACGAATTGATGGTGGATTGCTACGGGCTTGACTTGGAGAAGTCAAACTTATGCGAATTCAGAATTAACTACTAAGATGATTGAATTGGACTGTAACTTTGGTCAAGATGGGACCGATTGTTGACTACACACATAGAGAGATCCATTACAATCGAGTTGAATGTTTCTGGGTGTTGATCTGCACCAAAGCAAGGCCATGTTTGACTTTTAATAGTCAAATTTGATTATAGAGTCAAAGTCTAGGTTCAGAGGTTCAAGTTTAAGGGTTCAATGAGTCCAAGGGGGTTCATTTGTTTGATGGATGTTCTAGACTAAATTCCATGTAAAAAAAATAGTCATTTAATTTATTTAGCAACTTGTTTTTATAAAACTTATAAAATTTTAATTATTATCCATTGAATTTAAAAAAAAATATATATATATATATATATAAATAAAGAACTAAATTTCCAATATTACAAATGGTTTATATAAACGAAGGTATATACATATTTACATAATTAAATGATTATCTATATACACGATAAGGAATGTAATTACACGTTTAAAAATCGCAAGTTTTATCTTGATAGGTATTTATAAAAGGTCTATTATATATATATATATATATATATATATATATATATATATATATATATATATATATATATATATATATATATATATATGAATGTATTTTCATATGATATATATAATAAAGGAAGAATATGGAATGCAAAGGTTGAAAATTTGAATTGAGATAGGTTAAATTAATAATTTAATATGACGTGTTGCGTTGTGATTGAAATAAAAAAAAATGTCATTATTATAAAAAGAAAACAATACCAGAAAAATCTTGGATGTTACACATAAAGCTCAAATTACACACATGAATGTAAGGTGGAATTGTATGGTGTAGTTTTGCAAATTATTGTATATAGTGTTCATGTTCACCCCAAAATATGTAAAATAGTGTAAAAGGGGCTATGTAAAAGTTACCTGTATCAAAAGTAGTAGATAGCACGAGCAATATGAAGCACAAGTGATTCTTAAATCACAAGTTAACCTAGAGTGAAATGTATAAATTTGAATTAGAAACATGCAAAGAGTTCTAAGGCGAGATCTAGGGTTCAAATGGGTTTTGAGTGTAGGGACTTGTACGAAGGGTTCGAGTTATATCATTTAAGGGATGTGTTTGTGTTTGTATTTATATAGGAATTTGTAAGTTCGAAGTGTATGATTTTAATAGTAGATGTCTTAAGGTTTAATTGAATAAGCAAATAAATTAAATAATTAATTTCTCTTTATTTATTTATTTAGAAAAGTAGTGTGAAATTATTTTTATTCAAATATAATTTATATGAATAAATTTTATTTTATTTATTAATACTAACTACAATTTAAACTCTAAGTAGATTGTGAATGTAAAAAAATATATAAATAATAAATAAATTCATCTATTTATTTATCATTTAAAATGGTATGTTCTTCTAAGAAATACGAAAAGTATATATATATATATATATATATATATTTGATAAAGTTTTATTCGTTCAAATAGGGTTTAAAACCCTATTGTACGTAATTTAATAGAAAATTTGTTTTCTAATATTCTTTTACAAAAATGATAATGTATTTATAAAAGTCTTGGTCACCATTTTATAAATCAAGTAATTTTAAATGTTTTGTTTTTGTAATGCAATGATTTGGTTAAATTTCAAATGATGAGATTTTAAACAATTTAAATTTTAAGGAAAATGATGGTTTTATGCTTAAAGTGGTAATTTATTGAGCCAACACATTTTGAAAGATATTAAGTTTATAAAAATAATTTTTATTAAGTCAATTAATGATAAAAAAAAATGGTTTTAAAATAAAAAGAATGCCACCCGGCTCGAACCCGGGTGGATTCTGTGTTGGACTTAAGGCTTACCACTGGACCAGGGGTACTAACCAGTGTACAAACCCGGTTCGTTTATGTATTAACAGCGAGTTATAGGGGGGCCGGTCTGGTTAAGGGGAAATGCGCAAAAAGGGTGCGGTGTGTGGGTTGTGGGTTTCGAACCCACACCATCTAATCCAGCGATACAATGACTTAACCGGCTGGGCTAGATGGTTTCGCTGGTATTAACATGAAATGCGAAAAAGTAAATACGCTGAATGAATCGAATCAAAAACCCAAATCAGATATGCGTATGAACTTGTAAGAACCCTAATCGAAATTGGGTTTGTTACCCTCTTTCATCTAAAATTAATAGAGGGCTTTCGTTCATCAACTAACCACGAATCTATCGACATCTTACTTACTTGTTTAGGCTATGTAATGAATGTAAACGACTGGGGCAACGGCGCTGCTGTTCTTGGTGCTTGATCAAGATATAGAGAGGTGATGCGGATGGATTGGAGGTTTAGGGAGTTTGAAATAGGTTGCGCGACGGTGAGGGAATGATTTAATTTGATTGATTTCATCATAAACATTTGATTCGGTTTAGTTCTTGTGGGTGACAACTGTCGGCTCAAATCAAGTGTGAATTCGATTGTTTTGAGGATGAATTGGGTCATGCTTTGGGTCTGAATACACACGAGGTCAATCACGGCTTCAATTTCATGATTGGAAACCGAATTGATTCGGTTTTGACATGGAGAAGTCAAACTGTTCACATTCAAATTGAGCCGCGACTTTAGTAGGATTGAATTGCTATTTTGGGCCTGAAGTGATCGATACCCGATTATGAAAACAGAGATTGTCCAAAACACTTAATTTGATCAATTAGAGTGTTGAATTATAGGGGTATTTAGGCTGTTTGACTTTCTAAAAGTCAAACAGGTCCAATAGGATAAATGGGTTCAACATTTGAGGGTGATGGGATTCAATTTCAAGGGTTAGGGTTCAAATTGAGAGTCCAAGAGTTCAAGGGTTCAAAACAAGTTTATTAAAATTGTAAATATTTATATATAGATATCTATAAATTTTATTTTTGTTTAAAAACTATAAAACTTTAAAAAATTATTTATATTATAAATTTTATGATGATTTATTTAAAAATGATTGATATATATTTTTGTTTAAAGCTAAACCAATATTATCATGCGGTTTAATAAATTTCAAAGGTATAAATGTATTTGCATGCATACTTTTTTTTTAAAATATGCATACATGTGTTATACATATAAATAGGAAATTATGTGTAAATGCAAGTTCAAAACTTCGAATTGAAATAACAATTAATGTAACTCATTAAGCAAGGAAAATACGGGATTCCAATGGAGTGTCATAGATAAATAGATAAGTTAAAATAGTGTCGGAAAATCATGGATGTTACATGAGATTAGGGATACAGATTAATTATGAACATTAGCTCAGACAGTAAGACTCACTAGAGTTCTCATGCACTGCAAATTATGATTACGTGTGCACCCGTAATGATAATTTACATTGCATGGTCCGTATAGTGTTTCTGCTATCCCAAGCTCTTAGTTAAAAGGGATCTGAAATGTTCATTAGATCGTGTTGCGCTCTCGCACAGGAGTGTGTATGTTCTATCGGTTACTTATAATCGTGTGTACCAATACTCCTGAATTTGCCGACTAAGGCTGTTGCTAGATGGAGTTAACGATAGAGAGACATAACCAGCGTCTTCTATTAATAAAACGTGTGCGGTGGAATTCAGGTACTATATTAGGGTAGAGATTTTCAAATTAGTGTTGAGCAACTCATGCTCCAAATGTGTTGGTACGCGTGGATCCACATGATCCTAATGAGTCTATAGTTCTCCTGCCTAGCAAAGTTCTCTCACGTTAAGTCCTGAATATCCACCTTGGGTTTCCTTCTGATCGAGCATTTTCGTTTGTCACATCTCATGACGAAGGTTTTTGTCATCCAGTCCAGCAATTCATGGAAGAAAGTATACATACCACACCGAATGAAGACTACATACGTCAAAAAAGAAAACCGATTCCACACCTGGAGTAGTTGTAGGTGCGGTGCAGGTATAACTACAGATTCAGGTACGGGTTCAGCCTGTTGTGATACGAAGATCGGTAACTAGCGATTGTTACCGTCATCGCCCAAGCTCAGCTCGTAACCTGATCTTCTAGGATTACAGTGTGCTGAGTACCCGTCATCCTTTATTCGTAATCCGAACAATGATACTCTGTTGGGTCATGTTCTAGGTGTTTATTTTTTCCACATTCTTGTACGTATTAGGTGTTTGCTACGTATGCCACGTAATTGTTTTTAGTATTAATACAACTAATAATACGCTAGTGTAACTACATACACTAATGGTCAAGTCAAGACGTTCGGCACCGGTTGGAATTTCTATACTCGGGTCTTGAGTGTTCTTAGTGTGATGCAGGTCTTAGAATCTTGGTCCCTAAATGAATTTGATTAGAGCCAAGGTGACACTAAGGAACCTAATTCGCTAAAACCATTGGCTCTGATACCAATCTATCACACCCCCAAATTTATTCACTTAATAAATAAATAAATCAAGGTTGTAACGATTGGTAACATTATACAATAGTGGAAGCAGATTGAAGACATCTAAAGTGTAGAACACCGTTACAATACTTAAATAAACTAGTACATTCTCCTAAATCCATATAGGTCCAACTCGACTTGAAGTTGGACAATTGTGCTTCTTCGGCTCCTAGGGATGTAATCCGAATGGTAAACCTATTCCAACCGAGCCATAGTTATGTGTTACCTGAAGAACATACTTAAAAATGTCAACACAAGGTTGATGAGTTCACAGGTTTAGTTGTCTCAATGTAAAGTGGTTGTCCTTGAAAACATATGATATTGTGTTCGTGGCCATAGAATAAAACCGTTTTCTTCGAAATCACGTGATGACTTCATAGTCATAAATGAGTAGTTTTCCTCATGAAAACATGTGATGACTTTATAGTCATAAAATAAATTGTTTTTCTTGAAAACATTGGTATGTGTACATGGCCATAATATGAAACTGTTTTTCTTGAAATTTTGATAAAAACAATTGCGCGTAAACAAGTGGCAAAACCATTTGTAGACGATTAGCAAATCCATCTGTACGAAAACTTTTCAATGTATATGATAAACAAAACAAGCAATGTGTGCCAATTCGTAAACTAGCTAGGAATACAAATATATGTTCATACATCAGGTATAACCAAACCCAAACACTTGTTCTTGCCCCTTGCTCGTACCAAACGAACCCTTGTGTAGACACTATGCAGCCATTCGATCATGTGGATCGTCGATTAGCGCGACTAACCATTGCCGGGATGTGTCAATCCCAATAATACTATTCATAGGGCCTCAGGCTAGCCTATAGCTAATGGTTATAAATTACTTAATGTAGGGGACTTTATGAGCTCCATGCGTGCCAACTCATGTAAACATAAGGGTCGAGCCTTGTTTTCTTGTTACCATATAAAAATGTTTGTAAGTATGTTTCATGTTTTCAACGTAATAAAGTACATATGTTTCAGGTTTTCTTAAATGCATTAAGTAGTGATGTTCCCAAATGTATCAAATGTGTTGAGCTAGTATGTTTCTCCCCCAATGTTTCTAAAACATTTAAAAGTTAAAAGGAGGCAGTGAACTAACTTGGTGACGTGTCAGGAACAATAATGTCTTTTTGATTGTATTAGAAACCAATGTTCACATGATAGTCATGGGTTACGTCCTAATCGAGTCCTACGATACCTGTAGGCACTTAATGAGCTTTTTAGACTAACCCTAATAGTGTAAAGCGAGTCTAAACTCGCATTGAGTTATCACGCGTGTAGTTGAGCTTGACTGTTTCGTTAAAGTGTAGTGACTATTTGATAGTCATTCCGAGTTGTAGTTGTATTTAGGGAGTATTGGTTTGTCTTTTTGTACTTGGATACATATAATAGAAATATTTGTACACATTTATTCATGCCAAACTATAATCATAGTTTAAATAGACTTAGGAAAATACATAATATACGTGTCACGTGTGTAAAAAATGTTTGTATAAAATTAGGTATTGTAAGTTTATACATATATACGCCTTGCCCTAAACAATGGTGTTAAATGTATCTGTACACATACGAATGTATATTTATTTATCTATATATCTTTTAGAAAACTAACAATATAATATACAAATACTCTATTTCGCAATAAACGTTTGAGTTTATATAAAGTATTCACATGCCCGTCTATATATAGATACAATTATATGTATATGTAGATAATATTTGTTTGAAAAATAATCGTAAATGTTTCTAATTATCAGTGTCTTATAATCAATAATCTTAATGATATGAACATATTATGTACCTTTTATGTTTGTACATGTAAATATGCATGTATATATGTTTGATTCGATGTTTTGTGTTACAAAACAATAATTTGATTTTTATAAAGACATGTATATTTGATACTTTTATATATTCATGTGTGTATGTATATATGTACTCACATTATGCGTTTACATTTATAAAAAATATATTCGTATCATCGCTAGTTATTAGTCAAATCATACATTAGTCCATCGAGTTTTAACTTCGCTTACCATTCAACATCATAACAAACAGATGTACTTACATACATTCATATAAATTACTCGAAGTTAAAGCCATTCGCATCATATTTATTTTGTATAGACCGCTTTAAAACACAAATATAATATAATTGTTTTCTCATTCAAGTAGTAGTATTTACTAATTTTATGTGTCGTTTGTTAATCGTATTTAAGATCCGTGTTTAATCGATTACCATTTAAAAGTACGCTTACCCGTAATAATAATCATTGTGTACTTTAGTTGTAACGAATCTTTAGGTTAAACATACACGTTTAACCGCACAGGCATTTAACTATCACTTTAATATTAATTTCTAAGTTAATATTTATTTTCTAAGTTAATATTCATTTTTACTATTCACAAATCGTTTAAGCTCAACGTAATTTAACCGCACAAGCATTCAACTTTCACGTAAATAAATGTAAACATGTTTGTGTGTATTTATACCTTTCTTAAGCCTATTTACGAACAGACACGTCCTAATCCTTATGCTACACCTTTTGACCGTCGTTGACCCGAATTTGACTGAGTTTGACTAAATTTGACCATATTTGACTAGGGCTCAGGATGTCGTATCCTGTCCAAAAATCACATACTATATTCGGGAATGAAACCCGGCAACCAAAATTTACTAGATCTAGTTGGGAAACACCCGATCTTTAAAAGTTCCCCTAAAATGTCAAAACAAACTTTGAAGCTCGTAGATCAGGATTACAAAGCAAGATCGGTCGTTTGGGCTCGCCGGAGACACGCTGACATCTTTGTACGCCAAAATTATGCCAAAACAGTTTAACTCTACCCGCGTACAGATCTAAACCCGTATAACAAGAAAACGAGATTGGAGCTTACCGGAATGAACCAACATTGTCGGAACCCTAATCTGAAGTCGCCGGAACACGATCTAACAGTCAAAGTGGCCACTCAATCCCATTCTGCCACGGATTAGAACACCAAGGACCCATCATCGGCCATCTTCTTTCGTTGGAACACAGTGGGTTACGGGATCCTGGTTGAAATTCTAAATAGTTGTCGTGGACGGGCTCTTTAACCTCTCCCCTCCGTCATTCACCGGGATGGTGCGCCACTACCACCATCAGAACTACCTGAGATGACACCTGAGGCCACCACTTCCACCCTTGTCGTTAGACCGGTGGAGGAGAACGACCTGGTTACGAGGATAAGAGAGGTGGTGTAGGTTGTTGCCGCGGTCCGGACGCAGAACCACCGCGTCGCCGCCGTCAAGACCCCCTGCCTCCGTCGCGTCTCCTCCCTTTCTCTGTCGCGCTGCCTTCACGTCTGCTCTTCTCCGTAGAAGCCGCTCCTTCTACTGGCTGGGTTGCCGGAGAGAGGTCGCTGGAGATGGTGGCCGGCCTCCTCTTTCCCTCACACGAATTTTTTCTCCAGACACACATAGTGTGTGTGTGGCTAGGGTTTGTAAAATGAAGAGGATGAGATGATAAGTTGCTTTTATACCTAGGGTTAGGGGGAGGGTTTCCAATGGAAATAATACTGGTTTACGAATAACGATTAAAAATTTCCGAATTACTATTTTAAGACATTTAGGATTATGAAACGTTAATAATAATATTATTTAATTATTTCAAATCGTGAAGTCCTGTTAGAGCATGTTTTGTAACTATCGCTGAAATTCTATGTTGTAAGTTAGCGAAGTTGTCAAGTTCGCCTAAGGAACTTAAAGCGAACTTAAGTTCGCCTAAACTTGTTAGGGGCGAACTTAACAAGTTCGCCTGTGGTGCTTTGTGGTTTCCCTATAAATAGAGGTTTACTTGTCAGTTTTAAGAGTGAAGAAGAGAGCTGAGAGATAAGATCAGAACAAAACAAAAACTGAGAGAAATTGTAAACTGATATTCTGAGTGGAAATACAAAAAGGATTCCGCACGTTGATCATGGATTCTGCACGTTATCACCGTGTCGTACTGGCGAGTCTAGAGATCCGTCACACACCGAACCGAGACTTACAAGTGGTATCAGAGCATTCTCAGCTTCATTAGTAGTACAAGTCATCATATTGGCTTCCTCAATAACATCAGACTCCCCCTGAGTTAATGAAGGATTAGATGCAGCGTGTTGACGCTCACCTAAACCATCACCGGCACTTGGTTCATCATCATCATCTGGATTCTTTTGGACACCAATACTGTGATAAGTGGTTTTATCTTTTGAAACCTTCTCCCCCTAAGCGTCAAGAAGCTCAACCAACTGAGTAACAAGGATTTGCATTTCAGTAAGAACCTTGTTTTGTGCATTCAAAGTTTCAACATGCTGAGCCGCTCTACTGATCAGCTCATCCAATTGAGATTGCAATCCTGAAACCTGTGTTTCCAAGGATTGTATTTTCTCATCTCTAGAATCTCTCGTGGAAGGACCAACTTCATCATTTGTTTTGGACACGATGGGAGTAGCTTGAGGAGTAGAAGAATGAGAAGGTATAGGAGTAACAATCAAATAATCTACAAACTCTCTATCTTCTCGTTCCTGTGTATTATGTGCAACATGAATAGCCGAAGCCTTCAATTTTGGTCCTTTAGTTGCAGGAGCATCGTCATCATCAGAACTAGATGTTTCGTCTTGTAATTTGCATTTTTCAAGTACTGCATTGGGAGGAGGACCCCGTATAGACTTGCGTCTCGGAAAAGTCACCTTCTTCTTCCTTAACGACTTCTGACGCCTATCATAAACCTGAGTAGGTATCCTAGGTACCTTAGCCAACTGAGCATAATGCTCAGGACTAATGTCCATAAAACGTTCATCAGTAGAATCAGCATCAGATTCAGAACTTGTACTCATTTCAGCTACTTCAACCTGTTCAACCTAAGGTTCATTCACAGGTATATCACCTCCATTATTACCAGCATTATAATCATTATCATCATTTAAGCTCGTTCAGAAAATTATAAGCAATTAACTTCAAAGGTATCTTCTGTACTGATCTCACAGGTTTGAACTTGTATCTCCAAGTTACCTTTTGAGTAACTGGATCAACCTCCTTCAATCTTTTCCCCTGTTGAGGTTTCAGCTTGTCATATTTACCTGATCCACCTTCTATTCTTATCAACTTGGCAATTGAGTCAGCTATCCCGTTATTCGATCTGTTAATCAAGGGCTTAGTTGATAACCCATTGACTTCATATCTCGGTAAAGAATTAAAGTATTTAAGCCTTGGCTTCAAATACTGAACTCCATCTGATCTTTTCAAAGCGAATAGCTTGAACTCAGCCTCATAAAACTAGCTTATTACTCTTCCTGAGCATTTGTCTTTGTTTACATATCTATGCTTTTGTACTGGTGTAACTGGAGCAACTTGTAACTTATCTCTCTAGCTCTTCACCATCTCCACCCATTGTGCCTTGGTCATACTTATATTCTTGTACATCTCTCTATCTTTAGGCAGACTTTTAGCAGTATCAGGGTTATTCTGATTATGATCAAACTCTTTTGAATCTGTAACTCCTTCTGACACATCTTCAGGAATCACATCATCATCAAAGACATCCATGTTAATCAATCCGTCACACCCTTCATACACCACATTCTTTTATCACTCTCTACCTCCACTTCAATCAACTCCCATTCCTCTAACTCCTCCTCTCCCATCTCTTCATCATCTGATAAGTCATCCAAATCCAATAAACCCTCTATCTTGTCAGCTTCATCCATATCAGAGTCTTCAAACAAAGAAGTATCTAACATGTCAGCATCTATCTCAGCTTCATTGTCATTCTCAGCTTAACCAGGAATGAAAATCAGATTGAAGATTGTTGGATTCACGATTATTACTACCGAATGTTTGTGTGAGACTTAGTCAAGTATGTTTGAAATGAAGCTGGTTATATGTTGTTAACTAGTTGAAGATGGAACCTTTATTATATGCCGGTTAAATAAGAAACGTCCTTCTGTTTCTGGTTTAATGCGTAGATGCTAGTGTCATGAAGGGGAGATCAGATATGAAAGACTTCGGGTAATTGGTTAAGTGGAAAAAGGTACGAGACAAAGTCAAACACTTCTGGTGAAGATTAAGATCAATGAAAAGATTGGTTTTTGTTATTATCTTGGAGTTTCAGTTTGTTTCAAACTGGGATTCTTGTTTTGGTGAAAGTTGATTAGCTTGATGCTGATTTTTGGATATTTGGAATCTCTATCTTATGTCGGTTGGTTTATTGAGGTATAAGCAATGTGGGTTAGATTCTTGAATCAATACGGAGGTGGTTAACATTGAGAGGATGGACTACAATGAAAGGTGTTGGATTCGTCAGTTTTCATGAAGAGTCCAAACAAAATTGTTCTAAACCGGATGCATTAGTTTAGAGGGAGCTTGTTTTATCAAACAAATTAAACTCAAGATTGAAGCATTGCATGTAACATTTCTGATTTTTAGTATCCGTATTTTCAATTCAATGTAATGCATTTCAAACTCAATTCTAGTGCACTGTTTTGTTTCTTTTCGTACCATCAATTTAATACTATATTTCAATGCAAATCCGCAAATTTTACTCGGTTATATCCTATTAAAACAATACATAAGTATCTAATTATACAAATATGGCAAAAGACTAAAGTTACAAGGTCTGATGTTGAAAAGTAGCAAGAAACCCTAATAGGCACGGTCGCGCCTCGTTTTGGCACGGTCGCGCCAAGTGCTTTGGCACGGTCGCGCGACTTGCTTTGAAACGATCGCGCCCGGTGCCTTGGAACGATCGCGCCTCGTTTGGGCACGGTCGTGTCTCATACCAGTTGAAACGTAAAACCAGTTTTAAACGCGAGATCGTTGAGTTTCGTAACCGATATACGTTTCATTTTCATTAACAAAGAAAATACTATTATCAATTTCAACCATTAACATCAGAAAACCCGATTCGTCCCAAGAAATCAAAATCCTCTCCCTTGAACATCGATTATTCTATCCTGGAGTGAAATTCCCCCAACCAAACGCTCCATCGACCTTCTCGGAAACTCTCGAAAGCTTTGAGACAGCCGGAATCGCAGCAAGGAGCACCGGAAACCATCCTCGTCGACGCCGGAACTCTTTCCTACCGTCCTCTATCAATTCGCTACTCTTCCGGGTAATTGAAACTCCGTCCTCAGTCTATTTAGTCTCTAGATCAAAAGCCCCATGTTAATTTGGGCTTCCATTATAGAAATCTTCCCGAACCCGAATCTATATTTTATTCAAAATAGATTAATCGAATTCAATTCTAAACATGATTTAAATACAATTAATCTATATAACAAGACTCATAATAACGCTATAAATAAAAGCCCTATGATTTCCAACCCAGTTATTGTAAGAATTAGCCAAATTGTTCCTGATTTGGAACAGACGCGGTCGCGCTAATCATCTAGCGCGGTCGTGCATCATGAGACGCGGTCGTGCTGGTTACCAGCGCGGTCGTGTCCTCCTGTCTAGACCCAATCATGCCCTTTGGCTAATCTCAGTCGTGTCTTAGAATCATAGACACGATCGTGCCTGGCCAAGGCACGGTCATGCCTAATGATTTAGTTAGTTAAGCCATTTGTTTGATCAACACGGTCGCGCCCTGACTAGCATGGTCGCGCCCGTGGTTCGAGCACGGTCGTGCCCTTCCCAGGCACGGTCGTGTGTGAGTTAAATTTTTGGCAGAATTATAATTTTATATATTTTACAAACAATAAATATTTCTGATTAAATTACAAAATAAAAATAGTTGATTTTTATAAAAAATGCATTTAATTTTATTTAGAAAAATCAAATATTTAATCTTGGAATAAATAGAAAAATTATTTATTTAAAGTTTATAAAAAATTAAATTACAATTATTGCTAAACCTTTCATTTAAAAAGTATATAAATGGTTAAGTTACATTTTATAAATAAAATAATGATTATTTATTTACTTTATATTTAAACAAAGACATTTATTTATTTACACTTAATTACATTTAACACTTACAATATTTTCACAAACGATAATTATTTAATTTACTTAATTAATTATTCAAACTCAAACCTTAAACAAAATGCTTCAAAAATGTTTATTTCAAAACCTTATATTTTATTCAATACTTTTAAGTACAAATCAACGGCCTTATACACAAATTCAAACTCAACTTTAAACTTAAACTTTTGTGCACACTATTGACACAATACGCATTACACAATAGGTTAACTTGTGCATTTCAAGGATCCTTATTCTATCTAGTATCTTTGTTAGCTACGCCTTCAAACCAAGTGAGTATTTCATAGCCCCTTTTACTCTTTTACACTTTTGTGGTGAAACATGAACTCTATCAAATTACATGTTTACATTTACACAAACAACACAAATACAAATCCTATTTACATTCATGTGTGCAATTTGAGCTTTATGCCCGAGTGCTATGTGTGCTAACTTTTGTGAACACTTATGTGCAATCATTAACTATTCAAGCCGACGGTTTTCAATGATAGATCTATTGAGTCTGACAAACCCACCCAGATTGGGGTGATTGATACCGACAACACAATTTTGCATGCTAGTTACAAAGGTTTGATTGTACTTGGTTACACAATAGCTGCTCCCATAGATGCCTTATTTATCATGTTATGTATGGATTTGTTTTTCAAACTATATGCTATCTATATACAAACCTGTGTTATACTCACCAACTTTTTACTTGACTTTATTTTATTCGTGTTTCAGGTCCTAATATGTGAGTTTGATCAAGATGTGCTACACTTAGGCTTTGGACTTAGCTAATTTAAATGAAGAAGTCTATGTTTTGAAATATTGTTTCTGTCTTGGATTTGGTTTTGTTTGAATGATTGTAATGGAATTTGAAGTTTAATATATTTCAATTTAGTCAACCTTATGCTTATGAACAGTCTACATGTCCCGCCCCGATGATACCGCCATCGGTCGGGGTGTGACAGATTGGTATCAGAGCCTTGGTTATAGGGAATTAGGTTATTAGACACTTTGACCTAGACTATAACCTTAGGACACCCACTTATGCCTTGCTTCATGTTTATATGATTATGTGCTACATGTTATGTGTTACATGCTTACTATGATTAGTTATTATTTCATTTTTGATGCATTACTTGTTAAAAGTTCATGACTTATTAGGATATCCTTAAATAATAATTAAATAAACAATATCCCTTTCCTATATCCTAAAACCTCATAATATTCTTATCTCCTTCTCTATCTATATCTTTCTTAGCATGTGGAAACTTCATGAAGCTAAATCTATAAAATTTCTTTATTTCCTCGTTAAGGTTTTTAAACTTTGTTAATTATTTGAGGACACGTGCAATCTGGAAGGGTAACACCTGTATTATGGGTTTTCTGTCTAGGAAAGCATTTCGCATAAATCCCAATCAACCGAGGGACCCG
Organism: Smallanthus sonchifolius; assembly: GCA_023525975.1. Taxonomy (NCBI): domain Eukaryota; kingdom Viridiplantae; phylum Streptophyta; class Magnoliopsida; order Asterales; family Asteraceae; genus Smallanthus; species Smallanthus sonchifolius. The sequence continues at coordinate 23,365,367 of CM042046.1, read as the reverse complement.
TATGCTTTCCTGGGAATTCCTGGGATGAGTGTTTACTTATAGGCTAAAGCATGTCTCCTTGAAAATTATATGAGTTTAATTAACCTTAATGTGTCATAGTATTCAAGTGATTATATCACTTTTTGAGTACAATCCAAACTATGATTAACTATTTTATTTCATTATCTTGTTCTTTTTAATCCAAGCAATTCTCATAAGTTCTTACATATTTTCTTGTGTTGTGCAAATCTGTAGAATGCCTCCTCGTCGTGCTCCCGTGGCCAACACCAACACCGACATTGCTACCATCCTTACACAACTCGTAACTTAACTCACTCAAGCTAATGGTGCCGCCAATGGTAACCATGGTGGTAATGGTGGTAATGGTGGAAATGGTGGTGCCAACCCATCTCAATGCACCTTCAAGCATTTCAACTCGTGTAATCCCCTCAAGTTCTATGGTACCGAAGGAGCTACCGGACTCCTTCAATGGTTCGAAAGAATTGAGAATACCTTTCTCAATAGTGACTGCCCCGACAACCTTCTTGTTCGTCATGCCACAAGTGTCCTACAAAAACGGGCACTCACGTGGTGGAATGGGGAGAAGATAAATAGAGGTGTGGATGTAGCAATGGCCTTACCTTGGGATGAAGTTAAAAGGCTAATGACCGAGGAATTCTGTCCTCGAAATGAAGTGAAGAAACTTGAAGCCGAATTTTAGGATCTTGCCCAAGATAGTGGCGAAAGCTTGGCATATACAATTCATTTTCACGAGTTAAGTCTTCTCGTGCCCCACATGGTCACTCCTTTGTCCCGCTGCATTGAAAAGTATATTGGGGGACTACCTAGGCAAATTCAAGATATTGTCCTAGGAAGAAATCCTGCAACACTTGAGGATGCGATCCGTTTGTCCGCTACCTTAACCGATAATCATGTGAAGGCGGGGACTCTTACTAAAAAGGGCACTAAGAAAGTCTCCGACACTGCAATTCCTTCCACCCACAACAAAGAAGCTATAACTGAACCCTCCCGGCATAATAAGAAGAGAAAGGCTAGAAATTTTGCGGTGGTCACTCCTGCTATTCCTGTTAACCAAGCTGCACCTATGGTTCAAGCACCGGCCAAAAATCCATATGTTGGAATCTACCCACTTTGTGCCACCTGCAACTACCATCATCCCCAAAGCATCCCATGTCGCCTTTGTACTCATTGTGGGAGATATGGCCATACGGTCAATGTTTGTAGGGCCAAAGCTCTTGCGGGCCAAGTCAACCCACCAAACCAAACCAACATCCAAGTGACTAAATAAGGTACTCCCGCTATTGTAAATGGGCGTGCATGTTATGAATGTGGCAACCCGAACCATTTCCGTGATCAATGCCCAAGATTTGCCAATGCTAGACAAGGTGGAGCTCGTGGGCGTGCTTTCAACATAAACGCCAACGAAGCTCAAGCCAACAATGACGTGGTCAATGGTACGTTCCTTGTAAAGAGTCAATATGCCTCCATTTTATTTGATACCGGTGCCGATAAGAGTTTTGTGTCACTTAACTTTGAACCTTTACTTGCCAAGACATGATCTCAATTAGAGAAAACCTTCACTGTCGAAATAGCAAATGGTAATTCACTTACAATCGAGTCTATTATCTATGACTGTTCTCTAGAACTTAATGAACATACATTCCCAATCAATCTTGTACCAATGCCATTAGGAAGTTTTGATATCATCATAGGCATGGATTGGCTATCAAATCATCATGCCGAAGTCATCTGTTTCGAGAAGTGTATTCGAATACCTCTACCATCGGGAGAAACACTTAGAGTCTTTGGTGAAAAGCCTTGCAAAGGGCTTAAATTAATGTCATGCACTACTGCTCAAAAGTACTTACAAAAGAAGTACGTGGCCTTTTTGGCCCATATCGTTCAAAAAGATGTCAAAAAGAAGAGTATTCAAGACTTCCCCATTATCCGAGATTTTCCCGAAGTGTTCCCCGAAGATTTATCCGGTCTTCCACCCGTTCGACAAGTAGAATTTCGCATTGATCTTGTGCCCGGAGCTAACCCCGTGGCTAGAGCTCCTTACCGTCTTGCACCTTCTGAAATGCAAGAACTTGCAAGTCAACTTCAAGAGCTCTCCGACAAGGGATTCATTAGTCCAAGTCATTCACCGTGGGGTGCACCCGTTTTATTCGTCAAAAAGAAGGATGGATCATTTCGCATGTGTATTGACTACCGCGAACTCAACAAGCTTACTATCAAAAACCGTTATCCTTTACCTAGAATTGATGACCTCTTTGATCAAGTTCAAGGTTCTACTTGCTTCTCGAAGATTGATCTTCGATCTGGTTATCACCAACTCCGTGTGCAAGAAGACGATATTCCAAAGACTGCCTTCCGAACAAGGTATGGTCATTACGAGTTCATGGTTATGCCTTTTGGACTAACCAATGCACCCGCAGTTTTCATGGACCTCATGAATCGTGTGTGCAAACCGTACCTTGATAAGTTCGTGATCGTTTTCATCGATGACATCTTAATCTATTCCAAGACTAAAGCCGATCATGAGCAACACCTTAGATTGGTTTTGGATCTCTTGAAGAAAGAACAACTATATGCCAAATTCTCCAAATGTAAATTTTGGCCAAAGGAAGTTCAATTTCTTGGTCACATCATCAACGACAAGGGTATTCATGTTGACCCTGCTAAGATCGAAACGGTTAAGAATTGGAATGCCCCGAAGACTCCCACTGAAGTTCGTTCATTTCTTGGTCTTGCGGGATATTACCGTCGTTTCATCTCAAACTTCTCTAAGATTGCTGTCCCCCTTACCGCTTTGACCCACAAGGGTAAGACTTATGAATGGGGACCAAAACAAGAAGAAGCTTTCCAAACCCTCAAGCAAAAGTTGTGCAATGCTCCCATTTTGACTGTCCTTGATGGGAATGATGATCTAGTTGTCTATTGTGATACTTCTAACCAAGGTCTCGGTTGTGTCCTCATGCAACGAGGCAAAGTAATCGCTTATGCATCAAGGCAACTTAAGATTCATGAGAAGAACTATACGACGCACGATCTCGAGTTGGGTGCGGTTGTATTTGCACTGAAGATTTGGAGACACTATCTCTATGGCACGAAATGCTTGGTGTTCACCGACCACAAAAGTCTCCAAAACATCTTCAACCAAAAAGAACTTAATATGAGACAACGACGTTGGGTTGAACTCCTTAACGACTATGACTGCGAGATTCGTTACCATCCCGGCAAAGCGAATGTTGTGGCCGACGCTTTGAGTTGAAAGGACCATGTTATGCTTCAATGTGTTCGAATTCAAACTGATATTCAAATCCGCATCTTAGAAGCTCAACACGTCTCAGTCACTGAGGGTAACATGTACGAGGAAATGTCTTGTGGTGTTGAACTCCTACTCGAATCAAAATCCAATGGCTTACTTTATTATTTGAACTGTATTTGGATTCCTGATCGCGATGATCTCCATGCAACTCTCATGAACGAGGCTCACAAGACTCGTTATTCTATTCATCCTGGTGCGGATAAAATGTACCAAGACCTTCGCCAACAATATTGGTGGCCCGGTATGAAGAAAGATATTGCTCTCTATGTTGCCAAATGTCTAACGTGTTCCAAAGTCAAAGACGAACACCAACGTCCTTCTGGATTACTTGAACAACCGGAAATTCCCGTGTGGAAATGGGAGAACTTAGCCATGGATTTTATTACCAAACTCCCTCGCACCTCGAGTGGTTATGATAGCATTTGGGTGATCATTGATCGTCTCTCCAAATCTGCTCATTTCTTGCCCATCCGTGAAGACTATCGGGTTGAGAAACTAGCCCGAATATACATTGATGAAATTGTGAGCCGTCACGGTGTTCCTTTAAACATAATCTCCGATAGAGATGCTCGGTTCACCTCTCGCTTTTGGCAATCTCTCCAAACTGCACTTGGTACACGATTGGATTTGAGCACAGCTTATCATCCCCAAACTGATGGTCAAACTGAGCGGACAATCCAAACTCTTGAAGGCATGCTTAGAGCTTGTGTAATTGATTTTGGTGGCAATTGGGATTCACATTTACCCTTAATTGAGTTCTCTTACAACAATAGCTATCACACGAGTATCAACATGGCTCCATTTGAAGCTCTTTATGGTCGCAAATGTCGTTCTCCTATCTGTTGGAATGAGATTGGTGAAGCACAAATCACCGGTCCCGAGCTAATTTAAGAAACATCCGACAAGATTATTCAAATCTGTGACAACATCCGAACAGCGAGAAGTCGGCAAAAGAGTTATGCCGATAAACGACGAAAACCCTTGGAATTCCAAGTCAGTAACCTTGTTCTTCTTAAGGTGTCTCCGTGGAAGGGTGTGATCCGTTTTGGAAAGAAAGGAAAGTTAGCACCTCGCTATGTTGGTCCATTCAAAATCCTTGAAAGGATTGGGAAAGTGGCTTACAAACTCGAGTTACCTCCATCTCTTGGCAATGTACATCCTACATTTCATGTATCTATTCTGAAGAAATGTCTCGCTGATGAGAATCTCCATATACCACTTGATGACGTGCGCATTGATGAAACGATGCACTTTGTTGAGAAACCGGTAGAAATTATGGATCGTGAAATCAAGCAACTCAAGCGAAGTCGTATTCCTATTGTCAAAGTTCGTTGGGAGTCTAAGCGTGGTCCTGAATTCACTTGGGAACAAGAGGACCAAATGAAGCTCAAGTACCCCAATCTTTTTACTGATGCCGTAACTTCCTCTAGCTAAATTTCGGGACAAAATTCCCTCAACATGGGGGAGACTGTAACATTTCTGATTTTTAGTATCCGTATTTTCAATTCAATGTAATGCATTTCAAACTCAATTCTAGTGCACTGCTTTGTTTCTTTTCGTACCATCAATTTAATACTATATTTCAATGCAAATCCGCAAATTTTACTCGGTTATATCCTATTAAAACAATACATAAGTATCTAATTATACAAATATGGCAAAAGACTAAAGTTACAAGGTCTGATGTTGAAAAGTAGCAAGAAACCCTAATAGGCACGGTCGCGCCAAGTGCTTTGGCACGGTCGCGCGACTTGCTTTGGAACGATCGCGCCCGGTGCCTTGGCACGGTCGCGCCTCGTTTGGGCACGATCGCGTCTCGTACCAGTTGATACGTAAAACCAGTTTTAAACGCGAGATCGTTGAGTTTCGTAACCGATATACGTTTCATTTTCATTAACAAAGAAAATAATATTATCAATTTCAACCATTAACATCAGAAAACCCGATTCGTCCCAAGAAATCAAAATCCTCTTCCTTGAACATCGATTATTCTATCCTGGGGTGAAATTCCCCCAACCAAACGCTCCATCGACCTACTCGGAAACTCCCGAAAGCTTTGAGACAGCCGGAATCGCAGCAAGGAGCACCGGAAACCATCCTCGTCGACGCCGGAACTCTTTCCTACTGTCCTCTATCAATTCGCTACTCTTCCGGGTAATTGAAACTCCGTCCTCAGTTTATTTAGTCTCTAGATCAAAAGCCCCATGTTAATTTGGGCTTCCATTATAGAAATCTTCCCAGGCATGGTCGCGCCCGTGGTTCCATTAGTTAAGTTAAGCCCTCTGTTTGATCAACACGGTCGCGCCCTGACTAGCATGGTCGCGCCCGTGGTTCGAACACGGTCGTGTGTGAGTTAAATTTTTGGCAGAATTATAATTTTATATATTTTACAAACAATAAATATTTCTGATTAAATTACAAAATAAAAATAGTTGATTTTTATAAAAATGCATTTAAATTTATTTAGAAAGATCAAATATTTAATCTTGGAATAAATAGAAAAATTATTTATTTAAAGTTTATAAAAAAATTAAATTACAATTATTGCTAAACCTTTCATTTAAAAAGTATATAAATGGTTAAGTTATATTTTATAAATAAATAAATAAAATAATGATTATTTATTTACTTTATATTTAAACAAAGACATTTATTTATTTACACTTAAATACATTTAACACTTACAATATTTTCACAAACGATAATTATTTAATTTACTTAATTAATTATTCAAACTCAAACCTTAAACAAAATGCTTCAAAAATGTTTATTTCAAAACCTTATATTTTATTCAATACTTTTAAGTACAAATCAACGGCCTTATACACAAATTCAAACTCAACTTTAAACTTAAACTTTTGTGCACACTATTGACACAATACGCATTACACAATAGGTTAACTTGTGCATTTCAAGGATCCTTATTCTATCTAGTATCTTTGTTAGCTACGCCTTCAAACCAAGTGAGTATTTCATAGCCCCTTTTACTCTTTTACACTTTTGGGGTGAAAACATGAACTCTATCAAATTACATGTTTACATTTACACAAACAACACATATACAAACCCTATTTACATTCATGTGTGCAATTTGAGCTTTATACCCGAGTGCTATGTGTGCTAACTTTTGTGAACACTTATGTGCAATCATTAACTATTCAAGCCGACGGTTTTCAATGATAGATCTATTGAGTCTGACAAACCCACCCAGATTGGGGTGATTGATACCGACAACACAATTTTGCATGCTAGTTACAAAGGTTTGATTGTACTTGGTTACACAATAGCTGCTCCCCATAAATGCTTTATTTATCATGTTATGTATGGATTTGTTTTTCAAACTATATGCTATCTATATACAAACCTGTGTTATACTCACCAACTTTTTAGTTGACTTTATTTTTTTCATGTTTCAGGTCCTAATATGTGAGTTTGATCAAGATGTGCTACACTTAGGCTTTGGACTTAGCTTATTTAAATAAAGAAGTCTATGTTTTGAAATATTGTTTCGGTCTTGGATTTGGTTTTGTTTGAATGATTGTAATGGAATTTGAAGTTTAATATATTTCAATTTAGTCAACCTTGTGCTTATGAACAGTCTACATGTCCCGCCCCGATGATTCCGCCATCGGTCGGTGTGTGACATTGCAGGTTGAAGATCAAAGTGCAATTACAAAGATCAAGTCTTACAAGGTAAAGTGAAGACCCAGGATCATCAGTCAAGGGGGAGTCTGTTGAGACACGTTTTTGTAACTGATGATTTATGAGTATTTTGTATAGAATTGTTTGCAACAGCTAAGAGGGAGTCTGTTAGAGCATAAATTTGTATCTGTAGAAAAAAATTCTAAGTGTATATGTAGCGAACAGGTTAAGTTCGCCTAAGAGAATGTTTAGGCAAACTTAACAAGCGAACTTACTAAGTTCGCCTATAGAGTTATGGGCGAACTTGTTAAGTTCGCCTGCAGACTCAGTTTACCTATAAATAGGACATTAAGTTGTTCATTTGTAGCAAGCAATGCTAGAGTTAGCATACACAGAGATGGAGTGATTCTCTGTGTGAAGTGAGCACAATCCCTAGGTAGAGCTCACATAGGGATTGCAATTGGAGTTTAAACATAGAGATGTACACTTCTTCGGTATTGTAATCTGTGATGACGAGTTCGTTATCGATTACATATACGAATCGATTTTGTTTCATCTCTGTTCTGTATTCGGTTTTATGTTTGATTCACTTCGTGCTTCCGTCTCAATGCGAATCATCGAGTAATTCGTTGTGATCGTGATCGTCTTGCTCATTAGAAGACGTCACTGGGACATTCAATTGGTATCAGAGCCTTTGCTCTTGATTAGCAGAAGATTCATGGTGTTTTCGTGTACAATCAACATCAAATATCACTGAATTTAAAGAGAATTTGAATGATTTTTCCTCATTTTCGTTTCTTGACAAAAATGGAAGATTTTTGATCAATTTGGATTGCTTTTGGATTCATTTGAAGAAGTTGATCCGATAGGATTACTCCTAATCAGTTTCTACACAATCCTATAGTTCAGAATTGTCTAATTTCATCATATTGATCAGAAATCATGATTTTCAACAAAGTTGGTTCGTATAGGTGTTCTTCCTGAGATTTCAGCGTTTTAGGCGAAGTTGTCTGATCAGTTACAGGCGAACTTAACCAGGTGAACTTACAGGCGAGATTTAGTGTTCTTGACAAAAATGGAGGATTTTTGATCAAATTGGATTCATTTTGGATTGATCTGAAGAATTAGATCCGATAGCATTGTTCCAAATCAGTTCCTACATATTCCTACGGTTCAGAATTGTCTAATTTGATCATATACATCAGAAATCATGATTTTCACAAATCTGAGTTCGTGTTTTCGTTCATCCTGAAAGTTCAGTTGTTTCAGGCGAACTTAGACAGGCGAACTTGAGTTCGCTCAGCTAAGTTCAGGCGAATTTATTAAGTTCGTTAGTGTTCATAAAAAATAAAAAAAAAGATTCTTTAAAATGTCAATTTCTTTTGATGATAATGAGATTGGAACTATGTCACTGAGGCTTTTGTGCTTATCAAATTACCGTAGCTGGAAAGTCCGGTTCAAACAGTTTGTATCAGACACTGATGAAAATTTTTGAAGACCAATAAAAGAAGGATATATTCATCCGACTTATTCCTGGATGGAAAGTAATAATGTTCCCAAGCCAGGTTCTACTTTAACATCTGAAGAAAAGATATTTTTTGATCAAGAGATGAAGACGCATGCAACTTTAAAAATGTCTTTACTAAAAGAAATCATTCATAGTCTCTGGAAGTGTCCAACTTCTAGAGATCTATGGGAAACATTGAAGAACAAGGGTGAAGCTAATCCTCAAGCGTTCGTGACCTTGATCAAAGGAGAATTAAAGAAGCAGAGTGATTCTGAAAGTGTGTATTGAGAGAATTGAAGATCAAAGAGGTTTGTCGTTTCAAAACATATAGATAACTCTCGTTATCCTACAGTATCCCCCAACAGTTCACCACCCTAGACTCATCCCATAATAATAATCCCACAGCCTCATCGACCAGGGTTGAACTTACTACACTAATACGTCATACTCTATTGCACGTATTAACTCGACACTAGGTTAACACAACAAATCCCAAGACATCAATTTACTCAGCCTTGACCCAGGATCTTATAAATCAACTAACCCGACAGTTGTAACACCACATCAATATCCAGACACGACGGTCAATCCGACTCTACTCGCTTCATAAATATCATCTACACGTCGCATTAATATTAATGCACACATAATAATTATAACTCAACACCTGTGTAGAAACACACACACACACACACACATATATATATATATATATATACATAAACACAAAAACTTACCTCATCATTGCACCCTGGTCTGGGCATTATCATTCACCTGTTTAATAATGTCACCGTTGGTGACTTCCCGAAGAACATCGTACTTCACAATCCCGTTTGCTATGTCATAAGGACAATAATGCAAACACAACACCCGTCATGCGCAACGACAACAACACAAAACACAACACAAACATAGACATATAATATCACACTACGCTTATAGGACTTGTTAATTACACATGTACATTACACATAACACTATGACACTATGTCCCACATGAAATCATAAGCAATTAACCTAAAGCCCGACTCTCCCCGATCGACCCTTAACACATCACACATTGATAACCCTTATCCCTAGCTCATTTAATCCCATGGATACACCGTGGACCCTACGACACGTTAATAATCATTTTATATTCAAAACACGTCGGGTTAGAACCCGAAACCCTTAACATGTTGAATAGGGTGAACTGGTCTCTTAAGTATATACAATAACCCAAAATATTAAAAATATTTAATGAATAGGGGATTAGAAACTCATTGTCATCGAGTCCAATCCTTTGCTATGCAACTCATCCGTTCCCGCTCGAATCTCGAACCTGTCAATGCATGATCACATGATAAGACACGTTCCAATCGTACATCGAATAATGTATAACAATATAATAAACCCGCAACACTCATTTTGACAGGTCGTTAGCTATTCTCTACTAAACCCTAACTTTGCATGTTTACACGAGTCGTGTTGTCCTTAACCTGCTTCGAATTCAAACGGTTTACGTTCTATGCATGCATGAACACGTGGCCACGCAGAAACTCTAGCCCCATGACTGTATGTGAACTCGAGCCGTTCTCCTCCCATGCATGAACACTTATACAAACCTCAACCCATAATACACTCATATGCAACCCTAGCTCAAGGAAACACAACACGTGAGCCGGGTTCCACGCGCCTATGCATACCATGCCAACTGGTCGCCGTTGCACACGACCACCTCGATACTCACCTTCCCTTCTTCATCGAGTGACGAACCTAATCGGCGAACGTCTCTATTTTCTAACCCGATGAACTCTACCCGAGCCGTTCCACACGTTGGCTAGTCCCCGCTTTCATCCTCCTTCGCTCACCACTAGGCACGTTGCCACAACAGGCACCATGCTCACCGGATAACACCATCGCTGCTGCCACAACAGTAATTGAGCGCCGTTGCATTAACCACGTCGCTCCTCCGCCATCTGCCCTTCTCTCTCTTTCCCCCTTTCACGGCAGTCGGCCATCTTCTGCCCCCGTCGTCCCGTCACATCTCATCACCGGCATTCGCCGCGTACTCGTTACACCACCTCAGCCGCCACCATGTTTGTCCAAGTAATCCACTACCGCCGTCACCTGACCACCAGTCTCGTCTCCTACTCCGATCATCATAAACAAAGATAAAACCGTAACCGGGTTTTCATGCTAAAATGGAAACAACAAAAAGGATGGGGAAATAACGATGGTTATCTTACATGTGGTGAAAGTCGTATGCACTGGACTGCTCCTCCACCACCGTCTCTTCCCTTCCCGTTACTTGTTCCTCCTTTCTCGGCTTGCTCCCCTTGCCGTCGAACACACCTAGACCAAAAGTGCCTAGGGTTTCTCTTAACTTTGTATATAAAGCTTTGAGGGTTTACATCTGGGTCCTTCCTTTTTCTCTTTTACGCGTTTTGATCTCAAATAACCCATTAAAAGGCTACCCATTTTCTTTAATCTCGCTAACTAAAGTTTTACATGAAAATCCATGCTAACAATGACCCATAATAAAGATTCGGATTGTCCATTAGCCCGAGCCATTAGATTCTAGATTTTCGGGACGTTACAGGTTATGTGGTGATGCTAAATCTCCAAGAATTATCCATGGTGGAGGTGTATTCGGAGTTTGAGGTTGTAATGACCATTTTTATGAACTATGTTAAATTTACACCATAGTTGTAGCATGAACGTTTCTTCGTGTGCGTTTCAAGCCATATTAGATAAAGGCATAATTCTAGCGTTGATTGTAGAATCGTTTCTTGCCTCCATATTTGATGTGATCTTGTGATTCATGCATGAAGGGACCAATGAAAGCATGTTCTTTTGATTCGGTTATATCCACGGTGTATGGGATGTAACGAGTAGACTAAACTCGTATGAGCTTGCGACCCTTGCTTGAGTTGTTTTAGCTTCTTACAGTAATGGTTTTGGGTCCTACTATCATACTTTGATTATTTATGGTAAAATTTGAGCTTCGTACTTTGGTGAAATTGTTAGGACATAGAAGTGTGACAAAAGCTTGTAATAGTTTAGAGCTGTATGTCTTTATGTTTTGTAATGTTTTGTTTAGAAATGTCTAAGTGTTGTGTAAGTTCAGCTAGAGGCGAACTTGCTAATTCAAAGTGAGGCGAACTAGAAGAATGGTGTCTCTAAATAGAGTTCATGTTTTGTTTCTGTATGCGTTTTGTCTCATGTTCTGTAAACTCTGAATTGGAATGATATAGAAGTGAACATTATTTACATTATGTGATTGTCACTGTTTCTATTGTCTTGTATACACAATAAGTGATACGGTTGGATTCCGCACTCCTTGTTATTGATACATCACGTCTCGAGTACTATCTATAGAGGAGTCATGTGGACATACAAGTGGTATCAGAGCCTTTGCTCTTAATTAGTAGAAGATTCGTGGTGTTTTCGTGTACAATCAACAGCAAAAATCATTGATTTTGAAGAGTTTTGAATCATTTTCGTGTTCTTGACAAAAACGGAGGATTTTTGATCAAATTGGATTCATTTTGGATTGATCTGAAGAATTTGATCCGATAGCATTGTTCCAAATTAGTTTCTACATATTCCTACGGTTCAGAATTGTCTAATTTGATCATATACATCAGAAATCATGATTTTTACAAATCTGAGTTCGTGTTTTCGTTCTTCTTGAATGTTCAGCTGTTTCAGGCGAACTTAGACAGACGAACTTGTCAAGTTCGCTCAGCTAAGTTCAGGCGAACTTATTAAGTTCGTTAGTGTTCATAAAAAATAAAAAAAGATTCTTTAAAATGTCAATTTCTTTTGATGATAATGAGATTGGAACTATGTCACCGAGGCTTTTGTGCTTATCAAATTACCGTGGCTGGAAAGTCCGGTTCAAATAGTTTGTATCAGACACTGATGAAAATTTTTGGAGACCAATAAAAGAAGGATATATTCATCCGACTTATTCCTGGATGGAAAGTAATAATGTTCCCAAGCCAGGTTCTGCTTTAACATCTGAAGAAAAGATATTTTTTGATCAAGAGATGAAGACGCATGCAACTTTAAAAATGTCTTTACTAAAAGAAATCATTCATAGTTTCTGGAAGTGTCCAACTTCAAGAGATCTATGGGAAGCATTGAAGAACAAGGGTGAAGCTACTCCTCAAGCGTTCGTGACCTTGATCAAAGGAGAATTAAAGAAGCAGAGTGATTCTGAAAGTGTGTATTGAGAGAATTGAAGATCAAAGAGAAGGCATATCAGCTGGATATGTCTTAGGCAGAATTTGAGAAGAGAAATACTGATCTTTTGCTGAGAAAGATAAGGAACTTGCTAAATCTAAAGCTGAGGTGATCAGACTGCACAAGTAGTTAGAAAGCTTTGGAAATTCATCATTCTTACTGCGATATTTTAATAGTACTGAAGAGGGGAAGGGAACTAGTGGTATTGGTTATGTTCCTCCACCATTCAACGGAAATTATGCAGTGGAACCTGAGATTGTAAAAGATGAGGATTTAGATCCTAAGACTGTTTTGAAGCTGAATCCAGTCACATATATGGTGTATTCTGATGAGAATGATGATGAATATTTTGATAAAGCTAAGGTAGAGGGGATACCGAAAGAAATCTAACTTGAGGAACCAATGGTTGATTCTAAATCATCTGGATATTATACATTTGGAAGTTCTTCAAACTCAAGGAGAGTTCCATATGTCAAAGCTTATAAAGACAGGCGTACATGTTTTCATTGTCATGAGATAGGACACATAGTGGTGAATTGTCCTTACAAAAATAAAGAAAAGAAGCATGTATTTCCTGAGAAGATGAAGCATGAATCAAAACCTGTTGCAACATCTGGAGTTCTAGAGAAAATAAAGCCAAAAGAAGTTTATGTAGGAGAATCTTCTTCAAGTGCATCTTATCGTGTGAAGATTCCTTATATGAGAGAATATCATGAAAAGATATCTTGCTTTTACTGTGGTCTTGTGGGTCACATTCGGATTGATTGTCCTCACAACGCCAAAGGTAACCAACATGTTACTCTAGAAAAGGTAAGAACTCCTGGTAAGCCTTATGTTAACTCAAATGTGGTTAAACCTCGTGATACACCAAAGGGTAATTCAAAATCTGAGGTTAGGCTTTCTAAACCTCAAAGACGGAGGAGAAACAGAAGATTGAGAAAACATTTAGAACACTAAGAGTTTTCATAATCAAATCAATTTTCAAGTGAAAGTGAATGTTCAAACACTTCAAATTTTAAGCAAAAAGAACTTAATGAACATAAGTATGTTTGGAAATCGAAAGATTCTGTTTCTGATTAGTCGGAACAATCTCCAAAAATCGATGAGAGATTCGATTGTGAATGGAGTGAAGAATTTTTTTTTGATACAGATGGATGACCCATGACTAACATGGCTTGGGTCCCAATTTCAAATTAATGTTTCTTGTTGGATGTGTAGGATTAACCAAGAGGGACTATTAATACCATTTGGGTTGTTGATAGTGGTGGTTCATATCACACGACAGGGAATGACATCTGCAAGAGCAACGAGTCATAACGGAAGTTGGTAAATCTATTTGATTCAACGACTTGATGCTCAGGGGGAGAATATGTCACACACAATGTGGTTTTGGAAAGAATTTTACCAAGTCCAAAAGACAACCTGAAACTTAAGATGACAATGGTGAGCATAAATTCATTGATGCAACCATTTGACTAGTTGAGCGGGAGTCTACATGACAGAGGGAGTACAGAATTGTGTTGGTGACAAAGGCAAAGGCATTCAATTACATTTGATTACATCGGTTTGAGTTTTTAATTGATTAAATTGCTTAATCCTGAGTAACCAAGTAAATGTTTTTCTTAAAATGTTTTCATGGAAGATTTTATTTTCTTTTGTTTTACTTTCTATTTAAAATATTTTGAAAAAGCCAAACAAATTGAAAATGTTAAAATTGACATTACTTAAAGTTAAAGAAAAGATGATAGTACATCAGTAGATGTTCTTTCACACATGACCTTAGATTGACTGGTTTGTGTTTTATATTTATTCAATATATCTGAATTATATGTTTTGATCTAAACTTCAGAGACTGCCCAAATAGGAAATGATAGTGTTGTGTGTGCATATAATTTGAATTGTTAGAAGACTAAAAGCGTCACTGAACCATTAGTAGTGTGAAAACATAATTGTATATATTACAACTGTGATGTGAACCCATTTTATGCCTGGGTGTGTGTGTGTTAAAAGAACACTATCAGATAAAGATTATTAGCTTTTAATAAAGATTGTCCTATGAGATCAGTTTCGGGTTATGTCCTTAGCACTATTCATTCAGTTTGCTTCAGTGCCTATGTCCCGAAAAGCATACAATTTGAAGTATAATCAAGATATGTACTTGACAACATATGTCAAACATACTAGCCCTTAGATCATATTGATACATCATCTTTACTGATTTCATTGAATTCTTAATCAAGATAACACTTGGATCCACGTACCTAAACTGTATGATTTCACATATATAAGCCAAGACATTGAATCATTCATAGATTCTCAATCTCATTAATTCCTATACAATCCAATTTGGATTATGCTATTCATGTGCTAAGTGATGACTCCTCATTCTGGAAATTCAGATAATCTTTAGTAAAATCTTATATGTCTTGAAGATAGTGCATTTTCCATTATGTTGGCATACTAGTGGGGTACACGTTGTATTTCATACTTAAATGGTACCTTAACTCACAAGAAAATGGGAATGAGGTGCCCTAGTTTCAAATCTTATAATATTAACAATTTATATTTGTGTATCATAGCCTGATCCTATTTTCTTTGAATGTTTATCGCGTATCATAACATGCAATATGAAAGTCTTGAAAAAGATAGAGTGTGATAATGTTGAAAGATATTGGTTTGACTGGTCAAGGCTTGACAGAATGTCATAGGACACCATTTGATGTTATACGGATTTTATATCCAAGATATGTGATTGATATATCATATATACTGATATGATCTTCTTACTTGTGATGTTCAACCAAAAAAATGTGATTTTGTATTTTACATTTCAGTTTGTACTGAGAAAACCAAAAAGATTTTGTGTTTCTTATGTTTGAAAAACCAAAAAGATTTTATTTTTCCATCTTCCATGGAAATCTTAATTGTTGGTTATTCTTGGTTGTTCTCCTTTGTAAATTGCAGACAGAAGTTGACAAGGGGTCCTTCTCCCAAGTTTTCTTCTAGGAAGAAACATATAGTGTGCAAATGAACAAGACGAAGACTACAGTGTGTTTGATGATATTTGAAGACGGATGACAATCTTCTAAAGCTATTGTCAAGGGGGAGTCTATTGGAGCATATTCTGGTGACAACGAGCTTGAAGATTATATGTCTTAGTCTTATAGTCTTTGATTTGTAATTGATAGAATTGTTTGCAACAGTTAAGAGGGAGTGTGTTAGAACATGAATTTGTAATTGTAGCAAGTTCGCCAAAGCGTCTTGAGGAGTGAACTTGTTAAGTTCGCCTATGGTGCTGTGTGGGTTTGTGTTTTCCTATAAATAGATGTTTGCAAGTCTTAGTGTTTAGACTTTAGAGAGAGATCAGACCTGAGAATCTGAGAGAGCTTGTAATCAGTGTCTGATAAGGAAATACAAAGAGTTTATTTACACTGTTGCACGTTGATCATGGATTCCGCACGTTATCACAGTGTCGTACCGCGAGTCTAGATGATTCGTAAACCCCGAGGGACCTACAAGATGAACAAAAGGTTGAAGGTGTACCTAAAGAAGTAAAACTTGATGAACCAAAAGTGGTGAAACAAGTCACAAGAGAACGGTTCATTTTAACTGAACATGCTGAAGTTATTCAACCAACTATTTCAAAAGTTCAATCTCATAGTGGTTTTGTCAGTGTTGGACATGATCAAAATAAATCAAATATCCCATCCCCAAAGATTCATCAATCTGCAGTTTCAAAGCCTTATGTTGGAGAATCATTAAGAAAAATCTATGTTCCCAAGAGGCCAGTTGATAGTGTTGCTCAATCTTCTGAAGGATATTCATCAGGAAGTTCTTTGACTGCAAGAAAAAGTCCTTATGTCATAGAGCATCGGGATAAAAGAGTGTGCTTTCATTGTAATGAAGTTAGCCACATTCTGATAAACTGTCCTTACAAGAACAAAGAGAAGAATCCTATTGTTTATGAAATGGTCAAACCAAATGTTGCTAAACCACATGTTGCTAAACCACAACTAAATGTTGTGCAGATTCTGAAATGACTTAGTGTGGGAAAGCCTACATCTGATCATGTGAAGAGTATTCCAGTGAGGCAATGTGTGCCTAAATAGTCATTTGCGAAACCTTCAGGATTTAGACAATTTGAGAAACAACATGTGAATGCAAGACATGTTAAATCTTGAAGAGTGTTTGTTCAAACTGGTGTTAGATGTGATGTTGATTTTCAACATTCTTTTGAGAATCCAAAAGTTGGATTCACAAAGAGTTCTCAACCTGAGGTCAAACTTTCACGACCACAAAAGGTGGAGACGAAACAGAAAATTAAAGAAACTTTTGGAAACAACTGAATATGATAATAACAATCATAACATTGTTTCTCCAAATAATACTAATGTGTCTCCACCAAGAAAATCTGGTTTTGTTGGATCTCATGTACCAAGGGTTGATGATAATGTAAATTGTGAACTTATTGAAGTAGTTTATTTTGATAATTCTGGCAGTCCCAAGACCACCATGGCCTGGGTCCCCATTTCTAATTGATTTCTTTTGTTTATGTAGGGGCAACCAAGGAGGACTATCAACAATACTTGGTATGTGGATAGTGGTTGTTCTCGACATATGAAAGGAAATATTCGGTTGGTAGAAGATGTTATTTAAATTGATGGCGGTTATGCTTTTGCTGGTAATAAAGGTGAGTACATAACTGGTCAAAGAACTTTGAAGAATGACAAGGTTAAGTTTGAGAAAGTAAACTTTGTTGAACAACTTGAACACAATCTTCTGAGTGTATCTCAAGTATGTGACATGAAGTTCTCACTCCATTTCAATGATTCTGAATGTTATATTTTGAAGCCGGGATTTGTTATTCCTGAAGAATGGATTCTTATGAAGGTGTAACATTTCTGATTTTTCACGTCTTCATTCTAGTGCAATAAATCATGTTTGAATTCCAATCCTAGTGCAATGGTTATATTTTATTTATACAAACAGTTAAACCCTAAGTTTCAATACAAATTCACAAATTCTACACTTGCATTCATTTTAGAATCTCTATATATATTTATATATATATATATATATATTATACAAGTACATACACATATATATACTTAATTGACAAGTAATTTTACATTTGTTTGAACCCCCTGATCATTTGAACCCTCAAGCATTGAACCCACACCTTTAATTTGACCTTTGACTCCATTTTGACCCCAACTCAAGAACATTTGACAAACTTTGACTTCCAAAATTCAAATCAGGCTGATTCTTGATAATCCAAGGCTGCCATCGATCAGATTCTTGTTGGATTGGACTACTCGTGGTTACACAAACAAAGATCGATCCAATTCCGGCCCAATCAACACGCCAATTTGAAAAATTAAGCGGGCAGATTTCAAATTCAAATGAATTTGAATTCACAAAGCAAACCGTATCAATTCACCATTAATTCGTGAAAATCAATGCATTTAAATCGCTTAAATCACGCGCAAACACTTCTTGTATGAATGTAGACCTTGTTCGTGACTCAATTCACTTCCAAATCGTTGATTTGATGCGTAAATCTCGTCCGAAAACTGTTACGGTCAAATCATAATCAAATCGGCTAATTTAGATGAAATTAAACAAATTAAATCGGGCTCACACCTTTGCGCTCCTTCATACAAACCCTCGGAAACCTCAATCGCACTCCATTTCACTCATGGACGTCGATCGAGTCTCAAGAACAACGAGTCTGAGTTTGTAGCCGACTGCACTCGTTGCCCAATCCAAACGAGTATGTTTTAGATTATTAGGTTGGTAATCGAGTCCTGATCAATAACCCCATATCAATTCGAGTTAACATAATCCATCCAAATCAATTAGAATTAGGGTTCTTGGCCGTTTTTGCTAGAACTCTGATTTGGGGAAATTGGGTAACTCAATTGACCGGGTTCGAGTCCCCCTAGTCTGACTTTATTTTTTAAACCGTTTTAAAGCTCCAAAATTTATATAAAAATTATTTTTATAAACCCTCATTGTTTTTGAACAGAATAAAACAAGTTATATTTTTTTTTTTTCATAAAATCTCTTTTTTTTACAAATTTAGTTGTTAAGAATTCAATTTAAATTATATATTTTTATTATTTAAAATGAGTAATTAACTACCCAACTTTATAAATTTTTTTGTGACAAATACTTTTCCTTGAAACAAAGTTTATAAAGTTTTATGAGCATTTAACTATAAAACTTAACTAAATACAAATATATAAATTTATCAAAAGAACATATCTTATAAATAATAAATAAACAAATTTATTTATATTCTACATATACAAATACACTTAGGGTTTAAAGTATATTTAACATTTATTTTTATGTACCAATATTATTTACACACTTTTATAAGTAAATAAATTAAGTAAAGTTATTTATTTAAATTTGAATAAATATAATTTCACACTATTTTTCTAATTCAATAAATAAATGACAATTATTTAATTTAATTAGTTATTCAAACCTAAACCCTAAATCGTCTATTTTTTAAAACCATATACTTCAACTTTCCATTTTTACAAAACACTTATTCGAATACAAAACGCAATCACCTACACAACCCTTTTACATAATTCGACACGAACTCATTGTACAAGTCCCTACACCCACTCCCATTGAAACCCTATACTTGTCTTAGACATTTGTGCATGTTATTAATACATACCCATATACACTTTTACTCTAGGTTAACTTTGTGTGAGTTACAAGGATCATTTTGCTACCTAATCTCTTGTGCTAGCTACATCTTTGATACAAGTGAGTTTTACATAGCCTCTTTTATACTATTTTACATATTTTTGGGTGGAACATGAATATCTATATAACATTTCTGATTTTCATTATCTATATTTCAATTCAAATTCATACATTTCAAACCAAATTCTAGTACACTGACTTGTTCTTTTTGTACCAACAATTAAATACTATGTTTCAATGCAAACCCACAAATTTTACACGAGTATACCCTATTAAACTATACATAAGTCCATATTTATACAAATCTGTCAATACTGAAACTTGCAAGGACTGATTTTGATAAATTAACAAGAAACCCTAATAGGCACGGTCGCGCCTAGTGCTATGGCACGGTCACGCGCCTTGCTTTGGAACGGTCACGCCCGGTACCTTGGCACGGTCGCGCCTCACATGGGCACGGTCGCGCCTCATATGGGCACGGTCGCGCCTCTCGCCAACTGAAACGTAAATGAAACCTTTAATCACGGAATCGTTTGATTTCGTAACCGTTGCGCACGTTTCTAATATTAACTACTCAATTAAGAATTTTAATCATCGTATTTACAACAAATAAACCCAATTATACGATCCCTCTCAAAACCGTCAACCTACTTTAGCAAGACCACGAATTCCTCCATTACGATCCAAATTCTCTCAAACAAAGACACGATACCCACTACTCGATCCTCTCTAAGGCTTCTGAACACGTGAATTAGCCGGAGCGGCAGCAAAGGACACCGGAAACCAAACCCGTCGCCGCCGGAACTCGTTCTACCCGCACGCCATCAATTCATCACCATTCCGAGTAATTGAAACATTCCACATCTACGTTTCAGTCTATAGATCAAAAGCCTTAATCTAATTTGGGCTTAAAATATGGGAATCATCACGAACCCGAATCTATTTTTCGTTCAAAATGGATTTAATCGAACACTGCTTTGAACGCGTTTTAAATACAATTAACCTATACAAAAAGACTCGTAATAACCTTGTGGATGAACGCCCTATCAATTCCAGCAGTAACAATATAAGAATTAGACAATTTGTTCCAGGTTTGGAACAGACACGGTCGCGCTAATCATCTAGCGCGGTCGTGCCTCATGAGACACGGTCGTGCCGATTTCCAGCGCGGTCGTGCCTCACACTCAGACCCAGTCATGCTCATTTGGGCTAGACTTGGTCGTGCCTTAGGACAATAGACACGGACGTGCCTGGCCCAGGCACGGCGTGCCTAGTAAACAACCTAGTTATGCCTTATGTTTGGTCAACACGGTCGCGCCCCTGACTAGCACGGTCGCGCCCGTGGTTCTAGCACGATTGTGCCTTTTCCAAGGCACGGTCGTGTGTGTGAGAAAAGTCTTGGCAGAATAATTATTTCCATATTTTAAAAACAATAAAGTATTTCAGCTTAATTTTTAAATAAAAAGAATTGATTTTATAAAGATTTATATTAATTTTATTCAAAAAGATCAAATTTCTATTTTAAAACAAATAGAAATTATTTATTTAAAACTTACAAAAATTTAATTTATATTTATTGTTAAACCCTACACTTAATTATTATTTACACAATTTATTTAAACAACTTTATGAAAATAAAGGAAAGAAATTTATATTTAATATAAAACATCTAATGTATTTTTATAACTACATGACTAAGTTACATATTTTATAAGTAAATAAATAAGGTAACAATTATTTATTTAATTTACATTTAAACAAAAATCATTTATTTAAATTATACTTAATTACCCCTACTACCTACATTATTTTTATAACTAAGTAAATAAATAATAATTTGTTTTATTATTTAGTTATCCCAAACTCAAACCTTAATTTTATACAACACCATTCAAGTACGGACCACTAACACCTACAACTTCAATTCCTTATACACACACTCAATTCAACCCTAGACTTAGACATAGACTATTGTGCACACTATTTACTCAATACATATTACACTCTAGGTTAACGTTGTGCATTACGAGGACCTCGTTACTATCTAGTCTCTCGTGTTAGCTACGCCTTTTGAATCAAGTGAGTATTACATGGCCCCTTTTACTCTTTTACACTTTTTGGGGTGGAACATGAACACTATACAAACTATTTCTTACACTTACACAAACTACACAAATACAAATCCTCTTTACATTCATGTGTGCAATTTGAGCTTTATGCCTGAGTGCTAGGTGTGCTAACTTTTGTGAACAACTTATGTGCAATCATTACCTATTCAAGCCGACGGTTTACAATGATAGATCTATTGAGTCTGACAAACCCACCCAGGTAGGGTGATTGTTACCGACAACACAATTTTGCATGCTAGTTACAAATGTTTGATTGTACTTGGTTACACAATAGCTACTCTCCATAAATGCCTTATTTTATCATGTTATGTAAGGATTTGTTTTATCTAAAATCTATATGCTATCTATACACAAACTTGTGTTATACTCACCAACTTTTTAGTTGACCTTATTTTATTCATGTTTCAGGTACTAATATGTGACTTGATCAAGATATGCTACATATAGGCCTTGGGACTTAGTTAATTTGAATAAAGAATTCTATGTATTTCAATATGTTCTTTCTTGGATTTGGTTGGGTTTGGATTATTTGAAATGAAATTGATGTTTAATATATTACAATTTAGTCAATCTTGTGCTCATGAACAGCCTACATGTCCCGCCCCGATGATTCCGTCGTCAGTTGGGGTGTGACAGATTGGTATCAGAGCCTTGGTTATAGGGAACTAGGTTTTTAGACACCCTTGACTTAGACTATAACTTTAGGACACCCACTTATGCCATGCTTCATGATTATGTGATATGTGCTACATGTTATGTGTTACATACTTACTATTATTTGTTATTATTTCGTTTTTGATGTCTTACTTGTTAAAAATTCATGACTTATTAAGATATACTTAAATAATAATTAAATAAACAATATCCCTACCTATACCCTAAAACCTCATAATATTCTTGCCCACTCCTCTATCATCATCTACTTAACATGTGGAAACTTCATGGATCTAAAACTATAAAATTTTCTTTATTTCCTCGTTAAGGCTTTTAAACTTTGTTAATTATTTGAGGACACGTGCAATCTGGAAGGGTGACACCTGTATTCTGGGTTTTCTGTCTAGGAAAGCATTTTGCATAAATCCCAATCAACCGAGGGACCCGTATGCTTTCCTGGGAATACCGGGATGAGTGTTTACTTATAGGCTAAAGCAAGTCTCCTTGAAAATTATATGAGTTTAATTAACCTTAATGTGTCATAGTATTCAAGTGATTATATCACTATTTGAGTACAATCCCAACTATGAATTACTACTTTATTTTGCAATCTCATCCTTTTAAATCCAAGTAACATTCATAAGTTCTTACATCTTTTCTTGTCTTGTGAAAATCTGTAGAATGCCTCCCCGTCGTGCTCCTGTGGCCAACACCAACACCGACATCGCTACTATCCTTGCACAACTCGTAACTCAACTAGCTCAAGCTAATGGTGCCACCAATGGTAAGCATGGGGCTAATGGTGGTAATGGTGGAAATGGTGGTGCCAACCCATCTCAATGCACCTTCAAGCATTTCAACTCATGTAATCCCCTCAAGTTCTATGGTATTGAGAATACTTTTCTCAATAGTGACTGCCCCGACAATCTTCGTGTTTGACATGCCACAAGTGTCTTACAAAAACGGGCACTCACGTGGTGGAATGGGGAAAAGAGGAATAGAGGTGTGGATGTAGCAATGGCCTTACCTTGGGATGAGGTTAAAAGGCTAATGACTGAAGAATTTTGTCCTCGAAATGAGGAAAAGAAACTCGAAGCCGAATTTTGGGATCTTGCCCAAGATAGTGGTGAAAGCTTGGCATATACAACTCGGTTCCATGAGTTGAGTCTCCTCGTGCCCCACATGGTCACACCTTTATCCCGCTGCATTGAAAAATATATTGGTGGATTACCTAGGCAAATTCAAGATACTGTCCTAGGGAGAAATCCCACAACACTTGAAGATGCTATCAGTTTATCCGCTACCTTAACCGATAACCATGTGAAGGCGGGGACTCTTACTAAAAAGGGCACAAAGAAAGTTTCCGACACCACAACTCCTCCCACCCACCCACAACAAAGAAGCCACAACTGAACCCTCCCGACATAATAAGAAGAGAAAGGCTAGAAGTTTTGCTGTGGTCACTCCTGCTATTCTTGTTAATCAAGCTGCACCTATGGTTCAAGCACTAGCCAAAAAGCCATATGTTGGGATCTACCCGCTTTGTGCCACATGAAACTATCATCATCCCCAAAGCATCCCATGTCGCCTTTGCACTCATTGTGGGAAATATGGCCATACGGTCAATGTTTGTAGGGACAAAGCTCTTGCGGGCCAGGTCAACCCACCAAACCGAACCAACCCGCAAGTGGCTAATCAAGGTGTTCTCGCTATTGCAAATGGGCGTGCTTGTTATGAATGTGGTGACCCAAATCATTTTCGTGACCAGTGCCCAAGATTTATCAATGCTAGACAAGGCGGAGCTCGTGGGCGTGCTTTCAACATAAACGCCAATGAAGCTCAAGCTAACAATGATGTGGTCAATGGTACGTTCCTTGTTAATAGTCAATATGCCTCCATTTTATTTGATACCGGTGCCGATAAAAGTTTTGTGTCACTTAACTTTGAACCCTTACTTGCAAAGACACGATCCCAATTAGAGAAAACCTTCACCGTCGAAGTAGCAAATGGCGACTCACTTACAATTGACTCTATTATTCACGACTGCTCTCTAGAACTTAATGATCATACATTTCCAATCAATCTTGTACCAATGCCACTAGGAAGTTTTGATATCATCATAGGCATGGATTGGCTATCAAATCATCATGCCGAAGACATCTGTTTCGAGAAGTGTATTCGAATACCTCTACCGTCGGGAGAAACGTTAAGAGTCTTCGGTGAAAAGCCTTGCAATGGACTAAAGTTAATGTCATGCACTACCGCCCAAAAGTATTTACGAAAGAAGTACGTAGCCTTCTTAGCTCATGTTGTTCAAAAGGACGTCGAGAAGAAGAGCGTCTAAGACATTCCCATCATTCGGGATTTTCCTGAAGTATTTCCAGAAGATCTATCCGGTCTTCCACCCATTCGACAAGTAGAATTTCGCATTGACCTTATACCCGGAGCTAATCCCGTGGCTAGAGCTCCTTACCGTCTTGCACCTTCTGAAATGCAGGAACTTGCAAGCCAACTCCAAGAGCTCTCCGACAAGGGCTTCATTCGTCCAAGTCATTCACCGTGGGGTGCACCCGTCTTATTTGTCAAAAAGAAGGATGGATCATTCCGCATGTGTATTGACTACCGCGAACTCAACAAGCTTACTATCAAAAACCGTTATCCTTTACCTAGAATTGATGACCTCTTCGATCAACTTCAAGGTTCTACTTACTTCTCGAAGATTGATCTTCAATCTGGTTATCACCAACTCCGTGTACAAGAGGAAGATATTCCAAAGACTGCCTTTCGAACAAGGTACGGTCACTACGAGTTCATGGTCATGCCTTTTGGACTAACCAATGCACCCGTAGTTTTCATGGACCTCATGAATCATGTGTGCAAACCGTACCTTGATAAATTTGTGATCGTCTTCATTGACGATATCTTAATCTACTCCAAGACTAAAGCCGACCATGAGCAACACCTTAGGTTAGTTTTGGACCTCTTGAGGAAAGAGAAACTATATGCCAAATTCTCTAAATGTGAATTTTGGCTAAAGGAAGTTCAATTTCTTGGTCATATCGTCAACGACAAGGGAATTCATGTTGACCCTGCTAAGATCGAAGCGGTTAAAAATTGGAATGCCCCGAAGACCCCCACCAAAGTTTGTTCATTTCTTGGTCTTGCGGGATATTATCGTCGTTTCATCTCAAATTTATCTAAGATTGCTGTCCCCCTTACCGCTTTAACCCACAAGGGTAAATCTTATGAATGGGGACCAAAGCAAGAAGAAGCTTTCCAAACTCTCAAGAAAAAGTTGTGCAATGCTCCTATTTTGACTCTCCCTGATGGAAATGATGATTTAGTTGTCTACTGTGATGCTTCTAATCAAGGTCTCAGTTGTGTCCTCATGCAACGAGGCAAAGTAATCGCTTATGCATCAAGACAACTCAAGATTCACGAGAAGAATTATACGACGCACGACCTCGAGTTGGGTGCGGTCGTATTCGCATTAAAGATTTGGAGACATTACCTCTATGGCACAAAATGTGTGGTGTTCACCGACCACAAAAGTCTCCAACACATCTTCAATCAAAAAGAGCTTAATATGAGGCAACGACGTTGGGTTGAACTCCTTAACGACTATGACTGCGAGATTCGTTATCATCCCGGCAAAGCGAATGTTGTAGCCGACGCCTTGAGTCGAAAGGACCATGTTGTGCTTCCTTGTGCCCGAATCCAAACCGATATTCAAATCCGCATTTTAGAAGCTCAACACGTCTCGGTCACCGAGCGTAGCATGTACGAGGAAATGTTGTGTGGTGTTGAACTTCAACTTGAATCAAAACCCAATGGCTTACTTTATTACTTGAACCGTATTTGGGTTCCCGATCGTGATGATCTCCGTATATTTCTCATGAACGAGGCTCACAAGACTCGTTATTCTATTCATCCTGGTGCGGATAAAATGTACCAAGATCTTCGCCATCAATATTGGTGGCCCGGTATGAAGAAAGACATTGCTCTCTATGTTGCAAAATGTCTAACTTGCTCCAAAGTCAAAGCCGAACACCAACATCCTTCCGGTTTGCTTGAACAACCAGAAATTCCCGTGTGGAAATGGGAGAACTTAGCTATGGATTTTATTACCAAACTCCCTCGCACCTCGAGTGGTTATGATAGCATTTGGGTGATCATTGATAGTCTCACCAAATCTGCTCATTTCTTGCCTATCCGTGAAGACTATCGGGTTGAGACACTAATCCGAATTTATATTGACGAAATCGTGAGCCGTCACGGTGTTCCTTTGAACATAATATCCGATAGAGACGCTCGGTTCACCTCTCGTTTTTGGCAATCTCTCCAAACAGCTCTTGGCACACGATTGGATTTGAGCACGGGTTACCATCCCCAAACTGATGGCCAAACCGAGCGAACAATCCAAACTCTTGAGGATATGCTTAGAGCTTGTGTAATTGATTTTGGTGGCAATTGGGATTCATATTTATCCCTAATTGAGTTCTCTTACAATAATAGCTACCACACAAGTATCAACATGGCTCCATTTGAAGCTCTTTATGGTCGCAAGTGTCGTTCTCCTATCTGTTGGAATGAGATTGGTGAAACACAAATCACCGGTCCCGAGCTAATCCAAGAAACATCCGACAAAATTATCCAAATCCGAGACAACATTTGAGTAGCGAGGTGTCGGTAAAAGAGTTATGCCGACAAACGTCAAAAACCTTTGGAATTCCAAGTCGATGACCTTGTTC
Organism: Smallanthus sonchifolius; assembly: GCA_023525975.1. NCBI lineage: Eukaryota > Viridiplantae > Streptophyta > Magnoliopsida > Asterales > Asteraceae > Smallanthus > Smallanthus sonchifolius. The sequence continues at coordinate 23,338,394 of CM042046.1, read as the reverse complement.
TTCTAAAGGTGTCCCCGTGGAAGGGTGTGATTCGTTTTGGAAACAAAGGTAAGTTAGCACCTCGCTACGTGGGTCCATTCAAGATCCTTGAAATGATTGGAAAAGTGGCTTACAAACTCGAGTTACCTCCATCACTTGGCAGTGTGCATCCTATATTTCATGTGTCTAATCTGAAGAAATGTCTTGCTGATGAGAATCTTCATATACCTTTTGACGATGTGCACATTGATGAAACGATGCACTTCGTTGAGAGACCGGTAGAAATCATGGATCGTGAGATCAAGAGCTCAAGCGAAGCCGTATTCCTATTGTCAAACTTTGTTGGGAATCAAAACGTGGTCCTGAGTTTACTTGGGAACGTGAGGACCAAATGAAACTCAAGTACCCCCACCTCTTTACTGATTCAGTAGCCTCAACTAGTTGAATTTCGGGACGAAATTCCCTCAACATGGGGATACTGTAACATTTCTGATTTTCATTATCTATATTTCAATTCAAGTTGATACATTTCAAACCAAATTCTTGTACACTGATTTGTTCTTTTTTTACCAACAATTAAATACTATGTTTCAATGCAAACCCATAAATTTTACACGAGTATACCCTATTAAACTATACATAAGTCCATATTTATATAAATCTATCAATACTGAAACTTGCAAGGACTGATTTTGATAAATTAACAAGAAACCCTAGTGGGCACGGTCGCGCCTCTTTCTGGCACGGTCGCGCCAAGTGCTATGGCACGGTCTCGCGCCTTGCTTTGGAACGGTCGTGCCCGGTACCTTGGCACGGTCGCGCCTCATATGGGCACGATCGCGCCTCTCGTCAACTGAAACGTAAGTGCAGCCTTTAATCACAGAATCGTTTGATTTCGTAACCGTTGCACACATTTCTACCATTAACAACTCAATTAAGAATTTTAATCATCGTATTTACAACAAATAAACCCAATTATACGATCCCTCTCAAAACCGTCAACCTACTTTAGCAAGACCACGAATTCCTCCATTATGATCCAAATTCTCTCAAACAAACACACGATACCCACTACTCGATCCTCTCTAAGGCTTCTGGACACGTGAATTAGCTGGAGCTGCAGCAAAGGACACCGGAAACCAAACCCGTCGCCGCCGGAACTCGTTCTACCCGCACACCATCAATTCATCACCATTCCGGGTAATTGAAACATTCCACATCTACATTTCAGTCTATAGATCAAAAGCCCTAATCTAATTTGGGCTTAAATTATGGGAATCATCACGAACCCGAATCTATTTTTCGTTCAAAAAGGATTTAATCGAACACTGCTTTGAACGCGTTTTAAATACAATTAACCTATACAAAAAGACTCGTAATAACCTTGTGGATGAAAGCCCTATCAATTCCAGCAGTAAAAATATAAGAATTAGACAATTCGTTCCTGGTTTGGAACAGACACGGTCACGCTAATCATCTAGTGCGGTCGTGCCTCACACTCAGACCCAGTCATGCTCATTTGGGCTAGACTTGGTCGTGCCTCAGGACAATAGACACGGACGTGCCTGGCCCAGGCACGGCGTGCCTAGTAAACAACCTAGTTATGCCTTATGTTTGGTCAACACGGTCGCGCCCCTGACTAGCACGGTCGCGCCCGTGGTTCTAGCTCGATTGTGCCTTTTCCAAGGCACGGTCGTGTGTGTGAGAAAAGTCTTGGCAGAATAATTATTTCCATATTTTAAAAACAATAAAGTATTTCTGCTTAATTTTTAAATAAAAAGAATTGATTTTATAAAGATTTATATTAATTTTATTCAAAAAGATCAAATTTCTATTTTAAAAAAAATAGAAATTATTTATTTAAAACTTACAAAAATTTAATTTATATTTATTGTTAAACCCTACACTTAATTATTATTTACACAATTTATTTAAACAACTTTATGAAAATAAAGTAAAGAAATTTATATTTAATATAAAACATCTAATGTATTTTTATAACTACATGACTAAGTTACATATTTTATAAGTAAATAAATAAGGTAACAATTATTTATTTAATTTACATTTAAACAAAAATCATTTATTTAGATTATACTTAATTACCCCTACTACCTACATTATTTTTATAACTAAGTAAATAAATAATAATTTGTTTTATTATTTAGTTATCCCAAACTCAAACCTTAATTTTATACAACACCATTCAAGTACGAACCACTAACACTTACAACTTCAATTCCTTATACACACACTCAATTCAACCCTAGACTTAGACATAGACTATTGTGCACACTATTGACTCAATACATATTACACTCTAGGTTAACGTTGTGCATTACGAGGACCTCGTTACTATCTAGTCTCTCATGTTAGCTACGCCTTTTGAATCAAGTGAGTATTACATGGCCCCTTTTACTCTTTTACACTTTTTGGGGTGGAACATGAACACTATACAAACTATTGCTTACACTTACACAAACTACACAAATACAAATCCTCTTTACATTCATGTGTGCAATTTGAGCTTTATGCCTGAGTGCTAGGTGTGCTAACTTTTATGAACAACTTATGTGTAATCATTAACTATTCAAGCCGACGGTTTACAATGATAGATCTATTGAGTCTGACAAACCCACCCAGGTAGGGTGATTGTTACCGACAACACAATTTTGCATGATAGTTACAAAGATTTGATTGTACTTGGTTACACAATAGCTACTCTCCATAAATGCCTTATTTTATCATGTTATGTAAGGATTTGTTTTATTTAAAATCTATATGCTATCTATACACAAACCTGTGTTATACTCACCAACTTTTTAGTTGACCTTATTTTATTCATGTTTCAGGTACTAATGTGTGACTTGATCAAGATATGCTACATATAGGCCTTGGGACTTAGTTAATTTGAATAAAGAATTCTACGTATTTCAATTATGTTCTTTCTTGGATTTGGTTGTGTTTGGATTATTTGAAATGAAATTGATGTTTAATGTATTACAATTTAGTCAACCTTGTGCTCATGAACAGTCTACATGTCCCGCCCCGATGATTCCGCCATTGGTTGGGGTGTGACAATCTATATACAGTGTTTTGCAAACTACACAATACAATTCCACCTTACATTCATGTGTGCAATTTGAGCTTTATGTTTGAGTACTAGGTGTGTTAACTACATTTTGTGTGCAATTTACATGTGCAACCATTAACTATACAAGCCGACGATTAACAATAATAGATCTATTGAGTCTGACAAACCCACCCAGTTAGGGTGATTGTTACAGATAACATAATTTGTTTTTGCGTGCAATTTACAAAGGTTTGATTGTACAATTTGGTTTCACAATAGTAACTCTCCATAACTGCCTTATTAATCATGACATGTATGGATTGTATACACACAACTCTATGATATCTATTCAAAAACCTATGTATGCTCACCAACTTTTTAGTTGACTTTATTTTAATCATGTTTCAGGTGCGAATGTATGAGTTGATCAAGACATGCTTCATTTAAGTTTGGACCTAGTTAAATTTAATAAAGAACTCCTGTATTTCAATTTATGTACTTGATTTGGATTTTGTTTGTTTTGAATTATGCAATGAAATTTGGATGTTTAATATATTACAACTTAGTCAACCATGTGCTCATGAACAGTCTACATGTCCAGCCCCGACGTATTCCGTCGTCTGTTGGGGTGTGACAGAAGGCACCAAGGAGAAATGACACATGTTTTAGACATGAGTGTTGCAACGACAATGGATTCCATTTCGACATGTTTACTCTCAAAGGCGTCTGAATCTGATTCTATTATGTGGCACAGGAAGCTTGCTCACATCAATTACAGGAAAATGAATTACTTGGTGAAGAATGATCTGGTTACTAGTGTTCCTAAGATGAAATTCTCTATCCCTGATGGTTGTATACATTGCAAGAAGGGAAAACAGCACAAAAAGTCTCACAAATCCAAGAACAAGAATTCAATTGTTACTCCGTTGGAGGTACCTCATATGGATCTGTTTGGACCGATCAGTATTCGAAGCATTGGAGGAAAATCCTATTGTTTAGTGGTTACAGATGATTTCTCTAGATTCTCTTGCGTTAAGTTCTTAGCTTCGAAAGTTGAAACTACAGAGACGGTGCAATACCTAATGCTGCGTAAAGTTCTTAGCTTCAAAGGCTTAAACTACAAAGATGGTTCAATACTTAATCATGAGATTAGAGAATTTGTGCAAACAGAAGGTCAGACGAATTAGAAGTGATAATGATAGCGAGCTCAAGAACAACATGATGGGTCTCTTTTGTTTACAAAAAGGAATTCATCATGAATTTAGCGCACCATATGTCCCTCAACAGGATGGCATTGCTTAGCGAAAGAACAGAACTTTAGTTGAAACAGCACGAACAATGCTTGCAGATTTTAAGCTTCCTGTTACTTTTTGGGCTGAGGCTGTGAATATTGCCTGTCATGTCTTGAATAGAGTTCTGACTGTGAAGCGCCATAATAAGACATATTATAAACTGCTCCATAATCGAAAGCCTAATTTGGAGTATCTACTTCCTTTTAGAAATCCGTGTACTCTTTTGAAGATTCGAGATGTTCCGACCAAATTCCGTGCAAAGGCGATTGAATGAATATTTTTGGGCTATGTTGCAAATTCAACTACCAAGAGAGTATATAACAAAGAAACTCGTCAGGTTGAGGAATGGTTCCATATTGATTGTTCTAATCGTTCTATATCTCCAATGGCGGTTGGTCCAGAATGGGCGTTTGATTATGACAATTTGTTCAAGACTTTCCATTTATCATCTGATCTTTCTCCTGAGAAAGCTGCTTTGTTGTATGCGTCTTGTCAGGATGCTCAAGAAGGAGGTTTTACACCAAAGTTGGTTCATAATTCATCTGTCCCCTCATCCTCTAATCTTGATCCAACTATTACCTCCGCAAGATTCTGACAGTGAAGAAGATGAAGTTCTCATTCAATATTCTTCGGCTGATCCATTAATCATTGATGATTCTTCTACCTCTACACAAGTTCAGGGGGAGATTCCTATAAATCTGGATTCAGAGATACTAGTGAATCAAGATGTTCTTTCTCAAAATGAAATAACTCAAGTTGATGTGTTGCCGGTTCCTGAAGTGACTTCAATTAAAGAGCTTAAAAATCATCGGGTGACAAATATATTTGGGAATCTGATAGATAGAGTGAAAACACGTTCTTTAACTGAAAATACTTCTTTGTATACATGCATTAAAGATATTGGTGTTCTTGATGTTTGCTTACATTCGTGTTTTATTTCTCAGGTTGAACCTAAGAATGTGGAAATGGCTTTATAGGATAACAATTGGATGGAAGCAATGCAAGAGGAGCTTGCTCAATTTGATAAGCTTAAGGTGTGGAATCTGGTTGATCTTCCAAAGGTCGTGTATCCGATTGGCACCAAATGGGTTTTTAAATGTAAAAAGGATGATCGTGGTGTCGTGGTACGGAATAAAGCAAGATTTGTTGTTCAGGGATTCAATCAACAGGAAGGCATACTGAAGTGTAATCACATGTGGCTCGGCTTGAAGCTATTCGTTTGTTTCTGGCATTTGCGTCTATCAAAGGATTTAAAGTGTATCAATTGGACGTGCAAAGTTCTTTATTGTATAGAAAGGTCAAAGAAGAAGTATATGTTTGTCAGCCGCCGTGGTTTAAAGATCCAATTCATCCGTCAAGAGTGTTCAAACTTGATAAAGCTCTTTATGGCTTACATCAAGCACCCCGAGCGTGGTACGAAACTTTGTCAAAGCATCTCATGGACAATGGTTTGGTTCGTGCTCAAATTAATTCGAGCTTGTTCATAAAGAAAGCAGGGGGGATTATCTACCAGTTCATAGACGAAATTATTTTTGGCTAAACAAACGAAAAGTTATGCAAAGAGTTTGAGAGCGTTATGAAATCAAAGTTTGAAATGTCAGCTATGGGAGAGTTATCATTCTTTCTTGGACTTCAAGTGAATCAAAAGGAGGATGGTTTCTTCATTCATCAGCCGATTCAAGATGGAAGACTGTACCCCATATGATACTCCAATTCCAGTGAATCACAAGTTAAATCCTGATCCGGATGGAAAAGACGTTGATTGCCATCTTTATCGGGCAATGATTGGTTCTCTTATGTATCTAACTGCTTCGAGGTCGGATATAATGTTTGATGCATGTCTTTGTTCTGGATTTCAAGCAAAACCAAAGGAATCTCATCTGATCGCAGTCAAACGTATCTTTCGTTATCTAAAAGGAAAACAAAGATTAGGGCTATGGTTTTCACATGGTTCTATCTTTGAATTTAATGCTTATACTGACTCTGATTTCGGTGGTTGTTGTTTGGACAGAAAATCTAGAACAGGAGATTGCCAATTTCTAGGTAATCGTCTTGTTTCCTAGCAGTGTAAAAAGCAAACTACAGTCTCCATTTCAACATGTAAAGCAGAATACATTGCTGCTGCAAGTTATTGTTCCCAAATCTTGTGGATACAATAGCAATTAAGAGACTATGGTTTGAATTTCATTTGCACCCCCATGTTCATTGATTATACTGCCACAATATTGACAACAAATAATCCTGTTAAGCACAGTAAAATGAAGCACATTGAAATTAGATATCATTTTATTCGTGATTATGCAGATAAAAAGTTGATTGATCTGGTGAAGGTACATACTGTTGATAACTTTGCTGATCTCTTTACCAAGGCATTTGATCGTACCAGGTTTGAATTTCTAATCAAGATAATTGGTGTGATCAATCTCGAATAAAATTTTTTCAAAACAATTTTCATGGAAGGTTTGTTTTTGTTTTTATTTTTCTTTTATTGCTTTATTACCTTTCTGTATTTTATGTTCAGTCAAAAATTTGTATAGATAAAATCCAAAAAGATTTTCTTTTCGTCTTCCATTCAAATTCTATCTTTTATTTAATTTTCAAAAATATGTTCGGGGTTGGATCGGATTCATGTTCCAGGTGGAAGTTAATAGGGAGTGAAAGTTAAAAGGTTGAAGCTTTAACAGGTTGAAAATTCAAAATTTTCTAAGCATGAAGGTTTATGTTCGTCTGTTCAAGCGAACATATCAAGTTCGCCTCGTAAGCGAACTTATCAAGTTCACCTAAGTAAGCGAACTATGGTTGAGTATATATACAGTTTTAGGCGAACTTGGTCAGTTTCATTTAAAAAATTCTCAAGCGAACATAATTTGGGCGAACTTAATTACAGTTGAGCGAACTTGGTGTTTTGAAATTCTTGTGTGGTTGTACGGTTTTTCTTTGATTGATTCCTATTCTATTTGATATTGGACTTCGATTGAAGGTAATTACAAGCGATTCCATCCGTTAAATCATCCGGAATCAATATTTTTGAATCGGAAATCATACTTTGACCGTCGGACTTGTAATAGGTTCATAGAGGGTTTTTTGTGGTTAAAAATTGAAATTGTTGCTTGTGTTTGCTATATCGGTGTTGATAGTTACTATTTGGGCATCTAATTGGGTCTTAATCCATCGGTTTGAACTTGATCGATCTCTGGTTTGAATGTGTATCGACAGACGAACTTATTAAGTTCGCCTCTTGCAACACTAAGCGAACTTATTAAGTTCGCCTAGGGGCACAACAGTGTTTGGACATGTAAATTTTTTTTTCAAGTGTTAAAATATTTTTTGTTATTTTGTTTGTTGTTATTTTTTTGTTATTGTTATTTTTAATTTTTGTTACCTTATTGTTTACAATGTGTGTGTGTTTACAATGTGCTTGTATTCTAATGTTGGTTGTCAAAAATTGTTACATATGGATCATCTTGTTGAGTACAAACATAATCAAGTGGCTTTATTGGATCTAGAGATGTCTGAATCGGTAAACTACCAAGGCATAATCAACTTTCGGAATAGATCAAGACTGCATTTGGCATTGTCTACAAATCCATACATCAGTATTCCTTTCATTCAACAGTTTTGGCCTACAGTGCAATATGATAGTAATGTTGAACCAAGTGTGCTACGTGCTACAATCAATAATACTGAAGTTGCAATATCTATGGATACTATAAGGACTGCTCTAGCACTTAGTGGAAATAATGATGACCTTCTCAGCTATCCTGGTACTCATATTATGGGATGCTTCCAGAGAATGGGTTACCATGGAAGGCAAAATGATACCCAAGCTAGAAAAAGGTGGTCTAGTTGGACAGTGGAGGTACTTCATGCATGTTATTATACAATGATTGTCACCAAGAAAGGCGGGTACCGATGGTTTAAAATCTTCTTTACAAGCTGCAATGGTTGTTCTGACTTTGAATAAACGTTTTAACTTTGCATTATACATATTCAGAGAGCTTGTTATGCAAATCACACCACCTGAAGGACAAGGGTTTATAATGTACCCTAAGTTTATCCAAATGATTTTGAATCATCTGATTCGTAATCTACCTCAGCATCCACAACGACTTACTTTGACTCCAATGACCAAAAGAATATTTACTGATCGTACCAAAGTTAAGCAACAGAATGTGGATTTGATTCTTGTTCATACTCCATTGTTTGGGCATATTATTAATCCTGATTATGTGGAGCCTCCAAATAACAATTGGTTTCATCATGAAGAGTTGGCTCAGGAACAAAATGAAGAACAACCACAGCAATAAGCTCAAGTTCAAGCAAAAATACAACAACCACAACAACAACAAGTTCAACAAGTACAACAACCACAAGTTCAACAACAAGTTCAGGATCCAGTTCAACAAGAACATATTCAAGTTAATGAACCAGCTGAAGTTGAAGTTGAAGATCATGCAAATGTTGATGCTGATGTTGATATGCATGAAAATCAAGACTTAGGTCTTAATATGGAAGATATTAAAGATGATGTTGTACAATCACCCATTCATGAAGTAGAAGGGAATGTGGTTGATACAAGTAGAAGTTCTTCTGATGTGCCTTGTAACACCCGGATATTTCCCAAGTAAAATAAGGGCCAAAAATACCAAAAAGTCAAAGTTCAGGGGTTAAATAATAAGTTTTCAAAGTTAAGGGACTTAAAAAGGAAAAACTTGAGAATAAGGCGGATATCGGACCGATATACTTGTTATGTCGGTCCGATATGTGTAAAGGAAGGAAAGAATCGGGTGTTAACACGTGTCCGATGACTCAACTGATGACTCAGACTGATGTCGGACCGATATGGTTTGTATGTCGGTCCGATGTGTGTGTACGAAGTGAAATATGTCGACATAGGGGATGTTGGACCGCAATGTTATTGGATGTTGGTCCGACGTGGACCCGATTTCACCCTATAAATAGATGGGTCGACTTCTTCACTTTGCACACACTCACACTTTCAAATACACACACTTAAGCTCTGCTAGCCCGATTCCCGAGGTCCCGATCCTCTCCCGAGAGTCTGGTTTCTCGCAATATGTCCACAAAACTGCCATAGATGGCGTCGAGGTAAGGTTTCTGAACACCCTGAGGTTTCTTTGTGTAAACCTAAGATAGGGATATTGATGATGATAATATTGAATATAACCTAGGGTTATGTTGAGGTAATGATTGTGATAGTCGATACCAGAGGATGTACTGGTTGAGGTGAGTTCCTCTAAACTGTGCTCTATGAGATGTTTAATAAATGATTTTGTATCTGAGATCCCAACACTATCCGTGCATATATCTTATAATAAGTACTTATTGTGGCCATTGGTTGAGGGGGACCTAGGGACAAGACTGATCCTCTTGTTTTAGTTCTTGTACGTATGGGACCAGCAAGCTGGGAGGGTTCATGTATATATGTATGTTGTAGACCCGGGATTCTAAGGGTGATTCTGGGTGATGGGTTGGAGAGGATGGTTGTAAGACCCATGCGGGGCCTTCATCCTTGATCAAGGATACACGTAAAGATGATTTTGTTTATGAACTCACAGTGTAAGCTGATCCAAAATATTTTCAAATGTTTTTGAGCACAGGTGAACCCTAGCTAGTAGATGGCATTCCAGGAGGTATATAAAGGTTGGAAATAGGGATGACTGAGGGCAGGTCCCTAGGTGACCATAAGGCCTGAGTGATTGGCATGATTCTTTGTGAGCTTTAAGTCCAGAGTTTGATTGTATTGTATTTTGCCAGTCAGTCCCTATTGTACAAACTTTATGTTATGAAATGAATTAAGTTAGGTTGTTAAGTCTTCCGTTGTCTATTTTGTTATCAACGTCACTGTAACTAGAAGGCGACCTTCAACCTGTATGTAGTTATCTGACGAACGGAATGTTCTGTCTAGGAAAGAGCAGTGTATAAATCTTTCCTAGACCCGTCGCTCTTACCTAGGAACATATCTGTTGGAGGTACTACTCTGGTAGATGACTGTCCTGTGTTACGGGTGTGACAAATTGGTATCAGAGCCGCAGTTTAAGGGATTTAGATACTAATAGGAAAGATTAGTATCTAGACTTAAACTAAGAGCTCTGAGAATAGTTGGAATGCCAATAGGATTTAAGCTGAGATGATGATTATCATTATGAATATAAAAGGAGATGTCGAGAAAACAGATATTAAGTACATTCTTGGCCAAATGTATTTAATCTCTGATTTTCTGGATCATAACCGGTTATACGAATTCTGATATCATACATCTGTGTATGTATAGGTAATAATGGTTGGACGAGGAAGAGGAACAGGTCAAACTTCGGTTACTAGGAGCCGTAGGCAGGTTGAAACTAACACCGATACTAACGTTTATCATGAAACAAACGAGAATAACAATAATGATGGTCCTCATGTTGAAGAAGTAGTTATGTCTGAAACTCAGTTTCAAGACACTGTGGCCAGTGAAGTCACTTAGGCCTTACGAAACACCCTACCCTAACTACTAGATGAAGTTCTTTCAAGAAGAATAGGTACAGGAACAGCTGGGGGAGGAAACAATAATTGTAATGAGATAGGGCATATAGCAAGAAACTGTACTAGCTAAGAAGAATGGGTAATGGAAACGCCAATACTAGCTCAGTAACAAGGACTGAGAATCGTGAAGGATGCAGTTACAAATCATTCGAAGGATGCAAAACTAATCCATTTGATGGTAAGAAGGGAGCCATTGATACTACTCAGTGGATCATGAAAACGGAAGCCGTGATCAAATTGAGTGAATGTAGAAATGATCAGGAAGTCAAGTTTGCTGCCAATTCTTTGGAAATCACTGCTATAGACTGGTGGGAGTCTGTGAAGCAAGCTAGAGGAGAACAAGCAGTGGAAAGTATGAAATGGAACGAATTCAAGGAACTGATTTTGCAATGATTTTGTCCTCAGAATGAACTAGATAAACTGGAAGAGGAGTTTCAGCGTTTGGAGGCTGGAACTCTAACGCATCAAGAATATGTAACTAAGTTTGATGAGATGTCAAAACTGGTGCCACATCTGGTAACACCCGAACCCCGAAGAATAAAACATTTTATCAAAGGTTTACCTCTCAAGGTGCGAACTTTGGTGAAAACCGCTGCACCACAAACAATGGATCCAGCCTTGGCATTGAGTGCCACGGTTATGATGATGTGGCAGCTCAAGAAGCCAAAGATAAGGCTGAGCAAGCAGTGGAGGTAAAACCTATAGAGACAAAGAGAAAGAGTGAGGAGGTGATGTATCCGTTTGAACCAAGAAATTTCAAGTTCCCTAGGAGAGAGGGAAAAAAATACTGTTAGAAACCTTCAAGAGACAAGATATGGTAAATGCCAGAAATTGGGGCATGTTGCAATGAATTGTCCATCTTTCATGTGTTATAATTGTAATGAGATAGGACATATAGCAAGAAACTGTACCAAACCCGCACAGCAGAAGCCCGAAGGAGGGCAAAAAGTCGGGTATTTGTGATAGGCGAAGGAAGGAAGAATGACAATGCCAAAGTGGTAGCTGGTACGTTCCTAGTTAACAACATTTATGCTAAAATCCTATCTGATACAGGAGCAAATAGATGTTTTGTTTAAGATGCCTTTAGTTTCATTTAGGCATGAAACCTACTCCACTTGAGTGAGCTTATGTAGTTGAGACGGCAAGTGGTGAGCAGATTAGGATAATAGAATGGTATGCGAATTGCAAGATGACTCTGGGCAATGAGAATTCAGTGATTGAATTAATGCCAATGAGTATGAGCAAGTACGATGTTATCATTGGAATGGATTGGTTGAACCAATACTATTCTCAAATCGATTGTGATCAATGGACTGTTAGGATTTGTAGGCCTAACGGAGAGTCTATGTTGATACAATGTGATAGTGATGAGAATAAGATTGAAACAATTTATGTAGCCAAGGCTAAGAAATGTATAAATACATGATGTAGTATATTTGCAGTTTATGCTTTAAACTCTAAACCCGAACGGCAGATTGCGGACATTCCTGTAGTATGCGATCTTCCGGATGTATTTCCCAAAGAATTACCTGGTCTACTACCAGATAGACAAATTGAATTTCGAATCGAACTCATACCTAGAGCCAAAACCGTAGCTAAGTCACCTTATTGTCTTGCACATTCAGAACTGAAAGAATTAAATGAAGCAAATTCAAGAATTATTAGACAGAGGCTTCATACGCCCAAGTACTTCACCCTGGGGAGCACCAGTCTTATTTGTAAAGAAGAAGGACGAAAGTATGCGTATGTGCATAGATTATCGGGAGATGAATAAGCTTACTGTAAAGAACAAATATCCATTGCCTAGAATATATGACTTGTTCGATCAGTTGCAAGGAGCTAAATACTTCTCAAAGATACATCTTAGGACTGGATATCATCAGTTAAAGGTACAGGAGGAAGATTTACCCAAGACTGCCTTTAGAACCCGATATGGATGCTACGAATTCTTAGTTATGTCATCCGATCTAACAAATGCTTCCGCATCATTTATGGACCTAATGAACCGAGTTTGTAAACCATTCTTGGATAAATTCGTTATAGTGTTCATAGATGATATCCTTATCTACTCCTGAACCTAGGAAAATCATGTCGAACATCTTAAGTTAATCCTGGAAACTCTTAGAAGGGAGAAGTTGTATGCTAAGTTTTCTAAATGTGAGTTTTGGAAACAAGAAGTACAATTCTTAGGGCATGTTATAAATCAACAAGGAATTCAAGTAGATCCAGCCAAGATTGAAGCCGTTATGAAATGGGAAACTCCAAAGACGCCAATTGAAGTTTGAAGTTTCCTTGGTCTAGCCGGTTATTACCGAAGGCTCATACATTATTTCTCTAAGATTGCTACTCCATTAACCACTTTGACTCAGAAAGCGGTAAAGTTTGAATGGGGTCATAAGCAAGAAGAGGCTTTCAAAACCCTTAAACATAAATTTAGTTCAGCACCAATCTTAGCATTATCTGAAGGGAATGATGACTTCGTCATCTATTGTGATGCTTTTAGAATTGGTCTAGGTTGTGTGTTGATGCAGCGAGAAAAGGTTATAGCCTACGCATCAGTGTAGGTCCTCATGACACTTCTACGGATCGTTCTCGTTATAAGACGTTTCGTTAACTCGAAGTGCGGAATCCAACGAATCAACGATTGCATACACAAAAGACAATAGAGACAATCAAGTAAATAACATTCACACTTGTATTCCAATTCTCAACAGAGTTTACAGACTCAATCGTTCAACTTTGTTCGTTTTCTTATCGATATCCAAACTGACTTTGTAAACATCTATATATAGACATCTGACCTGTATTAGGCGAACTTAACAAGTTCGCCTCTAACAGACTAAGCGAACTTATTAAGTTCGCCTCAGATAGACTTAAGCGAAGTTAACAAGTTCGCCTCTGTTATACTAGGCGAACTTAACAAGTTCGCCTCTAGCATAACTTGCATAAACACTTAGAACATTATATATAAAAAAAACATAAAGACATTAGATCTAAACTATTACAAAGCTTTTGTCATTACAAACTATGTCCTAACAGACTCCCCCTTGACAATAGCTTGATCTTCAGTCTTCTGTCTTTATGATGAGCTCTTCCAATTATCCAGTAATCTGCTGCCTGCATGCGCTCCATATCTTCTACGTATCTCCAACACTCTCTTGTACTGTAATCCTTGTTCTTTCCATTCATCAGTGTACATGATCTCATTTTTCTCAATGTCCTCTGATCTTTCTTTGAAAAATTAATAAGATTCATTGCGTCATAGAAACACACAATGACCTTATTGTCTTTATCTTCAATCCTTGCTTCACCAGTATTAACATCGACATACCACCATTTCATATTCCCAAGGAAATCTTGAGGAATCTTCTTCAATGTTATCATGTGTACAACACGTACTAGTTTGAATTTGTACTTCCAGGTCACTTTCCCAGTCTTTTGATCTATGTTCTTCACTCTCTTTCCTTTTTGAGGCTTTAGCCTTTCATACTTCCTCGAACCACCTTCTCTCTTGATCAGATTTGCAATCACATAAGCTAAACCAATCTTGGATCTATTAATAAGTGGCTTTGAAGCTAGACCATTCATTTCACATCTTGGCAAGGTATTGAAATACTTGATCCTCGGCTTTAAGTACTGAACACCATCAGATCTTTTAATAGCAAATAATTTTGTGTCATTATCATAAAACCAACTTATGATTCTTCCTACACACCTCTCTTTATTCACATAGTTTTCTTTCTGAGCAGGTTGTGCCTGAGACTTGAGTAGCACCTTCATCCAGCTATTTACAACTTCTCTCCATTGTTCTCTGGTCATACCTGTATTTCTGTACATCACAGGTTCTTCATTCACCTTTGGAGACTCTGTGTGAGTAGTATCAGCTTCAGCATCTTTATTGGATTGAATGTTTTCATCATCAGTATCAATCTTAGAATCAGCAGTATCTTCAGGTAGTGTGATGTCTTCAAAAGAGTCCATAGAATCTGTTGCTCCTTCATAATTAAACTCAGGAATAACATCATCTTGGATGAAGCTATAAGGAACATTAAGACCATCACAGCCTTCATAAATCACATTATCTTTACCTTTCTCTATCTCTATCTCCACTATCTCTCCTTCTTCTATTTCATTATCTGACACATCATCTTCTATGTCATTGAATAATTCATCAATGTCATCAAGACACGCTATCTTTTCAGCTTCTTCCTCCTCAGACTCTGCAAAGAACTCCAATAATAAAATTTCTTCTTCATTAACTCCAGAAGTATCTTTGTTTCCATCAATGGATTGTGAAGTCGACTCCCCCTGAACTTTAGATATAGGATTAACGTCAGCGTATTGACGATCACCCTCAATATTACTAGAAGGATCATTGTCTTCATCATCATGTCTTTGAATAGACTCAGTGTGACATGTATCACGTATCCTTAACTCCCCCTGAGCGTCAAGACGCTCAACAAGTTTGGACACTAATGCCTGCATAGCAGCAATCTGCGTAGCTTGAATCTGAATCACCAGCTGTCTTTGAGTATCAGTAGATACAAGAGTATCCACCTGAGTTTGTAAAGCAAGCACTTGAGATTCAAGGAAAGTAATCCTATCAGAATCAGAAGGCTTAGAAGGACCAGCTGAAGATTGAGGAACTGAAGTACTAGGAGTAGGAATAACCACAGGAGGAACAGGAGATTGATCTTTAGAACTTGGAGGTGTGACAATTAAGGAAGCAACAAACGTAGCATCCTCTACACCTTGTGAAGATTGAGCAGCAGCCATAAGCTTTTGACTTTTAGGATCCGGAGTAAAATCACTATCAGAATTCTCATCCACCAATGTTCTTTTTCCAAGTACCGATCCGGAAGGAGGATCCCGAACGGACTTACGTCTTTGTCTTCTGGCTGTAGATTTAAGACGTTTACCAGCATTAGCCAATGGTATACGAGCCAACCTTTCATAATGATCTGAGGGAAAATCTCTAGATTCATCAGATTCGGTTTCTTCAGAAATAGGTAAAATCGTATCACTTGAGCTAGAACTCGACTCATTATCTGTCACCACATTCCCTTCAGCTTCATGAATGGGCGAGTTCACAGAATCATCTACAAAATCATCCATATTCATCCCTAGATCTTGTTCATGTTCATGAACGACCTCTTCAAGAACAGGTTCATTAACAGGTATATCAACCTGAGCTTGTTGAACGACCTCTTGTTCTTGAATAGGAATTTGTGGTTGTACGGGAACTTGTTGTTTTTGAACTGGTACTTGTTGTGGAATAGGTTGTTGTGGAATAGGTTGTTGTGGAGGTTGTTATGGCTGTTGTTGTTGAACATTCTGACCTTGCACTTGAGCTATCTCATCAGGATGAAACCAGTTGTCATTCGGTGGTTCATGTAACATCTCGGAATTTAGTATTCATATTTCAATTCAATGTAATGCAATTTCAAACTCAATACTCGTGCAATGTCTCATTATTTTCTCGCCGTAAGTTAAATGCAATGATTCTATGCAAAATTCGCAAATTTTACTCGGTTATATACATTTAAACACTATACAAGAAACTATTTTATTCAAACTTATCAAACCTGAAAAGTCAAGGACTAAAGTTGAAAAATGTCAAGAAACCCTAGTCTAGCACGGTCGTGCTTCGTTCTAGCACGGTCGCGCCAAGTGCTTTGGCACGGTCGCGCGACCTGCTCTGGAACGATCGCGCCCGGTGCCTAGGCACGGTCGTGCCATATTTAGACACGGTCGCGCCTGTGTAACAGCTGAAACGTAACTGAAACATTAATCGCTCGATCGTTCGAATTCAAACCCGATTTACGTTATACCTTCGTTATCAAAGAAAATATCTTGGTCAATCGCAACTATTACCATCAAAATACAAAACTCCTCTCTAGAAACCGTCGATCATTCTCTCAAAAACTCAAATCCCTCATTTCGATCAAATTTCTCCCAAGCAGTCAAGGAATCCTTTTCAGCAATCTCACCTGTTATTATTGGACTCTCTGGACTAGACGGAATTGCAGCCGAAGTCGCCGGAAGCCATTTTCTCCGTCGCCGGAACTCCGTTCTACCGTTCTTCATCGATTCAATACGCTTTCGGGTAAGTATACACTCCATCTCATTCGTTTCAGTATCTGTATCGAAAGCCCCTATTCAATTTGGGCTTCCATTATAGAAATCGATTCGAATCAGAACTCATGCTTTATAAAAAAAATGATTTATTCGAACCCCTACTTAAACGCGATGTGCATGCAATTAAGTCATATGAAAAGACTCGTAATAACCCATTAATCAAAAGCCCTAACAATTCCAGCGTTTAAAATACAAGCAATTGTCAATTCGTGTCTGATTTGGAATAGACACGGTCGCGCTAATCATCTAGCGCGGCCGTGCCTCATAGAGCGCGGTCGTGTCCTCCTGTCCAGACCTTGTCATGCCCGCTGGGCTAGTCTCTGTTGTGTCTAAAGATCATAGACACGACCGTGTCGGGCCAAGGCACGGTCATGCCTGTTGACTTGTCTAGATTGTGCTTCTGTTGATCAACCCGGTCGCGCCCCGACTAGCGCGGTCGCGCCCGTGGCTCGAGCACGATCGTGTCCTTCCGAGGCACGGTCGTGTGAGACTCAGAAACTTTAACAAACTTATAATTTTATAATTTTCAATCAATAAATGTTTCAAATTTTATAAAAATATGTTTTCTGTATTTGAAGAGATAAATATTATTTAAAAGTTTATTTAAAAATTTATGAAAATTTAATTTATATTTATTATCTTACACTTAAATGATATTTTAAATAATTAAGTTACAAAATTTATAAATAAATGAGATAATGATTATTTATTTAATTTACATTTTAAATCAAAATCATTTATTCATTTATACTTAATTACAACTAATATTTACATATTTATTCAATTCAAACCTAATTAAATAGTTTCAAAAATATTTTACTTCAAACTCTATATATTTTATTCAATACTTTTTAAATACAAATCAATAGTTTTATACACAAATTCAACTTTCATTTTAGACTTAAACCTTATGCACTATTTGATACAACATACATTACTCCTTAGGTTGATTTGTGCACTCGAGGACCTTTATTTTTCTATCTATTATCCTTGTTCGCTACACCTCCTTATCAAGTGAGTATTCACAACCCCTTTTTACTCTTTTACACCTTTGGGGTGGAACATGAACTCTATACTCATTACACATTACACATTTACATTTACACAAACAACACAAGTGCAAAAAAATCCTATTTACATACATGTGTGCAAAAATTTGAGCTTTGTGCCCGAGTGCTAGGTGTGCTAACCTTTTATGCTCTTATGTGCAATCATTAACTATACAAGCCGACGGTTTTCAATGATAGATCTATTGAGTCTGACAAACCCACCCATGGTACGCGGTGATTGAAACCGACAACACATTTGTTTTGCATGCTAGTTACAAGGTTTGATTGTACATTTGGTTACACAATAGCTACTCCCCATAAACGCCTTATTTATCATGTCATGTAAAGGATTTGTTTTCATCTATATGCTATCTATATACAACTGTGTTATACTCACCAACTTTTTAGTTGACTTTATTTTATTCATGTTTCAGGCCCCAATATGTGAGATTAATTCAAGACGTGTTCAACAAAGGATTTGGACTTAGCAATATAAATCAAGAATTTTATGAGTTGTTTATGTTTCTTGTTTGAATTTGATTTTGTACTTGGACTTATTGTAATGCAAATTTGACTTTAATATATTTCAATTTAGTCAACCATGTGCTATGAACAGTCTTACATGTCCCGCCCCGATGATTCCGCCATCGGTCGGGGTGTGACAGTTCAACATAATCAGGATTTATTAAGTGACCAAACAATGGAGTATTAACAGGAATCAATGCGGCATTCTGTTGTTTCACCTTAGTGCAATCTATAAAGATACGCTTTGACATCGGAGTCAAAGTTAATCTAATCGGATGCTGTGGAAGATCAGGAATAATATGATTCAAAATCATCTGGATAAATCGAGGATAAATCAAATATCCTTGACCTTCAGCAGGTGTAATTTGCATAACCATCTCTCGATAAACATAACGTGCAAAATTGAACCGCTTGTTCAACGTCAAAGCTACCATTGCAGCTTGAAGAGCAGTCTTTAAACCATCTGTACCAGCTTTACGAGGAGACAGACATTGGATAATCACATGCATGAAGTATCTCCATTCACCCACCAAACCACCTTTACGAGCTTGTGTATCATTAGGTCGTCCACGGTAACCCATCCTCTGAAAGCATCCCATGATCAATGTATTAGGATATGATATAGGATCATCAGCAGCACCTCCTAGAGCAAGAGCAGCACGAATAGTTTCTTCAGATATTGCAATCTCCGTATTGTTTACAGTGGCAGAAAGTACATGAGGTTCTACGTCAGTATCTGAATGAACTGTGTCCCAAAATTGCTGAATATACACTAGACTTATGTATGGATCTGCAGATAATGCGACACGAAGTCGTGAACGATTCAGAAATCCGATAATTCCTTGAAAGTTTACGGCCTCAGGCATGTTAGGATCTAACAATGCCACCTGGTTATATTTGTATTCGACACGACGAGCCATCTGAAAAATATTTAGACAACAAACACATTAGACAAATAACAAACACAAACAACACGAAAAACAAATTTGAAACAAAAACAAAACAAATATTTTTTTTTTAAATTTATACAAACACACAAAACAAAAAAAAATTACAAGTCCAATACTCCTTCTGACCCCTAGGCGAACTTAATAAGTTCGCTTAGTGTTGCAAGAGGCGAACTTATTAAGTTCTCCTAGACAAGTTTGCTTGAACAAGTTCGCCTGAACTGTCCGACGTTTCAAATTCAAACTCAGAAATCAAGAATCTTCAAATCGTGTGGAAATCATGAAATAAGCATTGTAAACATATCGATTAACACTAATGGAACATTATCAAAGATCAATTTCAAGATTTAAATCTGATATAACAACAATTAGGGCAGAAACAGTCACACTATCAAAACGACTAAAAAAGGTAATTTTAGCATGATTCAACGGATGAAATTCAATGAAAATACCTTAGTTAAGTTCGCAATTCAATTTTGAATCAGAATGTACCGGTAAACAACTCAACAACCACTTAATTTTGAAAATAAAAATTTTGACTACGGATCGGACAAGTTTGCTTTATCTGTGAAGAAGATGAAGTGAATAAGTTCGCCTAGACAACCCTTATACAGATTAAGTTGGCTTATTTTGGCGAACTTGTTAAGTTCGCTTAACAAGCCCTAGGCGAACATAATAAGTTCGCTTCACCAATATCAGGCGAACATATAAAGTTCGCTTCACCAGAATTAGGCGAACTTAATGCCTTCAACTCTTCCTTGATCAAATTTTTACCAACTTTCAACCCGTCACTTCTTGAACTTTCATCAGCAGAATTTATTTGATCCAATCCCGAACAATTTAATAAAAGATTAGAATTTTCATGGAAAATAAAAAAATCTTTTTGAATTTTATCTATACAAACGGAATCACATATTTTTGGATTTTTAGCTGTAAAAACGGAATCACATATTTTTGACTTTTTATCTGTATAAACTGAAATCACATATTTTTGAATTAACATCATGAGTAAGAAGATCATATCAGTATCCGAGTAGTTCATCACACATTTTAGCAATAACCAAGGGTAACCTATGATATGAAACAATCCAACTCATCTTGTACTCTATGTATCTTTTTCAGTATTTATAAATCAATCAATTTGAATAATATTTGAAATGATACGCAATAAATTTCAAAGTACAAAAAATCAGGTTATGAAATGCTCAATTATTCATACCGAATTTGAAATATAAAGCATGAATTCTTTAATTTGTCAATATTATATTATTTGAAACTATAAGCGTTTGTTCTCCGAATTCATGTGATTTAGTACTTTTTAGATGAAAAACATCGTGTACCCCACATATATACCAAACAGAAATATAAATTGCACTATCTTTAAGACATATACAGTTTATTTTAAGATTAGATCAAATTCCAAGATGAAATTATTTCTTTTAGCACAAGAATAGAAGCAGATCCCAAAGGATATAAGAATCATGATGATTCAGAATCAGAAGATTCTAATGAATTGGCTGTATAATGAGAATCAACAGATTCAGGTATGAGGATCCAACTATTATCTGGATAAGATTCAATGGAGTCAGACTAGATGATGTATCTAACTGATCCAAGGGCGAATATATGTTTCAATAAATTTTGAAATCATATCTTAGTTCAACAATACATTGCATGTTTTTCGGGGCATGGACATTAATGTGAACTGAAATAGATTTGTGCTAAAGATATAATTCGATATTGGTCTCATGAAATTCTTTAAAACCATATATTCTTTATCTGATAATGATCTTTTACACACACCCATGCATATAATGGATTCAAATCACAGATATAATCATATCATATTTAATTTTCACACTACTATTAGTTTCAAAACGCTTTTAGTCTATTGACAATTCAAGTTTCAAAACTCATACACAAATTTGAAAACAGATTATCAAGATTAGAGCATTCACAACACTATCATTTCTCATTTATGCAGACTTTGAAATTTAGATCAAATCAACTCACTTTAAACAATCATATATCAAAGGTCTACTAAGGTCGTGTGAAATGAACTAATCACTGATGTACTATCATTTCTTCTCTAACTTCAAATGATGTCAAATTTTATATTTTTCACTTTGTTTTGACTTTATATAAATTAAGAACTTTTTGACTGAAATTTTAAAATGCAGAAATGTAATAAAGCAATAAAAGAAATTAAAAACAAAATTTTCCATGAAAATCTGATTTTGAAAAACTTTTATTCGGGATTGATCATACCTATCATTTTGATTAGAAATTCAAACCTGGTACGATCAAATGCCTTGGTAAACAAATCAGCAAAATTATCATCAGTGTGTACCTTTACCAGCTCAATCAACCTTTTCTCTACACAATCACGAATAAAATGATATCTAACCTCAATGTGCTTTGTTTTACTGTGCTTAACAGGATTATTAGTTATAGACATTGTAGCATTATTATCAATAACCATAGGGGTTCCTGTTAAATTCAAACCGTAATCTCTTAATTGCTGTTGTATCCATAAAATCTGTGAACAACAACTTGCAGCAGCGATGTATTCTGCTTCGCATGTAGAAATGCAGACTGTGGTTTGCTTTTTGCATTGCCAGGAAACAAGTCTATTACCCAAGAACTGGCAACCACCTGTTGTAGATTTCCTGTCCAAACAACAACCACCAAAATCAGAATCAATATAAGCATTGAAATCAAAGTTAGAACCATGTGGATACCATAATCCCAATCTTTGTTTTCCTTTCAAATAACGGAAGATTCTTTTTAAAGCTATTAAGTGAGATTCTTTTGGTTTTGCCTAGAATCTGGAACAGATGCACACAGCGAACATTATATCTGGCCTTGAAGCGGTTAAGTACATGAGAGATCCAATCATTGCTCTGTAAAGTCGACAATCCACATCTTTTCCATCCGGGTCAGAATTCAACTTATGATTGACCGAAATCAGAGTATCATATGGGGTACAGTCCTCCATCTTGAACCGGCTCAAGATGTCTTTGGCATACTTGGTCTGATGAATAAAAAAACCATCTTCCTTTTGATTTACTTGTAAACCTAAGAAAAACGATAACTCTCCCATAGCTGACATTTCAAACTTCGACTTCATAACACTCTCAAAATCTTTGCATAACCCTTCATTTGTTGAACCAAAAATAATACCGTCCACATATATCTGCACCAGTAGGTAATCTCCCCCTGATTTCTTTATGAATAAGTTCGAGTCAATCTTGCCACGAACAAAATCATTTGCCAAAAGATGTGTGGACAATGTTTCATACCACGCTCGAGGAGCCTGATGAGACCATAGAGGGTCTTATCAAGCTTGAAAACTATATTCGGATTAAGTGAATCTTCAAACCCCGGCGGCTGACACACATAAACTTCCTCCTTGACCTTTCCATATAAAAATGCACTTTTCACATCCAATTGAAACACCTTAAAACCTTTATAAGAAGCAAAAGCTAGAAACAGCTGTATAGCTTCAAGCCTCGCAACAGACGCATAAACCTCGGTGTAATCAATTCTCTCTTGTTGATTGAAGCCCTGGACAACTAATCTTGCCTTGTTTCTTACCACGACACCTCGATCGTCTTTCTTACATTTAAACACTCATTTAGTACTAATCGGATATACACCCTTCGGAAGATCTACAAGATTCCAAACCTTAAGTTTGTCAAACTGAGCAAGTTCTTCATGCATGGCCTCTATCCAATTGTTATCATTTAAAGCCATTTCAACATTTTTGGGTTCGACCTGAGAAAGAAAACATGAATGTGAGCAATCATCAAGAACACCAGAATCTTTAATACATGTATACAAACAAGTATTGTCAACAATAGAACGTGTTTTCACTCCATCCTGCAAATTCTGATTATATTTGTCACTGGATGATCTTTGAGTTCCTTGATGGAAGCGACCTCAGGAACCGACAACACTTCAACATGAGTTGTATCAGATTGATAAGACAAATCATGATTAATTGGAATTTCCAAGTCTAAATTTGTAGGAATCTCCCCTGAATCCTGTGTCAAAGGTAATGGATCATCACCCAACAAAGGCTCAGCAGAAGAATCTTGAAAAATAGCATTGTCTTCCTCACTCTCTGAATCTTGGGGTCCCGAACAAGAAGCAACATTAGGATCGGGAGCAGAAGTAGATGGAACCGATGAATGTGGAACTGCATTTGGTAGAAAGCCATTGTGTTGTGTATCCTGACATGAATCATAGAGAACAGCAGCTTCATTAGGAGAAATATCAGAAGGTAAATGAAAAGACTTGAATAAGTTTTCATAATCAAATGCCTAATTTGGTCCAATTGCCATTTGAGGTAAAGACCGATTTGAACAATCAATATGGAACCATTCTTCAACTTGGCGCGTCTCTTTGTTATAAACCCTCTTGGTAGTCTAATTGGAAACATACCCCAGAAAAATCCCTTCAATAGCCTTAGCACTGAATTTTGTTGGGACATCTCGAACTTTTAACAGGGTGCACGGATTACCAAAAGGTAGTAAATATTCCAGATTCGGATTTCGGTTATTCAGCAATTCGTAGCAAGTCTTGTTGTGTCGCTTGACGGCCAAGACCCTGTTCAAAACGTGACACGCAGTATTCACAGCTTCAGCCCAAAAAGTAACTGGAAGCTTAGAATCTGCAAGCATTGTGCGTGCCATTTCAACCAACGTCCTGTTCTTTCGTTCAGCAACACCGTTTTGTTGAGGAACATATGGCGCACTGAATTCATGATGAATTCCCTTTTGTAGACAGAATAAGCCCATCTTGCTATTCTTAAACTCGCTGCCATTGTCACTCCTAATTCTTTTGACCTTCAGATTGAACAAATTCTTCAAACCCAGGATTAAGTATTGTACCAACTCAGTGGTTTCAGCTTTAGAAGAAAGAAACTTAACCCATGAAAATCTAGAGAAATCATCCATTACTACCAAAAGTACGATTTTCCACCGATGCTCCTGATACTAATCGGACCAAACAAATCCATATGCAGCAGCTCCAAAGGAGTTACGATAGAATTCTTCGATTTAGATTTGTGTGATTTCTTTCGTTGTTTCCCCTTCTTGCAAGGAATACAATCATCAGGAACTGAGAATTTCATGTTCGGAATTCCAAGAACCAGATCATTCTTAACAATATAGTTCATCTTCCGATAGTTGATGTGAGCTAGCTTCCTGTGCCACAAAATAGAATCTGATTCTGACGCCTTGGAGAGTAAACATGTAGGAATTGAATCCGTTGTAGTAGCGACACTCATGTCAAGGACATACGTGTCATTTCTCCTCGGGGCCTTCATGAGAATCCACTCGTCAGGAATAACAAAACCAGGTTTCAAGATATAACACTCAGCATCATTGAAATGGAACGAAAACTTCTTGTCACAAACTTGTGATACACTCAAAAGATTGTGTTCATGCTGCTCCACATAATTCACCTTTTCAAATTTGACTTTATCATTCTTTAAAGTACCCTGTACAGTTATGTACCTGCCTTTATTCCCCGCAAAAGCGACATAACCTCCATCAATATTTTTAACATCTTCAAGCAATCTAATATTCCCTGTCATATGTCGAGAGCAACCACTATCCACATACCATGTATTGTTGATAGTCCTCCTTGGTTGTCCCTACATAAAAAATGAAAATCAGTTAGAAATAGGAACCCAAGCCATTGTGGTCTTGGGTCGTCCAGATTGATCAAAATAAACAACTTCTAGTAATTCACAATCAATGTTATCATTAACCTTTGGAATAGAAGTTTTACCAACAGACTTTTTCAAAGGAGACATATTTTGATTATTTTGAAAAACATTATTTGATATATTATTATCAGATTCAGATGTTTTCAAAATTTTCTTCAATTTTATGTTTCGTCTTCTCCTTTGTGGTCTAGACAATTTAACTTCAGATTGAGAATCTTTTGAAATTCTATCATGAGGAATCTCAAGTTTCTCTTGACAAACAAATGATTTAGAGTTCAATTTATCTGGCTGTTTAAATCCAGAGGATTTAACAAAAGATCGACAAGACATATTTTTCTCCAAACTAAATGATGACTTTCCCTCATCTGTTCTTTTTAGAATCTTCACCACTTTTGGTTGTGAAGAAACAGTCTTCAATTTTCCCTGGTTCTTATAAGGACAATTGACCAGAATGTGACCAACTTCGTTGAAATGAAAACAAACTCTTCTCTCTTTATAAGTTCTGAAATAAGAAGTGTTCTTTGAGTTTGAGGATCCATCAGAGGAATAAGCTTCAGAAGATTTTCCAGAACAGTTTACTGACTTCTTTGGAACATAAACTTGTGTAGGCACCTTTGATGTATGCTCCTTTTGATGACCAGCAGCGACAAAACCACTTGACTGTAACATCGGAGAAAGCTTAGGTGTAACAACTTTCACCTCATCAGGTTCAGTCAGAATGCATCTATCCCGGGTAACATTTTTTACAACTGTTGGTTCATCAATTCTCACCTCTTTTGGAATACCTTCAACCTTCTTTCCATCAAACACCTCATCCTTAGAATCAGATTCATAAACGATATCCTCACCAGTTACCGGGTTCACTTTCAATACTGTTTTTGGATCTATTTCCTCTTCATGTATGATTTCAGGTTCAACCACATAATTTGCATTAAATGGCGGAGGAACAAATCCAATACCAGCAACCCGCTTAGTAGGATCAGCATTTGAATTAAAATAATCCAAAACAACTGAAGAATTTTCAAAATTTTCCAACTTTCTATGAAGTTTGATCACCTCAGACTCTTTGTCAGAAATTTCTTTATTCTTTTGAGCAACAATTTCATTTCGTTTTTCTATCTCAGCATAAGCCATATCCAGATGATAAGCTTGTTCTTTATATTTTAATCCCAGAGAATTTAAGTCTCTTTTCAAAGACTCAATTCTATCGATGCACAATTTATCATTATCTTTTAGTTTCTGATTAATTGAATGCATCGATTTCATATCACAAATCAAGTTTGTGTTATCATCCATGACCTTTTGCAATTTATCTTTAACAGTAATGCAGTTAGAACAGTAAATATGACAAACAGAGTCTTTTACCTTTGACGGATCAGACATGTCTACCATGAAAACTTTGGCAATGGGAATATTCTCTGAATCAGCACCATCTGAAGCGTTTTGTGTTAGAACAATATCATCTTCAGCAACACCTGATGCAACATTAGAATCAATATTCTGCACTTGTTCTATCTCTTCATCAACAATCTGCACACTTTCACCATCACTCAAACCATCACTCGAACTGTCATCATCAGTCACCTCTTCTGATTTTTCAGAATGAATTTCTGCTACAAAGGCTTGACTTATAGCACACACTAAATCTTCTAGATGAATACCCCAGTCATAGTTCTCATCGTTCTGTGCAACCAATGTCGATGATGCAGATGCATGATTTGAATTTCCAGATGAACCATGTGATTGATTACGATTATTCTGCTTCTTCTGAGAATCAAACTCAACCTTTTGCTTCACACACTCTTTTGCAAAGTGATCATACTCTTGACAGTTATAACAACGCACTTTGGTTTTATCAAATCCCATGCATGATCGACTATTAGATCCAATATACTTTCTGCCATTTTTCTTCAAGAAATCCTTTGCTTGACGCATCAACATGGCCATATTCCATTGGATGTCCATTTCATCCAGATCAACAGGGTCAATATGTCTGAAATCTTCTTCAATTACCTCAGGATCATGAATTTTTCCTCCAATAAAATTCTCATACGAAGTCATGAATGAGGAAAACATAGCTAGATAGTCATCAGCAACCTTTTGATTTATATGAGATCCAGAAGATGTAGAAGTTGTTGTTGCAGAAAATCTAGAATGATTAGAATGACCAGAATGAATAGGAACTCCAGAACATTGATCATTAGAAGAATCTTGAGCATCGCCAGAAAAGAATGCAACTCCTGTACCAGTTTTACCAGAAGTCTTGGCAAAATACATTGAAGGATCCTGGATATGCTCCATGTTAGTCTCCTTCTTCTTCATATTCAGGTCATGCGATTGAATCTTCCCAAGAACTTCTTCAAGAGACATGCTTTTGTACTTGATATTTTATTTTATCAAAACCGTATACACATCAAATTTTGATGATAATGCCTCCAAGAACTTATCATTAATTTCTTCAGTTTCATACACCACAGAAGCACTCGACAGTTCACTAAGCAGATGATAGAATCTGGTAGCAAGATCATCCAAAGATTTATTTTGAAAATGTTTGAAGACCAAGAATTGCTTCTTCAGTAGCTCTTTTCTACTCTTCTTTACATCCAAACTGCCTTCACATCTTTTCTGTAATGCTTCCCACAGTTGTTGAGAACACTTGAATTGTTTGAAAATGTGATATATTTCCTTCGGAAGAGACATCGAAATACTTGCCATTGCTTTCTTTTCCCTATCAAACAACAACTTTTCTTCAGTATTTAACGCTGACACCGGCTTTGGAACATCATCCTGTTCCATCCACGAATAAGTCGGATGCGTATAACCTTCTAAAATAGGAATCCAGAGACTGGTATCGGTAAAAGATATGAACTGATCAAACCTATCTTTCCAATTAGAATAATCAGCAAGATTCAACAACTTCGGTGGTTTTTGAGATGTACCAATCTCATTATCATAATTGAACATATTCGTTACTTGTACCATATTTGCCATTTTCCTGAAAAATTTCCAAGTGTTGAACACTCACTACCCTTAGGCGAAGATAATAAGTTCGCTTCTGTGATACCCAAGCGAACTTAATATGAAGCGAACTTAATAAGTTCGCTTAACCTAGAAACCAGAAAATCTGATTAAGTTCGCCTAAAAATAAGTTCGCTTAATCTGTGAGAAGCGAACTTGACAAGTTCGCCTGCACACCAAATCAGCAAGTTCGCTTGCTTCAGCAGATTCAAAATCAAGAACAGTTCAAACCAGAAACCGCGAACCAAAAATCACAGAAATCTTCATAATTCACTGATTTGAAGGAATTAGTCAAAATCAAACCGTAGGATTGTGTAATTTCTCAATTAGAACCTTTCTATCGGATCAATTCCTTCAAAATCCTCTTCAAAAATACCAAATCAGAACCAAATTAAGCTTGAAAACTCCATGGAAATGTAAATGCCAAAGATGATGAATTTCTTGTTAATTTGCATACAAAACCATCTAGAATCACAAAGAATCACGAGCAATAGCTCTGATACCACTTGTAGGTCCTCATGACACTTCTACGGATCGTTCTCGTGATAAGACGTGTCGTTAACTCAAAGTGCGGAATCCAACGAATCAACGATTGCATACACAAAAGATAATAGAGACAATCAAGTAAATAACATTCACACTTGTATTCTAATTCTCAATAGAGTTTACAAACTCAATCGTTCAACTCTATTCGCTTTCTGATCGATATCCAAACTGACTCTGTAAACATCTATATATAGACATCTGACCTGTATTAGGTGAACTTAACAAGTTCGCCTCTAACAGACTAAGCGAACTTATTAAGTTCGCCTCAGATAGACTTAAGCGACCTTAACAAGTTCGCCTCTGTTAGACTAGGCGAACTTAACAAGTTCGCCTCTAGCATAACTTGCATAAACACTTAGAACATTATATATAACAAAAACATAAAGACATTAGATCTAAACTATTACAAAGCTTTTGTCATTACAAACTATGTCCTAACAATCAGGACAACTTAAGGTTCATGAGAAGAATTATACCACACACGATCTGGAACTTGGTGCCATAGTGTTTGCCCTAAAGATTTGGAGACACTATCTATATGGCACTAAGTATGTGATATATACCGACCACTAAAGTCTCCAGCATATAATCAATCAGAAGGATTTGAATATGAGACAGAGGAGATGGATGGAGCTCATTAATGACCATGACTGTGAGATCAAATACCATCCCGGGAAAGCTAATGTTGTAGCAGATGCACTTAGTTGGAAGGAAAGAGTCAAGCCCATCAAGACAAGAGCGTTAAGATTAGAAGTTAGGACAGACTGGATGGGACAAGTCAAGGAAATTCAAACTCAAGAACTACAATAAGATAACATCTAGAAAGAACGCATGGTTGTTAAAGACAAAATACTGACCAAAGGCAATGATGGAATCTTACGATTTGAAAATAGAATTTGGATTCCAAGGCTTAGAGATATCCAAACAAAGGTAATGGATGAAGCTCACAAATCCAAATACTCGATACATCCTGGAGCTAATAAAATGTACAAGGATTTAAAAACTCAGTTCTGGTGGCCAAACATGAAGAGATCTATAGCTCAATACATAGAGAAATGTTTGACTTGTCTTCAAGTCAAGATTGAACATCAAAAACTCGCAGGTCAACTACAATAGTTGGATATACCTGTGTGGAAATGGGATAGGATTACTATGGACTTTGTTACGAAACTGTCGAGAACCCAAAATGGGCATGATGCTATTTAGGTTGTAGTTAATAGACTAACTAAATCGGCACATTTCATTCCTATCAACGAGGGTTACTCAATGGATAAACTTACTCGACTCTACATCAATAAAATCGTGAGCCGCCATGGTATACCACTATCTATTATCTCTGATAGAGATAGTCGGTTTACTTCCAAATTCTGGACTAGTTTAAAAAAGAGTTGGGAACTCGAATCAATATGAGTACAGCATATCATCCTCAAACCGATGGACAAGGCGAAATGACAAGTCAAACCTTAGAGGATTTGCTGAGGGCTTGTGCAATAGAATTTGGAGGTAGCTGGGATAATCATTTGCCATTAATAGAATTTTCCTACAATAAAAACTATCATTCAAGTATAAAGGCCACGCCGTTTGAAGCACTATACGGTAGAAAGTGCAAAACTCCAATTTGTTGGACTGAAGTTGGAGATAGCCAACTATCTGGACCAGAAATCTTACATGAAATGACTGATAAGATAGTCCACACCAAACAAAGGTTGAAACCTGCACAAGATCGACAAAATAGTTATACAGATAGACGTGGATGACCATTAGAATTCCAAGTTGGTGACTATGTAATGCTAAAAGTATCACCTTAGAAAGGTGTTGTAAGTTTCAGGAAACATGGAAAGTTAGGCCCAAGGTATATTAGACCTTATAAAGTTACTGAAAGAATTGGAGCAGTAGCATACAAGCTTAAATTGCCTGAAGCATTGCAAGGTATTCATAACACGTTTCACGTGTGATGTTTGCCTAAATGCTTAGCAGATCCTGATCAAGCAATCTCGTAAGACGATGTTCGTTTTAATGACAAACTCCAATTCACTGAACAAATTGTTAAGATATTAGGAACTCAAGATCGAAAGTTAAGAAACAAAACCATACCAATGGTATTGGTACAGTGGCAAGGTCGGAAGGGTGCTGACAAAACATAGGAATTAACAGAACAGATGAAGGCTAAGTATCCTTATCTGTTTGACTAAACCTGAATTTCGAGGACGAAATTCTTTTAAAGAGGGGAGATTTGTAACACCCGGATATTTCCCAAGTAAAATAAGGGTCAAAAATACCAAAAAGTCAAAGTTCAGGGGTTAAATAACAAGTTTTCAAAGTTGAGGGACTTAAAAAGGAAAAATCTGAGAATGAGGCGGATATCAGACCGATATCCTTGTCATGTCGGTCCGATATGTGTAAAGAAAGGAAAGATTCGGGGGTTAACACGTGTCCGATGACTCAACTGATGACTCAGACTGATGTCGGACTGATATGGTTTGTATGTCGGTCCGATGTGTGTGTACGAAGTCAAATAAGCCGACATAGGGGATATCAGACCGCAATGCTATTGGATGTCGGTCCGACATGGACCCGATTTCAACCTATAAATAGATGGGTCGACTTCTTCACTTTGCACACACTCACACTTTCAAATACACACACTTAAGCTCTGGTAGCCCGATTCCCGAGGTCCCGATCCGCTCCCGATAGCATCAAGGTAAGGTTTCTGAACACCCTGAGGTTTCTTTGTGTAAACCTAAGATAGGGATATTGATGATGATAATGTTGAATATGACCTAAGGTTCTGTTGAGGTATTGAATGGTAAACTGTGCTCTATGAGATGTTTTGTAAATGATTTTGTATCTGAGATCCTAACACTATCCGTGCATAAATCCTATAATAAGTACTTATTGTGGCCATTGATTGAGGGGACCCAGGGACAAGACTGATCCTCTTGTTTTAGTTCTTGTACGTATGGGACCAGCAAGCCGGGAGGGTTCTGTATATATGTATGTTGTAGACCCGGGAATCTAAGGGTGATTCTGGGTAATGGGTTGGAGATGATGGTTGTAAGAACCATGCGGGGCCTTCATCCTTGATCAGTGATACACGTAAAGTTGATTTTGTTTATGAACTCACCAGCGTATGCTGATCCAAAATGTTTTTAAATATTTTTTTGAGCACAGGTGAACCCTAGCTAGTAGATGGCATTCCAGGAGGTGTATAAAGTTTGGAAATAGGGATGACTGAGGGCAGGTCCCTGGGTGACCATAAGGCCTGAGTGATTGGCATGATTCTTCATGAGCTATAAGTCCAGAAATTGATTATATTGTATTTTGCCAGTCAGTCCCTATTGTACAAACTTTATGTTATGAAATGAAATAAGTTATGTTGTTAAGTCTTCCGTTGTGTGTTTTTTTTATCAACGTCACTGTAACTAGAAGGAGACCTTCAACCGGTATGTAGTTATCTGACGAACGGAATGTTCTGTCTAGGAAAGAGCGGTGTGTAAATCTCTCCTAGACCTGTCGCTCTTACCTGGGACTCTGTTGGAGGTACTGCTCTGGTAGATGACTGTCCTGTGTTACGGGTGTGACATGCCTGATGCTGATGAACCTGATTCTGATTCTTCAACAAATTTTAGCTTCAGGACAATATGAAAGATTGTCTCAATTGCCATTGGCTAATGCTAGTAAGAGAATGAAATCTATGAGCCAAAAGAGACTGAAGTAACCAAGACGTAAGTCTGCCCGGGGTCTTCCTCCTGGTGTAGTTCTTAGAAAGAGAACATTACTAGATGAATCTTCTGATTCTGATGAAGTATTTGCTCCTGTTACTAAGTCCCAGAAGCTTATGTCTGCTTCTCTATCTGCTGCTACTAGCCCTCAAGGTGTTGTGGATGCTGATTTTGTGGATTCCTTGCTTATTACACCACAACCATCTCAACATACTTCACCTACTGAAACTGTTGTTCCTAAAGCTTCTTCTAAATCTCAAGCTGGTCCTTCCACTTCTTCTGACACTTAAAGGATTGCTTATCTAGAATCTCGGGTGATTGATTCACAAGGTCAAGTTGATGTCTTGGTGGCTAATTGTGACAACCCGACATTTCAGGTCAATATCCGTACACATTATAAACAAGTTTACGTTATAATTATTTTTGTGATTTATTTAATTTCACAAATAAAGACATTAAGGTCTAACAAAGACCGAACATTGTCTCATTTCACATTTTGGTAATTCTAGGAGTTACCGGTTCACGTGTTATATAAACCGACAAATTCGAACACTAGTGGTTAATTTAAATAACCAGAGAAATATATATACATATATATTTTATTTCCACAAACTTTACGTAGAACAATAAATTATTTTCAGAATAAATTTATAATACCGTGGAGGATCTAAACCGGATTTATCTACCCCTTTAAAACTATAATTGATATTAATACCTAAATCTAATTATTATACTAATTAAACCCAACTTACCCTTGACTTCTTGGCCGAAGTGCAGAGAAAACCCATACCATACCTGCGAAATGCAGATAAAGGCCATACCACCCTCAATTTCTATCAATTCATCACTCAAAACTCTCACAAACCTTTTATTTATCTCATTTTCTTACGAAAATCTCCCCATATCTCTTCAAATTGAAGTCAAGTTTTAAGGCAAAATCCACCACAATTCAGTGTTTTAAGAAGAATTTCAAGTATTTCTAAAGAAAAGTTAGCAAAAGATTCAAGATCATCTCTGTTTTCTCTCATCATCATCGTCACTGTTTTAAGGTAAAAACTCAAAACCATCTACTTTATTCTCTTTAAAAACCGTATCTAAGCATACAAAAGGTTCAATCGCAAGTAAGATAACAAGAAAAGTGTGTCAAATTCAAGTTTTAAAACATTAATATGCAGGACTGATTCTGTCAAACAGAAGTCCAGTAATCGAAACTATGAAGTTTCGATACCTATACTCAATCGAAACAAGTAGTTTCGATACCTGTTACTCAATCGAAACTAGGAGTTTCGATACTAGCTGTTCAATCGAAACTAGTTAGTTTCGATAGCAAATACTCAATCAAAACTAGGTAGTTTCGATACCTTTTCTCAATCGAAACTAGGTTGTTTCGACTCCTGACCACTCCATCGAAACTAAGTAGTTTCGACACACATATACTCCATCGAAACTAAGTAGTTTCGACACACATATGCCCAATCGAAACTAAGAAGTTTCGACACTTGTACATCAGTCCCATTTGGGCAGTAACTCAAAACCATTTTATAACAAAACATGTGTTGAACAACTAAGGAGATATTCAAACAAAAACGACCAGATTTACAAGGTCGGTGAACAATTTACAATTAAGACGTTGGTCTTAACAACAATTTACCCTTGGTATCTAGGGTACGAATAGTCAAGGTTGACTACAACAAGTTTTATCACAAGTATATACACAAACTCAAGGTGAGTTTCACGGCCCCTTTTTACTGTTTTCAATATTTGGGGGAAAAACATACTTACAATTATTTTATGGGATAACAAGAGAATAAGACACGACTTGTATGTTTACATGAGATGAGAACAACAATTTGAGGCCGGAAAAGTCCCCTGGAACAACGTAGTAACCATTAACTGTAGCCTAGGGTCCTATGAATAGTACTTTGGAGAGTGACGTCTCCCGGTCATGGTTAGTCGCGCTAACCAAAATCTGGAGGATTTATGGCCGCATAGAACCGGATAACGAAATTAGGGGCGTGTACAATTGTCATGGTTTGGTTACGCCTCATGTAGGAACATATTATTTGTATTCCTAGCTAGTTTACAAATGGGTCAACAATTCTTATTCTGTTTATCACATACAACTGAAACTATTTACGAACAATGAAATTTTGCAAAGAACTATTTGATTAAACCTGTGAACTCACCAACCTCGTGTTGACGATTTTAAGTATGTTTTTCAGGTAACTGAACGTGATTTCAAGGTTAGCAATGTAGATTACATGCATGCACGATGGATACTACTCAAGGAGGATTTCCCTTGTATAACTCATTGAATTGAGTCATATTTGTGAAATCTTAATGTTTTGTAAACTCATTTTACATTTTGTAATGTAAAACTTTAAACTCATTTATGTATCCATTTATCATGTATGTGTTTGCGGTAATCATATGCTTTGGAAACCAGTGAACGTCGTGCCTCGCGTTTCCGCCTTGGCGGGGTGTGACAGAACTTGGTATCAGAGCCATTGATTATAGCGAACTAGGAATCTAAATTGGAACCTAGTCTATAATCTAAATGACTCACTAAAACGTTTTCATTGCATAAGCATTGTATAACCAGTCATTTTGTCATATGGATATTGTAGTCATAAGCATGTCGTCACATTCACATTCTGATCCTGTCTCTGACACTGAATCAAACGAGGAACGTTCCGCCTCACATCCCAAAAATCGAGTACAAACCCGTAGCTCCACACCACCTAAAGTCACCTTGGGAAAACCGCCTATCGTCTACCGAAAGAAAAGCGGAGGACCAGTTAAGGTGCAAAGTGCTAAGAAGAAGTTTCGACTTCCACACAAAAGGAATCTAGCAGCCCGTGACCCAGAAGACTTGGAGGCTGGTGAAGAACCACCTAGGCAAAGACCCTGCTACCACCCGACTGTGGGAACTATCCGTTGGATGCCACGTACTCTGGCCCGATGGAGGGAGATGGAGAGCATCCCATCTACCTTTGAGATTGGAGAGTCTTCTAACTCCCCAACACCCCTACCCCACACTGGGGAAGCCATAGAGCTCACAGTGCCTACACTAGTAGCACACGTTCGTACGCATGAGGAGCGTCTTGATGATCTCCTAGATGACATCCGGGCACAGGGGGATGCAGCCACGCGACTTCGTCAAGGACTCGGATCTCGAGTTCAGACTCTAGATGACCGCACCCGAAACATACAGGATGCCACTAACTATCTGGAGTTGAGAGCCGACATGGACTGGTAGTTCACTGTCACTGTCCGAGACATGGTGGAAGCACTGGAGGAAAGGACTTTGGCTGCAGAATTTGTGGCTAGAGCAAGCTTTGTTATGGCAGGACTTGCCATGATGATTGGATTGTACTCTCACTTCTTCTTCTAAACCTATTATGGGCGGGTTGTGCCCATAGTACATTATGTAGTTTAAAACTTTAGTACTGATGAGGTCATGAGAACCCATCACTTTTGTATCCGTTTCTTTTGGGAACAATGTACTATGAATGTTTTAACTATGTATATAATGGTTTATGTTTTGATGTTGTCGTATCCTTATGCCATGTGCTATCATTATTGTCATATAATGTAGTTTCTTTTTAATTGATGTGTTAGAAAGAACGTCATGGCACCAAAGCGTAGCACACCCCGTAACACTACTGGAGACAACAAGGAGACAATTTCTCCAAATGTGGAACAACTTATAGAACAGCGAGTAGCTGCTGCCATGCAACAGTATGCGGCGAATCGAAATAGTGGAGGAGGAAACGGCAGTGGTACCGGTGCAGGAGGTGCAGGAGGAAGCGGTACAGCTGGAGGTTCCGGAGGTAATAGAATAAATAAGCCGTAACACATGGTCATGATCCGAATTATTGACGTTATGACTTGTAATTCTACAGATGCTCTAAATAGAAAGTGCTCCTACAAGGCCTTTCTATCTTGCAAACCCCGTAACTTCAATGGCACCGAGGGTGCAGTTGGGCTAATGAGATGGATAGAGAAGATGGAATCAGTGATTGATATCAGTGAATGCACCGCTGACTGCATGGTGAAGTATTCTACATGCTCACTCACTGATAATGCTTTAACCTGGTGGAATTCACAAATAAAGACTTTGGGAAGGCAGACAGCATATGAGTTGTCATGGGAAGACCTGAAGGCCATGATGATCGAGGAATATTGTCCTCGAAATGAGTTACAAAAGATCGAATCTGAAATGTGGAATTTGCAAATGACAGGAGATGATGTTGCTGGCTACACTGACCGATTCAATGAGTTAGCAATCTTGGTTCCACACATGGTTACCCCAGAATACAAGAAGGTTGAAAGATACTTGTGGGGTCTCGCACCTCAAATCCGAAGTCTGGTGACTTCATCGAACCCTATGGATGCCAAGAGCGCCATAACTCTAGCTTTCAAGCTGAGGGATAATGCTGTACGTGATGGTTTGTTTGAGAAGAAGGAGACCGAAGAAGGAAGGTCGGGGGAAAAGAGGAAATGGTTTGGAAAACCAAGTAATCAAAACAGGAATCAAAGTTACAAGAGACCTGAAACTATGAAAGCCTTTGTCGCCAACACTGTGGAACAAAATGGATACCTTGGAGCACTACCAAGGTGTGACAAGTGTGGATATCATCACAGTGGAAGGTGTACTCAATGTGGAAAATGTAAAAAGTATGGGCACCTAGCCCATAACTGTTGGAGCAATGCAAACTCTAATAAGACAAATCAAGTAACAGGAAAGGGCAACCCAGGAACAGGGAGGATGAATCAGGGATGCTTTGAGTGTGGAGATCCAAAGCACTTCAGAAAAGACTGTCCAAAGTTGAAGAACCGAAACGACAATCAGGCCCGTGGAAGAGCATTTGTGATGGGGGCTGGTGACGCACGACAAGATCCAAACATTGTCACTGGTACGTTCCCGATAAATAATCACTATGCCTCTATACTTTTCGATACGGGTGCTGATTTGAGTTTTGTGTCAAATGACTTTAAGTCCCTACTCGGTATTAAGCCCAGTAAACTAGACCAAAAGTATACAATTGAATTAGCGAACGGAAAATTAATTAATACCGAAGAAGTCATTCAGGGTTGTACCTTATGTCTTAAAAACCACACATTTAGTATAGATCTGTTACCCGTTGATTTAGGAAGCTTTGACGTTGTTATTGGCATGGATTGGTTGTCAAAGAATCATGCCGAGATTATTTGCTTTGAGAAGATTGTCCAAATCCCACTCTCAAACGGAGAAGTTCTTTCGATTCAAGGTGAGAAGAGTGGAGTAACGTTAAGGATGATAAACTGCATGAAAGCTCGTAAGTGTTTACGTAAAGGCTATTGCGTGTTTCTGGCTCACGTCGTCGAAAAGAAACCCAAGGAACGTCGACTTGAATATATTCCAATCGTTAGGGATTACCCCGAAGTTTTTCCTGAAGACTTACCTGGATTACCACCACCGAGGCAAGTCGAATTCCGAATCGATTTGGTACCAGGATCCACACCGATTGCGCGATCGTCGTATCGATTAGCACCTTCTGAAATGCAAGAATTATCAAATCAACTACAAGAGTTGCTTGATAAAGGTTTCATAAGACCGAGTTTCTCACCTTGGGGAGCTCCGGTCCTATTTGTAAAGAAAAAGGATGGAACCTTTAGGATGTGTATTGATTACTGAGAATTAAACAAGCTTACAATCAAGAACCGATACCCACTTCCTCGAATAGACAATTTGTTCGATCAACTACAAGGTTCTAGCTTCTATTCAAAAATTGATCTACGTTCAGGGTATCATCAATTAAGAATCCAAGAAGAAGATGTACCAAAGACAGCATTTAGGACTCGTTACGGTCACTACGAGTTCCTAGTTATGCCATTTGGTTTGACGAACGCACCAGCTGTCTTCATGGATCTCATGAACCGCGTGTGCAAGCCATACTTGGATAAATTCGTGATTGTATTCATCGATGACATATTAATATATTCACGAACTAAGGAGGATCATGAACATCACCTGAAATTAATCTTAGAACTACTCAGAAACGAGAAACTTTACGCTAAATTCTCTAAGTGTGAGTTTTGGATCCGAGAAGTGCATTTCCTTGGTCATGTCATCAACAAGGAAGGAATTCACGTTGATCCATCTAAAATTGAAGCGATCAAAAACTGGGAAGCACCAAAGACTCCGACAGAAGTACGTCAATTTTTAGGTTTGGCCGGTTATTACAGACGATTCATCGAGAATTTTTCAAAAATAGCCATGCCTTTAACCACATTAACCCAGAAAGAAAAGAAGTATGATTGGAGTGACAAGCAGGAGTCAGCTTTCCAATTACTGAAACAGAAGCTGTGTAGTGCACCAATCCTATCCCTTCCGGAGGGAATCGAAAATTTTGTCGTATACTGCGATGCATCACACCAAGGACTTGGTTGTGTGTTAATGCAAAGAGACAAAGTCATCGCATATGCCTCACGACAACTAAAAGTGCACGAAAAGAATTATACGACCCACGACTTGGAATTGGGTGCAGTTGTGTTTGCGCTCAAAATTTGGAGACATTACCTATACGGTACAAGATGTACTATCTTTACTGATCACAAGAGTCTCCAACATATCTTTGATCAAAAGGAACTTAACATGAGACAACGTCGCTGGGTAGAACTACTAAACGATTATGATTGTGATATCAAGTACCATCCCGGGAAAGCCAATGTCGTAGCGGACGCTTTAAGTCGCAAAGAACGAGTTAAAACTCTTCGTGTTCGTACCTTAGGATTGACAATTCATACGAATCTTACTACTCAAATTCGGATGGCACAACATGAGGCAATCAAAGAAGAAAACATTCAGAATGAAGCTTTACGAGGAATGATAAAGCAATTGGAGCCAAAGTCAGATGACACTTTATACTTCATGAATAGAATTTGGGTGACACGTTTTGGTAACTTACGGGAGTTAGTTATGGACGAAGCCCACAAGTCCAGGTACTCCATTCACCCAGGTTCAGATAAGATGTATAAGGATCTAAAAGAATTATATTGGTGGCCCAATATGAAAGGAGATATTGCCACATATGTCAGTAAGTGCTTAACATGTTCAAAAGTAAAAGCCGAACATCAGAAACCGTCTGGTTTGTTACAACAACCTGCAATTCCCCAATGGAAATGGGAACAAATTTCTATGGATTTTATCACAAAATTACCCAAGACATCTAGTGGTTATGATACCATATGGGTAATTGTCGATCGATTGACAAAATCAGCTCATTTCCTACCTATCAAAGAGACGGATAAAACCGAGAAACTTGCAAAGCTTTATATCAAGGAAATTGTGGCTAGGCATGGAGTGCCAATTTCTATTATATCGGATAGAGATAGCAGATTTGTGTCTAGAATCTGGAAATCATTACAAGAAGCCATGGGCACACGTCTTGACATGAGCACGGCATATCACCCACAAACAGATGGTCAAAGCGAAAGGACCATTCAAACATTAGAAGATATGCTCCGTGCATGTGTAATGGATTTCGGAGGAAATTGGGATACTCATTTACCATTAGCTGAGTTTTCCTACAATAACAGCTACCATACGAGCATTAAGGCAGCTCCGTTTGAAGCTTTATATGGTCGTAAATGCCGCTCACCGTTATGTTGGGCGGAAGTTGGTGAAAAACATTTGACAGGCCCTGAGATTGTCCAGGAAACCACTGATAAGATTTTCAAAATTAAGGACCGTTTGAAAGCGGCCCGAGATAGACAAAAGAGCTATGCTGACAACAGACGAAAACCATTAGAATTTCAAATTGGTGACCGAGTAATGTTAAAAGTCTCACCATGGAAAGGCGTTGCAAGGTTTGGTAACCGTGGTAAGCTCAACCCTAGATACGTTGGACCTTTTGAAATACTGGCTAGAGTTGGCCCTGTAGCTTACAAGCTCAAGTTACCACAAGAACTAAACAATGTACATGATACGTTTCATGTGTCAAATCTCAAAAAGTGTCTATCAGACGAGACTTTGATCATACCGCCTGATGAAATTCACATTGACGATAAACTTCATTTCATCGAGCAACCAATTGGGATATCAGATTGGAAGGTTCAAAAGCTGAGACGTAGTCGGATCAAACTGGTTAAAGTACGTTGGAACTCAAAGCGTGGTCCTGAGTATACATGGGAACGAGAGGACCAAATGAAAACAAAATACCCATCCTTGTTTGAGGATGCACCAGTTCAAGAGGACACAAATTGAATTTCGGGACGAAATTCTGTTAACATGGGGAGAATGTGACAACCCGACATTTCAGGTCAATATCCGTACACATTATAAACAAGTTTACGTTATAATTATTTTTGTGATTTATTTAATTTCACAAATAAAGACATTAAGGTCTAACAAAGACCGAACATTGTCTCATTTCACATTTTGGTAATTCTAGGAGTTACCGGTTCACGTGTTATATAAACCGACAAATTCGAACACTAGTGGTTAATTTAAATAACCAGAGAAATATATATACATATATATTTTATTTCCACAAACTTTACGTAGAACAATAAATTATTTTCAGAATAAATTTATAATACCGTGGAGGATCTAAACCGGATTTATCTACCCCTTTAAAACTATAATTGATATTAATACCTAAATCTAATTATTATACTAATTAAACCCAACTTACCCTTGACTTCTTGGCCGAAGTGCAGAGAAAACCCATACCATACCTGCGAAATGCAGATAAAGGCCATACAACCCTCAATTTCTATCAATTCATCACTCAAAACTCTCACAAA
Organism: Smallanthus sonchifolius; assembly: GCA_023525975.1. Taxonomy (NCBI): domain Eukaryota; kingdom Viridiplantae; phylum Streptophyta; class Magnoliopsida; order Asterales; family Asteraceae; genus Smallanthus; species Smallanthus sonchifolius. The sequence goes on along the minus strand of CM042046.1, from coordinate 23,297,026 downwards.
CCTTTTATTTATCTCATTTTCTTACGAAAATCTCCCCATATCTCTTCAAATTGAAGTCAAGTTTTAAGGCAAAATCCACCACAATTCAGTGTTTTAAGAAGAATTTCAAGTATTTCTAAAGAAAAGTTAGCAAAAGATTCAAGATCATCTCTGTTTTCTCTCATCATCATCGTCACTGTTTTAAGGTAAAAACTCAAAACCATCTACTTTATTCTCTTTAAAAACCGTATCTAAGCATACAAAAGGTTCAATCGCAAGTAAGATAACAAGAAAAGTGTGTCAAATTCAAGTTTTAAAACATTAATATGCAGGACTGATTCTGTCAAACAGAAGTCCAGTAATCGAAACTATGAAGTTTCGATACCTATACTCAATCGAAACAAGTAGTTTCGATACCTGTTACTCAATCGAAACTAGGAGTTTCGATACTAGCTGTTCAATCGAAACTAGTTAGTTTCGATAGCAAATACTCAATCGAAACTAGGTAGTTTCGATACCTTTTCTCAATCGAAACTAGGTTGTTTCGACTCCTGACCACTCCATCGAAACTAAGTAGTTTCGACACACATATACTCCATCGAAACTAAGTAGTTTCGACACACATATACTCCATCGAAACTAAGTAGTTTCGACACACATATGCCCAATCGAAACTAAGAAGTTTCGACACCTGTACATCAGTCCCATTTGGGCAGTAACTCAAAACCATTTTATAACAAAACATGTGTTGAACAACTAAGGAGATATTCAAACAAAAACGACCAGATTTACAAGGTCGGTGAACAATTTACAATTAAGACGTTGGTCTTAACAACAATTTACCCTTGGTATCTAGGGTACGAATAGTCAAGGTTGACTACAACAAGTTTTATCACAAGTATATACACAAACTCAAGGTGAGTTTCATGGCCCCTTTTTACTGTTTTCAATATTTGGGGGAAAAACATACTTACAATTATTTTATGGGATAACAAGAGAATAAGACATGACTTGTATGTTTACATGAGATGAGAACAACAATTTGAGGCCGGAAAAGTCCCCTGGAACAACGTAGTAACCATTAACTGTAGCCTAGGGTCCTATGAATAGTACTATGGAGAGTGACGTCTCCCGGTTATGGTTAGTCGCGCTAACCACAATCTGGAGGATTTATGGCCGCATAGAACCGGATAACGAAATTAGGGGCGTGTACAATTGTCATGGTTTGGTTACGCCTCATGTAGGAACATATTATTTGTATTCCTAGCTAGTTTACAAATGGGTCAACAATTCTTATTCTGTTTATCACATACAACTGAAACTATTTACGAACAATGAAATTTTGCAAAGAACTATTTGATTAAACCTGTGAACTCACCAACCTCGTGTTGACGATTTTAAGTATGTTTTTCAGGTAACTGAACGTGATTTCAAGGTTAGCAATGTAGATTACATGCATGCACGATGGATACTACTCAAGGAGGATTTCCCTTGTATAACTCATTGAATTGAGTCATATTTGTGAAATCTTAATGTTTTGTAAACTCATTTTACATTTTGTAATGTAAAACTTTAAACTCATTTATGTATCCATTTATCATGTATGTGTTTGCGGTAATCATATGCTTTGGAAACCAGTGAACGTCGTGCCTCGCGTTTTCGCCTTGGCGGGGTGTGACACTAATGAGTCTAAAAGGGAGTTGGTCATTCAAGAACAATCTAAACATATTTCTGAGATGAAACTTCTAGTCTCTCAGCTTGTAGAGTGTCTTGACGCTCAGGGAGAGATGAGGTTGAAGGATGAATGTTACAATGTTGAGGTTCAAAGAAAAGTATTGAAGGTGGTAAGGAAATCATTAAGGTGATCGTCAATACGCTGAAGTGAATCCTGTATCTAGGGTTCAGGGGGAGTCAACATACGAAATTCAAAGTATTGAAGGTGGTAAGGAAGGAAATGAAGCTAATGAAGAGATTCTACTTCTAGAATTCTTCAATAATGATTCAGATCTTGACGATGAATCCGAAAAGCTTGATTGTTTAGATGTTCTTGATGAATTGTTTGATGACCTGGAGGATGATATATTGGAATCTAAAGTTGAGGAAGGAGAAATTATAGAGATAGAAATTGAGAAAAACAATGCTGGTGTCACTTATGAAGGATGTGACGGTCTGAATGTGCCTTATAACTTCATCCAAGATAATGTTATTCTTGAATTTACAAATGAAGGGATGATAGATTCTTTGGACTCTGTTGAAGATGTGTCCAAGCCTGAAGCTAATGAGGATACTGCTCAATCCAAAGATGAAACTGAAGCTGATACTACTCAATCTATGCCATCTAAGGAACCAGTGATGTATAGGGATATTGGTATGAAAAAGGAGCAATGGAGAAGGTTGTTGAATAGCTAGAAGAAAGTATTACCAGTGTCTCATTCACTACCTGCTCAGAAAGAACGTTATGTGAACAAAGATAGGTGTGTTGGTAGAATAATAAGTTGGTTTTATGATGAAGAGATCAAATTGTTTGCTTTGAAGAGATCAGATGATGTTCAGTATCTAAAACCAAGGATCAAGTATTTCAACACCTTACCTAGGTGTGAAATGAATGGTCTAGCCACTAAGCAACTGATAAACAGATCAAAGTTTGGTCTAGCTGATGTGATAGTCAAACTGATTAGTATAGAAGGAGGATCTGGTGAATATCAGAAGCTGAAACACCAGAAAGGAAAGAGGGTGAAGTTAGTGGATCCCAGTACTGGTGTGACTACATGGAAATATAAGTTTAAAACCAGTGAAAGTTGTACACACGATTTCTTTAAGGAAAATACCATAGGATTTTTTAGGAAGCATGAAATGGTGGTATGTAGATGTGAATACTGGGGAAGCAAGGATTGAAGATAAGGATAATAAGGTCATAGTAAGTTTCTATGATGCTATGAACCTTATTAACTTTTCAAAGAAAGACCAGCGGACTTTGAAGAAGAATGAGATCAAGTTTACAAGAGAGTGGAGGGAGTAGGGACTGCAATACAAAAGAGTTTTGGAGATCTGTTATAAATAATGTGTATATGCAGGCAGCAAGTTACAAGAGAATTGGAAGAGCTCATCATGAAGACTGAAGACAGAAGATCAAGCTATTGTCAATGTGGAGTCTGTTAGGACATAGAAGTGTGACAAAAACTTGTAATAGTTTAGATATGTATGTATTTATGTTTTGTATTGTTTTGTTTAGACATGTCTAAGTGTTGTGTAAGTTCTGCTGGAGGCGAACTTAGCAAGTTCGCCTAATTCAAGGTAAGTTCTCCTATAGCAGAATGGTGTCTATAAATAGAGTTTATATGTTCTGTTTTCGTATGCATTTTGTCTCAAGTTCTGTAAACTCTTAATTGGAATGATATAGAAGTGAAGATTATTTACATTGTGTGATTGTCACTGTTTTTATTGTCTCGTATACACAATCAGTGATACGGTTGGATTCCGCACTCCGTGTTATTGATACGCCACGTCTCGAGTACGATCTATAGAGGAGTCATGTGGACCTACAGAATTGCTTCCATAAGTTGTGTTGTTGTTGCAACGAGCTTCCTTGGTATTTGTAGTGAACTGCTTTCCTTCTGCGCCAAATGTGTGTACATATGTATTGGAGAAGAGTTGTATCTTTTTCTTTACATGTTGTACATAATTAGATTCAAATGTGATATGTGTAACATTAAAAAAGTTTTATGGACAAAAACTTAGACAATATTAGTCATAATAGACTTGTCAACATCACCGTTTTTAGTAAGTGGACATGTCCCTTTCCATGTGCAAGGTCATTATCACCTTTTTTAGTAAAGGAAAAAAGGTTTTCTGGACAAAAAGGTTGCAACGGCACGTATGGTGCTTGCAGATTCTAAGATTCCAGTTACTTTTTGGGGTGAGGCTGTGAATACTGCGTGTCACGTTTTGAACCGAGTTTTGACCGTGAAGCGACACAACAAGACATGCTATGAGTTTCTTAATAATCCGAAGCCAAATCTGGAGTATTTACTACCTTTTGGCAATCCATGTACCTTGTTGAAAGTTAGAGATGTCCCAACCAAGTTCAGTGCAAAGGCTATTGAAGAGATCTTTCTGGGGTATGTTGCAAATTTTACTACCAAAAGGGTTTATTACAAAGAGACTCGTCAGGTTGAGGAATGGTTTCATATTGACTGTTCGAATCGTTCTTTACCTCAAATGGCGATTGGACCAGACTGGGCTTTTGATTATGACAACTTATTCAAGTCTTTTCATTTACCTTATGATATTTCTCCTGAAGAGGCTGATATGTTATATGAGTCTTGTCAGGATCCACATAATGGTGGTTTTATACCAATTATGGTTCAACATTCATCTGTTCCATTTACATCTGCTCCAAATCCTAATGGTGCTTCTTGCTCGGGACCACATGATTCTGATAGTGCGGAAGAAGATGTTGTTTTTCAAGATTCTTCTGCTGATCCTTTATTTGTTGATGAACCTTCTACTTCGACACAAGCTAAGGGAGAGATTCCTACAAATCTGGACTCGGAGATCCCAGTTAATCAGTGTCACACCCCGACCGATGGCGGAATCATCGGGGCGGGACATGTAGACTGTTCATAAGCACAAGGTTGGCTAGAGTGAATATATTAAACATCAAATTTCATAACAAGTAGTCCAAACACAACCAAATCCAAGATAGAACAAAATTGAAATACATAGAGTTCTTTTATTTAAATTAACTAAGTCCAAACCTATGTGTAGCACATCTTGATCAATCTGACACATTAGAACCTGAAACATGAATAAAATAAAGTCAACTAAAAAGTTGGTGAGTATAACACAGGTTTGTATATAGATAGCATATAGTTGTAAAACAAATCATTACATAACATGATAAATAAGGCATTTATGGGGAGCCGCTATTGTGTAACCAAGTACAATAAAACCTTTGTAACTAGCATGCAAATTTTGTTGTCGGTATCAATCACCCCAATCTGGGTGGGTTTGTCAGACTCAATAGATCTATCATTGAAAACCGTCGGCTTGAATAGTTAATGATTGCACATAAATTGCACACAAAAGTTAGCACACATAGCACTCGGGCATAAAGCTCAAATTTGCACACATGAATGTAAATAGGATTTGTACTTGTGTTGTTTGTGTAAATATAAACATGTAATTTGATAGAGTTCATGTTTCACCCCAAAAGTGTAAAAGAGTAAAAGGGGCTATGAAATACTCACTTGGTTTGAAGGCGTAGATAACAAAGATACTAGATAGAATAAGGATCCTTGAAATACACAGGTTAACCTAGTGTGTAATGCGTATTGTATCAATAGTGTGCACAAAAGTTTAAGTTTAAAGTTGGATTTGAATTTGTGTATAAGGCCATTGATTTGTACTTAAAAGTATTGAATAAACTATAAGGTTTTGAAATAAACATTTTGAAGCATTTTGTTTAAGGTTTGAGTTTGAATAATTAATTAAGTAAATTAAATAATTATCGTTTGTGAAAATATTGTAAGTGTTAAATGTAATTAAGTGTAAATAAATAAATGTCTTTGTTTAAATATAAAGTAAATAAATAATCATTATTTTATTTATTTATTTATAAAATGTAACTTAACCATTTAAATACTTTTTAAATGAAATGTTTAGCAATAATTGTAAATTTATTTTTTATAAACTTTAAATAAATTGTAGGATCGTGAAATTACAAGATGGTTCTGTTCTTAGTTGAGATTGACGGAAACAATAACAACTACACAATTACAATCGAGTAGACAGAAAGAATACTGATAAGAACACTGTTGTATTAAGCTTAGTGAATAAACGATTACAAGTGAAAACTCTGTGAAGAAGCACACTTATAATGAAGTGTTTACACAGTATTTATACTAACTTAGAATCAAGACAGACCCTTGATTCTAAGGATTAGATCGAACACAGACCGTTGATCTTTTATACAAAAGCTAATAATACACGTTAAAGCTAAACTAGCTAACTTTATTGAAGCATTTACTTTATTCATCATTGTTTGCATGCTCGGGGAAGAGCATTGTCGTCCGTCATTGGTTGCACCATTGAGGTTCCTTCTGCTTTGAGTGTGTCAGTTGCTTTTGCAGAAAGTTGTTAGTGACGCTTGGCATGGATAGTCAGCTGCAACGATTTGTCTTCAAGGAACATAGCTATCAGCAGCAAGAATGAGAATAATGCTGCTGATAAGCCTATCAGCAACAACTTGTGTTGAACGCTGCTGATAAGCCTATCAGCAGTAACAAGTGTTGAATACTGCTGATAAGCCTATCAGCAATAACATGTGTTGAATGCTGCTGATAAGCCTATCAGCAGCATTTGTACTTAGAATAATTTGGTAGCAATCAGTCTTTGGCTCTACAAACTCCCCCTAGACTGATGCAACCAAAATTCTTCTAATCACTTTGCTGCTGAAGCTTTTGCATGTGGCTGACTATCCTTTCAACCTCATATCCTCTTGGATCCTTGCTGGGATTGTTCAGTGGAAGTGCAGACAGAGTCTTGATGTCCTTATTTGGCTTTTTGTAGATTGTTTTGCTTGAACATCTCATCTTCTGCTTCCTTACATCTTTGCTAAGGTAAACTCGTCCAAATCAGCATTGTAGGACCAACTTACAAATGGAGAGTGGGACTTGAGTGGTTTGATGTCAATAATCACATCTTTGCTAGGGTTGAAGTAGTGTTTGATTGCTAGCACAAGAAGTTTCCCACCCTCATTTGCAGGCTCATGAGCTTCACCTAGCTCCAGAATTCTGCCAAGATCTGAATCTGGCAATTGCAGAATTTCATCAACAGATCTGTAGATAGATCTTCTTCTTTCAGTTCTCCCCCTGAAGATCTCAAACCTTTGATCCTGTGGATTATAGACCCAATCAACTATGTCTCTTGAGTCTTCTGGTTTAGGTGTGGGTTTGGATTTCTTCAATGGAGGCTGTTGATGAGTGGGGGCTGGGTGAGATGGTTTGGACTTTTTGGGTGGAGGAGTGGAAGGTTTGGGGAGGAGAGTGGAAAGTTGTTGGACTGAGGAAGAGGTAGGTGAGGGAGAAGGCTTGGGTTTCTTTGCTTTTGTTTCTCCTTCTTCCTGAATACTTACCCTTTTCTTGGAGCCCTTCTTGCCCACTCTGAGTGCAAAGTAGATCTTTGATCGACATAAGAAATCGATCATATCGTCAAAACCATCGGATTTCTTTCCTTTGGTGAGGTATGCTGTTAGGTTATGGTATGTGGAAAACTTGTCATCTGGGTTGTCAATATCTGCCATAGCCGTTTGATTTTGGAGGGATGATTTGAATATGGTGGAGACTAGAGAGTATGAAGAATACGGATCGTTTTGAATGTGGTGGGGACTTAGGGTAAAAGTGATAGTTGGTTAGGGTTGAATTGAATGTGAAGAGGTGGTAAGGAAAATTTGATTTGTTCTTATAGCGGTTGTAACATCCTGATTTTTTATTATTCATATTTCAATCCAATGTAATGCAATTTCGAATTCAATACTCGTGCACTGTCTCATTTATTTTCTCGCCGTAAATTAAATGCAATGATTCTATACTAATTCGTAAATTTTACTCGGTTATATACATTTAAACACTATACAAGAAACCATTTTATTCAAACTTATCAAATCTGAAAAGTCAAGGACTAAAATTGAAAAATGTCAACAAACCCTAGTCAAGCACGGTCGTGCTTCGTTCTGGCACGGTCACGCCAAGTGCCTCGGCACGATCGCGCGACTTGTCCTGGAACGATCGCGCCCGGTGCCTAGGCACGGTCGCGCCTCTCTTGGGCACGGTCGCGCCTGCGTAACAGTTGAAACGTAAATCCAGTTTAATCACCCAATCATTTGAAATCCGTAACAGTCGTCCGTTTCTTTTCCCCTTAACGAATGAATCAACTATCGAATTCCTCAAACGTCTCAGTTCATATTACCAATTTCGAAAAACTCTCTCAGGCTTTCCAAGAAACAAAAATCCGCTGTTCGATCCGAATCCTCTCTATCCAGCAGCAGAAACTCGATACTCAATCATCCCTGAAGTTCCCAGACTATTTGGATTGGCCGGAGTTGCAGTAAAGATCGCCGGAACACAAGTCGTCGACGCCAGAACTCTTTCTTGCCATCTCTATCAATCCTCTACTGTTTCGGGTAATTGAAATCATTTATTTCAGTTAAGTAGTCTCTGTATCGAAAGCCCCTATTCAATTTGGGCTTCCATTATAGAAATCGATCCGAATCAGAACTCATGCTTTATTAAAAATGATTTAATCGAACCCCTACTTAAACGCGATGTACATACAATTAGATTATATGAAAAGACTCGTAATAACCCATTAATCAAAAGCCCTAACAATTCCAACGTTTAAAATACAAGAATTGGTAAATTCGTGTCTGATTTGGAAAAGACACGGTCGCGGTAATCATCTAGCGCGGCCGTGCCTCATCGAGCGCGGTCGTGTTCTCCTGTCCAGACCTTGTCATGCCCTCAGGGCTAGTCTCTGTTGTGTCTAAAGATCATAGACACGACCGTGCCGGGCCAAGGCACGGTCGTGCCTGTTGACTTGTCTAGATTGTGCCCTCTGTTGATCAACCCGGTCGCGCCCCGACTAGCGCGGTCGCGCCCGTGGCTCGAGCACGATCGTGCCCTTCCGAGGCACAGTCGTGTGTGTGACTCAGAAACTTTAACAAAATTATAATTTTATATTTTTCAATCAATAAATGTCTCAAATTTTATAAAAATATGTTTCCTGTATTTGAAGAGATAAATAGTATTTAAAAGTTTATTTAAAAATTTATGAAAATTAAATTCATATTTACTATCTTACACTTAAAAGATATTTTAAATAAATAAGTTACAAAATTTATAAATAAATAAGATAATGATTATTTATTTAATTTACATTTTAAATCAAAATCATTTATTCATTTATACTTAATTACAATTAATATTTACATATTTATTCAATTCAAACCTAATTAAATAGTTTCAAAAATATTTTACTTCAAACTCTATATATTTTATTCAATACTTTTTAAATACAAATCAATAGTTTTATACACAAATTCAACTTTCATTTTAGACTTAAACCTTATGCACTATTTGATACAACATACATTACTCTTTAGGTTGATTTGTGCACTCGAGGATCTTTATTTTTCTATCTATTATCCTTGTTCGCTACACCTCCTTATCAAGTGAGTATTCACAACCCCTTTTTACTCTTTTACACTTTTGGGGTGGAACATGAACTCTATACTCATTACACATTACACAATTACATTTACACAAACAACACAAGTGCAAAAATCCTATTTACATACATATGTGCAAAAATTTGAGCTTTGTGCCCGAGTGCTAGGTGTGCTAACCTTTGTATGCTCTTATGTGCAATCATTAACTATACAAGCCGACGATTTTCAATGATAGATCTATTGAGTCTGACAAACCCACCCATGGTACGCGGTGATTGAAACCGACAACACATTTGTTTTGCATGCTAGTTACAAGGTTTGATTGTACATTTGGTTACACAATAGCTACTCCCCATAAACGCCTTATTTATCATGTCATGTAAAGGATTTGTTTTCATCTATATGCTATCTATATACAACTGTGTTATACTCACCAACTTTTTAGTTGACTTTATTTTATTCATGTTTCAGGCCCCAATATGTGAGATTGATTCAAGACGTGTTCAACATAGGATTTGGACTTAGCAATATAAATCAAGAATTTTGTACTTGGACTTATTGTAATGCAAATTTGACTTTAATATATTTCAATTTAGTCAACCATGTGCTATGAACAGTCTTACATGTCCCGCCCCGATGATTCCGCCATCGGTCGGGGTGTGACAGATTGGTATCAGAGCCAGGTATAGGGAATTAGGTTATTAGACACCTTGACCTAGACTATAACTTTAGGACACCCACTTATACTATACTTCATGATTTTTGTGCTATGTGTTACATACTATGTGCTATATGTTATATGTTACATGCTTAGTATGATTACTTCTTATTGCATTATGATGACTTATGTGTTTTAAATCCATGACTTATTAGGATATTCTTAATAATTAAATAAATAATATCCTTTCCTATATTCTAAAACCTCATAATATTTCTATTTTCTTTTCTATCTTTATCCCTTCTTACCATGTGGAAAATTCTTGAAGCAAAAATCTTTAAAATATTTTTTTATTTCTTCGTTAAGGTTTTTAAACTTGTTAAATTATTTGAGGACACGTGCAATCTGGAAGAGTGACACCTGTATTTTGGGTTTTTTGTCTAGGAAAGCATTTCGCATAAATCCCAATCAACCGAGTGACCCGTATGCTTTCCTGGGAATTCCCGAGATGAGTGTTTACTTATAGGCTAAAGCATGTCTCCTTGAAAATTATATAAGTTTAATTAACCTTAATGTGTCATGGTATTCAAGTGATTTTGTCACTTTTGAGTACAATCCAAACTAAGAATATCTATTTTTATTTTTGTTACCTCATTCTATTAAATCCTATCAAATCTCATAAGTTCTCACAATTTTTCTTGTCTTGTGACAATCTGTAGAATGCCTCCTCGTCGTGCTCCCGCAACCAACGCTAACACCGACATTGCTGCTATTCTCACCCAATTGGTGACACAACTCACCCAAGCCAATGGTGCCACCAATGGCAACAATGGTGGAAATGGAAGCAATAGTGGTAATAATGGTGGAAATGGTGGAAATGGTGGTAACAAATCACCTCAATGCACCTTCAAACACTTCAATTCGTGCAATCCCCTCAAGTTTTATGGAACCGAAGGAGCTACTGGACTCCTTCAATGGTTTGAAAGCATTGAGAATACATTTCTCAATAGTGACTGTCCCGACAACCTCCGTGTTCGTCATGCTACAAGTGTCCTACAAAAACGGGCACTTACTTGGTGGAATGGGGAGAAACGAAATAGGGGTGTCGACATGGAAATGGAAGCAATAGTGGTAATAATGGTGAAAATGGTGGAAATGGTGGTAACAATCCACCTTAATGCACCTTCAAACACTTCAATTCGTGCAATCCCCTCAAGTTTTATGGAACCGAAGGAGATACTGGACTCCTTCAATGGTTTGAAAGCATTGAGAATACATTTCTCAATAGTGACTGTCCCGACAACCTCCGTGTTCGTCATGATACAAGTGTCCTACAAAAACGGGCACTTACTTGGTGGAATGGGGAGAAACGAAATAGGGGTGTCGACATAGCTATGGCCTTACCTTGGGATGAGGTCAAAAGGCTTATGATCGAGGAGTTCTGTCCTCGAAATGAAGTGAAAAAGTTGGAAGCTGAATTTTGGGATCTTGCCCAAGATAGTGGGGAAAGCTTAGCATATACAACTCGGTTCCATGAGTTGAGCCTTCTAGTGCCCCACATGGTCACTCCGTTATCCCTTGTATCGAAAAGTACATTGGTGGACTACCAAGACAAATCCAAGATACTGTCTTAGGTAGAAATCCTGCTACTTTGGAAGATGCCATCCGCCTGTCTGCTACCCTAACTGATAATCATGTAAAAGCTGGATGTCACACCCCGCCAGGGCGGAAACGCGAGGCGCGACTTTCACTGGTTTCCAAAGCATATGATTACCGCAAACACATACATGTAATTGGATACATAACTGAATTTAAAATATTTACATTACAAAATATCAAGTTGAGTTTACAAATGTTTAAGATTTCGCAAATATGACTCAAGACCATGAGTTATACAAGATAAATCATCCCAAAAGCCGTATCCACGTGCATGCATGTAACCTACATTGCTAACCTGATGACCACGTTCAATTTCCTGAAAACATACTTAAAACTGTCAACACGAGGTTGGTGAGTTCACAAGTTATTATAAAGAGTTATCATAAACCCAATGTTTAAATCTGATCTTTTTGCCGATCAAAACTCTTTGTTAAACCTGATCATTTTAACCTGATCAGTACTCTTTCGTTTAAACCTGATCACTTTAACCTGATCAGAATTCTTTTTGTTAAACCTGATCACTTTACCCTGATCAGAACTCTTTACTTTAAAACCTGATCACTTTACCCGGATCAGAACTCTTTTGATAAACCTGATCACTTTACCCTGATCAGAACTCTTTTGTGTAAAACCTGATCATTTTAACCTGATCAGAACTCTTTTATGTAAACCTGATCACTTTACCCTGATCAGAACTCTTTTGTGTAAAACCTGATCATTTTAACCTGATCAGAACTCTTTTATGTAAACCTGATCATTTTAACCTGATCAGAACTCTTTTGTATGTATTACCAATGAATATGATTACTAATCCGATCTATTGACCCCATTTGTAAGCTTGCAAGGAATACAAAATAGTATGTAATGTACGAGACCGTAACCAAACCCCAACTTTCTGTGCCTCCCCTCGCCTTTCTGCGAGTAAGACAATATGCGGTCATTCGGCCATTTTGACCCCTGGTTAGCGCGACTAACCATGACCGGAGGCGTCACCCCCAATAGTACTATTCATATAATCCCGGGCTAAATCCATAGCTAATGGTTACTAATTTATTACAAGGACTTTAAGCGCTTTATTGTTCCCTCAATACATACATACGGTCAGATCATTAGTTCCATTCATTTATACACAAAAGTCTTTTACAAGTATGTTTCCACCCCAAATCATTTCAAAAACTTAGAAAAAGGGGATTAGTGAAACTCACCTCGACAGTATGAATGCTAGCAAATATTTGAATGACGGCAGATTCGCCTATCCGTATCCTAGTTACACAAGGATAACATACACGTTAAGACTACCCGTCTTAAACGCAAATTGTTCACTTGACTTAGCCGATCTGATTACTTTTGTTTTAATTATCTTTTTAGTTTTTCCAACCTTGTTTTGTTATGAAAATAGTTCTGAGTTACTGCCTTATGGGGCTGATGAACAGGTATCGAAACTTTCTTAGTTTCGATTGACCAGAACAGTTGTCGAAACTTCCTAGTTTCGACAGGGCAAAACGGTTATCGAAACTCCTAGTTTCGATTACGTAATAGGCATCGAAACTACCTAGTTTCGATTAAGCAATATGTATCAAAACTACCTAGTTTCGATTGAACAAATAGATATCGAAACTCCTAGTTTCGATAGAACAACCGGTATCGAAACTCCTAGTTTCGATTGAATAACTGGTATCGAAACCCCTAGTTTCGATCAATAGGTATCGAAACTCCCAGTTTCGATTGACCAACAGGTATCGAAACTATAGTTTCGATACCTGCACTTTGATTTACAGAATTCACTCTGTATATTTTTATGTTCAAATCTCGAATTTGACACACTTTTCTTGTTATCTTAGTTGCGTTTGAACGATTTACATGTTCAGCTACGGTTTTAAAGAAAATGAAATGGATAATATTGAGTTTTTACCTCAAACAGAGAATGGTTTATGAGAAACAGAGAATGATCTTGAGCTCCTTAGCTCGATTCTAGAGAATACACTGGGAACTCTTCTTATAGCACCGAAATCTGATGAATTTTTCCTTGAACTGGACTTCGATTTGAAAGGGAATTGAGAATTTGCCGTAAGAAAAAGAGAAGGTTTGAAAGGAATGGTGAAGTTTCGACTGAAGGGTATGGTTTTCATCTGAATCAAAGTGAATCAGGCAAGTGGGAGCATGGCTCCCCTGACTCTCGGCCAAGAAAGTCAAGAAGTGGGTTTGGGGTTAATGATAACAATTTTTAAATATTAATTTATTATGGTATTAGTATCAATTAGAGTTTTAAAGGGGTAATTTAATTCAGTTTCGATTCTTCACGGTATTATAATTTTTAACCATTTTATGGCTCGTTGAAGAAAATATTAGAATCTTGGCTCAACGTAAATTTTGTGTAATATATATATATATATTTTTCTGGTTATTTTATTTAACCATTTACGTTCGCATTAAGTCGGGTTATCCTGCTTACTTTTTCTAGTAACTCTTTACGGTTTACTAGACTTGGAACAAACTTCTTTGCTAGACTTCTTGACTTTACTTAGTCAAAATAAAATATCAGGAAATAATAATTATGAACGTGCGTTTATGAAATGTGGATATTGACCTGAAATGCTGGGTGTCACATTCTCCCCATGTTACAGAGAATTTCGTCCCGAAATTCAGTTCTTGTCACTCTGACTTGGTGTTTTTGTAAATAATGACGGGTACTTGGATTTCATTTTATCTTCCCGCTCCCACGTATACTCGGGGCCGCGCTTTGAATTCCAACGTACCTTGACCAGCTTAACACGGCTGCGCCTTGTTCTCTGAACCTTCCAATCTGTGACTTCCATAGGTTCCTCAATGAAGTGCAACTTGTCGTCTATGTGAATCTCATCAGGCGGTATTATTAATGTCTCGTCTGATAAACACTTCTTGAGATTTGATACATGGAACGTATCATGTAAATTGCTTAGTTCTTGTGGCAACTTGAGCTTGTAAGCTACAGGGCCAACCCTAGCCAATATTTCAAATGGTCCAACGTACCTAGGGTTAAGCTTGCCACGGTTGCCAAATCTTGCAACTCCTTTCCAAGGTGAGACCTTTAACATGACTTTGTCTCCTACTTGAAATTCTAAAGGTCTTCGTCTGTTATCCGCATAACTCTTTTGTCTGTCACGGGCGGCCTTCAGACGATCCTTGATTTTGAAAATCTTATCTGTGGTCTCTTGAATAACTTCAGGACCGGTTAAATGTTTGTCGCCAACCTCTGCCCAACATAGCGGTGAACGACATTTTCGACCATACAAAGCCTCAAACGGAGCGGCTTTGATGCTGGTGTGGTAACTGTTATTGTATGAAAACTCAGCTAGTGGCAAATGAGTATCCCAATTTCCACCGAAGTCAATTGCACACGCACGGAGCATATCCTCTAAGGTTTGAATGGTTCTTTCACTTTGACCATCTGTTTGTGGGTGATATGCCGTGCTCATGTCAAGACGTGTGCCCATGGCTTCTTGTAACGATTTCCAGATTCTAGACACGAATCTGCTGTCTCTATCAGAGATAATAGAAATTGGTACTCCATGCCTAGCCACAATTTCCTTGATATAAAGCTTTGCAAGTTTCTCGGTTTTATCCGTTTCTTTGATGGGTAGAAAATGAGCTGATTTCGTCAAACGATCGACGATTACCCATATAGTGTCATACCCGCTCGACGTCTTGGGTAACTTTGTAATGAAATCCATGGAAATCTGTTCCCATTTCCATTGAGGTATCTCGGGTTGTTGTAACAATCCCGACGGTTTCTGATGTTCTGCTTTTACTTTTGAACATGTCAGGCATTTACCGACATAAATAGCAATTTCTCCTTTCATGTTTGGCCACCAGTAGAATTCTTTCAAATCCTTATACATTTTATCCGAACCTGGGTGAATGGAGTACCTGGACTTGTGGGCTTCGTCCATAACCAACTCCCGTATGTTACCAAAACATGGCACCCAAATTCTATTCATGAAGTATAAAGTGTCATCTGACTTTGGTTCCAACTGCTTTATCATTCCTCGTAAAGCTTCGTTCTGACTGTTTTCTTCTTTGATTGCTTCTTGTTGTGCCATCCGAATTTGAGTCGTGAGACTCGTATGAATTGTCAATTCTAGGGCACGAACACGTAGTGTTTTAACTCGTTCTTTACGACTTAAGGCATCTGCTACGACGTTTGCTTTGCCAGGGTGATACTTGATATCACAGTCGTAATCATTCAGTAGTTCTACCCAACGACGTTGCCTCATGTTAAGTTCTTTCTGATTAAAGATGTGCTGGAGACTCTTGTGGTCTGTAAAGATAGTACATTTTGTACCGTATAAGTAATGTCTCCAAATCTTGAGTGCAAACACAACTGCACCCAATTCCAAGTCGTGGGTCGTATAATTCTTTTCGTGCACTTTTAGTTGTCTGGATGCATATGCTATGACTTTTTCTTTCTGCATCAACACACATCCCAGACCTTGGTGTGATGCGTCACAGTACACAATGAAATTGTCAGTCCCTTCGGGAAGGGATAGGATTGGTGCACTGCAAAGTTTTTGCTTCAGCAATTGAAAAGATGATTCTTGTTTAACAGTCCAATCAAACTTTTTGTCCTTCTGGGTTAACGTGGTCAAAGGCAAGGCTATCTTTGAAAAATTCTCGATGAATCGCCTGTAATATCCTGCCAAACCCAGAAATTGACGCACCTCAGTCGGAGTTCTTGGTGCTTCCCAGTTTTTGATAGCTTCAATCTTGGATGGATCCACATGGATACCCTTCTTATTAATGACATGTCCGAGAAAGTGAACCTCTTGGATCCAAAACTCACACTTAGAGAATTTAGCATAAAGCTTCTCATTCCTGAGTAGTTCCAAGATTAATTTCAAATGATATTCATGTTCCTCCTTGGTTCGTGAATATATCAATATGTCATCGATAAACACAATCACGAATTTATCCAAGTACGGCTTGCACACGCGGTTCATGAGATCCATGAAAACAGTTGGTGCATTAGTCAAGCCAAATGGCATAACTAGGAATTCGTAGTGACCGTAACGAGTCCTAAAAGCCGTTTTTGGTATGTCTTCTTCCTGAATTTTCAGTTGATGATACCCTGATCGTAGATCAATTTTAGAATAGAAACTGGAACCTTGAAGTTGATCAAACAAATCGTCTATTCGAGGAAGAGGATACCGGTTTTTGATTGTTAGCTTGTTCAACTCTCGATAATCAATGCACATTCTAAAGGTTCCATCCTTTTTCTTTACAAATAGGACCGGAGCTCCCCATGGTGAGAAACTCGGTCTTATGAAACCTTTGTCAAGTAACTCTTGTAGTTGGCTCGACAGTTCCTGCATCTCGGAAGGGGCTAGACGATACGGAGATCGTGCAACTGGTGCGGCTCCTGGTACTAGGTCGTTCCGAAACTCGACTTGTCTTGATGGTGGTATTCCTGGTAAGTCTTCGGGAAATACTTCCGAATAATCTCTGACGATTGGTATTTCCTCAAGTCGACGTTCTTCGGGTTTCTTCTCGACGATGTGAGCCAGGAATGCACAATAACCCTTGCGTAGATACTTATAAGTTTTCATGCAGTTTATCGTTTTTAACATCGTTATACACCTTTCGCCTTGAATTGAAAGAATTTCTCTGCTTGGTAGAGGAATACGTACAATCTTCTCGAAGCATACTATCTAGGCACGATTCTTGGTTAACCAATCCATACCAATAACAATATCAAAACTCCCTAACTCGACGGGTAGAAGGTCTATACTGAATGTACGGTTTTCTAAACATAAAGTACAACCCCTAAAGACCTCTCCGGTTTCTATTAATTTCCCATTTGCTAATTCAATTGTATAACGTTGATCTAGTTTGCTGGCCTTAATACCGAGTAAGGATTTAAAATCATTCGACACAAAGCTCATATCCGCACCCGAATCAAAAAGTACAGAGGCATAGTGATTATTTATCGGGAACGTACCAGTGACGATGTTCGGGTCCTGGCGTGCGTCCCTTGCACCCATCACAAATGCCCTCCCTGGTGCATGAGCGTTGTTCTGATTCTTCCACTTGGGACAATCCTTCTTGAAGTGTTTTAGATCACCACATACAAAACATCCCGGTTTGATTTTCCCCAATCGGTTGTTAGTTCGACAAGCTTGAGTGGTGTGACCAAACTTGTCGCATTTTCCACACTTGATGCAAACACCGGCATGATGATTTCCACACCTCTTACATCTCGGTAGGCCCCTATCATACTCCTTTCTTTCCACTGTGTTGGCTGCAAAAGCCTTCACAGTTCCTTGTTTCTTAAACTCTTGTTTTCCAGATTTGTTACTTGAATTTCCCATCCATTTTCTTTTCTCCCCAGATCTACCTTCCTCATTCTCCTTCCTCACAAACAATTCATTACATACTGCATCATTCTTTAGTTTGAATGCTAAAGTTATAGCACTCTTGGCATCTATTGGATTAGATGATGTTACCATGCTACGAATTTGAGGCGCAAGGCCCCACAGATACCTTTCAACACGCTTATGTTCTGGTGTGACCATATGCGGTACCAGAAGTGCCAATTCATTGAAGCGGTTGGTGTATCCCGCTACATCATCTCCTACCATCTGTAGGTTCCACATCTCAGTTTCAATCTTTTGCAATTCGTTCCGAGGACAGTATTCCTCAATCATCATGTTTTTCAAATCTTCCCAAGACAATTGGTACGCTGTCTCTCTCCCCAAAGTCTTCATTTGAGTATTCCACCAAGTTAAAGCTTTATCAGTGAGCGTGCAGGTAGAATACTTCACTACGCAATCAGCGGTGCATTCACTTATATCAATCACCGACTCCATATGTTCTATCCATCTCATTAGTCCTACTGCACCCTCGGTGCCATTAAAACTGCGGGGTTTGCAGGATAGGAAGGCCTTGTAGGTACACTTCCTATTTGGAGCATCTGCAAGATCGCAAGTCATAACGTCATTAATTCGGATCATGACTATGTGTTATGGCTTATTTATTTTTATTACCTCCGGAACCTCCGGAACCTCCTGCTGTACCGCTACCCCCTGCGGTACCGCTACCTCCTGCACCTCCTCCGCTATTTCGGTTTGCTTCATACTGCTCTATAGCGGCAGCTACTCGCTGTGCTATTAGTTGTTCCATGTTTGGGGAAATTGTCTCGTTGTTGTCACCAGTAGTGTTACGGGGTGTCCCACGCTTAGGTGCCATGACGTTCTTTCTAACATGTCAATTAAAAAGAAACAACATCATATATCAATAATGATAGATCATGACATAAGGATACCACAACATCAAACATGAACAACTATCATTACAACATAAACCATTACATACATAGTCAAAACATACATAGTACATTGTTCCAAAAAGACGAGGATACAAAAGAGATAGGTTCACATGACCTCATCAGTACTAACGTTTTAAACTACATAATGTACTATGGGCACAACCCGCCCATAATAGGTTTAAAAGAAGAAGTGGGAGTACAACCCAATCATCATGGCAAGTCCTGCCATGACAAAGCTAGCTCTTGCCACAAATTCTGCAGCCAAAGTCCTCTCCTCCAGCGCCTCCACCATGTCTCGGACCGTGACAGTGAACTGCCAGTCCATGTCAGCTCTTAACTCTAGATAGTTTGTGGCACCTTGTATGTCTCGGGTGTGGTCTTCCAGAGTCTGAACTCGAGATCCAAGCCCTTGACGAAGTCGCGTGGCTGCATCCCCCTGTGCCCGGATGTCATCTAGGAGATCATCAAGACGCTCCTCATGCGTACGAACGCGAGCTACCAAGGTAGGCACAGTGAGCTCTATGGCTTCCCCAGTGTGGGGTAGGGGTGTTGGGGAGTTAGAAGACTCTCCAAGCTCAAAGGTAGATGGGATGCTCTCCATCTCCCTCCAACGTGCCAGGGTACGAGGCATCCAACGGATGGTTCCCACGGTAGGGTGGTAGCAGGGTCGTTGCCTCGGTGGTTCCTCATCGGTCTCCAAGTCTTTCGGGTCACGGGCTGCCAGGTTTCTTTTGCGCGGAAGTCGAACCTTCTTCCTAGCACTTTGCACCTTAACTGGTCCTCCGCTTTTCTTTCGGTAGACGATGGGCGGTTCTCCCAGAGCGACATTGGGTGGTGTCGAGCTGCGAACTTGTACTCGATTTTTAGGGCGTGAGGCGGAAAGTTCCTCGTTGGATTCAGAGTCAGAGACGGGGTCAGAGTGTGAATGTGACGACATACTTGTGACTACAATATCCACATGACATGATGACTGGTTATGCAATGCTTATGCAATGAAAACATTTTAGTGAGTCATTCTAATTATAGACTAGGTTCCGTTTTAGACACCTAGTTCACTATAATCAATGGCTCTGATACCAAGTTCTGTCACACCCCGCCAGGGCGGAAACGCGAGGCGCGACTTTCACTGGTTTCCAAAGCATATGATTACCGCAAACACATACATGTAATTGGATACATAACTGAATTTAAAATATTTACATTACAAAATATCAAGTTGAGTTTACAAATGTTTAAGATTTCGCAAATATGACTCAAGACCATGAGTTATACAAGAGAAATCCTCCCAAAAGCCGTATCCACGTGCATGCATGTAACCTACATTGCTAATCTGATGACCACGTTCAATTTCCAGAAAACATACTTAAAACTGTCAACACGAGGTTGGTGAGTTCACAAGTTATTATAAAGAGTTATCATAAACCCAATGTTTAAATCTGATCTTTTTGCCGATCAAAACTCTTTGTTAAACCTGATCATTTTAACCTGATCAGTACTCTTTCGTTTAAACCTGATCACTTTAACCTGATCAGAATTCTTTTTGTTAAACCTGATCACTTTACCCTGATCAGAACTCTTTACTTTAAAACCTGATCACTTTACCCGGATCAGAACTCTTTTGATAAACCTGATCACTTTACCCTGATCAGAACTCTTTTGTGTAAAACCTGATCATTTTAACCTGATCAGAACTCTTTTATGTAAACCTGATCACTTTACCCTGATCAGAACTCTTTTGTGTAAAACCTGATCATTTTAACCTGATCAGAACTCTTTTATGTAAACTTGATCATTTTAACCTAATCAGAACTCTTTTGTATGTATTACCAATGAATATGATTACTAATCCGATCTATTGACCCCATTTGTAAGCTTGCAAGGAATACAAAATAGTATGTAATGTACGAGACCGTAACCAAACCCCAACTTTCTGTGCCTCCCCTCGCCTTTCTGCGAGTAAGACAATATGCGGTCATTCGGCCATTTGGACCCCTGGTTAGCGCGACTAACCATGACCGGAGGCGTCACCCCCAATAGTACTATTCATATAATCCCGGGCTAAATCCATAGCTAATGGTTACTAATTTATTACGAGGACTTTAAGCGCTTTATTGTTCCCTCAATACATACATACGGTCAGATCATTAGTTCCATTCATTTATACACAAAAGTCTTTTACAAGTATGTTTCCACCCCAAATCATTTCAAAAACTTAGAAAAAGGGGATTAGTGAAACTCACCTCGACAGTATGAATGCTAGCAAATATTTGAATGACGGCAGATTCGCCTATCCGTATCCTAGTTACACAAGGATAACATACACGTTAAGACTACCCGTCTTAAACGCAAATTGTTCACTTGACTTAGCCGATCTGATTACTTTTGTTTTAATTATCTTTTTAGTTTTTCCAACCTTGTTTTGTTATGAAAATAGTTCTGAGTTACTGCCTTATGGGGCTGATGAACAGGTATCGAAATTTTCTTAGTTTCGATTGACCAGAACAGATGTCGAAACTTCCTAGTTTCGACAGGGCAAAACGGTTATCGAAACTCCTAGTTTCGATTACGTAATAGGCATCGAAACTACCTAGTTTCGATTAAGCAATATGTATCGAAACTACCTAGTTTTGATTGAACAAATAGATATCGAAACTCCTAGTTTCGATAGAACAACCGGTATTGAAACTCCTAGTTTCGATTGAATAACTGGTATCGAAACTCCTAGTTTCGAACAATAGGTATCGAAACTCCCAGTTTCGATTGACCAACAGGTATCGAAACTATAGTTTCGATACCTGCACTTTGATTTACAGAATTCACTCTGTATATTTTTATGTTCAAATCTCGAATTTGACACACTTTTCTTGTTATCTTAGTTGCGTTTGAACGATTTACATGTTCAGCTACGGTTTTAAAGAAAATGAAATGGATAATATTGAGTTTTTACCTCAAACAGAGAATGGTTTCTGAGAAACAGAGAATGATCTTGAGCTCCTTAGCTCGATTCTTGAGAATACACTGGGAACTCTTCTTATAGCACCGAAATCTGATGAATTTTGCCTTGAACTGGACTTCGATTTGAAAGGGAATTGAGAATTTGCCGTAAGAAAAAGAGAAGGTTTGAAAGGAATGGTGAAGTTTCGACTGAAGGGTATGGTTTTCATCTGAATCAAAGTGAATCAGGCAAGTGGGAGCATGGCTCCCCTGACTCTCGGCCAAGAAAGTCAAGAAGTGGGTTTGGGGTTAATGATAACAATTTTTAAATATTAATTTATTATGGTATTAGTATCAATTAGAGTTTTAAAGGGGTAATTTAATTCAGTTTCGATTCTTCACGGTATTATAATTTTTAACCATTTTATGGCTCGTTGAAGAAAATATTAGAATCTTGGGTCAACGTAAATTTTGTGTAATATATATATATATATATTTTTCTGGTTATTTTATTTAACCATTTACGTTCGCATTAAGTCGGGTTATCCTGCTTACTTTTTCTAGTAACTCTTTACGGTTTACTAGACTTGGAACAAACTTCTTTGCTAGACTTCTTGACTTTACTTAGTCAAAATAAAATATCAGGAAATAATAATTATGAACGTGCGTTTATGAAATGTGGATATTGACCTGAAATGCTGGGTGTCACACTGGAACTCTTACCAAAAAGGGTTCTAAGAAAGTTTCTAAAACCGTAACCCCTCCTGCTCATAACAAAGAAGCCACAACCGAGCCCTCTCACAATAACAGAAAGAGGAAAGTTAGAAATTTTGCTGTGGTTACTCCTACTGTTCCCGTCAATCAAGCTGCACCAATAGTTCAAGCACCGGTCAAAAAGCCATATGGTGGAATTCACCCACTTTGTGCCACCTGCAACTACCATCATCCCCAAAACATCCCATGTCGCCTTTGTACTTATTGTGGGAGATATGGTCATACGGTCAGTGTTTGTAAGACCAAAGCCCTTACAGGCCAAGTCAACCCTCCAAACCGAACCGTACCTCAAGTGGCTAACCAAGGTGCTCCCGCCATTGCTAATGGGCATGCTTGCTATGAGTGTGGTGACCCGAACCATTTTCGTGATCAATGTCCAAGACTTGCAAATGCTAGACAGGGTGGAGCTCGTGGGCGTGCGTTCAACATAAACGCCAACGAAGCTCAAGCCAACAATGACGTGGTCAATGGTACGTTTCTTGTTAATAGTCAATATGCCTCCATATTATTTGATACCGGAGCCGATAAAAGTTTTGTGTCACTTAATTTTGAACCTTTACTTGCAAAGACTCGGTCCCAATTAGAGAAAACATTTACCGTTGAAGTAGCAAATGGTGACTCCCTTACAATTGAGTCCATTATCTATGATTGCTCTTTAGAACTAAATGACCATTCATTCCCAATCAACCTGGTTCCAATGCCACTAGGAAGCTTTGATATTATTATAGGTATGGATTGGCTATCAAATCATCATGCCGAAGTCATTTTCTTTGAAAAATGTATCCGAATTCCACTACCATCGGGAGAAACCTTAAGGGTTTTTGGTGAAAAGCCTTGCAAGGGACTTAAGTTGATGTCGTGTACTACCGTTCAAAAGTACTTACGAAAGAAGTACATTGCTTTCTTAGCTCATATTGTTCAAAAGGATGTCAAGGAGAAGAGTATCCAAGACATTCCGATCATTCGGGATTTCCCCGAAGTTTTTCCTAAGGATTTATCCAGTCTTCCTCCCGTTCGTCAAGTAGAGTTCCGTATTGATCTTGTGCCCGGAGCTAACCCCGTTGCTAGAGCTCCTTATCGTCTTGCACCTTCCGAAATGCAAGAGCTTGCAAGTCAACTTCAAGAACTCTCCGACAAAGGTTTCATTCGCCCGAGTCATTCACCGTGGGGTGCACCCGTCTTATTTGTTAAGAAGAAGGATGGATCATTTCGCATGTGTATTAACTACCGCGAACTCAACAAGCTTACTATCAAGAACCGTTACCCTTTGCCTAGAATCGATGACCTCTTTGATCAACTTCAAGGTTCTACTTGTTTCTCAAAGATTGATCTTCGATCCGGTTATCATCAGCTTCGTGTTCAAGAAGATGACATTCCTAAGACTGCTTTTCGAACAAGGTATGGTCATTATGAGTTCATGGTTATGCCTTTCGGGTTAACCAATGCACCCGCAGTTTTCATGGATCTCATGAATCGTGTGTGCAAACCGTACCTTGATAAATTCGTGATCGTTTTTATTGATGATATCTTAATCTATTCCAAGACTAAAGCCGACCATGAAGAACACCTTAGATTGGTTTTGGACCTTTTAAAGAGAGAACAACTATATGCCAAGTTCTCCAAGTGTGAATTTTGGCTAAAAGAAGTTCAATTTCTTGGTCATATCGTCATCGACAAGGGTATTCATGTTGATCCTGCTAAGATTGAAACGATTAAGAATTGGAATGCCCCGAAGACTCCTACCGAAGTTCGTTCGTTTCTTGGTCTTGCGGGTTATTATCGTCGTTTCATCTCAAACTTCTCAAAGATTGCTGTCCCTCTTACCGCTTTGACCCATAAGGGTAAAACTTATGAATGGGGACCGAAACAAGAAGAAGCTTTCCAAACCCTCAAGCAAAAGTTGTGCAATGCTCCCATATTGACTCTCCCCGATGGAAATGATGATTTAGTTGTCTATTGTGATGCTTCTAACCAAGGTCTTGGTTGTGTTCTCATGCAACGAGGCAAAGTAATCGCTTATGCATCAAGGCAACTCAAAGTTCATGAGAAGAATTATACGACGCACGATCTCGAGTTGGGTGCGGTCGTATTCGCGTTAAAGATTTGGAGACATTACCTATATGGCACAAAATGTGTGGTATTCACCGACCACAAAAGTCTTCAACATATCTTCAACCAAAAAGAACTTAATATGAGGCAACGACGTTGGGTCATACTCCTTAACGACTACGACTGCGAGATTCGTTACCATCCCGGCAAAGCGAATGTTGTAGCCGATGCTTTGAGTCGAAAGGACCATGTTATGCTTCATTGTGCCCGTATTCAAACCGATATTCAAACCCGTATTTTAGAAGCTCAGCACGTCTCGGTAACCGAGGGTAATATGTACGAAGAAATGTCATGTGGTGTTGAACTCCATCTTGAATCAAAGCCCAATGGTTTACTCTACTACTTGAACCGTATTTGGATTCCCGATCGCGACGATCTCCGTACATTTCTCATGAACGAGGCTCATAAGACTCGTTATTCTATTCATCCTGGTGCGGATAAAATGTACCAAGATCTTCGCCAACTTTATTGGTGGCCCGGTATGAAGAAAGACATTGCTCTTTATGTGGCCAAATGCTTAACCTGTTCCAAAGTCAAAGCCGAACATCAACGTCCATCTGGTTTACTTGAACAACCAGAAATTCCCGTGTGGAAATGGGAGAATCTAGCTATGGATTTCATTACCAAGCTCCCTCACACCTCGAGTGGTTATGATAGTATTTGGGTGATCATTGATCGACTCACCAAATCTGCCCACTTCTTGCCTATACGTGAAGACTTCAAAGTGGAGAAACTAGCCCGAATTTACATTGATGAAATTGTGAGCCGTCATGGTGTTCCCTTGAACGTAATATCCGATAGAGATGCTCGGTTCACTTCTCGATTTTAACAATCTCTCCAAAAGGCTCTTGGTACTCGATTGGATTTGAGCACGGCTTATCATCCGCAAACGGATGGTCAAACCGAGCGAACAATCCAAACTCTTGAAGACATGCTTAGAGCTTGTGTAATCGATTTTGGTGGCAATTGGGATTCACATTTATCCCTCATTGAGTTTTCTTACAACAATAGCTACCACACAAGTATTAACATGGCTCCATTCGAAGCTCTCTATGGTCGCAAGTGTCGTTCTCCTATCTGTTGGAGTGAGATTGGTGAAGCACAAATCACTGGTCCCGAGTTAATTCAAGAAACATCTGACAAGATCATTCAAATCCGTGACAATATTCGAGTAGCGAGGAGTCGGCAAAAGAGTTATGCCGATAAACGTCGAAAACCCTTGGAATTCCAAGTCGGTGATCTTGTTCTTCTTAAGGTGTCTCCATGGAAGGGCGTGATCCGTTTTGGAAAGAAAGGCAAGTTAGCACCTCGTTATGTTGGTTCATTCAAGATCCTTGAAAGGATTGGGAAAGTGGCTTACAAACTCGAGTTACCTCCATCTCTTGGCAATGTGCATCCTACATTTCATATATCTAATCTGAAGAAGTGTCTCGCTGATGAAAATCTCCATATACCGCTTGACGACGTGCGCATTGATGAAACGATGCACTTCGTTGAGAATCCGGTGGAAATTATGGATCGTGAAGTCAAACAACTCAAGCGAAGTCGCATTCCTATTGTCAAAGTTCGTTGGGAATCTAAGCGTGGTCCTGAGTTCACTTGGGAACGAGAAGACCAAATGAAGCTCAAGTACCCTCATCTTTTTACTAATAATGTTGTTTCCTCTAACTAAATTTCGGGACGAAATTCTCTCAACATGGGGAGACTGTAACATCCTGATTTTTTATTATTCATATTTCAATCCAATGTAATGCAATTTCGAATTCAATACTCGTGCACTGTCTCATTTATTTTCTCGCCGTAAATTAAATGCAATGATTCTATACTAATTCGTAAATTTTACTCGGTTATATACATTTAAACACTATACAAGAAACCATTTTATTCAAACTTATCAAATCTGAAAAGTCAAGGACTAAAATTGAAAAATGTCAACAAACCCTAGTCAAGCACGGTCGTGCTTCGTTCTGGCACGGTCACGCCAAGTGCCTCGGCACGATCGCGCGACTGGTCTTGGAACGATCGCGCCCAGTGCCTAGGCACGGTCGCGCCTCTCTTGGGCACGGTCGCGCCTGCGTAACAGTTGAAAAGTAAATGCAGTTTAATCACCCAATCATTTGAAATCCGTAACAGTCGTCCGTTTCTTTTCCCCTTAACGAATGAATCAACTATCGAATTCCTCAAACGTCTCAGTTCATATTACCAATTTCGAAAAACTCTCTTAAGCTTTCCAAGAAACAAAAATCTGCTGTTCGATCCGAATCCTTTCAATCCAGTAGCAGAAACTCGATACTCAATCATCCCTGAAGTTCCCAGACTATTTGGATTGGCCGGAGTTGCAGTAAAGATCGCCGGAACACAAGTCGTCGACGCCGGAACTCTTTCTTGCTATCTCTATCAATCCTCTACTGTTTCGGGTAATTGAAATCATTTATTTCAGTTAAGTAGTCTCTGTATCGAAAGCCCCTATTCAATTTGGGCTTCCATTTTAGAAATCGATCCGAATCAGAACTCATGCTTTATTAAAAATGATTTAATCGAACCCCTACTTAAACGCGATGTACATACAATTAGATTATATGAAAAGACTCGTAATAACCCATTAATCAAAAGCCCTAACAATTCCAACGTTTAAAATACAAGAATTGGTAAATTCGTGTCTGATTTGGAAAAGACACGGTCGCGCTAATCATCTAGCGCGGCCGTGCCTCATCGAGCGCGGTCGTGCCGACTAGCAGCGCGGTCGTGTTCTCCTGTCCAGACCTTGTCATGCCCTCAGGGCTAGTCTCTGTCGTGTCTAAAGATCATAGACACGACCGTGCCGGGCCAAGGCACGGTCGTGCCTGTTGACTTTTCTAGATTGTGCCCTCTGTTGATCAACGCGGTCGCGCCCCGACTAGCGCGGTCGCGCCCGTGGCTCAAGCACGATCGTGCCCTTCCGAGGCATGGTCGTGTGTGTGACTCAGAAACTTTAACAAAATTTTTTTATTTTATATTTTTCAATAAATAAATGTCTCAAATTTTATAAAAATATGTTTCCTGTATTTGAAGAGATAAATAGTATTTAAAAGTTTATTTAAAAATTTATGAAAATTAAATTCATATTTACTATCTTACACTTAAAAGATATTTTAAATAAATAAGTTACAAAATTTATAAATAAATAAGATAATGATTATTTATTTAATTTACATTTTAAATCAAAATCATTTATTCATTTATACTTAATTACAATTAATATTTACATATTTATTCAATTCAAACCTAATTAAATAGTTTCAAAAATATTTTACTTCAAACTCTATATATTTTATTCAATACTTTTTAAATACAAATCAATAGTTTTATACACAAATTCAACTTTCATTTTAGACTTAAACCTTATGCACTATTTGGTACAACATACATTACTCTTTAGGTTGATTTGTGCACTCGAGGATCTTTATTTTTCTATATATTATCCTTGTTCGCTACACCTCCTTATCAAGTGAGTATTCACAACCCCTTTTTACTCTTTTACACTTTTGGGGTGGAACATGAACTCTATACTCATTACACATTACACAATTACATTTACACAAACAACACAAGTGCAAAAATCCTATTTACATACATGTGTGCAAAAATTTGAGCTTTGTGCCCGAGTGCTAGGTGTGCTAACCTTTGTATGCTCTTATGTGCAATCATTAACTATACAAGCCGACGATTTTCAATGATAGATCTATTGAGTCTGACAAACCCACCCATGGTACGCGGTGATTGAAACCGACAACACATTTGTTTTGCATGCTAGTTACAAGGTTTGATTGTACATTTGGTTACACAATAGCTACTCCCCATAAACGCCTTATTTATCATGTCATGTAAAGGATTTTTTGTCATCTATATGCTATCTATATACAACTGTGTTATACTCACCAACTTTTTAGTTGACTTTATTTTATTCATGTTTCAGGCCCCAATATGTGAGATTGATTCAAGACGTGTTCAACATAGGATTTGGACTTAGCAATATAAATCAAGAATTTTATGAGTTGTTTATGTTTCTTGTTTGAATTTGATTTTGTACTTGGACTTATTGTAATGCAAATTTGACATTAATATATTTCAATTTAGTCAACCATGTGCTATGAACAGTCTTACATGTCCCGCCCCGATGATTCCGCCATCGGTCGGGGTGTGACAGCGGTAGATGAGAGAAAAAGCAGAATGACTTGTACAGTACAACCTTATTTACTTTTCATTGTTACAGCTGTAATACACCGAGGCCGTCATGGTAAGGACTGACGTTATTTTCTTTTACAGCGGGTAAAAGTTAATTTTGGACTTAAGTTTACCTATCATCAGCAAACTTGGTTGCTGTGGATGAGTAAGCCTGTCCGCAGCCTTGGTTGCTGCGGAAGGTTAAGTCTGTCAGCAGCAAACTTAATTGCTACTGATAGATGCAATGATCTGCAGCAGGGATGTTGCTGCTGATGGCCTTAAAGCTATCCGCAGGAAAACTTATTCCTGCTGATAACTTAAGGCAGTCAGTGGCAAATCCTTTGCTGATGAAAATTTAAACCTGTCAGCAGCTGAAGGGCAAAAATGCTGCTGACTTATAACTTTTATTTACAACATAAGACAGACATATTTACATCACAGGATAGATGCACTCAACTGAACCTATGATGATGCTTGGTGGTTTCTTTGCCCTCCAATGTTGAGTTGGTGGTTTTCCAGCTCTCTTTGCCTTTTCAGCAGCAGACTTTGTATTTGGCTTATCAGCATCAGATTTTGATACTGCTGATCGTTTTACTTGAGCAGCTGCAGATTTTGTTGCTGCAGAAGGCTTTCCCTTTTGCTCCTTGGGCTTTACTCGATCAGTAGCAGTTATTTTGACTGCTGATGGTGTGACAATCCGGACTTTTCAGTTAATTCCGTTAACTATTCCGTTAAGTTTCTTATTAAAAACTTAACCCCGTTAATCAAATCTAACCCCAAGGACTAATTCAGCCACAGTATCAACTCAAAACTGCAAGGACTAATTGTGTAATTATACCAAACTGAATAAATTGACTCCCCAAAGTCAAAATTGATCAATTTGTCTTCGGTTGACTTTTAAAAGTCAAAATCGTGCCTTTGATTCCAAATTCAAACTCCTTGAGCCGTATCCTATGCCAATCTATAACCGAATTACACATTAATGCTTGGAACGATCGATTATGAACAGACTCTCATCATCATTGCACGAATTAAAACGAATTATGAAAATTAATTATGTAACCGTCGCCTCTATCACCTCCAATCATCAAATTGATCAAAATCACGTATCATGTTCACAAATTGAACTCCTGTACACAACAAACAAGGCACTGCGAAGCTTTTACACAAACCAGATTAGCCGGAGAATCAACCAGAAGCGACGAGGATCAACCCGCCGCCGTCGACACTCGGTGTAGTCGTTCACCATCAATCTGACACCTGTTCTGGTAATTTATCCCATAATTAGTTTCGTATTAACCTGATAATCAAAAGCCCTAACCTAATTAGGGTTCACGTTATCGGATTTAACTCGATCGAATAGCTAGGGTTCATATTATTACGTTTTAATCGAACCCTAACAATTCGATATCAAAGATTGAAAACGAGCACACCCTTAGCTTCGTCTCAATGTACATATTGAAAGCCCTATCATAATCGCGACTTACAACACTGAATTGATCACGATCGGGTTCTAGGGTTCATATCTATTCGGGTTTAATCGAACCCTAACCTAGACGCGATCTTAATCAAATTAAATTGGGTGGTTAGAATCGCAATCTTCCACTGATCAATAGCCCCATGAATCCAACAACTGCTATTACAAGAATTGAGGAAATCGATCTAGGATTCTAATCTAGGGTTTCGGTTTCTAAACTGGATAATTAACGAACTTAAACCCGATGTTTTCTCAATTAAACTTCACACCAGATTCGCCTAATGCAAATAAACAAAACCCCCTAAGCTTCATTGTTAAATCGCGATCAAATTCACGGGTATTGAACTGGAACCAGTCGCGACTGGGTAGGGGGAAGGACTCTCGAGAATTGCTTATCAAAATGGTTTCGATCTGAGTTTTGTTGCGATAGCCTAGCGGCCGGACTGGTTAAAGCGATGTGTCTGTGTGGGAGAGACCCGGGTTCGAGGCCGGGCTCCCACATTCATTTTTAAACATTTTTCTGTTAATATTTAATTAATAAAAATCAAACCCTATAATATTATAAGGTTATACAATTGTGTTTTTACCCGGAAAACAACCCGTAGGCTCGGGTTTGAATTATTAACATATTTTTATATATTAAACCCACTTTTATAATTAATATATTGTTATTATTATCAAGTGAAAATAATGTGTTTATATTATTTTTAAACCATAAATTCATATAAAAATAATATGTTTATATTATTTTCAAACCGTGACCCGTATTATTAAATAATATATATTTATATTATTTCAAATCATTTTGTAACATCGTGTGTCGATTGAGACTAAATAATAATATAATTGGTTATACAATTTACTCGTATACATATATTATTATTTTCTTAATTTTTGTGAATGACAAAACACCCGGTTATAATTATTATTAGTCGTGTCATTCGTCGCGTAAAGTAATTCCTAACTCCGTGGACACTTTCATCCACTCTTGAATATTAGAGCGTTTCTTTAGAACGCTTCTCAATCCGTGTCATTGTCACATTTCCCATTTGCCTTTATCCCTAATTTTATGTGTTTATAATTTTAGGGCATTCGTAAGTCTTTTGAGACTTACACACTTGGTTCCAACTTTTCCCTTGTGTGATTCAAATCCTTACTCAAGCTCAGGTGAGTTTTCACGGCCCCTTTTTACTGCTTTTAAACTGGGGGAGAAAACATGATACAACTCTTTTGATTTTTGTACTGCATTTTATATCAATTGTTATGACTATGCGTAAACTCTATCATGAAAGTACTCACATCGAACCGTTTAAATATGAATATAGCGAGGTATGTTGGGTAGTACTACTGGGTTTGACAAACCTCACCCGCGTTAGTCGCGCTAACACGATTGGATATCGAACGGGTGCAATATTGACCTAAACGTGCACCGTGGTTGATAGACCTGGTGGGAGGCAATACAAACAGTCAGTTTACGGTTGCGAGCGTAATAGCAAACAATGAACATGGGTTAGCTACTCATTTGGTATTTATGTTGATTGTACAATAAATCTGGTAAACGTTTATTTATATATTGAAACCTGTGAACTCACCAACCGCGTGTTGACACTTTTTCTTACATGTTTTCTCAGGACGCTAAGCTAAGACACAGGTGCACGTTAGGGCATGCATGGGATTCAACTGCTTTGCTTTGTGTCTATTTATGTTGATTGAATTATTTTAATGTACTTTGTTTGGTTGAACGTTTGGACTTTTGAACTTTGGTTTTGGGCGCGTGTATTTTGCGCATTTACTTTCTTTACGCTTCCGCATTGATACTCTGATTTAAAAGGATATTTTCATTTGAGTCCCATGTAGATTCGTTCAATGTAACTAATGTCTGAGATCCTGGTGTGTCACCTTCCAAACGGTAAAACTCCGTTAGTTGAAATTTGGGGGTGTGACAGATTGGTATCAGAGACATTGGTTATAGCGAACTAGGATTGCATACTAGACTATAGCCTCACACATTAGTTACATGTCATTTGGATGTTTGGCACTTATACAAATTGTTGCAGGATCATGTCGTCAACACCACCTCCATCACCTAACGCATCAGGGCATAAGGCACCTGTACCCTCATCCCCGGAGCCCAAAAGGCGCCGGACTACCTCAATTGAGCAAGGCGAACCAAGCAACGCACGGGCATTGGAGTATGCTCTCAATTGGGATATGTACCCACATATGATCCAAAGGTGGATCGAGATGGGAGATGTTCCATCACCGTACTTTGCATCCACATCTTCATCGCCTACACTGCCTAGCTTACCATGTACCATGGAACAAGCCTTCGCAGCATTTGTGTCCTATATGTTAAAAGAATTAAGTTTTGTACAAGATACTACCGAGGAGATACCTAAACTCCTAGAGAATGGAAAACAAGTGGAAAAGAATAGGGTAGGAATAGAAGATTTGACTACCGAACTAGCTGCAACAGATCATGTCCACAACCTTTTAGTGAATCGTGTAGCACACCTAGAGACGAGGGCTGACATTATGGATGATGATATGCAAGGAGTTCTTGAGAGACTAGCTGCTATGGAAGCTCAGCTACATGTGGCTAACCACACTGCTGAAGGCCTTCAAGAGAGGGTGACTCACTTGGAAGCCCAACTGCAAGCGGCCCTACACCCGAAAGACATTCCAGTATCTGACGATGAGGAGGAACCCTTTGAGGAAGAGCTCTTCGAGGAGGAGCCCTTCGAGGAGGAACCCTTAGAGGGGGAACCAGCTGAAGAAGAGCCAGTGGAGATTGATGATGCACAGTCATATGTCTCTTCTGATGACGAGGATATTTGAGGATCTTCCTATTCTATCTTCCTTTTCATGTTTGTTTTTGCTTATGTTATTTCCCTTTTCAAACCTAGATGGGTAAGGTTGTTCCCATCCAATAAAAGCATGAGAAGTTTAATATTTGAGTTATTTATTTTGTAGCCTTACAATTTATTTAATTTTCAAAATACTAGATGTTGTATTTCCTTACCCGTACCTGAATAATGTTTAATATGCGATATATTTCTCATTGTTTTCATTTGTGATTGTGAAGAAATATGTCTGGAAGAGGACGAGGAGGCCGTACAGGTGGTCGTGGTACCATCAACATGACGGCAGCAGAACTAGCAGCTTTGATAAACAATAGTGTGGCAGAGGCCCTAGCAGCACAGAATGTTGCAGGTAAATGCTTTCAACTATTGGCTAGTAGTGTCAATCCCTTTCTCCTAAGAATATCTTTCTAAACTCTATAATTCTAATTCAATTCGTATTTCTAAATCCAGGCCAGCAAAATCAGCAAAATCAACAGCCAGCCTGCACTTTTAAGGCATTCATGGACTGCAAGCCCCACACCTTTAGTGGAGCTGAAGGAGCAGTTGGATTACTTCGCTGGTTTGAGAAGGTTGAATCAGTAATAGCCATGTGCAACTGCCCCGTGGCTAACCAAGTGAAATTTGCTGCTGGAACTCTGGAAGGCCCGGCCCTAACATGGTGGAATGCCCAAGTTCAAATGTTGGGACTAGCAATGGCAAATGGACTCCCGTGGGAGGAATTTAAAACCATGATGAAAGAAGAATACTGTCCACGAGATGAAATTCAAAAGCTAGAAGGAGAGTTCTGGAACCTTAAGATGGAGGGTTCAGAAATTGAACTCTACACCACCCGTTCGCACAAACTTGCCACCATGTGCCTACATATGGTGACTCCGGATTACAAACGGATTGAACTATACATTGGAGGTTTGGTACCTCAGATTCAAAGCATGGTTACCTCATCCAACCCTACCACCATCCAACAGACCATCAGACTTGCTCACAAATTGACCGATCAGGCAGTGACACAGGGAACTTTACCTCCAAGAGGTTCGGTTTCTAAACCCACCGACAACAATAAGCGCAAGTTCGACCATCACTCCCACTCAAATTCTAAAGGATCCCAATCCAATCAACCTCAGCACCAACAACAGCGAAAGTTTGAGCATGCTAGGAACTTTAATCAAACGACCTCATCAGGTCCGAATCAAGGGGAATATGCTGGGAGGTACCCCAAGTGCAACAAATGCGGCTATCACCACACGGGCACTTGTGACCGACAACGTTGCCAGCGTTGTGGTAAAATGGGCCACGCTGCAAAGGACTGTAGAGTTGCACTCCCGAACAAACAACCATTTCAATCACAGGGATTCACAAGGGGATGTTTTCAGTGTGGTAAAGAGGGGCACATTTAAAGGAACTGTCCTCAGTTGAAAAAGGGTGGAAATGGTAATGGCAGTGGTAGTGGTAACGGTAATAACCAGGGCAACAATGGTAACAACCCCAATCAAAACAACAATGGTGGGAATAACTGTAATAACGGTGGTAATAGAGGAAATGGGGCGAAAGGAAGAGCTTTTGTACTGGGATCCGGAGAGGCTCGCTACGATCATAACGTGGTCACCGGTAAATTTCTCTTAAATAATTACTTTGCTTCTGTCCTTTTTGACACTGGTGCTGATAGGAGTTTTATATCTAAGAAACTTAGTGATATGATAAAAGGAACTCCAACTCTGCTAGAAGCTAAGTATGTAATAGAGATAGCTGACGGCCAAATAATTGAAGCAACCCACATTCTTAAGGGTTGTAAGCTTGATCTAGCTAGCCATATTCTAGATATCGACCTTATGCCGGTCACACTTGGTAGTTTTGATGTAATCGTTGGCATGGATTGGTTGTCTAGAAACCAAGCGGAAATCATTTGTCATGAGAAAATCGTTCGCATACCCCTCCCGAGTGGAGAAATTCTTTCAGTTCAGGGCGAAAGAGTTGATGCTGTCATGGGCATTATATCCTTCATGAAAGCACAAAAATGTCTTCGAAAGGGGCATACGGCTATTTTGGCCCTTGTTGCTGAACAGCCGTCAGAAGAGAAGAAGATCGAAGATATTCCCGTTGTGCGTGAATTTTTGGAAGTATTTCCCGAGGATCTGCCCGGTCTGCCACCACACCGTCAAGTTGAATTCCAAATTGACTTAGCACCCGGAGCAGCACCAATTGCTCGGGCACCTTATCGATTAGCACCCAGTGAATTGCAGGAACTGTCCACTCAATTACAAGACTTATTGGATAAAGGCTTCATCCGACCTAGTTCATCACCGTGGGGAGCTCCGGTATTATTTGTCAAGAAGAAGGACGGTACGTTCCGTATGTGTATTGATTACCGGGAGTTGAACAAAGTTACAATAAAGAACCGCTACCCTTTACCTCGTATTGATGACCTTTTTGATCAACTCCAAGGATCAAGTTTCTATTCCAAAATAGATCTTAGGTCCGGCTATCATCAATTAAGAGTCCGAGAAGAAGATATCTCAAAAACTGCATTCAGGACAAGGTACGGCCATTACTAATTTATGGTCATGCCTTTCGGTTTAACCAACGCACCCGCGGTATTCATGGATCTCATGAACCGTGTGTGTAAGCCTTACCTTGACCAGTTTGTTATCGTTTTCATCGACGACATTCTTATTTATTCCAAGAACAAGGAAGAACATGAAGAACATCTGCGTCTAATTTTGGAACTACTTAAGCAAGAGCAACTTTATGCTAAGTTTTCCAAATGTGAATTTTGGATTCGAGAGGTTCAATTTCTAGGGCATGTGGTAAATGAAAAAGGGATACATGTCGACCCATCCAAAATAGAAGCTATCAAGAATTGGGCAGCACCGACGACTCCGACTGAAGTGCGACAATTTCTGGGATTGGCTGGATATTACCGTCATTTTATCGAAGGATTTTCAAAGATTGCGCAACCTCTCACCACCCTAACTCAAAAAGGAAAAGCTTATAATTGGGGCGATAATCAAGAATCAGCTTTCCAGCATCTCAAACAGAAACTTTGCAGTGCACCTATTTTAGCCCTTCCGGAAGGAACCGATGACTTTGTGGTGTATTGTGATGCATCTATTCAAGGTCTGGGTTGTGTCTTAATGCAACGCGAAAAGGTAATCGCATACGCTTCACGTCAATTAAAGGTTCACGAGAAAAACTACACCACTCATGACCTAGAGTTGGGAGCAGTAGTTTTTGCACTTAAGATATGGAGACATTACTTGTACGGTACCAAATGCACCATCTACGCCGACCACAAGAGCCTCCAGCATATCTTCGAACAGAAGGAGTTGAACATGCGACAACGTCGTTGGGTTGAACTTTTAAATGATTACGACTGTGCGATCCGGTATCATCCGGGTAAAGCTAACGTCGTGGCTGATGCACTAAGCCGAAAAGAAACGAAACCCAAACGAGTTCGAGCGTTACAACTCACTATTCACCCTGGATTGCCTGACAGAATCCGTAGTGCTCAACTTGAAGCCTTGAAAGAAGATAACCTACCGTTAGAAAGTACACGTGGCATGGAAGTACAACTTGAAGTAAAATCTGACGGAATTCGTTACTTTGTCGAACGAATATGGGTTCCAGTATTCGGAAACTTGAGGGAACTAATCATGGATGAAGCTCATAAATCTCGTTACTCCATTCATCCGGGTTCCGATAAAATGTACCATGATCTAAAAGTATTGTATTGGTGGCCAAAGATGAAGGCCGATATAGCCACTTATGTTAGTAAGTGTCTGACCTGCGCGAAGGTCAAAGTTGAATACCAAAAACCGTCCGGTCTACTGCAACAACCTGAAATTCCCATGTGGAAATGGGAACAAATATCCATGGACTTCATTACCAAATTACCCCGAACCCCTACCGGATGTGATACTATATGGGTAATTGTTGATCGCCTAACAAAATCTGCCCACTTCCTAGCCATCAAAGAAACTGACAAAATGGATAAACTCACTCGAGTATACTTGAAAGAAGTGGTATCTCGGCACGGAGTGCCAATCTCTATTATTTCGGATCGTGATGCACGATTCACTTCCCGTTTCTGGCAATCATTGCATAAAGCATTAGGCACGCGTCTAGATATGAGCACAGCATACCATCCTCAAACTGATGGCCAAACTGAACGTACTATCCAAACTCTGGAGGACATGCTACGAGCTTGTGTGATCGATTTCGGTAACACTTGGGAGTCTCACCTACCATTGGTGGAGTTCTCCTACAACAACAGTTATCACACTAGCATCAAGGCAGCTCCATTTGAAGCACTTTATGGGCGGAAATTCCGTTCCCCCATTTGTTGGACCGAGGTTGGGGATAGCCAACTCACAGGTCCTGAACTTGTATTTGAAACTTTTAAAAAGATCGTTCAAATTAGAAATCGTATGGCGGCAGCTCGTGATCGTCAAAAGAGCTATGCCGACAAGCGTCGTAAACCTTTGGAATTTCAAATAAGTGACATGGTTTTACTCAAAGTCTCACCTTGGAAAGGTGTCATTCATTTCGGGAAATGAGGAAAACTGAATCCTCGTTATGTTGGACCTTTCAAAATATTGAAGAGAATCGGACCAGTCGCGTATCAACTGGACCTACCTGAAAGACTTAGTGGTGTACACAACGTCTTTCACGTCTCAAATTTAAAGAAATGCCTGGCAGATGAATCACTCGCAGTTCCTCTGGAGGAACTACATGTTGATGAACAGTTACGTTTCATCGAAGAACCTATGGAAATTATGGATAGGGAAGTTAAAACGTTAAAGCACAGTAAGATCCCTATTGTTCGAGTCCGTTGGAACTCGAAACGCGGACCGGAATTCACGTGGGAGCGCGAGGATCAGATGATGCGCAAATATCCTAATCTGTTCAAGCACTCCGCGTCAAATTCTTAAGGTATTATTTAATTTTCGGGACGAAAATTCTTTCAACTAGGGGATGATGTGAAACCGCAGAAAATTTTTTTTTATTTTATTTTTTTAATTTTCGGGACGAAAATTGTTTCAACTAGGGGATGATGTGACAATCCGGACTTTTCAGTTAATTCCGTTAACTATTCCGTTAAGTTTCTTATTAAAAACTTAACCCCGTTAATCAAATCTAACCCCAAGGACTAATTCAGCCACAGTATCAACTCAAAACTGCAAGGACTAATTGTGTAATTATACCAAACTGAATAAATTGACTCCCCAAAGTCAAAATTGATCAATTTGTCTTCGGTTGACTTTTAAAAGTCAAAATCGTGCCTTTGATTCCAAATTCAAACTCCTTGAGCCGTATCCTATGCCAATCCATAACCGAATTACACATTAATGCTTGGAACGATCGATTATGAACAGACTCTCATCATCATTGCACGAATTAAAACGAATTATGAAAATTAATTATGTAACCGTCGCCTCTATCACCTCCAATCATCAAATTGATCAAAATCACGTATCATGTTCACAAATTGAACTCCTGCACACAACAAACAAGGCACTGCGAAGCTTTTACACAAACCAGATTAGCCGGAGAATCAACCAGAAGCGACGAGGATCAACCCGCCGCCGTCGACACTCGGTGTAGTCGTTCACCATCAATCCGACACCTGTTCTGG
This sequence comes from Smallanthus sonchifolius, assembly GCA_023525975.1. NCBI lineage: Eukaryota > Viridiplantae > Streptophyta > Magnoliopsida > Asterales > Asteraceae > Smallanthus > Smallanthus sonchifolius. The sequence continues at coordinate 23,258,214 of CM042046.1, read as the reverse complement.
TAATTTATCCCATAATTAGTTTCGTATTAACCTGATAATCAAAAGCCCTAACCTAATTAGGGTTCACGTTATCGGATTTAACTCGATCGAATAGCTAGGGTTCATATTATTACGTTTTAATCGAACCCTAACAATTCGATATCAAAGATTGAAAACGAGCACACCCTTAGCTTCGTCTCAATGTACATATTGAAAGCCCTATCATAATCGCGACTTACAACACTGAATTGATCACGATCGGGTTCTAGGGTTCATATCTATTCGGGTTTAATCGAACCCTAACCTAGACGCGATCTTAATCAAATTAAATTGGGTGGTTAGAATCGCAATCTTCCACTGATCAATAGCCCCATGAATCCAACAACTGCTATTACAAGAATTGAGGAAATCGATCTAGGATTCTAATCTAGGGTTTCGGTTTCTAAACTGGATAATTAACGAACTTAAACCCGATGTTTTCTCAATTAAACTTCACACCAGATTCGCCTAATGCAAATAAACAAAACCCCTAAGCTTCATTGTTAAATCGCGATCAAATTCACGGGTATTGAACTGGAACCAGTCGCGACTGGGTAGGGGGAAGGACTCTCGAGAATTGCTTATCAAAATGGTTTCGATATGAGTTTTGTTGCGATAGCCTAGCGGCCGGACTGGTTAAAGCGATGTGTCTGTGTGGGAGAGACCCGGGTTCTAGGCCGGGCTCCCACATTCATTTTTAAACATTTTTCTGTTAATATTTAATTAATAAAAATCAAACCCTATAATATTATAAGGTTATACAATTGTGTTTTTACCCGAAAAACAACCCGTAGGCTCGGGTTTGAATTATTAACATATTTTTATATATTAAACCCACTTTTATAATTAATATATTGTTATTATTATCAAGTGAAAATAATGTGTTTATATTATTTTTAAACCATAAATTCATATAAAAATAATATGTTTATATTATTTTCAAACCGTGACCCGTATTATTAAATAATATATATTTATATTATTTCAAATCATTTTGTAACATCGTGTGTCGATTGAGACTAAATAATAATATAATTGGTTATACTATTTACTCGTATACATATATTATTATTTTCTTAATTTTTGTGAATGACAAAACACCCGGTTATAATTATTATTAGTCGTGTCATTCGTCGCGTAAAGTAATTCCTAACTCCGTGGACACTTTCGTCCACTCTTGAATATTAGAGCGTTTCTTTAGAACGCTTCTCAATCCGTGTCATTGTCACATTTCCCATTTGCCTTTATCCCTAATTTTATGTGTTTATAATTTTAGGGCATTCGTAAGTCTTTTGAGACTTACACACTTGGTTCCAACTTTTCCCTTGTGTGATTCAAATCCTTACTCAAGCTCAGGTGAGTTTTCACGGCCCTTTTTACTGCTTTTAAACTGGGGGAGAAAACATGATACAACTCTTTTGATTTTTGTACTGCATTTTATATCAATTGTTATGACTATGCGTAAACTCTATCATGAAAGTCCTCACATCGAACCGTTTAAATATGAATATAGCGAGGTATGTTGGGTAGTACTACTGGGTTTGACAAACCTCACCCGCGTTAGTCGCGCTAACACGATTGGATATCGAACGGGTGCAATATTGACCTAAACGTGCACCGTGGTTGATAGACCTGGTGGGAGGCAATACAAACAGTCAGTTTACGGTTGCGAGCGTAATAGCAAACAATGAACATGGGTTAGCTACACATTTGGTATTTATGTTGATTGTACAATAAATCTGGTAAACGTTTATTTATATATTGAAACCTGTGAACTCACCAACCGCGTGTTGACACTTTTTCTTACATGTTTTCTCAGGACGCTAAGCTAAGACACAGGTGCACGTTAGGGCATGCATGGGATTCAACTGCTTTGCTTTGTGTCTATTTATGTTGATTGAATTATTTTAATGTACTTTGTTTGGTTGAACGTTTGGACTTTTGAACTTTGGTTTTGGGCGCGTGTATTTTGCGCATTTACTTTCTTTACGCTTTCGCATTGATACTCTGATTTAAAAGGATATTTTCATTTGAGTCCCATGTAGAGTCGTTCAATGTAACTAATGTCTGAGATCCTGGTGTGTCACCTTCCAAACGGTAAAACTCCGTTAGTTGAAATTTGGGGGTGTGACAGATGGCTTAGGAACAGACGTATGCCTATCCTTCTTCCCCTCACTGATAGACTTTTGTATGACTGGTGTTGGAAGAAGAATCTGATTGAAAGGATTAAACTTACAATTTGCAGCAAAGTGGTTTGATTCTCCACAGATGATGCAAGATTGTTTAGGTTTTGACAACTGCTCCCTTAATGGAGAAAGAGATTTTCTGAATTGAGTTGTCTTAGCTTCAAATCTTCTTACCTGTTTGTTCTTCTCTGTCTTCTCAAAAGCATGTTGCTTGAGGTTTCTTTGCTGCTGAAGGTAGTAGAAGCAGGTGCTGGCAGTGTGGTTATATTTTCCACAGACAAAACATGATTTTGCCAGTTTATCCCTTGAAAGATGCACATAATCCTTTCTTTTGAAAAGGTCTTTGAAATTCCAAGGGTGAGCTTTGTTGTGCTCAAAAGTAGCTTCTTCCAATGTTTTTTGAACATGTGGAACCCTTTCTCCATGCACATGACATATGTCAAACACCTTCCTTGGCTGGACTGAAGATGAGGACTGGCCCTTTTCAGTATTTAGCTTCCTACCTTCTAGAGGATAGCTAATTTTGATTTGTTTGAATGGTGTAGGAACTGGTACTGAAATGGCTGGTACTTGTGCTGAATGAACTTCATCTTTAGTCAGAGTGACTTGAGGGGCAGGAGGAGATGAAGCTTCACTTGTTTTAGTGGAGTCTGAGTAAGTTGAATCAGAATCTGATGAGGTAGTGCATTCTTGTACCAATGGTTCATCCTTAGAAGGATCAAGATTTCTGTTGGCCATATCAAGATTTGCCAGATTGAAGCTTGGTTCATGAATGGTTACGTAGTCAGCAGGAGGTGCAACGGCTTGATATTGTTCAACATGATACCCCACACCAGTTTTTACCTTATCATGAATTTGAGCATCCAAAAGTCTTTGCAGCTTTTTGGATGCAAATTCATATTTGTCGACATGAACCTTTTTTTCTGCCAATTCTGCTCTGGTAGCTTTTAATCTGGCCAGTAGATCATCAATCTGAGTTTCAAGATTGGTTTGTTCATGTGTTTAATGATGAAATCTCTTTCTTTAGACAGTTATTTTTTTCTTTGTAACTGTCTTCGACCCTTTTGAATTCAGATTTCATTTGATGAAACTCTTCATTTTGATCTATTAGGTTTTGATTATGCTTTCTGTAGCCTAAAACCTTATCAATGCAGGCTTGGGAACATAGATGTTCATATACCTGTGGCGGTATGTCAGTTGTGTCTTCCATAAGAGCTTGGTTGTTCGTAGGCAGATCTTCATACTGAAAGCTCCAGTTAAAATCAGATGTTCCAACAGCTGCGCAAGCTGCAGTTTGAGCTGGAGGAGTAGCTTGTTGCTGTTGGTGTCTTGGTTGGGCTTGGTGAGCTGCTGGGTTTGCTCTAGGTGCCTTGCATTCTCTCGCAAAGTGACCCAGTTGGTTACAGTTGTAACACTTCAACTTGCTTTTATCCAATCCAACTCTCGTGTTTGAGCTGTTGCTTGGAAAGGGTCTTCCGGTTCTGGAGTAAAACCTTTTTGCTCTTATGGAGAGCATTGCAAACGAGTGCTGTATATCCATTTCTTCCAGATCATCTGGATGGAAGCACTCAAGATCCTCCTTGATAAAGTACATGTTGCTTGAGTTTTCAGAAACAAAAGCAGCAGTGGTTGAGGCTTGAGAAGGAGCTTCAAGAAGAAATGGTGATGTGTTTGTTTTAGAGGTGGGAGTTTGAGGATGTGTGACTATGGAAGGATAGTAATTGCTAGTACTGGGGCCTGAGTGCTCAGAGTGAAAAGCAGATGAGGTGGTGTTGGATGTGGAGACTGTTTGGTAGCTTGAGCCGTTTCCTTGGCCTGAATCATTTCTAATTCATAGGTTTTGAGCATACCAAATAGCTCAGTCATCTGAAGAGTCTTTAGATTCTCGGTTCTTCTGTTGGACACTGTGTAGAGTGTCCAACAACTAGGTAGAGATCTGATGAATTTTTTAAGAATGTCTTCATTCTCCAACTTCACTTTTGAGCACTGCAACTCACCTACAAGATAAGTATATATGTTATATCACCTTCCTTCCAGAGGAAGTTTTCGTACTGCTGCTTGAGAATGTCTCTTCTGTTTTCCTTGATTTCCTCAGATCCAGCAAACATCTTTTCAAGAGCCTCCCACAGCTCCTTTGCAGTTTTGTAACTTCTGAAGTTATGAAAAACTTCACTTGGAAGGCACATTTGGATGGCTCTTAGTGCCTTGAAGTCCACCTCCATCTTCTTGATATCCTCTTTTGAATATTTGGAGGGATCCTTTGGAACTGTTAGTCCTCCAGAGTCAGCAGATGCCACCATGGGAGTGTATGGTCCATCCCTGATGGATTTCCACATTCCGTACTCCTGATAACAAAAGAAGCTTTCCATGCGATTTTTCCACATGTCGTAGTCTTCTCAAGATACCAACCTTGGTGGTCGGTTGATGCTGCCGATGTCTTCAAAACCGTTGCTTTGTGCCCTTTTTGTTTTGAGATTTTGGGTGACTTGATTAGAGAGAGAGTTTAGAACAGAACCAGAAGTGATTAAACAAGTGTGAATTTGTTTAATCTAAACCAAGGCTCTGATACCACTTGTAGGATCGTGAAACTACAAGATGGTTCTGTTCTTAGTTGAGATTGGCGGAAACAATAACAACTACACAATTACAATCGAGTAGACAGAAAGAATACTGATAAGAACACTGTTGTATTAAGCTTAGTGAATAAACAATTACAAGTGAAAACTCTGTGAAGAAGCACACTTACAATGAAGTGTTTTCACAGTATTTATACTAACTTAGAATCAAGACAGACCCTTGATTCTAAGGATTAGATCGAACACAGACCGTTGATATTTTATACAAAAGCTAATAATACACGTTAAAGCTAAACTAGCTAACTTTATTGAAGCGTTTACTTTATTCATCATTGTTTGCATGCTCGGGGAAGAGCATTGTCGTCCGTCATTGGTTGCACCATTGAGGTTCCTTCTGCTTTGAGTGTGTCAGTTGCTTTTGCAGAAAGTTGTTAGTGACGCTTGGCATGGATAGTCAGCTGCAACGATTTGTCTTCAAGGAACATAGCTATCAGCAACAAGAATGAGAATAATGCTGCTGATAAGCCTATCAGCAGCAACTTGTGTTAAACGCTGCTGATAAGCCTATCAGCAGCAACAAGTGTTGAATACTGCTGATAAGCCTATCAGCAGCAACATGTGTTGAATGCTGCTGATAAGCCTATCAGCAGCATTTGTACTTAGAATAATTTGGTAGCAATCAGTCTTTGGCTCTACATAAATAATTTTCTATTTATTCCAAGATTAAATATTTGATCTTTCTAAATAGAATTAAATGCATTTTTATAAAAATCAACTATTTATTTTGTAATTTAATCAAAAATATTTATTGTTTGAAAAATATATAAAATTATAATTCTGCCAAAAGTTTAACTCACACACGACCGTGCCTGGGAAGGGCACGATCGTGCTAGAACCACGGGCGCGACCATGCTAGTCAGGGCGCGACCGTGTTGATCAAACAGAGGGCTTAACTAACTAAATCAATAGGCACGACCGTGCCTTGGCCAGGCACGATCGTGTCTATGATTCTAAGACACGACTTAGATTAGCCAAAGGGCATGATTGGGTCTGGACAGGAGGACACGACCGCGCTGGTAACCAACACGACCGCGTCTCATGAGGCACGACCGCGCTAGATGATTAGCGCGACCGCGTCTGTTCCAAATCAGGAACGAATTGACTAATTCTTATAACAACAGGGTTGGAAATCATAGGGCTTTCACTCATTAGATTATTTCGAGTCTTTTTGCATAGATTAATTGGATTTAAAACGTGTCTAGAGTCGGATTCGATTAAATCATTTTTGAACGAAAACTAGATTCGGGATTAAGATGATTTCCATATTAGAAGCCCAAATTAACATGGGGATTTTGATCTAAAGAGTAAATCGATAGAGGACAAGGTTTCAATTACCCGGAACAATGGCGAATTGATAGCGAACGGTAGGAAGGAGTTCCGGCGACGACGAGAGTGGCTTCCGACGTCTTCTGCTGCGATTCCGGCTAGACCAGAGAGTCTAGAAGTTTTAGGGAGAATCGAGTAGCGTGACTCTTTTGCTTGATTGAGAGAATTCGGATCGAAAGGAGGGTTTGTGTTTTCTTTTAAATGCTTGAGAGATTTTTGAGTCTGATGGAATTAAACTGAGACGTTTGTTGTAATTGAAAAAGTTATTGCTTTCGTTAATGGTAATGAGGTGTAAATCGGTTACGGAACTCAACGATCGGGCGATTAAAACTGTATTTACGTTTCAACTGGTACTAGGCGCGACCGTGCCTAAACGAGGCGTGACCGTGCCTAGGCACCTGGCGCGATCATTCCAAAGTAAGTCGCGCGACCGTGCCAAAGCACTCGGCGCGACCGTGCCAGAACGAGGCGCGACCGTGCCTATTAGGGTTTCTTGTTACTTTTCAACATCAGACCTTGTAATTTTAGTCTTTTGCCACATTTGTATAATTAGATACTTATGTATTGTTTTAATAGGATATAACCGAGTAAAATTTGCGGATTTGCATTGAAATATAGTATTAAATTGTTGGTACGAAAAGAAACAAAAAGTGCACTAGAATTGAGTTTGAAATGCATTACATTGAATTGAAAATACGGATACTAAAAATCAGAAATGTTACAATCAGGACTTGTCTTCTCAATCTGAAATGACTCAAGTTGATGGGTTGCCGGTTCCTGAAGTTGCATGAATCAAAGAACTCAAAGATCATCCGGTGACAAATATAATTGGGAATTTGAGAGATGGAGTGCAGACACGTTCTATAATTGAAAGCACTTGCTTGAATACATGTATTAAGGATACTGGTGTTCTTGATGTTTGCTCACATTCATGTTTTATTTCCCAGGTGGAACCAAAGAATGTCGAAATGGCTTTGCGTGAAAACAATTGGATAGAAGAAATACAGGAAGAGCTTGCTCAGTTTGATAAACTCAAAGTCTGGAATCTTGTAGATCTTCCAAAGGGTGTGTATCCAATTGGTACTAAGTGGGTGTTTAAATGCAAGAAAGACGAACGCGGTGTTGTGGTGAGAAATAAGACAAGATTAGTCATACAGGGTTTCAATCAACAAGAGGGAATTGATTACACCGAGGTTTATGCTCCTGTTGCTAGGCTTGAGCTATACAATTGTTTCTTGCTTTTGCTTCATACAAAGGGTTTAAGGTGTTTCAATTAGATGTGAAGAGTGCTTTCTTATATGGAAAGGTCAAGGAAGAGGTTTATGTTTGTCAGCCGCCGGGGTTTGAAGATCCAGTTCATCCGTCTCGAGTATTCAAGCTTGTAAGGCTCTCTATGGTTTACATCAAGCTCCCCGAGCGTGGTACGAAACATTGTCTAAACATCTTATGGACAATGGCTTTGTGCGTGGTCAAATTGGCTCGACCTTATTCATAAAGAAAGCCGGGGGAGAATACCTACTGGTTCAGATATATGTAGATGTTATTATTTTTGGCTCTACAAATGAAGGGTTGTGCAAAGAGTTTGAGAGTGTTATGAAAACAAAGTCTGAAATGTCCGCTATGGGAAAGTTATCATTCTTCCTAGGACTTCAAGTTAATCAGAAGGAAGATGGTTTCTTTATTCATCAGTCCAAGTATGTCAAAGACATCTTGAGCCGGCTCAAGATGGAGGACTGTACTCCATACGATACTCCAATTTTGGTCAATCATAAGTTGAATTCTGACCCGGATGGAAAAGATATTGATTGCCAACTCTAACGGGCAATGATTGGATCTCTCATGTACTTAATCGCTTCAAGGCCAGATATAATGTTTGCTGTGTGTATTTGTTCCAGATTCGAAGCAAAACCAAAGGAGTCTCATTTGATCGCGGTAAAGAGAATCTTTCGTTATCTGAAAGGAAAACAAAGATTGGGACTATGGTTTCCACATGGTTCTAACTTTGAATTCAATGCATATACTGACTCTGATTTTGGTGATTGATGTTTAGACAGGAAATCTACAATAGGTGGTTGCCAGTTCTTGGGCAATCGTCTGGTTTCCTAGCAGTGCAAAAAGCAAACTACGGTCTCCATTTCAACATGTGAAGTAGAATGCATTGCTTCTGCAAGTTGTTGTTCACAAATCTTGTGGATCCAACAAAAAATAAGAGACTACGATTTGAATTTTATTGGAACTCACATGTTTATTGATAATACTGCTACAATGTCTATCAGAAATAATCCTATTAAGCACAGTACAACGAAGCACATTGAAATTAGATATCATTTTATTCGTGATTGTACAGATAAAAAGTTGATTGAGCTGTGAAGTTACATGCATATGATAATTTTGCTGATCTCTTTACCAAGGCATTTGATCGTACTAGGTTTGAATTTCTGATTAAAATGATCGGTATGATCAATTCGGAATAAAAGTTTTTCAAAAACAAATTTTCATGAGAGATTTTGTTTTAAATTTCTTTTATTGCATTATTATATTTCTGCATTTTAAATTTCAGTAAAAAATTGTTATTTATAAAAATTCAAAACAAAATGAAAAATATAAAATTGACATCATTTGAAGATTAGAGAAGAAATGAGAGTACATCAGTGAATAGTTCATCACAACATAACCATAGTAGACCTTTGATATGTTGATATATGATAGTTTAAAGTATATTGATTTGAGCTAAATTTTAAAGTCTGCATAAATAAGAAATGATAGTGTTATAAATGCTCTACTCTTGATAATCTGTTTTAATTTGAATATGAGTTTGAAACTTGAATTGTTAATAGTCTAGAAGCGTTTTTGAACTAATAGTAGTGTGAAAATTAAATATGATATGATTACATCTGTGATTTTAATCCATTATATGCCTGAGTGTGTGTGTAAAAGATCATTATCAGATTGGTTTTAAGAATTTCATGAGACCAATATCAGATTATATCTTTAGCACAAACTCTTTCAGTTCACTTCACTGCCCATGCCCCGAAAAACATGCAATGTGTTGCTGAACTAAGATATGCTTTCTAACAACATTTGTTGGAACATATATTCACCCGTTCACTTCACTGCCCATGCCCCGAAAAACATGCAATGTGTTGCTAAACTAAGATATGCTTTCTAACAACATTTGTTGGAACATATATTCACCCTTGGATCATTTAGATACATCATCTAAACTGATTCCATTGAAGATTATCCAGATAATAGTTGCTTCCTCCTACCTGAATCTATTGATTCTCATTCTAGAGCCAATCCATTAGAATCTTTTGATTCTGAATCATCTTGATTCTTATATCCTTGGGGATCTGCTATTCTATTCTTGTGCTAATAGAGATAATTTCATCTTGGAGATTGATCTAATCTTGCAATAAATCGTATATGTCTTGAAGATAGTGCAATTTTATATTTTGTTGGGCATATATGTGGGGTACACGATGTTTTTCATCTAAATGGTACTAACTCGCATGAATTTGGGAGAAAAACGCTTATGGTTTCAAATTTTATAATATTGTCAACTTAAGAATTCATGCTTTGTATTACAACTTCGGTATGAATAATTGAGCATTTTATGACTTGATCTTATTGTAACATCCATGATTTACAGGCTATAAATTTTCTTGAATCATTTGATTATTTAAGCATTTCAAAACCCGTACTCGTCCAATACCTTATGTCATCTTAATTTCTATTCTAACGCATATCAATTCCAAAGCATAACCTTGCTATGACATACTGTTTTCCATTATACATGTAACATATGTATGCATATTTATATAAGTATATACTTTGTTGTAATTATGAACTTTAAATCAGGTGTTAACATCTCTTTACATACATACATACATACATATATATATATATATATATATATATACATAAACAATTTTACATAATTAGTAATATTATAAAAACGGGATTTCAATATAAAATAGTTAAAAATAAAATATATAATGTTTTAGTTCACAAGCATTTATAAAAATTAATTTTACAACAAAATTTCAATTAGATTAGTCTTGAACCCTTGTTCTAAAACAAAGAAACCCCCTCTTTATTGCCTTGAACCCCAATTTGAACCCCCTTTAGAAATTGGACGCTTAATCATCAACTTGACCAAGAAAATGACTCATTTGACTTTTAAAAGTCAAACATGACAAATTTCTCAAATCCAACCCCTGTTTTTGGCCAAATCGACTGCCGTGGGTTTTTCCATGTTTACATAATCCAGTATCAACCAAATCCAGACCCATTTAACATCCCAATTCGACCTTTGCGCGGTTTAAATCGAAATTCAAATGTGTTTGACTTGCATAGTTAAAACCGAGTCAATCATTTCCAAATACGTGGAATTGAAACGTGTAATCGGCCATAAATCACGCGTAGACTATTTGCGCATGAACCCAAGCCTAAAACGCGACCCAATTCATACTAAGTTAAACGATTGGACGCGGAAATCATTCCTGTGACTGTCACTTTCAATTCCAAATCAATTAGAGCGTTTGAGACAAAATTAAACATACTTTGTCAGACTCAATAGATCTATCATTGTTAACCGTTAGCTTGTATAGTTGCACACAAAAGTAGTTAACACATCTAGTACTCAAACATAATGTCACACCCCAACCGACGGCGGAATACGTCGGGGTGGGACATGTAGACTATTCATGAGCTCAAGGTTGACTATATTGTAATATATTAAATTCATTTAAATTCAACCAAACATAAACCAATTCCAAAGTACATAAATTAAATACAAATCTATACTTGAATTAAAATTAACTAAGTCCCAAAACCTATGTGTAGCAAGCCTTGATCAAAATCACACAGTAGCACCTGAAACATGAATAAAGTAAGGTCAACTAAAAAGTTGGTGAGCATACACAGGTTTGTACGTAGATAGTATATAGATGTGAATAAACAAATCCTTACATAACATGATAAAATAAGGCATTTATAGGGAGCAACTATTATGTAACCAAAGTACAATCAAACCTTTGTAACTAGCATGCAAATTATTTTGTCGGTAACAATTACCCCAATTTGGGTGGGTTTGTCAGACTCAATAGATCCATCATTGTTAACCGTCAGCTTGAATAGTTAATGATTGCACATGAATTGCACACAAATAGTTAACACACCTAGTACTCAAACATAAAGCTCAAATTTGCACACATGAAATGTAAAGTGGATTTGTATTTGTGTAGTTTGTGTAAATGTAAATCATTGTATGTGTAGTGTTCATGTTTCACCCCAAAAATGTAAAAGTGTGAAAAGGGGCTATGTAATACTCACCTGTAATATTTGTGTAGATAACACGAGCAAATATGTAGCACAAATGATTCTCAAATCACACCTAGAGTGAAATTTTATGAATTTGAATTAATAGCATGCACAATGTCTAAGTTATAATCGAATATGGTTTTCAAGCTTGATAAGGCCCTCTATGGTCTTCATCAGGCTCCTCGTGCGTGGTATGAAACATTGTCCACACATCTTTTGGCAAATGACTTTGTTCGTGGAAAGATAGACTCGACCTTATTCATAAATAAATCAAGGGGAGATTACCTACTGGTGTAGATTTATGTGGACGATATTATTTTTGGCTCAACAAACGAAGGGTTATGTAAAGATTTTGAGGGTGTAATAAAGTCAAAGTTTAAAATGTCTGCTATGGGAGAGTTATCGTTTTTCTTAGGTTTACAAGTAAATCAAAAGGAAGATGGTTTCTTTATTCATCAGTGAACATTATTTCATTCTTTCGCAACGTCCTTTGATCTTTCTTTGAAAAATTTATAAGATTCATTGCATCATAGAAACATACAATGACCTTATTGTCTTTATATTCAATCCTTGCTTCACCAGTATTGACATCGACATACCACCATTTCATATTCCCAAGAAAGTCTTGAGAAATCTTCTTCAACAGTATCTTGTGTACAGCACGTACTGGTTTATACTTGTAACTCCAGGTCACCTTCCCAGTCTTCTGATCTGTGTTCTTCACTTTCTTTCCTTTTTGTGGTTTCAGTCTTTCATACTTTCCTGAACTACCTTCTTTCTTGATCAAGTTTGCTATTACATCAGCCAAACCATTCTTTGATCTATTAATAAGAGGCTTTGAAGCTAGACCATTCATTTCACACCTTGGCAAGGTATTGAAATATTTGATCCTTGGCTTTAAGTATTGAACACCGTCAGATCTTTTAATTGCAAATAATTTTGTATCACCATCATAGAACCAACTTATGATCTTTCCTACACACCGCTCGTTATTCACATATTTCTCTTTCTGAGCAGGTTGTGCTGGAGACTTGGGTAGCATCTTCATCCAACTATTTACAACTTCTCTCCATTGTTCTCTTGTCATCCCTGTATTTCTATACATCACAGGTTCTTCATTAACCTTCGGAGACTCAGTGTGAGTAGTTTTAGTTTCAGTATCTATATTGTATTGAATATTTTCATCATCAGTATCCGTCTTTGAATCAGCAGTATCTTCAGGCAGTGTGACGTCTTCAACAGAGTCCATAGAATCTGTTACTCCTTCATAAGTGAATTAAGGAATAACATCATCTTGGATGAAGTTATACGGCACTTTAAGACCATCACAGCCTTCATAAGTAACATTATCTTTATCTTTCTCTATCTCTATCTCTACTATCTCTCCTTCTTCTATTTCATTATCAGACACTTCATCGTCCATGTCATTGAATAAATCATCAATGTCATCAAGACATGCAATCTTTTCAGCTTCTTCTTCTTCAGAATCTGCAAAGAACTCGAATAATAGAATTTCTTCTTCATTAGCACAAGAAGTATCTTTGTTTCCTTCAAGTGATTGTGATGTCGACTCCCCCTGAACCTTTGATATAGGATTAGCGTCAGTGTATTGACGATCACCCTCAACATTTCTAGCAGGATCATTGTATTCATCATCACGTCTTTGAATAGACTCTGTGTGACATGTATCGTGTATCCTCAACTCCCCCTGAGCGTCAAGACGTTGAAAGAGTTTAGACACCAAAGCTTGCATGTCAGCTATCTGTTGAGCTTGAGTCTGAATCACCAGCTGCCGTTGTGAATTAGTAGACACAAGAGTATCCACCTGAGCTTGAAGTGTAAGCACTTAAGATTCAAGGATAGTAATCCTTTCAGAATCAGAAGGCTTTGACGGACCAGCTGACGATTGTGGAATCGAAGGACTTGCAGTAGGAGTAATAACTGGAGGAACAAGAGTTATAACCAGAGATGTATCTTTAGATCTTGGAGGAGTAACAATCAAGGAAGCAACAAAATTAGCATCCTCTACTCCATGCGAAGATTGAGCAGCAGCTATTGAAGCAGACATTAGCTTTTGAGTTTTTGGATCTGGATTAAAGTCACTATCAGACTTGGTACTCTCATCAACCAAGGATCTTTTTCTAAGTACTGAACCGGAAGGAGGATCCCGAACAGACTTTCTTCTTGGTCGTCTGGCTTGAGATTTAATGCATATTCCAGCATTAGCCAGTGGAATAGCAGCTAATCGCTCATAATGATCTGAGGAAAAATCCCTAGATTCATCAGAGTCAGTGCTTTCATTAACAGGTAATATCGTATCACTTGAGCTTGAACTAGATTCATCATCAGACACCACTTTCCCTTCAGCTTCATGAATTGGTGAGTTCACAGCGTCATCAACGAAATCATCCATGTTCATTCCTAAATCATGTTCATATGCATGAACGACCTCTTCTTGAACAAGTTCATGAATAGGTATTTCAACCTCAGCTTGTGGAATTTGAACTTGTTCAGGGATAGGGATTTGTGGTTGTACGGGAACCTGAACTTGTTGAACTGGAACTTGTTGTTGTATCGGTTGCTGTGGAATTTGTTGTTGTTGTTGTGGTTGCTGTTGTTGTTGTGGAACATTTAAGCCTTGAGCTTGAGCAATTTCATCAGGATAAAACCAGTTGTCATTAGGTGGTGCAACATAATCAGGATTGATTAAGTGACCAAACAAAGGACTATTAACTGGTATCAATGCGTCATTCTGCTGTTTCACCTTCGTGCAATCAGTAAAGATACGCTTTGACATCGGAGTCAAAGTTAATCTTATAGGATGTTGTGGAAGATCCAGAATAAGATGATTTAAAATCATTTGAATAAAGCAAGGATACATAAAAAATGCTTGACCTTCAGCAGCATTAATTTGCATGACCATCTCCCGATAGAAGTAAAGTGCAAAATTGAAACTCTTATTCAATGTTAAAGCCACCATTGCAGTTTTAAAAGCCATATTTAAACCATCGGTTCCAGCTTTACGAGGAGAGATGCATTTAATAATCACATGCATGAAGTATCTCCATTCACCGACTAAGCCACCTTTACGTGCTTGTGTATCATTCTGTCTCCCACGATAACCCATTCTTTGAAAACAACCCATAATAAGAGTACCCGGATATGACAATGGGTCTTCAGCATTACCACCCAAATCAAGAGCAGCACGAATTGTTTCTTCAGATATGGCAATTTCAGTATTATTGACAGTGGCACGAAGAACATGGGGTTCTACGTCCGTATCCTGATGAACTGTATCCCAAAATTGCTGTATGTATACCAAACTGATGTAAGGATCAGCAGATAAAGCGGAATGAAGACGCGAACGATTCAGAAATCCGATTATTCCTTGAAAATTGACTACCTCAGACATGTTAGGATCTAACAATGCCACCAGATTATGCTTATATTCGACACGTCGAGCCATCTGAAAACATTCGGACAACAAAACACATTAGTAAAAAAATATCAAACACAAAAAAAAAAAATTTCACAAAAATTTTTTTTTTTAAAATTTCTAACACTCAAAAATCACAAGTCCAAATACTCTCTGACCCCTAGGCTAACTTTATAAGTTCGCTTAGTGTAGTTCGCTTGGAACAAGTTCGCCTGAACCTGTGACGATTCAAATCCAAACACTGAATTTTTTTTAAAAATCAGTCAAATCGAGTTAAAACCATGAGATAATCAATGTACATCGGTCGATTATCACTTAGCAACCAATTAGAATGATCAATTTTATCTTTCCAGTCAAAATTAGGTCAAAAACCGATCTGTTATGCTCACTAAGTAAACCAAGAGGAAAAACATCAAAATACTCACAATTGAACGGATGAAAATAAGTGAAATTATCGTAGATGTGTTCGCAAATCAATTTGGAATATGATAGAATCAACAAACAACCCTAACAACGCAGATTAAAAATTTTGAAGAAACTTTCCAGATAAGTTCGCTTGAAAAATGAAGACGATGACTGTCAAGTTCGCTTGACCAAGAACCTTAAACACATTAAGTTCACTTATTTAGGCGAACTTATTAAGTTCGCTTAACAAGCCATCGGCGAACATGCTAAGTTCGCTTCACCATCCACAGACAAACAGATTAAGTTCGCTTCATTGTTCTTAAGCGAACTTATTAAGTTCGCTTCACTGTACACAGGCGAACATAATATCTATTCACTTTTGCCTTAAACAAAATTTTACCAACTTCAACCTTTCAAGTCTTGAACTTTCGTCAGCATCATGTATCCGATCCAATCCCGAACAATTTTAGTAAAAGTTTAGAATTTTCATGGAAAATAAAAATCAATTTTTTTTTGAGTTTTATCTATACAAACTGAATCACATATTTTTGGATTTTATCTGTACAATCGGAAACACATATTTTTGGATTTTTATTTGAATAAATCGAAATCACATATTT
Organism: Smallanthus sonchifolius; assembly: GCA_023525975.1. Lineage (NCBI taxonomy): Eukaryota > Viridiplantae > Streptophyta > Magnoliopsida > Asterales > Asteraceae > Smallanthus > Smallanthus sonchifolius. The sequence continues at coordinate 23,242,262 of CM042046.1, read as the reverse complement.
TTTAATAAACATCATGAGCAAGAAGATCATATCAGTATTCAATTAATTCATTACACATTTTAGCAATAACAAAGGGTAACCTATAGTATGAAACCATCCAACTCTGTCTTGTGCACTTTGCATCTTTTTCATTTTGAAACTCATTCAATTTGAATAATATTTGAAATGATACGCGATAAATTTCAAAGTAAATAAGATCAGGTTATAAAATGCTCATTTATTTATACCGAATTTGAAATATAAAGCATGAATTCTTAAATTTGTCAATATTATATGATTTGAAACTATAAGCGTTTATTCTCCAAATTCATGTGATTTAGTACCATTTAGATGAAAAACATCGTGTACCCCACATATATGCCAAACAGAAATATAAATTGCACTATCTTCAAGACATATACAGTTAATAAGATTAGATCAATTTCCAAAGATGAAATTATCTCTTTTAGCACAAGAATAGAATCAGATCCCAAAGGATATAAGAATCATGATGATTCAGAATCAGAAGATTCTAATGAATAGGCTGAATAGTGAGAATCAACAGATTCAGGTATGAGGATCCAACTATTATCTAGATAAAATTCAATGGAGTCAGACTAGATAATGTATCTAACTGATCCAAGGGCGAATATATGTTTCAACAGATTTTGAAAGCATATCTTAGTTCAACAACACCTTGCATGTTTTTCGAGGCATGGGCAGTGAAGTGAACTGAAATAGATTTGTGCTAAAGATATAATTCGATATTGGTCTCATGAAATTCTTTAAAATCATATATTCTTTATCTGATAATGATCTTTTACACACACACAGAGGCATATAATGGATTCAAATCATAGATGTAATCATATCATATTTAATTTTCACACTACTATTAGTTTCAAAACGCTTTTAGTCTATTGACAATTTAAGTTTCAAAACTCATACACAAATTTGAAAACAAATTATCAAGATTAGAGCATTCACAACACTATCATTTCTTATTTATGCAGACTTTGAAATTTAGATCAAATCAACTCTGTTTAATCAATCATATATCAAAGGTCTACTAAGGTCGTGTGAAATGAACTAATCACTGATGTACTATCATTTCTTCTCTATCCTCAAATGATGTCCAATTTTATATTTTTCAATTTGTTTTGACTTTTTATAAATTAAAAACTTTTTGACTGAAAATGTAAATGCAGAAATGTAATAAACCAATAAAGAAATTAAAAACAAAATTTTTCATGAAATTCTTATTTTGAAAAGCTTTTATTCGGGATTGATCATACCAATCATTTTAATTAGGAATTCAAACCTGGTACGATCAAATGTCTTGGTAAACAAATCAGCAAAATTATCTTCAGTGTGTACCTTGACCAGCTCAATCAACCTTTTCTCTGCACAATCACGAATTAAATGATATCGAATTTCGATGTGCTTAGTTTTACTATGTTTAACAGGATTATTAGTTATGGACATAGTAGCATTATTATCGATAAGCATAGGGGTTCATGTGAAATTCAAACCGTAATCTCTCAATTGCTGTTGTATCCACAAGATCTGTGAACAACAACTCGTAACAGCGATATTTTCTGCTTCGCATGTAGAAATCGAGACTGTGGTTTGCTTTTTGCATTGCCAGGACACAAGTCGATTACCTAAGAACTGGCAACCACCTGTTGTAGATTTCCTATCCAAACAATAACCACCAAAATCAGAATCAGTATAAGCATTGAAATCAAAGTTAGAACCATGAGGATACCATAGCCCCAAACGTTGTTTTCCTTTCAAATATCGAAAGATTCTTTTCACAGCAACTAAGTGAGATTCTTTTGGCTTTGCCTAGAATCTGGAACAGATGCACACGGCGAACATTATATCTGGCCTTGAAGTGGTTAAGTACATGAGGGATCCAATCATAGCTCTATAAAGTCGACAATCCACATCTTTTCCATCCGGGTCAGAATTCAACTTATGATTGATCGGAATTGGAGTATCATATGGGGTACAGTCCTCCATCTTGAACCGGCTCAAGATGTCTTTGACATACTTGGACTGATGAATAAAGAAACCATCTTCCTTTTGATTTACTTGCAAACCTAAGAAAAATGATAACTCTCCCATAGCAGACATTTCAAACTTCGACTTCATTACACCCTCAAAATCTTTACATAACCCTTCGTTTGTTGAGCCAAAAATAATATTGTCCACATAAATCTGCACCAGTAGGTAATCTCCCCCTGATTTCTTTATGAATAAGGTCGAGTTTATCTTTCCACGAACAAAGTCATTTGCCAAAAGATGTGTGGATATTGTTTCATACCACGCACGAGGAGCCCGGTGAAGACCATAAAGGGCCTTATCAAGCTTGAAAACCATATTCGGATTCAGTGGATCTTCAAACCCCGGCGGCTGACAAACATAGACTTACTCCTTGACCTTTCCATATAAAAATGCACTTTTTACGTCTAATTGAAACACCTTAAAACCTTTAAAAGAAGCAAAATCTAGATACTGCCTTATAGCTTCGAGCCTCGCAACAGGCGCATAAACCTCGGTGTAATCAATTCCTTCTTGTTGATTGAAGCCCTGGACAACTAATCTTGCCTTGTTGCGTACCACGACACCTCGATCGTCTTTCTTACATTTAAACACCCATTTTGTTCCTATCGGATACGCACCCTTCGGAAGATCAACAAGATTCCAAACCTTAAGTTTATCAAATTGTTCTTCCTGCATAGCTTCTATCCAATTGTTGTCATTTAAAGCCATCTCAACATTCTTGGGTTCAACCTGCGAAATAAAGCATGAATGTGAGCACTCATCAAGAACACCAGAATCTTTAATGCAGGTATACAAACAAGTATTGTCAACAAGAGAACATGTTTTCACTCCATCCTGTAAATTTCCAATTATATTCGTCACTGGATGATCTTTGAGTTCCTTGATGGATGCAACCTCAGAAACCGGCAACACGTCAACTTGAGTAGAGTCAGATTGATAAGAATAATCTTGATTAATTGAAATATCCGACTCTAAATTTGTTGGAATCTCCCCCTGAGCCTGTGTCGAAGGTAATGGATCATCACCCAACAACGGATCAGCAGAAGAATCTTGAAAAATAGTATTATCCTCCTCATTCTCTGAATCTTGTGGACCTGAACAAGAAGCAACATTAGGATCGGGAGCAGAAGTAGATGGAATAGATTAATTTGGTAGAAATCCATTGTGCTGTGCATCTTGACAAAAATCATAAAGAACAGCAGCATCTTCAGCAGAAATATCAGAAGGGAATTTAAAAGACTTGAATAAGTTTTCATAATCAAATGTCCAATCAGGACCAATCGCCATTTGTGGTAAAGACTGATTTGAACAATCAATATGGAACCATTCTTCAACTTGGCGCGTCTCTTTGTTATAAACCCTCTTGGTTGTTGAATTAGCCACATACCCCAGAAAAATCCCTTCAATAGCCTTCGCACTGAATTTTGTTGGGACATCTTGAACTTTCAATAGGGTGCAAGGATTACCAAAAGGTAGTAAATAATCCAGATTCGGCTTTCGATTATTTAGCAATTCATAGCAAGTCTTGTTATGTCGCTTGACGGTCAAGACCCTGTTCAAAACATGACACGCAGTATTCACAGCTTCAGCCCCAAAGGTGACTGGAAGCTTAGAATCTGCAAGCATCGTGCGAGCTGTTTCGACCAAAGTCCATCGTGCGAGCTTTTTGTAGACAGAATAAGCCCATTTTGCTATTCTTAAATTCGCTGCCATCGTCACTCCTGATTCTTTTGACTTTCAGATTGAATAAATTCTCCAAACCTAGAATTAAGTATTATATCAACTCAGTGGTTTCAGCTTTAGAGGAAAGAAACTTAACCCATGAAAATCTGGAGTAATCATCAGTTACTACCAAGCAGTACGACTTTCCACCAATGCTCCTGATACTGATAGGACCGAACAAATCCATATGCAGCAACTCCAAAAGAGTTACGATAGAATTCGTCGATTTAGATTTGTGAGATTTCTTTCTTTGCTTCCCTTTCTTGCAAGGAATACAACCATCAGGAACTGAGAATTTCATCTTTGGAATACCAAGAACCAGATCATTCCTAACAATGTAGTTCATCTTCCTATAGTTAATGTGAGCTAGTTTCCTGTGCCACAATATTGAATCAGATTCTGACGCCTTGGAGAGTAAACAAGTAGGAATTGAATCCGTTGTAGTGGCGACACTCATGTCAAGGACATACGTGTCATTTCTCCTCGGAGCCTTCATAAGAATCCATTCATCAGGAATCACGAAGCCCGGTTTCAAAATATAGCATTCAGTCTCGTTGAAATGAAATGAAAACTTCTTGTTACAAACTTGTGATACACTTAAAAGATTGTGTTCCAGCTGCTCAACATAATTCACCTTCTCAAGTTTGACTTTGTCATTCTTTAACGTACCCTGTCCAGTTATGTACCTGCCTTTATTACCCGCAAAAGCGATATAACCTCCATCAATTTGTTTTACATCCTCAAGCAATCTAACATTCCCTGTCATATGTCGAGAGCAACCACTATCCACATACCATGTATTGTTGATAGTCATCCTTGGTTGTCCCTACATAAACAACAAGAATCAGTTAGAAATAGGAACCCATTGGGTCGTCCAGATTGATCAAAATAAACAACTTCTTGTAATTTACAATCAATTTTATCATTCACTTTTGGAACAGAAGTTTGACAATCAGACTTTTTCAAAGAAGATCCATTTTTATTATTTTGAAAAACATTATTTGATATTTTATTGTTAGATTCGGATGTTTCCAAAATTTTCTTCAATTTTCTGTTTCTTCTTCTCCTTTGAGGTCTAGACAATTTAACTTCCTGATGAGAATCTTTTGAAATTCCAACATTAGGAATCTCAAGTTTCTCTTTGCATACAAAAGATTTAGAATTCAATTTATCCTGTTGTTTAAATCCAGAGGATTTAACAAAAGATCGGTCAGGCAAATTTTTCTCCAAACTAGAAGACGACTTTCCCTCATCTTTTCTTTTCAGAATCTTCACCACTTTTGGTTATGAAGGAACAGTCTTCATTTTACCCTGGTTCTTGTAAGGACAATTGATCAGAATGTGACCAACCTCGTTGCAATGAAAACACACTCTTCTTTCTTGATAAGTTTTGAAATAAGGAGTTTTCTTTGAATTTGAGGATCCATCAGAGGAATATGCTTCAGAGGAATGTTCAGAAAAGTTTATCGGCTTCTTTGGAACATAAGCCTGTGTTCTCACCTTTGAAGAATACACATTTTGATAACCAGCTGTGACAAAACCACTCGATTGTAAAATCGGAGAAAGCTTAGATGGACCAACTTTCACCTCTTCAGGTTCAGTCAGAATGCATCAATCTCGGGTAACATATTTAATAACTGTTGGGTCAACAATTTTTACCTCTTTTGGAATGCCCTCGACCTTCTTCTCATCAAACACCTCATCTTCAGAATCAGACTCATACACCATATCCTCCCCAGTTACCGGATTCACCTTTAACGCAGTATTTGGATCTATCTCCTCTTCATGTATGATTTCAGGTTCCATCACATAATTTGCATTAAAACGGTGGAGGAATAAATCCAATTCCAGTAACACGCTTAGTAGGATCAGCAATTGAGTTAAAATAATCCAAAACAACCGAAGAATTTTCAAATTTTTCCATCTTCCTATGAAGTTTGATCACTTCAGACTCTTTGTCGGATATTTCTTTATTCTTTTGAGCAACAACTTCATTACGTTTTTCTATCTCAGCATAAGCCATATCTAGATGATAACCCTGCTCTTTGTATTTTAGTCCAAGAGAATGTAAGTCTCTTTTCAAAGACTCAATTCTATCAATGCACAATTTATCATTATCTTTCAGTTTCTGATTAACAGTATGCATCGATTTCATATCACAAATCAAGTTTGTGTTATCATCCATGACCTTTTGCAATTTATCTTTAACAGAAATGAAGTTAGAACAGTAAATATGACAAACAGAGTCTTTTACCTTAGACGGATCAGTCATGTCTGCCATGAATACTTTGGCAATGGGAATATTTTCCGAATCAGCACCATCAGAAGCATTTTGAGTAAGAACAATATCCTCTTCAGTAACACCTGATGCATCATCAGAATCAATATTCTGCACTTGTTCTACTTCTTCATCAACGCTTGGAACACTGTCACCATCACAAGAATCATCACTAGAACTTTCATCATCAGTCGACTCCTCTGGTTTTTCAGAATGAATTTCTGCTACAAAAGCCTGACTCACAGCACCCACCAAGTCTTCCAGATAAATGCCCCAGTCATAGTTTTCGTCGTTCTGAGCAACCAATGCCGATGAAGCAGATGCATGATTTGTATTACCAGATGAACCATGTGACTGATTCCTATTATGCTGAAAATTAGGCTGCTTCTTTTGAGAATCAAACTCGACCTTTGGCTTCACACATTCCTTAGCAAAGTGACCATATTCTTGACAGTTGTAGCACCGAACTTTACTTTTATCAAAACCCATGCGAGATCGACTATTTGAACCAATATATTTTCTGCCAGTTTTCTTCAAGAAATCTTTAGCTTGACGCATTAACATGGCCATATTCCATTGGATATTCATTTCTTCCAGATCAACATGGTCAATCTGTCTGAAATCTTCTTCTATAACCTCAGGATCATGTATTTTACCTCCAATAAAATTCTCATACGAAGTCATGAATGAGGAAAACATAGCTAGATAGTCATCAGCAACCTTTTGATTTATATGAGATCTAGAAGATGTAGAAGCTGTTGTTGTAGAAAATCTAGAATGATTAGAATGACCATAATGAATAGGAACTCCAGAACACTGATCATTAGAAGAATCTTGATCATCGCCAGAAAAAATGCTACTCCAGTACCAGTTTTACTAGTAGATTTGGCAAAATACATTGAGGGATCCTGGATATGCTCCAAGTTAGTCTCTTTCTTATTCATATTCATGTCATGCGATTGAATTTTTCCTAGAACTTCTTCAAGAGACATGGTTTTATACTTAATATTCTCTTTGATTAAAACCGTGTACACATCAAATTTTGATGGTAAAGCCTCCAAGAATTTATCATTGATTTCCTCAGTCTCATACACCACAGAAGCACTTGCCAGATCACTAAGAAGATGATAGAATCTTGTAGCAAGATCATCCAAGGATTCATTTTGAAAATGTTTAATGACCAAGAACTGCTTCTTTAATAGCTCATTTCTACTCTTCTTCACATTCAAACTTCCTTCACACCTTTTCTGTAATGCTTCCCACAGTTGTTGAGAAGACTTGAACTGTTTGAAACTGTGATATATTTCCTTCGAAAGAGACATCAAAATACTAGCCATCGCTTTCTTTTCCCTGTCAAATAGTAGCTTCTCTTCAGTAGTTAACGCTGACACTGGCTTTGGAACATCATCCTGTCCCATCCAAGAATAAGTCGGATGCGTATAATGTAAGGCCCCTTTCCCGGGTAACCTCACTTGTTGGATTTACTCATAAACATAGTCATAATTACTAAGCTTAAATTTAAAACATTCAGAAGTAGCGGAAGCAAACATCATTCATGACGTAACAGCGGAAGTCTTAACAATTAAATACATATCATTGTCTTAATATAAATCAATGTGGGATGTCAGTCTTGTGCCGGGTAACCTTCACGCCATCGCACGTCCCTTTCTTCCTTTACCTGAAATGTATACTAAAAGTCAGCTAACGCTGGTGAGTTCTAGTTTAAGGACAATCATACATAATACTTACCTTATCATGAATATTTTATATATGTATACATAACATACGTAATATTCATACTTTTACATATTCTTTACTTTACTGTTCTCACACAATCATTCATTTTGAGTATATACATATGTACATACATATTACTTTGGGGGGGGGAGAACAGTTATTGGCCATAATCTTAAGGGTGATCAACCCATCATACTTGTCGCGAATGTCACAAAGACATCGCAGTGAGAACTACCGTCGTAGCCCTTTTCATTAACCGTGCGGCTCTAGAAAACCGTCCGTCGAAACTTAAATCCGTCCGACAACCTTTGTCCGTCCGCTCTTAAACCGTCCTACCGTCATAGTCCGTCCTTTTGTCCGTTTGCCCTAGGGCATCCATTTCCCACGCGACCATTATGTATGCAACCGTTCTACTTGAGTTAAGGCATATGCTTCGACCGTCCATTAGTGCCATTTTATACGCCCTAGCTTGCGAAGGAACGTTTTTGTCCCGGATGCAAAATAGTCACGTGGTCGTCCGTCTACCGAAGTAGCCGTTGTCATAGAAGGGTTCATAACGTTTACATACATTTATAACATGCAATATATACAATATAAAGCAAGATTTCATTCATTTACGTTATGTCCTTCTTTCATTCATTATTTGTAATCATACGCTTAATTCTTTATTCATAATTCATTTTCATATATAAGTATTTATATATATACGTATGATAACATTGACATTTATAGCATTTATTCATTTAGTGTATACACTTCAGCCCCAAAACATTTAATAAGGTTTGCACATAACATAGAAGGGGGCACATAGAACTCACCTGATGAGTAGTTTCTGAAATACTCTTAGCTGGCTACTGAGCGTCACTAATGTCACTCACGATCTGTATATTAAAGTCATACTTGTAAGGTAGTGCTCCTAGATGACACTTGACATTACTATGCTTAAACCTAGTAGTTTTGATGGATTTGCTTATATCAAAACTTGATAGTTTCGATAGGTTGCTTATGTCAAAACTTGGTAGTTTCGATAAGTTGCCTATGTCGAAACCCGGTAGTTTCGATAAGTAACTTAGGTGTAATCTTAACTTCGGATCGTGGGCTCATATCGAAACTATGGTAGTTTCGATGGGTATGCATATATCGAAACTGAGTAGTTTCCATGGGCTTGCACATATCGAAACTGAGTAGTTTCGATGGGTCTGCACATATCGAAACTAAGTAGTTTCGATGGGTTTGCACATATCGAAACTAAGTAGTTTCGATAGGTTTGCACATATCGAAACTGAGTAGTTTTGATGGGTCTGCACATATCAAAACTAAGTAGTTTCGATTCTGCACATATCGAAACTAAGTAGTTTTGATGGGTCTGCACATATCGTCTCCCAAAAAAAATCTGAAGTTTTTGCATGCGAGTCTGATCGAGCTTAGCAGTAACGTGCTCCCTAAGCTCAATATCTCACTTTTCTTAGATCAAAACATTCGGTTTTCATTCTAGATGCTATACCTAAGCTCATTTTCAAGTTTCATCAACAAAATCGCTACCTTTTTAGTCAAAACCCGAAAATCCCAAATTAAACAAAAACTCAGTTTAGAGTCGAATCGTTACCTGGATTGGGGTTGTGATTAGGAGGTTTTGCTCACGAGCTTAGCAGTAACGTGCTCCCTCAATTCCGGGACGATCCGTCAACTTTCTCTCTCTAGACCCGAGCTCTCTTTCTCTCTCTAGAAGTTGCGTGAGTGGGGAATGAGCAGAGAAGAGGGCTGCCCTGCCTCTTATATACATGGGCTTCCCTCGACCCATTGAAGCCGAGCCCAAGCCCGCTCCCTTTTGTTTAAATATTCCGACTAAATCACCGGTCTCGCTATATTTATTCGTTTTATTATTTTGGGATGTTACATATAACCTTCCAAAATCGGAATCCACAAACTGGTATCGGTAAAAGATACAAACTGGTCAAACCGATCTTTCCAATTTGAATAATCAGCTAGATTCAACAATTTCGAAGGTTTTTGAGATGTACCGATCTCATTGTCATAATTGAACATATTCGTGACTTGAACCATATTTGCCATTTTTTCTGAAAAATTTTCCAAGTGTTGAACTTCTTTACCCTTAGGCGAAGATAATAAGTTCGCCTGCTAAGACACCCAAGCGAACTTAATGAGAAGCGAACTTAAACCAAAAACTTGAAATCTGCTTAAGTTCGCTTAAAAATAAGTTCGCCTAAATCAGAATTCAAAATTCTGATTAAGTTCACCTAAAATAAGTTCGCTTAATCCCGTGAGAAGCGAACTTGACAAGTTCGCCTGCACAAGAAATCAGCAATTTCGCTTGCTTCAACGGATTCAAATTCAAGAACAGCTCAAACAAAAACCGCGAACCAGAAAGCAGCAAAAATCTTCATAATTCACTGTTTTGAAGGAATTAGTCAAAATCAAACCGTAGGATTGTGTAATTTCTCAATTAGAACGTTTTTATCGGATCAATTTCTTCAAAATCCTCTTCAAAAACACCAAATCAGAATCAAATTAGTCTTGAAAACTCCATGGAAATGAAAAACTCAAAAATGACGAATTTCATGTCAATTTGCATATAAAACCGTCTAGAATCAACAAGAATCACGAGCAATAGCTCTGATACCACTTGTAGGTCCTCGTGGCGCTTCTACGGATCGATCTCGTGATAAGACGTGACGTTAACTCGGAGTGCGGAATCCAACGAATCAACGTTTATACGCACAAAAGACAATGTAGACAATCAAGTAAATAACCTTCACAATTGTATTCCAAATCACAGTAGAGTTTACAGACTCAATCAGACTTATCAATAATTCTCTGTTCTATGCGTATCGACTGACTCTGTAAACATACATATATATAGTCGGCTGACCTGATATAAGCGAACTTATTAAGTTCGCCTCTAACAAACTAGGCGAACTTAAGTTCGCCTCAGATAGACTTAAGCGAACTTATTAAGTTCGCCTCTGATAGACGAGGCGAACTTTTCGCCTCTAGGTAAACTTGAATAAACACGTAGTGACTTTTTACATAACAAAAACATAAAGACATAAGATCTAACTATTACAAGCTTTTGTCATTACAAACTATGTCCTAACAGTAGGGACTTGTACAATGGGTTTGTGTTATATCATGAAAAGGAGGTGTATATGTTTATATTTGTATTTGAATGCGGATTTTAGTGAAGTATGTAAGTTCAAAGCATATGATTCGACAATAAATGATTTAGGGTTTAATTTGAATAATTGAGTAAATAAATAAATTAAATAATCTCTTTCTACTTATTTATTTATTTATCTAGAAAACGTAGTGTGGAAATTTTTATTCAAATATACTTTAAATAAATAAATTTATTGTATTTATGTGAATGTGTCAAAATATGGTGTAAATTAGTATATATATAATTAAGAAATTATGTTAATTATTATTTAAACTCTAAGTGGATTGTAATAAAATAAATAAATTCATTTCTTTATTTATTATTAAAAACAGTATGTTCGTTTAAAGAATATGAAAAATAAAAGTATATATATATTTAGGAAGGATTCATTTGTTTTGATAGGGTTTTAAACCCTAATGCATGTAAATTTATTAGAAAAATGATTTATAACATTTGTTTTATGAAATTCTTTTATAAAATGAGAATGGATTTATAAAAACCTTGGTCACAGTTTTATAAAGGAAGAACTTCTTAGACGCTTTGTTTTTGAAATGTACTAGTTCGGTTACAATGAATTTCTAATGAAATAATGAGATTTTTAAACAATCTAAATTGTAAACGTGGTTGTTTCATGTTTTAAAGTTGAAATTTCTTGTACCAATATTTTCTAAAAGGTATCGAGTTTCCAAAATATTTTTTTATAAAATAAATGGGGTTGTAAAAAGTGTTTTTAAAAATGAATGAGGCTTGCCCGGGTCTGCCTGGTGAAGTCCTCAAGTATTAACCATTAGACCAGGGGCTGACTATTGAACTAGATCCGGTTTGAATTCATTTTAACATGCAACTGAAAAAGAGCCGGATTCTGGTAACAAAAAGGGAATTAAAACTGTGTCGGGTATGTGTTTGGAACCAGCGTGTACGGGTCTTGCGTCTTGGCCGGTTGAACTAGGTTAAAACCTTGGTAAAAATTTGTTCCATTAATACTTTAACAACTAATCCCCGAATCCTTTTCTTCTCCAACTCGCAAACACAAACCCTAACCACTAGATTGAATCGGTTAAGCCCCCGATTACACCTGGAATCATGGGGCTTATGCTCCTGAGATCAAAACGAATCTAAGGGCACAAGAATTACCTACAATGGTTGCATAGATAGGACGATCGAAAGGGGTTTCTGTTTCGGTGATATTTGACTTGGACAGAGCTTCATAGACGAAATGCGGATCGTACGAGATTTTAGAGAGTTTGGGTGAAGGTATGCGAAGGTGAGGGAATGAATTAATTCGTTTAATTTCATCAAATTGTATGATTTGGTTTGAAGCTTGCGTATGACAGCCGTTGAGGCGAAATATGCGTTAATTTGAATGAAACGCGAATGAATTGAGTCTAGGAAAGGGTTTGCATTCATGATAGGATCGATTCGCGTGATTTACGGGATTTAGAATGCGTTGATTTGCACGAATTGATGGTGGATTGCTACGGGTTTGACTTGGAGAAGTCAAACTTATGCGAATTTAGAATTAACTACTTCGATGATTGAATTGGACTGTAACTTTGGTCAAGATGGGATCGATTGTTGACTACACACATAGAGAGATCCACTACAATCGAGTTGAATGTTTTCGGGTGTTGATTTGCACCAAAGCAAGGCCATGTTTGACTTTTAATAGTCAAATTTGATTATAGAGTCAAAGTCTAGGTTCAAAGGTTCAAGTTTAAGAGTTTAATGAGTCCAAGGGGGTTCATTTGTTTGATGGAGGTTCAAGACTAAATTCTATGTAAAAAAAATAGTCATTTAATTTATTTAGCAACTTGTTTTTATAAAACTTATAAAATTTTAATTATTATCCGTTTAATTTAAAAATATATACATATGTATGTATATACAAATAAAGAACTAAATTTCCAATATTACAAATGGTTTATATAAACAAAGGTATATACATATTTACATAATTAAATGATTATCTATATACACGATAAGGAATGTAGTTACACGTTTAAAAATCGCATGTTTTATCTTGATAGGTATTTATAAAAGGTCTATTTTTTGTATATATATATATATATGAATGTACTTTCATATGATATATATAATAAAGGAAGAATATAGAATGCAAAGGTTGAAAATTTGAATTGAGATAGGTTAAAGTAATAATTTAATATGACGTGTTGCGTTGTGATTGAAATAAAAGAAATGTCATTATTATAAAAATAAAACAATACCAGAAAAATCTTGGATGTTACAGTATCCCCATGTTGAGGGAATTTCGTCCCGAAATTGAATTAGTGGGTGAAACTGGATCAAGAAAGAGATGAGTTTAGATTCTTCATGATTTTGGATTGTCGGTTTGAGGAGTAGTGTTGATGACAAGGTTCAGGTCTGTTTCTCAAGGTCAGGCATGAATGATGATAGTGGGTTTTTTGTTTAAGAGAATTTTAAGGAGAACGTCTGTTAATTTGAATTCTAAGGGAGAAAAATATTACTTGGAATGGGCTTGATAGGAAATCGATGATCAAGGTTTGGTTAAGATGTAATCCACTATGTTCAGGAATGGTTAGTGGATAAGAGGTTCACAAACATTGGTCTAGGTCAAAACTTCACGTGACACAAACAACGCTACTACTGATAATATGATATGGCACTTATATATAGGAAGTACCATCGGCGTATCCACCATGCCCTTGTCATATCCCATTAGTTTTGTTGCTATACATCACGATAGGTCTTAGGTCATGACACACGATAGAATTCGCTATGTTTTCCATGCGCTGATTTTTATAATTATGTGTGCACCCGTAATTACTTGAATCATCCCATGGTCCGTATAGCTCCTTCCGTTGTGTATGGGTCAAGAGGGGCATAATTTCACTTAGTTCATGTCTATTGTTTTAACATAAGAGTTGCTAAAAGTAACTATGTCCTTAAGTAGGCAGGTCAGTTAGCAACTAAAGAGTAATATGGTAGTATAACTTAAAGTTCCATAGCTTACTCGTGTTTGATGAAGAATACGTCAAACACCGAGTTGTTTTAAAGTGTTACACCTTCCTCGTGTTTGAACAAGAATACGTCAAACCCCGAGTGTCTTCAATATGTTATAGCTTACAACTTTGGTGAACATAGTGTATGACCATCCTTTGTGTATAATGATCAATCAATTGTAACAATTATAAGCAATTTAGTTTCGTGCATAATGTAAGCACACAAGTTTCATGTATCATCTAGTGTCATTTAAGTTGTAATCAAATAGGTTTTACGTGTAATGTGAGCAACTTGACATCATGTATTTCGTAAAGCAATAGTAATGTAAACAAGGTGGTATCATGTGTTTTGCAAGAAATGAATTTCATGTATGGTGTTAACAACTTAGTATCATGTAGTATCATGTACTCTGTAACCAAGTAAGTTTCATGTATTATGTGTTCAATCTGATATATGTATATTACCAAAAACTAATTTTTTTTTGGTAATATGTGGCCAATCCAGTATCATATATATAGTACAAATAACATGTATCATGAAAATCAATCTTCTATTATGCATAATGTGAATAACTAAATCTCATATGCTCAATCTGGTATTATGTATATTGCAATCACTAAGTCTTATGTGATCGTATTGTGTATTTTGTGGACGTGAATACGTAAGTTATTGGATTTCGTGTGTGGCATATGCTAACGAGTTTTGTATGTGATCAAGTGTTGCGGAGAAGCGTGTAGTTTGGCGTTCATGTATAATGTGGTAGTTAGGTTCTAGCTATTTAAATTTCGTTGAGGTTGATTGGGATGGTTAACGTCTACGCGAAATGAGTCTTCTCTTGAAGTGGCAAGTACACTCATACATCATTGAAGGTGCAGGGTAACGAGGAGGTTCTGAAAATAATATGGGTGGTGCTTTTACGAATAACCAATCTTGTTTGCAAGTAAGAAATTGTTCGTAGGTGGATAGGAGGGTGAAATGAATGGGTTGAATAAGTAAATAGATAATTACACGAAAACCTTTTTATAATTTTTTTTAGAAAATAGTGGTTAAATAACTTAAACCATGGGTTACAATGGCTAAACAAGTAGTTATATGTTAATTTAGCCAAGGTTTAGAAATAATTAATTTAATGGGAAAAAGTCATAATTATTTATCAATTTGAATTAATTCTTTTATAAAACATGTTGTATTAAGTTTCCTTATCAGGTGAAAATGTTTATAGAAATTTTATAATTCAGATACTATATAAAAGTTTAATAAATGTTTTGTTTGAACAAAATAACGTGGCTGTTTAAATCAAATAGGATGATTTGTTCATGAAAAAAAAAGTTGTCGGTTGTGTACTATATTGTAGTAAATGGAGAAGACGATACTTGGGGGAATTTTGATGAAAATAGGGCGGGTGTAATTCACGCTAACTGTGTCAAATCAATGATTAATAACCTTAGAGTTGTAATATGAAAATTCATTATTCAAAAGCTGAAATGCTGAACATTATTCAAAACATAGGGAAATGGTCCCCAACTGGAAATTTAAAAGACAATAATTAGAAAATTTCTGCTAACGTCTTGGGTAGCTTTCCACTAAGATGTAGATGAGCACCAAGGCGAGCACCGCTCTGGTTACTCGGGTAGCCGGTCTGGCCTTAGCTCTAGCTGCTTCCGTGCAAATTCTCAAGCATTTCCTTGTCTTTTTCGAGAGTGAAATTTTCTCCTCTTGGGACCATATCTGATTCACGAGGCTATCTATTCGCTGTCCCTGTAGGTCGTGCCTTATCCCGTGTTCCATCCCTTGCCTCATAAATTTTGTGGTCCTCACATATTGGTTGATGTCACCGATTGGAACACCCATGGCACTAGTGGGTGCCATGGTATGCCTTGTCCAAGGGTTAGGATGATATGGGTCAGGCACCAGATACGGGTCTCTTAGTGGGGGTGGTAACTGAGGGTTAAATATAGGAGTTCTCATAGGTTTAGAGTTTGACTAGTTATAACACCGAGTCTTCACGATAGTATTTTAGAAGTACACTTGACCTATAAGTAGTGCATCCTTGAGGAGGATTCCCAGGAAAGAGGGGTGGGTCACTAAGACACACTTAAGTACCCTGTCTTTCCTTAGCTAGAATCCCTCATGGGCCTACACACTCTTCCAGCCATCATGTATTAATAACACTATTGTTGGGCTCATGGTCATGATTAGAATTTTTGTGGACTAGGCTTTGAGGCCCGAAAGTGAGGCTTATATATTGTAGTAGGCTTCTTCTTCTTGGAGGGTAAGTGGGCTTCTTGTTTATTATTAATGGGCATTAGGCCCAATAGTTTAGATTTAGATCCCAAGAGGTGGTGACATTATATGTGTGAGTTTAAGGGTGCATGAAAATCTAAGTGTGTATAAGTGTGTGTTGAAACTTAGGATATCACTTAAATGAATCAAATAGATAGCATGAATATAGCACAACAATTATCAGGCAGTGTGACACATAAATTATTAAATATTGTATCAGGTAGTGTATTTACTTATGATAGTATGTAGGAATATTCACACAAGGAGAAATCATGTAGCATGTAGTAGCATGACATTTTATAGGTGTCCTAAGGTTATAGTCTAGGTCAAAAGTGTCTAATAACCTAGTTCCCTATAACTAAGGCTCTGATACCAATCTGTCACACCCCAACCGACGGTGGAATACGTCGGGGCGGGACATGTAGAATGTTCATGAGCTCAAGGTTGACTACATTGTAATATATTAAATTCATTTAAATTCAACCAAACATAAACCAATTCCAAAGTACATAAATGAAATACAAATTTGTTCTTGAATTAAAATTAACTAAGTCCCAAAACCTATGTGTAGCAAGCCTTGATCAAAATTACACATTAGCACCTGAAACATGAATAGAATAAGGTCAACTAAAAAGTTGGTGAGAATACACAGGTTTGTACGTAGATAGTATATAGATGTGAACAAACAAATCTGTAACATACCAAAAATAGTAAATAAGTAATTAATAACGCGATAGATATTTAATCGTCAAAAAAAAAATGAAAGAAAAATGGATGGGCTTGGGCTCGGCTCCAACGGGCCGAGGGAAGCCCAGGTATATAAGGGCCAAGACAGCCTTGAAGCTCTCATTATTTCACCAACACTTGCAAGCTAGAGAGAAAGGAGAGCTCGGGTCTAGAGAGAGAAAGTCAACGGATCGACACGAGATTGAAGGAGCACGTTACCGCTGAGCTCGTGAGTAAAACCTCCGAATCAGAAGTCCAATCCAGGTAACGATTAGACCATAATCTGAGTTTTTGTTTGTTTTGGGGTTTCTCGGGTTTTAGCTAAATAGGAGACTTTTTTTATGGATGAAACTTGAAAATAAGCTTAGAACTAGCATCTAGAGTGAAAACCGCACCTTTTGATCAAAGAAAGTTATAAGATTAGCATGATCGGATTAACATGCAAAATTTCGGACTTGTCCAGAAAACAGGTGCTGCGTACTTATCAAGTACGTAGTAGGGACGTCCTGCGTACTTACCAAGTACGCAGGAGAAAGGTCATGCGTACTTACCAAGTACGTAGGTACGCAGGAGAAAGATCATGCATACTTACCAAGTACGCAGGAGAAAAATCATGCGTACTTGTCAAGTGCGCATGAGCAAGGCCCTGCGCACTTACTAAGTGCGCAGGCTACAGACCAGAAAGTAAAATCAGTAAGTTTAGAATGATTAAACCGTTAGAGTCGGGATTGGGTCTGATGTGTATTTAACTACCTAATTCAGATCGTACATGACGTTGTTGGACCTTTGTTTAGGACAACCAAGACTAGCTTTTCAGGTGAGTTCTATGTGCCCCCTTCTATGTTATGTGCAAACCTTAATAAATGTTTTGGGGCTGGAATGTATACACTAAATGAATAAATGATATAAATGCTAATGTGATCATACGTGATATACTAATATATATTTTATATATAAATATACGAAAATGAATTATGCACAAAGAATGAATCGTATGATTATATAGAATGAATGAAAGAATAACACAATGTGTAAGAATGAAATCTTGCTTTATATCCATGTATATATTGCTTGCCAAGTATAAAAAAAAAGAAGTTATGGACGCTTCGATGATAACGGCTACTTCGGTAGACGGACGACCACGTGACTATTTTGTAACCGGGACAAATACGTTCCTTCATCAGCTAGGACATACGAAAGCCATTAATGGACGGTCAAAGCAAATGGCATAATATGAATAGTAGAACGGTTGCATAAATAATAGTCGCACGGGAAACGGATACTTTCGGGTAGACGGGCGAATTATGGCCTACGACGGTAGGACGGTTGTAAGTCATTACGGACGGACAAAAGTTGCCGGACGGTTGTAAGAATAAATTATGGACGGACACTAGTTGCCGGACGGTTGTAAGAATGGTGGGCCATGACGATGGACCGTGGCGTTTGTCTTTGTGGCATTCGCAAACAAATGACGGGTTGATCACCCTTAAGTGTATGACCCATGAAAGTTAAGAAAAGAAAAGGGTGAATGCATATATATATGTAATCACAAAAGAAAGATGAAAGAAAAGCAAAAGTTACGAATGTATATAGTTATGTATACTTGTAAAGAAAAGAATGATCATACTTAATAGTTTTAAACTAGAACTAACCAGCGTTAGCTGACTTTTAGAATACATTTCAGGTACAGAAAGGAAGGGTCGTGCGAAGGCGTGAAGGTTACCCGGCACGAGACTGACATCCCACTTTTATTTATGTTAAGACAATGTTATGTTTCAATTGTTAAGACTTCCGCTGTTATGACATGTAATTTGAATGTATTTGCTTCCGCTACTTCTGAATGTTTTAATTTAAGTTCAGTAATTACGACTATGTTTATGAGTAAATCCAATAAGTGAGGTCACCCGGGAAGGGGGCCTTACAAGTTGGTATCAGAGCAATAGTTTGAGAGATTCAGACATCCCTAAATGTCTGGACTCAAACTGATTATGGGACCAATGCACGGATGTCAGTCATGGGTAACCAACGCCAACGCTAGCACGGTAAGTAAGTACTAGAGTTAATACAGTTGGATAAGAATAGATACCTTAACTTAGAACAGATAGATGTCAATGTCACAACCGATTTGAAGAGTTTTGAACCCGAAAAGCAATGTAAATTAGTAATCACAAACCGGTCACTGTAATTAAAAATTTACCTTGCTCGTACTGTTCCAAACTATGATCTGAAGAAATGACATTGATGTATTCCCTCTATAACTATCAGGAAACTAAGAATTATGGTTGGTGGAGGAAGAACAGGACGCCGAGGCGGTCGCACTGGCCGAGTAGGTAGACCCCATTGAATCAAAGACTAGAAGAAGAAGAGAGTGTGCACGCAGAACACACCGAGAGTGTGCACGAAACAAAAGTGACCCCAACTGGAGACGACAATCCAGGGCCGATACAGTTGGAACCCGAAGTCAGGGATGCTATTGCCCGTGAAGTTATGCTCACTCTGAAGAAAGTATTGCCTGATCTACTATCCGAGGCACTAAAGAAAAGTAAAGATGATGATGAAGGAGGCCATGAAGAGAAAGTGTATGATAGTGATGGGGATGAAGTGAAAATGGGATCAAGCAATCGTGGGTGCACTTACAAAGGATTCAAAGACGGAGACCCACCCAAGTTCAATGGGAGCAAGGATTCAGTGGCAACGCTTGAATGGATTGAGAGGATGAACGCTGTAATTAACATCAGCGAGTGTCGACCGGACCAGGCGGTTAAATATGTTGCTCATTCTTTCACCAACGAAGCACTAGGTTGGTGGAGAAACATTCAGAGAACAAAGTCGCCAAACGCTATCACCATAATGACATGGGAAGACCTGAAGAAGCTTATAATTCAAAAGTTCTGTCCCCAGAACGAAATTGATCGAGTGGAAAATGAATTCCTAAACTTTAAGGCGGGCAACAAGACGCACCGCCAGTATACCTCTAGATTCAATGAGCTAGCTCAACTGGTACCCCACCTGGTGGAGACAGAAGAGCGAATGATTAAGTATTATGTGAAGGGCCTACCTCAAAGGGTCCGTGTCCATGTGAAATCCAACCTACCCTCGACCTTCGAGTCGGTAGTGAATCTGAGCGGAATCGTCTACGACGATTACGCCAATGAAGACCCACCAACAGAGACCCAAAAGAGAAAATGGGAGAATCCGTCTAGAGGCACCGGAAGAGGGAATGTAACAACCGAAATTAAGAAACCAAGGTCAGAAGGGTATGAAACTTGCAAGAAATATGGAAGGCAACATCTTGTTGAGTGTCGAGTCGGTACCACCACATGTTATAGGTGTGGGAAGGCGGGACACTATTCTCGCGACTGTTTGAGAGACACTAAATGTCAAATTTGTGGACAATTTGGACATCTGACCAAGAGTTGCAGAAAAACCAGATAATCTGGTTCGGGAAAAGAAAAGGAACAAGAACAGCCAAAGGCTAGGACACGAGCCTACGCCCTGACTGAGGAGGAAGCAAGGGGAAACCCTGATGTTGTGTTAGGTACGTTCCTAGTTAATAACAAACATGGTGCTATTTTATTTGACTCTGGTGCTAGTAAAAGTTTTATATCCAATGCATTTAGTCATAAACTAGGTTGCACTATCAACACCATAGTAAAGGTCTTTAGCGTACAAACTGTCGTTGGTAAAAATTCAGCAGTATTTCAAGTAATAGAGGATTACATCATAGAAATAGAGGGTCATAAGTTCCCTTCTAGATTATTCCTTCTCACCTTAGGAGGATTCGATATAGTATTGGGTATGGATTGGCTAGCTGCCAATGAAGCTCAAATCATATGTAAACGTAAGAGGATACACCTCAAAGCTCCTAGCGGCAGTCCAATTACTGTTTATGGGGATTGGAATTGCACGATTCCGAACATCATCTCGATGATCAAGGCCGAAAGATACATGAGGCGCGGTTGCGAAGCTTATTTGGCATATGTTATTGATGATAGAATGAAAATGAATGAACTCAAGAATGTACCCGTGGTGTGTAACTTTCCGGAAGTATTCCCTGAGGATCTACCTGGGTTACCACCCGATCGGGAAATAGAATTTTTAATTGACCTATTGCCAGGAGTTGAGCCCGTTGCCAAAGCCCCCTACCGATTGGCTCCGTCAGAAATGAAAGAGTTGATGTCTCAACTAGAGGAACTAACAGAAAAAGGATTTATTAGACCGAACATCTCACCGTGGGGCGTTCCGGTACTATTTGTAAAGAAGAAGGACGGCAGCATGCGCATGTGCATTGACTACCGCGAGTTGAACAAGAGGACAGTAAAGAACAAATACCCACTGCCTAGAATAGACGACCTTTTTGATCAACTGCAAGGTGCAAGTTGGTTTTCAAAGATCGATCTTAGGTCGGGTTACCATTAGTTGAAAGTAAGAGAAGAAGACGTACCAAAGACCGCGTTTCGCACGCGTTATGGGCATTATGAGTTTCTCGTGATGTCCTTCGGATTGACCAACACGCCAGCAGCGTTTATGGATTTGATGAATAGAGTATGTCGACCCATGTTGGATCGATCAGTGATAGTTTTTATAGACGACATACTGGTATATTCGAAAAGCGAGGGTGATCACCACTGTCACCTAAGGGAGGTTCCGGAGGTGCTTAATCAGGAAAAGTTGTACGCAAAATTCTCCAAATGCGCGTTCTGGCTTAGGGAAGTCCAATTCCTAGGTCATGTAATAAACCCAAACGGCATTATGGTGGATCCTGCAAAGATCGAGATAGTAAAGGAATGGAACGTCCCAAAGACACCAACAGAGATACGAAGTTTTCTGGGATTGGCAGGCTACTATCGAAGGTTCATTCAAGATTCTTCAAGAATAGCCTTGCCACTAACTAAGTTGACACGGAAGGAAGTGAAGTATGAATGGGGTAAAACCCAAAACAACGCGTTTGAAGAACTTAAGGCACGATTAACCCAAGCTCCAGTCTTGACACTACCTGAGGGAAATGAAGACTTGGTAGTCTATTCTGACGCTTCGGGGCAGGGTTTGGGGTGCGTACTTATACAACGAGGAAAGGTAATTGCTTACGCCTCGCGACAACTAAAGATTCACGAGGCTAACTACCCAACACACGATCTAGAGTTAGAAGCAGTAGTTTTCGCGTTGAAAATATGGAGGCACTATCTGTATGGAGTCAAATGCACCATTTACTCCGATCACAAAAGCCTGAAGTACTTTTTCGAGCAAAAGGAATTAAACATGAGACAAAGGAGGTGGTGGACTATGACTGTGAGATATTGTACCTTCCGGGCAAAGCAAACATGGTGGCTGACGCTTTAAGCAGAAAGGAAGAATCGACACCTATCCGAATCAAAGCGTGTCAGCTGATTATAACGCCAGATTTGATGAGTGAAATATCAAAGGCACAAGATGAAGCACTATCTGAAAGAAATATAAAACGGGAAATGATAGTAGGACAACAAGGGAATTTAGATGCAAATGCATACGGTGTACGAACTAGGTTTGGCCGGATATGGATACCTAAGATTGGCGAGCTTAGAGCCAAAATACTCGATGAGGCCCATAAGTCTCATTATTCTATCCACCCCGGGACAAACAAAATGTATCAAGACTTGAAGAAAGAGTACTGGTGGCCGGGCATGAAGAATGATGTGACTGAGTACGTGAACAAGTGCTTGACGTGTTCACTAGTTAAGGCCGAGCACCAGAAACCATGCGGTAAAATGCAACCCTTACCAATACCGGAATGGAAGTGGGAGGAGATCACGATGGACTTCATTACCAAGCTACCGCGAACAACTAAAGGCAATGATACCATTTGGGTGATCGTCGACCGCTTGACGAAAAGTGCTCACTTCTTGCCAATAGGTGAGACTTCTTCGTTAGAAAGACTAGAAGAAATATTTATCAAAGAAGTTGTGAGTAGACATGGTATGCCGCTGTCGATTGTGTCCGACAGGGATACTAGATTCACATCAAGGTTTTGAAAGAAATTCAATGAAGCAATGGGCACTAGACTGAACATCAGCACCGCTTACCACGCCCAAACCGCTGGACAATCGGAAAGGACCATTCAGACCTTGGAGGACATGCTCCGGGCCTGTATCATTGACTTTGGTGGGAGTTGAGACAGCCATCTACCATTGGTAGAAGTTTCATATAACAACAGCTATCACTCGACTATTGGCATGCCGCCATTTGAAATGTTGTATGGGAGGAAATGTAGGACCCCGGTTTGATGGGGGGAAATTGGGCAAAAGGATTTTGCAAGTCTCAAAGTGGTCAAAGCTACTTCCGAGAAATTTGATCAAATCAAGGCTCGAATGAAAGTTGCAAAAGGCAGACATAAATCATACGCGGATAAGAGAAGAAGGGATTTAGAGTTTCAAGTAGGTGACATGGTACTGTTAAAGGTATCACCATGGAAAGGAATCATTCGATTCGGAAAACGTGGCAAACTAAGTCCAAGGTTTGTCGGACCTTTCAAGATTTTAGCGAGAGTGGGTCAAGTTGCTTACAGACTCGACCTACCTGTTGAGCTTAGTGGAATACACCCTACGTTCCACGTGTCACACTTACTCAAGTGCCTAGCTGACGACACAGCTCACATACCTTACGACGAGATCGAAGTGGATGACAGACTAAATTATGTGGAGGAACCGATAGCCATTATTGACCGAGCTGAGAAACGAATACGCAATAAGTCGATTCCTTTAGTCAAAATACAATGGAAGCACAGAAAAGGGTCAGAAGCCACATGGGAAAAAGAAGACGAGATGAGGGGACTATACCCTAAATTGTTTAACGTATAAGCAGTTTAAGGAGGGTAGACTTGTAACATCCCAAAAATAGTAAATAAGTAATTAATAACGCGATAGAGATTTAATCGTCAAAAAAAATGAAAGAAAAATGGATAGGCTTGGGCTCGGCTCCAACGGGCCGAGGGAAGCCCAGGTATATAAGGGCCAAGACAGCCTTGAAGCTCTCATTATTTCACCAACACTTGCAAGCTAGAGAGAGAAAGGAGAGCTCGGGTCTAGAGAGAAAAAGCCAACGGATCGACACGAGATTGAAGGAGCACGTTACCGCTGAGCTCGTGAGTAAAACCTCCGAATCAGAAGTCCAATCCAGGTAACGATTCGACCATAATCTGAGTTTTTGTTTGTTTTGGGGTTTCTCGGGTTTTAGCTAAATAAGAGACGTTTTTATGGATGAAACTTGAAAATAAGCTTAGAACTAGCATCTAGAGTGAAAACCGCACCTTTTGATCAAAGAAAGTTGTAAGATTAGCATGATCGGATTAACATGCAAAATTTCGGACTTATCCAGAAAACAGGTGTTGCGTACTTATCAAGTACGCAGTAGGGACGTCCTGCGTACTTACCAAGTACGCAGGAGAAAGATCATGCGTACTTACCAAGTACGCAGGTACGCAGGAGAAATGTCATGCGTACTTACCAAGTACGCAGGTACGCAGGAGAAAGATCATGCGTACTTACCAAGTACGCAGGAGAAAGATCATGCGTACTTGTCAAGTGCGCATGAGCAAGGCCCTGCGCACTTACTAAGTGCGCAGGCAACATACCAGAAAGTAAAGTCAGTAAGTTTAGAATGATTAAACCGTTAGAGTCGGGATTGGGTCTGATATGTATTTAACTACCTAATTCAGATCATACGTGACGTTGTTGGACCTTTGTTTAGGACAACCAAGACTAGCTTTTCAGGTGAGTTCTATGTGCCCCCTTCTATGTTATGTGCAAACCTTATTAAATGTTTTGGGGCTAGAATGTATACACTAAATTTATAAATGATATGAATGCTAATGTGATTATACGTGATATACTAATATATATTTTATATATATATATATATATACGAAAATGAATTATGCACAAAGAATGAATCGTATGATTATATAGAATGAATGAAAGAATAACACAATGTGTAAGAATGAAATCTTGCTTTATATCCATGTATATATTGCTTGCCAAGTATAAAAAAAAAGTTATGGACGCTTCGATGGTAACGGCTACTTCGGTAGACGGACGACCACGTGACTATTTTGTAACCGGGACAAATACGTTCCTTCATCAGCTAGGACGTACGAAAGCCATTAATGGACGGTCGAAGCAAATGGCATAATATGAATAGTAGAACGGTTGCATAAATAATAGTCGCATGGGAAACGGATACTTTCGGGTAGACGGGCGAATTATGGCCTATGACGGTAGGACGGTTGTAAGTCATTACGGACGGACAAAAGTTGTCGGACGGTTGTAAGAATAAATTACGGACGGACACTAGTTGCCGGACGGTTGTAAGAATGGCGGGCCATGACGATGGACCATGGCGTTTGTCTTTGTGACATTCGCAAACAAATGACGGGTTGATCACCCTTAAGTGTATGACCCATGAAAGTTAAGAAAAGAAAAAGGTGAATGCATATATATATATGTAATCACAAAAGAAAGATGAAAGAAAAGCAAAAGTTATGAATGTATATAATTATGTATACTTGTAAAGAAAAGAATGATCATACTTAATAGTTTTAAACTAGAACTCACCAGCGTTAGCTGACTTTTAGAATACATTTCAGGTACAGAAAGGAAGGGTCGTGCGAAGGCGTGAAGGTTACCCGGCACGAGACTGACATCCCACTTTTATTTATGTTAAGACAATGTTATGTTTCAATTGTTAAGACTTCCGCTGTTATGACATGTAATTTGAATGTGTTTGCTTCCGCTACTTCTGAATGTTTTAAATTTAAGTTCAGTAATTACGACTATGTTTATGAGTAAATCCAACAAGTGAGGTCACCCGGGAAGGGGGCCTTACAAAATCCTTACATAACATGATAAAATAAGGCATTTATGGGGAGCAACTATTGTGTAACCAAAGTACAATAAAACCTTTGTACAAACAAACAGTTAACACACCTAGTACTCAAACATAAAGCTCAAATTTGCACACATGAAATATAAAGTGGATTTGTATTTGTGTAGTTTGTGTAAATGTAAATCATTGTATGTATAGTGTCCATGTTTCACCCCAAAAATTTAAAAGTGTGAAAAGGGGCAATCTAATACTCACCTGTAATATTTGTGTAGATAACACAAGCAAATATGTAGCACAAATGATTCACAAATCACACGTTAACCTAGAGTGATATTTTATGAATTTGAATTAATAGCATGCACAATGTCTAAGGTAGAGTCTAAGGTTTCAACAGGAGTGAGTGTAGGTACTTGTACAATGGGTTTGTGTTATCTCATGAAAGGGATGTGTATATGATTATGTTTGTATTTGAATGCGGATTTTAATGAAGTATGTAAGTTCAAAGCATATGATTCGACGATAAATGATTTAGGGTTTAATATGAATAATTGAGTAAATAAATAAATTAAATAATCTCTTTCTACTTATTTATTTATTTATCTAGAAAACGTAATGTGAAAATTTTTATTCAAATATACTTTAAATAAATAAATTTATTGTATTTATTTATTTTTGAGAATGTGTCAAAATATGGTGTAAATTAGTATATATAATTAGGAAATTATGTTAATTATGATTTAAACTCTAAGTGGATTGTAATAAAATAAATAAATTCATTTCTTTATTTATTATTAAAAACAATATGTTCGTTTAAAGAATATGCAAAATAAAAGTATATACATATTTAGGAAGGTTTCATTTGTTTAGATAGGGTTTTAAACCCTAATGCATGTAAATGTATTAGAAAAATGATTTATAACATGCAACTAAAAAAGAGCCGGATTCTGGTAACAAAAAGGGAATTAACACCGTGTCGGGTATGGGTTTGGAACCCGTGTGTACGGGTCTTGCGTCTTGGCCGGTTGAAATGGGTTAAAACCTTGGTAAATATTTGTTCCATTAATACTTTAACAACTAATCTCTGCATCCTTTTCTTCCCCAACTCGCAAACACAAACCCTAACCCCGAGATTGAATCGGTTAAGCCCCCCGATTACACCTGGAATCATGGGGATATGCACCTGAGATCAAAACGAATCTAAGGGCACAAGAATTACCTACAATGGTTACGTAGATAGGACGATCGACAGGGGTTTCTGTTTCAGTGATCTTTGACTTGGATCGAGCTTCAGAGATTAAATGCGGATCGTACGAGTGTTCAGAGAGTTTGGTTGAAGGTATGTGGAGGTGAGTGAATGAATTAATTCGTTTAATTTCATCAAATTGTATGATTTGGTTAGAAGCTTGCGTATGACAGTCGTTGAGGCGAAATACTGTAACATCCCAAAAATAGTAAATAAGTAATTAATAATACGATAGAGATTTAAACGTAATAAAACGAAAAAAAATGGATGGGCTTGGGTTCGGCTCGAACGGGACAAAGGAAGCCCATGTATATAAAGGACAAGGGCTGCCACAATTCATTTCTTTTCATCACATGCAATTCTAGAGAGAGAAAGGGGAGCTCGGTTCTAGAGAGAGAAAGTGACGGATCGACTCGAGAATTCAGGAGAACGTTGCTACTGTGCTCGTGATCATCTTCTCTGAATCATAACTCCAATCCAGGTAAGCGTTCGATCATAATCTGAGTTTTTATGATTATTTTAGGATTTTTGGTTTTAGCTAAATAGGTGAAGTTTTTATGGGTGAAACTTGAAAATGAACAAAGATCTAGCATCTAGAATAAAAACCGAACGTTCTGATCAAAGAAAATTTAGATATTGACATGATCAGACCCGCATGCAAAAAGTTAGGGTTCTTATGCCTGAATCAGATCCTGCGTACTTATCAAGTACGCAGGAAGAAGGGTTCTGCGTACTTACCAATTGCGCATGAAGTAAAGTCTGCGTACTTGTCAAGTACGCATGACCAAGGTCCTGCGCACTTGCTAAGTGCGCATGCATCAGAATGGTTAAGTAAAGTCAGTATGTTTAGAAGGATTAAACCGTTAGATTCAAGATTAGGTCTGATGTGTATTTAACTACTCAATTCAGATCAGAAGTGACATTGTTGGACTTTGTTTAGGACAACCCAGACTAGCTCATCAGGTGAGTTCTATGTGCCCCTTTCTATGTTATGTGCAAACCTTATTAAATGTTTTGGGGCTAAAGTGTATACACTAAATGAATAAATACTATGAATGCCAATGTGATCATGCGTGATATACAAATATATATATTTATATATATATGTATGAAAATGAATTATGAACAAAAAATGAAACGTATGTTTACAAAGTATGAATGAAAGAATGACAAAATATGAATGAATGAAATCTTGCTTTATATAATATATAATGCATGTTATGAATATACGTGAATGTTATGGACGCTTCGATGCTAACGGCTACTACGGTAGACGGACGACCACGTGACTATCTTGCAACCGGGACTAAAATATTCCTTCATCAGCTAGGAAATAAAAAGGGGCATTAATGGACGGTCGAAGCAAATGCCAAATCATATGTAGAACAATTGCAAACATGGTAGCACATGGGAAACGGATACCTTCGGGTAGACGGGCGAAAAGGACGGACTACGACGGTAGGACGGTTTACGACGGACGGCCGAAGGTTGGCCGGATGGTTTTAAGGCGGACGGTTTCTAGGCCCGGACGAGTCAAAGGGCTACGACGGTAGCTTCATGGCGTATGTCTTTGTGACATACGT
Source organism: Smallanthus sonchifolius (assembly GCA_023525975.1). Lineage (NCBI taxonomy): Eukaryota > Viridiplantae > Streptophyta > Magnoliopsida > Asterales > Asteraceae > Smallanthus > Smallanthus sonchifolius. Next base: position 23,213,625 of record CM042046.1, on the reverse strand, counting down.
AGTAAAAGACGGGTTGATCACCCTTATGTGTATGACCAAATGAATGTTAAGGAAAAACTAAAGGTGAATGCATATCAATGTAGTCACTCAAGAATGATGAAAGAAAAGTAAAAGTTAAGAATACGTATTTATGTTCTTTATATATAAACTTATGTATACTTTTGAAGAAATAATGTATATATCTAATCTTTTTAAACTAGAACTCACCAGCGTTAGCTGACTTTTAGTATACATTTCAGGTAACAAAGAAAAGGGTCGTGTGAAGGCGTGAAGGCTGCCCGGCTAGAGACTGACATTCCGATTTATGTTTTCTTTTGTTTAATAATGATGTATGTTTTAAATGTTGAGACTTCTGCTGTAATGTACTCAAACATGAATGTGTTTGTTGTTAATTGAAGGTGTTAAATTTAAAGTTCAGTATTAATGACTTTGTTTATGAGTAAATCCAACAAGTGAGGTTACCCGGGATAAGGGGCGTTACAAGTTGGTATCAAAGCAATAGTTTGAGAGATTCAGACATCCCTAAATGTCTGGAATCAAGCTGATTATGGGACCAACGCACGGATGTCAGTCTGGGTAGCCAACTCCAACGCCAGCAAGGTAAGTAAGTACTAAGGTAATACACTTGGATAAGAATATATACTCTAACCTAGAACCAATAGATATCAATGTCACGACCAATTTGAAGAGTTTGGAAGCCGAAAAGCAATGTAAATTTCTAATCAGAAACCGGTCACTGTAATTAAAAATTTACCTTGTTCGTACTGTTCTAAGACTATGATCTGAGAGAATGACATTGATGTATACCCTTTATGACTCTCAGGAAATCTAAAGACAATGGCGGGTGGAGGGAGAACAGGACGCCGAGGCGGTCGCACGGGCCGAGTCGGTAGGCCTCCACTGAATCCAAGACATCAAGAAGAAGAGGATGTGCACATGGAAAGCACAGAGAGCGTGCACCAAACTAATGTCACCCCAACCGGGGGTGACCATCAAGGGTCTCTACAGTTGGAACCCGAGGTCAGAGATGCTATTGCCCGTGAGGTTGTGCTCACTTTGAAGAATGTATTGCCTGACCTACTAACGGAGGCATTAAAAAAAATCAAGGAAGATGATGAAGGGAACAATAAGGAAAAGGTATATGACAGCGATGGGGATGAAATAAAGGTGGGATCAAGTAACCGGGGGTGTACTTATAAAGGTTTCAAGGACGGAGACCCACCCAAATTTGACGGGAATAAGGACTCGGTGGCCACCCTCGAGTGGATCGAGAGGATGAACGCTGTCATCAACATCAGCGAGTGTCGACCCACGTTGCTCATTCTTTCACCAACGAAGCACTAAGTTGGTGGAGGAATGTTCAAAGAACTAAGTCACCCAATGCTATCAACAGAATGACATGGGAAGACTTGAAGAAGCTGATAATCCAAAAGTTCTGCCCACAAAATGAGATTGATCGTGTGGAGAACGAGTTCCTGAACTTCAAGGCTGGCAATAAGACTCATCGCCAATATACTTCGAGATTCAATGAGCTGGCCCAACTGGTACCACACTTAGTGGAGACTGAAGACCGTCTGATTAAGTACTATGTCAAGGGTTTGCCGCAAAGGGTCTGTGTCCATGTCAAAACTAACCTACCCTCGACTTTCGAGTCGGTAGTGAATCTGAGCGGAATCGTCTACGACGACTACGCCAATGAGGACCCGGCACATGAGACACAAAAGAGAAAGTGGGAGAACCCGTCTAGGGGCACTGGGAAAGGGAATGCAGCAGCTGAAACTAAGAAACCAAGGTCAGATGAATATGAAACTTGCAAGAACTGTGGAAAGCGCCATCTTGGCGAGTGCCGAATCGGCACCACCATGTGTTATAAGTGTGGGAAGCCGGGGCACTTCTCCCGAGAGTGTTAAAAGGATGTCAAGTGCCAGAGTTGTGGAAAATATGGACACCTGACTAGAGATTGCTGGAAAACCGGACAGTCCAGTTCAGGAAAGGAAAAGGAAGCTGCAAGGGAACAACTGAAGGCGAGGACTCGAGCCTATGCCCTGACTGAGGAAGAAGCAAGGGGAAACCTTGATGTTGTATCAGGTAGGTTTCTAGTAAATGATGAACATGCTGCTATCTTATTTGACTCTGGTGCTAGTAAAAGTTTTATATCAAATGCCTTTAGCCAAAAACTAGATTGCACTATCAACACCAGAGTAAAGGCCTTTAGCGTACAAACTGCCGTTGGTAAAAATTCGACAGTATTTCAAGTAACAGAGGATTGCATCATAGAAATAGAGGGTCATAAGTTCCCTTCTAGATTATTCCTTCTTACCTTAGGAGGATTCGATATAGTATTGGGTATGAATTGGCTAGCTGCCAACGAAGCTCAAATCATATGTAAACGTAAAAGGATACACCTCAAAGCTCCTAGAGGCAGTCCAATTACGGTTTATGGGGATTGGAATTGCACGATGCCGAACATTATCTCGATGATCAAGGCCAAAAGTTACATGAGGCACGGTTGCGAAGCTTATTTGGCATATGTTATTGATGATAGAATGAAAACGAATGAACTCAAGAATGTGCCCGTGGTGTGCAACTTTCCGAAAGTATTCCCTGAGGATCTACTTGGGTTACCACCCGATCGAGAAATAGAATTTCAAATTGACTTATTGCCAGGAGCTGAGCCCGTTGCCAAAGCCCCCTACCGATTGGCTCCGTCAGAAATGAAAGAATTGATGTCTCAACTAGAGGAACTAACAGAAAAAGGATTTATTAGATGGAGCATATCACCGTGGGGCGCTCCGGTACTATTTGTGGATGGCAGCATGCGCATGTGCATTGACTACCGCGAGTTGAACAAGAGGACAATAAAGAACAAATACCCATTGCCTAGAATAGACGACCTTTTTGATCAACTTCAAGGTGCGAGTTGGTTCTCAAAGATCGATCATAGGTCGGGTTACCATCAGTTGAAAGTAAGGGAATAAGAAGTACCAAAGACCGCGTTTCGCACGCGTTATGGGCATTATGAGTTTCTCGTGATGTCCTTCGGATTGACCAACACACCAGCAGCGTTCATGGATTTGATGAATAGAGTATGTCGACCAATGTTGGATCGATCAGTGATAGTTTTTATAGACGACATACTGGTATATTCGAAAAGCAAGGGTGATCACCACTGTCACCTAAGAGAGGTTCTGGAGGTGCTAAAGCAGGAAAAGTTGTACGCAAAATTCTCCAAATGCGCGTTCTGGCTTAGGGAAGTCCAATTCCTAGGTCATGTAATAAACCCAAACGGAATCATGGTGGATCCTGCAAAGATCGAGACACTAAAGGAATGGAACATCCCACAGACACCAACTGAGATACGAAGTTTTCTGGGATTGGCAGGCTACTATCGAAGATTCATTCAAGATTTTTCAAGAATAGCCTTGCCACGAACTAAGTTGACACGGAAGGAAGTGAAGTATGAATGGGGTCAAACCCAAAACAACGTGTTTGAAGAACTTAAAGCACGACTAACCAATGCTCCAGTCTTGACTCTACCTGAGGGAAATGAGGACTTTGTAGTCTACTCTGACGCTTCGGGGCAAGGTTTAGGTTGCGTACTTATGCAATGAGGAAAGGTAATTGCTTATGCCTCGCGACAACTAAAGATTCACGAGGTTAACTACGCAACACATGATCTAGGGTTAGTAGCAGTAGTTTTCGCATTGAAAATATGGAGGCACTATCTGTATGGAGTCAAATGCACCATTTACTCCGATCACAAAAGCCTGAAGTACTTTTTCGAGCAAAAGGAATTAAACATGAGACAAGGAAGGTGGTTAGAGCTACTGAAGGACTATGACTGTGAGATATTGTACCATCCAAGCAAGGAAAACGTGGTGGCTGACGCTTTAAGCAGAAAGGAAGAATCGGAACCTATACGGATCAAAGCGTGTCAGCTGGTTATAACACCAGATTTGATGAGTGAAATATTAAAGGCACAAGATGAAGCGCTATCAGAAAAGAAATATAAAACAGGAAAGAATAGTAGGGAAACAAGGGAATTTAGATGCAAATGCATATGGTGTACGAACTAGGTTTGGCCGGATGTGGATACCTAAGATTGGCGAGCTTAGAGCCAAAATACTCGATGTGGCCCATAAGTCTCGTTATTCTATCCACCCCGGGACAAACAAAATGTATCAAGACTTGAAGAAAGAGTACTGGTGGCCGGGCATGAAGAATGATGTGACTGAGTACGTGAACAAGTGCTTGACGTGTTCACTAGTTAAGGCCGAGCACCAGAAACCATGCGGTAAAATGCAACCCTTACCAATACCGGAATGGAAGTGGGAGGATATCACGATGGAGTTCATTACCAAGCTACCGCGAACAGCTAAAGGCAATGATACCATTTGGGTGATCGTCGACCGCTTGACGAAAAGTTCTCACTTCTTGCCAATACGTGAGACTTCTTCGTCAGATAGACTAGAAGAAATATTTATCAAAGAAGTTGTGAGTAGACATGGTATGCTGCTGTCGATTGTGTCCGACAGGGATACTAGATTCACGTCAAGGTTTTGGAAGAAATTCAATGAAGCAATGGGCACTAGACTGAACATCAGCACCGCTTACCACCCCTAAACCGATGGACAATCGGAAAGGACCATTCAAACCTTGGAGGACATGCTCCGGGCCTGTATCATTGACTTCGGTGGGAGCTGGGACAGCCATCTACCATTGGCAGAATTTTCATATAACAACAGCTATCACTCGACTATTGGCATGCCGCCATTTGAAATGTTGTATGGGAGGAAATGTAGGACCCCGGTTTGTTGGGGGGAATTGAACAAAAGGATTTTGCAAGTCTCGAAGTGGTCAAAACTACTTCCGAGAAATTTGATCAAATCAAGGCTCGAATGAAAGCTGCAAAAGACAGACAAAAAACATACGCGGATAAGAGAAGAAGGGATTTAGAGTTTCGAGTGGGGGACATGGTACTGTTAAAGGTATCACCATGGAAAGGAATCATTCGATTCAGAAGACGTGGCAAATTAAGTCCAAGGTTTGTCGGACCTTTCAAGATTTTAGCGAGAGTGGGTCAAGTTGTTTACAGACTCGACCTACCCGTTGAGCTTAGTGGAATACACCCTACGTTCCACGTGTCGCACTTACGCAAGTGCCTAGCTGACGACACAGCTCACATACCTTACGACGAGATCGAAGTAGATAATAGTCTAAATTATGTAGAGGAACCGATAGCCATCCTTGACAGAGCTGAAAAACGACTACGCAATAAGTCGATTCCTCTAGTCAAAATACAATGGAAGCACAGAAAAGGGTCAGAAGCTATGTGGGAAAAAGAAGACGAGATGAGGGGACTATACCCTCAATTATTTAACGTATAAGCAGTTTCGAGGACGAAACCTCTTTAAGGAGGGTAGACTTGTAACATCCCAAAAATAGTAAATAAGTAATTAATAATACGATAAAGATTTAAACGTCATAAAACGAAATAAAAATGGATGGGCTTGGGTTCGGCTCGAACGGGCCAAAGGAAGCCCAGGTATATAAAGGACATGGGCTGCAACAATTCATTTCTTTTCATCACTTGCAATTCTAGAGAGAGAAAGGGGAGCTCGGTTCTAGAGAGAGAAAGTGACAGACTGACTCGGGAATTCAGGCGAACGTTGCTACTGTGCTCGTGATCATCTTCTCTGAATCATAACTCCAATCCAGGTAAGCGTTCGATCATAATCTGAGTTTTTATGATTATTTTAGGATTTTCGGTTTTAGCTAAATAGGTGAAATTTTTATGGGTGAAACTTGAAAATGAACAAAGATCTAGCATCTAGAATAAAAACCGAACGTTCTGATCAAAGAAAATTTAGATATTGACATGATCAGACCCGCATGCAAAAAGTTAGGGTTCTTACGCCCGAATCAGATCTTGCGTACTTATCAAGTACGCAGGAAGAAGGGTTCTGCGTACTTACCAAGTGCGCATGAAGTAAAGTCTGCGTACTTGTCAAGTACGCTTGACCAAGGCCCTGCGCGCTTGCTAAGTGCGCAGGCATCAGAATGGTTAAGTAAAGTCAGTATGTTTAGAAGGATTAAACCGTTAGAGTCGAGATTAGGTCTGATGTGTATTTAACTACTCAATTCAGATCAGAAGTGACGTTGTTGGACTTTGTTTAGGACAACCCAGACTAGCTCATCAGGTGAGTTCTATGTGCCCCTTTCTATGTTATGTGCAAACCTTATTAAATATTTTGGGGCTGAAGTGTATACACTAAATGAATAAATACTATGAATGCCAATGTGATCATACGTGATATACAAATATATATATTTATATATATATATATGTATGAAAATGAATTATGAACAAAGAATGAAACGTATGTTTACAAAGTATGAATGAAAGAATGACAAAATATGAATGAATGAAATCTTGCTTTATATAATATATACTGCATGTTATGAATATACGTGAATGTTATGGACGCTTCGATGCTAACGGCTACTACGGTAGACGGACGACCACGTGACTATCTTGCAACCGGGACTAAAATATTCCTTCATCAGCTAGGAAATAAAAAGGGGCATTAATGGACAGTCGAAGCAAATGCCAAATCATATGTAGAACGGTTGCAAACATGGAAGCACGTGGGAAACGGATACCTTCGGGTAGACGGGCGAAAAGGACGGATTACGACGGTAGGACGGTTTACGACGGACGGCCGAAGGTTGGCCGGACGGTTTTAAGGCGGACGGTTTCTAGGACTGGACGAGTCAAAGGGCTACGACGGTAGCTTCATGACGTATGTCTTTGTGACATACGTAGTAAAAGACGGGTTGATCACCCTTATTTGTATGACCAAATGAATGTTAAGGAAAAACTAAAGGTGAATGCATATCAATGTAGTCACTCAAGAATGATGAAAGAAAAGTAAAAGTTAAGAATACGTATTTATGTTCTTTATATATAAACTTATGTATACTTTTGAAGAAATAATGTATATATCTAATCTTTTTAAACTAGAACTCACCAGCGTTAGCTGACTTTTAGTATACATTTCAGGTAACAAAGAAAAGGGTCGTGCGAAGGCGTGAAGGCTGCCCGGCTAGAGACTGACATTCCGATTTATGTTTTCTTTTGTTAAATAATGATGTATGTTTTAAATGTTGAGACTTCCGCTGTAATTTACTCAAACGTGAATGTGTTTGTTGTTAATTGAACGTGTTAAATTTAAAGTTCAGTATTAATGACTTTGTTTATGAGTAAATCCAACAAGTGAGGTTACACGGGATAAGGGGCCTTACAAATACGCGTTAATTTGAATGAAACGCGAATGAATTGTGTCTAGTAAAGGGTCTGCATTCATGATAGGATCGATTCGCGTGATTTACGGGATTTAGAATGCGTTGATTTGCACGAATTGATGGTGGATTGCTACGGGCTTGACTTGGAGAAGTCAAACTTATTCGAATTCAGAATTAACTACTTAGATGATTGAATTAGACTGTAACTTTGGTCAAGATGGGACCGATTGTTGACTACACACATAGAGAGATCCATTACAATCGAGTTGAATGTTTTTGGGTGTTGATCTGCACCAAAGCAAGGCCATGTTTGACTTTTAATAGTCAAATTTGAATATAGAGTCAAAGTCTAGGTTCAAAGGTTCAAGTTTAAGGGTTCAATGAGTCCAAGGGGGTTCATTTGTTTGATGGAGGTTCAAGACTAAATTCCATGTAAAAAAAATAGTCATTTAATTTATTTAGCAACTTGTTTTTATAAAACTTATAAAATTTTATTATTATCCGTTTAATTTAAAATATATATATATATATATATATATATATATATATATAAATAAAGAACTAAATTTCCAATATTACAAATGGTTTATATAAACGAAGGTATATACATATTTACATAATTAAATGATTATCTATATACATGATAAGGAATGTAATTACACGTTTAAAAATCGCAAGTTTTATCTTGATAGGTATTTATAAAAGGTCTATTTTTTGTATATATATATATATATATATATATATATATATATATATATATATATATATATATATATATATATATATGGATGTACTTTCATATGATATATATAATAAAGGAAGAATATGGAATGCAAAGGTTGAAAATTTGAATTGAGATAGGTTAAAGTAATAATTTAATATGACGTGTTGCGTTGTGATTGAAATAAAAAAAATGTCATTATTACAAAAAGAAAACAATACCAGAAAAATCTTGGATGTTACACATAAAGCTCAAATTGCACACATGAATGTAAGGTGGAATTGTATGGTGTAGTTTTGCAAATCATTGTATATAGTGTACATGTTTCACCCCAAAATATATAAAATAGTGTAAAAGGGGCTATGTAAAAGTTACCTGTATCAAAAGTAGTAGATAGCACGAGCAATATGAAGCACAAGTGATTCTTAAATCACAAGTTAACCTAGAGTGAAATGTATAAATTTGAATTAGAAACATGCAAAGAGTTCTAAGGCGAGATCTAGGGTTCAAATGGGTTTTGAGTGTAGGGACTTGTACGAAGGGTTCGAGTTATATCATTTAAGGGATGTGTTTGTGTTTGTATTTGGATAGGAATTTGTAAGTTCGAAGTGTATGATTTTAATAGTAGATGTCTTAAGGTTTAATTGAATAACTACATAAATTAAATAATTAATTTCTCTTTATTTATTTATTTAGAAAAGTAGTGTGAAATTATATTTATTCAAATATAATTTATATGAATAAATTTTATTTTATTTATTAATGTTAACTACAATTTAAACTCTAAGTAGACTGTGAATGTAAAAAAATATATAAATAATAAATAAATTCATCTATTTATTTATCATTTAAAATGGTATGTTCTTCTAAGAAATACGAAAAGTATATATATATATATATATATATATATATATATATATATATGATAAAGTTTTATTCGTTCAAATAGGGTTTAAAACCCTATTGTACGTAATTTAATAGAAAATTTGTTTTCTAATATTCTTTTACAAAAATGATAATGGATTTATAAAAGTCTTGGTCACCATTTTATAAATTAAGTAATTTTAAATGTTTTGTTTTTGTAATTTAATGATTTGGTTAAATTTCAAATGATGAGATTTTAAACAATTTAAATTTTAAGGAAAATGATGGTTTTATGCTTAAAGTGGTAATTTACTGAGCCAACACGTTTTGAAAGATATTAAGTTTATAAAAATAATTTTTATTAAGTCAATTAATGATAAAAAAATGGTTTTAAAATAAAAAGAATGCCACCCGGCTCGAACCCGGGTGGATTCTATGTTGGACTTAAGGCTTACCACTGGACCAGGGGTACTAACCAGTGTACAAACCCGGTTCGTTTATGTATTAACAGCGAGTTATAGGGGGGCCAGTCTGGTTAAGGGGAAATGCGCAAAAAGGGTGCGGTGTGTGGGTTGTGGGTTTCGAACCCACACCATCTAGTCCAGCGGTACAATGACTTAACCGGCTGGGCTAGATGGTTTCGCTGGTATTAACATGAAATGCGAAAAAGTAAATACGCTGAATGAATCGAATCAAAAACCCAAATCAGATATGCGTATGAACTTGTAAGAACCCTAATCGAAATTGGGTTTGTTACCCTCTGTCATCTAAAATTGATAGAGGGCTTTCGTTCATCATCTAACCACGAATCTATCGACATCTTACTTACTTGTTTAGGCTATGTAATGAATGTAAACGACTGGGGCAACAGCGCTGCTGTTCTTGGTGCTTGATCAAGATATAGAGAGGTGATGCGGATGGATTGGAGGTTTAGGGAGTTTGAAATGGGTTGCGCGACGGTGAGGGAATGATTTAATTTGATTGATTTCATCATAAACATTTGATTCGGTTTAGTTCTTGTGGGTGACAACTGTCGGCTCAAATCAAGTGTGAATTCGATTGTTTTGAGGATGAATTGGGTCATGCTTTGGGTCTGAATACACACGAGGTCAATCACGGCTTCAATTTCATGATTGGAAACCGAATTGATTCGGTTTTGACATGGAGAAGTCAAACTGTTCACATTCAAATTGAGCCTGAAGTGATCGATACCCGATTATGAAAACAGAGATTGTCCAAAACACTTAATTTGATCAATTAGAGTGTTGAATTATAGGGGTATTTAGGATGTTTGACTTTCTAAAAGTCAAACAGGTCCAATAGGATAAATGGGTTCAACATTTGAGGGTGATGGGATTCAATTTCAAGGGTAAGGGTTCAGATTGAGAGTTCAAGAGTTCAAGGGTTCAAAACAAGTTTATTAAAATTGTAAATATTTATATATAGATATCTATAAATTTTATTTTTGTTTAAAAACTATAAAACTTTAAAAAATTATTTATATTATAAATTTTATGATGATTTATTTAAAAATGATTGATATATATTTTTGTTTAAAGCTAAACCAATATTATCATGCGGTTTAATAAATTTCAAAGGTATATATGTATTTGTATGCATACTTTTTTTAAAAGATATACATACATGTGTTATACATATAAATAGGAAATTACGTGTAAATGCAAGTTCAAAACTTCGAATTGAAATAACAATTAATGTGACTCATTAAGCAAGGAAAATACGGGATTCCAATGGAGTGTCATAGATAAATAGATAAGTTAAAATAGTGTCGGAAAATCATGGATGTTACATGAGATTAGGGATACAGATTAATTATGAACATTAGCTCAGACAGTAAGACTCACTAGAGTTCTCATGCACTTCAAATTATGATTACGTGTGCACCCATAATGATAATTTACATTGCATGGTCCGTATAGTGTTTCTGCTATCCCAAGCTCTTAGTTAAAAGGGATCTGAAATGTTCATTACATCGTGTTGCGCTCTCGCACAGGAGTGTGTATGTTCTATCGGTTACTCATAATCGTGTGTACCAATACTCCTGAAGTTGCCGACTAAGGCTGTTGCTAGATGGAGTTAACGGTAGAGAGACATAACCAGTGTCTTCTATTAATAAAACGTGTGCGGTGGAATTCAGGTACTATATTAGGGTAGAGATTTTCAAATTAGTGTTGAGCAACTCATGCTCCAAATGTGTTGGTACGCGTGGATCCACATGATCCTAATGAGTCTATAGTTCTCATGCCCAGCAAAGTTCTCTCACGTTCAGTCCTGAATATCCACCTTGGGTTTCCTTCTGATCGGGCATTTTCGTTTGTCACATCTCATGACGAAGGTTTTTGTCATCCAGTCCAACAATTCATGGAAGAAAGTATACATACCACACCGAATGAAGACTACATACGTCAAAAAAGAAAACCGATTCCACACCTGGAGTAGTTGTAGGTGCGGTGCAGGTATAGGTATAACTACAGATTCAGGTACGGGTTCAGCCTGTTGTGATACCAAGATCGGTAACTAGCGATTGTTACCGTCATCGCCCAAGCTCAGCTCGTAACCTGATCTTCTAGGATTACAGTGTGCTGAGTACCCGTCATCCTTTATTCGTAATCCGAACAATGATACTCTGTTGGGTCATGTTCTAGGTGTTTATTTTTTCCACATTCTTGTACGTATTAGGTGTTTGCTACGTATGACACGTAATTGTTTTTAGTATTAATACAACTAATAATACGCTAGTGTAACTACATACACTAATGGTCAAGTCAAGATGTTTGGCAACGGTTGGAATTTCTATACTCGGGTCTTGAGTGTTCTTAGTGTGATGCAGGTCTTAGAATCTTGGTCCCTAAATGAATTTGGTTAGAGCCTAGGTGACACTAAGGAACCTAATTCGCTAAAACCATTGGCTCTGATACCAATCTATCACACCCCCAAATTTATTCACCTAATAAATAAATAAATCAAGGTTGTAACGATTGGTAACATTACACAATAGCGGAAGCAGATTGAAGACATCGAAAGTGTAGAACACCGTTACAATACTTAAATAAACTAGTACATTCTCCTAAATCCATATAGGTCCAACTCGACTTGAAGTTGGAAAATTGTGCTTCTTCGGCTCCTAGGGTTGTAATCCGAATGGTAAACCTATTCCAACCGAGCCATAGTTATGTGTTACCTGAAGAACATACTTAAAAATGTCAATACAAGGTTGGTGAGTTCACAGGTTTAGTTGTCTCAATGTAAAGCGGTTTTCCTTGAAAACATATGATATTGTGTTCGTGGCCATAGAATAAAACCGTTTTCTTCGAAATCACGTGATGACTTCATAGTCATAAATGAGTATTTTTCCTCATGAAAACATGTGATGACTTTATAGTCATAAAATAAATTGTTTTTTCTTGAAAACATTGGTATGTGTACATGGCCATAATATGAAACTGTTTTTCTTGAAATTTTGATAAAAACAATTGCGCGTAAACAAGTGGCAAAACCATTTGTTTGTAGACGATTGGCAGATCCATCTGTACGAAAACTTTTCAATGTATATGATAAACAAAACAAGCAATGTGTGCCAATTCGTAAACTAGCTAGGAATACAAATATATGTTCATACATCAGGTATAACCAAACCCAAACACTTGTTCTTGCCCCTTGCTCATACCAAATGAACCCTTGTGTAGACACTATGCAGCCATTCGATCATGTGGATCGTCGGTTAGCGCGACTAACTATTACCGGGGTGTGTCAATCCCAATAGTACTATACATAGGGCCTCAAGCTAACCTATAGCTAATGGTTATAAATTACTTAATGTAGGGGACTTTATAAGCTCCATGCGTGCCAACTCATGTAAACATAAGGGTCGAGCCTTGTTTTCTTGCTACCATATAAAAATGTTTGTGAGTATGTTTCATGTTTTCAACGTAATAAAGTACATATGTGTAACACCCTAGGCGAATCCCACATCGGCCGTGCACAAGAAAAACCCTTGGTTCATAAGTAATGCCCTGCCTCTTAAATCAACAACGCGTTTTGGGGCTTAATGTAGTGGATGAGAGCAGAACTCCACAGTAAGCGTGCTCGGGTGGGAGTAATCCATGGATGGGTGACCCCTGGGAAGTTTTCACCCGGGCAACCAAAAACAAATCCGTGAGCTCTTAGTGGGCAAAGCGGACAATATTGTTGGTATGAGGGGCCGGATGTTACAAATGGTATCAGAGCCACTCTTGTGTCCTTCAGGATGGTGGGGCAAACCTCAGCGATCACGGTTGAGTCCCCGAGGGTGTTCAGAAGGACACCTTAGGCGAATCCCACATCCCTGAATTGGATGGTGGGGAAAACCTCATCGAGGACGATGAGTTCAAAAGGGGGGGTGATTGTAAAACACTAGGCGAATCCCACATTGGCCGTGCACAAGAGAGATCCTTGGTTCATAAGTAATGCCCTGCCTCTTAAATCAACAACGCGTTTTGGGGCTTAATGTAGTGGATGAGAGGAGAATCCACAGTTAAGCGTGCTCGGTTGGGAGTAATCCAGGGATGGGTGACTGTGACACCTGCAAATTTTCATAATCAAAACCTAATTGTTGGGCTAAACCCAACTAGGCCCAATAAGGCCCAACAGAAATCCAAGCCTGTTAGAGGCCCAATAAGGATCCAAGCCCATTAGAGGCCCAATAAGGATCCAAGCCCGTTAGAGACCCAATTTGCATAACCCGAATATCATACTAGCCACTTGATTTCGTCTAATGACTAGTTAAGTGATACTGAGAATTTAAGAAAAGATACAAGAACGTACGCGATTCAATATTTTAACTGTTAAACGCGTCAGACATTGGTTTATTACCGAATACTCGGTAAAACGAATCAGTAAGATAATGAATTAATTATTAGTATCAATATTCATTTGGAAGATCATTCAGATAAATACACGCGTAGTACGTGTATAAGAACGTTAAACCGCGTTAAATGCTCGTAAGACTGACAATAACAGTACGATTGTTACCGATGCGGAAAATATGATAAATAGTTACCTTATAATTATTAATAAAATAATATTTTGTAAACTCAGAGCGTGAAACATTAAAAAGAACAAATGCGTTAGAAACGCAGTACCGACGTGTACCGGTTTGTGCATCAATTGAAACGTAAAACTTCACGATTTAAATACGTATATGATAATTATTAAAAACGTTTCATAATGCTAAGTATTTTAAAATAGTACTCCAAAAATTTGAGTCGTTACGGAGTTTTGAACGTGTACGCGTTTTTAGCTTGCCAGTATTTTTACCTTTGAAAACCCCCATCTTAACCCTAGCTATATATAAACTTTTTTTTCTCAACACCTCCTCATTTGAGAGCCTCCTAACACATTTTAAGATAGAGGGTAGTGAGAAGGGAGGGGGGATCCGACCACATTCCGGCGGCCCCCTCCGGTGAACTTGCGGCGGCACAGCTGTTTAACGAGGGCGGCAGACGGCGGAGTATAGCGGCGCCGGCGGCGGCAGCGGCAAGTGGCGGCAAGTGCACCACTTTTTCTGGTTCTCCTCAACGCCCTAATTCCAATGGTAGTAGTGGTTCCGTTAGATTCGTAGCGGTGGCGGTGGAAAAACGCCTCCAAAGATGGCGGCGGCTAGGGTTCCGCCACCACAGGGTGCTCCGGTGAGATCCATGGTTTTCCGGTAGGTTTGGGAGTGTGTTGGCACGTAGAACGAAGCCCACGACGATGGACATAGGTGATGACGGAATGGTGGAGGGGAGGAGGACGAGGAAACGGCGGCGAACCGCTTTTGCGGCCGTCTCCGTTTATCGGGCGAGCTGGAACTCCGACAGCCATGGTGACGGCGAGATGAGTGGTTACGAGTCAGATTAGCCCCGATCCGACGGAATCGGTTTTCCGGCAAGTTCAGGTAGTTTCCGGTGAGCCCATCTCGTTATAATGTCTTTCGGGTTTCGATCTATACATTTGTAGTGTTAAATTTCTGTTTAGATAATTCCGGCGAACAGAGACGTTTTTCGATGACTCCCGATCCTACGGCGAGTCCTACACAATCAGATCTCGTTTCACATGGTTGTTGATCGTCCCGATCCACAAGGATACGACATCCCGAGCCTTAGTCAAACGTGGTCAAACCTGGTCAAACTCAGTCAACGTCGGTGAAGAAAAGTCAAACTCAGTCAATACATGAACCGTAAGGTTTAAGGCGTATCGGTGCGTAAACGAGACTTTCGAAAGGTATAAAACACACGCTAATATGATTATATTTAATTACACGTAAGTTGAACGTGTGTGCGGTTGAAATACGTTGAGCATTAAGTGATTCGTTATCGGTAAAAATAAATATTAACTTATAAATTAATATTAACTGCCCGTACACATGTATGTTTAACCTCGAGACTTCGTTACAACTAAGATACATAATTACTAATATACGAGTAAGCGTATTCGTAAATGGTAATCGTTTAGACAAGGACGTTAAACATGATTAACAAACGATACATACAATTAGTAATTAGTCTATACAAAATAAATACGATGGAGATGAATTTAACTTCGGTTTGTTTACATAAACGTAAATAAGTATATATATATTTGTTATGTCGTTGGACGGTAATTAAAGTTTTAACCTGACGGACTAAATTATGATTTAAATAATAACAAGCGTTGATACAAATATATTTATCAGAAATATAAACGTAAAATATAGTGTGTGTACATATATATAAGGATGAAAATACTCGTGTCTTTATACAACCAAATGATTGTTATGTAACACAATATATAGAATCGAATATATATACATATATATTTAAGTGCACAAATATAAAAGGTACATATATATATATATGTCTATATCATTAAGATTATTGATTATAAGACACGGACAATTGGAAACCTAAACGATTATGTTTCGAACAAATATCATGTACTTACACATATAATTGTATTCATATATAAACATATAGTTATGTACGTAATTGTATTTGAGTAAGCAAGTATTTTGTTGCATATACATCAAATTGTATCTAAATATCGATGGATATTTGTATACCTTACATAAACTCAAGCGTGTATTGCGAAATAGAATACTTGTATTTTATATTGCTAGTTTTTGAAAAGATATATAGATACATAAATATACATTCGTATGTGTGTCCGAATACATTTAACACCATAATTGAGGGCAAGGCACATCTATGTATAAACTTATAATACCTAATTTTATACAAGCATGTTTACACACGTGACACGTATGTTATGTATTTTTCTAAGACTAATTAAACTATGATTATACTTTGGTATAAATAAATGTATAGAAGTATTTATATTATACGTACCCCAATACACAAAGTCAAACCAATATTCCCCCAAAGTATAACTTTAACTCAAGATTGTCTGTCAAATAGTCACTACATTCTAACGAATCAGTCGAGCTCAACCGCACACGTGATAACTCAACACGCGTTTAGACTCATTTTTTTTACATTTTTAAGGTTAATCTATAAATATCATTAAGTACCTACAGATATCGTAGGATTCGAGTAGGACACCATACTGTTACCATCATATCAGGTAGACCTTCGGTTCCATTACTACTTAAGGGACAAGATCACCCCTAACACACCTCCAGGTGAGTTTCACGGCCCCTCTTTATTTTTAAATGTTTTAGAAACATCGGGGGAGAAACATACTTGTTTTACACGGTTGAAAGCATGAAACATCGTTGCTTAATATATTTGGGAACATCATTGCTTGATACATTTGATAAAACATGAAACATACTTACAAACATTTTCATATGATAACAAGAAAACAAGACCCGACCTTTATGTTTGCATTAGTTAACACACATAGAGCGCTGGAAGTCCCCAGATCATCATATTTATTACCATTAGCTATAGATTAGCCTAGGATTCTATGGATAGTACTATTGGGTTTGACACCCCCGGTCATGGTTAGTCGCGCTAACCATGGGTCCCTCTAGCCAAATGACCGCTTAGTGTTCAAAAATTGCTCGTGAGGTACGAGTGAGGGGCAAAACACCTGGTCTTGGTTTGGTTATGCCTAATGTATGTACATATTATTCCTATTCCTAGCTAGTTTACGGATGGGTCAAATGTTATTTGTTTTGTTTATCATATTCATTGAAACGTTTTCGTGCAGATGGATCTGCCAATCACTTATACACCAATGGTTTTGCCATTCGTTTACGTGGAAATGTTTTTATCAATGTTTTCAAGGAAAACAGTTTCATATTATGGCCATGTACACAGTATCAATGTTTTCAGGAAAAACGACTTATTTTATGACTATGACGTTATCACATGTTTTCATTGGGAAAACTACTCATTTTATGACTATGAAGTCATCACATGTTTTCATTGGGAAAACTACTCGTTTTATGACTATGAAGTCCTCACATGTTTTCGAGGAAAACAACCTTACATTAAACCCGTGTACATATTTTCAATGTTTTCAAGGAAAACAGTTTCTTATCATGGCCATGTACACAATATCAATGTTTTCAAGGAAAAATCACTTTACATTGCAACAATCAAACTTGTGAACTCACCAACCTTTGTGTTGACATTTTTAAGTATGTTTTTTAGGTAATTCATAGCCATGGCACGGTTGGAATAGGCTAGCTATAATTGGATAAATTCCTACTAGATGGAAGGATATAGATTATCCGGTCTCAAGTCTGTCGTTGATCTAGAAGAACTTAGATCATTGTATTACTTAGTCTTAGTATTTGTGTCTGTATTCAAGTCTTAGAAATCACTATTACAGCTTCCGCTATCGTGTAATGAACCAATCGTTGCAACCTGAATTTATTTATTTATTCATTAAGTAAATAAATTTGGGGGTGTGACAGATTGGTATCAGATCCAGTGGTTTTAGCGAATTAGGTTTCCTTAGTGTCACCTAGGCTCTAACCAGACTCATTTAGGGACCAAGGTTTCTAAGACTTACATCATATTAAGAACACCCAAGACTTGAGTATAGAAATTCCAACCGTTGTCGAACAACTTGAGTAGACCATTAGTGTATGTAGTTACAGTATGGTATCATTAGCTACAATAATACTTAATACAATTACATGGTACACGTATCGAACACTTAACACGTACAACAATGTGGAAATAATAGACACCTACAACGTTTCTCAACAAAGTGTAACTGTTCGGATTACGAATCAAGGATGACGGGTACTCAGCACACTGTAACCCAAAAAAAACAAATGAATTACGAGTTGAGCTTGGTCGACGACGGTAGCAATCGCCAGTTACTGATCTTAGTATCACAACAGGTTGAACCCATACCAGAACCTGTACCTGTGCCTGCACCACACCTACAACTACTCCAGCCGTGGAGTCGACTTTCTCTTCTATCATATGATTGCCTCCATTTGGTGCGGTGTACATACTCTCTTTCATGATTTGGTGGGTTGGATGACAAAAACCCTCGCCATGAGGTATGACGGACATGACTCCCTGATCCGGTGGGAACCTGAGGTGGAGAAGCAGGACTAAATGTGAGAGAACTTTACGGGTCTGGAGACCTAAACACTCATCGGGATCATGTGGATCCACACATACATACAAACTTGGAGCGTGAGTTGCTCAATACTAATGTGAGGATCTCTGACCTAAACATAGTGCCTGACTTCCCCCATGCACATCCTGTTATTAAAAGACACCGATCGTGTCTCTCTACCATTAACTCCATCCAACAATAGCCTTAGTCGGCTAATTCATGAGTATTGGTACACGCGATTAAGAGTAATCTGAAAGAACATACACACTCCTGCGCGAGAGCGCAACACGATCTATGAACATTACAGATCACTTTTAACTGAGAGCTTGGGATAGGAGAAACACTATAGGGACCATGCAAAGTAAATTATCATTGCAGGTGCACACGTAATCATAATTTGCAATGCGTGAGAACTATAGTGAGTCTTACTGTCCGAGCCAATGTTCATAATTAATCTGTATTTCTAATCTCGATTCCCAGTCATTCGAATATTGATCGAAACTCTTGTAACCTTAAGGTTGAGCCAAAGACATTAAATGAGGCGATGGGCTACCTCATGTGACGTGGGAATATACATCGTCTCTTTCATCTTTGAATCCAAACGGATCTAAAACTCTTATCAAGACTTAATTGGCATGACAAATTTGACTGAAACACTGAAAATGTGTATTCTCAATTGATTTGACATCGACATTAGGACCGAATTAAAAATCTCTTGTAAAGAATTATTTCACCTTTGAGAGTTAGCTATAAGTTTTCTCTCTTTGATCTCGTTACTTATTTAATAACACAGGCGACTAACCTTCGGTCTAGCATGAATCAGACCTTAACGTTTCGACCCTCCTCAACGTAAGATCCCGAGACAAATCCGGAAATCGTATAATCCATTTCATTCAACTTCAATGTGAAACTAAAGACCTACCTAGAAATTTGAGAATCCATTTATGTGTTCCACGATTATTGACCATTTGAAGCTGTACGCTACCAGGAGAATGAACAAAAGACGAATTGTAGTTGATATTGCTCTCCTGAAAATTGACACGTATCCATTTCTTCCGACTTCTCAAATCCTTTTTGGTGTTATATTCACTCTTTTCAAGCCCTTTTGAGTTATCTTTGCCTTTTCTCTAAGGAACTTAGGAACATGACGTTCTCACGTTCGACAAATTCTTGAAGTTATACTTGATTCTCGTCTACTTTCTGACATCTACCTAAAGAGAGTCAAGCCCCAGACTAAATTGAGAATGGCACTACAACAAAGTCTACTAATTTAATGGTTGGCGAACCCGGAATCGGCTTCAGGAGACACTACCTCTGTGAGACTAATTCCACGATAACCCAAATGGATCCAGAACTTCTTAACACTTACCTACCTCGTTGACATGATAGCCAAGTCATGAATTCAAATATCATAATATAAAAACTTAAATGCCAGACTGCGGTAAGGGTACGGTGCAAACAATGGCGAATGAAGTATCGAACTCAATCTTCGCAAACGAAAGCTAGACTATTCTCAAACACTTTTCTCCAGACCTTATGAAGATTCATTTATCTTTAGTATCTGTTGAGTCAAATCAACTAGACTATCCCCAAACACTTTGACATTCTCTTTCTTTGTCGAGATTTCACCTCCATCTTTAGATGAATCATAAAAATCCGGACGATTCAAAATCTGGATGATTCAATATTACTAGGAAATTTTTATTGTGTCGAACTTATTGTCCGATACCTATTTCGTTAAGATCTCTATCTAAACTAGGTTACGAATGACATGAGTGATGGTGTCACTAGTAACGTAGTTGATAAAACCAAGATCAAACTCTTAGGAACAAGTACCTATAGAAATCTTACCCCATATCATAATTGTCTAACTCGCTACCTAGAAAACTACTAACGTTCCTCCAAACCAATTGCAACTCATTATCTTTGAGAGATTATACACGTTGACATTATTCCTGGAACTAAATTAAATCAGTCTAGCCTACGTACTGATTAGACAGATGAAATATCAGTTGGAATCTTTGAAACTAGAAAGATTTGAATGCATCAAGGCATTGACCCGTTGCAAGAAACAGTCAGGTGCCTAATTTTGAGCCGAGACCTGAACATCTCATCAAACCAATTGATACATCTTTACTGAAATTCAGATAATTTTCTTTTAAATTCTATCATGATTTAGTCTTCGTGCGTTAAAACACGTATATGAATAAGGTATGTGTATCCTTTTACCTTTGGAAATCCGTGTGCATGAATGCATTTTCTTCATTCATTACAATGATAATGACCATACAGTTCCACTCTGATGAGAATTATCACATAATGAAATGCTTCGACATCTGATCCTTGATTGCTTATTTGGGTGTGTAAGTTGTTCACTTGGTTTGTGAAAACTCATTATTATACTTCACATCGACCATACGGTCCTCTTAATGACTTACTCATTATATTAATGTGACCCCACTGACTGTAATCCCTTTTGTTCATGGTCCATGGTATAGCCAACGTCGTTCTCTTGTCGATATATTCAAAGAAAATTCCTAAACTACTCAATCGATTTAAGGTGTGCTCAACAGTAACGTTATACTGTTACATGATAAGATGATATCCCAAATCCGTACACATCCAATATCGTTAGTGGGTGAGATATCCACTTTATCTTCTTATACCAATTGCTCTTTGGAATGAGTCAACATTCTCCGTAAGAATCCGAAAATGGAGCAATGATACAAAATCATAATCTAAGTGTAACAAATTTCGAGGACGAAATTTCTTTAAGGAGGGGAGAATGTGACACCTGCAAATTTTCAGAATCAAAACCTAATTGTTGGGCTAAACCCAACTAGGCCCAATAAGGCCCAATAGAAATCCAAGCACATTAGGGCCCAATAAGGATCCAAGCCCATTAGAGGCCCAATAAGGATCCAAGCCCGTTAGAGACCCAATTTGCATAACCCGAATATCATACTAGCCACTTGATTTCGTCTAATGACTAGTTAAGTGATACTGAAAATTTAAGAAAAGATACAAGAACGTACGCGATTCAGTATTTTAACCGTTAAACGCGTCAGACATTGGTTTATTACCGAATACTCGGTAAAACGAATCAGTAAGATAATGAATTAATAATTAGTATCAATATTCATTTGGAAGATCGTTCAGATAAATACACGCGTAGTACGTGTATAAGAACGTTAAACCGCGTTAGATGCTCGTAAGACTGATTATAACGGTACGATTGTTACCGATGCGGAAAATATGATAAATAGTTACCTTATAATTATTAATAAAATAATATTTTGTAAACTCAGAGCGTGAAACATTAAAAAGAACAAATGCGTTAGAAACGCAGTACCGACGTGTACCGGTTCGTGCATCAATTGAAACGTAAAACTTCACGATTTAAATACATATATGATAATTATTAATAATGTTTCATAATGCTAAGTATTTTAAAATAGTACTCCAAAAATTTGAGTCATTACGGAGTTTTGAACGTGTACACGCGTAGTACGTGTATAAGAACGTTAAACCGCGTTAGATGCTCATAAGACTGACAATAACGGTACGATTGTTACCGATGCGGAAAATATGATAAATAGTTAACTTATAATTATTAATAAAAAATATTTTGTAAACTCAGAGCGTGAAACATTAAAAAGAACAAATGCGTTAGAAACGCAGTACCGACGTGTACCGGTTCGTGCATCAATTGAAACGTAAAACTTTACGATTTAAATACATATATGATAATTATTAACCAGTATTTTTACCTTTGAAAACCCCCATCTTAACCCTAGCTATATATAAACTTTTTTTTCTCAACACTTCCTCATTTGAGAGCCTCCTAACACATTTTAAGAGAGGGTAGTGAGATGGGAGGGGGATCCGACCACATTTTGGCGGCCCCCTCCGGCGAACTTGCGGCGGCACAGCCGTGTAACGAGGGCGGCAGACGGCGGAGTATGGCGGCGCCGGCAGCGGCGAGTGGCGGCAAGTGCACCACTTTTTCCGGTTCTCCTCAACGCCCTAATTCCAATGGTAGTAGTGGTTCCGTTAGATTCGCAGCGGTGGCGGTGGAAAAACGCCTACAAAGATGGCGGCGGCTAGGGTTCCGCCACCATAGGGTGCTCCGGTGAGATCCATGGTTTTCCAGTAGGTTTGGGAGTGTGTTGGCACGTAGAACGAAGCCCACGACGATGGACATAGGCGATGACGGAATGGTGGCGGGGGGGACGAGGAGAAGGCGGCGAACTGCTTTTCCGGCCGTCTCCGTTTATCCGACGAGCTGGAACTCCGACAGCCATGGTGAACGCGAGATGAGTGGTTACGAGTCAGATCAGCCCCGATCCGACGGAATCGGTTTTCCGGCAAGTTCAGGTAGTTTCCGGTGAGCCCATCTTGTTATAATGTCTTTCGGGTTTCGATCTATACATTTGTAGTGTTAAATTTCTGTTTAGATAATTCCGGCGAACAGAGACGTTTTCCGACGACTCCGATCCTACGACGAGTCCTACACAATCAGATCTCGTATCACATGGTAGTTGATCGTCCCGATCCACAAGGATACGACATCCCGAGCCTTAGTCAAACGTGGTCAAACCTGGTCAAACTCAGTCAACGTCGGTGAAGAAAAGTCAAACTCAGTCAATACATGAACCGTAAGGTTTAGGGCGTATCGGTGCGTAAACGAGACTTTCGAAAGGTATAAAACACACGCTAATATGATTATATTTAATTACACGTAAGTTGAACGTGTGTGCGGTTGAAATACGTTGAGCATTAAATGATTCGTTATCGGTAAAAATAAATATTAACTTATAAATTAATATTAATTGCCCGTACGCGTGTATGTTTAACCTCGAGACTTCGTTACAACTAAGATACATAATTACTAATATACGAGTAAGCGTATTCGTAAATGGTTATCGATTAGACAAGGACTTTAAACTTGATTAACAAACGATACATACAATTAGTAATTAGTGTTACTTGAACGTGAAAACAATTATATTATATTTGTGTTACAGCACGGTCTATACAAAATAAATACGATGGAGATGAATTTAACTTCGGATAGTTTACATAAACGTAAATAAGTATATATATATTTGTTATGTCGTTGGACGGTAATTAAAGTTTTAACCCGACGGACTAAATTATGATTTAAATAATAACAAGCGTTGATACAAATATATTTATCAGAAATATAAATGTAAAATATAGTGTGTGCACATATATATAAGGATGAAAATACTCGTGTCTTTATACAACCAAATGATTGTTATGTAACACAATATATAGAATCGAATATATATACATATATATTTAAGTGCACAAATATAAAAGGTACATATATATATATATATGTCTATATCATTAAGATTATTGATTATAAGACACGGACTATTGGAAACCTAAACGATTATGTTTCGAACAAATATCATGTACTTACACATATAATTGTATTCATATATAAACATATAGTTATGTACGTAATTGTATTTGAGTAAGCAAGTATTTTGTTGCATATACATCAAATTGTATCTAAATATCGATGGATATGTGTATACCTTACATAAACTCAAGCGTGTATTGCGAAATAGAATACTTGTATTTTATATTGCTAGTTTTTGAAAAGATATATAGATACATAAATATACATTCGTATGTGTGTCCAAATACATTTAACACCATTATTGAGGGTAAGGCACATCTATGTATAAACTTATAATACCTAATTTTATACAAGCATGTTTACACACGTGACACGTATGTTATGTATTTTTCTAAGACTAATTAAACTATGATTATACTTTGGTATAAATAAATGTATAGAAGTATTTATATTATACGTACCCCAATACACAAAGTCAAACCAATATTCCCCCAAAGTATAACTTTAACTCAAGATTGTCTGTCAAATAGTCACTACATTCTAACGAATCAGTCAAGCTCAACCGCACGCGTGATAACTCAACACACGTTTAGACTCATTTTTTTACATTATTAAGGTTAATCTATAAATCTCATTAAGTACCTACAGATATCGTAGGATTCGAGTAGGACACCATACTGTTACCATCATATCAGGTAGACCTTCGGTTCCATTACTACTTAAGGGACAAGATCACCCCTAACACACCTCCAGGTGAGTTTCACGGCCCCTCTTTATTTTTAAATGTTTTAGAAACATCGGGGGAGAAACATACTTGTTTTACACGGTTGAAAGCATGAAACATCGTTGCTTAATATATTTGGGAACATCATTGCTTGATACATTTGATAAAACATGAAACATACTTACAAACATTTTCATATGATAACAAGAAAACAAGACCCGACCTTTATGTTTGCATTAGTTAACACACATAGAGCGCTGGAAGTCCCCAGATCATCATATTTATTACCATTAGCTATAGATTAGCCTAGGATTCTATGGATAGTACTATTGGGTTTGACACCCCCGGTCATGGTTAGTCGCGCTAACCATGGGTCCCTCTAGCCAAATGACCGCTTAGTGTTCAAAAATTGCTCGTGAGGTACGAGTGAGGGGCAAAACACCTGGTCTTGGTTTGGTTATGCCTAATGTATGTACATATTATTCATATTCCTAGCTAGTTTACGGATGGGTCAAATGTTATTTGTTTTGTTTATCATATTCATTGAAACGTTTTCGTGCAGATGGATCTGCCAATCACTTATACACCAATGGTTTTGCCATTCGTTTACGTGGAAATGTTTTTATCAATGTTTTCAAGGAAAACAGTTTCATATTATGGCCATGTACATAGTATCAATGTTTTCAGGAAAAACGACTTATTTTATGACTATGACGTTATCACATGTTTTCATTGGGAAAACTACTCGTTTTATGACTATGAAGTCATCACATGTTTTCATTGGGAAAACTACTCGTTTTATGACTATGAAGTCCTCACATGTTTTCGAGGAAAACAACCTTACATTAAACTCGTGTACATATTTTCAATGTTTTCAAGGAAAACAGTTTCGTATCATGGCCATGTACACAATATCAATGTTTTCAAGGAAAAATCACTTTACATTGCAACAATCAAACTTGTGAACTCACCAACCTTTGTGTTAACATTTTTAAGTATGTTTTTCACGTAATTCATAGCCATGGCACGGTTGGAATACGCTAGCTATAATTGGATAAATTCCTACTAGATGGAAGGACATAGATTATCCGGTCTCAAGTCTGTCGTTGATCTAGAAGAACTAAGATCATTGTATTACTAAGTCTTAGTATTTGTGTATGTAATCAAGTCTTAGAAATCACTATTACAGCTTCCGCTATCGTGTAATGAACCAATTGTTGCAACCTGTATTTATTTATTTATTCATTAAGTAAATAAATTTGGGGGTGTGACAGTGACCCCCTGGGAAGTTTTCACCCGGGCAACCAAAAACAAATCCGTGAGCTCTTAGTGGGCAAAGCGGACAATATTGTTGGTACGATGGGCCGGATGTTACAAATGGTATCAGAGACACTCTTGTGTCGTTCGGGATGGTGGGGCAAACCTCAGCGATCACGGTTGAGTCCCCGGGGGTGTTCAGAAGGACACCTTAGGCGAATCCCACATCCCTGAATTGGATGGTGGGGCAAACCTCATCGAGGACGATGAGTCCAAAAAGGGGGGTGATTGTAACACCTTAGGCAAATCCCACATTGGCCGTGCACATGAGAGATCCTTGGTTCATAAGGAATGCCCTGCCTCTTAAATCAAAAACGCGTTTTGAGGCTTAATGTTAGTGGATGAGAGGAGAACTCCACAGTTAAGTGTGCTCGGGTGGGAGTAATCCAGGGATGGGTGACCCCCAGGAAAGTTTTCACTCGGGCAACCAAAAACAAATCCGTGAGCTCTTAGTGGGCAAAGCGGACAATATTGTTGGTATGAGGGGCCGGATGTTACAAATGGTATCAGAGCCACTCTTGTGTCGTTCGGGATGGTGGGGCAAACCTCAGCGATCACGGTTGAGTCCCCGGGTGTGTTCAGAAGGACACCTTAAGCAAATCCCACATCTCTGAATTGGATGGTGGGGCAAACCTCATCGAGGACGATGAGTCCAAAAAGGGTGGGTGATTATAACACCCTTGGCGAATCCCACATCGGCCGTGCACAAGAGAGATCCTTTGTTCATAAGTAATGCCCTGCCTCTTAAATCAACAACGCGTTTTGGGGCTTAATGTAGTGGATGAGAGGAGAACTCCACAGTTAAGCGTGCTCGGGTGGGAGTAATCCAGGGATGGGTGACCCCCTGGGAAGTTTTCACCCGGGTAAACAAAAACAAATCCGTGAGCTCTTAGTGGGCAAAGCGGACAATATTGTTGGTACGAGGGGCCGGATGTTACAAATGGTATCAGAGCCACTCTTGTGTCATTCGGGATGGTGGGGAAAAACCTCAGCGATCACGGTTGAGTCCCCGGGGGTGTTCAGAAGGACACCTTAGGCGAATCCCACATCCCTGAATTGGATGGTGGGGCAAACCTCATCGAGGATGATGAGTCCAAAAAGGGGGGGTGATTGTAACACCCTAGGCGAATCCCACATCGGCCGTGCACAAGAGAGATCCTTGGTTCATAAGTAATGCCCTGCCTCTTAAATCAACAACACGTTTTGGGGCTTAATGTAGTGGATGAGAGGAGAACTCCACAGTTAAGCGTGCTCGGGTGAGAGTAATCCAGGGATGGGTGACCCCCTGGGAAGTTTTCACCCGGGCAACCAAAAACAAATCCGTGAGCTCTTAGTGGGCAAAGCGGACAATATTGTTGGTACGAGGGGCCGGATGTTACAAATGGTATCAGAGCCACTCTTGTGTCATTCGGGATGGTATCCATCCCTGGATTACCCTCACCCGAACACGCTTAACTGTGGAGTTCTCCTCTCATCCACTACATTAAGCCCCAAAACGCTTTGTTCATTTAAGAGGCAGGGCATTACTTATGAACCAAGGATCTCTCTTGTGCACGGCCGACGTGGGATTCGCCTAGGGTGTTACAATATGTTTCAGGTTTTCTTAAATGCATTAAGTAGTGATGTTCCCAAATGTATCAAATGTGTTAATCTAGTATGTTTCTCCCCCAATGTTTCTAAAACATTTAAAAGTTAAAAGGGGGCAGTGAACTAACTTGGTGACGTGTCAGGAACAATAATGTCTTTTTGATTGTATTAGAAACCAATGTTCACATGATAATCATGGGTTTCTGGTGCTCAGCCTTAACTAGTAAACACGTCAAGCACTTGTTCACGTACTCAGTCACATCATTCTTCATGCCCGGCCACCAGTACTCTTTCTTCAAGTCTTGATACATTTTGTTTGTCCCGGGGTGGATAGAATAACGAGAATTATGGGCCTCATCGAGTATTTTGGCTCTAAGCTCGCCAATCTTAGGTATCCACATCCGGCCAAACCTGGTTCGTACACCATATGCATTTGCATCTAAATTCCCTTGTTGTCCTACTATTCTTTCCCGTTTTATATTTCTTTCTGATAGCGCTTCATCTTGTGCCTTTAATATTTCACTCATCAAATCTGGTGTTATAACCAGCTGACACGCTTTGATCCGTATAGGTTTCGATTCTTCCTTTCTGCTTAAAGCGTCAGCCACCACGTTTGCCTTGCCTGGATGGTACAATATCTCACAGTCATAGTCCTTCAGTAGCTCTAACCACCTTCTTTTGTCTCATGTTTAATTCCTTTTGCTCGAAAAAGTACTTCAGGCTTTTGTGATCGGAGTAAATGGTGCATTTGACTCCATACAGATAGTGCCTCCATATTTTCAACGCGAAAACTACTGCTGCTAACTCTAGATCATGTGTTGGGTAGTTAACCTCGTGAATCTTTAGTTGTGGCGAGGCGTAAGCAATTAGCTTTCCTCGTTGCATAAGTACGCAACCTAAACCCTGCCCCGAAGCGTCAGAGTAGACTACCAAGTCCTCATTTCCCTCAGGTAGAGTCAAGACTAGAGCTTGGGTTAGTCGTGCCTTAAGTTCTTCAAACGCGTTGTTTGGGTTTGATCCCATTCATACTTCACTTCCTTCCGTGTCAACTTAGTTAGTGGCAAGGCTATTCTTGAAAAATCTTGAATGAATCTTCGATAGTAGCCTGCCAATCCCAGAAAACTTCGTATCTCAGTTGGTGTCTTTGAGATGTTCCATTCCCTTACTATCTCGATCTTTGCAAGATCCACCATGATTCCGTTTGGATTTATTACATGACCTAGGAATTGGACTTCCCTAAGCCAGAACGCGCATTTGGAGAATTTTGCGTACAACTTTTCCTGCTTTAGCACCTCCAGAACCTCTCTTAGGTGACAGTGGTGATCACCCTCGCTTTTCGAATATACCAGTATGTCGTCTATAAAAACTATCACTGATCGATCCAACATTGGTCGACATACTCTATTCATCAAATCCATGAACGCTGCTGGTGCGTTGGTCAATCCGAAGGACATCACGAGAAACTCATAATGCCCATAACGCGTGCGAAACGCGGTCTTTGGTACGTTTTCTTCCCTTACTTTCAACTGATGGTAACCCGACCTAAGATCGATCTTTGAGAACCAACTCGCACCTTGCAGTTGATCAAAAAGGTCTTCTATTCTAGGCAGTGGGTATTTGTTCTTTACTGTCCTCTTGTTCAACTCGCGGTAGTCAATGCACATGCGCATGCTGCCGTCCTTCTTCTTTACAAATAGTACCGGAGCGCCCCACGATGAGATGCTCGGTCTAATAAATCCTTTTTCTGTTAGTTCCTCTAGTTGAGACATCAATTCTTTCATTTCTGACGGAGCCAATCGGTAGGGGGCTTTGGCAACGGGCTCAGCTCCTGGCAATAAGTCAATTTGAAATTCTATTTCTCGATCGAGTGGTAACCCAGGTAGATCCTCAGGGAATACTTCCGGAAAGTTGCACACCACTGGCACATTCTTGAGTTCATTCGTTTTCATTCTATCATCAATAACATATGCCAAATAAGCTTCGCAACCGCGCCTCATGTAACTTTCGGCCTTGATCATCGAGATGATGTTCGGCATCGTGCAATTCCAATCCCCATAAACCGTAATTGGACTGCCGCTAGGAGCTTTGAGGTGTATCATCTTACGTTTACATATGATTTGAGCTTCGTTGGCAGCTAGCCAATCCATACCCAATACTATATCGAATCCTCCTAAGGTAAGAAGGAATAATCTAGAAGGGAACTTATGACCCTCTATTTCTATGATGCAATCCTCTATTACTTGAAATACGGTCGAATTTTTACCAACGACAGTTTGTACGCTAAAGGCCTTTACTATGGTGTTGATAGTGCAACCTAGTTTACGACTAAATGCATTGGATATAAAACTTTTACTAGCACCAAAGTCAAATAAAATAGCAGCATGTTCATCGTTAACTAGGAACGTACCTGACACAACATCAAGGTTTCCCCTTGCTTCCTCCTCAGTTAGGGCGTAGGCTGGAGTCCTAGCCTGCGGCTGTTCCTTTTCCCTCTCTTTTCACGAACCAGATTGGCCGGCCTTCCGGCAGTTCTTTGTCAGATGTCCAAACAATCCACATACTTGGCACTTGACGTTTCTTACACATTCTCGAGAGAAGTGCCCCGGCTTCCCGCACTTATAGCATGTGGTGATGCCGATTTTACATTCGCCAAGATGTTGCCTTCCACATTTCTTGCATGTTTCATATTCATCCGACCTTGGCTTCTTAGTTTCAGTTGTTACGTTCCCTCTTCCGGTGCCTCTAGACGGGTTCTCCCACTTTCTCTTTTGGGTCTCTGTTGGTGGGTCCTCATTGGTATAATCGTCGTAGATGATTCCGCTCAGATTCACTACCGACTCGAAGGTCAAGGGTAGGTTAGCTTTTACATGAACACGGACCCGTTATGGCAATACCTTAACATAGTACTTGATCAAACGATCTTCAGTTTCCACCAGGTGTGGTACTAGTTTAGCTAGTTCATTGAATCTTGATGTATACTGGCGATGAGTCTTGTTGCCAGCCTTGATGTTCAGGAACTCGTTCTCCACACGATCGATCTCATTCTGTGGGCAGAACTTTTGAATTATGAGCTTTTTCAAGTCTTCCCACGTCATCTTGTTGATAGCATTGGGTGACTTAGTTCTTTGAATGTTCCTCCACCAACTTAGTGCTTCGTTGGTGAAAGAATGAGCAACGTACTTAACAGCTTGGTCTGGTCGACACTCGTTGATGTTGATGACAGCGTTCATCCTCTCGACCCACTCGAGGGTGGCCACCGAGTCCTTGTTCCCGTCAAATTTGGGTGGGTCTCCGTCCTTGAAACCTTTATAAGTGCACCCCCTATTGCTTGATCCCATCTTTATTTCATCCCCATTGCTGTCATATACTTTTTCCTCGTGGTTACCTTCGTCGTCTTCCTTGATTTTCTTTAAGGCTTCAGACAGCAAGTCAGGCAACACATTCTTTAAATTGAGCATGACCTCACGGGCAATAGCATCTCTGACCTCGGGTTCTAACTATAGAGACCCTTGATGGTCTCCCCTAGTTGGGGTGACATTAGTTTGGTGCACGCTTTCTGTGTTTTCCGTGTGCACATCCTCTTCTTCTTGATGTCTTGGATTCAGTGGAGGCCTACTGACTCGGCCAGTGCGACCGCCTCGGCGTCCTGTTCTTCCTCCTCCAGCCATAGTTCTTAGTTTCCTGATGGTCATAAAGGGAATACATCAATGTCATTTTCTTCAGATCATAGTTTGGAACAGTACGAGCAAGGATAATTTTTAATTACAGTGACCGGTTTGTGATTACTAATTTACATTGCTTTTCGGGTTCAATACTCTTCAAATCAGTTGTGACATTGACATCTATTTGTTCTAAGTTAAGGTATCTATTCTTATCCAAGTGTATTAACTCTAGTACTTACTTACCGTGCTAGCGTTGGCGTTGGTTACCCATGACTGACATCCGTGCGTTGGTCCCATAATCAGTTTGAGTCCAGACATTTAGGGATGATTGAATCTCTCAAACTATTTCTCTGATACCAACTTGTAAGGCCCCTTTCCCAGGTAACCTCACTTATTGGATTTACTCATAAACATGGTCATAATCACTGAGCTTAAATTTAAAACATTCGAATTCATTCATTACATAACGTAACATGACATGACTTAACAGCGGAAGTCTTTAAAAATTAAGTACATAACATTTGTCTTAACATATATAAATATGGGATGTCAGTCTTGTGCCGGGTAAACCTCACGCCTTCGCACGACCCTTCCTTTCTGTACCTGAAATGTATACTAAAGTCAGCTAACGCTGGTGAGTTCTAGTTTAAAACTATTAAGTATGATCATTCTTTTCTTTATAAGTATACATAATTATATACATACATTTCTACAAATACGGATTCATAGCTTTTACTTTTCTTTCTTCATTCCTATGTGATTACATAGATATGTATTCACCTTTTCTTTCCTTAACTTTCATTGGTCATACACATAAGGGTGATCAACCCATCTTACGGTACGTATATCACAAAGACATACTCCCTTGAGCTACCGTCGTAGCCCTTTTACTCGTCCGGTCCTAGAAACCGTCCGCCTTAACTTTGGTCCGGCCAACCTTCGGCCGTCCTTCTTACCCGTCCTACCGTCGTAGTCCGTCATATTCGCCCGTCTGCCCTAAGGCATCCGTTTCCCACGTGAACTATTGTTTATGCAACCGTTATACTATTTTAGCATTTACTTCGACCGCCCTTTTATGCTTTTTGTACGTCCTAGCTTGAGAAGGACGTATCTTTCCCGGTTGCAAAATAGTCACGTGGTCGTCCGTCTACAGAAGTAGCCGTTAGCTTCGTTTCCGTCCATAACGTATACATACATTCATAACATGCAATATAAAGAATTATAAAGCAAGATTTCGTTTATTTACGTTATGCCATTCTTTCCTTCATTCTTTGTAAGCATACGTTTCATTCTTTGTTCATAATTCATTCTCTTATATATATATAAAATATATATTAGTACATCACGTATGATCACATTAGCATTAATATCATTTATTCATTTAGTGTATACATTTCAGCCCCAAAACATTTAATAAGGTTTGCACATAACATAGAAGGGGGCACACAGAACTCACATGATAAGCTTCTCTAAGTTGTCCTAAACAAAGGTCCAACAACGTCACTTCCGATCTGGATTAGGTAGTTAAATACACATTAGACCCAACCCCGACTCTAATGGTTAAATCATTCTAAACTTACTGACTTTACTTAACCAGCCTGCTGCCTGCTGTCTACTGACCATACTCATGCGCACTTGACAAGTGCGCAGAGAATACTTCTTGCGCACTTGGTAAGTACGCGGGATCTTCCTCCTGCGAAGTCCTTCTTGCGCACTTGGTAAGTACGCAATACCTGGTTCCTGGACCAAAAATCTGAAATTCTTGCATGCTAACCCGATCATGCCAATCTTACAATTTTCTTTGATGAAAGTGTGCGACTTTCCTTCTAGATGCTAGTTCTAGCCTTATTATCAGGTTTCATCCATAAAAAAACGTCTCCTATTTAGCTAAAACCTGAGAAACCCAAAAAATGAACAAAAACTCAGATTATGGTTGAATCGTTACATGGATTGGAACTCTGATTCGGAGGTTTAGCTCACGAGCTCAGCTGTAACGTGCTCCTTCAATCTCGTGTCGATCCGTCGACTTTCTCTCTCTAGGCCCGAGCTCTCCTTTCTCTCTCTAGGATGGTGAAATGAAGGTGAAGTGGAGAAAGTGGGCTGCCTTGCCCCTTATGTACCTGGGCTTCCATCGGCCCGTTGGAGCCGAGCCCAAGCCCATCCGTTCTTATTTCGTTTTTTGACGTTTAAATCTCTATCGTATTATTAATTACTTATTTACTATTTTTGGGATGTTACAACAATCTTCTAAAGCTGTTGTCAAGCGGGAGTCTGTTGGAGCATATTCTGGTGACAACGAGCTTGAAGATTATATGTCTTAGTCTTATAGTCTTTGATTTGTAATTGATAGAATTGTTTGCAACAGTTAAGAGGGAGTGTGTTAGAGCATGAGTTTGTAATTGTAGCAAGTTCGCCAAAGCATCTTGAGGAGCGAACTTGTTAAGTTCGCCTATGGTGCGGTGTGGGTTTGTGTTTTCCTATAAATAGATGTTTGCAAGTCTTAGTGTTTAGACTTTAGAGAGAGATCAGACCTGAGAATCTGAGAGAGCTTGTAATCAGTGTCTGATAAGGAAATACAAAGAGTTTATTTACACTGTTGTTGTTGATTGATTTACACGAGCACGTTGATCATGGATTCCGCACGTTATCACAGTGTCGTACCGTGAGTCTAGATGATCTGTAGACCCCAGGGACCTACAAGATGAACAAAAGGTTGAAGGTGTACCTAAAGAAGTAAAACTTGATGAACCGAAAGTGGTGAAACAAGTCACAAGAGAACGGTGCATTTTAACTGAACATGCTGAAGTTATTCAACCAACTATTTCAAAAGTTCAATCTCATAGTGGTTTTGTCAGTGTTGGACATGATCAAAATACATCAAATATCCCATCCCCAAAGATTCATCAATCTGTAGTTTCAAAGCCTTATGTTGGAGAATCATTAAGAAAAATCTATGTTCCCAAGAGGCCAGTTTATAGTGTTGCTCAATCTTCTGAAGGATATTCATCAGGAAGTTCTTTGACTTCAAGAAAAAGTCCTTATGTCATAGAGCATCGGGATAAAAGAGTGTGCTTTCATTGTAATGAAGTTGGCCACATTCTGATAAACTGTCCTTACAAGAACAAAGAGAAGAATCCTATTGTTTATGAAATGGTCAAACCAAATGTTGCTAAACCACATGTTGCTAAACCACAACTAAATGTTGTGCAGATTCTGAAATGACTTAGTGTGGGAAAGCCTACATCTGATCATGTGAAGAGTATTCCAGTGAGGCAATGTGTGCCTAAATAGTCATTTGCGAAACCTTCAGGATTTAGACAATTTGAGAAACAACATGTGAATGCAAGACATGTTAAATCTAGAAGAGTGTTTGTTCAAACTGGTGTTAGATGTGATGTTGATTTTCAACATTCTTTTGAGAATCCAAAAGTTGGATTCACAAAGAGTTCTCAACCTGAGGTCAAACTTTCACGACCACAAAAGGTGGAGACGAAACATAAAATTAAAGAAACTTTTGGAAACAACTGAATATGATAATAACAATCATAACATTGTTTCTCCAAATAATACTAATGTGTCTCCACCAAGAAAATCTGGTTTTGTTGGATCTCATGTACCAAGGGTTGATGATAATGTAAATTGTGAACTCATTGAAGTAGTTTATTTTGATAATTCTGGCAGGCCCAAGACCACCATGGCCTGGGTCCCCATTTCTAATTAATTTCTTTTGTTTATGTAGGGGCAACCAAGGAGGACTATCAACAATACTTGGTATGTGGATAGTGGTTGTTCTCGACATAAATATTCGTTGGTAGAAGATGTTATTTAAATTGATGGCGGTTATGTCGCTTTTGCTGGTAATAAAGGCGAGTACATAACTGGTCAAGGAACTTTGAAGAATGACAAGGTTAAGTTTGAGAAAGTAAACTTTGTTGAACAACTTGAACACAATCTTCTGAGTGTATCTCAAGTATGTGACAAGAAGTTCTCATTCCATTTCAATGATGCTGAATGCTATATTTTGAAGCCGGGATTTGTTATTCCTGAAGAATGGATTCTTATGAAGGTGTAACATTTCTGATTTTTCACGTCTTCATTCTAGTGCAATAAATCATGTTTGAATTCCAATCCTAGTGCAATGGTTATATTTTATTTATACAAACAGTTAAACCCTAAGTTTCAATACAAATTCACAAATTCTACACTTGCATTCATTTTTGAATCTCTCTCTCTCTCTCTCTATATATATATATATATATATTATGCAAGTACATACACATATATATACTCAATTGACAAGTAATTTTACATTTGTTTGAACCCCTGATCATTTGAACCCTCAAGCATTGAACCCACACCTTTAACTTGAACTTTGACTCAATTTTGACCCCAACTCAAGAACATTTGACAAACTTTGACTTCCAAAATTCAAATCAGGCCGATTCTTAATAATCCAAGGCTGCCATCGATCGGATTCTTGTTGGATTGGACTACTCGTGGTTACCCAATCAACATGCCAATTTGAAAAATTAAATTTCAAATTCAAATGAATTTGAATTCACAAAGCAAACAGTATCAATTCACCATTAATTCGTGAAAATCAATGCATTTAAATCGCTTAAATCACGCGCAAACACTTGTTGTATGAATGTAGACCCTGTTCGTGACTCAATTCACTTCCAAATCGTTGATTTGATGCGTAAATCTCGTCCGACAACTGTTACGATCAAATCATAATCAAATCGGCTAATTTAGATGAAATTAAACAAATTAAATCGGCCTCACACCTTCGCGCTCCCTCATACAAACCCTCGGAAACCTCAATCGCACTCCATTTCACTCATGGACGCCGATCGAGTCTCAAGAACAGCGGGTCTGAGTTTGTAGCCGACTGCACTCGTTGCCCAATCCAAACGAGTATGTTTTAGATTATTAGGTTGGTAATCGAGTCCTGATCAATAACCCCATATCAATTCGAGTTAACATAATCCATCCAAATAAATTAGAATTAGGGTTCTTGGCCGTTTTTGCTAGAACTCTGATTTGGGGAAATTGGGTAATTCAATTTAGCGTTTTTAAATTTCTTTGTTCCTGTTATGACCAGCGAACCACCCGTTCCGACTGGTTAAGTCTATGCTCCATCAAAACCGGTGGCGTGGGTTCGAAACCCACGGCCCACACGACCGGCCTGTTCTTTTTGCGCCCACATTAAAAGCAAACCCGGCCCCTTCGCAACGATATGTTAAAACGATTTAAAAATGGATCTTCATCAGAGGACCACACCCCGCCTAGTGGTTGTCCATCTGAATTGTCCAGCATAGACCCGGGTTCGAGTCCCCCTAGCCTGACTTTATTTTTTAAACCGTTTTAAAGCTCCAAAATTTATATAAAAATTATTTTTATAAACCCTCATTGTTTTTTAACAGAATAAAACAAGATATATTTTTTTTTTCATAAAATCTCTTTTTTTTTTACAAATTTAGTTGTTAAGAATTCAATTTAAATTATATATTTGTATTGTTTAAAATGAGTAATTAACTACCTAACTTTATAAATTTTTTTGTGACAAATACTTTTCCTTGAAACAAAGTTTATAACGTTTTATGAGCATTTAACTATAAAACTTAACTAAATACAAATATATAAATTTATCAAAAGAATATATCTTATAAATAATAAATAAACAAATTTATTTATATTCTACATATACAAATACACTTAGGGTTTAAAGTATATTTAACATTTATTTTTATGTACCAATATTATTTACACACTTTTATAAGTAAATAAATTAAGTAAAGTTATTTATTTAAATTTGAATAAATATAATTTCACACTATTTTTCTAATTCAATAAATAAATGACAATTATTTAATTTAATTAGTTATTCAAACCTAAACCCTAAATCGTCTATTTTTTAAAACATATACTTCAACTTTCCATTTTTACAAAACACTTATTCGAATACAAAACGCAATCACCTACACAACACTTTACATAATTCGACACGAACTCATTGTACAAGTCCCTACATTCACTCCCATTGAAACCCTATACTTGTCTTAGACATTTGTGAAAGTTATTAATACATACCCATATACACTTTTACTCTAGGTTAACTTTGTGTGAGTTACAAGGATTATTTTGCTACCTAGTCTCTTGTGCTAGCTACATCTTTGATACAAGTGAGTTTTACATAGCCTCTTTTATACTATTTTACATATTTTTGGGTGGAACATGAATATCTATATACAATGTTTTGCAAACTACACAATACAATTCAACCTTACATTCATGTGTGCAATTTGAGCTTTATGTTTGAGTACTAGGTGTGTTAACTACATTTTGTGTGCAATTTACATGTGCAATCATTAACTATACAAGCCGACGGTTAACAATAATAGATCTATTGAGTCTGACAAACCCACCCAGTTAGGGTGATTGTTACAGACAGCATAATTTGTTTTTGCGTTCAATTTACAAAGGTTTGATTGTACAATTTGGTTTCACAATAGTAACTCTCCATAATTGTCTTATTAATCATGACATGTATGGATTGTATACACACAACTCTATGATATCTATTCAAAAACCTATGTATGCTCACCAACTTTTTAGTTGATTTTATTTTAATCATGTTTCAGGTGTGAATGTATGAGTTGATCAAGACATGCTTCATTTAAGTTTGGACCTAGTTAAATTTAATAAAGAACTCCTGTATTTCAATTTATGTACTTGATTTGGATTTTGTTTGTTTTGAATTATGCAATGAAATTTGGATGTTTAATATATTACAACTTAGTCAACCATGTGCTCATGAACAGTCTACATGTCCCGCCCCGACGTATTCTGCCATCGGTTGGGGTGTGACAGAAGGCACCAAGGAGAAATGACACATGTTTTAGACATGAGTGTTGCAACGACAACGGATTCCATTCCGACATGTTTACTCTCAAAGGCGTCTGAATCTGATTCTATTATGTGGCACAGGAAGCTTGCTCACATCATTTACAGGAAAATGAATTACTTGGTGAAGAATGATCTGGTTACTAGGGTTCCTAAGATGAAATTCTCTATCCCTGATGGTTGTATACCTTGCAAGAAGGGAAAACAACACAAAAAGTCTCACAAATCCAAGAACACGAATTCAATTGTTACTCCGTTGGAGGTACTTCATATGGATCTGTTTGGACCGATCAGTATTTGAAGCATTGGAGGAAAATCCTATTGTTTAGTGGTTACAGATGATTTCTCTAGATTCTCTTGCGTTAAGTTCTTAGCTTCGAAAGCTGAAACTACAGAGACGGTGCAATACCTAATGCTAGGTTTAGAGAATTTCTGCAAACAGAAGGTCAGACGAATTAGAAGTGATAATGGTAGCGAGTTCAAGAACAGCAAGATGGGTCTCTTTTGTTTACAAAAAGGAATTCATCATGAATTTAGCGCACCATATGTCCCTCAACAGAATGGCATTTCTTAGCGAAAGAACAGAACTTTAGTTGAAACAGCACGAACAATGCTTGCAGATTTTAAGCTTCCTGTTACTTTTTGGGCTGAGGCTGTGAATATTGCCTGTTATGTCTTGAATAGAGTTCTGACCGTGAAGCGCCATAATAAGACATGTTATGAACTGCTCAATAATCCAAATCCTAATTTGGAGTATCTACTTCCTTTTGGAAATCCGTGTACTCTTTTGAAGATTCGAGATGTTCCGACCAAATTCCGTGCAAAGGCGATTGAATGAATATTTTTGGGCTATGTTGCAAATTCAACTACCAAGAGAGTATATAACAAAGAAACTCGTCAGGTTGAGGAATGGTTCCATATTGATTGTTCTAATCATTCTATATCTCAAATGGCGGTTGGTCCAGAATGGGCGTTTGATTATGACAATTTGTTCAAGACTTTCCATTTATCATCTGATCTTTCTCCTGAGAAAGCTGCTTTGTTGTATGAGTCTTGTCAGGATGCTCAAGAAGGAGGTTTTACACCAAAGTTGGTTCATAATTCATCTGTCCCCTCATCCTCTAATCTTGATCCAACTATTACCTGTTGTTCGAGACCGCAAGATTCTGACAGTAAAGAAGATGAAGTTCTCATTCAATATTCTTCGGCTGATCCATTAATCCTTGATGATTCTTCTACCTCTACACAAGTTCAGGGGAGATTCCTACGAATATGGATTCAGAGATACTAGTGAATCAAGATGTTCTTTCTCAAAATGAAATAACTCAAGTTGATGTGTTGCCGGTTCCTGAAGTGGCTTCAATTAAAGAGCTTAAAAATCATCGGGTGACAAATATATTTGGGAATCTGATAGATAGAGTGAAAACACGTTCTTTAACTGAAAATACTTGTTTGTATACATGCATTAAAGATATTGGTGTTCTTGATGTTTGCTTACATTCGTGTTTTATTTCTCAAGTTGAACCTAAGAATGTGGAAATGGCTTTACAGGATAACAATTGGATGGAAGCAATGCAAGAGGAGCTTGCTCAATTTGATAAGCTGAAGGTGTGGAATCTGGTTGATTTTCCAAAGGTCGTGTATCCGATTGGCACCAAATGGGTTTTTAAATGTAAAAAGGATGATCGTGGTGTCGTGGTACGGCATAAAGCAAGATTTGTTGTTCAAGGATTCAATCAACAGGAAGGCATTGATTACACTGAAGTGTAATCACATGTGGCTCGACTTGAAGCTATTCGTTTGTTTCTGGCGTTTGCGTCTTTCAAAGGATTTAAAGTGTATCAATTGGACGTGCAGAGTTCTTTCTTGTATGGCAAGGTCAAAGAAGAAGTATATGTTTGTCAGCCGCCGGGGTTTGAAGATCCAATTCATCCGTCAAGAGTGTTCAAACTTGATAAATCTCTTTATGGCTTACATCAAGCACCCCGAGCGTGGTACAAAACTTTGTCAAAGCATCTCATGGACAATGGTTTGGTTCGTGGTCAAATTAATTCGAACTTGTTCATAAAGAAAGCAGGGGGAGATTATCTACTAGTTCAGATATATGTAGACGAAATTATTTTTGGCTCAACAAACGAAAAGTTATGCAAAGAGTTTGAGAGCGTTATGAAATCAAAGTTTGAAATTTCAGCTATGGGAGAGTTATCATTCTTTCTTGGACTTCAAGTGAATCAAAAGGAGGATGGTTTATTCATTCATCAGCCGATTCAAGATGGAAGACTGTACCCCATATGATACTCCAATTCCAGTGAATCACAAGTTAAATCCTGATCCGGATGGAAAAGACGTTGATTGCCGTCTTTATCGGGCAATGATTGGTTCTCTTATGTATCTAACTGCTTCAAGGCCGGATATAATGTTTGATGCATGTCTTTGTTCTGGATTTCAAGCAAAACCAAAGGAATCTCATCTGATCGCAGTCAAACGTATCTTTCGTTATCTAAAAGGAAAACAAAGATTAGGGCTATGGTTTTCACATGGTTCTAACTTTGAATTTAATGCTTATACTGACTCTGATTTCGGTGGTTGTTGTTTGGACAGAAAATCTAGAACAGGAGATTGCCAATTTCTAGTTAATCGTCTTGTTTTCTAGCACTGTAAAAAGCAAACTACAGTCTCCATTTCAACATGTAAAGCAGAATACATTGTTGTTGTAAGTTGTTGTTCCCAAATCTTATGGATACAATAGCAATTAAGAGACTATGGTTTGAATTTCATTTGCACCCCCATGTTCATTGATAATACTGCCACAATATCGACAACAAATAATCCTGTTAAGCATAGTAAAACAAAGCATATTGAAATTAGATATCATTTTATTCGTGATTGTGCAGATAAAAAGTTGATTGAGCTGGTGAAGGTACATACTGTTGATAACTTTGCTGATCTCTTTACCAAGGCATTTGATCGTACCAGGTTTGAATTTCTGATCAAGATAATTGGTGTGATCAATCTCGAATAAAAGTTTTTCAAAACAATTTTCATGGAAGGTTTGTTTTTGTTTTTATTTTTCTTTTATTGCTTTATTACTTTTCTGTATTTTATGTTCAGTCAAAAATTTGTATAAATAAAATCCAAAAAGATTTTCTTTTCGTCTTCCATTGAAATTCTATCTTTTATTTAATTTTCAAAAATATGTTCGGGGTTGGATCGGATTCATGTTCCTGGTGGAAGTTAATAGGGAGTGAAAGTTAAAAGGTTGAAGCTTTAACAAGTTGAAAATTAAAAATTTTCTAAGCATGAAGGTTTATGTTCGTCTGTTCAAGCGAACATATCAAGTTCGCCTCGTAAGCGAACTTATCAAGTTCGCCTAAGTAAGCGAACTATGGTTGAGTATATATACAGTTTCAGGCGAACTTGGTCAGTTTCATTTGAAAAATTCTCAAGCGAACATAATTTCGGCGAACTTAATTACAGTTGAGCGAACTTGGTGTTTTGAAATTCTTGTGTGGTTGTACGGTTTTTCTTTGATTGATTCCTATTCTATTTGATATTGCACTTCGATTGAAGGTAATTACAAGCGATTTCATCCGTTAAATCGTCCGGAATCAATATTTTTGAATCGGAAATCATACTTTGACCGTCGGACTTGTAATAGGTTCATAGAGGGTTTTTTGTGGTTAAAAATTGAAATTGTTGCTTGTGTTTGCTATATCGGTGTTGATAGTTACTATTCGGGCATCTAACTGGGTCTTAATCCATCGGTTTGAACTTGATCGATCTCTGGATTGAATGTGTATCGACAGACGAACTTATTAAGTTCGCCTCTTGCAACACTAAATGAACTTATTAAGTTCGCCTAGGGGCACAACAGTGTTTGGACATGTAAATTTTTTTTTTCAAGTGTTAAAATGTTTTTTGTTATTTTGTTTGTTGTTATTTTTTTGTTATTGTTATTTTTAATTTTTGTTACCTTTGTGTTTACAATGTGTGTGTGTTTACAATGTGCTTGTATTCTAATGTTGGTTGTCCAAAATTGTTACAGATGGATCATCGTGTTGAGTACAAACATAATCAAGTGGCATTATTGGATCTAGAGATGTCTGAATCGGTAAACTACCAAGGCATAATCAACTTTCTGAATAGATCAAGACTGCATTTGGCATTGTCTACAAATCCATACATCAGTATTCCTTTCATTCAACAGTTTTGTCCTACAGTGCAATATGATAGTAATGTTGAACCAAGTGTTCTACGTGCTACAGTCAATAATACTGAAGTTGCAATCTCTATGGATACTATAAGGACTGCTCTAGCACTTAGTGGAAACAATGATGACCTTCTCAGCTATCCTGGTACTCTTATTATGGGATGCTTCCAGAGAATGGGTTACCATGGAAGGCAAAATGATACCCAAGCTAGAAAAAGGTGGTCTAGTTGGACAGTGGAGGTACTTCATGCATGTTATTATACAATGATTGTCACCAAGAAAGGCGGGTACCGATGTCTTAAAATCTTCTTTACAAGCTGCAATGGTTGCTCTGACTCTGAATAAACGTTTTAACTCTGCATTATACATATTCAGAGAGCTTGTTATGCAAATCACACCACCTGAAGGACAAGGGTTTATAATGTACCCTAGATTTATCCAAATGATTTTGAATCATCAGATTCGTAATCTACCTCAGCATCCACAACGACTTACTTTGACTCCAATGACTAAAAGAATCTTTACTGATCGTACCAAAGTTAAGCAACAGAATGTGGATTTGATTCTTGTTCATACTCCATTGTTTGGGCATATTATTAATCCTGATTATGTGGAGCCTCCAAATAACAATTGGTTTCATCCTGAAGAGTTGGCTTACGAACAAAATGAAGAACAACCACAGCAATAAGCTCAAGTTCAAGCAAAAATACAACAACCACAACAACAACAAGTTCAACAAGTACAACAACCACAAGTTCAATAACAAGTTCAGGATCCAGTTCAATAAGAACA
This sequence comes from Smallanthus sonchifolius, assembly GCA_023525975.1. NCBI lineage: Eukaryota > Viridiplantae > Streptophyta > Magnoliopsida > Asterales > Asteraceae > Smallanthus > Smallanthus sonchifolius. The sequence continues at coordinate 23,170,578 of CM042046.1, read as the reverse complement.
TATTCAAGTTAATGAACCAGCTGAAGTTGAAGATCATGCAAATGTTGATGTTGATGTTGATATGCATGAAAATCAAGACTTAGGTCTTAATATGGAAGATTTTCAAGATGATGTTGTACAATCACCCATTCATGAAGTAGAAGGGAACGTTGTTGATACAAGTAGAAGTTCTTCTGATGTGCCTTGTAACACCCGGATATTTCCCAAGTAAAATAAGGGCCAAAAATACCAAAAAGTCAAAGTTCAGGGGTTAAATAATAAGTTTTCAAGGTTAAGGGACTTAAAAAGGAATAATTTGAGAATAAGGCGGATATCGGACCGATCTTGTCATATCGGTCCGATATGCGTAAAGGAAGGAAAGAATCGGGTGTTAACACGTGTCCGATGACTCAACTGATGACTCAGATGGATGTCGGACCGATATGGTTTGTATGTCGGTCCGATGTGTGTGTACGAAGTCAAATATGCCGACATAGGGGATGTCGGACCACAATGTTATTGGATGTTGGTCCGACGTGGACCCGATTTCACCCTATAAATAGATGGGTTGACTTCTTCACTTTGCACACACTCACACTTTCAAATACACACACTTAAGCTCTGCTAGCCTGATTCCTGAGGTCCCGATCCACTCCCGAGAGTCTGGTTTCTCACAATATGTCCACAAAACTGCCATAGATAGCGTCGAGGTAAGGTTTCTAAACACCCTGAGGTTTCTTTGTGTAAACCTAAGATAGGGATATTGATGATGATAATATTGAATATAACCTAGGGTTATGTTGAGGTAGTGATTGTGATAGTCGATACCGGAGGATGTTCTAGTTGAGGTGAGTTCCTCTAAACTGTGCTCTATGAGATGTTTTGTAAATGATTTTGTATCTGAGATCCCAACAATATCCGTGCATATATCCTATAATAAGTACTTATTGTGGCCATTGCTTGAGGGGGACCTAGGGACAAGACTGATCCTCTTGTTTTAGTTCTTGTACGTATGGGACCAGCAAGCTGGGAGGGTTCATGTATATATGTATGTTATAGACCGGGAAATCTAAGGGTGATTCTGGGTGATGGGTTGGAGAGGATGGTTGTAAGACCCATGCGGGGCCTTCATCCTTGATCAGGGATACACGTAAAGATGATTTTGTTTATGAACTCACCAGCGTAAGCTGATCCAAAATATTTTTAAATGTTTTTAAGCATAGGTGAACCCTAGCTAGTAGATGGCATTCCAGGAGGTTTATAAAGGTTGGAAATAGGGATGGCTGAGGGCAGGTCCCTGGGTGACCATAAGGCCTGAGTGATTGGCATGATTCTTCGTGACCTATAAGTCCAGAGTTTGATTGTATTGTATTTTGCCAGTCAGTCCCTATTGTACAAACTTTATGTTATGAAATGAATTAAGTTATGTTGTTAAGTCTTCCGTTGCGTATTTTGTTATCAACGTCACTGTAACTAGAAGGCGACCTTCAACCGGTATGTAGTTACTTGACGAACGGAATGTTCTGTCTAGGAAAGTGCGGTGTATAAATCTTTCCTAGACCTGTCGCTCTTACCTAGGAACATATCTGTTGGAGGTACTACTCTGGTAGATGACTGTCCTGTGTTACGGGTGTGACAAGTTGGTATCAGAGCCGCAGTTAAAGGGATTTAGATACTAATAGGAAAGATTAGTATCTAGACTTAAACTAAGAGCTCTGAGAATAGCTGGAATGCCCATAGGATTTAAGCTGAGATGATGATTATCATTATGAATATAACAGGAGATGTCGAGAAAGCAGATATTAAGTACATTCTTGGCCAAATGTATTTAATCTCTGATTTTCTGGATCATAACCGGTTATACGAATTCTGATATCATACATCTGTGTGTGTATATGTAATAATGGTTGGACGAGGAAGAGGAACAGGTAGAGGAACAGGTCAAACTCCGGTTACTAGGAGCCGTAGGTAGGTTGAAACTGACACCGATACTAACGACTATCACGAAACAAACGAGAATAACAATAATGATGGTCCTCATGTTGAAGAAGTAGTTATGTCTAAAACCCAGTTTCAAGATGCTGTGGCCAGTGAAGTCACTTAGGACTTACGAAACACCCTACCCGAAGTACTAGATGAAGTTCTTTCAAGAAGAATGGGTACAGGAACAGCTGGGGGATGAAACAATAATTGTAATGAGATAGGGCATATAGCAAGAAACTGTACTAGCTAAGAAGAATGGGTAAGGGAAACGCCAATACTAGCTCAGTAACAAGGACTGAGAATCGTGAAGGATGCAGTTACAAATCATTCGAAGGATGCAAAACTAAGCCATTTGATGGTAAGAAGGGAGCCATTGATACTACTCAGTGGATCATGAAGACGGAAGCCGTGATCAAGTTGAGTGAATGTAGAAATGATCAGGAAGTCAAGTTTGCTGCCAATTATTTGGAAACCACTGCTCTAGACTGGTCGGAGTCTGTGAAGCAAGCTAGAGGAGAACAAGCAGTGGAAAGTATGAAATGGAACGAATTCAAGGATTTGATTTTGCAATGATTTTGTCCTCAGAATGAACTAGATAAACTGGAAGAGGAGTTTCAGCGTTTGGAGGCTGGAACTCTAACGTATCAAGAATATGTAACTAAGTTTGATGAGATGTCAAAACTGGTGCCACATCTGGTAACACCCGAACCCCGAAGAATCAAACATTTTATCAAAGGTTTACCTCTCAAGGTGCGAACTTTGGTGAAAGCCGCTGCACCACAAATAATGGATCAAGCCTTGGCATTGAGTGCCACGGTGTATGATGATGTGGCAGCTCAAGAAGCCAAAGATAAGGCTGAGCAAGCAGTGGAGGTAAAACCTATAGACACAAAGAGAAAGAGTGAGGAGGTGATGTATCCGTTTGAACCAAGAAATTTCAAGTTCCCTAGGAGAGAGGGAAAAAAATACTGTTAGAAACCTTCAAGAGACAAGATATGGTAAATGCCAGAAATTGGGGCATGTTGCAATGAATTGTCCATCTTTCATGTGTTATAATTGTAATGAGATAGGGCATATAGCAAGAAACTGTACCAAACCCGCACATCAGAAGCCCGGAGGAGGGCAAAAAGTCGGGTATTTGTGATAGGCGAAGGAAGGAAGAATGAAAATGCCAAAGTGGTAGCTGGTACGTTCCTAGTTAACAACATTTATGCTAAAATCCTATTTGATACAGGAGCAAATAGATGTTTTGTTTCAGATGCCTTTAGTTTTCATTTAGGCATGAAACCCACTCCACTTGAGTGTGCTTATGTAGTTGAGACGGCAAGTGGTGAGCAGATTAGGATAATGGAATCGTATGCGAATTGCAAGATGACTCTGGGCAATGAGAATTCAGTGATTGAATTAATGCCAATGAGTATGAGCAAGTACGATGTTATCATTGGAATGGATTGGTTGAACCAATATCATGCTCAGATCGATTGTGATCAATGGACTGTTAGGATTTGTAGGCCTAACGGAGAGTCTATGTTGATACAATGTGATAGTGATGAGAATAAGATTGAAACAATTTCTGTAGCCAAGGCTAAGAAATGTATAAATACAGGATGTAGTATATTTGCAGTTTATGCGTTAAACTCTAAACCCGAACGGTAGATTGCGAACATTCCTGTAGTATGCGATCTTCCAGATGTATTTCTCGAAGAATTACCTGGTCTACTACCAGATAGACAAATTGAATTTCGAATCGAACTCATACCTAGAGCCAAAACCGTAGCTAAGTCACCTTATTGTCTTGCACATTCGGAACTGAAAGAATTAAATGAAGCAAATTCAAGAATTATTAGACAGAGGCTTCATACGCCCAAGTACTTCACCCTGGGGAGCGCCAGTCTTATTTGTAAAGAAGAAGGACGAAAGTATGCGTATGTGCATAGATTATCGGGAGCTGAATAAGCTTACTGTAAAGAACAAAAATCCATTGCCTAGAATATATGACTTGTTCGATCAGTTGCAAGGAGCTAAATACTTCTCAAAGATAGATCTTAGGTCTGGATATCATCAGTTAAAGGTACAGGAGGAAGATTTACCCAAGACTGCCTTTAAAACCCGATATGGACACTACGAATTCTTAGTTATGTCATCCGATCTAACAAATGCTCCCGCAGCATTTATGGACCTAATGAACCGAGTTTGTAAACCATTCTTGGATAAATTCGTTATAGTGTTCATAGATGATATCCTTATCTACTCCTGAACCTAGGAAAATCATGTCGAACATCTTAAGTTAATACTGGAAACTCTTAGAAGGGAGAAGTTGTACGCTAAGTTTTCTAAATGCGAGTTTTGGAAACAAGAAGTACAATTCTTAGGGCATGTTATAAATCAACAAGGAATTCAAGTAGATCCAGCCAAGATTGAAGCCGTTATGAAATGGGAAACTCCAAAGACGCCAATTGAAGTTCGAAGTTTCCTTGGTCTAGCCGGATATTACCGAAGGCTCATACAAGATTTCTCTAAGATTTCTACTCCATTAACCACTTTGACTCAGAAAGCGGTAAAGTTTGAATGGGGTCATAAGCAAGAAGAGGCTTTCAAAACCCTTACATAGAAATTTAGTTCAGCACCAATATTAGCATTACCTGAAGGGAATGATGACTTCGTCATCTATTGTGATGCTTCTAGAATTGGTCTAGGTTGTGTATTGATGCAACGAGAAAAGGTTATAGCCTACGCATCCGTGTAAGTCCTCATGACACTTCTACGGATCGTTCTCGTTATAAGACGTGTCGTTAACTTGAAGTGCGGAATCCAATGAATCAACGATTGCATACACAAAAGACAATAGAGACAATCAAGTAAATAACATTCACACTTGTATTCCAATTCTCAATAGAGTTTACAGACTCAATCGTTCAACTCTGTTCGTTTTCTGATCGATATCCAAACTGACTCTGTAAACATCTATATATAGACATCTGACATGGTTTAGGCGAACTTAACAAGTTCGCCTCTAACAGACTAAGCAAACTTATTAAGTTCGCCTCAGATAGACTTAAGCGAACTTAACAAGTTCGCCTCTGTTAGACTAGGCGAACTTAACAAGTTTGCCTCTAGCATAACTTGCATAAACACTTAGAACATTATATATAAAAAAAACATAAAGACATTAGATCTAAACTATTACAAAGCTTTTGTCATTACAAACTATGTCCTAACAGACTCCCCATTGACAATAGCTTGATCTTCAGTCTTTTGTCTTTATGATGAGCTCTTCCAATTATCCAGTAATCTGCTGCCTGCATGCACTCCATATCTTCTACATATCTCCAACACTCTCTTGTACTGTAATCCTTGTTCTTTCCATTCATCAGTGTACATGATCTCATTCTTTCTCAATGTCCTCTGATCTTTCTTTGAAAAATTAATAAGATTCATTGCGTCATAGAAACACACAATGACCTTGTTGTCTTTATCTTCAATCCTTGCTTCACCAGTATTAACATCGACATACCACCATTTCATATTCCCAAGGAAGTTTTGAGGAATCTTCTTCAATGGTATCCTGTGTACAGCACGTACTGGTTTGAATTTGTACTTCCAGGTCACTTTCCCAGTCTTTTGACCTATGTTCTTCACTCTCTTTCCTTTTTGAGGCTTTAGCCTTTCATACTTCCCCAAACCACCTTCTCTTTTGATCAGATTTGCAATCACATCAGCTAAACCAATCTTGGATCTATTAATAAGTGGCTTTGAAGCTAGACCATTCATTTCACACCTTGGCAAGGTATTTAAATACTTGATCCTCGGCTTTAAGTACTGAACACCATCAGATCTTTTAATAGCAAATAATTTTGTGTCATTATCATAAAACCAACTTATGATTCTTCCTACACACCTCTCTTTATTCACATAGTTTTCTTTCTGAGAAGGTTGTGCCTGAGACTTGAGTAGCACCTTCATCCAGCTATTTACAACTTCTCTCCATTGTTCTCTGGTCATACCTGTATTTCTGTACATCACAGGTTCTTCATTCACCTTTGGAGACTCAGTGTGAGTAGTATCAGCTTCAGCATCTTTATTGGATTGAATGTTTTCATCATCAGTATCAATCTTAGAATCAGCTGTATCTTCAGGCAGTGTGATGTCTTCAAAATAGTCCATAGAATCTGTTGCTCCTTCATAATTAAACTCAGGAATAACATCATCTTGGATGAAGTTATAAGGAACATTAAGACCATCACAGCCTTCATAAATCACATTATCTTTACCTTTCTCTATCTCTATCTCCACTATCTCTCCTTCTTCTATTTCATTATCTGACACATCATCTTCTATGTCATTGAATAATTCATCAATGTCATCAAGACATGCTATCTTTTCAGCTTCTTCCTCCTCAGACTCTGCAAAGAACTCCAATAATAAAATTTCTTCTTCATTAACTCCAGAAGTATCTTTGTTTCCATTAATGGATTGTGAAGTCGACTCCCCCTGAACTTTAGATATAGGATTAACGTCAGCGTATTGACGATCACCCTCAATATTACCAGAAGGATCATTGTCGTCATCATCATGTCTTTGAATCGACTCAGTGTGACATGTATCACGTATCCTTAACTCCCCCTGAGCGTCAAGATGCTCAACAAGTTTGGACACTAATGCCTGCATAGCAGCAATCTGCGTAGCTTGAGTCTGAATCACCGGCTGTCTTTGAGTATCAGTAGATACAAGAGTATCCACCTGAGTTTGTAAAGCAAGCACTTGAGATTCAAGGAAAGTAATCCTATCATAATCAGAAGGCTTAGAAGGACCAGCCGAAGATTGAGGAACTGAAGTACTAGGAGTAGGAATAACCACAGGAGGAACATGAGTTAGAACAGGAGATTGATCTTTAGAACTTGGAGGTGTGACAATTAAGGAAGCAACAAAAGTAGCATCCTCTACACCTTGTGAATATTGAGTAACAACAATTGAAGCAGCCATAAGCTTTTGACTTTTAGGATCCGGAGTAAAATCACTATCAGAACTCTCATCCACCAATGTTCTTTTTCCAAGTACCGATCCGGAAGGAGGATCCCGAACGGACTTACGTCTTTGTCTTCTGGCTGTAGATTTAAGACGTTTACCAGCATTAGCCAATGGTATACGAGCCAACCTTTCATAATGATCTGAGGGAAAATCTCTAGATTCATCAGATTCAGTTTCTTCAGAAATAGGTAAAATCGTATCACTTGAGCTAGAACTCGACTCATTATCTGTCACCACATTCCCTTCAGCTTCATGAATGGGCGAGTTCACAGCATCATCAACAAAATCATCCATATTCATCCCTAGATCTTGTTCATGTTCATGAACGACCTCTTCGAGAACAGGTTCATTAACAGGTATATCAACCTGAGCTTGTTGAACGACCTCTTGTTCTTGAATAGGAATTTGTGGTTGTACAGGAACTTGTTGTTGTTGAACTGGTACTTGTTGTGGAATAGGTTGTTGTGGAAGTTGTTGTGGCTGTTGTTGTTGAACATTCTGACCTTACACTTGAGCTATCTCATCAGGATGAAACCAGTTGTCATTCGGTGGTTCAACATAATCAGGATTGATTAAGTGACCAAACAATGGAGTATTAACAGGAATCAATGTGGCATTCTGTTGTTTCACCTTAGTGCAATCTGTAAAGATACGCTTTGACATCGGAGTCAAAGTTAATCTAATTGGATGCTGTGGAAGATCAGGAATAATATGATTAAGAATCATCTGGATAAATCGAGGATACATCAAAAATCCTTGACCTTCAGCAGGTGTAATTTGCATAACCATCTCTCGATAAACATAACGTGCAAAATTGAACCGCTTGTTTAACGTCAAATCTACCATTGCAGCTTGAAGAGCAGTCTTTAAACCATCTGTACCAGCTTTACGAGGAGACAGACATTGGATAATCACATGCATGAAGTATCTCCATTCACCCACCAAACCACCTTTACGAGCTTGTGTATCATTAGGTTGTCCACGGTAACCCATCCTCTGAAAGCATCCCATGATCAATGTATTAGGATATGATATAGGATCATCAGCAGCACCTCCTAGAGCAAGAGCAGCACGGATAGTTTCTTCAGATATTGCAATCTCCGTATTGTTTACAGTGGCACAAAGAACATGAGGTTCTACGTCAGTATCTGAATGAACTGTGTCCCAAAATTGCTGAATATACACCAGACTTATGTATGGATCTGCAGATAATGCGACACAAAGTCATGAACGATTCAGAAATCCGATAATTCCTTGAAAGTTTACGGCCTCAGACATGTTAGGATCTAACAATTCCACCTGGTTATGTTTGTATTCGACACGACGAGCCATCTGAAAAATATTTGGACAACAAACACATTAGACAAATAACAAACACAAACAACACGAAAAACAAATTTGAAACAAAAACAAAACAAATTTTTTTTTTAAAATTTTTACAAACACACAAAACAAAAAAAATTTACATGTCCAATACTCCTTCTGACCCCTAGGCGAACTTAATAAGTTCACTTAGTGTTGCAAGAGGCGAACTTATTAAGTTCTCCTAGACAAGTTCGCTTGAACAAGTTCGCCTGAACTGTCTGACGTTTCAAATTCAAACTCAGAAATCAAGAATCTTCAAATCGTGTGGAAATCATGAAATAAGCATTGTAAACATATCGATTAACACTAATGGAACATTATCAAAGATCAATTTCATGATTTAAATCTGATATAACAACAATTAGGGCAGAAACAGTCACACTATCAAAACCGACTGAAAAAGGTAATTTTAGCACGATTCAACGGATGAAATTCAATGAAAATACCTTAGTTAAGTTCGCAATTCAATTTTGAATCAGAATGTACCGGTAAACAACTCAACAACCACTTAATTTTGAAAATAAAAATTTTGACTACGGATCGGACAAGTTCGCTTTATCTGTGAAGAAGATGAAGTGAATAAGTTCGCCTGGACAACCCTTATACAGATTAAGTTCGCTTATTTAGGCGAACTTGTTAAGTTCGCTTAACAAGCCCTAGGCGAACATAATAAGATCGCTTCACCAATATCAGGAGAACATATAAAGTTCGCTTCACCAGAATTAGGCGAACTTAATGCCTTCAACTTTTCCTTGATCAAATTTTTACCAACTTTCAACCCGTCACTTCTTGAACTTCCGTCAGCAGAATTTATTTGATCCAATCCCGAACAATTTAATAAAAGATTAGAATTTTCATGGAAAATAAAAAAACAAAATCTTTTTGAATTTTATCTATACAAACGGAATCACATATTTTTGGATTTTTAGCTGTAAATTTTTGAATTAACATCATGAGTAAGAAGATCATATCAGTATTCGAGTAGTTCATCACACATTTTAGCAATAACCAAGGGTAACCTATGATATGAAATAATCCAACTCATCTTGTACTCTATGTATCTTTTTCAGTATTTATAAATCAATCAATTTGAATAATATTTGAAATGATACGCAATAAATTTCAAAGTAAATAAGATCAGGTTATGAAATGCTCAATTATTCATAACGAATTTGAAATATAAAGCATGAATTCTTAAATTTGTCAATATTATATTATTTGAAACTATAAGCGTTTATTCTCCGAATTCATATGATTTAGTACTTTTTAGATGAAAAACATCATGTACCCCACATATATACCAAACAGAAATATAAATTGCACTATCTTCAAGACATATACAATTTATTTTAAGATTAGATCAAATTCCAAGATGAAATTATCTCTTTTAGCACAAGAATAGAAGCAGATCCCAAAGGATATAAGAATCACGATGATTCAGAATCACAAGATTCTAATGAATTGGCTGTATAATGAGAATCAACAGATTCAGGTATGAGGATCCAACTATTATCTGGATAAGATTCAATGGAGTCAGACTAGATGATGTATCTAACTGATCCAAGGGCGAATATATGTTTCAACAAATTTTGAAATCATATCTTAGTTCAACAATACATTGCATGTTTTTCGGGGCATGGGCATTAATGTGAACTGAAATAGATTTGTGCTAAAGATATAATTCGATATTGGTCTCATGAAATTCTTTAAAACCATATATTCTTTATCTGATAATGATCTTTTACACACACCCAGGCATATAATGGATTCAAATCACAGATGTAATCATATCATATTTAATTTTCACACTACTATTAGTTTCAAAACACTTTTACTCTATTGACAAATCATGTTTCAAAACTCCTACACAAATTTGAAAACAGATTATCAAGATTAGAGCATTCACAACATTATCATTTCTCATTTATGCAGACTTTGAAATTTAGATCAAATCAACTCACTTTAAATAATCATATATCAAAAGTCTACTAAGGTCGTGTGAAATGAACTAATCACTGATGTACTATCATTTCTTCTCTAACTTCAAATGATGTCAAATTTTATATTTTTCACTTTGTTTTGACTTTATAAAATTTACATAATTAATTGGAATTTTACTTTGTTTTGACTTTGTTTTGACTTCACATGATTAATTGGAATTTCCGAGTCTAAATTTGTAGGAATCTCCCCCGAATCCTGTGTCGAAGGTAATGGATCATCACCCAACAAAGGATCAGCAGAAGAATCTTGAAAAATAGCATTGTCTTCCTCACTCTCTGAATCTTGGGGTTCCGAACAAGAAGCAACATTAGGATTGGGAGCAGAAGTAGATGGAACCGATAAATGTGGAACTGCATTTGGTAGAAAACCATTGTGCTGTGTATCCTGACATGAATCATAGAGAACAGCAGCTTCATCAGGAGAAATATCAGAAGGTAAATGAAAAGACTTGAATAAGTTTTCATAATCAAATGCCCAATCTGGTCCAATCGCCATTTGAGGTAAAGACCGATTTGAACAATCAATATGGAACCATTCTTCAACTTGGCGCGTCTCTTTGTTATAAACCCTCTTGGTAGTCGAATTGGCAACATACCCCAGAAAAATCCCTTCAATAGCCTTAGCACTAAATTTTGTTGGGACATCTCGAACTTTCAACAGGGTGCACGGATTACCAAAAGGTAGTAAATATTCCAGATTCGGCTTTCGATTATTCAGCAATTCGTAGCAAGTCTTGTTGTGTCGCTTGACGGTCAAGACCCTATTCAAAACGTGACACGTAGTATTCACAGCTTCAGCCCAAAACGTAACTGGAAGCTTAGAATCTGCAAGCATTGTGTGTGCCGTTTCAACCAACGTCCTGTTCTTTCGTTCAGCAACACCGTTTTGTTGAGGAACTATGGCGCACTGAATTCATGATGAATTCCCTTTTGTAGACAGAATAAGCCCATCTTGCTATTCTTAAACTCGCTGCCATTATCACTCCTAATTCTTTTGACCTTCAGATTGAACAAGTTCTTCAAACCCAGGATTAAGTATTGTACCAACTCAGTGGTTTCAGCTTTAGAAGAAAGAAACTTAACCCATGAAAATCTAGAGAAATCATCCGTTACTACCAAACAGTACGATTTTCCACCAATGCTCCTGATACTAATCAGACCAAACAAATCCATATGCAGCAGCTCCAAAGGAGTTACGATAGAATTCTTCGATTTAGATTTGTGTGATTTCTTTCGTTGTTTCCCCCTTCTTGCAAGGAATACAATCATCAGGAACTGAGAATTTCATCTTCGGAATTCCAAGAACCAGATCATTCTTAACAATATAGTTCATCTTCCGATAGTTGATGTGAGCTAGCTTCCTGTGCCACAAAATAGAATCTGATTCCGACGCCTTGGAGTGTAAACATGTAGGAATTGAATCCGTTGTAGTAGCGACACTCATGTCAAGGACATACGTGTCATTTCTCCACGGGGCCTTCATGAGAATCCATTCGTTAGGAATAACAAAACCAGGTTTCAAGATCTAACACTCAGCATCATTGAAATGGAACGAAAACTTCTTGTCACAAACTTGTGATACACTCAAAAGATTGTGTTCAAGCTGCTCCACATAATTCACCTTTTCAAATTTGACTTTATCATTCTTTAAAGTACCCTGTCCAGTTATGTACCCGCCTTTATTCCCCGCAAAAGCGACATAACCTCCATTAATATTTTTAACATATTCAAGCAATCTAACATTCCCTGTCATATGTCGAGAGCAACCACTATCCACATACCATGTATTGTTGATAGTCCTCCTTGGTTGTCCCTACATAAACAACGAAAATCAGTTAGAAATAGGAACCCAAGCCATTGTGGTCTTGGGTCGTCCAGATTGATCAAAATAAACAAATTCTAGTAATTGACAATCAATGTTATCATTAACCTTTGGAATAGAAGTTTTACCAACAGACTTTTTCAAAGGAGACATATTTTGATTATTTTGAAAAACATTATTTGATATATTATTACCAACAGACATATTGTAATTCACAATCAATGTGGTCTTGGGTCGTCCAGATTGATCAAAATAAACAACTTCTGGTAATTCACAATCAATGTTATCATTAACCTTTGGAATAGAAGTTTTACCAACAGACTTTTTCAAAGGAGACATATTTTGATTATTTTGAAAAACATTATTTGATATATTATTATTAGATTCAGATGTTTCCCAAATTTTCTTCAATTTTCTGTTTCGTCTTCTCCTTTGTGGTCTAGACAATTTAACTTCAGATTGAGAATCTTTTGAAATTATATCATGAGGAATCTCAAGTTTCTCTTGACAAACAAATGATTTAGAGTTCAATTTATCCTGCTGTTCAAATCCAGAGGATTTAACAAAAGATCGACAAGACATATTTTTCTCCAAACTAAATGATGACTTTCCCTCATCTGTTCTTTTCAGAATCTTCACCACTTTTGGTTGTGAAGGAACAGTCTTCAATTTGCCCTGGTTCTTATAAGGACAATTGACCAAAATGTGACCAGCTTCGTTGCAATGAAAACAAACTCTTCTCTCTTTATAAGTTCTGAAATAAGAAGTGTTCTTTGAGTTTGAGGAGCCATCAGAGGAATAAGCTTCAGAAGATTTTCCAGAATAGTTTACTGACTTCTTTGGAACATAAACTTGTGTAGGCACCTTTGATGTATGCTCCTTTTGATGACCAGCAGCGACAAAACCACTTGATTATAACATCGGAGAAAGCTTAGGTGTAACAACTTTCACCTCATCAGGTTCAGTCAGAATGCATCTATCACAGGTAACATTTTTTACAACTGTTGGTTCATCAATTCTCACCTCTTTTGGAATACCTTCAACCTTCTTTCCATCAAACACCTCATCCTCAGAATCAGATTCATAAACCATATCCTCACCAGTTACCGGGTTCACTTTCAATACTGTTTTTGGATCTATTTCCTCTTCATGTATGATTTCAGGTTCAACCACAAAATTTGCATTAAATGGTGGAGGAACAAATCTAATACCAGCAACCCGCTTAGTAGGATCAGCATTTGAATTAAAATAATCCAAAACAACCGAAGAATTTCATTTCGTTTTTCTATCTCAGCATAAGCCATATCCAGACGATAAGCTTGTTCTTTATATTTTAATCTCAGAGAATTTAAGTCTCTTTTCAAAGACTCAATTCTATCGATGCACAATTTATCATTATCTTTCAGTTTCTGATTAACTGAATGCATCGTTTTCATATCACAAATCAAGTTTGTGTTATCATCCATGACCTTTTGCAATTTATCTTTAACAGTAATGCAGTTAGAACAGTAAATATGACAAACATAGTCTTTTACCTTTGACGGATCAGACATGTCTGCCATGAAAACTTTGGCAATGAGAATATTCTCTGAATCATCACCAAATGAAGCGTTTTGTGTTAGAACAATATCATCTTCAGCAACACCTGATGCAACATCAGAATCAATATTCTGCACTTGTTCTATCTCTTCATCAACAATCTGCACACTTTCACCATCACTCGAACCATCACTCGAACTGTCATCATCGGTCACATCTTCTGATTTTTCAGAATGAATTTCTGCTACAAAGGCTTGACTTACAGCACCCACTAAATCTTCCAGATGAATACCCCAGTCATAGTTCTCATCGTTCTGTGCAACCAATGCCGATGATGCAGATGCATGATTTGAATTTCCAGATGAACCATGTGATTGATTACGATTATTCTAAAAATTATTCTGCTTCTTCTGAGAATCAAACTCAACCTTTTGCTTCACACACTCTTTAGCAAAGTGACCATACTCTTGACAGTTATAACAACGCACTTTGGTTTTGTCAAATCCCATGCGTGATCGACTATTAGATCCAATATACTTTCTGCCAGTTTGCTTCAAGAAATCCTTTGCTTGATGCATCAACATGGCCATATTCCATTGGATTTTCATTTCTTCCAGATCAACAGGGTCAATCTGTCTGAAATCTTCTTCAATTACCTCAGGATCATGAATTTTTCCTCCAATAAAATTCTCATACGAAGTCATGAATGAGGAAAACATAGCAAGATAGTCATAAGCAACCTTTTGATTTATATGAGATCTAGAAGATGTAGAAGCTGTTGTTACAGAAAATCTAGAATGATTAGAATGACCAGAATGAATAGGAACTCCAGAACACTGATCATTAGAAGAATCTTGAGCATCGCCAGAAAAGAATGCAACTCCTGTACCAGTTTTACCAGAAGTCTTGGCAAAATACATTGAAGGATCCTGGATATGCTCCATGTTAGTCTCCTTCTTCTTCATATTCAGGTCATGCGATTGAATCTTCCCAAGAACTTCTTCAAGAGACATGGTTTTGTACTTGATATTTTCTTTTATCAAAACTGTATACACATCAAATTTTGATGGTAATGCCTTCAAGAACTTATCATTAATTTCTTCAGTTTCATACACCACAGAAGCACTCGACAGTTCACTAAGCAGATGATAGAATCTGGTAGCAAGATCATCCAAAGATTTATTTTGAAAATGTTTGAAGACCAAGAATTGCTTCTTCAGTAGCTCTTTTCTACTCTACTTTACATCCAAACTGCCTTCACATCTTTTTTGTAATGCTTCCCACAGTTGTTGAGAAGACTTGAATTGTTTGAAACTGTGATATATTTCCTTCGGAAGAGACATCGAAATACTTGCCATTGCTGTCTTTTCCCTATCAAACAGCAACTTTTCTTTAGTATTTAACGCTGACACCAGCTTTGGAACATCATCCTGTTCCATCCACGAATAAGTACGAACTGATCAAACCTATCTTTCCAATTAGAATAATCAGCAAGATTCAACAACTTCGGTAGTTTTTTAGATGTACCAATCTCATTATCATAATTGAACATATTCGTTACTTGTACCATAATTTCCATTTTCCTGAAAATTTCCAAGTGTTGAACACTCACTACCCTTAGGCGAAGATAATAAGTTCGCTTCTGTGATACCCAAGCGAACTTAATATGAAGCAAACTTAATAAGTTCGCTTAACCCAGAAACCAGAAAATCTGATTAAGTTCGCCTAAAAATAAGTTCGCTTAATTTGTGAGAAGCGAACTTGACAAGTTCGCCTGCTAAGTTCTCCTGCACACCAAATCAGCAAGTTCGCTTGCTTTAGCAGATTCAAAATCAAGAACTGTTCAAACTAGAAACCGCGAACCAAAAATCACAGAAATCTTCATAATTCACTGGTTTGAAGGAATTAGTCAAAATCAAACCGTAGGATTGTGTAATTTCTCAATTAGAACCTTTCTATCGGATCAATTTCTTCAAAATCCTCTTCAAAAATACCAAATCAGAACCAAATTCAGCTTGAAAACTCCATGGAAATGAAAATGTCAAAGATGATGAATTTCTTGTCAATTTGCATACAAAACCGTCTAGAATCACCAAGAATCATGAGCAATAGCTCTGATACCACTTGTAGGTCATCATGACACTTCTACGGATCGTTCTCGTGATAAGACGTGTGGTTAACTCAAAGTGCGGAATCCAACGAATCAACGATTGCATACACAAAAGACAATAGAGACAATCAAGTAAATAACATTCACACTTGTATTTCTCAATAGAGTTTACAGACTCAATCGTTTAACTCTGTTCGTTTTCTGATCGATATCCAAACTGACTCTGTAAACATCTATATATAGACATCTGACCTGCATTAGGCGAACTTAACAAGTTCGCCTCTAACAGACTAAGCGAACTTATTAAGTTCACCTCAGATAGACTTAAGCGAACTTAACAAGTTCGCCTCTGTTAGACTAGGCGAACTTAACAAGTTCGCCTCTAGCATAACTTGCATAAAACACTTAGAACATTATATATAACAAAAACATAAAGACATTAGATCTAAACTATTATAAAGCTTTTGTCATTACAAACTATGTCCTAACAATCAGGACAACTTAAGGTTCATGAGAAGAACTATACCACACACAATCTGGAACTTGGTGCCATAGTGTTTGCCCTAAAGATTTGGAGACACAACTATATGGCACTAAGTATGTGATATATACCGACCACTAAAGTCTCCAACATATAATCAATCAGAAGGATCTGAATATGAGACAGAGGAGATGGATGAAGCTCATTAATGACCATGACTGTGAGATCAAGTATCATCCCGGGAAAGCTAATGTTGTAGCAGATGCACTTAGTTGGAAGGAAAGAGTCAAGCCCATCAAGACAAGAGCGTTAAGATTAGAAGTTAGGACAGACTGGATGGGACAAGTCAAGGAAATTCAAACTCAAGAACTACAAGAAGATAACATCAAGAAAGAACGCATGGTTGTTAAAGAGAAAATACTGACCAAAGGCAATGATAGAATCTTACGATTTGAAAATAGAATTTGGATTCCAAGGCTTAGAGATATCGAAACAAAGGTAATGGATGAAGCTCACAAATCCAAATACTCCATACATCCTGGAGCTAATAAAATGTACAAGGATTTAAAAACTCAGTTCTGGTGGCCAAACATGAAGAGATCTATAGCTCAATACATAGAGGAATGTTTGACTTGTCTTCAAGTCAAGATTGAACATCAAAAACCCGTAGGTCAACTACAATAGTTGGATATACCTGTGTGGAAATGGGATAGGATTACTATGGACTTCGTTACGAAACTGTCGAGAACCCAAAATGGGCATGATGCTATTTGGGTTATAGTTAATAGACTAACTAAATTGGCACATTTCATTCCTATCAACGAGGGTTACTCAATGGATAAACTCACCCGACTAAACATCAATGAAATCGTGAGCCGCCATGGTATACCACTATCTATTATCTCTGATAGAGATAGTCGGTTTACTTCCAAATTCTGGACTAGTTTCAAAAAGAGTTGGGAACTCGAATCAATATGAGTACAGCATATCATCCTCAAACCGATGGACAAGGCGAAATGACAAGTCAAACCTTGGAGGATATGCTGGGGGCTTGTGCAATAGAATTTGGAGGTAGCTGGGATAATCATTTGCCATTAATAGAATTTTCCTACAACAACAACTATCATTCAAGTATAAAGGCCACGCCGTTTGAAGCACTATACGGTAGAAAGTGCAGAACTCCAATTTGTTGGACTGAAGTTGGAGATAGCCAACTATCTGGATCAGAAATCTTACAGGAAATGACTGATAAGATAGTCCATACCAAACAAAGGTTGAAAGCTGCACAAGATCGACAAAATAGTTATACAGATAGACGTGGATGACCATTAGAATTCCAAGTTGGTGACTATATAATGCTAAAAGTATCACCTTAGAAAGGTGTTGTACATTTCAGGAAACATGGAAAGTTAGGCCCAAGGTATATTGGACCTTATAAAGTTATTGAAAGAATTGGAGCTGTAGCATACAAGCTTGAATTGCCTGAAGCATTGCAAGGTATTCATAACACGTTTCACGTGTCATGTTTGCGTAAATGCTTAGCAGATCCTGATAATGCAATCTCGTAAGACGATGTTCGTATTAATGACAAACTCCAATTCACTGAACAAATTTTTAAGATATTAGGAACTCAAGATCGAAAGTTAAGAAACAAAACCATACCAATGGTATTGGTACAGTGGCAAGGTCGGAAGGGTGCTGACAAAACATGGGAATTAACAGAACAGATGAAGGCTAAGTATCCTCATCTGTTTGACTAAACCTGAATTTCGAGGACGAAATTCTTTTAAGGAGGGGAGATTTGTAACACCTGGATATTTCCCAAGTAAAATAAGGGTCAAAAATACCAAAAAGTCAAAGTTCAGGGGTTAAATAACAAGTTTTCAAAGTTAAGGGACTTAAAAAGGAAAAATCTGAGAATGAGGCAGATATCAGACCGATATCCTTGTCATGTCGGTCCGATATGTGTAAAGAAAGGAAAGATTCGGGTGTTAACACGTGTCCGATGACTCAACTGATGACTCAGACTGATGTCGGACTGATATGGTTTGTATGTCGGTCCGATGTGTGTGTACGAAGTCAAATAAGCCGACATAGGGGATATCAGACCACAATGCTATTGGATGTCGGTCCGACATGGACCCGATTTCAACCTATAAATAGATGGGTCGACTTCTTCACTTTGTACACACTCACACTTTCAAATACACACACTTAAGCTCTGGTAGCCCGGTTCCCGAGGTCCCGATCCGCTCCCGATAGCATCGAGGTAAGGTTTCTGAGCACCCTGAGGTTTCTTTGTGTAAACCTAAGATAGGGATATTGATGATGATAATGTTGAATATGACCTAAGGTTCTGTTGAGGTATTGAATGGTAAACTGTGCTCTATGAGATGTTTTGTAAATGATTTTGTATCTGAGATCCCAACACTATCCGCGCATATTGTCACACCCCCAATTTCAACTAACGGAGTTTTACCGTTTGGAAGGTGACACACCAGGATCTCAGTCATTAGTTACATCAAACGACACTATATGGGACTTGATATGTCATAACATAAAAGATCAGAGTTAATGCGGAAGCGTTTAAACAAAATAGATACTGCGCAAAACAAATACGCTCAAGTTTAATTTAATAAAAACAAGTGAATTGTCTCAAATGTTTGCATATGAATGAAATGACAGCAGGACTCCATGCATGCCCTAGATGTGTAACCTGTGCCTTAGCGACATCAGAAACATGTAAGAAAAAGTGTCAACATGAGGTTGGTGAGTTCACAGGTTTCAAGTTTGCAATAAGAGAGTGTTTGCCAGATTATGTACATTCAATATGCATATCTATAGGTAGCTAACCTATGTTCATGTCTTACTAAAGCGCTCGTAACCGAAGCTGACTGTGTTTGTATGCCTCCTGCCAGGTCTATCAACTCTGGCAAATGTGAGTAGGCTAACATTTCACCCGTTCGATATCCAATCGAGTTAGCGCGACTAACGCAGGTAGGGCTTGTCAAACCCAGTATTACTACTAAACATTACCTCGCTAAGATCCATATTAACGGTTCGATGTATGATGAGGACTTTTTTTGATAGTGTGTCACGCTTAGCCTCAACAGTAATAACATATGAATTACAATAATCTAAAATAGTTGTGTCTTGTTTTCTCCCCTAACGGGAAAAACATGTAACAAAATGTTTGTCTGTGTACCTGTTTCTCCCCCACGGGGAAAACAAGTAAGAGTATGATAGTTGGTGTTCATGTTTGTTTCTCCTCAACAGGAAAAAGTAAAATATGTTTGTGTGTAAGCATGTTTCTCCCCCAAAAGTAAAACAAGTAAAAAGGGGCCGTGAAACTCACCTGCGTTGCGTTGTAGGTAGTATCACACAAAGGACAAGTTGGAACCACGTGTGTAAGTCTCAAACGACTTACGGATGCCCTAAAATTATAAACACATAAATTAGGGATAAAATGGGAATTGTGACGACGACACGGGAGTTTGAACGTCCTAAGATATTCATAGGATTACTAAGTAGACGAACGTGTCCACGGAGTTAAGGATTTCTATAAGTATCAGAATAACTAAGCTTCGTGTCGAACGTTACGAATAGTAATATTATATATATATATATATTCATGTGTTGGTGACATACAGTATGGTGTAGGAAAATAATATATAACATATTTAAGTTCGTAGAGTTAATAAAATAAACGTTTGCGTGGAAAAATAATAAATATATTATTTTTATTCAAGATTATAATGTGGGTAAATAATATATATAATCATAATATTTAGTTAGTTTGAAAAGTTACACGAGATTAATAAACGAGGCGAAATAATATAAAATATATATTATTTCATACTAGGAGTCACGAGTTAAAAATAATATAAACAATTTATTTTATTCGAAGTCGCGGTTTGAAAATAATATAAATATATTATTTTAAAAGTGGGTATTTTTAATGAAAAAGGGTTACAACCAAAACCCGAGCCTACGAGTGGTTTCCCGGGTTAAAACACATTAATATTGTATAACAATAATAGTGGAATGGTTTGCATAATAAAATAGTAATTAAAAAAGGGTTTTAAAAATAAAAGGGTGTGGAGAGACTCGAACCTGGGTCTCTCCCACACCAGCCGACACTCTTAACCATCACAGCCACTAGGCCATCGCAACAAGAAGCTGGATTCAAATGGTTTTATCAAAAACATCTCATGGGATCTCCTTCCCCATGCGAAACCGGACGCCAACCAGTCCAATTCCATCGAACTTGACCACGATCGACCATAAGATAATAGGGGTTTCATTATTCGGTTCATAACGAACCTGTGGTGAGATTTATTTGTAAAAACTTCATATTAAAAGCTCTAAATTTCGGATTCAAAAACCGAAAACCCTAGTTCTTAACTCTGAATCAAATCGATCAGATCCGATAATGTTTTCAGTTGGAATCATAGGGCTTTCAACAAATGAGTCATTGCGAGTCTAGCCCTATGATTTAATTTGATTAAGGTGATGATTTGATTGGGTTTCGATCAAACTAGAAATGTATGAACCCTAGATCTTTGATCTTGATCAATTCGATACATGAAGGGGTTAGATTCATAGGGCTTTTAACAAGTGAGAAGTTTCGATTCTAACCATACCATTTTATTAGATTGAGACTGAGTCGGGAGTAGGGTTCGATTAGACCGAATTCACATGAACCCTAGATTCTTGTTCTTAACTAATTCGATGTTATACGGTCAAATTAGCATAGGGCTATTGATATAGACACTTAATCTAAACTGTAGGTGTAAGAAATTACCATAACGGAGATGGAATTGATGGTGAACGACTAGATCTTTTTCCGACTTCGAGAGGTTAATCTCTGGCGATCCTGAATGCTTCTACGACGCGACTGATGTGGGGGAAATGATCAGTGGGACTCGCGTAGCGTTCTAAGATGATTAATTTCAGTATGCATTATTGAATTGATGTGAATTGGTGAGGATTGGGGACGACTTTGGTGGTTACGGCTTGTAGTTCATAATTGGATATAATTCGGTCATGATAATGATTATTTATTGTGGTTAAGATCGTAAATGCTGCTGATTAATCTTGATCCGTTACAGAATTAACAGAAATCGACTCTTGAACTCACAATTGAATCTAAAGTCACGATCTTTGACTTCAAAAGTCAACAGGAATTAAAATGTGGTAATTACAGTTCTAGTCCCTGCAGTTATATGGATTCAGGGTTTGGAAGAGTGGCAGAATGAGTCCTTGTGGTTTGTATAACCTGATTAGTTGACTTTTAAAGTCAACATAGATTGAGTTTTGGATTTTGACTTTACAAAGTCAAACAAAATTAAGTTTAGACTAATTACTTATTTAGTCCTTGCAGATAGAGTTTGAGGAAATGCCAGAATTTGTCCTTTGGATTTAATATCGAGTTAACTGGGTTAGGTTTTAACAGAAAGCTTAACGGAATTAACTGAAAAGTCCGGATTGTCACATCATCCCCTAGTTGAAAGAATTTTCGTCCCGAAAATTAAAATAAAAAAAAATTCTGTTAAAATAAAATAAAATAAAAAAAAGTTCTGGGGTGTCACATCATCCCCTAGTTGAAAGAATTTTCGTCCCGAAAATTAAATAGTACCTTAAGAGATTGACGCGGAGTGCTTGAACAGATTAGGATATTTGCGCATCATCTAATCTTCGCGCTCCCAAGTGAATTCCGGTCCGCGTTTCAAGTTCCAACGGACTCTAACAATAGGGATTTTACTGTGCTTTAACGATTTGACTTCCCTATCCATGATTTCCATGGGTTCTTCGATGAAACGCAGCTGTTCATCAATGTGTAGTTCCTCAAGAGGAACCGCGAGAGACTCGTCTGCTAGACTTTTCTTCAAATTTAAGATGTGAAAGACGTTGTGTACACCACTAAGTCCTTCAGGTAAGTCCAGTTGATACCCTACTGGTCCGATTCTCTTCCTTATTTTGAATGGTCCAACATAACGAGGATTCAACTTGCCTCGTTTCCCAAAATGAATGACACCTTTCCACGGTGAGACTTTGAGTAAGACCATGTCACCTATTTGAAACTCTAAAGGTTTACCACGTTTGTCGGCATAGCTCTTTTGACGATCACGAGCTGCCGCCATACGGTTTCTAATTTGGACGATCTTTTCGGAAGTTTTAAATACAAGTTCAGGACCTGTGAGTTGGTTATCTCCAATCTCAGTCCAACAAATAGAAGAACGGCATTTCCGTCCATAAAGTGCTTCAAATGGAGCTGCCTTGATGCTAGTGTGATAACTGTTGTTGTAGGAGAACTCCACCAACGGTAGGTGAGACTCCCAAGTGTTACCGAAATCAATCACACAAGCTCGTAGCATGTCCTCCAAAGTTTGAATAGTACATTCTGTCTGACTATTAGTTTAAGGATGGTACGCTGTGCTCATATCTAGACGCGTGCCTAAAGCTTTATGTAATGACTGCCAAAAACGAGAAGTGAATCGTGCATCACGATCCGAAATGATAGAGATTGACACCGCGTGCCGAGATACTATTTCATTCAAGTAAGTACGAGTAAGCTTATCCATTTTGTCGGTCTCTTTGATTGCTAAGAAGTGAGCGGACTTTGTTAATCGGTCAACGATTACCCATATGGTATCACATCCGGTAGGGGTTCGTGGTAATTTGGTGATGAAGTCCATGGATATTTGTTCCCATTTCCACATAGGAATTTCTGGTTGTTGTAGAAGACCGGATGGTTTTTGATATTCAGCTTTGACCTTCGCGCTGGTCAGACACTTACTAACATAGGTGGCTATATCAGCCTTCATCTTCGGCCACCAATATAGTACTTTTAGATCATGGTACATTTTATCGGAACCCGGATGAATGGAGTAACGAGATTTATGAGCTTGATCCATGATTAGTTCCCTTTAATTTCCGTACACTTGAATCCATATTCGTTCGACGAAGTAACGAATTCCGTCAGATTTTACTTCAAGTTGTGCTTCCATGCCGCGTGTACCTTCTAATGGTAGGTTATCTTCTTTCAAGGCTTCAAGTTGAGCACTACGGATTCTGTCAGGCAATCCAGGGTGAATAGTAAGTTGTAACGCTCGAACTCGTTTGGGTTTCGTTTCCTTTCGGCTTAGTGCATCAGCCACAACGTTAGCTTTACCCGGATGATACCGGATCGCACAGTCATAATCATTTAAAAGTTCAACCCAACGACGTTGTCGCATGTTCAATTCCTTCTACTCAAAGATATGCTGGAGGCTCTTGTGGTCGGTGTAGATTGTGTATTTGGTACCGTACAAGTAATGTCTCCATATCTTTAATGCAAATACCACGATACCCAACTCTAAGTCTTGAGTTGTATAGTTCTTTCTCGTGGATTTTCCGTTGACGAGAAGCATAAGTGATGACCTTCTTGCGTTGTATCAGCACACAACTGAGACCTAGAATAAATGCATCACAGTATACCACAAAATCGTCCATTCCCTCTGGAAGAGATAGGATTGGTGCACTGTAAAGTTGCTACTTCAGAAGTTGGAATGCTGATTCCTGAGTATCACCCCAGTTATAAGGTTTACTCTTCTGAGTTAAAGCAGTGAGGGGTTGTGTAATCTTGGAGAATTCTTCAATGAAACGACGGTAATAGCCAGCTAATCTAAGAAATTGTCGCACCTCAGTTGGCGTCGTCGGTGCCGCCCAATTCTTGATTGCTTCTATTTTAGATGGGTCGACATGTATCCCTGTCTCGTTGATTACATGTCTAAGAATTGCACTTCACGAATCCAGAATTCGCACTTGGAAAGTTTTGCATACAAATGCTCTTGTCTTAAGTAGTTCAAAAATTAGACGCAGATGTTCCTCATGTTCTTCCTTGTTCTTGGAATAAATAAGGATGTCGTCGATGAAAACGATAACGAACTGGTCAAGGTAAGGCTTACACACACGGTTCATGAGATCCATGAATACCGCGGGTGTGTTGGTTAACCCGAAAGGCATGACCATAAATTCGTAATGGCCGTACCTCGTTCTGAATGCAGTCTTAGAGATATCTTCTTCTCGGACTCTTAACTGATGGTAGCCGGACCTGAGATCTATTTTGGAATAGAAACTTGATCCTTGGAGTTGATTAAAGAGATCATCTATGCGAGGGAAAAGGGTAGCGGTTCTTGATTGTGACTTTATTCAGCTCCTGGTAATCAATACACATACGAAAAGTTCCGTCCTTCTTGACGAATAGTACCGGAGCTCCCCATTGCGATGAGCTAGGTCGGATGAAACCTTTATCCAACAAATCTTGCAGTTGTGTGGATAGCTCTAGCAATTCACTAGGTGCAAGTCTACAGGGTGCCCGAGCAATAGGCGTTGCTCCGGGTGCTAGATCAATTTGGAATTCGACTTGACGATGCGGCGGAAGACCAGGCAGATCTTCGGGAAATAATTCCGGATAATCACGAACGATCGGTATGTCGTCAATCTTCTTCTCCTCATATGGCAGCTCGACGACGAGAGCCAGAATGACAATATGACCTTTACGTATATGCTTTTGTTATTCACGAAAGATATGATGCCCACGACAACACCACTCTTTTCGCCTTGGACAGAAAGGGTTTCTCCACTCGGGAGAGGTAGGCAAACAAATTTGCTCACGACAAATCATTTCGGCTTGGTTCTTAGATAACCAATCCATACCGACAACTACGTCGAAGCTGCCGAGTGTGACTGGCATATGGTCAATGTCAAGCTTTTGACCAGCCAATCCCAGTTAACACGCCTTAAGATTGTGAGTTGTTTCGATTATTTGACCGTCTGCTATCCCTATAGTGTACTTAGTTGCTAATAGAGTCGGAGTACGACCGCACCAACATGAAATTCATGAAGTCATGCTGAGACTTCTAGTGAGACCAGTGTTTATAAGGTAAGCGTCGGTCAACATAAAGGCTGAGAGAAGAGGTTCACATGTAAACCAGATTTTAGTGAGATATAGATTCAAGGAGTACAAGGGATATGATGTATATTTAAGTAATCGCGTTCAACTGATGGTCAGTTAGATTAAATCCTTGTTTTCTAATGTCATTAGAACAACTGGATCGTTTTGTGAAAGAAGAAGCCCGTTTATAGAGTTTGATACCCTGGGGTATAAATCAAATTAATCTGAGGATTAGTCACCGGATAATGCATTAGGGCCAGTTGGAATTTATTGTTGGAGTGTAAGGAATAACGTGTTAACATGAAGGGATTCTTCCAATTCCGCTTACATACATGGGGTCGATGGGTTTACCATGAGCTTCTACTAGAGTTTCAATCGAGTTGGTTTCTATGGTCACGTTTGGATGAGAGTCTTAAGTTCTCTAAGACTATTACATGAGTGAAATAACATGATGGATTCCATGCACTTCAAATTATTATTACGTGTGCACCCGTAATGATAATTTGCTTTGCATGCTCACCCTAGTTCTCCATGTCATGTGTCATAATGTCCTTTAGGTTATATTGTTGAGTACATAGTGTTGGCAGATATGATATGTCATCGAAAAGCTTAGTCATCAACTATGCTTTGATCAATTAGAACTCATATCGGGATGAGTAGTCGAGGATGGTTTGCTCTGAGTATTCACTCGATGAAACACCATACAGGAGTCCAATCCAACGGATTGTAAATGAGAACATGTAACAAACATGTACATGAAATGTGACTTCGAGAAATGCAACTAATTCATGAATACAAGTTACAGGAAGCAGCAAGGTAGCCGTCCTTTCAACTTAGTCAAGATAGGCTTTGAGTATGCATTGGGCAATGCGCTCTCAGATTTGTGTTCAACCTATTCTCAATAGAATATCGACCAAAGAAGCGAGCCCATGGCTCGGAAAAGTGATGACATCTACGTGCAATGGTCTACCTTCACTCGGCGTATTGTTGCTATTGGGTACAGTAGGGACTCGCCTCCGACGATCCCAACTCCCAAAAGATATGCGTTAGTGCTGAGTGCCGTCCATAACATGGACCTGAGAAAGCCCACCATACCCAACAGGTGATGGTGATGTAAGTGACTCCTCCGAAGGCTCCGTCTCGCTGTCCTCGGACGAGAGTGGATGTTGTTCTGCTGATCCCCCGAGTGTTGCCACTGGGAACGATTATGCAATTCAAATGATGTGTCCCTCGCCAACTGAGGGTGATACGGATGGTATTACATGCCTGCACTACAATGTATGTATGGGTGCTATGTGTATCAAGTATGAGTGTCTGTGCCATGTAACTAATGTGTGAAGTTATAGTCTAGTATGCAATCCTAGTTCTCTATAACCAATGGATCTGATACCAATCCGTCACACCCCTAATTTCAACTAACGGAGTTTTACCGTTTGGAAGGTGACACACCAGGATCTCAGTCATTAGTTACATCAAACGACACTATATGGGACTTGAAATGTCATAACATAAAAGATCAGAGTTAATGCGGAAGCGTTTAAACAAAATAGATACTGCGCAAAACAAATACGCTCAAATTTAATTTAATAAAAACAAGTGAATTGTCTCAAATGTTTGCATATGAATGAAATGACAGCAGGACTCCATGCATGCCCTAGATGTGTAACCTGTGCCTTAGCGACATGAGAAACATGTAAGAAAAGTGTCAACACGAGGTTGGTGAGTTCACAGGTTTCAAGTTTGCAATAAGAGAGTGTTTGCCAGATTATGTACATTCAATATGCATATCTATAGGTAGCTAACCTATGTTCATGTCTTACTAAAGCGCTCGCAACCGAAGCTGACTGTGTTTGTATGCCTCCTGCCAGGTCTATCAACTCTGGCAAATGTGAGTAGGCTAACATTTCACCCGTTCGATATCCAATCGAGTTAGCGCGACTAACGCGGGTGGGGCTTGTCAAACCCTCTGTACTACTAAACATTACATCGCTAAGATCCATATTAACGGTTCGATGTATGATGAGGACTTTCTGTGATAGTGTGTCACGCTTAGCCTCAACAGTAATAACATATGAATTACAATAATCTAAAATAGTTGTGTCATGTTTTCTCCGCCAACGGGAAAAACATGTAACAAAATGTTTGTCTGTGTACCTGTTTCTCCCCCACGGGGAAAACAAGTAAGAGTATGATAGTTGGTGTTCATGTTTGTTTCTCCTTAACAGGAAAAAGTAAAATATGTTTGTGTGTAAGCATGTTTCTCCCCCAAAAGTAAAACAAGTAAAAAGGGGCCGTGAAACTTACCTGCGTTTCGTTGTAGGTAGTATCACACAAAGGACAAGTTGGAACCACGTGTGTAAGTCTCAAACGACTTACGGATGCCCTAAAAATATAAACACATAAATTAGGGATAAAATGGGAATTGTGACGACGACACGGGAGTTTGAACGTCCTAAGATATTCATAGGATTACTAAGTAGACGAACGTGTCCACGGAGTTAAGGATTTCTATAAGTATCAGAATAACTAAGCTTCGTGTCGAACGTTACGAATAGTAATATTATATATATATTCATTTGTTGGTGACATACAGTATGGTGTAGGAAAATAATATATAACATATTTAAGTTCGTAGAGTTAATAAAATAAACGTTTGCGTGGAAAAATAATAAATATATAATTTTTATTCAAGATTATAATGTGGGTAAATAATATATATAATCATAATATTTAGTTAGTTTGAAAAGTTACACGAGATTAATAAACGAGGCGAAATAATATAAAATATATATTATTTCATACTAGGAGTCACGAGTTAAAAATAATATAAACAATTTATTTTATTCGAAGTCGCGGTTTGAAAATAATATAAACATATTATTTTAAAAGTGGGTATTTTTAATGAAAAAGGGTTACAACCCAAACCCGAGCCTACGGGTGGTTTCCCGGGTTAAAACACATTAATATTGTATAACAATAATAGTGGAATGGTTTGCATAATAAAATAGTAATTAAAAAATGGTTTTAAAAATAAAAGGGTGTGGAGAGACTCGAACCCGGGTCTCTCCCACACCAGCCGACACTCTTAACCATCATAGCCGCTAGGCCATCGCAACAAGAAGCTGGATTCAAATGGTTTTATCAAAAACATCTCGTGGGATCTCCTTCCCCATGCGAAACCGGACGCCAACCAGTCCAATTCCATCGAACTTGACCACGATCGACCATAAGATAATAGGGGTTTCATTATTCGGTTCATAACGAACCTGTGGTGAGATTTAATTGTAAAAACTTCATATTAAAAGCTCTAAATTTCGGATTCAAAAACCGAAAACCCTAGTTCTTAACTCTGAATCAAATCGATCAGATCCGATAATGTTTTCAGTTGGAATCATAGGGCTTTCAACAAATGATTCATTGCGAGTCTAGCCCTGTGATTTAATTTGATTAAGGTGATGATTTGATTGGGTTTCGATCAAACCAGAAATGTATGAACCCTAGATCTTTGATCTTGATCAATTCGATACAGGAAGGGGTTAGATTCATAGGGCTTTTAACAATTGAGAAGTTTCGATTCTAACCATACCATTTAATTAGATTGAGACTGAGTTGGGAGTAGGGTTCGATTAGACCGAATTCACATGAACCCTAGATTCTTGTTTTTAACTAATTATTTGTTATACGGTCAAATTAGCATAGGGCTAATGATATAGACACTTAATCTAAACTGTAGGTGTATGAAATTACCATAACGGAGATGGAATTGATGGTGAACGACTAGATCTTTTTCCGACTTCGAGAGGTTATTCTCCGGCGATCCTGAATGCTTCTACGACGCGACTGATGTGGGGGAAATGATCAGTGGGACTCGCGTAGCGTTCTAAGATGATTAATTTCAGTATGCATTATTGAATTGATGCGAATTGGTGAGGATTGGGGACGACTTTGGTGGTTAAGGCTTGTAGTTCATAATTGGATATAATTCGGTCATGATAATGATTATTTATTGTGGTTAAGATCGTAAATGCTGCTGATTAATCTTGATCTGTTACAGAATTAACAGAAATCGACAGTTGAACTCACAATTGAATCCAAAGTCACGATCTTTGACTTCAAAAGTCAACAGGAATTAAAATGTGGTAATTACAGTTCTAGTCCCTACAGTTATATGGAATCAGGGTTTGGAAGAGTGGCAGAATGAGTCCTTGTGTTTTGTATAACCTGATTAGTTGACTTTTAAAGTCAACATAGATTGAATTTTGGATTTTGACTTTACAAAGTCAAACAAAATTAAGTTTAGACTAATTACTTATTTAGTCCTTGCAGATAGAGTTTGAGGAAATGACAGAATTTGTCCTTTGATTTAATATCGAGTTAACTGGGTTAGGTTTTAATAGAAAGCTTAACGGAATTAACTGAAAAGTCCGGATTGTCACACATATATCCTATAATAAGTACTTATTATGGCCATTGATTGAGGGGGACCAAGGGACAAGACTGATCCTCTTGTTTTAGTTCTTGTACGTATGGGACCAGCAAGCCGGGAGGGTTCTGTATATATGTATGTTGTAGACCCGGGAATCTAAGGGTGATTCTGGGTGATGGGTTGGAGAGGATGGTTGTAAGAACCATGTGGGGCCTTCATCCTTGATCAGGGATACACGTAAAGATGATTTTGTTTATGAACTCACCAGCGTAAGCTGATCCAAAATGTTTTTAAATGTTTTTTTGAGCACAGGTGAACCCTAGCTAGTAGATGGCATTCCAGGAGGTGTTTAAAGATTGGAAATAGGG
Organism: Smallanthus sonchifolius; assembly: GCA_023525975.1. Lineage (NCBI taxonomy): Eukaryota > Viridiplantae > Streptophyta > Magnoliopsida > Asterales > Asteraceae > Smallanthus > Smallanthus sonchifolius. The sequence goes on along the minus strand of CM042046.1, from coordinate 23,140,539 downwards.
ACGACTGAGGGCAGGTCCCTGGGTAACCATAAGGCCTGAGTGATTGGCATGATTCTTCGTGAGCTATAAGTCCAGAGTTTGATTGTATTGTATTTTGCCAGTCAGTCCCTATTGTTCAAACTTTATGTTATGAAATGAAATAAGTTATGTTGTTAAGTCTTCCGTTGTGTGTTTTTTATCAACGTCACTGTAACTAGAAGGTGACCTTCAACCGGTATGTAGTTATCTGACGAACGGAATGTTCTGTCTAGGAAAGAGCGGTGTGTAAATCTCTCCTAGACCTGTCGCTCTTACATGGGAACATATCTGTTGAAGGTACTGCTCTGGTAGATGACTGTCCTGTGTTACGGGTGTGACATGCCTGATGCTGATGAACCTGATTCTGATTCTTCAACAAATTTTAGCTTCAGGACATTATGAAAGATTGTCTCAATTGCCATTGGCTAATGCTGGTAAGAGAATGAAATCTATGAGCCAAAAAAGACTGAAGTAACCAAGACGTAAGTCTGCCCGGGGTCTTCCTCCTGGTGCAGTTCTTAGAAAGATAACATTACTAGATGAATCTTCTGATTCTGATGAAGTATTTGCTCCTGTTACTAAGTCCCAGAAGCTTATGTCTGCTTCTATATCTGCTGCTACTAGCCCTCAAGGTGTTGAGGATGCTAATTGTGTGGATTCCTTGCTTATTACACCACAACCATCTCAACATACTTCACCTACTGAAACTGTTGTTCCTAAAGCTTCTTCTAAATCTCAAGCTGGTCCTTCCACTTCTTCTGACACTAAGAGGATTTCTTATCTAGAATCTCGGGTGATTGATTCACAAGGTCAAGTTGATGTCTTGGTGGCTAATGACTCTAAAAGGGAGTTGGTCATTCAAGAACAATCTAAACATATTTCTGAGATGAAACTTCTAGTCTCTCAGCTTGTAGAGTGTCTTGACGCTCAGGGGGAGATGAGGTTGAAGGATGAATGTTACAATGTTGAGGTTCAAAGAAAAGTATTGAAGGTGGAAAGGAAATCATTAAGGTGATCGTCAATACGATGAAGTGAATCCTGTATCTAGGGTTCAGGGGGAGTCAACATACGAAATTCAAAGTATTGAAGGTGGTAAGGAAGGAAATGAAGCTAATGAAGAGATTCTACTTCTAGAATTCTTCAATAATGATTCAGATCTTGACGATGAATCCGAGAAGCTTGATTGTTTAGATGTTCTTGATGAATTGTTTGATGACATGGAGGATGATATATTGGAATCTAAAGTTGAGGAAGGAGAAATTATAGAGATAGAAATTGAGAAAAACAATGCTGGTGTCACTTATGAAGGATGCGACGGTCTGAATGTGCCTTATAACGTCATCCAAGATAATGTTATTCTTTGAATTTACAAATGAAGGGATGATAGATTCTTTGGACTCAGTTGAAGATGTGTCCAAGCCTGAAGCCAATGAGGATACTGCTCAATCCAAAGATGAAACTAAAGCTAATACTACTCAATCTATGCCATCTAAGGAACCAGTGATGTATAGGGATATTGGTATGACAAAGGAGCAATGGAGAAGGTTGTTGAATAGCTAGAAGAAAGTATTACCAGTGTCTCCTTCACTACCTGCTCAGAAAGAACGTTATGTGAACAAAGATAGGTGTGTTGGTAGAATAATAAGTTGGTTTTATGATGAAGAGATCAAATTGTTTGCTTTGAAGAGATCAGATGATGTTCAGTATCTAAAACCAAGGATCAAGTATTTCAACACCTTACCTAGGTGTGAAATGAATGGTCTAGCCACTAAGCAACTGATAAACAGATCAAAGTTTGGTCTAGCTGATGTGATAGTCAAACTGATTAGTAAAGAAGGAGGATCTGGTGATTATCAGAAGCTGAAACCTCAGAAAACAAAGAGGGTGAAGTTAGTGGATCCCAGTACTGGTGTGACTACTTGGAAATACAAGTTTAAAACCAGTGAAAGTTGTACAAACGATTCCTTTAAGGAAAATACCACAGGATTTTCTAGGATGCATGAAATGGTGGTATGTAGATGTGAATACTGGGGAAGCAAGGATTGAAGATAAGGATAATAAGGTCATAGTAAGTTTCTATGATGCTATGAACCTTATTAACTTTTCAAAGAAAGACCAGCGGACTTTGAAGAAGAATGAGATCAAGTTTACAAGAGAGTGGAGGGAGCAGGGACTGCAATACAAAAGAGTTTTGGAGATCTGTTATAAGTATGGTGTATGTGCAGGCAGCAAGTTACTAGAGAATTGGAAGAGCTCATCATGAAGACTGAAGACAGAAGATCAAGCTATTGTCAATGGGGAGTCTGTTAGGACATAGAAGTGTGACAAAAACTTGTAATAGTTTAGATCTGTATGTATTTATGTTTTGTATTGTTTTGTTTAGACATGTCTAAGTGTTGTGTAAGTTCTGCTGGAGGCGAACTTAGCAAGTTCGCCTAATTCAAGGTAAGTTCGCCTATAGCAGAATGGTGTCAATAAATAGAGTTTATATGTTCTGTTTTCGTATGCGTTTTGTCTCAAGTTCTGTAAACTCTTAATTAGAATTATATAGAAGTGAAGATTATTTACATTGTGTGATTGTCACTGTTTTTATTGTCTCGTATACACAATTAGTGATACGGTTGGATTTCGCACTCCGTGTTATTGATACGCCACGTCTCGAGTACGATCTATAGAGGAGTCATGTGGACCTACAAAAATGCTTCCATAAGTTGTGTTGTTGTTGCAACGAGCTTCCTTGGTATTTGTAGTGAATTGCTTTCCTTCTGCGCCAAATGTGTGTACATATGTATTGGAGAAGAGTTGTATCTTTTTCTTTACATGTTGTACATAATTAGATTCAAATGTGATATGTGTAACATTAAAAAAGTTTTATGGACAAAAAGGTTTTAGACAAAATATTAGTCATAATAGACTTGTCAACATCATCGTTTTTAGTAAGTGGACATGTCCCTTTCCATGTGCAAGGTCATTGTCACCTTTTTAGAAAAGGAAAAAAGGTTTTCTGGACAAAAAGGTTGAAACGGCACGTACGGTGCTTGCAGATTCTAAGCTTCTAGTTACTTTTTGGGGTGAGGTTGTGAATACTGCATGTCACGGTTTGAACGGAGTTTTGACCGTGAAGCGACACAACAAGACATGCTATGAGTTTCTTAATAATCGGAAGCCAAATCTGGAGTATTTACTACCTTTTGGCAATCCATGTACCTTGTTGAAGGTTAGAGATGTCCCAACCAAGTTCAATGCTAAGGATATTGAAGTGATCTTTCTGGGGTATGTTGCAAATTCTACTACCAAAAGGGTTTATAACAAAGAGACTCGTCAGGTTGAGGAATGGTTTCATATTGACTGTTCGAATCGTTCTTTACCTCAAATGGAGATTGGACCAGACTGGGCTTTTGATTATGAAAACTTATTCAAGTCTTTTCATTTACCTTAAGATATTTCTCCTGAAGAGGCTGATGTGTTATATGAGTCTTGTCAGGATCCACATAATAGTGGTTTTATACCAACTGTGGTTCAACATTCATCTGTTCCATTTACATCTGCTCCAGATCCTAATGGTGCTTCTTGCTCGGGACCACATGATTCTGATAGTGCGAAAGAAGATGTTGTTTTTCAAGATTCTTCTGCTGATCCTTTATTTGTTGATGAACCTTCTACTTCGACACAAGCTCAGGGAGAGATTCCTACAAATCTGGACTCGGAGATCCCAGTTAATCAGGACTTGTCTTCTCAATCTGAAATGACTCAAGTTGATGTGTTGCCGGTTCCTGAAGTTGCATGAATCAAAGAACTCAAAGATCAACCGGTGACAAATATAATTGGGAATTTGAGAGATGGAGTGCAGACACGTTCTATAATTGAAAGCACTTGCTTGTATACATGTATTAAGGATACTGGTGTTCTTGATGTTTGCTCACATTCATGTTTTATTTCTCAGGTGGAACCAAAGAATGTCAAAATGGCTTTGCGTGATAACAATTGGATAGAAGAAATGCAGGAAGAGCTTGCTCAGTTTGATAAACTCAAAGTCTGGAATCTTGTAGATCTTCCAAAGGGTGTGTATCCAATTGGTACTAAGTTGGTGTTTAAATGCAAGAAAGACGAACGTGGTGTTGTGGTGAGAAATAAGACAAGATTAGTTGTACAGGGTTTCAATCAACAAGAGGGAATTGATTACACCGAGGTTTATGCTCTTGTTGCTAGGCTTGAGCTATACAGTTGTTTCTTGCTTTTGCTTCATACAAAGGGTTTAAGGTGTTTCAATTAGATGTGAAGAGTGCTTTCTTATATGGAAAGGTCAAGGAAGAGGTTTATGTGTGTCAGCCGCCGGGGTTTGAAGATCCAGTTCATCCGTCTCGAGTAATCAAGCTTGTAAGGCTCTCTATGGTTTACATCAAGCTCCCCGAGCATGGTACGAAACATTGTCTAAACATTTTATGGACAATGGCTTTGTGCGTGGTCAAATTGGCTCGACCTTATTCATAAAGAAAGCAGGGGGAGAATACCTACTGGTTCAGATATATGTAGATGATATTATTTTTGGCTCTACAAATGAAGGGTTGTGCAAAGAGTTTGAGAGTGTTATGAAATCGAAGTTTGAAATGTCCGCTATGGGAGAGTTATCATTCTTCCTAGGACTTCAAGTTAATCAGAAGGAAGATGGTTTCTTTATTCATCAGTCCAAGTATGTCAAAGACATCTTGAGCCGGCTCAAGATGGAGGACTGTACCCCATACGATACTCCAATTTCGGTCAATCATAAGTTGAATTCTGACCCGGATGGAAAAGATAATGATTGCCAACTCTACCGGGCAATGATTGGATCTCTCATGTACTTAATCGCTTCACGGCCAGATATAATATTTGCTGTGTGTATTTGTTCCAGATTCCAAGCAAAACCAAAGGTGTCTCATTTGATCGCGATAAAGAGAATCTTTCGTTATCTTAAAGGAAACAAAGATTGGGACTATGGTTTCCACATGGTTCTAACTTTGAATTCAATGCATATACTGACTCTGATTTTGGTGGTTGATGTTTAGACAGGAAATCTACAACAGGTGGTTTCTAGTTCTTGGGTAATCGTATGGTTTCCTAGCAGTGCAAAAAGCAAACTACGGTCTCCATTTCAACATGTGAAGTAGAATACATTGCTTCTGCAAGTTGTTGTTCACAAATCTTGTGGATCCAACAACAATTAAGAGACTACGGTTTGAATTTTATAGGAACTCATATGTTTATTGATAATACTGCTACAATGTCTATCAGAAATAATCATGTTAAGCACAGTACAACGAAGCACATTGAAATTAGATATCATTTTATTCATGATTGTACAGATAAAAAGTTGATTGAGCTGGTGAAGTTACATACATATGATAATTTTGCTGATCTCTTTACCAAGGCATTTGATCGTACCAGGTTTGAATTTCTGATCAAAATGATCGGTATGATCAATTCGGAATAAAAGTTTTTCAAAAACAATTTTTCATCAGAGATTTTGTTTTAAATTTCTTTTATTGCATTATTATATTTCTGCATTTTAAATTTCAGTAAAAAATTGTTATTTATAAAAATTCAAAACAAAATAAAAAATATAAAATTGACATCATTTGAAGATTAGAGAAGAAATGATAGTACATCAGTGAATAGTTCATCACAACATAACCATAGTAGACCTTTGATATGTTGATATATGATAGTTTAAAGTATATTGATTTGATCTAAATTTTAAAGTCTGCATAAATAAGAAATGATAGTGTTATAAATACTCTACTCTTGATAATCTGTTTTAATTTGAATATGAGTTTGAAACTTGAATTGTTAATAGTTTAGAAGCGTTTTTGAACTAATAGTAGTGTGAAAATTAAATATGATATGATTACATCTGTGATTTTAATCCATTATATGCCTGAGTGTGTGTGTGTAAAACATCATTATCAGATAAAGAATATATGGTTTTAAGAATTTCATGAGACCAATATCAGATTATATCTTTAGCACAAACTCTTTCAGTTCACTTCACTGCCCATGCCCCGAAAAACATGCATCGTGTTGCTGAACAAATATATGCTTTCTAACAACATTTCTTGGAACATATATTCACCCTTGGATCATTTAGATACATCATCTATACTAATTTCATTGAAGATTATCCATATAATAGTTGGATCCTCCTACCTGAATCTATTGATTCTTATTCTTGAGCCAATTCATTAGAATCTTTTGATTCTGAATCATCTTGATTCTTATATCCTTGGGGATCTGCTATTCTATTCTTGTGCTAATAGAGATAATTTCATCTTGAAGATTGATCTAATCTTGCAATAAATCGTATATGTCTTGAAGATAGTGCAATTTTATATTTTGTTGGGCATATATGTGGGGTACACGATGTTTTTCATCTAAATGGTACTAACTCGCATGAGATTGGGAGAAAAACGCTTATGGTTTCAAATTTTATAATATTGTCAACTTAAGAATTCATGCTTTGTATTACAAATTCGGTATGAATAATTGAGCATTTTATGACTTGATCTTATTGTAACATCCATGATTTACAGGCCATAAATTTTCTTGAATCATTTGATTATTTAAGCATTTCAAAACCCGTACTCGTCCAATACCTTATGTCACCTTAATTTCTATTCTAACGCATATCAATTCCAAAGCGTAACCTTGCTATGACATACTGTTTTCCATTATACATGTAACATATGTATGCATATTTATATAAGTATATACTTTGTTGTAATTATGAACTTTAAATCAAGTGTTAACATCTCTTTACATACATACATATATATATATATATATACATAAACCATTTTACATAATTAGTAATATTATAAAAACGGGATTTCTATATAAGATAGTTAAAAATAAAATATATAATGTTTTAGTTCACAAGCATTTATAAAAACTAATTTTACAACAAAATTTCAATTTGATTAGTCTTTAACCCTTGTTCTAAAACAAAGAAACCCCCTCTCTATTGCCTTGAACCCCAATTTGAACCCCCTTTAGAAATTGGACCCTTAATCATCAACTTGACCAAGAAAATGACTCATTTGACTTTTAAAAGTCAAACATGACAAATTTCTCAAATCCAACCCCTGTTTTTGGCCCAATCGACTGCCGTGGGTTTTTCCATGTTTACATAATCCAGTATCGACCCAATCCAGACCCATTTAACATCCCAATTCGACCTTTGCATGGTTTAAATCAAAATTCAAATGTGTTTGACTTGCATAGTTAAAACCGAGTCAATCATTTCCAAATACGTGGAATTGAAACGTGTAATCGGCCGCAAATCACGCATAGACTATTTGCGCATGAACCCAAGCTTAAAGCGCGACCCAATTCATACTAAGTTAAAGGATTAGACTCGGAAATCATTCCTGTGACTGTCACATTCAATTCCAAATCAATTAGAGCGTTTGAGACAAAATTAAACATATAGGATTACCACCTCACTTGTGCAAAACCTCTTACAACACTTCTAAACCCTCTCTCAATCGGCATCGCACCTCTGGAACCCTGTAGAGCTCAACGATTTCCGAAATCAATACCCTGACCGTTCACCCTCCACACGCAACCATTCCAGGTAATTCTTATCTCGTTTTACTCGTTTCTGCCTCCTGGTTAAAAAGCCCCATGGTTTTTGTACAGATCATGTGCTTAATAGGGATTATTTAAGGCTAGGGTTTCGAATTCAGGATTGGGGAAGAAGGGTGCTCGAGACTGGTTGTCTAATTAATAAAACGTACCTATTTCTATCAAGGCATTAGCCCAGGTTTAACGGTTAAGACGCTAGTCTCGCGCAACTAAGGTCGCGGGTTCAAACCCATACCCGTCACCCTTTTTGCTATCCTGTTAAAAACCAACTCGGCCCCTCCATGGATTTACGTTAACTGTTTTGAAAATAGGATCATTCTCAGTAAAAACCCATAGGTCCAGTGGGAGTTAGATCGCCCCACTCAGGAACCACCCGGGTTCGAACCGGGTGGCTATCATTTAATTTTTTTGCAGTTTTAATGCTCCAAAAATTATATAAAAAAATTATTTTAATAAACCATGCAATTTTTTTTACATAATAAAACAAAAGATTATAATTTTTAACATAAAATAATCAATGTTACAAATTTAGTTGTTAAAATGTCATTCTAATTATTTAAAAACTTAGACTTTTAAATGGTTAAACAAAGTAATTAATTTTCCTAAGTTATAAATGTTGTGACAAGATTTTTATAAATATGTATCCTCTTGGGACAAAGTTTATAAATTATTGTTAGAGTTTAAATGACATTTAAAACAAATAAAACTTTATTCAAATATAAATGTAAATTTTTATTATATCTCTCAAACGAAAATACTATTTTAAGTGATAAATAAATAAATGAATTTATTTATTATTTATACAACTTACATTTACAATACACTTAGAGTTAAATTATATTTAACATTAGTTCTTATAAACTAATATATATTTACTATAATTTGACACATGCTCATAAATAAATAAATAAATAAAAATAAACTTGTTTGTTTAAATTATATTTTAAACAGTATAATTTCATATTATTTTTTTTTCTAATTAAATGAATAAAAGTCATTTATTTAATTTAATTAGATATTCAAACTCAAACCCTTTTGTACACACATCCAATTAAATCATAGACTTAGACCTATACTATTGTACACATTATTAATTTAATATATATATATATATATATATATATATATATTACGCACTAGGTTAACGTGGTGAGTTACAAGGATCACTTCGCTACCTAGATTCTCAGCCTTAATATACAAATTATTGTACTTTGGTTACACAATAGTTGCTCCCCATAAATGCCTTATTTTACCATGTTATGTAAGGATTTGTTTATTCACATTTATACACTATCTATGTACAAACCTGTGTATGCTCACCAACTTTTTAGTTGACCTTATTTTATTCATGTTTCAGGTGCTAATGTGTGTTTTTGATCAAGGCTTGCTACATATAGGTTTTGGGACTTAGTTAATTGTAATTCAAGAATAATTTGTATTTCATTTATGTACTTTGGGATTGGTTTATGTTTGTTTGAATTGAAATGAATTTAATATATTAAAATTTAGTCAACCTTGAGCTCATGAACAGTTTACATGTCCCGCCCCGACGTATTCCGCCGTCGGTTGGTGTGTAACAGATTGGTATCAGAGCCTTGGTTATAGGGAATTAGGTTATTAGACACTCTTGGCCTAGACTATAACCTTAGGACACCCACAATATGCCATGCTACTATATGATTACATGATTAATACTTGTGTGAATATTTTTACTTGTTATCCTAAGTAATTTCATTACATGCTACAATACTTAATAGTTTATGTGTCACACTACTTGATAACTCTTGTGCTTACATTCATTACTATCTACATGGTACCTATGTGTTTCACTAAGTGTTATCCTAAGTTTTAAACACACACACTTACACACCAAATTCTCCGAACACCTTTGAACTCACACACATGATACCATCACCTCTCGTGAACAAAGACTTAAACTATTGGGCCTAATACCCAATAATAATAAACTAAGAAGCCCATTTATCCTCCAAGAAGAAGAAGCCCACTGAAATGCATAAACCTTACTTTCGGGCCACAAGGCCCAGTCCACAACAATTCCCACCATAACCATGAGTCCAACAATAGTGTTATTAGTACATGATGGCTGGAAGAGTGTGTAGGCCCATGAGGGATTCTGGCTAAGGAAAGACAAGGTACTTAAGTGTGTCCTAGTGACCCACCCCTCTTTCCTGGGAATTCTCCTCTGGGATGCATTGCTTATAGGTCAAGTGTATTTCTAAAATACTATTGTGAAGACTCGGTGTTATGACTAGCCAAACTCTAAACCTATGAGAACCCCTATATTTAACACTCAGTATTTTATTATCGCTTTCAACCTTTACATTGTTTTTCTGCTAGACATGGACTCCTACTCTCCTTCCTCCCCGGTATACCGTCCCGGAGCAGAGTCTGATTGGGAAGAAGACATTAGGTCACCCGTGTATCGGTCACCAACACCCCCAAATGTCAGGCCAAGGTTTAACATAAGGAACATTGGCCTAAGACTTCGAGCATCTGGATCACCCCCACCTAGAAACCAATATCAGACACCTCATCTACACACTCAGTTACCACCCCCACTAAGAGACACATATCTAATGCCTGACCCGTACCATCCTAACCCTTGGGCAAGGCGTACCATGGCACCCACTAGTGCTATGGGAATTCCAATCGATGACGTTCACCAATATGTGAGGACCACAGAGTTTGAGAGGCAAAGGATGGAGCAAGAGATAATGCACGACTTGCAAGGACAAAGAATGGATAGCCTAGCAAACCAATTAGGGTACCAAAAGGAGTTAATATCCATCCTCGAAAAAGAAATACTGGAGAATCGCACAGAAATAGCTAGAGCTGAAGCCAGATCGACTACCCGAGTGATCATAGCAGTGCTCGTCTTGGTGATTATCTTCTTCCTAGTGGAAAGCTACCAGAGATGTTAGCAGAAATTTCTATTTATTGTCTTTAAATTTTCAGTTTAGGAACCATTCCCCTATGTTTTGAATAATGTTTAACACTTCAGCATTTAATAAATTTTATATATTCCAACTTTAAGGTTATTATTCATTGATTTGACAAGTAAGTGTGCATTACACCCATCATATTTTCACCAAGATTCTCCAAGTATCACATTCTTCATTCACCGCAATTTAGTACACTACCGGCAATCTCCTTAGTAAACAAATCATCCTATTGGATTTAAACAACCTCGTCATTTGGTTCAAACAAAACGTTTATCAGACTTTTAGATAATTCCTGAAGTATAAATGTTCTATAAACATTTTCACCATGTAAGGAAACTTAATACAACCCATTTTATAAAAGCATTATTTCAAATTGATAAACAGTTATGACTTTTATCGTTAAATTAATTATTTCTAAACCTTGGCTAAATTAAGATGCAACTACATGTTTAGCCATTGATCTCTCTTAAAAATATTCTCCTTATAATAATTTAAAATTTTTAATAAAATGGTTTTCCTATAAATCGTCCATTTTATTTAGATTATTCAACTCATTAGTTTCACTACCTTATTTATCTACAAACAAGAACAAATTACAAACACCTATATACAAACAAAAATCAGCTATTCGTAAACACATTACTCATAATGTTTGTAGAACCTTCTCGTTATCTTTCACCTTCAGTAATATATGACGGTACTTACCACTTCAAGAGACGACCCTTTTCACGTAGACGTTAACCATCCCTACAAACCTCAGCGAGACTTAAAAAAAATCCAAAACCTAACTACCTACATTATACCTAAACGCCAAACAACATGCTTGTCCGCAACACTTGATCACCTACAAAACTCGTTAGTATATGTCACACACGAAATTCAATAACTTACGTATGCACGTTCACAAGATACATAACACCCTCACATAACACATGAAACTTGTTTATTTGCAATACACATTCTACCTGATTGAGCACATAATACATGAAACTTGGTTGTTTGCAATATACATGATACATAACAATTGTTTGTTTGATATATAATACTAGATTGACCACATTAAACATGAAACTCATTTGGGTACAAAGTACATGATACTAAATTTTGCACATTATACAATATACATAACACTAAATTGTTTATATTATACATGAAAGTTTATTTACAAAATAAATGATACTAAGTTGTTAACATTATACATGAAATTCATTTCTTGCCATGTACATAATGCTAAGTTTTTCACATTACACATGAAACCTATTTGATTACAAACTACAAAAAACTAGATCATACATGAGACTTGTGTATTTACATTATACATGAAACTAAGTTGCTTACAATTGTTGCAATTGATTGATCACAATATACATGAAGCATGGTCATACACTTTGTTCAACAAACTTGAAAACCATAACACATTGAAGCTACTCGGGGTTTGACGTATTCTTGTTCAGACACGAGAAAGTTGTAACACATTAAAACAACTTGGTGTTTAACGTATTCTTGTTCAAACACGAGTAAACTATGGGACTCTAGGTCATACTACCGTATTACCCTTTAGTTGCTAACTGACCTGCCTACTTAAGGACATAGTTACTTTTTAGCAACTCTTATGTGAAAACAATAGACCTGAACTAAGTGAAATTGTGCCCCTCTTGACCCGCACACAACGGAAGGATCTATACAGACCATGCGATGATTTAAGTAATTACGGGTGCACACGGAATTATAAAAATCAGCGCATGGAAAACATAGTAAAATTTGTCGTGTGTTGTGACCTAAACTTATCCTGATATGTAACAACGAAACTGATGTGATATGACAAGGGCACGGTGGATACGCCGATGGTACTTCCTATAAATAAGTGCCCTATCATATTAACAGAAGTAGCATTATTCGTGTTACGTGAAGTTTTGACCCGGACCAATGTTTGTGAAATCTTTTATCCACTGACAATTTTGAGCATATTAGACTACTTCTTACACAAACCCTAATTATCAAAATCCCATCAAATTCATTCCAAGTAAAGCATCTCATCTTTAGAATCCAAATCGTTATATGACAATTTCTCCTTAAATTCATTCCAAAACTAAAGTCATTATCATCATTCATATCCGACTTTGAGTATCAGGCCTAAACCATGTCATCAGTTACACTCCCCAGGACCTAACAGTCAATCCAAACTTTCACCTTTCCTGATTCAGTAGCCCCACTAATCCAATTTCGGGACGAAATTCCCTCAACATGGGGATACTGTAACATCCATGATTTACAGGCCATAAATTTTCTTGAATCATTTGATTATTTAAGCATTTCAAAACCTGTACTCGTCCAATACCTTATGTCACCTTAATTTCTATTCTAACGCATATCAATTCCAAAGCGTAACCTTGCTATGACATATTGTTTTCCATTATACATGTAACATATGTATGCATATTTATATAAGTATAGACTTTGTTGTAATTATGAACTTTAAATCAAGTGTTAACATCTCTTTACATACATACATATTAATATATATATATATATATATATATATAATTACATAAACCATTTTACATAATTAGTAATATTATAAAAACGGGATTTCTATATAAAATAGTTAAAAATAAAATATATAATGTTTTAGTTCACAAGCATTTATAAAAACTAATTTTACAACAAAATTTCAATTAGATTAGTCTTGAACCCTTGTTCTAAAACAAAGAAACCCCCTCTCTATTGCCTTGAACCCCAATTTGAAACCCCTTTAGAAATTGGACCCTTAATAATCAACTTGACCAAGAAATTGACTCATTTGACTTTTAAAAGTCAAACATGACAAATTTCTCAAATCCAACTCCTGTTTTTGGCCAAATCGACTGCCGTGGATTTTTCCATGTTTACATAATCCAGTATCGACCAAATCCAGACCCATTTAACATCCCAATTCGACCTTTGCGCGGTTTAAATCGAAATTCAAACGTGTTTGAGTTGCATAGTCAAAACCGAGTCAATCATTTCCAAATTCGTGGAATTGAAACGTGTAATCGACCGTAAATGACGCGTAGACTATTTGCGCATGACCCTAAGCCTAAAACGCGACCCAATTCATACTAAGTTAAACAATTAGACGCAGAAATCGTTCCTGCGACTGTCCCTTTCAACTACAAATCAATTAGAGCGTAGGATTACCACCTCACTTGCGCAAAACCTCTTACAACCCTCCTAAACCCTCTCTCAATCGGCATCGCACCTCTGGAACCCTACGTAGCTCAACGATTTCCGAAACGAAAACCCCGACCGTTTACCCTCTACACGCAACCATTCCAGGTAATTCTTATTTCGTTTTACTCGTTTCTGCCTCCTGGTTAAAAGCCCCATTGTTTTTGTACAGATCCTGTGCTTACTATGGATTATTTAAGGCTAGGGTTTCGAATTCTTGATTGGGGAAGAAGGGTGCTCGAGACTGGTTGTCTAATTAAGAAAACGTACCGATTTCTATCAAGGCATTAGCCCAGGTCTAACGGTTAAGGCGCTAGTTTCGCGCAACTAAGGTCGCGGGTTCAACCCATACCCGTCACCCTTTTTGCTATCCTATTAAAAACCAACTCGGCCCCTCCATGGATTTACGTTAAATATTTTGCAAATAGGATCATTCTCAGTAAAAACCCATAGGTCCAGTGGTAGTCAGATCGCCCCACACAGGAACCACCCGGGTTCGAACCGGGTGGCTATCATTTAATTTTTTTTGCAGTTTTAATGATCCAAAAATTATATAAAAAAATTATTTTAATAAACCATGCAATTTTTTTTACATAATAAAACAAAAGATTATAATTTTGCACATAAAATAACCAATGTTACAAATTTAGTTGTTAAAATGTCATTCAAATTATTTAAAAATTTGGACTTTTAAATGATTAAACAAAGTAACTAATTTTCCTAAGTTATAAATGTTGTATCAAGATTTTTATAAAAATGTTTCCTCTTGGGACAAAGTTTGTATATCATTGTTAGAGTTTAAATGACATTTAAAACAAATAAAACTTTATTCAAATATAAATGTAAATTTTTATTATATCTCTCAAACGAAAATACTATTTTAAGTGATAAATAAATAAATAAATTTATTTATTATTTATACAACTTACATTTACAATCCACTTAGAGTTGAATTATATTTAACATTAGTTCTTATAAACTAATATATATTTACTATAATTTGACATATGTTCATAAATAAATAAATAAATATAAATAAACTTGTTTATTTAAATTATATTTGAAACAATATAATTTCATATTATTTTTTTTCTAATTAAATGAATAAAAGACATTTATTTAATTTAATTAGTTATTCAAACTCAAACCCTTTGTACACACATCCAATTAAATCTTAGACTTAGACCTAGACTATTGTACACATTATTAATTTAATATATATATATATTACACACTAGGTTAACGTGGTGAGTTACAAGGATCACTTCGCTACCTAGATTCTCGTGCTAGCTACACCCTCGATTCAAGTGAGTATTACATAGCCCCTTTTACTCTTTTACACTTTTTGGGGTGAAACATGAACTCTATACACGCAATTGCTTACATTTACACAAACTACACAAACACAAATCCTCTTTAAATTCATGTATGCAAAATTTGAGCTTTATGTTTGAGTGATAGGTGTGTTAACTGTTTGTGTGAAATTTATGTGCAATCATTAACTATTCAAGCCGACGGTTAACAATGATAGATCTATTAAGTCTGAGAAACACACCCAGATTGGGGTGATTGTTACTGTAACATCCTAAAATGGCGAGAAATAAAGTTAGCGAGTTCAAGCGGGCCGAAGTCGGGCTGGGTCGGTCGCGAACCGGGCTTGGGGAGGTCTCCCCTATAATTAGACTAAGGCCCTCACTTCTCCTCTTTGCAATTCTAGAGATAGAAAACCCGTAGAGAGAGAAAGTGTCAGAATCGCACAAGATTGCACCAGCTCGTGTCTCTTGCACTCGTGAAGGAAACCTCCAAATCAGAATCGTTATCCAGGTAACCATTCGAGCTAAATTTGAGATTTTTGCTTAAGTTGGGTTTTCGGGTTTTCGAGTAAAAATATGACGTTTTTACGGATGAAACTTGAGAATAAGCTTAGGTTTAGTATCTGGAATGAAAACCGGTCATTTTGAGCAAAGAAAGTTGAAGTTTTGACATAATCGGACTCGAATGCATGAACTTCAGGACTGTTTGGGAAGATGGCTGCTGGTGCAGGCGAACTTAGCAAGTTCGCCTGTCAAGTTCACCTGGTATAAGCGAACTTATCAAGTTCGCCTGGCAAGTTCGCCTGGCCAAGGGTAAGCGAACTTATTATGTTCGCCTAAGTTAAGTTCGCTTGGCCAAAGGTAAGCGAACTTATTAAGTTCGCCTAGGCCAGAGGAAGCGAACTTAGCATTAAGTTCGCCTATATCAGCTGAGTAAAAGTGTGAATTGAGGTTAAGTTTGATATATGTGTTTTGTAACCAATTCAGGTCACGTGTGACGCTCGTTGGGTCATAGTTAGGACAGATCTGAGACTAGCTTATAAGGTGAGTTCTAGAAGCCCTCTTTTAAATGTTTTAATAATGTTTTTGGGCTGGTGTGCATACGACGATGTGACTATTTTATAAAACGATGTTTATGAATGTTGTAGTGACGTTTTATAAAATGATGTTTATGAACGATGTTTTGGAAGGAAGAGTTATGAAAGAAGTGTTTATGAAATATTTTGCCAAAAGAAGTTTGTGAAGTGTTTATGAATGAATGAATGTTTTTAATAAAATGTACGAATGCTTTAACTGAAGTTTTGAAGTAAAAGAAGCGAAGGTTTACGAAAATCACAAACGAACGAATCTGCCAATATTCCTTAGGGAATGAAGGTTAAGGGATGGGAAGTATGTTATGGGCCTTTACCTTTTAGGGGCCTTTGTGGCTGGCCAACTGTTGTACAACTGGGGCGATGCCGGTCGTCAAGGGGATTATCATGATCCTTGAAGTTTGGTACGATTTACCTTACGGGGTAGTCATGCTTGAAGTTTGGTACTTGTGCCCTATGGGGCGCAGTGCTTGAAGTTTGGTATGTGTCATCCTTGTGATGCCATGCTTAAATTAGTGTTGAATAACCTAAGTATTGGGCCCTAGGAGTTCTTCACCTGAAGGACAGTACAATGATTGATGGGTCTAGTGATGGTGATCTTTAGGTTATTCAGCTAGTATGTGACGTTTGGATTTGACGGTTACGAGAAGGCGCATATTCGATATGTTCGTTGACTTATGTTTTGAAGTGTTATGTTTTGTTATTGCATTATTTTACGTACGCTTTTTATTAAATGAAGTATGAAGTTATGAAGTTATGTTTTTGGCAAATTATTTGAAGTTAAAGTTTTATGTTAAAACTAGAACTCACCAGCGTAGCTGACTTTTTAGTGTGCACATTCTGGTTAAGGGAGGTTATGAGGATGGACGGTGATGCTTGGCTAGCGAGAGGAGTTACCCGACTGACTATGAAGAGTGGCATCCTGTTATGTTTAGTTATGATGTATTTATGTTTTAAACAATGTTTACGCTTCCGCATGTATGAATGATGATGACGTTATGTTTGAATGAAATTTTCCGCTGCATTATTTAATATTCATGTTTAAGAACTGTTTGTGAATGAGTAAATCCAACAAGTGAGGTCTCCCGGGTTTGGGGCCTTACAAGTTGGTATCAGAGCAATAGTTTGAGAGATTCGGACACTCCTAGTGTCTGAACTTAAACTGTGAACGGGATTCGAAAGGGGATGCCAGTACGGGTAACTCGAGCCACAGCATAAGGTATGAAGGTAGTATATATTTACATGTATAGTATGCCTTAGAAAGGGTTAGGTAAGGACTTGTGTTCTGATGGAATCACAAAGGTGGTCAAATAGAAATCGAAAGGTAGTGTAATGGTTAATTGCAGATGGCCAGTGTATATTAACATCTTACAGTGCTTATTGAATTTTATTTGTTAACTAGCGTGATAACATTGGATTCCTTGTCTTATAGGACGAGATGGCGAGGAGAGGAAACGGAAGGCGTGGTGGCCGTACCGGTGGTCATACCGGCGGTCGAAATGGTGGGCGTGGCAGGATCCCTGCGCGCCAAGAGAATAGTGAAGAAGGAAGTGTTCACACTGAACCGGCGGTTAGTGTGCATGGAATTGAGCAGACACTGGTTGAAGAACAACCTTTCACTTTTGAACCGGAAGTGAGAGCAGCTATAGCTCGAGAGTTCACAGAGTTGATGAAGACTTCTCTGCCAGGTCTGTTGGCAGAAGCATTGAAGAAGGTTAATGGGGAGGGTGGGTCTAATGCGGCAACTGATGCCCAGAATAATGAGACCGACAACGCACTGCCTGCACGCGGCTGCGACTACAAGTCATTTAAAGCATGTGAGCCACCGGTCCTCACTGGAAAGAAAGACGCGGTGGCTACGTTTGATTGGGTGATCCGTATGGAAGCTGCCATTCGTCTGAGCGAGTGTTGAACGGATCAAATTGTAAAATTTGCTGCTAACTCCTTGAGGGAGGAAGCATCCCATTGGTAGGAAGGTGTACGTCAGGAAATAGGGAGCAAGATTGTGGATGCGATGATGTGGGCTGACTTAAAAACTTTGGTGTTCAAGAATTTCTGCCCAAGGAACGAGATTGAGAAGGTAGAGAGAGAATTTATGGGTTTGAAGGCCGAGAACATGACGCACCGGCAATACACAACCCGATTCAATGAACTGGCATGTTTGGTGCCACATCTTGTCACTACTGAAGAGTGGAAGATTGCCTGCTATATTCAAGGGTTGCCAGACCAGGTCCGCACCTATGTTAAGGCAAACGCCCCTACTACCTATGATTCGGTAGTAGAACTGAGCGGCGTGGTATTTGACGATCTGGCGCTGAACGTCGTCGCCATTGAAGAGCCCAAGAAGAAGCTGAGTTTTCCCACTAAATGATCGGGTGGGAAGTTGTTTGGGGCTCGGGACAAGCAAGCCAGGGTAGGCGAGGCGGCAGTCTGTGGAAGATGTGGGGTAAGACATGCGGGTGGATGTCGGCTAGGGTTAAACCTGTGCTTTAAATGCGGTAAAACCGGACACTACTCCCGTGAATGCCCGCATGGCTTCAAATGCTACAACTGTGGGGAGAGTGGTCATATGAGTCGGGAATGCACCAAGCCCAGGATGGGTCAAGCCGGGAAAGGGAAAGGCCCGGAGAAGACAGAAGAGAGACCCCGAGCAAAGACTCGAGCCTATGCGCTGACGCAGGAACAGGCCAGAGTGGACCCCGATGTGGCGTCAGGTACGTTCGTCCTTGACAACACTTTTGTTTCTGTGTTATTTGATTCAGGCGCAAGTAAGAGTTTTATATTTGCGACTTTTTGTAAACGAGTGAAGTACACTGTCAGCAAACTAGAAAGGGCCTTTAGCGTAGAAACCGCTGAGGGTAGAACTGTGAGGGTGACTGATGTAGTTGACAATTCCACGATAAAAATAGAAGGCCATAGATTTCCCGTCAGGTTGTTTGTCATGGTTTTGGGTGGGTTCGATGTCGTGTTAGGAATGGATTGGCTAACTGCCAATGAAGCACAAATTATATGTAAACGAAAGATAATCCGACTCAAGGCTCCGGACGGTAGCAAAATCGAGGTTCTTGGAGATCGTGACGCCCCGATGCCAAACATTATCTCGATGATTAAGGAAACAAATTACTTGAGGCGTGGATGCGAGGCTTATCTGGTGTACGTAATTGACAAGTGTAGGGAAGTGAAGGAACTAGACGATGTACCCGTGGTACGCGAGTACCCAGAGGTGTTTCCAGAGGATTTGCCTGGGATACCACCTGATAGCGAAACTGCGTTCCGAATTGACTTAGTACCAGATGCCCAGCCCGTGGCTAAGGCTCCATATCGACTAGCAACAGTGGAAATGAAAGAGTTAATGGCACAACTAGACGAGTTACTTAAAAAGGGATTTATCCAACCGAGCATCTCGCCGTGGGGTGCTCCGGTGTTGTTTGTGAAGAAGAAAGACGGTTCGATGAGAATTTGTATTGATTATCGCGAGTTGAACAAACGTACAGTGAAGAACAAGTACCCTTTACCAAGGATCGACGACCTGTTTGATCAATTACAGGGCACAAGTTGGTTCTCAAAAATCGACCTTCGATCCGGGTACCATCAGTTGAAGGTGAGGGAAGAAGACATGCCGAAAACTGCATTTCGTACGCGTTATGGACATTTCGAGTTCCGCGTAATGTCTTTCGGATTGACGAACGCCCCCGCAGCGTTCATAGATTTAATGAATAGGGTGTGTCGACCGATGCTGGACCGATCGGTAATCGTGTTCATCGATGATATCCTCATCTACTCCAAGAATGAGGGTGATCACGCGTGTCACTTGAAGGAAGTATTGGAAGCTCTGAAGAAGGAAAAGTTGTATGCTAAGTTCTCCAAATGCGCGTTCTGGCTTAGGGAAGTCCAATTCCTAGGTCACGTCATTAACCCGGACGGCATTATGGTGGACCCAGCAAAGATAGTGACGGTAAGGGAATGGAATATTCCTAAGACGCTAACTGAAATCCGTAGTTTCTTGGGATTGGCAGGCTACTATCGGAGATTCATCCAGGACTTCTCGAAAATAGCTTCGCCCTTGACAAAATTGACTTGGAAGGAGGTAAAGTATGAATGGGGTTCAACCCAGGATGAAGCGTTTAATGAATTGAAAGAGAAGCTAACCCAAGCTCCAGTCTTGGCCCTACCCGAGGGCAGTGAAGACTTGGTGGTATACTCTGACGCTTCGGGTCAGGGATTAGGGTGCGTATTGATGCAACGCGGGAGAGTGATTGCATATACGTCACGGCAGTTGAAGGTTCACGAAGCCAATTATCCGACTCATGATTTGGAACTTGCTGCTGTCGTATTTGCATTGAAAATCTAGAGACACTACCTTTACGGGGTGAAGTTTACTATTTACTCCGACCACAAAAGTTTGAAGTACTTCTTCGAACAAAAGGAGCTTAATATGAGGCAGAGACGATGGTTAGAACTCCTGAAGGATTATGACTGTGAGATCATGTACCATCCTGGAAAGGCAAACGTGGTGGCCGACGCTCTAAGCCGAAAGGATGTGCCTACTCCTATTAGGGTGAAAGCTTGCCAGTTGGTGGTAACATCGGATGTGATGAGAGAAATTGAAAAGGCTCAAGATGAGGCACTTAAGGAGGAAAACATTAAGAAGGAAAGGATGGTTGGCCAACAGGACAAGTTGGAATATAACACCCTTGGTGTTAGGACACGTTTTGGATGGGTATGGATACCTATGGGTGGCGAGCTTAGAACCAAAATCTTGGATGAGGCTCATAAGTCTCGGTACTCTATCCATCCCGGTACCAATAAAATGTACCAAGATCTGAGGAAGGAATACTGGTGGCCTGGGATGAATCTTGAGGTGACAAGGTATGTAAGCAAATGCTTGACTTGCTCACAAGTAAAGGCCGAACACCAGAAACCGTATGGAAAGATTCAACCACTTGATATACCGGAATGGAAGTGGGAACACATTTCCATGGACTTAATAACCAAGCTACCTCGCACAGCAAAAGGTCATGATACCATTTGGGTAATTGTGGACCGTTTAACAAATAGTGCTCATTTCCTACCTATTCGCGAGACGTTCTCGTCGGAAAGGTTAGCAGAAGTATTTATTAACGAAGTAGTAGCACGGCATGGGATGCCATTGACGATCGTATCTGACCGGGACACCCGATTCACATCGAGGTTCTGGAAAATATTTCATGAAGCAATGGGCACGAGGCTTAATATCAGCACGGCATACCACCCGCAAACGGATGGTCAGTCCGAAAGGACCATTCAGACATTGAAGGATATGCTTCGTGCTTGTATTATAGACTTCGGTGGAAGTCGGGACAGTCATCTACCGTTAGCCGAATTCTCCTACAACAATAGTTATAACACGACAATAGGCATGCCGCCTTACGAAATGTTGTATGGGAGAAGATGCAGGACCCCGGTTTGTTGGGGTGAGATTGGACAGAAGGAATTGGGAAGTCTTGAAGTCGTAAATGAAACGTCGGAAAGGTTTGATCAAATCAAAGCTCGAATGAAGGCCGCACAAGATCGTCAGAAATCCTATGCGGATAAACGACAAAGGCCTATTGAGTTTGATGTTGGGGACAGAGTAATGTTGAAAGTGTCACCAAGGAAGGGAATCATTCGATTCAGGAAGAGAGGAAAGTTAAGTCCGAGGTTTGTCGGACCTTTTAGGATAGCGGCACGGGTTGGTGAAGTCGCATATCGGATGGAGTTTCCCGATGAGTTAAGTGGGATTCATCCTACCTTCCATGTGTCACACTTACGGAAGTGTTTGGCGGATGAATCAGCTCACGTACCACTTACCGACATCGAGGTCGACAACCGCCTTAACTACATTGAAGAACCCGTGACTATCTTAGACCGAAAGGAGAAACGTTTGCGTAACAAAGTGATCCAATTGGTTAAAGTCCAATGGAAGCACCAAAAGGGATCGGAGGCTACATGGGAAACGGAGACGGAAATGATGGAGTCGTACCCTTATCTATTTGACCTGTGATAGGTTTCGGGGACAAAACCTATTGTAAGGGGGGTAGACTTGTAACATCCCAAATGGCGAGAAAGAAAGTTAGCGAGTTCAAGCGGGCCGAAGTCGGGTCGGGTCGGTCACGAACCGGGCTTGGGGAGGTCTCCCCTATAAATAGCCCAAGGCCCTATCTTCTCCTCTTTTGCAATTCTAGAGAGAGAAAACCTGTAGAGAGAGAAAGTGTCAGAATCGCACAAGATTGCACCAGCTCGTGTCTCCTGCACTCGTGAAGGAAACCTCCAAATCAGAATCGTCATCCAGGTAACCATTCGAGCTAAATTTGAGATTTTTGCTTAAGTTGGGTTTTCAGGTTTTCGGGTAAAAATAGAACGGTTTTACGGTTGAAACTTGAGAATAAGCTTAGGTTTAGTATCTGGAATGAAAACCGGTCATTTTGAGCAGAGAAAGTTGAAGTTTTGACATAATCGGAATCGAATGCATGAACTTCGGGACTGTTTGGGAAGATGGCTGCTGTTGCAGGCGAACTTAGCAAGTTCGCCTGTCAAGTTCGCCTGGTGTATGCGAACTTATCAAGTTCGCCTGGCCAAGGGTAAGCGAACTTATTATGTTCGCCTAAGTTAAGTTCGCCTGGCCAAAGGTAAGCGAACTTATTAAGTTCGCCTAGGCCAGAGGAAGTGAACTTAGCATTAAGTTCGCCTATATCAGCTGAGTAAAAGTGTGAATTGAGGTTAGGTTTGATATATGTGTTTTGTAACCAATTCAGGTCACGTGTGACGCTCGTTGGGTCGTAGTTAGGACAGATCTGAGACTAGCTTATAAGGTGAGTTATAGAAGCCCTCTTTTAAATGTTTTAATAATGTTTTTGGGCTGGTGTGCATACGTAACGATGTGACTATTTTATAAAACGATGTTTATAAATGTTGTAGTGACGTTTTATAAAATGATGTTTATGAACGATGTTTTGGAAGGAAGAGTTATGAAAGAAGTGTTTATGAAATATTTTGCCAAAAGAAGTTTGTGAAGTTTATGAAGTGTTTATGAATGAATGAATGTTTTTAATAAAACGTACGAATGCTTTAACTGAAGTTTTGAAGTAAAAGAAGCGAAGGTTTACGAAAGTCACAAACGAACGAATCTGCCAATATTCCTTAGGGAATGAAGGTTAAGGGATGGGAAGTATGTTATGGGCCTTTACCTTTTAGGGGCCTTTGTGGCTGGCCAACTGTTGTACAACTGGGGCGATGATGGTAGTCAAGGGGATTATCGTGATCCTTGAAGTTTGGTACGATTTACCTTACGGGGTAGTTGTGCTTGAAGTTTGGTACATGTGCCCTACGGGGCGTAGTGCTTGAAGTTTGGTACGTGTCATCCTTGTGATGCCGTGCTTGAAGTAGTGTTGAATAACCTAAGTATCGGGCCCTAGGAGTTCTTCACCTGAAGGACAATACGGTGATTGATGGGCCTAGTGGTGGTGATCTTTAGGTTATTCAGCCAGTATGTGACGTTTGGATTTGATGGTAACGAGAAGGCGCAGATTCGATATGTTCGTTGACTTATGTTTTGAAGTGTTATGTTTTGTTATTGCATTATTTTACGTACGCTTTTTATTAAATGAAGTATGAAGTTATGAAGTTATGTTTTTGGCAAATTATTTGAAGTTAAAGTTTTATGTTAAAACTAGAACTCACCAGCGTAGCGGATTTTTTAGTGTGCACATTCAGGTTAAGGCAGGTTATGAGGATGGAAGGTGATGCTTGGCTAGCGAGAGGAGTTACCCGACTGACTATGAAGACTGGCATCTCGTTATGTTTAGTTATGATGTATTTATGTTTTAAACAATGTTTACGCTTCCGCATGTATGAACGATGATGACGTTATGTTTGAATGAAATTTTCTGCTGCGTTATTTAATATTCATGTTTAAGAACTGTTTGTGAATGAGTAAATCCAACAAGTGAGGTCTCCCAGGTTTGGGGCCTTACAGTTACCGACAA
Organism: Smallanthus sonchifolius; assembly: GCA_023525975.1. Classification (NCBI taxonomy): domain Eukaryota; kingdom Viridiplantae; phylum Streptophyta; class Magnoliopsida; order Asterales; family Asteraceae; genus Smallanthus; species Smallanthus sonchifolius. Next base: position 23,116,324 of record CM042046.1, on the reverse strand, counting down.
CACAATTTGCATGCTAATTACAAAGGTTTGATTGTAATTTGGTTACACAATAGTTGCTCCCCATAAATACTTTTATCATGTTATGTAAGGATTTGTTTATTCATATCTATACACTATCTATGTACAAACCTGTGTATGCTCACCAACTTTTTAGTTAACCTTATTTTATTCATGTTTCAGGTGCTAATGTATAATTTTGATCAAGGCTTGCTACACATAGGTTTTGGGACTAGTTAATTGTAATTCAAGAATAATTTGTATTTCATTTATGTACCTTGGGATTGGTTTATGTTTGTTTAAATTGAAATGAATTTAATATATTACAATTTAGTCAACCTTGAGCTCATGAACAGTCTACATGTCCCGCACCGACGTATTCCGCCGTCGGTTGGGGTGTGACACTTATTTACTTTGAAATTTATCGCGTATCATTTCAAGCATTATTCAAATTGATTGAAAAGTTTGAAAAGAAAAGAGACAAATTTCTATGAACGTCAAATATATAGAGGATTTATAAATAAATTAACAATATTGCAAAAGTTGCATAAGAATGAGTTTGATTGTTGCATATCAAATTTGAAGTTATAAGTGAAGTCATTTCACATGAATATCATAATTTAGTGCGTATCATAGATTACCCATAGTTTGTGATAGAATGTGTGATAAATTTCTCATATACTTATATGATCTTCTTACTCATGATGTTCAACCAAAAATATGTGTTTTAGTTTGTTTAGATAAAAACCAAAAATATGTGTTTCAGTTTGTTCAAAGAAAAACCAAAAATATGTGATTCCGTGTGTAGAGATAAAATTCAAAAAGATTTTGTTTCCGTCTTCCATGAAAATTCTATCTTTTAATTTTATTAAAATGATTCGGGATTGGATCGGATACATGCTACAGATGGAAGATCACAAGAATGTGACATGTTGACGGTTGAGCTTTGTTTGAATTCTAAATTCCAAAATTGTTCAAGGAAAAGGATTGAAGGGATCTTAATATGTTCACCTTAAGCTTGTTAAGAAAATTAACAAGTTCGCCTTGTAGGTCCCTCGGGTGTGGCGGATCGTCACATGCAAGTGGGTCTACTAGTCGGACCGGGTGCGGAATACCCGTGACTAGGTGGAGAGTCTTACAACACAAAGTAAACCGACAAGATGATCACTTTAAACGTTCGTCTATTATAAACACTTGAAGGTTACAGAGAGAAATACTAAGATTACAAATTCTGAGTATTTGCTACTATGACTGCGTACTTATCTACTCTCAACCATTCCTATTTATACACAACCTGATGCCTGCGCACTTGGCAAGTGCGCAGGGCAATTTTCTCATGCGTACTTAGCAAGTATTCTTGCGTACTTGCTAAGTACGCAGGAACTAATTCCTGCGCACATACAAGTGCGCAAAACACTTAGAGAAATTTGCAACAAACAATATGTAAAAGTAAATACAACTCGATTACTAATACATACAGACACTTACAATCAAAGACAAATACATACATGAAAGTACAAAACTAAGACTCTATCTATCCAGAGTGTTTGTCATAGGAAAGTGCTTCAACAAACTCCCCCTTGACAACAGCTCTGGATCATCTTTGATTTTTAGTCTTCAGTCTTCGGTCTTCAGTCTTCACAGCTATGCATCTTTAGCTTCCATCTTCTTCTTCTTATAGTCAAGGCAGAACTTGATCACCTTGTTATATTTAGAAGCAAGGAATTTTGTCCACTCGTCAGTATGCATGGAATACCTGTCTACTAGTGCCTCCAGATCTTTCACAGACAAGTTAATGAAGCAGACTTCATCAAATACTCTGATTAGTTCCCTCGGCACTAAGCATCCACTTTCTGACCTTACCTTTCCTATCACCACAGCCTCGCCCGTTTTTTTATCTACGTACCAGTACCACATGTCACCAAGAATATCCTAAGATAACTTGCTCAGGGGAATCTTAGTTTCACATAGCACTGGCTTGTATACCAGTTTCTTTAAGTACTTCTTAGTCACAGGATGTCTAGCTTTCTTATCCTTGACTCTTTTGGGCACTTGAGGCTTGAACACTTCGAAAATCCTAGATCTTTCTTCCCGCTGCAGAACCTGCCACAAACCCATCGCCACTGCATGATTAGAATGACCCAGCAGCTCTCGGTTTGCTAGGTTCACAAGGTCGTATTTGGGTAAGGAGTTGAACGCTTCACTGGTTGGTTTCAAGTATTGAACCCCCCAGATCTTTTGATTGCGAACAACTGCTTATCCTCCTCGAACCTTACAGCCAAGATCATCCCTGTTTCCCCTTGTTTGTCTATGATAGACGTCTTCTGCCAAACATGAGCTGGACCCTTAGATGAAGTATAAGGCATATCTTTTTCTTTCGGTGCCTCCGGATCCACAGGTGTAGGGTCAACTGGGGAGGCTTCAGTCGAGGCATCAACATTACTAGAATGCTCGACTGAACCTGTGTCGAGCTGAGCTTCGAAGGATGGAACTTCAAAGATCTCTCCATCTTCTAACTCATACTCTCCTTCCCCGTCGCCCTTGGGAACTTCTATCACTACATCCTCATCATCTTCATCCCAATTATCACTAGAGTCGATCTCTCCTTCTTCTAAGTTGTAGAGAGCATCGATCTGTGCTTCCTTGGAATAGTAAGGCTCTAAGTATAAGATCTCATCGTCAGATAAATCCTTAAGCACATCAGCCGCTGACTTTCCTTTGTCACCACCACCACCAGAAGTATTTCCACCCTCTTGATGAGTAGACTTCCCCTCAGCCATTGGAATAGCAGAAATGGGCATGATTGCCAAAGCTTGGTGCTCACTCCTAGTAGGACAGTCTTAAGGATCCTTGTCTTTGTCGTCATCCTTTGTCAAATCCACAGGATGACAAGCCTCATCACTAGTAGTTGTCTTTTCTTTCTCCTTCTCCTTGTCTTTCTCTTTATCTTTCTCCCCCTGAGCGTCAAGCTTGTTGGTCAGATTAGCAATTAGTTTGACCATCATTTCATGCTCTTTCTGCTGCATATCAAATCGAAGCTCAAGAGACGACCTGTGTCCCAGAATTAAGTTGTTTGTCTTGGTTAGCAGCTCGTTCTAGGCCATTATGGTCTTCAGTCTCTCGTCTGTCCCCGTTCTCTGGCTTCGTAGAATTCTAACTTCATCCACCAATGAATTAATCTGTGCTTATTGAGCATCAGATTCCTCCTTTGACTTCTGAATATTTTCCAACAGACCAGCAACTTGGGTTTCCAGAATTACAATCCTTTCTTCATTAGGATTAGGATGTCTGGAGGTAGATGCTTCAGCATTGTGAATTAGGGAGGAGAAGATAGTATCGAAGTTAAACCCTTGAGTAAATTCTCCGTAGTTGAAGGGTTGACTTAACGGTTCAATGGTGGTTGTTGGGATTAAGGATGTGATGACGGTTGTAGGTGTTATGAAAGGAGTGATGGTGACTGACTCCGTGAGAATTGGAGTAATCACCGCCACCTGGACAGATGTGACAGGGAGGGTCACTATCACAGGAACCTCCTCTGTGATTGAAGTGACTGCCACCTCAGGTTGTACCTATGGCCTCCTCCTCTGTCTCCGGCATAATTGCTGCGAAGGTGGGGTAGAGGCTGAATCAGTACTTGCAGCTGGAACTTGTACTTGCTGCAAAGTAGTAACCTCCACCTCACTGGGAATAACATTTTGCTGCCTATCCCCTCTGTTCCTGTTTACACTTTCACGCCTCTGCCTCTGTATAGCAGCGTCAGAGTCAGAATCTGGCTCATATTCATTGCTTGAAGCTTGCGCTTTCTCTTTGAGGATGACTCAGGTAGGGTTATCTTCGTCGTTCTCCTCGGGTGAACCTGAGAAGGTGCATCATCGGAATTAGAAGAATCAGACTCTGTCTCTTCCGAGTCGGATCCCTCAGCACCATCATGACCTTCTTCTTCGTCTCCATTTTCCGACGATCTATCTACACTTTCAAATTCCTCCTCTTGTTGTTGTTGTTCATCTGAATGTTCACTCAACTCTGACTCCGAATCGTGACTATACCATCTCCAGTCGATCGGTGCCACATATGCTTCGTTTATTAGGTGGCCAAAAAGTACTGTATGCTCAGGGGTAGGTTCTACACTACATGGTTTTAAAAACTGTGAAAACACTCTTTTGTCCACCCTTTTAACTTGAAATCTCTCCCCAGTTGCAGGTAGGTTTAGCAACGCATCGTTAATTAGAAGTTGCACAAACCTTGGGTATAATAAGAACCTGAACCTCTCAGCCGTGTTAATCTGATCATTGATGGCTTTGAATATGTATCGTGATGGCTTTGAATATGTATCGTGAGAAGTTGTAGCCCTTATTGAGAGATAAGCCAACAATGGCAGCAACAAGGTCATGACCCATTGCATCCTTTCCAGCTTTTCTTGAGGAGATGCACATGATCATGATGTGGGAAAAATATCTCCGTTGATCAAGCACCCACATTTTCTTGTAAGAAGCGTAGTCTCTCGCACCGACATACCCCATTCGTTGCCTCCAACAGCCATCCACATAGTAGTCAGGATAGGCTGTCGGGTCAGTGGAAAGATCTCTGAATTGCAAGACCCGTCTAATTGTGTCTTCAGAGAAGGCGATATCATGACCCGCAACGGTAGCCCTTATAACATTGGGGGTTACCGTGCAATCATGCTCCGCGGTCTCCCAAAATTGCTCAAGATAAGGTCTTGAAACTATAGGGTCAGCTGAAATAGCATTGCTGATTCTTGAACGGTTCAAGAAATCAACTATCTCTCGGTACTGCAGAGCTGCACCCTTCCATTCAGGTTGAGTATGAGCTAGAAGATTGAACTCATTTGTAAACGCACGAGCCATAATCTGCAAAAACACACATAAAACATAATCAGAACAACAAGTTTCATAGGAATTGAATAAACATGACTCAGTATAGCAGTTACTCTTTGAACTGAATTTCCAGACTTAGAAATTTTTCCCAAGTGTTGGTCCTGCGTACTTAGCAAGTACGCAGGAATTTCCTCTTGCGTACTTAACAAGTACGCATGAATTGCTTCTTGCGTACTTGTTAAGTGCGCAGGAAAAGCACTTGTTCAAAATTCCAGAAATCTCAGAAATCAACAAATGTACAAGAATTGGGTAGATCACCACAAGGTCGGAATCAGTGATTACGACCCATGGAACCAACATCAACACCAAATCACTACTACATTGGTCCAATTTTGACCTAAAAGACGACCAGTCGAACCGACGATCAAATCCAAGCCCAAGGTAAAAAACAAACGATTAAATGGACGATTAAGAGTCGATTAATGATTCTAAGCAAGTTTTAGTTATCATGAATTAACAAAACAACCAATACTTTGTCTAAAATCACAGATTAAACCCTAAAATTTTTAAGTTTCTGAATCGGTCCATAATCGCAATTTTGTGAATGGATTGAGTCTAGATTCTCACCAATGGATTGTAGTACAAAGATGATACTAGTAACGGGACGAAAAATCAGTTTGGAACACTCAGATTTTTGAGGAAAATTTGCGGAGGGAATTGAACAGTCGTTTGAGTTTGAATGTGATAAAAAACTGAAAAATTTTCTAACTCCTGTATATATACCCAACACATAATGGTCTTGCGTACTTGCTAAGTGCACAAGCTTTAACTCCTGTGTGCTTATAAGTGCACAAGACTTAACTCTTGCGTACTTGTTAAGTACGCAGGGCTTACTTCATGCGCACTTGTCAAGTACGCAGAAACCGTTAAGTGCGCAAACTTTCAACTCAAATTATGAAGATTTCAAGTTGAATAACGAATAAGATAAACAACATTCAATCAAGAAGATTCAAAATCAATTCAGGAAGGTTAAACACAAATATTTTTGGTTTTTCTGATTAAGATTAAACTATACACAAACTTAAAATTTTTTTTTGATCTTTTCTAGATAGAAATATACACTGTTTCACATAAACTATTTTTGATCAAAGACACAAGTAGAGGATCATATCAGGCTAACTTATAGCAAAAACGATACAATATAAACATCAAAGAATATGGGATCATGTCATGGATTACTATTTATTCATACGTAATAAGCACATAAACAAGTAATTCAAGTTGACAATATTATAAGATTTGAAACTATAAGCATCTTTGTATCACGTTCTTGTGTATTAAGGTATTAATTATAAGATATAAAACATGTACCCCACTGATATACTATAGCAATGTAAATTGCACTATCTCAAGGCATCTAAGATTTTCCCAATTATTTTCTAAATTTTCAGAACGAAGTTACATCAATTAGCACAGGAAAAATCAATCAGAATCCATAAGGATTATCAGGAATCATAAGATTCAGAATCGAGTGATTCATTTGTCTTGGTTTCATTTGATTTCTTCTTTGAATATCGGTATGATGATTCAGGATAATGAATATGGTGTTTGAGTATTAAGGTAAGGGAATCCAACTTTTATCTGGATTTGATTTCAATGAATCAGGAGTGATTCAAGGGTGAATACATGCTCAACGGTTGATGTAGAGACATGTCTTGATTCAATCTCTCCTTGCATACTTGTGAGTATGGGCAGTGAGATTAATCACATTAATTGTGCTAACGACATAACCCGAAACTGATCTCAAAAGAAAATTATTGCCAAAATCTAACATCCTTTATCTGATAATCATCTTTTCCATTCTTTTACGCATACACACTAGCAAACATGGGTTCAAATCACAATTGTAATTATAGATTAAGTTTCCACACTACTAGTGATTCAAATACGCATACAGCCTACTGACAATTCAAATTACTTGTAAATAAGCAGATTAAAACCATAATAATTTACACAATTAAGTAAGCATGACGCAATCATTTCCCACATGAGCAGTCTGTGACATTTAGATCATTTCTGATGTATTATCATTTCCTCTTTTCTCAAGTTAACTTTAAATTTTCTCCATTTTCTATTTTGTTTTTGATTTTGTAAAATGTTTTTGAAAGTTAAAAGAACTATACAAAAAACTTAAAAGAAAATAAAATTTAACTTTCATGAATTGAATTGATTTACGAAAAACAAGTTTTCACTCAGGATTGAACATTCCTATCAAGTTGACAAGATGCTCAAAACAGGATCGATCAAATGCCTTTGTGAAAAGGTCAGCAAGATTGTCATCCGTGTGAACCTTTACAAGTTCAATTAAATGCTTTTCAGCACAATCACGGATGAAATGATGGCGAATTTCTATATGTTTAGTTTTGGAATGTTTCACCGGGTTATTTGTGATGGACATGGTGGCATTGTTGTCAATGAATAAAGGAGTTCCAGTGAAGTTTAAGCCGTAGTCTCTCAATTGCTGCTTAATCCACAATATCTGAGAACAACCGCTCGCCGCAGCAATGTATTTTGCTTCACAAGTTGAGACAGAAACCGTTGACTGCTTCTTACACTGCCAGGAAACCAGTCTGTCTCCTAAGAATTGACATCCACCAGAAGTTGGCTTTCTATCAAGGTTACAACCTCCATAGTCTGAATCAGTGTAGGCTTTGAAGTCAAATGACTGTTGCTTAGAGTACCAAAGACCCAATTGGGGTTTCCCTTTCAAGTATTTGAAAATCCTCTTCACAGCTATCATATGGGACTCCTTCGGTTGTGACAGAAACCTTGAGCACAAGCACATTATATCGGGTCTTGAAGCTGTGAGATACATAAGTGATCCGATCATCCCATGGTACAATCTGCAATCCACATCCTTTCCATCTTTGTCAGGATGCAGACCATGATTGACTGGGATAGGTGTGCCATAAGTACTGCTATTATTCATCTTGTATTTTGACAAGATGTCCTGCACATATTTTGTTTGATGTAGATAAACCCCATCCTCTCTTTGACTGACTTGCAGACCCAGGAAGAATGACAATTCACCCATGTTACTCATTTCAAATTTGGACTTCATCACCTGTTCGAATTCCCTACACATCCCTTCATTGGTAGATCCAAAAATAATGTCGTCGACATATACTTGTACAAGAAGAATGTCACCTCATGCTTTCCTAATGAAGAGGGTCGAGTCAATCTGTCCATGGTCGAAACCATTAGACAGTAGATGTTTATATAATGTCTCATACCATGCCAGCGGTGCTTGATGAAGACCATAAAGTGCTTTGTCGAGCTTATACACTTTATTGATATTATGCGGATCTTCAAAGCCGGGAGGTTGAGTGACATAGACCTCCTCATCAACTTTTCCATATAGGAAAGCACTCTTCACGTCAAGTTGATAGACCTTGAAGCCGACATATGTGGCATAAGCCAAGAACAGTCGAATGGCCTCAATTCTAGCAACTGGGGCATATACTTCCGTGTAATCCAAGCCCTCTTGTTGATAAAAACCCTAAACAACCAGTCTTGCTTTGTTCTTCACAACCACATGAAGATCGTCTTGCATTTGAACACCCATCTGGTTCCAATTGGCTGAAAGCCTTTTGGCAAGTCAACCAAATCCCACACGTGCAACTTTTGGAATTGATACAATTCGTCTTGCATCGCCTCAATCCAGCAGTTGTCAGTGAGAGCCTCCTTCACATTCTTTGGCTCTAACTGGGACATGAATGCAGCATGCAGACACGTTTCCATGACACCAGTGTCAAGTATCTCCGAGTAAAGACTAGTGTTCTCAGTAATGGTTCGATGACGAGTTTGAACATCGGCATGAGGATCACGAATAATGTTTTCAAATGGATGATTCTTATGCACTCTCGCCTCTGGTACATTCGGTTCCTGAATTTCTGAATCGAGATTCGTGCTTAACTCTCCCATTTCCTGTGTTCCAGAAGAAGAGGATTCAATGTTAATTGGATCAGCTGGAACTTCATTTCCTATAATTGTGTTAGGATTAGCTTGAGCGTCATCTCCATCAACATGAACATCTTCACTGTTATCAGCATTAAGAGTTCCAGATGCAGATGCAGCATTGGAATCAGGAGTTATAATCGGTACAGTAGCATGAGTAGAGAAACTGGAGTCATCGCCGCCACCCAATAATTCATAAACATTTGCGGCGACAACTGCAGATAGATCCGGAAGATTGAATTACTTGAATAGTGCATCATAATCAAAACCCAAAGCTGGACCTGTTGGTTATGGTGGAATGCTGTGTTTACTGCAATCCACTTCAAACCATTACTCGACAGTACGAGTTCTTATATTATACACTCTCTTGAAAGGCGAGTTGGCAACGTATCCTAAGGAGATGCCTTCCACCGCTTTTGCATGAAACTTAGACTGGTGGTCTTTGTATTGTAGTAATAAAGAACAGGGACTACCAAAAGGAACTAGGTAATCAAGATTGGGAAGTCGATTGTTGATCAACTTATAACAAGTCTTGTTGTGCCTCTTCACAACCAGAACTCTGTTTAAGACGTGACAAGCTTTATTGACGGCTTCTGCCCAGAAAGTGACAGGAAGCTTTGCATCCGACAGCATAGTCCTTGCCGTCTCAATCAATGTTCTGTTCTTCCATTCTGCAACTCCATTCTGCTGAGGTGTGTAAGGGGCGCTGAATTCGTGACAGATCCCCTTCTTGAGACAGAAAAGTTCCATCAACCTTCTGCTTGCACAAAGATTCCAAGCTCAGGATCAGATATTGAAGAATGTCAACAGTCTCGTCCTTTGTACCTAAAAAATGCATCCAAGAAAAACGTGAGAAATCATCAGTTACAACCAGACATAACGACTTACCTCCAATACTCCTGATACTTATGGGGCCAAACAGATCCATGTGTAATAGCTCCAAAGGGGGTATCAATGGAGTTTTGGAGCTTGGGCTTGTGAGACTTCCGCTGCTGTTTGCCCTTTTTACACGGCATACAGTCATCTGCAACGGTAAATCTCAGCATAGGAACCCCGGTTACCAAACCGTTTTAGACAAGATGGTTCATTTTACGATAAGAAATATGTCCGAGTTTCCTATGCCACAAGATAGAGTCAAGCTCTGTCGCTTTGGTAAGCAAACAAGTAGCAACTGATGAGGTGGTTGTTGCCATGCTCATATCAATTTGATAGATGTCGTTTGTGTAACCTTTCTGATTTTCATGTTTTTCTTATTTTATTTTATGCCGTGCAATAAAAGACGATTCCGATTCCAACCTTACATTCATTGTTCATGTGCAATAACAAACATGCACGCGTTTATTATATTACAATATTAACTAAAACAATCTTACAAACCTCGAGGACCAAACTTGACCAAAACTCAAAACAACATCAAGACTACAAAACTACAGGGACCATTCTTGTAAATATCAAAAAGTGCACAAGCACGGTCGTGCTTAGTCCTAAGCACGGTCGCGCTTAAGCCATGACCACGGTCGTGCTTATCATTAAGCACGGTCGCGCCTCTTTTACAGTTTGACTCTGAAAAGGTCAAACCGACTCAAATCTTGTCCAAAAATAGATCGTAAACACGTTTAGAAGGTCGCGAAACTTGGAGAAGAAGATATTCGACGAATTGAGACTAAAACATGACCAAATACACATGCAATCGTCCAAATACTCGCAAATTCTAAACCGACTTCTTTTTAAAACGAATCAAGTAATTGGGGCAAGAAATCAAACGAATTAAGTAATCAAATACCTACCCGCGACCTATATAAGCTTCCTTAAACCCTAAATCCGTCATTACATCGTCTCTATCTCGTCTGTCGATCAAGAAAAGCCGCAATCCTCCTTCCGTAGCCGTCTGCACTTGTTGCCCATTCAGAACAGGTTAGTATTAGCCCAATAGATTCGTCTCATCACGTAAATAGAAAGCCTTAAACTCATTTGAATCAATAATACACGATTTGTCCGAATTGAATCTGAGTTTGATAAATAAATGGTTTTAATCAAACTATAAGTTAAACAGGATATAAATCCAATTAAATGGCATGGATAAGTTCGTGAACAGATCCTCCATGAAAACACTAAGTTTCTAATCAGTTTTAATACAAGAATCAGGCGAATTGTGTCTGAAAAGGACCAGACACGGTCGCGCTCATCAAAGAGCGCGGTCGTGCCTGACCAAGCACAGTCGTGCCCGGGTGTGGCGCGGTCATTCTTAACGACCAAACAAAATCCTGACCTAGTCAAACCCCAGGCGCGGTCGTGCCGGGTACGAGCACGGTCGTGTCTGATGAACAGACCCTTGTTGTGACTTCTGACCAACCACGGGCGCGTTACCGGCCAAGCACGGTCGCGTTTGAGCCGAGCACGGTCGTGCCGTGTACAAGCACGGTCGTGTTCATCCTTTAACAGAATCTTTTATTTAATATATTTTATATTTTAATCAGTTTTAATGTTATAAAAATTATTTTATAAAATATCCAGAACCAAGTGTTGCTTATCAAAGATCAATCATTCAATATCTCTTTAAATTAAAATCAATAAAATACTACAAGTTTTATAAACAACAATATATTCCATACGTTTTATCTTTAACAAATATTATTTATTTAAACTTATATTTTAAATGTATATTCTATTACTATTGATTAAATAAATAGTATATTCAAACAAACCTTAAACTTAAACAAATCCACTTCCAACATCGAATAACGCAACTCAATAATACGTAAATCATATTGTTCATTAGGTCGAATCTAGCGATCTACAACACACCGCCGTTTCCCATTTGCTTGTGCAATCTATACTCTGCATAACACGTGAGTTACATAGCCCCTCTTTTACTCTATTTTACAAACTTTTGGGGTGGAACATGCGTTCTATTTACATGTTTTCAATTATACACATATACAGTTCCATCCTATGCATATACAATTTTGCGCTTTGTGCTTGATTACTAGGTGTGTAGACCAATTATTATGCTCTTCATGTACAATCATTAACTATCAGCCGACAGTAAACAGTGGTAGATCTATTGAGTCTGACAAACCCACCCAGGTAGGGTGACTGTTACTGACAACACAAATTTTGAGTGCAAGTTACAAAGGTTTGATTGTATAGGTCACCCGATAGTTTCTCTCCATAATTGCCTTAATTGACATGTTGTATTGAACTGTATGCACACAACACGTTTTTGCTATCACACAATAAAACCTATGTATTCTCACCAACTTTTTAGTTGACCCTGTTTTAACCATGTTTCAGGTACCAATGTTTGAAGTAATCAAGATATGCTACACATAGGATTTTTGGACCTAGAATTCAATTAAACCAGTTTATTCTATGTAATTTACGTTTTTGTTTTATGGATTTGTTGTGTTTTGATTGAACTTATTGATTGCAATGAAAACAATTATTAAATATGAAAACTTTAGCAAACCATGAGCAATGAACAGTCTGCACGCTTCACGCCCCGACGTTTCCGCCGTCAGTTGGGGTGTGACAGATTGGTATCAGAGCCTTGGTTATAGGGAATTAGGTTATTAGACACCTTTGACCTAGACTATAACTTTAGGATACCCACTTATGCCATGCTTCATGATTTACATGCTATGTGCTACATGCTATATGATATATGCTACATGTTTTATATGTATATATAAATAACAACTTAAATAAACAATATCCCTACCCATATCCTAAACCACATATCCTTCATGCCTGCTTCCATGTCATCATCAACATAACTTGAATCATATTCTTAGACTTTGGTCTATAAAATTTTCTTTTACACCCGTTAAGGTTTTTAGACTTTGTTTAATTGTTAAAGGACACGTGCAATCTGGAAGAGTGACACCTGTATTCTGGGCTTTCTGTCTAGGAAAGTATTTCATATAAATCCCAATCAACCGAGGGATCCGTATACTTTCCTGGGAATTCCCGGGATGAGTGTTTACTTATAGGCTAAAGCACGTCTTCTTGATAATTATCTGAGTTTAAATTAACCTTAATATGTCATAGTACTCGAGTGATTATGTCACTATTTGAGTACAATCCAAACTATGAACTACTTATATCTATTTATTCTTCTATTTAATTCATGAAATTCTCACAACTCTTATTATGTCTAAATCTGTAGAATGCCTCCCCGTCGCGACAACAGCAACAACAGCAATAACACTGACCTGGCTGCTCTACTCACACAGCTGGTGAATCAAATTACCCAAGCCAACAACAACACTAATGGTCATGCCAGTGGGAGTGCTAACACTGGAGGTGGTGGTGGTGCCAACCCGCCACAATGCACCTTCAAACACTTCAATTCCTGTAATCCCCTCAAATTCTATGGCAACGAAGGAGCCACGGGACTCCTTCAATGGTTTGAAAGCATTGAGAGCACTTTCCTCAATAGCGACTGTCCCGACAACCTCCGTGTTCGTCATGCTACTAGTGTCTTTCAAAAAAGGGCGCTTACTTGGTGGAATGGTGAGAAAAGGACTAGGGGAATGGATGTAGCAATGGCACTGCCGTGGGATGAGTTGAAGAGGATCATGACTGAGGAATTCTGTCCTCGAAATGAGATGAAAAAGCTGGAAGCGGAATTTTGGGATCTTGCTCAAGATAGTGGTGAAAGCTTAGCATACACCACCCGTTTCCACGAACTGAGTCTACTTGTGCCACACATGGTTACACCTCTGTCTAGGTGTATTGAAAAGTACATTGGTGGTCTACCTAGACAAATTCAAGATACTGTGGTAGGAGGAAATCCTGCTACTCTGGAGGATGCTATCCGCTTGTCAGCCACACTTACTGACAACCATGTTAAAGCGGGTACACTTATAAGAAAGGGTGCCAAGAAATTTTCTGACACAACAACACCTTCCGCTCATGTCAAAGAAGTCCAAACTGAACCATACCGCAACACTAGGAAGAGAAAGGTCAAGAACTGTGCTGTAATCACTCCGGCTGCTCCAGTAAATCAAGTTGCACCCATGGCTCAAAACCCAGCAAAGAAACCCTATGGGGGCAGCCACCCACTTTGCAACACCTGCAACTATCATCACCCTCCAGGCATACCTTGTCGTCTTTGCAACCACTGCGGGAAACATGGCCACACAGCTAATATTTGTCGAGCCAAGGCACTTGCCAACCAAACCAACCCAGCAAATCAAGCCAATAATCAAGCAACTAACCAAGCCATCCCAGCCATTGCAAATGGACGTGCTTGCTTCGAATGTGGCGACCCGAACCACTTCCGTAACCAGTGCCCAAGACTGGTCAGTGTTAACCAAGGTGGAGCTCGTGGGCGTACTTTCAACATCAACGCCAATGAGGCTCAGGCCAACACTGATGTGGTTAACGGTACGTTCCTTATGAATAATCGTTATGCTTCTATACTATTTGATACCGGAGCCGATAAAAGTTTTGTGTCACTAGACTTCGAACCGTTACTTGCAAAAACCCGGTCTAAACTAGAGGAAACCTTTACCGTTGAGGTAGCCGATGGTAACACCGTTACAATTGACACCATTATTCATGATTGCTCCCTAGAACTAAATAAACACACCTTTCCAATCAACATTGTACCAATGCCATTAGGGAGTTTTGACGTCATCATAGGTATGGACAGGTTATCGAAGCACCATGCCGAAGTCATGTGCTTTGAAAAATGCATCCGTCTACCACTCCCATCCGGTGAAACGTTGAAGGTCTTTGGTGAGAAACCTTGCAAAGGACTCAAACTAATGTCATGCGTTACCGTCCAAAAGTATATACGAAAGAAGTACATGGTTTTCCTAGCCCATATTATCCAAAAAGAAGACAAGAAGAGGAGTGTACAAGACATCCCCATCGTTCGGAATTTTCCTGAAGTTTTTCCTGATGACTTACCAGGTCTTCCACCTGTTCGGCAAGTGGAATTTCGCATCGATCTTGTACCTGGAGCAAACCCGGTGGCTAAAGCTCCATACCGACTTGCACCTTCCGAGATGCAAGAACTTGCAAGCCAACTTCAAGAACTCGCCGACAAAGGGTTCATACGCCCGAGTCATTAACCGTGGGGTGCGCCGGTCTTATTTGTTAAAAAGAAGGACGGTTCATTCCGCATGTGTATTGACTATCGAGAACTCAACAAGCTTACAATCAAAAACCGCTACCCTTTACCTAGGATTGACGATCTCTTCGATCAACTCCAAGGTTCTACCTACTTCTCGAAGATTGATCTTCGATCTGGTTATCATCAACTCCGTGTGCAAGAGGAGGATATTCCCAAGACCGCCTTCCGAACGAGATATGGTCACTACGAGTTCATGGTTATGCCTTTTGGGCTAACCAATGCACCTGCTGTTTTCATGGACCTCATGAATCGCATGTGCAAACCATATCTTGACAAATTTGTGATCATGTTCATCGACGACATCTTGATCTATTCCAAGACTAAGGAAGATCATGAACAACACCTTAGGTTGATTTTGGATCTCTTGAAAACCGAACAGCTATACGCCAAGTTCTCCAAGTGTGATTTTTGGCTAAAAGAAGTGCAATTTTTGGGTCACGTTGTCAATGAAAAGGGAATTCATGTTGACCCCGCCAAAATTGAAGCTGTTAAGAATTGGAAAGCTCCTAAAACCCCTACCGAAGTTCGTTCGTTTCTTGGCTTAGCAGGTTACTATCGAAGGTTCATCTCTAATTTCTCCAAGATCGCTGTTCCCCTCACTGCCTTAACCCAAAAAGGTAAACCTTATGAGTGGGGACCGAAACAAGAAGAAGCCTTTCAAATTCTCAAGCAAAAGTTGTGCAATGCTCCTATCCTCACCCTTCCGGAAGGTGAAGATGATCTAGTTGTTTACTGTGATGCTTCAAACCAAGGTCTTGGTTGCGTTCTCATGCAACGAGGCAAGGTGATCGCTTATGCATCAAGACAACTCAAAATCCATGAGAAGAATTATACGACTCATGATCTGGAGTTGGGTGCTGTCATATTCGCGTTGAAGATTTGGAGACATTATCTCTATGGCATGAAATGTGTGGTGTTCACCGACCACAAAAGCCTCCAACATATCTTCAACCAAAAGGAACTCAACATGAGACAACGACGTTGGGTTGAACTCCTCAACGATTACGATTGCGAGATTCGTTATCATCTCGGCAAGGCTAATGTTGTAGCCGATGCTCTAAGCCGCAAGGAACATGTCATGCTTCAAAGTGTCAAGATCCATTCCGATATACAAGTTCGTATTCTAGAAGCTCAACATGTCTCGGTTACCGAGGGCAATATGTATATGGAAATGTCTTGTGGTGTTGAATTCCAATTAGAGACTAAAACCAATGGCTTGCTTTATTTTCTAAATCGTCTTTGGGTTCCCGATCGTGACGATCTCCGAGCATTCATCATGACCGAAGCACACAAGTCTCGATATTCTATCCATCCTGGCGCGGATAAAATGTACCAAAATCTTCGTCCACAATATTGGTGGCCTGGTATGAAGAAAGACATTGCCTTGTTCGTAGCAAAATGTCTCACATGTTCTAAAGTCAAAGCTGAGCATCAACGTCCTTCTGGTTTACTTGAACAACCGGAAATCCCCGTGTGGAAATGGGAGAATCTAGCTATGGATTTCATCACTAAACTCCCTCGCACTTCGAGCGGTTATGACAGCATCTGGGTGATCATTGACCGTCTCACTAAGTCCGCACACTTCTTGCCTATCCGTGAAGACTATAAGGTTGAGAAATTGGCCCGAATTTACATTGACGAGATCGTGAGTCGTCACGACGTTCCTTTGAACATAATCTCCGATAGAGATGCTCGTTTCACTTCTCGGTTTTGGCAATCTCTTCAAAAGGCACTTGGTACACGACTGGATTTGAGCACGGCCTACCATCCCCAAACTGATGGTCAGACCGAGCGAACAATCCAAACCCTGGAAGACATGCTGAGAGCCTGTGTCATCGACTTTGGTGGCAATTGGGATTCACATTTGACACTTATCGAATTTTCCTACAACAATAGTTACCACACCAGCATCGACATGGCTCCGTTTGAAGCTCTCTACGGTCGTAAGTGTCGTTCTCCCATCTGTTGGAACGAGATTGGTGAAGCACAAATCACCGGTCCCGAGTTAATTCAAGAAACCTCCGACAAGATTATTCAAATCCGTGACAACATTCGAGTTGCGAGGAGACGGCAAAAGAGCTATGCCGACAAACGACGCAAACCCTTAGAATTCCAACTCGGTGATCTTGTACTTCTAAAGGTGTCTCCTTGGAACGGGGTGATCCATTTTGGGAAGAAAGGAAAGCTAGCACCTCGCTATGTGGGTCCATTTAAGATCCTTGAGAGGATTGGGAAGGTGGCTTACAAGCTAGAGTTACCTCCATCACTTGGCAACGTACATCCTACATTCCACGTATCCAACCTCAAGAAGTGCCTTGCTGATGAAAACCTTCATATACCTCTTGATGATGTGCGCATAGATGAGACGATGCACTTCTTTGAGAAACCAGTTGAGATTATGGATCGTGAGATAAAACAACTTAAACGCAGCCGTATTCCCATTGTCAAAGTTCGCAGGGAATCTAAACGAGGACCCGAGTTTACTTGGGAACGAGAAGACCAAATGAAGCTCAAGTACCCACATCTTTTTGCTGAAGCAGTAGCCTCAACCAATTGAATTTCGGGACGAAATTCCCTCAACATGGGGATACTGTAACCTTTCTGATTTTCATGTTTTTCTTATTTTATTTTATGCCGTGCAATAAAAGACGATTCCGATTCCAACCTTACATTCATTGTTCATGTGCAATAACAAACATACACGCGTTTATTATATTACAATATTAACTAAAACAATCTTACAAACCTCGAGGACCAAACTTGACCAAAACTTAAAACAACATCAAGACTACAAAACTACAGGGACCATTCTTGTAAATATCAAAAAGTGCACAAGCACGGTCGTGCTTAGTCCTAAGCACGGTCGCGCTTAAGCCATGACCACGGTCGTGCTTATCATTAAGCACGGTCGCGCCTCTTTTACAGTTTAACTCTGAAAAGGTCAAACCGACTCAAATCTTGTCCAAAAATAGATCGTAAACACGTTTAGAAGGTCGCGAAACTTGCAGAAGAAGATATTCGACGAATTGAGACTAAAACACGACCAAATACACATGCAATCGTCCAAATACTCGCAAATTCTAAACCGACTTCTTTTTAAAACGAATCAAGTAATTGGGGCAAGAAATCAAACGAATTAAGTAATCAAATACCTACCCGCGACCTATATAAGCTTCCTTAAACCCTAAATCCGTCATTACATCGTCTCTATCTCGTCTGTCGATCAAGAAAAGCCGCGATCCTCCTTCCGTAGCCGTCTGCACTTGTTGCCCATTCAGAACAGGTTAGTATTAGCCCAATAGATTCGTCTCATCACGTAAATCGAAAGCCCTAAACTCATTTGAATCAATAATACACGATTTGTCCGAATTGAATCTGAGTTTGATAAATAAATGGTTTTAATCAAACTATAAGTTAAACAGGATATAAATCAAATTAAATGGCATGGATAAGTTCGTGAACAGATCCTCCATGAAAACCCTAAGTTTCTAATCAGTTTTATTACAAGAATCAGGCGAATTGTGTCTGAAAAGGACCAGACACGGTCGCGCTCATCAAAGAGCGCGGTCGTGCCTGACCAAGCACAGTCGTGCCCGGGTGTGGCGCGGTCATTCTTAACGACCAAACAAAATCCTGACCTAGTCAAACCCCAGGCGCGGTCGTGCCGGGTACGAGCACGGTCGTGTCTGATGAACAGACCCTTGTTGTGACTTCTGACCAACCACGGGCGCGTTACAGGCCAAGCACGGTCGCGTTTGAGCCGAGCACGGTCGTGCCGTGTACGAGCACGGTCGTGTTCATCCTTTAACAGAATCTTTTATTTAATATATTTTATATTTTAATCAGTTTTAATGTTATAAAAATTATTTTATAAAATATCCAGAACCAAGTGTTGCTTATCAAAGATCAATCATTCAATATCTCTTTAAATTAAAATCAATAAAATACTACAAGTTTTATAAACAACAATATATTCCATACGTTTTATCTTTAACAAATATTATTTATTTAAACTTATATTTTAAATGTATATTCTATTACTATTGATTAAATAAATAGTATATTCAAACAAACCTTAAACTTAAACAAATCCACTTCCAACATCGAATAACGCAACTCAATAATACGTAAATCATATTGTTCATTAGGTCGAATCTAGCGATCTACAACACACCGCCGTTTCCCATTTGCTTGTGCATTCTATACTCTGCATAACACGTGAGTTACATAGCCCCTCTTTTACTCTATTTTACAAACTTTTGGGGTGGAACATGCGTTCTATTTACATGTTTTCAATTATACACATATACAGTTCCATCCTATGCATATACAATTTTGCGCTTTATGCTTGAGTACTAGGTGTGTAGACCAATTATTATGCTCTTCATGTACAATCATTAACTATCAGCCGACAGTAAACAGTGGTAGATCTATTGAGTCTGACAAACCCACCCATGTAGGGTGACTGTTACTGACAACACAAATTTTGAGTGCAAGTTACAAAGGTTTGATTGTATAGGTCACCCGATAGTTTCTCTCCATAATTGCCTTAATTGACATGTTGTATTGAACTGTATGCACACAACACGTTTTTGCTATCACACAATAAAACCTATGTATTCTCACCAACTTTTTAGTTGACCCTGTTTTAACCATGTTTCAGGTACCAATGTTTGAAGTAATCAAGATATGCTACACATAGGATTTTTGGACCTAGAATTCAATTAAACCAGTTTATTCTATGTAATTTACGTTTTTGTTTTATGGATTGGTTGTGTTTTGATTGAACTTATTGATTGCAATGAAAACAATTATTAAATATGCAAACTTTAGCAAACCATGAGCAATGAACAGTCTGCACGCTTCACGCCCCGACGTTTCCGCCGTCGGTTGGGGTGTGACAGTTTGTCCTTGGCGCTCTCATCAGAATCCAATCTTCAGGAACTTCAAAACCAGGCTTGAGAATCAAGCATTCATTCTTATCAAACATCACCGAGTACTCCTTGTCGCACATTTGGGAGACATTCAGCAGGTTATGCTTCAGATGCTCGCAAAAGTTGACATTGTCAAAACTGACACAACAATTTGATACCACGCCTTGACACGTGATACTACCGCCTTTCTCTCCAGCAAAGGCCACATAGCCGCCTCTGAATGATTTCACGTCTTAAAGCAAGGCCATGTTTCCTGTCATGTGCCGGGAGCATGCACTCTCTACATACCAGCGGTTAGAGATAGTACGCTTCGGACGTCCCTGCACAAGTCACAAAAAGAATTAGTTAGTTTTGGAGACCCAAGCCATAGTGGTCTTGGGTCGTCCATCCTTTTCAAAATAAACTACCTCTTTTAACTCACAGTCATGATGACTGTTCAAAATGGATGAATCTTTAAAAGAATTAGGACTAGGAGATTAAGAATTTTTAGATTTGATAGTCTAGGACCTCTTCTATTTCTTAACTGGAACAGTAGACTTATGTTCAACAACAGCAGGTGAACTAGTGGAAGCTTCACCTGATTGAACTGAAGTCAGATGTTCTAGCTTTCTCAACCTCTTATTCCTTCTCCTCCTCTGTGGCTTTGAGAGTTTCACCACAGGTTTCTCACCAGTACGTGTACTACCAGAGGTAGATACACAAGGTACAACAGGTTGCTTTACCTTTCTTGAAACAGATGGTTTGGCCTCAGATTTGATCTTTGGCTTTGCCATCGGTTTAACTAGTGGTTTCACCACATTTTGTTTTGGACATTTGGGAGGCTTCACTGATGGCGACTTAGGGATGACAGCCGGTTGTGAAACAATAGGCCGTTTCCCTTGGTTCTTTGAAGGGCAGTTCATGAAAATGTGACCAACCGTACCATAGTGAAAGCAAGTCCTCTTGTCTGTGTAAGTTCTCCTGTAAGGCTCATTAGATCTGGCATTAGATGACTCAGCATGATGAGCAGGAGGAGTTGGTTTGTGAACAGGAGTCTGACCCGATACAGATTGGTTCTTGGGAGTATAGTATTTTTGCAAATTTTCTTTGTAACCAATCCCATAGTGAGCTGAAAAAGCCTCTTTCTTTACTTGATTAAGATTTTTATACCCCACATAAAGCATTACCTTTAATTTATCATTAGATTCAATGATATCGGGTTCTGTTAAAATACAGTTATCACTATTAGTGATAATGTTTTTCTTAACCTTTTGTTCACATAACAACTCCTCAGATACTACTCCTTCAGGGCAGGTGTTAACCGACCCATCATCAGAAGCAGTAAAGAACTCCTCATTAGATGCGGAGTTAGCCTTACTTGAGGAATCATCAGTTTTAGAGGAATCATCCTTTCCTGAGGACTCATCAAGACAAGTTAGATAAATTTCTACTAAGCTGTTGAAAAACTTCCCGCTAACTGGTGGAGGAATGGCATTAGTACCCAGCCCTAAGCCATTCATTTGCCTCACTACAGATTCGTAGTGTTCCACCACAAAACGAGAGTTTTTCAACTTCTCATTAGAACATTTCAACTGCAAGATTTCATTTTGCAGCTTGTTAATTTCATTGTTCCTTTTCTCTAGCCCCCTATATGCAATATCCAAGTGAAGCTGTTGATCGCTCATTTTTAGTGAATACTCACGTTTTTCCTTTTTCAACGTTTCAATTGAATCTTTACAACATTTTTCGTTTTCTTTATAACTTAGAGCTGCAATGCGCAGGGGTTCGACCTTGTCTTGAAGCTTAGAATTTTCAAGTTTTAAGCCTAGACATTTAGAACAAGAAATAACAGAAAAAGGATTAGAATCTACCTTAGTTGATGAACTTTTTGCCTCTCCAACAGCCATGAGAGCAACAACAGTAGTAGATTCCTCTTGATCAGCTACAGAAGCTTACTTTTCTTTAGCTTCCTTCTCCTCAGTTTCCTTTTTCTCAGCTTCCATCAACTCCATGATCTCAGCCATGAGACCAACCTGAGTTTGTGCAATGATGGCATCTTCCAGATGAACACCCCAATCAAAGCTGTCGTCCTGTTGAGCTAGCAGTGCATTGGACGAACCACCGTGGCTTTGATTGTGGTTGTTTGTGTTGTTGTAGCCCTGGCTGTTTCCTTGGCTAGGTCTGGTGAAACCCGAAGCCGGTGCTCTGTCTTTCTGACATTCACTAGCAAAGTGTCCAATGTTTAGACACTTATAGCATTTGGCCTTAGATTTGTCAAAACCAACCTTGGCATTAGAATGCCCGCCAGTGAACTTTCTTCCTCTTCTGTTCATGAAATGCTTGGCTCTCCTTACTATCATGGCCATATTCCATTGAATATCCATGTCCTCCATGTCATCAGGATCCACTTGATTAAAATATTCTTCAATTGTCTCGGGATCTATAAGCTTGCCACCTATGAAGTTCTCGTAGGCCAGCATACAAGATGAAAATAATGCTACATGATCTTCAACTATTTTGGCTATAGCTGATTGGTTAGCTGAAGTTGTATGTTGTTGATGAGATCCAGAACCTGATCTAGATGCATAGCAAGCGTTACCACCACAACCATTGGAGTGGTCTTCTTCAGTAGAGTTTCCAGAGAAAAGGGTAATTCCAGAGCCCGAAGATTTGGTTGTAGAAGACGTCCCATGATACATAGAAGGGTCTTGTATATGCGGTCTTCCTGAGCTCTCCTCCTTTCTAAGGTTCATGTTATGAGGTTGAACCTTTCCAATTGCCTCCTCCACTGTCATTTCATAGAATTTTGGATTCTCTCTCATCAGAGTTGTGTACATTTCAAACCTGGGTGGCAAAGCATCCAGAAACTTTTCCACCAACTCTTCATCGGGATACTTGAGCTCAAAAGCTTTCAATTCTGTCTGCAGATGATAGAATCTATAGATTAGGTCATCTAAAGACTCATTTTCCAAAAATCTGAAGCATTCTTACTGCTTCCTGAGTAGATCCCGTTTACTCTTTTTGATATCACTATTCCACTCGAATCTTTTCTGTAGTGCCTTCCAAAGATCCTTAGAGTTGTCATAACCTCTGAAGCTGTGGAACAACTCCCAAGTTAATGCCATAGTGATAGAACCAAGAGCCTTCTTCTCTCTATCATAAACTTTCTTTTCTTCTTCATCGAGTTTAGAGATAGGCTCAGGCTGTTCATCATCACGATAAATGTGTGTGGGATGCTTATAGCCCTCTAGAATTGGAATCCATAACGAAGAATCGGTATAAGAAATGTAATGCTCAAAGCGTGCCTTCCAGTTAGAATAATCATTTACATTTAGCATCTTTGGCGGTTTCTGAAGAGTACCGATCTCATTGTCATAGTTTAAAAGGTTTCCAAGGTTCTGAATATTCGACATGTTGAACACTTAGTCAAATTTCAGAAAAATCAGAGACACTTGCGCACTTGATATTGGCCTTGCGCACTTAGAGGAATGGTCTTGCGTATTTAAGATTTGCTCTTGCGTAGTAAATGATAAGTACGCAAGATATAACCTAAGTACGCACAAGATTAGTCTTGCGTATTTAGTAAGTGCGCAGCAAGACTGTACTTTTTGCCAGATATGGTAAGTACGCAAAACACCTTTTCACCAACTCTCACCAAACTATTCCGGTCACTGGAAACACACCGGAGATGGCAAAAATCGGATGGATGAACAATCAAAATGAGCCAAACGGTCAGAAACTTGTTTCTAACCAACCTTTAATGCTCAAAACACTCAAAATACACAACAAAAGTCGGTTTTTGAGTGATTTTTGTTTCTAAAATAGTGCTCAAGAGCTACCCCTATTTTATCATAAAAATTAACAAAAACACCTCCTTTTGCTTGTAAAACTCTGTAGAAAACTCTCCAAACTCACTCACAACACTCGAAATCAAGAACAATGCTCTGATACCACTTGTAGGTCCCTCAGGTGTGGCGGATCGTCACATGCAAGTGGGTCTACTAGTCGGAGCGGGTGCGGAATACCCGTGACTAGGTGGAGAGTCTTACAACACAAAGTAAACCGACAAGATGATCACTGAGATTACAAATTCTGCGTATTTGCTACTATGACTGCGTACTTATCTACTGTCAACCATTCCTATTTATACACGACCTGATGCCTGTGCACTTAGCAAGTGCGCAGGGCAATTTGCTCATGCATACTTAGCAAGTACGCAAAGGTATCATTGCGTACTTGCTAAGTACACAGGAACTAATTCCTGCGCACATACAAGTGCGCAAAACACTTAGAGAAATTTGCAACAAACAATATGTAAAAGTAAATACAACTCGATTACTAATACATACAGACACTTACAATCAAAGACAAATACAACATTGAAAGTACAAAACTAAGACTCTATCTATCTAGAGTGTTTGTCACAGGAAAGTGCTTCAACACGCCTAACTAAGGGAACTTAATTGAGAGTATATATTCATTTTCAGGCGAACATAACTCATACCCATTCATACTTTTCTTGAGCGAACATAGCCATAGTATAGCAAACTTGTATGCTTGAATTTCTGATTGTTGGTTGAAATTTTTCTACGTTGGTTCTTGATCAATTTTGAATTGCGAGTATTTCTAAGGTAGATTCATTGTTTTTCATCCGTTAAATCATCTGGAAATTGCCAAAATAACCTTGTGTTCATTGCGACTTTACATTCAGTATAAGTCTAGGTCTAAACGGGTGCTTTAATGGTTTAACAGTGAAATTGATGTTCAATAGTGGTTCGGTGTTGCTATACGATGCTTTGTTGTGTGTTCAATTTGCTTAAAAACGTCTGATTAAACAAATTTGTATTCTGTGATGAAGATGTATCAACAGGCGAACTTGTTCAGTCTTGCAACACTAAGCGAACTTATTAATTTCGCCTAAGGGTTCAGTGCAGTTTGGACTTGTAATTTAGTTATTTTTTTATTTATTTTTTAGCAAATTTTTTTTTGTGTTTGATTTTTTTGTTGTTTGTTTCTGTGTTTGTGTGTGTATATCATGTGTCTATCCTCTGTGTGATTGTTATACTACTAATGTTTGTTATATGTCCAATGCATTTACAAATGGCTCGCCGTGTTGAGTACAGACATAATCAAGTGGCATTGTTAGATCCGCATATGCCCGAGGCAGCAAATTATCAAGGAATCATTAATTTCCTGAATCGTTCAAGATTACATCTAGCATTATCAGGAGATCCGTATATAAGTTTGCATATATCCAACAATTCTGGGATACAGTACATCAAGACACTGATGTTGAACCTCATGTGCTTCGAGCTATAGTTAATAATACAGAGGTGGCAATATCAGTTGATACTATTCGTGCTGCTTTAGCATTGGGATGTACAAATGGTGACCCTATATCTTATCCTGGAACATTGATCATGGGTTGCTTTTAGTGGATGAGATACAGAGGAAAACCTAATGACACTCAAGCCAGAAAAGGTGGTTTGGTTGGTGAATGGAGGTACTTTATGCACGTCATCATTCAGTGCTTATCCCCAAGAAAAGCTGGAACTGATGGACTGAAGAGTGCACTACAAGCTGCAATGGTTGCATTGACCCTGAACAAACGGTTCAACTTTGCTTTGTATATATACCGTGAGTTGGTCATGCAAATCAATCCTCCTGAAGGTAAAGGGTTTCTCATGTACCCTAGGTTCTTACAAATGATTTTGAATCATCTTATTCCGAATCTATCGCAGCATCCACTACATTTGATCTTGACTCCAATGACCAAAAGGATCTTTACTGATTGTACCAAGGTTAAACAACAGAACATAGCTTTGATTCCAGTTTCGACTCCTCTGTTTGGTCACATAATCAATCCTGATTATTTTGAGCCTCTTAATGATAATTGGTTTCATCCTGAGGAGTTAGTTCAAGGACAGGATCAAAATCAAGCTGTACAACAACAACCACAACAACAACACCAACACCAACAGCAACCACAAGCTCAAGCACAAGCACAAGTACAAGTTCCTATTCAGCAAGAACAGGTTCAAATTCCAGTTCATATTCATGTTAATGAACCTGTAGTTGAAGCTGTTGTAAATGAAGATGAACAAGACATTGGTCTTAATATGGATGATTTTAATGATGACGCTATGAACTCACCCATTCATGAAGCTGAAGGGAATGTGGTGGATACAAGTTCTAGTGATACAATACTTCCTGATTCTGAGGCTACTGACTCAAATTCATCTAGAGATTTTAGCTCAGATTACTATGAGAGGCTGGCTAATTTGCCATTGGCAAATGCAGGGAAACGTGTTAAATATAAAGCAAGAAAGCCGAGGCGTAAATCTATTCGGGATCCTCCTTCCGGTTCAGTACTTGGAAAACGAACATTAATTGATGAGAGTTCTAACTCTGATAGAGAGTTTATTCCAGTTCCAAAAACACAGAAGCTTATGTCTGCTTCAATTGCTGCTGCTAACTCGTCTCAAGGTGTAGAGGATGCTACTTTTGTGGAATCCTTACTTGTTACACCTCCTTCATCAAAACGTCCATCTCCCGTGATTACTCCTACTCCTAAAGCTACTCAATCATCTGCTGCTGGTACTTCACAGACATCTGATTCTGAAAGGATTACTTATCTTGAATCACTGGTGATTGCATTGCAAAATCAGGTAGATGTTCTTGTGAGTACTGATTCTCAGAGACAGTTGGTCCTTCAGGCTCAGGCAAAGCAGTTAGATGAGATGAAGTTATTGGTATCCAAACTTGTTGAGCATCTTGACGCTCAGGGGGAGTTAAGTATCCATGATACTTGCTATAATGAGTCAATTCAAAGAAAGGATGGTGATGACAATGATCCTAGTGGAAATATTGAGGGTGATCATCAATACGCTGGCGTGAATCCAATATCAAGAGTTCAGGGGGAGTCATCTACATCAGGTAATATTGAAGGAACCAAGAAATATTCTGGTGTCAATGAAGAGATTCTGTTACTGGAGTTCTTTCAAACAGATTCTGATGTTAAAGAAGATGATGCTGAGAAGTTAGAGTGTTTGGATGATATTGATGAACTGTTTAATGATGTTGAAGATGATATGATTGATAATGAAATTGAAGAAGGAGAAATTGTGGAGATTGAAATAGAGACGGGTAAATTTGATGTTACTTATGAAGGTTGTGACGGTCTGAATGTACCTTGTAACTTCATCCAGGATGATGTTATTCCTGAATTTTCAAATGAAGGAGTGATAGATTCTATGGACTCTGTTGAAGATGTTACAAAGCGTGATGATACTGCTCAATCCAAAATGGATACTGAAGTTGATACTACTTGTTCTGTGTCTCCTAAGACTACTGAAGAACCTGTGATGTATAGAAATACATGTATGACTAGAGAACAGTGGAAGGAAGTAGTTAACAGCTGGAAGAAAGTGTTGTCTAAGTCTCCTATACAACCAGCTCAAAAGGAAAGATGTAAATAAAGAGCGTTGTGTTGGAAGAATCATTAGTTGGTTCTATGAGGAAGAAATTAAATTATTTGCTCTCAAGAGATCTGATGGGGTTCAGTACTTAAAGCCAATATAGGATCGGTGAATACAAGATGGTTCTATTCTAGTTGAGATTGGCAGAAACAATCACAACTATGCAATGTAAACAAGTAAACATAAAGAATACTGATAAATGCAAATTGTATTAAGCTTCAATGGTTACAGGATTACAAAGAAAACTCAGAGAAAGCACACTTGTACACTGAACAGATACACAACTTATATAGTAACTTAGAATCAAGACAGACCCTTGATTCTAAGGATCAGATCAAACACAAGCCGTTGATCTTGTATACTAGAAGCTATACTACAAGTTAAGAAAACAAAGACTACAAAAGTTAACTTTAATCAAACATCTTTTTAGGCATCATTGCTTGGATACTTGGAAGGAGAGCGTTGTCTTTTATTGTCTGCACCAGTAACATTCTTTCTGCATGTGATGTGTCAGAGTTGCAGAAAAAAGTTTTCAGTAGTAAAGTTTATGCTTTTGATATGCCAATCAGCAGCAACGATTAATCTCAGCAGATATGGCTATCAGCAGCATAGTTAATGGTCCGCAGTAAGACTCAACTATCCAAAGCTGCTGATGATTTGCCTATCAGCAGAATCAACTGTTTGATTCTGCTGAGAAGCCTATCAGTAGCAACTCTGGACTTCAGCAGATAAGGTTGTCCACAGCAGAGTTGTTCATCAGCAGGAGAACAACTATCAACAGCAAACAAGCTTATCCGCAACAGCTTGTTGGTCAGCAGTAAAATTGTGGAGTCCGTAGCAGTTGTACTTAGAGAATTTTGTAGCCATCAGTCCTTATATCTACAAACTCCCCCTAGACTGATTCTACCAAAACTTTCTTACTACTGTTGTTGCTGAAGCTTTTGCATGTGTGCAACAATCCTTACTACCTCATAGCCTCTAGGGTCCTTGCTGGGATTGTTAAGAGGAAGCTCAGACAGAGACTTGATGTCCTTGCTTGGCATCTTAAAAATGGCCTTGCTAGAACATCTCATCTGCTGACCTCTGACAGCTGTTATAGTGAATTCATCCTTCTCAGCATTGTAAGACCAGCTAGTGAATGGAAAGAGGGATTGGAGATATTTAGCATCAATGACTACATCTTTTCTAGGGTTGAAGTGATGTTTGATCACTAGAAACAGATATCTTCCACTTTCATTCTCAGGCTCATGAGCTTCACCCAGCTCCATCATTCTTATAAGATCAGAATCTGGGAGCTGCATCACCTCATCAACAGTTTTATGGATTGACCTTTTTACTTCTGACATCCCCCTGAAGACTTCAAACCAGTGATCTTGATTACTGTAGAACCAACCAACAATTTCTCTTGAGCATCTTAATCAAATAGTTTATAGATGTAAGTTGGTGAGCATACACAGGTTTAATCATAAATAGTTTATAGATGTAAATAATCAAATCCTTACATAACATGATAAAATAAGGCATTTATGGGGAGCAACTATTGTTTAACTAAAGTACAATCAAACCTTTATAACTAGCATGCAAATTGTGTTGTCGGTAACAATAACCCCAATCTGGGTGGGGTTGTCAGACTCAATAGATCTATCATTGTTAACCGTCGGCTTGAATAGTTAATGATTGCACATAAATTGCACACAAACAGTTAACACACCTAGCACTCAAACATAAAGCTTAAGTTTTGTATACATGAATGTAAAGAGGATTTGTGTTTGTGTAGTTTGTGTAAATATAAGCAATTGTGTGTATAGAGTTCATGTTTCACCCCCAAAAAGTGTAAAAGAGTAAAAGGGGCTATGTAATACTCACTTGATTCAAAGGTGTAGCTAACATGAGAGACTAGGTAGCAACGTGATCCTTGTTTCAATGGATGTGAGTATAGGGAATTAATAGGATGAATTAATAGGATGTCTAAATCAAAGTTAACCTAAAGTGATCCTTGTTTCAACGTGATCCTTGTTTCAATGGATGTGAGTGTAGCTAACATGAGAGACTAGGTAGCAACGTGATCCTTGTTTCAACGTTAACCTAAAGTGTATTGCGTGTGAACATGAATTAATAGGATGTCTAAATCAAAGTCTAGGGTTTCAATGGATGTGAGTATAGGGAATTGTATAATGAGTTCGTGTCGAATTATAAAAAAAGATTGTGTAGGTGTTGAATAAAATGAAAACAATTTGCAATGAATAGTTTTTTAAATATTTTAAATTAGGGTTTGGATTTGAATATCTAAATTAAATAATTATTATTTATTTATTCTAGTTACAAAATAATGTAGTTATTCGGTTTATTTAAGTATAGCCTAAATAACCAATTCTTGTTTAAATATAAATTAAATAAATAATTATTACTGTATTTATTTATTTATAAAGATATGTAACTTATCCATTTAGTTATAAAAATAGCGGGCGTATTATATAAAATATAAATTAAATAAATAATTTTTTTCTCTATTTATTTATTTATAAAGATGCGTAAATATGAAGTTGTGTAAATAATATTTATGTGTAGGGTTTAAATGATAAATATACATTTAACTTTGTAAGTTATAATAAATAACTTTATTTACTTACTTATCCTTTAGAAATAAGTATTTTGATTGTTTTAAATAAAGTTAATACTTTATAAATTTTATAAAATCAATTGTTTTTATTTGGAATTTAATTTAAATATTTAGTTTTTTGTTTTAAAAATTTAATATACAAGTTTAACAACTAAATTCGTAATAAAACTGAATTTATATTGAAAATTGATAAATCTGGTTTTATTCTATTATAAATATTGCATGGTTTATAAAAATATTTTTTATAAAATTTTTGGAGTTTTGAAACTGATTTTAAAAAAGATGCAGACCACACGGTTCGAACCCGGGTGGTTTCTTTATGGATAGCGCGCAACACCACTAGACCAGGGGACTCACCCGTGTAACAGTACGGGTCCTAAATGTATTAACACGGGTTTACAGTGGAACCGGGTTAGGGTTTAAGGGTTGCGCAAAAAGGGTTCGGTGTTTATGGGTTTCGAACCCACGCCACCTGGTTCGGCGGTGCAGTGACTTACTGGCCGGACCAAGTGGTTTCGCTGGTTGATTACGGATTATAATTGATTAAAACACGATATTAAAACAAACGAAAATTCAAATACGATACCACCTGCGATGAACCCTAGTCCCAATCGGTCGCGATTAGTTTTGTTAACACGAATTGGTATGGGGCTTTTGACAAGGATCCGAAAACGAATCGAGTGAGAGTAATCTTACTTGTTTTGGTTTGGCCACGAATGCAGGCAGCTACGGGTTTGCTCCGACTGTTCTTCGTGATCGACAGGATTCCAGAGATGAAATGAGATGCGATTTATAGTTCAGAAAGGTTGTAAGGGACTACGCGAAGTGTGTGTGTCGTTGAATTGAATTGATTTCATCTAAATTACACGATTTGGTTTCGATTTGACCGTAACAGCCATGGGGGCTGATTACGCGTTAATTCGATCAATTGGGGATGAATCGAGTCATGTTAAGGTGCTGGATACATGAGGGATCGGTCTGTGCGCAAATTTTGGGATTGGAGACTTGTTAATTTCTCGAATTGAATAAAGATTGATACGGATTTTGACTATCCAAAGTCAAATTCGTTCGAAATTTGAATCTGCCGCTTAATCGATCGAAATGAGTTGTTACTTGGGCTTGGTTTGGGTCGATTTCTGTTTGTGTAACCATGAGGATTCCAAACCACCCCGATTCGGTCGAAGGTAACCTTGGATTTTCACGGATTGGGCTACTTTGACTTTTGAGAGTCAACCGGATCATAGAAAGTCAAAATCGAGGTTTAAAAGTCAAAATTAAGAGTGCGGGGTTCCAATTAAGGGTTCAACTGGTTTGGGGTTCAAGCAAACGTGTAATTCCTTTTTAATTGAATAAATGTATGTATGTGTGTATGTATTTGTTTGATATTTATATAAATATATACATATATATAGGATTCTAGTAATGTATACCCGTGTAAAACTCGTGAATTTGTCTTGGAATCTAGTGTTTAATTGTTGGTACAAATAAAATAAATCAGTGTACTAGAATTGGATTTCAACATGATTCATTGTACTAAGATAACGACATAAAAATCAGAAATGTTACAGTATCCCCATGTTGAAGGAATTTAGTCTCGAAATTTAACTAGTTGAGGCGAAGGCGACTTCATCAGCAAAGAGGTGCGGGTACTTAAGCTTCATTTGGTCCTCACATTCCCGAGTAAACTCAGGACCACGTTTTGATTCCCAACGAACTTTGACAATAGGGATACGGCTTCGCTTGAGTTGCTTGATCTCGTGATCCATGATTTCTACCGGTCTCTCAGCGAAGTGCATTGTTTCATCAATGCGCATGTCGTCAAGAGGTATATGGAGATTCTCATCAGCAAGACACTTCTTTAGATTAGACACATGAAATGTAGGATGCACATTGCCAAGTGATGGAGGTAACTCGAGTTTGTAAGCCACTTTCCCAATCCTTTCAAGGATCTTGAATGAACCCACATAGCGAGGTGCTAACTTTCCTTTCTTTCCAAAACGGATCACACCCTTCCACGGAGACACATTTAGAAGAACAAGGTCACCGACTTGGAATTCCAAGTGTTTTCGTCGTTTGTCGGCATAACTCGACTCCTCGCTACTCGAATGTTCTCACGGATTTGGATGATCTTGTCGGATGTTTCTTGAATTAGATCAGGACCGGTGATTTGTGCTTCACCAATCTCGTTCCAACAAATAGAAGAACGACACTTACGACCATAGAGAGCTTCAAATGGAGCCATGTTGATACTTGTGTGGTAGCTATTGTTGTAAGAGAACTCAATTAGTGATAGATGTGAATCCCAATTGCCACCAAAATCAATTACACAAGCTCTAAGCATATCATCAAGAGTTTGGATTGTTCGCTTGGTCTGACCATCAGTTTGGGGATGGAAAGCCGTGATCAAATCCAATCTTGTACCAAGAGCAGTTTGGAGAGATTGCCAGAAATGGGAGGTGAACCGAGAATCTCTATCGGAGATTATGTTTAAGGGAACACCGTGACGGCTCATAATTTCGTCAATGTAGATTCGGTCCAATTTCTCAACCCGATAGTCTTCACGGATAGGCAAGAAATGAGCAGATTCGGTGAGGCAGTCAATGATCACCCAGATGCTATCATAACCACTTGAGCTGCGAGGGAGTTTGGTAATGAAATCCATAGCTAAGTTCTCCCATTTCCACACGGGAATTTCCAGTTGTTCAAGTAAACCGGATGGACGTTGGTGTTCAGCTTTGACTTTGGAGCAAGTTAGACATTTGGCAACAAAGAAAGCAACGTCTTTCTTCATACCGGGCCACCAATATTGTTGGCGAAGATCTTGGTACATTTTATCCGCACCAGGATGAATAGAATAACGAGTGTTGTGGGCCTCGTTCATGAGAAATGCACGGAGATCATCGCGATCGGGAACCCAAATACGGTTCAAGTAATAAAGTAAGTCATTAGGTTTTATTTCAAGCTGAAGTTCAACACCACACGACATTTCCTCGTACATGTTACCCTTAGTGACCGAGACGTGTTGAGCTTCTAGGATACGATTCGGAATGTCGGTTTGAATTTGGACACAATGAAGCATGACATGGTCCTTTCGACTCAAAGAGTCGGCTACAACATTTGCTTTGCCGGGATGGTAACGAATCTCGCAGTCATAGTCGTTAAGGAGTTCAACCCAATGTCGTTGCCTCATATTGAGTTCTTTTTAGTTAAAGATGTGTTGGAGACTTTTGTGCCATAGAGGTAATGTCTCCAAATCTTCAATGCGAATACGACTGCACCCAATTCGAGGTCGTGCGTCGTATAATTCTTCTCATGAATCTTAAGTTGCCTTGATGCATAAGCGATTACTTTGCCTCATTGCATGAGGACACAACCGAGACCTTTGTTGGATGCATCACAGTAGACAACTAGATCATCATTCCCATCAGGGAGAGTCAAAATAGGAGCATTGCACTACTTTTGCTTGAGAGTTTGGAAAGCTTCTTCTTGTTTTGGTCCCCATTCATAAGGTTTAACCTTGTGGGTCAAGGCGGTGAGAGGAACAATATTCTTAGAGAAATTTGAAATGAAACGACGATAATATCCCGCAAGACCAAGAAATGAACGAACTTCGGTGGGGGTCTTAGGGGCATTCCAATTCTTAACAGCGTCGATCTTAGTAGGGTCAACATGGATTCCTTTTTCAATGACGATGTGGCCCAGGAATTGAACCTCCTTTAGCCAAAATTCACATTTGGAGAACTTGACATATAGGTGCTCTTTCCTCAAGAGGTCCAAAACCAATCTAAGGTGTTGCTCATGATCGGCTTTAGTCTTGGAATAGATTAAGATATCATCAATGAAGACGATCACGAATTTATCAAGGTACAGTTTGCACACACGATTCATGAGGTCCATGAAAACCACGGGTGCATTGGTTAGCCCAAAAGGCATGACCATAAACTCGTAGTGACCATACTTTGTTTGGAAGGCAGTCTTTGGGATATCTTCCTCTTGTACACAGAGTTGGTGATAACCAGATCGAAGATCAATCTTCGAGAAGCAAGTAGAACCTTGAAGTTGATCAAAGAGATCATCAATTCTAGGAAATGGATAACGGCTTTTGATGGTGAGCTTGTTGAGCTCGCGGTAGTCAATGCACATACGGAATGATCCATCCTTCTTCTTGACGAATAAGACGGGTGCACCCCACGGTGAATGACTTGGACGGATGAAACCCTTATCGAAGAGCTCTTGAATTTGACTTGCAAGTTCTTGCATTTAAGAAGGTGCAAGACGGTAAGAAGCTCTAGCCACGGGGTTAGCTCTAGGTACAAGGTCAATGCGAAATTCTACTTTTCGAACGGGTGGAATGCCGGATAGGTCTTCGGGGAATACTTCGGGAAAGTCCCGGATGATGGGGATGTCTTGAATACTCTTCTCTTTGACATCCTTTTGAACAATATGGGCTAAGAAGGCTGCGTACTTCTTTCGTAGGTACTTTTGGGCGGTAGTGCATGACATTAACTTGAGTCCTTTGCAAGGCTTTTCACCAAAGACTCTTAATGTTTATCCCGGCAGAAGAGGTATTCGAATGCACTTCTCAAAACAGATGACTTCAGAATGGTGATTTGACAGCCAATCCATGCCTATGATGATATCAAAACTTCCTAGTGGCATTGGCACAAGGTTGATTGGAAACGTATAATCATTAAGTTCTAGGGAGCAGCCATTTGCTACTTCGACAGTGAAGGTTTTCTCTAATTTGGATCGTGTTTTTGCAAGTAAGGGTTCAAAGTTAAGTGACACAAAACTTTTATATGCACCGGTATCAAATAAAATGGAGGCATATTGACTATTAACAAGGAACGTACCGTTGACCACATCATTGTTGGCCTAAGCTTCATTGGCGTTTATGTTGAAAGCATGCCCACGAGCCCCGCCTTGTTTAGCATTGATGAACTTCGGGCATTGGTCACGGAAATGATTTGGGTTACCACATTCATAACAAGCACGCCCATTTGCAATAGCGGGAAGACCTTGATTAGTCACTTGTTGGTTGGTTCGGTTTGGTGGGTTGACTTGACCTGCAAGTGCCTTGGCTCTACAAACATTAACCGTATGGCCATATTTCCCACAGTGGGTGCAAAGGCGACAGGGAATGCTCTGGAGGTGGTGATAATTGCATGTGGCACAGAGTGGGTAGATCCCCACATATGGCTTCTTGACTGGTGTTTGAGCCATGGGAGCAACTTGGTTAACAGGGATAGCAGGAGTGATCACAGCAAAATTCCTAGCCTTTCTTTTCTTATTATTGTGGTAGGGTTCAGTTTTGGCTTCTTTGATGTGTGCAAGAGGGGTTGTGGTGTCGGGAACTTTCTTGGTGCCTTTTCTAGTCAAAGTCCCTGCTTTCACATGGTTGTCGGTTAAAGTAGCAGATAGGCGGATAGCATCATCGAGTGGTGCGGGATTTCTCCTTAAGACAGTATCCTGAATCTGTCATGGTAATCCACCAATATACTTCTCAATGCAGCGGGATAAAGGTGTGACCATATGGGGTACAAGGAGACTCAACTCATGGAACCGAGTTGTATAAGCCAGACTCTCACCACTATCTTGGGCAAGATCCCCAAAACTCAGCTTCCAGTTTCTTCACCTCATTTCGAGGACAGAACTCCTCGGTCATTAGTCTCTTAACCTCATCCCATGGTAAGGCCATTGCTACCTCCATGCCTCTAGTTCTGTAGGTCTGTAGACACAGATCTGCGGAGAAATTCTTCAAACAGTCCGGATCGAGAGGCGGAATCTCTGGATCCGGTATCACTCTCGAATCAGAAATGGTAGAGACGGGTGTGGGAATCACAAACACGAACAGAAACATATGAAAATGAAAAGAACAGAAAATTGAAAGCATAAAACGTATGATTCTTTGATTGAAATGAAAATAAACGCTCGATCACACACTAACA
This sequence comes from Smallanthus sonchifolius, assembly GCA_023525975.1. Classification (NCBI taxonomy): domain Eukaryota; kingdom Viridiplantae; phylum Streptophyta; class Magnoliopsida; order Asterales; family Asteraceae; genus Smallanthus; species Smallanthus sonchifolius. The sequence continues at coordinate 23,080,371 of CM042046.1, read as the reverse complement.
ATTAGTCTCACCCCAGGGTGAGCTCCCCCTAGGGTGGTGATTCCCTCTACAGACACACACTCACTGCTTGGGCATAATCTGCTATATATAGGAGGCCAAGCACATGCGCCTTGTTTTCCAAGCCACCGCCCAATGGGCCTGAAAAACAGGTATCGAAACTACCTAGTTTCGATTGAACAAATGTTCAACCGAAACTAGTAGTTTCGATACTATAATTTCGATTGACAGCATCAGTCTCAAAATTATACCCAACAAGTTCTCTTTTCCCCATTCCACAACGTGAGTGCCTGTTTTTGAAAGACACTTGTGGCATGATGAACACGAAGGTTATCGGGGCAGTCACTATTGAGGAAGGTGCCATCAATACTTTTGAACCATTGAAGGAGTCCTGTGACTCCCTCAGTACCATAGAACTTAAGAGGATTACATGAGTTGAAGTGCTTGAAGGTGCATTGTGGTAGGTTGGCACCACCACCACCATTAGTTCCATGGTTACCATTTGTAGCCCCATTAGCTTGAGTGAGTTGAGTTACAAGTTGTGCAAGGACAACAACAATATCGGTGTTGTTGTTGGTCACGGTAGCACGACGGGGAGGCATTCTACAGATTTGCATAACACAACAAAAGATGTAAGAACTTATGAAAGTTGCTTGGATTTAAAGGATAAGTTAACAAATAAAATAGTTAATCATAGTTTGGATTGTACTCAAATAGTGATATAATCACTTGAATACTATAACACATTAAGGTTAATTAAACTCATATAATTTTCAAGGAGACATACTTTAGCCTATAAGTAAACACTCATTCCAGGAATTCCCAGGAAAGCATACGGGTCCCTCGGTTGATTGGGATTTATACGAAATGCTTTCCTAGACAGAAAATCCAGAATACAGGTGTCACCCTTCCAGATTGCACGTGTCCTCAAATAATTAACAAAGTTTAAAAGCCTTAACAAGGAAATAAAGAAATTTTATAGATTTAGATCCATGAAGTTTCCACATGCTATGATGATGATAGAGAAATAGGTAAGAAGTTGATGTGGCTTAGGGTATGGGTAGGGATATGGTTTATTTAATCTATTATTTAAGTATAGTCTAATAAGTCATGAATTTTAACAAGTAAGGCATCAAAAATGAAATAATAACTATTCATAGTAAGCATGTAACACATAGCATGTAGTACATATCACATAATCATGAAGCATGGCATAAGTGGGTGTCCTAAATTTATAGTCTGGGTCAAGGGTGTCTAATAACCTAGTTCCCTATAACCAAGGCTCTGATACCAATCTGTCACACCCCAACCGACGACGGAAATGTCGGGGCGGGACATGTAGACTTTTCATGAGCACGAGGTTGACTAAATTGAAATATATTAATCATTCAAATTCATTGCAAATATTCAAGACAAAACAAAATCACCAAGTACATAAAATGAAATACATAATCCTTTATTAAAATTATCTAGGTCCAAAACTTATGTGTAGCAAGTCTTAATCAAAATCACATATTAGCACCTGAAACATGAATAAAGTAAGGTCAACTAAAAAGTTGGTGAGCATACACAGGTTTAATCATAAATAGTGTATAGATGTAAATAATCAAATCCTTACATAACATGATAAAAAAAGACATTTATGGGGAGCAACTATTGTGTAACTAAAGTACAATCAAACCTTTGTAACTAGCATGCAAATTGTGTTGTCGGTAACAATAACCCCAATCTGGGTAGGTTTGTCAGACTCAATAGATCTATCTTTGTTAACCGTCGGCTTGAATAGTTAATGATTGCACATAAATTGCACACAAACAGTTAACACACCTAGCACTCAAACATAAAGCTCAAATTTTGTATACATGAATGTAAAGAGGATTTGTGTTTGTGTAGTTTGTGTAAATGTAAGCAATTGTGTGTATAGAGTTAATGTTTCACCCCAAAAAGTGTAAAAGAGTAAAAGGGGCTATGTAATACTTACTTGATTCAAAGGTGTAGCTAACACGAGAGACTAGGTAGCAACGTGATCCTTGTAATGCACAACGTTAACCTAAAGTGTATTGCGTGTGAACATGAATTAATAGGATGTCTAAATCAAAGTCTAGGGTTTCAATAGATGTGAGTATAGGGAATTGTATAATGAGTTCGTGTCGAATTATGAAAAAGGATTGTGTAGGTGTTGAATAAAATGAAAACAATTTGCAATGAATAGTTTTTTAAATATTTTAAATTAGGGTTTGGATTTGAATAACTAAATTAAATAATTATTATTTATTTATTCTAGTTACAAAATAATGTAGTTATTCGGTTTATTTAAGTATAGCCGAAATAACCAATTTTTGTTTAAATATAAATTAAATAAATAATTGTTACTTTATTTATTTATTTATAAAGATATGTAACTTATCCATTTAGTTATAAAAATAGCGGGCGTATTATATTAAATATAAATTAAATAAATAATTTTTTTCTCTATTTATTTATTTATTTATAAAGATGCGTAAATATGAAGTTGTGTAAATAATATTTATGTGTAGGGTTTAAATGATAAATATACATTTAACTTTGTAAGTTATAATAAATAATTTTATTTACTTACTTATTCTTTAGAAATAAGTATTTTGATTGTTTTAAATAAAGTTAATATTTTATAAATTTGATAAAATCAATTGTTTTTATTTGGAATTTAATTTAAATATTTAGATTTTTGTTTTAAAAATTTAATATACAAGTTTAACAACTAAATTCGTAATAAAACTGAATTTATATTGAAAATTGATAAATCTGGTTTTATTCTGTTATAAATATTGCAAGGTTTTTAAAATTTTTTTTTAAATTTTTTTGGAGTTCTGATACTGATTTTAAAAAAGATGCAGACCACCCGGGAGGTTTCTGTATGGATAGCGCGCAACACCACTAGACCTGGGGACTCACCCGTGTAACAGTACGGGTCGTAAATGTATTAACACGGGTTTACAGTGGAACCGTGTTTGGGTTTAAGGGTTGCTCAAAAAGGGTTCGATGTTTATGGGTTTCGAACCCACGCCACTTGATTCGGCGGTGCAGTGACTTACCGGCCGGACCTGGTGGTTTCGCTGGTTGATTACGGATTATAATTGATTAAAACACAATATTAAAACAAACGAAAATTCAAATACGATACCACCCGCCATGAACCCTAGTCCCAATCGGTCGCAATTAGTTTTGTTAACACAATTGGTATGGGGCTTTTGACAAGGATCCGAAAACGAATCGAGTGAGAGTAATCTTACTTGTTTTGGTTTGGGCACGAACGCAGGCGGCTACGGGTTTGCTCCGACTGTTCTTCGTGATTGACAGTATTCTAGAGACGAAATGAGATGCGATTTTCGGTTCAGAAAGGTTGTAAGGGACTAGGCGAAGGTGTGTGTGTCATTGAATTGAATTGATTTCATCTAAATTACACGATTTGGTTTCGATTTGACCGTAACAGCCGTGGGGGCTGATTACGCGTTAATTGGATCAATTGGGGATGAATCGAGTCATGTTAAGGTGCTGGATACATGAGGGATCGGTCTGTGCGCAAATTGCGGGATTGGAGAAGCGTTAATTTCATGAATTGAATGAGGATTGATACGGATTTTGACTATCCAAAGTCAAATTCGTTCGAAATTTGAATCTTCCGCTTAATCGATCGAAATGAGTTGTTACTTGGACCTGGTTTGGGTCGATTTGTGTTTGTGTAACCATGAGGAGTCCAAACCACCCCTATTCTGTCGAAGGCAGCCTTGGATTTTCACGGATTGGGCTGGTTTGACTTTTGAGAGTCAACCGGATCATAGAAAGTTAAAATCGAGGTTTAAAAGTCAAAATTGAGAGTGTGGGGTTCCAATTTAGGGTTCAATTGGTTTGGGGTTCAAGCAAACGTGTAATTCCTTGTTAATTGAATAAATGTATGTACGTGTGTATGTATTTGTTTGATATTTACATAAATATATACATATATATAGGATTCTAATAATGTATACCCGTGTAAAACTCGTGTATTTGTATTGGAACCTAGTGTTTAATTGTTGGTACGAATAAAATAAATCAGTGTACTAGAATTGGATTTCAACATGATTCATTGTACTAGGATAACGACATGAAAATCAGAAATGTTACAAGTAACTATCTCCCCCTTTTGGTTGCATCAGTGCATAGAGTTTCATCTGTTTGAGTGCCCACTGATACAAGGGAAGGAGTAGTCACCAGAGGGCATTGATGGTCTTCATGCATAGAGATTTGGTGCTGTAGTTTGGACACTTCATCCTCTAGCATTGCCACTCTGGCCGTCAACTCCATGTTTTCAAGTTTCAGTCTGTCCTCATCCATAGTTGTGGAATCCTTGGAACTAGATGGGGCCTTAGGCATCCTTGGAACTTTAATCAAACGTCTTCTTAAGCATCATTGCTTGGATACTTGGAAGGAGAGCGTTGTCTTTTATTGTCTGCACCAGTAACATTCTTTCTGCATGTGATGTGTCAGAGTTGCAGAAAAAAGTTTTCAGTAGTAAAGTTTATGCTTTTGATATGCCAATCAGCAGCAACGATTAATCTTCAGCAGATATGGCTATCAGCAACATAGTTGGTGGTCCGCAGTAAGACTCAACTATCCAAAGCTGCTGATGATTTGCCTATCAGCAGAATCAACTGTTTGATGCTGCTAAGAAGCCTATCAGTAGCAACTCTGGTCTTCAGCAGATAAGGCTGTCCACAGCAGAGTTGTTCATCAGCAGGAGAACAACTATCAACAGCAAACAAGCTTATCCGCAACAGCTTGTTGGTCAGCAGTAAAATTGTGGAGTCCGTAGCAGTTGTACTTAGAGAATTTTGTAGCCATCAGTCTTTATATCTACAAACTCCCCCTAGACTGATTCTACCAAAACTTTCTTACTACTGTTGTTGCTGAAGCTTTTGCATGTGTGCAACAATCCTTACTACCTCATAGCCTCTAGGGTCCTTGCTGGGATTGTTAAGAGGAAGCTCAGACAGAGACTTGATGTCCTTGCTTGGCATCTTAAAAATGGCCTTGCTAGAACATCTCATCTGCTGACCTCTGACAGCTGTTATAGTGAATTCATCCTTCTCAGCATTGTAAGACCAGCTAGTGAATGGAAAGAGGGATTGGAGATATTTAGCATCAATGACTACATCTTTTCTAGGGTTGAAGTGATGTTTGATCACTAGAAACAGATATCTTCCACTTTCATTCTCAGGCTCATGAGCTTCACCCAGCTCCATCATTCTTATAAGATCAGAATCTGGGAGCTGCATCACCTCATCAACAGTTTTATGGATTGACCTTTTTACTTCTGACATCCCCCTGAAGACTTCAAACCAGTGATCTTGATTACTGTAGAACCAACCAACAATTTCTCTTGAATCTTCTAGTTTGGTAGTAGGTTTGGTTTTCTTCTTGGGGGGCTGTTGAAGAGGAGGAGCTGGGTGGGAGGATTTGGACACTTTGGGTGGAGAGGTGGGAGGTCTAGAATGGAGAGTGAAAGGACGTTGGATAGAGGAAAGAGTGGATGAGGAAGTAGGAGTGGGTCTCTTTTGTTTTCTATCATCAGTTTGAGTATTTACCTTTTTCTTTGAGCCTGTCTTCCCCAATCTTTCTTCCTCTTCCTTCTTTACTATGAAATACAAGGCTTGCAGATTCATAAAACTCATTGGACCTAGCCTCTTTCCACTCTCTCCTCTAGCCTTCAGGGAGTTCATCATGGCCTTCCTTTCTTCATGGGTCCTTATGTTAAATACAATGGTATTTTTGGACTTTTGTTTGACTTTTTCTTCTTCTTCTACACTTTTCTTGTTTGCCAATTGACCTTGCTGACCCATGAAAGGTCTATAAATTTCTTTGTTTGACAATTTCTCAAGTTAGTCTGCATCCTCACCTTGATAAATCAGAGCTTCTATCCACTCCTCTCTCATTTCTTTGGCTTGTTTAGAGTTAGTTATCCTTAACTTAGCCTCTTCTTTTCTTTTCTTTTCTTTTTCTTCTTCTTCTTTATTGAGTTGTTCCTGCAGCTGAAGAGCTAGAGCTTCATCTTCTTGTAATTGTGTAGTTGCAGGAACCTTAACATTCAAAGTATCCAGTTGCCTAGCATGCAAATGGATTTGTTGTTCTCTAAGGAGAATGGCATCTTTCCTTTCTTCAATCTTTCTAATCTCAGTCATCTTCTCTTCTTCTTTTTCCCTTCTTCTCTTCTCTTTTCTCTCTTTTCTTTCTCTATTCTTTCCTTTTCTTTTTCTGTCATGATGCCCTTCCCCTTTTCTTTATTGGATGCCTCTACTTCAGCTTCATGGATCATAATAGTAGATGTAAGAGATGCTGTTGGGATCTCAGCTTCAGCTTCATTGGCAAGCTGAGAAACATACACAGAAGAAGGGACTGCTTCACTCTCTTCCTTTTCCCATTCAGTCCCATGTATAGCTTTAAAGGCCTCTTTGACATTCTGAGCAGCCACTTTTCTTGACTCTACTGCTGCAATCAGTATAACAGTTGGTGAGGAGGAAAGGGATAAATCTGAGTCAGAATCATCTATTGCAAGCCATCCCTCCTTTTGAAGAAAATTTTTAATAATATTGATCATTGCTTGACTTTCTAAGGAGTTGATGTTGCAGATGTGTGTCCTGAGCTCAAAGACATTATGCAGGACATCTGGATGGACGAGCAGGATTTCTTGAATGTTGTTGATTTTGAAAGATGATCCATCACACAAGAAGAACTGAAAACCAGAGGACCCAGTGCTTGACCATCCTTGCACTTCCAGGCCCCTGACCATTTCATTGTAGAAGAATCTTTTCCAATATAGAACTTGTTCTCCTGTTAAAGCACTGCTCCTTATCAAGTCAAGTCTTGGAGCCAGTCTTTGTTCTGATGTTCTTGAAGACTCTACAGTATGTTAAGGATAGGCCACCCTGTTTGCTTCTTCTAGAAACCATTCAAACCAGGGCATATTATCCTCCATCAAGACACATAATCTTTTAATTGCAAGTTCTGCTGAGAGATCTATGGAGGTGTTGATGCTTCTTGGTAAGTACAGTTCAAGAACATGAAGTGGATTCAGTGTATTCCAATTAAGCTCTTCTATTCCACCAAATTCCCGTCCAATCCATAATCTCTCAGATAGACCATCATACCCCCAAGCTAGGATAGAGTCAAACTCTAGCTTATGTGCAGTCAGTGTGAATTGAGGGGCAATGGTCTGTCTTGACATACTTGCAGCAGCTGGCAGTATGCTGAATGATAGAGGTTTGTCTTCATCTTCACTTTTATTTTCCAAGACCTCATCAACACCTCTGACCGCTAACTTCCAGTCCTCAGAGATGGCTTCCTCTTCATCTACTGAGTCTGGTAAGCCATGGATTTGAACAAAAGCAGGCTTGAAGAGTGTACTTTGAAATGCAGCCTGCTCTTGTATCCAGTCCTCAAGAGTATCAGCATCATCTTCAGCAGTAACTATCTCCCCCTTTTTGGTTGCATCAGTGCATAGAGTTTCATCTGTTTGAGTGCCCACTGATACAAGGGAAGGAGTAGTCACTAGAGGGCATTGATGGGCTTCATGCATATAGACTTGGTGCTGTAGTTTGGAACCTTCAGCCTCTAGCATTGCCACCCTTGCCATCAATTCCATGTTTTCAAGTTTCAGTCTGTCCTCATCCACAGTTGTGGAATCCTTGGAACTAGATGGGGCCTTAGGCCTAGCCTCTGCATCCCCATCACCCTGGTTTTCTTGGCACCTGGGATTCCTCTCAGTGAAGAGTGTTTCAAGAGAAACATCCTCACTGTGAGTTGACGTGGTTGGGGACTTAGTGATGTTATCACTGTCCTCCTGGTCAATTGATGTACCAGTAGTAGTGATAGCCCTTTCCACATTCACTCTATCATCACTCCTAGAGTGAACCTTCTTAGGTGATGAACTTGGGCTGGGTACATTAGCAGCCAAGTCAATCAATACCTCCGAGATAGTGGTAGTTGGAGAAGGCATATCATCTTAAATAGGTGCCTCTGCACTTAAGTTCAGAGAAGAAAAATAATGAAAGGGCTCAGAAGGTTGTTCTATGGATCCGGGATGTGATCCTGATCCTAATAGAGGAACTTCCAAGGAAGTCTCTCTAATAATTTGGCTATCCCTTTTGATATTCTCATCAAAATGTTGGGATTCAAAATGAGGGCTTTTAGATTGGGATTAGGCCTGTGAGACAAGAATAGAAGGAGTCTTATTGCTCCTTTTTCTTTTTATGATATATTTTACCTCAACTGGGGCCCTGTGTTCCAGTTGGACATCCAAAACAAGTGTAAGTAGTTGTTGTGCCTGTGCACCTTTAATAGGATGCACAGGGGTTCTAACAATGGAAGTGGATTGATGTTCAGGCTTTGAAGAGGAGGGTGTGGGATCAGTATCAGCAGGGATTGCAGAACTGTCACCCTGGTTACTTTGTTTGTTCATCATTGTAGATAACAATGGAACATTGAACCCTGAGAACTTTTTGGAAACAGTTCTCGTGCTTTGAAAAATATTATTTTTATGTCCCAGCATAAGGTAGATTCTTGCAGGTTTGGAAAGGTCTTTTAGCTCATTGTTGAAAACTTTCTGCAAGAACCTTGGGTACATATAGTATGCCTTCTTTGCACCTTCTTGAAGGTTATATCTCAAACCTTCAAAAATGAGATGTGCAAAATTGAAACCTTGGCTAGTGACCATACCGTTAATAGCAGAGGCAAGAGCATAACTCACTTGATGCCATCCACTTCTCTTCTGGGATATGCACTATAGAAGAGTGTGGCATAGAAACTTCGATGGAGGGCCCATCAGTGCCTTTTCAACTGTATATTCGTTCTGATTTCCAGTGTACCCTATGGATACAAAGGTCCTCATATACTCTTCCCTGGTGTATGAAATGACGGCCCCCTAGTCCTAAAGCTTGAGGTATTTTCTAAGAGTAGCTTCACTGACGATGATGTCTTTGCTGTCTACCGTGGCTTGGATTTGGGGAATCCCCTGTTCGGTAGAGTAGACGGCGGTGTTCCAAAAATCCTCAATATGAGTGATGTATATGGTAGGGTTGGCGGTTAGTGCAAAGTATATCTTTGATCGACAAACAAAATCGATCATATCATCGAACCCTTCGGACTTCTTTCCTTTAATCAGGTATGCAGTGAGATTGTGGTAGGGTGAGAACTTGTCATCAGGATGGTTTATGTCGACCTCTGCCATTGTCGTTGGATTTGGAGGGAAGGAGGAAGTTTTGAAAGGTGGATAAGTATGGAAAGCTTTGAATGCTATGAATGCTTGAGAGAAAATGGTGAGAGTTAGGTTGGAATTGAATGTGAAGAGGCGAAGGAGAAATTTGATTTGTGTTATAATGGCAGAGGAGGGAAAAAGCAAAGTTACTTGTACAGTACAACCCATTCACTTTTCACTGTTTTACAACTGTAATACACTGTAGCAGTCATGGTAAAGACTGAAAGTACTTTTTACAGCGGGTAAAAGTTAATTTGGACTTATTTTTACTCATTAGCAGCAAACTTGGTTGCTGCGGATGGTTAAGCCTATCCGCTACAAACTTGGTTGTTACGGATGGTTAAGTCTGTCAGCAACAAATTCAATTGGTGCTGATGGATTTAATGGTCCGCAACAAAGATGTTGCTGCTGATTGCCTTAAAGCTATCGGTAGGAAACTTGTTCCTACTGGATAACTTAAAGCAGTCAGTGGCAGATTTTTTGCTGCTAATGATTAGAGCTATCAGCAGCAAAAATGGTTGCTGCTGACTTACAACTTTTATTTACAACAAAAGACAAACACATTAAAAAAAATTTTAGAGACAGATTTTAGTCAAAGTTAATCATACAAATGGATTCAACTAAGTATCTAAATCTAGCTTCATCAAAAGGTTTTGTAAACAAGTCAGCATATTGCTCATTGGTATGAACTTTGGTTAAAATAATTCTCCTTTTCTCAGCTTGATCTCTTATGAAGTGATACCTGATGTCAATGTGCTTTGTCTTGGAGTGCTGCACCGGATTGTTTGTGATTGATATAGCACTCATGTTGTCAATGTGAATGGGAGTGGCCATGAAAGTCATCCCATAATCCAGCATTTGATTTTGTATTCAGATGACTTGTGCACAGTAACTTGAAGCTGCAATTTATTATGCTTCTGCTATAGAAGTTGAAACATAGATTTGTTTGCTATGAAATCAGTCTTCCTCCCAGAAACTGACACCCCCCTGATGTGGATTTTTTGTCCAAGTTGCATCCTCCATAGTCACTGTCAGTGTATGCATACAGGTTGAACTTATCATTTTTAGAATACCATAGCCCAAGCCTTGGTGCTCCCTTTAGGTATCTAAAAATTCTCTTGACAGCTTGAAGATGTGTATTCTTTGGAGCTTCTTGGAATCTTGCACAAAGGCATACTACAAACATGATATCTGGCCTTGAGGCAGTGAGATACATGAGTGATCCTATCATTACACGGTACTGATGTTGATCAGTGTCTTGACCATCTTTATCTGGAGTCAGTTGATGGTGCACTTGCATAGGAGTTCTTGCAGCAGAGCAGTCAGCCATCTTGAATCTTTCCAAAATGCTCTTGACATATTTGGATTGGCAGATAAAGATTTCATTTGTAACTTGTTTGACTTGAAGACCAAGAAAGAAATTTAGTTCACCCACTGAACTCATTTCAAACTTTGAGTGCATCAGGACCTCAAAGTCTTTACCCAACTTCTTCCTTGTTTATCCAAAGATGATGTCATCAACATATATTTGTACCAGTAGGATTTCTCCCCCTTCATCTTTGACAAACAAGGTCTGGTCAATGGCACATCTTCTGAAGTTGTTGCTTAGTAGCTATCCAGACAGAGTTTCATACCAGGCTCTTGGAGCTTGATGTAAGCCATAGAGAGCTTTGTCTAGTTTGAACATTTTGTTAGGATGTGCAGGATTACAAAGCCTGGAGGCTGTTTGATATATATTTTCTCACCAATATTCCCATATAGAAAGGCACTCTTGACATCCATTTGATAAACTATGAAATTCTTGGATGCATCATATGCTAGGAAGAATCTGATGGCCTCCAGGCTGGCAACAGGAGTAAAGACTTCATCATAGTCAATTCCCTCTTCCTGAGTGTAGCCTTGAGCTACAAGTCTGGCTTTTTTCTTGACTACAATGCCTCTCTCATCTTGCTTGTTCCTAAATACCCATCTTGTGCCAATAGCAGTTTGACCAGGTGGAAGATCAACAAGTTTCCAGACATCCTGTCTCTTGAATTGCAGCAACTCTTCCTGCATTGCCTCAATCCAACTACTGTGTTTCAGAGCTTCATCTATCTTCTTTGGTTCTACCTGGGATAGAAAGCAGTAATACAGAAATATATTGGCCTCCTGAGTTTTGCTTCTTGTTTGAACTCCTTGGTGAACTTGGCCAATGATATTTTTGAGGGGATGTTCCTTGTTGATTCTCTGTGTTGGTACAACATCCAATTGTATTTCTTGCTCAAGATTCCTCTGATTCTGATCAGGAAACTCTTCATTCATGGTGGAAGAGTCTTCAATATCAACAGAAACATCAGCATTATCATCAGCAGCATCTGCAGCAGATGCCTCTACAGCATTTACAGATGTATCTTGAAGTTCATTCGGATTTTCATTCTCAGAGAGGCTGCTGCTGGTGACATTTGAGAGTCTGGTTCTGGCTTCACTAGCTTCCACAACAAATGGAGGATCAATAGATGGCTTTTTCAATCTGATAGAGGGACTAGTGAACTCCAATCTATAGTCAGTGGAAGATGTGGAAGCTGGTGCTTTGGAAGAGGTAGACTCCATATTTGAGAAGATGAGAGGATCAAGTATTTGTGTGAAGGAGTCTATATCAAGGAGCCAGTCTGGGCCTTTTCCCTGTTCACATGCAATGTGTTCCCTACATTCCACATTGGCTGATTCTTCCACGATTCTTGTTCTTGAGTTGAATACTCTGTAGGCCTTTGATTAAGAGGAATAGCCCACAAAGTATCCTTCATCAGATTTGGCACCAAACTTAGGAAGAACCCCATGTGTGATCAGAATGGTGCATCGACATCCAAAAGGTTTTAGAAATCCAATGTAGGGGACTCTTTTGAACCAGAGTTCATAAGGTGTCTTGTTGAGAGGCTTGACAATGAGAACTCTATTATACACATAGCAAGCTGTGTTGACTGCTTCTTCCCAGAATGTGAGAGGGCAGTTTTGAATCAGCCAACATTGATCTTGCTAATTCAACTAGAGTTCTGTTTCTCCTTTCAGCAACCCCATTTTGTTGAGGAGTTCTTGGAGCACTGTATTGTCTTTCTATTCCCTTGCTTTCACAGAAACAGTTCAGAGTGTGGTTCTTGAACTATGTACCTTGATCATACCTTATGACTTTCACCTTTTGATTGCTTTAATTTTTAACTCGAAGAATGTAAGATTTAAGAATCTCAGTAGTTTCATCTTTTGTTCTCAAGAAGTATACCCATGAAAATCTGGTATAGTCATCAGTGATCACCAGACAGTATGACTTCTTGCCCATTGACATGACATTTGTAGGACCAAAGAGATCCATATGCAGCAGCTGTAATGGAGTGTCATTTGAATTCAACGTCTTGGGTTTGTGAGAACTCTTGTGTTGCTTCCCCTTCAAGCGTGCAATGCAATTATCTTCAAGTTGGAATTCTTTGTAAGGAAGCCCTCTGACAAGATTTTCCTTTACCAACATGTTAATGGTTTTTACATTGACATGGCTTAATCTCCTGTGCTAGAGAGCTGATTCATCAACTGATGCCTTTAACAGAAAAAAAGATACACTACCAGATGGAGTGACCTCATTCATGTCTAGCACATATAGGTTATCTTTTCTCTGAGCAGTTAACAGGATCTTCTCTAGATGAGGTTTGTTTAAGCCAAGGGATAGTACAAAACATTCTTTATCTGCGAAAAACATCCAATGCTTTTGATTACAGATCTAGGACACACTCATGAGATTGAAGTCTAATTCTTTGACATAGTTTACTCTTTCAATACTCATCCTTTCATTGGACACAGTTCCTTGTCCAGTAATTGATCCTCCTTTTGAATCACTCCCAAAGGCAACATATCCTCCATTGAAGTGTCTGAAGTTGGAGAGGATGGATCTGTTGCCGGTCATGTGCCTGGAACAACCATTGTCTACAACCTAGGTGTTATTCTTGTGACATGGCTATCCCTACACATGAGAGAGATCTAGTTAGAGGGAGGAACCCAAGAACTTGCAGATTTGGGTAAATGTATCGTTGGATCAGCAGCATCAGTATGCTTGCATTCAATAGAGCCAATGATGATGCTTTGAGGGATAGAGGCTGAGATCTTGGCTTTCCATTGTTGAGGAGGTGGTTTTCCAGATCTCTTTGCTCTATCAGCAACTGATGTTGCTTTGGCTGCTGACATATTTGCTTTATCAGCAGCAGATTTCCTGCTGAGGACTTTGGCTTATAAGCAGCATATTTTGTTGCTGCTGATGGTTTAACTTGAGCAGCAGCAGACTTGGTTGCTGCTGAATGCTTGTGCTTTGGTTTCTTGGGCTTCACTTGATCGACAACATTTTGCTGGCTGCTGATGGTTTAACAACAGATCTATGCTTATCTTTCTTTACCTTGTTAACAGAGGGTTTCTCTGTAGAGGTTCTTTTACTGATAGGCTTTTATTTAGGAGGGGCTTGATGAAGGATCTGGTTGAAGGGATTATATTCACAATTTGCAGCAAAGTGGTCTGATTCACCACAGATGATGCAAGATTGTTGAGGTTTTGGCAGCTGCTTCCTTGGTGGGGAGAGAGAGTTTCTGAAATGAGTTGCCTTGGCTTCAAAGCTTCTTACCTTTTTGTTCTTGTTCATCTTCTCAAAAGCATGTTGCTTGAGGTTTCTTTGTTGCTGAAGGTAGTAGAAGCATGTGCTGGCAGTGTGATTGTATTTGCCACAGACAAAACATGATTTAGCCAGTTTGTCCCTTTGGAAGTACACATAATCTTTTCTTTTGAACAAGTCTTTGAAATTCCAGGGGTGAACTTTGTTGTGCTCAAAAGTGGCTTCCTCCAATGTCTTTTAAACATATGGAGCTCTCTCTCCAGGCGCATGACATATGTCAAACACCTTCCTTGGTTGGGTGGATTTGGATTGAGGATTTGGGTTGGTGGAGGTTGAAGACTGTCCCTTTTTAACAGTTAGCTTTCTTCCTTTTGGAGGATAGCTGATTTTGATTTGTTTGGTGAGTTCAGATACTGGTACTGTTTTTGAAGGGATGAAGGGGCTTGACTGTTGGTTTGAATATCTTCAAAGGCAGGTAGTGATGGAGCTTAATTGGTTTCAGTGGAGTCTGAGCATGTGGACTCAGACTCAGATGAAGTAGTGCATTCTTGCACAGAGGTTTCTTGGACATCAGGATTAAGATTTCGGTTGGCCAGATCAAGATTGGAAATATTGAAACTTGGTTCATGAATGGCTACATAGTCAGCATGTGGAGGAACAACACTGTAGGGTTGTTCAGCTTGAAACCCAAGTCCAGCAGTTACTCTTTCATGAATTTGAGCATCCAAAAGTCTTTGAAGCTTTTTGGATGCAAACTCATATTTTTCCATATGGACCTTTTGGTCTGTTAATTCAGCCCTTGTAGCCTTTAACTTTACTAGAAGATCATCAATCTGAGTTTCAAGGTTTGTTTGTTCATGTTTTAATGATGAAATCTCTTTCTTTAAACAATTAATCCTTTCTTTGTAACTGTTTTCAACCTTTTTAAATTCAGATTCATTTGGTGAAACTCTTCATTTTGATCTATGAGATTCTGGTTATGTTTTCTGTATCCAAGAACCTTATCAATACAAACCTGAGTACAAAGATGTTCATATACCTGAGGTGGTATCTCTGATGTGTCTGCCATGAGAGCTTGATTGTTGGCAGGAAGATCCTCATACTAGAAGCTCTAGTCAAACTCAGCAGTTCCAACAGCTGCACACGCTGCAGTATGAGTAGGAGGGGTAGCTTGTTGCTGTCTTTGTTGAGATTGGCTTGTTTGACCTTGATGAGCTTACCTTGGCTGGACAGCAGCTGGATTTACCTTTGGTGCCTTGCATTCTCTTGTAAAGTGACCAAGTCGGTTACATTTGTAACATCTCAGTTTGCTTTTGTCCAAGCCAACTCTGGTGTTGGAGTTGTTGCTTGGAATGGGTCTTCCTGTTCTAGAGTAGAACCTTTTTGCTCTTAGAGAGAGCATGGTATAGGAGTGCTGCGTATCCATTTCTTCTAGATGGGAGGGTAGTAGTTGCTTGAACTAGAAACTGAGTGGTCTGAGTAAAGTGTAGAGGAAGTGGTGGTGGATGATGAGGCTGTTGAGTAACTTGAGATTCTCTCTTTGGCTTTAATCATTTCTAATTCATAGGTCTTCAGCATGCCAAACGGCTCAGTCATCTGCAGAGTCTTTAAATTTTCAGTTCTTCTGATTGACACTGTGTAAAGTGTCCAGTAGCTTGGTAGAGATCTGATGAACTTCTTGAGAATGTCTTCATTCTCAAGCTTCACTTTTGAGCAATGTAGCTCTCCCACAAGGTAGGTGTACCTGTTGTACAACACAGTAAGAGACTCACATTCCTTCCAGACAAAGTTCTCATATTGTTGCTTCAGAATGTCTCTTATATTTTCGTTCACTTCTTCTGACTCAGCAAATATCTTCTCAAGAGTCTCCCATAGCTCCTTGGCAGACTTATATTCTCTGAAGTTGTGAAAGACTTCATTTGTCAAGCACATCTGAATGGCTCCCAAGGCTTTAAAGTCTACCTCCATCTTCTTGATGTCTTCATCTGAATACTTTAAGGGTTCTTTGGGGACTGATGGACCTCCGAAATCAGCAGAGGCCACCATGGGTACATATGGTCTATCTTTAATGGATCTCCACATCCCATATTCTTAATAGCAGAAGAAACTTTCTATCTTGTTCTTCCATATATCATAGTCTTCTCCAGACACCAGTCTTGGTGGTCTGTTGATGCTTCCAGTATCATCAAAACCATTGTTTTGTGCCATTTCTAGATTTGTGATATATGGTGTTTTAGCAAAGAGATAGTAATGAATAGAACCAGAGAGTGATTAAACAAGTATGAGTTCGTTTAATCTGAGAGCCAAAGCTCTAATACCACTTGTAGGATCGATGAATACAAGATGGTTCTATTCTAGTTGAGATTGTCGGAAACAATCACAACTACGCAATGTAAACAAGTAAACACAAAGAATACTGATAAATGCAAATTGTATTAAGTTTCAATGGTTACAAGATTACAAAGAAAAATCTAAGAAAGCACACTTGTACACTGAACAGATACACTACTTATATAGTAACTTAGAATCAAAACAGACCCTTGATTCTAAGGATCAGATCAAAACAAGCCGTTGATCTTGTATACTAGAAGCTATACTACAATTTAAGACAACAAAGACTACAAAAGTTAACTTCAATCAAACATCTTCTTAGGCATCATTGCTTGGATACTTGGAAGGAGAGCGTTTTCTTTTATTGTCTGCACCAGTAACATTCTTTCTGCGTGTGATGTGTCAGAGTTATAGCAGAAAGTTGTCAGTAGTAAATTTGATTCTTTTGATATGCCAATCAGTAGCAATGATTAATCTTCAGCAGATATGGCTATCAGCAGCATAGTTGATGGTCCGCAGCAAGACTCAACTATCCAAAGCTGCTGATGATTTTCCTATCAGCAGCATCAAGTGTTTGATGCTGCTGAGAAGCCTATCAGCAGCAACTCTAGACTTTAGCAGATAAGGATGTCCACAGCAGAGTTGTTCATCAACAGGAGAACAACTATCAGCAGCAAACAAGCTTATCCGCAGCAACTTGTTGGTCAGCAGCAAAATTATGGAGTCACACCCCCAATTTCACACCGGTAAGAGCTTTGAAAAGATTCCATTGAATAAAATAGCACAGGATTTTCTAGGAAATATGAAATGGTGTGTCACACCCCCAATTTCAACTAATAGAGTTTTACCATTTCAGGAAGTGAAAAACCAGGATCTCAGTCATTAGTTACATTGAACGACTCTACATAGGACTCAAATGAAAATATCATATCAATCAGAGTTAATGCGGAAATGTAAAGAAAGTAATGCGCAAAACACACGCGCCCAAAAAGTCCAAAAGTCCAAACCAAACACAATTCAAAATAGTCCAAACAGTTTAATAAAACATATATCAAAAGAAAAATTCCATGCATGTCCTATGTGTGCACATGTGCCTTATCTTAGCGACCTGAGAAAACATGTAAGAAAAGATGTCAACACGAGTTTGGTGAGTTCACAGGTTTCAATATAAATAAACGTTTACCGGATTTATTGTACAATCAACATATGTATATCAACAGGTAGCTAACCCATGTTCATGTTTGCTATGACGCTCGCAACCGTAAACTGACTGTTTGTATTGCCTCCCACCAGGTCTATCAACCATGGTGCACGTTTAGGTCAATATTGCACCCGTTCGATATCCAATCAAGTTAGCGCGACTAACGCGGGTGAGGTTTGTCAAACCTAGTAGTACTACCCAACATACCTCGCTATATTCATATTTAAACGGTTCGATGTGAGGACTTTCATGATAGAGTGTACGCATAGTCATAACAAGGGATATAATATGAAGTACAAAAATCAAAAAAAAGAGTTTGCATCATGTTTTCTCCCCTAGTTTAAACAGTAAAAGGGGCCGTGACTGAGTTTGAGTAGTGGATTGGATCACACAAGAGAAAGGTTGGAACCATAAGTGTAAGCCACAGATGACTTACGTAAGCCTTAGAATTATAAACACATAAATTAGGGATAAGTTGGGATTTGTGACGACGACACGGAAAGTTAGAACGTCTTAACGCATTCTAAGGATTTAATAGTAGACGAACGTGTCTACGGGAATATAGATTCTTAATATAATACTTAAGGGTAAATGCGTTACGTGTCAAACGTTAACAACGAATAATAAATAAATAAATAGACTCGTACGTTCGATTCGTTTACAAAAGTTAGGAAAATAATATAACTTAATATATTATTTTTAAGTTTGCATGATTAATAAATAATCATTTGACAAAAATAATAAATATATTATTTTTATTCAAGATAATAAACGCGAGTAAATAATATAACTAATTATATTATTAATTAGTTTCAAACGTTGCACATGGTTATAAAACAATACGAAATAATATAAAAATATATATTATTTAATAACATGAGTCATGAGTTGAAAATAATATAAACATATTATTTTATACGAAGTTACGGTTTGAAAATAATATAAATATATTATTTTTAACAGTGGGAATAATAATGAAAATAGGTTACGAAACCAAACCCGAGCCTACGGGTGGTTTTCCGGGTTAAAACATTTTAATATAATATTATATTAATATAGGAAAAGGTTTTATAATTAAATAATGTTTAGAAAATAATTAAAAATCAAAACAGGGGGAGGGAGACTCGAACCCGGGTCTCCTCCCCACCGGTCACATGCACTAACCAGTCCACCTGCTAAGGCAATCGCAACATGAACCAGATCAGAAAGCTTTTATCAAAGAACTCCAGCGAGTTCTTCCCTTTTGCGCGAACCGGACCACAGATCCATCCAAATCCCTCGAATTCGCTACCGTTTGAACACAAAAGTATAGGGGTTTTGATATACAAGTGTTTACGAATCCATGAGTGGGTTTAATTTGAAAAAAACATCCAGTTTAGAGTCGTTTAAATCTAGTTTCAAATGCCGAAACCCTAGACAAGATCACAAAATCAATTTGATCCATTTCGATAGTAAAATCCGTTGAAACCATGGGGTTTTTACAAAATAAAGCATTGCGAATCTCTTGGTATAAATTAATTGGATTTAAACTAGTGTAGATTAGGATTCGATTAACCAGAAAACTCATGAACCCTAGATCTTTGATCTTGGTAAATTCGATAATACATATTTGAATTGGCATAGGGCTTTTGTTAAACAAGAGATTACGAGTCTGATGATGTAAGTTAATTGGGTTTAAACAGGGTCTAGGGTGGTGATCGGTTAAACTGGTTTTACAAGAACCCTAGGTATCGGATCATGATGAATCAGATAATGTAAGCCCAATTTGTAACATTTCTGATTTTCCTACTTGTTTGAAATTCATGTAACTCGTTTAATTTCCGATTCTAGTACACTGATTTTTAAGCTGTAAGTTCCAAGTATTAAATCTTAAACACAAATCCGCAAACCCTTTTACGGGTATACATTTACATAAATTTTCAATCAAATAATTATACGTATAGATACATTTAATCCATTAACAAGAAATTTCACGGTTGATCAATTAAACCCTAAATTTGAAACCCCACACTCCAATTTTGACTTTCCTTGATAGTTTGACATTCAAAAGTCAAAGAGGCCAAAAACCGTGACAATTCACTCATCAATTGTCGGATTTCCCTTCGAATTGGACTCCTCATGAATTCCCAATCACAAATCGATCCAGTCTCGGCCCAGACATCAACCCGATCAAATTGTGAAATTAACGCGTATTCAATCCCTGAAATCTTTCCCCAGTCAACCTCGAGTGAACCTGGACTATTATCAGACCCAATTCATTCCCAATTCAATGGAATTACGTGAAATCAGTCACCGATACCGCTGCGGACTAAATCGAAACCGAATTGGATATTACACGCAAAACAATCAAATTAATCCATTCATTCACCTTCGTATACGTCCACACAAACTCTCCCAACCTCTGCCGAACCTACATTTCATCTCTGGACGACTGTCGATCATCAAGAACAGCCGCACCAAACTCGTAGCCGTCTGCATTCGTGCCCTAACCATTTCAAGTAAGAATTGTGTCTTTCGATTCGTAATCAAATAGCCATCGATAGCCCTATGTCAATTCGTGATGACATAGGGTATCGCTACCGAATTGAAACTAGGGTTCATAAGCGGGTATTCTCGATTTTGAATTCAGGATCGATTTTAATTTTATGTTTTAACCAATTTTTTTCCGTATTATTTCAGCGAAACCACCTGGTCCGGCCGGAAAGTAACTGCGCCGCCGAACCAGGTGGCGTGGGTTCGAAACCCACGGCCCGCGACCGGCCTGTTCACTTTTTGCACATGAATTATGGACCAAACCCAGTCCCAACCAAACCACGGATTAAATAATTTCTGAACTAATAAAATCTCAAGAATCATCTCCTGGTCCAGCGGCTGGTTCGTCCGGCACCCTCAGCCCAGACCCGGGTTCGAGTCCCCGTGGCTTGTTTATTTTTTTAATGCCATTTTTAAAACTCCAATAATTTTATAAAAAATATTTTTATAAACCTTGTAACAATTATGACAGAATAAAAGCAGAATACGTAATTTTCGATATAAAATTTGATTTAATCCAAATTAAAGTGTTAAATTACATATTAAACCTTTTAAATCAAAACTTAAAATATTTAAATAAATTTCTAAATGAAAAACAGTTTAATTTCTATAAAAGTTATAAAAGATTTAATCCATTTAAAACAATCAAGACTTATTTTTAAAGGGAAAATAAATAAATAAAGGTTAGTTATTTCAAAGATAAATATATTTTATTGTTTTTACACACCTTTATAAATAAATATCATTTTTACATACCTTTATAAATAAATATCATTTTCTTTACATATCTTTATAAATAAATAGATAAACTATTTATTTAAATAAGATAAAGCATACAACTAATTTTTATATAACTAAATTATTAGGTCATAATAATTATTTAATTTATTTAGTTATTTGAACTCAAAACTTGGTTTAATTATTTTAAAACTATTTATTTAAACCCTCTCATTTTATGAAACATTTCATTCGAGTGCGAACCACTAATACTTACCACTCCAACACTTGTCACACATAACCGATTCAATCCTAGACTTAGACATAAACTATTGTACCCTCTAATAATTCAAATATACATTATACATTAGGTTAACGTGGTGAGTTACAAGGATCAAATTACAACCTAGTCTCCCGTGTTTAGCTACACCTTGAGCCAAGTGAGTATTTCATAGCCCCTTTTACTTTTTATACACTTTTGGGGTGAAACATAAACATTATTCAAATTACATGTTTACATTTACACAAACAACACAAGTACAAATTCTATTTACATTCATGTGTGCAAATTTGAGCTTTATGCCCGAGTGCTAGTTGTGCTAACTTTTGTGAACACTTATGTGCAATCATTAACTATTCAAGCCGACGGTTTTCAATGATAGATCTATTGAGTCTGACAAACCCACCTGGTTGAGGTGATTGATACCGACAACACAATTTGCATGCTAGTTACAAAGGTTTGGTTGTACTTGGTTGCACAATAGCTGCTCCCCATAAATGCCTTATTTATCATGTTATGTAAAAGATTTGGTTTACAAATTATATGCTATCTATATACAAACCTGTGTTATACTCACCAACTTTTTAGTTGACTTTATTTTATTCATGTTTCAGGTTCTAATGTGTGAGATTGTTCAAGACGTGCTACATATAGGCTTGGACTTAGTTAATTTAAATAAAAGAACTCTATGTATTTCAATTTTGTTCTATCTTGGATGTGGTTGTATTTCGATTACTTGCAATGGAAATTGATGTTTAATATATGCAATTTAGTCAACCTTGTGCTCATGAACAGTCTACATGTCCCGCCCCGATGATTCCGCCATCGGTCGGGGTGTGACAGATTGGTATCAGAGCCTTGGTTATAGGAAATTAGGTTATTAGACACCCTTGACTTAGACTATAACTTTAGGACACCCACTTATGCTATGCTTCATGTTTATATGATTATGTGCTACATGTTATGTGCTACATGCTATGTGCTACATGCTTACTATGATTAGTTATTATTTCATTTTGATGCATTACTTGTTCAAAATTCGTGACTTATTAGGATATCCTTAAATAATAATTAAACAAACAAAATCCCTTCCTATGTCCTAAAACCTCATAATATTCTTATCTCCTTCTCTGTCTATATCTTTCTTAGCATGTGGAAACTTCATGAAGCTAAATCTGGTTTTTAAACTTTATTAATTATTTGAGGACACGTGCAATCTGGAAGGGTGACACCTGTATTCTGGGTTTTCTGGCTAAGAAAGCATTTCGCATAAATCCCAATCAACCGAGGGACCCGTATGCTTTCCTGGGAATACCCGGGATGAGTGTTTACTTATAGGCTAAAGCATGTCTCCTTGAAAATTATATGAGTTTAATTAACCTTAATGTGTCATAGTATTCAAGTGATTATATCACTATTTGAGTACAATCCAAACTATGATTTACTATTTTAATTTGTTATCTCATCCTTTTAAATCCATGTAACATTCATAAGTTCTTACATCTTTTCTTGTCTTGTGAAAATCTGTAGAATGCCTTCCCGTCGTGCTTCCATGGTCAACACCAATACCGACATTGCTGCTATTCTTGCACAACTCGTGACACAACTCACCCAAGCTAATGGTGCCACCAATGGCAACCATGGTGGAAATGGTGGTAATGGTGGTATCAACCCAACTCAATGCACCTTCAAGCATTTCAACTCGTGTAACCCTCTCAAGTTCTATGGTACCGAAGGAGCTACGGGACTCCTTTAATGGTTCGAAAGCATTGAGAATACCTTTCTCAATAGTGACTGCCCCAACAACCTTCGTGTTCGTCATGCCACAAGTGTCCTACAAAAACGGGCACTCACGTGGTGGAATGGGGAGAAAAGGAATAGAGGTGTGGATGTAGCAATGGCCTTACCTTGGGATGAGGTTAAAAGGCTAATGACCGAGGAATTCTGTCCTCGAAATGAAGTGAAGAAACTTGAAGCTGAGTTTTGGGATCTTGCCCAAGACAGTGGAGAAAATTTAGCTTATACAACTCGGTTCCATGAGTTGAGTCTCCTCGTGCCCCACATGGTCACACCTTTGTCCCGCTGCATTGAAAAGTATATTGGGGGACTACCTAGGAAAATTCAAGATACTGTCCTAGGAAGGAATCCCGCAACACTTGAGGATGCTATCCGTTTGTCCGCTACCTTAACTGATAATCATGTGAAGGCGGGGACTCTTACTAAAAAGGGCGTAAAGAAAGTTTCCGACACCGCAACTCCTCCCACCCACAACAAAGAGGTCACAACTGAACCCTCCCGACATAATAGGAAGAGGAAGACTAGAAATTTTGCTGTGGTCACTCTTACTATTCTTGTTAATCAAGTTGCACCCATGGTTCAAGCACCGGCCAAAAAGCCATATGTTGGGGTCTACCCACTTTGTGCCACCTGCAACTATCATCATCCCCAAAGCATCCCATGTCGCCTTTGTACTCATTGTGGGAGGTACGGCCATACGGTTAATGTTTGTAGGGCCAAAGCTCCTGCGGGCCAAGTCAACCCACCAAACCAAACCAACCCGCAAGGGACTAATCAATGTGTACCCGCTATTGCAAATGGACGTGCTTGTTATGAGTGTGGCGACCCAAACCACTTCCGTGACCAGTGCCTAAGATTTACCAATGCTAGGCAAGGCGGAGCTCGTGGGCGTGCTTTCAACATAAACGCCAATGAAGCTCAAGCCAACAATGATGTGGTCAATGGTACGTTCCTTGTTAATAGTCAATATGCATCCATTCTATTTGATACCGGTGCCGATAAAAGTTTTGTGTCACTTAACTTTGAACCTTTACTTGCTAAGACCCGATCTCTTTTAGAGAAAACATTTACCGTTAAAGTAGCAAATGGTGACTCTCTTACAATTGAATCCATTATCTATGATTGCTCTTTAGAACTTAATGATCATACATTCCCAATCAACCTTGTTCCAATGCCACTAGGAATCTTTGATATCATCATAGGCATGGATTGGCTATCAAATCATCATGCCGAAGTCATTTGCTTTGAGAAGTGTATTCGAATACCGCTACCATCGGGGGAAACATTGAGAGTATTTGGTGAAAAGCCTTGCAAAGTACTTAAGTTGATGTCATGTACCACCGCTCAAAAGTACTTATGAAAGAAGTACGTGGCCTTCTTAGCACACATCATTCAAAAGGATGTGAAGGAGAAGAGTATCCAAGATATCCCCATTATCTGAGATTTTCCCGAGGTATTCCCCGAAGACTTATCCGGCCTTCCACCCGTCCGACAAGTAGAATTTCGCATTGATCTTGTGCCCGGAGCTAACCCCGTGGCTAGAGCTCCATATCGTCTTGCACCTTCCAAAATGCAAGAACTTGCAATCCAACTCCAAGAGCTCTCCGACAAGGGCTTCATCCGTCCAAGTCATTCACCGTGGGGTGCACCTGTCTTATTCGTCAAGAAGAAGGATGGATCATTCCGCATGTGTATTAACTACCGAGAACTCAACAAGCTTACCATCAAGAACCGTTATCCATTGCATAGAATTGATGACCTCTTTGACCAACTTCAAGGCTCAACTTGTTTCTCGAAGATTGATCTTCGATCTGGTTATCACCAACTCCGTGTGCAAGAAGACGATATTCCAAAGACTGCCTTTCGAACAAGGTATGGTCATTACGAGTTCATGGTTATGCCTTTTGGACTAACCAATGCACCCGCAGTTTTCATGGACCTCAGGAATCATGTGTGCAAACCGTACCTTGATAAGTTCATGATCGTTTTCATCGATGACATCTTAATCTATTCCAAGACTAAAGCCGATCATGAGCAATATCTTAGATTGGTTTTGGATCTCTTGAAGAAAGAACAACTATATGCCAAATTCTCCAAATGTGAATTTTGGTTAAAAGAAGTTCAATTTCTTAGTCATATTGTCAATGAAAAGGGTATTCATGTTGACCCTGCTAAGATCGAAGCTGTTAAGAATTGGAATACCCCTAAGACCCCCACTGAAGTTCGTTCATTCCTTGGTCTTGCGGGATATTATCGTCGTTTCATCTCAAACTTCTCTAAAATTGCTGTCCCCCTCACTGCTTTGACACACAAGGATAAACCTTATGAATGGGGACCAAAACAAGAAGAAGCTTTCCAAACTCTCAAGCAAAAGTTGTGCAATGCTCTTATACTGACCCTCCCTAATGGGAATGATGATCTAGTTGTTTACTGTGATGCCTCCAACCAAGGTCTTGGTTGTGTTCTCATGCAACGAGGCAAGGTGATCGCTTATGTATCAAGGCAACTTAAGATTCATGAGAAGAATTATACGACGCACGATCTCGAGTTGGGTGCGGTCGTATTCGCATTGAAGATTTGGAGACATTACCTCTATGGCACAAAATGTGTGGTGTTCACCGACCACAAAAGTCTCCAGCATATCTTCAACCAAAAGGAACTCAATATGAGGCAACGACGTTGGGTTGAACTCCTTAACGACTATGACTGCGAGATTCGTTACCATCCCGGAAAAGCGAATGTTGTAGCCGACGCTTTGAGTCGAAAGGACCATGTTATGCTTCATTGTGCCCGAATCCAAACCGACATTCAAATCCGCATTTTAGAAGCTCAACACATCTCAGTCACCGAGGGTAACATGTACGAAGAAATGTCATGTGGTGTTGAACTTCTGCTCGAATCAAAACCCAATGGCTTACTTTACTACTTGAACCGTATTTGGATTCCCGATCGCGATGACCTCCGTACAATTCTTATGAACGAGGCACACAAGACTCGTTATTCTATTCATCCTGGTGCGGATAAAATGTACCAAGACCTTCGCCAGCAATATTGGTGGCCCGGTATGAAGAAAGACATTGCTCTCTATGTTGCCAAATGTCTAACGTGTTCCAAAGTCAAAGCCGAACACCAACGTCCTTCTGGATTACTTGAACAACCGGAAATTCCCGTGTGGAAATGGGAGAACTTAGCCATGGATTTTATTACCAAACTCCCTCGCACCTCGAGTGGTTATGATAGCATTTGGGTGATCATTGATCGTCTCACCAAATCTGCTCATTTCTTACCCATCCATGAAGACTATCGGGTCGAGAAACTAGCCCGAATTTACATTGATGAAATTGTGAGCCATCACGATGTTCCCTTAAACATAATCTCCAATAGAGATGCTCGGTTCACCTCACGTTTTTGGCAATCTCTCTAAACTGCTCTTGGTACACGATTGGATTTGAGCACGGCCTACCATCCCCAAACTGATGGTCAGACCGAGCGAACAATCCAAACTCTTGAAGATATGCTTAGAGCTTGTGTAATTGATTTTGGTGGCAATTGGGATTCACATTTATCTTTAATCGAGTTCTCTTACAATAATAGCTACCACACAAGTATCAACATGGCTCCATTCGAAGCTCTTTATGGTCGCAAGTGTCGTTCTCCTATCTGTTGGAACGAGATTGGTGAAGCACAAATCACCGGTCCTGAGCTAATTCAAGAAACATCCGATAAGATCATCCAAATCCGTGACAATATTCGAGTAGCGAGGAGTCGGCAAAAGAGTTATGCCGACAAACGTCGAAAACCATTGGAATTCTAAGTCGGTGACCTTGTTCTTCTAAAGGTGTCTCCATGGAAGGGCGTGATCCATTTTGGAAAGAAAGGCAAGTTAGCACCTCGCTACGTGGGTCCATTTAAAATCCTTGAAAGGATTGGGAAAGTGGCCTACAAACTCGAGTTACATCCATCCCTTGGCAATGTACATCCTACATTTCATGTATCTAATCTGAAGAAATGTCTCGCTGATGAGAACCTCCATATACCGCTTGATGACGTGCGCATTGATGAAACGATGCACTTCGTTGAGAAACCGGTAGAAATCATGGATCGTGAGGTCAAGCAACTCAAGCGAAGTCGTATTCCTGTTGTCAAAGTTCGTTGGGAATCTAAGCGTGGTCCGGAGTTTACTTGGGAACGTGAGGACCAAATGAAGCTCAAGTACCCTCACCTCTTTGCTGACTCAGTAGCCTCAACTAGCTAAATTTCGGGACGAAATTCCCTCAACGTGGGGATACTGTAACATTTCTAATTTTCCTACTTGTTTGAAATTAATGTAACTCGTTTAATTTCCGATTCTAGTACACTGATTTTTAAGCTGTAAGTTCCAAGTATTAAATCTTAAACACAAATCCGCAAACCCTTTTACGGGTATACATTTACATAAACTTTCAATAAAATAATTATACATATAGATACATTTATTCCATTAACAAGAAATTTCACAGTTGATCAAGTAAACCCTAAATTTGAAACCCCACACTCCAATTTTGACTTTCCTTGATAGTTTGACTTTCAAATGTCAAAAAGGCCAAAAACCATGACAATTCACTCATCAATTGTCGGATTTCCCTTCGAATTGGACTCCTCATGAATTCCCAATCACGAATCGATCCAGTCTCGACCCAGACATCAACCCAAACTGACCAAATACGCGGCCATTTCAAATTCAAAAGAGATTTGACAAAATTTAGTCAAACCCGTATTATTATCCAATCAAATTATGAAATTAACGCGTATTCAATCCCTGGAATCTTTCCCCAGTCAACCTCGAGTGAACCTGGACTATTATCAGACCCAACTCATTCCCAATTCAATGGAATTACGCGAAATCAGTCACCGAAACCGCTGCGGACTAAATCGAAACCGAATTGGCTATTACACGCAAAACCAATCAAATTAATCCATTCATTCACCTTCGTAT
Source organism: Smallanthus sonchifolius (assembly GCA_023525975.1). Taxonomy (NCBI): domain Eukaryota; kingdom Viridiplantae; phylum Streptophyta; class Magnoliopsida; order Asterales; family Asteraceae; genus Smallanthus; species Smallanthus sonchifolius. The sequence goes on along the minus strand of CM042046.1, from coordinate 23,052,655 downwards.
ACGTCCACACAAACTCTCCCAACCTCTGCCGAACCTACATTTCATCTCTGGACGACTGTCGATCATCAAGAACAGCCGCACCAAACTCGTAGCCGTCTGCATTCGTGCCCTAACCATTTCAAGTAAGAATTGTGTCTTTCGATTCGTAATCAAATAGCCATCGATAGCCCTTTGTCAATTCGTGATGACAGAGGGTATCGCTACCGAATTGAAACTAGGGTTCATAAGCGGGTATTCTCGATTTTGAATTCAGGATCGATTTTAATTTTATGTTTTAACCAATTTTTTTCCGTATTATTTTAGCGAAACCACCTGGTCCGGCCGGCAAGTCACTGCGCCGCCGAACCAGGTGGCGTGGGTTCGAAACCCACGGCCCGCGACCAGTCTGTTCACTTTTTGCGCATGAATTATGGACCAAACCCAGTCCCAACCAAACCATGGATTAAATAATTTCTGAACTAATAAAATCACAAGAATCATCTCCTGGTCCAGCGACTGGTTCGTCCGACACCCTCAGCCCAGACCTGGGTTCGAGTCCCTGTGGCTTGTTTATTTTTTTAATGCCATTTTTAAAACTCCAATAATTTTATAAAAAATATTTTTATAAACCTTGTAACAATTATGACAGAATAAAAGCAGAATTCGTAATTTTCGATATAAAATTTGATTTAATCCAAATTAATGTGTTAAATTACATATTAAACCTTTTAAATCAAAACTTAAAATATTTAAATAAATTTCTAAATGAAAAACAGTTTAATTTCTATAAAAGTTATAAAAGATTTAATCCATTTAAAATAATCAAGACTTATTTTTAAAGGGAAAATAAATAAATAAATAAAGGTTAGTTATTTCAAAGATAAATATATTTTATTGTTTTTACACACCTTTATAAATAAATATCATTTTTACATACCTTTATAAATAAATATCATTTTCTTTACATATCTTTATAAATAAATAGATAAACTATTTATTTAAATAAGATAAATCATACAACTAATTTTTATATAACTAAATTATTAGGTAATAATAATTATTTAATTTATTTAGTTATTCGAACTCAAAACTTGGTTTAATTATTTTAAAACTATTTATTTAAACCCTCTCATTTTATGAAACATTTCATTCGAGTGCGAACCACTAATACTTACCACTCCAACACTTGTCACACATAACCGATTCAATCCTAGACATAGACATAAACTATTGTACCCTCTAATAATTCAAATATACATTATACATTAGGTTAACGTGGTGAGTTACAAGGATCAAATTACAACCTAGTCTCCCGTGTTTAGCTACACCTTGAACCAAGTGAGTATTTCATAGCCCCTTTTACTTTTTTTTACACTTTTGGGGTGAAACATGAACATTATTCAAATTACATGTTTACATTTACACAAACAACACAGGTACAAATTCTATTTACATTCATGTGTGCAAATTTGAGCTTTATGCCCGAGTGCTAGTTATGCTAACTTTTGTGAACACTTATGTGCAATCATTAACTATTCAATCCGACGGTTTTCAATGATAGATCTATTGAGTTGACAAACCCACCTGGTTGAGGTGATTGATACCAACAACACAATTTGCATGCTAGTTACAAAGGTTTGGTTGTACTTGGTTACACAATAGCTGCTCCCCATAAATGCCTTATTTATCATGTTATGTAAAGGATTTGGTTTACAAATTATATGCTATCTATATACAAACATGTGTTATACTCACCAACTTTTTAGTTGACTTTATTTTATTCATGTTTCAGGTTCTAATGTGTGAGATTGTTCAAGACGTGCTACATATAAGCTTGGACTTAGTTAATTTAAATAAAAGAACTCTATGTATTTCAATTTTGTTCTATCTTGGATGTGGTTGTATTTGGATTACTTGCAATGGAAATTGATGTTTAATATATGCAATTTAGTCAACCTTGTGCTCATGAACAGTCTACATGTCCCGCCCCGATGATTCCGCCATCGGTCGGGGTGTGACACAATTAATCATGGGGCTTTTGATTTAGGGACTGAAATGAATCTATATGTACAAGAAATTACCAGGTGTGATGTTGAATTGAGGGTGCTCAACTAAATGGACTCCGACTTCGGTGGTTTACGTCCCCTGACGGCTCCGGCTTCGTCTCTGATCGAGTTGGTGTGTGGAAATGCTTCTGATAGATGTGATAGAGGTGCGCAGATGATGAATTGAGAGGATAACAGACCAAATGATCGCATTCGTTTGAAATGGAGGTGGGTTTCGATGGTTATGGTTTGATTACCCATAATTGGGTTTGATTGCTCATAATTGTGATGTTTAATGGCTGAATGATGAACGGTTAACTTGTTATTATGCATTTCGGTTACAAATTCCGGCATGAATTCGATTATGAATTCGAATTGGGATTGATGGGCTATGGGTTTGACTCCTAGAAGTCAAAAGGAACCAAATCATGCGAATTTTGACTTCCAAAGTCAATTGAATTAGATTTGACTAATTACGCAACTAGTCCTTGTAGTCTGAGTTTGAATAATGACAAAAACAGTCCCTGGAGTTAGAGATGGGTTAACTAGGTTACCATTTAACTTAGTTTATCTAACGGAGTTAATCCAAAAAGTTCGGATTGTCACATCATCCCCTAGTTGAAAGAAATTTCTTCACGAAAATTAAATAAAAAATAAAAAAAAATTTCGGATGTCACAGCATCCCCTAGTTAAAAGAATTTTTGTCCCGAAAATTAGAATAGTACCTTAAGAGTTTGAAGTGGAGTGCTTGAACAGATTAGGATATTTGCGCATCATCTGATCCTCGCGTTCCCACGTGAATTCCGGTACTCGCTTCGAGTTCCAACGGACTCTAACAATAGGGATTTTACTGCATTTTAACGTTTTGACTTCCCTATCCATAATTTCCACGGGTTCTTCGATGAAACGTAATTGTTCATCAATGTGTAGTTCCTTAAGAGGAACCGCGAGTGACTCGTCTGCCAGACATTTCTTCAAGTTTGAGACGTGAAAGACGTTGTGTACACCACTAAGTCTTTCAGGTACTCTAGTTGATACGCAACTGGCCTAATCCTTTTCATTATCTTGAATGGTCCAACATAACAAGGATTTAGCTTGCCTCGTTTCCCAAAATGAATGACACCCTTCCAAGGTGAGACTTTTAACAAGACCATATCCCCTACATGAAATTCTAACGGTTTACGACGCTTATCGGCATAGCTCTTTTGATGTTCACGAGCTGCTGCCATGCGATTTCTAATTTGATTGATTTTCTTGGAAGTTTCAAGTACGAGTTCAGGACCTGTAAGCTGACTATCCCCAACCTCAGCCAAAAAAATAGGAGAACGGCATTTCTGTCCATATAGTGCTTCAAATGGAGCTGCCTTGATGCTAGTGTGATAACTGTTGTTGTAGGAGAACTCCACCAACAGTAGGTGAGACTCCCAAGTATTACCGAAGTCAATCACACAAGCTCGTAGCATATCCTCCAGAGTTTGAATTATACGTTCTGTCTGGCCATCAGTTTGAGGATGGTATGATATGCTCATATCTAGACGCGTGCCTAAAGCTTTATGTAACGATTGCCAGAAACGAGAGGTGAATCGTGCATCACGATCCAAAATGATAGAGATTGGCACCCCGTGCCGAGCGACTACTTCTTTTAAGTAAATACGAGTAAGCTTATCCATTTTGTCGGTTTCCTTGATTGCTAAGAAGTGAGTGGACTTTGTTAAACGATCGACTATTACCTAGATGGTATCACATCCGATAGGAGTTCGTGGCAATTTTGTGATAAAGTCCATGGATATCTGCTCCTATTTCCACAAGGGAATCTCTGGTTGCTAGAGAAGACCAGAAGGCTTTTGATATTCAACTTTGACCTTCGAGCAAGTCAGACACTTGCTCACATAGGTGGCTATATCGACCTTCATCTTTGGCCACCAATACAACACCTTTAGATCATGGTACATTTTTTCGAAACCTGGATGAATAGAGTAACGAGATTTATGAGCCTCATCCATGACTAGTCCCCTTAAATTTCCGAATACCGAAACCCATATTCGCTCGGCGAAGTAGCGAATACCGTCAAATTTGACCTCGAGTTGTGCTTCCATATCGCGTGTACCTTCTAGCGGTAGGTCTTCCTCTTTCGGGGCTTCAAGTTGAGCACTACGGATTTTGTCAGGTAGTCCGGGGTGAATAGTAAGCTCTAATGCTCGAACTCGTTTGGGCTTGGATTCCTTTCGACTTAGGGCATCAGCTACAACGTTAGCTTTACCCGGATGATACCGGATCGCACAATCATAATCATTCAAGAGCTCGACCCAACGACGCTGTCTCATGTTCAGCTCTTTCTGCTCAAAGATATGCTGAAGACTCTTATGATCGGTATAGATATTGCACTTGGTACCGTACAAGTAGTGTGTCCATATCTTAAGTGCGAAAACTACGGCTCCCAACTCTAGATCATGAGTGGTGTAGTTTTTCTCGTGAATCTTTAGTTGATGCGAAGCATATGCGATCATTTTTTCTCGCTGCATTAATACACAACCCAAACCCTGAATAGATGCTTCGCAATACACCACGAAATCATCCGTCCCCTCAGGAAGAGCTAGAATAGGTGCACTGCAAAGTTTCTATTTAAGATGTCGGAATGCAGACTCTCGGTTATCGTCCCAGTTATAGGCTTTACCCTTTTGAGTTAAGGCAGTGAGAGGTTGTGCAATTTTTGAAAATCCCTCGATGAATCGACGATAATAACCAGCCAAGCACAGAAATTGTCGCACCTCAGTCGGGGTCGTCGGTGCTGCCCAATTCTTGATGGCTTCAATCTTTGATGGATCGACATGTATTCCTTTCTCGTTAACCACATGTCCTAAGAATTGAACTTCTCGAATCCAGAATTTACACTTGGAAAACTTAGCATACAGCTGCTCTTTTTTAAGTAATTCCAGGATTAAACGTAAATGTTCCTCATGTTCCTCCTTGTTCTTGGAATAAATGAGAATGTCGTCGATGAAAACGATGACAAACTGATCAAGGTATGGCTTACACACACTGTTCATGAGGTCCATGAATACCACATGTGTGTTGGTTAATCCGAAAGGCATGACCATAAATTCATACTGGTCGTACCTTGTCCTGAAAGCAGTCTTAGAGATATCCTCATCTCGGACTCTCAATTGATGGTAACCGGACGTAAGATCTATCTTCGAATAGAAACTTGATCCTTGGAGTTGATCAAAGAGATCATCTATACAAGGCAAAGGATAACGATTCTTGATTGTGACTTTATTCAGTTAACGGTAGTCGATACACATACAGAAAGTTCCGTCCTTCTTCCTGACAAACAGGACCGGAGCTCCCCATGGTGATGAGCTAGGTCGGATGAAACCTTTATCCAACAATTCATATAACTGAGTATATAGTTCTTACAATTCACTAGGTGTCAGTCTGTAAGGTGCTCGAGCGATCGGTGCCGCTCCGGGTGCTAGATCGATTTGAAATTCAACTTGACGGTGTGGTGGCAGACCAAGCAAATCTTCAGGAAATACTTCCAGAAAAACACGAACGATGGGAATATCATCAATCTTTTTCTCTTCTGAGGGCTACTCAGCAACGAGTGCCAGAATAGCAGTATGCCCTTTTCGAAGGCATTTCTGTGCTTTCATAAAGGATAGGATGCCCATGACTGCACCAACCTTTTCGCCCTGAATGGAAAGGTTTTCTCCACTCGGGAGAGGAATGCGAACAACTTTCTCACGACAGATGATTTCAGTTTGGTTTTTAGATAATCAATTCATGCCGACAATTACATCAAAACTACCAAGTGTTATCGGCATAAGGTCGATATCAAGTATATAACTAGCTAGCTCAAGCTTACATCCCTTAAGAATGTGGGTTGCTTCAAATATTTGGCCATCAGCTATCTCTATTTCTTAGCTTCTAACAAAGTTGGAGTTCCTTTTATCATATCACTATGTTTCTTAGATATAAAACTCCTATCAGCACCAGTGTCAAAAAGGATAGAAGCAAAGTAATTATTTAAGAGAAACTTACCGGTAACCACATTATGATCATAACTAGCTTCTCCAGATCCTAGCACGAAAGCTCGTCCCTTCGCACTATTCCCTCCATTATTGGCATTATTGCCACCACTGTTGTTGCCTTGATTGCCGTTGCCGTTACCATTGTTACTCTTGTTATTGCCGTTACCGTTACCATTACCATTACCACCCCTCTTTGACTGTGGACAATCCCTCTACATATGCCCCTCCTTACCGCACTGAAAAGATCCTCTTGTAAATCCTTGCGGTCGAAATGGTTGTTTATTCGAAGTATAACTCTACGGTCTTTCGCAGTGTGGCCCATCTTACCAAATCGCTGGCAACGCTGTCGGTCACAAATGCCGGTGTGGTGATAGCCACATTTGTTGCACTTGGGATGTCTCCCAACATATTCCCCTTGACTCGGACCTGAAGCAGGCTCAAACTTTCGCTGCTGCTGCTGAGGTTGATTGAACTATGGTCCTTTGGAGTTGGAGTGAGTGTTGGAGTGGTGATTAAACTTGCGCTTATGATTATCGGTGGATTTAGAGACCGAACCCCTCAGTGGTAGAGTCCCTTGAGTCACCGCCTGATCGGTTAACTTATGAGCTAGTCTGATCGTCTGTTGGATGGTAGTAGGGTTGGATGAAGTAACCATACTGTGAATCTGAGGCACTAAGCCTCCAATATACAGTTCTATCCTTTTGTAATCCGGAGTCACCATATGTGGACACATGATAGGAAGCTCATGGGAGCGTGTGGTATACAACTTAATTTCAGAACCCTCCATTTTCAGGTTCCAGAACTCTCCTTCTAATTTCTGAATTTCATCCCGTGGACAGTATTCCTCTTTCATCATCATCTTAAACTCCTCCCACGAGAGTCCATTTGCCATGACTATACCCAACATCTGGACCTGGGCGTTCCACCACGTGAGAACAGGGCCCTCCAAAGTTCTGGCGGCGAACTTGACCTGATTGGCAACTGGGCAGTTGTACATGGCAATCACTGATTCTACTTTTTCGAACCACCGGAGTAGTTGTGACATTTTGGGTTTTTATTCACGTTTTTATGTCATGTAATCATTTTCTATTCAATGAAATGCATGTGTTTTTATTTAATTTTTGTACAAAGTATATATTTTTAATTTACGGATTTAAAATAATTAAAATTTTATAAGTTTTAAACTTATATATAAAATTTTATAAAAATCTAAATTTAAAAGGTTCATAACATAAATATGATAATCTATCTAAATAATAATTAACTTTTATAAAAATATATTTATAATAATAATATAAGTTTATAAAATATAATTGAAATTAAAAAGAAATCTAATTAATTATTTTTATAAAAGTTAAGGGTCTGTTTTGAAAATAATTAAACTACAAGGTTTTAAAACAGAAATCAGTTAAGGGACTAAATGTGGACAAATCAAACCACAAGGACTCATCCGTAATTATCTCAGGGACCAAATAGATTCAGAAGTAAACTCCAGGGACCAAAATTGCCAAACCCCAATTCGCAAATCCGGTCATCACTTCCCTTGTCCGGCGGTCCGAGCGTTTTTCCGGCGAACCCTCGACACGCCTGTTCCCTGCACCTCGACAGCCGAAAAGGGTCTCTCTGACCTCGTCGTCCCCACGCGAACAAAAGCCCTCGACCAATTTGTCGTTTAAATATACGAAAAGTCTGATCGTGTCTGTGGCCGAAAGTCCACGCCACGAATTCGGCCTCGACAAGAAACCTCCACGCCTGAAAGATGGCTCGATAGTTTCGCCACGTCCAGACGAGTGTCTGGACATGCTCAATTGCTTGTCTCATTATCGGGATCGAGCTCGGCTATAAATAGCCATTACCGGACCTGCTCGAGCTCGCCACCCCTTTTTCACCCACTCTCACCTCAAATTGAAGACGGCATTGTGTTCGTCGCCTCTGAGTGAAGCTGTGACCAGAGTCTTAGAGCCCAATTCCATCCCGAAGCTTGAATTCCCATTCTTGATATTCTCGGATTAGAAGCTCTGCCGTTCGACCCTTTGCGACCAAGTAAGAAGCCTCAAACTCATTCCTTTATCTTCTGTTATCGACTGGCCAACTATCCCAATCGAAGTCACGACCTCAGGCCTTGAGTTACCGGGCAAACCAGTGTTCTCGGATAAGGTTTGCCGGTTACCGAGAACCAGCGATCTGTTTTGGTTATGTGGTTATGTATTAAACGATACACACATAACCAGCGATGGGCAGTAGCCCGGCTGGTTATGCGTGTGTGTGATTATGTCCGAGGTCGCGGGTTCGAACCTGATGGCCTCCGGCCCAACCCATTTTTTTCTGTTTTTATTTTATTTATTCATTTTATCATATTTTAATATTATATCTATACAATAAAAACTATTACGGGTTGGTTGACTCGTTCGTTTATTTTTGAAACCATTAAATAACTTTTTCTTCACATATTTAACCCGTCCAATTTTTATAAAATAATAAACCCTATATTTTATAAACTTGTTAAAATAATTTTAACTCACAAAAATATATAATAATTAAACAAATAGAAACTTTTCCTTTTATTTATTATTATATATAAATACAAGAAACATAATAACAAATTATTTAAAATATAAATATCTAACAAGATTAAATATATATTTAGATGTTAAATTTTACAAAAAAAAATCATTATTTTACTACAATATTTTATACAAATAATTTTAAGGAATGTTATTATAAACCTATGCACATTTAAATACGAATCCACATATACAAACATACAATAATACCCATTTATCCACATAAGGTTTCAACGTGCTTAGACTTCAACATCCTTATCACCTACCCACGTGGATTAAAACATCCGCGAGCCAGGTGAGTTACATAGCCCCTATTTTACATTTTTACATACTTTGGGGTGAAACATTATTTCATGCTACTCAATCAAATTGTTTATACGTGTTATTCATGTGGATTATATGCTTATTATATTGAGTGTACAATCATTTACTTTAAACACAAGAAAACCAACAGTAATGTTAATAGATCTATTGTGCCTGACCAGCCCACCCATGTAGGGTGTTTATTACTGCATACTCGGATATAGCCGCGTGTTATATTCAAACATATCGGATATAGTGGGTAACTATATTCAAACATACCGGACCTAGCTGTTGTGCTATGTTCAAGCGCGTCAATCAAGGTTTGAATTGTGCTTAGATAAATGATACAACCATGTATGTTATGTTTAACAAGATAAACAATGAGTAGCAAAATGTTTTTATCTACTATTTATCGGTTCCACTAAACCTATGTACTCACCAACTTTATAGTTGACACTTGATTTAAATAATATTTCAGGTTTGGATATGTGATTGCTTGCTGAAGATTCTACCACTTAAGAACTTATGGACCTAGTTAATTAAATCAATGTTTTGAAATAGACTAGGTTATTTGAATTTGTATTGTACTTGAATGTTTGTTGTCTTTAATTAAATTAATGAATTATGCAATATTTTAGTTATCATGTGCTTTTGAACAATCATTCCATTGTCCGCCTCGATGATTCCGCCATCGGTCGGGGTGTGACCGATTGGTATCAGAGCCATGGTTATAGGGAATTAGGTTATTAGACACAATGACCTAGACTATAACCCTAGGACTCCCTTTTATGTGTTACGTGCTAAATGATTATCTACTATGTGAATTATTTGTAGTTAGGTATTATTTGAATTTCGCCATGTTTGGTACATGAGACTTATACACATACATACAAGGCTTTAAAACACATGATACATACTTTACACACACATTTGACAAACAAACGTATGCAAACAAATACACTACCCATCCTTATCCATACTCTTTCCATACTATTTGCAACATTCCTACACATTTTATACTCATAGACTCTCAAGTCTATTAAAATCTTGAAAATCTCATCAACGGCTTAATTTCTTGAAACCAGTATAGGACATGTGCAATCTGGAAGGGTGACACCTGTACATTGGGTTTTCTGTCTAGGAAAGCATTTCGTATAAATCCAAATAAATGGACCCGTATGCTTTCCTGGGAATACCTGAAGTGAGTGTTTACCTATAGGCTAAACCATGTCTCCTTGAAAGTTTTGAGAAATTACTTAACGTTGATAAGTCATTGTATTCGCAAGAATACGATCCGAACCTAAACTCAAAATTTTGGGGACATTATAGTAAGATAGGAAGAACTAGATGAACATGCAAAACAAATCATTATTACGGGTGCACACGTAATAACGATTTTTAGTGCATGCGAATCCCGGCAATTCCTATTACGCGAATAATGATCTATGACATCATCTCCTACCCGGAATAGATGGCTTATTTTCCCCATCAACCTTGAATAAATACACATACATTGGCACGCGACATGATAAATCCCGCATTTTCTGCTTACATTATTCCCACTATAGCTCATATATATCCACTTTATCTAAAATATCATAAATTATTGTCTTTTCTTATGGTGTTAGAATGCCTCCTCGACGTGCAAACTCTAGCACTTCCAACCCGGATCTTGCTACACTTCTTGGGCCAACTGGTAGGACAAATGACCCAAGCCAATAACAACAGTGACGGGTCTCACAACATCCAAGGAAACGGTGGTACCAATCCGCCTCAATGCACGTTTAAGCACTTTAACTCGTGCAACCCTACAAAATTTTACAGGACTGAAGGTGCTACCGGCCTACTACAATGGTTTGAAAGCATGGAAAGCACATTCCTAAACAGTGACTGTCCCGATAATCTTCGGGTTCGCTATGCCACAAGTGTACTACAAAAGAGAGCCCTCACCTGGTGGAACAGTGAGAAACGCACTCGTGGTGTTGAGGTTGCTACATCTTCGTCATGGGATGATCTGAAGAAAGCCATGACTGATGAATTCTGTCCTCGAAATGAAATGAAGAAGCTCGAGACTGAGTTTTGGGATCTTGCCCAAGACAGCGGGGATAATCTGGCTTACACCACCCGATTTCAAGAGCTGAGCCTACCGGTACCTCATATGATCACTCCCCTTACTCGGGAAATTGAAAAATACATAGGCGGGTTGCCTATGCAAATTCAGGATGCTGTGTTAGGAAGCAATCCTCCTACACTTGAAGCTGTTATTCGTCTATCCGCTACGCTATCCGACAACCACGTCAAAGCAGGAACCTTAACAAGAAAGTGTTACAAGAAGGTTGTTTCTACTCTTGCGGCCGTCAAAGATATAAAGCCCGAGTCTTCTAACAGCAACAAGAAACGAAAGGGCCGAAACTTCGCAGCCGTAACTCCCACCGTACCTGCTATTCAAGTGGCCCCTTTAGGTCAAAACCCGAAACCTTATTTGGGTCCAAATCCCCAATGTCAGACCTGCAAGTACCACCATCCTGCCAACTTACCATGCCGATTGTGTTCAAGCTGCGGACGATATGGACACGTGGTCACTACTTGTCGTACCCGTCCTCCCGTCCATCATGCTGCTCCAACCAACCGTCCAAACTATCTGGCACCTCTCAATGGTCGGGCATGTTACGAATGTGGAGACCCAAACCATTTCCGTGACCGATGCCCAAAACTTCATCATCAAGGTGGTCCCCAAGGACGAGCGTTTAATATAAACGTTAATGAGGCACAAGCAAACAACGACGTGATAAACGGTACGTTTCTCGTAAACAATCATTATGCATCCATTTTATTTGATACCGGTGATGAAAGGATTTTTGTGTCTCTTACCTTTGAATCTCGACTTGCTAAACAAAGAACGAAACTTGACAATTCTTATTCCGTGGAGATAGCAAACAGAAAATCTATTACTATAAATTATGTTATCCGCGACTGCAATCTCGAGCTTAATAATCATGAATTCTCTATTGATCTCCTTCCAATGCAATTGGGAAGCTTTGATATTACAATTGGCATGGACTGGTTATCCAAGCACCATGCCGAGGTTATTTGCTATGAAAAGTGCATTCGTATACCTCTCCCTTCGGGCGACACGTTAGTTATTTTTGGTGAAAAACCGTGTCGTGGTCTTCAACTCATGTCTTGCACATTGGCATAAAAGTACTTGCGGAAAAAGTACGTTGCCTTCTTGGCCCACGTAGTTGACACGAAAGACAAAGGTAAGAAATTGCAAGATATTTCGATCATTCGAGACTTTCCCGAGGTATTCCCCGAAGATTTACCCGGTCTTCCTCCCCCTAGACAAGTAGAGTTTCATATTGACCTTCTGCCCGGAGCAACTCCCGTGGCAAAAGCTCCCTATCGTCTTGCACCTTCCGAGATGCAAGAACTCGCAAGTCAATTACAAGAACTCTCATCCAAAAGATTCATCCGACCAAGCCATTCACCTTGGGGTGCTCCCGTGCTGTTCGTAAAGAAAAAGGATGGATCGTTTCGAATGTGCATTGATTATCGTGAACTCAACAAGCTTACAATCAAGAACCGTTATCCTTTACCCCGTATCGACGATCTTTTCGATCAACTTCAAGGTTCAACATGTTTCTCCAAGATTGACCTTCGTTCTAGATACCATCAACTTCGTGTTCTCGATGAAGACATTCCGAAGACTGCCTTTCGGACTAGATATGGTCACTACGAGTTCATGGTCATGCCTTTTGGCTTGACTAATGCACCTGCGGTTTTCATGGATCTCATGAACCGTGTATGCAAACCTTATTTGGATAAGTTCGTGATCGTTTTCATTGACGACATTCTCATCTATTCTAAAACGAAGGCGGAGCTGATAAGATGTACATGGGTCTTCGTCAACAATATTGGTGGCCCGGCATGAAAAAGGATATTGCCCTCTTTGTGGCAAAATGCTTAACTTGTTCTAAAGTAAAGGCCAAACATCAGAAGCCTTCCGGACTCCTCGAACAACCTGAAATTCCCATGTGGAAGTGGGAGAACCTTGCTATGGACTTCATCACCAAACTCCCACGCACTTCTAGTGGGCACGATAGTATCTGGGTTATTATCGATCGACTCACAAAGTCTGCTCATTTCTTGCCTATCTGTGAGGACTATCGAATCGAGAAATTGGCTCGGATCTACATTGATGAGATCGTAAGTCGTCACGGAATCCCATTGAACATCATCTCCGATCGTGATTCGCGTTTTACTTCCCGATTTTGGCAATCATTACAATCTGCGCTTGGTACTCTTTTGGATTTAAGTACGGCTTACCATCCTCAAACTGATGGACAAACCGAGCAAACCATCCAAACCCTCGAGGATATGCTTAGAGCTTGTGTCATTGACTTTGGTGGCAATTGGAATTCTCACCTACCACTGATTGAATTTTCCTACAACAACAGCTACCACACAAGTATTAACATGGCACCGTTTGAAGCTCTTTATGGACGAAAGTGTCGTTCACCGATTTGTTGGAACGAAATTGGTGAAGCAGAAATCACCGGTCCCGAGCTTATCCAAGAGACCACCGATAAAATCTCTCTTATTCGTGACAACATTCGAGTAGCAAGGAGTCGGCAAAAGAGCTATGCCGATAAACGACGAAAACCCTTGGAATTTCAAGTTGGGGATATGGTTCTCCTAAAGGTATCACCTTGGAAAGGCGTAGTCCGATTTGGAAAGAAAGGAAAACTTGCACCTCGATATGTGGGTCCATTCAAGGTACTCGAAAGGGTAGGGAAAGTGGCCTACAAACTCGATCTTCCTTCAGAGCTCAGCAACGTTCATCCGACTTTTCACATATCTAATTTGAAAAAGTGCCTAGCCGACGAGAATCTCCACATCCCTCTTGATGAAGTGCGCATTGACGAAAAAATGCACTTTGTTGAGAAACCCGTGGAAATCATGGGCCGTGAAGTCAAGAAACTCAAACGTAGTCGCATCCCCATTGTCAAAATCCGTTGGGAGTCTAAACGTGGACCCGAGTTGTAACATTCCTGATTTTTATTATTCATATTTCAATCCAATGTAATGCAATTTCGAATTCAATACTCGTGCACTGTCTCATTTATTTTCTCGCCGTAAATTAAATGCAATGATTCTATACAAATTCGCAAATTTTACTCGGTTATATACATTTAAACACTATATGTGACACCCGACATTTCAGGTCAATATCCGTACATGTTATAAACAAGTTTAAATTATAATTGTTTTGTGATTTACTTAATTTCACAAACAAGGACATTAAGGTCTAACAAAAATCGTACAGGGTCTCATTTCACATTCTGGTAATTCTAGGAGTTACCGGTTCACGTACCAGGATAACCCGTCTAAATACGAACACTAGTGGTTAAATTTACACTTAAATCAAATGGTTTGATTTATTTAACCCCACCCACTCCCATTGACCAGAAATCTCGGCCTCAAGGCCATGTGGGTCCATCCCACACCCTAAATTTCAACATCTTCTACTTTCTTAAGCAATCTCCCATACCACCTCATTTTCTATCAATTCATCAAGAGCAAAAACCCTCAACCCCTGTCATCTCTCTCTTCTTCTACGACAACAACAAGAATACCTATCTCCACTTTCTTTTGGGGTTCTTCCATAATCGAAGACTCGAATCCTTTATTTTGGTGCTATAAGGAGAGTTCCAAGTGTTTTCTCAAAGGGTTTTAGCACGAGAAGTCAAGATCATTCTCTTTTTCTCTGAAAAATCGTCATCTCTGTCCAGAGGTAAAAACTCGATATTATCCACTTTATTTTCTTTAAAACCGTATCTAAGCATACAAAAGGTTCAATCGCAAGTAAGATAACAAGAAAAGTGTGTCAAATTCAAGATTTGAACATAAAAATATACAGGACGAATTCTGTCAATCAAAGTGCAGTAATCGAAACTAGGAGTTTCGATACCTGTTCAATCGAAACTAGGAGTTTCGATACCTGTTCAATCGAAACTAGGAGTTTCGATACCTGTTATTCAATCGAAACTAGGAGTTTCGATACCTATTCAATCGAAACTAGGAGTTTCGATACCAGTTTACTCAATCGAAACTGGGAGTTTCGATACTAGTTGTTCAATCGAAACTAGGTAGTTTCGATACATATTGCTCAATCGAAACTAGATAGTTTCGATACCCTTCTTGCCAATCGAAACTAGATAGTTTCGATACCTAACTACTCAATCGAAACTATGAAGTTTCGATAGTCAATTGCCCAATCGAAACTAGGAAGTTTCGACATCTGTTCATCAGTCACATTGGGCAGTAACTTAGAACTGTTTTTATAGCAAAACAAGTGTTGAAAATCTAAGAAGATATTTAAACAAAAGCAACTAGATTTACTAGGTCGATGAATAATTTGCAATATGAGACGTTCGGTCTTAACACAATTTACCCTTTGGTATCTAGGGTACGAATAGTCAAGTTCGGCTAGAACAATTATCATTGCAAGCATACACAAACTCAAGGTGAGTTCACGGCCCCCTTTTAACTCTTTACTGTTTTGTAAACATCGAGGGAGAAACATACTTACTTGTTATGTTTTGAAAATATGAATTACATTGTTTATACGTTTGACAATATGAACATTTTGGTTTAACTTCTTGTGAGTCTCCCAACCCCACTTTTACTACTGGTTTTTAAATTGTTTTTAAACAAACGGGGAGAAAACTTGCTCAACTAAACAGCTGGACACAAGAACACACAACGATTGTTCGGATGAACAACACACAACGATTGTTCGGATGAACAACACACAACGATTATTCGGATGAACAACACACAACGATTCTTCGGATGAACAACACTCAACGATTGGGGGAAACACATACTACAATTATTTTATGGGATAACAAGAGAATAAGGCACGACTTTTATGTTTACATGAGATGAGAACAACGAGTTGAGCTAAAGTCCCCTGGAACAATGTAGTAACCATTAACTGTAGCCTAGGGTCCTATGAATAGTACTATAGAGAGTGACGTCTCCCGGTCATGGTTAGTCGCGCTAACCATAATCTGGAGGATTTATGGCCGCATAGAACCGGATAACGAAATTAGGGGCGTGTACAAATTGTCATGGTTTGGTTACGCCTCATGTATGAACATATTATTTGTATTCCTAGCTAGTTTACAAATGGGTCAACAATTCTTATTCTGTTTATCACATACACCTGAAACTATTTACGAACAATTGAATTTAAGCAAAGGGTTCTGATCAGGTTAAAGTGATCAGGTATAAACAAAGGGTTCTGATCAGGTTAAAGTGATCAGGTTTAAACATATTTTATGACGGTTAAGTCATGATAATGTTTTCAAATGAAAACTACTTAGTTTTATGACGATAAAGTCATGAACAGGTTTTCGGGGAAAAACTATAAGCACTAATATAACTAACTCTGTGAACTCACCAACCTTTGTGTTGACACTTTCAAGTATGTTTCTCAGGTGACCTCTAGCCATGGCGCGGTTGGAATAGGCTAGCTATGTTGGATCAATTCCTAGTAGCTGGAAGGACGTAGAATATCAAGTCTCAAGTCTGTCATTGATCTAGAAGAACTTAGATCATAGTATTTCTTAGTTTTAGTAATTGTATATGTAATCAAGTCTTAGAAATCATTATTACGGCTTCCGCTATCGTGTAATGAACCAATCGTTACAACCTGTATTTATTTAATAAGTAAATAAAATATGGGGGTGTGACAGATTGGTATCAGAGCAATGGTTTTAGCGAATTAGGTGTCCTTAGTGATACCTAGGCTCTAACCGGACTCATCTAGGGACCAAGATTTCTAAGACTTGCATCACACTAAAAACACCCAAGACTTGAGCATAGGAATTCCAACCGTTGCCGAACAATTTGTGTAGACTATAAGTGTATGGAGTTACACTAGGGTACCATTAGCTACACTAATACAATTACATACAACAATGTGAAAACAATAAACACTTACAACATGTTACTGTTCGGATTACGAGTCAAGAATAACGGGTACTCAACATACTGCAACCTTAGAAGATTGAGTTACGAGCTGAGCTTGGACTTCGACGACAACGATCGTCAGTTACCGATCTTGGTATCACAACAGGCTGAACTCGTACCAGAATCTGTACCTATACCTGCACCACAACTACTCCAGCCTTGGAGGCAATTATCTTCCTAACGTAAGTACGGTATAAATAATCTCCTTCATAAGTTGTCGGATCAGATGCCTAGACTCTCGCCATGATGTATGGCAGGCATGATTGCCCAGACAGAAGGGAATTCAAGGTGAATAAGCAGGACTAAATGGGAGAGAACTCCAAGGGTCAGGAGACCCAGACATACATCAGGATCATGTGGATCCATGCATATATACAGACTTGGAGCATGAGTTGCTCGACACTCGTTTGAGGATCTCTGCCCAACACATAGTGCCTGAACTTCACCATGCACATTTTTTTTAAGAGACACTGGTGGTGCCTCTCTACCATTAGCCTCATTTGACAACTGCTATATTCGGCAGATTCATGAGTATTGGTACACATAATTAAGAGTAATTCGATAAAACAATACACACTCCTGTACAAATGTGCACACGTAATCTAATGATTATTTCAAGTCCCTTTTGATTAAAAGCTAGGGATAGAAGAAACACTATAGGGATCAGGCAAGGCAAATTATCATTACGGGTGCACACGTAATCATAATTTGCAGTGAATGGGAACTTTAGTGAGTCTTACTGTCTAAGCTGATGATCAACCCATGTTCTCAATCACTTGATTAAGGATTGAATCCTATCAAATCAGACTTCTCAATTAGGTGCTCACAAAGCATTCTCCTAGTTTTGGAGAAACGAGAGAAATTCAAATTGAATTCAACCAATCCTTAGTAAATCCTGAACGACGAAGGAATTCGCACATTCATTCTTTGAGATTCTACTTGTCAGGAATGCTTCAAATTGAGCGTTACCACAACTAACACTTACAGTAATTGCACAACTATTGTGGGAGATTATAGCGTAATCTCAGGATCCATCATACAGTTCAATCTCACAATTGCTTGAAAGTTACGCCAAGTGTGTTATGCACTAACTTCAGTAATAGGGCAGGATATTATTCTGACCCGCATACACATGGCACCTATGGATATTGTGGAAGCTCGACATGAGACAAGTAGGAAATCAGACATTTCAGAATGTCGGTCAAACAGGATTGCTCTCGCAGCCATTGACATTCAATATACCTTTAAGTCTGACTATTCTCTCTGCAATGGATAAGCCGGGGTTGATGCTCAAGCGAATGCCAAAGAAACCTAAGTGTGGACTAACGACTATTGTCGCACTAACCGGAAAACGACATGCAAAACTCTTAAAGGAGTCCCAAAATGCGGAATTTCATGCTAATCTCATTAGCTCATGATATGCATAAGGGGCGTAAGCTCGAGCTATTCACAACAGGCCACTGTTCATAAGGAGCTGAGAAGAATAATTCATTACTCTTTTGTACTTGCACTTCCCAAAGGTTCATCTTGATGGATGGATCCCAGATGTAGCCTAGAAGAGAGGTGTGATTGCATCTTTCACTCCTAGTTTTCTATAATTGGGAAGCTCTAGAGCATCTATTGTTAAGAAATGATCTCTTGGAGTAGACTCAGTTAGAATTTAAAAGTCTCGACGTTCAACACTCACTACCTCCAGTTTATCCTTGTGCTAAGGATTTTGAGGCTATAACCTGAATGAGTGGAATACGTAATGGTATGTCACCAAAGTACCATTCAAACTCTAAGGAAGTGCAGATACACTGAATGACTACAAAATGGAAATTGTGAAACTCCTAAAACATCTCAGCCAACTTAATGGGTGGACAAGCCCAAAGCCCATTTTGGGGAAAGCACTAATTCGATGAGACCATTCTCACAGTATTACCATTCATTCCCTCAGCTAGACGGAATGTGAATATTCCAAACAAACATCGAACTTCGTATGGCTTACATTCTTCGAAGGTATGGTAGTCGAGACATGAGTTTACATATCAAGACGCTACAACCCAAAGGCTAGTATGCCTTGAAAAGTAGTGCAAACAAAGGGGTAAAGTAGTGATTAGACTCGAAGTTTGCAAATAAGAGCTCCCGAGGAACATCAATTCCTAGCTCCATGAAGGCACATGGAGAGGAAAATCCTAGAAAACATGAAACCTGAAATAAGAGAAAAGTCTTAGCCCGGGAAAATGCTTTTGGAAAGCATAAGAGGGACAAACATAAAGTTTCATTTTCATACTTTTTCATTTCTACCCAATATACAACAAAAACTTGGACACCTCGTCGAGTAATTTTTTTTCATAAGACCGAGTTTCTCACCATGGGGAGTTCCGGTCCTGTTTGTAAAAAAAAAGGATGGAACCTTTAGAAGGTGCATCAATTATCGGGAGTTGAACAAGCTGACAATCAAAAACCGGTATCCTCTTCTTCGAGTAGACGATTTGTTTGATCAACTTCAAGGGTCCAGTTTCTATTCTAAAATTGATCTACAATCAGGATATCCTCAACTGAAAATTCAGGAAGAAGATATACCAAAAACGACTTTTAGGACTCGTTACGGTCACTACGAGTTCCTAGTTATGCCATTTGGCTTGACTAATGCACCGGCCGTTTTCATGGACCTAATGAACCGTGTGTGCAAGCCATACTTGAATAAATTCGTGATTGTATTTATCGATGACATATCAATATATTCACAAACCAATGAGGAACATGAACATCATTTGAAATCAATCTTGGAACTACTCCGGAATGATAAGCGTTATGCCAAATTCTCTAAGTGTGAGTTTCGGATTCGAGAGGTTCACTTTCTCGGACACGTCATCAATAAGAAGGGTATTCACGTAATCCCAACCAAGATTGAAGCTATCAAAAACTGGGAAGCACCAAGAACTCCGACTGAGGTGCGTCAATTTCTGGGTTCGGCAGGATATTACAGGTGATTTATCGAGAATTTTTCAAAGATAGCCTTGCCTTTGACCACGTTAACTCAGAAGGACAAAAAGTTTGATTGGACTGATAAACAAGAATCAGCGTTTCAATTGTTGAAGCAAAAACTTTGCAGTGCACCAATCATATCCCTTCCCGAAGGAACTGACAATTCCATCGTGTACTGCGACGCATCACACCAAAGTCTGGGATGTGTATTGATGCAAAGAGAAAAAGTCATAGCGTATGCATCCAGACAGCTAAGAGTACAAAAAAAAAAAAAAAAATACGACTCACGATCTGAAATTGGGTGCTGTCGTGTTTGCACTCAAGATTTGGAGACATTTTTTTTTATATGGTACAAAATGTACTATCTTTACAAACCACAAGAGTCTCCAGCACATCTTTAATCAGAAAGAACTCAACATGAGTCAACTTCGTTGGGTAGAACTACTGAATGATTACGACTGGGATATCAAGTATCACCCTGGTAAGGTAAATGTCGTAGCAGATGCCTTGAGTCGTAAGGAACGGGTTAAAACTCTCCGTGTTCGTGCCCTAGGATTGACAATTCATGCGAGTCTCACGACTCAAATCCGGGTGGCACAACAGGAGGCAATCAAAGAAGAAAACATTCAGAGTGAAGCTATATGAGGAATGATCAGACATTTAGAGCCAAAATCAGATGATACTATATACTTTGCAAATAGAATTTGGGTGCCATGTTTTGGTAACTTACGGGAGTTGGTTATGGACGAAGCCCACAAGTCCAGGTACTCCATTCACCCAGGTTCGGATAAAATGTATAAGGATCTGAAAGAACTCTACTGGTGGCCGAACATGAAAGGAGAAATTGCTATTTACGACTGTAAATGCCTGACATGTTCAAAGGTAAAGGCAGAACATCAGAAACTGTCGGGATTGTTATAACAACCCGAGATACCTCAAAGGAAATGGGAACAAATTTCAATGGATTTCATTTCAATGTTACCCAGAACACCTAGCAACTATGATACTATATGATAATCGTCAGTCGTTTGACGAAATCCGCGCATTCCCTACCAATAAAGGAGACAGATAAAAGTAAGACGCGTGCAAGGCTAAATATTAAGGGAATTAAGGCTAGGCATGGTATGCCAGTTTCCATTTTCACAAAAAGGGACAGTCGATTCATGTCAAGAACCTGACAGTCTGTACAAGAAGCCTTGAGCACACGCCTTTACATGACCACTGCATATCATCCCCAGATGAACGGTCAAAGTAAAAGGACTATCCAAACTTTAAAAGATGTGCTCCGTGTGTGCGTAATCGATTTCAGAAGAAATAGGGATACTCACCGCCGTTGGATGAGTTTTCATATAATATCAACTACCATACCAGCATTAAAGCCGCTCCGTTGAGTCTTTGTATGGTTATAAGTGTCACTCATCGCTATGTTGGGCGGGGGTTAGCGAAAAGCATTTGACTGGTCCTGATATTGGCTAGGAAACCACTGACAAGATCGTCGAAATAAAAGATCGTCTGAAAGCCACTCGAGACAGACGAAAGAGAGTGGAGCTAGCAACAGACGAAAACCATTAGAATTCCAAGTGATAGACAAAGTCACGTTGAAGGTCTCACCTTGGAAAAGAGTGGCAAAAATTTGGCAACTGTGGCAAGCTTAATCCTAGGTACGTTGAACCATTTGAATGAGAGGATCAAATGAAAACAAAAATAGTTCAAGAGGACACAAATTGAATTTCGGGACGAAATTCTTTTAACATGGGGAGAATGTGACACCCGACATTTCAGGTCAATATCCGTACATGTTATAAACAAGTTTAAATTATAATTGTTTTGTGATTTACTTAATTTCACAAACAAGGACATTAAGGTCTAATAAAAATCGTACAGGGTCTCATTTCACATTCTGGTAATTCTAGGAGTTACCGGTTCACGTACCAGGATAACCCGTCTAAATACTAACACTAGTGGTTAAATTTACACTTAAATCAAATGGTTTGATTTATTTAACCCCACCCACTCCCATTGACCAGAAATCTCGGCCTCAAGGCCATGTGGGTCCATCCCACACCCTAAATTTCAACATCTTCTACTTTCTTAAGCAATCTCCCATACCACCTCATTTTCTATCAATTCATCAAGAGCAAAAACCCTCAACCCCTGTCATCTCTCTCTTCTTCTACGACAACAACAAGAATACCTATCTCCACTTTCTTTTGGGGTTCTTCCATAATCGAAGACTCGAATCCTTTATTTCGGTGCTATAAGGAGAGTTCCAAGTGTTTTCTCAAAGGGTTTTAGCAGGAGAAGTCAAGATCATTCTCTTTTTCTCTCAAAAATCGTCATCTCTGTCCAGAGGTAAAAACTCGATATTATCCACTTTATTTTCTTTAAAACCGTATCTAAGCATACAAAAGGTTCAATCGCAAGTAAGATAACAAGAAAAGTGTGTCAAATTCAAGATTTGAACATAAAAATATACAGGACGAATTCTGTCAATCAAAGTGCAGTAATCGAAACTAGGAGTTTCGATACCTGTTCAATCGAAACTAGGAGTTTCGATACCTGTTATTCAATCGAAACTAGGAGTTTCGATACCTATTCAATCGAAACTAGGAGTTTCGATACCAGTTTACTCAATCGAAACTGGGAGTTTCGATACTAGTTGTTCAATCGAAACTAGGTAGTTTCGATACATATTGCTCAATCGAAACTAGATAGTTTCGATACCCTTCTTGCCAATCGAAACTAGATAGTTTCGATACCTAACTACTCAATCGAAACTATGAAGTTTCGATACTCAATTGCCCAATCGAAACTAGGAAGTTTCGACATCTGTTCATCAGTCACATTGGGCAGTAACTTAGAACTGTTTTTATAGCAAAACAAGTGTTGAAAATCTAAGAAGATATTTAAACAAAAGCAACTAGATTTACTAGGTCGATGAACAATTTGCAATATGAGACGTTCGGTCTTAACACAATTTACCCTTTGGTATCTAGGGTACGAATAGTCAAGTTCGGCTAGAACAATTATCATTGCAAGCATACACAAACTCAAGGTGAGTTCACGGCCCCCTTTTAACTCTTTACTGTTTTGTAAACATCGGGGGAGAAACATACTTACTTGTTATGTTTTGAAAATATGAATTACATTGTTTATACGTTTGACAATATGAACATTTTGGTTTAACTTCTTGTGAGTCTCCCAACCCCACTTTTACTACTGGTTTTTAAATTGTTTTTAAACAAACGGGGAGAAAACTTGCTCAACTAAACAGCTGGACACAAGAACACACAACGATTGTTCGGATGAACAACACACAACGATTGTTCGGATGAACAACACACAACGATTATTCGGATGAACAACACACAACGATTCTTCGGATGAACAACACTCAACGATTGGGGGAAACACATACTACAATTATTTTATGGGATAACAAGAGAATAAGGCACGACTTTTATGTTTACATGAGATGAGAACAACGAGTTGAGCTAAAGTCCCCTGGAACAATGTAGTAACCATTAACTGTAGCCTAGGGTCCTATGAATAGTACTATAGAGAGTGACGTCTCCCGGTCATGGTTAGTCGCGCTAACCATAATCTGGAGGATTTATGGCCGCATAGAACCGGATAACGAAATTAGGGGCGTGTACAAATTGTCATGGTTTGGTTACGCCTCATGTATGAACATATTATTTGTATTCCTAGCTAGTTTACAAATGGGTCAACAATTCTTATTCTGTTTATCACATACACCTGAAACTATTTACGAACAATTGAATTTAAACAAAGGGTTCTGATCAGGTTAAAGTGATCAGGTATAAACAAAGGGTTCTGATCAGGTTAAAGTGATCAGGTTTAAACATATTTTATGACGGTTAAGTCATGATAATGTTTTCAAATGAAAACTACTTAGTTTTATGACGGTAAAGTCATGAACAGGTTTTCGGGGAAAAACTATAAGCACTAATATAACTAACTCTGTGAACTCACCAACCTTTGTGTTGACACTTTCAAGTATGTTTCTCAGGTGACCTCTAGCCATGGCGCGGTTGGAATAGGCTAGCTATGTTGGATCAATTCCTAGTAGCTGGAAGGACGTAGAATATCAAGTCTCAAGTCTGTCGTTGATCTAGAAGAACTTAGATCATAGTATTTCTTAGTTTTAGTAATTGTATATGTAATCAAGTCTTAGAAATCATTATTACGGCTTCCGCTATCGTGTAATGAACCAATCGTTACAACCTGTATTTATTTAATAAGTAAATAAAATATGGGGGTGTGACACTATACAAGAAACTATTTTATTCAAACTTATCAAATCTGAAAAGTCAAGGACTAAAGTTGAAAAATGTCAAGAAACCCTAGTCTAGCACGGTCGTGCTTCGTCCTAGCACGGTCGCGCCAAGTGCTTTGGCACGGTCGCGCGACCTGCTTTGGAACGATCGCGCCGGGTGCCTAGGCACGGTCGTGCCATATTTACGCACGGTCGCGCCTGTGTAACAGCTGAAACGTAACTGCAACTTTAATCGCCCGATCGTTCGAATCCGTAACAGTCATACGTTTGTTTTCCCTTAACAATTGTATTACCACTTTTTCAAATTCTCAAAACGCCTCAGTTTCATTTCAACAATTCAAGAAAAACTCTCTCAATTCAAGAAAAACTCTCTCAAGCTTTTTTGATCAGAATTATCTCAAGCAATCCAGTCAATCGTTTCCCAAATCATATCTGAATCATCCGAAGCCGCTGTAGCATTCGGAACCGCAGCAGAAGTCGCCGGAAACCAGTCTTGCCATCGCCGGAACTTCCTCCCTACCGTTCTTTATCAATTCGCTACTTTTCAGGGTAATTGAATCCTTCAATTCATTCATTTCAGTATCTGTATCGAAAGCCCCTATTCAATTTGGGCTTCCATTATAGAAATCGATCCGAATCAGAACTCATGCTTTATAAAAAAATGATTTAATCGAACCCCTACTTAAACGCGATGTGCATACAATTAAGTCATAGGAAAAGACTCGTAATAACCCATTAATCAAAAGCCCTAACAATTCCAGCGTTTAAAATACAAGCATTTGTCAATTCGTGTCCGATTTGGAATAGACACGGTCGCGCTAATCATCTAGCGCGGCCGTGCCTCATAGAGCGCGGTCGTGTCGACTAGCGGCGCGATCGTGGCCTCCTGTCCAGACCTTGTCATGCCCTCTGGGCTAGTCTCTGTTGTGTCTAAAGATCATAGACACGACCGTGCCGGGCCAAGGCACGGTCGTGCCTGTTGACTTGTCTAGATTGTGCTCCTGTTGATCAACCCGGTCGCGCCCCAACTAGCGCGGTCGCGCCCGTGGCTTGAGCACGATCGTGCCCTTCCGAGGCACGGTCGTGTGAGACTCAGAACCTTTTAACAGAATTATAAATTTTTATATTTTAATCAGTAAATGTTTCAGATTTTATAAAAATATGTTTTCTGTATTTAAAAATGGATTAAAAGTTTAATCTTGGCATAAATATAATTTATTTAAAAGTTTATAAAAATTTAATTTATATTTATTATCTTACACTTAAATGATATTTTAAATAATTAAGTTACAAAATTTATAAATAAATGAGATAATGATTATTTATTTAATTTACATTTTAAATCAAAATCATTTATTTATTTATACTTAATTACAATTAATATTCACATTATTTCATAAACTATAATTATATATTTATTCAATTATTCAATTCAAACCTAATCAAATTGTTTCAAAAATATTTTACTTCAAACTCTATATATTTTATTCAATACTTTTAAATACAAATCAATAGTTTTATACACAAATTCAACTTTCATTTTAGACTTACACTTTATGCATCTATTTGATTCAATACACATTACTCTTTAGGTTAAATTGTGCATTTCGAGGATCATATTTGCTATCTATAATCTTTGTTAGCTACACTTCCATACCATGTGAGTATTCACAACCCCTTTTTACTCTTTTACACTTTTGGGGTGGAACATGAACTCTATACTCATTACACATTACACATTTACATTTACACAAACAACACAACTGCAAAAATCCTATTTACATACATGTGTGCAAAAAATTGAGCTTTGTGCCCGAGTGCTAGGTGTGCTAACCTTTGTATGCTCTTATGTGCAATCATTAACTATACAAGCCGACGGTTTTCAATGATAGATCTATTGAGTCTGACAAACCCACCCATGGTACGCGGTGATTGAAACCGACAACACAATTTTTGCATGCTAGTTACAAGGTTTGATTGTACATTTGGTTACACAATAGCTGCTCCCCATAAACGCCTTATTTATCATGTCATGTAAAGGATTTGTTTTCATCTATATGCTATCTATATACAACTGTGTTATACTCACCAACTTTTTAGTTGACTTTATTTTATTCATGTTTCAGGCCCTAATATGTGAGATTGATTCAAGACGTGTTCAACATAGGATTTGGACTTAGCAATATAAATCAAGAATTTTTGAGTTGTTTATGTTTCTTGTTTGAATTTGATTTTGTACTTGGATTATTTGTAATGCAAATTTGACTTTAATATATTTCAATTTAGTCAACCATGTGCTATGAACAGTCTACATGTCCCGCCCCGATGATTCCGCCATCGGTCGGGGTGTGACACGAGTTCACTTGGGAACGTGAAGACCCAATGAAGACCAAATATCCGCATCTCTTTTCATAGTCTCCACTAGTTGAATTTCGGGGCGAAATTCCTTTAACATAGGAAGACTTTGACATTTTGGGTTTTTATTCACGTTTTTATGTCATGTAATCATTTTCTATTCAATGAAATGCAAGTGTTTTTATTTAGTTTTTGTACAAACTATATATTTTTAATTTACGGATTTAAAATAATTTAAATTTTATAAGTTTTAAACTTATATATAAAATTTTATAAAAAATCTAAATTTAAAAGGTTCATAACATAAATATGATAATCAATCTAAATAATAATTAACTTTTATAAAAGTCTATTTATAATAATAATATAAGTTTATAAAATATAATTGAAATTAAAAAGAAATCTAATTAATTATTTTTATAAAAGTTAAGGGTCTGTTTTGAAAATAATTAAACTACAAGGTTTTAAAACAGAAATCAGTTAAGGGACTAAATGTTGACAAATCAAACCACAAGGACTCATCCGTAATTATCTCAGGGACCATATAGATTCAGAAGTAAACTCCAGGGACCAAAATTGCCAAACCCCAATTCGCAAATCCGGTCATCACTTCCCTTGTCCAGCGGTCCGAGCGTTTTTCCGGCGAACCCTCGACACGCCTGTTCCCTGCACCTCGATAGTCGAAAAGGGTCTCTCTGACCTCGTCGTCCCCACGCGAACAAAAGCCCTCGACCAATTTGTCGTTTAAACATACGAAAAGTCTGATCGTGTTTGTGGCCGAAAGTCCACACCACGAATTCGGCCTCGACAAGAAACCTCCACGCCTGAAAGATGGCTCGACAGTTTCGTCTCGTCCAGACGAGTGTCTGAACATGCTCAATTGCTTGTCTCATTATCGGGATCGAGCTCGGCTATAAATAGCCATTACCGGACCTGCTCGAGCTCGCCACCCCTTTTTCACCCACTCTCACCTCAAATTATAGACGGCATTGTGTTCGTCGCCTCTGAGTGAAGCTGTGACCAGAGTATTAGAGCCCAATTCCATCCCGAAGCTTGAATTCCCATTCTTGATATTCTCGGATTAGAAGCTCTGCCGTTCGACCCTTTGCGACCAAGTAAGAAGCCTCAAACTCGTTCCTTTATCTTCTTTTATCGACTGGCCAACTATCCCAATCGAAGTCACGACCTCAGGCCTTGAGTTACCGAGCAAACCAGTGTTCTCGGACACGGTTTGTCGGTTACCGAGAACCAGCGATTTGTTTTGGTTATGTATTAAACGATACACACATAACCAGCAATGGGCAGTAGCCCGGCTGGTTATGTGTGTGTGTGATTATGTCCGAGGTCGCGGGTTCGAACCTGATGGCCTCCGGCCCAACCCATTTTTTTCTGTTTTTATTTTATTTATTTATTTTATCATATTTTAATATTATATCTATACAATAAAAACTATTACGGGTTGGTTGACTCGTTCGTTTATTTTTGAAACCATTAAATAACTTTTTCTTCACATATTTAACCTGTCCAATTTTTATAAAATAATAAACCCTATATTTTATAAACTTGTTAAAATAATTTTAACTCACAAAAATATATAATAATTAAACAAATAGAAACTTTTTCTTTTATTTATTATTATATATAAATACAAGAAACATAATAACAAATTATTTAAAATATAAATATCTAACAAGATTAAATATATATTTAGATGTTAAATTTTATAAAAAAAATCATTATTTTACTACAATATTTTATACAAATAATTTTAAGGAATGTTATTATAAACCTATGCACATTTAAATACGAATACACATATACAAACATACAATAATAACCATTTATCCACATAGGGTTTCAACGTGCTTAGACTTCAACATCCTTATCACCTACCCATGTGGATTAAAACATCCGCTAGACAGGTGAGTTACATAGCCCCTATTTTACATTTTTACATACTTTGGGGTGAAACATTATTTCATGCTACTCAATCAAATTGTTTATACGTGTTATTCATGTGGTTTATATGCTTATTATCTTGGGTGTACAATCATTTACTTTAAACACAAGAAAACCAACAGTAATGTTAACAGATCTATTGTGCCTGGCCAGCCTACCCATGTAGGGTGTTTATTACTGCATACTCGGATATAGCCACGTGTTATATTCAAACATATCGGATATAGTGGGTAACTATATTCAAACATACCGGACCTAGTTGTTGTGCTATGTTCAAGCGCGTCAATCAAGGTTTGAATTGTGCTTAGATAAATGATACAACCATGTATGCTATGTTTAACAAGATAAACAATGAGTTGCAAAACGTTTTTATCTACTATTTATCGGTTCCACTAAACCTATGTAATCACCAACTTTATAGTTGACACTTGATTTAAATAATGTTTCAGGTTTAGATATGTGATTGCTTGCTGAAGATTTTACCACTTAAGAACTTATGGGCCTAGTTAATTAAATCAACGTTTTCAAATAGACTAGGTTATTTGAATTTGTATTGTACTTGAATGTTTGTTGTCTTTAATTAAATTAATGAATTATACAATATTTTAGTTATCATGTGCTTTTGAACAATTATTCCATTGTCCGCCTCGATGATTCCGCCATCGGTCGGGGTGTGACAGTAGTCCGACAGCTCCTTCGGCTCCACTAAAGGAGTGGGGCTTACAGTCCATAAATGTCTTGAACGTGCAGGCTAGCTGCTGATTCTGTTGACCTGGATTTAGAAGCATAATATAGGGTTGGGATTATAGAGTTTAGGAAATGCGCTTTAAGAGATGGATTGACCGCATTAGTCAATAGCTAAAGTATTTACCTGCAGCATTCTGTGCTGCGAGAGCCTATGCCACACTATCGTTGATTAGTGCCGCCAGCTCAGCTGCTGTCATGTTGATGGTACCTCGGCCACCAGCACGGCCTCCACGTCCTCTTCCCGACCTGATTCTTCACATTCACAAATACACAACAATGAGAAATATATCGCATATTAAACATTATTTATGTACAAGTAATGAAATACAACATCTAACATTTAGAAAATTAAATAAATTGTAAGGCTACAAAATAAATAACTCAAACATTAAACTTCTCATGCTTTTATTGAATGGGAACAACCTTACCCATTTACGTTTGAAAAGAGAAATAACATAAGTAAAACATGAATGAAAAGGAAAGATATAATAGAAAGATCATCAAACATCCTCGTCATCGGAAGAAACGTATGATTGTGCATCATCAATTTCCACCGGTTCCTCCTCGGGTGGCTCATCCTCAAAGGTCTCATCCTCAAAGGGCTCCTCCTCGTCGTCCGAAAGTGGAATGTCCTCAGGAAATAGGGCTGCTTGCAGTTGGGCTTCTAAGTGAGTCACTCTCTCTTGAAGTCCTTCACCAGCATGGTCTACAACATGCAGCTGGGCTTCCAGATTAGCCACTCTCTCCAAAATCCCTCCTACATCCTGGTCCGAGGTGTCCACCCTCATCTCCAAATGTGTCACCCGATCCGGCAAAACGTTATGGACACGATCCGTCACTGCTAGCTCAGCAGTTAAAAGCTCAATTCCTATCTTGTTCTCCTCTATTTGTGATTCTCGCTGCAGAATGTCAGGTATCTCATCAGTAGCATCTTTCACAATGCTCAAATCCCTCGACATGTAAAATACAAAAGCTGCAAAAGCTTGTTCCATAGTGCATGACATGGGAGACTTAAGTTTAGGGCGCGAAAGAATTCACGAGAATTAAAAATTTTAAATAAGAAAAAGGGAAGCGGGCTTGGGCCGGGGTGTACGGGCCGAAAGAGGCAAGGGTTTGGGCCCTTATAAGCCTCAAGACTAGCCCAAAACCCTCACTTCCAACACATTTTCGGATTCTAGAGAGAGAAAGTGAGAGAGATCCTAGAGAGAGAAAGTCCCATTTTTCGGATTAGAGGTTCAAGGATCATTAGCAAGAGTCTCTTGAGTGTTTAGCAACGAAAAGGAAGTGATTACAGGTAACCAAATCTCCTAAATCTGAGTTTTTATGTTCGTTTTCGGGTTTTGGTTGAAAAGGTAACATTTTTACGGATGAAACTGGAAGAAATACATATATTGAGTTCCTAAACGAAAAGCAAACGTTTTGAATGGAAACAAGTTCGGGATCTGGACGTGATCAGACCCGAATGCGAAAGTTAGGGTTTTTGCGGAAGAACAGACCCTGCGTACTTATCAAGTACGCAGGAAGAGGATCCTGCGTACTTATCAAGTACGCAGGAAGAGGATCATGCGTACTTAACAAGTACACAAGAAGATAGGTCCTGCGTACTTGTCATGTGCGCAAGAGGAAGGTCTTGCGCACTTACCAAGTGCGCATGAAGTAAAGTCTGCGCACTTATTAAGTGTGCAAGAACAAATCCCTGCACACTTGCTAAGTACGCAGGCATCAGGCTGGTAAAGTCAGTATAGTCGCCTAAATCAGAATGGTTAAACAATTTAGCGTTGAGTTAAGTCTGATACGTGTCAATTGTCATGATTGTTCAGATTGTGTGAGATACAATAGACAATTGCAGCTAAGATACCAGGTGAGTTCTAATCCCCTTTTTGCCTGCTTTAGGGGTGGTGTGCATACTTAGTGTAAAGCGTTTATTATATTTTATATATTATAAACTGAAAGGGAAAAGCTATGTTTTAGTGAAAAGTTTAGAAGAGGCAAAAGTACATTTTAGTAAAGTATGATTATATTATTGGCAAGCGTTTATTATATTTTTATATACATAAACAAAGGCATAATATAAGTGCTAGTATGTTTTCAGTAAAGCAAAATATATTATTTGGCAAGCGTTTACTATATTTATTATACATAAACAAAGGCATAATATATGTGTTAGTATTTTCAAGTAAGCAAGATATATCATTTGGCAAGCGTTTACTATATTTATTATACATAAACAAAGGCATGATATATGTGTTAAGATATATTTCAGTAAAAGCAAAGGTATTTATGGCAAGCGTTTACTATATTTTTATATACATAAACAAAGGCATAATACATGTAAAGTTATGAACAAGATTTACAGAAAGTTTTATGAACAGTAAAGTGAACTGTTTTCCTTCGGGAATGTGTACCAGCTATAAAGGTCCTTGGGACAGATGTTACTTGTACAAGATGTCAGATATGGGTTCTACCCATTAGTAAGAACCTTTGGGTTCGGTAACGGTTGTACAACTGGGATGAGTGACGGCGGTTGCTCGGGAGGTCCACGCAACCTCCCCGTAGTGTTAAGCGGTATTGTCGGTTCATAGTCGTTGATCATGGGGGCATTGACCAGGGTATTGTCGGTTCATGATCGTTGATCATGGGGGCATTGACCAGGTACTCGTCGGTTCATGGTCGTTGACCATGGGGGCGGTACAGTAGTTACAAGGAATTGACGGATAAGCGGTATTGTCGGTTCATGGTCGTTGATCATGGGGGCATTGACCAGGTACTTGTCGGTTCATGGATGTAAGCCATGAGGGCAGTACAGTAAAGAGGAATTGACGGTTTATTATACGTTTTAAACTGTTTGAAAAGTAAAGTGTGTTATGTTTAGCCTTATTGGCAGTATATATGTTTTAGTAAATCTTTTGTATAATTGATTTAAAGTAAACGTTAGAACTCACTCAGCGTTGCTGATTTTTTGTATGTACATCAGTTAAGTGTAGGTGGCAGTAGATGGAAATGGATGCTTGGCTTGGCGAGAAGAGTTACCCGAAGATCAGCATCTGGCATCTGTTTACGTTTCTTTTGATTATGTTGATTAGGACTAGTTTCAGTTGTATTTGACAAGTTATGTTTAGACATGTATGTTTCCACTGTGTATGTTGAAGATTTTAAATCGTTTCCGCTGTGTTTATGAATGTCTTCAGTTTAAAGTGCTATGTGTTGATGAGTAAATCAAATATGTGAGGCCTCCCGGGTTTGGGGCCTTAAAAGTTGGTATCAGAGCCATAGTTTGAGAGATTTGGACATCCCCGATGTCCAGACTTAAACTGAGAATGGAACCAAGTAGCGGATGCCAGTAACGGGTAACTCAAGACAAAGCATCAGAAGCGTATAGTAAGTAAAGTTTACCTTTTAGAGTGTCAAGATAAGAATAGAGGCTTTAGTGGAGCCATGAAAGCGAATAAATAGAACAACAAGAAGTGATGTAATGGTTAATTGCAGATGGCCAGTGTATATTAACATCTTACCTTACTTATTGTGTTCTACATATTCCTTAGCATGATGTAATTAAATCCTTTTGTTCCCTATCTTTCAGTTAGAAAAGGCTAGACGTGGAGGAACTAGAGGGGGTGAAGGAGGAAGACGTGGTGGGCGTACAGGCCGCCGCGGTGGAGCTAGAACCAACCAAGAGATTGAGGGGAGTGTTCACACCACCCATACTAATACGTCAGTCAGTCAGCACA
Organism: Smallanthus sonchifolius; assembly: GCA_023525975.1. Taxonomy (NCBI): domain Eukaryota; kingdom Viridiplantae; phylum Streptophyta; class Magnoliopsida; order Asterales; family Asteraceae; genus Smallanthus; species Smallanthus sonchifolius. The sequence goes on along the minus strand of CM042046.1, from coordinate 23,019,631 downwards.
ATGTTGAGCATGCGGCAGAAGATGATCAGACATTCGAGTTCGAGCCGGCCGTGCAAGCAGCTCTTGGCTGTGAATTTTCCCGACTGCTGAAGGAAACCTTACCGGCCATACTGGACGAAGCCTTGAGGAAGGCCAAGGAGAGCCCTAACACAACTGAAGAGCCTGTGGTGCTTCCAACATTGGGAGGACCAAATCTGGTAGAGAATGTTGCACCGCCTGCTCGCGGCTGCGACTACAAGGCGTTTCGGGGTTGTGATCCACCCGTGCTTACTGGGGAGAAAGAAGCAGCAGACACTTTGGATTGGATTAACGGCATGGAGTCGACCATTCGTCTTAGTGAATGTCGACCGGAGCAAGCAGTCATGTTCGCTGCGAAGTCATTGAAAGGGGAAGCAGCACACTGGTGGGAAACTGTGAAACAGGCTAAAGGTGACCAAGCAGTCGGATTGATGAGGTGGAGTGACCTGAAAGCGTTGGTAACTGAAAAGTTTTGTCCTAAGAATGAGGTCCACAAGGTGGAAAGGGAATTCTTGACTCTGCAAGCCGGACTCATGACTCACCGGCAATATACTTCAAAGTACAATGAGTTGGCGCGTCTGGTGCCCCATCTAGTGACGACTAAGGAAAGGAGAATTCACTACTATGTCCAAGGATTGCCACCAAAGATCCGTACCTTTATCAAGACCAACACACCGAGTACCTTTGAGTCGGTGGTTGTCCTGAGCGGGGTTGTGTACGATGACATCGCCTCTAAAGTCATTGCTGAAGCACCCAAGAAACAGGCAGCTAAGCGCACTGCTGAGGAACTCCAGGGTCCTAACGATAGGAGGGCAAGGGTAGAAGCTGAGGGTCTATGCGGCAAATGTGGGAGGAGACATGGAGGTGAATGTATGGCGGGTCAGGTGGGATGTTTCAGGTGTGGCAAGTTTGGACACCAATCACGAGACTGCCCGGAAAGGCCAAGATTCCACAATTGTGGGGGACAGGGACACGTGAGCCGAGATTGTAGGAAACCCAAGGAAACGGAAGCGGAGGGATCTGGAAAGGGAAAGGGTGCAGAGAAGGAACCTTACATGAACAGAGCCAAGGCGAGGGTCTACCAGATGACTCAGTAAGGTACGTTGCAAGCTCTTATTTGTGATTTGGCAAGTTTATGTTATTATTTCCTTACTAAATTAGTTAGCCCCATTAGTCTAGGTGTCTTAGAATTTGAGATCGACCAAAGTTAAGCTCCCAGTGTTAGTTAATCACAATGGCCTTCATGACCAAGCTGCCTTGCATAGCTACGGTTTATGCCACCCATTCTGTGATTAGCTATCAGTTTAGCTTATGCCAGGTTTCGAGGACGAAACCTATTGTAAGGAGGGTAGACTTGTAACATCCTGAGTTTTAGGGCGCGAAAGAATTCACGAGAATTAAAAATTTTAAATAATAAAAAGGGAAGCGGGCTTGGGCCGGGGTGTACGGGCCGAAAGAGGCAAGGGTTTGGGCCCTTATAAGCCTCAAGACTAGCCCAAAACCCTCACTTCCAACACATTTTCGGATTCTAGAGAGAGAAAGTGAGAGAGAGCCTAGAGAGAGAAAGTCCCGGTTTTCGGATTAGAGCTTTAAGGATCATTAGCAAGAGTCTCTTGAGTGTTTAGCAACGAAAAGGTAGTGATTACAGGTAACCGATTCTCCTAAATCTGAGTTTTTTTGTTCGTTTTTGGGTTTTTCGGGTTTTGGTTGAAAAGGTAACATTTTTACGGATGAAACTGGAAGAAATACATATATTGAGTTCCTAAACGAAAAGCAAACGTTTTGAATGGAAACAAGTTCGGGATCTGGACGTGATCAGACCCGAATGCGAAAGTTAGGGTTTTTGCGGAAGAACAGACCCTGCGTACTTATCAAGTACGCAGGAAGAGGATCCTGCGTACTTATCAAGTATGCAGGAAAAGGATCTTGCGTACTTAACAAGTACGCAAGAAGATAGGTCCTGCGTACTTGTCATGTGCGCAGGAGGAAGGTCATGCGCACTTACCAAGTGCGCATGAAGCAAAGTCTGCGCACTTATTAAGTGCGCAAGAACAAATCCCTGCGCACTTGCTAAGTGCGCAGGCATCAGGCTGGTAAATTCAGTATAGTCGCCTAAATCAGAATGGTTAAACCATTTAGCGTTGAGTTAAGTCTGATACGTGTCAATTGTCATGATTGTTCAGATTGTGTGAGATACAATAGACAATTGCAGCTAAGATACCAGGTGAGTTCTAATCCCCTTTTTGCCTGCTTTAGGGGTGGTGTGCATACTTAGTGTAAAGCGTTTATTATATTTTATATATTATAAACTGAAAGGGAAAAGCTATGTTTTAGTGAAAAATTAAAAGAGGCAAAAGTACATTTTAGTAAAGTATGATTATATTATTGGCAAGCGTTTATTATATTTTTATATACATAAACAAAGGCATAATATAAGTGCTAGTATGTTTTCAGTAAAGCAAAATATATTATTTGGCAAGCGTTTACTATATTTATTATACATAAACAAAGGCATAATATATGTGTTAGTATTTTCAAGTAAGCAAGATATATCATTTGGCAAGCGTTTACTATATTTATTATACATAAACTAAGGCATGATATATGTGTTAAGATATATTTCAGTAAAAGAGAAGGTATTTATGGCAAGCGTTTACTATATTTTTATATACATAAACAAAGGCATAATACATGTTAAGTTATGAACAAGATTTACGGAAAGTTTTATGAACAGTAAAGTGAACTGTTTTCCTTCGGGAATGTGTACCAGCTATAAAGGTCCTTGGGACAGATGTTACTTGTACAAGATGTCAGATATGGGTTCTACCCATTAGTAAGAACCTTTGGGTTCGGTAACGGTTGTACAACTGGGATGAGTGACGGCGGTTGCTCCGGAGCTCCACGCAACCTCCCCGTAGTGTCAAGCGGTATTGTCGGTTCATGGTCGTTGATCATGGGGGCGTTGACCAGGGTATTGTCGGTTCATGATCGTTGATCATGGGGGCATTGACCAGGTACTCGTCGGTTCATGGTCGTTGACCATGGGGGCGGTACAGTAGTTACAAGGAATTGACGGATAAGCGGTATTGTCGGTTCGTGGTCGTTGGTCATGGGGGCATTGACCAGGTACTTGTCAGTTCATGGATGTAAGCCATGAGGGCAGTACAGGAAAGAGGAATTGACGGTTTATTATACGTTTTAAACTGTTTGAAAAGTAAAGAGTGTTAAGTTTAGCCTTATTGGCAGTATATATGTTTTAGTAAATCTTTTGTATAATTGATTTAAAGTAAACGTTAGAACTCACTCAGCGTTGCTGATTTTTAGTATGCACATCAGTTAAGTGTAGGTGGCAGTAGATGGAAGTGGATGCTTGGCTTGGCGAGAAGAGTTACCCGAAGATCAGCATCTGGCATTTGTTTACGTTTCTTTTGATTATGTTGATTAGGACTAGTTTCAGTTGTATTTGACAAGTTATGTTTAGACATGTATGTTTCCGCTGTGTATGTTGAAGATTTTAAATCGTTTCCGCTGTGTTTATAAATGTCTTAAGTTTAAAGTGCTATGTGTTGATGAGTAAATCCAATATGTGAGGCCTCCCGGGTTTGGGGCCTTACAAGTTGGTATCAGAGCCATAGTTTGAGAGATTTGGACATCCCCGATGTCCAGACTTAAACTGAGAATGGGACCAAGTAGCGGATGCCAGTAACGGGTAACTCAAGCCAAAGCATCAGAAGCGTATAGTAAGTAAAGTTTACCTTTTAGAGTGTCAAGATAAGAATAGAGGCTTTAGTGGAGCCATGAAAGCGAATAAATAGAACAACAAGAAGTGATGTAATGGTTAATTGCAGATGGCCAGTGTATATTAACTTCTTACCTTACTTATTATGTTCTACATATTCCCTAGCATGATGAAATTAAATCCTTTTGTTCTCTATCTTTCAGTTAGAAATGGCTAGACGTGGAGGAACTAGAGGGGGTGGAGGAGGAAGACGTGGTGGAGCTAGAACCTACCAAGAGATTGAGGGGAGTGTTCACACCACCCATACTAATACGGCAGTCAGTCAGCACAATGTTGAGCATGCGGCAGAAGATGATCAGACATTCGAGTTCGAGCCGGCCGTGCAAGCAGCTCTTGGCCTTGAATTTACCCGACTGCTGAAGGAAACCTTACCAGCCATACTGGACGAAGCCTTGAGGAAGGCCAAGGAGAGCCCTAACACAACTGAAGAGCCTGTGGTGCTTCCAACAATGGGAGGACCAAATCGGGTAGAGAATGTTGCACCGCCTGCTCGCGGCTGCGACTACAAGGCGTTTCGGGGTTGTGATCCACCCGTGCTTACTGGGGAGAAAGAAGCAGCAGACACTTTGGATTGGATTAACGGCATGGAGTCGACCATTCATCTTAGTGAATGTCGACCGGAGCAAGCAGTCATGTTCGCTGCGAAGTCATTGAAAGGGGAAGCAGCACACTGGTGGGAAACTGTGAAACAGGCTAAAGGTGACCAAGCGGTCGGATTGATGAGGTGGAGTGACCTGAAAGCGTTGGTAACTGAAAAGTTTTGTCCTAAGAATGAGGTCCACAAGGTGGAAAGGGAATTCTTGACTCTGCAAGCCGGACTCATGACTCACCGGCAATATACTTCAAAGTACAATGAGTTGGCGCGTCTGGTGCCCCATCTAGTGACGACTAAGGAAAGGAGAATTCACTACTATGTCCAAGGATTGCCACCAAAGATCCGTACCTTTATCAAGACCAACACACCGAGTACCTTTGAGTCGGTGGTTGTCCTGAGCGGGGTTGTGTACGATGACATCGCTTCTAAAGTCATTGCTGAAGCACCCAAGAAACAGGCAGCTAAGCGCACTGCTGAGGAACTCCAGGGTCCTAACGATAGGAGGACAAGGGTAGAAGCTGAGGGTCTATGCGGCAAATGTGGGAGGAGACATGGAGGTGAATGTATGGCGGGTCAGGTGGGATGTTTCAGGTGTGGCAAGTTTGGACACCAATCACGAGACTGCCCGGAAAGGCCAAGATTCCACAATTGTGGGGGACAGGGACACGTGAGCTGAGATTGTAGGAAACCCAAGGAAACGGAAGCGGAGGGATCTGGAAAGGGAAAGGGTGCAGAGAAGGAACCTTACATGAACAGAGGCAAGGCGAGGGTCTACCAGATGACTCAGTAAGGTACGTTGCAAGCTCTTATTTGTGATTTGCAAGTTTATGTTATTATTTCCTTACTAAATTAGTTAGCCCCAATAGTCTAAGTGTCTTAGAATTTGAGATCGACCAAAGTTAAGCTCCCAGTGTTAGTTAATCACAATGGCCTTCATGACCAAGCTGCCTTGCATAGCTACGGTTTATGCCACCCATTCTGTGATTAGCTATCAGTTTAGCTTATGGCAGGTTTCGAGGACGAAACCTATTGTAAGGAGGGTAGACTTGTAACATCCCGAGTTTTAGGGCGCGAAAGAATTCACGAGAATTAAAAATTTTAAATAAGAAAAAGGGAAGCGAGCTTGGGCCGGGGTGTACGGGCCGAAAGAGGCAAGGGTTTGGGCCCTTATAAGCCTCAAGACTAGCCCAAAACCCTCACTTCCAACACATTTTCGGATTCTAGAGAGAGAAAGTGAGAGAGAGCCTAGAGAGAGAAAGTCCTGATTTTCGGATTAGAGCTTCAAGGATCATTAGCAAGAGTCTCTTGAGTGTTTAGCAACGTAAAGGAAGTGATTACAGGTAACCGATTCTCCTAAATCTGAGTTTTTTTGTTCGTTTTTGGGTTTTTCGGGTTTTGGTTGAAAAGGTAACATTTTTACGGTTGAAACTGGAAGAAATACATATATTGAGTTCCTAAACGAAAAGCAAACGTTTTGAATGGAAACAAGTTCGGGATCTGGACGTGATCAGACCCGAATGCGAAAGTTAGTGTTTTTGCGGAAGAACAGACCCTGCGTACTTATCAAGTACGCAGGAAGAGGATCCTGCGTACTTATCAAGTACGTAGGATGAGGATCATGCGTACTTAACAAGTACGCAAGAAGATAGGTCCTGCGTACTTGTCATGTGCGCAGGAGGAAGGTCATGCGCACTTACCAAGTGCGCATGAAGCAAAGTCTGCGCACTTATTAAGTGCGCAAGAACAAATCCCTGCGCACTTGCTAAGTACGCAGGCATCAGGCTGGTAAAGTCAGTATAGTCGCCTAAATCAGAATGGTTAAACCATTTAGCGTTGAGTTAAGTCTGATACGTGTCAATTGTCATGATTGTTCAGATTGTGTGAGATACAGTAGACAATTGCAGCTAAGATACCAGGTGAGTTCTAATCCCCTTTTTGCCTGCTTTAGAGGTGGTGTGCATATTTAGTGTAAAGCGTTTATTATATTTTATATATTATAAACTGAAAGGGAAAAGCTATGTTTTAGTGAAAAGATTAAAAGAGGCAAAAGTACATTTTAGTAAAGTATGATTATATTATTGGCAAGCGTTTATTATATTTTTATATTCATAAACAAAGGCATAATATAAGTGCTAGTATGTTTTCAGTAAAGCAAAATATATTATTTGGCAAGCGTTTACTATATTTATTATACATAAACAAAGGCATAATATATGTGTTAGTATTTTCAAGTAAGCAAGATATATCATTTGGCAAGCGTTTACTATATTTATTATACATAAACAAAGGCATGATATATGTGTTAAGATATATTTCAGTAAAAGCAAAGGTATTTATGGCAAGCGTTTACTATATTTTTATATACATAAACAAAGGCATAATACATGTTAAGTTATGAACAAGATTTACAGAAAGTTTTATGAACAGTAAAGTGAACTGTTTTCCTTCGGGAATGTGTACCAGCTATAAAGGTCCTTGGGACAGATGTTACTTGTACAAGATGTCAGATATGGGTTCTACCCATTAGTAAGAACCTTTGGGTTCGGTAACGGTTGTACAACTGGGATGAGTGACGGCGGTTGCTCGGGAGGTCCACGCAACCTCCCCGTAGTGTTAAGCGGTATTGTCAGTTCATGGTCATTGATCATGGGGGCATTGAGCAGGGTATTGTCGGTTCATGATCGTTGATCATGGGGGCATTGATCAGGTACTCGTCGGTTCATGGTCGTTGACCATGGGGGCGGTACAGTAGTTACAAGGAATTGACGGATAAGCGGTATTGTTGGTTCATGGTCGTTGATCATGGGGGCATTGACCAGGTACTTGTCGGTTCATGGATGTAAGCCATGAGGGCAGTACAGTAAAGAGGAATTGACGGTTTATTATACGTTTTAAACTGTTTGAAAAGTACAGTGTGTTAAGTTTAGCCTTATTGGCAGTATATATGTTTTAGTAAATCTTTTGTATAATTGATTTAAAGTAAACGTTAGAACTCACTCAGCGTTGCTGATTTTTAGTATGCACATCAGTTAAGTGTAGGTGGCAGTAGATGGAAGTGGATGCTTGGCTTGGCGAGAAGAGTTACCCGAAGATCAGCATCTGGCATTTGTTTACGTTTCTTTTGATTATGTTGATTAGGACAAGTTTCAGTTGTATTTGACAAGTTATGTTTAGACATGTATGTTTCCGCTGTGTATGTTGAAGATTTTAAATCGTTTCTGCTGTGTTTATGAATGTCTTAAGTTTAAAGTGCTATGTGTTGATGAGTAAATCCAATATGTGAGGCCTCCCGGGTTTGGGGTCTTACAAGGTAATTCTCATATCAGTATACTCGTTATGATTTCCAAATCTAAAGCCATAACTTAGCTATTGCAAATCGATATTTAAACGAGGCTAATTTGGGGCTAGGGTTACAGGTTGCGCAAGTGGGGAAGATGATGGGTTTGGATTTGGTTATTAAACAAGTTAATATACTTACCCTTATCATGGCTTGATGCCCAGATCACCCGGTTAAACGCTAGTCACTTAACGGTTAAGATCGCTGGTTCAAACCCATACCCGACATTTTTTTTACTTTTCTATTAGAACCAAACCTGACTCCACTGTATTAACATGTTAAAAGATTTTCTACCGGTGCTGTGACACGGGTAGGGGCACTGGTCTAGTGGTTGGGACGATAGCCACCCACATCAGCCACCCGGGTTCGAACCGGGTGGGTTGCTTTCTTTTTTTTTTTAACAGTTTTAATCAACAAATAATTTCTATAAAAATTAATTTATAAACTTAACATTATTTAGATCAGAATTAAAACATAAGATTACGATTTCCAACATAAAACAATTATTTTTACAAATTTAGTTGTTTAACACCTCATTGTAACTATTTAGAAATTTATTATTATATTACAAGAGGAGGTACTTTAAATACCTAGTTTAATAAAAAGTATGACAAGATTTTTATAAAATACTTTATCATAAAACAAAGTTTATAAATCAATTGCTTTTGTTAAATTATATGGCTTAAACCATATTAAAGCAAATAAGACTTTTTCTAAAGAAATAATAATATATTTACATAAATCAATTGCTTTATATTAAAGTATACATATGTTAGAGTTTAAACCCATGAAACTTTTTCTAATATATATATATATATATATATATATATACTAATAACTGCATTTTTGAGAATACCATTTTATTAATAAATAAACAAAAGAATTTAATTATTATCTTTTTACACTAATAATTCATTTAGTCTTAAATTATTTCTGAGATAATTTCATAAACATATAAACTAATATTGTAGAACCAAAGACTGATTGCTACCAAATTATTCTAAGTACAAATGCTGCTAATAGGCTTATCGGCAGCATTCATCACATATGGATGCTGATAGGCTTATCAGCAGCATTCAACACTTGTTGCTGCTGATAGGCTTATCAGCAGCATTATTCTCATCTCTGTTGCTGATAGCTCTATTCACTGAAGACCAAACGTTGCAGCTGACTATCCATGCAAAGCGCCTCTGACACCTTTCTGCAAAAGCAACTGCCACACTCCAAGCAGAAGGAACCTCACTGGTGCAACCAATAAAGGACAATGACGCGCGTCTCCAAGCATGCAAACAATGATGCCTAAGAAGACGTTTCAGTAAAGTTATCTAGATTAGCCTTTGCGTGTAATTTAGATTAATAAACAAGATCAACGGCTTGTGTTAGATCTGATCCTTAGAATCAAGGTTCTGTCTTGATTCTAAGTTACTATATATATCTTGTAAACACTTCAAACAAAGCGTGCTTGTGCTTATACTTAATAGTGCTTCTTGACAGTGTTTTACTTGAAAACTTGTAATCTCAGAAGTTTAATACAACAGCGCATTTATCAGTATTCTTGCTGTTTACTTGTTTACTCTGTTGGTTGTTATTGTTTCCGCCAATATCAACTAGAATAGAATCACCTTGTAATCTTACGATCCTACAAGTGGTATCAAAGCTTTGGCTCAAGATTAAACAAACTAACATTTGTTTAATCACTTTCTGATTCTATTCAAAACTTTATCTTTGATCAAGTCACACAAACAAAATGGCACAAAGTCATGGATCTGAAGACATCGGCAGTATCAACCGACCACCGAGGTTGGTGTCTGGGGAGGACTATGATATGTGGAAGAACCGTATGGAAAGCTTCTTCTGCTACCATGAATACGGAATGTGGAAATCCATAAGGGATGGACCTTATGTTCCCATGGTGGCCTCTGCTGACTCCGGAGGGCCACTAGTTCCGAAGGAACCCTCCAAGTATTCTGAAGAAGACATCAAGAAAATGGAGGTGGACTTCAAGGCATTAGGAGCTATCCAAATGTGCCTTCCAAATGAAGTTTTTCACAACTTCAAGGCTCACAAAACTGCAAAGGAGTTATGGGGAACCTTGGAAAAAATGTTTGCTGGATCTGAGGAGGTCAAGGAGAACAGACGTGACATTCTCAAGCAACAGTATGAAAACTTCATCTGGAAGGAAGGTGAGTCACTAACAGTTTTATATAACAGGTACACGTACCTGGTTGGAGAACTGCAGTGCTCCAAGGTAAAGCTGGAGAATGAAGACATTATCAAGAAGTTCATAAGATCTCTTCCCAGTTGTTGGACATTATATACAGTGTCCATCAGAAGAACAGAAAATCTGAAGACTCTTCAGATGACTGAGCTCTTTGGCATGCTCAAAACCTATGAATTAGAAATGATTCAAGCTAAAGAGAGGAGCACCAGTTATCAATCAGCTACCACCTCCTCCACCACCACATCAGCGCTTCACTCTGATCATTCTGGTCCTAGTGCAAGCAACTACTATCCTCCCATCGTTACTCATCCTCAAACACCAACTGCTTCACAATCCAACCCATCACCATTTCTTCTTGAGGCACCTCCTCAACAGCCAACCTCTACTCTTTTGTTTCTGAAAACTCAAGCAGCATGTACTTCATAAAGGAGGATCTGGAATGCTTTCATCCAGATGATCTTGAAGAAATGGATATTCAGCACTCATATGCCATGCTCTCCCTCAGAGCAAAAAGGTTCTATTCTAGAACCGGGAGATCAGTTCCAGGCAACAACTCAAACACCAGAGTTGGGCTTGATAAAAGCAAGATCCGATGTTACAACTGTAACCAAATGGGTCATTTCGCTAGGGAATGCAAGTCACCTAAAGCCAATCAGGGTGCAAGCTATCAAAGACAAGCTTACCAAGGTCAGCCCAGGCAGCAGCAGCAGCAAGGAACTCCTCCAGCACAAACTGCAGCCTGTGCAAATGTTGGAACTTCAGACTTTGACTGGAGTTTTCAATATGAAGATGTTCCTGCCTCCAACCAAGCACTTATGGCAGACAATGCAGAGATACCACCTCAGGTATTTGAACATCTTTGCTCTCAAGCTTGCATTGACAAAGTTTTAGGTTATAGAAAGCATAACCAAAATCTAATAGATCAAAATGAAGAGTTTCATCAAATGAAGTCTGAATTCAAAAAGGTCGAAGATACTTACAAAGAAAAGATTAACTGCCTTAAGAAAGAGATTTCTTCATTAAAACATGAACAAACCAATCTTGAAACTCAGATTGATGATCTATTAGTAAAACTTAAAGCTACCAGAGCTGAACTGGCTGAACAGAAAGTTCATGTTGAAAAATATGAATTTTCATCTAAAAAGTTACAAAGATTGTTAGACATTCAAGTCCATGAAAGGGTAAAAACCGGACTTGGATATCATAGTGACGAGTACCAGACAGTTCCTCCTCCTTCTGATTATGTTGCCATTCACCAACCAAGCTTCAATACTGCAAACCTTGACATGGCAAACCGAAACCTTGATCCTTCAATGGATGCATGTTTTGTGGAAGACTGCTCCACCTCTTCAGAACCTGAGTCAACCTGCTCAGACCACTGTGAAACTAGTGCAGTCCCATCTGCTCCTCTCTCTGAAGCCGGTTGTCCTGTTGTTACTTCTACCATTCCAGCTCCCATCCCATTCAAACAAATCAAGATTAGCTATCCTCCAGGTGGAAGAAAGCTAATCATTGAAAAGGGAGAGACATCAGGTTACACCAACACCAAATCTCAGTCAAAGTCAAAGGCGTTTGATATTTCTCATGCACCTGGAGAAAAAGGCCCATATGTTCAAAGGACACTAGAAGAAGCCACCTTTGAACATAACAAGGCTCATCCCTGGAACTTCAAAGATTTGTTTAAAAGTAAGAACTATGTGGACTCTCACAGGGACAAGATAGCTGTATCATGCTTTGTGTGTGGCAAATACAATCACACTGCCAGCACCTGCTTTCACTACCGTGAACACCAAAGAAACTCAAAGCAGCATGCCTTTGAGTAAACAAACAGAAACAAACAGGTGAGAAGCTATGATGCAAAGGCAACAAAGTTCAGAGAATCTCTATCCCCTCAAAGAATGAAGATGCAGAAACCTCAACAAACTTGCATCATATGTGGGGAATCAAATCACTTTGCTGCAACATGCAAGTTCAACCCTTTTAACCAAGCTGCAAATCGTACATCTGTGTTCAACCCATCAGCAGCAAACAAAATCGCTGCTGATAGAGTAAAGTCCAGGAAACCAAAGGCAAAGCCTTCAGCAGCAAAAGTATCTGCTGCTGATAAAGCAAAATCCAAAACAAAGCTTCCAGCAGCGAAAACTGCTACTGCTCCAGCAAAGCCTTCAGCAGCAAAATCGGCTGCGAATAAGCCAGAATTGTCAGCAACAACATCTTCTGCCGACAATGTAAAGAAAGCTAGAAAACCACTAGCACAGCAATGGAGGGCCAAACAATCTCCAAGCATAACAAATGGTTCCATTGACTGCAAGCTTGCTGAAAATGGCAAATTAGCAACGATTATTTACAATGCTGCAAGCTACAATGTTCCTTCCACTAATTAGATATTTCCCATGTGCAGGGACAGCCAGGCAACAAACACAATACTTGGGTGGTAGATAGCGGCTGTTCCAGGCACATGACAGGCAACATGTCCATCCTCTCCAACTTCAGACATTTCAATGGAGGATATGTTGCCTTTGGGAGTGACTCAAAAGGTGGATCTATCACTGGACAAGGAACTGTGTCCAATGAAAGGATGAGTATTGAAAGAGTCAACTATGTTAAAGAACTTGACTTCAATCTCATGAGTGTTTCCCAAGTATGTGATCAAAAGCATTGGATGCTCTTCACTGACAAAGAATGTTTCGTGTTAGCTCCTGACCTATCTAAACCCCCTCCAGAGAAGATTCTCCTAACTGCTAATAGAAAGGACAACTTATATGTGTTTGACATGAATGAAGTCACTCCCTCTGGTAGTGTTTCATGTTTTCTGTCAAAGGCATCAGTTGATGAATCCGCTCTCTGGCACAGAAGGTTAAGCCATGTTAACATCAAAACAATCAATAAATTAGTGAAGGACAATCTTGTCAGAGGGCTTCCTGACAAAGAATTCCAGCTAGATGATCACTGCATTGCCTGCTTGAAGGGAAAACAACACAAGAGTTCCCACAAGCCCAAGACATTGAACACAAATGACACCCCTCTCCAGCTACTGCATATGGATCTCTTTGGTCCTACAAATGTCATGTCAATGGGCAAAAAGTCATACTGTCTGGTGATAACTGATGACTTCTCCAGATTCTCATGGGTATTCTTCCTAAGAACAAAAGATGAAACTGCTGAGATTCTCAAATCCTATATTCTTAGGGTAGAGAATCAAAACAATCTGAAGGTAAAGATCATAAGGTGTGATCAGGGAACAGAGTTCAAAAATCACACTCTGAACAGTTTCTGTGAGAGCAAGGGCATTGAAAGGCAATACAGTGCTCCAAGAACCCCTCAACAAAATGGGGTTGCTGAAAGAAGAAACAGGACTCTGATTGAATCAGCAAGAACTATGCTGGCTGACTCAAAGCTGCCCCTTTCTTTCTGGGCGGAAGCAGTAAGCACAGCTTGTTATGTGCAGAATAGAGTCCTTATTGTTAAGCCTCTCCAGAAAACACCCTATGAACTATGGCTCAAAAGAGTTCCCTACATTGGCTTCCTGAAGCCCTTTGGATGTCCATGTACCATACTCATCACACATGGAATTCTTCCTAAATTCGGTGCAAAGTCTGATGAAGGTTACTTTGTGGGTTACTCCTCTCAATCAAAGGCCTACCGAGTGTTCAATTCTAGGACTCGGATTGTGGAAGAATCTGCTAATGTGGAATGCAGGGAACATGTTGTCTGTGAACAAGGCAAAGGTCCTAACTGGCTCTTTGATATAGACTCCTTCACCCAGATATTCGAGCCTCTCATTTTCTCAAATATGGAGTGTTCTTCTTCAAAATCAACATCTTCTGCCTCAACCTCTTCTACTGACTACAGACTGGATTTTCCCAGTCCCTACATCAGGATGAAAAGGCCATCCATTGATCCTCCATCAGTGGCAGAAGCTATTAAAGCCAGTACAGGTGAAGCCAGTACTTCCAACACCACAAGCAGCAATCTCTCTGACCAAGAAATCTTTAATGAAGCCTCCTCAATCCATGCTGAAGAGGCCTCTGATGCTAATACTGCTGACACTGTGGAACACAATGATCAGAACCTCCAAGCTCCTCTCCTCACAACTGAAGACAATCCTGATCTAAACCAAAGTAATCTTGAAGAGGGAATACGGCTGGAAGTGATACCAGCACAGAGAATAAACAAAGAGCATCCTCTGGAAAACATCATTGGCCAAATACAGACAGGTATCCAGACAAGAAGTAAGTCTCATGAAGCCAACATTTGTTTGTTCTCTTGCTTTCTATCTCAGGTGGAACCCAAGAAGATTGATGAAGCTCTCAAACACAACAGCTGGATTGAAGCAATGCAGGAAGAATTGCTGCAATTCAAAAGACAAGATGTTTGGAAGCTTGTTGATCTTCCACCTGGTCAAACAGCCATTGGAACAAGATGGGTCTTCAGAAACAAGCAAGATGAAAGGGGCATCGTGGTAAAAAACAAAGCCAGACTGGTAGCTCAAGGTTACACTCAAGAAGAAGGCATTGACTATGATGAAGTCTTTGCTCCTGTTGCCCGTCTGGAAGCCATCAGAATCTTTCTGGCATATGCAGCATCCAAAAACTTCATGATCTATCAAATGGATGTGAAGAGTGCCTTTTTGTATGGCAAGATTGGCGAAGAAGTCTATGTCAAACAGCCTCCAGGCTTTGTGGATCCTGCACATCCAAATAAGGTCTTAAAACTGGACAAAGCTCTCTATGGCTTACACCAAGCCCCAAGAGCCTGGTACGAAACTTTATCTGGATATCTACTTAGCAACAACTTCAGAAGGGGGGCCATTGATCAGACATTATTCATCAAAGATGAAGGGGGAGAAATTTTGTTGTTCCAGATTTATGTTGATGACATCATCTTTGGATCTACAAGAAAGAAGCTTTGCAAAGACTTTGAAGTTCTGATGCATTCCAAATTTGAAATGAGTTCAATGGGTGAACTAAATTTCTTTTTAGGACTTCAAGTCAAACTGGTACCAAATGGAATCTTCATAAGTCAATCCAAGTATGTCAAAAGCATCTTGGAAAGGTTCAAGATGGCTGACTGCTCTGCTGCAAGAACTCCTATGCAAGTGCACCATCAATTATCTCCAGATAAAGAAGGACAAGACACTGATCAACATCAGTACAGAGCAATGATAGGTTCTCTCATGTATCTCACTGCCTCAAGACCAGATATCATGTTTGCAGTTTGTCTCTGCGCAAGATTTCAAGCTGCTCCAAAAGTGTCTCATCTTCAAGCTGTCAAAAGGATCCTTAGATACCTAAAGGGAGCTCCAAAACTTGGGCTATGGTATCCAAAGAATGGAAATGTCAATCTCTATGCCTACACTGACAGTGACTATGGGGGTTGTAACTTGGACAAAAAGTCCACATCTGGGGGATGTCAATTTCTTGGAGGAAGGCTCATCTCATGGCAATGCAAAAAGCAAACATGTGTCTCTACTTCAACAGCTGAAGCAGAATACATTGCAGCTTCAAGCTGCTGTGCACAGGTCATCTGGATCCAAAATCAAATGCTTGACTATGGAATGACCTTCATGCAGACTCCAATTCACATTGACAACATGAGTGCTATCTCTATCATGAATAATCCAGTGCAGCATTCCAAGACTAAGCACATCGACATCAGGTATCACTTTATCAGGGATCAAGCTGAGAAAAAGAGAATTGTCCTATCCAAGGTTCACACAAATGAGCAATATGCTGATTTGTTCACTAAACCTTTTGATGAAGCAAGATTTCGATATCTAGTTGAATCAATTGGCATGATGAACTTTGAATAAGACATGTCTCTAATTGTTTATCTTTCCTTGTAAATATGTCTATGTTTTTGTTCTTAATAAAAGGTTATAGTCAGCAGCACTTTTTCACTGCTGACAGACTTACTCTTCAGCAGCAAAGCCTTTGCCACTGATCGCTTTAAGTTATCAGCAGGAACAAGTTTCCTGCGGACAGCCTTAAGGCGGTCAGCAGCAACCTTTTTGCTGCGAAATGAATACAACAGTCAGCAGCAACAAAATCTGCTGCTGAATGACTTAACTATCCGCAGCAACCAAGTTTGCAGCGGATAGCTCACCATCAGCAGCAACCAAGTTTGCTGCTGATGGGTAAAACAAGTCTACATTAACTTTTACATGCGGTAAAAACTACTCTCAGTCTTTACCATGACTGTTCGAGTGCTTTACAGCTGTAACAATGAAAAGTGAAACAGGTTGTACTGTACAAGTGAAGTTGCTTTTTCTTCGTCTGCCATTATATCACAATCTCAAACGTTCCCACCACCTCTTCATTTTCAATTTCAAACCCTAAATCACTTTCTCTCCCGTCCCCACATCATTCAAAGCCCTCCATAATCAACCACCATTCAAACACCCTTCTCTTTTCCCTCCAAATCCATAACAATGGCAGGCGCAGACATAAACAACCCAAACGACAAGTTTTCCCCATATCACAACCTCACCGCATACCTAATAAAAGGCAAGAAATCCGAAGGTTTCGATGATATGATCGACTTCCTTTGTCGGTCCAAAATCCTCCATGCCCTAACAGTCAACCCAACCATCTACACTTCCCACATGGAAGATTTTTGGAGCTCAGCCGTGTATTCTACTAAACAAGGTACTCCCCAAATCAAAGGAACAGTAGACGGCAAAGAGATAATCATCACTGAAGCAAAGCTCCGCCAACACCTCAAGCTTCAAGATGAAGGGGACGCCACCTCTTACCCAAGAGACGTATACATGAGGACCTTTGTATCCATAGGGTACACTGGGAATCAAACAGAGTATACGATAGAGAAGGCACTCATGGGTCCCAAATGGAAGTATCTCTGCCACACACTTCTCCAATGCATATCCCAGAAGAGAAGTGGCTGGAACCAACTCAGCTCCGGACTTGCGTCGGCAATTCACGGTATGATAACTAGGGCGGGTTTCAATTTTTCCCACCTCATTCTTGAAGGTTTGAGATACAACCTTCAAGAAGGGGTGAAATCTCAGTTCTTCATGTACCCAAGATTCTTGCAGGAAGTGTTCAACATCGAGCACCAAGATCTTTCAAAAATTGCAAGAATCTACTCAATTCTGGGACATAAGAACAATATTTTTCAAAGCATGAGAACAATTTCATCAAAGTTCTCAGGGGCCGATGTTCCATTGTTGTCTACAATGTTGAACACGCAAAGTGCCCAGAGTGACAGTTCAGCAAACCCAGCTGATACTGATCCCACACCCTCCACCTCACTGCCACAAACTCAAACTACTGTTTCCCTTGATCGAACCCCTGTGCATTCTACTGAGGATGCACAGGCACATACATTACTCACCCACAGTTTGATTGCTCAATCGGAACACAGGGCCCCAGTTGCAGCCAAGTATACAAGGAAAAGGGGCAAGAGAACTCCTTCTTCTCTTGCCTCCAAGGCCCAAACCCAAGCCAACATCCCACACTCAGAATCACAACATTCTTGTGAGAATATCATAAGGGAAAGCCACACTGTTAGGGAGACTCCTTCGGAAGTCTCTCTATTAGGATTAGGATCACTTCCCGGATCCATAGAACAGCCCTTCGAGCCATTCCTGTCTTCTTTGGACTTAAGTGTTGAGGAACCTGACCAAAGTGATGTACCTTCTCCAACTACCACTATCAAGGAGGTACTGATTGGTCTTGCTTCCGAAACACCCAACCCAAGTTCTTCATCCTTGAAGGTCCACTCTGGGAGTTATGATGGAGTGGATGTGGAAGAGGCTGTCACTACTGCTGGTCCATCATCTGACCAGGAGGACAGTGACAACATCTTTAAGAACTCAATCACGGCAACTCATGGTGAGGGTGTTTCCTTGGAAACTCCCCTCATTGAGAGGAATCCCAGGCGCCAAGAAACCGCGGGTGATGGGGATGCTGAGGCTCGGCCTACGGCCCCATCTGGGTCCAAGGATTCCACAACTGTGGATGAGGACAGACTGAAACTTCATAACTTGGAATTGACGGCCAGGGTGGCTATGCTAGAGGCTGAAGTGTCCAAACTAAGACACCAAGTCTCTATGCATGAAGCCCATCAATGCCCATCTTTAGCCACTCCCTCTCTTGTATCAGTAGGCACCCAAACTTATGCCTACCTGTCTACTGATGCAACCAAAAAGGGGGAGATGGTTTCTATGGAAGAAGATACAGACAGTCTTGACGACTGGATTCAAGAGCAATTTGTACTTCAAAGCTCACAATTCAAGCCAGCTTTTGTCCAAGTACATGACTTGCCAGTCCCAGATAATGAAGACGAAGAAACATCTGAAGACTGGAAGTTGGTCGTTAGGGCTGTCGATGAAATGCTGAATGGTACTGAAGACACAGAACAAACTAATACACCATTCAGCATCTTCCCTGAAGCAGCAGCCATCATTGGTCAATCCTCAACCCCCCAACTATTCAGATCATCAAAGAAGCTAGAATTTGACTCCATTCTAGCTTGGGGGTATGATGGATCATCTGAGAGGTTTTGGATTGGATGGGAGTTCAGCGGAGTAGAAGAGCTGAACTGGAACTCTCTCAATGCCCTCCAAGTCCTACATCTGCATTTAACTAACTGCATCAACACCTCAACAGACCTCTCAGCAGAACTTGCCATTGGCAGGTTCCATGACCTGATGGAGGATAATCTACCCAGGTTCCAAAGATTCCTACAAGCAGCACATCGGGTAGCCTATCCTGAATCCTCGGCGGCCGCAGAAAGGAGACTGACTCCTAGCATTCTTGAAATAACAAGGAGCAGTCTTCTCAATGAAGAAGAAGTTTTGGGCCTTCGAAGATTCCTGTATGCCTTCCTGGTCAAGGACTTGGACGTGCTAGGTTGGGTGAGCACTAAGTCCCTTGACCACACTCTCCTGCTCAGCAACGGCTCCTCTCTCATCATCAACACCAGGAACATCCTTCAGCTGCCCTCAGACTTCCTATTTAAGATTTTTCAGCTCAGAGCCAACATCTGCAATATTAACTCACTGGAGAGCCAGGCAATGATGGTCATCATCAAAGCCCATCTTGAAAAAGAAGGACTGATTCCTCAAGAAGAGACTGTGTCAACTTCTGATGCTGACTCCAACTCAGATACTCCACAAGTTGAAGCCACATCTGCAGCATCTGGCACAAGATCTTCTCTTAGGGATCAACTGAGGGAAATAGAAGGTCCTGAGTATCAACTTGATGAAGAAAGTGATCATCCCTTGTCAATCCCTCAACTTGCCAATGAAGCTGAGGCAGAGATCCCAATAGCAGCATCATCATCTGCTGTTGTGGTCAGTGAAGCTGAAGCAGAGGCACCCACTATTAACAAAGGGAAGGGGGTCATGACAGAGGAAGATGAAGAGAGGTTGCTTAAAGAGAAAAGAGAGAGGGAAGAGAAAAGAAGAAAAAGAGAAGAAGAGGAGATGGCTGACCTGAAAAAGGCTCAAGAAAGAAAAACAGCCATTCTCCTAAGAGAACAAACCATCCAGCTGTATGCCAAACAGCTGGATGAACTAAAAAGAAAGATTCCTGCAGTTGACCGGATTGAAGAAGATGCAGCTCTTGCTCTTCAACTGCAGGAACAATTCAATAAAGAATAAGAAGAAAGAAGAAGCTAAGTTCAGAATAACCGATTCTGAACTAGCTAAAGAAATGAGGGAGGAGTGGATAAAGACTCTAGTCTCTCAAGGTGAGGATGCAGACTACCTTGAGAAACTCTCAACTAAAGAAGTCTACAGAGCCTTCATGGGTCAGCAAGGTCAGTTGGCAAAGAAGAAAAAGGCTGAAGAAGAAGAAAAAGCCAAACAACAGTCCAAAAAGACCATTGCTTTCAATAAACGGACCCATGAAGAGAGGAAGGTCATGATTGACTTCCTTAAGGCCAGAGGAGATAGTGGAAAGAGGCTAGGTCCTATGAATTTCATGAACCTGCAAGCCCTCTACTTCAAAGTTAAAAAGGATGAGGAAGAAAGACTAGGGAAGAAGGGCTCTAAGAAAAGGGTACTTATCAAAGAAGAAGAAAAACCAAAGACAAAGAAACCCAAGCCTTCTCCCTCACCTACCTCTTCCTCAGTCCATCATCCTTCCACTCTCCTCCCCAAACCTTCCACTCCTCCACCCAAAAAGTCCAAATCATCCCACCCAGCTCCCACTCATCAACAGCCTCCCTTGAAGAAATCCAAACCCTCATCTGAACTTGAAGACTCAAGGGACATAGTTGAATGGGCCTACAATCCACAGGGTCAAAGGTTTGAGATCTTCAGGGGGAGAACTGAAAGAAGAAGATCTACATACAGGTCTGTTGATGAGGTTCTGCAACTACCAGATTCAGACCTACGAAGAATTTTGGAGCTGGGTGAAGCTCATGAGCCTGCAAATGAGAGTGGGAAACATCTTATGCTAGCAATTAGACACAACTTCAACCCTAGCAAAGATGTGGTCATGAACATCAAACCACTCAAGTCCCACTCTCCATTTGTATCTTGGTCCTACAATGCTGATCTGGATGAGTTCACTCTGATTGATGTAAAGAAGCAGCAGATGAGATGTTCAAGCAAAGCAATCTACAAAATGCCACACAAAGACATCAAGACTCTGTCTGAACTTCCACTGAATAATCCCAGCAAGGATCCAAGAGGCTATGAGGTTGAAAGGATAGTCAGCCACATGCAAAAGCTTCAGCAGCAAAGTGATTAGAAGAATTTTGGTTGCATCAGTCTAGGGGGAGTTTGTAGAACCAAAGACTGATTGCTACCAAATTATTCTAAGTACAAATGCTGCTGATAGGCTTATCAGCAGCATTCAACACTTGTTGCTGCTGATAGGCTTATCAGCAGCATTCAACACTTGTTGCTACTGATAGGCTTATCAGCAGCATTATTCTCATCTCTGTTGCTGATAGCTCTATTCACTGAAGACCAAACGTTGCAGCTGACTATCCATGCAAAGCGCCTCTGACACCTTTCTGCAAAAGCAACTGCCACACTCCAAGCAGAAGGAACCTCACTGGTGCAACCAATAAAGGACAATGACGCGCGTCTCCAAGCATGCAAACAATGATGCCTAAGAAGACGTTTCAGTAAAGTTATCTAGATTAGCCTTTGCGTGTAATTTAGATTAATAAACAAGATCAACGGCTTGTGTTAGATCTGATCCTTAGAATCAAGGTTCTGTCTTGATTCTAAGTTACTATATATATCTTGTAAACACTTCAAACAAAGCGTGCTTGTGCTTATACTTAATAGTGCTTCTTGACAGTGTTTTACTTGAAAACTTGTAATCTCAGAAGTTTAATACAACAGCGCATTTATCAGTATTCTTGCTGTTTACTTGTTTACTCTGTTGGTTGTTATTGTTTCCGCCAATATCAACTAGAATAGAATCACCTTGTAATCTTACGATCCTACAAATATTTATATATATACATATATACATATATATATATATATATTACACTCCTTTTATGAAGCATTTTATAATAAAATAAAATAAAATAATTTATTTATTTAAACTATTTAACGGAAACCCTAAAACAATTAATACTTGCTTAAGACATATATACATTTCTATCATATTTAACAATTAGACTTTTGTTTGTATACAAACATCAACTTACAAGTCCCTACACTCAATTCCGTTGAAAACCCTAGACTCTACCTTACGCATTGTGCACAATGTTAATTCGAATTCATACTATTTCACTCTAGGTCAAACCTAGTGATTAGCAAATCACTCGTGCTACCCAAAGCTCATGTTAACTACTACATTTTGATACAAGTGGGTTTACATAGCCCCTTTTCCTTTTGTAAATTTTTGGGGTGAAACATGACTACTCAATAAACACTATTTGTAAATTACACACGTACAATTCTATAATATGATCATATGTGTTTATTTGTGCTTTATGCTTGAATGCTAATTGTTAAGGCTACATATACATGATATACACGTGCAAACACAAATACATTACTTCAGACTAACATGTGTTGTTATGCCCTACATTAGAATAACATGTGTTGTTATGCCTTACATATACATCAGGATAACATGTGTTGTTATGCCCTACATTAGGATAACATGTGTTGTTATGCCCTTCAATTACAAAGTTTCCTTTGTGCAACTAGCTTAACTTAGATTCCCCATAAATGCTTTATAAACCATGCATCATATGAATTGTATACAAAACATTTGAACTTTACTCGTGGTGTCAAAACCTATGTATGTTCACCAACTATTTATAGTTGACCCTCTCATTTTATCATGTTTCAGGTACAGATGTTTGAGTTAAAATTCAAGCTACTTCACTTAGGGTTGAGGGCCTAGTCTTAAATTTTAATATGGAGATTTATGTATTCGTAATTCTTGTAAATGATGTAATTGATTACTTGAGTTAGGAAATGAAATTTATTACTTAATTATTACAACTTTAGCAAACCATGAGCTTATGACCAGTCTACATGTCCCGCCTCGACGTTTCCGCCGTCGGTTTGGTGTGACATATTAGTATCAGAGCCTTGGTTATAGGGAATTAGGTTATTAGACACTTTTAACCTAGACTATAACCTTAGAACACCCATTTATGTCATGCTCTATGAATATATGATATGCTACATGCTATGTGCTACATGTTTAATATATTATATGACTTTTTAGGTTTCACCTAAATAATAAATTAAAAACAATAATATCCTTACCCTTATCCTAAGCCTCAATCTTTCTACTATGTCATTACCATCATTGCATGTGGAACGTCATAAGTCTATTAAACTTATTTTCACACCTCGTTAGGGTTTTAAACCTTGTTAACTAGTAGAGGACACATGCAATCTGGAAGGGTGACACCTGTATTCTGGGTATTCTATATAGGAAAGCATTTCATATAAATCCCAATCAACCGAGGGATCCGTATGCTTTCCTGGGAATTACCGGGATGAGTGTTTACTTATAGGCTAAAGCATGTCTCCTTGAAAGTTATATAAGTTTATTAACCTTAATGTGTCATAACATTCAAATGGTACTATCCCCGTTTGAGTGCAATCCAAAACTATGAACACTTGTGTTTTAAATTATCCTTTGTTTTATATCCAAGAAATCCTCATAACCTCTTATATCTTTCCTCTTGTTTTGTTAAAACCTATAGTATGCCTCCCCGTCACTCCAACGAGACCAACGACAACAACAATGACCTTGCTGCCCTTCTAACTCAACTTGTAAACCAACTCAGTCAGGCCAATAACAACAATGGCGGCACTAACAGCAGTGCTAATAATGGTGGTGGTGATGGTGCCAATCCACCCCAATGCACATTCAAACACTTTAACTCATGCAACCCCGTCAAGTTCTATGGTACCGAAGGGGCTACGGGCCTCCTTCAATGGTTTGAAAGCATTGAAAGCACTTTTCTCAACAGTGATTGCCCTGACCACCTCCGGGTTTGCTATGCCACCAGCGTCTTTCAGAAACGGGCGCTCACTTGGTGGAATTGTGAGAAGAGAAACCGGGGTGTGGATGTGACCATGGCCTTGCCATGGGATGAAGTTAAGAGACTCATGACCGAGGAATTCTGTCCTCGTAATGAAATGAAGAAGTTGGAGGCTGAGTTTTGGGATCTTACCCAAGACAGTGGTGAAAGTTTAGCTTACACAACTCGTTTCCATGAGTTAAGTCTTCTGGTACCCCACATGGTCACTCCACTGACTCGGGGTATTGAGAAGTACATCTGTGGTCTACCCATGAAAATCCAAGATACAATCCTAGGAAGAAATCCAGCCACACTTGAAGATGCTATCCGCTTAGCTGCCACATTAACCGATAACCATGTGAAGGCGGGTACACTAACAAGGAAAGGCACAAAGAAAGTCACTGACTCAATAGCCTCTTCTGAACCCTCTAAGGAAGACAAACCCAAACCTCCTCACTTCAATAAGAAATGTAACTTTGCTGTCATTACCCCTGCTGTACCAATCAACCAAGTAGCTCCCCTAGCCCAAAACTAGAATAAGAAACCATATGCGGGCAACAACCCTTTGTGCAACACGTGCAATTATCACCACTTCCTAAACATGCCATGCCGTCTATGTGCCAATTGTGGAAGGCATGGTCATGTAGCAAGCACTTGCCAATCCAGACCACCCGTTAGTCAAACCCACCAAGGGAACCGAGCCAATCAGCAAGTTGCCAATCAAGTTGTACCAACCATTACTAATGGGCGTGCTTGTTATGAATGTGGTATTCCAAACCACTTCAAAAACCAATGCCCAAGGATAACCAATACAAACCAAGGTGGTGCTCGTGGGCGTGCCTTCAACATAAACGCTAATGAAACTCAAGACAATGTCGAGGCAGAAAATGAAACCAATTGAAGCTAATGCAAGATGGAGTCGAATAAGGATCTAGCCTGGAATAAATTATGTATTGTAATCCTTTATGTTATTTTGTCATTATCGGAACTATTTAAACCTACTACGGTTTGTCACTATAAACTTGAAATTGCTAGCCAACTTCAAAAAGTGAATCATTTCGCCATTAACCGTCCATATAAGCACTAACAAATTTAAAAGGAAAAACTCATCTACCTACATCGTGCATGAACGCCGAGGAACACATCCGATCGCCTACAAAATCCGATAGTTTCCGATACGCACGAGACTCAATAAACATTCACAAAATACATAATATTAGGGTGATCACATTATACATATTTGCTTATACATGATACCAAATTGTTCACACTATACATGAAACCTATTTGCTTACAACATGCATAACACTAGATCATACATGAAACATGAGTGTTTACATTATACAAGGGATTAGATTGTTTACATTGTTGCAATTGATTAAGTACATCATACATAAAGCATGATTATTCACCTTATCCATGAAAACTACTCGGGTTTTGGCGTATTCTTGTCCAAACAAGAGGAAGCTATGAAAACCCTAAATTATGCCACGCTACTACTCTTTAATACCTGATTGACTCTACTATCTATGAACATAGTTATTTGTTAGCAACACATACGTGAAAAAAATAAATAAATAAATAAATAAAATAAAATAAAAATAGTTACGAATTATGTGATTTGGTGTTACCACCCCCCCCCCCCGATCCACACACACAATGGGATGAACTATGCAGACCATGCAACGATTTGGATAATTACGGGTGCACACGTAATTATAAAAAACAACGCATGGAAAACATAGTAAATTCTGTCGTGTTTACATTATACATGAAACCTACACTTGATCATACATGAAACATGAGTGTTTACATTATACAAGGGATTAGATTGTTTACATTGTTGCAATTAATTAAGTACATCATACATAAAGCATGATTATTCACCTTATCCATGAAAACTACTCAGGTTTTGGCGTATTCTTGTCCAAACACGAGGAAGCTATGAAAACCCTAAATTATGCCACGTTACTGCTCTTTAATACCTAATTGACTCTACTATCTATGAACATAGTTATTTGTTAGCAACACATACGTGAAAAAAAAATAAAATAAATAAATAAATAAAATAAAATAAAATAGTTACGAATTATGTGATTTGGTGTTACCACCCCCCCTCGACCCACACACACAATGGGATGAACTATGCAGACCATGTAACAATTTGGATAATTACGGGTGCACACGTAATTATAAAAATCAACGCATGGAAAACATAGTAAAATCTGTCATGTGTTATGACGTAAAATCTATCGAGATATAAAGTAACAAAACTAATGTGATATGATGAGGGCATGATGGATACGCCGCTGGTACTTCCTACATATAAGTGTTCCTGTCATATTATAAGAAGTAGCGTTATTTGTGTCACGTAAAGTTTTATGTTGTTTGACGGGTCAATGTTTGTGAAATCTCCTATCTACTAACAATTCATGAACATGTTAGATTACATCATAAACAAACCCTGATTGTCAAGTTCCCATCGATTCCACTCAAGTAACGCATTTCACATTTAGATCTCTCGACAGATCATTCATACTTAACTTGAGCTTTAGACCTAAATTTTGTTATCTATCATACTCCTCAAATCGATAATCAAAACTCAAACTCACTTCCTTCCTGATTCAATAGCCTCCACTAGTTAAATTTCGGGATGAAATTTCCTTAAAATGGGGAGACTGTAACTTCCATGACTTTCTGGTACTACTTATTTATTTATTTACTTATATTTTTTTTCCTTTACATAATAACGCCACATTCCAATCCCGTACTCGTTCAACTCGATATGTAACATTTATTACTATTTAAAAAAAATATCAATTTAAAGTTTTCAAACTTGCACTTATATATATTCCTAATTTCTTTCATTTATAAAAAAATATCAACACTTTAATAAAATAAGTATTTTTTATAAATTTCTTTTTATTTTATTTTTTAAAAACCAAATGACTATTATACTTGAAACGAATTTATAAACCAAAAGTGATCTGGAACCCCTTCATGTTTTTGAACTCCCAACTTTGACCCCCATTTGACCAATTTGACCCTTTAAAGTCAAAACAACCCCAAATCCCTTGCAAAGCGAAGCTGAAGTCGATTAGACATGATGGATATGGACTTTCCATACTTACAAAACTGAGTATTGACTATATCATGACCCAGTTAACACTCCAATTCTATTAATTAAGCGGTCAATTACAAATTTGAAATAGTTTGACTTTGTATAGTCAACCCGCGTTCAAATCAACCTTCAATCTCAGAATCAAGACGCGTTCAATTCCGTAAGTCACGCTTACTCACTATGTGCATGTATCCAGACCTGATCCGCGACTCAATTCATGCTAAATCGAACGAATTGACGTGTAAAACCGTCGATTAGCTGTCAACCTCAAACCCGTAACCGAATTGTGCTTTTAAGATAGAAGTGAACGAATTAATTCAACACACACCGTCGCACTGTCTCAATCATCAATCGATCTTCATTGCACCTCTAGAACCCCTTTCAAGCTTCAAGAACACCGAGTTTTTTTTTGGTCGATCGCGCTCCATCCCCAATCATTTCAGGTAATTCTCAGATCAGTATACTCGTTATGATTTCCAAATCTAAAGCCCTAACATAGCTATTGCAAATCGATATTTAAACGGGGCTAATTTGGGGCTAGGGTTACGGGTTGCGCAAGTGGGGAAGATGATGGGTTTGGATTTAGTTATTAAACAAGTTAATATACTTACCCTTATCATGGCTTGATGCCCAGATCACCCGGTTAAACGCTAGTCACTTCATGGTTAAGGTCGCGGGTTCAAACCCATACCCGACATTTTTTTTTACTTTTCTATTAGAACCAAACCCGACTCCACTGTATTAACATGTCAAAAGATTTTCTACCGGTGCTGTGACACGGGTAGGGGCACTGGTCCAGTGGTTGGGACGATAGCCACCCACATCAGCCACCCGGGTTCGAACTGGGTGGGTTGCTTTCTTTTTTTTTTAACAGTTTTAATCAATAAATAATTTCTATAAAAATTAATTTATAAACTTAACATTATTTAGATCAGAATTAAAACATAAGATTACGATTTCTAACATAAAACAATTATTTTTACAAATTTAATTGTTTAACACCTCATTGTAACCATTTAGAAATTTATTATTATATTACAAGACGAGGTACTTTAAATACCTAGTTTTATAAAAAGTATGACAAGATTTTTATAAAATACTTTGTAGGTCCCTAATTCGGTGCGTGACGGACCTCTAGACTCGCGGTACGACACGGTGATAACGTGCGGAATCCATGATCAACGTGCTCGTGTAACTCAATCAACAACAACGGTGTAAATAAACTCTTTGTATTCCAACAATATCAGGTTACAAGAATTCTCTCTCGTCTACTCTGATATTATCTCACCTCTATACTACTGTTTAAACTGACTCTGTTATGTATATATAAGCTACTGTTCTGCACCAGGCGAACTTAATAAGTTCGCCTCAAAGATGCTTAGGCGAACTTATTAAGTTCGCCTCTAATAGGCTAAGCGAACTTAATAAGTTCGCCTCTGATAGACCAGGCGAACTTGTTAAGTTCGCCTCTGATAACAAGTTCGCCTCTAGCAGAACTTGCACATAATTTTATCAACAGTTACAAAACATGTCCTAACAGACTCCACTTTAACTGTTGCTAACAATTCTATCAATTACAAGTCAAAGACTCTAAGACTAAGACATAATATCTTCAAGCTCGTTGTCACCAAAATATGCTCCAACAAACTCCCCCTTGACAACAGCTTCAGAAGATTGTCATCAGTCTTCATATATCATCAAACACATTGTAGTCTTCGTCTTGTTCATCTGCACATTCTCTTTTTATTTCTAGAAGAAAACTTGGGAGAAGGACCCCTTGTCAACTTCTGTCTGCAATATTCAGTTTTTGCAAAGGAGAACAACCAAGAATAACCAACAATTAAGATTTCCATGGAAGCTGGAAAAATAAAATCTTTTTGGTTTTTCAAACATAAGAAAGACAAAATCTTTTTGGTTTTTCTCTATATAAACTGAAATGTAAAATACAAAATCACATCTTTTTGGTCGAACATCACGAGTAAGAAGATCATATCAGTATATATGATATATCAATCACACATCTTGGATATAAAATCCATATAATATCAAATGGTATCCTATGTCATTCTTTCAATCCTTGACCAATCAAACCAATATCTTTCAAGATTATCACCCTCTATCTTTTCAAGACTTTCATATTACATGTTATGATACGCGATAAACATTCAAAGAAAATAGGATCAGGCTATGATACACAAATTCAAATTGTCAATATTATAAGATTTGAAACTAAAGCATCTCATTCCCACTTTCTTGTGAGTTAAGGTACCATTTAAGTATGAAATACAACGTGTACCCCACTAGTATGCCAACAGAAAGTAAATGCACTATCTTCAAGACATATGAGATTTTACTAAAGATTATCCGAATTTCCAGAATGAGGAGACATCACTTAGCACATGAATAGCAGAATCCAAATTGGATTTTATAGAAATCAAAGAGATTCAGAATCGAATGATTCAATATTTAGGCTTATATATGTGGAATCAAAAGATTCAGGTATGTGGATCCAACTGTTATCTAGATTATGAATTCAATGGAATCAATAAAGATGATTTATCAATATGATCCAAGGGCTAGTATATGTTTGACAGATGTTGTCAAGTACATATCTTGATTATATTTCAAATTGCATGCTTTTCGGGACATGGGCACTGAAGCAAATCGAATGAATAGTGCTAAGGACATAACCCAAAACTGATCTCATAGGAAAATCTTTATTAAAAGCTAATATTCTATATCTGATAGTGATCTTTTAACGCACACACCCAAGCATAAAATGGGTTCAAATCACAGTTGTAACATATGAAATTATGTTTTCACACTACTAATGGATCAGTGACGCTTTTAGTCTACTGACAATTCAAATTATATGCATACACAACACTATCATTTCCTATTTGTGCAGTCTCTGAAGTTTAGATCAAAACATATAATTCAGATATATTAACATAAAGCACCAACCAGTCAATCTAAGATCATGTGTGAAAGAACATCTACTGATGTACTATCATCTCTTCTTTAACTTCAAGTAATGTCGATTTTATCTTTTTCAATTTGTTTGGCTTTTTCAAAATCTTTTTCAAAGAAAGTAAAACAAACGAAAATAAAATCTTCCATGAAAACATTTTATGAAAAACATTTTACTTGGTTACTCAGGATTAAGCAATTCAATCAAATTAAAAACTCAAACCGATGTAATGTAATTGAATGTCATTGCCTCTGTCACCAACACAGTTTTGTACTCCCCCTGTCCTGTAGACTCCCCCCCAACTAGTCAAATGGTTGCATCAATGACTTTATGCTCACCATCGTCATCCTAAGTTTCAGGTTATCATTTGGACTTTGTAAAATTCTTTCCAAAACATTGTGTGTGACATATTCTCCCCCTTAAGCATCAAGTCGTTGATTCAAATAGATTTCTCAGTTATCAACAACTCTTTACTCATGCAGATGTCATTCCCTGTCATGTGCTAAGAAGAACCACTATCAACAACCAAAATGGTATTAATAATCCCTCTTGGTAAATCCTGCACAACTAACAAAAAATATTAATTTGAAATTAGGACCCAAGCCATGGTAGTCATGGGTCGTCCATCTGTATCAACATAATAAACCTCACTCCATTCACAATCAAATCTCTCATCGATTTTCGGGGATTGTTCCGACGAGTCAGAAACAGAAACTTTAGATTTCCAAACATACTTCTTTTCATTAAGTTCTTTTTGCTTAAAATGTGAAGTGTTTGAACATTTTCGTTCATTTGAAAAATGTTTAGATTGTGAAAAATCTTGTTGTTCTAATAGTTTTCTCAATCTTCTGTTTCTCCTCCGTCTTTGAGGTGTAGAAAGCCTAACCTCAGATTTTGAATTACTCTTTGGTGTATCACGAGGTTTAACCACATTTAGGTTAACAAAAGGCTTACCATGAGTTCTTACCTTTTCTGGAGTAACATGTCGGTTACCTTTGGCTTTGTGAGAACAATCAATTTGTATGTGACCCACAAGACCACAAGAAAAACAAGATCTCGTCTCACGATATTCTCTCATATAAGGAATCTTCACACGATAAGATGCACTTGAAGAAGATTCTCCTACATGAACTTCTTTTTGCTTTATTTTCTCTGGAACTCCAAATTTTATAACAGGTTTTGATTCAGGCTTCACATTCTCAGGAACTACATGCTTCTTTCCTTTATTTTTGTAAGGACAGTCACCACAATGTGTCACATCTCATTACAATGAAAGCATGTACGCCTGTCTTTATAATCTATGACATATGAAACTCTCCTTGAGTTTGAAGAACTTCCAAATGTAGAATTTCCAGATGAATTAGAATCAACCTTTGAGTCTTCTTTTTTAACAGCTTTCGGTATCCCCTCTACCTTAGCTTCATTAAAATATTCATCATCACTCTCATCAGAATACACCATATCTTCACCTGTGACTGGATTCACCTTCAACACAGTCTTAGGATCTAAATCCTCATCATTATAATCTCAGGTGTAACAGAATAATTGCCATTGAATGGTGGAGGAACATAGCCAATACCACTATTTCCCTTCCCCTCTTCAGTATTTTCATAATAATATCCTAATAAGAATGATGAATTTGTAAAGCTTTCTAATTTTCTATGCAATTTGATTACCTCTGCTTTAGATTCAGCTAAATCCTTATCTTTCTCAACAAGATCATTATTTCTTTTCTCAATTTCTGCAAAGGACATATCCAGGTGATATGCCTTCTCTTTGATCTTCAAAGTCAGAGAATTTATATCCCTCTTCAGTGATTCTATCCTCTCAATACACACATTCTCATTATCTTTTAGTTTCTGATTTACCGTGTGCATTGATTTCATATCACAAATGAGGTTTACATTGTCATCCATAACCCTCATCATTTTATCCTTAACTGAAATACAGTTAGAACAAAACGTTTCAGAGTTAGAAAATACCTCAGGTTTTACTTCTGAAGAAGATGCACCAGGAGCCATGAATACGTCATCATCAGCTTCACCCTTTTGATCAACAATGACAGGCTCTGCATCAGTGTCTGATACACTCAGATCATCTTCAACTGTCTGGAAGCTTACTTCAGTCTCTACATCACTATCACTCTCGGTAGACTGAGTACTTTCACCAGATCTAATACTCTCACTATCACTTAACTCGGTAGAAGAATCACTTTCAGAGACACTCTGCTTTACTACTTCTTCTTTGATCAAGACCACAAACGCTTGAGTAGTAGCTTCACCCTTTTTCCTCAAAGCTTCCCATAGATCTCTTGAAGTTGGACACTTCCCGAGACTATGAATGATTTCTTTGGGTAAAGACATCTTTAAAGTCTCACACGTTTTCATTTCTCGATCAAACTTCTGCTTTTCTAGTTTACCAAGAGCTGTCACTAGTTTAGGAACATCATAATATCCCATATAGTCATAAGTAGGATGCACATATCCTTCAAATATGGATGTCCAAAAGTTTTCATCAGTTTTTGATACGAACTGTTCGAACCAGACTTTCCAGCTACGAAAATCTGATATGCACAAAAGTCTCGGTGGCATAGTTTCAATCTCATTATCATCACATGAAATTGACATTTTTTATTTTTTACGAAAATACCCGGAAAAAATTTCCCGCCAAAATACTCTTTTTTTTAAAATTTTGAAAATTCAAAATTTCAAAAATGATTGAAAACGACCATATAAGTTTTCCCTAAAAAAAATGAGCAAGAAGAAATTTCCCGCCAAAATACTTTTTTTTCAAGAACACTAAGTTCGCCTACCTAATAAGTTCGCTTAAAGCAGAAACCTGAAAATCCGATTAAGTTCGCCTAAAATAAGTTCGCTTAACCCTGTGAGAAGCGAACTTGACAAGTTCGCCTGCTAAGTTCGCCTGCAACAGAATTGCTAAGTTCGCTTGCTCCAACAGAATCAACTCAAGAACAGCTCAGAACCACATTCGCGAACCAAAACTTCCGAAATTCATGATTTCTTGCTTAATTGATGGAATTTGATAAAATTGAACTGTAGGAATGTGTAGAAACTGATTATGAACACTTCTATCTGATCAATTTCATCAAATGAATCAAAAATCAATCCAAATTTGTCAAAAATTCTCCATTTTTATCAAGAACACGAATTCATCAAAAATCTTCAAAATCTCTTAACTTTGATGTTGATTGGACACGAAAACACCACTAATCTTTTGCTAATCAAGAGCATAAGCTCTGATACCACTTGTAGGTCCACGTAACTCAACTACTGATCGAACTCGTGATATGACGTTTCTATAACACGAAGTGCGGAATCCTTCGTGTTAACGTTTGTAAACTAACCGACAATTCAAACAACACGCGTAAATAAACTTCTCAAATATATTCAGATTCACAATGGTTTACAGACTCAATCAGACAAATCATTCTCTCTGCTCTCTCTGTTTAAACTGACTCTGTTATGTATATATAAGCTACTGTTCTGCACCAGGCGAACTTAATAAATCCGCCTCAAAGATGCTTAGGCGAACTTATTAAGTTCTCCTCTAATAGGCTAAGCGAACTTAATAAGTTCGCCTCTGATAGACCAGGCGAACTTGTTAAGTTCGCCTCTGATAGGCTAGGCGAACTTGTTAAGTTCGCCTCTAGCAGAACTTGCACAGAATTTTATCAACAATTACAAAACATGTCCTAACAGACTCCCCTTTAACTGTTGCTAACAATTCTATCAATTACAAGTCAAAGACTCTAAGACTAAGACATAATATCTTCAAGCTCGTTGTTACCAGAATATGCTCCAACATACTTTATCATAAAACAAAGTTTATAAATCAATTGCTTTTATTAAATTATATGGCTTAAACCATATTAAAGCAAATAAGACTTTTTCTAAAGAAATAATAATACATTTTCATAAATCAATTGCTTTATATTAAACTAGACATATGTTAGAGTTTAAACCCATGAAACTTATTCTAATATATATATATATATATATATATTATATATATATATATATAAATATATTATATATATATATATATATATATATAAATATATATATATATATATACTAATAACAACATTTTTGAGAATACCATTTTATTAATAAATATATAAACAAAAGAATTTAATTATTTCACTAATAATTCATTTAGTGTTAAATTATTTCTGAGATAATTTCATAAACATATAAACTATATATATATATATATATATATATATATATATTACACTCCTTTTATGAAGCATTTTATAATAAAAAAAAAAAAAAATAACTTATTTATTTAAACTATTTAACCGAAACCCTAAAAAAATTAATACTTGCTTAAGACATATATACATTTCTATCATATTTAACAATTAGACTTTTGTTCGTATACAAACATCAACTTACAAGTTCCTACACTCAATTCCGTTGAAAACCCTAGACTCTACCTTACGCATTGTGCACAATATTAATTCGAATTCATACTATTTCACTCTAGGTCAAACCTAGTGATTAGTAAATCACTCATGCTACCAAAAGCTTGTGTTAACTACTACATTTTGATACAAGTGAGTTTACATAGCCCATTTTCCTTTTGTAAATTTTTGGGGTGAAACATGACTACTCAATAAACACTATTTGCAAATTACACACGTACAATTCTACAATATGATCATATGTGTTTATTTGTGCTTTATGCTTGAATGCTAATCGTTAAGGCTACATATACATGATATACACGTGCAAACACAAATACATTACTTCAGACTAACATGTGTTGTTATGCCCTACATTTACATCAGGATAACATGTGTTGTTATGCCCTACATTAGGATAACATGTGTTGTTATGCCCTTCAATTACAAAGTTTCCTTTGTGCAACTAGCTTAACTTAGATTCTCCATAAATGCTTTATAAACCGTGCATCATATGAATTGTACACAAAACATTTGAACTTTACTCGTGGTGTCAAAACCTATGTATGCTCACCAACTATTTATAGTTGACCCTCTCATTTTATCATGTTTCAGGTACATATGTTTGAGTTAAAATTCAAGCTACTTCACTTAGGGTTGAGGGCCTAGTCTTAAATTTTAATATGGAGATTTATGTATTCTTTAATTATTGTAAATGATGTAATTGATTACTTGAGTTATGAAATGAAAATTATTACTTAATTATTACAACTTTAGCAAACCATGAGCTTATGAACAGTCTACATGCCCCGCCCCGATGTTTTCACCGTCGGTTGGGGTGTGACACTAGGTAAAGTAGATGATGAGGAAGTGGAACCAAAGTAGGGTGATGGGACATTTCCCATTTCGATCCATCTTTGGATCATTTACGGGTATGCATTCCAATTGCGAGCATGATTCGTTGCTTGCGCGCCACTCGGTTCACCCTGATCAACCGAATTGTCACTAGAACTAGTCTGGCGCCTTTTGGGCTCCGGGGACGATACGATATGTGCCTTAGGTGATGACGGTGGAGTTGACGACATGTTCCTGTAACATATTATATAAGTGCCAAACATCCAAATGTTTATGACATGTAACTAATGTGTGAGGTTATAGTCTAGTATGCAATCCTAGTTCTCTCTAACCAATTGCTCTGATACCAATCTGTCACACCCCTAGTTTCAACTAACGGAGTTTTACCATTTCGGGAAGTGACAAACCAGGATCTCAGTCATTAGTTACATTGAACGACTCTACACGGGACTCAAATGAAAATATCATATCAATCAGTGTTAATGCGGAAGTGTAAAGAAAGTTATGCGCAAAACACACGCTCCCAAAAAGTCCAAAAGTCCAAACGAAACACAATTCAAAATAGTCCAAATAGTTTAATAAAACATATATCAAAAGAAAAATCTCATGCATGTCCTATGTGTGCACATGTGCCTTATATTAGCGACCTGAGAAAACATGTAAGAAAAGATGTCAACAGTAGGTTGGTGAGTTCACAGGTTTCAATATAAATAAACGTTTACCGGATTTATTGTACAATCAACATATGTATATCAACAGGTAGCTAACCCATGTTCATGTTTGCTATTACGCTCGTAACCGTAAACTGACTGTTTGTATTGCCTCCCACCAGGTCTATCAACCATGGTGCACGTTTAGGTCAATATTGCACCCGTTCGATATCCCATCGAGTTAGCGCGACTAACACGGGTGAGGTTTGTCAAACCCAGTAGTACTACCCAACATACCTCGCTATATTCATATTTAAACGGTTCGATGTGAGGACTTTCTTGATAGAGTGTACGCATAGTCATAACAAGTGATATAATATGAAGTACAAAAATCAAAAAAAGAGTTTGCATCATGTTTTCTCCCCCAGTTTAAAACAGTAAAAGGGGCCGTGAAAACTCACCTGAGTTTG
Organism: Smallanthus sonchifolius; assembly: GCA_023525975.1. Lineage (NCBI taxonomy): Eukaryota > Viridiplantae > Streptophyta > Magnoliopsida > Asterales > Asteraceae > Smallanthus > Smallanthus sonchifolius. Next base: position 22,983,683 of record CM042046.1, on the reverse strand, counting down.
AGTAGTGGATTGGATCACACAAGAGAAAGGTTGGAACCACAAGTGTAAGCCGCAGATGACTTACGTAAGCCCTAGAATTATAAACACATAAATTAGGGATAAGTTGTGATTTGTGACGATGATACGGAAAGTTAGAACGTCTTAACGCATTCTAAGGATTTAATAGTAGACAAACGTGTCTACGTGAATATAGATTCTTAATATAATACTTAAGGGTAAATGCGTTACTTTTCGAACGTTAATAACAAATAATAAATAAATAAATAGATTCGTACGTTCGAGTCGTTTACAAAAGTTAGGAAAATAATATAACTTAATATATTATTTTTAAGTTTGCATGATTAATAAATAATCATTTGACAAAAATAATAAATATATTATTTTTATTCAAGATAATAAACGCGAGTAAATAATATAACTAATTATATTATTAATTAGTTTCAAACGTTGCACAGGGTTATAAAACAATACGAAATAATATTAAATATATATTATTTAATAACATAAGTCATGGGTTGAAAATAATATAAACATATTATTTTATACGAAGTTACGGTTTGAAAATAATATAAATATATTATTTTTAACAGTGGGAATAATAATGAAAATAGGTTATGAAACCAAACCCGAGCCTACGGGTGGTTTTCCGAGTTAAAACATTTTAATATAATATTATATTAATATAGGAAAAGGTTTTATAATTAAATAATGTTTAGAAAATAATTAGAAATCAAAACAGGGTGAGGGAGACTCAAACCCGGGTCTCCTCCCCACCGGTCACATGCACTAACCAGTCCACCTGCTAAGGCAATCGCAACGTGAACCAGATTAGAAAGCTTTTATCAAAGAACTCCAGCGATTTCTTCCCTTTTGCGCGAACCGGACCACAGATCCATCCAAATCCCTCGAATTCGCTACCGTTTGAACACAAAAGTATAGGGATTTTGTTATACAAGTGTGTTGCGAATCCATGAGTGGGTTTAATTTGAAAAAACATCCAGTTTAGAGTCGTTTAAATCTAGTTTCAAATGCCGAAACCCTAGACATGATCTCAAAATCAATTTGATCCATTTCGATAGTAAAATCCGTTGAAACCATGGGGCTTTTACAAAATAAAGCATTACGAATCTGTTGGTATAAATTAATTGGATTTAAAACTAGTGTAGATTAGGATTCGATTAACTAGAAAACTTATCAACCCTAGATCTTTGATCTTGATAAATTCGATAATACAGATTTGAATTGGCATAGGGCTTTTGTTAAACCAGAGATTACGAGTCTGATGATGTAAGTTAATTGGGTTTAAACATGGTCTAGGGTGGTGATCGGTTAAACTGGTTTTACAAGAACCCTAGGTATCCAATCATGATGAATCCGATAATGTAAGCCCAATTAATCATGGGGCTTTTGATTTAGGGACTGAAACGAATCTATAGGTATAAGAAATTACCAGGTGTGATGTTGAATTGAGGGTGCTCAACTAAATGGACTCCGACTTCGGTGGTTTAGGTCCCCTGATGGATCCGGCTTCGTCTCTGATTGAGTTGGTGTGTGGAAATGTTTCTGAGAGATGTGATAGAGGTGCGCAGATGATGAATTAAGAGGATAACAGACCAAATGATCGCATTCGTTTGAAATGGAGGTGGGTTTCGACGGTTATGGTTTGATTACCCATAATTGGGTTTGATTGCTCATAATTGTGATGTTTAATGGCTGAATGATGAACGGTTAACTCGTTATTATGCATTTCGGTTACAAATTCTGGCATGAATTCGATTATGAATTCGAATTGGGATTGATGGGCTATGGGTTTGACTCCTAGAAGTCAACAGGAACCAAATCATGCGAATTTTGACTTCCAAAGTCAATTGAATTAGATTTGACTAATTACACAACTATTCCTTGTAGTCTTAGTTTGAATAATGACAAAAACAGTCCCTATAGTTTGAGACGGGTTAACTAGATTACCATTTAACTAAGTTTATCTAACGGAGTTAGTCCAAAAAGTTCGGATTGTCACATGGTGGTATGTGGATGTAAATACTCGTGAAGCCAGAGTGGAAGATAAAGATAATAAGGTCATTGTGAGATTCTATGATGCAATGAATCTTATTAATTTTTCTAAGAAAGATCAAAGAACTCTAAGGAAAAATGAGATCATGTTTACTGATGAATGGAGAGAACAAGGATTGCAGTATAAACGGGTGTTGGAGATATGTCACAGATATGGAGTGCATACAGGAAGCAGACTACCAGAAAATTGGAAGAGCTCATCATAGAGACTGAAGACAGAAGATCAAGCTATTATCAAGGGGGAGTCTGTTTGGACATAAATGTATGACAAAAGCTTGTAATAGTTTAGATCTTATTGTCTTTATGTTAATTTGTTTTAGCATGTGGACCTACAACATGTCACTTTCTATGTTAATTTGTTTTAGGAAGTTGAATAGTTTCTTTGGTAACTCTTCTCAGAAAATGTTTTTCGTGAGTCAATGCTTCCTGCAGGAACCAGTAAACTGTTGAATTGATCCCTGCTTACCACTACCCATAATACTAGTAAGATGCTTTAATCAAAAGACAAGAAAAAAATGAACAGATATCTGTCTATAAAGTATGTTGAAGGCCTGGCGCCACATGAAGTTGGATTATACATGCCTATTTTACCATAAATAAATTCTAAAAATGTAATTTGACTAAAGCTTCTTTGTTTCATAAAACGTTTTAACAGATCACGTCCCTTAAAAAATGCTATTTTAGTAGTGGAGATCTGCAGAGTTACAAAGTAAATAACTCTTCTTTATGATAATGTGAGACCCTTTAAAAAACGTTGTCTCACGCAGAAGCAAACCTGTCACTTTCTGAAAAAGTGGTCTGACGCAGAAGCAGATATATTACTTTCTAAGCTGTCAGTAGTAAAGATAATGTGATTTAAAAGTCTTGGAGGAGAGACCAATGAGTATATCAAGACTATTTGTCGTTTTACAAATATTTTGCTAGATCCCTTTACTTGAGAAGATAAAAAATAAAGCAAGTATGTTTAAAAGAATGCTTAGTCATTATCACCTTTTGATATTAATAGAACCTATCCAAAATACAAAAAGATGCCCTTCAAAATTAAAAACATGTAAATGTACACATGCCAATTTTAGAGATCACTAATATATGCTTTATTAACCCAACAAGAGAGGTAAAGACTTTTAAGAAAACAAGCCACCATAAACTTACTTTACTGTCAAACAATGGGTGAGACCCTTTAAAATCTAATTTTGTATAACGAGAAACAGTTTAAAGTAGATTATGGTGGAGAAAGCATGCGGTTTTAGCACTTGATAACCTAAGTTACAAGCATAGATCTGGATATTGCGTAAGGAAATATGAATGGGTGTAGGAGGCGTAAGTGTGACCTCCTCGAAACATTCTCTCCTGACATGGAAAAACATAGAAAAAAAGGAGCTCAAATACAAAAGTTTTCTGTTCTAAGTAGTCGAGCCACACGGTGGGTGCCAACTTGTTGCTACAACAAATATGTGAGGACTACTTGTTGCTGCAACAAATAAGACAGGAGATGGTATGAGCGTTCCTGGGATGCCAGTTTCCGAACCTTCTACACTTGTCTGCTAAGATGAAGGAAATAGCGTTATGTGATTAGCTTTCAAGGTTCTATAAACTCTGTGTTTTGATGAAATAGAAAAGAAGATTATTTACAGTGTATGATTGTTATTGTTTCTGTTGTCTCGTATACAATGTCATTGCCATGGTTGGATTCTGTACTCCGTGTTGATTGATTCGTCACGTTTCGAGTTTGATCTATAGAGGAGTCATGTGGACCTACAAGTGGTATCAGAGCTTCTGCTCATGATTTGTGATTGTTTTGTAATGGTTTGTGTATGAATTGACAACAAAACGGTTGGCTTTTGCATAATCTTCATTTTCATGGAATTTTCAAGTTCTTGAGAGTATTTTGGGGTTGAATTCATCATTTTGGAAGTGTTTTTAGAGAAATTGATCCATTAGAAGTGTTCTAATTCACATTATACTCAATCCTACAATTTAATTTCATCAAATTCCATCAATTCAGCAAGATATGATGATTTTCGGAGTTTTTGTTTCATGTTTTGGTTAAAGAATTCGTCTTCCTGAGTTTTTGCAGCTGATTCAGGCGAACGTATTTCCAAAATTCAGTTACAAGGGAACTTATTAGGCGAACTTAGTTCATATACTTGATTAAGCGAACTTATCAAGTTCGCTTGGGGTCAAGTTCACTTGAAGAAGTAAGAAGCGAACATATCAAGTTCGCCTGAGGGTCAAGTTGTTCTACACTTTGTGTTACTTGTGATATTTCTGTTGTATTGTTGTAATGGCTAACATGGTGCAGTTACAAACATGTTCAATTATGATAATGAGATTGGTACTTCTCAAAAACCACCAAACTTGCTCAGTCTTGCTGATTATTCAAACTGGAAAGATCATTTTGAACAGTTTATTTCATTCACCGATACCAGTTTAGGTTGGAGCATGTTTATGTGACAGACACTCTGGATATTGTCTTATGCTTTTGTACCTTTACATTCTTTATTTGTACTTGTATTTAGTACCTGTATGTATTTGTTTATTGAGTTGTAAACATTTATGTAGGTACTTGTACTTAGTTGACTTTGTTAAGTGTTGTGCGCACTTAGTAAGTGCACAGGTATTATAACTTGCGTACTTAATGAGTACGCAAGAACAATTATCTGCATACTTGTTAAGTACGCAGGAACAAAGTCCTGCGCACTTGCTAAGTACGCAGGCATCAGGTCTAGTATATATAGCTGGTTGTGATAGAAGTTATGTACGCACTCATTATACTCTGTAACCGGCTATGATTATCAATAGACGAAGTTTAAAGTATTTCGGTGTTTGTTTTCGGTTTACTTTGTGTTGTCTGATACTGCAACTAGTCACGGGCATTCCGCACCCGGTCCGACTAGACACACCTTCGCACGTAATGATCCGAGACACACGGGGGACCGACAAGTGGTATCAGAGCATTGGCTCTTGATTTCGAGTGTTGTGAGTGTGTTAGGAGCATTTTTGACACAATCTACAGCCTTTATACAAGAAAAAGTGACCGATTTTGGTGATTTTTGTGATAAAATAGAGGTAGCTCTTGAACGCTATTTTAGAGCCAAAAATCCTTCAAAATCTGACCTTTTTGTTGTTTGGTTTAGTGTTTTGTTCATCAAGGGTTTGTTAGAAACAATTTTCTAACCTTTTGGCTTGATCAATTTGTTCAAAACTTCAATTTTTGAAGATATGAACATTTTCCGGCAACCGAAAAAAGTTGGTTGAGCAGGTGGATAAAGTGAACTGCGTACTTACCTTTTTTGGCAAAAAGGATAGTCTTGCTGCGTACTTGCTAAGTACGCAAGACCAACTTTGTACGTATTTAAAATTTGTTCCTGCGTACTTATTAAGTACGCAAGAACGATCTTCTAGTGCGCAAGAATGATCTTCTAGTGCGCAAGACCATTTTTCTAAGTGCCCAAGGCAAGTTCTAAGTGCGCAAGTTGTGCTGATTTTCTGATTTTTGTCTAAGTGTTACACCATGGCAAACCTTCAGAACCTTGGTAGCCTATTTAATTATGACAACGAGATTGGGACTCCTCAGAAACCACCAAAGCTGATTAATGTAAATGATTATTTGAATTGGAAAGCACGCTTTGAGGAGTACATCTCATACACTGATTCCTCTTTGTGGATACCGATCCTTGAGGGATATAAGCATCCAACATATGTATTTCTTGAAGAAACTGTTCCTAAGCCTATCTCCAAGCTAGATGAAGAATAAAAGAAAGTTTATGACCATGAAAAGAAGTCTCATAGTTCCATAACAATGGCTTTGTCTAGAGATCTATTTCATAACTTTAGGGGGTATGATAACTCTAAAGATCTTTGGAAGGCCCTGCAGAAGAGGTTTGAGGGCAACAGTGATGTCAAGAAAAGAAAGAGAGAACTGTTAAGGAAGCAGTATGAGTGTTTCAGATACTTGGAGAATGAATCTATAGATGAACTTATCTCAAGATTCTTCCATTTGCAGACCGAGCTAAAGTCTTATGAACTCAAGTATCATGATGATAAGTTGGTTGAAAAATTTATGGATGCCTTACCACCTAAGTTTGATATGTATACTACTTTACTAAGAGAAAATCCAAAATTCTATGAGATGACTGTTGAGGAAGCAATATGCAAGGTTCAAACACACGATATGAACCTAAAAAGGAAAGAAAGTTCTGGACGACCCCAAATTCAAGATCCCTCTATGTACTTTGGGGTAAATTCAACTACAAAATCGTCTGGTACTGGAATTGCCTTATTCCTTGGGAGTCCTCAGGAAGAATAAACCTCAAATGGTGGTGGTAATCACACTTGCTGTACTGCATCAGGATCCAGTCAACACTATCACAACCAATCTTCCTCAAGAAACACTACCCCTTCAGCTAACCAGACTGCTATAGCCAAGATTGCTGAAGATCATGTGGCATTCTTCTCGTCATGTATGCTTGCCTACGAGAACTTCATTGGTGGGAAGCTAACGGATCCTGAAACCATTGAAGAAGATTTCAATCAGGTGGATCCAGATAACATTGATATTCAGTGGAAGGGCTAAGCGTTTCTTGAACAGAACTGGCAGGAGGTTCATTGGTGGTCATTCAAATGCCAAGGTGGGATTTGATAAATCCAAGGCCAAGTGCTACAAATGTAATAACTTTGGACAGTTCATAAGGGAATGTCAAAAGGACAAAGCACCAGCTTCGGGTTTCACCAGACCAAGCCAGGGAAGCAGCCAAGGAAATAACCAAGGATTCAACAATAAGAACAACCACAATCAGAGTCAAGGTGGAACGTCCAGTGCTCTAGTGGTTCTGTAGGACGACAACTTTGATTGGGGTGTTCACTTAGAAGATGCCATTCTTACTCAGACTCAGATGGGTCTTATGGCTGAGATTGTTGAGATGATGAAAGCAGAAGAAAGGGAAGCATCTGAAGCTGACCAAAGAGAATCTACATCTGCATTTTCCCTCATGGCTATTGGAGAGGCATCCAGCTCGTCAACTGAGATAGATTCCAATTCTTTTGCTGTTATTTTCTGTTCTAAATGTTTAGGCTTGAAAGAAGAAAATATTCGACTTCAAGACAAAGTTGAACCCCTTCGTATTGCAGTTTTAAGCTACAAAGAAAATAAAAAACGTTATAAAGATTCAATTGAAACTCTTAAAAAAGAAAGACATGATTTTTCAATTAAAATCAGTGAACAACATTTTATTTGGACGTTACATACAAGTTGTTATAGAAAAAGAATATTGAAATTGCCAAACTGCAAAATGAGATCCTGCAGTTAAGTGGCAAGATTGAGAAGTTGAAAAACTCTCGCATTGTGGTGGAACACTACGAATCTGTAGTGAGGCAAGTGAATGGATTGGGTTTAGGTACTAATGCCATTCCTCCACCAGAAGCGGTAAGTTTGTCAACGGGTTGGTTGACATTGATCGGTCATGTGTTGATGAATCCTCAAGTCAGGATGATTCATCAAGCAAGGATGATTCCTCGACAAAGGATGAGTCCTCATGTAAGGTTAGCTCAGCATCCGATGAGTTCTTATCGGATGAAGGCTCTGAGAACACTAATCTTGAGGGTGTTGTCTCAGAGGAGTTGCTTGGTGAACACAATATTGTGAAAAACATTGTCACTGATCGTGATAATTGTATTTTAATTGAACCTGAGACTGTTGAGTCAAATGATAAACTGAAGTTAATGCTTTATGGAGGTTTCAAAAACCATTAAGCAAACCAAGAAAGAAACTTTTGCAAATCACTTGAGTAGAAATTTTTAGAAAAACATTGACAAATATTATGCTCAAGGTGAAAAATCAAAATCAGGTCAAACACAAGTTCCTTGTTATGTTCACCAAACAACCATTGGCACTCCTAAAGCTGAGTCATCTGCATCCAAAAGTAGAGAGCCTTACAAGAGGGTTTACAATGATAAACGGACATGTTTTCACTGTGGTACGGTCGGTCACATTCTGGTGAACTGCCCCGATAAGAACCAAGGGAAATGGCCAATGTTTCTACAACAAGCTGCTTTCCCTAGGACACCATCAGTGAAGCAACACAAGAACCCAAACCAGATGTGGTGAACCCACCAGTGAAACCTATGGTGAAGCCAAAGAAAAAAATCTGAGGCTAAATCATTTGTTCCAAAACGGGAGAAACAACTTGCTAAACCCAGTGTATCTACCTCTGGTAGTACACAGACTGATGAGAACCCTGTGGTGAAACTTTCTAAGCCACATAGAAGAAGAAGGAAAAAAAGGTTGAGAAAACTTGAACAGCAGCTAGCTGGTAGTCAACCAGGTGAAGCTTCCACTAGTTCACCCAACGTTGAGACTAGCAAGCCTGATGTTCAGAAGGCAAAGAAGAAAAGGTCCTGGACCAAGAAAATCAAAAGTTCTCAATCTTATGATCTTAAGTCTTCTAAGGATTCACCCATTTTTGACAGTCATGATTGTGAATTAATTGAAGTTGTATACTTTGAGAAAGACGGACGACCCAAGACCACTATGGCTTGGGTCTCCAAAACTAACTAATTTGCTTGTGACTCGTGTAGGGATATCCGAAGGGAACTATCTCTAAACGTTGGTATGTGGATAGTGAATGCTCTCGGCACACGACATGCAACATGTCTCTACTTCAATATGTTAAACCATTCAGAAGCGGCTATGTGGCCTTTGCAGGAGAGAAAGGTGGCAGTATTACTTGTCAAGGCGTGGTTACGAATGGATGTATTAGCTTCGATAACGTCAACTACTACGAGCAGCTGAAGCATAACATGTTGAGTGTCTCTCAGATGTGCGACAAAGAGTACTCGGTTATGTTTGACAAGTTTGAATGCTTGATTCTCAAGCCTAGTTTTGAGGTTCCTGCTGATTGGATTCTGATGAGAGCACCAAGAACAAACGACACCTATCAGATCGATATGAGCGTGGTGACAACCACCTCATTAGTTGCTACTTGTTTACTTACAAAAGCGACGAAACTTGACTCAATATTGTGGCATAGGAAGCTCGGACACATTTCTTATCGTAAAATGAATCATCTTGTCCGAAACGGTTTGGTAACCAGGGTTCCTAAGTTGAGATTTGCCGTTGCAGATGACTGTATGTTTTGTAAAAAAGGCAAACAACATCGAAAATCTCACAAGCCTAAGCTCCAAAACTCCATCGATACCCCTTTGGAATTCCTACACATGGATTTGTTCGGACCCATAAGTATCAGGAGTATTGGAGGTAAGTCATACTATCTAGTTGTAACTGATGACTCCTCACGTTTTTCTTGGGTGCATTTCTTAGGTACAAAGGATGAGACTGTTGAAATTCTTCAATACCTGATCTTGAGCTTGGAATCTTTATGCAAGTTGAAGGTTAGAAGAATAAGGAGTGATAACAGAATGAAGTTCAAGAATAACATGATGGAGCTTTTCTGTCTCAAGAAGGGTATTCGTCATGAATTTAGTGCACCGTACACACCTCAGCAAAATGGAGTTGTAGAAAGGAAGAACAGAACTTTGAATGAGACTGCTAGGACAGTGCTGTCAGATGCCAAGCTTCATGTAACTTTCTGGGCAGCAACAGTAAATACAACTTTTAACGTTTTGAACAGAGTTTTGGTGGTTAAAAGGCACAACAAAACTTGTTATGAGCTTATCAACAATCGACCTACAAATCTTGACTACCTAGTCCCCTTGGGTAGTCCCTGTTCCTTATTGTTACAGTACAAGGATCGCAAATCCAAATTTCATGCAAAAACGGTAGAAGGCATCTTCTTAGGATATGTTGCCAACTCACCCAGCAAAAGAGTGTACAATATAGGAACACGCTCAGTTGAAGAATGGTTCGAAGTGGATTGCAGTAAACACAGTACTCCACTAGAACCTACAGGTCCAGCGTGGGGATTCGATTATGATGCTCTATCAAGTCTTTCAACCTTCCTGATCTATCTGCCGAAGATGCTGCCCACTTCATCGATTATTTAAACATTCTATAATGGCAGTGATGATTTTTAACACCCTAAATTCGTACACCGATTATTTAAACATAAAACACGTGGAAACATTCGTCCCAGAAATTTTTTTTTATTTTTTTATTTTTTTATTTTTCCTCGCGTACCACGAAGGACCAAACTCCCTTCTTCGCGTACCGCGAAGGAGTCCAAAATACCAGACCGAACGCGAAGAACCTTCCCTTGATCTTCGCGTACCGCGAGGGACTCCAGTAAACAGAAAGTTTGGTTTTCCTCCTAGATTCAACACTTAAACCATTTTTCAAACATTTTTCAATTCAACATGACACCAAAAATATCCCAACACTTGGGTTTTTGTTTCAAATCATTCAACATCAAATACATACACCAAAACACCATTTCATGTATTAATTTACATCCGTTTTAAGGTTTCTATTTACCCCAAAACATCATTTACGCATACGAGAATCCGCCAAAACGCCATAGACTCGACTTAGACTACATCGGAGCTTTTCCTACATAACACCACACATATCACCATTAGTAATGAATATAAAACATAACAAACAAGTAAGATTCTACTTGTTTCCACCCATTCACCCATTTGACCCGTTTCCAACCAATTTGACATTAGGCTACATATAACTTGCATAACACCTTACAAGTTTCATTCCTTTCATATATCATTCATATTTAACACATTTCCATTTCCATTATGTCTCATAGGCAATAACTTTGTCACCACATTTCCATTATTATTCTTAGATCATAACTTCATCACCCATTTCCATTATGATTCTTAGATCATAACTTCATCACCCATTTCCATTATGATTCTTAGATCATAACTTCATCACCCATTTCCATTATGATTCTTAGATCATTACTTCATCACCCATTTCCATTATGATACTTAGATCATAACCTCATATACACATTTCCATTATAGTAATGCAACTATAACTACACTCATTCACATACATAACACTTAACACATTATACACACAACATTGCATATAGCACCATTTATCAACAACACTAAGTAAGTGCAAAATCACTTACCTTTCGGGTTTGAAGATCCCGCTCCCCCTTCACAATGGACAATTTGATTACCTAAACATATACACCTAGTTTAGTAATCTATCATACATCAAAATCACAATATAATTTGGTTCACAACCCATTCTTTCATTTCCAACCCAAACTGACCCGTTTGAGTTATTCCCATATCCAAACACTTTCTTTCCATCTAAACTCACATACTTGAGTTTCATTACCATTTCCTTCACATTAACTTTTCATTTAATCTTTAACATTAGATTAATTCAGTGTTCATTCAAGTGTCTAACACCATATAAACACTTAAACATCGTTAATTCATCATTCTATCATCATAATCCAAAAACCCCCAATTTTCTCCATATGAACCCTAACTTCTCATAATCAAAATCAAAGGGTTCTAGGATGTTATTTACCATTCTTTACCTTTAGCTTAGCTAGATTATCAACAATCTAACACTAATTTACCCCATGCATTCATAATTTCCGGATTTCTATAAAACCCATCTCCTAACACAACAATGGTGAAATCATATGGATGATAATCACTTACTTGATGTTAGGAAGGTGATGTGCAAACCAAAACCTCCACAAATCAAACTTCAATTGCACGAATTTGCTTCAAAGCTCCTTTTCTCCTTTTTCTCTTCAAAGCATCGACTCCTCAACTCAACAAAATCTGATTTTGACTTTCCATGGTCAAATATGGCAGATTTGCCATATTTACACATTTAGCCCCTCAATTTCCATTTCACCCATTTTCATTCCAAAATTAGTTAAAAACTAATATAACCCCGTTACTAACTTGAAACCAAGTTGTTTCAACTTATTTCTAAAATGTTATTTTCACCATAATATTTATTAGAACATTTATTTATTTATAACGAAACCCGGATTTTGATTCATTACAAATCACCTCCCCTTATTTGGGTTTCGTCCCCGAAACCCGACTTCACATAAAAAGGTTCGGATAATATTTGAGCATCTCTTCCTCGGTTTCCAAAGTCATTTCCGCTCCCTTCTTATGTTTCCACCTCACCAAAACTTGTCTAATCTCTCTATTGCGTAAACGCTTCACCTTTCTATCCAAGATTGTCACCGGTTCCTCAACATAATTCAACTTTTCATCTAACTCAATATCATCCAATGGAACAAAAGTAGATTCATCCGCCAAACATTTTCATAAATGTGACACATGAAACGTGTTATGAAGTATACTTAGTCCCTCCGGTAGCTCCAAACGATAAGCTACCGCACCCACCCTTGCTATCACCTTAAATGGTCCAATGAAACATGGACTTAACTTCCTCCGTTTCCTAAACCGTATCACCCCTTTTCAAGGAGAGACTTTCAAAAGCACAAAGTCCCCCACTTCAAACTCAATTGCCCGCTTTCTATTATCCGCATAGGACTTTTGGCGATCTTGAGCCGCCTTCAAGTGAGCCTTTATTTGGTCAATACTACTATTAGTTTTCTTGACCACCTATTTACTACCAAGTTCCCGTTGACCAATTTCACCCCAACACACTGGTGTTCGACATTTCCTCCCATACAACGCCTCAAAAGGCGGCATACCAATACTAGAATGGTAGCTATTGTTGTACGAAAATTCCGCCAACGGTAAATGATCGTCCCAACTTCCCCCAAAATACAAAGCACACGCTCGCAACATATCCTCCAGCGTTTGAATCGTTACCATCCGTTTGTGGATGATAAGCGGTGCTAATTTTCAATATAGTCCCCATATCCTCATGGAATCTCTTCCAAAAATGAGAAGTAAATCTCGTATCGCGATCCGATATAATCGTCACCGGCACACCATGACGCGACACTATTTCCTTCGCATAATGAAATGTGCACTCTTCGTCAACCGATCCACTACTACCCATATCGCATCATAACCCTTTCGAGTCTTTGGTAGTTTAGTGATCAAATCCATGGTTATGTTCTCCCATTTCCAAAGCGGTATTTCAAGCGGTTGAAGCTTTCCATACGACTTTTGATGCTCCGCCTTTACCCTTAAGCATGTGAGACATCTTTCTACATACTTAACAATATCACGCCTCATACCCGGCCATCAAAAATGACACCTCAAATCATAAAACATCTTTGTGGCACCTGGATGGATAGAATACTTAGATTTATGCACCTCATATAAAATAGTTGCCAAAACACTTGACAACCTAGGAATCCAAATCCTATCAAAGCATGTCTTTAACCCCGAGCTATTTTTCCCAAGCTTATCAGCATAAACAACCATCCGTTCCTTTTTCAAATCACCACCAAGTGCTAACACTTTGGCCACCCGGATTTCATCAAAAAGAGATGATGAAATTGTCATCTTAAATGACTTTACCTTGATAGGTGAATGTCTTGTCTTCCGACTAAGAGCATCTGCCACTACATTTGCTTTAACCGGATGATAAAGTATCTCACAATCATAATCCTTGACCAAATCAAGCCACCGCCTTGCCTCATTTTGAGGTCCTTTTGGTCAAAGAAATATTTGAGACTTTTGTGATCCGTGTTGATCGTACACTTAGCCCCATATAAATAATGCCTCCAAATTTTGAGTGCGAATACCACGGCCGCAAGCTCTAAATCATGGGTAGGGTAATTCACCTCGTGAGTCTTCAATTGCCTAGAAGCGTAGGCAATCACTTTCCCCCTTTGCATCAAAACACACCCCAACCCCGAATGCGAGGCATTCGAATATACCACAAAATCTTCGATCCCGTCCGGCAAGGACAAAATAGGCGCCTAAGTCAACTTTTATTTCAAGAGTTGAAAGGCATATTCTTGTTCGGAATACCAAACAAACTTAGTCTCCTTACGCTTTAACTTCGTCATTGGCAAGGCAATCCGAGAGAAGTTCTCAATAACCCGCCGATAATAACACGCCAACCCCAAGAAAAATCTAATCTCCGAAGGCGTTTTCGGCGATGACCAATCTTTTACCGCAACTATATTAGATGAGTCAACTGTAATCCCTTTCTCATTAATCGCATGACCCAAGAACTAGATTTCGCGCAACCAAAATGCGCACTTTGAAAATTTAGCATAAAGCTTCTCCTTTTGCAACACTTCAAGAATTTCACGAAGATGAAAGGCATGATCACCTTCACTCCACGAATAGATGAGGAGATCATCAATGAACATAATAACTGAGCGGTCGAGGAACGGTCTACACACCCAGTTCATAAGATCCATGAACACCGCGGGTGCATTGGTTAAACCGAATGGCATAACCATGAACTCGTAGTGACCGTATCGAGTGCGAAAAGTTATCTTACGCACGTCGTCTTCTTTCACTTTCAATTGGTGGTACCCGGATCTCAAATCAATCTTAGAGAACCATGACGCCCCTTGCAATTGATCGAAGAGGTCGTCAATCCGAGGTAATGGGTACCTATTCTTCACCGTCAACTTATTCAACTCCCGATAATCCATACACATCCTCGTGCTTTCTTCCTTCTTTTTAACGAAGAGAACGGGTGCACCCCAAGGCGAAACGCTTGGGCGTATGAAGCCTTATTCGAGTAGTTCATGCAATTGCTCCATTAACTCTTTCATTTCCGGCGGTGTCAACCTATAAGGTGCTTTGGCTACCAGATTAGCACCAGGTATCAAGTCAATCCCAAACTCTATTTACCTTTCTGGTGAAACCCCCGGTAACTCATCTGGAAACACGTCCTCAAACTGATTCACAACCGGAACATCGTGAATATCCTTCACCCTTTATATCACATCTGCAACACAAGCCATGTATGCCTGCACCCACACACCATGTACTTTGGTGCCTTCATATAAGAACACAATCTTACTTTGCCTTTCTTTTCACCTTCTATGTAAATGGACTCACCCGACGGGGAATCGAGTTGTATCGCCTTAGGTCTACATAGAATATTTACTTTGTTCCTTGACAACAATCCATCCCCACTATCACATCAAAATCCCCCATGGTCATAGGAATCAAGTCTATAAGGAACGTTTCACCCCCCGCCCTTAACTTGCAATTCCTATAAATATCGAATACTAGGAAACTCTTATCATTTGCCGCCACGATTTCTAAGGGTTCATCTAACTTGCTACATAGAAATGAAGAATGTTTAACAAATTTTAAGGACACAAACGAATGACTAGCCCTCGAATCAAAAAGAACTAGTGCAGGTAAAGAGTTAATCTTGAATGTACCTGACACCACCTCCAAGTTCGTCTTTGCCTCTTCAGCCGAGATGTGGAAAGCTCTACCCTTGGTGATGTATTGCAAAATACACCCATTTAGCGTGTTTAGTTTGAGTAGTTTTGTTTAGTTTTCTTTTAGTTTTTAGTTAGAATATGTTACTGTTGATCCATTTGTGTTTACCAGGTCTCGAGTGATAGTTGTTGCTGAAATGGGCAGAAAACGAGTCAAAAATATGCAAAATCGAGTATCGGAAGAGATCGGGAGGTCAAGAGTCAATTAAAAGCATGAAATTCGAGAAGAAACACCTTCTCGCCACCCGCGAGAAGGTCTGGGGTTGTCCGTCGCGGGCCGCGAGGGAGTTGCAACACAAATACAAAAATTAAATCCTCGCCATCCGCGAGAATGGAAGCCAATGGGCTCCGCGGGTGGCGAAAGCCTATTTTCCACATAATGTTTTGACTTTCGGGTGGGTTGAGGCTAGATTGGGGTATAAATACATCTCAATCATATTCTTAAGAAAGCCTAGCCGATTTTGGAGAATCTAGGACGAATTTTGGAGAGATTTTGGAGCAATTTCAAGCAAGAAGGAGAAACGGTTGAAGGTTGGAGTCCTAGGATCGATCAAGCTCGTGATTTGGCTATCCGGGTTTATCAATTCTTTGTTTTCTTAATTTTTACCATGTCTTTCCACTTTGTTGAAATTGCGTCTTTGATTTGGATAATGATGAGTAGCTAAATTAGATAAACTACCTAGACTATGATGAATGGGATGCTAAAGTTGTGATTTTTATATTGGATGCTTGTTAATTTTGGATTTCATGATAAAGTAGCAAACTTGATTATTGATTCGTTGAATATGCATGCTTAGAATTATTCCAATTGTTATATAATGCTTCGTATGATCTTTGGTGAATGTCTTTTGCGTAATAGGGTCATGCTAGATCATTAACTTGCATTGTGATTTGTTGGGTTAATTGGCCAAAATACCTTAAAAGCTATATTTGATAATTGAATAGGTCTAGGTGTTATACTAATCTTAATAGCCGAGATGTGCGAGATTATTGATAGGTCTAAATTGGTAAATTGCTAGGGTGGTCTTTGAGAGAAGTCTGTCGTAGTTGCCTTGCTAATATTTGTCTATTGAGTCGAATCAAGAACCCAAGTCATCCTAGGTTTACAACCCGAGAGGGAGTAGGTCATATTAGGGTACTTTACATAAACATTTAGATAACCGAGAGGAAGTCTAGATCAACCGGTGTTTTCAGCAGCCTTCAGAGTCCCTTAGGTGTCTTCTCGAAAAGGGTCGGGAGTCATGTTCGGTGTCTCAAGAGGTTAGAAATTTATGATCCCGGTTCCTTATTAACTTGCATCCGTTAAAAGTATAGCTTGAAGTATCCCAGGATTCCAGTCTAGGTAGTTACCCATCATCATCTGATGTAAAACCCAAATCACCTTCGTGTCTTAGGTAATTTAGTTAATTGATAGTATTTTAATCGTTTTTCTCTTAGGATTTTAGACAACCCCCCCCCCTAAAAAAAATATAAAAACAATTAGTCGTGTCAGTCAGTCTGTTTAAGTGAGTCTAATTTACGTAATAAATAGAGTCTCGTGGGTTCGATTTCCGGACTTATTTAGCTATACTAGAGTCGATCGGTTCACTTGCCGGTTAGTAGTTTAGTCGAGTTCTAGAGAGTCTAGAGTATAACTTAGTTTCTAGAATAGGTTAATTTAGTTAATAATTTAATAACTACGTTTAGAACATCAAGTTTTTGGCGCCGTTGCCGGGGACTCTTGGCGATTACGTTCATTAGCTTTTATCAGATTGCATAATAAATACGTACTACTTGTGTAATATTTTGAGTCGTAGGTATCTAATCAGTCGTGTCTTTTTAGTTATCTTTCGTAAAAAAATAAAAAATAAAAAAATTTTAGTATAATAAGTCTTCTCACTTGTTTCCTTGTGTTAGTTTTGCAGTTTTTGAGAACCAAGTTTATGCATACGCGCTCAAAGGGACCGCTACCTAAGCCAAAGAAGGAGAACAACTTCCCGCTAACGGATATCGCGGCGGAGGTTAGTATTTTTTCTTCACCACCATCCAGCCCACCACCTTTCCAAGTCGACCAAATGGCCGACCGTCAGACTGTTCACCAACAATCCACCCTAGGATTCACTGGTGTAAACTCACCCATCACTATTCCACCCATCGCCAATGAAAATTCATGGCAAATCCCCTCGTACATCATGACCGCCATCTCTAACACGTGTCAATTTCACGGTCGTGATGATGAGGACGCACCTGCACATATCGCCCGCCTCACTCGCATTTTAGGTACGTTCCAGCTACAAGGAGCCTCCAATGATGCCATCTTTCTCCAACTTTTCCCGTTCACTCTAGCCGATCGAGCTGCCACTTGGCTCGATTCTTAACCCGCAAGCACATACACTACTTGGGTCACCCTTAGGGATGGATTTCTCAAGAAGTATTTCCCACCCGCTAAGGCATCTCGCCTCCGTGATCAGATTCACTCGTTTCGCATGGAACCCGATAAGTCCTATTACCTTGCTTGGGAGCGTTTCCAAAACCTACTCGCTCGATACTCTCAGCATGGTCTCTCTGATTGGGCCCTTGTAGAGAAATTCTATAATGGTCTCAATTATGACACGAAGGCTCGTTTCGATACTTCAGCGGGAGGACACCTCATGGGTAAGAAATCAGTAACCGAATGCCTAGATATGTTTGAGAGTTTTGCCCAATCTGAGTCTGAGCAGCGGTCAGCAAATAGGAATACCACTCCTATCACTAGTGCAACCTCATCTTTACGAGGTGTTCACCAGGTCACACTGGATACTAGTGTTGCTGCTGCTCTAGAGAACTTGCATCGTGAGATGAAAGAGATAAAAGCCAAGGTAGACAAATATGAGTTCTGTAGGGGAGGTCATAGCACTTTACATTGCCCGTTGATGAGTGAGGAACAACTCAATTTCGTAGCCGGTCAGTCGAGAGGTGCATTAAATGCTTTTAATAATAATAACTATAATTCGAACTGGCGTAATAATAATAATAATAATTCAAATTGGCGTTCTTCCGGTAACCCCCCTAGTTTCCAATCTAATTTTAATCGGTGTCAAGGTCAGTTCAGTAATGGAGGTTCAGGTGGACAGGGTCAGTTTGGAAATCAGTTTAACAACCAGGGACAGGGTAATGGTAATGGAGGTTCAGTTGGTCAGGGATCATCTAGTGGTCAGGGTTCAAACAAGGGTTTAGATAGAATTGAGAAACTCCTGTCACAGTTAGTTGTTAAGGATCAGGTCACCCAGAAAACTCTTTCTGGACACGATATTCTTCTTAAGAATCAGCAGTCCTCTTTCCTTGACCTTCAAAGGTCCGTTGGTGACATGGCTAGAAAACTTGAGGAGAGGTTACCCGGTCAATTTCTGGGTGGCACTCAACTCAATCCGAATGCCCATGCGAAAGCCATCACCACTCGTAGCGGAAGAATTTTAGGTGAACCGAAAGTGAGAGAAGGGCAAGATGAATTGGAGGAGGAGCCAGTTGATAAAGAAATTGAGTTGAAAGCTCTCGGTAAAGTGCAATCTAGGCTAGACCCAGCAATTACCGCACACACCGTCGAGCCCCAAGTGGAGAGGAGCGTTGAGAAGAGACCGATAGAGTCTAGGCATTCACCAGTTATAGATCTTTCACGAGTCCCGTATCCTGCCCGCCTTAAGCAACAGAAATATGCCAAGGAATACGGGCATTTTCTCGACATGTTCAAACAACTAAAAATTAATCTCCCGTTCATTGAGGCTCTGCAATGCATGCCCAAATATGCCAAGTTTTTGAAGGACCTTCTTAAAAGAAAGGATCGATTGGGGGAGCTCTCAAACATTCCATTGACCGGAGGTTGTTCCGTGGTTGTTTTGAACAAATTACCGGAAAAACTGACGGATCCGGGTATCTTCACCATTCCATGCCTATTCGGTAGTGATACCCAATGTAGAGCTTTAGCCGACCTAGGTGCTAGCATCAACTTCATGCCATTTTCCCTATATGAGAAGCTAGACCTAGGTGAACTTTCACCCACTCGCATGACTTTATCCTTAGCCGATCGTTCCGTCAAATACCCTCGTGGTATCATTGAAAATTTACTTGTTAAGGTCGATAAGTTTTTCTTCCCGGTCGATTTTGTCATTCTTGATATGGAAGCTGATGAGGGAGTTCCTATCATTCTAGGCCGTCCATTTTTGCGCACCGGAAAGGCACTCATCGATGTTTATGATGGAAAATTTTCACTCTGCGTTGGTGACGAGAAGGTCACATTTGAGGTAGCTAGATCCATGCAACACCCAAATGATTCTAGTAATTTCAGCGGCCCATGTCATTCCATCTATTTCTTGAATTCATTCATGTCGGGCGTGGACCAATGTCTCGAGTATATCAGTGGAGTCGATTTGTTGGGAGGGGGAGTACCGGATGAATTGGAGGGGAGTGAAGAAGAAGTGGAGGAAACCCTGTGGTTTCCCGAGGTGATGGAGCTTAGTGAAGTAAGGAATGAGAGTGAGAGAGCTCCCTTAGAGATACCAACCCCTTTAAAACTAAAGGTTTTGCCTTCACACCTAGAGTATACTTATTTAGGAGAGGGTTCGAGTCTTCCCGTTATTATCTCCTCTAAGTTGATGGAGGAGGAGAAGTTGAGGTTGTTAGAGGTGCTGAAGTTGCACAAAGAGGCAATTGCATGGAGCCTTTCGGATATTAAGGGCATAAGCCCCGCCTATTGTACTCACCGGATTCTTATGGAGGATGAATATAAGCCGATGGTGCAACCTCAAAGGCGTCTCAATCCAAACATGCAAGAGGTAGTCAAGAAGGAGGTTTTCAAGTTGCTAGATGTCGGGGTGATTTACCCAATTTCTGATTCCCCATGGGTGAGCCTGACCCAAGTTGTCCCGAAGAAAGGGGGGATGACAGTGGTCATGATTGAGAAGAATGAGCTAATCCCTTCGCGTACGGTCACCGGTTGCTGTGTGTGCATTGATTACCGAAAATTAAATGACGCCACCCGAAAAGACCATTTCCCTCTACCGTTCATTGATCAGATGTTGGAGCGTCTGGCGGGTCAACAGTTTTACTATTTTCTCGGCGGATTTTTGGGATAATTCCAGATTCCCATCGCACCGGAGGATCAGGATAAGACGACATTTACATGCCCTTATGGCACATATGCATACCGCCGCATGCCATTCGGGTTATGTAACGCTCCGGCTACCTTCCAGCGTTGTATGGTCACTATATTCCAGGATATGATTGAGACTTCCCTGGAAGTTTTCATGGATGACTTCTCGGTTTATGGAGGCTCCTTCGACCAGTGTTTGATTAATTTGGGGAAGATGTTGAAGCGGTGTACGGAGACGAAATTGATTTTGAATTGGGAGAAATGTCACTTCATGGTGACGGAAGGGATAGTGTTAGGCCATAAGATCTCACGAGATGGCATAGAGGTGGATAGAGCTAAAATAGATACAATCAGCAGGTTACCCCCACCGACGAGTGTTAGATCGATCCGTAGTTTTCTCGGTCATGCGGGCTTTTATAGGCGTTTTATCAAGGATTTTTCCAAAATTACTCGGCCCATAACCCGACTCCTCGAGAAGGATGCCCCGTTTGTCTTCGATGAGGAGTGTCTCAAAGCCTTTGATTTTTTGAAAGAAAAGTTAATCAGTGCCCCCATTCTTATATCACCCGACTGGAGCTTTCCTTTTGAGCTCATGTGTGATGCGAGTGACTACGCAGTTGGTGCAGTTTTGGGGCAAAGACGGGATAAGCACTTCCACCCCATCTACTACGCGAGCAAAACTCTAAATGATGCTTAAGAAAACTATACCACCACATAGAAAGAGCTCCTAGCCGTAGTATTCGCATTCGATAAATTCCGTTCATACCTCGTGCTTTCGAAAACCACCGTTTTCACTGATCATTCTGCTTTGCGTTTTCTCTTCCAAAAGAAAGATGCTAAGCCACGTCTCATACGGTGGATCCTATTGCTCTCCGAGTTCGATATAGAAATTAAGGTTATGAGAGGAGCGGAGAATGTTGCGGCCGACCATTTGTCACGGTTGGAGGACCCGAAGAGAGAGGAGATTCGTGAGGAGGCGATAGATGATAAATTCCCTCACGAGTCGGTTGAGTTTGTGGCAGCGGAGAAGGAAGGTATGCCATGGTTCTCTGATCTAGCAAATTACCTAGCGAATGAAGTTGTGTTGAAGGGTATGACAACCCAACAGAGGAAGAAATTTTTTAGGGATGCTAGGAAGTACATTTGGGATGACCCTTTTCTTTTTAGGGTAGGAGGAGATAGGATTCTTAGGAGGTGTGTGACGAAGGAGGAAGGTAATGAGATCCTTAGGCATGTTCATGAGGGTTTAACGGGAGGTCACCATGGTCCTCACACCACCGCCCAAAAGGTGTTTGATTGTGGTTTTTATTGGCCTTCGGTAGTTAAGGATGCCTTAGAGTTTGTTAGGAGATGTGATGCATGCCAACGTACCAGCAATATCTCATCCAAGAACGAGATGCCTCAAAATCCAATCCAGATCCTTGAAATATTCGACGTTTGGGGCATTGACTTCATGGGACCATTCCCCATCTCTAGTGGAAATCGGTACATCCTCGTGGCGATTGACTATGTTTCAAAGTGTGTAGAGGCTCAAGCTCTTCCCACAAATGATGGCCGAGTGGTGGTGAGATTCCTAAAGAAGTTATTCACTCATTTTGGTACCCCAAGAGCTCTCATAAGTGACCGTGGCACTCATTTTTGTAACGCCGTGATGGAAAAAGCGTTAGCACGCTACGGGGTCACTCATCGTTTGTCCACTGCATATCACCCCCAAACAAGCGGTCAAGTTGAGAATGCCAATTGAGGAGTGAAGCGAATCCTAGAGAAAACCGTAGGGAAAAATAGGAAAGATTGGTCCGAGAAGCGAGATGATGCTTTATGGGCGTTCCGAACCGCATACAAAACACCCTTAGGAACCACCCCGTTTATGGTCGTTTATGGAAAAGCATGTCACCTACCCGTAGAATTGGAACATCGTGCGCTTTGGGCTCTCAAAACCGTGAACCTAGACTTAACCGAAGCCGCTCGAAAACAATTTTTCCAAATTCATGAGTTAGAGGAGCTTAGGGATGCGGCATATGCACGTTCATGGAATATTAAGGAGAAAACTAAGGCATTACACGATAGGAGGCTTAGGAGAGTGAGGGAGTTTAGAAAGGGGGATAAGGTACATGTTTATAACTCCCGGTTGAAGTTGTTTGGAGGGAAGTTGAAGTCCAAGTGGTCGGGACCATATGTGGTCAAGGAGGTTTTTCCATTCGGGACGATTGAGTTGTTAGATGAAGCCGATGGGAATACATGGAAAGTAAATGGCCACCGTTTGAAACACTATGTAGGGGGACCCATAGATCTTACCGAAGTGGAGGAAACTCCTCTCGAAATACCTCCTAACAACGCCCAAGTATAGAGTCTTGAGTGAAAGCTCAAGTGTAAAGTTTGTAATTTTTCATAGTTTTTGTTTTTGTGTCTTGTGTTTTTGAGTCTTGTGCAGGAAAACATCACCGTTGGAGAGCAACGATCGACAGGAAAACGAATTTCCAGGTAAGTATCAGTGTTAGATTTTATTTGGAATGAGTTGTTGGGAGGTTTGGAAAACTTAAAATTTTTTCTAAGGCATGTAGCTAGCAAAATCTTGAAACTTTCTGTTGAAATAGGCCCCTCGCCACCCGCGAGGGATTGAATATTTAGGTCGCGCGCCGCGAGTCTCCTCGCCACCCGCGAGACACACCCCAAAACTCGCCGCGGGCCGCGAGCCCCCTTCTCTTCAGAACAAAACCTCTCTTCCCCAAACCTGCAATCACTTTTCTCCTTACAAACCCTAAAATACCTTACGGCCTCCACCACCAACCCACCACAAATCCACCATTTTTACACCCCATTCACCATTTTTGACCCTCTTACACCTATCATATCATCCTACGCCTGAAAACCACCAGAAACTACTCATTTGTTCACTCACCAACATATATTTTCACGGGGTTCTGGGTGTACCTCTTGTTTCATAGTTTTCTTACTGATTAACTCACTCTCCAGGTATGTTTTCTTGTATTTTGTTATTTTGTAATCTTTTGGTCTTCGAGTTTTGATCGGTAGTGGGTAGTTTTACATGTTTAGGTGTCGGTTCTTTATCGTGTCGTTTAGTTAGTTTGGGTCTTTGATTGCGGATGGGTAAGTTCGGGGCTGTTTTGGTTGTGTCTGTGTCGGTGACTTGGTTTAGGAACATTCAGAAATTGAGATGGTTTGGTTCGGGATAACTTAAGCTCTGTACTCAATGTCGGTTTGTTGTGGCATTTAGGTTTAATTGGGGACAATTAATGTGCCGAGGGAGGTAATGTACATTGAGTCTAGTTAGTGAGTCGTTTTTTTTTTTTTTCTTTCAGGCTAGTTTTTGGGTAATTTTGTGTTTTGACAGGTTAAAGGCTAATCGCCCGTACTCAATCTCCATTCGGGCGAGTTTGGTCTAAACTTATAATTAGTTCTTGTAAATTATCGCCCAAAGTGTTTGTAACTTCAGGTCTTCTGGTGCAACCGCGAATGAAATGCTATACGGTTGATTATTTAAAAAAAAATATAGTTTGTGAATACTGACTTTCTGCTTTTCTTTTCTTTGTTTGATTATTCATGTGCAGATATGTCAGGTGAAGGTTCGTCAAGTAGATCAGGAAGGAAGCGAAGAGGCCCAACACCGCGCCCGCGAGGAGATGCGGCTGAGCAGGACTATAATCCAAATCTGGGTCAAATGATGATCAAGTATCATACCAGAGAACGTATCCCTAACTGTAGAGTCACGAGGCTTCGCGCCGCGAGACACACCCCAAAACTCGCCGCGGGCCGCGAGCCCCCTTCTCTTCTGAACAAAACCTCTCTTCCCCAAACCTGCAATCACTTTTCTCCTTACAAACCCTAAAATACCTTACGGCCTCCACCACCAACCCACCACAAATCCACCATTTTTACACCCCATTCACCATTTTTGACCCTCTTACACCTATCATATCATCCTACGCCTGAAAACCACCTGAAACTACTCATTTGTTCACTCACCAACATATATTTTCACGGGGTTCTGGGTGTACCTCTTGTTTCATAGTTTTCTTACTGATTAACTCACTCTCCAGGTATGTTTTCTTGTATTTTGTTATTTTGTAATCTTTTGGTCTTCGAGTTTTGATCGGTAGTGGGTAGTTTTACATGTTTAGGTGTCGGTTCTTTATCGTGTCGTTTAGTTAGTTTGGGTCTTTGATTGCAGATGGGTAAGTTCGGGGCTGTTTTGGTTGTGTCTGTGTCGGTGACTTGGTTTAGGAACATTCAGAAATTGAGATGGTTTGGTTCGGGATAACTTAAGCTTTGTACTCAATGTCGGTTTGTTGTGGCATTTAGGTTTAATTGGGGACAATTAAAGTGCCGAGGGAGGTAATGTACATTGAGTCTAGTTAGTGAGTCATTTTTTTTTTTTTTTTATTTCAGGCTAGTTTTTGGGTAATTTTATGTTTTGACAGGTTAAAGGCTAATCGCCCGTACTCAATCTCCATTCGGGCGAGTTTGGTCTAAATTATAATTAGTTCTTGTAAATTATCGCCCAAAGTGTTTGTAACTTCAGGTCTTCTGGTGCAACCGCGAATGAAATGCTATACGGTTGATTATTTAAAAAAAATATAGTTTGTGAATACTGACTTTCTGCTTTTTTTTTTCTTTGTTTGATTATTCATGTGCAGATATGTCAGGTGAAGGTTCGTCAAGTAGATCAGGAAGGAAGCGAAGAGGCCCAACACCGTGCCCGCGAGGAGATGCGGTTGAGCAGGACTATAATCCAAATCTGGGTCAAAGGATGATCAAGTATCATACCAGAGAACGTATCCCTAACTGTAGAGTCATGAGGCTTCGAGAACACCCGCTTCTGCAATTTGAGTTGGGAACTCAGGAATCACGGAAATTGGATACCTTGATTGATATAGATCTACTACAATTTAGGACGATCGATTGGATGCTTCTAGATAACATTGGCCAAAGAGATAGGATCGAGGCGTTGCTGGGTGATAAGTTCAGGGCTGCATTGTGTTGTATGGCTCCACAATATGAGGAGTTGACTTTAGAGTTCCATGCTACTTTCAGGTATAAGCAGGGAAATTTTTAGCAACATGATGCGGTCTCGTTTTCTCTGGGTAGACAGGTGTACGAGATGACCATGCCCTAATTTGCAGTGGCTACTCAGTTATATACACAGGCAGAGGTTCAAACACCGGAGTTTATCACTAGTGTGAGGGGTGTCTTTACGAAGCAGCATGATTACAGCTTGGTGAGGAATGATCTGGTTAGGTTTTGGGGTACTATCTCAAATGCTCCCTTCTCAGGGAGTATGTTGAATTCAGAAATTATCGATCCGGTCTACTAGTATATTCATAAGATCTTGACAGCGATACTTGTTGGCAGAGGCTCGGGGGAGAATAAGATCAACCAGGTTGATCTGTTTTGTTTGTTGTGTATGGTGGAGCAGAGGCCTGCAAATGTGGCCAGTATTATCACATGGTCCATGAAAAGGACCTGGAGGGGTGGTCCGGATGCTGGTATCTACATGGGGCCTTATGTGACTAGAATTGCTGAAAGTCTTGGGGTGTTTGACAAATATGAGGCGAGGTATTTGAAAGATGGGCCAGTTACAGTAATGATGGGGGTTAGAGAATTACAGTATGCAGGGATTCTCAATATGCATGAACCGCCTAGTTGGGAACCGATTCGAGCAGGGCCACAGGGTCAACCACCAGCAGGATCTGAGGCTGCAGCAGCTATGCAGTCCGGGATACCGACCCGTTATCAGAGGCCATTACATTGGTCTGAGAGGCCAGCACCACAGTATCCTCTCCAACAGCCACGACCGGACCCCCTCACATTGGATTCGATGTATGATAGGATGGAGCATGGATTTAGGGACTTACATGGGTTGATGACCACTGGCCATAATGAGATCAGGACGCTGCTTTCTACTGGGCAGCAACGTCAGGAGGAGGCATTGAGGTATATGATGGGAAACATGAATATGAATGTCCTGAGTTTTTTCGCGCCTCAGGGGCCGAGTGGTCAGCAGTACGGTGGTTATGGTTAGTATGGTTCTTATGGACAACCGGGCAGCTCAGGTCAGTATGGTGCCGACCGCTCACCACCAGAGTTTCCGATTTTTGAGGCTGAGAGTGAAGAGGACGAAGAATAGTGTGGGGATTATGCAGCTGTTATCGTGTCCTTTCTATTTATTTTTCGTTTATGATATTTTCCGTATCTATGGTTTGTGATGTTTTAATACATTGATACATTGGGTGGGTTGGTTTGGTTGGTTTGTGTTTGGCTTGAACGAACTGAATGATTTTCTCTGCGAGTATTTTGATTATGTTTAGGTTGTTATGATGTTGCCGCTTCCGTTCGTGTGTGATAAATGAGGATTGTTGGTTGGGCACGTTCGGTATGGAGGGCACTAGTGGAAATTGACTGGCATGTTGACAGTCTTGCTTTATTACCAGCTAAGTCTTTTCCAGTTGTATATCTTGTATTTTCATTTCTTTCCGTTCCTGCATTAGGGACAATGTAACATTTAAGTGTGGGGATGGGACATTTATTTTTTTACTTACTTGATTAAAAAAAATATTGATAAAAAAAAAAAAAAAATTATAAAATTGGAAAATGTCTCTGTTTTAGAAGTTTGCAATTAAAAGCATGGAAAATGATAGTAAAGTCGGGTTTTTACTTGGTTTTTGAATATGAGATTATAAATAAGTTGAAAGCGTGTCTAGTTAGGGATATGTGGGTAGGCCCGACCGGTTGAGAAGTTTCCTTTGAGCTTAAAGATATCTAATGTTGGGATATTTGTGGGTTATCATCTAGGAGAAGTAGGGAAGTCGATACCGCCACAAATAGTATAAGGAATGCCGTTATAAGTTTTAAAAATCTTAGAATTTTTATCGAAAAAAAAAATAGAATAAAAGAGCATATAAAATAACGATGCCTATGGAATTACTCTTGGGGATGGTGACTCTGATTGAAATTCCCGCTAGGATAAGTTAAAATAAATTGATATGATTACCGACGCTCACGTTGTCGCTCTTGGGGATGGTGACTCTGATTGAAACAACCTCTGGGTTAGGTATGAATATTGTGTGCTCGTGATTTCTCTAAAAAAAAAGAGAAAATTTTGATGTTAATTCTTTTGATTTTTAAAGCGGTTAGGAAATAATCAATTGGTTGTTCCTTTTGTTCCATAAGCTTGAGGTGGGGTTAGATGAAACTATAGCTTCCGATGCGTGAGACCCTAGATAATCTGATTGAACTTAAATTAAATAAACATGATAAGGAACTTGGATACCGGATTTGGGTTTAAGAGGATAATATATTTGCAATCGCAGCTAACACGTCAATAAGCTTTAATTAAAATAACTGAGTTTTTTAGAACCAAGTTTCTACCTGACTATGATTCCGTATACATAATTCTTTTTTAGGGACGAAAAAAGAGTAAGTGTGGGGATATTTGATGTATTGCAAAATACACCCATTTATCGTGTTTAGTTTGAGTAGTTTTGTTTAGTTTTCTTTTAGTTTTTAGTTAGAATATGTTACTGCTGATCCATTTGTGTTTACCAGGTCTCGAGTGATAGTTGTTGCTGAAATGGGCAGAAAACGAGTCAAAAATTTGCAAAACCGAGTACAGGAAGAGATCGGGAGGTCAAGAGTCAATTAAAAGCATGAAATTCGAGAAGAAACACCTTCTCGCCACCCGCGAGAAGGTCTGGGGTTGTCCGTCGCGGGCCGCGAGGGAGTTGCAACACAAACACAGAAATTAAATCCTCGCCACCCGCGAGAATGGAAGCCAATGGGCTCCGCGGGTGGCGAAAGCCTATTTTCCACAGAATGTTTCGACTTTCAGGTGTGTTGAGGCTAGATTGGGGTATAAATACATCTCAATCATATTCTTAAGAAAGCCTTGCCTATTTTGGAGAATCTAGGATGAATTTTGGAGAGATTTTGGAGCAATTTCAAGCAAGAAGGAGAAACGGTTGAAGGTTGGAGTCCTAGGATCGATCAAGCTCGTGATTTGGCTATCCGGGTTTATCAATTCTTTGTTTTCTTAATTTTTACCATGTCTTTCCACTTTGTTGAAATTTCGTCTTTGATTTGGATATTGATGAGTAGCTAAATTAGATAAACTACCTAGACTATGATGAATGGGATGCTAAAGTTGTGATTTTTATATTGGATGCTTGTTAATTTTGGATTTCATGATAAAGTAGCAAACTTGATTATTGATTCGTTGAATATGCATGTTTAGAATTATTCTAATTGTTATATATTGCTTCGTATGATCTTTGGTGAATGTCTTTCGCGTAATAGGGTCATGCTAGATCATTAACTTGCGTTGTGATTTGTTGGGTTAATTGGCCAAAATACCTTAGAAGCTATATTTGATAATTGAATAGGTCTAGGTGTTATACTAATCTTAATAGCCGAGATGTGCGAGATTATTGATAGGTCTAAATTGGTAAATTGCTAGGGTGGTCTTTGAGAGAAGTCTGTCGTAGTTTCCTTGCTAATATTTGTCTATTGAGTCGAATCAAGAACCCAAGTCATCCTAGGTTTACAACCCGAGAGGGAGTAGGTCATATTAGGGTACTTTACATAAACATTTAGATAACCGAGAGGAAGTCTAGATCAACCGGTGTTTTCAGCAGCCTTCAGAGTCCCTTAGGTGTCTTCCCGAAAAGGGTCGGGAGTCCTGTTCGGTGTCTCAAGAGGTTAGAAATTTTTATCCCGGTTCCTTATTAACTTGCATCCGTTAAAAGTATAGCTTGAAGTATCCTAGGATTCCAGTCTAGGTTGTTACCCATCATCATCTGAAGTAAAACCCAAAATCACCTTCGTGTCTTAGGTAATTTAGTTAATTGATAGTATTTTAATCGTTTTTCTCTTAGGATTTTAGACAAACCCCCCCCCCCAAAAAAAATATAAAAACAATTAGTCGTGTCAGTCAGTCTGTTTAAGTGAGTCTAATTTACGTAATAAATAGAGTCTCGTGGGTTCGATTTCCGGACTTATTTAGCTATACTAGAGTCGATTGGTTCACTTGCCGGTTAGTAGTTTAGTCGAGTTTTAGAGAGTCTAGAGTATAACTTAGTTTCTAGAATAGGTTAATTTAGTTAATAATTTAATAACTACGTTTAGAACATCACTTGGGCTTTGGCATCTCTATCTTCTTTTCACTTCCACCTTGCTTTAACTAAGGACAATCCGCCCTACTGTGCCCGGGCTTGTAACAATTAAAGCACAAGTGGATTTGGCTTGAGCATTGGCTAGCGATGTGCCACGGCTTCCCACATTTATAACAATTTAGAGTTCCCTTCATGCATTCCCCGAAATGTTCTTTCCCACAAATCTTACACCCCCGGGAAGAGAACTTGTTAAACGGCTTCTTGCTAGGGCTCCCACCCTTTATCTTCTTTACCACTTGATCAACTATCTAACGCTTTCTCTTTTCGCCCCTAGCCTCTTGCCTCCTCAACTCCACCTCTCTTTCCCGACACCTATTTATCAAATCAACAAGTGTGGTAAAAGAGGAAGGAGATATGTTGTAGAGTCATGTAATTCTATTAAGCTGTTGTCATTATTGTATTTTGAACAATGTTAGTTTAGTTTCCTTATTTGTAATTTCAGTATTGTACCTTTCTGTTTTTTTGTTTAAGTCTGGGCCATCGAAAAGTAGTTTCGATTGAGGTTTGTTCAATCGAAACTAGTAGTTTCCATAGATAGTAGTTACGGCAGGTTTGTCTATCACTTGTAAATGTTCAACCGAAACTAGTAGTTTCGGTTGACATAATTTCGATACCTGTCAACTACTGTGAATAGCCTAGTTTGAGAATGTTTAGGGTGTGAGTAGCGGCTGTAACCCTGAAATTCTCTCTTCACATTGTTTCTGAATCAATACATTTGTAGTTGTTTTTACACTGTGTTCATGCATTTTGATATCATTTTGTGTTGATTCAAGTGAGGTTAGCCTGTTATCTTCACTAATTCTGATTCTATCTTCTGTTTCACCACCATACACACAGTTTCCGCCTGTGTGTGTAATCGATCATCTGAGTGATTTCCGAGTGAAATCAGGACCTACAGTTGGTATCAGAGCTTTATGCTCTTGATTTGTGAGTATTATCAGGTTTTTAGTGATCGATTGTAGGTTATTTGTGTGGTTTTTCAGAGTTTTTCTGCATCAGATTTTCAGAGCACTGTTTCATCACAGTTTTTAATTGTTTCTTCGATTTCCGACGACATTTGTTCGGGGTTTCAATATTGAAGGTTGTTTTCGTGATTAGGAGTATTAGACAAAATTTTTCGCTGGACTGGATTGTTATTTCGGTGATATTGATTTCTGAGGTTGATCATCAATGGAGTTTTTTCTGAGTTGGGGAAGAAGGCATCAAAACTACCTGGGGAACATTCTCTGAATTTCGTTGGTCATCGAAACTTCTTGTCTGTACTTATTGTCTAGAGAAGGTACAATTGAAACTAGCCTTTTGTCTTGTTCTAATCGAAACTACTCTGTGTAGCTTGTTCACCCGAAACTTGGGTATCGAAACTAGTTTCAATCAAAACTAGTAGTTTCTACTGAGGTTCTGCTTCGTTTGACCAAGTGTTAACCATCAAAACTAGTTGTTTCGGGACTTATTTCTTCAATCGAAACTAGAAGTTTCAGGCAACCTTTTCTTCAATCGAAACTAGAAGTTTCGGGCAACCTTTTCTCAATCGAAACTAGGAGTTTCGATCAGTGTTTCTCAATAGAAACTAAGTAGTTTCGATCAAGTTTGTCCACCCAAAACTAGTCACTGTTTTAGTTTCGACTTCTGATATACTGGCAACTTCAAGCTAAAATGAGTTTTCTGGAGGGAACAAACTGCCTGTTCTTGTGTCCACAAGAGAATTTGATGACTGGACAAAGAAGATGGAGACTTTCTTTCAATTTCATGATCATACATTACTGAACTCTATCACTGATGGTCCCCACAAACCTGTGATCACTACGGCTGATGTTCATCGTCCTAAAATCATGGTTGAATATGATGATAAAGACATTGCTTTGAATGCCCGAGACAACAAGGCTTATGGGACTATTGCTATGGCTCTTCCTATGGATATCTTCAACACTTTTGCCGAGTACACCACCGCAAAAGACTTATGGGTAGCCTTGTGTACCTGATTTGAGGGAAGTGCTGAAGTTAGAGAGAGTAAGAGAGATCCGATTAAGAAGCAATATGAGATGTTCAACAGTGTCAGAGGAGAATCAATGTTTGATCTGATCAACCGTTTTTCAAGCATTGTGTCTAGGCTGAAGGTAATGGGTGTTGAGTACCCAACTCTGGAGCTAAACAAGAAACTTCTAGATGCTCTCCCTGAGGAATGGAATATGTACCGTATCAAGATCAAGAAGACTGAGAATCTGAGTGCCTTATCTCAACAAGAAGTCTACAGCATCCTTGAATCTTATGAGATTGAGATCAAGAAAGGAGCAGTCACTCCCACCAACCATTCTGGAAAACCCAGCTCTTTTTCTGGATTAAGCTCTTCCAGTAGCCCATACTTCCAGACTGATGTTCCTCCTTCTGCTGCTGCAATTAAATCTACCAGCTCCTCCGCTCCACAGAAGAATAATGCTATTATTCCTGATTAATATGTGCCAATCATGATTGTTTTCATGTCCTGCTATGATGCACTGATCTCTGGAAACTTGACACCGGTCAGTTTTCAACCCGATGACCTGGAGCAGATTATCCCCGATGATTTGGAGAAAATGGACATTGATTGGTGCATAGCCATGCTGACTCTAAGGGCTAAGAGATTCATCAAAAGGACTGGTATGGATAGATTCAAGCTGGAAAGACTCTTGGCTTTGACATCAAGAAGGTGAGCTGCTACAACTATGACCAGCTGGGACACTTTGCAAGAAACTGCAAGGAGCATTCAATTATGGATCAACATGAGAAGAAGACTTCCTCTGGAAAGCAAGTTGTTAACCCTTCCAAGACTAGCACATCTTCAAGCTCCACAGCTCTTGTTTGTCAAGCTGATGGACACTATCATTGGGGAGAACAAGCCGAGGAAGCTGCTGACAAAGCCTTGATGGCAGATGTGGAGGACAAAGGCAAATGTGTCATGATCAAGCCGGCTGGGGATCTCACTGCTGTATCTGCTGAGGTTATTTCTAAACTTTGCAGTGCTAGATCTTGTTTAAATGAAATTCAGAAATACAGATTCATCAATCAAGCTTTGATTGACGAACGAGACCATATTAAGGTTATGTATGACTCTGTGGCTAAAAATGAAAAATTGTATTTAAAGAAAATTCAAGACATTTCTGGAGAAAACCGTTCTTTAATCGTACAACTTAATACTCAAACCATTGATAATAAAATTTTGAGTGAAAGAGTCCAAAAGGCAGAAAAGGCTAAATTACAAGTTGACCACATGGATATGGATCAGAAAATTTTATTTGGAATAAATGATAAACAATTTAATAGAAAAGGCACAGAGGGTCTCGGTTATAATTATCATCCACCACCTTATTCTAAATCAGGTAGATTTGCTGACATGCCTTTTGCTCATGTTCCTACTCCTTTTGTGTGTACTTTATTTACTAGTGACTATATTACATCCTCGAATTCTGGCAGTTTTGCTTCATGTGCAGAGTGAAATTGTGTAAATTCAGAAGATGGTTGTGATGAGAGTACGAGTTTTAGAAATATTTTAAATGAACTTGAGTCGGATGAATGTAATAATATGTCAGTGTCAAAACCATATATTTGTGAACATGTTGAATACTTGTATTTTGATTCTATGTCTGCTGAGCATATGGGATTGGGATGTGATATTTCTAAATTTAAAAATGATTTACCTTTTATTCCTAAATCTTTGAATGTGTTACCATGTGTTACCAAGTTTAAAAGTGCATGAATTATTGTGAATGATGTACGTGAAACCATGAGCAACATGGAATTTTTCAGATAAAAGGAAGAACAACGTCTTCATGACAAAGTTATTGAAGAAAGAATGGTATCATGTTCAGATGCCTCAACATTACAATCATCTTCATCTTGTGATGACAATTTTTAGGCTAAGATGTCTTGTGAAAAAGTTTGTTTTAGTTGTGGTGCTTCAAATCATGTTTCAAAAAGTTGTAATTTGACAACAGTACATTGTAATGAAGAATCATCTCCCAAAAGTTTATTAAGCTCAAATGTGCCATCTAAGTCTTCTCACAGTAGAAAATCTAGGCGTAAAAGAATTAAGAATGCTAAAAATTATTTGAAAAGAACTTGGAAAATTAAAAATAATGTTCTATATGATGACCATGCTTCATCTAAGGAGGATTCTGATTATGATTTCCATGTGATGTTCTATCTTGACAAGAAACTTCTTGATAGCAATGGTATTGGTCAAAATGTCTAAATAGTTCGTTGTGTATAGGGTCAACCAAGAAGAACCGGAGTTAACATTTGGCATGTAGATAGTGGATGTTCAAGACACATAAACGATCATTTTAACTTGCTGCAAGATTATCATTCAATGGATGGAGATTATGTAGCTTTTGCTAGCAATCCTAGGGGAGGAAAGATTGAAGGACAAGGAATAATATCGAATGGTGTAAATAGTCTGGAACATGTCAACTTCATTCCCCAATTAAAGTACAATCTGATGAGTGTTTCTCAGATTTGAAATAAGGTTTATGTGCCTTGTTTAATTCAATAGAATGCCTGATATTGAAGCCTGGAGTGGTGATTCCAAAAGAACTCATTCTCATGCATGCTCCCAAAAGATACAACACCTATAGCTTGGATATGAATGTAGGATCGGTAAATACAAGATGGTTCTATTCCAGTTGAGATTGGCGGAAACAATCACAACTTAATCAAAGTAAACAAGTAAACACAAGAAGTACTGATAAATGCAATTTGTATTAAGCTTCAATGGTTACAAGATTACACAGAAAAATCTAAGAAAAGCACTAAGGTACAATGACTCTATGTACTACTTATATAGTAACTTAGAATCAAGACAGACCCTTGATTCTAAGGATCAAATCTAACACAAACCGTTGATCTTGTGTTGAAGCTATTCTACGTATAATGACAATAAACACTATAAATGTTAACTTTACTCAAACGTCTTCTTAGGCATCATGTTTGGAGAAGAGTATTGTCGTGATTTATTGTCTGCACCAATGACATTCTTTCTGCGTGGAGTGTGTCAGTGGTGTAGCTGAAAGTTGTTTGTGGTAATGGTTGCTTTTGCTTTTGCAAGGCTGGTCAGCTGCAACGTTTGATCTTCAATGGATGAATAACTATCAGCAGCAGAGTTATTGATTAGCAGCAAGACACAACCATCCAAAGCTGCTGATGATTTGCCTATCAGCATCATCAAGTGTTGATGCTGCTGAGAAGCCTATACGCAGCAACTCTGGTCTTCTGCAGATAAGGCTATCCGCAGCAGATTTGTTCTTCAGGAGAAGAACAAGTATCCACTGCATATAAGCTTATCCGCAGCAGTTTGTTTGTCAGCAATAAACTCTGAGATCTGCAGCATTTGTACTTAGAGAATTTTGTAGCTATCAGTCTTTATTTCTACAAACTCCCCCTAGACTGATGCTACCAAAACTCTCTTACTGCTTTTGTTGCTGAAGCTTTTGCATGTGGCTGACGATTCTTGCAACCTCATAGCCTCGTGGGTCCTTGCTAGGATTGTTAAGAGGAAGCTCAGATAGAGTCTTGATATCTTTGCTTGGCATTTTGAAGATAGCCTTGCTTAGACACCTCATCTTTTGTCCTTTAACGCATGTCAAGGTGAACTCATTTTCTTCAGCATTGTAGGACCAACTGATGAATGGAGAGTGGGATTTGAGAGGTTTTGCATCAATAATTTCATCTTTGTTGGGGTTGAAGTGATGTTTGATCACCAGCAACAGATGTCTCCCATCTTCATTCTCGGGCTCAAGAGCTTCACCCAGCTCCATTATTCTTCTTAGATCTGAATCTGGAAGTTGCAATATCTCATCAACAGTTGCATAGAGTGATCTTCTTTCTTCTGTTCTTCCCCTGAAGACTTCAAACCTTTGATCTTGAGTGTTGTAGGACCAGTTGACAATTTCTCTTAAGTCTTCTGTTTTAGTAGTAGGTTTGCTTTTCTTCTTGGGAGGTTGTTGATGAGTAGGAGCTTGGTGGGAGGATTTGGACTTTGTGGGTGGAGAGGAGGGAGGTCTAGGATGGAGAGTGGAAGGTTGTTGGATAGAGGAAGTGGTGGATGAGGGAGAAGGCTTGGGTTTCTTTGGTTTCCTTTCTTCTTCTTAATCGATTACCCTCTTCTTTCAGCCTTTCTTCCCCAGTCTTTCTTCCTCTTCCTTTTTTACTTAAAGGTAAAGGGCTTGCAGGTTCATGAAATTCATGGGACCCAACCTTTTTCCACTCTCTCCTCTAGCCTTTAGGAAGTCAATCATGACCTTCCTTTCTTCATGGGTTCTTTTATTGAAGGCAATGGTCTTCTTGGATTTCTGTTTGGCTTTTTCTTCTTCTTCACCCCTTTTCTTGTTTCTCAATTAACCCTGCTGACCTATGAAGGCTCTGTAGATCTCTTTATTTGATAGTTTCTCAAGGTAGTCTGCATCCTCACCTTGTGAAATCAGAGCTTCTATCCACTCCTCTCTCATTTCTTTGGCTATCTCTGAATCAGTTATTCTGAACTTGGCCTCTTCCTTCTTCTTCTTCTTCTCTCTTTCTTCTTCTTCTTTATCAAATTATTCCTACATTTGAAGAGCAAGAGCTTCATCTTCTTGAATTTGATAGACTGCAGGAATCTTGACTTTCAGATCATCCAGCTGTTTGGCATACAGCTGGATCTGTTGTTCTCTGAGGAGAATGGCCGCTTTTCTTTCTTGAGCTTTTCTTAGTTCAGCCATCTCCTCTTCTTCTCTTCTTCTTCTTTCCTCCCTTTCCTTCTTCTCTTTCAATAACTTTTGTTCATCTTCTTCTGTCATAGGTCTTTTCCCCTTGTCTTTGCTAGATGCCTCTGCTTCAGCTTCATTGGCATGCTGAGGATTAGACACAGAGGAAGGGACTGTTTCACTCTCTTCCTTTTCCCATTCATTCCCATATATAGCTTTAAAGGCTTCTTTGACATTTCGAGCAGCCACTTTTCTTGAGCCTTCTGATGTGTTCAGTATGACAGTTGGTGAAGGGGGAAGGGATAGATCTGAGTTAGAGTCATTCATTGCAGGCGATTCCTTCTTATAAAGAGAAGCCTTGATGAGTTTGATCATTTCTTGACTTTATAAGGAGTTGATGTTGCAGATGTGTGATCTGAGCTGCAGGAAGTCTGAAGGTAGGAGTAAGATCTCTTTGATGTTGATTGAGAGAGAAGATCCATTGCTTAGGAAGAAGGTGAAATCAGAGGACTCAGTGCTCACCCATCCTAGAACTTCCAAGTCCCTAACCATGATGTTGTAAAGGAATCTTCGCCAGCAGATAACTTCTTCTTCAGCTAAAGCACTGCTCCTGATTAAGTCAAGTCTTCTTGGAGCCAGTCTTTGTTCTGCTGTTGATGAAGATTCAGGATAAGCCACCCTATTTGCTTCTTTTAGTAGTCTTTCAAACCAGGGCATATTATCCTACATTAAGTCATAGAAACTGCTGATTGCAAGTTCTGTTGAGAGATCTGTTGAAGTGTTGATACATTTTGTCAGATACAGATTAAGAACCTGGAGGGCATTAAGAGCGTTCTAGTTTAGCTTTTCTACTTCACTAAACTCCCATCCAATCCAGAATCTCTCAGCTATGCCATCATACCCGTAAGCTAGAATTGAGTCGAATTCTAGCTTGTTTGAAGTTAGTGAGAATTGGGGAGTAGATGTTTGACTTATTATGGCTGCAGATTCATGAAGTATGCTGAATGATGGAGGTGTGTCTTCATGGAGAGTTTCATCTTGCAACACCTCATCAACATCTCAGACAACTAACTTCCAATCCTCAGTGATATCTTCATCTTCATCTACTGAGTCTGGCAAGTCATGGATTTGAACAAAAGCACGTTTGTATAGCGAACTTTGAAACACAGTCTGCTCTTGTATCCATTCTTCTAGGTTGTCCGCATAATCTTCCTTGGTAACTACCTCCCCTTTTTTGGTTGCATCAGTGCATAGAGTGTTATCTGTTTGAGTGCCTACTGATATAAGGGAGGGAGTAGGCACAGTTGGACATTGATGGGCTTCGAGCATAAAGACTTGGTGCCTTAGTTTGGACACCTCAGCCTCTAGCATAGCTACCCTAGCCGTCAATTCCATATTATAAAGTTTCAGTCTGTCCTCATCCACAGTTGTGGAATCCTTGGAGCTAGATGGGGCCTTAGGCCTAGCCTCTGCATCCCCATCACCCTGGTTTTCTTGGCACCTGGGATTCCTCTCAGTGAAGTGTGTTTCAAAGGAAACATCCTCACTGTGAGTTGCCGTGGTTAGGGTGATGTTGTCACTATCCTCCTAGGCAGTTGATGTACCAGGAGTAGTGATAGCCCTTTCCACATTCACTCTGTCAGTACCACTAGAGTGAACCTTCTTGGGTGATGAACTTGGGTTAGGTGCACCAGCAGCCAAGTCAATCAATACCTCCGAGATAGTGGTAGTTGGAGAAGGTATATCATCTTGACTAGGTGCCTCTGCACTTAAGTTCAGAGAAGAGAAATAATGATATGGCTCAGCGGGATGTTCTATGGATCCGGGATGTGATCCTGATCCTAATAGAGAAACTTCCAAGGAAGTCTCTCTAATGGTGTGGCTATCCCTTTTGATTTTCTCATTAGAATGTTGGGATTCTGAGTGAGGGCTTTTAGTTTGGGATTGGGCCTGTGAAACAAGAAGAGAAGGAGTCTTCTTGCTCCTTTTTCTAGTGTATGTCGTTGCAACTGGGGCCTTTTGTTCCAGTTGAACGATAACATCCAAAACAGATGTAAGTGATTTTTGTACCTGTGCATCCTTAGTAGTTTGCATAGGGGTTCGAGCAATGGAAGCAACTTATTGTTCAGGATTTGAAGTGGTGGGTGTGGGATCAGTATCAGCTGGGATTGCTGTACTGTCACCCTGGGTACTTTGTATGTTCAACAGTGTAGATAACAATGAAACATTGACCCCTGAGAACTTTTTGGAAACATTTCTCATACTTTGAAAAATATTATTTTTATGACCCAACATGATGTAGATTCTTACAGGTTTTGAGAGATCTTTTAGTTCCTGGTTGAAAACCTCCTGCAAGAATCTATTGTTGCTTTGCACCCTCTTGAAGGTTATATCTCAAACCCTCAAAGATGAGGTGTGCAAAGTTGAAACCTTGGCAAGTAATCATACCGTGAACAGCAGAGGCAAGTGCAGAGCTCACTTGATGTCATCCACTTCTCTTCTGAGATATGCATTGTGGAAGAGTGTGGCAGAGATACTTCCATGGAGGGCCCATCAGTGCCTTCTCTATTGTGTACTCATTTTGATTTCCAGTGTACCCTATGGATACAAAGGCCCTCATGTATTCTTCCTTTGAGTATGAGATGGCTGCCCCCTCATCTTGAAGCTGAAGATGTTTTCGGAGAGTAGCTTCAGAGATGATGATGTCCTTGCTGTCTACCTTGGCTTTTATTTGGGGAATCCCCTGTTTGGTAGAGTAAATGGAGGTATTCCAAAAATCCTCCATATGAGGAATATATATGGTAGGGTTAACTTTTAGTGCAAAATGTTTCTTTGATCGGCATAGAAAGTCGATCATATCATTGAACCCCTCGGACTTCTTTCCTTTGGTTAAGTATGCCGTGAGGTTGTGATATGGGGAGAACTTGCCATCAGGATTGTTTATGTCTGCCATTTTTGTTGGATTTTGGAGGGAAAGAGGAAGGTTTTGAAGGGTGGTTAGGAATGGAAGGCTTTGAATGTTGTGGGGGCTTGAGAGAAAGTGATGGGAGTTAGGGCGAAATTGAATGTGAAGAGGTGGTGAAGAAATTTGATTTGTTCTTATAACGGCAAAGGAGGGAAAAGTAAAATGACTTGTACAGTACAACCTCATTCACCTTTTTACTGTTACAGCTGTAATACACTATAGCAGTCATGGTAAAGACTGAAAGGAATTTTTACAGCGGGTAAAAGTTAGTTTAGACTTATTTTTACCCATCAGCAGCAAACTTGGTTACTGCGGATGGTTAAGCCTATCCGCTGCAAGCTTGGTTGCGGCGGATAGTTAAGTCTGATAGCAGCAAACTCTATTGCTGCTGATGGATGCAATGATCCACAGCAAGGGAGTTGCTGCTGACTGCCTTAAAGCTATCCGCAGAAAACTTGTTCATGCTGATAACTTAAAGCGGTCAGTGGCAAAAACTTTGCTGCTGATTATTAAACCTGTCAGCAGCAAAAATGGATGCTGCTGACTTGTAACTTTTATTTATAACAAAAGACAAACATATTTACAAAGAAAAAATTTTAGAGACATATTTTAATCAAAGTTCATCATGCCAATAGATTCAACTAAATATCTAAATCTAGCTTCATAAAACGATTTTGTAAACAAATCAGCATATTGCTCATTGGTAAGAACTTTGGTTAAAATAATTCTCTTTTTCTTAGCTTGATCTCTTATGAAGTGATACCTGATGTCAGTGTGCTTTGTCTTGGAGTGCTGCATCGGATTGTTTGTGATTGATATAGCACTCATGTTGTCAATATGAATGGGAGTTGCCATGAAAGTCATCCCATAATCCAGCATTTGATTTTGTATCCAGATGACTTGCACAGCAACTTGAAGCTGCAATGTATTCTGCTTCTGCTGTAGAAGTTGAAACACATGTTTGCTTCTTGCACTGCCATGAAATCAGTCTTCCTCGCAGAAACTGACATCCCCCTGAAGTGGACTTTTTTGTCCAAGTTGCATCCCCCATAATCATTGTCGGTGTATGCATACAGATTAAACTTATCATTTTTAGAGTACCATAGCCCAAGTCTTGGGGCTCCCTTTAGGTATCTAAAAATTCTCTTGACGGCTTGAAGATGTGAAATCTTTGGAGCTGCTTGAAATATTGCACAGAGACATACTTCAAACATGATATCTGGCCTTGAGGCAGTGAGATGCATGAGAGAAACTAACATTGCACGGTACTGATGTTGATCAGTGTCTTGACCATCTTTGTCTGGAGTAAGCTGATGATGCACTTGCATAGGGGTTCTTGCAGCAGAGCAGTCAGCCATCTTGAATCTTTCCAGAATGCTCTTAACATATTTGGATTGGCTAATGAAGATTCCATTTGGGACTTGTTTGACTTGAAGACCCAGAAAGAAATTTAGCTCACCCATTGAGCTCATTTCAAACTTTGAGTGCATCAGGATCACGAAGTCTTTACACAACTTCTTCCTTGTTGATCCAAAGATAATATCATCTATGTAGATTTGAACCAGTAAGATTTCTCCCCCTTCATCTTTGATAAACAAGGTCTGGTCAATGGCACCTCTTCTGAAGTTGTTGCTTAGTAGATATCCAGACAAAGTTTCATACCAGGATCTTGGGGCTTGATGTAAGCCATATAGAGCTTTGTCTAGTTTGAACACTTGGTTAGGATGTGCATGATCTACAAAGACTGGAGGTTGTTTGACATATACTTCTTCACCAATCTTCCCATACAGAAAGACACTCTTGACATCCATTTGATAGACCATGAAATTCTTGGATGCAGCATATGCCAGGAAGATTTTGATGGCCTTCAGTCTGGCAACAGGAGTAAAGACTTCAACATAGTCAATTCCTTCTTCCTGAGTGTAGCCTTGAGCTACCAGTCTGGCTTTGTTCTTGACTACTATGCCTCTCTCATCTTGCTTGTTCCTGAATACCCATCGTGTGCCAATGGCAGATTGACCTGGTGGAAGATCAACAAGTTTCTAGACATCCTGTCTCTTGAAATGCAGCAACTCTTCCTGCATTGCCTCAATCCAACTGCTGTGTTGCAGAGCTTCATCTATCTTCTTGGGTTCCACCTGAGATAAAAAACATGAAAACAGACATATATTTGCCTCATGAGATTTGCTTCATGTTAGAAATCCTTGGTGAGCTTGGCCAATAATATTTTCCAGAGGATGTTCCTCGTTGATCCTTTGTGCTGGTACCACCTCCAGCTGTATCCCTTGCTCAAGATTGCTTTGATTTTGATCAGGGATTTCTTCATTCATGGTTGACGAGTCTTCAAGATCAACAACTACATCAGTATTATCAGCAATAGTATTTGCAGCATCTACAGCATTTACCGAAGAATCTTCATTAACATTTTCATTTTCAGACAGGCTGCTGCTGGTGACATTTGAGAGTGTGGTTCTAGCTGCACTTGCTTCAATGGCTTCCATAACAGATGGAGGATCAATCGATTACCTTGCTTCCTGGAGCACTGTATTGCCTTTCGATTCCCTTGCTCTCACAGAAACAGTTCAAAGTGTGGTTCTTGAACTCTGTGCCCTGATCACACCTTATTATCTTCACCTTCTGATTGCTTAATGTGACACCCGACATTTCAGGTTAATATCCGTACACGATATAAACGAGTTTATATTATATTTGTTTTCGCGATTTACCTAATGGCATAAATTAGGACATTAAGGTCTAACAAAGACCGTACATGGTCTCATTTTATGTCTTTGGTAATTCTGGGAGTTACCGGTTCACATACCAGTATAAACCGACTAATACGAACGTTAGTAGTTAATTTAAATAACTAGAAAAATATATATAGGCATATATATTACACAAACTTTATGTGGAACAATAAATAAATTTTAGAATAAATTATAATACCGTGGGGAACTTAAACCGAATTAAATTACCCCTTAAAACTCTAATTGATATTAATACCATTAATAAACTAATACTTAAAACTAATAATTAACACTCAAATCACTTTTTGACTTCTCGGCCGAAGTGCGGAGAAAACCATCCCCAATCTCACATCCCATTTACCTTATTTTCAAATTGACCCATACCATACCTGTGAGAAAACTCAGATATAACCCATACCCCTTTTCAATCAAAACTCTCACAAACCCTTTTATCACTCATTTTATTACGGCAATTTCCCCATTTCTCTCCAAATCGAAGCCAAGTTTTAAGACAAAAACTACTATCATTCGGTGTTTTAAGAAGATTTCAAGTGTTTCTAAAGGAAATTTTACAGAAGAATCAAGATCATTCTCTGTTTTCTGTCATCATCTTCATCTCGGTTTTAAGGTAAAAACTCAATATTATCCACTTTATTTTCTTTAAAACCGTATCTAAGCATACAAAATGTTCAATCGCAAGTAAGATAACAAGAAAAGTGTGTCAAATTCAAGATTAAAACATAAAAATATGCAGGACTGATTCTGTCAAACAGAAGTCCAGCAATCGAAACTATAGTTTCGATATCAGTGACTCAATCGAAACTGGGAGTTTCGCTACCTGTTACTCAATCGAAACTAGGAGTTTCGATACCTGTTACTCAATCGAAACTAGGAGTTTCGATACCTGTTACTCAATCGAAACTAGGAGTTTCGATACATGTTTACTCAATCGAAACTAGGAATTTCGATACTAGTTGTTTAATCAAAACTAGGTAGTTTCGATATCCTTCTTGTCAATCGAAACTAGGAAGTTTCGACAACTGTCATACTCAATCGAAACTAGGTAGTTTCGATACCCAACTACTCAATCGAAACTAGGAAGTTTCGATACTCAATTGCCCAATCGAAACTAGGTAGTTTCGATACCTGTGTCAGTCCCCTTTGGGCAGTAACTTAGAACTATTTTATAACAAAATAAGTGTTGAATAACTAAGGAAATATTTAAACAAAAACGACCAGATTTACAAAGTCGGT
This sequence comes from Smallanthus sonchifolius, assembly GCA_023525975.1. Taxonomy (NCBI): domain Eukaryota; kingdom Viridiplantae; phylum Streptophyta; class Magnoliopsida; order Asterales; family Asteraceae; genus Smallanthus; species Smallanthus sonchifolius. The sequence continues at coordinate 22,940,341 of CM042046.1, read as the reverse complement.
GAACAATTTGCAATATGAGACGTTTGGTCTTAACACAATTTACCCTTGGTATCTAGGGTACGAATAGTCAAGGTTGACTACAACAAGTATCATTACAAGTATACACAAACTCAAGGTGAGTTTCACGGCCCCTTTTTACTGTTTTCAATATTTGGGGGAAAAACATACTTACAATTATTTTATGGGATAACAAGAGAATAAGGCACGACTTTTATGTTTACATGAGATGAGAACAACAAGTGAGGCCACTAAAGTCCCCTAGAACAATATAGTAACCATTAACTGTAGCCTAGGGTCCTATGAATAGTACTATGGAGAGTGACGTCTCCCAGTCATGGTTAGTCGCGCTAACCACAATCTGGAGGATTTATGGCCGCATAGAACCGGATAACGAAATTAGGGGCGTGTACAATTGTCATGGTTTGGTTACGCCTCATGTATGAACATATTATTTGTATTCCTAGCTAGTTTACAAATGGGTCAACAATTCTTATTCTGTTTATCACATACACCTGGAACTATTCGCGAACAATTGAATTTATCAAAGAACTATTTGATTAAACCTGTGAACTCACCAACCTCGTGTTGACAATTTTAAGTATGTTTTTCAGGAAATTGAACGTGACCGCAAGGTTTGCAATGTAGGATACATGCATGCACGATGGATACAACTTTTGGGAGATTTCTCTTGTATAACTCATTGTAATAGAGTCATATTTGCGAAATCTTCGCTTTTTGTAAACTCAATTTACATTTTGGAATGTAAAACTTTAAACTTGTTTATGTATCCATTTATCATGTATGTGTTTGTGGTAATCATATGCTTTGGAAACCATGTTACGTCACGCCTCGCGTTTCCGCCTTGGCGAGGGTGTGACAGATTGGTATCAGAGCCATTGATTATAGCGAACTAGGAGTCTAAAAATCGAACCTAGTCTATAATCTAAATGACTCACTGAGACGTTTTTCCTTGCATATGCATTTCATAACTTATCATCATATTATACGGATACCGTAGACACTGAATATCGTCACACACTAACCCCATTTCGACTTCAGACCCATGGCACCCAAAAGAAGGACACCGCGTGACACTACTTGTAAAAACAACACGACGATTTCTGCAGAAGTTGAGCAACTCATATCCCAACGTGTAGCCGCCGCCTTGGAGCAGTACGAAGCCAATAGGAATAACGTCGGAGGAAATGGTAGTGGCAGCGGAGGAGGTGCAGGAGGCAGTGGCACTACTGGAGGTTCTGGAGGTAATAGGATGTGTAAACACCTCTGTAACACAGTCGCGATCTAAGTTAACAACATTATTAAAATATTGACTTGTGACCCTACAGATGCTTCGAACAAGAAGTGCACTTATAAGGCCTTTCTATCCTGCAACCCTCGCAACTTCAATGGCACTGAGGGTGAAGTAGGCCTGATGAGGTGGATTGAGAAGATGGAATCTGTAATTGATATTAGTGAATGCACAACCGACTGTATAGTGAAATATGCCACTTGCACACTTGCTGACAAAATATTAACCTGGTGGAATTCTCAGATGAAAACAATGGGAAGACAGACTTCCTACCAACTATCATGGGATGATCTAAAGGCTATGATGATCGAGGAGTACTGTCCTCGAAATGAGTTGCAAAAGATCGAATCTGAAATGTGGAATTTACAAATGATAGGAGATGATGTGGCTGGTTACACTGACCGATTCAATGAGTTAGCAAGTTTGGTTCCACACATGGTCACCCCAGAATACAAGAAGGTTGAAAGATACTTGTGGGGTCTCGCACCTCAAATCCGAAGCATGGTGACTTCATCGAACCCCATGGATGCCAAGAGCGCTATAACTCTAGCATTCAAGCTAAGGGATAATGTTGTGCATGATGGTTTGTTTGAGAAGAAGGAGACCGATGAAGGAAGGTCTGGGGAAAAGAGGAAATGGTTTGGAAAACCCAGTAATCAAAACAAGAATCAAGCTTACAAGAGACCCGAAACTATGAAAGCCTATGCTGTCAACACTATGGAACAAAAAGGATATCTGGGAACTCTACCGAAGTGTGACAAATGTGGGTATCATCACAGTGGAAGGTGTACACAGTGTGGAAAATGTAAAAAGCATGGGCATCTAGCCCATAACTGTTGGAACAATGCGAACCCTAATAAAATCAATCAAGTAGCAGGAAAGGTCAACCCAGGAACAGAAAGGATGAATCAGGGATGCTTTGAGTGTGGAGATCCAAAGCACTTTAGAAAAGACTGTCCAAAGTTGAAGAACCGAAACGACAATCAGGCCCGTGGAAGAGCGTTTGTGATGGGGGCTGGTGACGCACGACAAGATCCAAACATCGTCACTGGTACGTTCCCGATAAATAATCACTATGCCTCTATACTTTTCGATACGGGTGCTGATATGAGTTTTGTGTCAAATGACTTTAAGTCCCTACTCGGTATTAAGCCTAGCAAACTAGACCAAAATTATACAATTGAATTAGCAAACGGGAAATTAATTAAAACTGGGGAAGTCATTCAGGGTTGTACCTTATGTTTTAAGAACCACACATTTAGTATAGACCTACTACCTATTGACTTGGGAAGTTTTGACGTTGTTATTGGTATGGATTGGTTGTCGAAAAATCACGCTGAGATTGTTTGTTTTGAGAAGATTGTTCATATTCTTCTCCCGAACGGAGAAGTTCTTTCGGTTCAAGGTGAGAAGAGTGGAGTGACATTGAGGATGATAAACTGCATGAAAGCTCGTAAGTACCTACGTAAAGGCTATTGCGTATTCCTGGCGCACGTCGTCGAGAAGAAACCCGAGAAACGTCGACTTGAAGACATACCAATCGTTAAGGATTACCCCGAAGTTTTTCCTGAAGACTTACCTGGATTACCGCCACCGAGGCAAGTCGAATTCCGAATCGACTTAGTACCAGGAGCCGCACCGGTTGCGCGATCACCGTATCGACTAGCACCTTCCGAGATGCAGGAATTATCTAATCAATTGCAGGAATTGCTTGATAAAGGTTTCATAAGACCGAGTTTCTCACCTTGGGGAGCTCCGGTCCTATTCGTAAAGAAGAAGGATGGAACCTTTAGGATGTGTATTGATTACCGAGAGTTAAACAAGCTTACAATCAAAAATCGATATCCACTTCCTCGAATAGATGATTTGTTTGATCAACTTCAAGGTTCCAGCTTCTATTCTAAAATTGATCTACGATCAGGGTATCATCAACTGAAAATTCAGGAAGAAGATATACCAAAAACGGCTTTTAGGACTCGTTACGGTCACTACGAGTTCCTAGTTATGCCATTTGGTTTGACGAACGCACCAGCTGTTTTCATGGATCTCATGAACCGCGTGTGTAAGCCATACTTGGATAAATTCGTGATAGTATTTATTGATGATATATTAATATATTCACGAACCAAGGAGGATCATGAACATCATCTGAAATTAATCTTAGAACTACTCAGGAATGAGAAGCTTTATGCTAAATTCTCAAAGTGTGAGTTTTGGATCCGAGAGGTTCACTTTCTCGGACACGTCATCAATAAGAATGGTATTCACGTAGACCCATCCAAGATTGAAGCTATCAAAAACTGGGAAGCACCAAGAACTCCGACTGAGGTGCGTCAATTTCTGGGTTTGGCAGGATATTACAGGCGATTCATCGAGAATTTTTCAAAAATAGCCCTGCCTTTAACCACATTAACCCAGAAAGAAAAGAAGTTTGATTGGAGTGACAAGCAAGAGTCAGCTTTTCAATTGCTGAAGCAGAAGCTGTGTAGTGCACCGATCTTATCCCTTCCTGAGGGAATCGACAACTTTGTCGTATACTGCGATGCATCGAACCAAGGACTTGGTTGCGTGTTAATGCAAAGAGACAAAGTCATCGCATATGCCTCACGACAACTAAAAGTGTACGAAAAGAATTATACGACCCATGACTTAGAGTTGGGTGCAGTTGTGTTTGCACTCAAGATTTGGAGACATTATCTTTACGGTACAAGATGCACTATCTTTACTGATCACAAGAGTCTTCAACATATCTTCGACCAAAAGGAAGTTAACATGAGACAACGTCGTTGGGTAGAACTACTGAATGATTACGACTGTGATATCAAGTATCACCCTGGCAAAGCGAACGTCGTAGCAGATGCCTTAAGTCGTAAGGAACGGGTTAAAACTCTTCGTGTTCGTGCCCTAGGATTGACAATTCATACGAGTCTCACGATTCAAATCCGGATGGCACAACAAGAGGCAATCAAAGAAGAAAACATTCATAATGAAGCTGTACGAGGAATGATCAGACAGTTGGAACCAAAGTCAGATGACATTTTATACTTCGTGAATAGAATCTGGGTGCCGAGTAACGGTAACTTACGGGAGTTGGTTATGGACGAAACCCACAAGTCCAGGTACTCCATTCACCCGGGTTCAGATAAGATGTATAAGGATCTGAAAGAACACTATTGGTGGCCGAACATGAAAGGAGAAATTGATGTTTATGTCGGTAAATGCCTGACGTGTTCAAAGGTAAAGGCAGAACATCAGAAACCGTCGGGATTGTTACAACAACCCGAGATACCTCAATGGAAATGGGAACAGGTTTCTATGGATTTCATCACGAAGTTACCCAGGACGTCCAGCAGTTATGACACAATATGGGTAATTGTCGATCGTCTGACAAAATCAGCTCATTTTCTACCTATCAAAGAGACGGATAAAACCGAGAAACTTGCAAAGCTTTATATCAAGGAAATTGTGGCTAGGCATGGAGTGCCAATTTCTATTATCTCTGATAGAGACAGCAGATTCGTGTCTAGAATCTGGAAATTATTACAAGAAGCCTTAGGCACGCGCCTAGACATGAGCACCGCCTACCATCCACAAACGGACGGTCAAAGTGAAAGGACTATCCAAACATTAGAAGATATGCTCCGTGCGTGTGTAATTGATTTCGGAGGAAATTGGGATACTCATTTACCATTGGCGGAGTTTTCCTATAATAACAGTTACCACACGAGCATCAAGGCAGCTCCGTTTGAAGCTTTATATGGTCGTAAATGCCGCTCACCGCTATGTTGGGCGGAAGTTGGTGAAAAACATTTGACAGGCCCTGAGATTGTCCAGGAAACCACTGATAAAATCTTCAAAATTAAGGATCGTCTGAAAGCTGCCCGAGACAGACAGAAGAGCTATGCTGATAACAGACGGAAACCATTAGATTTTTCAAATTGGTGACAGAGTAATGTTAAAAGTCTCACCATGGAAAGGCGTTGCAAGGTTTGGTAACCGTGGTAAGCTCAACCCTAGATACGTTGGACCTTTTGAAATACTGGCTAGAGTTGGCCCTATAGCTTACAAGCTCAAGTTGCCACGAGAACTAAGCAATGTACATGATACGTTTCATGTATCAAATCTCAAGAAGTATTTATCAGAAGAGACGCTAATTATACCGCCTGACGAGATTCACATTGACGATAAACTTCATTTCATCGAGGAACCGATTGAGATTTCAGATTGGAAAGTTCAAAGACTGAGACGCAGTCGAATCAAACTGGTTAAAGTACGTTGGAACTCAAAGCGTGGTCCTGAGTATACATGGGAACGAGAAGATCAAATGAAGACGAAATACCCCTCCTTGTTTAAGGATGCACCAGCTCAAGATGGCACGAATTGAATTTCGGGACGAAATTCTTTTAACATGGGGAGAATGTGACACCCGACATTTCAGGTTAATATCCGTACACGATATAAACGAGTTTATATTATATTTGTTTTCGCGATTTACCTAATGGCATAAATTAGGACATTAAGGTCTAACAAAGACCGTACATGGTCTCATTTTATGTCTTTGGTAATTCTGGTAGTTACCGGTTCACATACCAGTATAAACCGACTAATACGAACGTTAGTAGTTAATTTAAATAACCAGAAAAATATATATAGGCATATATATTACACAAACTTTACGTGGAACAATAAATAAATTTTAGAATAAATTATAATACCGTGGGGAACTTAAACCGAATTAAATTACCCCTTAAAACTCTAATTGATATTAATACCATTAATAAACTAATACTTAAAACTAATAATTAACACTCAAATCACTTTTTGACTTCTCGGCCGAAGTGCAGAGAAAACCACCCCCAATCTCACGTCCCATTTACCTTATTTTCAAATTGACCCATACCATACCTGTGAGAAAACTCAGATATAACCCATACCCCTTTTCAATCAAAACTCTCACAAACCCTTTTATCACTCATTTTATTACGGCAATTTTCCCATTTCTCTCCAAATCAAAGCCAAGTTTTAAGACAAAAACTACTATCATTCGGTGTTTTAAGAAGATTTCAAGTGTTTCTAAAGGAAATTTTACAGAAGAATCTAGATCATTCTCTGTTTTCTTTCATCATCTTCATCTCGGTTTTAAGGTAAAAACTCAATATTATCCACTTTATTTTCTTTAAAACCGTATCTAAGCATACAAAATGTTCAATCGCAAGTAAGATAACAAGAAAAGTGTGTCAAATTCAAGATTAAAACATAAAAATATGCAGGACTGATTATGTCAAACAGAAGTCCAGCAATCGAAACTATAGTTTCGATATCAGTGACTCAATCGAAACTGGGAGTTTCGATACTTATTACTCAATCAAAACTAGGAGTTTCGATACCTGTTACTCAATCGAAACTAGGAGTTTCGATACCTGTTACTCAATCGAAACTAGGAGTTTCGATACATTTTTACTCAATCGAAACTAGGAGTTTCGATACTAGTTGTTTAATCGAAACTAGGTAGTTTCGATATCCTTCTTGTCAATCGAAACTAGGAAGTTTTGACAACTGTCATACTCAATCGAAACTAGGTAGTTTCGATACCCAACTACTCAATCGAAACTAGGAAGTTTCGATACTCAATTGCCCAATCGAAACTAGGTAGTTTCGATACCTGTGTCAGTCCCCTTTGGACAGTAACTTAGAACTATTTTATAACAAAATAAGTGTTGAATAACTAAGGAAATATTTAAACAAAAACGACCAGATTTACAAAGTCGGTGAACAATTTGCAATATGAGACGTTTGGTCTTAACACAATTTACCCTTGGTATCTAGGGTACGAATAGTCAAGGTTGACTACAACAAGTATCATTACAAGTATACACAAACTCAAGGTTAGTTTCACGGCCCCTTTTTACTATTTTCAATATTTGGGGGAAAAACATACTCACAATTATTTTATGGGATAACAAGAGAATAAGGCACGACTTTTATGTTTACATGAGATGAGAACAACAAGTGAGGCCGCTAAAGTCCCCTGGAACAATGTAGTAACCATTAATTGTAGCCTAGGGTCCTATGAATAGTACTATGGAGAGTGACGTCTCCCGGTCATGGTTAGTCGCGCTAACCACAATCTGGAGGATTTATGGCCGCATAGAACCGGATAACGAAATTAGGGGCGTGTACAATTGTCATGGTTTGGTTACGCCTCATGTATGAACATATTATTTGTATTCCTAGCTAGTTTACAAATGGGTCAACAATTCTTATTCTGTTTATCACATACACCTGGAACTATTCACGAACAACGGAATTTATCAAAGAACTATTTGATTAAACCTGTGAACTCACCAACCTCGTGTTGACAATTTTAAGTATGTTTTTTCAGGAAATTGAACGTGACCGCAAGGTTTGCAATATAGGATACATGCATGCATGATGGATACAACTTTTGGGGGATTTCTCTTGTATAACTCATTGTAATAGAGTCATATTTGCGAAATCTTCGCTTTTTGTAAACTCAATTTACATTTTAGAATGTATAACTTTAAACTTGTTTATGTATCCATTTATCATGTATATGTTTGCGGTAATCATATGCTTTGGAAACCATGTTACGTCACGCCTCGCGTTTCCGCCTTGGCGAGGGTGTGACAAGTCAGCCATCTTGAATCTTTCCAGAATGCTCTTAACATATTTGGATTAGCTAATGAAGATTCCATTTGGGACTTGTTTGACTTGAAGACCCAGAAAGAAATTTAGCTCACCCATTGAGCTCATTTCAAACTTTGAGTGCATCAGGATCTCGAAGTCTTTACATAACTTCTTCCTTGTTGATCCAAAGATAATATCATCTATGTAGATTTGAACCAGTAAGATTTCTCCCCCTTCATCTTTGATAAACAAGGTCTGGTCAATGGCACCTCTTCTGAAGTTGTTGCTTAGTAGATATCCAGACAAAGTTTCATACCAGGATCTTGGGGCTTGATGTAAGCCATATAGAGCTTTGTCTAGTTTGAACACTTGGTTAGGATGTGCATGATCTACAAAGACTGGAGGTTGTTTGACATATACTTCTTCACCAATCTTCCCATACAGAAAGGCACTCTTGACATCCATTTGATAGACCATGAAATTCTTGGATGCAGCATATGCCAGGAAGATTTTGATGGCCTTCAGTCTGGCAACAGGTGTAAAGACTTCAACATAGTCAATTCCCTCTTCCTGAGTGTAGCCTTGAGCTACCAGTCTGGCTTTGTTCTTGACTACTATGCCTCTCTCATCTTTCTTGTTCCTGAATACCCATCTTGTGCCAATGGCAGATTGACCTGGTGGAAGATCAACAAGTTTCTAGACATCCTGTCTCTTGAAATGCAGCAACTCTTCCTGCATTGCCTCAATCCAACTGCTGTGTTGCAGAGCTTCATCTATCTTCTTGGGTTCCACCTGAGATAGAAAACATGAAAACAGACATATATTTTCCTCATGAGATTTGCTTCATGTTAGAAATCCTTGGTGAGCTTGGCTAATAATATTTTCCAGAGGATGTTCCTCGTTGATCCTTTGTGCTGGTACCACCTCCAGCTGTATCCCTTGCTCAAGATTGCTTTGATTTTGATCAGGGATTTCTTCATTCATGGTTGACGAGTCTTCAAGATCAACAACTACATCAGTATTATCAGCAATAGTATTTGCAGCATCTACAGCATTTACCGAAGAGTCTTCATTAACATTTTCATTTTCAGACAGGCTGCTGCTGGTGACATTTGAGAGTGTGGTTCTAGCTGCACTTGCTTCAATGGCTTCCATAACAGATGGAGGATCAATCGATTACCTTGCTTCTTGGAGCACTGTATTGCCTTTCGATTCCCTTGCTCTCACAGAAACAGTTCAAAGTGTGGTTCTTGAACTCTGTGCCCTGATCACACCTTATTATCTTCACCTTCTGGTTGCTTTGATTCTCTACCCTAAGAATGTAGGATTTGAGAATTTCAGCAGTTTCATCTTTAGTTCTCAAGAAGTATACCCATGAGAATCTGGTGTAGTCATCAGTTATCACCAGACAGTATGACTTCTTACCCATTGACATAATATTTGTAGGACCAAAAAGATCCATATGCAGCAGTTGTAGTGGAGTATCATTTGTATTCAAGGTCTTGGGCTTGTGAGAACTCTTGTGTTGCTTCCCCTTCAGACAAGCAATGCAGTGATCTTCTAGCTGGAATTTTTTATCAGGAAGCCCTCTAACAAGATTAGCCTTCACCAATTTGTTGATGGTTTTGATGTTAACATGGCTTAGTCTCCTGTGCCAGAGAGCGGATTCATCAACTGAGGCTTTTGACAGAAAACAGGATACATTGCCAGATGGAGTGACCTCATTCATGTCAAGCACATAAAGATTTTATTTTCTCTGAGCAATTAATAAAATATTTTCTGGAGGAGTTTTGGATAAGCCAGGAGATAGTACAAAGCATTCTTTGTCTGTGAAGAGCATCCAATTCTTTTTATCACAGACCTGGGAAACACTCATAAGATTGAAGTCCAATTCTTTGACATAATTCACTTTATCAATGCTCATTCTTTCATATGACACAGTCCCTTGTCCAGTAATAGATCCTCCTTTTGAGTCACTCCTAAAGGCAACATATCCTCCATTGAAGTGTCTAAAGTTGGAGAGGATTGATCTGTTGCATGTCAGGTGCCTGGAACAACCACCCAAGTGTTGTTCTTGTGACCTGGTTGCCCCTACACATGAGATAGATCTAGTTAGTGGGAGGAATCCAAGAGCTTGTATCCTTGAAGAAAAGGGTTCTTGGAATATCAGATTCAGCATGTGTGCATTCAACCGAACCAATGATGATTCTTGGAGGGATAGAAGCTGGGATCTTGGCACTCCATTGCTGAGGAGATGGTTTTCCAGTTCTCTTTGCTCTGTCAGCAGCAGATGTTGCTTTGGCTGCTGATGGATTTGCTTTATCAGCAGCAGATTTTGCTGCTGATGACTTTAGCTTATCAGCAGCCGATGTTATTGCTGCTGAGGACTTCGGTTTATCAGCAGCAGTGGATTTTGCTGCTGATGACTTTAGCTTATCAGCAGTAGATTTTGTTGCTGCTGATGGTTTTGCTTGAGCAGCAGCAGACTTGGTTGCTGCTGAAGGCTTGTCCTTTGGTTTCTTGGGCTTGGCTTCATTACCAACATTTTTACTGGCTGCTGATGGTTCAACAACCAATGTATGCTTATCCTTCTTTGCCTTGTTGACGGAGGGCTTCTCTGTAGAAATTCTCATGCTGATGGGCTTTTGTTTATGAGGGCTTGATGAAGGATCTGGTTGAAAGGATTTAAATCACAATTTGCAGCAAAGTGTGATGATTCACCACAGATGATGCAAGACTGTTGAGGCTTTGGCAGCTGCTTCCTTGGTGGGGAAAGAGAGTTTCTGAAACGAATTGACTTGGCTTCAGAACTCCTTACCTTTCTGTTCTTGTGTGTCGTCTCAAAAGCATGTTGTTTGAGGTTTCTTTGTTGCTGAAGGTAGTGGAAGCAGGTGCTGGTAGTGTGGTTGTATTTGCCACAGACAAAGCATGATTTGGCCAGTTTGTCCCTTGAAAGGTAAACATAGTCCTTTATTTTGAATAGGTCTTTAAAGTTCCAGGGGTGAGCTTTGTTGTGCTCAAAGGTGGCTTCTTCCAATATCTTTTGAACATATGGAATTCTTTCTCCAGGTGCATGACATATGTCAAACACCTTTCTTTGAGGCTTTGAGTTGTTTGAGGTTGAAGACTGCCCCTTTTCAACATTTAGATTTCTTCCTTTTGGAGGATAGCTGATTTTGATTTGGTTGAAAGGCATAGGAACCGGAACAACTGGTAAAGGGACAGGAGCAATTGTTTGAATGACTTCGAGAACAGGCGGTTCTGGTACTTGTACTGGTGATGAGGCCTCCTCGGTTTTAGTGGACTCTGAGATAGTTGACTCAGATTCTGACGAGGTAGTGCATTCTTGTACCAATGGTTCATGCCTTGAAGGATCAAGATATAGGTTGGCCTTTTCAAGATTTGAGAGACTGAAGCTTGGTTCATGGATGGAAACATAGTCAGCAAGAGGTGCAACGGCTTGATATTGTTTAGCATGATACCCCAGACCAGTTTTTACCTTGTCATGAATTTGAGCATCCAAAAGTCTTTGTAGCTTTTTGGATGCAAATTCATATTTGTCAACATGAACTTTATGTTCTGCCAATTCTGCTCTGGTAGCTTTTAATCTAGCCAGTAGATCATCAATCTGAGTTTCAAGATTAGTTTGTTCATGTTTTAGTAATGAAATCTCTTTTTTTAGGCAGTTAATTTTTTCTTTATAACTGTTTTCTACTTTTGTGAATTCATATTTCATTTGATGAAACTCTTCATTTTGATCTATAAGGTTTTGATTATGCTTTCTGTAGCCTAACACTTTATCAATACAAGCTTGGGAACAGAGATGTTCATATACCTGAGGCGTTATCTCAGTTGTGTCTGCCATAAGAGCTTGGTTGTTAGCAGGCAGATCTTCATACTGGAAGCTCCAGTCAAAGTCAGAAGTTCCAACGGCTGCACAAGCTGCAGTTTGAGCTGGAGGAGTAGCTTGTTGTTGTTGTTGTTGTTGTCTTGGTTGGGCTTGGTGAGCTTGTCTTGATTGAGGAGCTGCTGGGTTTGCCCTAGGTGCCTTGCATCCTCTAGCAAAATGACTAGTTGGTTACAGTTGTAACATCTTAATTTGCTTTTATCTAAGCCAACTCTGGTGTTGGAGTTGTTACTTGGAAAGGGTCTTCCTAGAGTAGAACCTTTTTGCTCTTATAGATAGAATGGTATACGAGTTCTGTATGTCCATTTCTTCTAAGTCATCTGGATGGAATCATTCCAGATCCTACTTGATAAAGGACATGTTGCTTGAGTTTTCATAAACAAAAGCAGCAGAGGTTGAGGTTTGAGGAGGAGCTTCTAGGAGAAATGGTGATGTGTTTGTTTGAGAGGTTGGAGTTTGGGGATGAGTGATGATGGGAGGATAATAGTTGCTTGAACTAGAACCTGAGTGGTCAGAATGGAGGGCAGAGGAGGTGGTGGTGGATATTGAGGCTATTTGGTAGCTTGAGCTTCTTTCTTTTGCCTGAATCATCTCTAGCTCATAGGTTTTTAGCATTACAAAGAGCTCAGTCATCTGGAGAGTCTTCAGATTCTCAGTTCTTCTGATGAACACTGTGTAGAGTGTCCAGCAGCTCGGTAGAGACCTGATGAACTTTTTGAGAATATCTTCATTCTCCAGCTTCACCTTTGAGCACTACAGCTCACCTACAAGATAGGTAAATCTTTTATATAAAACTGTTAGAGACTCACCTTCCTTCCAGACGAAGTTTTCATATTGTTGCTTCAGAATGTCTCTTCTGTTTATTTTTTTTTTACTTCTTCTGAACCAGCAAACATTTTTTCAAGAGCCTCCCATAGCTTCTTTGCAGTTTTATAACCTCTGAAGCTATGAAAAACTTCATTTGGTAAGCACAACTGGATGGCTCCCAAGGCTTTGAAGTCTACCTCGATTTTCTTGATGTCTTCATCAGAGTACTTGGAGGGTTCTTTGGGAACCAGTGTACCTCTAGAATCAGCTGAGGACACCATGTGTATGTATGGTCCATCTTTAATGGATTTCCACATCCCATATTCCTGATAGCAGAAGAAGCTTTCCATTCTGTTCTTCCACATATCGTAGTCTTCCCCAGACACCAGTCTTGGTGGCCTGTTGATGCTTCCAATATCTTCAAATCCATTGTTTTGAGCCATTTTTGATTTGTGATAGTGAGAGACTTTTAACAAAGAGATAGTTTAGAATAGAAGTGAAGAATGATTAAACAAGTGTGAGTTTGTTTAATCTGTGAGCCAAAGCTCTGATACCACTTATAGGATCGGTAAATACAAGATGGTTCTATTCCAGTTGAGATTGGCGGAAACAATCACAACTTAATCAAAGTAAACAAGTAAACACAAGAAGTACTGATAAATGCAATTTGTATTAAGCTTCAATGGTTACAAGATTACAGAGAAAACTATAAGAAAAGCACTAAGGTACAATGACTCTAAGTACTACTTATATAGTAACTTAGAATCAAGACACCCTTGATTCTACGGATCAGATCTAACACAAACCGTTGATCTTGTATTGAAGCTATTCTACGTATAATGACAATAAACACTATAAATGTTAACTTTACTCAAACGTCTTCTTAGGCATCATTGCTTGCATGCTTGGAGAAGAGCGTTTGTCGTGCTTTATTGTCTCCACCAGTGACATTCTTTCTGCATGGAGTGTGTCAGTGGTGTAGCCGAAAGTTGTCAGTGGTAATGGTTGCTATTGCTTTTGCAAGGCTGGTCAGCTGTAACGTTTGATCTTCAATGGATGAATCACTATCAGCAGCAGAGTTGTTGATCAGTAGCAAGACACAACCACCCAAAGCTGCTGATGATTTGCCTATCAACAGCATCAAGTGTTGATGCTGCTGAGAAGCCTATCCGCAGCAACTCTAGTCTTCAGCAGATAAGGCTATCCGCAGTAGATTTGTTTCTTCAGCAGAAAAACAAGTATCCGCTGTAGATAAGCTTATCCGCAGCAATTTGTTGGTCAGCAGCAAACTCTGAAATCAGCAGCATTTGTACTTAGAGAATTTTGTAGCCATCAGTCTTTATTTCTACAATGAGCAACCCATCAGGAATTGAATCGTGCTTTCTTTCAAAGGCTTCTGTAGATGAATCATTTTTGTGGCATAATGTAACATCCATGATTTTTAGGTATTATTTTCATCTCATTCTATACAATTATGAAATTTTATCTCAATTTAATACTCGGTCAACACAATAAGTCACATACGTTATTATTGTAACAATTCAAGTTTCAACCTAGCATTTTCAAAATTCTATTATCTAATATATATAAATACATATATACTTAGGGGTGTATATAGGTATATTTATAGTACTCTTATAATGATTAAATCAAAAAGAGCCTTAATAACGTAATTACATTTTTCATATACATATTTGTTTATAAACATTAAATATGACTATGTATATACTTAATAAACTTATACACAATACGTAACTTAAATAAAACTTATCTTCTTATTAAGTAGCCATGGTTAAACAAATAATAATAAGGTTCATATATTTTGTAAAACGATTATTTTAGATAAAATAAATCAAATAATAGGGATTTTAAAACAAATGCAGTCTAGTCTTGAACCCTCTCAATAGGCCTTGAAGCCCCACCTTTGAAATTGAACCGTCATACCCTACAATTTGACCCATGCCCATACCTTGACCTGTGTTGACTTTCTGAAGTCAAACAGGATCGAAAATATAACAATTCGAAATTCAAGATCAATCCAACCTGTAATTAAAGGAGGTGCCTTGTATACCAAATCGATTATCAACCTTCCTAAACCCAAATTGCATTTCAACTCCACCCTATACGCGTTTTAATTCGAATTCAAGCAGTGTTGATTCCTCGGAGTCAAACCAAACCAAGTCGGTTTCAAATCAAACGATTGAACGCGTTTAAACGTTCACAAATCACGCCCGTACTATTTGCGTATGAATCCAGACACTAATGTCGACTCAATTCATCAATTTACGGTTTAATTCAAGCGCATTGCGTGTTGACAACTAGCCTCTGCCGATCCGAATTCAATTAAACGAATTAGGTGAAATTGATTCGTTTAAATCATACACACACCTTTGTATACAACCCTACAAACACTCTGAATCAATTATTTCAATCCTTTCCTCGTCTGGAACTCTACCAATCAACAAGAACAGCCGAAGGTTCGAACCAGTCCTTCTCACTCGTTTCTTCACTAAAACAAGTAAGATTTGTCTCATTTAATTCATAATTGAGTCCCAATCACAAGCCCTATATCAATTTATGTTAACCACACCTATCGGGTTCTATTTTGAGTTAGGGTTCTTATTCAGTTTTCACGACCAGGGGGATGTGGATTGCGTTCGTGTTATAGCTAATCGGGATCCCTTGTTAACTAGCGAAACCACTCGGTCCGAATGGTTAAGTAATTGCACCATCGAACCGAGTGGCGCGGGTTCGAAACCCGAATACCCGGTACCTTTTTGAAAAACCCGAATACCCGAATAACCGGCTTCACTGTAACCCTATATTAAGACCTTGTGGACTTATTCTATGTCACGGATTGAACCTTTGGACCAGTGGTAAGTCACACTCACAACACAGAACCCACCCGGGCTGGTTCTTTTTATTTAAAATCTTTTTTAAACAGTAATTAAACAAAAATAAAATTTATTTTATAAACCAATCATAATCTAGACAAGGTTTGTACAATAGTATACAACTTTAAACATAAAACCTTTATATTTTTTTACAATTCAAATTGTTTAAAAATTCCATGTTTTAACATAAAAAAAACCATTTAAAAGTTTATTTTAATTTAAATTAATAAATTTAAAAATAAATTATAATCTTATAAAATCTTGTTAAGAATTTATAAAATACATCACCATTAAGCAAGTTTTAAAAAACATTTTTCTACAAAATCATTTATATTAGGAATACCTCCTATTTACACAAACAAAACTTTTAATATATAGATACACATACTCACATTTTACATTTTTATTAGAATAGGCTGTTTTAAATAAATAAAAGAAAATGTATTTTTATCATCTTTTTATATTAATAGTCCATTTAGGGTTTAATTTATATTATAGGTATAATTTCTTTATTATACATACTCTAATATATATTTACGCTCCTTTTTATGACACGTTATTATAATAAATAAACAAATAAATAAAAAGAAGTTTATTTATTATTTGTCTATGGTGAGTTAAACCCTAACTAAACCTATTTTTAGATTTATACATTACATTTTTGGATTTAATGTTATTCAACTACCAACACAAACTCATACACAATCATTTCCCATAATATAACACGAACTCATTGGACAAGTCCCTACACTCACTCCCATTACAACCCTAGACTTGACCATTGACTATTGTGCATGTTATTAATCCAAACTCATATATATTACACTCTAGGTTAACGTTGTAAGTTACAAGGAACACTTTGCTATCTAGACTCTTGTGCTAGCAACATCTTTGATACATGTGAGTATTACATAGCCCGTTTTACACTTTTACAAGGGGTGAACCATGAACTCTATACACACAATTGTTTACATTTACACAAACTACACAAATACAAATCCTCTTTACATTCATGTGTGCAAAATTTGAGCTTTATGTTTGAGTTCTAGTTGTTTGTGTGCAATTTATGTGCAATCATTAACTATTCAAGCCGACGGTTAACAATGATAGATCTATTGTGTCTGACAAACCCACCCAGATTGGGGTGATTGTTACCGCAACACAATTTGCATGCTAGTTACAAAGGATTGATTGTACTTTGGTTACACAATAGTAGCTTCCCATAAATATCTTATTTTATCATGTTATGTAAGTATTTGTTTATTCACATCTATATACTATCTATGTACAAACATGTGTATGCTCACCAACTTTTTAGTTGACCTTATTTCATTCATGTTTCAGGTGTAATGTATGATATTGATCAAGACTTGCAACACATAAGTTTTGGACCTAGTCAATTTTAGTTAAAGAATGGTTTGTATTTCCCTTATGTATTGGTTGGAATTGGTTTGTGTTTGTTTGATTTGAATTGAAATTCAATGACTAATATATTACAATTTAGTCAACCTTGAGCTCATGAACAGTCTACATGTCCCGCCCCGACGTATTCCGCCATCGGTTGGGGTGTGACAGATTGGTATTAGAGCCTTGGTTATAGGGAATTAGGTTATTAGACACTTTTGACCTAGACTATAACCCTAGGACACCCATACAATGCCATTCTCCTACATGCTACATGATTTCTCCTTATGTGAATATTCCTACATACTATCATATGTAAATACACTACATGATTCAATATTTAATAATTTATGTGTCACACTGCCTAAAAATTTTTGTGCTATATTCATGCTATCTATTTGATTCATTTAAGCGTTATCCTAAGTTTTAACTCACACTTATACACACTTAGCTTTTCATGCACCCTTAAACTCACACATATAATGTCACCACCTCTTGTGATCTAAATCTAAACTATTGGGCCTAACGCCCATTAATAATAAACAAGAAGCCCACTTACCCTCCAAGAAGAAGAAGCACACTACAATATATAAGCCTCACTTTCGGACCTCAAAGCCAAATCCACAACAATTCTCATCATAACCATGTGCCCAACAATAGTGCTATTAATATATGATGGCTGGAAGAGTATGTAGGCCCATGAGGGATTCTGGCTAAGGAAAGACAGGGTACCTAAGTGTGTCTTAGTAACCCACCCCTCTTTCCTGGGAATTCTCCTCGGGGATGCATTGCTTATAGGTCAAGTGTATTTCTAAAATACTATTGTGAATACTCAGTGTTACGACTAGTCAAACTCTAAACCTATGAGAACTCCTATATTTAACAATCAGTATTTCATTATCACTTACAACCTTTTCATTGTTTCTCTGCTAGACATGGACTCCTACTCTCCTTCCTCCCTGATATACCGTCCCGGAGCAGATTCGGGTTGGGAAGAAGACATCAGGTCACCACCACCCCCAGCTGACAGGCCAATGTTTGATTTAAGGGCAGATTGGGCTAGGAACACCGGCCCAAGACTTCGAACACCTAGATCACCCCCATTAAGAGATCCGTATCTGGTGCCCGACCCGTATCATCCTAACCCTTGGGTAAGGCATACCATGGCACCCACTAGTGCTATGGGAATTCCAACCAATGACATTCACCCATATGTGAGGACCTCATAGTTTGAGAGGCAAAGCATGGAGCACGAGGTAATGCACGACTTGCAAGGACAAAGAATGGATAGCCTAGCAAACCAATTAGGGTACCAAAAGTAGTTAATCTCTATCCTCGAAAAAGAAATAGTGGAGAATCGCACGGAAAGGGCTAGAGCTGAAGACAGATCGACTACCCGAGCGACCATAGCGGTGCTCGTCTTGGTGATTATTTTCCTTCTAGTGGAAAGCTACCAGAGACGTTAGCAAAAATTTATATTTATTGTCCTAAAATTTTCAGTTTGATAACCATTTCCCGAAGTTTTGAATAATGTGTAACATTTCAGCATCTAATAAATGTAATATTTTCTAACTCTAAAGTTATTGTCAATTTGATTTGACACGTTGAGTGTGAATTACACCCATCATATTTTCATCAAGATTCCCCAAGTATCACATTCTTCATTCAACACAATTTAGTACACTACCAGTAATCTCATTCGTAAACCAATCATTCTATTATTTGATTTAAACAACCTCGTTATTTTGTTCAAACAAAACGTTTATCAGACTTTTAGATAATACTTGAAATATAAATGTTCTATAAACATTTTCACCATGTCAAGAAATTTAATACAACCCATTTTATAAAATCATTATTTCAAATTGATAAATAGTTTTGGCTCTTCTTGTTAAATTAATTATAGCTAAAACTTGGCTAGATTAATATACAACTACTTGTCTAGCCATTGTGAATTATGGTTTAAGTTATTTAACCTCTATTTAAAAAAAAAGGCTTTCGTGTAATCATCTAATTACTTATTTAACCCCTCACTTTTTCCCTCCCAACCATCTACAAACAATTTCTTACTTACAAACAAGATCAGTTATTCGTAAACTAATTTCCTAAAGTGTTTTTAGAACCTCCTCGTATCTCACACTTGCCACTTCAAGAGATAAACCATTCTGCATAGACGTTAACTATCCCTACAAACCTCAATGAAATTTAAAAAGCTACAACCCAGCCACCTGCATATACATGAACGCCAAACAACACGCTTCTTCGCAACACTCGATCACATACAAAACTCGTTAGTATACGTTACACTTGAAATTTAATAACTTACGTATGCACGTTCACAATATACACAACACGATCACATAATACATGGAACTTGTTTGTTTGCAATACACAAACTACTGGAATGATCAAATAAATGCATGAAACTTAGTGGTTTGCAATAAACATGATACTAAACTGATCACATGATACATCGTTTGTTTGGTACATAATACTTGATTGACCACATTAAACGTGAAACATATTTGGTTACAAAATACATGATGCTAAATTATCTATATTACACAGGAAGTTTCTTTGTTTACAAAATACATGATACTAAGTTGTTAACATCATACGTGAAATTTATTTCTTGCAATGTACTTGATACCAAGTTGTTAACACCATACATGAAATTCACTTCTTCCATACACAGGATACTACGTCGTTTACATTACACATGAAAGCCTATTGATTTACAAAATACATGATGATAAGTTGTTCACGTTACACATGAAACCTATTTGATTACAAGCTACATGACGCTAGATCATACGTGATGTCACACCCCCAAATTTCCACTAACGGAGTTTTACCGTTTTGGGAGGTGACCAACCAGGATCTCAGACATCAGTTACTTCAAACGACACTATATGGGACTTGAAATGTAATATCATAAAAGATCAAGGTTCAGAGTGTATATGCGGAAGCGTTAAACAAAAGTAAATGCGCAAAACAACGCGCCCAAGTTCAATTACAAACAAAACATAAATATTATTCGATAGATAATTATTTCAATTGAAGTCCAAGACACATGCATGACTTAACGTGATCCTGAGTGCCAACCTGAGAAAACATGTAAGAAAACGAGTCAACACTAGGTTGGTGAGTTCACAGGTTTCAATCATTTAAAGTAAAGCGTTTGCGGATTATGTACATTCAATATGCATATCAATAGGTTGCATGCCTATATTCATGTTTTGCTAAAGCGCTCGCAACCGAAACTGACAGTGTGTTTGTTTGTTTGTTTGCCTCCGGTCAGGTCTATCAACTCTGACTAATGTGTTAAGGTCAATATAACACCCGTTCGACCTCCAATCGAATTAGCGCGACTAACACGGGTGGGGTTTGTCAAACCCAGTAGTACTACCAAAATTACCTCGTTCATACCATATTAACGGTCCGATGTGTGTGAGGACTTTTCATGATAGTGTGTTACGCTTAGCCTCAACAGTGATATCATATGAATTTCAATAAACCAAAAAGTTGTGACATGTTTTCTCCCCCCAAATAAAAACAGTAAAAGGGGCCGTGAAACTCACCTGCGTTGCGTAGTAGGTAGTATCACACAAGTATAAGATTTGAAACCTCAAGTGTTAGCCTGCACGGCTTACGTATGCCCTAGAATCATAATCACATAAGTTAGGGACACATTGGGATTTGTGACGACGACATGGAAGTTAGAACATCTTAACGCTTTCTAAGGATTTAAGAGTAGACGAACATGTCTACGGAATTATATAAATTTCATAATATAATCATAAAGGGAAAAGCGTTACGTGTCGTGCGACCAATAAATGAATAAAAATTTAAATATATTCGTACGTTAAAGTCGTTTACAAAAGTTGGGAAAATAATATAATTTAATACATTATTTTTAGGCTCGACGGATTAACTAAATAATCATTTATGTGATAAAATAATAAATATATTATCTTAAATCGAATGTTTAAACGGGAGTAAATAATATAACTATTATATTATTAAATAATTTAAAACGTCACACGAAGTATTAAATGGTACGAAATAATATACGTATATATTATTTAATAACTTTAGTCACGGGTTGAAAATAATACGAGTATATTATTTAATAAGAAGTTGCGGTTTAAAAATAATATAAACATATTGTTTTTATTTGATAATAACGTAAATATATTATTTATAAAAGTGGGAGTAATATAAAAATAGTTTCATAAATCAAACCCGAACCTACGGGTTGTTTTCTGGGTTAAAACACATTTAAACGGGATTATAATAATAATAACTTAATATATATATATATATATATTTTTATTTAATAAAAATCGCTTCAAAAAAATATGTGTGGGAGCCCGGTCTCGAACCCGGGTCCCTCCCACACCCGCTCAGAGCTTTAACCATCACAGCCCGCTAGGGTATCGCGGCTATATCCGATTTGAAAATCTCTTAACAAGCAAGCTCAGAGGGTTCTTCCCTCTTAACGAGATCCGAAGCAACTCTGCCTCAATTCATCGATTTCTTGTGTTAATCGAACCAGAATTTATAGAGGTTTTGATGATTAGGGAATTACGATCCTGAGCATGCTTTTAATTTTGAAAACGAACAAGTTTATGATGCTCAATTCTTGAAAACAGATCGCGTAAGAATAAAGTAAAACCTTGGATCGATCAGAAAGATTTCGATAATGGATTCGATTAAAATCATAGAGCTTTTGATAATCTGGGCGTTTTGAAAATGCTAAAGTAGTTTAATTTCGTTTCATTTCAGTCTAAGATCAAAAACCCCAAACTCAGAAATGCAAGAACCCTAATTCCAGGATTTATACAAATTCGATAATAAAATGCCAAATTGATAGAGGGCTTTCGATGACCAAATGATTACGAAGCTACTGATATATTTTAATTTGATTTAAAATCATTTTAGGATTGAATTCGACAGATAGGGTTCATATGAACCCTAATTAAAGGTTTCAGAGATTTCGATATTAGAAACTGGAATTAACAGAGGGCTTTCATTAAAAACAATTTCTCGAAGCTTTCTGCATGAGTTAATTCCATTATTATCATGTCTAGATTAGGGTTCGACTAATCCAGTCAAGCGATGAACCCTAGAATCCAGAACTTGATTGAATCGATGATGTAAGCCCAAATTGTCAAGGTCTTAGCTTTACGGGATAAAGACGAAGCAATTGAGTTTAAGAATTACCAGAATGCGTATCAAATCGATGGAGTTTGAGTAGGTGCAGGTGTCGGCTGCACAGGCTTCTTTCCGGCGAGTTCTGAGGATTATCCGGCCAATGAAGGTGATTCAGACTCTTCAGGAGGATTCGGCAGAAGATGAGGATGCTTCAATTAGCGAAAGAAATGTCGGATTACCTTGAATTTGATGGATTCAGGTTTAACACGACGGTTATAGCTTCAACTTAATTATCCGAGTTAATTCGATTAGTTATTAGTGTTAATTGGGTTTAAGGACAATCATAACTGTCGTTAATCGTGCATAGGCAGTTTCGACTTCAATTGATTCGATCAGAAACGGTCGATTTTGCTGAATTCGCGGGGGTTGACTTTCCAAAGTCAACAAATTGACATTCCAGGAATTGCAGAATCAGTCCCTGAGGTTTTCAATAGAATGGAAGTTTGTAAATTGGCAGAATAAGTCCCTTAGGTTTAAATGAGGTTAAAATCAAAGTTAATTTTGACTTTTAAAGTCAAGGGATTGGATTTTGACTTTCCAAAAGTCAACAGAATAGTGTGGACTTTTGACATGACTAGTCCCTGAAGATTAAGTTTGAGATATTGACAGAAACAGTCCCTGAAGTTTGAATAAAGTTAATTTCAGTTAACTTTAACTGGATCTAGATAACGGGATTAACTGGAAAAGTCCGGATTGTCACATCATCCCCTAGTTGAAAGAATTTTCGTCCCGAAAATTAAACAAAATAATAAAAAAAATTCCGGATGTCACATCATCCCCTAGTTGAAAGAATTTTCGTCCCGAAAATTAGAATAGTACCTTAAGAAATTGGCGTGGAGTGCTTGAACAGATGAGGATACCTGCGTATTATCTGATCCTCGCGCTCCCAAGTGAATTTAAGTCTGCGTTTCGAGTTCCAACGAACTCTGACAATAGGGATTTTACTGTGTTTTAACGTTTTGATTTCCCTATCCATGATTGTTATCAGTTCTTCAACGAACCGCAGTTGTTCATCGGTTTGTAGTTCCTCAAGAGGAACTGCGAGCGATTCGTCTGCTAGACATTTCTTCAAGTTCGAGACATGAAAGACATCGTGTACACCACTAAGTCCTTCAGGTAGGCCCAGTTGATACGCTACTGGGCCAATTCTCTTCACTATCTTGAATGGTCCAACATAACGAGGATTCGGTTTGCCTCGCTTCCCGAAGCGAATTACACCTTTTCAAGGTGAGACTTTGAATAGAAACATGTTGTCTATTTGGAATTCTAACGGTTTATGACGCTTATCGGTGTAGCTCTTCTAACGATCACGAGTTGCCGCCATACGGTTTCGGATTTGAACGATCTTTTCAGAGGTTTCGAATACAAGATCGGGACCTGTAAGTTGGCTATCCCCAACTTCAGCCCAACAGATAGAGATGGCATTTACGTCCGTACAATGCCTCGATTGTGCCGCCCTGATACTAGTGTGGTAACTATTATATAGAAGAACTCCACTAAAGGTAAGTGAGACTATTATTTGTGCATTCATGAAGGATATTATGCCCATAACAGCACTACTCCTTTCGCCATGGATGAAGAGGGTTTCTCCATTAGGAAGAGGAAGGCGAACGATTTTCTCGTGACAGACAATTTCAACTTGGTTATTAGATAACAAGTCCATTCTGACAATTACGTCGAAACTACCGAGTGTGACCGGCATGAGTTCAATGTCAAATTTATGACTAGCCAGTTCAAGTTTACAACCCTTAAGAACATGGGTTGCTTCTATTATTTGTCCGCCTGCTATTTCTATGGTGTATTTGTCCTCTAACAGGGTTGGAGTTTTTCTTAGTAGGTTACTAAGTCTATTAGTCATGAAACTCCTATCAGCACTAGTGTCAACTAGTACAGAAGCAAAATAGTTGTTTAGAAGGAACTTACCGGTAACCACGTTGTGGTTATAACAAGCTTCTCCGGATCCTAGTACAAAGGCTCGCCCTTTTGCACCATTCCATGCATTATTGCCCCGGTTGTTATTATTGCTTTGGTGGTTGTTGTTGTTGTCAATGTCACTCTTCTTTAATTGTGGACAATCCTTCCGGAAGTGTCCCTCTTTTCCACATTCAAAACAACCCTTGGTAAAACCCGGTTGTTGGAAGGGCTGCTTGGCTTGTAATTCCCCTCTGCAGTCTTTGGCAGCATGGCCCACCTTGCCACACCGCTGGCAATGGTTTTTGTCACAAGAACCGAGGTGGTGGTAATTACATTTGTTACACCTGGGGTGTCTCCCAATATAACCACTTTGATGCTGACCCGAAGAGGTCGACTGGTTGAAGTTCTTCGTAGGTTCAAACCTACGCTGTTGTTGTTGCTGTGATTGATTCGGCTGAAATCCCATGTTGTTATTGCTACTGTCAAACTTCCTCTTGTTGTTGTCAGTAGACTTGGATGATGACTTCCTGGGAGGTAGTGTCCCTTGGGTAACGGCTTGGTCCGTCAGTTTGTGAGCAAGACGGATGGTTTGCTGAATGGTAGCAGGGTTAGATGAAGTAACCATGCTCTGGATTTGTGGTACTAATCCACTGATGAACATTTCTATCCGCTTGTAGGCTGGTGTAACCATGTGAGGACACATCCCCGCTAGTTCATGCGAGCGAGTAGTGTAGAGTTCTATTTCAGAACCCTCCATTTTCAGATTCCAGAATTCTCCCTCGAGTTTCTGAATTTCATCCCTGGGACAGTACTCTTCCTTCATCAGGATCTTGAAGTCTTCCCATGGTGATGCATTGGCCATGTCCAGACCTAGCATCTGGACCTGTGCATTCCACCATGTGAGGGCAGGACCCTCTAGAGTTCCCGATGCAAATTTGACTCGGTCGGCTACAGGGCAGTTACACATGGAGAACACAGATTCAATCTTTTCAAACCATCGGAGTAATCCGACAGCTCCCTCAGCTCCACTGAATGTGTGGGGCTTGCAGTCCATAAATGTCTTGAAGGTACAGACATGCTGATTGTTCTGTGGATTGTTCGCTTGCCCTGGATTAGAAAGAGTAGGTTGGGTTTAGGAAAGAGTGGAATAAATGTGTACAGTTGGTTGCCTAGAATTAACGGTTAACAGGTTTACCTGCAACGTGTGCTGCTAAGGCTTCAGCAACACTGTCATTAATTAACGCGGCCAGTTCGGCTGGTGTCAGGTTGATATTTCCACGACCACCGTTGCGACCGCCACGTCCACGTCCGGCCATGATTCTTCATTTTCACAAACACAAGAAATGAATAAATATATCGCATATTAACATCAGTCAAGTGTAAGCAAATAGAAGGAGATGTGTAAAGACATGCAGGTTTATGATTTTTGTACAAGGCTAACTTAAATCATAAGGCCATAGAATAAATGGTTCAACTCAAACAGTTCACTAAGATTTTATTGGAATGGGAACATCCTTACCCATTTAGGTTTTTATTTGAAACATAAAGAAAAGACAAATAAGATAAGATAGGACGGAATGGAATATCAAGCTCTACTGCCGGCGGATGAGATGACTGATTCAGCATCATCCTCCTCTACTTCCTCGGGCTCATCCTCAGGCTCAAAGTTGGGTACTTCAGCTGGCTCTAGAGCTGCTGCAAGTTGTATCTCTAATTCTCCAATTCTTTCCTGAGATTCTACTTCAGCCTCCTCGAGTGCATTCACTCTAGCCTGCAACGCCCTTACCTCGTCCACTAATGCATTATGCAAGCGGTCAGTACTTGCCAGTTCTGTTACTAGCAGATCTATCCTGTGATCCGTTTGTTTCTCTCCTCTTAACAGACCTGTGATCGCTCCTGCTGCGTCTCTCATATTCCGGATCTCTCGATCCATAGTTGCTACAAATGCTGCAAAGGCTTGCTCCAAGTGGCAAGGTAGCAATGGTAAACGTGGTCCTGATGATGATGAAGCTCCAAGGTATGGTGATGGAACTCGTTCCTGTCTAACCCATTTGCTCAGTAAACCGGGGTACCAATCCCAGTCACTCCCATTCCGGATATGCATGGGCTCTCCATACACAATAGAGTTATCAATGGGCTCAAGTCTACGCTTCTTGGGCTCCGGTGATGCAATGGCAGGAATGTCATGTTCCTGATTGGTAGGTGGTGAAGATGGTGGTGTAGACATAATTCCTGAAACATAAGGAGTAAGTGTCTATGCCAAGTAACTAATGTGTGTGGCTATAGTCTAGAATGCAGTCCTAGTTCTCTATAACCAATGGCTCTGATACCAATCTGTCACACCCCCAAATTTCCACTAACGGAGTTTTACCGTTTTGGGAGGTGACCAACCAGGATCTCAGACATCAGTTACTTCAAACGACACTATATGGGACTTGAAATGTAATATCATAAAAGATCAAGGTTCAGAGTGTATATGCGGAAGCGTTAAACAAAAGTAAATGCGCAAAACAACGCGCCCAAGTTCAATTACAAACAAAACATAAATATTATTCGATAGATAATTATTTCAATTGAAGTCCAAGACACATGCATGACTTAACGTGATCCTGAGTGCCAACCTGAGAAAACATGTAAGAAAACGAGTCAACACTAGGTTGGTGAGTTCACAGGTTTCAATCATTTAAAGTAAAGCGTTTGCGGATTATGTACATTCAATATGCATATCAATAGGTTGCATGCCTATATTCATGTTTTGCTAAAGCGCTCGCAACCGAAACTGACAGTGTGTTTGTTTGTTTGTTTGCCTCCAGTCAGGTTTATCAACTCTGACTAATGTGTTAAGGTCAATATAACACCCGTTCGACCTCCAATCGAATTAGCGCGACTAACACGGGTGGGGTTTGTCAAACCCAGTAGTACTACCAAAATTACCTCGTTCATAACATATTAACGGTTCGATGTGTGTGAGGACTTTTCATGATAGTGTGTTACGCTTAGCCTCAACAGTGATATCATATGAATTTCAATAAACCAAAAAGTTGTGACATGTTTTCTCCCCCAAATAAAAACAGTAAAAGGGGCCGTGAAACTCACCTGCGTTGCGTAGTAGGTAGTATCACACAAGTATAAGATTTGAAACCTCAAGTGTTAGCCTGCACGGCTTACGTATGCCCTAGAATCATAATCACATAAGTTAGGGACACATTGGGATTTGTGACGACGACATGGAAGTTAGAACATCTTAACGCTTTCTAAGGATTTAAGAGTAGACGAACATGTCTACGGAATTATATAAATTTCATAATATAATCATAAAGGGAAAAGCGTTACGTGTCGTGCGACCAATAAATGAATAAAAATTTAAATATATTCGTACGTTAAAGTCGTTTACAAAAGTTGGGAAAATAATATAATTTAATACATTATTTTTAGGCTCGATGGATTAACTAAATAATCATTTATGTGATAAAATAATAAATATATTATCTTAAATCGAATGTTTAAACGGGAGTAAATAATATAACTATTATATTATTAAATAATTTAAAACGTCACACGAAGTATTAAATGGTACGAAATAATATACGTATATATTATTTAATAACTTTAGTCACGGGTTGAAAATAATACGAGTATATTATTTAATAAGAAGTTGCGGTTTAAAAATAATATAAACATATTGTTTTTATTTGATAATAACGTAAATATATTATTTATAAAAGTGGGAGTAATATAAAAATAGTTTCATAAATCAAACCCGAACCTACGGGTTGTTTTCTGGGTTAAAACACATTTAAACGGGATTATAATAATAATAACTTAATATATATATATATATATATATATTTTTATTTAATAAAAATCGCTTCAAAAAAATATGTGTGGGAGCCCGGTCTCGAACCCGGGTCCCTCCCACACCCGCTCAGAGCTTTAACCATCACAGCCCGCTAGGGTATCGCGGCTATATCCGATTTGAAAATCTCTTAACAAGCAAGCTCAGAGGGTTCTTCCCTCTTAACGAGATCCGAAGCAACTCTGCCTCAATTCATCGATTTCTTGTGTTAATCGAACCAGAATTTATAGAGGTTTTGATGATTAGGGAATTACGATCCTGAGCATGCTTTTAATTTTGAAAACGAACAAGTTTATGATGCTCAATTCTTGAAAACAGATCGCGTAAGAATAAAGTAAAACCTTGGATCGATCAGAAAGATTTCGATAATGGATTCGATTAAAATCATAGAGCTTTTGATAATCTGGGCGTTTTGAAACTGCTAAAGTAGTTTAATTTCGTTTCATTTCAGTCTAAGATCAAAAACCCCAAACTCAGAAATGCAAGAACCCTAATTCCAGGATTTATACAAATTCGATAATAAAATGCCAAATTGATAGAGGGCTTTCGATGACCAAATGATTACGAAGCTACTGATATATTTTAATTTGATTTAAAATCATTTTAGGATTGAATTCGACAGATAGGGTTCATATGAACCCTAATTAAAGGTTTCAGAGATTTCGATATTAGAAACTGGAATTAACAGAGGGCTTTCATTAAAAACAATTTCTCGAAGCTTTCTGCATGAGTTAATTCCATTATTATCATGTCTAGATTAGGGTTCGACTAATTCAGTCAAGCGATGAACCCTAGAATCCAGAACTTGATTGAATCGATGATGTAAGCCCAAATTGTCATAGGTCTTAGCTTTACGGGATAAAGACGAAGCAATTGAGTTTAAGAATTACCAGAATGCGTATCAAATCTGTAACATCCCGAGTTTTAGAGCACGAGAGAATTCACGAGGAATTAAAACTTAAATAAAGAGAAAGGAAGCGGGCTTGGGCCGGGGTGTATGGGCCGAAAGGGGCAAGGGTCGGGCCCTTATAAGCTTCAAGATCAGCCAAAAGCTCTCATTTCCATCCTCATTTCCGGATTTTAGAGAGAGAGAGTGAGAGAGATTCTAGAGAGAGAAAGTCCCGGTTTTCGGATTAGAGCTTCAAGGATCGTTAGCAAGAGTCTCATGAGTGTTTAGCAACAAAAAGGAAGTGATTACAGGTAACCGATTCTCCTAGATCTGAGTTTTAGTTCGTTTTTGGGTTTTTCGGGTTTTGGGTAAAAAGGTTATGTTTAATCAGATGAAACGGAAAGATAAGCATAGATTTGAGTTCCTTAAAGGAAAACGAGCGTTTTGAATGCAAACAGGTTCGGGATCTTGAAGTGATCAGACCCGAATGCGAAAGTTAGGGTTTTTCGCCAAGAACAGGTCGTGCGCACTTGCTAAGTGCGCACAGAGCAGGTCCTGCGCACTTGCTAAGTGCGCAGGAAGAGGGACCTGCGCACTTGTTAAGTGCGCAGGAAGGAAAGCCTGCGCACTTGCTAAGTGCGCAGGAAGGGAAGAATGCGCACTTGCTAAGTGCGCAGGAGGCAGAGTCTGCGCACTTGCTAAGTGCGCAGGCATCAGGTCTGATTAAGTGAAGTCAGTATGTTAGAGTAGTTAAACCGTTTAGCGTCGAGTTAAGTCTGATAAGTGTCAAATTGTTATGATTGTGTGAGATCCGGTAGATCGTTGCAGCTTAGATACCAGGTGAGTTCTAATCCCCTTTTTGCCTTCTTTAGGGGTGGTATGCATACTTAGTGTAAAGTGTTTATTATATTTTATATATTGTAAACTGAAGAGAAAAGCTATGTTTTAGTGAAAGGTTTAAAAGAGGCAAAAGTATGTTTTCAGTAAAGTAAGATATATCATTTGGCAAGCGTTTACTATATTTTCATATACATAAACAAAGGCATGATATATGTGCTAGTATGTTTTCAGTAAAGTAAGATATATCATTTGGCAAGCGTTTACTATATTTTCATATACATAAACAAAGGCATGATATATATGATAAGCTATGTTTCAGTAAAGTAAGATATATCATTGGGCAAGCGTTTACTATATTTTCATATACATAAACAAAGGCATGATATATATGATAAGCTATGTTTCAGTAAAGTAAGATATATCATTGGGCAAGCGTTTACTATATTTTCATATACATAAACAAAGGCATGATATATATGATAAGCTATGTTTCAGAAAGTTTTATAAACAGTAAAGTGAACAGCTTTCCTTTGGGAATGAGTACCAGTTTGTAAAGGTCCTTGGGACAGATGTTACTTGTACAAGATGTTAGATATGGGTTCCACCCATTAGTAAGAACCTTAGGGTTCGTTAACAGTTGTACAACTGGGATGAGTGACGGCGGTTGCTCGGGAGGTCCACGCAACCTCCCCTTAGCGGTATTGTCGGTTCATGGATGTAAGCCATGGGGGCATTGACCAGGGTATTGTCGGTTCATGGATGTAAGCCATGGGGGCATTGACCAGGTATTCGTCGGTTCATGGTCGTTGACCATGGGGGCGGTACAGTAGTAACAAAGAATTGACGGATAAGCGGTATTGTCGGTTCATGATCGTTGATCATGGGGGCATTGACCAGGTACTTGTCGGTTCATGGATGTAAGCCATGAGGGCAGTACAGTAAAGAGGAATTGACGGTTTATTATACGTTTTAAACTGTTTCAAAAGTAAAGTGTATTAAGTTAGCCTTAATGGCAGTATATATGTTTGAAAAGTAAAGTGTCAAGTTTAGCCTTAATGGCAGTATATGTGTTTTAGTAAATCTTTTGTAAAATTGATTTAAAGTAAACGTTAGAACTCACTCAGCGTTGCTGATTTTTAGTATGCATATCAGTTAAGTGTAGGTGGCAGTAGATGGAAGTGGATGCTTGGCTTGGCGAGAAGAGTTACCCGAAGACCAGCAGTTGGCATCCTGTTTATGTTTTCTTTTGATTATGTTGATTAAGACAAGTTTCAGTTGTATTTGACAAGTTATGTTTAGACATGTTATGTTTTCCGCTGCATATGTAGAGATTTAAATCGTTTCCGCTGTGTAATGTATGTCTTATGTTTAAAGTGCTATGTGTTGATGAATAAATCCAATAAGTGAGGCCTCCCGGGATCGGGGCCTCACAAGTTGGTATCAGAGCCATAGTTTGAGAGATTTGGACATCCCCGATGTCCAGACTTAAACTGAGAATGGGACAAGAAGCGGATGCCAGTACGGGTAACTCAAGCCAAAGCATCAGAAGCGTATAGTAAGTAAAGTTTAACTTTTAGAGTGTCAAGATAAGAATAGAGGCTTTAGTGGAATCATGAAAGCGAATAAATGAAAAACGAGAAGTGATGTAATGGTTAATTGCAGATGGCCAGTGTATATTAACATCTTACCTTACTTATTGTGTTCTACATATTCCCTAGCATGGTGAAATTAAATCTTTTGTTCTCTATCTTTCAGTTAGAAATGGCTAGACGTGGAGGAACTAGAGGGGGTGGAGGAGGAAGACGTGGTGGGCGTACAGGCCGCCACGGTGGAGCTAGCACAAACCAAGTGATTGAAGGGAGTGTTCACACTACCCATACTGATACGGTAGTCAGTCAGCACAATGTTGAACATGCGGCAGAAGATGATCAGACATTCGAGTTCGAGCCGGCCGTGCAAGCAGCTATTGGCCGTGAGTTTACCCGACTGTTGAAGGAAACCTTACCGGCCATACTAGACGAAGCCTTGAGGAAGGCCAAGGAGAGCCCTAACACAACTGAAGAGCCTGTGGTGCTTCCAGCAATGGGAGGACCAAATCTAGTAGAAAATGTTGCACCGCCTGCTCGCGGCTGTGACTATAAGGCATTTCGGGGTTGTGATCCACCCGTGCTTACTGGGGAGAAGGAAGCATCAGATACCTTAGATTGGATTAACGGCATGGAGTCGACCATTCGTCTTAGTGAATGTCGACCGGAACAAGCAGTCATGTTCGCTGCAAAATCATTGAAAGGAGAAGCAGCGCACTGGTGGGAAACTGTGAAACAGGCTAAGGGTGACCAAGCGGTCGGATTGATGAGGTGGAGCGACCTGAAAGCATTGGTAATTGAAAAGTTTTGTCCTAAAAATGAGGTCCACAAGGTGGAAAGGGAATTCTTGACTCTACAAGCCGGACTCATGACTCACCGGCAATATACTTCAAAGTACAACGAGTTGGCACGCCTGGTGCCTCATCTTGTAACGACTGAGGAAAGGAGAATTCACTACTATGTTCAAGGGTTGCCTCCAAAGATACGTACCTTTGTAAAGGCCAACACACCGAGTACCTTTGAGTCGGTGGTTGTTCTGAGCGGAGTTGTCTATGATGACATTGCCTCTGAAGTCATTGCTGAAGCACCTAAGAAACAAGCAGCTAAGCGCACTGCTGAGGAACTCCAGGGTCCTAACGATAGGAGGGCAAGGGTAGAAGCAGAGGGTCTATGCGGTAAATGTGGGAGGAGACATGGAGGTGAATGTAAGGCGGGTCAGGTGGGATGTTTCAGGTGTGGCAAGTTTGGACACCAATCACGAGACTGTCCGGAAAGGCCAAGATGCCACAATTGTGGGGGACAAGGACACGTGAGCAGAGATTGTAGGAAGCGCAAAGAGCCGGAAGCGGGAGGATCCGGAAAGGGTAAGGGTGCAGAGAAAGAACCTTACATCAACAAGGCCACAGCAAGGGCTTACCAGATAACTCAGTAAGGTACGTTGCAACTCCTATTTATTTATCTTTTTACTATGGCGTGATCATGTTACTGAATCCTTAAGTGATTAGTTAGCCCCATCAGCTTAGAAGCCTTAGAACTAGATATATCCCTGAATAGATCCTCACCGGTAGTTAATCACAATGGCTTTCATGACTAAGCTGCCTTGCATAGCTACGGTTTATGCCACCCATTCTGTGATTTGCTATCAGTGTAGCTTATGGCAGGTTTCGAGGACGAAACCTATTGTAAGGAGGGTAGACTTGTAACATCCCGAGTTTTAGAGCACGAGAGAATTCACGAGGAATTAAAACTTAAATAAAGAGAAAGGAAGCGGGCTTGGGCCGGGGTGTATGGGCCGAAAGGGGCAAGGGTCGGGCCCTTATAAGCCTCAAGATCAGCCAAAAGCTCTCATTTCCATCCTCATTTCCGGATTTTAGAGAGAGAGAGTGAGAGAGATTCTAGAGAGAGAAAGTCCCGGTTTTCGGATTAGAGCTTCAAGGATCGTTAGCAAGAGTCTCGTGAGTGTTTAGCAACAAAAAGGAAGTGATTACAGGTAACCGATTCTCCTAGATCTGAGTTTTAGTTCGTTTTTGGGTTTTTCGGGTTTTGGGTAAAAAGGTTATGTTTAATCAGATGAAACGGAAAGATAAGCATAGATTTGAGTTCCTTAATGGAAAACGAGCGTTTTGAATGCAAACAGGTTCGGGATCTTGAAGTGATCAGACCCGAATGCGAAAGTTAGGGTTTTTCGCCAAGAACAGGTCGTGCGCACTTGCTAAGTGCGCACAGAGCAGGTCCTGCGCACTTGCTAAGTGCGCAGGAAGAGGGACCTGCGCACTTGTTAAGTGCACAGGAAGGAAAGCCTGCGCACTTGCTAAGTGCGCAGGAAGGGAAGAATGCGCACTTGCTAAGTGCGCAGGAGGCAGAGTCTGCGCACTTGCTAAGTGCGCAGGAGGCAGAGTCTGCGCACTTGCTAAGTGCGCAGGCATCAGGTCTGATTAAGTGAAGTCAGTATGTTAGAGTAGTTAAACCGTTTAGCGTCGAGTTAAGTCTGATAAGTGTCAAATTGTTATGATTGTTTAGATTGTGTGAGATCCGGTAGATCGTTGCAGCTTAGATACCAGGTGAGTTCTAATCCCCTTTTTGCCTTCTTTAGGGGTGGTATGCATACTTAGTGTAAAGTGTTTATTATATTTTATATATTGTAAACTGAAGAGAAAAGCTATGTTTTAGTGAAAGGTTTAAAAGAGGAAAAAGTATGTTTTCAGTAAAGTAAGATATATCATTTGGCAAGCGTTTACTATATTTTCATATACATAAACAAAGGCATGATATATGTGCTAGTATGTTTTCAGTAAAGTAAGATATATCATTTGGCAAGCGTTTACTATATTTTCATATACATAAACAAAGGCATGATATATATGATAAGCTATGTTTCAGTAAAGTAAGATATATCATTGGGCAAGCGTTTACTATATTTTCATATACATAAACAAAGGCATGATATATATGATAAGCTATGTTTCAGTAAAGTAAGATATATCATTGGGCAAGCGTTTACTATATTTTCATATACATAAACAAAGGCATGATATATATGATAAGCTATGTTTCAGAAAGTTTTATAAACAGTAAAGTGAACAGCTTTCCTTCGGGAATGAGTACCAGTTTGTAAAGGTCCTTGGGACAGATGTTACTTGTACAAGATGTCAGATATGGGTTCCACCCATTAGTAAGAACCTTAGGGTTCGTTAACAGTTGTACAACTGGGATGAGTGACGGCGGTTGCTCGGGAGGTCCACGCAACCTCCCCTTAGCGGTATTGTCGGTTCATGGATGTAAGCCATGGGGGCATTGACCAGGGTATTGTCGGTTCATGGATGTAAGCCATGGGGGCATTGACCAGGTATTCGTCGGTTCATGGTCGTTGACCATGGGGGCGGTACAGTAGTAACAAAGAATTGACGGATAAGCGGTATTGTCGGTTCATGATCGTTGATCATGGGGGCATTGACCAGGTACTTGTCGGTTCATGGATGTAAGCCATGAGGGCAGTACAGTAAAGAGGAATTGACGGTTTATTATACGTTTTAAACTGTTTCAAAAGTAAAGTGTATTAAGTTAGCCTTAATGGCAGTATATATGTTTGAAAAGTAAAGTGTGATAAGTTAGCCTTAATGGCAGTATATATGTTTGAAAAGTAAAGTGTCAAGTTTAGCCTTAATGGCAGTATATGTGTTTTAGTAAATCTTTTGTAAAATTGATTTAAAGTAAACATTAGAACTCACTCAGCGTTGCTGATTTTTAGTATGCATATCAGTTAAGTGTAGGTGGCAGTAGATGGAAGTGGATGCTTGGCTTGGCGAGAAGAGTTACCCGAAGACCAGCAGTTGGCATCCTGTTTATGTTTTC
The DNA here is from genome assembly GCA_023525975.1 of Smallanthus sonchifolius. Classification (NCBI taxonomy): domain Eukaryota; kingdom Viridiplantae; phylum Streptophyta; class Magnoliopsida; order Asterales; family Asteraceae; genus Smallanthus; species Smallanthus sonchifolius. The sequence goes on along the minus strand of CM042046.1, from coordinate 22,905,218 downwards.
TTTTGATTATGTTGATTAAGACAAGTTTCAGTTGTATTTGACAAGTTATGTTTAGACATGTTATGTTTTCCGCTGCATATGTAGAGATTTAAATCGTTTCCGCTGTGTAATGTATGTCTTATGTTTAAAGTGCTATATGTTGATGAATAAATCCAATAAGTGAGGCCTCCCGGGATCGGGGCCTCACAAAATCGATGGAGTTTGAGTAGGTGCAGGTGTCGGCTGCACAGGCTTCTTTCCGACGAGTTCTGAGGATTATCCGGCCAGTGAAGGTGATTCAGACTCTTCAGGAGGATTCGGCAGAAGATGAGGATGCTTCAATTAGCGAAAGAAATGTCGGATTACCTTGAATTTGATGGATTCAGGTTTAACACGACGGTTATAGCTTCAACTTAATTATCCGAGTTAATTCGATTAGTTATTAGTGTTAATTGGGTTTAAGGACAAACATAACTGTCGTTAATCGTGCATAGGCAGTTTCGACTTCAATTGATTCGATCAGAAACGGTCGATTTTACTGAATTCGCGAGGGTTGACTTTCCAAAGTCAACAAATTGACATTCCAGGAATTGCAGAATCAGTCCCTGAGGTTTTCAATAGAATGGAAGTTTGTAAATTGGCAGAATAAGTCCCTTAGGTTTAAATGAGGTTAAAATCAAAGTTAATTTTGACTTTTAAAGTCAAGGGATTGGATTTTGACTTTCCAAAAGTCAACAGAATAGTGTGGACTTTTGACATGACTAGTCCCTGAAGATTAAGTTTGAGATATTGACAGAAACAGTCCCTGAAGTTTGAATAAAGTTAATTTCAGTTAACTTTAACTGGATCTAGATAACGGGATTAACTGGAAAAGTCCGGATTGTCACACGTGAGGCTTGTGTATTTACATTATACACGAAACTAAGTTGCTTACAATTGTTGCAATTGATTGATTTCATTATACACAAAGAATGGTCATACACTTTGTTTACCAAGGATGAAAACCATATCACATTGAAGCTACTCATGGTTTGACGTATTCTTGTTCAGACATGAGAAAGCTGAAACACTTTAAGACAACTCGGTGTTTGACGTGTTCTTGTTCAAACACGAGTAAACTATAGAATTTTAGGTTATACTACTTTATTACCCTTTAGTTGCTAGTTAACCTGCCTATTTAAGGACATAGTTACCTATTAGCATACACGAACTAAATGAATTTGTGCCCTTTTGACCCACACACAACGGAAGGATCTATACGGACCATGCGATGATTCGAGTAATTACGGGTGCACACGTAATTATAAAAATCAGCGCATGGGAAACATAGTGAATTTTGTCGTGTGTTGTGACCTAGAACCTATCGTGACATATGACAACGAAATTAATGTGATATGACAAAGGCATGGTTGATACGCCGATGGTACCTCCTATATATAAGTGCCCTATCATTTTATCAGAAGTAACGTTGTTCGTGTCACGTAAAAATTTTCACCTTGACCAATGTTTGTATAACCTCTTGTCCGTGAACAATTTTGAGCATACTTGATAACATTCATACTTAACATGAGCTTTAGACCCAACTCCTGTTACCTATCATACCCCTCCAGCCGACAATCAAAACTCGTTGAGAACCCAAATTCATCTTTTCTAATTCAATAGCCTCCCTACTCGGTCAACACAATAAGTCAGATACGTTATTATTGTAACAATTCAAGTTTCAACCTAGCATTTTCAAAATTCTGTTATCTAATATATAAATATACATATATACTTAGGAGTGTATATAGGTATATTTACATTACTCTTATAATGAATAAATCAAAAAGAGCCTTAATAATGTAATTACATTTTTCATATACATATTTGTTTATAAACATTAAATATGACTATGTATATACTTAATAAACTTATACACAATATGTAACTTAAATAAAACTTATTTTCTTATTAAGTAGCCATGGTTAAACAAATAATAATAAGGTTCATATATTTTGTAAAACGATTATTTTAGATAAAATAAATCAAATAATAGGGATTTTAAAACAAATGTAGTCTAGTCTTGAACCCTCTCAATAGGCCTTGAACCCCCACCTTTGAAATTGAACTGTCATACCCTACAATTTGACCCATGCCCATACCTTGACCTGTGTTGACTTTCTGAAGTCAAACAGGATCAAAAATATAACAATTCAAAATTCAAGATCAATCCAACCTGTAATTAAGGACGTGCCTTGTATACCAAATCGATTATCAACCTTCCTAAACCCAAATTGCATTTCAACTCCACTCTATACGCGTTTTAATTCGAATTCAAGCAGTGTTGACTCCTCGTAGTCAAATCAAACGATTGAACGCGTTTAAACGTCCGCAAATCACGCCCGGACTATTTGCGTATGAATCCAGACCCTAATGTCGACTCAATTCATTAATTTACCGTTTAATTCACGCGCATTGCGTGTTGACAAGTAGCCCCTGCCGATCCGAATTCCATTAAACGAATTAGGTGAAATTGATTCGTTTAAATCATACACACACCTTTGTTAAGTAATTGCACCATCGAACCAGTGGCACGGGTTCGAAATTCGAATACCCGGTACCTTTTTGCACAACACTTAAACACAGAACCGACTTCACTGTAACCCTATATTAAGACCTTGTGGACTTGTTCTGTGTCACGGATTGAACCTTTGGACCAGTGGTAAGTCACACTCACAACACAGAACCCACCCGGGTTCGAACCGGGTGGGGTTCTTTTTATTTAAAATCTTTTTAAACAGTAATTAAACAAAAATAAAATTTATTTTATAAACCTATCATAATCTAGACAAGGTTTGTACAATAGTATACAACTTTAAACATAAAACCTTTATATTTTTTTACAATTCAAATTGTTTAAAAATTCCATGTTTCAACATAAAAAAAACCATTTAAAAGTATATTTTAAATTAAATTAATAAATTTCAAAATAAATTATAATCTTATAAAATCTTGTTAAGAATTTATAAAATCCATCACCATTAAGCAAGTTTTATAAAACGTTTTTCTACAAAATCATTTATATTAGGAATACCTCCTATTTACACAAATAAAAATTTTAATATATAGATACACATACTCACATTTTACATTTTTATTAGAATAGACTGTTTTAAATAAATAAAAGAAAATGTATTTTTATCATCTTTTTATATTAATAGTCCATTTAGGGTTTAATTTATAGTAGGTATAATTTCTTTATTATACATACTCTAATATATATTTACGCTCCATTTTATGATGCGTTATTATAATAAATAAATAAAAAGAAGTTTATTTATTATTGTCTATGGTGAGTAAAACCCTAACTAAACCTATTTTTAGATTTATACATTACATTTTTGGATTTAACTGTTATTCAACTACCAACACAAACTCATATACAATCCTTTCACATAATATAACATGAACTCGTTGGACAAGTCCATATACTCACTCCCATTACAACCCTAGACTTGACCATAGACTATTGTGCATGTTATTAATCCAAACTCATATATATTACACTCTAGGTTAACGTTGTAAGTTACAAGGAACACTTTGCTATCTAGACTCTTGTGCTAGCAACATCTTTGATACATGTGAGTATTACATAGCCCCTTTTACACTTTTTGGGGTGAAACATTAACTCTATACACACAATTGTTTATGTTTACACAAACTACACAAACACAAATCCTCTTTACATTCATGTGTGCAAAATTTGAGCTTTATGTTTTAGTGCTAGGTGTGTTAACTGTTTGTGTGCAATTTATGTGCAATCATTAACTATTCAAGCCGACGGTTAACAATGATAGATCAATTGAGTCTGACAAACCCACCCAGATTTGGGTGATTGTTACCGACAACACAATTTGCATGCTAGTTACAAAGGTTTGATTGTACTTTGGTTACACAATAGTAGCTCCCCATAAATGCCTTATTTTATCATGTTATGTAAGGATTTATTTATTCACATCTATATACTATTTATGTACAAACCTGTGTATGCTCACCAACTTTTTAGTTGACCTTATTCCATTCATGTTTCAGGTGCTAATGTGTGATATTGATCCAGACTTGCAACACATAAGTTTTGGACCTAGTTAATTTTAGTTAAAGAATGATTTGTATTTCCCTTATGTATTGGTTGGAATTGGTTTGTGTTTGTTTGATTTGAAATGAAATTCAATGATTAATATATTACAATTTAGTGACCCTTGAGCTCATGAATAGTGTACATGTCCAGCCCCGACTTATTTCGCTGTCGGTTGGGGTGTGACACATAAGAGGTTGGGACACGTAAACTTTAAAACCATGAGCGCTTGGTTCGAGGAAACCTTGTCACTGGATTGCCTCTCAAAGACTTTTCTTCTGTGGAACACTGTATCTCTTGTTTCAAGGGAAAACAGCACAAATCTTCTCATAAGCCCAAAACCGCAAATTCCATTGACTCCCCTCTCCAATTACATCATATGGATCTCTTCGGTCCTGTGAATGTCATGAGTCTTCGACGAAAATCTTACTGTTTGGTGGTAACCGATGAGTTCTCTCGGTTTACTTGGGTGTTCTTCCTAGCTAAGAAAGATGAGACGCCAAAGATTCTGAAGACCTTTCTGCTTCAAATTGAGAACCTCTTCAATCTGAGTGTGAAGACTATCTGTATTGATGATGGAACAGAATTCAAAAATGCTACTCCATATTCCTTCTGTGAAAGCAAAGGAATTTCTAGACAATTCAGTGCACCACGTACTCCTTAACAAAACGGTGCTGGTGAAAGAAGAAACCGCACGTTGATTGAAGCTGCTAGAACTATGATTGTTGATTCCAAGCTTCCCGTGACCTTCTGGGTTCTCCTTACCAAAAGCTGCAACAAGACACCCTATGAGATCATGTACAAGCGAAAGCCAATTATTGATTTCTTCAGAAAGTTTGGGTGTGTATGCACGATGCTGAATACTTCAGATCAGCTAAACAAGTTTCAAGCCAAAGCCGATGAATGCTATTTTTGTGGGATATTCATCTAATCAATGAGCGTTTCATGTTTACAACAAGCAGAGAAGGATGGTGCTGGAGTCCATTGATATCAATTGGCATGAAAGCAATCATACGGACGCTGGGGATGGTCCTGATTGGCTTTTTGATGTTGAATCATTGTTTACGTCATTTAATCTTCCTGTGCTTTCAAATGAATTATCTCCTGCTAATCCTTACTTTTCTGTGATCAATCTAGGGAACATAAATGATCAAATTTCTTCCTCATCCGCTCAAAATGAAATCCCTGCACCTGCTGATGCTAAATCCAATATGAACTCTTCCGATTCTGGTGCAACAAGTGAAACTATTGAAGACAACACTATTCAAATAGTAGATGTTGCACCACAATCAACTGCTGAAGATCCTATTAATAATGAAGTTGATCCTCTTGCTGTCAATATTACAAATCTGGATGAACTTTTGGAAAAGATGAGATTCCTCAGTTGAGAATTCACAAGAATCATCCCACCGACAACATCATTGGTCCGTTCAATGTGGGTGTTCGTACCCGGAGTGCATGTGATGCACTAGAAAATAGCATGTTCTTGTGCTTTATATGTCAAGTAGAACCTAAGAACATCAAAGCAGCTTTGCTTGAGAATAGCTGGGTGGAAGCAATGCATGAAGAGTTGCAACAATTCTAAAAACTGAATGTGTGGAATCTGGTGGATCTTCCCAAGAACAAAGTTCCTATCGGCACTCGTTGGGTATTTCGCAACAAAAAGGATGAAGGAGGAATTGTGGTTCGGAACAAAACTCGTTTGGTTGTTAAAAGATTCTATCAAGAGGAATGTATTGACTTTGAGGAAGTCTTTGCACCAGTGGCTCGCTTGGAAGCCATCAGAATGTTTCTCGCCTATGCAACCTATATGGACTTCACTGTTAATCAAATGGATGTCAAAGGCGCATTTCTGTATGGAAAAGTTCAAGAGGAAGTTTATGTCAAGCAGCCACCGGGTTTCATTGATCCTAACTTTCCAGACCGAGTCTACAAGTTAGACAAGGCATTGTACGGTCTTTACCAAGCACCTCGTGCGTGGTATGAGACGATATCAAAGCATTTGCTTGAAAATGGATTCACACGAGGAGCGATTGACCAAACTCTGTTTAAACAGAAGGATGGAAAGGATACAATCATGGTGTAAATATATGTGGATGATATCATTTTTGGATCCACAAATCCTCGTATGTGCAAAGAATTCGAAGAAGTGATGTGTTCTAAGTTTGAAATGAGCTCTATGGGAGAAATGAAGTTCTTTTTGGGATTGCAAGTTGATCAGTCCAAATCAGGAATTCTCATTCATCAAGAGAAATATGTGAAAGAAATCCTGACCAAGTTCAAAATGGCTGATTTCCATCCGGTCAAAACTTCCATGGAAGTTCGACATTGTCTGTCTCCCGATTTGGACGGTGAAAGCGTTGATCAGCACCTGTATCACTCTATGATAGGATCTCTCATGTATCTCACTGCCATCAGACCCGACATCAAGTTTGTAGTGTGCTTGTGTGCACGTTTTCAGGCTAATCCTAAACTCTCTCATTTATCTGCTGTCAAACATATTTTACGTTATTTAAAGTATAAGCCAAAATTGGGTCTTTGGTATCCTAAGAATGATTTGTTTGATCTTGTGGCTTATTCAGATTCAGACTACGAGGGATGCAACTTAGACCGCAAATCCACTTATGGAGGTTGTTAGTTCATTGGCAACCGCCTTGTCTCATGACAATGTAAGAAACAATCCACTGTTTTCCAATTCACCGCTGAAGCCGAATACATTGCCGCCCTTTGTTGTTCCCAAGTCAGATGGATACACCATCAGATGCTTGACTATGGGATCACATTCCATGAGACACCCATTCTTTGTGATAACACTGACGCTCCCCATATCACCAAAAACCCAGTTCAGCATTCCAAAACCAAACACATCGAGATCAAACATCATTTTATCCGTGATTGTGTTGAAAAGAAACATATTCAAATCATTGAATTCTATACCTACAAGAAAACCGCAGACATCTTCACAAAAGCTTTTGACTCTACCAGATTTGCCTGACTGGTGGAGATGCTTGGCATGATAAACTTTATGTAATCCTTGTGTATATTAGTTGTTTTTATGTTTATGCTTAACAGTCAAGAAAATTTCCAAAAAGATTTTCCTTTTATGTATAGTTTATTTTTATTACCTAGCAAATCTTTTAGGGAGAAATGAGAATTTAATATGTCAAAATTGAAAAGAATTGCTTTGTGTACAGTCTTACAAGTGGTTTTGTTACAGGAAAATTGAATCTGACCTTTGAGAAATGATAGTGTCTGATCACATCTCTTGAACAAGGAATTGACCAAAAGCGATGGTGTTTACTGAGGTATAGCTGGTACGCCCGGCATATGGTTAAAACTTGTAAGTAGTGTGAAAACCTGAATTCTATCTCATACTTGTGTGTTTGAACCCATTATTGAAACATCTAACCCATTTTGTCTATTAAGAAAACCAATTCAATCAGATATAGTCCTACGTGTTGGATTCCTATTCATATGCCAGGTAACCGTCAAAGTAACGACATTTGCCACCGATGACCCCGTATGTTTTTCTTACGCAAAGATCTCGGGTGTTCATCTTTTTCCCATCCACTTGGATGATTTGACTCCGTCTGTTTTGTTTACGCAAAGATCTCGGGTGTTCAACATTTTTCTATCCGCTTGGATAATTTTACGACTTCTTCTGTTTTGCTTACGCAAAGATCTAGAGTGTTCGTACATTTTTAATATCTACTTGGATATTTTTCATTTTAAATATTCTAATCCACTTGGGTTTCTTATTTTATTTTGGTGGTATTTTAAAATTATTAAGATGGTACCTTGGTTAATCAGAAAGAGATGATAGGATGAATATGGGTATTTCTTCAGGATTGATAGGATTTCAAAACCATTTTATCTCAATATGTGGGGTACACCTTGTATCATGCTTAAATGGTACCTTATAATCACATGAAACCTATGTACAAATAAATGTTTGGGTTTACTTTGCACAAATATCAGCTATCTTCAGGGACTCACAGTACTTGATTGCAAAAGGAAGTGTTTCAAAAGACTGACCAGATCTGATCTCATGTTGGATCTTTTCCAAGAAGATAAGTGTGAATACTTTATTTTAAGTTTGTATAAAAGTGTAAATATCTTGTGAATAACTTTTATTTTATTTTTAAAGTCGTATCTGTTCTATGATTATCGAAACTTCATGAGTTCACCCGAAACTACTCAATTCACCTGAAACTTTCAACGTCACCCGCAACTACCTAGTTACCCGAAACTTCTTTTGCCTATCGAAACTAGTAGTTTCGACATGGGCATTTTGGTCTTTTACCACATGAAAAGTTAAATGTCTTCATAATCCGATTTCTTCGTCGTTAAGCCTCACTCTACCGTCTTCGATCACTTTACACTTTCTCTCTCACACACAAAAGCTCTCAAACCATTTGGTCTAAGTTTGCGAAATTAGTGCTTTTCATCTGATTCCTCCTTCGACTTCATCATCAGGTAACAATGTTTGTGGTTTCACTGTGAAATTTCAGATGAACATACCTAGGGTTTGAGTTTGAAAGGTTTTTACGACTGTTACATCATTTTAAAGGCATATTAGGGCTTAGATCTTGTTCGTTAACTTATCATTATCGATAACTTACATCTTTATGTTCACATTTGCAGATCTTTCTTTGAATCTTCGGTAAGATGAAGTTTCGGCAACACAGGCTACTATTACCTTTTACTTTATCTTTTTCGTGTGCTTGATATATATATATATGTGTTTGTAAATATCTCAGTCTTGATTATGTGATTGTTTCTATGTGTTTAAGTATGATCAAGGGTTTGGGCATCGAAACTAAGTAGTTTCGATAAAAGGGGTGTTTTTATTTTGAAATTAATTTTTCAAAATTTAAACAGGTTTTCAATCGAAACTAGTAGTTTCGATACCCAAATTTGCACTAGTCTCTTTGCCCGAAACTATATAGTTTCGCTAAACCTTTTCTGAAATTTTCTAAGTGTTGACTGAAACTTGTTGTTTCGATCGAAATTAGAAGTTTCGATAAGACTTATTCTAAAATTTTCTAAGTGTTGATCGAAACTTGTTGTTTCGATAGAAACTAGTAGTTTCGATAAGGCCTTTTCTGAAATTTTCTAAGTGTTGACCGAAACTTGTTGTAAGTCCCAAACTTGGTGGATCTCCGAATAATTAACACACGATATTAAGTCTCACAATCAATAGGAGGAAACTAATGATTGTGGTTATTCAAGAACACAAAGATTCAAAGTAAAAACACTTGTATTACTCAAGAGAATTACAGAGAAAAACAATGATCAAAACCGCTAACCAAATTTCAGATGAATATACCTAGGGTTTGAGTTTGAAAGGTTTTTACGACTGTTACATCATTTTAAAGGCATATTAGGGCTTAGATCTTGTTCGATAACTTATCATTATCGATAACTTACATCTTTATGTTCACATTTGCAGATCTTTCTTTGAATCTTCGGGAAGATGAAGTTTCGACAACACAAGCTACTTTTACCTTTTACTTTATCTTTTTCGTGTGCTTGATATATATGTCTGTAAATATCTCAGTTTTGATTATGTGTGATTGTTTCTGTGTGTTTAAGTATGATCAAGGGTTTGGGCATCAAAATTAAGTAGTTTCGATAAAAGGGGTGTTTTTATTTTTAAATTGATTTTTCAAAATTTAAACAGGTTTTCAATCGAAACTAGTAGTTTCGATACCCAAATTTGTACTAGTGTCTTTGCCCGAAACTATATAGTTTCGGTAAACCTTTTCTAAAATTTTCCAAATGTTGACCGAAACTTGTTGTTTCGATCGAAATTAGAAGTTTCGATAAGACTTATTATAAAATTTTCTAAGTGTTGATCGAAACTTGTTGTTTCGATCGAAACTAGTAGCTTCGATAAGGCCTTTTCTGAAATTTTCTAAGTGTTGACCGAAACTTGTTGTAAGTCCCAAACTTGGTGGATCTTCGAATAATTAACACACGATATTAAGTCTCACAATCAATAGGCGGAAACTAATGATTGTGGTGATTCAAGAACCCAAAGATTCAAAGTAATAACACTTGTATTACTCAAGAGAATTACAGAGAAAAACAATGATCAAAACCGCTAACCAAATAGACGGCTCACTCTCGTCTAACTCTCTCTAGACGGCTATAAATCTGTCTAACTCAACCGCTTACTTCACACGGTTCTTCCACACGTCTAACTCTCTCAGAAAATGTTTTTCTGGTGGCTGACCTAATTTAGGTTACATAAATATGTATTTATAGTAAGCCTAAACAAACTACTCCCATAATACATGTTCTCGGCCCATGGCCGGCCCAAGACCCAACCTGTGAACCCGTTTCACGGTTACAAATCCCGAATACCCATCTATTCGGTAACACCAACAATTCTATTTATTTGATAAGCGTCAGCCTCACATATTCAGACCCAACAATCTCCCCCTAGGCTGATGCTATCAAATGATCTTTATAACTCGAATGTAGCACTGTGATCACCACTTCCAGCATACAACGTTGTCATCAGAATCTATGGGTGTTGCTGTGGCATCGATGTTGGTGTAGTTCAAGTTTTCTTTACTCTCAAACTTGAGTCTTTCTTTCTTCTCTTGGAGTTAGATCCTCATGTGGATCCTAATTAGCATTTGCTTGATCATCTTGCTAAAAGAGGATGTGAGAGGAGGATTCTCAAGAACTCTTTTCGTTTTTATTCTCTCTTTCAAGCAGTTTCACAAGTACTTCTTCATGTGTACTTTCATTGTCGGAAGATGAAAACACATCAGGTCTTCTAACTCGAGTACATTTTGTTGTGCTGGTACTTCAAGCTTGTCAGTAACTGACAACATTTCATTCTTCTTCAACCCTGGATCTAGATTTGAAACACATCCTCCAAGTTCTCATAAATTTTGTAAGCAGACATTTATATGCAACAGGAGATCCAGTATTCACACGAATACCTAGTACATCCACGTACTGTTAAACCTTTTGAAATTCAAATTCCTTTGATGATAAGTCTTTTAATCCAAGAATGGTCAATTTTTAATAAAGATAAAACAAAAATAAAATAAAATAAATCAGAAAAGCTAAAAACTAAACTATACTGAATTAAGATTAAAGATAAAATTTGAAATAAAATCTTTTGTAATTTTCTTAACAAAATGCAACTCAAATTAAACACAATTTTAAACTAACAATTATTAACACAAACTTGTAACAAAGAGTCTATAGAAAGTTTACAATGGAATCATATCGTTTTATAGGCAGACCAAGGAGCATTTTTCAGCATGTATTTTTACTCAGACATGGTCAAGTAGATTGCTAACATATATATCCTTCTAAACTCATGCTTTAGCATCAAACCTAAGTTTTACACTTTGATTTAAGTTATCATGTTTTTGGTAGAATTAATTCTGACTTAATGGGTCCCACACTCATATCTCAGAAACCTATAGTTAAGTGAACGCAAATTTATGATGAAATTTAATGGACCCCATAACTTATCAGGTAAACCTTCCTTTCCTCATGATCTTTTGAGCACATACATTATAACTAATTGAGCACAACTAGCACGGTTTTATGCAACTTTTCAGGGAATCTCTGACAATATATGATCAAAACATAGCACTACGGGCTTACATGTTCAGAATCATCAGAGGCTCAGGGTCATAGCACTACGGACTTACATGCCTTGACAAGAGATCCCTTCCCGGTCACATATTCCCAAAAACAAAAAAATATTTACAATAATAATATGTACGTCTTTAGACATATCCTTTTGATGTATGGCATTACATATCTTTTGAATTTATTCCTATAGCACGACATAAAATTGCGTGTTTTTTTTTGCTCAGAGATCTGTTTTGCACTATCATTGAGTATCTTTTCACCTATTGCATATCAATGCATGTCTTTTAACTATATATATATATATATATAATATTTACAGACTTATATCAAGACAACTCGCAACCCATTTGTGAAGGGTCCCGGTTAGTGCAATCCCAATAGAACAAGGGTTATCCACAGTTCAACAACCTTTAAGTTTAAGTTCTTGATTATTAGCAGGAATGGCAAATTAAACTAATCTATGAGATGTTCCCCACTAAAGCCATAATACTATTTTGTTCAAGTGTATCACACGCAGAGCCTATCTACATATCCAACATTGATCCTAGCCTTTTCAATTTAATACCTATGACTTCCCATTTAATTGCAAACTCCCAACTCAAACACAAACAATATTTTTGTAATTTTTCTGTTAAATAACCTCAAAAGCAAACTCTTTTTGAATTTTTCTTGACTCTAGGAAATTTTAAAAACACTCTTTTTGTATTTTTCTCATATCTCCCCCTAAACTTGTGCATTAAAATTAAAAAAAATGTACAAATTTAAAATATAAAGAAAAATCTTTTTGTAACCATTCCCAAATTTCAAAAACTCATTATTTTCAAAGCATAATGTACCAAAGCCTTTATTGCTGATCTTACCTCCCTTATCTCCTACAAGGAAACATACCATCCATTAAAGTATTAACGTTATGCATCAGAGAGATGTCACCTGTCATGTGCTTGGAACAACCCATATCAATATACAAGGTTGGTTATTGACAGTCCTCCTTGGCTATCCCTGCACGAATGAGAAGATTAGTTAGACATAGGTACCCAAGCCATTGTTTACCTGGGCATTCCTGAAGCATCAATGTAAGACACTTCCTGCAAACACATATCATTTTTAGAATCAAGAACAGGTGTTGCCGTAACATTTTCCTTAGCCTTCCAGACAGGCTTTGATTGAACAGACGGTTTTGTCTATTTTGAAACTGACACTTTAGGTTTCACCGTTTGCTTATTTTGTTTAACTTTTTGTCTTTCAAAATAAGCATGTCTGTTTCTCTGTGCAACATTCTAGTCACCATCAAAAGGCTTAACTTTGGGAGACTGAATCTTCATTGCGTTTGGCTTGTTAGCCTTCATTGTCTTAGAGTAAAGTCTATCCCTTGGTGTAGTCCTCTGATTTTTGTAATAGGGCTCATAAGGACGATGCATGCAATTTCTTGCAATGTGACTGCTTTGCCACATGTGTAGCATGTGTGCTTCCTAGCATAAGCAGCGTATCCCGATCTATTTGACCATGATGATGAAGATGATGATGGTTGTGAGTGATAAGATTGATCACATCTTCTCTTTGAGCAGCTTGCATACATCATGTTTTTCTGAGCATGGTCTAGTTCAAACCTCTTATGATGATGACCATACTTTGTTGTGGTGAAGTGCTTAGATGAAGCACTTGAGGTTTGAACACTGACCCTTGGTTTTTCAACCTGCTTGCTTTTCTCCTTCAGCTTGGACAGGTCCCTGTTGGAATACTTAACAACATTATCAGTGACAGGTTTAACAAATCTGGTTTTTCCATCACTATATGCAAGTAATTTTGAATTTTTAGAAACATTTTTCCAAGCCTGCGCATAGTGTTTGTTGCTCTTAGAAGCATTGCCCTTAGAAGTATCAGTTTTATTTCTATAACCAAAAATAACATTAGTTTTATTCTTGCAAAAACAAGTCTCTTCATACTCCTCATTTTCACTATCACATTCCTCAATCTCTACTTTTTCTACACATGAAGTAGAAGCATCAAAATTGTTCACACATTTAACATTAGAAGCTGATGATGATGATTCGGATTCATCAGTGCATGACGTGCTACCCGGAGTAAACATGAAGAACTCCGTTACTTGTTCCTCAATAGAGGGAGGAACAGTGGTACAGTTTCCGTTGAACGGAGGAGGCACGTTATTATTCCCAAGCCCTTTGCTCCCATTACCCGGCTTGTAGAGTTGATCTTCAAGAATATCAACAACCTTGCTCGACTGACCAAAGAATTCTACTTTGAATTTTGCTTCATTAAAATTTGATTTTGCCTTTTCTAATTCAGTGGTCAATCTAGCAATTTCTTGATTAGCATCAGTAAGAAAACAACATTTATTGCTGAGTTCAGACCTTAGTAATGAAATATCCCTTTTACCAGCATCTATTGCCTCTTTATAATCCTTTTCAGACTTAAGAAACTTCTTTTTGTGATATTTTAGATTTTCATTTTCAAAGCTCAAATCATCATTTTCTTTTCTATACATCTCTATCTTATCAATACACAATTTAGAACAGGGATTAGATGTTATATCAGGTGGAATTGAACCTGAAGATGATGAAGCTTGTCCTGCTACTCCAAATGTAGAAAACATCTTGTTAAATATATCCTGAACTTTCCCACCAAAAATTTGACTGAAAATCTAATGTTGTCAAATTCTCATAAACAACTCCGAATAGATGTATAGACGTCCTCTCAAAATTTTGACCAAGGAAAATTTTCAAATATTTTCCTGCCAAAATTTTCACCAAATAAATCCAATGTTGTCAAGTTTTCAAAAACAACTCCGAATGGATGTATAACCGTCCTCTCAATTTTTATTTTTTTTAATACTGTGAATGTTCAAAGCCTCGTGAACCTGAAACGAAGCCGTGAAACAGACCAGAGCCGAGAAACCAACTCTAACCGTGAACCAGTGAAATCCCGTGAACCTGAGTAACCAAACCGTGAACTAGTAAATCTTGTGAACCTAGCCGTGAACAAGTCTTCCATACCTTAAACAACACAGAGGCTGTGAACACAAGATAAACCGTGAAATCAAATGACTCATGAACTATCTCCTTAAACCCGCGGGACTATCCGTGAACTCCAGTCGTGAACCTATCAAAAATGGCTGATTTCGTTTCAACAATAGCTCCTAAAATTCTGGGATTTCAAATTTTGAATCCCCAGAAATAAGCTTTTCTCTTACTCGTGAAATTTAACCCGTGAACCACAGTTGTGAGAGATTTGGTTTCCAAAATAAGCTCCAATACTTTAGGAATTTCAAATTTTGAAATTTGAACACCTCAATCACCTCCTAAGAACACAATCTCTTCATTTACGATTTTAACAAGAACAATCCTCCAAATTAGCAGCAAACCAACACCGATTCCACGAAAAATAACAAGAACTCCTCGATTCTCAGTAGAAAAATATGAAAAACTAACAAAACACAGCCGATTAGTAACAAAAATCAACCGAAAACTGTAAAAACAATACCTCAAATCGTGAATCTTGAATCTTTGATATCCAAAACCGAGCCTTGAATGACTTCAATAGCTCTGATACCAATTTTAAGTCCCAAACTTGGTGGATCTTCGAATAATTAACACACGATATCAAGTCTCACAATCAGTAGGCGGAAACTAATGATTGTGGTGATTCAAGAACACAAAGATTCAAAGTAAAAACACTTGTATTACTCCAGAGAATTACAGAGAAAAACAATGATCAAAACCGCTAAACAAATGGATGGCTCTCTCTCATCTAACTCTCTCTAGACGGCTATCAATCTGTCTAACTCAACCGCTTACTTCACACGGTTCTTCCACACGTCGTACTCTTTTAGAAAAAGTTTTTTTTTCTGGTGGCTGACTTAATTTAGGTTACATAAACATGTATTTATACTAAGACTAAACAAACTAAGTCCATAATACATGTTCTCGGCCCATGGCCGGCCCAAGACCCAACCCATGAACCGAGTTCACGGTTACAAATCCCGAATACCCATCTATTCGGTAACACCAACAATTCTATTTATTTGATAAGCGTCAGCCTCACATATTCTAACCCATCAGTTGTTGTTTCGATCAAAACTAGTAGTTTCGATAGGTTCTGGCTCAGAAAATGTCTAAGTGTTGGTTCAAATAGTTGCGATCAGGTTTTTTTCTGAAATTTCTCTAAGTATCAAGCTTGATTGATCTTGTGTGTTTGCAGATATGCATCTCTTATTTGTAAAGAGGCACAATGTCTGTGCTTTCCTTGATGCTAACGATCCAAAAAGTGCCGAGTTCGTTCCAGTCCTGAACTTCCTGGCTAATTAAAACATAAGCTTTGCCATCAGTCACAACCTTTCGATGTTTGGAGTATCCATCAGAGAGTTTTGGGAAACAGCTGAATTAGTTACTATTAACAATGTGGAGCACATTAGGGCCACAGTTCGTGAGCAAAAGGTCTTATTTTATGAAGCCACAATAAGACAAGTGCTGATGTTCAACGACAATCCAGAGGCACCAATAGAGTTTCCCAGCTTCTACATAAAAGACTGTTTTAGAATAATGGGCCATCCAGATGAATTCAAGAGTGGCCAGATCATTAAGAATTCCCTACCTTCACAATGGAGATATTTTGTGCATATCTTCATCCACTACTTGTCCATTAGAAAGGGTGGTTTTAACTCTGCAAATGCAATGGCGGCATCTACTCTTTTAGGTTTAATTAAAGGGAGGAACTACAATTTCTCTGGACTTGTATTCACACAACTCAAGGAGAATTTAACTAGAGCTGTGAAAGAAAAGTTTCTAGTCTACTCAAGATTTCTTCAGACCATCATAAATCACCTCCATCCAAATCTTCAACAAGCAGGAAACATCTTGGTATTTGATCATATGGGAGCAAAGACTTTGAGCTACATGAAGAGCAAAAGTAAGAGAACAAATAGAGTCAATGCTGATATTCCATTATTTGGACATGTAATTAGTGAAGAAGAAGAATTTGTACCTGATGTTGACCCTGATCTACCTGTTGAAGAAGATAATGACTCATCTGAGGAAGAATAGATTTAGATAGAATAAGATCAAGGGAATCAGCAAGAGGCTGAAGCTAATGTTGAAATCCCTATTTATCAAAAGAAGAACAACTTGTTGATGAGCCTGTACTAGAGGTTGCTTTTATTGAAGATGTACAAGTTCCCATTGAGCCAGTGGTTAACGTAGAAGCTGGTATATAAGGAGATGAACAGGATGTCGCAGAGTCTAGTGGGAATCTGGATTCAGGGATCTACAAGTCAGACTACTACAAGTAAGACTTCGATGCTCAAACTGAACTCCCTGCATCATCCTCCAAGAGACAAGCTGACTCAGACTCTGATTGAAGAGCCTAAGGCCAAGAAGATAAAGACTGTGTTGGAAGATCTGTCATCTTCCTCTGAATCAGCATTTGATACACCAGCACCCACACCTCCACCATCACCACAGCAAACACTACAACCTACACCACCTCCATCTCCACAACATGCACCCATCCTTACACCACCACCACCACCTCAACAAGTACACATTCCTTCACCATCTCATGAACCAACATCATCAGTGCCGAGAGTCAAAACCTTAAGTCTTGAAGTGAAGAAGTTACATGATCATGTCAAAGAAAAGGAGACAGTGATTGAAAGTTTAAGAACCAAGCTAAATGAATGTAAGAAAGAGGTTAAAGACCTAAAGCTGGAAGTTGGGGGCTTACATACCTAGCTGGATGTCCAGCAAACTCAGTTGGAAGCTCAACAGAAGCTTATTTCTCAACAACAACAAGATTTCAATGCTTTATCTA
Source organism: Smallanthus sonchifolius (assembly GCA_023525975.1). NCBI lineage: Eukaryota > Viridiplantae > Streptophyta > Magnoliopsida > Asterales > Asteraceae > Smallanthus > Smallanthus sonchifolius. Next base: position 22,887,673 of record CM042046.1, on the reverse strand, counting down.
ACATTGTTGAGCAACTCAAAGCTTCAATGGTCAAGACCTCTGAACAAGCAACTGCCTCCACAGCTCAAGGGGAGACCACTTCTGCTGGTGGACCCTCTTCCCCTGCCTTTGTTACAAACCCTGAGTGAGCAATGACTATCTTTTCTGCCCCTACTTCCAAGACAAAGGAGGTTGTCGAAGTAAAGATTGAAGAAACAGAGTTCGACCTTCCCTCCGCTAGTGAAAGAAGAGCAGCTAAGGAGTGAGGGAAGGGAACTGAAACTGACGTTGAAGTGGTAATTCTGGATAAAGAAGATGTGGCATTTAGCGATGAGCTCAATGCCCTCTTAGATGAAATCGACAACTTTGGTTACAATGAACTATATCCAGAGATCCTACCTACTGAGGAAAAGGAAACTGAAAGGACAAGATACTTCACAGAAGAGGGAGATGAAATCCAAGCCCTATCTGATGAAGATAAAAGAGAAGAAGATGTCCAGGTCAACATTATGAAGCCTGTTGTAACTGAAGAAACAACCCCAACAGCATCTGAAGCCACTCAAGTTTCAACTCAACCTCTTATTGATCCTAACTACCAAAACCTGAAGAAACCTTGGCTGGGAAAGCTTGTAGAGGAGGAGAGCCCTCAGACTTATGAATGGATAGCCGAACATCAAGAGCTGAAGAGGCCTCCTGTTGGATGGAAATATGATGCAGAAAGGAAGTTGTTCATCATTAGAAGATATAAGGGAAGAGTTCAGCACTTCAAGAATATGACTGACTTCCAAACTCTCCCCTTCTATGACCTAAGAGATCTGGCCAAGCTTCCCCTTCAGGGAAGGTGATGATCGCTTCAGACTTTGAACACTTCCTACACACCCAGGTGAACTGTGACTTCAAGGGGATGAAGCCTAGAAAGACCAAGAAGAAAATTTCAAAGACTAGGTTTCATCCCAAAACCAAAAAGCCTTATGTCTTCTTAAGGTACAAACCAACACAGACTCACAAAACTAACCCTCTTCCCAAATCAGTGCCTGTCCAACTCCAAACTTTCAAGAAATGGTACTACAATCCAAATATTGGAAGTGCCGTGATAGAGTGTGAAGGCAAGGAAGATATGGTGAACTTTGAACCAATGGAGTTGTTGAAGTTCCAACCTGATGCTCTGGAGGTGCTTTTTAAGAATCATATTCAAGCCTACAGCGATGAAGATGAGGCGGATGCAAAGGCATATCAACGAGTTGTGACCCTACATGTCAAGCCTTACATCCAGAAGCCTACTGAAGGACCAGCTGCTTAGTGACGAGCTGAAGACAGTAATGCAACAGCTTAGAGGGAGATGGTAGAGTCATGTAATTCTATTAAGCTGTTGTCATTATTGTATTTTGAATAATGTTAGTTTAGTTTCCTTATTTGTAACTTCAGTATTGTAACTTTCTGTTTTTTTTGTTTAAGTCTGGGCCATCAAAACTACATAGTTTCGATTGAGGTTTGTTCAATCGAAACTAGTAGTTTCGATAGATAGTAGTTTCGACGGGTTTGTCTATCACTTGTAAATGTTCAACCGAAAACTTGTAGTTTCGGTTGACATAGTTTCGATACCTGTCAACTACTATAAATAGACTAGTTTGAGAATGTTTATGGGGTGAGTAGCGCCTGTAACCCTGAAATTCTCTCTTTCACATTGTTCCCGAATCAATACATTTGCAGTTGTTTTTACACTGTGTTCTTGCTTTTTCATATCATTTTGTGTTGATTCAAGTGTGGTTAGCCTATTATCTTCACCAATTCTTATTCTATCTTCTGTTTCACCACCATACACACAGTTTCCGCCTGTGTGTGTAATCGATCATTTGAGTGATTTTCGAGTGAAATTAGGACCTACAGATGCTATCTCTGAACTCCACAGTGAGCATAGTATAGAATCTATCAATCTTCGCCTTTTCGGTCAACACCACGTCCGGACAGAACTTGGCGCGATCAAAGAAGGCCCCAGCCAATTCATCAATTGACTCAGTCATTTGCTCATGAGGAGGAACTCCTCAGTCATCCTGTCAACTACGGCTTGAGGGCAATGGTACTTCAGAAAAGACGCCTTAAACTCCTCCCAAGTCATGAAGATCACACCCAACTCACCCATCTCCTTTCGGAGATTCAACAACCACTATTTCGCCCTCCCAGTCAATAGAGGCACACTAAACATTACCCTATCCTATGGCTTACATTTAGTCATCTCAAAATTAGATTCCATATCCACCACCCACCTGTGGCTAAGGATCGGGTCCACTTGCCCATTATACTCCTTGGGCTTGATCACCATAAACTCCTTTAAAGTACAACCCTATGGTTAATAGCCCCTCTCATTTCCTCCATTAGCAAGGATGTGGCTTGCTCAAAGGCCTTGGCCACTTCCTCTTTAATCATTTCTTGGATTCTTGAATCCAACGGTTCATTGTTCGCTTCTTCTGTCATCTCTTAACTAAGAAATAGAACAAAAACACCTTAATTCACTTACACTTTCAATACCTTAGGTATTCTTCACACCTTTATTCTTATATGTATTAAGTATATATATATCTACCTATATACATACATATATATATAATCACCTTCACCTAATCCTTGCAAAGTTCATTGTCATATGGTTATCATAAAGACCCTTGCACATGTCGTCTTATTAATCATATTGGCCAGACATGTTTAATAATACGTTATGCCCAGTTGTAGTTATCATATTCATATAACAATTCACATGAACAAGTTTCGGCACACATAACACCTTGTCATTCAATTATACATATACACCATATATATAACCACCTTATCATAACATTACTAACCTTTCACTTCCGAAAGCTCTGAGTCTTAGTCAAGTCCTTCTTGGATTCTTGTCTCATTTCCCCCATATCAGAAGCATCTGGTTTGAGTTTGTGCCACCCATACCAAATCTCTCAAACCATTGCTCTGATACCAAGTTTTAACACCCTAAATTCGTACATCGATTATTTAAACATAAAACACGCGGAAGCATTCGTCCCAGGAATTTTTTTTTATTTTACTTTTCTTCGCGTACCGCGAAGGACCAGACTCCCTTCTTCGCGTACCGCGAGGGAGTCCAAAATCACCAGACCGAGAACTAGGTTCTTCGCGTACCGCGAAGAGCCTTCCCTTGATCTTCGTGTACCGCGAGGGACTCCAGGAAACAGAAAGTTTGGTTTTTCTCCCAGATTCAACACTTAACCATTTTTCCAACATTTTTCAATTCAACATGACACCAAAAATATCCCAACACTTGGGTTATTGTTTCAAATCATTCAACATCAAATACATACACCAAAACACCATTTCATGTATTAATTTACATCCTTTTCAAGGTTTCCTATTTACCCTAAAACATCATTTACGCATACGAGAATCCGCCAAAACGCCATAGACTCGACTTGGACTACATCGGAGCTTTTCCTACATAACACCACACATATCACCATTAGTAATGAAGATAAAACATAACAAATAAGTAATATTCTACTTGTTTCCACCCATTTAACCCGTTTCCACCCAATTTGACATTAGGCTACATATAACTTGCATAACTCCTTACAAGTTTCATTCCTTTCATATATCATTCATATTTAACACATCGTTATGGCTCATAGGCCATAACTTTATCACCACATTTACATTATGATTCTTAGATCATAACTTCATCACCCATTTCCATTATGATTCTTAGATTATAACTTCATCACCCATTTCCATTATGATTCTTAGATCATAACTTCATCACCCATTTCCATTATGATACTTAGATCATAACCTCATATACATATTTCCATTATAGTAATGCAACTATAACTACATTCATTCACATACATAACACTTAACACATTATGCACCCAACATTGCATATAGCACCATTTATCAACAATACTAAGTAAGTGCAAAAGCACTTACCTTTCGGGTTTGAAGATCCCGCTCCCCTTTACAATGGACAATTTGATTTATACACCTAGTTTAGTAATCTATCATACATCAAAATCACAATATAATTGGGTTTACAACCCAATCTTTCATTTCCAACCCAAACTGACCCATTTGGGTTATTCCCATATTCAAACAACCTCTTTCCATCCAAACTCACCTACTTGAGTTTCATTACCATTTCCTTAACACTAACTTTTCATTTAATCTTTAACATTAGATTAATTTAGTGTTCATTTAAGTGTCTAACACCATATAAACACTTAAACATCATTAATTCATCATCCTATCATCATAATCCAAAAACCCTCAATTTTCTCCATATGAAAATTAACTTCTCATAATCAAAATCAAAGGGTTCTAGGATGTTATTCACTATTCTTTACCTTTAATTTAGCTAGATTATCAACAATCTAACACTAATTTACCCCATGCATTCATAATTTCCGGATTTCTACAAAACACACCTCCTAACTCAACAATAGTAAAATCATATGGATAATAATCACTTACTTGATGTTAGGAAGGTGATGTGCAAGCCAAAACCTCCACAAATCAAACTTCAATTGCACAAATTTGCTTCAAAGCTCCTTCTCCTACAATCTAACACTAATTTACCCCATGCATTCATAATTTCCGGATTTCTACAAAACACACCTCCTAACTCAACAATAGTAAAATCATATGGATAATAATCACTTACTTGATGTTAGGAAGGTGATGTGCAAGCCAAAACCTCCACAAATCAAACTTCAATTGCACAAATTTGCTTCAAAGCTCCTTCTCCTTTTTCTCTTCAAAGCATCGACTCCTCAACTCAACAAAGTCTGATTTTGACTTTTCCATGGTCAAATATGGCAGATTTGCCATATTTACACATTTAGCCCATCAACTTCCATTTCACCCATTTTCATTCCAAAATTAGTTAAAAACTAATATAACCCCATTACTAACTTGAAACCCACTTGTTTCAACTTATTTCTAAAATATTATTTTCACCATAATATTAATTAGAATATTTATTTATTTATTTATAACAAAACCCGGATTATGGTTCGTTACATGATTCCAATTTCTCAACCCGTGCTACTGTACCGATTGTAACTCCCGATTCCAACGTTGCATCTGCATCTGGAACTCATGCAAGTGATGACGATGAAGTTGTTCATGCTAATGGAAATGACGCTCCAGCTGATCCTAACACTCGTGTAGGAAATGAAGCTTCAGCTGATCCAATCAACATTGAATCCTCTTCTTCTGGTACACATGATATGGGGGAGTTAAGTACGAATCTTGACACAAATATCTAGGAACCGCATGTACCAGAGACGAGAGTGCATAAGAATCATCCAATGGACAACATTATTGGTGATCCTAATACCGGTGTTCAAACTCGTCATAGGACCATTGGCGAGAACACAAGTTTATATACTGAGATACTTGACACTGGTATCATGGAAACATGTTTACATGCTGCATGCGTATTCCAATTGGAGCCGAAGAATGTGAAAGAGGCTCCCACTTACAACTGCTGGATTGTGGCTATGCAAGATGAGTTGTCTCAATTCCAAAAGTTGCATGTGTGGGATTTGGTTGACCTTCTGAAAGGTAAGCATCCAACTGGAACCAGATGGGTGTTCAAATGCAAAACAGATGTAGAGATAAACATTAATGGCTAAAAAATTCTCTAAGTACAATTGCTGCGGACTCCACATTTTGCTGCTGACTTACAAGTTGCTGCGGATAAGGCTAATTGCTGCGGATAGTATGTTCTCCTGATGATGAACAACTATGCTGCGAAAAGCCTTATCTGCTGAACTTCAGAGTTGCTACTGATAGGATTCTCAGCAGCATCAAACACTTGTTGCTGCTGATAGGCAAATCATCAGTAGCTTTGACTTTGCTACTGACACCTCTGCTGCAACACTGACACACCTATCAGTAGAAGAAATGTTATTGGTGCAGATGATTAAAGACAAAGCTACTACTTCTGAAGTCTCCTGCAAAGATTCCTAAGAAGACTTTTAACCTGAACAGAACTGTTTGCAACAACTTGTCTTTTAGTTGTCTACCAATTGTAGTGTAACTTGTAACTATCAAAGATCAACGGTTTGTGTTTGATCTTTTCCTTAGATTCAAGGGTATGTCTTGATTCTAAGTTCCTTTATATGTATTGTATCTTCATTTTGTACAAGTGTGCTTCCTAAGATTTTTCTCTGTAATCCTGTAAACATTGAAGATTAATACAATTTGCATTTATCAGTATTAGCTTTGTTTGCTTGTTTACATTGCGTAGTTGTGATTGTTTCCGCCAATCTCAACTAGAACATATCCATCTTGGAATCACCGATCCTACAACAGACGATCAACATGTTGTAGTGAAGAATAAAGCAATATTGGTTGTTCAAGGTTTTTATCAGCAAGAGGGCCTGGATTACACTGAAGTGTATGCCCCAGTTACTTGACTTGAAGCCATTCGTCTGTTTTTGGCTTATGCCTCATTTATCGGTTACAAGGTCTATCAACTTGATGTGAAAAGTGTTTTCCTATACGGCAAGGTTCATGAAGAGGTCTATGTCACTCAATGACCAGGTTTTGAAGATCTGCATAATATCGATAAAGTGTATAAACTGGATAAAGCACTTTATGGTCTTCATCAAGCACCTCGGGCATGGTATTAGACTCTATCAAAGCATTTATTATCCAATGGTTTTTATAGTGGACAAATTGACTCGACCCTCTTCATACGGAAAGCAGGAGGTGATATTCTACTTGTGCAAGTGTATGTCGACGACATTATCTTTGGGTCTACCAATGAAGAGATGTGTAGGGAATTCAAAAGGGAGATGAAGTCCAAGTTTGAAATGAGCAACATGGGTGAACTGTCATTTTTCTTGGGTCTACAAGTCAGTCAAAGGGAGGATGGCATTTATCTACATCAAACTATGTATGTACATGACATTTTGGCAAAATACAAAATGAATGATTGTAGTACTTATGGCACACCAATCCCAATCAATAACGATTTGCATCCAGACAAAGATGGAAAGGATGTGGACTGTAAATTGTACCGTGGGATGATCGGATCTCTTATGTGTCTCACAGCTTCAAGGCCTGACATAATGTTTTCCATCTTCTTGTGCTCGAGGTTTCAATCACAACCGAAGGAATCTCATATGATCGCTGTGAAGAGAATCTTCAGATACCTGAAAGGGAAACCCCGATTGGGTCTTTGGTACTCCAAGCAGCAGTCGTTTGAACTCAAAGCATATACCCATTCTAATTATGGCGGTTGTAATCTTGATAGAAAATCAACCTCGGGTGGATGTCAATTCTTGGGAGACAGGCTGGTCTCTTGGCAGTGCAAGTAGCAGTCAACATTTTCTGTCTCAACATGTGAAGTAGAGTACATTGTTGTAGCTAGCTGTTGTTCTCAGATATTGTGGATCCAGCAGCAATTAAAAGACTATGGCTTAAACTACACTGGAACCCCCTTGTTCATTGACAACAATGCCACCATGTCCATCTCGAATAACCCGATGAAATCCAAAACTAAACATATTGACATTCGTCACCACTTCATCCGTGATTATGCTGAAAAGCACTTAATTGAACTTGTAAAAGTTCACACGGATGACAACTTTGCTGACCTTTTCACTAAGGCGTTTGTTCGTACCCGTTATGAACATCTCGTCAATGTGATAGGAATGTTCAATCCTGAGTGAAAACTTGTTTTCAAATCAAAACATTTTCTTGGAAGTTAAATTTTATTTCTTTTAATTATGTATAGTTTGTTTTTAACTTCAAAATATTTTACTAAAAATCCAAACAAAATAGAAAACCAAGAAAATTTCAAAGTTATTTGAAGAAAAGAGGAAATGATATCACATCAGTAATGATCTAAACGTCTTAGATTGCACATATGGGAAATGATTGCGTCATGCTTACTTGATTGTTTAAATTGTTTGATTTGTTAGTCTGAATATTTGCAAGTAATTTGAATTATCGGTAGGTTGTAAGCGTCTTTGAATCATTAGTAGTGTGGAAACTAAATCAATGCTACAACTGTGATTTGAACACATGTTTGCAAGTGTGTGTGTCAGATATATGATGTAAGATTTTGGCATGTATTTTCTTATGAGACCAGTTTCGGGTTATGTCGTTAGTACAATTATTTCGGTTCATCTCACTACCCGTACTCACAAGTATGCAATGAGAGTTTGAACTAATATATGTCTTGACATTAACCGTTGAGCATATATTCACATTTGAATCATTCCTGATTCATTGAAATAAAATCCAGATAAAAGTTGGATCACCTCACCTAAATCCTCACACACCATATTCATTATCCTGAATCATCATACTGATATTCACAGAAGAAATCCTATGAAACCAAGACATTTGAATCACCTGATTCTGAATCTTATGATTCCTGATAATCCTTATGGATTCTGCTTGATTTTTCTGTGCTAATTGATGTAACTTCATTCTGAAATTTTAAAAATCATTGGGAAAATCTTAGATGATTTGAGATAGTGCAACTTTATATTTAGGAAGCATAATAGTGGGGTACATGTTGTATACTTATAATGAACACATTAACACACAAGAACGTGACACAAAGATGCTTATGGTTTCAAATCTTATAATATTGCCAACTTGAATTACTTGTTTATATTGCTTAATACATATGAATAAGTAGTAATCCATGACATGATCCCATATTCTTTGATGTTTATATTGTATCATTTTTGCTTATAACAGTCTGATATGATTCTCTGCTCATGACTTTGACCAAAAATAGCTTGTATGTATATCCATGTACAGTTTATCAAAAGTTTATGAATAGTTCAATTTTTCTGGACAGTTTATCAAAAGTTAAGAAAAGCCAAAAATATTTGCGTTTAACTTCCTTGAATTGCTTTTGAAACCTCTAGATTGAATATTCATATCCGGCTCGCTATTTGACTTGACAATCTTCATAATTTGAGTTGAATTTTGAGTAAACACTAGTTTCTCTGTACTTGTTAAGTGCGTAAGAGTTAAACCTTGAGTACTTACCAAGTACGCAAGACTAAGTCATGCGTACTTAATAAGTATACAGGAGTTACTTCCTACGCACTTATCAAGTGCGCAAGACCGTGGTGTGTGGGGTATATATATGAGTGTTAGTGAAATTTCATCAGTTCGTCATTTTCAAACCTTGCTAACACTTTTACATACTCCGACTTGATTACGCTAAAAATTTTCATGTGTTCCAAAGAGATTTTTTGTCCCGATCCTAGTTTCATGTTCATCTAACTAACATTTGGTGAGAATCTAGGACCATTTCATCCACAAAATCGACCGTTTTGGACCGATTTCTTGACCTTCAAGAACTAGGGTTTTGATGATGATTTTTTTACCGGTTTGGTTGTTCTTGACCTAAAACATGTTTAAAAGCATTAATCGAAGCTCAATCACCTCATAATCATCCTTAGCTATGATTGATTTTGATTTTGACCCCCTGTGTGCCGTGGGTTACCGTCGGACAAGGGTTTGGTAAAAATGGAAGGGATTTTGCATGTCATTGGTGTTGGTTGAAGTCCCATAGGTCATTATCATCATTTTCGACCTTGTGGTGACCATCCTTTACAAAATATTTACACATTCCTGAATTCTGGTTTTTGGAAAATTTACCTAAGTGTTAACCCTTGCGCACTTAGTAAGTACGCAAGAGATAACTCCTTCGTACTTGCTAAGTACACAAGACCTAAACCCTGCGCACTTGTTAAGTATGCAGGGAGGGCCACTTGAAATTTTTCTAAGTCTGAAAATTCAGTTCAATGTGAATGTGCTTTACCTTGTCATGTCTGTTCAATTCCAATGAGTCTATTTGTTCTTATTGTGTTCATTGTGTGTTCTTACAGTGATGGCTCGTGCTTTTACCAATGAGTTCAATCTTCTTGTTCTCACTCATCCAGAGTGGAAGGGTGCTGCACTACAATACAGGGAGATAATTGATTTTCTGAATCGTTCGAAGATCAGCTATGCCATATCTGCTAATCCAATTGTCTCAAGACCATACCTGGAACAGTTCTGGGAAACAGCTGATCATGACTGTACGGTAACCCCAAATGTCATTAGGGCTACTGTAGTGGGTCATGATATTGCTATTTTTGAATACACAATTAGACGAGTACTGCAGTTCAAGGACTTACCAACTGATCCGGTAAAGTATCCTGACTACTTCGTTTATGGATGCTGGAGACAGAGAATGAGCTATGTCGGTGCAAGGGCTTATGCTTCATACAAGAAGATGTGGGTACCGGACCAGTGGTGTTACTTTGCTCATGTCATGATTATGTGCATCTCTTCTAGGAAGGCAGGCAAGGATGCCATGGGTCATGACTTGGCGGCTGCAATGGTTGGGTTATCTCTTAACAAGGGCTACAACTTCTCCAAATATATCTACAAGGTTGTAACAGATCAGATCAATACGGCGGAGAAGTTTAGATTCCTATTGTACCCAAGATTTGTTCAGTTGTTGATCAATGATGCCTTGCCAAATTTACTTGCACCTGGTGAGCGACTACAAGTCAAGAGGGTGGCCAAGCGAGTGTTTTCACAATTTCTTACGCCAGGTAGTGTAGAACCTACCCCTAAGCATACTCCACTCTTTAACCACCTCATTAATGAAGCATACATGGCCCCTCCAGACTTCAGATGGTATAGTGCTGAGTCTGAGCCTGAACTGAGTGAAAATTATGATGAACAAGTAGAGGAGGAAGAGAAAGGTGATGAAGGGTCTGAGAGTGATGAATCTGGAGATGGCGGTGATGAAGAACAAGAAGGAGGAGATGGTGCTGAAGAGTCGGATTCTGAAGCAACTGAATATAATTCATCTGACTCTGATGATGCACCAGATCAATCACACCCCAGGAGGACGACGAAGGTTTCCCTTCCTAAGTCATCTTCTAAAAGACAACGACAAGACAGTACCGACAGTGAGTTTGACCCAGAGTCGGATACTGAGGTACAAAGACAGAGGCGAGAGAGAAGAGTAAAGCAGAAGGGGGATAGGCCATTTGCTGCTATACTTACAGAAGTTGAAGCTCGTGCTTCACGTCAACCAATTACTGAGGCCATTAGCACTGCTTCAACCTCTACCTCGACCTCGACCTCAACCCAGCTATATCGAAGGAGGCGACAAACACAGGTTACTGCTGAAGTGGCTGCCACTACTGTCACAGAGGAGGTTCCTGTGATAATATCCCTCTAATTTCAATCTGTCCAACAGGTGATGCTGTCGATTCCAATTCAGACGGAGTCGCTCACTATCACCCCAACCACCATTGAAACCACCACAATCCCAACCACCATTCCCACTACCACCCTTCAACCGATCAGTGAACCCTTTTCATATGGTGATTTCACCCAACTTTGATGAGATCTTCACCTTTCCCACTCATACAGCTGAAGCTTCTATGTCTAGGGATCCTGATCCACGTGATGCTAGGATCACTACTCTAGAGACTCAGGAAGCTGGTTTACTTGAGACGGTCCGTGTAACATCCCAAAAATAGTAAATAAGTAATTAATAATACGATAGAGATTTAAATGTCAAGAAACGAAAGAAAAATGGATAGGCTTGGGTTCGGCTCGAACGGGCCAAAGGAAGCCCAGGTATATAAAGGAAAAGGGCTGCCACAATTCATTTCATTTCACCATCTAGAGAGAGAAAGGGGAGCTCGGTTCTGGAGAGAGAAAGTGACGGATCGACTCGGGAATTCAGGAGAACGTTGCTACTGTGCTCGTGATCATCTTCTCTGAATCATAACTCCAATCCAGGTAAGCGTTCGATCATAATCTGAGTTTTTATGATTATTTTAGGATTTTCGGTTTTAGCTAAATAGGTGAAATTTTTATGGATGAAACTTGAAAATGAACAAAGATCTAGCATCTAGAATAAAAACCGAATGTTCTGATCAAGGAAAATTTAGATATTGACATGATCAGACCCGCATGCAAAAAGTTAGGGTTCTTACGCCTGAATCAGATCCAGCGTACTTATCAAGTACACAGGAAGAAGGGTTCTGCGTACTTATCAAGTACGCATGAAGTAAAGTCTGCGTACTTACCAAGTGCGCATGAAGTAAAGTCTGCGTACTTACCAAGTGCGCATGAAGTAAAGTCTGCGTACTTGTCAAGTACGCATGACCAAGGCCCTGCGCACTTGCTAAGTGCGCAGGCATCAGAATGGTTAAGTAAAGTCGGTATGTTTAGAATGATTAAACCGTTAGAGTCGAGATTAGGTCTGATGTGTATTTAACTACTCAATTCAGATCAGAAGTGACGTTGTTGGACTTTGTTTAGGACAACCCAGACTAGCTCATCAGGTGAGTTCTATGCGCCCCTTTCTATGTTATGTGCAAACCTTATTAAATGTTTTGGGGCTGAAATGTATACACTAAATGAATATATACTATGAATGCCAATGTGATCATACGTGATATACAAATATATATATATATATATTTATATATATATATATGAAAATAAATTATGAACAAAGAATGAAACGTATGTTTATAAAGTATGAATGAAAGAATGACAAAATATGAATGAATGAAATCTTGCTTATTATAATATATGATGCATGTTATGAATATACGTGAATGTTATGGACGCTTCGATGCTAACGGCTACTACGGTAGACGGACGACCACGTGTCTATCTTGCAACCGGGATAAAAATATTCCTTCATCAGCTAGGAAATAAAAAGGGGCATTAATGGACGGTCGAAGCAAATGCCAAATCATATGTAGAACGGTTGCAAACATGGTAGCACGTGGGAAACGGATACCTTCGGGTAGATGGGCGAAGAGGACGGACTACGACGGTAGGACGGTTTATGACGGACGACCGAAGGTTGGCCGGACGGTTTTAAGGCAGACGATTTCTAGGACCGGACGAGTCAAAGGGCTACGACGGTAGCTTCATGGCGTATGTCTTTGTGACATACGTAGTAAAAGACGAGTTGATCACCCTTATGTGTATGACCAAATGAATGTTAAGGAAAAACTAAAGGTGAATGCATATCAATGTAGTCACTCAAGAATGATGAAAGAAAAGTAAAAGTTAAGAATACGTATTTATGTTCTTTATATATAAACTTATGTATACTTTTGAAGAAATAATGTTTATATCTAATCTTTTTAAACTAGAACTCACCAGCGTTAGCTGACTTTTAGTGTACATTTCAGGTAACAAAGAAAAGGGTCGTGCGAAGGCGTGAAGGCTGCCCGGCTAGAGACTGACATTCTGATTTATGTTTTCTTTTGTTAAACAATGATGTATGTTTTAAATGTTGAGACTTCTGTTGTAATGTACTCAAACGTGAATGTGTTTGTTGTTAATTGAACGTGTTAAATTTAAAGTTCAGTATTAATGACTTTGTTTATGAGTAAATCCAACAAGTGAGGTTACCCGGGATAAGGGGCATTACAAGTTGGTATCAAAGCAATAGTTTGAGAGATTCAGACATCCCTAAATGTCTGGACTCAAGCTGATTATGGGACCAACGCAAGGATGTCAGTCTGGGTAGCCAACGCCAACAAGGTAAGTAAGTACTAAGGTTAATACACTTGGATAATAATAGATACTCTAACCTAGAACCAATAGATGTCAATGTCACGACCAATTTGAAGAGTTTGGAACCCGAAAAGCAATGTAAATTTCTAATCACAAACCGGTCACTGTAATTAAAAATTTACCGTGTTCGTACTGTTCTAAGACTATGATCTGAGAGAATGACATTGATGTATACCCTTTATGACTATCAGGAAATTTAAAGACAATGGCAGGTGGAGGGAGAACAGGACGCCGAGGCGGTCGCACGGGCCGAGTCGGCAGGCCTCCACTGAATCCAAGACATTAAGAAGAAGAGGATGTGCACACGGAAAGCACAGAGAGCGTGCACCAAACTAATGTCACCCCAACCGGGGGCGACCATCAAGGGTCTCTACAGTTGGAACCCGAGGTCAGAGATGCTATTGCCCGTGAGGTCGTGCTCACTTTGAAGAATGTATTGCCTGACCTACTAACGGAGGCATTAAAGAAAATTAAGGAAGATGATGAAGGGAACAATGAGGAAAAGGTATATGACAGCGATGGGGATGAAATAAAGGTGGGATCAAGTAACCGGGGGTGCACCTATAAAGGTTTCAAGGACGGAGACCCACCCAAGTTTGATGGGATCAAGGATTCAGTGGCTACGTTCGAATGGATTGAGAGGATGAACGCTGTAATCAACATAAGCGAGTGTCGACCGGACCAGGCCGTTAAGTATGTTGCACATTCTTTCACCAATGAAGCACTAGGTTGGTGGAGAAACATTCAGAGAATAAAGTCGCCAAACGCTATTGCCAGAATGACCTGGGAAGACTTGAAGAATCTGATAATCCAAAAGTTCTACCCACAGAACGAGATTGATCGTGTGGAGAACGAGTTCCTGAACTTCAAGGATGGCAACAAGACTCATCGCCAGTATACTTCGAGATTCAATGAGCTGGCCCAACTGGTACCACACTTAGTGGAGACTGAAGAACGTCTGATTAAGTACTATGTCAAGGGTTTACCGCAAAGGGTCCGTGTCCATCTCAAAACTATCCTACCCTCGACCTTCGAGTCGGTAGTGAATCTGAGCGGAATCGTCTACGACGATTACGCCAATGAGGACCCGGCACCTGAGACACAAAAGACAAAATGGGAGAACCCGTCTAGGGGCACCGGGAAAAGGGATGCAGCAGCTGAAGTTAAGAGACCAAGGTCAGATGAATATGAAACTTGCAAGAAGTGTGGAAAGCACCATCTTGGCGAGTGCCGAATCGGCACCATCATGTGTTATATGTGCGGGAAGCCGGGGCACTTCTCCCGAGAGTGTTTAAAGGATGTCAAGTGCCAGAGTTGTGGAAAATATGGACACCTGACTAGGGATTGCAGGAAAACCAGACAATCCGGTTTGGGAAAGGAAAAGGAAGCTGAAAAGGAACAGCCAAGGGCTAGGACTCGAGCCTATGCCCTGACTGAGAAGGAAGCAAGGGGAAACCCTGATGTTGTATCAGGTACGTTTCTAGTAAATGATGAACATGCTGCTATCTTATTTGACTCTGGTGCTAGTAAAAGTTTTATATCAAATCCCTTTAGCCAAAAACTAGATTGCACTGTCAACACCATAGTAAAAGCCTTTAGCGTACAAACTGCCGTTGGTAAAAATTCGGTAGTATTCCAAGTAACCGATGATTGTATCATAGAAATAGAGGGCCATAAGTTCCCCTCTAGATTATTCCTTCTTACCTTAGGAGGATTCGATGTAGTACTGGGTATGGATTGGTTAGCTGCCAACGAAGCTCAAATCATACGTAAACGTAAGAGGATACACCTCAAGGCTCCTAGCGGAAGTCCAATTATGGTTTATGGGGATTAGAATTGCACAATGTCAAACGTCATTTCGATGATCAAGGCCGAAAGTTACATGAGGCGCGGTTGCGAAGCTTATTTGGCGTATGTTATTAACGATAGAATGAAAACGAAAGCACTCAAGAATGTACCCGTGGTGTGCAACTTTTCGGAAGTATTCCCTGAGGATCTACCTGGATTGCCACCCGATCGGGAAATAGAATTTCATATTGACTTACTGCCAGGAGTTGAGCCCGTTGCCAAAGCCCCCTACCGATTGGCTCCGTCAGAAATGAAAGAATTGATGTCTCAATTACAGGAATTAACAGAAAAATGATTTATTAGACCGAGCATTTCACCATGGGGCGCTCCGGTACTATTCGTAAAGAAGAAAGACGGAAGCATGCGCATGTGCATTGACTACCGTGAACTGAACAAGAGGACAGTAAGGAACAAATACCCACTGCCTAGAATAGATGACCTTTTTTATCAACTGCAAGGTGCGAGTTGGTTCTCAAAGATCGATCTTAGGTCGGGTTACCATCAGTTGAAAGTAAGAGAGAAAGACGTACCAAAAACCGTGTATTATGGGCATTATGAGTTTCTCGTGATGTCCTTCGGATTGACCAATGCACCAGCAGCGTTCATGGATTTGATTAATATAGTATGTCGACCAATTTTGGATCGATCGGTGATAGTTTTTATAGACGACATACTAGTATATTCGAAAAGCGAGGGTGATCACCACTGTCACCTAAGAGAGGTTCTGGAGGTGCTAAAGCAGGAAAAGTTGTACGCAAAATTCTCCAAATGCGCGTTCTGGCTTAGGGAAGTCCAATTCCTAGGTCATGTAATAAACCCAAACGGCATTATGGCGGATCCTGCAAAGATCGAGACAGTAAAGGAATGGAACATCCCAATGACACCAACAGAGATACGAAGCTTTCTGGGATTGGCAGGCTACTATCGAAGGTTCATTCAAGATTTTTCAAGAATAGCCTTGCCACTAACTAAGTTGACACGGAAGGAAGTGAAATATGAATGGGGTCCAACCCAAAACGACGCGTTTGAGGAACTTAAGGCACGATTAACCCAAGCTCCAGTCTTGGCACTACCTGAGGGAAATGAAGACTTAGTAGTCTACTCTGACGCTTCGGGTCAGGGTTTAGGTTGAGTACTTATGCAACGAGGAAAGGTAATTGCCTACTCCTCGCGAAAACTAAAGATTCACGAGGTTAACTACCCAACACACGATCTAGAGTTAGCGGCAGTAGTTTTCGCATTGAAAATATTCGAGGCACTATCTGTATGGAGTTAAGTGCACCATTTACTCCGATCACAAAAGCCTGAAATACTTTTTCGGGCAAAAGGAATTAAACATGAGGCAAAGGAGGTGGTTAGAGCTACTGAAGGACTATGACTATGAGATATTGTACCATCCAGGCAAATTAAACGTGGTGGCTGACGCTTTAAGCAGAAAGGACAAATCGGAACCTATACAGATCAAAGCGTGTCAGCTGATTATAACACCAGATTTGATGAGTGAAATATCAAAGGCATAAGACGAAGCACTATTAGAAGGAAATATAAAACGAGAAAGAATAGTAGGACAACAAGGGAATTTGGATGCAAATGCATACGGTGTACGAACTAGGTTTGGCCGAATGTGGATACCTAAGATTGGCTAGCTTAGAACCAAAATACTCGATGATGCCCATAAGTCTCGCTATTCTATCCACCCCGGGACAAACAAAATGTATCAAGACTTGAAGAAGGAGTACTGGTGGCCTGGCATGAAGAATGATGTGACAGAGTACGTGAGCAAGTGCCTAACGTGTTCTCTAGTTAAGGCCGAGCACCAGAAACCATGCGGTAAAATGCAACCTTTACCAATACCGGAATGGAAGTGGGAGGAGATCACGATGGACTTCATTACCAAGCTACCGCGAATAGCTAATGGCAATGATACCATTTGGGTGATCGTCGACCGTTTGATGAAAAGTGCTCACTTCTTGCCAATACGTGAGACTTCTTCGTCAGAAAGACTAGCAGAAGTATTTATCAAGGAAATTGTAAGCAGACATGGTATGCCACTGTCGATTGTGTCCGGCAGGGTTACTAGATTTACATCAAGGTTTTGGAAGAAATTCAATGAAGCGATGGGCACTAGATTGAACATCAGCACCGCTTACCACCCCCAAACCGATGGACAATCGGAAAGGACCATTCAGAACTTGGAGGACATGCTCCGGGCCTGTATCATTGACTTCGGTGGGAGCTGGGACAGCCATCTACCATTGGTAGAATTTTCATATAACAACAGCTATCACTCGACTATTGGCATGCTGCCATTTGAAATGTTGTATGGGAGAAAATGTAGGACCCCGGTTTGTTGGGAGGAAATTGGACAGAAGGATTTTGCAAGCCTCGAAGTGGTCAAGGCTACTTCTAAGAAATTTGATCAAATCAAGGCTCGAATGAAAGCCGCAAAAGACAGGCAGAAATCATATGCAGATAAGAGAAGAATGGAGTTAGAGTTTCAAGTCGGGGACATGGTACTGTTAAAGGTATCACCACAGAAAGGAATCATCCGATTCAGAAAACGTGGCAAACTAAGTCCAACGTTTGTCGGACCTTTTAAGATCTTAGCGTGAGTGGGTCAAGTTGCTTACAGACTCGACCTACCCGATGCGCCTAGCGAAATACACCCTACGTTCCACGTGTCGCACTTACGCAAGTGTCTAGCTGACGAAACGGCTCACATACCTTACGATGAGATCGAGGTGGATAACAGTCTGAATTATGTCGAGGAACCAATAGCCATTCTTGACCGATTTGAGAAGAGACTACGCAATAAGTCAATCCCATTGGTCAAAGTTCAATGGAAGCACAGAAGGGGACCAGAAGCTACATGAGAGAAATAAGACGAGATGCGGGAAATATACCCTCAATTATTTAACGTATAAGCAGTTTCGAGGACGAAACCTCTTTAAGGAGGGTAGACTTGTAACATCCCAAAAATAGTAAATAAGTAATTAATAATACGATAGAGATTTAAACGTCTAGAAACGAAAGAAAATTGATGGGCTTGGGTTCGGCTCGAACGGGCTAAAGGAAGCCCAGGTATATAAAGGAAAAGGGCTGCCACAATTCATTTCATTTCACTATCTAGAGAGAGAAAGGGGAGCTCGGTTCTAGAGAGAGAAAGTGACGGATCGACTCGGGAATTCAGGAGAACGTTGCTACTGTGCTCGTGATCATCTTCTCTGAATCATAACTCCAATCCAGGTAAGCGTTCGATCATAATCTGAGTTTTTATGATTATTTTAGGATTTTCGGTTTTAGCTAAATAGGTGAAGTTTTTATGGATGAAACTTGAAAATGAACAAAGATCTATCATCTAGAATAAAAACCGAATGTTCTGATCAAGGAAAATTTAGATATTGACATGATCAGACCCGCATGCAAAAAGTTAGGGTTCTTACGCCTGAATCAGATCCTGCGTACTTAACAAGTACGCAGGAAGAAAGGTTCTGCGTACTTATCAAGTACGCATGAAGTAAAGTCTGCGTACTTACCAACTGCGCATGAAGTAAAGTCTGCGTACTTACCAAGTGCGCATGAAGTAAAGTCTGCGTACTTGTCAAGTTCGCATGACCAAGGCCCTGCGCACTTGCTAAGTGCGCAGGCATCAGAATGGTTAAGTAAAGTCGGTATGTTTAGAATGATTAAACCGTTAGAGTCGAGATTAGGTCTGATGTGTATTTAACTACTCAATTCAGATCAGAAGTTACGTTGTTGGACTTTGTTTAGGACAACCCAGACTAGCTCATCAGGTGAGTTCTATGTGCCCCTTTCTATGTTATGTGCAAACCTTATTAAATGTTTCCGGGCTGAAATGTATACACTAAATGAATAAATACTATGAATGCCAATGTGATCATACGTGATATACAAATATATATATATTTATATATATATATATGAAAATGAATTATGAACAAAGAATGAAACGTATGTTTATAAAGTATGAATGAAAGAATGACAAAATATGAATGAATGAAATCTTGCTTATTATAATATATGCTGCATGTTATGAATATACGTGAATGTTATGGACGCTTCGATGCTAACGGCTACTACGGTAGACGGACGACCACGTGTCTATCTTGCAACCGGGACAAAAATATTCCTTCATCAGCTAGGAAATAAAAAGGGGCATTAATGGACGGTCGAAGCAAATGCCAAATCATATGTAGAACGGTTGCAAACATGGTAGCACGTGGGAAACGGATACCTTTGGGTAGACGGGCGAAGAGGACGGACTACGACGGTAGGACGGTTTATGACGGACGGCCGAAGGTTGGCCGGACGGTTTTAAGGCGGACGGTTTCTAGGACCGGACGAGTCAAAGGGCTACGACGGTAGCTTCATGGCGTATGTCTTTGTGACATACGTAGTAAAAGACGGGTTGATCACCCTTATGTGTATGACCAAATGAATGTTAAGGAAAAATAAAGGTGAATGCATATCAATGTAGTCACTCAAGAATGATGAAAGAAAAGTAAAAGTTAAGAATACGTATTTATGTTCGTTATATATAAACTTATGTATACTTTTGAAGAAATAAGGTTTATATCTAATCTTTTTAAACTAGAATTCACCAGCGTTAGCTGACTTTTAGTATACATTTCAGGTAACAAAGAAAAGGGTCGTGCGAAGGCGTGAAGGCTGCCCGGCTAGAGACTAACATTCTGATTTATGTTTTCTTTTGTTAAACAATGATGTATGTTTTAAATGTTGAGACTTCTGCTATAATGTACTCAAACGTGAATGTTTTTGTTGTTAATTGAACGTGTTAAATTTAAAGTTCAGTATTAATGACTTTGTTTATGAGTAAATCCAACAAGTGAGGTTACCCGGGATAAGGGGCCTTACAGTCCGAAAGTCAAGGGGAGAATCAACGGCTCAACAAGTTCAGATAAATTCCATGGTTGATGAAGTAACTATCTTAAGGAGCCAGTGGACCACTGATGAGACGCAACGAAAAGAGCACGAAATGATGGTTAAGTTGGTCTGTGACATGACCAAAATTCTTGCTACTCAGGGGGAGAAGATTCAGGAGTTATTGAAGGAGAAGGAGAAGCCAACAAAGCCAATTAGTGATGACGCTTGTCACCTAGTCGACTTAACTAAGGATGACGACACAGACAAGGATCCTGAAGCCGGTCCTAGTGGAAGTGAGCAACAAGCGTTAGCTATTGTTCCTATTTCTGTTGTGCCTATGGCTAAGGGGGAGTCTGCTCAACATGAAGGTGATGCTTCTGGTAGTGGAGGTGATAAAGGAAAGACTGCGGCTGATGTTCTTCATGACCTATCTGATGTGACATTTCGGGTTTTTATTCACGCTTTTATATTATGTATCCTGTAAACATTTTTATCTATTGGAATGCAAGTGATTTTATTTAAAATTTTATGCAAGTATATATATATATATATATATTTAATTTAGGAATTTAAAATAAATAAAATTTTATAAGTTTTAAACTTATATAAAATTATGTATAAAAACCTAAAGTTAAAAGGTTCATGTATAAATAAAATAACCTATTTAAATAAAATAATTAACTTTTTAGTTATAATAATAATAAATAATAAAAGTTTATAAAATATATTTGAAATTAAAGAGAAATTTAATTAATCATTTTTATAAAAGTTGAGGGGCTATATTGGAATTTTTGAAACTAAAAGGTTTTAAACCAAAAACCGGTTGAGGGACTAAACGTGGCTAAACCAAACCTCAGGGACCCATCCGTAATTATCTCAGGGGCTGATTAAATCAAAAATCAAACTTCAGGGACCATTCTTGCCAAATTCCAATTCGTATTTCCGGTCTCCCTCTTCCCCCTTTGTATGGCGGTCCGAGGCTATTTCCGGCGACACCCCGACAGGGCTGTTCCCTGCACCTCGACAACTGCTAAAGACAGCTCTGGCCTCGTCGTCCCCACGCGAACAAAAGCCCTCGACAAATTTTTCGATTAAACATACGGATCGTCTGATCCGGTTGGTGGCCGAGAACCCAAGCCACGATTTCGAGCCGACAGTCAACCTCCACGCGTGCTTGATAGCTCGTTAGCTTCGTCTCGTCCAAACGAATGTGCAGACACCCTCAATTGCATGTTTCATTATAGGGATTGGGCTCGGCTATAAATGGCCATTTACGGACCTGCACGAGCTCGCCACCCCTCCTCCACCCACTCTCACTTCAACTTGAAACCACCATCGTAATCGTCTCTTCTGTGCGAAGCTATACCACCCCTATTGACGGCCTAACTCCCTCTGGAACTCGAAATCACTAGCGTGGTATTTGTGGACCAAAATGTTTGCCGACCAGACCCTTCGCGACCCAATAGGTACCTCAAATCCATTCAATTACCTTCTGTTACCCTTTGGCTAACTATCCTAATCGAAATCGCGGCATGAAACCGTCGATTACCGGGCAAACCCAAGTCCTCGGACATGGTTTGCCGGTTGCCGAGGACCAGCGACCAATACTGGTTGTGTGTATATCAATTAAACGACACACACATAACCAGCGATGGGCAGTAGCCCGGCTGGTTATGCGTGTGTGTGTTCGAGGCTGAGGTCGCGGGTTCGACACTGCTGGCCTCCGGCCCAACCCCTTTTTGCTTCTGTTTCATTTTATTTATTTTATTTAATTATTTTAACTTATTTTTAATATTCTTTATATACAATAAAGACTAAAACTAGTCGGTTTACTCGTTCGTTTATTTTGAAATCGATTAAACAAATCTTTTATATAAATCTTGTAATATTTTTATAAACTTCCTAAAATACATTTTATATATATATAATGTCCCCTTTTTTTATAAATCTTGTAATATTCTTATAAACCTATTAAAATACATTTTAATACATATAATGTCCCATTTTCATAAATCTTGCAATGTTTTTATAAACTTGTTAGAATAAAAATTTAATATATAAAATGCCCTACTTTTATAAAATAATGAACCTTGCATTATTTTTAATAAACTTGTTAAAATAAATTTTAATATATAAAATATCAATATAATTAGTTAAATAAAGACTTTTCTTTTATTTGTTATTATTATATAAATAAATAATACATAATAACTACTTATCGAAACTAAGTAGTTTCGATAGAAGAAAGTTTCGACAGCTCTGTGGTCAATCGAAACTAGTAGTTTCGATTGAACATAGTTTCGATACTTGAACATAGTTTCGATACTTGAACATAGTTCCGATACCTGAAATAGTTTCGATCAAAATCAGTGATTTCAAGTAAATCTGAACCTACACTTTACGCAAATAATTTTAAGAAATATTATTATAAACCTATACACAATTAAATACGGATACACACCTATAAGCATATAATAATACCCATTTATCTACATAGGGTTCCATCGTGCTTAGGTTTCAAACATCCGTATCACCTACTCTCGTGGATTATCATATCCGCTAGCCAGGTGAGTTACATAGCCCCTATTTTACATTTTTATACGTTTTCGGGTGAAACATTATACATGCTACTCACATTGTTTATACGTGTTATACATGAGACTATATGCTTATTCTTTGGATGTACATACATTTAAACGTAAGACAACCAACTGTAATATTGATAGATCTATTGTGCCTGACCAGCCCACCCGGTTAGGGTGTTTATTACTGCATACTCGGATATAACCGCGTGTTATATTCAAACATACCGGATATAGTGGGTAACTATATTCAAACATACCGGACTTAGTTGTTGTGCTCTGTTCAAGCGCGTCAAACTCGGTTTGAATTGTGATTAAATAAATGGTACATCATACATACTATGTTTAACAAGATAAACAATGAGTTGCAAAACGATTTACAACTACTGTTTACCGGAATTACTAAACCTATGTACTCACCAACTTTTTAGTTGACACTTGATTTAAATAATGTTTCAGGTTTGGATATGTGACTACTTGCCGAAGATTTCTCCACATAAGGACTATGGACCTAGTTAAATAAATCAATGTTTTGAACTAGACTAGGTTATTGGAATGTATCGTATTTGGATCTTGTTGTCTTTAAATTTAATTAATGAATTTTGCAACCTTTTAGCTATCATGTGCTTTTGAACAATCATTCTAATGTCCGCCCCGATGATTCCGCCATCGGTCGGGGTGTGACAGTTTGGTATCAGAGCCATGGTTATAGGGAATTAGGTTATTAGACACAATGACCTAGACTATAACCCTAGGATATGTGTTTTGTGCTAAATGATTAATTGCTATGTGAATTATTTGTAGTTAGGTATTATTTGAATTTTCCCGAGTTTGGTACATGAGACTTATACACATACATACAAGACTTTGATACATGATACATACTTAACATACATCGTTGACAAACAAACTTATGCAAACAAATACACTACCCATCCTTATCCATACTCTTTCCTAATCCGTATTAATTGCAACAATTCCTACACATTTTATACTCATAAACTCTCAAGTCTATTGAAAATCTCGTCAACAACTTAATTTCTTGAAACCAGTAAAGGACACGAGCAATCTGGAAGGGTGACACCTGTATATTGGGTTTTCTGTCTAGGAAAGCATTTCGTATAAATCCAAATAAATGGACCCGTATGCTTTCCTGGGAATTCCTGAAGTGAGTGTTTACCTATAGGCTAAAGCATGTCTCTTTGAAAGTTTTGAGGAATTATTTAATGTTGATAAGTCAATGTATTCGCAAGGATACGATCCGAACTTAAACTCAAAATTTGGGGGCATTATAGCAAGATAGGAAGGACAAGACGAACATGCAAAGCAAATCATTATTACGGGTGCACACGTAATAACGATTTGTAATGCATGCAAGTCCCGGCAATTCCTATTACGCGAATAATGATCTATAACATCATGTTCTATCCGGAATAGATGACTTAGTTTCCCCCATCAACTTAGAATAAATACACATGCACTGGCACGCATTATGATGAATCCCGTTTTTCTGCTTACATTATTTCCCGCTATAACTCATATATATCCATCTTATCTAAAATATCATTGTCTTTTCTTATGGTGTTAGAATGCCTCCTCGACGTGCAAACTCTAGCACTTCCAACCCGGATCTTGCTACTCTTCTTGCCCAGCTGGTAGGGCAAATGACCCAAGCAAATAACAACAGTGACGGGTCTCACAACATCCAAGGGAATGGTGGTACCAACCCGCCCCAATGCACGTTTAAGCACTTTAACTCGTGCAATCCTACAAAAATTTTCGGGACTGAAGGTGTTACCGGCCTACTGCAATGGTTTGAAAGCATGGAAAGCACATTCCTAAACAGTGACTGTCCCGATAATCTTCGGGTTCGCTATGCCACAAGTGTACTTCAAAAGAGAGCCCTCACCTGGTGGAACGGCAAGAAACGCACTCGTGGTGCTGAGGTTGCTACATCCTTATCATGGGATGATCTGAAGAAGGCCATGACTGATGAATTCTGTCCTCGGAATGAAATGAGGAAGCTCGAGGCTGAGTTTTGGGATCTTGCCCAAGACAGCGGGGAAAATCTGGCCTACACCACCCGGTTTCAAGAGCTAAGTCTGCTAGTGCCTCATATGATCACTCCCCTTGCTCGGGGAATTGAAAAATACATAGGCGGCCTGCCTATGCAAATTCAAGATGTTGTGCTAGGAAGCAATCCTCCTACACTTGAAGCTACTATCCGCCTATCTGCTACACTATCCGACAACCATGTCAAAGCCGGAACCTTAACAAAAAAGGGTTCCAAGAAGGTCGTTTCTACTCTTGCGGCCGTCAAGGATGTAAAACCCGAGTCTTCTAACCGCAACAAGAAACGAAAGGGTCGAAACTTCACAGCCGTAACTCCCGCTGTGCCTGCTATTCAAGCGACCCCTTTGGGTCAAAACCCAAAAACTTATCAGGGCCCGAATCCCCAATGCCAGACCTGCAAGTACCATCATCCTGCCAACCTACCATGCCGATTGTGTTCAAGTTGCGGACGATACGGACACGTGGTCACTACTTGCCGTACTCGTCCTCCCGTCCATCAAGCTGCTCCAGCCAACCGCCCAATCTACCCGGCACCTCTCAATGGTCGGGCATGTTACGAATGTGGAGACCCAAACCATTTCCGTGACCGATGCCCAAAACTTCATCATCAAGGTGGTCCTCAAGGACGAGCGTTTAACATAAACGCTAATGAAGCTCAAGTAAACAACGACGTGATAAACGGTACGTTTCTCGTAAACAATCATTATGCATCCATTTTGTTTGATACCGGTGCCGATAGGAGTTTTGTATCTCTTACCTTTGAACCTCGACTTGCTAAACAAAGAACGAAACTTGACAATTCTTATTCCGTGGAGATAACAAACGGAAAATCTATTACTATAAATTCTGTTATCCACTACTGCAATCTCGAGCTTAATAATCATGAATTCTCTGTTGATCTCCTTCCAATGCAATTGGGAAGCTTTGATATTATAATTGGCATGGACTGGTTATCCAGGCACCATGCCGAGGTTATTTGCTATGAGAAGTGCATTCGTATACCTCTCCCTTCGGGCGACACGTTAGTTATTTTCGGTGAAAAACCATGTCGTGGTCTTCAACTCATGTCTTGCACTTTGGCACAAAAGTACTTGCGGAAAAAGTACGTTGCCTTCTTGGCCCACGTCATTGACACGAAAGACAAAGGTAAGAAATTGCAAGATATTCCGATCATTCGAGACTTTCCCGAGGTATTCCCCGAGGATTTACCCGGTCTTCCTCCTCCTAGACAAGTAGAGTTTCGTATTGACCTTGTGCCCGGAGCAACTCCCGTGGCAAAAGCTCCCTATCGTCTTGCACCTTCCGAGATGCAAGAACTCGCAAGTCAATTACAAGAACTCTCATCTAAAGGATTCATCCGCCCGAGCCATTCACCTTGGGGTGCTCCCGTACTGTTCGTAAAGAAAAAGGATGGATCGTTTCGAATGTGCATCGATTATCGTGAACTCAACAAGCTTACAATAAAGAACCGTTATCCTTTACCCCGTATCGACGATCTTTTCGATCAGCTTCAAGGTTCAACATGTTTCTCCAAGATTGACCTTCGTTCCGGGTACCATCAACTTCGTGTTCTCGATGAAGACATTCCGAAGACTGCCTTTCGGACTAGATATGGTCACTACGAGTTCATGGTTATGCCATTCGGCTTGACTAATGCACCTGCGGTCTTCATGGACCTCATGAACCGTGTATGTAAACCTTATTTGGACAAGTTCGTGATCGTCTTCATTGACGAAATCCTCATCTATTCTTAAACGAAAGCGGAACATGAACAACATCTTCGTTTGGTCTTAGAACTCTTAAAGAAAGAACAACTATATGCCAAGCTCTCCAAGTGTGAATTCTGGCTAAACGAGGTTCAATTTTTGGGACACAAAGTCAACGATAAGGGAATTCACGTGGACCTGGCAAAGATCGAGGCGGTAAAGAATTGGAGTACTCCTAAGACTCCTACCGAGATTCGTTCATTCCTTGGACTAGCAAGTTACTATCGTTGTTTCATCTCAAATTTCTCCAAGATTGCGGTCCCGCTCACTGCCTTGACTCACAAAGGTAAGCACTACGAGTGGGGACCCAAGCAAGAGGAAGCTTTCCAAACTCTAAAGCACAAGCTCTGCAATGCTCCTATTCTAACTCTTCCTAGTGGTAATGACGACTTTGTCGTTTATTGTGATGCATCCAACCAAGGTCTTGGTTGTGTTCTTATGCAACGAGGTCAAGTAATTGCATACGCATCACGTCAGCTCAAAGTCCATGAGAAGAACTATACGACCCATGATCTCGAGCTTGGTGCTGTCGTTTTCGCCTTGAAAATTTGGAGACACTATCTATATGGCACCAAATGCGTGGTTTTCACCGACCACAAAAGTCTCCAACATATTTTCAATCAAAAAGAGCTTAATATGAGGCAATGATGATGGGTTGAACTTCTAAACGACTACGACTGTGAGATCCGCTACCACCCCGGCAAAGCAAACGTTGTAGCCGACGCCTTGAGTCGTAAAGAACGTATAATGCTTCATAGTGTACATATTCATAACGATATCCAAGCCTGTATTCTCAAAGCACAACACACCTCGATTACCGAGGGAAACATGTATCAAGAGATGGCGTGTGGCATAGAACTCTTGCTAGAAACCAAAGCCAACGGTCTATTGTATTACTTGGACCGAATCTGGGTTCCCGATCGCGACGATCTCCGTATATTTTTGATGAACGTGTCCCACAAAACTCGATATTCGGTACATCCCGGAGCTGATAAGATGTACGTGGGTCTCCGTCAGCAATATTGGTGGCCCGGCATGAAAAAGGATATTGCCCTCTTTGTGTCAAAATGCCTAACTTGTTCTAAAGTGAAGGCCGAACACCAGAAGCCTTCCGGACTCCTCGAACAACCTGAAATTCCCATGTGGAAGTGGGAGAACCTTGCTATGGACTTCATCACCAAATTCCCACGCACTTCTAGTGGGCACGATAGTATCTGGGTTATTATCGACCGACTTACAAAGTCTGCTCATTTCTTACCTATTCGTGAGGACTATCGAGTCAAGAAATTGGCTCGGATCTACATTGATGAGATCGTGAGTCGTCACGGAATCCCTTTGAACATCATCTCCGATCGTGATTCACGTTTTACTTCCCGATTTTGGAAATCATTACAATCTGCGCTTGGTACTCGTTTGGATTTAAGTACGGCTTACCATCCTCAAACTGATGGACAAACCGAGCGAACAATCCAAACTCTTGAGGATATGCTTAGAGCTTGTGTCATTGACTTTGGTGGCAATTGGAATTCTCACCTACCGCTGATCGAATTTTCCTACAACAACAACTACCACACAAGTATTAACATGGCACCGTTTGAAGCTCTTTATGGACGAAAATGTCGTTCACCAATTTGTTGGAACAAAATTGGTGAAGCACAAATCACCGGTCCCGAGATTATCCAAGAAACCACCGATAAAATCTCTCTTATTCGTGACAACATTCGAGTAGCAAGGAGTCGGCAAAAGAGCTATGCCGATAATCGACGAAAACCCTTAGAATTCCAAGTTGGGGATATGGTTCTTCTAAAGGTATCACCTTGGAAAGGCGTAGTCCGATTGGAAAGAAGGGAAAACTTGCGCCTCGATATGTGGGTCCATTCAAGATACTCGAATGGATAGGAAAAGTAGCCTACAAACTCGACCTTCCTTCAGAACTCAGCAACGTTCATCCGACTTTCCACGTATCTAATTTGAAAAAGTGCCTAGCCGACGAGAATCTCCACATTCCTCTTGATGAAGTGCGTATTGACGAGAAAATGCACTTTCTTGAGAAACCCACGGAAATCATGGACCGAGAAGTCAAGAAACTCAATCGCAGCCGCATCCCCATTGTCAAGGTCCGTTGGGAGTCTAAACGTGGACCCGAGTTCACTTGGGAACGCGAAGACCAAATGAAATCAAAATATCCGCACCTCTTCTCATAGCCTCCATTAGTTGAATTTCGGGGCGAAATTCAACTAACATGGGGAGACTGTGACATTTCGGGTTTTTATTCACGCTTTTATATTATGTATCCTGTAAACATTTTTATCTATTGGAATGCAAGTGATTTTATTTAAAATTTTATGCAAGTATATATATATATATATATATATATATATATTTAATTTAGGAATTTAAAATAAATAAAATTTTATAAGTTTTAAACTTATATAAAATTATGTATAAAAATCTAAAGTTAAAAGGTTCATGTATAAATAAAATAACCTATTTAAATAAAATAATTAACTTTTTAGTTATAATAATAATAAATAATAAAAGTTTATAAAATATAATTGAAATTAAAGAGAAAATTAATTAATCTTTTTTATAAAAGTTAAGGGGCTATATTGGAATTTTTCAAACTAAAAGGTTTTAAACCAAAAACCGGTTGAGGGACTAAACGTGGCCAAACCAAACCTCAGGGACCCATCCGTAATTATCTCAGGGGCTGATTAAATCAAAAACCAAACTTCAGGGACCATTCTTGCCAAAGTCCAATTCGTATTTCCAGTCTTCCTCTTCCCCCTTTGTCCGGCGGTCCGAGGTTATTTCCGGCGACACCCCGACAGGGCTGTTCCCTACACCTCGACAACTGCTAAAGACAGCTCTGGCCTCGTCGTCCCCACGTGAACAAAAGCCCTCGACAAATTTGTCGATTAAACATACGGATCGTCTGATCCGGTTGGTGGCCGAGAACCCACGCCACGATTTCGAGCCGACAGTCAACCTCCACGCGTGCTTGATAGCTCGTTAGCTTCGTCTCGTCCAGACGAATGTGCAGACACCCTCAATTGCATGTTTCATTATAGGGATTGGGCTCGGCTATAAATGGCCATTTACGGACCTGCACGAGCTCGCCACCCCTCCTCCACCCACTCTCACTTCAAATTGAAACCACCTTCGTGCTCGTCTCTTCTGTGCGAAGCTATACCACCCCTATTGACGGCCTAACTCCCTCTGGAACTCGAAATCACTAGCTTGGTATTTGTGGACCAAAAAGTTTGCCGACCAGACCCTTCGCGACCCAATAGGTACCTCAAATCCATTCAATTACCTTCTGTTACCCTTTGGCTAACTATCCTAATCGAAATCGCGGCATGAAACCGTCGATTACCGGGCAAACCCAAGTCCTCGGACATGTTTTGCCGGTTGCCGAGGACCAGCGACCAATACTGGTTGTGTGTATATCAATTAAACGACACACACATAACCAGCGATGGGCAGTAGCCCGGCTGGTTATGCGTGTGTGTGTTCGAGGCTGAGGTCGCAGGTTCGACACTGCTGGCCTCCGGCCCAACCCATTTTTGCTTCTGTTTCATTTTATTTATTTTATTTTATTATTTTAACTTATTTTTAATATTCTTTGTATACAATAAAGACTAAAACGAGTCGGTTTACTCGTTCGTTTATTTTGAAATCGATTAAACAAATCTTTTATATAAATCTTGTAATATTTTTATAAACTTCCTAAAATACATTTTATATATATATAATGTCCCACTTTTTTTATAAATCTTGTAATATTCTTATAAACCTATTAAAATACATTTTAATTCATATAATGTCCCATTTTCATAAATCTTGCAATGTTTTTATAAACTTGTTAGAATAAAAATTTAATATATAAAATGCCCTACTTTTATAAAATAATGAACCTTGCATTATTTTTAATAAACTTGTTAAAATAAATTTTAATATATAAAATATCAATATAATTAGTCAAATAAAGACTTTTCTTTTATTTGTTATTATTATATAAATACATAATACATAATAACTACTTATCGAAACTAAGTAGTTTCGATAGAAGAAAGTTTCGACAGCTCTATGGTCAATCGAAACTAGTAGTTTCGATTGAACATAGTTTCGATACTTGAACATAGTTTCGATACTTGAACATAGTTTCGATACCTGAAATAGTTTCGATCAAAATCAGTGATTTCAAGTAAATCTGAACCTACACTTTACGTAAATAATTTTAAGAAATATTATTATAAACCTATACACAATTAAATACGGATACACACCTATAAACATATAATAATACCCATTTATCTACATAGGGTTCCATCGTGCTTAGGTTTCAAACATCCGTATCACCTACTCTCGTGGATTATCATATCCGCTAGCCAGGTGAGTTACATAGCCCCTATTTTACATTTTTATACGTTTTCGGGTGAAACATTATACATGCTACTCACATTGTTTATACGTGTTATACATGAGACTATATGCTTATTCTTTGGATGTACATACATTTAAACACAAGACAACCAACTGTAATATTGATAGATCTATTGTGTCTGACCAGCCCACCCGGTTAGGGTGTTTATTACTGCATACTCGGATATAACCGCGTGTTATATTCAAACATACCGGATATAGTGGGTAACTATATTCAAACATACCGGACTTAGCTGTTGTGCTCTGTTCAAGCGCGTCAAACTCGGTTTGAATTATGATTAAATAAATGGTACATCATACATACTATGTTTAACAAGATAAACAATGAGTTGCAAAACGATTTACAACTACTGTTTACCGGAATTACTAAACCTATGTACTCACCAACTTTTTAGTTGACACTTGATTTAAATAATGTTTCAGGTTTGGATATGTGACTACTTGCCGAAGATTTCTCCACATAAGGACTATGGACCTAGTTAAATAAATCAATGTTTTGAACTAGACTAGGGTGTTGGAATGTATCGTATTTGGATCTTGTTGTCTTTAAATTTAATTAATGAATTATGCAACCTTTTAGCTATCATGTGCTTTTGAACAATCATTCTAATGTCCGCCCCGATGGTTCCGCCATCGGTCGGGGTGTGACATCTGATGAGGTCATTATAACGATTGAGCCAGACTATTCCAAAGATGCTCAGATCGATGCACTCAGTAATCTAGAAGAAGGAGAGATCGAGTCTGATGATGAATGGGATGTGAAGGATGAAGACGTTGTGGTGGAGTTTCCCAAGGGGGTGGGGAAGGAGTATACGAGCTTTAGGATGGAGAGATTTTTGAGGCTCCAGCCTTTGAAGCTACTTTCAACACATGTTTAGTCGAGCCTGAAACTGTTGCTGAGGCTAGTTGTGCAGCAACCTCGACTAAAGCCTCTCCCACCGATTCTGAGCCTGTTGATCCTGAAGCATGGAAGAGTAAATATCCTTGCGGATGGTTTACTAAGGATCAAGCTCCATTCTGGCAAAACACATCTATCATAGACAAACACAGCACAGGTATGATCTTGTCTGTCAAGTTCGACGATGACAAGAAGTTGTTCGCCATCAAACGAGCTTGTGGGGTTCAATATTTGAAATTGACCAGTGAGGCGTTCAGCTCCCTGCCGAAGTACGATCTGGTGAACCTTGCAAATCATGAGCTGCTGTGTGACACAAGTCATGCAGTAGCAAAGGGTTTGTGTGGAACACTACAAAGAGAGGGAAGATTGGGAAACTTTGAGGTTTTCCAGCCTCAGATGCCCAAGAGAGTCCGGGATAAGAGTGTCAAACATCCCATGACAAACCGTAGTATAAAGAAGTTGGTTTACAAGCCAGTGCTGTGTGAAACCAGGATTCCACTAAGCAAGTTATCTTAGGATATCCTTGGTAACATATGGTACTGGTACGTGGACCCAAAGACGGGCGAGGCGGTGGTGATTGGAAGAGTTAGGTCCACAAGTGGAAGCTTGGAACCTAAGGAACCGATCAGGGTCTTTGATGAAATCACTTTCATCATTTTCTCTGTTAAAGATCTGACGGTTCTCAATGAGAAATACTGCATCTACACAAACGAGTGGACAAAGCTTCAAGCATCAAGATACGGCAAGCTAGTCAAGTTCTGTCTTGACTACAAGCTGAAGATGGGAAGCTAGAGCTGGAGGAGGTTGAAGACAGAAGACAATCCAGAGCTGTTGTCAAAGGGGAGTTTGTTGGAGCACGTTTGTGTGACAGCTACTCTGGATATTGT
Source organism: Smallanthus sonchifolius (assembly GCA_023525975.1). Taxonomy (NCBI): domain Eukaryota; kingdom Viridiplantae; phylum Streptophyta; class Magnoliopsida; order Asterales; family Asteraceae; genus Smallanthus; species Smallanthus sonchifolius. The sequence continues at coordinate 22,854,672 of CM042046.1, read as the reverse complement.
CTTATGCTTTTGTACCTTTACTTTCTGTATTTGTACTTGTATTTAGTACCTGTATGTATTTGTTTATCGAGTTGTAAACTTGTATGTAGGTACTTGTACTTAGTTGTCTTTGTTAAATGTTGTGCGCACTTAGTAAGTGTGTAAGTATTATAACCTGCGTACTTAACAAGTACGCAAGAACATTTGTCAGTGTACTAGTTAAGTACGCCGGAACAAAGTCCTTCGCACTTGCTAAGTACGCAGGCATCATATCTAGTATATATAGCTGGTTGTGACAGAAGCTATGTACGCACTCATTATACTCTGTAACCGGCTGTGATTATCAATAGACAAAGTTTAAAGTATTTCGGTGTTTGTCGCCGGTTTACTTTGTGTTGTCTGATACTCCAACTAGTCACGGGCATTCCGCACCCCGTCCTACTAGTCACACACTCGCATGTAACGATCCGAGACACCCGGGGGACCTACAGTTTATGGATTCCTATTCCTGAAGGATATATTCATCCAACTTTTTCATGGATGGAAAGTAATAATGTTCCCAAGCCAGTTTCTACTTTAACATCTGAAGAAAAATAGTATTTGATCGTGAGAAGAAGGCAATGGCATGCATTTCAATGTCACTTCCCAAAGAGATTTATCACAGTTTTAAGCAATTTAAATCTTCGAAAAAATTATGGGATGCTTTACAGAAACATTGTGAAGGAAATCTTGATGTGCAGAAAAAGTCATATGGAGTTACTGAAAAAGCAATTCTTAGTGTTTAAACACTTTCAGAATGAATCTTTGGATGAGCTGGCTACAAGATTTTATCATTTGCTGAGTGAATTATCAAGTGCTGGTGTGGTTTATGAAACAGAGGAGATAAATGATAAGTTTTTGGAATCATTACCATCAAAGTTTGATGTGTATTCAGTTTTGATCAAAGAAATGAAAAGTACAAATCCATGTCTCTTGAAGATGTTCTTGGAAAAATTCAATCTCATTGATATGAATATGAGGAAAAAGGAGACCAATATGGAGCACATTCAAGACCCTACAATGTATTTTGCTAAAACGTCTAGAAAATCTGTTCCTGGAGTTGCATTATTTTCTGGTGATGGTCAAGATAATTCAACTGAGAATATATCTGCTTATTCTTGTCAGACTGGATTCTCTGCTAATACTTCAAATTCATCATATGTATCACAAAATACAAATTCACATCATGTGAATCAAAGAGTTGTTGATGAGTATATGGCAATGTTCTCTTCCTTTATGGCTTCGTATGAAAACTTTATTGGTGGAAAAATTCATGATCCTGACGCAAGAGGATTTTTGTCAAATTGATCTAGTTGATTTGGAGGAAATGAATATCAAGTGGAATATGGCCATGCTAATGAGACAAGCAAAAGATTTCCTAAAGAAAACTGGCAGGAAGTATATTGGATCAAATAGTCGAACAAGAATGGGATTTGATAAAACAAATGTTCGTTGTTACAATTGTCAAGAATATGGTCACTTTGCCAAGGAATGTGTCAAGGCAAAAGTTGAATTTGACTCTCAGAAAAAGAATAACAATTATCATAGTAATAGAAATCAACCACAAGGATTTACTAGATCTGGATATTCAGCTCATGCTTCAACATCATCTGCTTTGGTTGCTCAAAATGATGACAATTATGATTGGGGCATTCATCTAGAAGATCTAGTTGGTGTTGTGAGTCAAGCATTTGTGGCAAAAATTCATTCTGAAGAAACATCTGATGATGATAGGTCAAGTGATGGTGAAAGTTCAAGTAGTGATGAAGAAAGTCAAAATACAACATCTGAAGAAAGCATTGAAGATGAAAAAGTTGCAGTAAACAATGTTGAACCTGAAGTTCATTCTGAATGAAGTGCATATGAAGATGATATTGTGTTGACTAGAAGATCTCCTTATATGTCTAAAGATATTCCAATAGCTAAAGTTTTCATGGCTGACATGTCCGATCCTTCAAAGGTACAAGATAGTATTTGTAATATATATTGTTCTAATTGTGTTTTTGTGAAGGATAAAATGATGAAGGTCATAGATGATAATACAAACTTAATTTGTGATATGAAATCAATGCATATGGTAAATCAAAAGTTAAAAGATAATGATAAGTTGTGTATTGATCGGATTGAATCACTGAAGAGAGGTCTAAATTCTTTGGGGTTGAAGTACAAAGAACATGCATATCATCTTGATATGGCCTATGCTGAAATTGAAAAGAGAAATGAAATAGTTGTTGAGAAAAACAAGGAGATTTCTGACAAAGAATCAGAGGTGATCAGATTACATCGAAAGCCGAAGAGTTTTGGAAATTAATCAATTATGTTGGATTATTTTATTGACAATGCTGATCCTGCTAAGAGAACAATTGGAGTTGGATTCATCAATTATGTGGTTGAACCAGCGATTATAAATGAAGAGGATATAGATCCAAAGACAGTTATGAAGGTTAATCCAGTGACAGTAAAAGAAATGTTTTATGATTCTAACATTGACGATGAAGTTTTTGATGAACAAAAGGTTGAAGGTGTCCCTAAAGAAGTGAAACTTGATGAACCAAAAGTGGTGAAACAAGTTACAAGAGATCGGTGCATTCTAATTGAACCTACTGAAGTTGTTCAACCAACTATCTCCAAAATTTTATCTCAAAGTGGTTTTGTTCGTGCTGGTCATGTTCAAAAGAAACCAAATATCCCATCCCTAAAGATTGATCCAGCTAAAGTTTCAAGGAATTCAGGTGGTGATTTTTCAAGGAAAATTTATGTTCCCAAGAGAACAGTTGACAGTGGTGCTCAATCCTCTAAACGATATTCATCTGGAAGTTCTTCGACTTCAAGAAAGAGTCCTTATTTCTGGGAACATCAGGATAAAAGAGTGTGTTTTCATTTTATGGAAGTTGGACACATTCTGATAAATTGTCCTTACAAGAACAAAGAGAAGAATCCTATTATTTCAGAAAAAGTCAAATCAATCGCAACCAAAAGTTGTGTAGATTCTGAAAAGACCTTTTGTGGGAAAGTCTACATCTGCTCATGTGCAGTGTACTCTTGTGAGGCAATGTGTGCCTAGACAGAAATTTGCTAAATCTTCGGGATTTATGCAAAATGAGAAACAACATGTGAATGGAAGACATGTTAAATCTAGACCATTGTTTGTTCAAACTGGTGTTAAATGTGATGTTGAGTATCAACATTCTGCTGAGAATCCCAAAGTTGGATTCACAAAGAGTTCTCAAACTAAGGTCAAACTTTCACGACCACAAAGGCGGAGACGAAACAAACAATTAAAAAAACTTTTGGATACAACTGAATCTGATAATGACATTCATAAAAATGTTTTTTCCAAATAACAATAATGTGTCTCAACCAAGTAAGCTTGTGTTTGTTGGATCTCATGTACCAAGGGTTGATGATAATATTGATTGTGAACTCATTGAAGTAGTTTATTTTGATAATTCTGGCAGGCCCAAGACCACCATGGCTTGGGTCCCCATTTCTAATTGATTTCTTTTGTTTATGTAGGGACAACCAAGGAGGACTATCAACAATACTTGGTATGTGGATAGTGGTTGTTCTCAACATATGACAGGAAATATTCGGTTGCTGGAAGATGTTATTAAAATTGACGTCGGTTATGTCGCTTTTGCTGGTAATAAAGGCGGATACATAATGGGTCAAGGAACTTTGAAGAATGTCAAGGTTAAATTTGAAAAATTAAACTTTGTTGAGCAACTTGAACACAATCTTCTAAGTGTATCTCAACTATGTGACAAGAAGTTCTCATTCCATTTCAATGATGCTGAATGCTATATTTTGAAGGCGGGATTTGTCATTCCTGATGAATGGATTCTTATGAAGGCACCAAGGAGAAATGACACATATGTTTTAGACGTGAGTGTTGCAACGACAACGGATTCTATTCTGACATGTTTACTCTCAAAAGCGTCTGAATCTGATTCTATTCTTTGGAACTGGAAGCTTGCTCACATCAATTACAAGAACATGAATATCTTAGTGAAGAATGATCTGGTTACTTGTGTTCCTAAGATGAATTTCTCTGTCCCTGGTGATTGTATACATTGCAAGAAGGGCAAACAACACAAAAAGTCCCACAGATCCAAGACCCATAATTTAATTGTGACTCCTTTGTAGCTACTTCATATGGATCTGTTTGGATTAATCAGTATTCGTAGCATTGGAGGAAAATCCTATCGCTTGGTGGTAACAGGTGATTTCTCTAGATTCTCTTGGGTTAAGTTCTTAGCTTCAAAGGCTTAAACTACAAAGGTGGTTCAATACTTAATCATGAGATTAGAGAATCTGTGCAAACAGAAGGTCAAAAGAATTAGAAGTGATAATGGTAGCGAGTTTAAGAACAGCAAGATGGGTCTCTTTTGTTTACAAAAAGGAATTCATCATGAATTTAGCGCACCATTCTATGTCCCTGAACAGAATGGATTTACGTTGCGAAAGAAAAGAACTTTAGTTGAAACAGCACAAACAATGCTCGCAGATTCTAAGCTTCCTCTTACTTTTTGGGCTGAAGCTGTGAACACTGCTTTTCATGTCTTGAATAGAATTCTGACCGTGAAGCGCCATAATAAGACATGTTATGAACTGCTCAAGAATCGAAAGCCTAATTTGGAGTATCTACTTCCTTTTGGAAATCCATGTACTCTTTTGAAGATTCTAGATGTTCCGACCAAATTCAGTTCAAAGGCGATTGAAGGAATATTTATGGGCTATGTTGCAAATTCAACGACCAAAAGGGTATACAATAAAGAAACTCATCAAGTTGAGGAATGGTTTCATATTGATTGTTCTAATCGATCTACACCTCAAAGGGCGGTTGGTCCAGAATGGGCGTTTGATTATGAAAGTTTGTTCAAGTCTTTCCATTTATCATCTGATCTTTCTCCTAAGGAAGCTGCATTGTTATATGAGTCTTGTCAGGGTGCACAAGAAGGAGGTTTTACTCTATAGTTGGTACATCTTTCATCTGTCCCCTCATCCTCAAATCCTGATCCACATATTACCTCCTGTTCGGGACCGCAAGATTCTAACAATGAAGAAGATGAAGTTCTATTTCAAGATTCTTTGGCTGCTCCATTAATCATTGATGATTCTTCTACTTCTACAGAAGTTCAGGGGGAGATGTCTACGAATCTGGATTCAAAGATACTAGTAAATCAAGAGGTTCTTTCTCAACATGAAACAACTCAAGTTGATGTGTTGTCGGTTCCTGAAGTGGCTTCCATTAAAGAGCTTAAAAATCATCCGGTGACAAATATAATTGGGAATCTGAGAGATGGAGTGAAAACATGTTCTTTAACTGAAAATACTTTTTTATATACATGGATTAAAGATACTGGTGTTCTTGATGTTTGCTTACTGTCACACCCCCAAATTTATTTACTTAATAAATAAATAAAGGTTACAACGATTGGTTCATTACACAATAGCGGAAGCTGTAATATTGATTTATAAGACTTGAGTTATATACAATTACTAACACTAAGTAATACAATGATCTAAGTTCTTCTAGATCAGCGATAGACTTGAGACTTGATAATCTATTCCCTTCCAGCTACTAGGAATTGATCCAACATAGCTAGCCTATTCCAACCGCGTCATGGCTAAGGGTTACCTGAGAACATACTTGAAAGTGTCAACACAAAGGTTGGTGAGTTCACAGAGTTAGTTATTTCAGTGGAAGTAGTTTTCCCCGAAAACATGTGCATGACCTTACCGTCATAAAATAAGTAGTTTTCACCAAAAACATATACATGACTTAACCATCATAAAATAAGTAGTTTTCCCAGAAAACATGAACATGACCTTACCGTCATAAAATAAGTAGTTTTTACCGAAAATATATATATGACTTAACCGTCATAAAAATAAGTAGTTTTCCCAGAAAACATGAACATGGCCTTATCGTCATAAAATAAGTAGTTATTACCGAAAACATGCAAATGACATTACCGTCATTAAATAAGTAGTTATTACTGAAAACATGCATATGACATTACCGTCATTAAATAAGTAGTTTTCCCCGAAAACATGATAATCAATTCCTTGTAAACAAATAGTTTCAATTGCATATGATAAACAAAACAAGTGTTATTGATCCATTCGTAAGCTAGCTAGTCTTACAAATACTATGTTTATACATGAGACCGTAACCAAACCTAACTGGTGAACGCCCCTCCCTCGCTTTACCACGAGAACAAAACAGGAAAATATGCGGCCATTTGACCCTTCAGGTCCCGGTTAGCGTGACTAACCATGACCGGGGGCGTCACTCCAAATAGTACTATTCATAGAATCCTAGGCTAAGTTCATAGCTAATGGTTACAAATGTTGATGGTGTTCAGGGGACTTTAAGAGCTCTCCTCAACATAATGTTAGTGTCTTGTTTTTTTGTTATCATATGAAAATGGTTGCAATGTTTTCTCAAATGTATGAAACAACAATGTTTCTAAATGTGTTGAACAATAATTTAAAGCATGATATGTAAGTATATTTCTCCCCCGCGGTTTACAAAACATTAAAAGAGAAAAGGGTTCCGTGAACTCACCTCAAGTCCAGCTAATAATATCACAAAATCAGTTGACAATATGTGGGCACAACGTTCCTAAACGGTTCCTATTGTTCAAAAAAGTGTTGTTAACATTAACAATATAACTAGGATTGTGCCCTAACATGACAGTTTTAAATCTAAACCCAAACCATGTTGAGGACATCTAAGTTGTAGAAACAAAGTTCTTTATTTTTAACGAAAATTGGGCAGAGTCTCATGTGTTTTTGGCTAAACCCGACAATATCCAATTGTCCAATTCCAACATCAAATTACACCAATAATCCAATAAACCGCACTATAGATTCTAATACTAAAACCATACTCAAATTCGTCAATTACTTGATAACTATATAAAAAATTATATAATTATAACACATTTTAAAGTGTCCGAAAAATGTTCTCAAAAGACGTCCCTGACAATTTTTCTAGGTCCCGTGTTACTACCCGACAATAGATCTATAAATGTTTTGGGTCATACCATAGCGTACAATTCGTTCTAAGCGGTTTTGTACTAAGATTTGAGCATGACGCAAGAAGAAAACTTGTTTCTATAGGTCCCGGACTCGGTGTGTGACGAATCTCTAGACTCGCGGTACGACACGGTGATAACGTGCGGAATCCATGATCAACGTGCAACGTGTAACTCAATCAACAACACAATGTAAATAATCCTCTTTGTATTTCCACTCAGAATATCAGTTTACAAGTTCTCTCAGTTTCTGTTCTGTTATGATCTATGCTCCTAAAACTGACATGTAAACCTTTATTTATAGGGAAACCACAAAAGCACCACAGGCGAACTTGTTAAGTTCTCCCCTAACAAGCTTAGGTGAACTTAGCAAATTCGCCTATCAAGTTCGCTCTAAGTTCCTAAGGCGAACTTGACAGCTTCACTAACTTACAACATAGAATTCCAGCGACAGTTACAAATCATGCTCCAGTAGACTCCCCCTTAACTGTTGCTTACAATTCTAACACATTACAAGCAAAGACCCTAAGACTAAGACATAGAGTTGTCACCGGTAATAGTTCCAACAGATTTGTTTTTTTTTTAATTTTTCTTCTAAAACTAAAAGAACAAGTAAAGAAGGTATTTTTAAATTTTTCAAAATTTATGCTAAAACACATTAAAATCTTTTTGCACTTTTTCTAAATGAATTAAAGCAGTAAATCTAGAAACAACTAAAAATAAAATATTTTTTATTTTTATCTATACATATAGAATCACATATTTTTGGTCGAACACTGCGAGTAAGAAGGTCATATCAGTATCGTTGATGTATCACATACTTATTCTGAATATAAAATCCCTAGCAGATCTAAGGGTTGACCTATGGCATTTTGCATATTTACAGAATTTTGGCTCAACAAATAAGCACTTTGTGCAACATTCTATGATATCTCAACAAATCATTTATCAGTAATTAACACTTCATGCATTCATACAAAGTCAATTCTCTGAATATTCTATTCAACTTCTATCTCACAGATATCACAACTTTCTTTTTCTTCAAATTTCCTTTTCAAATACTCAGACATTCATGAAATGATACACGATAAACTTCAAAGTAAACAGGATCAGATCATGACATACTAACTTATTCATACCGAATTTGCAATATAATACATGTCAATCCAAGTTGTCAGCATTATAAGATTTGAAACTACAAGCGTTTTTATCCCACGTTTTTGCATCAACGACTTTATGCTCACCATCATCATCCTAAGTTTCAGGTTGTCTTTTGGACTTGGTCAAACACTTTCCAAAAACAAAGGACTAGGTGTGTGACAGATCTCTAAACTCGCGGTACGACATGGTGATAACGTGCGGAAGCCATGATCAACGTGCAACGTGTAACTTAATCAACAAGACGATGTAAATAATCCTCTTTGTATTTCCACTCAGAATATCAGTTTACAAGTTCTCTCAGTTTCTGTTATGTACTGATCAAAGCTACTAAAAGTGACATGTAAACCTCTATTTATAGGGAAACCACAAAGCACCCTAGGCGAACTTGTTAAGTTCGCCCCTAACAAGCTTAGGCGAACTTAGCAAGTTCACCTATCAAGTTCGCTCTAAGTTCCTAAGGCGAACTTGACAGCTTTGCTAACTTACAACATAGAATTTCAGCGACAGTTACAAAACATGCTCCAACAGACTCCCCCTTAACTGTTGCTTACAATTCTAACACATTACAAGCAAAGACTCTAAGACTAAGACATATAATCTTCAAGCTCGTTGTCACCAGAAATAGTTCCAACAGAATCCCCCTTGACAACAACTTCAGAAGATTGTCATCAGTCCTCAAACAGCTCATAGTCTTGTCTTGTTCATCTACGCACTCTTTCTTTCTTTCTAGAAGAAAACTTGGGAGAAGGACCCCTTGTCAACTTCTATCTGCAATTTTTCATTGAAACATATCCAGATAATAGTTGGATCCTCATACGTGAATCTTTTGATTCTCATTCTAAAACCAATACATTAGAATATTTTGATTCTGAATCTTCATGATTCTTATATCCTACAGGATCTGTTGTTCTTACCTTGTGCTAATAGAGATAATTTCATCATGGAGATTGATCTAGTCTTGTAGAAAATTATATATGTCTTAAAGATAATGCAATTTTATTTCTAATATTGGGCATATATGTGGGGTACACGATGTTTTTTATCTAAATGGTACTAACTCACATGAAGTCGGAAGAAAAACGCTTGTAGTTTCAAATCTTATAATACTGACAACATGCTTTGTATTGCAAATTCGGTATAAATAATTGAGCATATTATAGCCTGATCTTCTTTACTTTGAAATTTATCGCGTCTCATTTCAAGTATATGAAGAATAAAATGAAAGATATAAAGAAGAAATTGCATTGAACAAATATAATCTTGTTGATCTTATAGGCATATATCATTCAAGATGTGTATTCACAAGTATTTCATAGGTGACCCATAGTTTGAATAGAGTGTGTGATGAATTATTAATATGCTGATATGATCTTTTTACTCATGATGTTTAAAACAAAAACGTGTGATTTTGATTGTTTTTAAATACTCGGATAAAAAATCAAAAATATGTGATTCAGTTTGTACAGATAAAAATCAAAAATATGTGATTCTGCTTGTATAGATAAAAATTCAAAAATATTTTCTTTCTGTCTTCAATGAAAATCCTATCTTTTATTTTTTATAAAAAGTTTCGGGATTGGATTAGATTCATGTTCCAGGTGGAAGTCAACAAAGAGTGGAATTACAAGGTTAAAGCTTGAACATGTTGAAATTTCAAAATTTTCTAAGTGTGGAGGAGTATGTTCGCCTGATAAGTGAACATATCAAGTTGAGCGAACTTAGAGATTAAGTATAAATATCTTTTCAGGCGAACTTGGTCCTTATCCTTTCAAATTTTCCCAAGCGAACATATTCGAGCGAACATTGACATAGTTGAGCGAACTTGAGCTTGTGAATTACTTGTGTGGTTGATCGGCTTTTCTTGACTTGATTCTTAGTCATTTTGTGATTTCGAGTCTATAGAAGGTATTCTCATGCTATTCATCCGTTAAATCGACAGGAATCGTGATTTTTTGAATCGAAAATGGTTTTGTCACGGTCGGACCTGTTTAGGACTTGTTGAGGCTGTTTTAGTGATTAAAAATTGAAATTGTTGATTGCTATGTGTTACTCGGAAGTTTTTGTGATGTTTGATTTGGATTAATTCTTTGAATAGATCATGTTTGAAATCTGGTTTGAAATTTCTTCGACAGGCGAACTTGTTTCGCCTGTTGCAACACTAAGCGAACTTATTAAGTTTGCCTTGGGGAACAGAGGTGTTTGGACTTGTGAATTTTTCAAGTGTTGTTATTTTTTTTGTTTTGTGTGTGTTATATTTTCTTGTGTTTTAGTATGTGTATACTATTCATAAGTGTGTTCTAATATCATTGTCTAAATTCTTGCAGATGGATCGTCGTGTCGAGTACAAACATAATCAAGTGGCCTTGTTGGATCCAGAAATGTCCGAGGAGGTGAACTACAGAGATATTATTAATTTCTTAAACAGATCAAGGTTACACCGAGCATTGTCTTCAAATCCTTACATCAGTCTTCCTTTTATTCAACAGTTTTGGGCTTCAGTGCAACATGATACCAATGTCGAACCAAGTGTGCTACATGTTACTGTCAACAATACTGAAGTTGCAATCTCTGTGGATACTATTAGGACAGCTCTAGCACTTGGTGGCAACAATGATGATCCTCTTAGTTACCCCGGTCCTCTTATTATGGGTTGCTTTCAGAGAATGGGTTATAGAGGAATATAGAATGATACCCAAGCTAGAAAAGGTGGGTTGGTTGGTGAATGGAGGTACTTCATGCATGTTATTATATAGTGTTTGTTACCCAGAAAGGCTGGTACAGATGGTCTAAAGTCCTCTTTACAAGATGCAATGGTTGCTCTTACTCTGAATAAACGGTTTAACTTTGCACTATACATATTCAGATAGCTTGTCATGCAAATCACACCACCAGAAGGTCAAGGGTTTCTTATGTATCCAAGGTTTATTCAAATGATTTTGAATCATCTGATTCCTAATCTACCTAAGCATCCACAACGTCTTACCTTGACTCCAATGACAAAACGTATCTTCACTTATTGTACCAAGGTTAAGCAACATAATGTGGCTTTGATTCCTGTTCCTTCTCCCTTATTTGGGCATATCATCAATCCTGATTATGTGGAGCCTCCAAATGACAATTGGTTTCGTCCTGAAGAGTTAGCTCAAAAACAACCACAGCAACAACAAGTTCAAGATGTGCAACCTCAACCACAAGTTCAACAATAAGTACAAGATCATGTTCAACAAGAAAATATTCAAGTGAATGAACCAGTTAATGTTGAAGCTGATGTTCAAGCTAATGTTGAAGCTGATGCTGCAATGCATGAAGATCATGACTTAGGTCTTAGTATGGAAGATTTTCAAGACGGTGTTGTACAATCACCTTTTCATGAAGCAGAAGGGAATGTGGTTGATATATGTACAAGTTCTTCTGATGTACCTGATGCTGATAGAACTGATTCTGATTCTTCAAGGGATTTTAGTTCGTAACATTATGAAAGATTGGCTCAATTGCCATTGGCTAAAGGGGGGAAAAGAAAGAAATCCCAGGCCAAGAAACCAAGACGTAAGTCTGCCCGGGGTCCTCCTCCTGGTGTAGCACTTGGAAAGAAAACATTATTAGATGAATCTACTAATTTTGATGAGGAGTTTGCTGCTGCTCCTAAGTCACAGAAGCTTATAGCTGCTTTTATGGCTGCTGCTGCTAGATCTTAAAGTGTTGAAGATGCTGATTTTGTTGCTTCGTTGATTATTACACCTTAGCCATCTCAACATACATCACTTGCTGCTACTCCTGCTCCTAAAGTTGCTTCTACTTCTCAAGCTGGTCCTTCCATTACCTCTGATACTGAGAGAATTTCCTATTTGGAATCACAAGTGACTGGTTTACAAAGTCAAATAGATGTCTTGGTGGCCAATGATTCTAAAAGAGAGTTGGTTATTCAAGCGTAGGCTACACACTTTTCATAAATGCAGCTTCTAGTCTCTCAACTTGTAGAGCGTATTACCGCTCAGGGGAAGATAAGGGTTATGAAAAAGATGCATGTCATGATGATGCAATTCAGAGAAAAGATGATGATGGCAATGATCCCAGTGGAAATATGGAAGGTGATCGGCAATACGCTGATGTGAATCATATATCTAGGGTTCAAGGGGAGTCAATAACTGACAAACAGAGCATTAAAGGTGGAAAGGAAGGAAATGAGGCTAATGAAGAGATTCTACTTCTAGAATTTTTTAACAATGATTCAGATCTTGAAGAAGAAGCTGAAAAGCTTGAATGTTTGGATGATATTGATGAGTTATTTGATGATCTAGAAGATGAAATATTGGAACCTGAAGTTGAGGAAGGAGAGATTATAGATATAGAGATTGAGAAAGATACGGCTGGTGTTACTTATGAAGGATGTGACGGTCTTAATGTGCCTTATAACTTCATCCAATATGATGTTATTCCTGGATTTTCAATGAAGGAATGACATATTCTTTGGACTTTGTTGAAGACATGTCAAATTCAGAAGCTAATGCTGATATCCTCAATCTAGAGGTGAGACTGAAGCTGAAACTACTCAATCCATGCCTTCCATGTCAACTGAAGAACCAGTGATGTATAGGGATACTGGAATGACGAAGGAGAAATGGAAAGAGTTAGTGAATAGTTGGAAGGAAGTCTTACCGGTTTCTCTAGGACTACCTGCTCAGAAAGAAAAATATGTGAATAAAGAGAGGTGTGGTGGGAGAATAATCAGCTGGTTTTATGATGAAGAAATAAAATTATTTTCTTTGAAAAGATCAGATGGTGTTCAATATCTGAAACCAAGGATCAAGTTTTTTAACACCTTACCGAGGTGTGAAATGAATGGTCTCGCCACAAAGCCACTGATAAACAGATCAAAGTTTGGTCTAGTTGATGTGATAGCCAAACTTATCAAAGAAGAATTAGGATCTGGTAAATATCAGAAGCTGAAACCTCATAAAGGAAAGAGGGTGAAGATAGTGGAACCCATTACTGGTGTGACTATTTGTAAATACAAGTTTAAACCAGTGAAAGTTGTTCAAAAGATTCCGTTAAGGAAAATACCACAGGATTTTCTGGGAAACATGAAGTGGTGGTATGTAGATGTAAATACTGGGGAAGCAAGAATTGAAGACAAAGACAATAAGGTCATAGTATGTTTCTATGATGTTATGAATCTTATTAACTTTTCAAAGAAAGACCAACGGACTCTGAAGAAGAAAGAGATCATGTTTACATGAGAGTGGAGAGAGCAGGGACTGCAAAACAAGAGAGTTTTGGAGATCTGCTACAGGTATGGAGTATGTGTAGGGAGCAAGTTACCAGAGAATTAGAAGAGTTCATCATGAAGACTGAAGACAAAAGATCAAGCTATTGTCAAGGGGGAGTCTATTAGGACATAGAAATATGACAAAATCTTGTAATAGTTTAGATCTTTATGTCTTTATGTTTTGTAATGTTTTGTAAAAGTTTCTAAGTGTTTCTGTAAGTTCTGCTAGAGGCGAACTTACTAAGTTCGCCTATAGCAGAATGGTGATCTATAAATAGGAGTTTACATGTTCTATTTTGTATGCGTCATCTGATTAGCTTTCAAGGTTCTGTAAACTCTGTGTTTTGATGAAATAGAAGAGAAAATTATTTACATTGTGTGATTTTTATTGTTTCTGTTGTCTCGTATATAATCTCATTGACACGGTTGGATTCCGCACTCCGTGTTGATTGATTCTTCACGTCTCGAGTTTGATCTATAGAGGAGTCATGTGGACCTATAGATTCTCATCGGGATTCTCCTCTCTCCTCCAGTTATAATGCCTTTGAAGACAGATCTAAGGTTTTGCGTTCTCTTTATTCATTTTCATGATTTATGGATTACCAAGTTATTTCATTAAGGTGTTATTTAACTTCACTAGACTCTTACACGTACGCCATGATACGGTCCAAACAAACAACTCCAAGATACATGATTCAAGTGTTTTATGATGTGTAATTAGTATTGATATTGAATTCGATAAGTTCATACTAACTTACCATTGTCTTTTCATATGTTACTAAATTTGTTATTAGGGACTGGGTATGGACATCATAACTTAAGATATCCAAGAAACTTTCAAGTTGCAAAAGAGAAAAGGTGAAACGAATCATGACGATTTTTTCATGCAGAACATGTGGCAAGATGGTAAAATGCAATCTGCAAAACCACAAACGGTCCTGAGCATCAACTCATTGGCATCTCGTAATGTAAGACGATGGTGATTTTAATGTATTTGGGTTTACTTGGTGACCAAATGAAAAGCCATATTGAAATATCAAACAAGTTGGTAAGTGTGGAGTGCACACTTGTTTGATGATCTTATAACTTCTGGTGCTAAAGACCTTGTTGTGTCAAGGGTGAGAAACCCACTAAACAACGGGGTCCGGGGCAACGCCCATGGTTAGCAGGGTCCTAGGGGTGGCAACCCCTAGTGGGGTCCAAGTGGCAACGCCTCTGGCTAGGGTTAAGATGCATGTTCTGTTATGCATGAAAAACTGAGTTTGGAAGTGAAAACTACTAAAGGATGGTCATCCGGACCAGATTGGTCATGCTAACCAGTTTACTCTTCCAGATTAAAAAACTGCTCTTCCTAAGTAAACTTGCTCTCATGAGTAAGTTTGCTCACCTCAGTAAGTTTGCTCTCCTGAGTGAGTTTTACCTAGTAGATTGGCTCTCCTGAGTAGATGGTCTCTCCTAAGTAGAATGACTTAGCAGTTGTGGTTGACTATTGTGGCAGTTTATAGCTAATAACCGTCATAACGTTTCAATGTAACTTTTTACTCCTTATATAAGTGTTAATTTGGTCATTGTAATAGATACGAAATCTCTAACAGATTTTCACATATTCGTTCTTGAAAATGTGATTCTAATCCAATTAAATTTTGTGTATACCACGGAAATAATTCAATCTGAAAGTGAACTATCACGATTGTCAGAGAATCCAAATCAAATCATATATACACGGACCCGGAATGTTGAGTATTTTGCAGTGGTGATCAGTTAGATTAGTTATTAAAAACGGTTGATAAGTAATTATAGATTAATAATAATTATTTAGTAATTATTAATACGCAGCGGAACGAAACCGATTCAACACAAAATAAAAACCCGATAGGATCTGGGTTACAAAACATACGAACATGGAATATAAAGTCTAATCTACCAATGAGATTAATTATACCTTAGTGATTAATGATTAACCGGTTGAGACACCGAGGTACAACGAACCGGTGCTAGATCACGAACCTAACTTGAGAGAACGGGAGCCGGAACAAACAATGTTGCGGCAACTAGGCTGCCGGAGAACCGCAAGTGACGGAGGGAAAGGCTTGTGTGATTGGACCGGCGATCGTGAAGAACACTTCTTGTTGGCGGCTATCAAAAATCACAAAAGAAAAAGGCAAATAGCCCTTGCGGCTGATTTCCCTTGCCCTTCCATTGTAAAAGAATTATTATATATATATAATTTTAGATTAAAACCCTTAATCATATAATAACCCTTTTAAATCATTACCGGATTTAAAACCCAATAGTTAATGACAAGTCCGAAACCATGTAATTTGTTTTAATTAAAGATTAAAACAATAAATATATTTTATTATTTATAATCATGTATAAATAACAAATCCCGTGTAACGAATATATATAAAGTATATCGTCTCGCTAACAGATCGTAATTACCAGTTAAGCGGGTTAAGTGGATTTAAGTGTTCGTTGCCCTATGTGTAACTCTTACGGGTCATAACTCAGTTTGCAGTGTTAAATAATCGGGACCGGACATATATATATATATATATATATATATATATATATATATATATATATATATATATATATATCCGACAGTCTCCCACTTGGACGGTCTTCGATTAAGTTCCTTAACGCAGACAACCAGCGGTGTTCTAGCTATACATGGTTGTCCCTAACAAGGTATGACACTTAAAGTCATTAACCACAACATCTTGCTATTAGTAATCTTTTACTATCTCAATACAATAGACTTATGATAATTAGCGTCATTTATCTTTTTTGTGAAAGACATCAATTGAATCAATGAGACATGGATTAGGTTCATTCTCATACAGCGTTCAATCATTATTGTTCTCGTTCCAGATTCATAGTGGTCCAATCAAACACACAGTCAGTTTGGGTAAGGCTTTACACTTCACCAGTTTGAATCACGAGGGCGCCACGATGTCTAACTGTTACATTTCATGTAAGAGTACAGAATCCCTTAACGACTACATACAGCTCCCACTGAACTTCAGATCTGTTCCTAACCAATGCCTTTATGACTGGTAGTTACGCGACAGCGTTTAACAGTGATTAAAGAACAGTCCTTGGTAAACGAAAGTTCTAGTATGCATCTCAGGTCAGAGGATACTACATGAGTATACCAATATCAAAAACATCTTATGATTAAAATCCATGAAGATGATTTGAAGCGAGTTACATCCAACGTCATCCAAGATGAAGTCTGTGAAATTAGAAGTCAACTACTTGAGTCCAAATTCAGAATAGTCTTAATTCAGAGTCGTTCCTACGATTCTAATCGACTACGGATAATTAAGAATACAAGATTCATGGATTAAACGTATTAAAATCAAACACAGTTATAAGATTCAAAGTTGCATTTAACTAGTAAATCAAATTGAATGCAAAAGTATAACTGTTTAAAAGTCTCTACATCCAAATACTAAATCAAAACATATCGCTAGCAAATCTAAGACCGATAGCACTTCTGTGATAATCATTCTTCTCCTGAGTCATCGGCTTAGTGAACGGGTCCGCTAGGTTTTGATTGTGAGCACATCAACTCGGGTCGTGTTTCAAGTTGAAAACATCCAAAATCGGTTTATTCAAAAGATTTAGCATAAAATTTAAAATTATATTCACTCTATCGTCTTCCGGTCTAATTTGCGTACATGATTTGATCAGATAGGTCTGCAACTTGAGACGCTTTCGGCAGGGGCGGCCCTAAGGGGGTGGGGAGGGCGACCGTCTGGGCCCATAGTTTTTTTTAAAAAAAATTACTTGAGTTTGACTCTCTAGATTGTCTCCACCAGTTACATATTTCATGTTTTAAAATATTATAAAAGCTTGAGTTAGATGGGTTGGTTTTAAATTACTTGTTAATGCTCTTCCACTCAAGGAGGTTGCAGGTTTGATTCCTGCAGCCCTCCTTTTTATTTTTCTTCTTTTTAAAATAGATCATTGTTTCCTCTAACTTTAGTTAAATTATAAAAGTCACCTACAACTTTGTAGTTATTAATCTGAAACCCCTGACTTTGCGAAAATGGCATAACTAACCCCTAAATTTATAAATTGGTAATTTGACACTTCGAAATTAAAAAAAGCCCACTATATTTTCAAACTTATTAAAAAATAACAAAATAATCGTTATTCGTTTGTTATAGTTTTTTTATTATGCCATTATGAGTTTATATTATGGGGCCTTTTTTTTTAAATGTCCCGGGCGCAAAATATTTTGAGGAATTTCAGGACCAGCCCTGGCTTTCGGCAGAGAAGGCTCGTCTGGGTCATGAGAACTCGGTATATGTACGTGAGAATAGTTGCTTGAGGGAGATAATCAAATACCATAAACTGAGTATGCAAGATGTTGTGTATTTGGATGAGGGTATTGAAGAAGTTGCAGAGGTTAATCCACAGCTTTCGAGGACACTTTCTGTCTCACCCTCGTCACCTTCATCTCCTGATGATCCGCCATTGAAAAACCATGGTGCCACTTAGTTGAAAACAATTTTAAGATGAGTTTATATCTAGGATATAGTTTCTAATAAGTATCTTCTGAATTGTTTGTTGAAGTACCATCGCATATCGAAAGTATGTATTTTAATATTTATTCTGTTTTTTTTTCTTCAAAGTTTTTGAATTTTAATACTTGATTAAGATAAAGAACATAATTAAGCTTTTAAGAACTTTGGCTTCAAGAGAAGTAAAACCATCAACTAACGAAAGTGTGAGAGTCGTGTGTACCGAATACTAATAGATAAGCCAAGCCAACTTCAACTCGGACTCAAGATGGACATTGTACAAGTCCGCCTAGCTCGTCTCATATTCTTCTCAACGAGCTAACATTTGAGCTTAAACTCCGCTAAGTTACAACTCGAGTCAGCTTGGCAATCAAAGCATATTTGCAGACGACATTCAAAACGAGAACTCAAAATGCATAGTTTGAAACGAATGATAGAGTGTCTCAAGTATTTTCCTTTTAAAGCATAATCCACAATTGACACCAACTAGATGCTAGCCTACAACATTTAAAAAAAACTATAATATATTCTACTATTCTAGTATTAACAAGGATACCGTCTTGCATAGCCTACAACACCAAACCAAGTTCACGCTTTGACTAGTTGAAAGGAGAGATTCAAGTACATTTTCTTTGAATGTAAGAACATCCATGCTCTTCATACCTGTTTGTTTGTCAAACACACAGATTCATTATTTACCACAACTCCATATAATACATATATAAGTCGGTGAATTTTCATGTTCCAGCTTACTCGGATTTCGAAAACCACATCTGCTGAAAAGACCCAAGAGATGCCAATATGCTCCCTCCTATCCAGACGCTGTCGAAACAATCCCATTACAACACAACAAATATTTGAGAATGATTAACAAAATCTTTTACAAACAATTATTTTCTTTTAGCAACAGGTAAGTGAGCCACGCTACTAGTGAGCTTGAAATGACCTGAACCTACTCATGTAATTCTTGCTGATATGATAGTTAAACTTTGTTGAATTTGGAAATTGCATCCTACTTAATATGTGGTTATATGTTCAGATTGCTCATAAATAGTGATAAGCCATAGAAATTCAAGATTAGTTTTTGCTACATTGACAAACAGAGTGGGATTGGCTAATAGAGCATATAGTATTGATGGGGAACATGTAAAATACAGGGTATTAATATTATGCCCTTTTTTTATCATATCTTTACATGTCTCATCATCGTATTCAAATTATTGTTAGACTGCTATTTTTCTGATTTCATTAATTCATCTGCCTTGCTATCTTAATTCAGTTGGATGACCCTCATGTAATTCTTGCTGATATGATAGTTAAAGTTTTTGAGCTCTTCACTCATGAATTGGTAAGAGTACCCTTAGCTTTTCCACCTTATTTAATATTTTCTTATATGGGCCCCATTACATCGAAGAGACGGAAGAACTTGCAATAAAAGGATTGATGGACAATAGACACATACTGGATTTGATTTCAAATGAACTACTGATGTGGTAAGTTTTACATAATGTTAACATATTAGTTAAAATGATGTCAGGTTTAGTGGAGAAGTTCGGTTTAGGTAAATAGGTTTTGTTACTATTATTGTATGTAAACAATGATGAATTAGTTCATATTAACTGTTACTTTGGAACACTGACCAGAGTTAGCTGTTACTTTGGAACATTGACCAGAGTTGACTTTATGTTTTCTTAAAGTTTCCTAGAGTTGTTTATGACTTTATGTTTTGTTCAAGTCTTCCATATGCTATGACTAATAAAGACTAACACAAATTTGTTATAAAATGAGTGTTTGTAATCAAACATTTATAAAATATAAATAAATTTAGTTTGGCAATTATAGGATTTCATCTGAGCATTGACTTAAAGAAACAGACCCACGCCTTTTTGTACCTATCTATGCTTCCATTGACAATGTATTAACAACAAACCAAAGAACATCACATATTTATTTATTCAGCAACTAATTAAGTGATACTTTTAATAATATAAGGAGTTTTTCATTTTCATTTTTTTTCATTTATTATAGAACTATGAACTATCAATCTATATATTATACAAAATCATATATGCGATGAATTATTCAATTATTCATGCATACAGGTGACGAAATTTGGTGAGCTAATGCAAATGAGTGTAAGCTAAATTATTCAATTATTTGTGCATACAGGTAAGGAAATTTGGTGAGCTAATGCAAATGGGTGTAAGCCCCACTACTCAGAAACACAATGAGAGACACAAAAGCGCATGCGCAAGTAGGCACGTGGCGAAGTGGCTTGACTTTAAAAACACACAAAGGTCATTTTTGCCTATTCCAGTGCATGATGTAACTATAGCATACAAGAACGGATGCCCGATAATTATGGACAACTTTTTTTTGTGGAACCTTCGAAAGTTCATGTTCATGTGAGGTATGTATCATGCAATATTTTCTTTCAGAAAAGCATGGTTTGGAGTAGGTTTTTGTTTCTTAATACCTCAAAATACAACCTCAAAATTGGCTTTAAGATAATTACACAGTAGAACTACATGTTTAAGATTGAGATCGTTTCTTGTATTCTATGGCTCTTTAACAACTAATATGTTTGCAATTAAACCGGACATGAGTTTAAGTTTTTCTACATGTTTAACAACAGACATGAGTTTAGATATGAAATGGGTTTTTGAAATTTTATTGTTATATATAAAAGAGACAGAAACAGTTAGATATGGAGATGGAGTCGATGAACAAAACCAATTAAATTTTGATTTCTTTTTTCCTGATAAATTACCTGAATGACCCTCTCTTAGCCTGGGTTGAACACGGCAACAGACTCAACAAATTGGTCAGATTGGGAATTATAGGATGGGTCAAATCGGTCATCTCACCATGTTGCCTTGTCAAGACGTTGCTGCACCACTTAATTTACAATCCCACTTATTAGCATTTGTAACACTTAACACCTCTCAACTTTACATTCCATTGAAAAAAAAATGTTTGATTTTTATATGTCTTAACTATTGTTTAATTAAGTGTGCAGCTAAGGCAGAAAACCTGCTTACTTCAAGTCTCTCAATTTCATCCTGCACATACGCCCGACCAACTGTAAGGAATTCAGATGGGGATGAACATGGTGGGTTCTTACAATTTAAATTCTCAAATTAGGGCAAATTACTCCCTTGCTTTTAACCTCCAAAGGATGAATCAGCGTCAGATGAGACCGCAAATGTCACAGCAACTGTCCCAGCAAAATGCACTAGCATCTGGTCAGGTATGCGTATTAATATTATCTCAACAACTTAATTTTTTAGGTCGTGTTTAGGGGAGTATTTGGGATTTTCTTATTTATATTGCTTATCTGCTTATAAGTAGAGAAATACAGTGGTTGCATAAACAAAAGTGCTTATGCCTAGCTTATTCCAGGGTGAAATAAGCTCTCTTTAGTTGGTTGTTTCAGATTGCTTTTTTCAAACTGATTGTTCTTGATTGATTCAAAATGACAAGTTTACCTTGCATAAAAACTATTTGTTTATGTTAAACATGTAATTTTCAGGCTGTTGTGAACCTTGTGCAAATTGGTTTCTGTGATAATTTTCCTTGATACACATGAGTTCCAAATCTTTTATTTTAAGATTGCTAATATATATTCAAAGAAGATGAAAGATGTTTCCATGTTTTTTTTTTTGAGTGATGAAAGATAAAACCTACATATTTCATTCCTTTGTTATAAGTACACTTCGAGCTTTCTCCCGACATATTACTTTGTGTATTTTGTGATCTTAATTTTCTGTTTTTTCTTAATTTATTTTGTTTTTCACATATTCAACTTACCTTTAAACTGAAGAATATAGAAAACAAAAGATTGCTTTGGCACAGTGGCTTCCCTGATTTCTGGTTTCCCGTTAAGCATGCGAAGCGGGTTAGAAACCTACAGCCCCATTCTTTGCTTTGTTTTAAAATATTTCATGCCATTTTTTCTAACGAGTTAGTCTGAAGGGTCAGATTATTTTGCATGTTTCATTTTATTTATTGGGTTTGCATTTCGTAACGAGTCAAACTGTAAGTTGTATGTACCCAATAAAAATCAATGTTCAATGTTGGCTTATTTCTTAATGTAATATGTAATTCTTTTTATTTATCAAGTTATATGATTTATATAATTTAAATTGATCCTCGTGTAATACACGGTTTCTAACACTAGTATATAATAAACAAGTTGATCTCGTATAAAATACGTCACGAGCCGATATTTAGCTTTAAGCCTAAGGCTCAAAACAAGCTTGGCTCGAGCTTAGTTGAGGTCAGACTTGGCTCATTGACATCCATAACTGAAACAAGCAAGTGTGTTGATGTTAACTCTTAGTTTCACACAAGAAACAAAAATCATATGTACCGCTGAACTCACAAGATATATCCACTATGTCCCAAAATAATTATATTGCCCACACGAAAAAAACAGAGAATATACAATAATGCAGTCTTCACTCTTCAGTTAGTTGAATGCAGGGGCGGATCTACTTGTTCTTCAGCGGGGGGCGAGGCAACCACTGAGATTCATCCGAGTAGTAGAAAATTTTAAATGTTCACAGGAGTTTTTTTCCGGCTGGTATAGCAGTTGCAGAGGCGAGCAAGAAACTCGGACGGACTTTTTTGCTTTAGGGTCTTTCTTTTAACGGTAATGTGATTTAGGGTCTATTAAATTGATTTTTTACTTATTGTTTATTAGTTTCTTTTTCCTGTGCACAATTTGACATTTTGACCTTTCCTTTCTTGTCATTTCTTACTTTTATTTTCTTTTTAAATTATGAGTATAAAATATTTGTTGGTGATAAGAAAACGGAAAGTTGAGTTTTTACATATTATTTATTTGTTATGTTGTTAATTATTTAATATAGCTTATTTTTATTTCATTTAACTTTTTATTTAGTAAAAAAAGGTGCTATATAGTAACCAACATAAAAATATATATATTATGACCTCCGATCAAAAGTTTTTGATTTTGGCATTAGATAAAAATGGTTTTGGTGTAGAAGGTGAATAGTGAAAAAAATAATTTATAGAGAGATGATGTTGATAATAGTTTAGGAACCAAGAATAAAGGAAGGAAAATTTGTTATCTAGTATAATTAATTAAAGATACTAGGTAATAATCATAACAAATTAAATTAGTTTAGGTTGTGATTAATTTTATCATTTTAGTCTAATAAACTATCATCATTTGACCCGTTTTCACTAAGCCATTTTTCTAATATTTGATCCGTTTTGATCAGTTCATTTTTCTCATATTTGACTCGTTTTGATCGTCAATTTTTGCCACGACTGACCAAAAATCTTTGATTCGTCATTGTCTGAATGTAGTTTTACCATTTCGAAAAGGCAGGTGATTAATTGCTAAGCACAATATCATCACTCATGCTATACATAATCGTACAGCAAGCAGCTTATGTTGTAACAGATGGTGTATTAGTAAAGTTGATATCCAGATCATCTCCATTTTGAAAAGCACACATTTTTAAGAATGTGTATTTGATGCACTTTTGTGATGTGTAATTATGGGTAGATAGGAAAATATGGCAGATTATCTACGAAGCGGACACCAAAGGGCTTCTAGCGTAGTAGTATCATGGTGTTCTTGGTTTAAAAAGCGAGAAGCACACCTAGGCAACGGGGTCTAAAACCGAGGCGTAAAGTAATAAGCGTAATTTAGCTATAAATCAGCTATATATATGATTTAATATATGAATTACCTACATGCGCTTTTCGTACATGAGGCGCGTGCCTCACCTACGCGTTTGGTGCACCAGGTGTTCTTCCCCAAATGGTTGAGGGTTCTCGTCCCATGGTGGACAAATGTGTATATTTAGAAGTAGGATTAGTGGTCGTGTGAGTTAGTCGTTCTAAAAAAAACTATGAAGCGGACAGTAATTTTGGGAGAAACTAAATAAGTTTGAGCGATGATTTTGGGACAGAGAGTAATACAAGAATGAAATATGCCTTTACATAAAGAAGCACCTAAAAAGAGAACAGATTGCAAGTCTCAAAAAGTGTTTTCGTAATGCAAACAACACCTAAATCGTTTTTTGAGAAAATTAAATTATTGTAATAATTTTTGTTTTGTAATCATTTAATGCATTAACTAATTGGAAAAAGATTAACATACAAAAAATTATTTATAAACCGAGAACCAATATGAAACTCAACAACCATCTGAACCATCTCCAAAAATTATGTATGGACTTTAATGTATATACAGAGAAAATTTGAAAGAGAGCAGGAAATATCACCTGAACCTTCTTTCAGTGGAGTTGCCAGCGGAGCTTGAAAATCTAAGAAGCGGGGGCCGAAAAAAATAAGCAGGGGCTGGCTCTATACGTAAAAAAAATTCCGGACGAAAACGGAAAAATTAACACTACTAACGGAAAAAACGGCGGAGGCCGGGGCCCTCCCTGACCTCTTCATAGCTTCGCCCTTGGTTGCCACTAGCTAATACTTTAACCTAGCTGCTTGAGGAGATTCCTGCAAGGATAAAATTCACCGAATCAGAATCCATAATCACTTTAATCATACATGCAATAATCAAACCGATTCCGTTCACTTTACCACACT
This sequence comes from Smallanthus sonchifolius, assembly GCA_023525975.1. Taxonomy (NCBI): domain Eukaryota; kingdom Viridiplantae; phylum Streptophyta; class Magnoliopsida; order Asterales; family Asteraceae; genus Smallanthus; species Smallanthus sonchifolius. Next base: position 22,830,061 of record CM042046.1, on the reverse strand, counting down.
CCTTAAATATATTATTCTAATCATAATCAAGAGTGTGTGCCAAAATGGGCAGGTAATCTTAGGGAGCCCGAACGCTTTTTGGGCAAAATATATAAACTAATATTATTTCAGTAATAATCTCACTATTTTAACCAACAGAATTAGGAAGTTTTCGGAGGCTAAGCCGTCTAATAGTCGGCTATAACTGTTTATTTAGACGACTCAATGCATTAGACGGCTAAAACTGTTTATTTAGACGGCTAAGTCTGTCACTTGTCGCAATATTATTGGTTCGTACTCTGACAAATGGAATTTTGACACGGAAAGCCGGCTGTCATGACCAATGTCCATGAAACAGTAGGCTAAATAAAAATGTCCATTTTTGAGTATTTTTTTGGTCATATGTCCATTTTCGTATTTTTCCCTATTATTAAATGCTAATAATAAATCAAAAATAATAACCGGATATTTGGAATTTCAACTTATGCTTATCGGTTCTCCTTGATACACCCCCGCAAGATGGAGGATCCGTTTTAGGTAGCGCAGGACACGTTTGAGGGATTGCCAATGTTATTATTTGGGAGCATGAATGTATTGGGAGAGTTTGTTTATGGCAAAGGAAATATCGGATCGAGTGAAAGCTAAATATTGCAAGCTTCCAACGAGCTGGCGATAAGGGGTGGGATCAACGGGTTGGGAGGTATCATGAGGATTTAGAGCAACAGCGAGGTCATCGGCTATAGACTTCATGTCGTGAAGGAAGTCCGTGACAGTAAGGTTGAGGGTGGTGGTGAGGTTGGCGTGTTGTTATGGGTGGGTGAGGTCGAGGGAGTGGATATTAAAAGCATGCAATGTTGATGATAGGGTGGTACGGACCGATCTCGAGGGGTGGAATGAGGAGATCACAAAAAGTTCAAGGGTCAAAATAATTAGTCTGTTTAATTGTTTGAATTATCTAGTTTATGTTTAGATAAGGTTTAGAATTTGAGTCTGTTTCAAATTCGTTTGCTTGTAGGTTAAGTTAGAAGTCTTTAAATACTTGTTTTATTTGTTTTGTTTCCATCTACTTATCAATAGAAAAAGAGTCGAACAAGGAATTTTGTTCAGCCCTCGTGTTTGTTTGTGTTACCCGATCAGGCCTGATTACCATCTCTTGAGTTCTTCAGTGGATTGGGTAGAGTGGGTAGGAGAGGCTGTAGGTGAGGAAGACGAGAGTGGGGAGGCAGGGGATTGGGCAGTAGGTGTTGTTGGACTAGAAGGGGATGATGGATTGGAGATAGTAGTTTGAGGAGTGGAATAGGAAGGGTAGCATAGACATCCAAAGGGTTTGAATGTTGAGTAAGTAGGTGATTATTTGTACAAGCAATCAAAGGGGGATTTCGAGTCAAACGTCATCCCGACGGCTCTATAGAAAAATACAAAGCCCGCCTTGTTACAAAAGGCTTTCATCAACAATATGGCTATTACGTCAACTTGACGTCATTAACTCCTTTCTTCATGGAACACTTCACGAGGACGTTTTTATGGTGCAACCTCCCGGCTATGTCGCCACCCTGTTTCCACAATTTAAAGTACTAGTTGAAAAATAATAACTGGATATTTGGAATTTATTATCGGTTCTCCTTGTTACTTTCTTTTTTCAGTGTACACATTAGAGACAAACCATAATTTGAAACAACACATTTACATGTAAAGGGGTAGAAATTCCCACCCCTAACCAAGACAGTAGTGACATAAAAGAAGTTGATGACAATAAATCAAGATTATTATGAATACCATAAATGATAAGTCTACTATCTGTAAGATTTTCTACACGCCGCAAAATACTAGTAATACAGACTTTCTGTTACACGGTAGGCCACTAGGCCTTAAGTGGGTCAAATTTTTAGAAATTAAAAACTTTCCAATATGTTCCCCAATAATGTGATGTGGTTTATATGGATGTATTTAAGCATGGTAAAAACGAGCCGAGTCGAGCCCGACTAGGCTCGAGCTCGGCTAGTTTAACTTACTGACGGCGACTAGGCTCGAGCTCGGCTAGTTTAACTTACTGAGAGCTCGAGCTCGGGTTGATTCAAGCTCTATTTCTAAAGCTGGGTTCGGCTCGTTTATTATTTATTAATTAATTAAGTCATCAAATGGATGTATTAGTTCTTTTTGTTCTTGTAACTTTTTATTGTTATGTAATGAACCTCTCCATATATATATATATATATATATATATATGGGTATAATTATTTCAATATACTTTTTATAATTTTTATATATAACATAATATTTATTATTTAGTTATTTTTTCAATAATTTTATAAATATTATTTAAAGACTCGTTTAGGCTCGCGAGCCGGCTCGAGCTCGGTAAGTGAAGCTCGGGCCCGGGCTCGTTAATTAAACAAGCTTAGTTTTAGGCTCGAGTTCTTTTAAGCTCGGCTCTATTTGAGCTTTTAGAGAGCCGATCTCGAGTAACTTGCAAGCGGCTTGGCTCGTTTACACCCCAATGTGACTGCTATAATCACACAAAAAGTAAAAATAAATAAATGAAAATTTAGTTAGATAAAACACCATAAAGTTTGAGCAAATTACAAAAGAACCATTACATGATAAGTTGTACTATGTGCATAAAGTATGATCATTTTAGGTTTTAAGGTTGTACTAATTTATGAAATTTTATTAATATAACTTTATTTAAAACAAATATTTTATAACATATGCATTTGATGTCACTTGGAGAGCAATCTAAAAAAAGAAATAATAATAATGTCATCATAATAATAATGGGAAAAATTACCAAAATGGACATTTGACTAGTCAAAGTTACAAAAATGGACAAGGATTTTCAGCCGTCTTCGGCATGGTCATTTAGGCGATAGGCCGGCTGAAGACGGCTAGTTCAGCCGGCTTCAAATTCAGTGCAAAGCAACTTTTGTCAGAATTTCAACCAACCAAAAGTTGACACGTGGAGGTGCTTATTCCCAAGGCGGCTAAAACCCACTTTCAAGGAGGCTCAGTCGGCTTGCTTTTTTTTTACATGGCTCAAGCCATCTGGAACCAAGCCAGCTGAGCCATGTAAAAAAAACGCGCCAGCTGAGCCTCCTTGGAAGTGGTTTTAGCCGCGTTGGGAATAAGCACCTCCACGTGTCAACTTCTGGTTGGTTGAAATTCTGACAAAAGCTGTTTTGCACTGAATTTGAAGCCGGCTGAACTAGCCGTCTTCAACAGGCTTATTGTCTAAATGACCATGCCGAAGACGGCTGAAAATCCTTGTCCATTTTTGTATATTTGACTAGTCAAATGTCTATTTTGGTAATTTTCCCATAATAATGTCTGTTAGCATCATGCTATAGGCCTTAGGAGCCAAAAGTAATGCAAACACTATGTTTGCAAAAAGGGATGCTATATGCATGCACGAGGGCTGTGAAACTGAACCACCTCGAGCAAATCTTTCTCAAGACGTTCTTTCAATTGTTGCATAGATGCTGTGCCACCAACAAGTTGCACAAAATTAGATTAAAACCAGAAAACTGAACCTATAATATACCAAGAAAATGAAAACAATCCTTCATATAAACAAGCATGTTCAGTAACCAAAGGGAAAGGAAAGTATTACCATAGGATACTGCTGAACAATTCTCTCCGGATATCAATATCACACTTATTTATGCTCTCTTTAACCTGTAAAATGATCACTCACTTATGATTAAACAATACAAGGAGATGTAACCAAAAATAAAAAGAAGTTGAGATGGATTATAATACGCATCAATAGAATAACATGAAGGGTATCATCTAAAGAAATGCAATGAAATTCATATTTTTTAAATCATATTTTTTCAAAAAGGGCCCATCAGAATCAGAGTTAGATACGGGAATTTTAATATAGTACTAGAGACTTCAAATCCAAAACCCACGGTAATGACCAATTTCTGATGCCAAGAACCACTGACCTTTATCAACGATGGATTAAACAGAACATCAGGAGTCTTAAATCTGTCAGAACCTATCTCTATGGTCCTGTTAATTGAGATAACAAAGAAACAACTATAAAACACCAAAGAGGACAATGAAATAGGATCAAGTGTGGAGACTCTAATTTAGATGAAAAGTTTACATCCAGGACCTTATCTACTTCACCCCTTCTTAATACTTTTCGTTGTCGAGCTAGTTGGGTATGAGTTGAAACGGGGTCCACCTCTATTTATTGTATGGAAAGGTTGCATCTAACACCCCAAATCATTTAGTCAAAGGCATGAGAGTTTGTGTAAATTGAGCATGTGAGAAAATCAAATGGGTGGAAGGTGGTGGTAAGGGGTTTCGGCCGAAATCAAGGACGAAGAGGAGAGGGACAAACAATGCGAGGACAAAAGTGTAGGTGGATGGAAGATTTGATGCATGTGTGGTATTATTTTTATAAACCTCTTGAGTTTTTATAAAATTATGTTTGCATACTTAAGTTTTATAAAACTTTAGGTTATATACATAAGATATATATGTTTAAACACTTGTACAATAGTTGTAGGATTAAATAACAAGTGTTTAGGTCATTAAAGATGGAAAAATATATAAATGCATTTATTTTTATAAAAATAATTGTGTATTCCATCGTAAGTACAATAAATGAACTAAAACTAACGAAGTAGGGTTTTATACGTCATGGACTGCTTCATATATTTATATATACATCTTTGTATAAGCGGTTATTGACTAGGTTTACGAAATTAATCATGAATTAACTCGGATCTCATCGGGTGAAGCATTAACTATTAATTCACATTGTTATGAATTAATATAAACTTCAGGTAACACTTTTAGTATAATTAATCGTACTCTTGGCATAGTACCCAATTGGCACTATGTAGTCTCATCATCAATAGTCATAGAGTGCAGGCACTAACTCGGTTTCTCATAGAATTGAAATGCATATTCATAATAACTTGTTATAAGTTCACACATTCCTAATTAGTGCACATAAAATCATAAATGGACTGGACATGATACATAGCTAATGGTTGGTAATTTTACGGTTGTCACAGTCTCCGTAGTTAAAAAAATTTCATCGCAAAATTCAACTTGGGTTAACGGAGATCGAAGTTTTCTCGAAGAAGACAAGATACTTAAATTTCATTTGATCCTCTCGTTCCCAGGTAAACTTTGGGCCTCTTTTCGAGTTTCATTTGACTTTGACGATCGGTATTCGGCTCTTCGAAGTGTAGTTTGTCATCGATCTGAACTTCCTCTAATGGAATTATTAGGGATTCGTCACTCAAGCATTTCTTTAAGTTTATACATGGAACGTGTCATGCACTCCACTTAGTTCTTGTGGCAACTTGAGTTTGTATGCAGCTGGACCAACTCTTTGTAGAATTTCAAAAGTTCTAACATATCTTGGGCCTAACTTGCCTTTTTTGCCAAAACGCACTACACCCTGCCAGGAGATACCTTAAGCATGACTTTATCGCAAATTTCGAATTCTAGCGGTTTTCTACGATTGTCCACGTAGCTTTTCTGACGATCTCTAGCTGCTTTTATGCGCTCTTTGATCTGAATGATTTTGTCGGTGTTTTCTTGGATGATTTTCGGACCTGTTAGTTGACTATCACCAACTTCGGTCCAACAAACGGGTGACCGACACTTGCGTCCATATAATGCTTCGAATGGAGCGCACTTGATACTAGTGTGATAACTGTTGTTGTATGAAAATTCGATTAGTGGTAGGTGAGCCTCCCAGCTCCCGCCAAAATCAATAACACAAGTTCTCAACATATCCTCTAGGGTTTGTATTGCCCTTTCACTTTGTCCATCGGACTGAGGATGGTACGCCGTGCTGAGATCTAGACGGGTTCCTAGAGCTTTCTGTAGATATTACAAGAATCTCGAAGTAATTCGACTATCACGATCCGAGATAATGGAGATGTGTACTCCATGTCTGGCTACAATTTCATTTAGGTATAGTCTGGCTAACTTTTCTATCTGGTAGTCCTATCTGATTGGCAGAAAGTGTGCGGATTTTGTTAAACGGTCGACAATAACCCAAATGGAATAGTGTCCACTAGACGTTCTTGGAAACTTGGTTATGAAGTCCATGGAGATTTACTCCCATTTCCATTGTGGGATCTCTGGTTGTAACAGTCCCGACAGTTTCTTGTGTCCTGCCTTAACCTTGGAACAAGTTAGGCATTTTCCGACATAAAATGAAATTTCATTTTTCATACCTGGCCGCCAATAATATTCCTTAAGATCCTTGTACATCTTATCGGCTCCAGAGTGAATTGAATGTCATGAGTTGTGCGCTTCATCCAAAATCAGTTCTCTCAGATTTCCTGAATTCGGAATCCATATTCGATTGTGAAGGTACAAAATGTCGTCGGGTTTGGTTTCCATTTCTTTATCTACTCCACATGAGAGTTCACCTTTCAAGTCATCATTTCGCAAAATTTCTTTTCGTGCATTTAAGACCCTGGCTTTTAGGCTAGTTTGAACTATCATCTCTAATGCACAGACTCGAGTGGGCTTCACTCTCTCCTTTCGGCTCAAGGCGTCGGCTACTACATTATCCTTTCCTGGATGATACCGAATTTCTCAATCATAATGGTTAAGTAGTTCTACCCATCTTCGTTATTGCATGTTTAACATTTTCTGATCTAGAATGTGCTGGAGGCTCTTATGGTCGGTATAAATAAGGCATTTAGTACTATACAGATAGTGTCTTCAGATTTTGAGTGCAAAAATGACGGCTCGTAATTCGAGGTTATGAGTGGTATAATTCTTTTTGTGGACTTTGATTTGACGTGATGAATAGGTAATGACTTTGTTTCTCTGCATTAGTACGCAACCAAGACCTTTCCTGATGCGTCAGAGTAGACAATGAGGTCATCATTGCCATCAGAAAAGTGTGTATTTCGTCGTAAGTACACTAAATGAACTAAATCTAATGAAGTAGAGTTTTATACGTCATGGATTGCTTCATATATTTTTATATATATATACTTATATATATATATATATACTTTTATATATATATATACTCTTTGTATAAGTGGTATTGACTAGGTTCACGAAATTAATCATGAATTAACTCGGATCTCATCGGGTGAAGCGTTAACTATTAATTCGCATTGTTATGAATTAATACAAACTTCGGGTAACACTTTTAGTATAATTAGTTGTACTCTTGGCATAGTACCCAATTGGCACTATATAGTCTCATCTTCAATGGTCATAGAGTGTATGCACTAACTCGGTTTCTCATAGAATTGGAATGCATATTCATAATAACTTGTTATAAGTTAACACATTCCTAATTAGTGCACATAAAATGATAAATGGACTGGACATTAGTCACCGGACACATGCACGTTTCAATCTTTTCTTCTTTAATTTTTTAGTCTGGCGATCTTTTAATTGTAGGGGTTGTTCTACAAATCTCAGTTTTTCATTTACCTTTATATCTCGTAAAGGCATTATCAAAGTTTCATCAGCTAGACATTTGCGAAGATTAGATACATGGAACACATCGTGTATTCCACTCATCTCTTCTGGTAATTCGAACTAATAAGACACCGGTCCAATTCGTTTTATGATCTTGAAGGGTCCAACAAAGCGAGGACTTTGTTTATCCTTCTTTCCGAATCGGACAACACCTTTCCAAAAGGTGATACTTTTCATAACACCTTTTCTCCGATTTTAAACTCTAGTAGCCTTCTTCTTTTATCAGCGTAGCTCTTTTCTCTGTCTCTTGCTGTTATGAATATACTAAACGTCAAGGAAGGAATTATGGGATTCCTTGATAAGACGATATGTTGATAACGGCCACTATGGTAGACGGAGGACCATAAACGGAATGATAAAGTCTAGAAAGGCTACTCCGATAGACGAAGGCCCTTACGACACACGACTGCAAAATTAGTTCGAATGGGAAACAGATGCCTTAGGAAAAACGGGCGAAAGGACGGATTACGACGGTATGACGGATGACTAGAAAGGTAGCCTAACGGTAATGAATGACGGACTAGTAGGACGGTAAGAATGACAGATTACGACGGTAGGATGGAATGTTTGTCTTTTTTATATTCATAATGACGGGTTGATCACCCATATGTGTATGGCCAATGAATGTTAAATGAAGGCAAATGAAGTGTAATATGTGTGTGTGTGTGTATATAGGGGAAGGATCAAGAGAAACCACAAAGTTAGGCGAAAACCGAGAAAACCACTAAAACAATGTGTAATAATATGGGTTACGTATACGTAAAACTATGGGTTACGTATGCGTAAGCCAATATTTTAATGATTTTTTTGGTAAAAATGCGCAATATTACATTACTACTCTTATAAAAATATTAAAATAAAATAAAAAATAAATATTATTATATTATTGGTTAAAATTGGTTTTTTAGTGGTTTTCACCTAACTATGTGGTTTTCTCCGGAACCCTCCTATATATATATGTGTGTGTGTGTGTGTGCGCGCGTATATATAGGGTGAAGCTCATAAGAAAACTAACATTTAGGGAGAGAACTATTCATTAAAGACAAAAAAATAATAAAAAATCATAACTCAAAATATAAATCAAAAACTAAAAAACTGCTTTGGAGACCGTTTCCCACGTCGTCCTCGTTGGAAAAAACACAAAAATGCTCGATTTAGTTTTTGGGTTTAGTTTAGCTTTTAAGGTTAGGTTTTTGGGTTTAACTTTTAGGGTTAGGCTTTTGGTGTAGGTCCCGGGAGCCTCATCGCACAGCGGATATACACGAACCTGTTCTGTGATTTGTGTGGGAACCAAGAAACGAGACAGAGAAAACACGAACAAAGAAAAAAGACAATGAAACGAAACGTAATCCATAACATAGAAGTCATCCCGTATTACAGACTACATACCGAAGGAGCACACATCTCTTATCTAAGCTCACGGTCCAGGGGTCGGGAGAGCTCGTCCCGACCCGGACACCTCTCAACCTTGTTCCAAAGTTCCACCTACAAATGAAGACAAGTCTTCTATTTATAGGCGAAGGAACACTAACTGCGTAGGCAAAAGCCTTGCTTACTTACTAAGTACGCATGGTTTGGTCATGCGTACTTGACAAGTACGCAAGGCAAAATCCTTGCGTACTTACTAAGTACGCAGGACCAAACTGGTGTACGGGCTAAGTACTCAGGAACACCCTCCTACGTACTAGCCACGTACACTGATACATAGAATTTAATCTATAGTTACAAAACATGCTTCTACAAACTCCCTCTTACTATAGCATCAAATTCTATCTATCACTAACACTGATAATCATCAGTTTACAAAGAATGTCCTAACAGACTCCCTCTAAACTAATGACATCACGTGTCTTCTGGCGAGACTTGATCTCCTGGCATTCCACTTGAGATCTTCAAATCTTCAAACTTCAGTCTTCAGTTGCCGAGTGATGACAAACCCGACTCCCTCAAAACTGTAGCTTTCATTGTAGATCAAACCAAGTGCTTCAATAGGAACCAACTAACCCAACACAACTCATTGTAGTTCATCCTCTCAGTAGTAGCAACCTCCACCCTGACTTAGGACTCTGAGTCTGACAATGTCTTCCTAACCAGGTAACAATAGTAGACTAAGACAACTCCAAATCAGCTGGCATATGATAGAGAGATTGAGTTTCCAATAACCTGCATCAAACTAATCAGGTCCCATAGGAATTCCAGTAAGATAAACTTAAGTCTTCAACCAGATGTGTCCAACTATATCCTGTATCTTCACGAGTCAACCAAATTCCTGAAGATGTTCATTTCCAATATCCCCTTTCAGTTTAAGCTCCATCTGACTAGACCAGAAACAATGGTATGTTTCCTATCCCATCGGCCAATGATAAAAGGTTCCATCTTCAACTAATAATCCAACGAATATCCAGCTTCATCTTGAAGACACACGATAGAATCAAACACGAAAAATATAGTTTACACGAGAAATCACGGTTGAGATCCATGTTACGTCAAAGAGGTATATATATAGAAAGTACCAACGGCTTTTCCACCACATCTTTATTGTCTCATGAATACTAGATTTTATCCCCCTCATTTCTCTGTAAACTATGACCATCTTCATCATCATGTCACTCAAATCCTCAAAAAGCACAACTAGCCAACTCCAGGATTTTATTCTTTTATTTCTTTGCAAAGATCCAAAGCAGCAAATCCTTGGGTTCAAGTTGTTCCAGTATTCATCCCCTATTAAAGAAGTATCCCGGATACTCGTAGCCTACATATTCAGGTTTGAATACCTAAACAAGATGATTCTTTTTCCGAAAGACCCAAAGCAGCCACATCTTCACAAATAGAACAAGACCTTTAGCCGACGACGACCCAATTGCTCCCATTAGTTCAGCATTCATACCCTATTAAATAAGTATCCCTGATACTCGTAGCCTACATTTTCAGGTATGGACCCTTAAACAATGTATGACAAGTGGTATCATCCAGCAAAAATCTCGTTCGTGTTTCGCCAAGCCACATCGTATACAAATTCTGGTCCGAAAAAACCAAAATTACCATCTTCTCAAAAATGGCCCGAAACACGCGTACAAATGATCACTAAAAATTTTGGCCAAGAAAAAAAAAAAAAAGGCTTATCAGCAGCATTATTCTCATCTCTGCTGCTGATGGCTTTATTCTCTGAAGACCAAACGTTGCAGCTGACTATCCATGTGAAGCGCCTCTGATACCTTTTTGTTAAAGCAACTGCCACACTCCAAGCAGAAGGAACCTCACTGGTGCAACCAATAAAGGACAATAACGCGCTTCTCCAAGCATGCAAACAATGATGCCTAAGAAGACGTTTCAGTAAAGTTAACTAGATTAGCCTTTGCGTGTAATTTAGATTAATAAACAAGATCAACGGCTTGTGTTAGATCTGATCCTTAGTATCAAGAGTCTGTCTTGATTCTAAGTTACTATAAATACTGTGTAAACACTTCATTGTAAGTGTGCTTGCTGTGCTTTCATAGTGCTTCTTGATAGTGTTTTACTTGTAAACTTGTAATCTCAGAAGTCTAATACAACAGTGCATTTATCAGTATTCTTGCTGTTTACTTGTTTACTTTGTTGGTTGTTATTGTTTCCGCCAATATCAACTAGAATAGAATCACCTTGTAATCTTACGATCCTACAAGTGGTATCAGAGCTTTGGCTCAAGATTAAACAAACTAACATTTTTTTAATCACTTTCTGATTCTATTCAAAACTCTATTCTTGATCAAGTCACACAAAACAAAATGGCACAAAGTCATGGATCTGAAGACATCGGCAGTATCAACCGACCACCGAGGTTGGTGTCTGGGGAGGACTATGATATGTGGAAGAACCGTATGGAAAGCTTCTTCTGCTACCATGAATACGGAATGTGGAAATCCATAAGGGATGGACCTTATGTTCCCATGGTGGCCTCTGCTGACTCCGGAGGACCACTAGTTCCTAAGGAACCCTCCAAGTATTCTGAAGAAGACATCAAGAAAATGGAGGTGGACTTCAAGGCATTAGGAGCTATCCAATTGTGCCTTCCAAATGAAGTTTTTCACAACTTCAAGGCTCACAAAACTGCAAAGGAATTATGGGGAGCCTTGGAAAAGATGTTTGCTAGATCTGAGGAGGTCAAGGAGAACAGACGTGACATTCTCAAGCAACAGTATGAAAACTTCGTCCGGAAGGAAGGTGAGTCACTAACAGTTTTATATAACATGTACACGTACCTGGTTGGAGAACTGCAGTGCTCCAAGGTAAAGCTGGAGAATGAAGACATTCTCAAGAAGTTCATAAGATCTCTTCCTAGTTGTTGGACATTATATTGTTGGACATTATATACAGTGTCCATCAGAAGAACAGAGAATCTGAAGACTCTTCAGATGACTGAGCTCTTTGGCATGCTCAAAACCTATGAATTAGAAATGATTCAAGCTAAAGAAAGGAGCTCCAGTTATCAATCAGCTACCACTTCCTCCACCACCACCTCAGCGCTTCACTCTGATCATTCTGGTCCTAGTGCAAGCAACTACTATCCTCCCATTGTTACTCATCCTCAAACACCAACTGCTTCACAATCCAACTCATCACCATTTCTTCTTGAGGCACCTCCTCAACAGCCAACCTCTACTGCTTTTGTCTCTGACAACTCAAGCAACATGCACTTCATAAAGGAGGATCTGGAATGCTTTCATCCAGATGATCTTGAAGAAATGGATATTCAGCACTCATATGCCATGCTCTCCCTCAGAGCAAAAAGGTTTTATTCTAGAATCGGGAGATCAGTTCCAAGCAACAACTCAAACACCAGAGTTAGGCTTGATAAAAGCAAGATCCGATGTTACAACTGTAACCAAATGGGTCACTTTGCTAGGGAGTGCAAGGCACCTAAAGCCAATCAGGGTGCCAGCCATCAAAGACAAGCTTACCAAGGTCAGCCCAGGCAGCAGCAGCAAGGAACTCCTCCAGCACAAACTGCAGCCTGTGCAAATGTTGGAACTACAGAATTTGACTGGAGTTTTCAATATGAAGATGTTCCTGCCTCCAACCAAGCACTTATGGCAGACAATGCAGAGATACCACCTCATGTATTTGAACATCTTTGCTCTCAAGCTTGCATTGACAAAGTTTTAGGTTATAGAAAGCATAACCAAATTCTAATAGATCAAAATGAAGAGTTTCACCAAATGAAATCTGAATTCAAAAAGGTCGAAGACAGTTACAAAGAAAAGATTAACTGCCATAAGAAAGAGATTTCTTCTTTAAAACATGAACAAACCAATCTTGAAACTCATATTGATGATCTATTAGTAAAACTTAAAGCTACCAGAGCTGAACTAGCTGAACAGAAAGTTCATGTTGAAAAATATGAATTTTCATCTAAAAAGTTACAAAGATTGTTAGATATTCAAGTCCATGAAAGGGTAAAAACTGGACTTGGATATCATGATGATGAGTACAAGACAGTTCCTCCTCCTGCTGACTATGTTGCCATTCACGAACCAAGCTTCAATACTGCAAATCTTGACACGGCAAACCAAAACCTTGATCCTTCAATGGATGCATGTTTCGTGGAAGACTGCTCCACCTCTTCAGAACCTGAGTCAACCTGCTCAGACCACTGTGAAACTAGTGTAGTCCCATCTGCTCCTTTCTCTGAAGCTATTCTGAACAAAACTGAATGTCCTGTTGTTACTCCAACTATTCCAGCTCCCATCCCATTCAAACAAATCAAGATTAGCTATCCTCAAAATGGAAGAAAGCTAAACATTGAAAAGGGAGAGACATCAGGTTTCACCAACCCCAAGCCTCAGTCAAAGCCAAAGGTGTTTGATAGTTTTCATACACCTGGAGAAAAAGGTCCATATGTTCAAAAGACACTAGAAGAAGCCACTTTTGAGCTTAACAAAGCTCATCCCTGGAACTTCAAAGATTTGTTTCAAAGTAAGAACTATGTGGACTTTCACCGGGACAAGATAGCACTATCCTGCTTTGTGTGCGGCAAATACAATCACACTGCCAGCACCTGCTTTCACTACTGTGAACACCAAAGAAACTCAAAACAGCATGCCTTTGAGAAAACAAACAGAAATAAACAGGTGAGAAGCTATGATGCAAAGGCAACAAAGTTCAGAGAATCTCTATCCCCTCAAAGAGTGAAGATGCAGAAACCTCAACAAACTTGCATCATATGTGGGGAATCAAACCATTTTGCTGCAACATGCAAGTTCAACCCTTTTAACCAGATTGCAAATCATTCATCTGTGCTCAACCCATCAGCAGCAAACAAAATCGCTGCTGATAGAGTAAAGTCCAGGAAACCAAAGGCAAAGCCTCCAGCAGCAAAAGTCTCTGCTGCTGACAAAGCAAAATAAAAAACAACGGCATCAGCAGCAAAAGTATCTGCTGCTAACAAAGCAAAAAACTGCTACTGCTCCAGCAAAGCCCTCAGCAGCAAAATCGGCTGCGGATAAGCCAAAATTGTCAGCAACAACATCTTCTGCCGACAATGTAAAGAAAGCTAGAAAACCACCAACACAGCAATGGAAGGCCAAACAATCTCCAAGCATAACTATTGGTTCCATTGACTGCAAGCATGCTGACAATGGCAAATTAGCAACGATCTTCTACAATGCTGCATGCTACAATGATCCTCCCACTAATTAGATATCTTCCATGTGTAGGGACAGCCAGGCAACAAACACAATACTTGGGTGGTAGATAGCGGCTGTTCCAGGCACATGACAGGCAACAGGTCCATCCTCTCTAACTTCAGACATTTCAATGGAGGATATGTTGCTTTTGGGAGTGACTCAAAGGGTGGATCTATCACTAGACAAGGAACTGTGTCCAATGAAAGGATGAGTATTGAAAGAGTCAACTATGTTAAAGAACTTGACTTCAATCTCATGAGTGTTTCCCAAGTATGTGATCAAAAGCATTGGATGCTCTTCACTGACAAAGAATGTTTCGTGTTAGCTCCTGGCCTATCTAAACCCCCTCAAGAGAAGATTCTCCTAACTGCTCGTACAAAGGACAACTTAAATGTGCTTGACATGAATGAAGCCACTCCATCTGGTAGTGTTTCATGTTTTCTGTCAAAGGCATCAGTTGATGAATCCGCTCTCTGGCACAGGAGGTTAAGCCATGTTAACATCAAAAAAATCAATAAATTAGTGAAGGACAATCTTGTCAGAGGGCTTCCTGACAAAGAATTCCAGCTAGACGATCACTGCATTGCCTGCTTGAAGGGAAAACAACACAAGAGTTCCCACAAGCCCAAGAAATTGAACACAAATGACACCCCTCTCCAGCTACTGCATATGGATCTCTTTGGTCCTACGAATGTCATGTCAATGGGCAAAAAGTCCTACTGTCTGGTGATAACTGATGACTTCTCCAGATTCTCATGGGTATTCTTCCTAAGAACAAAAGATGAAACTGCTGAGATTCTCAAATCCTATATTCTTAGGGTAGATAACCAAAGCAATCTGAAGGTAAAGATCATAAGGTGTGATCAGGGAACAGAGTTCAAAAATCACACTTTGAACAGTTTCTGTGAGAGCAAGGGCATTGAAAGGCAATACAGTGCTCCAAGAACCCCTCAACAAAATGGGGTTGCTGAAAGAAGAAATAGGATCAGCAAGATCTATGCTGGCTGACTCAAAGCTGCCCCTTACTTTCTGGGCAGAAGCAGTAAGCACAGCTTGTTATGTGCAGAATAGAGTCCTTATTGTTAAGCCTCTCCAGAAAACACCCTATGAACTATGGCTCAAAAGAGTTCCCTACATTGGCTTCCTGAAGCCCTTTGGATGTCCATGTATCGTCCTCATCACACATGGAGTTCTTCCTAAATTCGGTGCAAAGTCTGATGAAGGTTATTTTGTGGGTTACTCCTCTCAATCAAAGGCCTACCGAGTGTTCAATTCTAGGACTCGGATTGTGGAAGAATCTGCTAATGTGGAATGCAGGGAACATGTTGTCTGTGAACAAGGCAAAGGTCCTAACTGGCTCTTTGATATAGACTCCTTCACCCAGATATTTGAGCCTCTCATATTCTCAAATATGGAGTGTTCTTCTTCAAAAACAACATCTTCTGCCTCAACCTCTTCTACTGACTGGATTTTCCCAGTCCCTACATCAGGATGAAAAGACCATCCATTGATCCTCCATCAGTGGGAGAAGCTATTGAAGCCAGTACAGGTGAAGCCGGTACTTCCAACACCACAAGCAGCAATCTCTCTGACCAAGAAATCTGTAATGAAGCCTCATCAATCCATGCTGAAGAGGCCTCTGATGCTAATACTGCTGACAATGTGGAACACAATGATCAGAACCTCCAAGCTCCTCTCCTCACAACTGAAGACAATCCTGATCTAAACCAAAGTAATCTTGAAGAGGGAATACGGCTGGATATGATACCAGCACAGAGAATAAACGAAGAGCATCCTCTGGAAAACATCATTGGCCAAGTCCACATTGGTATCCAGACAAGAAGTAAGTCTCATGAAGCCAACATTTGTTTGTTCTCTTGCTTTCTATCTCAGGTGGAACCCAAGAAGATTGATGAAGCTCTGAAGCACAACAGCTGGATTGAAGCAATGCAGGAAGAATTGCTGCAGTTCAAAAGACAAGATGTTTGGAAGCTTGTTGATTTTCCACCTGGTCAAACAGCAATTGGAACAAGATGGGTTTTCAGAAACAAGCAAGATGAAAGGGGCATCGTGGTCAAGAACAAAGCCAGACTGGTAGCTCAAGGTTACACTCAAGAAGAAGGCATTGACTATGATGAAGTCTTTGCTCCTGTTGCCCGTTTGGAAGCCATCAGAATCTTTCTAGCATATGCAGCATCCAAAAACTTTATGGTCTATCAAATGGATGTGAAGAGTGCCTTTTTGTATGGCAAGATTGGTGAAGAGGTCTATGTCAAACAGCCTCCAGACTTTGTGGATCCTGCACATCCAAATAAGGTCTTAAAACTGGACAAAGCTCTCTATGGCTTACACCAAGCCCCAAGAGCATGGTATGAAACTTTATCTGGATATCTACTTAGCAACAACTTCAGAAGGGGGGCCATTGATCAGACACTTTTCATCAAAGATGAAGGGGGAGAAATTTTGTTGGTCCAGATTTATGTTGATGACATTATCTTTGGATCTACAAGAAAGAAGCTCTGCAAAGACTTTGAAGTTCTGATGCATTCCAAATTTGAAATGAGTTCAATAGGTGAACTAAATTTCTTTTTAGGACTTCAAGTCAAACAGGTACCAAATGGAATCTTCATAAGTCAATCCAAGTATGTCAAAAGCATCTTGGAGAGGTTCAAAATGGCTGACTGCTCTGCTGCAAGAACTCCTATGCAAGTGCACCATCAATTATCTCCGGATAAAGAAGGACAAGTCACTGATCAACATCAGTACCGAGCAATGATAGGGTCTCTCATGTATCTCACTGCCTCAAGACCAGATATCATGTTTGCAGTTTGTCTCTGCGCAAGATTTCAAGCAGCTCCAAAAGTGTCTCATCTTCAAGCTGTCAAAAGGATCCTTAGATACCTAAAGGGAGCTCCAAAACTTGGGCTATGGTATCCAAAGAATGGAAATGTCAATCTCTATGCCTACACTGACAGTGACTATGGGGGTTGTAACTTGGACAAAAAGTCCACATCAGGGGGATGTCAATTTCTTGGACGAAGGCTCATCTCATGGCAATGCAAAAAGCAAACATGTGTCTCCACTTCAACAGCTGAAGCAGAATACATTGCAGCTTCAAGCTGCTGTGCACAGGTCATCTGGATCCAAAATCAAATGCTTGACTATGGAATGGCCTTCATGCAGACTCCAATTCACATTGACAACATGAGTGCAATCTCTATCATGAATAATCCAGTGCAGCATTCCAAGACTAAGCACATCGACATCAGGTATCACTTTATCAGGGATCAAGCTGAGAAAAAGAGAATTGTCCTATCCAAGGTTCACACAAATGAGCAATATGCTGATTTGTTCACTAAACCTTTTGATGAAGCAAGATTTCGATATCTAGTTGAATCAATTGGCATGATGAACTTTGAATAAGACATGTCTCAAATTTTTATCCTTCCTTGTAAATATGTCTATGTTTTTGTTCTTAATAAAAGGTTATAGTCAGCAGCACTTTTTCACTGCTGACAGATTTACTCTTCAGCAGCAAAGCCTTTGCCACTGATCGCTTTAAGTTATCAGCAGGAACAAGTTTCCTGCGGATAGCTTTAAGGCGGCCAGCAGCAACCTTTTTGCTGCGGATTGAATACAACAGTCAGCAGCACCCAAATCTGCTGCTGACAGACTTCACTATCCACAGCAACCAAGTTTGTAGCGGATAGCTCACCATCAACAGCAACCAAGTTTGTTGCTGATGGGTAAAACAAGTCTACATTAACTTTTACCCGAGGTAAAAAAAAACCACTCTCAGTCTTTACCATGACTGCTCGAGTGCTTTACAGCTGTAACAATGAAAAGTGAAACAGGTTGTACTGTACAAGTAAAGTTGCTTTTTCTTCGTCCGCCGTTATATCACAATTTCAAACGTTCCCACAACCTCTTCATATTCAATTTCAAACCCTAATCTCCCATCACTTTCTCTCCCGTCCTCACAGCATTCAAAGCCCTCCATAATTAACCACCATTCAAACATCCTTCTCTCTTCCCTCCAACTCCATAAAAATGGCAGTCGCAGACATAAACAACCCCAACGACAAGTTTTCCCCATATCACAACCTCACTGCATGCCTAATAAAGGGCAAGAAATCCGAAGGTTTCGATGATATGATCGACTTCCTTTGTCGGTCCAAAATCCTCCATGCCCTAACAGTCAACCCAACCATCTACACTTCCCACATGGAAGATTTTTTGAGCTCAGCCGTGTATTCTACTGACCAGGGCACTCCCCAAATCAGAGGCACAGTAGACGGCAAGGAGATGGTTATCACTGAAGCAAAGCTCCGCCAACACCTCAAGCTTCAAGATGAAGGGGACGCCATCTCTTACCCAAGAGACGTATACATGAGGACCTTTGTATCCATAGGGTACACTGGGAATCAAACAGAGTATACGATAGAGAAGGCACTCATGGGTCCCAAATGGAAGTATCTCTGCCACACTCTTCTCCAATGCATATCCCAGAAGAGGAGTGGCTGGAACCAACTTAGCTCCGGACTTGCGTCGGCAATTCACGGTATGATAACTGGGGCGGGTTTCAATTTTTCCCACCTCATTCTTGAAGGTTTGAGATACAACCTTCAAGAAGGGGTGAAATCACAGTTCTTCATGTACCCAAGATTCTTGCAAGAAGTGTTCAATATTGAGCACCAAGATCTTTCAAAAACTGCAAGAATCTACGTAATGCTGGGACATAAGAACAACATTTTTCAAAGCATGAGAACAGTTTCATCAAAGTTCTCAGGGGCCGATGTTCCATTGTTATCTATAATGTTGAACACGTAAAGTGCCCAGTGGGATCAGTATCAGCTGACAGTTCAGCAAACCCAGCTGATACTGATCCCACACCCTCCACCTCACTGCCACAACCTCAAACTGCTGCTTCCCTTGATCGAACCCCTGTGCATTCTACTTAGGATGTACAGGCACATAATCTACTCACCCATAGTTTGATTGCTCAACCGGAACACAGGGCCCCGGTTGCAACCAAATATACAAGGAAGAGGGGCAAGAGAACTCCTTCTTCTCTTGCCTCCAAGGCCCAAACCCAAGCCAACATCCCTCACTCAGAATCACAACATTCTAGTGAGAATATCATAAGGGAAAGCCACACTGTTAGGGAGACTCCTTCGGAAGTCTCTCTATTAGGATTAGGATCACTTCTCGAATCCATAGAACAGCCCTTCGAGCCATTCCTATCTTCTTTGGACTTAAGTGTTGAAGAACCTAACCAAAGTGATGTACCTTCTCCAACTACCACTATCAAGGAGGTACTGATTGGTCTTGCTTCCGAAACACCCAACCCAAGTTCTTCACCCTTGAAGGTCCACTCTAGGGGTAATGAAAGAGTGGATGTGGAAGAGGCTGTCACTACTGCTGGTCCATAAACTGACCAGGAGGACAGTGACAACATCTTTAAGACCTCAACCACGGCAACTCATGGTGAGGGTGTTTCCTTGGAAACTCCCCTCACTGAGAGGAATCCCAGGCGCCAAGAAACCGCGGGTGATGGGGATGCTGAGGCTCGGCCTACGGCCCCATCTTGGTCCAAGGATTCCACAACTGTGGATGAGGACAGACTAAAACTTCATAACTTGGAATTGACGGCCAGGGTGGCTATGCTAGAGGCTGAAGTGTCCATACTAAGACACCAAGTCTCTATGCATGAAGCCCATCAATGCCCAACTTTAGCCACTCCCTCTCTTGTATCAGTAGGCACCCAAACTGATGCTTACATGTCTACTGATGCAACCAAAAAGGGGGAGATGGTCTCTATGGAAGAAGATAAAGACAGTCTTGATGACTGGATTCAAGAGCAGGTTGTACTTCAAAGCTCACTATTCAAGCCGGCTTTTGTACAAATTCATGACTTGCCAGTCTCAGATAACGAAGAAGAAGGGACATCTGAAGACTGGAAGTTGGTCGTCAGGGCTGTTGATGAAATGCTGAATGATGCTGAAGACACAGAACAAACAAATACATCATTCAGCATCCTTCCTGAAGCAGCAGCCATCATTGGTCAATCCTCAACCCCCCAACTATTCAGATCATCAAAGAAGCTAGAATTTGACTCCATTCTAGCTTGGGGGTATGATGGATCAGCTGAGAGGTTTTGGATTGGATGGGAATTCAGCGGAGTAGAAGAGCTGAACTGGAACTCTCCCAATGCCCTCCAAGTCCTACAGCTATACGTATCAAACTGCATCAACAACTCAGCAGATCTCTCAGCAGAACTTGCCATTGGCAGGTTCTATGACCTGATGGAGGATAATCTACCCAGGCTCCAAAGATTCCTACAAGCAGCAAATCGGGTAGCTTATCCTGAATCCTCGGCGGCCGCAAAAAGGAGACTGACTCCTAGCAATCTTGAAATAACAAGGAGCAGTCTTCTCACTGAAAAAGAAATTCTGGGCCTTCGAAGATTCATGTATGCCTTCCTAGTCAAGGACTTGGACGTGCTAGGTTGGGTGAGCACTAAGTCCCTTGACCACACTCTTCTGCTTAGCAACGGCTCCTCTCTCATCATCAACACCAGGAACATCCTTCAGCTGCCCTCAGACTTCCTATTCAAGATTTTTCAGCTCAGAGCCAACATCTGCAATATTAACTCATTGGAGAGCCAGGCAATGATGGTCACCATCAAAGCCCATCTTGAAAAAGAAGGACTGATTCCTCAGGAAGAGTCTGTGTCAACTTCTGATACTGACTCCAACTCAGATACTCCACAAGTTGAAGCCACATCTGTAGCAGCTGGCACAAGATCTTCACTTAGGGATCAACTGAGGGAAATAGAAGGTCCTGAGTATCAACTTGATGAAGACAGTGATCGTCCCTTGTCAATTCCTCAATTTGCCAATGAAGCTGAGGCAGAGATCCCATTAGCAGCATCATCATCTGCTGTTGTGATCAGTGAAGCTGAAGCAGAGGCACCCAATGTAAACAAAGGAAAGGAAATCATGACTGATGAAGATGAAGAGAGGTTGCTAAAAGAGAAAAGAGAGAGGGAAGAGAAAAGAAGAAGAAGAGAAGAAGAGGAGATGGCTGACATGAAAAAGGCTCAAGAAAGAAAAACAGCCATTCTCCTAAGAGAACAAACCATCCAGCTGGATGAACTAAAAAGAAAGATTCCTGCAGTTGACCGGATTGAAGAAGATGCAGCTCTTGCTCTTCAACTGCAGGAACAATTCAATAGAGAAGAGGAAGAGTTGGAGAAGAAGAAGAAAGAAGAAGCTAAGTTCAGAATAACCGATTCTGAACTAGCTAAAGAAATGAGGGAGGAGTGGATAAAGACTCTAGTCTCTCAAGGTGAGGATGCAGACTACCTTGAGAAACTATCAACTAAAGAAGTCTACAGAGCCTTCATGGGTCAGCAAGGTCAGTTCGCAAAGAAGAAAAAGGCTGAAGAAGAAGAAAAAGCCAAACAACAGTCCAAAAAGACCATTGCCTTTAATAAACGGACCCATGAAGAAAGGAAGGTCATGATTGACTTCCTTAAGGCTAGAGGAGATAGTGGAAAGAGGCTAGGTCCCATGAATTTCATGAACCTGCAAGCCCTCTACTTCAAAGTTAAAAAGGATGAGGAAGAAAGACTAGGGAAGAAGGGCTCCAAGAAAAGGGTACTTATCAAAGAAGAAGAAAAACCAAAGACAAAGAAACCCAAGCCTTCTCCCTCACCTACCTCTTCCTCAGTCCATCATCCTTCCACTCTCCTCCCCAAACCTTCCACTCCTCCACCCAACAAGTCCAAATCATCCCACCCAGCTCCCACTCATCAACAGCCTCCCTTAAAGAAATCCAAATCCTCATCTGAACCTGAAGACTCAAGAAACATAGTTGAATGGGTCTACAATCCACAGGATCAAAGGTTTGAGATCTTCAGGGGGAGAACTGAAAGAAGAAGATCTACATACAGGTCTGTTGATGAGGTTCTGCAACTACCAGATTCAGACCTAAGAAGAATTTTGGAGCTGGGTGAAGCTCATGAGCCTGCAAATGAGAGTGGGAGACATCTTATCTAGCAATCAGACATTACTTCAACCCTAGCAAAGATGTGGGCATGAATATCAAACCACTCAAGTCCCACTCTCCATTTGTATCTTGGTCCTACAATGCTGATTTGGATGAGTTCACTCTGATTGATGTAAAGAAGCAGCATATGAGATGTTCAAGCAAAGAAATCTACAAAATGCCACACAAAGACATCAAGACTCTGTATGAACTTCCACTGAACAATCCCAGCAAGGATCCAAGAGGCTATGAGGTTGAAAGGATAGTCAGCCACATGCAAAAGCTTCAACAGCAAAGTAATTAGAAGAATTTTGGTTGCATCAGTCTAGGGGGAGTTTGTAGAACCAAAGACTGATTGCTACCAAATTATTCTAAGTACAAATGCTGCTGATAGGCTTATCAGCAGCATTCATCACATATGGCTGCTGATAGGCTTATCAGCAGCATTCAACACTTGTTGCTGCTGATAGGCTTATCAGCAGCGTTCAACACAAGTTGCTGCTGATAGGCTTATCAGCAGCGTTCAACACAAGTTGCTACTGATAGGCTTATCAGCAGCATTATTCTCATCTCTGCTGCTGATAGCTTTATTCTCTGAAGACCAAACGTTACAGCTGACTATCCATGTGAAGTGCCTCTGACACCTTTCTGTTAAAGCAACTGCCACACTCCAAGCAGAAGGAACCTCACTGGTGCAACCAATAAAGGACAATAACGCGCTTCTCCAAGCATGCAAACAATGATGCCTAAGAAGACGTTTCAATAAAGTTAACTAGATTAGCCTTTGCGTGTAATTTAGATTAATAAACAAGATCAACGGCTTGTGTTAGATCTGATCCTTAGAATCAAGGGTCTGTCTTGATTTTAAGTTACTAAAAATACTGTGTAAACACTTCATTGTAAGTGTGCTTGCTGTGCTTTCATAGTGCTTCTTGATAGTGTTTTACTTGTAAACTTGTAATCTCAGAAGTCTAATACAACAGTGCATTTATCAGTATTCTTGCTGTTTACTTGTTTACTTTGTTGGTTGTTATTGTTTCCGCCAATATCAACTAGAATAGAATCACCTTGTAATCCTACGATCCTACAGTATCATCCAGCAAAAATCTCGTTCGTGTTTCGCCAAGCCACATCGTATACAAATTCTGGTCCGGAAAAACCAAAATTACCATCTTCTCAAAAATGGCCCGAAACACGCGTGCAAATGATCACTAAAAATTTTGGCCAAGAAAAGTTTTCCCGCCAAAAAACTTTTGTATTTTAATCCCAGAGGCTAGTCCATGCGTACTTAGCAAATACGCACATAAAGGGTGCTCATGCGTATTTAGTAAATACGCAAAGCCAAGTGCTCATGCGTATTTGATAAGTTCGCAAAGCCAAAATGCCCATGCGTACATGCTAAGTACGTAGAGTCAAATGCTCATGCGTACTTAACAAGTACGCAGGACAACTTCTCTTGTGTACTTAGTAAGTACGCAGGACAAAACCCATGCGTACTTAGTAAGTACGCAGAAAAGCTGAATTTGCGTACTTATCAAAAAGTAACAGCGTTCTTGACGAATCTTGAGGAGAATGCTCGAAAAGTGATGGATCTGAGAAATTGATGCTTCCAAAAGCTTAGAAATCATCATCTAACAAACCCTTAGCCTTCCAAACACCAAATGAAGTGATAACAAACTCGGATTTAAGGATTTTCGCAAGAAAAGGTAGCGAACTATTATAAGTCAGATCTGCTCAAAAACCCTAAAAGATAATGTAGATAATCATGGCGCTTCTACGGATCGATCTCGTGATAAGACGTGACGTTAACTCGGAGTACGGAATCCAACGAATCAACGTTTATATGCAAAAAAAAAGTAGACAATCACGTAAATAACCTTCACAATTGTATTCCAAATCACAGTAGAGTTTACAGACTCAATCAGACTAATTCGATAATTCTCTGTTCTATACCTTTCGACTGACTCTGTAAACACTTATATAGGCATCTGACCTGCTATAAGCGAACTTATTAAGTTCGCCTCTAACAGATTAAGCGAACTTAACAAGTTCGCCTCAGATAGACTTAAGCGAACTTATTATGTTCGCCTCTGTTAGACCAGGCGAACTTAACAAGTTCGCCTCTAGGTAAACTTGAATAAACACTTAGTGACTTTTACATAACCAAAACATAAAGACATAAGATCTAACTATTACAAGCTTTTGTCATTACAAACTTTGTCCTAACATTTGGGTCTAGCTTTTAGGGTTAGGTTTTTGAGGGTAGGGGTGGGTGGGGGGTTTAGGTTTTTGGGGGTGGGGGTGGGGGGTTTAGGTTTTTGGGGGTGGGGGTGGGGGGTTTAGGTTTTTGGTGGTGGGGGGTAGGGTGGGGTTAGGTTTTTGGGTGGGGGTGGGGTGGGGTGGGGGGTTGGGTTTTTGAGGTGGTACTACACATATGCAATATTATGTTTTTTTTTAATTTGTTATTGAACGAGGACGACGTGAGAAACAAATTCTCCGAAGCAGTTTTTTAGTTTTTGAGTTGTGATTTTTTTTTTGCCTTTAATGAGGAGTTTTCTAGTTCTCTCATTAAAATGAGTTCTCTCATTAACTCAACTATGACACCCGACTTTTCAGGTCGATATCCGTACTTACTATAAACGCGTTTACATTATTTACGTTTCCTGACTTACCTAATTGCATAAATTAGGACATTAAAAGTCTAGCAAATACCATACGTTGATCACTTTATATTTTGGTAATTTTAGGAATTACCAGTACACGTGTACGTTTAAACCGTCTAATACAAACGTTGGTGATTAATTTATATAACCGCTACAATATCTAGAGGTCCGAAACATATGAACTTTATATCTATAATATAAATCTAAAAAAAAAAAGAATCCATGATGATATCTCCAAAATATTTACTACGTATCGTCACCTCTAGACACTACACGTATAAATAATCATCCCAACGAATTATACAACACGTGATGTGAATATTATTTTTTTTACCGAACCAACCTTTAACTAGTTAAAATATAATGTTAGTGTCGTGAGAATGTACACCAAATTAATTTATCGTTTATTATCCTAACCGAAATTTAAACAATTAAGAACCTAAAATATCTACACCTAAATATACTTAATTCATAAATTAACCCAACCCCAACCCTTTTCCCTTTTTCTCGGCCAACAGCCCCAAAGAGGGCCCATCCATGACCCAACATCATTTCATCCAAATCTTCAAACCATGCTTCTTGACTTCTAATTTTCGATAAAGAGCCATTTACCTATCACTTCCATCACTTACAAATTTCAAACACACACACTCCATCTCTTTGTCTCTTCTTATGACACAACACCAACTTCTTCATCATCACTATATTTTCAAGAATCAATCCATTTGCAAGCCCAAATTTCCTATCTTTTGGTGATTCTAAGAAGCATTCAAGAAATTTATCAAGGATTCAAGAAAAGGAGCTCAAGATCTTGCTTAATCTCCCAAAAATCACCATCTAGTTTGATATCATCCCTAGCATGTCTAGTGGTAAAGACTCGACCCATTACCTCTTAATACTCATGTTATTTTCTTTGATTCATGACCTATAATGTATCTTGTTCACCAAAAAAAAAGTGGAATGTTTTTTTTATAAAAACCTTCTTAAATAAATAAACAAACATGAAAAATGAACTTGATTATATGATTAATACACACACACACATATATATATATATATATGTGTGTGTGTGTGTGTGTGTGAGTGAGTATTTTCACAAAAAAGATTACTAAAGGTTAGATGTATACATGTACATGTAGAATCTTATTACACGATTATGATTTATGGACATAATATGATTTAGTAACTCTTGTTGGAAATTTGTGGTTAAAAGATAGTATTCATTTTGTATAAAGTTATGGACATAATATTTAAATTATAAAACCATAAGTCTTGACCTTTTGCATAAAAAGTGGTTTATATAAAGTTGTGGGCTTGTTGGAATTTAATGAAAATTTGTAAAAATTTTAGTGATATATACAAAATATAATAATCTCTAGAAAATAAAGACATAATACGTTCTCTTGTAGTAAGTATTATGTATTTCATGCACATAAAAATATCCTTATAAAAATATAGTCTATAAAATCTCTAAAATAATTATTTAGATAATTGATGGTAATATTATGGTTTTATGAACTATTAGTAACCTTAAATATATATATATAGGCATTTTAATTTAAATACTCGTATTGGAATATTTGAAGTTTATAAATATAAATATTTAGCATACTTGGATAGTTTTCAAGACGAAAACCCTAGAAAATTATAAATATATAATTTGTTGGAAATTTCATAAGAACTGATGACTTACGTATATTACTAAGATAAATTGGTTAGATGACGAAAGTGTAACTTATTATTTTGGTAAAATCTTGCTAAACTTTGGTGCTAATATTGTATGTATATGTGCATATGTAAATATGTATTACTAGCAAGTTGTCGTGTTGACCAAAATGTCATAATTACGAATTATAATGATAAAAATAGAATAAACAATTGTCATGTTACAAACACGACTTAATGACCCACTTTTCACTAAAAATAAATATGCTATTTAGATGTATATTTAATTAATGATTAGGAATACAAGATTTATTCCAAGAATTCGTCCAAGTTAAGTGTTACATATATATGTTATGGAATAAATATAATTATTTGGCGAACGTGATGTATTACTAGTATGTGGCATATATATGTATTTTTTGCATACATTTATATATGTAAAGAAGTAAATATTAATCACCAACGGGTCATTAAACATAACATCTTTTTCCTAAACGAAAAACATTCCTTACCGGATCTATTAAGCCGGGTGAAC
Source organism: Smallanthus sonchifolius (assembly GCA_023525975.1). Classification (NCBI taxonomy): domain Eukaryota; kingdom Viridiplantae; phylum Streptophyta; class Magnoliopsida; order Asterales; family Asteraceae; genus Smallanthus; species Smallanthus sonchifolius. Next base: position 22,803,020 of record CM042046.1, on the reverse strand, counting down.
AACTTGCATATGAGACGTCCATTGTTTTTATCCTAAAATACCTTTTGTAATTAGGGTACGAGTAGTCAAGTCTCTCTAGTACAAACTGTTACTTCCTAGCTTGCACGGATCCGAGGTGAGTTTCACGGCCCCTTTTTACCGTTTTGCATAATTTGGGGGAAGAACATACTTATAACTACTTTTATATGATAGCAAGAAAACAAGACCTGACCTTTATGTTTGCATGAGTTAATACATTTGGTATAAAGTCCCCTGATCATCATATTTATAACCATTAGCTATGGATTAGCCTAGGATTCTATGGATAGTACTATTGGGTTTGACACCCTCGGTCATGGTTAATCGCGCTAACCATGTGTCCCTCTAGCCAAAAGACCGCATAGTGTTCAAAAGTTGCTCATGAGGTACGAGTGAGGGGCAACACACCTGGTCTTGGATTGGTTATGCCTCATGTATGTACATATTATTTGTATACCTAGCTAGTTTACAAATGGGTCAAACATTACATGTTTTGTTTATCATATACGTAAAAATCATTTTCATGCAATTGGTTTGCTCATTGTATTCTTATATAAAACTTGTGAACTCACCAACCTAGTGTTGACATTTTCATGTATGTTTTTCAGGAAACTGAACGCGATAGCACGGGTAATACTACGTAGGGTTCATGCATACATGATGGATACAACTTTTGAAGATTTTTCTTGTATAACCCATAATGTTTGGGTCATATTTGCAAAATCTTATTATTTTGTAACTTCAACTAATATTTTGGGCTGTAAAACCTTAAACTTAATTTATGTATCCAATTTGCATGTATGCGTTTGCAATAATCGTATGCTTTGGAAACCATGAACGTTACTCCTCGCGATTCCGCCTTGGCGGGTGTGACAGATTGGTATCAGAGCCATTGATTATAGCTAACTAGGAGTATAAAAATCAAACCTAGTCTATAATTTAAATGACTCACTAAGACGTTTTTCATTGCATATGCATTTCATAACTTATCATCATATTGTGCGGATATCGTAGACAATGAATATCGTCACACACTAACCCCATTTCGACTTCAGATCCATGGCACCCAAAAGAAGGGCACCGCGTGACACTACTGGTGAAAACAACACGACGATTTCCGCAGAAGTGGAGCAAATCATATCACAGCGTGTAGCCGCCGCCTTGGAGTAGTACGAAGCCAATCGAAATAACGGCGGAGGAAATGGTAGTGGTACCGACGGAGGAAGTGCAGGAGGCAGTGGCACCGCTGGAGGTTCTGGATGTAATAGAATGAGTAATCACCTCTGTAACACATAGTCACGATCTAACTTAACAACATTATTAAAATATTGTCTTGTGACCCTACAGATGCTTCGAACAAGAAGTGCACCTATAAGGCCTTTCTATCCTGCAACCCTCGCAACTTCAATGGCACCGAGGGTGCAGTAGGCCTGATGAAGTGGATTGAGAAGATGGAATCTGTGATTGATATCAGTGAATGCACAGCTGACTGTATGGTGAAATATGCCACTTGCACACTTACTGACAAAGCATTAACCTGGTGGAATTCTCAGATGAAAACCTTGAGAAGACAGACTGCCTACCAGCTATCGTGGGATGATCTGAAAGTCATGATGATTGAGGAGTACTGTCCTCGAAATGAATTGCAGAAAATCGAAACTGAAATGTGGAACCTTCAAATGAAAGGAGATGATGTGGCTGGTTACACTGATAGGTTCAATGAGCTGGCGATCTTGGTGCCACATATGGTCACGCCAGAGTACAAAAGGGTTTAAAGGTACTTGTGGGGTCTTGCACCCCAAATTCGTAGTTTGGTGACTTCGTCGAACCCCATGGACGCCAAGAGTGCCATAGTCTTTGCCTACAAACTGAGGGATGATGCTGTTCGTAATGGTTTGTTCGGGAAAAAGGAAACTGAGGAAAGAAAGTTAGGAGAAAAGAGGAAATGGGCGGGAAAACCAAATAACCAATTCAGGAATCAAGCCTAAAAGAGACAGGAAACCGTGAAAGTATTTGCTGCTAAAACTATGGAGAAAAAGGGTTATGCTGGCCCCCAACCGAGGTGTGATAAGTGCAGCTATCACCATGTGGGGAAATACACTCAATGTGAAAGGTGTAGAAAGTTTGGACATCGAGTGCAGACATGCCGACTCAATGCCACCCCCACCAATAAGATTAAGCAGGGATGTTATAAGTGTGGAGATCCAAAGCACTACAGAAAAGATTGTCCCAAGTTGAAGAATCAGAACAACAATCAGGCCCGAGGAAGAGCGTTCGTGATGGGGGCTAGGGACGCACGCCAGGGCCCCAACATTGTCACTGGTACGTTCTCGATAAACAATCACTATGCCTATGTACTTTTCGATACGGGTGCTGATATGAGCTTTGTGCCAAATGACTTTAAATCCTTACTTGGTATTAAGGCCAAAAAACTAGACCAAAGTTATACAATTGAATTAGCAAACGGGAAATTAATTAAAACGGGAGAAGTCATTCAGGGTTGTACTTTAAGTTTAGAAAAGCATACGTTTAGTATAGACCTTCTGCCTGTTGATCTGGGAAGTTTTGACGTTGTTATCGGCATGGATTGGTTGTCAAAGAATCACGTCGAGATCGTCTGTTTTGAGAAGATTGTGCGTATTCCACTCCCGAATGGAGAAGTTCTTTTGATTCAAGGAGAAAAGAGTGGAGCAACATTGAGGATGACAAACTGCATGAAATCCCGTAAGTACCTACGTAAAGGCTATTGCGCGTTCCTGGCTCACATCGTCGAGAAGAAACCCAAGGAATGTCGACTTGAGGACATACCAATCTTTAGGGATTACCCTTAAGTTTTTCCCGAAGACTTACCTGGGTTACCACCACCGAGGCAAGTTGAATTCCGAATCGATTTGGTACCAGGAGCCGCACCGGTTGCACGATCACCGTATCGGCTAGCACCTTCCGAGATGAAAGAGTTATCCAACCAACTACAGGAGTTTCTTGATAAAGACTTCATAAGACCAAGCTTCTCACCCTGGGGAGCCCCAGTCCTGTTTGTAAAGAAAAAGGATGGAACCTTTAGGATGTGCATTGATTACTAGGAATTGAACAAACTTACAATAAAAAACTGGTACCCACTTCCTATAATAGACGATTTGTTTGATCAACTACAAGGTTCTAGTTTCTACTCCAAGATCGACCTGCGTTCAGGATATCACCAACTAAGAATCTAAGAAGATGACATACCAAAGACGGCATTTAGGACTCGTAACAGCCACTACGAGTTACCAGTTATGCCGTTTGGCTTGACAAACGCACCGACAGTGTTTATGGATCTCATGAATAAGGTTTGCAAGACATACTTGGATAAATTTGTGATAGTATTTATTGATGATATATTAATATATTCACGAACCAAGGAAGATCATGAGCATCATCTGAAGTTAATCTTGGAACTACACAGAAAAGAGTAGCTTTACGCTAAATTCTCTAAGTGTGAGTTTTGGATCCGATAAGTGCATTTCCTTGGACATGTTATCAATAAGAAAGGCATTCATGTAGATCCATCCAAAATTGAGGCAATCAAAAACTGGGAAGCACCAAGAACTCCGACTGAGGTGCGTCAATTTCTGGGGCTAGCCGGCTACTACCGACGGTTTATTGAGAACTTTTCAAAAATAGCCCTACCTTTAACCACATTAACCCAAAAAGACAAAAAGTTTGATTGGACTGATAAACAAGAAACAGCTTTCCAACTACTAAAACAAAAGTTGTGCAGTGCACTAATCCTATCCCTTCCCGAGGGAACCGACAATTTTGCCATGTACTACGACGCATCACACCAAGGTCTGGGTTGTGTACTAATGCAAAAAGACAAGGTTATAGCCTATGCATCCAGATAATTAAAAGTATATAAGAAAAACTATACGACTCACGACTTGGAATTGGGCGCCGTCGTGTTTACGCTCAAGATTTGGAGGCATTACCTATACGGTACAAAATGTACTATCTTCACAGATCACAAGAGCCTTCAACATATTTTTGATCAAAAAGAACTTAACATGAGACAACGTCGTTGGGTAGAACTACTAAACTACTATGATTATGATATTAAGTACCATCCCGTGAAAGCCAATGTTGTAGCAGACGCCTTAAGTCGCAAAGAACGAGTTAAAACTCTTCGTGTTCATGCCCTAGGATTAACAATTCATACGTGTCTTACTAATCAAATCTGAATGGCACAACAAGAGGCACTTAAAGAAGAGAACATCCAAAATGAGGCACTACGTGGAATGATCAAACAATTGAAGCCTAAGTAGGACGATACGTTATACTTCATGGACAGAATTTGGGTGTCGAGTACAGGTAACCTATGCAAGTTAATTATGGACGAAGTCCATAAGTCCAAGTACTCCATCCACCCAGGTTCAGATAAAATGTATAAGGATCTCAAAGACCTGTATTGGTGGCCCAACATGAAAGGAGACATTGCCATTTTTGTCGGTAAATGCTTAACATATTCAAAAGTAAAGGCAAATATCAGAAACCGTCTGGCCTATTACAACAACCTGAAATTCCCCAATGGAAATGGGAACAGATTTCCATTGATTTTATCACGAAACTACCCAAGACGTCTAGTGCTTATGATACCATATGGGTAATTATCGACCGTTTAACAAAATCCGCTGACTTTCTACCAATCAAGGAAACCGAAAAAATCGAGAAACTTGCAAGATTGTACATTAAAGAAATTGTGGCTAGACATGGAGTGCCAATTTCTATTATCTCTAATAGAGATAGTCGTTTCATGTCAAGGATCCGGAAGTCGTTGCAAGAAGCCCTAGGGACACGCCTAGACGGAAACCATTAGAATTTCAAATTGGAGACCGAGTAATGTTAAAAGTCTCACCATGGAAAGGCGTTGCAAGGTTTGGTAATCGTGGTAAGCTCAACCCTAGATACGTTGGACCGTTTGAAATACTGGCTAGGGTTGGCCCTGTAGCTTACAAGCTCAAACTACCGCAAGAGCTAAGCAACGTACACGATACATTTCACGTGTCGAATCTCAAAAAGTGTTTTTCAGATGAGACCTTGATCATACCGCCAGATGAAATTCATATTTATGATAAACTTCATTTCATCGAGGAACCTTTTGAGATCACAGACTGGAAAGCTCAAAGGCTGAGACGTAGTCGTATCAAACTGGTTAAAGTACGTTGGAACTCAAAGCGTGGTCCCGAGTATACATGGGAACGAGAGGATCAAATGAAAATCAAGTACCCCTCATTGTTCAAGGATGCACCAATTCAAGATAGCACGAATTGAATTTCGGGACCAAATTCTTTTAACATGGGGAGAATGTGACACCCGACTTTTCAGGTCGATATCCGTACTTATTATAAACGCGTTTACATTATTTATGTTTCCTGACTTACCTAATTGCATAAATTAGGACATTAAAAGTCTAGCAAATACCATACGTTGATCATTTTATATTTTGGTAATTTTAGGAATTACCGGTACACGTCTACGTTTAAACCGTCTAATACGAACGTTGGTGATTAATTTATATAACCGCTACAATATCTAGAGGTCCATAATGTATGAACTTTATATCTAAAATATAAATCTAAAAAAAAGAATCCATGATGATCTCTCCGAAAAATGAGACACTACACGTATAAATAATCACCCTAACGAATTATACTACACGTGATGTGAATATTATTTTTTCACTGAACCAACCTTTAACTAGTTAAAATATAAAGTTAGTGTCGTGAGAACGTAAACCAAATTAATTTACCGTTTATTATCCTAACTGAAATTTAAACAAGTAAGAACCTAAAATATCTACACATAAATATACTTAATTCATAAATTAACCCAACCCCAACCCTTTTCCTTTTTTCTCGGCCAACAGCCCCAAAGAGGGCCCATCCATGACCCCAACATCATTTCATCCAAATCTTCAAACCATGCTTCTTGACTTCAAACGCATGTTATTTTCTTTGATTCATGACCTAAAATGTATCTTGTTCACCAAAAAAAAAAAAGTGGAGTGTTTTTTTTATAAAAACCTCTTAAATAAATAAACAAACATGAAAAATGAACTTGATTATATGATTAATACATATATATATATATATATATGTATGTATTTATATATATGTGTGTGTGTGAGTTTGTTCACAAAAAGATTACTAAAGGTTAGATGTATACATGTACATGTAGAATCTTATTACACGATTATGATTTATGGACATAATATGATTTAGTAAATCTTGTTGGAAATTTGTGGTTAAAAGATAGTATTCATTTTGTATAAAGTTATGGACATAATATTTAAATTATAAAACCATAAGTCTTGACCTTTTGCATAAAAAGTGGTTTATATAAAGTTGTAGGGCTTGTTGGAATTTAATGAAAATTTGTAAAAATTTTAGTGATATATACAAAATATAATAATCTCTAGAAAATAAAGACATAATACGTTCTCTTGTAGTAAGTATTATGTATTTCATGCACATAAAAATATCCTTATAAAAATATAGTCTATAAAATCTCTAAAATAATTATTTAGATAATTGATGGTAATATTATGGTTTTATGAACTATTAGTAACCTTAAATATATATATATATATAGGCATTTTAATTTAAATACTCGTATTGGAATATTTGAAGTTTATAAATATAAATATTTAGCATACTTGGATAGTTTTCAAGACGAAAACCCTAGAAAATTATAAATATATAATTTGTTGGAAATTTCATAAGAACTGACGTATATTACTAAGATAAATTGGTTAGATGACGAAAGTGTAACTTATTATTTTGGTAAAATCTTGCTAAACTTTGGTGCTAATATATATGCATATGTAAATATGTATTACTAGCAAGTTGTCGTGTTAACCAAAATGTCATAATTACGAATTATAATGATAAAAATAGAATAAACAATTGTCATGTTACAAACACGACTTAATGAACCACTTTTCACTAAAAATAAATATGCTATTTAGATGTATATTTAATTATTGATTAGGAAACATTCCTTACCGGGTCTGTTAAGCCGGGTGAAAAACTTGCATATGAGACGTCCATTTTTTTACCCAAAAATACCTTTTGTAATTAGGGTACGAGTAGTCAAGTCTCTCTAGTACAAACTGTTACTTCCTAGTTTGCACGGATCCGAGGTGAGTTTCACAGCCCCGTTTTACCGTTTTGTATAATTTGGGGGAAGAACATACTTATAAATACTTTTATATGATAACAAGAAAACAAGACCTGACCTTTATGTTTACATGAGTTAATACATTTGGAGCTCATAAAGTCCCCTGACCATCATATTTATAACCATTAGTTATGGATTAGCCTAGGATTCTATAGATAGTACTATTGGGTTTGACACCCCCGGTCATGGTTAATCGCACTAACCATGGGTCCCTCTAGCCAAATGACCGCATAGTGTTCAAAAGTTGCTCGAGAGGTACGAGTGAGGGGCAAAACACTTGGTCTTGGATTAGTTATGTCTCATGTATGTACATATTATTTATATACCTAGCTAGTTTACAAATGGGTCAAACATTACTTGTTTTGTTTATCATAAAACCAAATGGCTAACACCATTAAAATTTTCTATTAACCTTTTGTTAATTGATAAAATTACCCTTTTTAATAAAACCCTACCCACCTCACACTCTTTATCCAAACACACACTCTTCATCTCTACTCTCTCTCTCTATCCACCAAGAACCCTCCGGCAACCACCTACACTGCCATTCTTTGACCACCGGAAACCTAAATCAACCCACAGGCAACCTAAATCACCATCACCGCTTATGCTCACTCGCTCTCTCTCTCATCCTCTACCTCAAACTCGCTTTTTAGGGAGGTGGGTTTGATTTGCCCTAGATCGCTGTAGAAGATGGTGGGTTTGATTTGCCTTATATCACCGGAAACGAACCACCACAGCCGCCGCCCTAGATTGCTGGAAAACGAACCACCACAGTAGCCGCCCTAGATCATCGGAAAACGAACCACCACCAACGATGATGATTCGTCTAGTACCATCATTGAACCTCCGTCAAGTGTCACCAATGGGTTTGGATAACATCCACAATGTAATGGAACTCTTGATGCTGATAATGGAAGGAAAAGTTCCTGAGTTTTTTTTAAGGAAAGAAACACATGTTCCTGAGTTTTTTTTAAGGAGTGAAAAGAAAGGAAATGAAAGGAAAAGTGTTCTAGAGATTTTTTTAAAGAGGGAAATGGAGGGATTTGAAGGGAAAGGAAGGCTTATCTCCATCATCCCAAATTAGAGAGATTTTGAGAGGAAAAAAAAGAAAAGAAAAAGGAGAGAAAAGAAAAGAAGTGAAATGAATCATTTCCTTTCCTTTCTGTCCTTAAGTAAACTCGGGAACAAAGCGTTAGGTGGCGATGTTTGACCAGATCTCGTTTAGGTGGCGGTGTAGTGAACGGGAGTGGTGTGTTGGTGGCCTAGCAGGAAAAACGAGGTGGCGGCCGGATTTTTTGTCAGTGGAGGTGGAGGTGGGTGGTGACAATCGAGGTTTATGTAAATTTTAGGTTTTTTTTTAGAGAAGAATGATTGTTGTAGTGAATTTTTTTGTCTTTTGTTATTTTTCTAATAATTTTAATAATAAGAGTATTTTTGTCTTTTAACAAATAGTTAACAGAAAAAATCAAACGGTGTTAAAGGTGTGGGTTTAATTGAGACAAAGATGAAACTACAGTGACTAAAAAGAAGAAATCAAAACTAATGGATTAAAATAGGGAATTAACCCAAACCAGAAAGACTAAAACCGGAGTTTACTTTTTAAGAAATAGAAATGATAATTTTTAGTTAAATTATAGGGATGAGAATGGAGGAGATGATATGAATATCGTAACCTACTATAAACAATAAATATAAACATAAAACACAATTTTGTGTGGGTAAATATAAGCAACTGATTTTACTAGAGAGGGATGTCGGGGCCGGAATGTTGTACGAATCCACCGGTGATGAACAGTAGCTTTGGAAATGGGAGCGTTGAAGAAATCGGAGGCCTCAAATCCTATAGCACCGGTGATCGTTCTTCAAATCACGGCATCCTTGTCGGTTCGGATGCTTTCGGTATGATCATTTCTAATCAATATTAGTTTGTTACTTGATTGTAGCCATAGGTTGTGACTTTAGACAGGAAGATAGACTTCTTTTAGAAATTTTTAACCTTAACAGCACATCAATGAACCTATTGGCCTCAAAAGTCAAATCTTGAAACGAGTAACAAGTTTTGTAAACAAAATCCTCAATATGCTTTGGATTCTGCCGAAGTTGATTTCTTTTTATATGTATGCAGGCTATGAAGGAGTTATGCTCAGGTAATGGTTAGTCTTTGATTGACATTAAGATCACAACATTTTCCATGGAGGCTGTTTCATTTTTGGTCTAAGTTTTTAACTCCTTCGTCGTCTGTGCTATTAATTGTTGTCGGGGCCGGCTCAACGTATTCGGGGGCCCCAAACGAACTAAAAAATTCGAGGCCTTTTTCCAAAAGTCTCGTTATAAACCCTCTTTCCTAATCCGGGCTTCATACCAGTAATTAAAAACTAAATCAAAGTTTATTAAAACTTAATTCTAAACGAGTAAATGAACAAGTCAAGTCAAACGAGGTAATGAACGAATCAAATCAAATAAGCAAAATAGCAAATTGCAAATCAAATTAAAAGATTTTGTATTTAGGTTCATGAGTCAATAAATTATTACCTGCAGATGATTGCAAAATCTAAAACCAAAAACCAAGTATGAGAATTTGAGTTCCTTAAAGATCACGATTGAGATACAAAGATGCATTTCATTCCTAACAGTTACAGATCAAGATGGAGATACAAAGATGCAAATCAAAACCCATTCTTAATCCGAGGCTTTCAACTTTTAAGGAGTGAAAGAAAACTTGCCCTGCTTGAATATGTATTTCATTCCCCTCTTTACACACACACATTGTTGTTTCATAATTGAAGATTCATTAATTTGAACATGTGGATAAGATGAATAAGAAACTACGACAAAAAGAAAATGTACACAAAGCACTTGAAACTTGAAAGAGCTTTCATTAGACGTTTGGGACTTTACCTCATCTTCCTCCTTATCTTCCTCTCATGCTTCTACTTTTCAAATTAATCTGAACTCGTGTACCTTGAACCCTAACTGCGACTTCCGTCTTCACGAATCACAATTCAACAGGGTTATACTAGACCGCTTGGAGAAGGCCCAGTGGCTTTCCAGTTTCTAGATCCAGAGGCCCAAAATCGATTTATATATAAAAAACAATTTTGAAATTGGAGGCTCTAATTTTTGGGTGGCCCATGCCCTTGCTTGGCCCAATATTACTAATGGGCTGGCCCTAATTGTTGTATCACATGAATGGCATTATTAGGAGGAAATTGTTTTTTTTTTGTCATTGAGGTTGGTGGTTTAGTGGTAGAGAAAAATTCTCCTAGGTTTGAGGAGGTCATGGGTTCAAATTCCACTCCCACTGCCAGTGGCGGATCCAGAAATTTTTATGAGCGGGTGCATAAAGTATCAAAGCGAGTTTGGTCAAAACAAATCGGTTCAAAATGGGTCGGTTAAAACAAATACTTATTTACATAACGATATAATAAAAATATGTATACCTATTTACTTAAAAATATTGTAAAACTATTCATACTTATTACTTAAACGTGTACAGATAACTGATTAAACACAAGAATATGACACAATAAGAAAAAAAAAACACTTGTAAACCATAAATAAGAAGAAAAAAATGTAATTATAAACCAAAAGTAAAAAATACAAAAAAAACCTATAAATCAATTGAATAATCAATAACAAAACATATTATTTACCTACAAAGTTTAATTTGTTATAATTAATGTATATTGTTTAGATATTTAATATAAGACTATGTAAAAATTAAATGAAAGTAAAATGTTTAATGTGTAAATTTAGTTGTATTATAAGGGTTAATGTGAAATTTTTGTTTACCGTTTTAATTATCAACGAACATTTGGGTTTCCCACTTTACCATGCCACTTCATCATCTTCTTTTTCTCTCTTCCTCTCTCTCTCTAATTTTTTTTTTCATTAAAGCTTTAAGCTTTCATGACTTTTTATAGAAAATTACCATCTTTACTTAAAATTATCATTAATCCCTTTGGTTTCTTTCTCTATTGGTTTGTTAAAAATCAGATGACGGGTGTCTCTTAGCATATTTAGGAAGGTGCCTACTAAGAGAGATCGAAAATTTCCCACTACGCAGATGAATCTCAGCGGGTGCCTCGCCCCCCACTGGAACCTACATAAATTCGCTGAAGAAATGAATGTTCATTTCCGATCAACCAGATTGTTGACTTCTATTTGAATCTGATGCATACAGATACATGTTACCATATCTGGATGAATGCCATTTGGTATAAAACTGTAAAAGAGACTGGAATAAATATTATATCTAAATGTTTTGTTTGTTTTACCCTCAATACATAGAAAAAACTAGAAACCCTAGACTAACTTAAGACATGTGAGCTAAAGATAACTAAATCCTAATAATAAACTAGTAACTATAACTAACATCCCTCATCAAGTTGAAGCATAGATGTTAATCATGCCCAACTTGTCACAAATAAAATTTAGAATCTAGAATGAGAATATGGATTGAAACTTGGACGGGAGTAGGGAGGCAATCACGAACTAGAACGCGAGCAGGAAATTGGAGCCAAAAAACCGGGACTCGAACGGAAACCCGGACATGCGAGTATGAAACTCGAACAAGAACAAGAAACCGGTTCAAGAGCAGGAACAGGAGCAGGAATCCGGAACAAGATCAGGAGCAGGAACACCAGAACACGACCACGACATGAAACCGGAACAGTCAAGTAACAGTAGAAAAAAGGGACAATCCAGCACCAACACAAACAACCGAGCAGTCAACATGACCAATTAGGGTTCGGGTAGTGAATAGGAACAAAACAAGAGCCGAAACACGCGATTTTCCAGCAAGATTATGACAGCGACAGGCAGCGGCAGATGGAGAGTTCGGACTGAAACGACGATGGCACAAAGAAAAATCTGATGTTTCATGTGCTCAGAAAGCAGGTGGCGCGTAGTAAACAGCGGAAGCATGTGGTAGAGCTTGGAGGTGTGTCGAGGTGGATTTACAGGGAAGGCTAATAGGAGCTTTCTGGTGGTGATGGCGCTGACTGTGAGATGCAGCTATGTCTCGAAAAGATTTCGTGACGAAGCAGGTCTCTGGAATCTGGACTTAAATTGGAACTTGAAACTGGATCTGAAACAGGAACGAAGAACTAGAACAAAAACGGGAACAAAATCTGGAATAGGGACAAGGCGGCGGCTCGCCACCTCGTCTAGGGTGTGTAAGAAGTGACGGCGGCTAGGGTTTGTATCGTAATTAGAGTCTTAACTTTGATACCATGTAAAAATACTGGAATAAATATTATATCTGAATGTTGTGTTTTACAATGGTGGGAACCCTAGAAATAACTAAAAACCTTGGACCAACTTGGACACATGGGCTAAACATAACTAAACCCTAATAATAAACTAGTAACTATAATTAACAAAAACAAAATCCTGCCTTGTAAGAGTTATGTTAAATCCTGAAACAATCGATTGAGAATTTTGTATATAATCTAGTCTTGAATTCTACTTATTTGACTTGGATGTATGTTTTTCCACTTATGTAGGAAACTTGCTGACAAAATCTCTAGTCTTGGGTACTTGGTTGTGGTTCCTGATTTCTTCTTTGGAGATTGTATATACATCACAAGTCCTCCAGAAGTTCGTGCAGATTGGTTAATTAACCACTCTCCGGTCAGTTCGTATATATGTAAATATCCTAATATAAATTTATCATGATTCATTTCATCAAATTGAAGGAATTATAGAATTTATATGATTCGAAGATAATACTTCTGATGCATATTTTGACGTCAAGGAAAAAGGTTGTGAAAATGCATGGAAGATAATTGGTGAACTTAAACGCAAAGGAGTGTATGCTGTAGGGGCTGCAGGTTTTTGCTGGGGAGGTAAGGTGCTTTATCTTGTAGTCCATCCCCCCTGTCTTTGAATTGCAATGTGTAGTGTAAACAATGACAAAAACAAAATCCCAAATTAATTTAATCGGTTAATTGTAACAATAATGATGGACGGGTAGTTTGTAACTTTCTAGCACCAAAAGCAATATACTCTTAAGCCTGTGTGCACATCGTATTCTGACATTTATCTTTCTTTGTTAGGAATGATGGTTGCTAAACTTGCAAAATATAATGAAATTAAGGCTGCTGTTATATTGTACCCTTGTCGCTTCACAGACAACGATGTTAACGGTTTGTTTCTCCTAGATGTGGTAAAATGGGCGACTTTTATACTAAGTCCCACTTTGAAAATTTTATAAGGGTCGTGTTGGGTTGACGTAAACTTTTTCTGTCCAAAATTCTCAACTTTTTTGTAAACTTCTAAGTGTCATAATGATTAAAAAATTATTTATTCCAATTAGAATCTAATATTTTGAATGAAATAAGTTTAATGCGGTAAAATTACTTTTTTCAAAATTATTTTACCTGTTTGACATGTTTGAGATTAACATAACCTGAATCGACCCATTCATAAGTAATCGTCAGGTTTTAACATAAATGTTGCTTCAGAGGTGAAGGTTCCAACTGCCATATTAGGAGGTGAGCTTGATCAACTATGCCCACAAGAAGAAATCAAACATTATGGGAAGATTTTATCAAAAAATCAAGAAATAAGTTCCTTGATCTAATAATGGTCCTTGTGAAGATGTTACGTGCTAATAGTGAAATATAATTCTTGGTTTTTGAATAAAACTTCAGGTTGAGAGCTATGTGAAGATATTCCTAGGTGTTGGTCATGGATGGGCTTCAAGATATAGTGAGAATGATGAATCTGCTGTTAGGAGTGCTGAGGAGGCTCACTATGACATGTTGAACTAGCTTACCAAGTATGTTAGATGAACTAAAATCCTAAATCCAGCCTTTTAGAACCTAAAAATATTGTGAAATCTTACTATTATAATAAATGAATAACTTTATCTTTCACGTGTCGACTTCTGCTGAAGTCTAGATTTTTGTTTCATGCCTCTTTCCTATTAATAATAATGTTTTAAATAGTTAAATATCTAAAATTTATTCTAATATAGTGTATTAAAATTTACTAAATCATAAGAAGATTTCAATTATATCTTATACTAAAATATAATTTTATAATTTTTAAATCTTTATTATTTGTTATTTATAATTCTTAAATCTTTATTATTTATTATTTAATCAATGGCTGATGACATTCAACATACAAATCTTCATAGAAATTGCTGGTTTACAACAAGTTGGATTTATCTAACCCGTGTAATACATGAATTTCTAACATAGTAAATAAATAAATAAAGATCGAATTAGTGATTTTTTATATATGTAGTAAAACAATGTCCTTCTTTCTATTTCAGTTGGTTGTTTATTAGGTAAAACAACCTTGTAATTCTTAATTATCAATAATAATTACAGGGATGTATAGTGAAAGAACTTTCTGTGTTTTACCTTTCCCTTTTCCTTTGATTTGCTTGTATCTAGAACTCAGAGGTTCGAATGATGGTATCTTTCAATCTCTTGCTTAGCTAGTTAGTTTACTTAACAAAAATCTCTTAAGTTATTATAAAAGTTATTGATAAATTCTACAAAATTAAAAATAACATATTTACAACCTCCCTGGATTGTTATAAAATTGTTTGAAGTCTTCACAAGTATTTAGGTTGTAGTTTATTTATAAGAAAATGATCATAAAATATGGGTATTAGAGCACTCACAATCATAGTTGTTAACAGCGAATAGCGATAAATAGCGACAAGTGACCTATATGCCATGTAGCGAATAACGATAAATAGCGACCGCTATTTCATTATGCAACGATAAAGTAGTAGAAAAGCTGAGAATTGTTTTACATTCATACCACCAAAACAAATAAAGTTTCAATCAACCAAAATAGCTAAAATACTTATCACAAATCATCTAAATCTTCATATTTCGGCTCATCATCATCATCATCATCATCGCATTCCGATGTCGGAACAAAATCTATATAAGCCGTAACATCATTTTCTTCGATGCCCGCATCAAAATCTTCATCTACTAAACCTCTTCCTTTAGGCCTTGAGCTCGATGTGGAGGTTTTGGCACCCGTTTTAATCCTTTTTCTTGTGGCATAAGGCGTCTCATCTGTCCCGGTAACCGCCGCAACATGACCCCATGTCAAATCTTCACCCTCGAGCACCGAAGCATCTTCTTCATCCACCTCCTCTAAGACTCCCATCAACCACTCATTGGGATCTTGTATACTTGCATCATCTAAGATAATCGGGTCAATCATACCACGCATATCATACCTTCTTCTTAGAGCCCGGTTATACTTAATGTACTCAAGATCATTAAGCTTTTGTTGCACGAGTCAGTTTCTTTTTTTGGAATGAAGCTACATAAATAAAATATAATAAGTTAATAACTATTATTATTTATATTAAATATTAAATAAAGTTTCTTACATGTTCAAGCACGCTCCAATTGCGTTTGCACCCCGATGAGCTACACGTTAAACTAAGCACCTTGACCGCAAATGTTTTTAGTGTTGGTGTCGATGCTCCGTATTGCATCCACCACTCCGCTAATTCAATAACAAAAGAAACAAAACTAACTTAATTTTCTTAAACATTATATTTAAAATATATATGTATAAAAGTATACCAGGCGCAAGCTTTTCTCTCATTTTCTTTGTTATCGGATTTTTAAAAATCCCTTTAGCCTTTCGATACAACGGGAGTTCCAAGTGAACCTTCATATCCTCTTCTTCGTCCAATGTCAACTTTTTAATGCACGACATTAACCCACTTTTCACTTCATCATTATCCTCCACTTCTGGATTCAAGTAGTGTCCCACTGCATGCAAAGGTTGATGTAACTGGCAATTCCACCTTGTATCAATTATTTCGAAAATGTGTTGATACTTTTTTTCTCTGTTTTTGAAAGAGATAGAAATCATCTCTTTTGCCCTATCCATAGCCTCATAGATATAACCCATAAGAGACTTTCTCTCTCCATCAACTAAACGAAGAACTCCTAACAGTGGAAACCAACTTTCACGGCAAAATTTATATTGTTCCAAAATGTTGGCGACAATATAGTATTGGTTGTTTGCTTACCTCCCACCTCCCTTGAGAATTTACTTGAGTGCCACTCTGAAGAAGTGAACATTTTTTTCCAAGCTCTTCTTGTTTGCTTTGAAACAATTCAATGTGATGAAGGCTGTGGCAAATCGGGTCTTTGCGGGCCGAACCATGTCTTTTTGTCCCATGAACTCTTTCATCATGTTCAATAGCAACGTGCGGTTGTATATGTAGTTGTTCACCGCAATTGCCTTTTCAAGAGTTCTCTTTTAATCGGACAATTTAAAGATGTCTTTAAGTATCAAATCAATGCAATGGGCCGCACAAAGAGTCCAATATATGTGTGGGTAGTTCTTTTCCACAAGTTTACCCGCGCTAACATTATTGCTTGCACTATCCGTCACAATTTGGATGGTATCATCCGACCCAACATTCTTGATGAATTGCTCAAACAATTCGTACATCTTCTCACCTACGATAGATTTTAAAAGGAAGTAAGTGATAAATATATTTTTATTATGGTTTCACGAGATTAGGTTTTAAATTTATATAATGATAATTACTTTAATTTAAAACACACACAATAGGCAAATGTACCTATCATAGCATAATATAGTTTAGGTAAGAACCAAGTATCGAACCAATGGACACGGTCGAGAACCAATGCTCAACTTTTGTTATCGTTTAGCCGGATTAATTAGTGAGTGAGTTTTGTGTGCTTGTGGAGCAGAAAAGTAAATGACGGTAAATTAAATAACATAAAAGTAAAATTGTGCGTGATGTGTGTAACAGAAATGTAACTAATAGAATAGTAAATAGCAGAAAAGTAAATATGACGAAAATGATCAGGTTACAGATAGTATTGCTTCGGGTTTCAAATCAGCTTGGTACATGATAATGTTAAGTTGACTAATTCAGTGGTATGACTACTACAAACTTGTGACCCAAGTCACTGCTAGAGCCTCGTCCTCACTACATTTGATTCACGAATTATAATCTTTAAATTAAAATAGTAGTGCTTCACGTTAGGGACAACAGTTACCCTCAACCCTTCGAATGGTCATCTCCGGGTTGGTTTAAGACATCGAACTTAAAATGCTTTATATTAGAGTTAAATATGTGATTATATTTTGCTCACCGGGAGGCGATGTAACAATGAGACCAAGTATAAAGACGTACCGTTCCCAACATGAGTTCATGAATTCTTGGTCGCATCATAAGTTCGTATAAAGACGTACGAACTTAGAAGTATAGACCAAGCCTTGGCTTATCAATCTCTGCTCGTATAAAAAACGTACGAGTTTCAAAGTAAGTTTGATTAAAAAGGGTTTTACGATCTTACTCTTTAAAATCAAGACACTCACAAATATAAAAACGGATTTACATAATAATAAAATCCCACCGAAAGATGGTTTTAAGAACATGATGTGTTGCAAAGCACACATGTATTTCAGCCATGTTTCGAGTTGTTTTAATTAGTTTTATATCTGTTTTGAGTCGTTTTTGTATACAATTGAGTCTTTGTTATGTTCTCAGGTGCTCGTGACGATTACAAGTGAAAACCGAAAGAAACCGAGCACGAGAATGAAGCCCGAAGAAACAAAACTGAAAAATGGGAAAAATCTACTCTTCGCGGTACGCGAAGATCTGAAGTCCATCTCTCGCGGTACACGAAAATGAAGAGGAACAGGGCGCGACTAATTTGTCCCTCGCGATACGCAAGGGACTGGCCATGTTATCTTGCGGTACGCGAGGGCCTCAAGTTCCAAGAAAAATAAACATAGTTTTGATTTTAATAGAATTTTAATCCCATTATCGAACGAGTTCGTATTCTAGCCGTCTAGAGAATAACCAGAGGCGATTTTGAGGCTGGAGAAGAGAATTGAAGTGCAAAGGTCGAATCTTTGATCCCGGTTGCGTTAGATTTAGCGTTTTCGGTTCCAAAGTTTGAACCTTTATATTTGTTTCTTGTGTTTGAACCATGATTATGTTTAATTCTTCTGTCATGAATGTTTTAGATATGATCTTAGGCTAAAACCTTAATACTGCCTAGGTCAATTGATGAATACTTGTTGAAGTTCGTATTTTTACTAGTTTTGATTTCAGTTGATGGATTAATGATTTTGTAAACAATCCTAGTATGATAATTGTGATGTATATGCATGTTTAATTTCGGTCTTGTGATTAATTATCGATTCCTTGCGTTGATTGTGTTTCTCTGCCATGTTGATTAGGGTATCTAGGTCATAGATCTTAGGGTTTGTGATTTCGGTGGTTTACTAGACGTAGTAGCCATAGGAATTCTTGTTGGTTGCTGATTAGAATTGAGTGTGTGACCTAGTTCAATACCCGAGAGGTGAGAAATAGTCGGTTAGTCTTCGTCATTAGGAATCCGAGTGTCAACTGTCTGAGAGGAAGTTGGTTTAGGTGTCTAGTGATTGTTGCTAGTATGAATCATAGTTGTTATCCTAGGATTACCCCGTGCATTCCTTGAATGTATGGTGGGAGGTGAGACTGAGAGGTAATCCATCCATTAGGGTACTTGATCATAGTTGGAAATACCTGAGAAGTGATCCAACAATCTGGTGAGTTTAGTACACTTTAGGTAGATTAGTTGGTGACACCCTAAAAGTGATTAGGGATCCACTAGGTTGTCTTTAGAAGTTATTCTTAGAAACCCAGATCCATCATAGTTTTCAGAATCGGTATAAGTTGTGCTTTACAAGTAGGATTCCGACCAAGGTGGTGTTTTTCCCATTCTTGATTTCACCTTAGTCTTTTTCTTGATAGTTTGATTCGACCTTAGTTTATTGCATCCTTAGTGATAATCAGTAGTGTAGTTAATCCCCAAACCAAATCATTATTAAGTCCGAGTCAGAGTCTAGTTTGTTATTCATAGTGTCTCTAGGGTTCGATAATCCGGTTTATCGTTAAGCTGTGCTACACTCGATAAGTACACTTGCCTGTCAGTGCGGTTTAGTTAGAGGGTATTCCTTTTATTACTTAGGAGTGTAGGTTAGGTTTTATAGCTAGTTTTTATAGACCGTCTAGATGACATCAAGTTTTTGGCGCCGTTGCCGAGGACATCTGGCAATAGCAATATTAGTTTTGACTAGTTCTTTGTTTGATTTTTGGTTTATTTTGTGTTCTTTGAGTCCGTCTTGTGTGCTTGTCTTCTTTGTGCTACATGTGCGTCTAATCTAGGATAGAGTCTTTCCGTTCTTTGAGTATTTTTGTTTTCTTCTTATCTTGATTCATTCTGTTTATGCACCATACTCGCTCGCAGGGATCAACTTCTTATTCTGCTTTCTTAGAGCCCGAGCGAGAGCTACACGAGCGCACCCGCGACTTTCGAGATCGTTTGAAGCAGTTGTGCAACACCCAGGTACGTCCTATTAACCTTATTCCATTTCCTACAATGGGCGACGTTGATCCACCAGTGAGACGTACTGTACACTAGAGGGCCAGTGATGGGGTCACGGGTGCGAGATCTTCGATCAATCGGCCCGCTATTCCTAATGTTAATTCTTGGTAGATCCCATCACATGTCATGAGTACGATCACTCATGCTACTCAGTTCCATGGCCTTGAGGATGAGGATACACCCGGACATGTGTCCCACTTTGCGCGCATATGTGATACCTTCAATATCACGGGTGTGTCTAAGGATGCAATCTACTTGCGTCTCTTCCCATTCTCCATCTCTGGGCGTGCTTCTACTTGGCTCGATAATCTTCCAGACAACTTAATCACCACTTGGGAGGATCTCGAAGCCAAGTTCTTCAAGAATACTATCCAACTTCCAGGGCCGCTCGCCTTATAGATCAAATCCACTCCTTCCGGATGGATCCTGACGAGCCCTATCACATGGCCTGGGAGCGGTTCAACGTGCTGTTGAGCCGATGTCCCCAACATGGTCTTTCTGACTTGGCGATAGTGGAGAAGTTCTATAATGGCCTTACCTTCGAGAAGCAGCAAATGTTTAAACAACTGCAGGAGGCCATATCATGGAAAAGTTTGAGCCTGCTGAATGTGAGGAGATGTTCGAGAGCTTCGCTCAAGCCGAACAACAATATCCATCTACTAGGATTTCCATTCCTAGTGCTAGAGCACCCATCTCGTCTGTAACCTTTCTGATTTTCACGTTTTCATTTTGGTACAATAAGACATGTATGAATTTCAATCTTAGTGAAATGATTATATCAAGCCCTACTTTTATAATTACAGCTTCACAATTCCCACCCGCATTTGTTCTAGAATCCCTATATACATATAAATATTTGAACACATATGTATATATATACACATTTATACGTCATACAAGTACATATACACATATATATATATATTTATATATACATACTCAAACATTATACAAGTACATACACATATACATGCATACTAGTTTGAACCCTAACCGATTGAACCCTAAATTAAACCCCACACACTAAATTTGACTTTTAAAACATCAATTTTGACTTCTTGAATCCCATTGACTTTCAAAGTCAAAGGGGCCAAAAACCGTGATAATCCAAGACTACAGGTGATGGATCCTTGTCGAATTGGACTCCTCGTGGATTCACGAACAGAAATCGACCCAATCTCAGCCCAATTAACATATCAATTCGATCATTCAAGCGGGCGAATTCGAATTCAAACAGATTTGACTTCACAAAGTCAAATTCGTATCAATTCAATTTCAATCCGAAAAATTAACGCGTTTAAATTCCCGGAAATCACGCGCAAACATTTTCCGGATGAATGTGGACCTGTACACGACCCAATACATCAAAAAAATCAAACCAATTTCGTGTGATTTAATCCCGACAGCTGTCGCTTACAAACCGTAATCAAACGGGGCGATTTTGATAAAATTTAACGAATTATATCATACCCACACCTTCACACAATCGATTACAAACTCTCTGAACTTCCTATCAATCTACATATCACCTCTAATCACCGATCGAGCACCAAGAACATCGGAACCAAACTTGTAGCTGGCAGCCTTCGATACCCAGCCAAATCGAGTGAGGTTAGTCTCTTTCGATTCGTTTTCAAACGTTCATCAAAAGCCCCTTATCAATTCGTATCCGACTTTTGCATCGGGTTCGATTTCTGTCGAATTCTTAAACCTGTTCATACGATTTTGATTCGGGGATTTCGATCAATTATTTTTACGTATTTAGTTTAACGGAATTCATATTTAATCAGTGAAACCATCCGGTCCGACTGGCTATGTCATTGCGCCATCGGACCAAATGGTGTGGGTTCGAAACCCACGGCCTTTGTCCGTCCGGCCTTTTTGCGCATACCCTGAAAAATCAAACCCGACTTCCCTTCCTGCCATGTTAATAACCCACCGGACCGTAGTTGTACACGAATAGCTCCACTGGTCCAGCGGTAAAATGAAACACACACACAGGAACCACCCGGGTTCGAACCGGGTGGCCTGTTTAAATTTTTAAAACCAGTTTCACAGCTTCAAAAATTTTATAAAAGATATTTTTATAAACCTTACACTATTTGTAACATAATAAAACCAAAATTTTAAATTTTCAATATAAATTCAGTTTTATTATGAATTTCGTTGTTCAAATTGTGTATTAAAATAATGAAAACAAAAACTTTAAATATCAAAAATTAATTTCTAAATAAAAACAATAAATTTTATAAAAGTTTATAAAATGTTAACTCATTTAAAGCAAACTAGTATATATTTTTTTAGATGATAAATAAAATAAAAATTATTCATTTAATTTATTTAAATAAATAAAATTATTTATTTATTTTATTTATTTAAATAAAACACTATTCGTAGAAATTCTTTCTCTAAACATATATTTACAATCCATATATCTTAACATATTTTTCATAAATAAATAAATAAAAATTATTTATTTATTTAATTTAATTATTTAAATAAATAAAATTATTTATTTATTTAGATTAAACACTATTCGTATAAATAGAAATTCTTTTTCAAAACATATATATTTTAACATATTTTTCACAAATAATAAAAAAATAAAAATTATTTATTTATTTAGTTTATTTAAATAAATAAAATTATTTATTTTATTTATTTAAATTATACACTATTCACATAAGTAGAAATTCTTTTTCTAAACACACACATATATATATATATATATATTTACACTCTATATATATGTTAGCATATTTTTCACAATTAAATAAATAAAATTAATTATTTTATTTAAATCCAACCCTACGTCGGTGACTATTAAGTTCATACATATATACCTTGAACTCATAATACACATTAAATTCATATTTAAGCATAGTAATCCTTTACATGGAATAACACAAATCTATTTGTACCAACCCACACACATCAAAACCAGTTGAACCCTAGACTTAGACCTAGACTTTTGTACACACTATTAACTCAATACACATTATACACTAGGTTAACGTGATGAGTTACAAGGATCGTTTTGCCACCAAGACTCGCGTGCTAGCTACACTCTTGATTCAAGTGAGTTTACATAGCCCCTTTTTTATTTTGTACTTTTGGGGTGGAACATGATTTACTTTTGAAACTTTTTTTTTGCATAGACTTAAATACAATTCAATAGTATGATATTATGTGTTATGTGATTTATGTTTGAATGCTATGAGTTAAGACTACATATACATGACTTTAGTACAATCACTAACTCCGTACAAGCCAACGGTTAACATTGATAGATCTATTGAGTCTGACAAACCCACCCGGTTAGGGTGTTTGTTACCGACTTTACATTAGGGTAACCTGCGTGTTATGCCTCAGTCACAAGGTTTGATTGTACACACTTAGTTTAACTATAGATTCTCCATAAATGCCTTATACACGTGTATCGTATGAATTGTATAAAACACTTTAAACTTGGTTATGTGTCAAAACCTATGTATGCTCACCAACTTTTTAGTTGACCTTGTCTTCATCATGTTTCAGGTACTAATGCTTGAGAATAAGTACAAGATGCTTCACTTAGGACCGATGACCTAAAATTTAATTTAAAGAGACTATTTATGTACTTCTATTTTCCTTGTATGGTTGGATTTACGTTTATTTGTGATATGAAATTGGTTGTTTAATTATTTAAACTTTAGTAAACCTTGAGCTTTCGAACAGTCTATATGTCCCGCCCCGACGTATTCCGTCGTCGGTTGGGGTGTGACATCGTCTCCTAGAGGTGTGCATCAGGTCACTCCTGATTCTAGCGTGGCTGCTGCCCTCGCCTCTATGACTAATGAAATTAAGGAGCTGAAGCTCAGTGCTCAGCGGTGTCAAGTGTGTAGGGGAGGCCACGACACCCCTGATTGCCAGTGAATAATCAAGAGCAGGTGAGCTATGCTGGCAACCAACACCAGAACCGAGGGTACAACAACTATAACTCATTTGGCTCGAGATGGAGATCTGGAAATAACCCACTAGGGTTTAATGGTTGTCAGTAGTTTCAGCAGAATGGAGGAGGAGAGACAGGACCTAGCATGGGAAGCAATGTCGACACGACTTTGATCAAAGAGATGCTTGAGACTCAAAGACAACTGCTTGCCCACCTAGTCTAGTAGGACAGGGATGCTAGGCAGAGATTGGATAGCCATGACACTTTACTGAAGAATCAGCAATCGACATTCCATGATCTGCAACGCACGGTTGAGGACATCGCTAAGAGTCTGAAGGATCGACAGTGAGGTCAATATTCAGGCTCCAACGCTTCAGTGATGGCCGTGTCGGTAAGGAGTGTGGAGGAGAAAGAGGTTGTAGAGGATGACTCTCACTCCAGCAAGTATAACATTTCGTCACATGAGGAGGTCAAGAAGATCGACTGGAGGACAAGATTCATGGAAATCGATGCCCGGATGATCGAGAAGCAGGTAGGCGAGGATATAGTGGTTGAGGTGCCTACCGAGAAGGCAGAGGAGAAGAAGAAGGGGGCGGAGTTGCAGACGCCCAAGATTGACCCGACTCGTGTTCCCTACCCAGCACGTTTGCTGCCATTCAAGCAAGACTGGGAGCACAGTCACTTCCTTGATTTGTTCAAACAATTAAAGGTTAATCTTCCGCTGATAGAGACCCTCCAGCGCATGCCAAAGTATGGCAAGTTCCTTAAAGATCTTCTTTCCAACAAGAAGAAGCTCAAGGAGGTCTCTAAAGTCTCACTTAGTGAGCAATGTTCTACGGTGGTTCAGAACAAGCTGCCAGAGAAACTGGGAGATTTGGGTAGTTTCACGATTCCATGTCACCTAGGCAGTTTGCCTTTGCACCACGCGTTGGCCGACTTAGGTGCTAGCATCAATCTGATGCCATACTCTCTTTATAAGCAGCTAGACCTAGGCGAACCACAGCCGACGCGCATGAGCATTTCCTTGGCTGACCGTTTAGTCAAGTATCCACGGGGAATTGTGGAAAATCTGTTAGTGAAAGTAGGCGAATTTGTCTTCCCCATGGATTTTGTCATTCTAGACATGGAGGTGGATGACGGAGTCCCACTCATCTTAGTACCGCCAAGGCAGTAATCGATGTCTATGATGGAAAACTCACACTTCGTGTGGGGGATGAGTCGGTAATATTTGATGCCACACAGTCTATGGAGGAGTTAGCGAGCATAGCCACTCCGTGTGCATGCTTGATTCCTTCATGGACTACCATCAGGACTCTGATCCACGTTTAGAAGCTGGTGAACCCGCCCCTAAGTTAAAAGAACCATTTGATTGGGCAGTTGAGTTAGAGAGATTGTTGGATGAGCCGGATGAAAAAGGTGATGAGGTGCCTGATGATCTGCTGGAGATGATGGAAGAGTTAGATGAGATCATAGGCACAACCCCAAGTGTGGGGAAGTTAGTGGAAGTTGTAGAGGAACCGGATGATCCGGGTGGAGTTTTAGAGGTCACGTCCTTAGCTAATCCAATTCCAGAACCGCAACTCGTCATTGTTTCTGAGAGGGTGAGTGTTAACCCAAACATTAGTTCCAATACTCCTAGGTCTAGGCCACCCCGTGAGAGAAGCCGTGTGTTGAGAGACGTAGGTGAGTTAGAAAGAGTGAAAACCCTAATATAACATCCATGATTTTATTATAATATTTTTATTTCAGTAATAACTCCATTTCAACCTCGTGCTTGCTCCAAACACAATATAGAATGGATAAACTCAAAAATTTTAAACTTTCATTTACATACAATCTTTTTCCTATTATATATATAACACATGTATGAAAATTTATACATATATATATATATATATATACACTTTAAAACTTACAAATATTAAGCATGTATTTACACACTCTTATATATACACATATTGTATGTGTTTGTTTTAAGATATATATACGTAAATAAATATATATGATTTTGTAAAACGACCCACTTATACAAATCATAATATTATAAAAAAAAGAGAAAAATTATCCCCATATAAAATAGTTAGAAATTGACAAATAATGTCTAGTTTTTTTTTTCAAGTCTTATAAAATAATTTATATATGTATAACTTCCTAAATCCATTTGAACTTGATTTGAAACTCTTTAGTCATTTGAACTCCCACCGTTGAACTCCCACCTTTGTATTTAGACCCTTACACCTCAAATTGAACCTTTTCAATAATTTGAACCTCTAACAATCCCCCCTTTGACTTTTGAAAGTCAACAGGGACGGATTCCTTGCATTTAGCCCTCAACTTTCGAATCCTTTAGACTTGACATGTATACTAGAGTAATTATTGATCAGTTCCAAATCCTTTTATCATGTCAATTTAACAATTTTAGCCGCTGATTTCAAAATTTCAAACATGTTTGACTTTTATAGTCAACACCGAGCCAAATCATTGCCAAATCACGAAATTGAAACGCTTTTATGTCTGTAAATCACGCACAGTGTATCCTCTTATGAATTCAGACCAAAAACGCGACCCAATTCATCCAGGATTGAACGAATTGATGCGAAGATCATGTCGACAGCTGTCGTTTTCAAGGTCGGATTGAATTAATTGTTTTAGTTGAAATCAAACAAATAGAATCATCCTCTCACTTACACAAACCTCCTCACAATCATTCTAATCACTTTCGCAACCGACAGTTCACCTCTAGAACCCTGTCAAGCTCTAAGAACACCGAGCCCTTGCATCCTGTCGATCGACTTCGATTCATAATCATTCCAGGTTAACCATGTGAATAGCAAATCACTTGTGCAACCTATTACTCGTGTGGCCTACTACTTACTAGTACAAGTGAGTTTGCATAGCCCTTTTTCTTATTTACATATTTGGGGTGAAACATGATTACATTTAAATACTATTTGCAATTACACACGTACAATTCTACAATATGATCATATGTGTTTATTTGTGCTTTATGCTTGAATGCTAATTGTTAAGGCTACATATACATGATATACACGTGCAAACACAAATACATTACTTCAGGCTAACATGTGTTGTTATGCCCTACATTAGGATAACATGTGTTGTTATGCCCTACATTTACATCAGGATAACATGTGTTGTTATGCCCTACATTAGGATAACATGTGTTGTTATGCCCTTAAATTACAAAGTTCCATTTGTGCATCTAGCTTAACTTAGATTCTTCGTAAATGCTTTATAGACCATGCATCATATGAATTGTACACAAAACATTTGAACTTTACTTGTGGTGTCAAAACCTATGTATGCTCACCAACTATTTATAGTTAACCCTCTCATTTTATCATGTTTCAGGTACAGTGTTTGAGTTAAGATTTCAAGTCGCTTCACTTAGGATTGAGGACCTAGTTTTAAATTTAATATAGTTATTCATGTATTTTTATTTTTGTAAGAGCTGTACTTGATTACTTGAGCTATGAAAGGAAAATTATTGTTTAATTATCACAACTTTTGTAAACCATGAGCTTATGAACAATCTACATGTCCCGCCCTGACGTTTTCGCCGTCGGTTGGGGTGTGACAGATTGGTATTAGAACCTTGGTTATAGGGAATTAGGTTATTAGACACTTTTAACCTAGACTATAACCTTAGGACACCCATTTATGCCATGCTCTATGAATCTATGATATGCTACATGCTATGTGCTACGTGTTTAATATATTATATGACTTATTAGGTTTCACCTAAATAATAAATTAAAAACAATAATATCCTTACCCTTATCCTAAGCCTCAATCTTTCTACTATGTCATTACCATCATTGCATGTGGAACGTCATAAGTTTATTAAATTTCTTTTCACACCTCGTTAGGGTTTTAAACTTTGTTAACTAGTAGAGGACACATGCAATCTGGAAGGTGACACCTGTATTCTGGGTATTCTGTCTAGGAAAGCATTTCATATAAATCCCAATCAACCGAGGGATCCGTATGCTTTCCTGGGAAATACCGGGATGAGTGTTTACTTATAGGCTAAAGCATGTCTCCTTGAAAGTTATATAAGTTTATTAACCTTAATGTGTCATAACATTCAAATGGTACTATCCCCGTTTTAGTGCAATCCAAACTATGAACACTTATGTTTTAAACTATCCTTTGTTTTATATCCAAGAAATCCTCATAACCTCTTATATCTTTCCTCTTGTTTTGTTAAAATCTATAGTATGCCTCCCCGTCGCGCCAACGAGACCAACAACAACAACAATGACCTTGCTGCCCTTCTCACTCAACTTGTGAACCAACTCACTCAGGCCAATCACAACAATGGCGGCACTAACAGCAGTGCTAATAATGGTGGTGGTGGTGCCAATCCACCCTAATGCACTTTCAAACACTTTAACTCATGCAACCCCATCAAGTTCTATGGTATCGAAGGGGCTACGGGCCTCCTTCAATGGTTTGAAAGCATTGAAAGCACTTTTCTCAACAGTGATTGCCCTGACCGTCTCCGGGTTCGCTATGCCACCAGCGTCTTCCAGAAACGGGCGCTCACTTGGTGGAATGGTGAGCAGAGAAACCGGGGTGTGGATGTGACCATGGCCTTGCCATGGGATGAAGTTAAGATACTCATGACCGAGGAATTTTGTCCTCGTAATGAAATGAAGAAGTTAGAGGCTGAGTTTTGGGATCTTATCCAAGACAGTGGTGAAAGTTTAGCCTACATAACTCGTTTCCACGAGTTAAGCCTTCTGGTACCCCACATGGTCACCCCACTGACTCGGGGTATTGAGAAGTACATCGGTGGTCTACCCATGAAAATCCAAGATACAGTCCTAGGAAGAAATCCAGCTACTCTTGAAGACGCTATCCGCTTAGCTGCCACATTAACTGATAACCATGTGAAAGCGGGTACACTAACAAGGAAAGGTGCAAAGAAAGTCATTAACCCAACAACCTCTTCTGTACCCTCTCAGGAAGACAAACCCAAACCCCCTCACTCCAATAAGAAACGTAACTTTGCTGTCATTACCCCTACTGTATCAATCAACCAAGTAGCTCCCCTAGCCCAAAACCATAATAAGAAACCATATGCGGGCAACAACCCTCTGTGCAACACGTGCAACTATCACCACTTCCCAAACATGCCATGCCGTCTATGTGCCAATTGTGGAAGGTATGGTCATGTAGCGAACACTTGTCAATCCAGATCACATGTTAGTCAAACCCACGAAGGGAAACCTAGCCAATCACCAAGTTGCCAATCAAGTCGTACCAGCCATTACTAATGGGCGTGCTTGTTATGAATGTGGTAATCCAAACCACTTCAAAAACCAATGCCCAAGGATAGCCAATGCAAACCAAGGTGGTGCTCGTGGGCGTGCCTTCAACATAAACACTAATGAAACTCAAGTTAATGCCGAGGAAATAGATGAAACCAATTGAAGCTAGTGCGAGATGGAGTCGAATAGGTATCTAGTTTGGAATAAATTATGCATTGTAATCCTTTATGTTATTTTTGTCATTGTCGGAACTATTTACACCTACTACGGTTTGTCACTATAAACTTGAGCTTGCTAGCCAACTTCAGAAAGTGAATCATTTCGCCATTAACCGTCCATATAAGCACTAACGAATTTAAAAGTTAAAACTCATCTACCTACATTGTGCATGAACGCCAAGTAACATACCCGATCGCCTACAAAATCCGATAGTTTCCGATACGCATAAGACTCATTACACATTCATAAAATACATAATACTAGAGTGATCACATTATACATATTTGCTTATACATGATATCAAATTGTTCACACTATACATGAAACCTATTTGCTTACAACATGCCTAACACTAGATCATATATGAAACATGAGTGTTTACATTATACACGGAATTAGATTGTTTACATTGTTGAAATTGACTAAGTACACCATACACAAGGCATGACTATTCACCCTATCCATGAAAGCTACTCGGGGTTTGACGTATTCTTGTTCAAACACGAGGAAGCTATGGAACCCTAAATTATGCCACGTTATTACTCTTTAGTGCCCGATTGGCTCTACTATCTATGGACATAGTTATTGTTAGCAACACATACATGAAAGCAATAGTTACGAATTAAGTGTTTTTGTGTTACCCCCTGGACCCCACACACAATGGGATGAACTATGTGGACCATGCAATGATTTGGATAATTACGGGTGCACACGTAATTATAAAAATCAGCGCATGGGAGTCATAGTGAAATCTGTTGTGTGTTATGACATGAAAACCTATCGTGGTACATAATAACAAAACTAATGTGATATGATAAGGACATGGTGGATACGCCGCTAGTACTTCCTATATATAAGTGTCCTATTATAAAATCAGAAGTAGCGTTATTCTTCCCACGTAAAGTTTTATATTGTTTGACGGGGCCAACGTTTATGAAATCTTTTATACACTGATAATCCCTGAACATATTAGATTACAGCTTAACAAACCTTGATCATCTAGTTCCCATCAAACCCATTCCAAGTAACGTATTTCACCTTTAGATTCTTTGACAGATCTCTCCTTAACTCTCTTGAAACTAAAATCCACTAATGGCATTCATACTTAACTTGGGCTTTAGACCTAAATCTTGTTACCTATCATACTCCTGAAACAGACAATCAAAACTCAAACTCACCTCCTTTCCTAATTCAGTAGCCTCCGTCAGTTAAATTTCGGGACGAAATTTCCTTCAACATGGGGATACTGTAACATCCATGATTTTCTGATAATATTTTTATTTCAATAATAACTCCATTTCAACCTCGTGCTTGCTCCAAACACAATATAAAATGGATAAACTCAAAAATTTTAAACTTTCATTTAAATACGATCTTTTTCCTATTATATATAACACATGTATGAAAATTTATACATATATATATATATACACACTTTAAAACTTACAAATATTAAGCATGTATTTACACACTCTTATATATACACATATTGTATGTGTTTGTTTTAAGATATATATAGGTAAATAAATATATATGATTTTGTAAAATGACCCACTTATACAAATCATAATATTATAAAAAAAAAGAAAGAAGAGAAAAATTATCCCCATATAAAATAGTTAGAAATTGACAAATAATGTCTAGTTTTTTTTTCAAGTCTTATAAAATAAATTATATATGTATAACTTCCTAAATCCATTTGAACTTGATTTGAAACTCTTTAGTCATTTGAACTCCCACCTTTGTATTTGGACCCTTACACCTCAAATTGAACCTATTCAATAATTTGAACCTCTAACAATCCCCCCTTTGACTTTTGAAAGTCAACGGGGACATATTCCTTGCATTTAGCCCTCAACTCGATTGAATCCGAATCCTTTAGACTTGCCATGTATACTAGAGTAATTATTGATCAGTTCCAAATCCTTTTATCATGCCAATTTAATAATTTTAGCCGCTGATTTCAAAATTTCAAACATGTTTGACTTTTATAGTCAACACCGAGCCAAATCATTGCCAAATCACGAAATTGAAACGCTTTTATGTCTGTAAATCACGCACAGTGTATCCTCTTATGAATTCAGACCAAAAACGCGACCCAATTCATCCAGGATTGAATGAATTGATGCGAAGATCATGTCGACAGCTGTCGTTTTCAAGGTCGGATTGAATTAATTGTTTTAGTCGAAATCAAACAAATAGAATCATCCTCTCACTTACACAAACCTCCTCACAATCTTTCTAATAACTTTCACCACCGGCAGTTCACCTCTAGAACCCTGTCAAGCTCCAAGAACACCGAGCCCTTGCATCCTGTCGATCGCCTTTGATTCATAATCATTCCAGGTTAACCGTGTGAATAGCAAATCACTTGTGCAACCTATTACTCGTGTGGCCTACTACTTACTAGTACAAGTAAGTTTACATAGCCCCTCTTTCTTATTTACATATTTGGGGTGAAACGTGATTACATTTAAATACTATTTGCAATTACACACGTATAATTCTACAATATGATCATATGTGTTTATTTGTGCTTTATGCTTGAATGCTAATTGTTAAGGCTACATATACATGATATACACGTGCAAACACAAATACATTACTTCAGGCTAACATGTGTTGTTATGCCCTACATTAGGATAACATGTGTTGTTATGCCCTACATTTACATCAGGATAACATGTGTTGTTATGCCCTACATTAGGATAACATGTGTTGTTATGCCCTTAAATTACAAAGTTCCATTTGTGCATCTAGCTTAACTTAGATTCTCCGTAAATGCTTTATAGACCATGCATCATATGAATTGTACACAAAACATTTGAACTTTACTTGTGGTGTCAAAACCTATGTATGCTCACCAACTATTTATAGTTAACCCTCTCATTTTATCATGTTTCAGGTACAGTGTTTGAGTTAAGATTTCAAGTCGCTTCACTTAGGATTGAGGACCTAGTTTTAAATTTAATATAGTTATTCATGTATTTTTATTTTTGTAAGAGCTGTACTTGATTACTTGAGCTATGAAAGGAAAATTATTGTTTAATTATCACAACTTTTGTAAACCATGAGCTTATGAACAATCTACATGTCCCGCCCTGACGTTTTCGCCGTCGGTTGGGGTGTGACAGATTGGTATTAGAGCCTTGGTTATAGGGAATTAGGTTATTAGACACTTTTAACCTAGACTATAACCTTAGGACACCCATTTATGCCATGCTCTATGAATCTATGATATGCTACATGCTATGTGCTACGTGTTTAATATATTATATGACTTATTAGGTTTCACCTAAATAATAAATTAAAAACAATAATATCCTTACCCTTATCCTAAGCCTCAATCTTTCTACTATGTCATTACCATCATTGCATGTGGAACGTCATAAGTTTATTAAATTTCTTTTCACACCTCGTTAGGGTTTTAAACTTTGTTAACTAGTAGAGGACACATGCAATCTGGAAGGTGACACCTGTATTCTGGGTATTCTGTCTAGGAAAGCATTTCATATAAATCCCAATCAACCGAGGGATCCGTATGCTTTCCTGGGAAATACCGGGATGAGTGTTTACTTATAGGCTAAAGCATGTCTCCTTGAAAGTTATATAAGTTTATTAACCTTAATGTGTCATAACATTCAAATGGTACTATCCCCGTTTTAGTGCAATCCAAACTATGAACACTTATGTTTTAAACTATCCTTTGTTTTATATCCAAGAAATCCTCATAACCTCTTATATCTTTCCTCTTGTTTTGTTAAAATCTATAGTATGCCTCCCCGTCGCGCCAACGAGACCAACAACAACAACAATGACCTTGCTGCCCTTCTCACTCAACTTGTGAACCAACTCACTCAGGCCAATCACAACAATGGCGGCACTAACAGCAGTGCTAATAATGGTGGTGGTGGTGCCAATCCACCCTAATGCACTTTCAAACACTTTAACTCATGCAACCCCATCAAGTTCTATGGTATCGAAGGGGCTACGGGCCTCCTTCAATGGTTTGAAAGCATTGAAAGCACTTTTCTCAACAGTGATTGCCCTGACCGTCTCCGGTTTCGCTATGCCACCAGCGTCTTCCAGAAACGGGCGCTCACTTGGTGGAATGGTGAGCAGAGAAACCGGGGTGTGGATGTGACCATGGCCTTGCCATGGGATGAAGTTAAGATACTCATGACCGAGGAATTTTGTCCTCGTAATGAAATGAAGAAGTTAGAGGCTGAGTTTTGGGATCTTATCCAAGACAGTGGTGAAAGTTTAGCCTACATAACTCGTTTCCACGAGTTAAGCCTTCTGGTACCCCACATGGTCACCCCACTGACTCGGGGTATTGAGAAGTACATCGGTGGTCTACCCATGAAAATCCAAGATACAGTCCTAGGAAGAAATCCAGCTACTCTTGAAGACGCTATCCGCTTAGCTGCCACATTAACTGATAACCATGTGAAAGCGGGTACACTAACAAGGAAAGGTGCAAAGAAAGTCATTAACCCAACAACCTCTTCTATACCCTCTCAGGAAGACAAACCCAAACCCCCTCACTCCAATAAGAAACGTAACTTTGCTGTCATTACCCCTACTGTATCAATCAACCAAGTAGCTCCCCTAGCCCAAAACCATAATAAGAAACCATATGCGGGCAACAACCCTCTGTGCAACACGTGCAACTATCACCACTTCCCAAACATGCCATGCCGTCTATGTGCCAATTGTGGAAGGTATGGTCATGTAGCGAACACTTGTCAATCCAGATCACATGTTAGTCAAACCCACGAAGGGAACCGAGCCAATCACCAAGTTGCCAATCAAGTCGTACCAGCCATTACTAATGGGCGTGCTTGTTATGAATGTGGTAATCCAAACCACTTCAAAAACCAATGCCCAAGGATAGCCAATGCAAACCAAGGTGGTGCTCGTGGGCGTGCCTTCAACATAAACACTAATGAAACTCAAGTTAATGCCGAGGAAATAGATGAAACCAATTGAAGCTAGTGCGAGATGGAGTCGAATAGGTATCTAGTTTGGAATAAATTATGCATTGTAATCCTTTATGTTATTTTTGTCATTGTCGGAACTATTTACACCTACTACGGTTTGTCACTATAAACTTGAGCTTGCTAGCCAACTTCAGAAAGTGAATCATTTCGCCATTAACCGTCCATATAAGCACTAACGAATTTAAAAGTTAAAACTCATCTACCTACATTGTGCATGAACGCCAAGTAATACACCCGATCGCCTACAAAATCCGATAGTTTCCGATACGCATAAGACTCAATACACATTCATAAAATACATAATACTAGAGTGATCACATTATACATATTTGCTTATACATGATATCAAATTGTTCACACTATACATGAAACCTATTTGCTTACAACATGCCTAACACTAGATCATATATGAAACATGAGTGTTTACATTATACACGGAATTAGATTGTTTACATTGTTGAAATTGACTAAGTACACCATACACAAGGCATGACTATTCACCCTATCCATGAAAGCTACTCGGGGTTTGACGTATTCTTGTTCAAACACGAGGAAGCTATGGAACCCTAAATTATGCCACGTTATTACTCTTTAGTGCCCGATTGGCTCTACTATCTATGGACATAGTTATTGTTAGCAACACATACATGAAAGCAATAGTTACGAATTAAGTGTTTTTGTGTTACCCCCTGGACCCCACACACAATGGGATGAACTATGTGGACCATGCAATGATTTGGATAATTACGGGTGCACACGTAATTATAAAAATCAGCGCATGGGAGTCATAGTGAAATCTGTTGTGTGTTATGACATGAAAACCTATCGTGGTACATAATAACAAAACTAATGTGATATGATAAGGACATGGTGGATACGCCGCTGGTACTTCCTATATATAAGTGTCCTATTATAAAATCAGAAGTAGCGTTATTCTTCCCACGTAAAGTTTTATATTGTTTGACGGGGCCAACGTTTATGAAATCTTTTATACACTGATAATCCCTGAACATATTAGATTACAGCTTAACAAACCTTGATCATCTAGTTCCCATCAAACCCATTCCAAGTAACGTATTTCACCTTTAGATTCTTTGACAGATCTCTCCTTAACTCTCTTGAAACTAAAATCCACTAATGGCATTCATACTTAACTTGGGCTTTAGACCTAAATCTTGTTACCTATCATACTCCTGAAACAGACAATCAAAACTCAAACTCACCTCCTTTCCTAATTCAGTAGCCTCCGTCAGTTAAATTTCGGGACGAAATTTCCTTCAACATGGGGATACTGTAACATCCATGATTTTCTGATAATATTTTTATTTCAATAATAACTCCATTTCAACCTCGTGCTTGCTCCAAACACAATATAAAATGGATAAACTCAAAAATTTTAAACTTTCATTTAAATACGATCTTTTTCCTATTATATATAACACATGTATGAAAATTTATACATATATATATATATATACACACTTTAAAACTTACAAATATTAAGCATGTATTTACACACTCTTATATATACACATATTGTATGTGTTTGTTTTAAGATATATATAGGTAAATAAATATATATGATTTTGTAAAATGACCCACTTATACAAATCATAATATTATAAAAAAAAAGAAAGAAGAGAAAAATTATCCCCATATAAAATAGTTAGAAATTGACAAATAATGTCTAGTTTTTTTTTCAAGTCTTATAAAATAAATTATATATGTATAACTTCCTAAATCCATTTGAACTTGATTTGAAACTCTTTAGTCATTTGAACTCCCACCTTTGTATTTGGACCCTTACACCTCAAATTGAACCTATTCAATAATTTGAACCTCTAACAATCCCCCCTTTGACTTTTGAAAGTCAACGGGGACAGATTCCTTGCATTTAGCCCTCAACTCGATTGAATCCGAATCCTTTAGACTTGCCATGTATACTAGAGTAATTATTGATCAGTTCCAAATCCTTTTATCATGCCAATTTAATAATTTTAGCCGCTGATTTCAAAATTTCAAACATGTTTGACTTTTATAGTCAACACCGAGCCAAATCATTGCCAAATCACGAAATTGAAACGCTTTTATGTCTGTAAATCACGCACAGTGTATCCTCTTATGAATTCAGACAAAAAACGCGACCCAATTCATCCAGGATTGAACGAATTGATGCGAAGATCATGTCGACAGCTGTCGTTTTCAAGGTCGGATTGAATTAATTGTTTTAGTCGAAATCAAACAAATAGAATCATCCTCTCACTTAAACAAACATCCTCACAATCTTTCTAATAACTTTCACAACCGGCAGTTCACCTCTAGAACCCTGTCAAGCTCCAAGAACACCGAGCCCTTGCATCCTGTCGATCGCCTTTGATTCATAATCATTCCAGGTTAACCGTGTGAATAGCAAATCACTTGTGCAACCTATTACTCGTGTGGCCTACTACTTACTAGTACAAGTAAGTTTACATAGCCCCTCTTTCTTATTTACATATTTGGGGTGAAACGTGATTACATTTAAATACTATTTGCAATTACACACGTATAATTCTACAATATGATCATATGTGTTTATTTGTGCTTTATGCTTGAATGCTAATTGTTAAGGCTACATATACATGATATACACGTGCAAACACAAATACATTACTTCAGGCTAACATGTGTTGTTATGCCCTACATTAGGATAACATGTGTTGTTATGCCCTACATTTACATCAGGATAACATGTGTTGTTATGCCCTACATTAGGATAACATGTGTTGTTATGCCCTTAAATTACAAAGTTCCATTTGTGCATCTAGCTTAACTTAGATTCTCCGTAAATGCTTTATAGACCATGCATCATATGAATTGTACACAAAACATTTGAACTTTACTTGTGGTGTCAAAACCTATGTATGCTCACCAACTATATATAGTTGACCCTCTCATTTTATCATGTTTCAGGTACAGTGTTTGAGTTAAGATTTTAAGTCGCTTCACTTAGGATTGAGGACCTAGTTTTAAATTTAATAAAGTTATTCATGTATTTTTATTTTTGTAAGAGCTGTACTTGATTACTTGAGCTATGAAATGAAAGTTATTGTTTAATTATCACAACTTTAGTAAACCATGAGCTTATGAACAGTCTACATGTCCCGCCCCGACGTTTTCGCCGTCGGTTGGGGTGTGATACCCAAGTTTGGGGATGTCTAGGGATGATAGATTACTTGGTATTTGATGCATATTTTTGGACCGGGTAGATATAAAATGTGGTGGAAAGATTTGTGTGTAAAATGTGATATGAGTTCATTAGTTGTGAGGAATGTGAAGTTGCTGAGTTGGTGTAGAACCGGTAGACCACGGAGGATGAAAGCGATTCCGGTTAGAATCAAGATGAAGCCTCCTGATAAGCGTGTTTGATTCCCGGGCAAGTACCCGGGATGTAGAGTTTGTATGCATTACGTGGGCCGTGTCAGTGTCATTTTATGTGTTTTTCAGTATTGTGTTTTGCGTTTGTCATTCGCACTTGATTCGGTGAGGAAAATCATCGGGAATGAAGTTCCAGGTATGTTTTACATTGGTTTTTATCATTGGAACGGGTTTTGAAAAATATTGGGTGAAGAAAAATTTTCAGGGGTAAAAAATATTCTAAGTATAAAACTGAAAAATTTTCTTAACTTTCTGTGAACAAGTGCTCCTCACGGTACGCGAAGGAGGTAACCAAGTCTCTCGCGGTACGCGAGAGACAAATGGGTGGAGCCGACTTGTATTTCTGTCCCTCGCGGTACGCGAGGGACCTGGCTTACTTCTTTACGGTACGCGAAGAGTTCCTGAGCCCCTCTTTCCCCCTGTTTTCCCATGGTCTCCCACATCATCCACCGTCCACCACCATTCATCACCATTACTCGTCACTAGCAATCCACAATTAACAGCATCCACCCACCATTCATCCACCAATCTCACCCAGTACCATCATCCATATCATATCATCTAATTCACTGACCAAGACCATGGGAAACTCGGGAACCGTTCGTAACTGATGATTTTTCTTGCTGTGGCATTCATGTCTATGTGTTTGTCACACATCGGGTATGTGTCCGCATTCTATCCAGAGTCAGTTTGAGTCTTTTATTTTGTGTCAGTTTAATACTGCGGTTTTGTTGTGAGGTTTATTTTGCTGGTATTCTTTGTCGTGTCCGTACTCAATCTCCATTCGGATGGGACGAATGCTTCTATCACTTTGTAAAGGCAACCCAACAGTGTGTGCAATCGCGGCCGAAATGCTATACGGTGCACACGAGGAAGAACGAAGTTGTACATTCACTTGAGTGTTTATCATATCCAGCTAAGTCGCTTCCTGTTTTTCTTTTTGCATTTTTATTTTTTTAGTTGTCTTACTTCACATTAAGGACAATGTGTCTTTCAAGTGTGGAGATGTGAGTGTCTTAGTTGTGTTAGTTGTGTCTCTTATAAAAATC
This sequence comes from Smallanthus sonchifolius, assembly GCA_023525975.1. Taxonomy (NCBI): domain Eukaryota; kingdom Viridiplantae; phylum Streptophyta; class Magnoliopsida; order Asterales; family Asteraceae; genus Smallanthus; species Smallanthus sonchifolius. The sequence goes on along the minus strand of CM042046.1, from coordinate 22,764,452 downwards.
CAAAAATACAAAAAAAAATTAAAAAAATTGAAAAAATGTCCTTTGAAATTAAATGTTTTTGTATAATAAATGAAAAATGATAGTACAACTGGATCTACTTGTTTGTTTAAATGAATAAATTTTAGAAAACGCGTCTAATTAGTGATTTTTTGGTAGACCGAGCCGACATGAATAGCTTAAATAGCCTGTGAGTGTTACTTAGGATTAATCACTTAATAATATCATGATATCTTGTGGGTACTCATCTTAGGGTGTCGGTAATACTGAAACTGTCAACATAGGGTGATAGTGTCACACCCAACCGACGGCGGAATACGTCGGGGCGAGACATGTGACTAAATTGTAATATATTAAATTCATCCTAATTTAAACAAACATAAACCAATTCCAAAGTACATAAATGAAATACAAATTGTTCTTGAATAAATGAAATACAAATTGTTCTTGAATTAAAATTAACTAAGTCCCAAAGCCTATGTGTAGCAAGCCTTGATCAAACATTAGCACCTAAAACATGAATAAAATAAGGTCAACTATAAAGTTGGTGAGCATACACAGGTTCGTACATAGATAGTATATAGATGTGAATTAACAAATTCTTACATAACATGATAAAATAAGGCATTTATGGGGAGCAACTATTGTGTAATAAAAGTACAATCAAACCTTTGTAACTAGCATGCAAATTGTGTTGTCGGTAACAATCACCCCAATCTGGGTGGGTTTGTCAGACTCAATAGATCTATCATTGTTAACCGTCGGCTTGAATAGTTAATGATTGCACATGAATTGCACACAAACAGTTAACACACTAGTACTCAAACATAAAGCTCAAATTTGCAGACATGAATGTAAAGTGGATTTGTATTTGTGTAGTTTGTGTAAATGTAAATCATTGAATGTATAGTGTTCATGTTACACCCCAAAAATATAAAATTGTGAAAAGGGGCTATGTAATACTCACATGAATCAAGGGTGTTGCTAGCATGAGAGTCTAGATATCAAAGTGATCCTTGAAATCCCACAACGTTAACCTAGTATGTAAAGTATAATGAATTAATAGGGTGTACAAAAGTCTAAGTCAATTATAGGATTGGATTGGATTGGATGTGTACACAAAAAGTTATGTTATAGTATGTAAAAGAGTGTGGTGATTATGGTTTGTACTTGAATAGGTGTTTTATAAAATGAAAAGTTAAAAAAATAATTGGTTTAGGGTTTGGGTTAAATAACTAAATAAAATAAATAGTTGTTATTTATTTAGTTATAAAATAGTGTGTATAAAATATAAAATTAATTAATGTTTGCTTTATTTATTCATTTAAAAGGATGTGTAAATGTAAAATTGTGTAATTAATTTTTATGTATAAAATCTAATAATTATACATTTAACTTTTTAGTGTGAACTATAATAAATAAATTTGTTTATTTATTTATTATTTTAAAAATAAGTATTTGATTTAAATAAGGGTAAAAATTTTATAACTTTATAAAACAAAAGTTTTTATTTGGAAATTAATTTAAATGTCAAATTTTCTTTTGTTTTTAACATCTCATAAACCATTTTAACCATAAAATTCAACATAAAATGATGTTATATTGAAAATTAGTAAGTTTGGTTTTTATTCTTTTATAAAAATTACAAGGTTTATAAAATAAATTTTTATAAATTTTTTGGAGTTGTAAAAACGGGTTTTAAAAATTAATTAGACCACAGGGACTCGAACTTGTGTCTGGGGTGTGTAGGTCGGGTGACTGAACCACTAGGCCATAGGATATTTTCATTACATAACTGGTTTCAGATGGGTCTAAACCCATGATTACAAGGCCGGTTCTGGTTACTAGTCGGCGCAAAAGAAAAACAGGCCGGTCGTAGGACGTGGGTTTCGAACCCGCACCACCAGGTCCGATGGGGCATGGTCTTAACCAGTCAAACCGGGTTGTTCGCTCAGAAACAAAATAATTTAAAAACACCACTCGATTCGACCAACATCCCCAAATCAGAAGTCGATTATATGAGAACAAGAACCCTAAATTCAATTGTTCTTGATACCCCCTGCCATTACGAATCGGCGGAGGGCTTTCGACATGTAGGGGATTACGAATTGAACGACACTAACCTTACTTGATTTGGTGAACGAGTGAATGAGAACGACTACTTCAAAATTTCGGCGGCTTGTGGTAATCGACAGAGTTCCAGACACGGAATGGGATGCGATCAGTAGCTCAGAAAGGTTGTAATAGACTAGGAGAAGGTGTACGCACGATTTAATTCAATTAATTTCAGTTGTAATAATCGTATTGATTTCAATTTGACCGTAATGGCCGCAGACAACTGTTTACGCGTTAATTCATCGATTCGGGAATGAATTTGGTCGTGATAATGGTCTAGGTTCACACGTGATTGATCTGTGAGTGATTTGCGGGATTGTGACTCTTCAATTTCATGCATTGAATGGTAACTGGTACGGATTTGACTATGTAAAGTCAAATCCTTTCAAAATTCGAATTTGGCCGCGTGTTTGATCAGATTGATTTGTTATACGGGCCTGAATTGGGTTGATTTCTGTTTGCACACGAGTTAGGAACCCGAAGGGCTTGATTTGGATTGAAATTGGCTTAGATTGAGAAGAATCGGCCATGTTTGACTTTTGAAAGTCAAACAGGCGAGTTATTTTGACTTGCCTTGGTCAACATTCAGTTTAGGGTTTAATTCCAAGATTATGGGGTTCAAGATCAAGGGGTTCAAATGATTAGGGAGGGGTCTCTTTGTTTTATAACAAGGATTCAATACTAATCTAGTTGAAATTTTGTTGAAAAATTAATTTTTATAAATGCTTGTGAACTAAAACATTATATATTTTATTTTTAGCTATTTTATATAGAAATTCCATTTTTATAATATTACTAATTATGAAAAATGGTTTTATGTAATTATATATATATATATATATATATGTATGTATGTAAAGAGATGTTAACACTTGATTTAAAGCTCATAATTACAACAAAGTATATACTTATATACATATGCTTGCATATGTTACATGTATAATGGAAAACAGTATGTCATTGCAAGGTTATGCTTTGGAATTGATATACGTTAGAATAGAAATTAAGGTGACATAAGGTATTGGACGAGTACGGGTTTTGAAATGCTTAAATAACAAAATGATTCAAGAAAATTTATGGCCTGTAAATCAAGGATGTTACAGATAGGTACCACGTTAAGTTAAAATTTAGAGGTTTTTGAAAACTCTCATGGCACACCACTCTCTTTTTATGAGAATAAATCCGAGTTTCGGCGGCGCCCATTGCATAAATCCATAATTTCATAATCATGAGCTTAATTAATTTAAAAACTGAGTTTTGCTTATGTGTTTCCCTCTGGGATGGCGACTTGGAGAATACACCCCTAAGTGAGATTCATGTGCCAAAATGTTTAGAATCTAGTCTATATGTTAGCTTCCGGGATAGTGACTTGGTTGAGACACCTCTAGACGAAAGTTCTTATGCTTTAATTAACGCTCAATTCCATCCATTCATTCCATAATCCATTAATTTCTAAAAATCTGTAAATCTTAGTTTAACGTGGTGGGAAAATCTACATGGTTTAACCCGTGCCTAAACATGACCTTGAGACGGGATTAGGTAGAGCTGTAGATTCTAAGTGTGAGTGACATAGGCTGATTGATTGTTGTATAAATTGGAATTAGAACACATCACGGGGGCTAGATAGTTGGCGGTTGGGTTTAATCGGACATAAATACTGAATATTGCATTTTAACGCGTGTTTATGTTTAACTAATTGGTAATTGATGTTTATAGAGTTAGATTTCAGTTATGATTCCATTACAGACTTTTTCGAGGACGAAAAAAGGTAAAATGTGGGGATGTTTGATATGTTGCAAAGCACACATGTATTTCCGCCATGTTTCGAGTTGTTTTAATTAGTTTTATATTTGTTTTGAGTAATTTTTGTATACAATTGAGTCTTTGTTATGTTCTCAGGTGCTCGTGATGATTACAAGTGAAAACCAGAAGAAACCGAGCACGAGAATGAGGCCCGAAGAAACAAAAGTGAAAAATATACTTTTCGCGGTACGTGAAGATCTGAAGTCCATCTCTCGCGGTACGCGAAAATGAAGTGGAACCGGGCGTGACTAATTTGTCCCTCGCGGTACGCGAGGGATTGGCCATGTTATCTCGCGGTACGCGAGGGCCTCAAGTTCTGAGAAAAAAAAACCCTAGTTTTGATTTTAATAGAATTTTAAACCCATTATTGAATTAGTTCGTATTCTAGCCGTCTAGAGAATAACCAGAGGCGATTTTGAGGCAGGAGAAGAGAATTGAAGTGCAAAGGTCGAATCTTTGATCCCGGTTGCGTTAGATTTAGCGTTTTCGGTTCCAAAGTTTGAACCTTTATCTTTGTTTCTTGTGTTTGAACCATGATTATGTTTAATTATTCTGTCATGAATGTTTTAGATATGATCTTAGGCTAAAACCTTAATACTGCCTAGGTCAATTGATGAATACTTGTTGAAGTTCGTATTTTTACTAGTTTTGATTTCAGTTGATGGATTAATTATTTTGTAAACAATCCTAGTATGATAATTGTGATGTATATGCATATTTAATTCTGGTCTTGTGATTAATTATCGATTCCTTGCATTGATTGTGTTTGTCTGCCAGTTTGATTAGCGTATCTAGGTCATAGATCTTAAGGTTTGTGATTTCGGTGGTTTGCTAGACGTAGTAGCCATAGGAATTCTTGTTGATTGCTGATTAGAATTGAGTGTGTGACCTAGTTCAATACCCGAGAGGTGAGAAGTAGTCGGTTAGTCTTCTTCATTAGGAATCCGAGTGTCAACTGTCTGAGAGGAAGTTTGTTTAGGTGTCTAGTGATTGTTGCTAGTCTGAATCATAGTTGTTATCCTAGGATTACCCCGTGCATTCCTTGAATGTATGGTGGGAGGTGAGACTGAGAGGTAATCCATCCATTAGGGTACTTGATCATAGTTGGAAATACCTGAGAAGTGATCCAACAATCTGGTGAGTTTAGTACACTTTAGGTAGCTTAGTTGGTGACATCCTGAGAGTGATTAGGGATCCACTAGGTTGTCTTTAGCAGTTTTCCTTAGAAACCCAGATCCATCATAGTTTTCAGAACCGGTAGAAGTTCTACTTTGCAAGTAGGATTCCGACCTAGGTGGTGTTCTTCCCATTCTTGATTTCACCTTAGTCTTTCTCTTGATAGTTTGATTTGACCTTAGTTTATTGCATCCTTAGTGATAATCAGTAGTGTAGTTAATCCCCAAACCAAATCATTCTTAAGTCCGAGTCAGAGTCTAGTTTGTTATTCGTAGTGTCTCTAGGGTTCGATAATCCGGTTTACCGTTAAGCTATGCTACACTCGATAGGTACACTTGCTTGTCAGTGCGGTTTAGTTAGAGGGTATTCCTTTTATTACTTAGGAGTCTAGGTTAGGTTTTATAGTTAGTTTTTTATAGACTGTCTGGATGACATCAGAACTAATTAATTAAAAACATAAATATACCACTAAATTAATATGTTAAACATTAACATGCAACAAACATCATTTTCACCCTAGCAATACAAATACGCTTTAGCCACAAATGGCCATAACGACTAGCGTAACGATGAGTTTTGTAGGCTCCCCTATTGTGGAACAAGGAGGAAGAGCCCCTCTACTCTCTACTCTAACTATGAAATAAGCTCTCTCTGGTGTGTTCTTGAGGTATGGATAGGTGTGTTTAATGAAGAACTCAAACCCCCTATTTATAGGCCTCAAAATGAGCAATGCATGGCCATGCATTGGGTTGCAAGGTCGTGTAAAGGCCTCAGGAATCAAACTGGGTACAAAGGACACTATACTGGGCCATGGGGGATAAGAAAGGGTATTGCACGCCCGTGCAATGGGATGCACGACCGTGTATCCCTCCTTTTTCTTCCAGACCTGAAAGTTTATTTGAAAGACTTCTTTCAATAAGAGTGACACAATGATTTGTCCTCTTTACCGCTTCTTCCATGTTTCTCTTGTTTGTAAGGAAATCCCTCAAGAAACGTTTATGCTTTGGCATTTGTTGTATAATATCTAATAAGGGAATGTTGACGTGGATTTGGCTTAAGAGCTCTATGAATTTCTCATATTGTTCATCGGTTTTCTGCTTCACTAGCCTTCCTAGATATGGTATGTGAGACTTGAACGTTCTTTTTGGTGGAACTTTCGGAGGAAGGTCCATCGTAGGAGATGGAATCACATTGGGCTGTGGTTTTTGAGTAGTTGAACTTGCGGGTTGTGGACGGAGTGGTACCCCGATAAATATCTCTCTCCTTGGTGATTGGACTTCTTCTCCTGGAATTGGTGGCTCTGGGTAAACTTTGCTATTCCTTAGGGTAATAGCACTGATATTGGCCTTTGGATTGGTTTCAATGTTACTCGGGAGACATCCTGGTTGTCTTTCGGACAAAAGTTTTACTATTTGTCCTAATTGCGTCTCAATGGATTGAAGGGTAGCTTTATATGTCTTAAACTCAACTTCATGTAGATTAAACCTTTCCTCGTATTGTTTGTGAGGAGAATCTGCTAGGAGGTCTTGACTTTTAGTTGTAGAGATCAGTTTAGTCACTACGTCCTCCGGGCTTAACCCATTACCCAGCTTGTTTGTTCCTTGGAAATGTTGACGAGGTTGAAAGTTCTGAGGTTGTCTTAGCTGAAACTGTTGTTGTTGTCCAAAACCAGATTGTCCTTAGTTGTTATCATCTTTCCGGCTGAAATTTGGGTGATTTCTCCATCCAGGGTTGTAGGTGTTCCTATAGAGGTTGTTTTGTGGGCGATTTGTTCCGATGAAGTCAACCTACTCAGCGTCTACGTTGATGCTTTTTACTTCTTCAATTGTTTCAGGTGTTGTTTTGCCCTTGCTAATTTGGTTTAGTCGTGTGGTAAGGGCATCTACTTGAGCATACATTGACGTGACAACATCGACGGATGTTCCCCTGATAGTCCTTGGGTTGTACCACTGATAGTTGTTCCTAGCTATTTTCTCAATTAGGTTTTATGCTTCATGTGGCCTCTTATTTCCAAAGAAAAATAATAGTTTATAAAACCAAGTCTAAGTTAATAAGTCGTAACTGATATTTTATTTGTTGCATTCCTACTGGTTAATAGTTTTAAACTTAATTTTTTTTAAAGACGTATTTGAAAAGGATATATACTATGCAAGCTTAATTTTTGGTGATTGATTTTTTTTTAATGTAAGTGGCATTTGTGTTATTGACCCGTCTTGACTCGTGCATGTCCTGACCTGAATCAATTCTATGCAGAACTACCCATAAGATAGATAATCAAACTTCTACAATAGTAAATGATAATAAGACAAAATAGTATTAAGTTCGCCTGGCCAAAGGTAAGCGAACTTATTAAGTTCGCCTAGGCCAGAGGAAGCGAACTTAGCATTAAGTTCGCCTATATCAACTGAGTAAAAGTGTGAATTGAGGTTAGGTTTGATATATGTGTTTTGTAACCAATTCAGGTCACGTGTGACGCTCGTTGGGTCGTAGTTAGGACAGATCTGAGACTAGCTTATAAGGTGAGTTCTAGAAGCCCTCTTTTAAATGTTTTATATAATGTTTTCGGGCTGGTGTGTATACATATGAAATGTTGTTTTGTAAAATGATGTTTATGAAACTATGTTTACGAAATGAAATGATTTGGAATGAACGGTTTATGGAAAGAAAGTTTTAGGAACGGAATGTTTACGAACGGATGTTTATAAAGAAATGGTTTAAAGTAAAGGTAAAGGGGTTTCGAAAGTGAGGAAAGGTTTTGTGAAAAGAAAAGAAAAAGGGCAAAGGTTTTAAAGAAGTCATTACAAATCTAATCTGTCGAATGTATGGAATTGACGAATGAAGTCTGGGAATGAGATTCCCAGCCTTGTGGTAGATTATGGACAGCGAACCATAGTTACCATAAGAACAACAGGGGCAGTGTCTTAGTGGCCTGCCAATGGTTTGATGTTGTACAACTGGTATGGAGTAACGACGGTTACTCAAGGGTTAACGTGACCCTACGTCAGGTTAAATTATGATCCGACAGTGTTATGGCTGAGAGCCATAGCTGTCGATGGAAGTTGTCGGTCTATGGCTGAGAGCCATAGCCTTCAATGGAGGTTGCCGGTCTATGGCTGAGAGCCATAGGGGCAACCGAACGGGTATTTTCGGTCCTCGTGCAGTTAGCCTTGGGGGCAATACCAAAAAGGGAATTTACGGAATGTTGTGGCAACGACGGTGATGCGTAACGGTTTCCCACGACATGCAGGGTTTCTTCGGGGACACAGAGACGTGTAAAGAAAGATACAGATTTTAGATAGTAATGTATGACTTAAATGAATGTTAAATGTTTTAAACAAATGATCCGTTCAATGTGTTTAAATGTTTGAAGGTTTACGAATGAAAGGCCCTGTTTCTTATATGTGATGTTAAACCCTAACGAATGTTTTGAATGATGAACCATTTCTTAAATCAAACGAAAACTAGAACTCACCAGCGTAGCTGACTTTTTAGTATGCACATTCAGGTTAAGGCAGGTATGGATGATGGACGGTGATGCTTGGCAAGCGAGAAGAGTTACCCGGTTGATCATGAAGACTGGCATCCCGTTATGTTTAGTTATGATGTATTTATGTTTTAAACAATGTTTACGCTTCCGCATGCAAGAACAATGATGACGTTATGTTTGAATGAAATTTTTCGCTGCGTTATTTGATAATCAAGTTTAAGAACTGTTTGTGAATGAGTAAATCCAACAAGTGATGCCTCCCGGGTTTGGGGCCTTGCAAGTTGGTATCAGAGCAATAGTTTGAGAGATTCGAACACTCCCAGTGTCTGAACTTAAACTGTGAACGGGACCGAAAGCGGATGCTAGTACGGTAACTCGAGCCACAGCATCAGGTATGAAAAGTAGGGTATGTGTATGTAGTATGCCTTAGGAAGGGTTAGGAAAGGATTTGTGTTCTGATGGAATCACAAAGGTGGTCAAATAGAAATCGAAAGGTAGTGTAATGGTTAATTGCAGATGGCCAGTGTATATTAACATCTTACAGTACTTATTGAATTTTATTTGTTAACTAGCGTGATAACATTGGATTCCTTGTCTTTTAGAATGAAATGGAGGGTAGAATAGGCGAAAGGCGTGGTGGGGGTCGTACCGGATGACACGGTAGGATTCCCGCCCACCAAGTTTATAGTAAAAAGGCAAGAGTTCTTGCGGAACCGGAAGGTAGTGTTCATGAGACCGTACGAGTGTGATGCGAGATGTCCCCCGTTGTGTTGACTTAGCGCGAAAGTGGTAAGAGGTGTCGAGGAGAATACCGGGACAAAATCTCAACTTTGAAGGGACGCGAGTATTAGGAAGTGTTATAAGAGGTTCTAGAATGCTCGAGTAAGGTAAATTGGTAATTTCGTTTGGATCCGCGAAATTGTGAATTTACAGGTGCACGTGCATGATGGTGAATCTTATGGTATTGATTAATGCTTACGTATCAGAGTTGATCCAATTACTCAACCACGACTACGAGATGTTAGTCACACGAGTAACGATTAAGGAGATTGATGAACATCATTAGTAATGGTAACGATGTCAAAGATGGTGTACCTTACAACGGTGAATGATGTCAGCAAGTACGAGCCACGGGCAAGATGAGGAGGAATGAAACTTTGGTTTACCTAAGTCAAACGAGCATACATATGAAGGATTCCAAGGAGCTAGTGTGGACTACGCTTAGTACAAACGCGTTATGACAAGTAAGAATCGGTCTACTGTCAAAGTATGCATGAGCATGAATGAAACAACCACACAAGTGTATGTCCAAAGAATATATGAGTGCACGAATGCACAAATGGCATCTTTCCATGTAGAAGAAAGTCCTAGACAACTAATAAGAGTATCTCCTGAAACAAGAAAATAGATATACCAACAACAACGAGATACGGGAACCGCGATGTTAATTAGGGCGTGCAGACTAAACCAAATCAAACCAGATCCGACCCAAGGATTGTTTGTCTAGAATGAATGTGAAGGAAAAGTTTTGACCAACAATGTGAAGTAAGGCATGTGCACTAAGAAGAAATTCAAGGCGACTCAGAGAACTCTCTACTATGTCTAAGTCTAATCAATAGCTGCGAGTGTTGTTAGAATTGGAAAGCCGTTGTGGGACCCACTGAAACTAGAAAGGAAATGAAAGTACAAGTGTCACCGTACGTGTCAATTATCCATAGTAAGACCAACGAATGTGACTTTAGAAGAAATGCATGCAGAAAAGGCTAACGGAAACGAGTAGCTAGAGAATATATATTATCGGTCAGATGGGATGCCAATCCCTAAGACCATCCAGTGATATGTAGGAAGAATGGTGTTAAATGAACCAACGATGTGAAATGTAAAACCTGACAAGTACATTTGAAAGAAAAACTAGAAGGAGATTGTGTATGAAAATATGAATGAAAAGTTCGAGTGACTAGTGTGCCATTTGAATGAATACCTTCCCGACAAGTTGAGTGTGATAAGGGATACCTCATATGTTTGGGGGATACCTGATACGATTCCTACGAGAACGAAACGATACGGTTCCTACGGGAACGAAGCGATACGATTCCTACGGGAACGAAGCAATACGGTTCCTACGGGAACGAAGCAATACGGTTCCTTCTGGAACGAAGCGATACGGTTCCTTCTGGAACGAAGCGATACGGTTCCTTCTAGAATGAAGCGATATGGTTCCTTAGGGAACGAGACGATGTGGTTCCTTCGGGAATGAGATGGTACGGTACCTTTGGAAACTTGATAGTAGGAATCATTCGGGAACGGGATATTATGATTCATTCGAGAAGGGCATGGTATGGTCCTTCAAGGACGAATGCACCATGGACAGCTTATGAGGTATACACAATGATCCAAATAGTCGAGAGACGATCGATAGTAACCGTCCAGATGGCAAGGTGGATAACCTTAATGAGGAGTTGAAATTATGGCCATGAAGTCTTCTCTGGACGACTCCGAGTTTGATAAGACATTTCACATAGAATGATGATATAAGTACCCTAACGGTTAGATGTGAAAGACCGACTAAGGATGTACGATGCTGAAAAAGATAACGTCTATCAAGAACGAGAGAGGTATATTCAAGACTACACAAGAATCTATCAACGGGAGAGTGATTGCATATGCGCCGCGACAGTTGAAAGTTCACGAAGTCAACTATCCGACTCATGATTTGGAACTTGCTGCTGTCGTATTTGCATTAAAAATCTGGAGACACTACCTTTACGGGGTGAAGTTTACTATTTACTCCGACCACAAAAGTTTGAAGTACTTCTTCGAACAAAAGGAGCTTAATATGAGGCAGAGACGATGGTTAGAACTCCTGAAGGATTATGACTGTGAGATCATGTACCATCCTGGAAAGGCAAACGTGGTAGCTGACGCTCTAAGCCGAAAGGATGGGCCTACTCCTATTAGAGTGAAAGCTTGGCAGTTGGTGGCAACATCGGATGTGATGAGAGAAATCGAAAAGGCTCAAGATGAGGCACTTAAAGAAGAAAACATAAAAAAGGAAAGAATGGTTGGCCAACGGGACAAGTTGGAATATAACACCCTTGGTGTTAGAACACGTTATGGACGGGTATGGATACCTATGGGTGGCGAGCTTAGAACCAAAATCTTGGATGAGGCTCATAAGTCTCGGTACTCTATCCATCCTGGTACCAATAAAATGTACCAAGATTTGAGGAAGAAATACTGGTGGCCTGGAATGAAATATGATGTGACGAAGTATGTACGCAAGTGCTTGACTTGCTCGCAAGTAAAGGCTGAACACCAGAAACCGTATGGAAAGATTCAACCACTTGATACCAGAATGGAAGTGGGAACACATTACCATGGACTTCATAACCAAGCTAACCCGCACAGCTAAAGGCCATGACACCATTTGGGTAATTATGGACCGATTAACGAAGAGTGCTCATTTCCTACCTATTCGCGAGACGTTCTCGTCGGAAAGGTTAGTGGAAGTATTTATTAACGAAGTAGTAGCACGGCATGGGATGCCTTTGACGATCGTATCTGACCAGGACACACGATTCACTTCGAGGTGCTGGAAAAGATTTCACGAGGCGATGGGCACGAGGCTTAATATCAGCACGGCGTACCACCCACAAACGGATGGTCAGTCCGAAAGGACCATTCAGACATTGGAGGATATGCTTCGTGCTTGTATTATCGATTTCAGCGGCAGTTGGGACAGTCATCTGCCGTTAGCCGAATTCTCCTACAACAATAGTTATCACACGACGATAGGCATGCCACCTTACGAAATGTTGTATAAGAGAAGATGCAGGACCCCGGTTTGTTGGGGTGAGATTGGACAGAAGGAATTAGGAAGTCTTGAAGTCGTAAGAGAAACATCGGAAAGGTTTGATTAAATCAAAGCACGAATGAAGGCCGCACAAGATCGTCAGAAGTCCTATGCGGATAAACGACGAAGGCCTATTAAATTTGATGTTGGGGACAGAGTAATGTTGAAAGTGTCACCCTGGAAGGGAATCATTCAATTCAGGAAGAGAGGAAAGTTAAGTCCGAGGTTTGTCGGACCTTTTAGGATAGCGGCACGGGTTGGTGAAGTCGCATATCGGTTGGAGTTGCCCGATGAGTTAAGCGGGATTCATCCTACCTTCCATGTGTTACACTTACGGAAGTGTTTGGCGGATGAATCAGCTCACGTACCACTTACCGACATCGAGGTCGACAACCGCCTTAACTACATTGAAGAACCCGTGACTATCTTAGACCGAAAGGAGAAACGTTTGCGTAACAAAGTGATCCAATTGGTTAAAGTCCAATGGAAGCACCGAAAGGGATCGGAGGCTACAAGGGAAACGGAGGCGGAAATGATGGAGTCGTACCCTTATCTATTTGACCTGTGATAGGTTTCGGGGACGAAACCTATTGTAAGGGGGGTAGACTTGTAACATCCTAAAATGGCGAGAAATAAAGTTAGCGAGTTCAAGCGGGCCGAAGTTGGGCAGGGTCGGTCGCGAACCCCCTATAAATAGCCCAAGGCCCTCACTTCTCCCCTTTTTGCAATTCTAGAGAGAGAAAACCCGTAGAGAGAGAAAGTGTCGGAATCGCACAAGATTGCACCAGCTCGTGTCTCTTGCACTCGTGAAGGAAACCTCCAAATCAGAATCGCCATCCAGGTAACCATTCGAGCTAAATTTGAGATTTTTGCTTAAGTTGGGTTTCCGGGTGAAAATAGGACGTTTTTACGGATGAAATTTGAGAATAAGCTTAGGATTAGTATCTGGAATGAAAACCGGTTGTTTTGAGCAAAGAAAGTTGAAGTTTTGACATAATCGAACTCAATGCATGAATTTCGGGACTGTTTGGGAAGATGACTGCTGGTGCAGGCGAACTTGTCAAGTTCGCCTGGTGTAAGCGAACTTATCAAGTTCGCCTGATTATGTTCGCCAGGCAAGTTCGCCTGGCCAAAGGTAAGCGAACTTATTATGTTCGCCTAAGTTAAGTTCGCCTGGCCAAAGGTAAGTGAACTTATTAAGTTCGCCTATAAGTTCGCCTAGGCCAGAGGAAGCGAACTTAGCATTAAGTTCGCCTATATCAGCTGAGTAAAAGTGTGAATTGAGGTTAGATTTGATATATGTGTTTTGTAACCAATTCAGGTCACGTGTGACGCTCGTTGGGTCGTAGTTAGGACAGATATGAGACTAGCTTATAAGGTGAGTTCTAGAAGCCCTCTTTTAAATGTTTTATATAATGTTTTCGGGCTGGTGTGTATACATATGAAATGTTGTTTTATAAAATGATGTTTATGAAACTATGTTTACGAAATGAAATGATTTGGAATGAACGGTTTATGGAAAGAAAGTTTTAGGAACGGAATGTTTACGAACGGATGTTTATAAAGAAATGGTTTAAAGTAAAGGTAGAGGGGTTTCGAAGGTGAAGGAAAGGTTTTGAGAAAAGAAAAGAAAAAGGGCAAAGGTTTTAAAGAAGTCATTACAAATCTAATATGTCGAATGAATGGAATTGACGAATGAAGTCTGGGAATTAGATTCCCAGCCTTGTGGTAGATTATGGACAGCGAACCATAGTTACCATAAGAACAACAGGGGTAGTGTCTTAGTGGCCTGCCAATGGTTTGATGTTGTACAACTGGTATGGAGTAACGACGATTACTCAAGGGTTAACGTGACCCTACGTCAGGTTAAATTATGATCCGACAGTGTTATGGCTGAGAGCCATAGCCGTCGATGGAAGTTGTCGGTCTATGGCTGAGAGCCATAGCCTTCAATGGAGGTTGTCGGTCTATGGCTGAGAGCCATAGGGGGCAACCGAACGGGTATTGTCGGTCCTCGTGCAGTTAGCCTTGGGGGCAATACCAAAAAGGGAATTGACGGAATGTTGTGACAACGACGGTGATGCGTAACGGTTGCCCACGACATGCAGGGTTCTTTCGGGGACACAGAGACGCGTAAAGAAAGATACAAATTTTAGATAATAATGTATGACTTAAACGAATGTTAAATGTTTTAAACAAATGATCCGTTCAATGTGTTTAAATGTTTGAAGGTTTACGAATGAAAGGCCCTGTTTTCTTATATGTGATGTTAAACCCTAACGAATGTTTTGAATGATGAACCATTTCTTAAATCAAACGAAAACTAGAACTCACCAGCGTAGCTGACTTTTTAGTATGCACATTCAGGTTAAGGCAGGTATGGATGATGGACGGTGATGCTTGGCAAGCGAGAAGAGTTACCCGGTTGATCATGAAGACTGGCATCCCGTTATGTTTAGTTATGATGTATTTATGTTTTAAACAATGTTTACGCTTCCGCATGTAAGAACAATGATGACGTTATGTTTGAATGAAATTTTCCGCTGCGTTATTTGATAATCAAGTTTAAGAACTGTTTGTGAATGAGTAAATCCAACAAGTGAGGCCTCTCGGGTTTGGGGCCTTGCAACACCATACTCATTTTAAAAGATAAAAACGTCGTTTTCGTCATTATGTTTTACGTTTTAGATAATTTTGTGTTATTTTTGTCATTATTTTTTTATGTATTATTTGGCACATTGAATTGACATTAGACACAATGACGTGACATTAAAAAAAATATTTGATATTAGACGAAATGATGAAAAATATTTGACACATTGACTTGACATTAGACACAATGACCTGACATTAGACACAATGACGAGAAAATTACACGAGTTGGAAAACATAATTTTTTTTTTGTATATAACGAAACTATACTCGTTTTAAAGATAAAAAACGCTCGTTTTTATGGTGTCAAATGTCAGGTATGGTCATTGTGTCAAATATTTTTCATCATTGTGTTATATGTATTAATCATTGTGTTTTACGTTTTAGATATTTTCGTGTTATTTTTGTCATTGCTTTTTTTGTATTATATAACAAAGTGATGGAAATATTTGACACAATAACCTGACATAAAAAATATTTGACATTAAACACAATGATGAAAAATATTTGACACTATAACTTGACATTGACATTAGACACCATGTCGAGTAAATTACACAATGAGCTGGAAAACATAATTTTTTTTTCTGTTTTATATATAACGACACTATACTCGTTTTAAAGATAAAAAACGCTTGTTTTTATGGTGTAACTTTTAAAAAAAATAATGTTGTATCTAAAAGTTACGAACATTTTAAAAAAGGGGGAACTTGATAAAAAAAGTTAACAAAGTGGTCATGACTAAAATACACTTCTAATAACTTTTTCTCCTACAATTTGATCTCAATCATTAAATCCTTCTTAATTTGATCTACAATTTAATCTAATGGTCCTAAATCTTTATCACCATTTTTAATTTAAAAACCTTTTTTATTTATAGTTTATCATCATTAAGTTAATAGATTAATAAATAAAATAATCGAAATTAGGGCTCAAGGTGTCTAGAAATGTGATAATTTTGAATACATGCGGTAATTGAACTTCCTTTTTTAATAGTAACTAGGCGTTATACATGCGTTTCCCCGCGGGAAAGTATTTTTAAAAAACAAACACAAAAAAAGGTGAAAAGAAAGTATACTATCTTGTAAAGGTGGATACCGGTTATGATGATACAAAATGACCGCCAACAATGTTGTTCACTCTTAAGCGTTTGGTTTCTAACGGGTACTCACATCGGCGGAACCAGGGGAGGGTCCGGTGACCCTCCGGCCGACTAAATCTTTTACTAACAGGTCTTATAACTTCACCGACTTATTTTGGTTTGACCCTCCAAGATCGTGGATGATATGAACGACAAGGTTAAGAAAGTGAAGTGTGTATTGTTGTATTTTATTTTTTCCGGCTGGTGCTTGTTGCAGAGGGGGCAATATGTGGGTTATTGTGAAGGAAGACGAAGAAGAAGGAAATAAAGAAAAACAAAATGTATTTTTTTAATTGATGATAATCTAACAATACGGTAATATCACATGTTGTCAATTTTCACTTCATTACCATCTTTTATTTTTTTCTTTTTTGAACTGTATATAACCAAGATTGTTATAATATAACTAGAATTACCTCAAGATTAGTGTTTATAACATAAGAGATTTAGAGGGGATAAGAATAAAAAGTAGAGAAATGCATAGACTTTTATAAAAGTGTATACAAGAGGTGAACTTTCTCATTCACTTTGAGGTGATATTTATATTACAAAAGTTACTACATGGTAAACCAATAAACAAGATAAACTATTTGGAGTACATGTAGGTATGAAGCTAGGTTGAAAAATGTGTCCATCCATATCTTTTAATATTTCATAACACTCCCCCTTGGATGACACTTTTTCAAAAAAAAAAAATTGGAGTTTAATTTTGAAGTACCGCCTCGTTAAAAACCTTGCTAAAGAAAACCCAGTGGGAAAAAACTTTAGCTAAGGAAAAAGGAGTGCAGTGTATAGCTCCCCCTCAAGTTGTCATCTGTAACTCATTATATAGTCCGTACATGTCGCATTCCAATGTCATGAACGTGTTTCCTGAAAATTGTTGTAGGGAGTGCCTTTATAAATAGATCAGCTGAATTGTTGCTAGATTGGACATATTTAATTTCAACCTGATTCTCTTTGATAAGGTCCTGAGTGTATGAAAAGAATCTCGGCGATATATGTTTTGTTCTGTCACTTTTGATATACCATTCTTTCATTTGCGAGACCCATGCCACGTTATCTTCGTAGATTGGAGTTGGACTTTTACCTTTCTCTAATCCACATGGAGTCATTATGAGTTGTGTCATAGATCTCAGCCATACACATTCTCTAGAAGCTTCATGTAGTGCAATGACTTCAACATGATTTGAGGATGTTGCAACAAGTGTTTGTATCTGAGAACGCCATGAAATTGCAGTTCCTCCGTTCTTAAATACGTATCCAGTTTGAGATCTCGCCTTATAAGGATCTGATAAATAACCCGCGTATGCATAACCAACCAAACCTTATTTTGAATCGTTAGGATAAAATAAGCCTAAATCAATAGTTCCTTGAAGGTATTGAAAAATATGTTTAATCCCATTCTAGTGTCTTTTTGTAGGGGATGAATTAAACCTTGCTAACAAATTAACTGCAAAATAAATGTCAGGTCTTGTACAGTTAGTAAGATACATAGGAGCTCCAATTGCACTGAGGTATGGTACCTCTGGACCAAGGACTTCCTATCTTTGCAATGGCGAAATGGATCATTTCCAACATCGAGTGATCTAACAACCATTGGGGTGCTTAAAGGATTGGCCTTGTCCATATTGAAACGTTTTAATAGCTTTTCAGTATAATTTGATTGATGCACAAGTATGCCATTATTCGTATGCTCAATTTGTAAACCAAGACAATATTTGGTTTTTCCAAGATCTTTCATTTCGAATTCTTTCTTTAAAAGGGTAATCACTTTATGGATTTATTTATGTGTGCCAATTATAGCTATGATCACGCATCCGGATGTTGTTTTCTTAATAAAGAAGCACGGGCAAATAATATTATTTGTATAACCTTTACTTATCAAATAATCACTTAAACGATTGTACCACATCCTTCCAGATTGTTTCAATCCATATAAAGATCTTTGTAATTTGATTGAATACATTTCTTTAGGTTTTGAACTTAACGCTTTAGGGATTTTAAATCCCCCTGGAATTTTCTTGTAGATGTCATTATCAAGTGAGCCATACAAGTAAGCTGTAACGACATCCATAAGACACATTTCTAAATTTTTAGAGACAGCTAAGCTGATTAAAAATCTAAAGGTAATTGCGTCTATAACGGGAGAATATGTTTCCTCATAGTTAATACCTGGACTTTGGGAAAAACCTTGAGCTACGAGTCTCGCTTTATATCTTGTAACTTCATTTTTCTCATTTTGTTTTCACATAAAAATCCATTTATATCCTACAGGCTTTACGGCCTTAGGTGTACTAACAATAGGTCCAAAAACCTTGCGTTTATTAAGCAAATTTAATTCAGCTTGCATAGCATCTCTCCATTTATCCTAGTCATGTCGATTTTGACAGTCATTGACAGATTTTGGTTGAGGAATGTTATCCTCGCTCATAATTTCACTTGCTACAGAATAAGAAAATATCTCATCAATATTTTCAATTTCATTTCGGTTCCATAATATATATGTATGACAGTAGTTTATTGACATCTCTTTGTTGGTATCATTCACTTCTAACTCATGAAAGGTTTTGATATTTGGCGTTTCATTAGAATCAATTTCCTTTTCAAGTCCTTTTCTTTTTTGAGGATTTTTATCCTTTGAACCAATTGGCCTTCCGCGTTTCAAAAGCTTCTGAGATTCATGAGTCATGTTATCATTTACTTGTTTATTTGGAATCTCAACTCGAGCAGGAACATTAGCAGCTGGTATATGAGATTTAGTTACCCTTTTGTATCAGTAAATGCATCAGGAAATTGATTTGCAATTTCTTGAAGATGCATTATCTTTTGAACCTCTGTCTCACATTGTTTTGTTCCTGGATCAAGATATAACAATGAAGGTTCACACCATGAGACATCATTTTCTTGATTTTTCTTTTCTCCCCCTAATGCTGGGAAAATTGTCTCATTAAAGTGGCAATCAGCAAAACGTGTTGTAAAGACATCACCTGTTAAAGGTTCAAGATATCTTATGATCGGAGTTGTTTCATATCCAACATATATTCCCAACCTTCTTCGGGGACCCATTTTAGTGCGTTGTGGTGGTGCAATAGAAACATACACTGCACATCCAAAAGTTTTAAGGTGGGAAATGTTTGGCTCTTGGCCAAACACAAGTTGTAGAGGAGAATATTTGTGATTTGCACTTGGTCTCATACGAATCAATGATCCAGCATGTAAAATTGCGTGGCCCCAAATGGATACAGTAAGTTTTGTTTTGAATATTAATGGTCTAGCTATTAGCCGGAGGTGTTTGATTAACGATTCAGCTAAACAATTTTGTGTATGTACATGAGCAACTGGGTGTTCGACAACAATTCCAATAGACATACAATAATTATTAAAAGCATGTGATGTAAATTCACTAGCATTATCGAGTCTCACTCTTTTAACAGTATAGTCAGGAAAATGTGCTCGTAATTTAATAATTTGAGTAAGGAATTTAGCAAAAGCTACATTACGAGTTGATAATAAAGAGACATGAGACCATCTACTCGATGCGTCTATTAAGACCATGAAGTATCTAAATGGTCCACATGGTGGATGAATTGGTCCACATATATCACCTTGAATTCTTTCAAGAAACATAGGTGATTCATTTTCAACTTTTAGCGGCGAAGGCCTTGTAGTCAGTTTTCCATGTGAGCAAGATGTGCATTGATGTATTTTATCCGTTTGAGGAATCTTTTGATCCTTTAAGGGATGCCCATGTATATTTTCAATTATCATTTTCATCATTGTAGACCCTCGGTAGCCTAATCTGTCATGCCATAAGTTGAATATACCATGATCCCAACATTTTTCTTTAATTGCCATATGCGCTTGAGGCACATTAATATGTCTATAATGTAAACCAGAAAGTAGCATTGGCAATTTTTTCAAGATGTGATTTTTATTCATGATATACAAATATTTTTCATTATCAAAAGTCCTTAACTATGTATCATATCCATTATGATATATGCTTTTGAAACTCAACAAATTTCTCGTTGATTTTGGGGAAAATAAAGCATTCTCTATTAAAAGCTTTGTACCATTTGGTAATACTAAATTAGCTTTTCCCACTCCTACTATTAAATCTGTAGGACCTGATTTTGTATCAATAGTTCACTTTCTTGCTTTCAATTCACAAAAATATCTCTTCGACTTAAGAATAATGTGTGTGGCACCACTATCCGCTATACACATATCTCCATCCTTTGTTTGATCTCGCGTTCCATTGATATTCATTTTAATCTTCAAATATGAATAAAAGAAATAAGAGAGAAAAATAATAAATGTGTAAAGTAGTCGTTACGAAATCTCCAAGAAGATATATTTATTATGTTGAATATATTGCATGAAATATTAAACATAGTTAAGCATACTTTGGGAAAATACATAATATATTACATGAAATTGAAACTAATTAAACATGGTCAAACATAGTTAGGAAAATACGTAATATGTTACATGAAAAGGGGAAACTAATTAAACATAGTCAAACATAGTTTAGAAAATACATAATTCTCACTAGTTACACTTATTTCATAATCCGAAGTCACCGATGAAGTATGAGTTATTAAGCTCAGTATTGGCATTGTCAAAATTATCCACATAGTTCACTTCTTTCTCCTTTTCTTTAAGGGACACTTGGTATAGTTTACACAAATGTGAAGGTGTGCGACAAGCCTTTGACCAGTGGTTTGAACTTCCACATCTAAAACATGAACTGCCATGATTTTGAGACGTGCCGATTTTATTTTTAAATTAATTTTGTTGGTTGGGATTGCTATTTTGTGGATTGTGGTAATTGTTGGCTCTTTGGCTACGGCCACGACCACGACAATTACCTCGATTATAATTGTTGTTCCATTTGAAGGAATGGCTGCGACCATTATTATGGTTTTTATCTAAATGACTACATCCACGACCTCGTCCCCATTTACGTCCAGAATTTTTAGTATCATTGTTGTTAACAGCATTAGCTTCTGGAAATGCTAGTGATCCCATGGGACGAGCTTCTTAATTTTTCATTAATAGCTCATTGTTTTTTTCTGCTACAAGGAGAAAAGAGTTTAGATCAGAATATCTTTTAAACTTTTGCAATCGATATTGTTGTTGCAAGTTTATATTCGATGCATGAAATGTGGAGAAAGTTTTCTCCAACATATCCTCCTCCGTAACCTTTTGCCCACAAAATCTGAGTGTTGAACATATTCTGAATAAAGCAGATGTGTACTCATATACTTTTTTAAAATCTTGGTACCTGAGATTGTTCGATTCATCTCTAACAGTAGGAAGCAAAACTTCCTTTTGATGATCAAATCTGCTTTGTAAATCTTTCCACAACATGTGTGGGTCATCACAATTTGAGTATTCAAATTGTAACATTTTGTGAATATGTTTGTAGAGGAAGACATCAGCGTTCGCTTTGTCTTGCTCTGATCATTTATTTCCTTATTGTATTGTTTCAAGAACTCTCATTGATTTTAAGTGCCTTTTTACATGTGCCGTACATGACATATAATTTTCTCCGGTAATTTCAAGAGCTGGAAATTCAATTTTTGCAATGTTTGACATTTTGTTGCTAAACATAATAGAGCAAATAATAAGATAAATATTAGAATCCATATATATCAATAAGCATTGAGATACAATAGAGTGGTAGAGCCATAAACAAATATATAAACAATAAAAATTTAAATTCTTCAGGTGGGACTTTAGAAAATGGGATAATAACTAAAATGAGCATTATGGTGGCTAATAATAAAGCTGGGTGAATCATCTTTAAAAATTGTCTTGATGAATTTGAGAAAATTAGACAATCTGTTTGTTGTAAGAGAAAAGAGATTGTCAATTTATATGTAACATCCCAAAAATAATAAAACGAATAAATATAGCGAGACCGGCGATTTAGTTAGAATATTTAAACAAAAGGGAGCGGGCTTGGGCTCGGCTTCAATGGGCCAAGGGAAGCCCAGGTATATATATAAGGCAAGGCAGCCCTCTTCCCTGCTCATTCCACACTCACGCAGCTTCTAGAGAGAGAAAGGAGAGCTCGGGTCTAGAGAGAGAAAGTCGACGGATCGTCACGAGATTGGAGGAGCACGTTACAGCTGAGCCCGTGAGCAAAACCTCCGAATCAGAATTACAATCCAGGTAACGATTCGATCACATTATGAGTTTTTGTTCGTTTTCGGAAGTTTCGGGTTTTGGCTAAAAAGGTAACGATTTTGCGGATGAAACTTGAAAATGAACTTAGGAATAGCATCTAGAATGAAAACCGAACGTTTTGATCTAAAAAACTGAGATATTGACTCGATCAGACTCGCATGCAAAAACTTCAGATTCTTGGGGAAGACGACAGGTGCAAACCCATCGAAACTACTTAGTTTCGATAGGTGCAGACCCATCGAAACTACTTAGTTTCGATAGGCGCAACATATCGAAACTACTCAGTTTCGATATATATACAGACCCATCGAAACTACCTAGTTTCGATATGCCCACGATCCGAAGCTAAGATAATACATAAGTTACTTATCGAAACTACCAAGTTTCGACAGAAGCAACCTATCGAAACTACAAAGTTTCGACATAAGCAACCTATCGAAACTACCAAGTTTCGACAGAAGCAACCTATCGAAACTACCAAGTTTCGACAGAAGCAACCTATCGAAACTACCAAGTTTCGACATAAGCAACCTATCAAAACTACCAAGTTTCGACAGAAGCAACCTATCGAAACTACCAAGTTTCGATATAAGTAAATCCATCGAAACTACTAGGTTCAAGCAAAGTAATGTCTAGTGTCATCTAGGAGCACTACCTTACGTGTATGACTTTATTATACAGATCGTGAGTGACATTAGTGACTCTCAGTATCCAGCTAAGTGTATCTCAGAAACTACTCATCAGGTGAGTTCTATGTGCCCCCTTCTATGCTATGTGCAAATCTTATTAAATGTTTTGGGGCTGAAATGTATACACTAAATGAATGAATGATATGAATGCTAATGTGATCATACGTGATGTACTAATATATATTTTATGTATATATATATAAAGAATGAATTTTGAACAAAGAATGAAACGTATGTTTACAAAGAATGAAGGAAAGAAATACATAACGTAAATAAATGAAATCTTGCTGTATAATTATTTATATTGCATGTTATAAATGTAAGTATACGTTATGGACGGAAACGAAGTTAACGGCTACTTCTGTAGACGGACGACCACGTGACTATTTTGCAACCGGGAAAGATACGTCCTTCGCAAGCTAGGACGTACAAAAAGCATAAAAGGGCGGTCGAAGTAAATGCTAAAATAGTATAACGGTTGCATAAACAATAGTTCGCGTGGGAAACGGATGCCTTAGGGCAGACGGGCGAATATGACGGACTACGACGGTAGGACGGTAAAGAAGGACGACCGAAGGTTGGCCGGACTAAAGTTAAGGCGGACGGTTTCTAGGACCGGACGAGTAAAAGGGCTACGACGGTAGCTCAAGGGCGTATGTCTTTGTGATATACGTACCGTAAGATGGGTTGATCACCCTTATGTGTATGACCAATGAATGTTAAAGAAAGAAAAGGTGAATACATATCTATGTAATCATATAAGAATAAAGTGGGAAAAAGGTGAATACATATCTATGTAATCACATAAGAATAAAGAAAGAAAAGGTGAATACATATCTATGTAATCACATAAGAATGAAGAAAGAAAAGTAAAGACTATGAATACGTATTTGTAGAAATGTATGTATATATTTATGTATACTTATAAAGAAAAGAATGATCATACTTAATAATTTTAAACTAGAACTCACCAGCGTTAGCTGACTTTTAGTATACATTTCAGGTAGCAAAGGAAAGGGTCGTGCGAAGGCGTGAAGGCTGCCCGACATGTGACTGACATCCCACCTTATGTTTTGTTTAGACAGTGGTTAATGTTTTGAATGTTAAGACTTCCGCTGTAATGTACTCAATTGTTGAATGTTTCCGCTGTGTTTGAATGTTTTTAATTAAAAGTTCAGTAATTAATGACTATGTTTATGAGTAAATCTAACAAGTGAGGTCACCCGGGAAAAGGGGCCTTACAAGTTGGTATCAGAGCAATAGTTTGAGAGATTCCGACATCCCTAAATGTCTGGACTCAAACTGATTATGGGACCAACGCATGGATGTCAGTACGGGTAGCCAACGCCAACGCTAGCACGGTAAGTAAGTACTAGAGTTAATACACTTAGATAAGAATAGATGCCTTAACTTAGAACAAATAGATGTCAATGTCACAACCGATTTGAAGAGTTTTGAACCTGAAAAGCAATGTAAATTAGTAATCACAAACCGGTCACTGTAATTAAAAACTTACCTTGCTCGTACTGTTCCAAACTATGATCTGAAGAAATGACATTGATGTATTCCCTTTATAACTATCAGGAAACTAAGAAGTATGGCTGGTGGAGGAAGGACAGGACGCCGAGGCGGTCGCACTGGCCGAGTAGGTAGACCTCCATTGAACCAAAGATTTGAAGAAGAAGAAGAAGAGAGTGTGCACGCAGAACACACCGAAAGTGTACACGAAACAGAAGTGACCCCAACTAGGAACGACAATCCAGGGCCTATACAGTTGGAACCCGAAGTCAGAGATGCTATAGCCCGTGAAGTTGTGCTCACTCTAAAGAACATATTGCCTGATCTACTATCCGAGGCACTAAAGAAAAGCAAGGAAGAGGATGAAGGGAAAAATGAAGAGAAAATTTATGACAGTGACGGGGATGAAGTAAGGGTGACATCAAGCAGTCGTGGGTGTACTTACAAAGGTTTCAAGGATGGAGACCCACCCAAGTTTGATGGTAGCAAGGATTCAGTGGCAACACTCGAATGGATTGAGAGGATGAACGCTGTAATCAACATCAGCGAGTGTCGACCGGACCAGGCGGTTAAATACGTTGCTCATTCTTTCACCAATGAAGCACTAGGTTGGTGGAGGAACATCCAGCGGACAAAGTCCCCAAACGCTCTTGCAAGAATGACATGGGAAGACCTAAAGAAGCTAATAATTCAGAAGTTCTGTCCCCAGAATGAAATTGATCGAGTGGAAAATGAATTCCTAAACTTTAAGGCTGGCAACAAGACACACCACCAGTATACTTCTATGTTCAATGAGCTAGCTCAACTGGTACCCCACCTGGTGGAGACAGAGGAGCGAATGATCAAGTATTATGTGAAGGGCATACCTCAAAGGGTCCGTGTCCACGTGAAAGCCAACCTACCCTCGACCTTCGAGTCGGTAGTAAATTTGAGCGGAATCGTCTATGACGATTATGCCAATGAGGACCCACCAACAGAGACACAAAAGTGAAAGTGGGAGAACCCGTCTAGAGGCACCGGAAGAGGGAATGTAACAACTGAAACTAAGAAGCCAAGGTCGGATGAATATGAAACATGTATGAAATGTGGAAGGCAACATCTTGGCGAATGTAAAATCGGCACCACCACATGCTATAAGTACGGGAAGCCGGGGCACTTCTCTCGAGAATGTGTAAGAAACATCAAGTGCCAAGTATGTGGATTGTTTGGACATCTGACAAAGAACTGCAGGAAGGCCGGCCAATCTGGTTCTGGAAGAGAGAGGGAAAAGGAACAGCCGCAGGCTAGGACTCGAGCCTATGCACTGACTGAGGAAGAAGCAAGAGGAAACCCTGATGTTGTGTCAGGTACGTTTCTAGTAAATGATGAAAATGCTGCTATTTTATTTGACTCTGGTACCGGTAAAAGCTTCATATCAAATGCATTTAGTCGTAAACTGGGTTGCAATATCAACACCATAACAAAGGCCTTTAGCGTACAAACTGCCGTGGGTAAAAATTCGGCAGTATTCCAAGTAACAGAGGATTGTATCATAGAAATAGAGGGCCATAAATTTCCTTCTAGATTATTCCTTCTCACCTTAGGAGGATTCGATATAGTATTGGGTATGGATTGGTTAGCTGCCAACGAAGCTCAAATCATATGTAAACGTAAGAGGATACACCTCAAAGCTCCTAGCGGCAATCCAATTACGGTTTATGGGGATTGGAATTGCACGATGCCGAACATCATCTCGATGATCAAGGCCAAAAGTTACATGAGGCACGGTTGCGAAGCTTATTTGTCATATGTTATTGATGATAGAATGAAAATGAATGAACTCAAGGAAGTACCCGTGGTGTGCAACTTTCCGGAAGTATTCCCTGAGGATCTACCTGGGTTACCACCCGATCGGGAAATAGAATTTCAGATTGACTTATTGCCAGGAGCTGAGCCCGTTGCCAAAGCCCCCTACCGATTGGCGCCGTCAGAAATGAAAGAATTAAAGTCCCAACTAGAGGAACTAACAGAAAAAGGATTTATTAGGCCGAGCATCTCACCGTGGGGCGCTCCGGTACTATTTTAAAGAAGAAAGACGGCAGCATGCGCATGTGCATTGACTACCGTGAGTTGAACAAGAGAACAGTAAAGAACAAATACCCACTACCTAGAATAGACGACCTTTTTTATCAACTGCAAGGTGCGAGTTGGTTCTCAAAGATCGATCTTAGGTCGGGTTACCATCAGTTGAAAGTAAGAGAAGAAGACGTACCAAAGACCGCGTTTCGCACGCGTTATGGGCATTATGAGTTTCTCGTGATGTCTTTCGGATTGACCAACGCACCAGCAGCGTTTATGGATTTGATGAATAGAGTATGTCGACCCATGTTGGATCGGTCAGTGATAGTTTTTATAGACGACATACTGGTATATTCGAAAAGCGAGGGTGATCACCACTGTCACCTAAGGGAGGTTCTGGAGGTGCTAAAGCAGGAAAAGTTGTACGCAAAATTCTCCAAATGCGCGTTCTGGCTTAGGGAAGTCCAATTCCTAGGTCATGTAATAAACCCAAACGGCATCACGGTGGATCCTGTAAAGATTGAGACATTAAGGAATGGAACGTCCCAAAGACACCAACAGAGATACGAAGCTTCCTGGGATTGGCAGGCTACTATCGAAGGTTCATTCAATATTTTTCAAGAATAGCCTTGCCACTAACTAAGTTGACACGGAAGGAAGTGAAATATGAATGGGGTCCAACCCAAAACAACGCGTTTGAAGAACTTAAGGCACGACTAACCCAAGCTCCAGTCTTAACTATACCCGAGGGAAATGAAGACTTGGTAGTCTATTCTGACGCTTCGGGGCAGGGTTTGGGGTGCGTACTTATGCAACGAGGAAAGGTAATTGCTTACGCATCGCGGCAACTAAAGATTCACGAGGTTAATTACCCAACACACGATTTAGAGTTAGCAGCAGTAGTTTTCGCGTTGAAAATATGGAGGCACTATCTGTATGGAGTCAAATGCACCATTTACTCCGATCACAAAAGCCTGAAGTACTTTTTCGGGCAAAAGGAATTAAACATGAGGCAAAGGAGGTGGTTAGAGCTACTGAAGGACTATGACTGTGAGATATTGTACCATCCAGGCAAAGCGAACGTGGTTGCGGACGCTTTAAGTAGAAAGGAAGAATCGACACCTATCCGGATCAAAGCATGTCAGCTGATTATAACGCCGGATTTGATGAGTGAAATATCAAAGGCACAAGACGAAGCGCTATTAGAAGGAAATATAAAACGGGAAAGAATAGTAGGACAACAAGGGAATTTGGATGCAAATGCCTACGGTGTACGAACTAGGTTTGGCCGAATGTGGATACCTAAGATTGGCGAGCTTAGAGCCAAAATACTCGATGAGGCGCATAAGTCTCGCTATTCTATCCACCCCGGGACAAACAAAATGTATCAAGACTTGAAGAAAGAATACTGGTGGCCTGGCATGAAGAATGATGTGACAGAATACGTGAGCAAGTGCCTAACGTGTTCTCTAGTTAAGGCCGAACACCAGAAACCATGCGGTAAAATGCAACCTTTACCAATACCGGAATGGAAGTGGGAGGAGATCACAATGGACTTCATTACCAAGCTACCGCGAACAGCTAAAGGCAATGATACCATTTGGGTGATCGTCGACCGCTTGATAAAGAGTGCTCACTTCTTGCCAATACGTGAGACCTCTTCGTCAGAAAAACTAGCAGAAATTTTTATACAGCAAGGAAATTGTGAGCAGACATGGTATGCCGATGTCGATTGTGTCCGACAGGGATACTAGATTTACATCAAGGTTTTGGAAGAAATTCAATGAAGCGATGGGCACTAGATTGAACATCAGCACTGCTTACCACCCCCAAACCGATGGACAATCGGAAAGGACCATTCAGACCTTGGAGGACATGCTCCGGGCCTGTATCATTGACTTCGGTGGGAGCTGGGACAGCCAACTACCATTGGTAGAATTCTCATATAACAACAGCTATCACTCGACTATTGGCATGCCGCCATTTGAAATGTTGTATGGGAGGAAATGTGGGACCCCGGTTTGTTGGGGGGAAATTGGACAGAAGGATTTTGCAAGTCTCGAAGTGGTCAAAGCTACTTCCGAGAAGTTTGATCAAATCAAGGCTCGAATGAAAGCCGCAAAGGACAGACAGAAATCATACGCGGATAAGAGAAGAAGGGATTTAGAGTTTCAAGTGGGGGACATGGTACTGTTGAAAGTATCACCATAGAAAGGAACCATCCGATTCAGAAAGCGTGGCAAACTAAGTCCAAGGTTTGTCGGACCTTTCAAGATTTTAGCAAGAGTGGGTCAAGTTGCATACAGACTCGACCTACCCGTTGAGCTTAGTGGAATACACCATACGTTTCACGTGTCGCACTTACGCAAGTGCCTAGCTAACGACACAACTCACATACCTTACGACGAGATCTAAGTGGATAACAGTCTAAATTATGTAGAGGAACCGATAGCCATTCTTGACCGAGCTGAGAAACGACTACGCAATAAGTCGATACCGTTAGTCAAGATACAATGGAAGCACAGAAAAGGGTCGGAAGCTACGTGGGAAAAAGAAGACGAGATAAGGAGACTATACCCTCAATTGTTTAACGTATGAACAGTTTCGAGGACGAAACCTCTTTAAGGAGGGTAGACTTGTAACATCCTAAAAATAATAAAACGAATAAATATAGCGAGACCGGTGATTTAGTCGGAATATTTAAACAAAAGGGAGCGGGCTTGGGCTCGGCTTCAATGGGCCGAGGGAAGCCCGGGTATATATATAAGGCAAGGCAGCCCTCTTCCCTGCTCATTCCACACTCACGCAGCTTCTAGAGAGAGAAAGGAGAGCTCGGGTCTAAAGAGAGAAAGTCGACGGATCGTCACGAGATTGGAGGAGCACGTTACACTGAGCCCGTGAGTAAAACCTCCGAATCAGAATTACAATCCAGGTAACGATTCGATCACATTATGAGTTTTTGTTCGTTTTGGGAAGTTTCGGGTTTTGGCTAAAAAGGTAACAATTTTGCGGATGAAACTTGAAAATGAACTTAGGAATAGCATCTAGAATGAAAACCGAACGTTTTGATCTAAGAAAATTGAGATATTGACTCGATCAGACTCGCATGCAAAAACTTCAGATTCTTGGGGAAGACGACAGGTGCAGACCCATCGAAACTACTTAGTTTCGATAGGCGCAATGTCACACCCCGACCGAAGGCGGAATCATCGAGGCGAACACTACATGATTGTTCATAAGCACATGATCTACTAAGGTTGCATAATTCATTAATGAGATTTAAATACCAAATATCCAAATACAATTCAAGTTACCACATCCTATTCTAGAATATTACACATAATTATTTTACTAGGTCCAAAAGCCTTAGGTGTAGCACCTTCAACACATAGTCACACAATCACATATCTTCACCTGAAACGTAATCCAAAACAAGTGTCAACTACGAGAGTTGGTGAGTTTACATATGTTTAAATAAAATAAAAGTTTAGTTAAAAACGTTTATACAATTAATAGTTTGACATGGTATGATATGACATAATGTGGAGAATTCACTATATGTATACCAATTGTAAGCATGTAATTTTGTATATAAGCATAAAGGTTTAACGTAATAGGCATAGCATACCGCTACCCTAAAAGTGATAGGCATGGAATCAAGACTATGTGGGTTACACATAATTTAAACCATCCTAAAAGTATTCGTAGCATAACAAGTGATCAAGCACAAAAGCACAATAATCTACGCATGTAAACACAAGTTGAATTGTATGTAAGTAAGCACAGATTACGTTTCACCCCAAAATGTATAAAAATGTAAATAGGGGATATGTAACTCACCTTGCAAGCGGGTATTTGTCCACTCGTGTAGGCGTGTAACATCCCAAAATGTCGAGAAATAAAGTTAACGAGTTCAAGCGGGCCGAAGTCGGGCCGGGTCAGTCGCGAACCGGGCTTGGGGAGGTCTCCCATATAAATAGCCAAGGTCACCACATGTTTCTCTCATTTGCAATTCTAGAGAGAGAAACCCGTAGAGAGAGAAAGTGTCGGAATCGCACAAGATTGCACCCGCTCGTGTCTCTTGTACTCGTGAAGGAAACCTCCGGATCAGAAACTCGATTCAGGTAACGATCCGACCTAAATCTGAGTTTTTGTTCGTTTTTGGGTTTTCGGGTTTTGGGTGAAAATCGGACGTTCTTGCGGATGAAACTTAAGAATAAGCTTAGGTTTAGTATCTACAATGGAAAACGAACGTTTTGAATGCAAAGGGGTTCGGGATCTTGACATGATCTGACCGAATGCGAAAGTTAGTATTTTTCGCGAAGAACAGGTCGTGCGTACTTGCTAAGTGCGCACGGAGCAGGTCCTGCGCACTTGCTAAGTGCGCAGGAGAAGGGACCTGCGCACTTGCTAAGTGCGCAGGAGGAAGGACCTGCGCACTTGCTAAGTGCGCAGGAGAAGTAACCTGCGCACTTGCTAAGTGTGCAGGAAGAGGGACCTGCGCACTTGCTAAGTGCGCAGGAGGCAGAGTCTGCGCACTTGCTAAGTGCGCAGGCAGCAGGGTCTGCGCACTTGCTAAGTGCGCAGACATCAGGCTGTTGAGTAGAGATTAGTATGTCTAGAATGGTTAAACTGTTAGAGTCGGTAATGGTCTGATGTGTATGTAACTACTCAATTCAGATCGGAAGTGACGTGGTTGGACCCTTGATTAGGACAACCGAGACTAGCTTATAAGGTGAGTTCTAGAAGCCCTCTTTTAAATGTTTTTTATATAATGTTTTCGGGCTGGTGTGTACACGTATGAAATTTTGTTTTATAAAATGATTTTTATGAAACTACGTTTACGAAAGGAAATGATTTGGAACGAAGGGTTTATGGAAAGAAAGTTTATGAACGGAATGTTTACGAACGAATGTTATAAAGAAATGGTTTAATGAAAAGGTAAAGGGTTTTGAAAGTGAAGGAAAGGTTTTATGAAAAGAAAACAAATATGGGCAAAGGTTTTAAAAAAGTCATTACATATCTAATCTGTCGAATGAATGGAATTGACGAATGAAGTCTGGGAATGTGATTCCCAGCCTTGTGGTAGATTATGGACAGTGAGCCATAGTTACCACAAGAACAACATGGGCAATGTCTTTGTGGCATGTCAATGGTTTTGATGTTGTACAACTGGTAAGGGAGTAACGACGGTTACTCGGGTGATGACGATCATCCTAACGAACGAGGTAATGGGAAATTAATGACGGCGATACGTAACGGTTAATTTTCAAAGGAAAGATGCGTGTTGGGCAATGACGGCGATACGTAACGGTTGACCCCACGCATTGAAGGGTTGGGCAATGACGGCGATACGTAACGGTTGACCCAACGTAGTGGTATGGTTGTGGCAATGACGGCGATACGTAACGGTTGCCCACAACATTAAAAGTTCCTACGGGGACATAGAGACGCGTAACGATACAGATTTAGATAATAATGTATGACTTAAATGAATGTTAATATTTTAAACAAATGATTGTGTTTAAATATGCGAAGGTTTACGAATGAAAGGCCCTGTTTTCTTATACGAATGTTAAACCCTATTGAATGTTTGAATGATGAACCATTTCTTAAAACGAACGAAAACTAGAACTCACCAGCGTAGCTGACGTTTTTAAGTGTACACATTCAGGTTAAGGCAGGTTATGAGGATGGACGGTGATGCTTGGCTAGAGATGAAGAGTTACCCGACTGCTTTTGAAGACTGGCATCCCGTTATGTTTAGTTATGATGTAAATATGTTTTAAACTATGTTTACGCTTCCGCATGTATGAACAACGATTAAGTTATGTTTAAATGAAATTTCCACTGCGTTATCTGATATTCATGTTTAAGAACTGCTTGTGAATGAGTAAATCCAATAAGTGAGGCCTCCCGGGTTTGGGGCCTTACAAGTTGGTATCAGAGCAATAGTTTGAGAGATTCGAACACCCCCAGTGTCTGAACTTAAACTTTGAATGGGACCAAAAGCGGATGCCAGTACGGGTAACTCGAGCCACATCATCAGATATGAAGGTAGTATATATTTACGTATATAGTATGCCTTAGAAAGAGTTAGGAAAGGACTTGTGTTCTGATGGAATCACAAAGGTGGTCAAATAGAAATCGAAAGGTAGTGTAATGGTTAATTACAGATGGCCAGTGTATATTAACATCTTACAGTACTTATTGAATTTTATTTGTTAACTAGCGTGATGACATTGGATTCCTTGTCTTTTAGAACGTAATGGAGAGTAAAATAGGCGGAAGGCGTGGTGGGAGTGGTACCAGACAACACGGTAGGATTCCCGCCCACCAAGTTTATAGTAAAGAGGCAAGTGTTCTTGCGGAACCGGAAGGTAGTGCGCATGAGACCGTACGAGTGTGATGCGAGATGTCCTCTGTTGTGTGGACTTAGCGCGGAAGTGGTAAGAAGTGTCGAGGAGTATACCGGGACAAAATCTCAACTTTGAAGAGACGCGAGTATTATGAAGTGTTATAAGAGGAACTAGAATGCTCGAGTAAGGTAAATTGGCAATTTCGTTTGGATCCGCGAAATTGTGAATTTACAGGTGCACGTGCATGATAGCGAATTTTATGGTGTTGATTAATGCTTACGTATCAGAGTTGATCCAATTACTCAACCACGACTACGAGATGTTAGTCACACGAGTAGCGATTTAAAGAGATTGATGAACATCATTAGTAATAGTAACGATGTCAGAGATGGTATACCTTACAAAGGTGAATGATGTCAACGAGTACGAGCCACGGACAAGATAAGGAGGAATGAAACTTCGGTTTACCTAAGTCAGATGAGCATACGTATGAAGGATGCCAAGGAGCTAGGGTGGACTACGCTTAGCACAAAAACGTTATGGTGAATAAGAATCGGTCTACTGTTGAAGTATGCATGAGCACGAAGGAAATAACCACACAAGTGTATGTCCAAAGAATATATGAGTGCATGAATGCACAAATGGCATCTTTCTATGTAGAAGATAATCCAAGACAACTAATAAGAGTATCTGCTGAAACGAGAAAATAGGTATACCAACAACAACAAGAGACGGGAACCACGATGTTAATTAGGGCGTGCAGACTAAACCAAATCAAACCAGATCTGACCCAAGGATTGTTGGTCTAGAATGAATGTGAAAGACAAGTTTTGACCAACAATGTGAAGTAAGGCAGTGGCACTAAGAAGAAATTAAAGGCGACTCAGAGAACGCTCTACTAGGGCTGAGTCTAATCAATAGCCGCGAGGGTTGCTAGAATTGGAAAGCCGTTGAGGGACCCATTGAAACTAGAAAGGAAATGAAAGTACAAGTGTCATCGTACGTGTCATTTATCCATAGTAAGACCAGCGAATGTGACTTTAGAAGAAATGCATGCAGAAAAGGCTAATGGAAACGAGTAGCTAGAGAATATTTATTGTCTGTCAGATGGGATGCCCATCCCTAAGGCCGTCAAAGGGTATGACAGAAGAAGGGGTACCACAAATTGATGATGTGAAATGTAAAACCTGACAAGTACGCTTGAAAGAAAGACTAGAAGGAGATTGTGTATGAAAATATGAATGAAAAGTTCGAGCGACTAGTGTTCCATCTGAATGAATACCTTCCCGGCAAGTTGAGTGTGATAAGGGATACCTCATATGTTTGGGGGATACCTGATACGGTTCCAACGGGAACGAAGCGATATGGTTCCTACGGGAACGAAGTGATACGGTTCCTACGGGGACGAAGCGATACGGTTCCTACGGGGACGAAGCGATACGGTTCCTACGGGGACGAAGCGATACGGTTCCTACGGGAACGAAGCGATATGGTTCCTACGGGAACGAAGCGATACGGTTCCTTAGGGAACGAAGCGATACGGTTCCTTAGGGAACGAGACAATGTGGTTCCTTCGGGAATAAGATGGTACGGTACCTTCAAGAACTTGATAGTAGGAATCATTCGGGATGGTATGATTCATTCGAGAACGGCATGGTATGATTCATTCGAGAACTGCATGGTATGATTCATTCGAGAATGGCATGGTATGGTCCTTCAAGGACGAATGCACCATGGACAGCTTATAAGGTATACACAATGATCCAAATAGTCGAGAGACGATCGATAGTAACCGTCTAGATGGCAAGGTAGATAACCTTAACGAGGAGTGGAAATTATGGCCATGGAGTCTTCTGTGGACGACTCCGAGTTTGATAAGACATTTCACATAGAATGACGATATAAGAACCCTAACGGTTAGATGTGAAAGACCGACTAGGGATGTACGATGCTGAAAAAGATAACGTCTATCAAGAACAAGAGAGGTATAGTCAAGACTACATAAGAATCTATCAACGGGACAAGTTGGAATATAACACCCTTGGTGTTAGAACGCGTTATGGACAGGTATGGATACCTATGGGTGGCGAGCTTAGAACCAAAATCTTGGATGAGGCTCATAAGTCTCGTTACTCTATCCATCCTGGTACCAACAAAATGTACCAAGACCTGAATAAGGACTACTGGTGGCCTGGAATGAAATGTGATGTGACGAAGTATGTAAGCAAGTGCTTGACTTGCTCGTAAGTAAAGGCTGAACACCAGAAACCGTATGGAAAGATTCAACCACTTGATATACCAGAATGGAAGTGGGAACACATTACCATGGACTTCATAACCAAGCTACCTCGCACAGCTAAAGGTCATGACACCATTTGGGTAATTGTGAACCGATTAACGAAGAGTGCTCATTTCCTACCTATTCGCGAGGCGTTCTCGTCGGAAAGGTTAGCAGAAGTGTTTATCAACGAAGTAGTAGCACGGCATGGGATGCCTTTGACGATCGTATCTGACCGGGACACACGATTCACATCGAGGTTCTGGAAAAGATTTCACGAGGCGATGGGCACGAGGCTTAATATCAGCACAGCATACCACCCGCAAACGGATGGTCAGTCCGAAAGAACCATTCAGACTTTGGAGGATATGCTCCGTGCTTGTATTATTGACTTCGGTGGCAGTTGGGACAGCCATCTGCCGTTAGCCGAGTTCTCCTACAACAATAGTCATCACACGACGATAGGCATGCCGCCTTACGAAATGTTGTATGGGAGAAGATGTAGAACCCCGGTTTGTTGGGGTGAGATTGGACAGAAGGAATTAGGAAGTCTCGAAGTCGTAAGAGAGACGTCGGAAAGGTTTGATCAGATCAAAGCACGAATGAAGGCCGCACAAGATCGTCAGAAATCCTATGCGGATAGACGACGAAGGCCTATCGAGTTTGATGTTGGGGACAGAGTAATGTTGAAAGTGTCCCCCTGGAAGGGAATCATTCGATTCAGAAAGAGAGGAAAGTTAAGTCCGAGGTTTGTCGGACCGTTCAGGATAATGGCACGGGTTGGTGAAGTCGCTTATCGGTTGGAGTTGCCTGATGAGTTAAGTGGGATTCATCCTACCTTCCATGTATCACACTTGCGAAAGTGTTTGGCGGATGAATCAGCTCACGTACCACTTACTGACATCGAGGTCGACAACAGCCTTAATTACATCGAAGAACCCGTGGCTATCCTAGACCGAAAGGAAAAGCGTTTGCGTAATAAAGTTATTCCATTGGTTAAAGTCCAATGGAGGCACCGAAAGGGATCGGAGGCTACATGGGAAACGGAGGCGGAGATGAGGGAGTCGTACCCTCAATTATTTGACTTGTGATAGGTTTCGGGGACGAAACCTATTATAAGGGGGGTAGACTTGTAACATCCCAAAATGTCGAGAAATAAAGTTAACGAGTTCAAGCGGGCCGAAGTCGGGCCGGGTCAGTCGCGAACCGGGCTTGGGGAGGTCTTCCCTATAAATAGCCAAGGTCACCACATGTTTCTCTCATTTGCAATTCTAGAGAGAGAAACCCGTAGAGAGAGAAAGTGTCGGAATCGCACAAGATTGCACCCGCTCGTGTCTCTTGTACTCGTGAAGGAAACCTCCGGATCAGAAACTCGATTCAGGTAACGATCCGACCTAAATCTGAGTTTTTGTTCGTTTTTGGGTTTTCGGGTGTTGGGTGAAAATCGGACGTTCTTGCGGATGAAACTTAAGAATAAGCTTAGGTTTAGTATCTACAATGGAAAACGAACGTTTTGAATGCAAAGGGGTTCGGGATCTTGACATGATCTGACCGAATGCGAAAGTTAGTATTTTTCGCGAAGAACAGGTCGTGCGTACTTGCTAAGTGCGCACGGAGCAGGTCCTGCGCACTTGCTAAGTGCGCAGGAGAAGGGACCTGCGCACTTGCTAAGTGCGCAGGAGGAAGGACCTGCGCACTTGCTAAGTGCGCAGGAGAAGTAACCTGCGCACTTGCTAAGTGCGCAGGAAGAGGGACCTGCGCACTTGCTAAGTGCGCAGGAGGAAGAGTCTGCGCACTTGCTAAGTGCGCAGGCAGCAGGGTCTGCGCACTTGCTAAGTGCGCAGACATCAGGCTGTTGAGTAGAGATTAGTATGTCTAGAATGGTTAAACTGTTAGAGTCGGTAATGGTCTGATGTGTATGTAACTACTCAATTCAGATCGGAAGTGACGTGGTTGGACCCTTGATTAGGACAACCGAGACTAGCTTATAAGGTGAGTTCTAGAAGCCCTCTTTTAAATGTTTTTTATATAATGTTTTCGGGCTGGTGTGTACACGTATGAAATTTTGTTTTATAAAATGATTTTTATGAAACTACGTTTACGAAAGGAAATGATTTGGAACGAAGGGTTTATGGAAAGAAAGTTTATGAACGGAATGTTTACGAACGAATGTTATAAAGAAATGGTTTAATGAAAAGGTAAAGGGTTTTGAAAGTGAAGGAAAGGTTTTATGAAAAGAAAACAAATATGGGCAAAGGTTTTAAAAAAGTCATTACATATCTAATCTGTCGAATGAATGGAATTGACGAATGAAGTCTGGGAATGTGATTCCCAGCCTTGTGGTAGATTATGGACAGTGAGCCATAGTTACCACAAGAACAACATGGGCAATGTCTTTGTGGCATGTCAATGGTTTTGATGTTGTACAAC
This sequence comes from Smallanthus sonchifolius, assembly GCA_023525975.1. Lineage (NCBI taxonomy): Eukaryota > Viridiplantae > Streptophyta > Magnoliopsida > Asterales > Asteraceae > Smallanthus > Smallanthus sonchifolius. The sequence goes on along the minus strand of CM042046.1, from coordinate 22,726,701 downwards.
TGGTAAGGGAGTAACGACGGTTACTCGGGTGATGACGATCATCCTAACGAACGAGGTAATGGGAAATTAATGACGGCGATACGTAACGGTTAATTTTCAAAGGAAAGATGCGTGTTGGGCAATGACGGCGATACGTAACGGTTGACCCCACGCATTGAAGGGTTGGGCAATGACGGCGATACGTAACGGTTGACCCAACGTAGTGGTATGGTTGTGGCAATGACGGCGATACGTAACGGTTGCCCACAACATTAAAAGTTCCTACGGGGACATAGAGACGCGTAACGATACAGATTTAGATAATAATGTATGACTTAAATGAATGTTAATATTTTAAACAAATGATTGTGTTTAAATATGCGAAGGTTTACGAATGAAAGGCCTATTGAATGTTTGAATGATGAACCATTTCTTAAAACGAACGAAAACTAGAACTCACCAGCGTAGCTGACGTTTTTAAGTGTACACATTCAGGTTAAGGCAGGTTATGAGGATGGACGGTGATGCTTGGCTAGAGATGAAGAGTTACCCGACTGCTTTTGAAGACTGGCATCCCGTTATGTTTAGTTATGATGTAAATATGTTTTAAACTATGTTTACGCTTCCGGATGTATGAACAACGATTAAGTTATGTTTAAATGAAATTTCCGCTGCGTTATCTGATATTCATGTTTAAGAACTGCTTGTGAATGAGTAAATCCAATAAGTGAGGCCTCCCGGGTTTGGGGCCTTACAAGGTGATAAGTATGTTAAAGTCTAAGCACAATGAAACCCTATGTAGATAAATGAGTATTATTGTATGCGTATAGGTGTGTATTTGTATTTAAATGTATGTAGGCTTTAATATGATTTTCCTAAATATTTATTTGTATAAAGTATGGAAATAGAATGATAATGGTTTTTGTAAAACTTTAACTTATGAGGATATATATATATATATATATATATATATTGTTTTAAACAAGCATTGTTATATTTAATGTATTTATATAAAAATAACAAATAAAAGAAAAGTCTTTATTTGACTAATTATGTTGATATTTAAAATTTATTTAAACAAGTTTATTAAAAATATTGCTAGGTTCATATAAAAAGATGAGACGTTTTATATATTAAATGTATTTTATTAAGTTTATAAAAAAATGTTACAAGAATTATAAAAATATAGGACATTTTATATATATAAAAAATGTATTTAAATAAGTTTATAAAAATATTACAAGATTTATAAAAATATGAGATATTTTATATATAAAAAAATGTATTTAAATAATATTACAAGATTTATAGAAATGGATTAGTTTATAGATAAAAAGATTGTTTAATCGGTTTCAAAATAAACGAACAAGTTAACCGGCTCGTTTTAGTTTTTATTGTATAAAAAGAATGTTAAAATAAATTAGAATAAATAATTAAAATACAAACAGAATAAAATAAAATAAAATAAATGGGCCGAAGACCAACCGGGATCGAACCCGCGACCTCAGACTCAAACACACACACGCATAACCAGCCGGGCTACTGCCCATCGCTGGTTATGTGTGTACCGTTTAATAAATAAACCCAATGCGAGTTGGTCGCTGGTTCTCGGCAACTCGCGGACCAAGTCACCGAGAACTTCTGATTGCTCGGAAATGGTCAAAATTTGCTCGGTAACCGATATGTATTAGTTAGCCATTAGCAAAACGAAGGTAAGGGAATGAAATGCGGCGATAATACCTGAATCAAAGTGGTCTGAGAAGTTGGAACAAAAACTCGAAAAAGTGCACAACTGAACTCGGGTTCTGGTCTAAATTGGAACTTCAAAGGGGGCTGGGGAGCTTCGTCTGGATGTCACGAACACAGTGGTATCCTCAATTTAAAGAGAGAGTAGACAGAGAGGGGTGGCGAGCTCGTGCAGGTCCGTAAATGGCCATTTATAGTCGAGCTCGATCCTTATATTAAAACACGCAATTGAGTATGTCCAGACACTCGTCTGGCGAGACGAATCTGTCGAGACCTCTTGCAGGCGTGGAGGTTGAGTGTCGGGGCTGTATTAGAGGCGTGGACTTTCGACCATAGACACAATCAGGCTTTCCGTATGATTAATCGACAAATTGGTCGAGGGCTTTTGTTCGCGTGGGGACGACGAGGTCAGGGACACCTTTGTCGGCTGTCGAGGTGCAGGGAACAGGTGTGTCGAGATGTCGCCGGAAAAACGTTTGGGCCGCCGGACAAACGTAGGTGGTGACCGGAAACACGAACTGGGAATTGGCAACTTTAGTCCCTGAAGTTTGGTTTAATTCGAAACAACCCTTAAAATAATTATGGATGGTCCCTTGCAGTTTCATTTGACCAGAAACAGACCCTAAGGTGAAATTCTATTAAAACCTTTGAGTTTGGTTTGTTACAATTCAACCCCTGAACTTTTTAATAAATAAATTAATTTAATTCCTTTTAAATCAAATTAATTTAAAAAATGTTTTTATAAACTTATTTTATTATTATTTTATAAATAATAATCTTTATAAAAGTTATTAATCTTATTAAAATATGTTGTTTTATTAAATATGCAACTTTTTAAATGTAGAATTTTTATATAAAATTTTATATTAGTTTTTAAAATTTATAAAATTCTAATTAAATTAAATCCATAACATAAAATACCTATTTGTATAGAAACCAAATAAAATTCTTACACTTTATCTAAATAGAGAATGGTCACATGATAATTTTAATATAAGTACAAGAATGAAAAATCCGAAACGTCACACGCAACCTATCGAAACTACTCAGTTTCGATATATATACAGACCCATCGAAACTACCTAGTTTCGATATGCCCACGATCCGAAGCTAAGATAATACATAAGTTACTTATCGAAACTACCAAGTTTCGACAGAAGCAACCTATCGAAACTACCAAGTTTCGACAGAAGCAACCTATCGAAACTACCAAGTTTCGACAGAAGCAACCTATCGAAACTACCAAGTTTCGACAGAAGCAACCTATCGAAACTACCAAGTTTCGACAGAAGCAACCTATCGAAACTACCAAGTTTCGACAGAAGCAACCTATCGAAACTACCAAGTTTCGACAGAAGCAACCTATCGAAACTACCAAGTTTCGACAGAAGCAACCTATCGAAACTACCAAGTTTCGACATAAGCAACCTATCGAAACTACCAAGTTTCGATATAAGTAAATCCATCGAAACTACTAGGTTCAAGCATAGTAATGTCTAGTGTCATCTAGGAGCACTACCTTACGTGTATGACTTTATTATACAGATCGTGAGTGACATTAGTGACGCTCAGTAGCCAGCTAAGTGTATCTCAGAAAATACTTATCAGGTGAGTTCTATGTGCCCCCTTCTATGCTATGTGCAAATCTTATTAAATGTTTTGGGGCTGAAATGTATACACTAAATGAATGAATGATATGAATGCTAATGTGATCATACGTGGTGTACTAATATATATTTTATGTATATATATATAAAGAATGAATTTTGAACAAAGAATGAAACGTATGTTTACAAAGAATGAAGGAAAGAATGACATAACGTAAATAAATGAAATCTTGCTGTATAATTATTTATATTGCATGTTATAAATGTAAGTATACGTTATGGACGAAAACGAAGTTAACGGCTACTTCTGTAGACGGACGACCACGTGACTATTTTGCAACCGGGAAATATACGTCCTTCGCAAGCTAGGACGTACTAAAAGCATAAAAGAGCGGTCGAAGTAAATGCTAAAATAGTATAACGGTTGCATAAACAATAGTTCGCGTGGGAAACGGATGCCTTAGGGCAGACGGGCGAATATGACGGACTACGACGGTAGGACGGTAAAGAAGGACGGCTGAAGGTTGGCCGGACTAAAGTTAAGGCGGATGGTTTCTAGGACCGGACGAGTAAAAGGGCTATGACGGTAGCTCAAGGACGTATGTCCCTTATGTGTATGACCAATGAATGTTAAAGAAAGAAAAGGTGAATACATATCTATGTAATCATATAAGAATAAAGAAGGAAAAAGGTGAATACATATCAATGTAATCACATAAGAATAAAGAAAGAAAAGGTGAATACATATCTATGTAATCACATAAGATTAAAGAAAGAAAAGTAAAGACTATGAATACGTATTTGTAGAAATGTATGTATATATTTATGTATACTTATAAAGAAAAGAATGATCATACTTAATAGTTTTAAACTAGAACTCACCAGCGTTAGCTGACTTTTAGTATACATTTCAGGTAGCAAAGGAAAGGGTCGTGCGAAGGCGTGAAGGCTGCCCGACATGTGACTGACATCCCACCTTATGTTTTGTTTAGACAATGGTTAATGTTTTGAATGTTAAGACTTTCGCTGTAATGTACTTAATTGTTGAATGTTTTCGCTGTGTTTGAATGTTTTTAATTAAAAGTTCAGTAATTAATGACTATGTTTATGAGTAAATCCAACAAGTGAGGTCACCCGGGAAAAGGGGCCTTACATTATAGTAAAAAATTATATCCGTTTACAAACGGTCATGTTACCGTTGTGTGTGTGTGTGTGTGTTTGAAAATTACTTTTGTAAAAGAAAAAAAGTAATTTAGACATGAATTATAAGATCAAGACGTATGAATAAAATTTAGTATGCACAAAATTAAGAAAGGATATAAATGTTAGTATGCATAAATAAACGTTAGCATAAGAATAAAATGTCAGTATGAATAAATAAGCGTTAGTAAACATAATTAAAAGTTAGTTGACATAAAATAAATTGCATAAATAAAAGTTAGATGCATAAATAAAAGTTTGATTGACATAGAAATAAAATGTTAGTTGCATAAATAAAAGTTAGTGTGCATAAATAAAGTGTTAGATTGTTAGTAGTCTCATAGTTATCAAATGTCCATAATAAGATGTCATGTATACTTATTTCATTTGTCATAATGCTTGTCTTCTCAAAGTATATTATGAACTCTTATTAATGAAGTGTTTACCTTACTTATGATGGATGTTTTTGGGCTTTTATGATCTTCTTGATTAAGATATAAGAACTCTTGTGCTGATAATGTGTTATAATATAAGAGATTTAGAGGGGATAATGATAAGAAGTAGAGAAATGCATAAACTTTAATAAAAGTTTATACAAGAGGTGCACTTTCTCATTCATTTTATGGTGATATTTATACTATAAAAGTTACTACATGGTAAACCAATAATCAAGATAAATTATTTAGAGTACATATAGTTATGAAGCTAGGTTAAAAAATATGTTCATCAATATCTTTTAATATTTCATAAGAGTATTTTTGAGACTACATTTTTTAATCATACTTTCCTACTTTAAAATTTACCTTTTCATCAAATATATTTTTCTAGAATGAAGTTTATTCAAGATAACTTCAAGAATAAGATTGATAATTTTTTTTTCACAAAACAACGGTTTCAATATATATGAAAAATCAAATGTTAGAATTACAATTTGAGAGTAATTGTTGTTAAACTTTCCGTACATTGATTGATAAAAATGATTAATGACGTAGTTAAGAGACGTGCAAAAGCTTTCTATAGTGACCCCTTAGTTAAAAAGTTCTAGTTCTGCCATCGGGTACTCAACATTAAAGTCTCTTGCTACAGGCGTACGGTAAAAAAACATTCTATATTTTCAATACGACTACGTTTAAAAAAATATATGCATGCAAATTAAAAAAATAAAACTAAAATAAGCCGTACATTCGTTTTTTTTAACGTAACAAACGAAAGATGTTGTAGGAAAATGATATTAATAGAAACTCAAGTGGGTTAAAACATAAATTATATACACTGGAATGGGTGAAAGCGGTAACTATAGTTACACGCAACGTGACAGGGTAGTAAAACAGAACGTTAAAACGAACTGAAAAAATAAAAATACAAACTCAGAAAAGGAAAAAAAAAATTTTAAAAAGAACCAAACGAAGAAATGGAACCTGGGTAGATGATTCGTACATAGTGTATGTTGGCAACCACTCTTAACCATGCCAACCTAATTGAATAGTGTTAACTTTCCACCAAATATTAATATATCATAAATAATATTAGGTTTCAATAAAAAAAATGCAGCGAACCACACACTGACATCTACCCTTAGCCGCCAAGAACCACCAACCAGAAAAGGGTACCGTAGATCCCCTTTTGTTTTAGTACAGCGTTACTTTTTTTTAAAGGCGATCATTGAATTTTGTGAAATCGCACCTCCCGTTATATGGAAGAGGCTCGTCCAACTCTGGTTAATATGTTGTTTTAATCGGGTCCACTTGACGTCAGAGTTTGAGAGCATCCAAGGAAAAATCTCACCCAATACGGCCCCTTCCGGGCTTGAGGGAGAGCCGATGCTCGAACCCTGGATCGGCGTGGGTAAAACCCTGGTGCATCAGCCTAAGAATTAGGCCTCATTTGCATGCCTTAGAAATTAATGGTGGTGGTAAGGATTGAACCCGGGTACCTTAGGAATTCAAGCCTCACCTCAACCACTACACCACAACCTCTTTGGCTAGTATATGGCTACTAATAAGGGTAAAAGGGGCATAACCCTCACCTAAAATCTACCTAACAAAAATACCCAATTAGGGTGAGCCACCTTACTTTTATCTAAATCTAACCCTAATACCCTAAAGTGTTAGGGGCACAATGTTAAAAGTTAAAATTTATTTTTTCCTTTTATCAATTTGCTTATCCAAGTTATTACAATTACTAATTCTTTTATTTATTTTCTTTTGCATATGATGGGCTCTGTTCTCGGTTTTATGTGGGCTCTGATTCTTGGCTTTCTAATTATCTTAAATGGGCCATTGGCCCATGTCCATTGTGTTGTTGCTCCGCTCCTGTGTACGAAGGCCCAATATCATCTCCTTTTTGTTAAGTGCTTCATTCATATCAGACATGAAAAAGATGCCTTCTTGCCCTAGCCACTGGTTGTATGCCGCCTCCTTCAAACGGGACTCAGTTGATTGCTCCGATGATTGCGGTCGTGTGATTTCTTTCCTTTTTTTTGTCTTGGCTTCACCTGCTATTAAAGATGGGCTGCTCCATATGGTGTTCTTACGAAGAAAAAAAATCTCTATTTAGGGTTTTAAACCTTTTTCTGTCTTCGTCTTTATTTCCATGTATTTGTGTTGATTTTAAGTAATAAAATCTTTTGATTATCAGTTATTAAAGATGGGCTGCTCCACATGGTATCAGAGCTCTTAGGCTCTTGATTCTTGGTGTTCGTGGTGATTTGAAGCCCGAAAGTGTTAATTGTTTTCTAGGGTTTGTTAAGATCTGAAAGTAGTTATCGTTAATCTGTACTTGTTTCAGAAGATCTTGGTTTACAAGAAGATATCCCCCTGTTTTTCTCGGTTACTTCTGATTCAAAGTCTAGATGAAGAATTCAGGTTTGGTGCATTTTTGGATAGCGATTATTTTTCCCTTTTTGTTTAAGATTTGTGATTCGCGTTTCTGGGGTTATTTTTTCCTCGCCGCAAGTTCACTTCGGTTGGTGTCCAGAAGGTTATAAGTTTCGCTGCTTAAAGAAAGTGTTAATTTAAAGTGAGTTGCTTTTTTCATCTTTCAAGATTGCACTGTGCTCGTGAAGTGCTTCGAATCTTGTTCCCTTTTGAGCTATCTTTAAGTTCGTTGTTGCATGGTTCATGTTTTATATTTGTAAACTCCTTAATCTCCGGCGCGGGATATCAAGGAATTTCCAGAAGGGTTATGCTTGGTTGGACCTAGCAAAACAGAAACACGGTTAGTCTCGTCACAGTGAAGACCCCGAGGGGTGTCGCTGTGACCAGCCTCCGGCATGAGAATAAGTATGTGTTATGGAGGGAAAAATAAGCAAGAGTGAGCGTGAGAGTGAAAGAACAGAACCCCTTACCTTGCTTTGGATGCGATATTTATACTTGGGCGTAGTTTGTCTTTAGCATGTGGCTGCCCTTTGCTTATTGGCTGAGACACATAATGCTTAGCCCATTTTTAAGGTTGTTAGTAATGGTCTGTACATTGTCGGGTCTCTTTTATTGATTGACTCGTACTCTGACATGTTGATTCTTGTCTCCTTTTTACTGTCAACTGTTTGTCCTTTTCCCTCTAGATTTGTCCGGGTTTTGCTTTGCCCTCCGGGTCTTCTAATTAAGCCCCGACTTTGGTTTCGCAGTCCCGACCTTATATTGCTATGCCTTCTCTGGTATATATCCGGATTTGGGATTAAGGGGTAGGTCCGGTCTTTCTTCCGGGCCATACCCCAACAAGTCCCCCTAGTGTAGGATCGGTAAATACAAGATGGTTCTATTCCAGTTGAGATTGGCGGAAACAATCACAACTTAATCAAAGTAAACAAGTAAACACAAGAAGTACTGATAAATGCAAATTGTATTAAGCTTCAATGGTTACAAGATTAAAGAGAAAACTCTAAGAAAAGCACTAAGATACAACGAATCTAAGTACTACTTATATAGTAACTTAGAATCAAGACATACCCTTGATTCTAAGGATCAGATCTAACACAAACCGTTGATCTTGTATTGAAGCTATTCTACATATAATTAAAATAAACGCTATAAAAGTTAACTTTACTCAAACGTCTTCTTAGGCATCATTGCTTGCATGCTTGGAGAAGAGCGTTGTAGTGCTTTACTGTCTGCACCAGTGACATTCTTTCTGCGTGGAGTGTGTCAGTGGTGTAGACGAAAGTTGTCAGTGGTAATGGTTGCTTTATCGAAGTCAGTCAGCTGCAACGTTTGATCTTCAGTGGAAATGGCTATCAGTTGCAAAGTTGGAGATCAGCAGCAAGATGCAACCATCCAAAGCTGCTGATGATTTGCCTATCAGCAACATCAAGTGTTGATACTGCTGAGAAGCCTATCCACAGCAACTCTGGTCTTCAGCACATAAGGCTATCTGCAGCAGATTTGTTTTTCAGAAGAAGAACAAGTATCCGCTGCAGATAAGCTTATCCGCAGCAGTTTGTTGGTCAGCAGTAAACTCTGAGGTAAGCAGCATTTGTAATTAGAAAGTTTTGTAGCCATCAATCTTTATTTCTACAAACTTCCCCTAGACTGATGCTACCAAAACTCTCTTACTTCTTTTGCTGCTGAATCTTTTCCATGTTGCTGACTATTCTTGCAAACTCATATCCTCTCTGGTCCTTGCTGGGATTGTTAAGAGGAAGCTCAGATAGAGTCTTGAAGTCTTTGCTTGCCATTTTGAAGATGGCGTTGCTTGAACACCTCATCTTCTGTCCTTTAACATCTGTCAATGTGAACTCCTTCTTTTCAGTATTGTAGGACCAACTGATGAATGGAGAGTGGGATTGGAGAGGTTTGGCATCATTGATTTCATCTTTGCTGGGGTTGAAGTAATGTTTGATCACTAACAACAGATGGCTCCCACCTTCATTCTTAGGCTCATTGGCTTCACCCAGCTCCATCATTCTTCTTAGGTCAGAATCTGGAAGCTGCAATACCTCATCAACAGTTGTATAGAGTGATCTTCTTTCTTCTGTTCTTCCCCTGAAGACTTCAAACCCTTGATCTTGAGTGCTGTAGGACCAGTTGACGATTTCTCTTGAGTCTTCTGGTTTGGTAGTAGGGTTGCTTTTCTTCTTGGGAGGTTGTTGATGAGTAGGAGCTGGGTGGGAGGATTTGGACTTTGTGGGTGGAGAGAGGAAGGTCTAGGATGGAGAGTGGAAGGTTGTTGGATAGAGGAAGTGGTGGATGAGGGAGAAGGCTTGGGTTTCTTTGGTTTCCTTTCTTCTTCTTGATTAATTACCCTCTTCTTTGAGCCTTTCTTCCCTAGTCTTTCTTCCTCTTCCTTTTTGACTTTAAAGTAAAGGGCTTGCAGGTTCATGAAACTCATGGGATTCAGCCTTTTTCCACTCTCTCCTCTAGCCTTTAGGAAGTCAATCATGACCTTCCTTTCTTCATGGGTTCTTTTGTTGAAGGCAATGGTCTTCTTGGATTTCTGTTTGGATTTTTCTTCTTCTTCAGCCCTTTTCTTATTTCCTAATTGACCCTGCTGACCCATGAAGGCTCTGTAGATTTCTTTATTTGATAGTTTCTCAAGGTAGTCTGCATCCTTACCTTGAGAAATCAGAGCTTCTATCCACTCCTCTCTCATTTCTTTGGCTAATTTAGAATTAGTTATTCTGAACTTAGCCTCCTCCTTTATCTTCTTTTCTCTTTCTTCTTCTTCTTCTTTATTGAATTGTTCCTGCAGTTGAAGAGCAAGAGCTTCATCTTCTTGAATTTGATAGATTGCAGGAATCTTGACTTTCAGATCATCCAGCTGTTTGGCATACAGCTGGATCTGTTGTTCTCTGAGGAGAATGGCCGCTTTTCTTTCTTGAGCTTTTCTTAGTTCAGCCATCTCCTCTTCTTCTCTTCTTCTTCTTCTTCTTTCCTCCCTTTCCTTCTTCTCTTTCAATAACTTTTCTTCATCTTTTTCTGTCATAGGTCTTTTCCCCTTGTCTTTGCTGGATGCCTCAGCTTCAGCTTCAGCTTCATGGACCATAACAACAGATGTAAGAGATGTTGTTGGGATCTCAGCTTCAGCTTCATTGGCATGATGAGGAGTAGACAGAGAGGAAGGGACTGCTTCACTCTCTTCCTTTTCCCATTCATTCCCATATATAGCTTTAAAGGCCTCTTTGATATTCTGAGCAGCCACTTTTCTTGACCCTTCTGTTGCATTCAGTATGATAGTTGGTGAGGAGGGAAGGGATAGATCTGAGTCAGAGTCATTCATTGCAGGAGATTCCTCCTTATAAAGAGAAGCCTTGATGAGTTTGATCATTTCTTGACTTTCTAAGGAGTTGATGTTGCAGATGAGTGATCTGAGCTCAAAGATCTTGTGTAGGAAGTCTGAAGGTAGGAGTAAGATCTCTTTGATGTTGATTGAGAGAGAAGATCCATTGCTTAGGAAGAAGGTGAAATCAAAGGAATCAATGCTCACCCATCCTAGCACTTCCAAGTCCCTGACCATGATGTTATACAGGAATCTGCGCCAGCAGATAACTTCTTCTTCAGTTAAAGCACTGCTCCCGATTAAGTCAGGTCTTCTTGGAGCCAGTCTTTGTTCTGCTGTTGATGAAGATTCAGGATAAGCCACCCTATTTGCTTCTTTTAGTAGTCTTTCAAACCAGGGCATATTATCCTCCAATAAGTCATAGAACCTGCTGATTGCAAGTTCTGCTGAGAGATCTGATGAAGTGTTGATACATCTTGTCAGATACAGATTAAGAACCTGGAGGGCATTAAGAGTGTTCCAGTTTAGCTCTTCTACTCCACTAAACTCCCATCCAATCCAGAATATCTCAGCTGAGTCGAATTCTAGCTTGTTTGAAGTTAGTGAGAATTGGGGAGTAGATGTTTGACTTATTATGGTTGCAGCTTTAGGAAGTATGCTGAATGATGGAGGTGTGTCTTCATGGAGAGTTTCATCTTGCAACACCTCATCAACAGCTCGGAAAACTAACTTCTAATCCTCAGTGATATCTTCCTCTTCATCTACTGAGTCTGGCAAGTCATGGATTTGAACAAAAGCAGGTTTGTATAGTGAACTTTGAAACACAGTCTGCTCTTGTATCCATTCTTCTAGGCTATCCGCATCATCTTCCTTGGTAACTACCTCCCCATTTTTGGTTGCATCAGTGCATAAAGTGTTATCTGTTTGAGTGCCCACTGATATAAGGGAGGGAGAAGTCACTGGAGGGCATTAATGGGCTTCATGTATAGAGACTTGGTGCCGTAGTTTGGACACTTCAGCCTCTAGCATTGCCACCCTGGCCTTCAATTCCAAATTATGAAGTTTTAGTCTGTCCTCATCCACAGTTGTGGAGTTCTTGGAGCTGGATGGGGTCTTAGGCCTAGCCTCTGCATCCCCATCACCCTGGTTTTCTTGACGCCTGGGATTCCTCTCAGTGAAGAGTGTTTCTAAGGAAACATCCCCACTGTGAGTTGTGTGGTTAGGGTCTTAGTTATGTTATCACTGTCCTCCCGGTCAGTTGATGTACCAGGAGTAGTGACAGCCCTTTCCACATTCACTCTATCAGTACCACTAGAATGAACCTTCTTGGGTGATGAACTTGGGTTAGGTGCACCAGCAGCTAAGTCAACCAATACCTCCGAGATAGTGGTTGTTGGAGAAGGTACATCATCTTGACAAGGAGCCTCTGCACTTAAGTTTAGAGAAGAGAAATAAAGGTATGGCTCAGCAGGTTGTTCTATGGATCCGGGATGTGATCTTGATCCTAGTAGAGAAACTTCGAAGGAGGTTTCTCTAATGTTTTGGCTATCCCTTTTGATATTCTCATCAGAATGTTGGGATTCTGAATGAGGGCTTAGAGGTTGGGATTGGGCCTTTGAGACAAGAAGAGAAGGAGTCTTCTTGCTCCTTTTTCTAGTGTATGTTGTTGCAACTGGGGCCCTTTGTTCCAGTTGAACAATAACATCCAAAACAGATGTAAGTGATTTTTGTACCTGTGCATCCTTAGTAGTATGCACAGGGGTTCGAATAGTGGAAGCAGATGGTTGTTCAGGATGTGAGGTGGAGGGTGTGGGATCAGTATCAGCTGGGATTGCTAAACTGTCACCCTGGGTACTTTGTATGTTCAGCATTGTAGATAACAATGGAACATTGACCCCTGAGAACTTTTTGGAAACAGTTCTCATACTTTTAAAAATATTATTTTTATGACCCAACATGATGTAGATTCTTGCATGTTTTGAGAGATCTTTTAGTTCCTGGTTGAAAACCTCCTACAAGAATCTAGGGTACATAAAAAATTGTTGCTTTGCACCCTCTTGAAGGTTATATCTCAAACCCTCAAAGATGAGGTGTTCAAAGTTGAATCCTTGGCCAGTAATCATACCGTGAACAACAGAGGCAAGTGCAGAGCTCACTTGAAGCCATCCACTTCTCTTCTGAGATATGCATTGTAGAAGAGTGTGGCAGAGATACTTCCATGGAGGGCCCATCAGTGCCTTCTCTATTGTGTACTCATTTTGATTTCCACTGTACCCTATGGATACAAAGGTCCTCATGTATTCTTCCTTTGAGTATGAGATGGATGCCCCCTCATCTTGAAGCTGAAGATGTTTTCGGAGAGTAGCTTTGGAGATGATGATGTCCTTGCCGTCTACCTTGGCTTTTATTTGGGGAATCCCCTGTTCGGTAGAGTAGACGGCGGTATTCCAAAAATCCTCCATATGAGGAATATATATGGTAGGGTTGACTGTTAGTGCAAAATGTATCTTTGAACGGCACAGAAAATTGATCATATCATCGAATCCCTCGGACTTCTTTCCTTTGGTTAAGTATGCCGTGAGGTTGTGATATGGGGAGAACTTATCATCAGGATTGTTTATGTCTGCCATTTTTGTTAGATTTTGGAGGGAAAAAGGAAGGTTTTGAAGGGTGGTTAGGAATGGAAGGCTTTGAATGTTGTGGGGGCTTGAGAGAAAGTGATGGGAGTTAGCAGTTAGGGCGAAATTGAATGTGAAGGGGTGGTGAAGAAATTTGATTTGTTCTTATAACGGTAAAGGAGGGAAAAGCAAACTCACTTGTACAGTAATAGATCCTCCTTTTGAGTCACTCCCAAAGGCAACATATCCTCCATTGAAGTGTCTAAAGTTGGAGAGGATTGATCTGTTGCCTGTCATGTGTCTGGAACAACCACTGTCAACCACCTAAGTGTTATTCTTGTGACCTGGCTGCCCTTGCACATGAGAGAAATCTAGTTAGTGGGAGGAATCCAAGAGCTTGCATCCTTGAAGAAAAGGTTCTTGGAATATCAGATTCAGCATGTGTGCATTCAACCGAACCAATGATGATTCTTGAAAGGATAGAAGCTGGGATCTTGGCTTTCCATTGCTGAGGAGATGATTTTCCAGTTCTCTTTGGTCTGTCAGTAGCTGATGTTGCCTTGGCTGCTGATGGATTTGCTTTATCAGCAACAGAATTTGCTGCTGATGACTTTAGCTTATCAGTAGCCGATTTTGTTGATGCTGAGGATTTCGGCTTATCAGCAGTAGATTTTGTTGCTGCTGATGGTTTTGCTTGAGCAGCAGCAGACTTGGTTGCTGCTGAAGGCTTGTCCTGTGGTTTCTTGGGCTTGGCTTGATTACCAACATTTTTGCTGGCTGCTGATGGTTTAACAACCAATGTATGCTTATCCTTCTTTACCTTATTGATAGAGGGCTTCTCTGTAGAAGTTCTCATGCTGATTGGCTTTTGTTTAGGAGGGGCTTGATGAAGGATGTGGTTGAAGGGATTAAAGTCACAATTTACAGCAAAGTGGTCTGATTCACCACAGATGATGCAAGATTGTTGAGGCTTTGGTAGCTGCTTCCTTGGTGGGGAAAGAGAGTTTCTAAAATGAGTTGCCTTGGCTTCAGAACTCCTTACCTTTCTGTTCTTGTGTGTCTTCTCAAAAGCATGTTGTTTGAGGTTTCTTTGCTGCTGAAGGTAGTAGAAGCAGGTGCTGGCTGTGTGGTTGTATTTTCCACAGACAAAGCATGATTTAGCCAGTTTGTCCCTTGAGAGATAAACATAGTCCTTTCTTTTGAATAGGTCTTTAAAGTTCTAGGGGTGAGCTTTATTGTGCTCAAAGGTGGCTTCTTCCAATGTCTTTTGATCATATGGAACTCTTTCTCCAGGCGTATGACATATGTCAAACACCTTTCTTTGAGGCTTTGAGTTGGAGGAGGTTGAAGACTGTCTCTTTTCAACAGTTAGCTTTCTTCCTTCTGGAGGATAGCTGATCTTGATTTGTTTGAAAGGCATAGGAACCGGAATAGCTGGTAAAGGGACATGAGTACTTGTTTGAATGACTTCAAGAACAGGCGGTGCTGGTACTTGTACTGGTGATGAGGCGTCCTCAGTTTTAGTGGACTCTGAGCAAGTTGACTCAGACTCTGACGAGGTAGTGTATTCTTGTACCAATGGTTTATGCCTTGAAGGATCAAGATCTCGGTTGGCCTTTTCAAGATTTGAGAGATTGAAGCTTGGTTCATGGATGGCAACGTAGTCAGCAGGAGGTGCAACGGCTTGATATTGTTCAGCATGATACCCCAGACCAGTTTTTACCTTGTCATGAATTTGAGCATCCAAAAGTCTTTGCAGCTTTTTAGATGCAAACTCGTATTTGTCAACATGAACTTTCTGTTCTGCCAATTCTGCTCTGATAGCTTTTAATCTAGCCAGTAGATCATCAATCTGAGTTTCAAGATTGGTTTGTTCATGTTTTAGTAATGAAATCTCTTTCTTTAGGCAGTTAATTTTTTCTTTATAACTGTTTTCTACTTTTGTGAATTCAGATTTCATTTGATGAAACTCTTCATTTTGATCTATAAGGTTTTGATTAGGCTTTCTGTAGCCTAACACCTTATCAATACAAGCTTGGGAACAGAGATGTTCATATACCTGAGGCGGTATCTCAGTTGTGTCTGCCATAAGAGCTTGGTTGTTAGCAGGCAAATCTTTATACTGGAAGCTCCAGTCAAAGTCAGAAGTTTCAATGGCTGCATAAGCTGCAGTTTGAGCTGGAGGAGTAGATTGTTGCTGTTGTTGTCTTGGTTGGGCTTGGTGAGCTTGTCTTGATTGAGGAGTTGCTGGGTTTTCCGTAGGTGCCTTGCATTCTCTAGAAAAATGACCCAGTTGGTTATAGTTGTAACATCTTAATTTGCTTTTATCCAAGCCAACTCTGGTGTTGGAGTTGTTACTTGGAATGAGTCTTCCGGTTCTAGAATAGAACCTTTTTGCTCTTATAGATAGCATGGCATACGAGTGCTGTATGTCCATTTCTTATAAGTCATCTGGATGGAAGCATTCCAGATCCTCCTTGATATAGGACATGTTGCTTGAGTTTTCAGAAACAAAAGCAGCAGAGGTTGAGGTTTGAGGAGGAGCTTCTAGGAGAAATGGTGATGTGTTTGTTTGAGAGGTTAGAGTTTGGGGATGAGTGATGATGGGAGGATAATAGTTGCTTGAACTAGGACCTGAGTGGTTAGAGTGGAGGGCAGAAGAGGTGGTGGTGGATGTTGAGGCTGTTTGGTAGCTTGAGCTTCTTTCTTTTCCTGAATCATCTCTAGCTCATAGGTTTTTAGCATTCCAAAGAGCTCAGTCATCTGGAGAGTCTTTAGATTTTCAGTTCTTCTGATGGACACTGTGTAGAGTGTCCAGCAACTCGGTAGAGACCTGATAAACTTCTTGAGAATATCTTCATTCTCCAGCTTCACCTTTGAGCACTGCAGCTCACCTACAAGATAAGTAAATCTGTTATATAAAACCGTTAAAGACTCACCTTCCTTCCAGACGAAGTTTTCATATTGCTGCTTCAGGATGTATCTTCTGTTTTCTTTCACTTCTTCTGAACCAGCAAACATCTTTTCAAGAGCCTCCCATAGCTCCTTTGCAGTTTTATAACCTCTGAAGTTATGAAAAACTTCATTTGGTAAGCACATCTGGATGGCTCCCAAGGCTTTGAAGTCTACATCCATTTTCTTGATGTCTTCATCAGAGTACTTGGAGGGTTCTTTGGGAACCAGTGTACCTCCGGAATCAGCTGAGGCCACCATGGGTATGTATGGTCCATTTTTAATGGATTTCCACATCCCATATTCTTGATAGCAGAAGAAGCTTTCCATTCTGTTCTTCCACATATCATAATATTCTCCAGACACCAGTCTTGGTGGTCTGGAGATGCTTCCAATATCTTCAAATCCATTGTTTTGTGTCATTTTGTTTTGATTTGTGATAGTGAGAGACTTTAACAAAGAGATAGTTTAGAATAGAACCGAAGAATGATTAAATAAGTGTGAGTTTGTTTAATCTGTGAACCAAAGCTCTGATACCACTTGTAGGATCGGTAACTACAAGATGGTTCTATTCCAGTTGAGATTAGCGGAAACAATCACAACTTAATCAAAGTAAACAGGTAAACACAAGAAGTACTAATAAATGCAATTTGTATTAAGCTTCAATGGTTACAAGATTACAGAGAAGACTCTAAGAAAAGCACTAAGATACAATGACTCTAAGTACTACTTATATAGTAACTTAGAATCAAGACAGACCGTTGATTCTAAGGATCAGATCTAACACAAACTGTTGATCTTGTATTGAAGCTATTCTACATATAATGACAATAAACACTATAAAAGTTAAATTTACTCAAACGTCTTCTTAGGCATCATTGATTGCATGGTTGGAGAAGAGCGTTGTAGTGCTTTATTGTCTGCACCAGTGAC
Source organism: Smallanthus sonchifolius (assembly GCA_023525975.1). Taxonomy (NCBI): domain Eukaryota; kingdom Viridiplantae; phylum Streptophyta; class Magnoliopsida; order Asterales; family Asteraceae; genus Smallanthus; species Smallanthus sonchifolius. The sequence continues at coordinate 22,709,453 of CM042046.1, read as the reverse complement.
ACTCTTTCTGCGTGGAGTGTGTCAGTGGTGTAGCCGAAAGTTGTCAGTAGTAATGGTTGCTTTATCGAAGTCAGTCAGCTGCAAAGTTTGATCTTCAGTGGAAATGGCTATCAACTGCATGGAGTGTGTCAAGATACAACCATCCAAAGCTACTGATGATTTGCCTATCAGTAGCATCAAGTGTTGATACTGCTGAGAAGCCTATCCGCAGCAACTCTGGTCTTCAGCAGATAAGGCTATCCGCAGCATATTTGTTTTTCAGCAGAAGAACAAGTATCTGCTGCAGATAAGCTTATCCGCAGCAGTTTGTTGGTCTGCAGCAAACTCTGAGGTAAGCAGCATTTGTACATAGAAAGTTTTATAGCCATCAGTCTTTATTTCTACACCTAAAATATTAGTTTCTTTGGCTGTTGTCGAAGCAGGTGATGGACTAACTCTTTTTCGTTTTTTTATGGTAGTCTGAACCGTTTATCTAGTCGTTTGTGGGAAACAGTTGTGCCTATGTATCCCAGTGTACAGCTATCCAACGGATCTTAAAGGGGGGTGTTTTCCATGTGTCGTTCATCTGCTGTCCCCCAACGTTTGAAATTCAAATCACCTTTTTGAACCGACTTAACTTTATCCCTTTATATTTACTATGGCTTCATTTGTACCCTCTTTTCTACTCTCTTTTCTCTCGATATTAATTTTCTCCCTTCTCCCTTCTTCCGACTCCCTGCCTTGACTTCCGCTTATCTTTTACTTTTCGTAAGGAACCAGGTGCGTCCTTCTGATTCTCCTATTGATTCTTTTTGTTGTTTACTTGTTATTACCGGAAACATGGGTGAGCGCCATAATCTTAGCATTACTTCTTCCGTTCTTTCTCCCCGAGAACTTCAAATCTTTTGTGGGAAGTACGATATCCGTCCCAAGTTGAACCTTGTCTTGCCTTCCCCTGACCAGACTGCTATTGCCCCGGATAGGATGATGACCCTATACACTAAAATTTTTGACTTTGCTAATTGCCGCTATCCTCTTACTTCTTTTATGGTAGAGCTTTTATTGTTTTATGGTGTACGTTTTGACCAGTTCAACCCCCTAGGTTTATGCAAAGTCATTCACTTTAAGGTTGCCTACCGTGCTTGCGGTGGGTGGTCTTCTGTTAATCTATTTCGCTTCTTGTATCACTAGGTGACTGGTTCACTTTCAAAAAGAGGAAGAAACCTAGCCTTTCTATAGACGAAAAGATCCCTAACTCTTTGAAGAACTGGAAGGATCATTACTTCTATGTTTCCTCCGAATTTCTTTCTTTCCAACTGCCTCGTCGTGATATTAATGCCTATATTGATGACCCTCCTCCTGATTCTGACACTTACGAGGATGGGTTGTGTGCTTTGCTTTCTTCTCGACCGTCTCCAATTGTTATTTATGATGATCATGTTCTAGTCCTGGCCGGTGTTAGCCAAAATAGGGATACACCTCTTCTTAAGCATGTCCCTGTCTGTAATGGTGTTGGTGAGTGGGAGGGAAACTTAATGTGTTGCTTTTATTGGTTTTGTTTATCTAAATATCCCTCTCTTTGTTTGCAGAAGTTGATTTGTTGGACATTGTGATGGGAGGTGATGTGGGGGTGACCTGGAAAGCCGTTAATGTTGTTCCTGCCGGCGCTGATCCAGGCAGCCCTGCTCCTATATCGTCTGCCCATTGTGTTTATGCTCCGGTGGGAGTCACTATAAGCCCCATAGAGTCGGACGATGATGATGTTGAGACCTTGCTCATCCGTCGGGGAAAAAGGAAGATCGGGGAATCCTCTAGCGGATCTTCGCCAAAAAGTCCCAATATCCGGGTGGTTCTGAGTCCTACTGATAAACCCTCTTCTACTCCCCCCGTTGTTACTGGATCTGCTCCTACTGAGCCTTCAGTGGTGATTCCCCTGCAATCCGTCCCCATACAGTCTAACCTTCCGGTCGACCCTCCTTCTGACCAGATTACCAATACATCTCCTCCTACTGCTCATGTTCCCCTGTCTCCACCCGGGGGTGCCTCTTCCACTAAGCCTCGTGCTACCGGGGGTGAGGCCTCCAGCTCGCGTCCTTTTGATGACAATTTTGTCTATGAGCTGGGTCATGGAGATGAGATTCCCCCTTTATCATGGGAGGACCTTGCTGCTCCCTTCTACCCCAACTGGTCCTTGGCTACCGGCGCTATGTTCCATTCGTCAGAGGTTAGTCATGACTTTTTTGAGTATGTTCTTCCCTATGGGGAGAGGGTGTTTAATAGTAGTGCTGCTACCTCCCGTCTCAGCCGTGAGCATAGTTTTTTATGGCCAATCATGTCTCCCGCTCAGTAGAGATGCATCATCGAATGCTTTATTTTAAGGAGCGATATCATGCCCTGTTAGCTCGACACAATGATTTTAGAGCATTTTTGGAGAATAATGTGACTGAGAAACTTGGGCTCCTGAAGGATTTGGAGGAGCAGGAGAGACGGCTTCAGGAGGTTGAGGTCAAACTAGAGTAGGCTAGCACTGAGCTGCAAAAGGTGGATTCTTATATCTAGGGTTCCAAATCTCAAGATGCCGAGATTTCACGTCTTCGGGAGGAGGTGGCTGGCCTGTCCAGGCAGGTGGTGGATAAAGAGGCCGAGTGTATCCGGATTGCGTCCGAGATGAACCTCCTGCAGGTGGATTTGGACCATGTCCGTGGCGAAGTGCGATTGTTGGAGGTATTTTTCTTTTCCTCCTTTTGTTCCAAGGCTTTTTTTTTTACTTACTCTTATTTTCAGGAAGGTGAAAGGGATTTGAAGGGTCACTATTGATGAGGACAAACATCACTTGGAAACTCTACTGTGTGATAAAGAGACTGCATGGGTATTGGAGAGGGGCTCCTTACTGGCCGAAAGAGATGCCCTGAAAGTAGACCTAGCCACCGTGTCAACTCAGAAGCAAACTTTGGTTTTAAAGAACCACCTTTTGTCTTTTGAGCGGGATTGGCTTATAAGCACTGGCTTTCGGGTCCTCTTTGAGCATCTTCGCGGTAGCCGGGAGTGGCTTTTGTTAGTGGGTGCGGTGAACAAGGCTGCCAAGTCTCTGGGTTTTCAGGAAGGTTTGGTGGCGGGGTACACAACGAAAGAAGAACAGGTTCCCTGGAGTCTGTAGCTGGTTATGATCCGGATGCTTTACAAAGGCTTCGTGATAGTACCACTGCGCTACAGACTTCCAACCATTCTTTGGTATCCCGTTTGAGTAGTTTATCTCAAGCCTCCCTTGACGTTCTGAAGACCGTCCTGACCGGAGCCTCCACTCCTTCTTCTAGTGTTGTTCTCCCGTAGGTTTTGTTTGTAATTTTGTGAACTTGTTTTTCAATGATATGATGTGTTAGTAAAATACCTTTGTTTGCCTTAGCGTTCTTAATTCATCATGTGCTTATTTGTGTTATCCGGCAAGAAGTGATTATTTGTGATGACCTATCCGGGGCGATAATTTCGCATCCTAGTTGAACCTTGTATCCTTGGCAAGTGGTAAGGGTTTCTTAGTGGCTCATCCGGTGGTGACTCAGTCGGATGGCCTTATATTTTAGTTAAATTTTATACCTTTGGCAAGGGGTAAAAGCTATTTAGTGACTTATCCGGGGGTGACCCGGCCGATTGGTCTTATACTTTGGTTACACTTTTGTACCCTTGGCAAGGGGTAAAAGCTGTTTAGTGACTCATCCGGGGGTGACCCGGCCGAACGGTCTTATATGTTGGTTAAACTTTGTACCTTTGACAAGGGTTAAAAGTTGTTTAGTGACTCATCCGGGGATGACTCGGCTGGATGGTCTTATACTTTGGTTAAGCTTTGTACCCTTGGTAAGGAGTAAAAGCTGTTTAGTGACTCATCCGGGGGTGACCCGGCCGGATGGTCTTATACTTTGGTTAAACTTTTGTACCCTTGGCAAGGGGTAAAAGTTGTTTAGTGACTCATCCGGTGGTGACCCTGCCGGATGGTCTTATACTTTGGTTAAGCTTTGTAATCTTGGCAAGGAGTAAAAGCTGTTTAGTGACTCATCTGGGGGTGACCCGGCCAGATGGTCTTATACTTTGGTTAAACTTTTGTGCCCTTGGCAAGGGGTAAAAGTTGTTTAGTGACTCATCCGGGGGTGACCCGGCCGGATGGTCTTGGACCTTTGCTTGTTTCGTATCAAGTTGTAAAAGAACATAATCTTCATTCAGATAAGGCGTAAAGCCATCTCAAATATAAAAAAATGACACTGGTTGCAATACTTGATCTTACATAAAATACTTCTTTAGTTGCATCCCATGCCAAGTGCGGGGGATGGGCGTGCCGTCCAGTTTGGCTAGTTTGTATGACCCCCTGGGGTTAGCTTCAATCACTTGGTAAGGACCTTCCCACTTGGGTCCTAGCTTACCGGTGTCCTCTTGTAAGCTTGCCTCATTATCCCGCAATACCCATTCTCCAGGTTTAAAACTTTTGCTTTTGACACGGTTGTTATAGTATCTCTCCACCTTCTTCTTGTACCTTACTTCTTTAGCGATGGCCATTTCTCGGCACTCTTCCAGCAGGTTCAAATGGAACCTTATATCTTCTTCATTTCCTTGTTCCCCTTTCTAGGTTCGTCGGCTTGGCGACCCTATTTCTGTTGGGATCATTGCTTTAGTGTCGTAGGTTAGGTTGAACGGAGTTTCTCCATGACTAGTCATTGGCGTGGTACGATGAGCCCATAACACATGTGGTATTTCTTCAACCCAGGCATGGTTTTTAGGTTCCAAACGATTTTTTATTCCCTCCACGATGCTCCTATTAGCTCGCTCCAATTGCCCGTTGGACTGAGGATGTTTGACAGAAGAAAACACTTGTTTTATCTGTAGTTATGCACACCAATTCTTGAACGGATTGTGCAAACTGTTTCCCATTGTCACTCACCTACTCCTTAGGTATTCCGAACCTACAAACTATGTTTTCCCATACGAAACGCTACAATTGCTAACCTGTGATTGTTGGGAGTGGCTTCTCTTCAATCCATTTGGTAAAGTAGTTGATTGCCACAATGAGAAATTTCACCCTCCCTGCTGCTTCAGGGAAGGGCCCCACAATGTCTATGGCCCATTTGCAAAAGGGCCATGTAGAAGTTACTGAAACCAAATTCACACAGGGACGTCGGCTTACCGGGGCATGTCTCTAACAGTTGTCGCACTTTTGGATTTCCTCCGCTGCTGTTTTATACATCCAAGGCCAGTAGTATCCGGATCTCATTGTTCTTGCCACAACTTTTTTTGGCCCTGAGTGTATGCCACATATACCTTCATGTATCTCTCTGACTATATAATTGGCTTCATCTGGAACAACACATTTTAGCATGGGACCAAGGTATGATTTTCGGTACAGTTGACCTTCTTCTACTGCATAATTGAGGGCTTTGCATCGGATCTTCCGTGCTTCGTTCTGGTCTGGCGGGAGGATTCCTTCATTTAGGAAGTCTAGCAAGGGACACATCCACGTTGTTTCCGCTTTTGCCTCTACTAACTCCACCTTTTTCTATGTTGTAGATGGTTCAGCTAATACTTCCACCCGGATCTCTTTTGCTAGGTGACTGAATGCAACTGAGGCGACTTTACTCAGTGCATCGGCCTTCTTGTTTTGACTCTGGGGGATATGCATGACTTTGCAATGTTTGAAATCAGCCATCAATTCTCCCACTTTGGCTCTGTATTGCTTCATTATTTCTCCCTTAACCTCGTAGACATTGTTGACTTGATTTGCTACTAACATGGAATCAACATGCGCTTCAATTCGCCAGATTTTCATATCTCTCGCTATACGGAGCCCCGCTAGAAGGGCTTCATATTCTGCTTCATTATTGGTGCTTTTAAAGTTTAGCCGGAGGGCGTAAGTAAGCTCTACCCCTTCGGGGCTGATCAATATCAAACCCGCTCCACATCCCTCATCATTGGCAGCACCATCTATAAATAACTTCCATGGCTCTTGTTCCGCGACCTTCTCACTTCTTTCTTCCAATGCATCGGTCTTGCCATTATTCGTTTCCGGCATTTCGGCCAGGAAGTCAGCAATCACTTGTCCTTTGAATGTTGTTCGCGGGCAGTAGGTGATGTGATGGTCCCCTAGCTCAATGGCCCATGCGGCTAGCCTTCCTGAGTATTCTGATATCTTTAAGATCCTTTGGATGGGTTGGTCGGTTAGTACTTTGACTGGGTGGGCCTGGAAGTAGCGCCGAAGATGCCTTGACGCGTATACTAATGCCAGAGTTAACTTTTCCATATCTGGATATCAGGTCTCCGGATCTGTAAGTGTTCTACTAACAAAGTAGATTGGTGTCTGAATCTCTCCTCTTTCTGTCATAAGTACTGCACTAATAGTATAGGCTGATGTTGCGAGGTACATGTGTCACACCTCGACCGATGGCGGAATCATCGGGGCGGGACATGTAGACTGTTCATGAGCACAAGGTTGGCTAAATTGAAATATATTAATCATCAAATTTCATTGTAAACATTCAAACAAAACCAAATCCAAGAAAGAAACATAATTGTAATACATAAACTTCTTTATTTAAATTAGCTAAGTCCAAAGCCTATGTGTAGTACATCTTGATCAAACTCACACCTTAGTACCTGAAACATGAATAAAATAAGGTCAACTAAAAAGTTGGTGAGTATAACACAGGTTTGTATATAGATAGCATATAGTTTGTAAAACAAATCCTTACATGTCATGATAAAATAAGGCATTTATGGGGAGCAGCTATTGTGTAACCAAGTACAATCAAACCTTTGTAACTAGCATGCAAAAATTGTGTTGTCGGTAACAATCACCCTACCTGGGTGGGTTTGTCAGACTCAATAGATCTATCGTTGTTTACCGTCGGCTTGAATAGTTAATGATTGCACATAATCGCATACAAAAGTTAACACAACTAGCACTCGGGCATAAAGCTCAAATTGCACACATAAATGTAAAGAGGATTTGTACTTGTGTAGTTTGTGTAAGTGTAAGAAATAGTGTTGTATAGTGTTCATGTTCCACCCCAAAAAGTGTAAAAGAGAAAAAGGGGCTATGTAATACTCACTTGGTTTGAAGGCGTAGCTAACAAAAGGTACTAGATAGTAATAAGGATCCTTGAAAGGCACAAGTTAACCTAAAGTGTAATGTATATTGTATCATTAGCGTGCACAAAGTTTGAGTCAAATGTTGAACTTGGATTTGTGTATAAAGTCATTGATTTGTATTTGAAAGTATTGAATACGATATAAAGTTTGAAATAAATATTTTTAGAACATTTTGATTAAGGTTTGAAATTGAATAGCTAAATAAGTAGGTTAAATAATTATTGTTTATGAAAATAGTGTAAGTATTTGATGTAACTAAGTATAAATAAATAATTGTTTTTGTTTAATATAAATTAAATAAATAATCATTTCCTTATTTATTTATTTATAAAATATGTAACTTAGCCATTAAGATACTTTTTAAATGAAAGGTTTAACAATAATTGTAAATTTAATTTTTATAAACTTTAAATAATTAATTTTCTATTTATTCCAAGATTAACTATTTGATCTTTCTAAATAGAATTAATGCATTTTTTTTATAAAAATCAACTATTTTTATTTTGAAATTTAATCAGAAATATTTATTGTTTGAAAAATATATAAAAATTATAATTCTGCCAAAAATTTAACTCACACACGACCGTTCCTGGGAAGGGCACGATCGTGCTCGAACCACGGGCGTGGCCGTGCTAGTCAGGACGCGACCGGGTTGTTCAAACGGAGACATAACTAGACAAATCACTAGGCACGACCGTGCCTTGGCTGGCACGATCGTGTCTATGATTCTGAGACATGACTGAGATTAGTCAAAGGGCATGACTGGGTCTGAACAGGAGGACACGACCGCGCTGGTAACTAGCACGACCGCGTCTCATGAGGCACGACTGCGCTAGATGATTAGTGCGACCGTGTCTCTTCCAAATCAGACACGAATTGACTGATTCTTATATTGTTAGTGATGTAAATCATAGGGCTTTTATTTATAGTATTATTACGAGTATGATGGGATATTTTAATTGTATTAACAACATGTTCAGGGTTGAAATCGATTAAACTATTTTGAATAAAACATAGATTCTGATTCGGGATGATTTCTATAATGGAAGCCCAAATTAATATGGGGCTTTTGATCTATGGACTGAAACGAACGAGGAAAAGGTTTCAATTACCTGGGAGGACGATGGATGAATAGAGTTCGGTAAAAAAGAGTTCCGGCGACGATGCGAACGGCTTCCGACGTTTTCTGCTGCAATCCCGGCTAAACCAGAGAGTCCAGAAGTTTTAGTGAGGATTGAGTAGCGTGAATCTGCTACTTGGTTGGACCGAAAGAATAATTTGTGTTTTCTTGAAATGTCTAAGCGATTTTTGAGATTGATTGAATTAATTCGAGATGTTTCGTGTAATTGAAAGGTTTATTGCATTCGTTAATGAGAATGAAGTGTAGGACGGTTACGGAACTCAACGATCGGGCGATTAAAACAGTATTTACGTTTCAACTGTTACTAGGCGCGACCGTGCCAAGACACCGGGCGCGACCGTTCCAAAGCAAGTCGCGCGACCGTGCCAAGGCACTTGGCGCGACCGTGCCAAGGCACTTGGCGCGACCGTGCCAGAACGAGGCGCGACCGTGCCTATTAGGGTTTCTTGTTGATTTTCAACATCAGACCTTGTAACTTTAGTCTTTGACATATTTTTATAAATAAGTACTTATGTAGTGTTTTAGTAGGTTACAACCGTGTAAAATTTGCGGATTAGCATTGAAATATAGTATTTAATTAATGGTACGAATAGAACAAAATAGTGCACTAGACTTGGGTTTGAAATGCATTACGTTGAATTGAAATACGGATACTAAAAAATCAGAAATGTTACAACATGATCAATGCTTCCTTTGGTTTTGGCGCGGTAAGTGCTGGTAGGTTACATAGATGACTTTTCATCTCTTGGAATGTTGCTTCTGCTTCTACTGTCCGTACGAATTCATTCTTTTTTAGGCAATTTTTTAGCGTCACCATAAATGGTAACGATCTATCAGCCATTCGGGAGAGGAATCTATTAACGCAAACAACCGGTCGTTCAACCGTTGTACTTCTTTGATTGTTTTTGGGGATGGCATTTTGGCTATCGCTTCTACCTTTTCCGGGTTTGGGAGGATTCCTTCCTTTGTTATCATTACTCCCAGGAACTTTCTTTCCGTTACCCCAAACGAGCATTTCTTTGGATTAAGCTTCATGCCTGCATGTCGAAGTGTTTTAAAGGTTTCCTCCACATATTTGACCATCCCTGCCTCCGTTTCACTCTTGATCACTAGGTCATCCATTTAGACCTTAAGATTTTTGCCTATTTGGTCTGAAAAAGTTTGGTCGATGAACCTTTGGTAAGTGGCCCCTGCATTCTTCAGGCCGAAAGGCATTTTAGTAAAACAAAATACTCCCTCATCCGTGTAAAACGCCGTTTTCTCTTCGTCTTACGGAGCCATCTGTATCTGATGGTATCCTTTGTATGCATCCAAGAAACATCTCACCGGGAAGTCTGCCAGGGCTTCTACTTTCATTTCCATCTCTGGGAAAGGGTAACAATCTTTTGGAGTTGCTTTGTTGAGGTCTTTGAAATCGATACACATTCTCCAGGAGCCATCCCCTTTTGCCACCATGACTGGATTTGCTATCCATAATGGATATTTGACTTCCCTCACAATTCCTACTTGTAGCAGCTTTTTTGTTTCTTCGGATGCAGCCTTGCGGCGTTCCGGGCCCATATTTCGCTGCTTCTGTCGAATCGGGGCTGCTGTAGGGAATACGTTTAGCTTATGTTCCACTAAACCCCGGGGAATGCCCTTCACGTCTGCCTCTTCCCAAGCGAACACATCTATGTTTTGGGTGAGTAATTCTTTTAATGTTGTTTTTACTTTGTTAGACAATTGTGTCCCTACCTTGATAGTTTGCTCTGTAAAGTTCCCATGGATCATCCAAGTTTCGTGCTTGACGCTTTGACCATATTTTGTTCTCTCCAGTGCCGCTACTATCTCTGCGGCTGTACTGACGGATGCTACTCCTTTCGGGGTGGGGAATTTCATGATTCCGTGATTGGTAGAGACTATTCCTCTAAAAGCTTTTATTCCCGGTCTACCCGTTATGATGTTGTTCTTTGAGTTGCCTTGTACTATAGAGAAAGTGAGGTTGACGGTATGGAATCTGTCTCCTTCTCCCAAGGTGACGGGTAGGGTTACCTTTCCCATCGACAATACTCTTTCTCCCTAAAAACCAATCTGCGGGATGTTATCCGGGACCAATTTTGCCTTCAAGTCTTCATCCAAATGGTTTAAACAGTGTTCAAACATAATTTCTGCCCCGCTACCCCCGTCAACATGTATCCTGCCAATACGGTGCCCTGCCACATTCGCAGAAATGACTAGCGGGTCGTCTTGGATATCTTCGACGGCCAAGTACTCAAAAGAGATGGGTTGTGTCATCCATGCCTCGAGCGGCCGTGGTTTTCTTTTGCGGTTGAGCTCTTCTTGCTTTGAACATTCCCCCTTGTAAACCATTTCTACCCTGCCTCTGTCCTCCGGGGGTGGTTTCTGTCTCTCTCCTTCGGTTTTCTGTCTCTGTGCCCCTGTTGGCCTATTTCTTTTATCAGGTGGGACAACTTTCCTGTTTTTACCGCCTTCTCTATTTCTCTTTTCAAATGCTCACAGTTATCTGTAGTATGGCCCCCTATTTTATGGAATTCATATAATTTACCCGAGTCTTGCATGTACGGCCGGGGTCTCACGGGCCTTGGCGGTTGAAAACCTTGGCTTACTCGTTCTGTAGCAAGGACTTGGCTTGGTGTTTTTGTGAATGATGTAAATTCAAATGGCCAGTCTTGCCTTCCCCCCCCCCCCCCCTCGTGCCTTCTTGCCTCATTGTTATATGGTTGCTTTGAGTATGGACTAAATGGTGTGACGGGATGAGATGAGTACCTTGGACTTTCTAGCATTGGCAGTCTGGATCTGTGAGCCGGACCACTGGGTGGGATATATCTATTTCCTCGGCTATCTGTTTGTTTGCTCGCTTGCCGGGTTCCCCGGATAAACGCTCGGACTCTGTCCATCAGTATATCGAAGCTTTGTGGGTAGTCTTCTCCCAATTTTTCTTGTAGTTGTGTGTGCCGCACCCCATTGATGAAATTTCTCACTTTCATTTGTTCTGGTACGTCTTCTATTAACAAGCTTTAATTAATAAATCGTCCATGTACTGTTCCATGCTTTCGTTTTCTCGTCTTCGGATGTGCATAATCTCGTTGGCATTCTTGAACCTCTTCTTCTGTTGGCCAAAGTTACGTAGGAATTTTTCTTTCAACTGGACGAAGCTATCTATGCTCTGTGAAGGTAAAGAATCAAACCACACTCTCGTCGGACCCGTCAGCGTTTGGGCAAACATGTGGCACCAAACGGGTAAAGACCATTGTTCTACGTGAGCTGCACCATTGAAGTGTGCAAGTGGTCTTCCGGGTCTTGACTGCCATCATACTTGCTAATACATGTTGGCATTTTGAGCTTGGCTGGAAGTGGTGCTCCCGTCAGCTGGGCAGTGAATTTAGATTGCTCCATCAGGTGGTCTGGTCGATAAGGTTTGGTCAAGTCATCCACTGGTTTCTTTTCTCCTACGCTGCTGCTACATTTGGTTGTTGTGTTGCTTGGTGCTGCCCCTGACCAGTTTTTAAGTGCGGCGTGAGCATAGCCAACAACTCGTTCAGCAGGTCGGGTGTGTCTGCTGCTGGAGTGTGTAGATGATCTTGTTGCTTGCTCTACCGGGTCACCCTTTCATCGGTCGGGCCTTCCAACTGTGTATTTTTGTTTACCGCCTCCTTAGCTATATCAAATACCAACTTTGTCTTGACTTTCGTAAGTCTATCTGCTCTATCCAGGGTAGCTAGCTTCGCCCGCAGTTTATCCCGGTTACTTCGGACAAACTCTGGTGTGATTTGAGCTGTCGCCCCAGATGCTTCCTGGTCGGAGTCATCTGATGCATTTTCCACCAGTACAAAGTTTTCCGAAAAATCTTTCTCTACGCTGTCTTTCTCCTTGTTTTCCCCCTTCCCCGCCGGATGTTGTTCCTTTTGGAAACACCTCCGTGGCGTGTGTTGAAGAAAGATTTTGCAGTAACATGATATTTTTTGGTAAGTTTTGTGGGTTTGACATCGTTGTTTGTGGAAAAAAGGTTTTACTTTGTTATTCTAGCTGAGCTGGTTTTAGAGTTGATCTAACTTGGATGGCGCCACTGTAAACTCCTTAATATCCGGCTCGGGCTATCAAGGAATTACCAGAAGGGTTATGCTTGGTTGGACCTAGCAAAACAGAAACACCGTTAGTCTCGTCACAGTGAAGACCCCGAGGGGTGTCGCTGCGACCAGCCTCCGGCGTGATAATAAGTATGTGTTATGGGGGGAAAAATAAGCGAGAGTGAGCGTGAGAGTGAAAGAACAAAACCCCTTACCTTGCTTTGGTTGAGATATTTATACTTGGGCGTAGTTTGTCTTTAGCCTGTGGCTGCCCTTTGCTTATTGGCTGAGACACATAATGCTTAGCCCATTTTTAGGGTCGCTAGTAATGGTCTGTACATTGTCGGGTCTCCTTTATTGATTGGCTCGTACTCTAATATGTTGATTCTTGTCCTTTTCCCTCTAGATCTGTCCAGTTTTCGCTTTGCCCTCCGGGTCTTCTAATTAAGCCCCGGCTTTGGTTTCACAGCCTCGGCCTTAGATTGCTATGCCTTCTTTGGTATATATCCGGATTTGGGGTTAAGGGGTAGGTCCAGCCTTTCTTCCGGGCCATAACCCAACAATATTCTTGAAAGGTTTCTTTAATTTGCTTTGCTCTGTTTTCAAATTCTTGTAACCCGGGAGATGTGATGAATTTGGGTTATAGTTTTTCTTCCCAGCTCAAAGTTTTTTTGCTTATTATGGTATATTTGCTATTGTTAACATGTTTGAAATCTTAAAATACATTATTTTGTCTTGATTTTGAAAAAAAAAATCAACAGTTTTTTTCTAAGTTGTTGTTCAGGGTGGAATTTTGTGGTTTCAAAGATACAATGTAAAGTAATAATACTTGGAGGAACAAACTGTTACATTTGTTCAACTACTTTTTCCTTTTTAAAAAAAAAATCATATGTAAGAACAGTTCCTTTTAAAACCTGTGGTTGGGAGTGCATTTTGACTACAAAGTTTGTGTTGTGCAAACCATTTTATTCATGTCCTGGTGTTTCTAGAAAGTATCTATGCATTTTTTGTTTTTGTTGTTTTTTATTACAATGCATGAGTATGTGTGAGTGCTAAAATCTTTATTATCATTGTCCGAATCAAGCACCATGAGCTTCTTATATTTTAAGTTTATTTGCGCTTATTGGTATTGCTTCTCTAATTGATCTCTGATTCGTTTCATCTGAGTATTATGTCGGCTATCGCCAAACCTAACCCTAATATCCTAAAGTGTGGCACAATGTTAAAAGTTTAAAATTTATTTTTTCCTTTTATCAATTTGCTAATCCAAGTTATTACAATTACTAATTCTTTTATCTATTTTCTTTTACATATGATGGGCTCTGTTCTCGGTTTTATGTGGGCTCTGATTCTTGGCTTTCTAATTAGCTTAAATGGGCCATTGGCCCATGTCCATTGTGTTGCTGCTCCTGTGTACAAAGGCCCAATATCATCTCCTTTTTGTGTGAAGCGCTTCATTCATATCAGGCATGAAAAAGATGCCTTCTTGCCCTAGCCATTGGTTGTATGCCGCCTCCTTCAAACGGGACTCAGTTGATTGCTCCAATGATTGCGGCCGTGTGATTTCTTTCCTTTTTTGTCTTGGCTTCATCAGCTATTAAAGATGGGATGCTCCATATAGTGTTCTTACGAAGAACAAATCTATATTTTCGTCTTTATTTCTATGTATTTATGTTGATTTTGAGTAATAAAATCTTTTGATTATCAGTTTTTGACACACGACTCTAATACCCTAAACATTTTATTTTTTCTTTTAAGGTATTCTTTGACAAAACTAAAACAAATAAAATTAATAAAAAAACAATAGATATAATTTATATTTAATTGATAAAACTATGGATATAATTTTATATTTATTTTATAAAACTAAAATGAATAAAATATTCTTTATTATTCATCGTAATGTTTTCTATTGTATTGATTAAATTTATATTTAATTGATTAAATTTATATTCTTTTTATATCATATTACAAAATTTCAAATAAATCCTCGTCTCCACCCCACTGTGTTCTGCAAAGTGACGCCCACCGTTCAAATTCAAACCAATTACTCCACATATATCCGCATTTGTCTACCCGATCCCTTACCCGCATTAACGGCGACGATGTACCCGCATCAACCCGTGAACCCGAAGCCCTTACCCACATACGTCGCCTTCACCCTAATACAATACCTAGATTAATACAAACGTACTATTTACTATTTAATAAATTCAGATATATATCAAAGAAAACTACAAAATGTTTATTTTTTGTGTACTCTATGAAAGCATGTTATAACAAATTCATATATATGCTCATGAGATCCACGGCTTCATAGTCGTGTATTTACATTTACTTATATATCAGTTTAGTCCAATAATAGTACATATAACATGAGTTACATGAGTATAAAAAAAGTACGTATTCAAATATGATTTATATTATCATCTATAGTATATAGTAGACAAAAAGACAATTTAAGAGAGAGATAAGTGTAAAAAAAATAGACACTCGAATAATCTGATTCGTGTATTATTTATTATGGGCGGACGGACAGATATTTTAGGATACATAAGTATAAAAAATGTAACATCCCAAAAATAACGACGAAATAATAAATGAGAGTTTAAGACGGAATAAACGGATGGGTTCGAGGGCCACGAAGTGGGCCGTGAAGATGGGCTGGATATGGAGAATGGGGCGAAACTAGGAGAGGGGGAGCGGGCTTAAGTCCCTGATTTCACCCATGTTTTCCCTCACTTTGCACCCAACACACCCCTCATCCTAGAGAGAGAAACTGTAAAGAGAGAAAGTCGGGCTTTGACATCAAGGAGGTCGGGGGAACGTTGATACAAGTCTGTAGATAGCAAAGGAAGAAGAATCAAGCCGTTGGAGGTAAGAACTGCCTTAAATCTGAGTTTTTATGTTTTATGAGTTTTGGTATGATTGCGATCTAAAGGTAGCATTTTTACGTTTAGAAACAAAGCCTATATCTAGAATCACGAATATGTAACATGAAGTTGAAAGTAAAAAGTTGCTACCTTGACAAGATCAGACCTTGGCCGCAATCCCATGCAGAAAACCCTTGTTTCTGCTGAGCATGACGACCAAGCGAAACTAGCTTGCAGGTAAAATTAGTCATGTAGCGAAACTGAATAGATTCGTTTAGGGCATGGGAAGCGAAACTGACCTAGTTTCATCTGATGATTAGTTTCGATCTCAATTGATGCGTTACACGACTAACCGGGCCCCTTAAACTCCAAAATTTCGGTTTTACATGAAAACTTCATCAACCATCTCTCTAGATATTTGGCCATCCAATAATCTGAACCATCAATAAGGAGGTTTTCAGGATGTTACAAATCGTAATGTTTTTTTAACCAATACCCATAATAAAGTATCGTTTTATCACCCCATTGTTTAAGAGTCTCCATACCGATAAATAATACTATATAAGCTTTTATGATCAAACATACCCCACTATCTTAGGGTTATAGGTTTTTACCTCTCGATGTTGATGACTAGTGTCCTTAAGCAAGCAGCGTGGCAGATTTTCCCATTTGATTAGTGTCCTTGAGCAAGCAGTGGCAGATTTTCCCAAAAAAATGAGTTATTCCGATTGCATACAGTCATATACAACTTCACTGTACATGCATGTATACAGTTGTACCGTTGTATTAGTACGATAATCCGATACGTTCCTATATGGGGTGTGTTAAAATGGGTTGTTACAATTTCGGATATACCTAAATTATCTCCTACACCGCTGTCTGCAATCCCTACACCACTCGCAAAACCACTATAGTTGCAGCAATCCTTAAAAAGGATCAATTGTGTTACTGTGAGCATACAATGAGGACCAACTCCTTAAATTTTAACACTTAAGGACTAAATCTGTAAAATAAGTATAGTACAGGGACCATCCATGTAATTAACTTTTGTCCTAAATATTTAAATAATCATGATATAACAACTCATAAAATTAACGAATAGATCATAAACAATCACAAACTTTGCTACATATGAATTGATATAATCAATATGAATTTATAAAATTTAGTATGTTTATTTTATTTAAAAAAATTTGTGGACACATTTGTTATACCTTTGTCTTTATCCTAAAATGAAAATAGTTGAATTATTTATATGGCTTTGATTATTTCTAAAAATATTTTACAAACAAGATAAAAAAATATCTAAAAATAGGGAAAATCAAATTAATGATTATTCATAGTTAATATTTATGTATTCTTTAAAAAAAAGTTAATATTTATTAGCAACCGTAAACTTCATTTTTTGCTTATGTGGTTTAGTTAAAATAACGTTTTTGTTTTATTAGTTTTAATTTAACTTTTTTGTTTCATGTGGTAACTTAATTCTCTCAGTTAGCCCACTGACACTAAATCCATTAGTTTTTTCATTAAAGATAAGAGTGTTTTAGTTTTTAAATACACACACACATATATATATACATATAATAACTTTTTTCTCCACTTACATTACTAATCCATCTGACCACCAACACCGTATTCTTCCCTTCCAGCCACCACCTTCGATTCTGACACCCCGACACCACCACAACAACACCACTACCACTACCACACCATCGACGGAAACGAGATCGCCACCCCCCACAACATCAATAGATACCCTTGATCGGGACCGGCGTCGTTCCCTGCGAGAGTGGTTGTTTCGACGACGAGGGTTTCTAACCCCCTTTCTCCTCTGAATCTGGTTTTGGAATAGATGTTGTTTCGTTCGATAATGTTGTTCCATGTGAGAGTCGTTCCCTACGACCGATGTCCTGATTTTGGAATGGACGTACTGGTTTGGGTGGTTTTGGTGCGTGATTCAGAAGGGAAGAGGGTGGTCGATTGTCACACCCGCCTAGGGCGGAAACACATGGTGTGGCGATCCATGGTGTTCATAGCCTATGATTACAACAAACGACTTCTAATGCATTCATAATCAAATGCTTAAGTCATTACACAAAATAATAAATTGTCTTAAGACAATACATGCCAAAATACCGCACTTAACCAAGTGAACGACTTTTCAAATAACAAGTTTGTTAGCTATGACCTAGATACATGCCCTTTTCTTGTAAAAGCATGTTTTTTGTAACTATAGATAAAATTCTATGTATCGGTGTACATAGCTAGCACACAGGAGGGTGTTCCTGAGTATTTAGCTTGTACACCAGATTGGTCTTGCGTACTTAGTAAGGAGGCAAGGCTTTCGCCCTACGTACTTGTCAAGTACGCAAGACCAATCACTACATGCGTACTCATTAAGTACGCATGAAGTGTTCCTTCCCCTATAAATAGAAGACTTGTATTCATTTGTTTCTTTAACAAGTTTGATAGGTGTCCGGGTGGGACGAGCTCTCCCGCCCCTAGACCGTGAGCGTAGATGAGAGATGTGTACTCTTCGGTATGTGGTCTGTAATACAGGATGATTTCTATGTTATGGATTACGTATCGTTTGATTTTGTTGTCTTTTATCTTTGCATTTTCTCTGTCTCGTTTCTTTGTTCCCACACGAATAACGAACAGATCTTTGTTATTTCCGCTGTGCAATGAGGCTCCCGAGACCTACATTTCTCCATGTTTTAGTTGTCTGAGAAAACAAGCTTAAAAAGTCAACATAAAGTTGGTGAGTTCACCGGTTTAGTTGAAATGTTTGATGTTAGACCACAAGATTTCTAGTTGTGTATTGTTCACCCAAACAATGATGTCCCACTATCATTAATTAAAACAATAGTGTAAGTCTATTAATATTATTACCATGATCTCCCGTAATCGAACTCAACGTTGTACGTAGTTGTGCCCCTAACCCAATGTGCTTAATGCTAAACATTGTAATAGTTAATGAAAATTATGCACCCGCTTTGACCTCTAGTCAACGTTAGCGCGACTAACCACGGCTGGGGGTGTCAACCTAAATATATCTATTCATACATTCCACATTCATACCATAATTAACGGTTACATAAAATAAGGGACTTTGATGCGTTAGACGAGTTGACTCATGTAACAATGTAAGTATAGAAAAGAGGGGACTTTCATGCAAGTTTTCTCCCCCGTATGTTTAAAAACCAATTTGAAACAAGTAAAAATACGGTCATGAAGACTCACTGTATCTAATGAGGTGGTGAGTGATGTTTGTAGTAAGACAACAAATATTCTACCTATCCGTGCCCTAAATTAATTAAGACACCTTAGGTCCTATGTTGTTGTTTAAGTGTGGGTTGGTCACATGACTAATACCCTGAAGTCTTGACCCTCGCCTTGTAAAACTTTACAAGGGTCCGACCCGATCGCCGTTGGTGATATAACTTGTCGTTCAAGTAGCCATATTTATTAAATCCGTTTAATAAATATTATTGCTTGGTCTCTTAGGTGTCAATATCTCGTTTTCGGTTTAATATCTCGTTTTCACTTAAGTTATTTTTTATGATAATAAACATATACTATATATTTACTATAAATAGATGTAAAATGACATAAAATAATAATTATATTATTTTATTGTTTAAACTTATTTTCTTTCAAGTATATACATATGCACTTAGTATATGTATTTTTTATAAAAGAAACTTATAACATGTTGTTATTCATCTAAAATAATATTTTCATGTCAATTCTTATAATAATAATCATAATATAAATCATAATTATTATTAATAATATTAATGAATTAAAATGTCATAATAAGTGTTATTAATAAAATAAATGTTACACTTACAATATTTTAGAGAAACTAATGATTTATAAAAATCATTAAGTTAAAATAACACTTAGGGTTTTTATAATTTTTATTTGTTGTTCCTTACGTTAAAAACCCGTTATTTAAATACGAACTCCGTTTATAACTATTATATCACCAACTAATTTTTACGTTGAAGATAAAATAGTCGAATGCTCACATAAATGGTCGAGGGAGGGTGACGGAGTTTACGCTAGACCCAGTTTCTCCTCGTGATGTCCCGTAGCACCCGGTTAGCTCCCGAAATAGCTCGTATCCTTCGTACAATCGTACCCGGTGTCTGTAGATGAGAACCGAAGACCCGTAAGAGATGGCGGAGGTTGGTTCTTGTCCCGCAAAACCAATAAAGGTGGTGGAGGGTCTCAGGGCTGTGACGGGTGGAGGTGGCGGTGTACGACGGTGGTGGAGGGGGCTGGAGTGGGGATGGAGTGGGGTGATAGTGGTGGTTGTCGGGTAACCGAGAGAGAGGAGAGGGAGGTGTGGAGGTGGTTTATCGAACCAAGGGGTGGAAGGAGGGTGGCAAATGGTGATTGATGGTAATGAGGTGGGGCTGTGGTGGTTGCCGAGAATAAGCAAGGAGAGGGTGAGGGTGTTTCGGGTGAGGTTGCAGCCGAGAGGCAGGGAGGTGGCGAAGGGTGGTGGTTGGAGGTGCTTGGTGATGGTGTGGTGATGGTGATGTTCTTGTTGTTCATGGAACTGAGAGAGGAGCAAAGGGAAGAAGTTGCTGGTTTTGGTGGTGGTGGTGAGGAACCGAGAGAAGGGAGGAGAGCAAGTGAAGGTGCTTGAGGTGTGAGTTTGGTTTGAGGGTTGCATGTTTATATAGACTCAAATTGAGTTATTACACACTTTATATTGTGTCTACATGGAACACATATGTTCCATGTTGGGGAACCTTGAGACAAGCCATACACAAAGCAAGACAAAAGGTGGTGAGAGTCTTGATGTGTTGGCCGCGAGTAGGGTGGCAGGGGGGTAGGGTAAGGGTGTGGTGTGGATTGTTACCCGATCGTTACTAGCCCGGTATAATACTCATGTGTCGTCATTTTCATTTTTGTTACGTGATAGGTTTAGTAGTTCGGATAAAATACGTGACCGTTGACATATGTTTAGATTTCATTTTTATCCGAGTGGGTATTCTATACTATTAGAAATAAAGAGGAATGTTTCGAGATGTTTAGATTTTATTTTTAGTTTATCACCGACTAGATTTGGGGTCGATGTACTAGACCTGGTGGTTGGGTAGTGGTAGGACTGTGTGGTTGGGTAGTGGTCGGACTCTACTAGACTGGGTTATACCTAATTATTTAAAATTAGTCTAATATGCACAGTCTTGGGTAATTATATTTAAATAATTATGTAGTAAAATTACCAGTTGTCACATCCTCCCACAATTAGAAGAATTTTTTCCCGAAATTAAGTTGGTGTTGTCTGTAGTTGATTTCTCGTTGAACAACTGAGGATACTTGAGTCTTATTTGATCCTCGCGTTCCTAAGTGAATTTTGTTCCTCGCTTAGAGTTTCATCTGACCTTCACTATAGGGATGCGACTTCATTTTAGTTTCTTGATTTCCCGATCCATGATGTCAACGGGTTGTTCCACAAAGTGGAATTTATCATCGATATGAATCTCCTCAAGTGGTATAACAAGGGTTCGTCTGACAGTCACTTCTTTAGACGTGTCGTGTACACCACTGAGTTTGTAAGCCATTAGGCCTACTCTGGCTCGGATCTCAAAAGGTCCGATGTATCGGGGATGGAGTTTACCTCTTTTCCCTAATCTAATGACCACTTTCCAAGGAGAGACTTTCAACAATACGTTGTCTCCCACCTGTAATTCCAAGGGCTTCCGTCTTGTGTTAGTGTCACACCCGCCAAGGCGGAATCGCGAGGCGTAGCATTCATGGTTTCCAAAGCATATGATTATTGCAAACACATACACACAAACTGGATACTTAATTTAAAGTTAAAGTTTACATCCCAAAATATTAGTTTAAAGTTACAAAAAGAGTGAGATTTTACAAATATGACCCAAGGATATTGGGTTATACAAGCAAAATCTCCAAAAGAGTATCCATTGAGTACGCATGTATCCTACGTAGTATTACCCTTGCTCCGCGTTCAATTTCTTGAAAAACATACTTAAAAATGTCAACACTAGGTTGGTGAATTCACAGGTTTTGATCAAATAGTTCTTGTAAATCCAGGTGTTCGCAAATTGTTTCAAGTGCATATGATAAACAGAACAAGTAATGTTTGACCCCATTCGTAAACTAGCTAGGAATACAAATAATATGTTCATAAATGAGGCATAACCAAACCATGACAACAGGTGTTTTGCCCCTCCCTCGTTCCTCACGAAGTATGTGTTTAGACAATATGCGGCCATTCGACCCTACAGGTCGTCGGTTAGCGCGACTAACCATGACCGGGGGCGTCACCCCCAATAGTACTATTCATAGAATCCCAGGCTAGATAGCTAATGGTTATAAAATTGTTCCAGGGGACACTTAGCGGGCCCTATGTTCGTTCACTCATGTAAACATAAAGGTCGGGTCTTGTTCTCTTGTTATCACATGAAAAATAGTTACAAGTATGTTCTTCCCCAAATTATATAAAACAGTAAAAAGGGGCTGTGAAACTCACCTTGTGAATTGTATGATATGATGCTAGCAATAAGACAAGTGATACGTAAACGAGACGACCCTACCGTACGTGCCCTAAACAAACACGGTCACCTTAGGGTCTATGATATGATGCCAACATATAAGTTGGACGTGTATAAAGTGTCACCCAATTAGATGTGATTCGGTTATGTTATGTTTTACGTTCTAAAAAGACGACTCGACGACCCGTTGGTGATTGGGTGATGAATTAACAAAAATATATATTTATACTAATTAAATATATATATATATACATATATATATACATGCATGTGGTTATGGACGGTTTTACTGTTGTTAGTTAGTTTGGACTTTTGTAATCATATATTTGGTTTCGATAAAATTAATTATTTATTTTTATCCGAGATGTAACTCGACTCAATGATAAAATATATGTAAACTTTATATATTTATTTTCGGGAATTATTACATGTCTAGTTACATCTCAACTTATATTTGAAAATAGTGCACGTTGTATACGTATATATATATATATATATATATATATATATATTTTCAAAACTTCAACGACCGAATAAAATGACAAATTCTATTTCTCGAATGGTTTCATCTACATGTCAAAAATATATACACACATATATAAACTAAATGTAAAAATCCCATTTTTACTAAATTATCGTTAAATCGAAAGCATGAACAAAATTTACTAGGTTTTTACCAAATTAGTTTTCACGTCTTTGTAACTCGTCGGTTTATATATATATATATATATGTAACTATTTTATCCAAGAGTTTAAAAATCATATATTTTTAAGAGAACTCTATTTTAATAAAACCATTTAAAGTTCTTGTCTATGTTAAAAAAAACTACATCTTTATATGCACCATTTATGTCCAAATTAACGCTTCAAGTCCAAGATTGAGTTTATATTATAATTTTATAGTCCAAATTCGTCCAAACAAATATGGATCTTAGATCCACTTGTCCAATCCGTCCATATACACAACCGGGTCGTATTTAGTTAGATCCATTTTTTATACGTCCACTTATACGTTAAATTTAGGAATTTTAATATGTTTTAAACATTATGATCCAACATCAACATGCATGTTCTACTAAAATATATAAATCCATACATGACATCTACATATATTTTTATTTTTTTTAACAAAAACTTGATCTTTAACAACATGAACTAGAAATCATCAATAAACTTTATTTTTGTGTCTTTTCTTTATAAAGAAACATGTATATTTTTATACCTAAATTTTATATAAACTCTTTATACATTTCTTGAAGTATGACAAGCACTTTAAAAAAAAGATTTATTAGTTTAAAACCATAGATCCACAACTCTTATAGCTTTTTAAAAATCCCTTTTTGTTAGTTTTTCTTTTAAAGGAAATCCATACATTTTAAGAGTTTATTTTTATATAAAAGTTTTATATAAGTTCTTAACTAGTGAAACTATACATTTTTAAAAGAAAACCCTGTTAAATATTTGGATCCATATTTTTAAACTACATTATAGACTATCTTTTGGGTGTAGGACTTTATACATGAACTATATGTCATGTATCTTGAATTTTAAGAAAAAGATGGAGTTTTAATCTTACAAACAAGAGGGAAAATGAGGCTAGATGATGTAGAAGGAAGTTCCAAGCTTTAAATCTTATTACACCATCTTGAAATGCACCAAAGCCTCTTGAATTCTTGGATGGAATTTGGAAGAAAATGAAATTGTATATATGTTTGTATGTGTCGTAAGTTTTAGGGAGAGAAAAAGGAGAAAGAGTGTGAATCTTGGTTGAATCTTGGAGTGATGGGTTGGTATGGTATAAAGAAATCTTGAATGGATTTGAGGTGAAATGTAAGGCATGGTTCTTGTACTACAAATCAAAGAAGGAAGAAAAAAAATGATGTGGAGTGGGCCCACATAGTGTGGCCGTAAGTTTTCAAAAAAAAATGAATGGATTGGATTGATTAATTTTATAGGTGATTAAATGGTGTAATTATGATGATATTTTGATCATTAGGGCAATTAATCTTGGTTAGGTTTTAAAATGGTGATTTAATTTGGTTCCATGCTCTTAATTGTATTTAAGATGATAGTTAACTAGTTTGATGGAAAAAAAACATCTAATTGCATGTGGTATAAGTCATAGATATGTTTAATATTATGTATAAACGTTTAAAGATAATATTATACGGTAAAACCTTGAAATTATGTTGTTATGGATCATTTTATGTAATGTGGACTTTAGTCTTTGAAAATAAGTGTATAAATATAATATTGTGTATTATGGACCTTTGGACATTATTTAGGACACTAGTTTAATCACCAACGTTCGTATTTGTCGGGTAATGCATGTACTGAAAATTCTCAAAATTATCCTAATGTGCAATGTAATAATGCATGGCTTTGCTAGACTTTAATGACCTAATTTATCAAATTAAGTCAATCAGGAAATATGATAAATGTAAACGCGTTCAGATATGTACGGATATTGACCTGAAATGTCGGGTGTCACATTCTCCACATGTTAAAAGAATTTCGTCCCGAAATTCAATTCGTGTCATCTTGAACTGGTGTATTGATGAACAAGGAAGGTTACTTGGTTTTCATTTGATCCTCTCGTTCCCATGTATACTCAGGACCACGCTTTGAGTTCCAACGTACTTTAACCAGTTTGATACGACTACGTCTCAGCCTTTGAACTTTCCAATCTGTAATCTCAATCGGTTCCTCGATGAAATAAAGTTTATCATCAATATGAATTTCATCTGGCGGTATGATCAAGGTCTCGTCTGACAAACACTTTTTGAGATTCGACACATGAAATGTGTCATGTACGTTGCTTAGTTCTTGCGGTAGTTTGAGCTTGTAAGCTACAGGGCCAACCCTAGCCAGTATTTCAAACGGTCCAACGTATCTAGGGTTGAGCTTACCACGGTTACCAAACCTTGCAACGCCTTTCCATGGTGAGACTTTTAACATTACTCGGTCACCAATTTGAAATTCTAATGGTTTCCGTCTGTTATCAGCATAGCTCTTTTGTTTGTCTCGGGCCGCTTTCAGGCGATCCTTAATTTTGAAGATCTTATCAGTGGTTTCCTGGACAATCTCAGGACCTGTCAAATGTTTTTCACCGACCTCCGCCCAACATAGCGGTGAACGACATTTACGACCATATAAAGCTTCAAACGGAGCTGCCTTAATGCTTGTTTGGTAGCTGTTATTATAGGAAAACTCCACCAACGGTAAATGAGTATCCCAATTTCCTCCGAAATCAATTACACACGCACGGAGCATATCTTCTAATGTTTGGATAGTCCTTTCACTTTGACCGTCCGTTTGTGGATGGTAGGCTGTGCTCATGTCTAGGCGCGTGCCTAGGGCTTCTTGTAACGACCTCCAAATCCTTGACACGAAACGACTATCCCTGTCAGAGATAATAGAAACTGGCACTCCGTGTCTTGCCACAATTTCTTTAATGTAGAGTCTTGTAAGTTTCTCTGTCTTGTCGGTTTCTTTAATTGGTAGAAAGTGAGCAGATTTCGTTAAACGGTCGACAATTACCCATATGGTATCATAACCACTAGACGTCTTGGGTAATTTCGTGATGAAATCCATATAAATATGTTCCCATTTCCATTGGGGAATTTCGGGTTGTTGTAACAAGCCAGACGGTTTCTGATATTCTGCCTTTACTTTTGAACACGTTAAGCATTTACTGACATATGTGGCAATATCTCCTTTCATATTGGGCCACCAATAGAATTCTTTTACATCCTTATACATCTTATCCGAACCCGGGTGAATGGAGTACCTGGACTTGTGGGCTTCATCCATAACCAACCCACGTAAGTTACCGTTACTCGGCACCCAAATTCTATCCATGAAGTAAAACGTACCATCTGACTTAGACTCCAATTGTTTGATCATTCCATGTAGTGCCTCATTTTGGATGTTCTTTTCTGTAAGTGCCTCTTGTTGTGCCATACGGATTTGAGTAGTAAGACTCGTATGAATTGTTAATCCTAGGGCACGAACACGAAGAGTTTTAACTCGTTCTTTGCGACTTAAGGCGTCTGCTACAACATTGGCTTTCCCGGGATGGTACTTGATATCACAATCATAGTCGTTTAGTAGTTCTACCCAACGACGTTGTCTCATGTTAAGTTCCTTTTGATCGAAGATATGTTGGAGACTCTTGTGATCAGTAAAAATAGTGCATCTTGTACCGTAAAAATAATGTCTCCAAATCTTGAGCGCAAACACAACTGCGCCCAACTCCAAGTCGTGGGTCGTATAATTCTTTTCGTGCACTTTTAGTTGTCGTGAGGCATATGCGATGACTTTCTCTCTTTGCATTAACACACAACCAAGTCCTTGGTGTGATGCATCGCAGTATACGACAAAATTCTCGGTTCCTTCGGGAAGTGATAGGATCGGTGCACTACACAACTTCTGCTTTAGTAACTAAAAAGCTGATTATTGTTTATCAGTCCAATCAAACTTTTTGTCTTTCTGGGTTAATGTGGTCAAAGGCAGTGCCATTTTTGAAAAATTCTCGATGAATCGTCGGTAGTAGCCGGCTAACCCCAGAAATTGACGCACCTCAGTCGGAGTTCTTGGTGCTTCCCAGTTTTTGATTGCCTCAATTTTGGATGGATCTACATGAATTCCCTTCTTATTGATGACATGTCCAAGGAAATGCACTTCTCGGATCCAGAACTCACACTTAGAGAATTTAGCGTAAAGTTTCTCGTTTCTGAGTAGTTCCAAAATTAACTTTAGATGATGTTCATGATCCTCCTTGGTACGTGAATATATTAATATATCATCAATAAATACTATCATGAATTTATCCAAGTATGGCTTGCACACTCGGTTCATGAGATCCATAAAAACTGCTGGTGCATTCGTCAAACCAAACGGCATAACTAGGAATTCGTAGTGGCCGTAACGTGTCCTAAATGTCGTCTTTGGTACATCTTCTTCTTGGATTCTTAGTTGATGATACCCCGAACGTAGATCGATCTTAGAGTAGAAGCTAGAACCTTGTAGTTGATCAAACAAATCATCTATTCGAGGAAGTGGATATCGGTTTTTGATTGTAAGCTTGTTTAATTCCCGGTAATCAATACACATCCTAAAGGTTCCATCCTTTTTCTTTACGAACAAGACCGGAGCTCCCCAGGGTGAGAAACTCGGTCTTATAAAACCTTTATCAAGTAACTCCTGCAGTTGATTGGATAATTCCTGCATCTCGGAAGGTGCTAGTCGATACGGTGATCGCGCAACCGGTGCAGCTCCTAGTACCAAATCGATTCGGAATTCGACTTGCCTCGATGGTGGTAACCCAGGTAAGTCTTCGGGAAAAACTTCAGGGTAATCCTTAACGATTGGTATATCCTCAAGTCGACGTTCCTCGGGTTTCTTCTCGACGATGTGAGCCAGGAACACGCAATAGCCTTTACGTAGGTACTTACGAGCTTTCATGCAGTTTATCATCCTCAATGTTGCTCCACTCTTTTCACCTTGAATCGAAAGAACTTCTCCGTTCAGGAGTGGAATATGAACAATCTTCTCAAAACAGACAATCTCAGCGTGATTCTTCGACAACCAATCCATGCCAATAACAACGTCAAAACTTCCCAGGTCAACAGGTAGCAGGTCTATACTAAATGTGTGGTTTTTAAACATAGAGTACAACCCTGAATGACTTCTCCGGTTTTAATTAATTTCCCGTTTGCTAATTCAATTGTATAACTTTGGTCTAGTTTGTTAGCCTTAATACCGAGTAGGGACTTAAAGTCATTTGACACAAAACTCATATCAGCACCCGTATCGAAAAGTATAGAGGCATAATGATTGTTTATCGGGAACGTACCAGTGACAATGTTAGGGTCCTGGCGCGCATCCCCAGTCCCCATCACGAACGCTCTTCCTCGGGCCTGATTGTTGTTTTGATTCTTCAGCTTGGGACAGTCCTTCTTGAAATGCTTTGGGTCTCCACATTCATAACATCCCTGATTCATCCTTTCTACCCCTGGATGGAATTTCTCCGTCCTCTGATTGACCTTATGGGGTGGGGCACCACTTCGGCAGTTATGGGTCAGATGCCCATACTTCTTGCATTTTCCACATTGAGTACATCTTCCCGCATGATGAAACCCACACTTGTCGCACCTCGGTCAGGTGCCATTATATCCTTTTTGTTCCACGGTGTTGGCGGCGAAAGCTTTCACGGTTTCTTGTTTCTGGTAGCTTTGTTTCCCAAATTTGTTACTTGGTTTTCCCATCCACTTCCTCTTTTCTCCTGACTTCTTTTCCTCCATTTCCTTCTTTCCAAACAAGCCATTGCGAACGGCATCATCCCTCAGTTTGTAGGCCAAGCCGATGGCACTCTTGGCGTCTATAGGGTTCGATGAAGTCACCATACTACGAATTTGGGATGCAAGGCCCCACAAATACCTTTCAACTCTTTTGTAATCCGGCGTGACCATGTGTGGCACTAGAATCGCCAGTTCATTGAACCTGTCAGTGTAACCAGCCACATCATCTCCTATCATTTGAAGGTTCCACATTTCAGTTTCGATTTTCTGCAATTCATTTCGAGGACAGTACTCCTCGATCATCATGGCCTTCAGATCATCCCAAGATAGCTGGTAGGCAGTCTGTCTTCCCAAGGTTTTCATTTGAGAATTCCACCAGGTTAATGCTTTGTCAGTAAGTGTGCAAGCGGCATATTTCACCATACAGTCAGTTGTGCATTCACTAATATCAATCACAGATTCTATCTTCTCAATCCACCTCATCAGGCTTACTGCACCCTCGGTGCCATTGATGTTGCGAGGGTTGCAAGATAGAAAGGCCTTATAGGTGCACTTCTTGTTCGAAGCATCTGTAGGGTCACAAGTCAATATTTTAATAATGTTGTTAACTTAGATCGTGACTGTGTTACAGAGGTGATTACACATTCTGTTACCTCCAGAACCTCCGGTTGTACCGCTACCTCCTGCACCTCCTCCACCGGTACCGCTGCCGTTTCCTCCGCCACTATTTCGATTTGCTTCATACTGCTCCATGGCGGCAGCTACTCGATGTGCTATGAGTTGTTCCACGTTTGGGGAAATCGTCTCGTTGTTGTCACCAGTAGTGTCACGGGGTGTCCTACGCTTAGGTGCCATGACGTTCTTTCTAACATAAAATTTAAAAAGAAACAACATTATATAATAATAATGATAGAACATGACATAAGGATACAACAACATCAAACGTAAACAACCATCATTACTGTCACACCCCAACCGACGGCGAAAACGTCGGGGCGTGAAGCGTGCAGACTGTTCATTGCTCATGGTTTGCTAAAGTTTGCATATTTAATAATTGTTTTCATTGCAATCAATAAGTTCAATCAAAACACAACCAATCCATAAAACAAAAACGTAAATTACATAGAATAAACTGGTTTAATTGAATTCTAGGTCCAAAAATCCTATGTGTAGCATATCTTGATTACTTCAAACATTGGTACCTGAAACATGGTTAAAACAGAGTCAACTAAAAAGTTGGTGAGAATACATAGGTTTATTCGTGTGATAGCAAAAACGTGTTGTGTGCATACAGTTCAATACAACATGTCAATTAAGGCAATTATGGAGAGAAACTATCGGGTGACCTATACAATCAAACCTTTGTAACTTGCACTCAAAATTTGTGTTGTCAGTAACAGTCACCCTACCTGGGTGGGTTTGTCAGACTCAATAGATCAACCACTGTTTACTGTCGGCTGATAGTTAATGATTGTACATGAAGAGCATAATAATTGATCTACACACCTAGTACTCAAGCGCAAAATTGTATATGCATAGGATGGAACTGTATATGTGTATAATTGAAAACATGTAAATAGAACGCATGTTCCACCCCAAAAGTTTGTAAAATAGAGTAAAAGATGGGCTATGTAACTCACGTGTTATGCAGAGTGTAGATTGCGCAAGCAAATGGAAAACAGCGGTGTGTTGTAGATTGCTAGGTTCGACCTATTGAACAATATATGATTACGTATTATTGAGTTGCGTTATTCGGTGTTAGAAGTGGATTAAGTTTAAGGTTTGTTTAAATAAAATACACCATTTGTTTAGAATGTTCACTAGATAGCATTTATATATATATTTATTTAATTATAAGTTTAAATAAATAATATTTGTTAAAGACAAAACGTATGGAATATATTGTTGTTTATAAAATAATTATATAAACTTGTAGTATTTTATTGATTTAAAAGAAAGATTAAATAATCGATCTTTGATAAACAATACTCGGTTCTGGATATTTTATAAAATAATTATTTGTAACTTTAAACTGATTGAAGGATAAAATATATATTAAACTGTTTAAAAGATTCTGTTTTAAGACTGAGCACGACCGCGCTCATGCAGGGCACGACCGCGCTCATTACCGGGCGTGATCGTGGGGTCTGAAGCGCGCCCGTGGTTGAGTCAGGAGGCTACAAAAGGGTCTGTAACATAGAGCACGACCGTGCTCGTATCCGGCACGACCGCGTCTTGGGTTTGTTTAGGTCAGGACCTTGTTTGGTCGTCAGGTACGGCCGGGCCATTCTCGAGGCACGATTGTGCTTGGTCAGGCACGACCGCGCTCATAGGTTAGCGCGACGGTGTCTGGTCAATTCCAGAAGCAATTTCGATTGTTCTTATATTAAAAGTTGTTGGATTCATGGGGCTTTTACTAAGTGGTTGATTACGAATCTAACCACATAGTTTGATTGGACTTATATCGCGTTTATGGTGTAGTTCGATTAAAACTTTGTTAAAACAAAACTTAGATTTTAATTCGGTAAAATCGTGTATTATGAATCCGAATTAGGTTAGGGCTTTTGTTTAGAACGAAGAAACGAAACGAATGGACTATTACTAACCTGTTTTGAATGGGCAACAAGTGCTGTGGTCTACGGGAGGGATATCGCGGCTTTTAGAAGGTCGACAGAGAGATAGAGATGTTATTCTGATGATGTTAAGGTTGAGGGAAGTTTATAGGAGTCGTATAAAATTATTAATGTGGTTTGATTCGTTTGATTTGGTCATAATTACGTGATTCGATTTTTAAAAGGAAAGTTTGGTAAAAGTTCGCGAGAATCGATCGATTGGATGTGTATTTGGTCGTGTTTTAGTCTCAATTCGTCGAATATCTTCTTCTGCAAGTTTCGCGAACTTCCAAACGTGTTTACGATCTATTTTTGGACAAGATTGAGTCGGTTTGACTTTCACGGAGTCAAACTGTATAACAAGCGCGACCGTGCTTAAAGTTAAGCACGACCGTGTTCGTGGCTTAAGCGCGACCGTGCTTAGGACTAAGCACGACCGTGCTTGTGCACTTTTTGATATTTACAAGAATGGTCCCTGTAGTTTTGTAGTCTTGATGTTGTTTTGAGTTTTGGTCAAGTTTGGTCCTCGAGGTTTGCAAGATGGTTTTAGTTAATATTGTAATATAATAAACGCGTGTATGTTTGTTATTGCACATGAAACAATGAATGTAAAATTGGAATCGGAATCGTCTTTTATTGCATGACATAAAATAAATAGGAAAACAAGAAAATTAGGAATGTTACAATTACAACATAAACCATCACATACATAGTTAAAACATACATAGTACATTGTTCCAAAAGACAAGGATACGAAAGGGATGTGTTCACATGACCACATAAGTACCAAAGTTTTAAACTACATAATGTGCTACGGGCACAACCCGCCCGTAATAGGTCTAAAAGAAGAAGTGGGAGTACAACCCAATCATCATGACAAGTCCCGCCATGACAAAGCTAGCCCTAGCCACAAACTCTGCAGCCAAAGTCCTCTCTTCCAGCGCCTCCACCATGTCTCGGACCGTGATAGTGAACTGCCAGTCCATATCCGCTCTCAACTCTAGGTAGTCAGTGGCACCCTGTATGTCTCGGGTGCTGTCCTCCAGAGTCTGCACTCGGGATCCGAGCCCTTGACGTAGTCGTGTGGCTGCATCCCCATGTGCCTTTATATCATCTAGGAGGTCATCAAGACGCTCCTCGTGCGTATGAACACGTGCTACCAATGTAGGCACTGTGAGCTCCATGGCTTCCCCAGTGTGGGGTAGGGGTGTTGGGGAGTTGGAGGACTCCCCGAGCTCAAAGGTAGAGGGGATGCTCTCCATCTCCCTCCATCGTGCCAGTGTACGGGGCATCCAGCTAATAGTCCCCACAGTAGGGTGGTAGCAGGGTCGTTGCCTAGGTGGTTCCTCATCAGTCTCCAAGTCTTCCGGGTCACGGGCTGCCAGAGTCCTCTTGCGTGGCAATCGAACTTTCTTCCTAGCACTCTTTACCATAACTGGTCCTCCACTTTTCTTTCGGTAGACGATAGGCGGTTCTCCCAGGGTGACATTTGGTGGTGTGGAGCTACGGACTTGCACTCGACCTCTAGGGCGTGCGACGGGAAGTTCCTCATTGGATTCAGAGGCAGAGACGGGGTCAGAGTGTGACGACATGCTTGTGACTACAATATCCATATGACAAGATGAATGGTTATGCAATGAAAACATTTTTGTGAGTCATTTAAATTATAGACTAGGTTCAGTTTTAGACTCCTAGTTCGCTATAATCAACGGCTCTGATACTAATCTGTCACACCCCGCCAAAGCGGAATCGCGAGGCGTAGCATTCATGGTTTCCAAAGCATATGATTATTGCAAACACATACACACAAACTGGATACTTAATTTAAAGTTAAAGTTTACATCCCAAAATATTAGTTTAAAGTTACAAAAAGAGTGAGATTTTACAAATATGACCCAAGGATATTGGGTTATACAAGCAAAATCTCCAAAAGAGTATCCATTGAGTACGCATGTATCCTACGTAGTATTACCCTTGCTCCGCATTCAATTTCCTGAAAAACATACTTAAAAATGTCAACACTAGGTTGGTGAATTCACAGGTTTTGATCAAATAGTTCTTGTAAATCCAGGTGTTCGCAAATTGTTTCAAGTGCATATGATAAACAGAACAAGTAATGTTTGACCCCATTCGTAAACTAGCTAGGAATACAAATAATATGTTCATAAATGAGGCATAACCAAACCATGACAACAGGTGTTTTGCCCCTCCCTCGTTCCTCACGAAGTATGTGTTTAGACAATATGCGGCCATTCGACCCTACAGGTCGTCGGTTAGCGCGACTAACCATGACCGGGGGCGTCACCCCCAATAGTACTATTCATAGAATCACAGGCTAGATAGCTAATGGTTATAAAATTGTTCCAGAGGACTCTTAGCGGGCCCTATGTTCGTTCACTCATGTAAACATAAAGGTCGGGTCTTGTTCTCTTGTTATCACATGAAAAATAGTTACAAGTATGTTCTTCCCCAAATTATATAAAACAGTAAAAAGGGGCTGTGAAACTCACCTTGTGAATTGTATGATATGATGCTAGCAATAAGACAAGTGATACGTAAACGAGCCGACCCTACCGTACGTGCCCTAAACAAACACGGTCACCTTAGGGTCTATGATATGATGCCAACATATAAGTTGGACGTGTATAAAGTGTCACCCAATTAGATGTGATTCGGTTATGTTATGTTTTACGTTCTAAAAAGACGACTCGACGACCCGTTGGTGATTGGGTGATGAATTAACAAAAATATATATTTATACTAATTAAATATATATATACATATATATATACATGCATGTGGTTATGGACGGTTTTACTGTTGTTAGTTAGGTTTGGACTTTTGTAATCATATATTTGGTTTCGATAAAATTAATTATTTATTTTTATCCGAGATGTAACTCGACTCAATGATAAAATATATGTAAACTTTATATATTTATTTTCGGGAATTATTACATGTCTAGTTACATCTCAACTTATATTTGAAAATAGTGCACGTTGTATACGTATACATTATATATATATATATATATATATATATATATATATTTTTCAAAACTTCAACGACCGAATAAAATGACAATTTCTATTTCTCGAATGGTTTCATCTACATGTCAAAAATATATACACACATATATAAACTAAATGTAAAAATCCCATTTTTACTAAATTATCGTTAAATCGAAAGCATGAACAAAATTTACTAGGTTTTTACCAAATTAGTTTTCACGTCTTTGTAACTCGTCGGTTTATATATATATATATGTAATTATTTTATCCAAGAGTTTAAAAATCATATATTTTTAAGAGAACTCTATTTTAATAAAACCATTTAAAGTTCTTGTCTATGTTAAAAAAAACTACATCTTTATATGCACTATTTATGTCCAAATTAACGCTTCAAGTCCAAGATTGAGTTTATATTATAATTTTATAGTCCAAATTCGTCCAAACAAATATGGATCTTAGATCCACTTGTCCAATCCGTCCATATACACAACCGGGTCGTATTTAGTTAGATCCATTTTTTATACGTCCACTTATACGTTAAATTTAGGAATTTTAATATGTTTTAAACATTATGATCCAACATCAACATGCATGTTCTACTAAAATATATAAATCCATACATGACATCTACATATATTTTTATTTTTTTTAACAAAAACTTGATCTTTAACAACATGAACTAGAAATCATCAATAAACTTTATTTTTGTGTCTTTTCTTTATAAAGAAACATGTATATTTTTATACCTAAATTTTATATAAACTCTTTATACATTTCTTGAAGTATGACAAGCACTTTAAAAAAAAGATTTTTTAGTTTAAAACCATAGATCCACAACTCTTATAGCTTTTTAAAAATCCCTTTTTGTTAGTTTTTCTTTTAAAGGAAATCCATACTTTTTAAGAGTTTATTTTTATATAAAAGTTTTATATAAGTTCTTAACTAGTGAAACTATACATTTTTAAAAGAAAACCCTGTTAAATATTTGGATCCATATTTTTAAACTACATTATAGACTATCTTTTGGGTGTAGGACTTTATACATGAACTATATGTCATGTATCTTGAATTTTAAGAAAAAGATGGAGTTTTAATCTTACAAACAAGAGGGAAAATGAGGCTAGATGATGTAGAAGGAAGTTCCAAGCTTTAAATCTTATTACACCATCTTGAAATGCACCAAAGCCTCTTGAATTCTTGGATGGAATTTGGAAGAAAATGAAATTGTATATATGTTTGTATGTGTCGTAAGTTTTAGGGAGAGAAAAAGGAGAAAGAGTGTGAATCTTGGTTGAATCTTGGAGTGATGGGTTGGTATGGTATAAAGAAATCTTGAATGGATTTGAGGTGAAATGTAAGGCATGGTTCTTGTACTACAAATCAAAGAAGGAAGAAAAAAAATGATGTGGAGTGGGCCCACATAGTGTGGCCGTAAGTTTTCAAAAAAAATGAATGGATTGGATTGATTAATTTTATAGGTGATTAAATGGTGTAATTATGATGATATTTTGATCATTAGGGCAATTAATCTTGGTTAGGTTTTAAAATGGTGATTTAATTTGGTTCCATGCTCTTAATTGTATTTAAGATGATAGTTAACTAGTTTGATGAAAAAAAACATCTAATTGCATGTTGTATAAGTCATAGATATGTTTAGTATTATGTATAAACGTTTAAAGATAATATTATACGGTAAAACCTTGAAATTATGTTGTTATGGATCATTTTATGTAATGTGGACTTTAGTCTTTGAAAATAAGTGTATAAATATAATATTGTGTATTATGGACCTTTGGACATTATTTAGGACACTAATTTAATCACCAACGTTCGTATTTGTCGGGTAATGCATGTACTGAAAATTCTCAAAATTATCCTAATGTGCAATGTAATAATGCATGGCTTTGCTAGACTTTAATGACCTAATTTATCAAATTAAGTCAATCAGGAAATATGATAAATGTAAACGCGTTCAGATATGTACGGATATTGACCTGAAATGTCGGGTGTCACAGTTAGCATAACTCTTTTGACAATCCCTAGCCACTTTGATTCTTTCTCTAATATAAAAGATCTTGTTAGTTGTTTCTTGGATGATTTCAAGGCCAGTGAGTTGGATGTCGCTAACCTCTGCTCAGCACAATGGTGATTGGAACTTTCGACCATAAAATGCTTCAAATGGTGCTGCTTAGTTACCGGTGTTATAGCTATTGTTGTAAGAAAACTCAGCCAAAGGTAGGTAAGTATCCCAATTCTTTCCGAAGTTTATGGCGCATGACCTAAGCATGTCCTCTAGGGTTTGGATGGTTCTCTCACTTTAACCATCTGTCTGCGGATGATAGGTGGTGCTCATGTCTAAGCATGTACCCAACGCTTTCTGAAGTGATTGCCAAAACCTTGAGGTGAAACGACTACCTCTATCCGAGATTCGTGTCAATCTCTCAATCTTATCCGTTTCCTTGATTAGTAGGAAGTGTGCAGATTTGTCAATCGGTCGACAATTACCCAAATAGTGTCATAACCACTAGATGTTCTTAGCAATTCTATGATGAATTCCATGGAGTATTGCTCCTTTTTCCATTACGGTATCTCAGGTTGTTGCAGGAGTTTTGATAGCTTTTGGTATTCAGCTTTGACTTTGGAACAAAACAAGCACTTGCTTACATAGGTGGCAATGTCTGCCTTCATGTTGGGCTACCAGTACAACTCCTTAAGATCCTTATACATCTTGTCGGATCTTGGGTAAATTGAGTACTTGGATTTGTGTGCTTCGTCTACCACTAAATCCTGTAGGTTTCCAAAACGTGGTACCTAAATCCGGTTCATGAAGTAACGGGCTTCATCGGATTTGGTTTCTAGCTGCCGATCCATGCCTCGCAGGGATTCGTTTTCCAGGTTTTCCTCCTTGAGTGCTTATTGTTGTGCATTGTGTAGTTGAGCAATAAGGCTCGTATGAATGGTTATTCCTAATTCTCGTACTCAGATGGTTTTGGTTCTTTCTTTCTTGATAGCACCGGCTACGACGTTTGCTTTACCAGGGTGGTAAAGGATGTCACAATCGTAGTCATTTAGTAGCTCTACCCATATTCGTTGTGTCATGTTCAATTCTTTTTGGTCGAAGATGTGCTAGAGGATCTTATGATCGGTAAATACAGTGCATTTTGTATCGTAAAGGTAATGCTTCCAGATTTTAAGAGCAAAGACGACTACTCCTAATTCCAGGTCATGGGTAGTGTAGTTTTTTTCATGTACCTTTAGTTGTCGGGTTGCATATGCGATGACTTTCTCCTTTTGCATTAAAACACAACCAAGTCCATTGTGTGATGCATCGCAATATACTACAAAATTACACGCTCCATTTGGGAGAGATAAGATAAGTGCACAACATAGTTTCTGCTTCAATAGTTGGAATGCCTCTTCTTGTTTGCGCATCAGTCAAACTTCTTTTCACTCTGAGTAAAGGTCGTAAGAGGCTGGGCTATTTTGGAGAAGTTCTCGATAAAACATCTATAATAGCCGGCTAGACCTAAGAATTATCACACCTCGGTTGGAGTCCTTGGTGCTTCCCAATTCTTGATGGCTTCAATCTTAGATGGATCCACACGTATGCCCTTTTCATTGATCACGTGACCGAGGAAATGCACTTCTCGAATCCAAAATTCGCATTTCGAGAACTTGGCATATAGTTTTCGTTTCTGGGTAGTTCTAAGACTAGTTTTAAGTGATGTTCATGTTCCTCTTTGTTTCGTGAGTATATCAAAATTTCAATGATGAACACAATTATCCAAATATGGTTTGCAAACCCAATTCATGAAATCCATGAATACTTTTGGTGCGTTGGTTAAACCAAAAGGTATAACTAGGAACTCGTAGTGGCTGTAACGATTCCTAAACGCAATCTTGGGGATGTCTTCTTCTTGGATTATCAGCTGATGATATCCTGATCGTAAGTCGATTTTAGAATAGAAGCTAGAACCTTGCAACTGATCGAACAAATGATCTACCCTTGGGAGTAGATACCAATTGTTTACCATTAATAATTTAATTCCCCATAATCGATACGCATCCAAAAGGTTCCATCATTCTTCTTTACGAACAAAACCGGAGCTCCCCATGCTGAGAAACTCGGTCGGATAAACCCTTTAACCAAAAGTGATTGTAATTGCCCGGATAGTTCTTGCATCTCGGACGGTGCAAGTCAGTACGGTGATCGTGCAATCGGTGCTGCTCCGGGTACCAGATCTATACGAAACTCAACTTGTCTTGGTGACAGAAGTCCAGACAAGTCTTCAAGGAAGACTTCTGGGTAGTCTCGTACAATCGGTATATCGGTGAGTTG
Source organism: Smallanthus sonchifolius (assembly GCA_023525975.1). NCBI lineage: Eukaryota > Viridiplantae > Streptophyta > Magnoliopsida > Asterales > Asteraceae > Smallanthus > Smallanthus sonchifolius. The sequence continues at coordinate 22,671,462 of CM042046.1, read as the reverse complement.
TTTCTCCTTTGGTTTCTTTTCTATCACGTGGGCTAGAATATCATGATATCCCTTTCTCAAGTACTTCTGGGCCTTCAAACATTTGATAATTCTTAAGGTGGCTCTACTCTTTCCCCCCTGAATAGTCAGGGTTTCACCATCTGGGAGTGGAATGCGAACTATCTTCTCGTGACAGACAATTTTGGCATGGTTCTTGGATAGCCAATCCATGCTGATAACAATGTCGAAGCTTCCAAGTCTCACAGGCACTACATCTAAACTGAATGTACGGTCTCCCAGGTTTAGAGAGCATTATTTTATTATCTTTCTTGTTTCTATTAGTTTACCGTCGGCTAATTCTTCCACGTAAGACTCATCTAGTGCAGTGGGTGCTATACCAAGTAAAGAACTAAAGTCGATAGAGACAAAACTTCTATCGGCACCCGTATCAAATAGTATGGAAGCATAGTGATGATTTACAAGGAACATACCCGTAACGATGTTGGATTCTTGACTGGCGTCTCTAGCTCCAATCACATATGCTCTAAGACGGGCTTGGTTGTTTCCCTGGTTCCTCGGGTTTGGGCAATCCTTTATGAAGTGTCAGTATTTCCACACTCATAACAAGCTCGATTTTCCCCGATGTTGACTGCTTGATCAGGAGCTCTACAGTATTTGGCCATGTGGCCTAGCTTCTTGCATTTGGTATAGGTGAAACTCTCACATGTACCCAGGTAATGGAGACCGCATTTGCTGCACTTGGGCTGCTTCCTTGCATACTGATTCTTATCAGTTGGTGTTACAACAGAGGCTTTCATAGTGTCAGGCTTCTTGGGAGTCTGATGCCCAGAGTTCTTTCCATCCCATTTCCTTTTTCCACTGAAACATTTTGTTGGAGCACGTTTGTGTGACAGACACTCTGGATGTTGTCTATTCTTTTGTATCTTTACTTTCTGTATTTGTACTTGTGTTTTAGAATCTGTATGTATTGTTTATTGAGTTGTAAACATGTATGTAGGTACTTGTACTTGTTTAGTCTTGTAAAGTGTTGTGCGCACTTAGTAAGTGTGCAGGTTGTTTAACCCGCGTACTTAACAAGTACGTAAGAACAAATGTTTGCGTACTTCTTAAGTGCGTAGGAACAAAGCCTTGCACACTTAGTAAGTATGCAGGCAACACTCTTAGTATATATAGCCAGTTAGTGAAAATGTTATGCACGCATTCATTCTCACCTTGTAACCGGCTATGATTATCAATAGACGAAGTTTGAAAGTAACTCTTGTTTGTTATCGGTTTACTTTGTGTTGCTTGATACTCCAACTAGTCACGGGTATTCCGCACCCTGTTCGACTAGTCACACACACTCGCACGTAACAATCCGAGACACTCGGGGACCTACAAGTGGTATCAGAGCATTGGCTCTTGATTTCGAGTGTTATGAGTGTGTTAGGAGCATTTTCGACACTAGTGACAGCCGTTTTACAACAAAAAGTGAACGATTTTGGTGATAAAATAGAGGTAGCTCTTGAGTGCTATTTTAGAAGCAAAAATCCTTCAAAATCCGACATTTTTTGTGTTTGTTTGAGTGTTTTGATCATCAAGGGTTTGTTAGAAACAATTTTCTGACCTTTTGGGTTGATCAATTTGTTCAAAACTTCAAGTTTTGAAGGTTTGAGCATTTTTCGGTGACCGAAAAAAGTTGGTGGAGCAGGTGGATAAAGCATTTTGCGTACTTACCATTTTTTGGCAAAAAGGATAGTCTTGCATTGTGCGTACTTAATTTTCCTTCCTGCGTACTTAAAATTTACTCTTGCGTACTTGTTAAGTACGCAAGAGCAAATCACAAGTGCGCAACACCAGTTTCTAAGTGCGAAAGTTGTACTGATTTTCTGATTTTTTACTAAGTGTTTCACCATGGCAAACCTTCAGAACCTTGGTAACCTTTTAAACTATGACAATGAGATAGGGACTCCACAGAAAACACCAAACCTGCTTAATGTTAATGATTATTCGAATTGGAAAGCACGCTTTGAGGAGTACATCTCATACACTGATTCCTCCTTGTGGATACCTATCCTTGAGGGATATAAGCATCCAACCTATGTATTTCTTGAAGAAACTGTTCCAAAGCCTATCTCTAAGCTACATGAAGAAGAAAAGAAAGTTTATGACCGCGAAAAGAAGGTTCATGGTTCCATAACTATGGCATTGTCTAGAGATCTATTTCATAGCTTCAGAGGGTACGCTTTCGCTAAAGATCTTTGAAAAGCGTTGCAGAAGAGGTTCGAGGGAAACAGTGATGTCAAGAAAAGTAAGATGGAGCTTTTGAGGAAGCAGTATGGGTGCTTCAGGTACTTGGAGAATGAATCTATTGAGGAACTTATCTCTAGATTCTATCACCTTCAACTGAGTTGAAGTCTTATGAACTCAAGTATCCTGATGATGAGTTGGTTGAAAAGTTTCTGCATGCCTTACGACCCAAGTTTGATATGTATATTACCTTACTGAGAGAAAACCCGAAATTCTATAAGATGACTGTTGAGGAAGCAATAGGCAAGGTTCAAGCACATGATATGAACCTAAGGAAGAAAGAAAGTTCTGGAAGACCCCAAATTCAAGATCCCACTATGTACTTTGGGGTAAATTCTACTGCAAAGTCATCTGGTACTTGAATTGCCTTATTCCTTGGGAGTCCTCAAGAAGAAGAAAACACAAATGGTGGTGGTAATCACACTTGCTTTACTACATCAGGATCCAGTCAACACCATCACAACCAATCTTCCTCAAGAAACACCACCCCTTCAGCTAACCAGACTGCTATTGCCAAGATTGTTGAAAATCATGTAGCATTGTTCTCGTCATGTATGCTTGCCTACGAGAACTTCATTAGTGGGAAGCTAACGGATCCTGAGACCATTGAGGAAGACTTCAATCTGGTGGATCCAGACGACATGGAGGACATGGATATTCAGTGGAATATGGCCATGGTCTTGAGAAGGGCTAAGCATTTCCTGAATAGAACTGGCAGGAAGTTCATTGGTGGGCATTCAAATGCCAATGTGGGATTTGATAAATCCAAGGCTAAGTGCTATAAATGTAATAACTTTGGACATTTCGCAAGGGAATGTCAAAAGGACAAAGCACCATCTTCGGGTTTCACCAGACCAAGCCAGTTACAACAATCAGAACAACCGTAATCAGAGTCAAGGTGGAACATCCAGTGCGCTAGTTGTTTAACAGGACGACAACTTTGATTGGGGTGTTCACTTAGAAGATGACATTCTTGCTCAAACTCAAATGGGTCTTATGGCTGAGATTGTTGAGATGATGGAAGCAGAAGAAAGGGAAGCATCTGAAGCTAATCAAAGAGAATCTACATCTGCATTTGCCCTCATGGCTATTGGAGAGGCATCCAGTTCATCAACTAAGGTAGATTCTAATTCTTTTGCTATTATTTCATATTCTAAATGTTTACGCTTGAAAGAAGAGAATAATCGACTTCAAGACAAAGTTGAACCCCTTCGTATTGCAGCTCTAAGTTACAAAGAAAATGAAAAATGTTCTAAAGATTCAATTGAAACCCTTAAGAAAGAAAGACATGATTTTCAATTAAAATCAGTGAACAAAAATTTCATTTGGACGTTGCATACAAGGGGTTGGAGAAAAGAAATGTTGAAATCACCAAACTACAAAATGAAATCTTGCAGTTGAGTGGAAAAATTGAGAAGTTGAAAAATTCTCGCTTTGTGGGGGAACATTACGAATCTGTAGTGAGGCAAGTGAGTGGCTTAGGGTTGGGTACTAATGCCATTCCTCCACCTGTGAGCGGGAAATTTATCAACAGTTTGGTTGACATTGATTTGTCATGTTTAGATGAATCCTCAAGTCAGGATGATTCCTCAAACAAGGATGATTCCTCAAGTAAGGCTGACTCAGCTTCTGATGAGGAGTTCTTTTCTGATGAATGCTTTGAGAACACCACCTCTGATGGTGTAGTCTTAGAGGAGTTGATTGGTGAACATAAAATTAAGAAAAACATTGTCACTGATCTTGATAATTGTATTTTAACTAAGCCTGAAACTGTTGAGACAAATGACAAATTAAAATTGATGCTTTATGGAGATTTCAAAACCATAAAGCCAATCACAAAAGATTCTTTTATTAATCATTTGAGTAGATATTTCAGAAAAACATGGACAAATATTATGCTCAAGGTGATAAATCTAAATCATGTCAAGCACAACTTCCTTGTTATGTTCACCAAACAACTATTGGTGCTCCTAAAGCTGAGTCATATGCATCCAAAAGCATAGAGCCTTACAGGAGGACTCACAAAGAAAAGCGAGTTTGCTTTCACTGTGGTACGGTCGGTCACATCCTGGTGAACTGTCCTGATAAGAACCAAGGGAAACGGCAGTTGTTCAACAACAAGTTGTTTCTCCTAAGAAAACATCAGTGAAGCAACCCCAGAATCCTAAATTAAATGTGATGAAACCACCAGTGAAACCTATGGTGAAGCCAAAGTCAAAATCTGAGGCTAAACCATTTGTTCTGAAACGGTGAGAAGCATGAACCCAGTGTATCCACCTCTGGTAGTACACAAACTGGTGAGAAGCCTGTGATGAAACTTTCTAACCCACATAGAAGAAGAAGAAGAAGAAGGAACAAAAGGTTAAGAAAACTTGAACAGCAGCTAGCTGGTAGTTAACCAGGTGCAGCTTCCACTAGTTCACCCAAAGTTTAGACTAGCAAGCCTGATGTTCAGAAGGAAAAGAAAAAAAGGTCCTGGAACAAGAAAACCAAAAGTTCTCAATCTTCTAATCCTAAGTCTTCTAAGGATTCACCCATTTTTTACAGTCATGATTGTGAATTAATTGAGGTTGTATACTTTGGGAAAGACGGACGACCCAAGACCACTATGGCTTCTGTCTCCAAAACTAACTGATTTGCTTGTGACTCGTGCAGGGGCATCCGAATGGACCTATCTTTAATCGTTGGTATGTAGAAAGTGGATGCTCCCGGCACATGACAAGCAACATGGCCCTGCTTCAAGATGTTAAACCATTCAGAGGCGGCTAAGTGGCCTTTGCAGGAGAGAAATGTGGCAGTATCACTTGTCAAGGCGTGGTTACGAATGGATGTATTAGTTTCGACAACGTCAACTACTGCGAGCAGCTAAAGCATAACAAGTTGAGTGTATCTCAGATGTGCGACAAGGAGTACTCGATTATGTTTGACAAGTCTGAAGGCTTGATTCTCAAGCCTGGTTTTGAGGTTCCTGCTGAGTGGATTCTGATGAGAGCACCAAGAACAAACGACACCTATCAGATCAATATGATTATGGCGACAACCACCTCATCAGTTGCTACTTATTTTCTTACAAAAGCGACAGAGCTTGACTCAATCTTGTGGCATAGGAAACTCGGACACATTTCTTATCGAAAAATGAATCGTCTTGTCCGAAACGGTTTGGTAACCGGGGTTCCTAAGTTCATATTTTCTGTTGCAGATGACTGTATACCTTGTAAAAAGGGCAAACAACACCGGATATCTCACAAGCCCAAGCTCCAAAACTCCATTGATACCTCTTTGGAACTCCTACACATGGATTTGTTCGGACCCATAAGTATCAGGAGTATTGGAGGTAAGTCGTACTGTCTAGTTGTAATTGATGATTTCTCATGTTTTTCTTGGGTGCATTTCTTATGTACAAAGGATGAGACTGCTGAAATTCTTCAATACCTGATCTTGAGCCTGGAATCTTTATGCAAGTTGAAGGTTAGAAGAATAAGGAGTGACAATGGCACGGAGTTCAAGAATAACATGATGGAGCTTTTCTGTCTCAAAAAGGGTATTCGTCATGAATTCAGTGCACCGTACACACCTCAGCAGAATGGAGTTGTAGAAAGGAAGAACAGAACTTTGATCGAGACTGCAAGGACGATGTTGTCATATGCCAATCTTCCTGTAACTTTCTGGGCAGAAGCGGTAAATACAGCTTATCACGTTTTGAACAGAGTTTTGGTGGTTAAAAGGCACAACAAAACTTGTTATGAGCTGATCAACAATCGACCTCCCAATCTTGACTACCTAGTTCCGTTTGGTAGTCCATGTTCCTTATTGTTACAATACAAGGATCGCAAATCCAAATTTCATGCTAAAGCGGTTGAAGGCATATTCTTAGGATATGTTGTCAACTCACCCTGCAAGAGAGTGTACAATATAGGAACACGCTCAGTTGAAGAATGGTTCGAAGTGGATTGCAGTAAACATAGTACTCCACCAGAACCTACAGGTCCAGTGTGGGGATTCGATTATGATGCTCTATTCAAGTCTTTCAACCTTACAGATCTATCTGTCGAAGATGCCGCCCACTTGTACGAATTCTATAATGGCGGTGATGATTTCAATTTCTCAATCCGTACAATTGTACCTATTGTAACTCCCGATTCCAATGATGCATCTGCATCTAGAACTCATCCAAGTGATGACTATAACGTTGTTCATGTTGATGGAAATGACGCTTCAGCTTATCCTAACACTCATGTAGGAAATGAAGCTCCAGCTGATCCAATCAACATTGAATCTTCTTCTTCTTCTGGTACACATGATATAGGGGAGTTAAGTACAAATCTTGATTCAAATATCCAGGAACCACATGTACCAGAGACGATAGTGCATAAGAATCATCCAATGGACAACATTATTGGTGATCCTAATGCCGGTGTTCAAACTCGTCATAGGACCATTACCGAGAACACTAGCTTGTATGTTGAGATACTTGACACAGGTATCACGGAAACATGTTTGCATGATGCATTCGTATCCCAGATGGAGCCGAAGAATGTGAAAGAGGCTTTCACTGATAACTGTTGGATTGAGGCGATGCAAGACGAACTGTCTCAATTACAAAAGTTACACGTGTGGGATTTGGTTGACTTTTTAAAAGGTATGCATCCAATTGGAACCAGATGGGTGTTCAAATGCAAAACGAACGATCGATATGTTGTAGTGAAGAATAAAGCAAGGTTGGTTTTTCAGGGTTTTTATCAACAAAAGGGCTTGGATTACACTGAGGTGTATGCCTCAGTTGCTAGACTTGAAGCCATTCGACTGTTTCTGGCTTATGCCTCCTTTGTCGGCTTCAAGTTCTATCAACTTGATGTGAAAAGTGCTTTCCTATACGGCAAAGTTCAAGAAGAGGTCTATGTCACTCAACCACCAGGTTTTCAAGATCCGCATAATATCGATAAAGTGTATAAACTGGATAAAGCACTTTATGGTCTTCATCAAGCACCTCGGGTATGGTATGAGACTTTATCAAAACATCTATTTTCCAATGGTTTCGATCATTGACAAATTAACTCGACTCTCTTCATACGGAAAGCAGGCGGTGATATTCTACTTGTACAAGTGTATGTCGACGACATTTTCTTTGGGTCTACCAATGAAGAGATGTGTAGGGAATTCGAAAGGGTGATGAAGTCTAAGTTTGAAATGAGCAACATAGGTGAGCTGTCATTTTTCTTGGGTCTGCAAGTCAGTCAAAGGGAGGATAACATTTATCTACATCAAACTAAGTATGTACATGACATTTTGTCAAAATACAAAATGAATGATTATAGTACTTATGGCACACCAATCCCAGTCAATCATGGTTTGCATCCAAACAAAGATGGAAAGGATGTGGACTGTAAATTGTACCGAGGGATGATCAGATCTCTTATGTATCTCACAACTTCAAGGCCCGACATAATGTTTGCCGTCTGCTTGTGCTCGAGATTTCAGTCACAACCGAAGGAATCTCATATGATATCTGTGAAGAGAATCTTCAGATACCTGAAAGGGAAACCCCTATTGGGTCTTTGGTACTTCAAGCAGCAGTCGTTTGAATTCAAATCATATACCGATTCTGATTATGGCGGTTGTAATATCGATAGAAAATCAACCTCAGGTGGATGTCAATTCTTGGGAGACAGATTGGTTTCCTGGAAGTGCAAGAAGCAGTCAACGGTTTATGTCTCAACCTGTGAAGCAGAGTACATTGCTGATGCGAGCTGTTGTTCTCTGATATTATGGATCCAGCAACAATTGAGAGACTTTGCGTTAAACTACATTGGAACCCCCTTATTAATTGACAACAATGCCACCATGTCCATCACAAACAACCCGGTGAAACATTCCAAAACTAAATACATTGAAATTCGTCACCACTTCATCCGTGATTGTGCTGAAAAGCACCTAATTGAACTTGTAAAAGTTCACACGGATGATAACTTTGCTGACATTTTCACTAAGGCGTTTGATAGTACCCGTTTTGAACATCTCGTCAACATGATAGGAATGTTCAATCGTGAGTGAAAACTTGTTTTCAAATCAAAACATTTTCTTAGACGTTAAAATTTTATTTCTTTTTAATTTTGTACAGTTTGCTTCTCTTTCAAATTATCTCAGAACAATCCAAACAAAATAAAAAACCAAGAAAATTTCAAAGTCATTTGAAGAAAAGAGGAAATGATAGCACATCAGTAATGATCTAAACGTCTTAGATTGCATATATGGGAAATGATTGCGTCATCCTTACTTGATTGTTTAAGTTGTTTCATTTATTAATTTGAATATTTGTAACTAATTTGAATTGTCGGTAGGCTGTAAACGTTTTTGAATCATTAGTAGTGTGGAAACTAAATCAATACTACAACTGTGATTTGAACCCATGTTTTCAAGTGTGTGTGTGTGTGTGTAAAAGAATGCAAAAGATCATTATCAGATATAGGATGTAAGATTTTGGCAAGTATTTTCTTATGAGACCAGTTTCGGGTTATGTCTTTAGCACAATTTTTCAGTTCATTTCACTGCCCATACTCACAAGTATGCAATGAGAGATTGAACCAAGATATATCTTGACATTAACCGTTGAGCATATATTCACCCTTGAATCATTCCTGATTCATTGAAATCAAATCCAGATAAAAGTTGGATCCCCTTACCTAAATCCTCAGACACCATACTTATTATCCTGAGTCATCATACTGATATTCACACAAGAAATCCTATAAAACCAAGACAAATGAATCACTTGATTCTGAATCTTATGATTCCTGATAATCCTTATGGATTCTGCTTGATTTTTCTGTGCTAAATGATGTAACTTCATTCTGGAAATTTTAAAAATCATTGGGAAAATATTAGATGCCATGAGATAGTGCAACTTTAAATTTATGTAGCATAACAGTGGGGTACACGTTGTATATCTATAATTAATACATTAACACACAAGAACGTGATACAAAAATGCTTATGGTTTCAAATATTATAATATTGCCAACTTGAATTACTTGTTTATATTGCTTATTACGTATGAATAAGTAGTAATCCATGACATGATCCCATATTCTTTGATGTTTATATTGTATCATTTTTGCTTATAATAGTCTGATATGATCCTCTGCTCATGACTTTGACCAAAAATTGCTTGTGTGTATATTCCTGTATATCCATATCTGAATCTTATGCATATTATCTTTATTCAGAAAAGCTCAAAAAGATTTTATGTTAGTGTACAGTTCAATCATTATCAATAATGACAAAGAGATTTTCAGTACAGTTTATCAAAAGTTAAGAAAAACCAAAAATATTTGTGTTTAACCTCCTTGAATTGCTTTTGAATACTCCTGATTGAATGTTCTTATCTGGTTCGCTATTTGACTTGAAAATCTTCATAATTTGAGTTGAAAATTTGAGTGCACAAGGGTCTCTGCGTACTTGTCAAGTGCGCAAGAGTTGAACCCTGCGTACTTAACACGTGCGCAAGATTTAAGTCATGCGCACTTAACAAGTACGCAAGACCTATATGTGGAGGGTATATAAACGGGTGTTAGAACATTTCATCAGTTTCATCTTGTTCAAACTCCAGTCACTGTTGTATACTCTCAAACTCGATTTTACTAAAAAACGCATGTGTTTCCAAAGAGATTTTTCATCCCATTTATAGTTTCAACATCATCTAACTACCATTTAATGAGAATCTCAGAGCATGTCATCCGTTAAATCGATAGTTTTGGACCGATTTCTTGATCTTTATAACCTAGGGTTTTGATGATGAATTTTTGACCATTTTTTGTTGTTCTTGACCTAAATTAAGATCGAAAATCTTTTTAAAGCCATCAATCGAACCTCTAATGCACCTAATTTGTCCTTAACAGCTGTTGATTTTGGTTTTGACCTCTTGAGTGACCGTGTTTTACCGTCGGCATTGGGATAGGTCAAAATGACCGGTCTTAGCATGATTTTGTTATTGATTTTGGTCCCATAGGTTCTAACAATGTGTTTCGACCATGTGGTGACCACAATCTTCAGCAAAATCACTCATTTCTTGGATTTAGGATTTTGAAAATTGTCTAAGTGTTGGTTAGTGCGTACTTAGTAAGTACGCATGAGATATCTCTTGAGTACTTGCTAAGTACGCAAGAACTAAACCATGTGTACTTGCTAAGTACGCAGGAAGGGCAATTCTGAAAATTTTCTAAGTCTTGAAATTTAGTTCAATGTGCAAATGCTATACCAAGTAATGTTTGTTCCATTCCAATGATTCTATTTGTTCAAATTGTGTTCTTGCAGTGATGGCTCATGCATTTACAAGTGAGTTCAACATGTTGGCTCTAACAAATCCAGAATGGAAGGGTGCTGCACTAGAGTACTGGCAGATAGTTAAATTTCTGAACCTTTCTAAGATCAGCTATGCTATCTCTGCCGATCCTATTATCTCAAGACCATACTTGGAGTTGTTATGGGATACTACTGATCACGACTGTACAGTAACTCCAAATTTCATTAGAGCTACTGTAGCCGGTCATGAGATAGCCATTTCAGAAGGCACCATCCGGAAGGTTCTATAATTTAGGGACTTGGCTACTGACCCGGTTACTTATCCTGATTACTTTGTGGATGATTGTTGGAGATAACGAATAGGATATGTGGGTGCCAGATATTATGCCTCCTACAAAAAGATGTGGGTACTGGATCAATGGCGGTACTTTGCAGATGTCATGATTATGTGCATCTCTTCAAGAAAGGAAGGCAAGGATGCCATGGGTCACAACTTGGCGGCTGCAATTGTTGGACTGTCTCTCAATAAGGGCTACAACTTCTCTAAGTATATCTACAAGGCTATGACCGATCAGATCAATACAACTGAAAGGTTTAGATTCCTATTGTACCCGAAATTTGTTCAACTGTGGAATAATGATGCTTTGCCCAATCTACCTACAATTGGTGAGAGACTACAAGTCAAACGGGTGGCCAAGCGAGTGTTTTCACAACTTCTTATGCTAAGCAGTGTAGAACCTACCCCTGAGCATACTCCACTCTTTGGCCACCTAATTAATGAAGCATATGTGGCCCCTCCAGACTTCAGATGGTGCAATGTCGACTCTGAGCCTGAGATGAGTGAACACTCTGATGAATAAGTGCGCAGGTTGTTTAACGCGTACTTAACAAGTACGCAAGAACAAATGTCTGCGTACTTGTTAAGTATGCAGGAACACTTAGTAAGTACGCAGGCAACAGTCTTAGTATATATAGCCAGTTAGTGAAAATGTTATGTACGCATTCATTCTCACCCTGTAACCGGCTGTGATTATCAATAGACGAAGTTTGAAAGTAACTCTTGTTTGTTATCGAATTACTTTGTGTTGCTTGATACTCCAACTAGTCACGGGTATTCCGCACCCTGTTCTACTAGTCACACACACTCGCACTTAACGATCCGAGACACCCGGGGAGCTACACGTTTCTTAATAGAAATTGAACCTTTCTTGACCAGTACTCCTGAACGAACCGCTTGGTCAGTCAAATTGTGGGCCAACCTTATGTCATTCTCAATGGTGGTTGGTTTAGACGAACTCACCATACTCTGAATCTGGGGTGTAAGGCCGCAAATGTACCTCTCAATCCTTTTAATCTCCAGGGTAACCATGTGTGGAACTAGTTGGGCTAGGTCATGAAACCGAGTGGTGTAGGTTGCCACTTCAGCTCCAACCATGGCCAAATTCCAGAATTCATTCTTCAACTTCTGAACCTGATTTCGGGGGTAGTATTCCTCTTTCACCATATGTATACTTGACCTTGTAGTCGTCAGTGCAGTTGTTGATGTTGATAATCGACTCCATTTTCTCTATCCAACGCATGAGACCAATTTCTCCTTCGGATATATTAAAATGGCGAGGTTTGTAGTTCATGAAAACCTTATACATGCAACCTCTTGGAGCGTTGTTGTTTCCTGGATTGACATGGTTATCAAGTTAAGACAATAATCATAAACGATGACCTCTAGGTCAGGTATATTGTACTGTTTGAATTACCCATGGCGGCTCCAGATCCGTCTCCGTTCCCGTTAGTTCCGCTACCGATGTTTGAATTTTCGCACATGTTTCCATTTCCGTTAATGTCACTACCGATCTTTGTATTTCTGGATCCGTCTCCATTTCCTCCGCTGGCACCACTGTTGCCGCTTCTCCGGTCGCTTGATCGGCTTCCGGATCCAGTGTTCCGATTTGCCTCGCTCTGAGCGAAAGCGGCGGCTACTTCACTAGTTGTGTTATGTCAGCAGCTGTCATGGGTTGTGTCGTCTCTGCATTTTCGATGTTCTGTCGGGTATTACATCGGCTTCCTTCTCTAGGTGCCATGTTTTTCTTTCTAGCATAAATGACAAGAAAAAAAATAAGACAACATACATACAATAATTGTCATCACATGAGCAGGAAATGTAAACAACCACAACAACCACAAACACCAGAAACATGCATAACATATATAGATGGATTTAAACTTTTTTACATAATTGTCAAAAGTACAAAATTGACAAGGGTACAAAGCCCTGTCAATACAAGTTTTAAATCCTAGTCTATGTAAGCACAACCCGCTCACATAGTGTCACACCCTCAAATTTCCACGACGGATTTTTACCGTCGGGCATGAGGTGTCGGGATCAAAGCCGCCAGTTATAATGAATGACCTCTAAATGCGTTTCAAAATACGTTTAAAAACCATTCAATGCAACCAGTGTTTAATAAGTGTCAAGTTTGTGGAAATAAATGAGTTACGAAAGTGGAAAGGTTTAACAAATCACACGACAAAATATAAAGTTTTCAATGTCCAAAACAGTTCAAAATCTAAAATAGTAAAAGACTCCATGCTCGTGACGTGCACCCTATCCTTAGTATGCCAGCTAATGACCTAATAAAACATGCTTCAAATGTCAACATATTGTTGGTGAGTTCACAGGTTTAAAGCATTAAATAAGTAGTTTATAAAACCGGACCACATATATTACATATTCATCTTATTGCGTGCACACAATGTATGTGATACTATAAGTGTATCATACCGAAACTAACAGTATGTTGCTTGCCTCTAGACACCCTAGCATGTTTAGATCAATATCGCACCCGTTTTGACCTCTAGTCAAAGTTGGTACGACCGTGGGGGGTTGCCAACCCCAATAGTACTATTTAATATTACCTCGTTGTTGGAAACGTTATTAATGGTACGATAAAGTAAGGGATTTTATATTGTATGTTGCACTTAACTATTCACAAAAGATTTGTATATGTGTCCAAACGAAAAATATAAGTTGAGCATGTTTCTTCCCCAAACAGAAAAGTGTTTAAAAGTGGGGTCGTGAGACTCACATGTGATCGACTGAGTAAGATGCAAATATGTATGCTTAGCAAGTACGAAAAGGTATCCTAACTGAGACATATTACATAATGGTACATAAGTTTCAATGTGTGTTGGATTCCTAGAATACATTGTATCCACACAACTTCCCAATTTATTATGTTTAAAAACGTGTGTTGACTAAAGTTGACTATGTTGAACAAGTTGACTTGGTTGACTAATGTTGACTTAGGTTGACCAATGTTGACTTAAATTGACCAGACGACTCGTTGGTGACTTGGTGTGTAAAAATAAAATATAATATATATTTGAATTTCATGTAAACAAAAGTGAAAATCGTTTGCGTAATAACGCGTCTTTCCGGGTTGCAACGTATATATATTTAGAAAAATGTATATTAACAATGTACACGTAAGATTCTAAAATCAAGAAAGTATTATGGAATCAAAAAATGAACAAATGTGGAAGTCATTTGTGTCATAACACATCCTTCTGACTCGCAACATATATTTTTATTATAAAATATATATTAAAAATGTGAACATGTATGATTCTAAAAATCAAATAGGTTTTATGAATTCATGAAATGAATTCATTCCAAATGTTTATACAAGTTCTAAATAATTTAAACAACAATTTAGAATACTCAAACATTTCTAAAAATCAAATTCAATTGTTGACACCAAAAATATATATATTTTTCCTACTTAAATCCATACAGTTTTCTTGAGAATCGAAACAATCCAATATATCCAAATTGTCTAAATTCTAAAATATCAAGGGTTCTCAAGACAACACAAAGTATAAAGATCCATATATATATTTCGAATATCCAAAAAATAATGCAAAACAATTTCCCTTCAGAAAAATAATCAACATAACTTTTATGACAAAGTTCATATGAGGGTTCTCAAGACGTAATTACTAAAGTAATTCATACATGATTTCAACAACAAAATTATGATCAATAAAATTCTCTCTAGAGAAATGAAATCATAAAATAGATCTAACCATTACACCAACAATATACACCTTTATGTTTACAATAAAATTGAAGCTTTCTTTTATAAAAAGATGGTTTTCACTTGCAAAGTTTATGTTTGGATACAAGATTTCAATATAACCATATGGAGATGATATTCAAAATGTATAAAACTATCTCCTTGAGTTTTGAATATGGTGATGAATGATTGCTTGATATCACCAATCCTTGCTTTACAATCACCGAAGAAGGGGTTTGATCTTGAGAGGATTTAGACAAAGATTATCAAAAAATGGAGATGGTGCATTGGTGTGGTGGGTGGGGGTTGGCGACGCAAAGGGGAGGGGTGGGGGGTTCGAAATTTATGGGGAAGGGGAGAGTAAATCATCCATTTTTATAAAAATTAATATAAAATATCGCCAACTTATCATTTTTTTTAATGCTTTTAAATGATTGCAAACCTTTAGTTTATAAAAATATTCATGCTTTCATAATTTAAATAATTTGTTTAATTCAAGATGAAACAATGATTTCTTTGCAAGTTTTATGTTTCAAGGTGCATATCGTGTACGTTTCAGAAAAAACGTTTCCGAAAAATTCTAGAAAATTAAATATATACACGAAAAAATAAATCACAGTATTACGTATAAAATTCAAGCTCCAAATATATGTCGGAGTATTAGTTTAGAATCTCACCAATGTTCGTGAGACAAGACGCGTGTGTGATCAGATAATTTACCAAATTATCAATGCATGGAATGTTTGTGTTGGACCTTGCTAAATAATAAATGCACTTAATTAAATATAATTAAATGTAATGCACGTGTAAACTTTATGATCACATAAGTTCCGGTGGGTTAGTAACCTGAATTTTTTTCGGGTGTCACACATAGGTCCGTTATCAAAACAAGATAATAGACCTGACTAGGTAGCAGCGATAGCAAGAATGGCATAAATGGTGGCGAGGACTCGGGTCTATTGCAGCTCTTCCCGAAGGGCTGCTGTCTCCTGCTCCGCTGCTGTCACGCGGAGTGTAACCACAACTAGGCTCTCCTGCAGCTCGGAGATCCAGTCTTCAGCGTCGATCGTCCACTCCTCAACGCTAGTGGTAACCGCAAAGGTTATCCTCTACAAGGTCGAGGCGTGTGATCATATCGAGCACGACCTTAGCCTCATGATACAGGACGAAGTCTAGTCAGGCCATCAATCATTGGAGCTCCTCCAATCTCTGTGCGTGATTGTGACATCCGACCATTTTTAGGTTATTTACCGTATAACCTTAGAACGGGTTTATAATTTAATTATGTGAGTCTTAGACTTAATTTCAGTTAATTAGGACATCATAAAGTCTAGCAAAGCCCTTCGTATGCATAGGTTTGCATTTCATGAAATTTTGAAAATTTCGGTACCACATATCGGTAAAATGTTCGTGTTTAGCGTTGGTGACGACCCGGTTAATTTAATAACATCAGTTTTTGTCTAAAATACATAGACAGACTTTTATTAGTGGGTTATATGTGAAAATATGTGATACTTGTTAAATATCACGGTCGGTGATTTTCGTTGTGTTTTACCCGGTAATTTAGCCATTTGGCGTACCGGAATGGTTAAAAATGAACTGTTAGTAAAAATTATTATTTTTACTAATTATGTAATAATATGATTGATAAAAATCAGTAGATATTTTATATAATTTTATTTTGGTGAAAAACCATGTTTAAGGTGGTGAATTTTTATAAAAGTGTTGAGTTTTTATAAAAGTTTGTCACCTACACTAGAGATTTATAAAAATTCTTTCAAGAAACCCACCTCCCTTAACCACCAATCACCTCTCACCTACACCACCACCCACACCCTCCAATCAAAACTATCCCTTTCTCACACTCCCTCCCTATAAATACCACCCTCCACCTTCTTGATTTTCACTCCATCTTTCATCCTCTCTCTCTCTCTCACTAGACATCTTTTCCGGCGACTGGTGAAGCTCCGACGACCGGTGAAACTCCGGCGAGTGTTTCCGGTGAATATTTCCCGGTGAAATTTCCCCCAAACTACGGCGACGTGTTTTTGAAGTTTTCTCTCTGTGCATGTTAAGATCGGCTATGTTCCCATCTCCACACAACTTTTCACACCGTTTAGTTTACCGACGAACTTCCGGCGGCTCCTATTGTAAGAACCTACACCCATTTCCTTCACTATCTCTTTAAAGGTTTGATTCTTGCAAGTGTTGTTCACCACCAACTAAAAGGATATTTTTGAAACATTTTAAATTAGTAAATAATGAATTAATATTGTAGATTTTGATGGGTTATTGGTATGTATATATGTCGTGTGTATGTATGTATGTTTATATGTTCATATCTTGCAAAAGTGGTGAATTAGGGTTTGATATTTACATGCAATCAAATGTTTTGTTATGGTTTGTTTCAAACAGAAAATAATGGTATATTGTTTCATGAAAACATGTTAGTTTTCATATGGATCATTGAATTGATGATTTGGGTGTTATTTGCTAAAGATTGTTGTCCAAAAGTATGCTTTAAACTAGGGTTTTGGAATTGATACTTAGATTGATTAAAATCTGGAAATATGATATTAAATATGATGTATTATGGTTCTAATAATCAGGTCTAAAAGTGTTATTTCAGTGGTGATGATTTGCTAAGTGTATGACATGTTTATGTTGCTTAAAAGTTGCTAAAAAGGCAGATTTTTGTATAAAAATATATAGATTTTGTAAATATGGAATAATGAATTTAATATGATGATATTTTATGTCTAAAATATAGATTTTAGTAATATGTGTGATCCTTGGTGTTTGGATGCGCTTCGTTAGGTTTTATGCTAAACTAGTCGATTAAAACAGCTGTTTTCAGCGTGAAAAATGTGTATTTGTTAAATCTGATTTTGAACAGTAAGTTTGAGTATATTTTATGATTAAAATACAAATCTTAAGGTATATAATGATTTCATGTTATGAAATATGTGTTTGTACTTGTCGTTGACGTATCGGTTGTCACGTATGTGCTAGAAATTATGATGTTTAGGTACTTTATGTCAAGATAATGAAAGATTGTTTTGTTTGATAAAAATATATTTTATTAAGTATACTTTGATGATATATGAACTCATGTGTTAGAAATTTGGAAGTTTGTTCCTCATAAGTTAGTCGTTTTTGCTTGAGAAGTGCTTATGTGCAAATATTATGACTTTATTGTTTTCACATGTGATTTAAGATTTATAAGCATATGTATGTGGAAATATAAGTGTTATTAGTTTATATTCACATTTTGGTTGCTGATAAGTAATAACACTTGATGTATTCTTACGTGTGTAATCCACCGTTTTTCGTTAAAAACATAACCGTGTGTCGTAGTCACCAACGGATCGTTAAACAAATATTTTCTTAAAAATATTATAAGTCTAAGTAGGTTGGGTGAACAACTTGCTTGTAAGACAGGAGGTTCAATTAGTAATGTATCCCTCATGTTTAAGGCACCGTTAGAATCAACCAGTGTTCGTGGGCGTATTTTGCTAAACACTCGTTTTCTGTCGTTCGTTATCAAGGTGAGTTTTTCATGGCCCCCTTTTAAACTATTTTGTTGTTTTATAAACTATGGGGGAAGAACATGCTTTCGTTCGTTTATCATGATACTGGACTTATGTAATGTGTTCGTTTGATGGTCTCGAGTAAGGGCATTCGTTATGTATTCATGTATTCGTTCATGAATAGCCCCGTCGTTATAATCATTAGCCTCGTGTTGGCCGCATGGTGTGTTAATAGATCAATTTGGGACCGACTGTCCACTCTCGTGATCAGTAGCGTTGATTGGTCGTTTGTACAAGAGAATATATTTTGAAAGGATTTATGGGGACATATTGTATTCGTGTCTCGGTTTGATTATAAGCTCTAGGTACTGTCATTTTGTCATATTCTTAGCTAGTCTATGACATATCACATGTTTGTCCAAGTTACATGATAGTTCGTAATATTCGTTTATTGTTTTCGTTTAAACCCGTGAAACTCGCTCAACTTTATGTTGATGTTTTTAAGCATGTTTTTCAGGTACTTATATGCTCTCGCGCGATTATGAAAACGGATTTTGGGCAAACACTTGCATCGGAATTTTGTTGGGACTTTTAACTTTATTTTGGATCCTCATTTGTTGGATCATGAAAACTCTTGTCTTACATTTTAATGCCTTTCAATTTGGATAATTGTAAGACTTATCTTTATTTTGTTAAACCTTTCCGATGTTTTAAATAAACGTGTTTGCTTATTATCATTGGGCTCCAACTTATGTGACCACCATGCTTACATCTCGTTTCCGCTGTGAATCGTCGTTTTCGGGGTCTGACAATGATCCTCAAGGGGCTCAACATCCTCCTAAAGACCCTCGAGGCGGTCGTCGTGATGGACGCTCCAAGCTATGAGGAGAGGGACAGTCAGCTCCATAGGCTGACCGGTGAGGGGTAGGAAAGTGGGAGCGCGAGAGGACTCTCCCACCTCATATGTGGAGGGAGTACCCTCCTCGTCTACCCACCTCAGAAGGGTAGAGGCTACCTATTCCCATCTATGACACGCGGATCTCAGCCTCCTCGGTACCGGGGCAGTCGGGGTGGGGGAAGTGGATCTAGCCCTCTTGGGCTCAGGCTCAGGAATGGCGGGAGTAGATGAAGCTGGCTACTTGCGAGGCAGAAGGACCTTCTTCCGCAGAGTAATGCAGAAGCGGGCACCTCCCAGATGAGTGCAGACATAGGCAGATGTGGTGGCAGGGCGGATGGTCCCCACGGTAGCTGGTATCTCCTCAGGAGCAGGGGACACTGGCTCAGCCGGTGCTACCGGGGTGTCAGTCTCACTAAGATCGGGGACCTCCTCAACCTCCATCTCAGGATCCTCTATCATGGCCTCCTCAAAAGGGTTGTGGGGTGCAGGGGGTGCCGCAGATGAATCCACGGACGAAATCGGTGAAGCCGGCTCCTCGTCGGAGTCCGATACGGATATCCATCTGTTGTGAGACATAGCTGTGACAACTTAATGTTAGTACAAACATATAAGTTGTGCAATGTAGATGTTCGTGTACTGTTTCTATGGCTATAGTCTGGACTTACTAATGCAACCTAGTTCGCTATAACCAAGGCTCTGATACCAATCTATCGCATCGAGGCTAGGGACAGAAACACGGGTCGTGGCGATCCATGGTGTTCATGTGGTTGCCGAGAAGAAGCAAAGAGAGGGTGAAGGCGTTTCTAGTAAGGTTGCAGCCGAGAGGGAGGGAGGTGGCGAAGGGTGGTGGTTAGAGGTCCTCGGTGGTGGTGTGGTGGTTGGAGGTCCTCGGTGGTGGTGTGGTGATGGTGATGTTGCTGATGTTTGTGGAATCGAGAGAGGGGCAAGGGGAAGAAAGTGGTGGTTTCGGTGGTGGTGAGGAACCGAGATAAGGGAGGAGAGCAAGTGAAGGTGCTTGAGGAGTGAGTTTGGTTTAAGGGTTGCATGTTTATATAGCCTCAAATTGGGTTATTACACACTAGATATTGTGTCTACAAGGAACACATATGTCCCATGTTGGGGAACCTTGAGACAAGCCATACACTAAGCAAGACAAAAGGTGGTGAGGATCTTGATGTGTTGGCTGTGAGTAGGGCGGCGAGGGGAAAGGGGGTAAGGGTAGGAGTGTTACCCGCTCGTTACTAGCCCGGTATAATACCCCACGTGTAATTTAAACAAAGAATTGGTTTTTGTTTTGTGTAATTTAAACAAATGGTCCTTGTATTAATTTAAGAAAATGATACAAGTAGTCCTTATTAGTAAAAGACTAAAACACTTTTATCTTTAACAGAAAAAACTAACTGAGTTAGTGCTAGATATCTAATTAAGACAATTAGGTAACCACATGGAGCAAAAAAATCAAATTAAAACTAATGAAACAAAACCGTTATTTTGATCAAACCAAATAGACCAAACAAAGTTCACTCTACTAGTTATGTAATCAAATATTTTATTTTAATCAATATTTAATTTAAAATAACACTTTTGTTTTGATACAATAAATCTGAAATTTTGTAACAATAAGTAAACTTTAAAGTATCTATTATAAAATAGATATAAAGTTTTTGCTAAAGTTAATAGAAATAAATCTGAAATTTTATAACATAAGTTTTTGCTAAAGTTATTAGAAATAAATCTGAAATTTAGAAATATTTTTAATTTAGGAGAATTAAACGGTTCTTGTTTAGGAGTTAACGGTTTAAAAGTGACACCAACCCTAAGTTATACATGAATCCTTACATGGCATGAACATGAACATACACCTTTGTCACTAGACTAAGCCAGTGGTTGTAGCCGAACTAGTATAATAACATATTATACCTTTTAAAAATCATAAGAATAAACGACTAATCCACAATTATGTCTATTTAAAATGCTCTACGGATTTGACACGAAAATGACATAACATGGGATAAGCTAGACCCAAACTTAAACCTATGAGGCTCGTTATTTTACGTTTTCCAACTTATTGTTATTATTGTTCGTCATTTTGTCTAAATTTCAGGTCATTGTGTCAAAAAAAACTCATCATTGTGTCTAATGTCAAATATATTTCTAATGTCAGGTCATTGTGTATAATGTTATGTCATTATTTCAAATATTTTTCATCACTTTGTTATATATAATACATAAAAGATAGTGACAAAAATAACACGAAGTTATCTAAAACGTAAAACACAATGATGAAAATGAGCGTTTTTTATCTTTCAAACGAGTATAATGTCGTTATATACAAAAAACAAAAAAAAATTACGTTTTCCAGCTCATTGTGATTATTGTTCGTCATTGTGTCTAATGCCAGGTTATTGTGTCAATTATTTTTCATCATTGTGTCTAATGTCAAATATTTGACACAATGACAAATATGACCAGACCTGATATTAGACAAATAACCTGACGTATTTGACACAATAAGCAACATGTCAAGCACAAAATCCTTGTAAATCTTTTTATTTTTAATTTTTTTTACCATATCCTAACCCAACCCAACCTAGTTAATGTATTATAAGTGAGACAATTTGAAGATAATGTTTGATTTTTATAAGGGGGAAGGGAGTGGTTGTAACTTCCTATATAAATTATTTAGTTTTGCTTGTAAATTCCTATATAAAGAAAGATAGTTTATTAGTAGAGATCATCGAATACTCCCCCCCTATCTATTTCTTATCTTGTAACCTAGTTAATGTATTATAAGTGAGACAATTTGAAGATAATGTTTAATTTTTATAAGGGGGAAGGGAGTTCCACGGGCTCCATGGGTAACACCGCCGCAAGTGGTGAGGGTTGAGAGAGAGCTCTTCCACACGTGTATTAATACCCGTTCAAACCCGCAACAATCAAGCCGCAAATATTAAGAATTTTTCACACGGATATTTTGTTTTTAATAAAAAAAATTAAGGGTTCCACACCTTTCCGTTAGAGTTGGAGAGGGTTTAAAGTAACACAATACTAGTGAATTAAATATGAGACTATCGAAATGCGTTTTGAGCTGCATTTTAACACACTGTAATTCCTGACCTACACACACATACGTGTTTTTGTGTATACACCTCTGTCTTCTCTTTCTTCCATTCATCATTTCCTCATAAAGCTTATCTCCCTGTTCATACATTCACTCATTTCGCCAAGCAACTTGCATCAAATTGAAGACGGAGGAAGAAAATTATTCACGTTTTCATCATATGATTCTCGCTATTTCATGCGCCGTGGGTTTCGGCTGCAGGTTTTCGAGTTTTGAAGATCTTTAGTAGGGTTTTGGGATGCAATTGGGTCAAATGCGTGTGTTTGGAACAAATTGTGATGATATGAAGTCAAGGAAGCGATATTTTGTTGCTGGTTGATTGATTGGCTTCAATTGTCCTTGCTGAAATTTAGGGTTTATTTCAGAGTGTAAATCGGTTGAATCGAACTTGATTAAGTTGAGGTAATTCATTTTTCGAATTTCTTCCCTTTCTATGAGATTGTTATATGATCCACATTGTTCTTCAGATGTAAGCAAATAATTACGCTTTGGACGAATGTAAAAGTTTCTCCAAGCTTTCTTTATTTGCTTTTCAGCTATCCGTTAGTTTACAAACAGAATCAGATTCGAGAAATTACAACGGTCTGCGATTCTGAACCTTCTTTTGCGTAAAAGGTTTCCTCTCTTGTCTCACATCTGCGTATTTGTACCTATCTTCTCTTTGAAGGATTTTGTGCAATTGGTTCTGATTTTCAGCAAATTTATGCATCGATGGGGCTTCAGTTTCCAAGTCTCACGATGCTTGTTTTACTGATTTGGTGGTCAAGAATTGAAGCTCAAACCCATGGTCCTGAAGCTACACCTAGGGCTCTTGATGCTATCCTCCAGGACTTTGCTTTTCGTGCATTTGTTCGACCGAGAACTGGCATTCCCTACGATGGGGTTCCGCCTCCGAATTTGTCTGGAATTCAGATATCAGCAATGAGGCTTCGAAGTGGTAGCTTGTTTACTAGAGGTGTTCAAATGTATAAACAGTTTGCAATCCCAGTTGGGGTTATTGAAAGACCTTATGTTGAGAGGCTAGTTCTGGTGTATCAAAACCTTGGTAATTGGTCCACAACATATTACCCTTTGCCTGGATACATGTATCTAGCCCCTATATTGGGTCTTCTTGCTTATGATGCATCAAACTTATCGGCTACAAACCTGCAAGAACTGCAAATTCGTGCCTCTGGAGAACCCATCTCGATAGAGTTCACACTATTAACACCAGTGCCTGATGGTTCAGTTGCAAGGTGCGTGTGGTTTGATCTAAATGGTCAACAGAATTTCACAAATGTGATGTCTGGAAACAGGTGTGTGACTTATGAGCAAGGGCATTTCTCTATTGTGGTTGAATCCACAGCCCCATCACCTGCACCAGTGGAGCGACCACGTCATGAGGGTGGTGGGAACAGTTCTAGGGGCTGGATTATTGGCGGGTCTGTAGCGGGTGGGGTTGCATTGTTGGTGTTGTTGGCGTTGTTGATATTGTGGGTGTGGAGATTCAATAAGAGGAAGAAAATGCATCAGATGGAAAAGGCTGCAGATGCTGGTGAAGCACTGCATATGACCATGGTTGGGAGCATGAAAGCACCAGCGGCTACAACCACTAGAACACAGCCAAGTTTGGAAACCGAATATGTTCCATGAAGTTCATATTCTTGCTCAATTCATGCAAGGTATTCTTCCAGTTACTACATCCTGGTTCATTCTTTAGTAAAGCTGTGGCTGTAATGTGTGTGGTTCTTGTGTGAATAATTACGTATTCAATCTCACAAAAACCTGTTCATAGTTTGATGATTTGTTGTGTGCATTTTAGGTGTTTAGGCAAGAGTGATTCTATTCATGGTAAATTTTGTGAACCATTGTCAGTGAATAAATTATCATTATTATTATATGCATAATATTTGAATCTTTCTAGCAAACTGATTCCATTTTATTCAAGATTTTAGTTGTAGTTGGTGCAACCGTGATGTTTTTATATATTCGGGCCAAGTTGTAATGATTAAACGAATTTAGACCGCTTTGTTGAATTGCTTTTGCTTTGGCATCAATTATTGCATTACAATCTGTGCATACAGGCACAAAATAATATAAAACAGCTACCTGGCTAAAAGTTTGCTGCATTTTATCTTTAAAAAGACTTGTTTTAACTATGCTAGTTGTATAAAATTAAGAGAATAAACAATATTTGGTTGGTGTTTTATTTTATGTGCAGTTAGTCTTCTGTCTCTTTTGGCTGTCGTTATCCCTTTTGTTCTTCCAGGTCTTGAAATCATTATATAACTTTTTCCCTTATTGAAACATTTAAAAGAAGAATTTTATTTATTTATTTTGGTAATTGTTATATTCAATTCTAGATATCAGTTTACACACTCGAAATGGGACAAACTCTTACAGAAAAATGGTGCTATAGCAGTAAGTGTTGTGTGTGAAGGGATGAACGGGTATGAAGTGTGAAAACACAAGTCAAAGAAAGCAGCCAACACGTTGAGAGTTGAGACTAGTATTGTTAATATTATTTATTTCCGGTACTTGCCAAAAGGAATCATCTTTCCTTCTAGACCTGCCGACTGTACACTAATCATTTATCTCCAAGAGCATCCAACTCTAGGCAACTTAACTCCAACGCCGACAAATGCCACCAGATGTGCCACATTAGACTAATTCTCATAAACATTCATTTTCTCTCTAATATTTTATCATTTTTAAACATTGTTTTTAAAATAATACATAATAAATAAGTAACTGATTTTCATGATTTTAAAAAAAGTTGTGGTTTGCATTTGAACCAAACTATATATATATATATATATATATATATATATATATATATATATACACACACACTAGGTTAGAATCTCGTGTATTACACGTGTTGAATAGATGTATTGTTATATAGTTAGTATTAAAAAAAACTTAAAAAACACGTGTATTGTATGGTTTGAATAACATGTGTATTACACTGGTTAAATAAAATATAATGTAATATGTTAATCGATACAATCGTCAAGATATGTTTTTAAAAATGAACTTTGCATGTCAGTTATAAATTCCATTAAGTTAATTTTAGAACATGTTTTTTTTCAACTATGTATTAATTCTTTTATATAATTGATAAATGTTAATTCAGTTCAAGTGTACTTAGTTCTTTAAATATCGTTTTACCATATATAAGTTAACTTAAATTAAAATACATATAAGAAATAAGAAATAAAACTTGGATTTTTTAATGGCGCCTATTTTTTTTTATTTTTTTTGTTGCATATCGTATTTTTACCATTCAATCACATTAAATTCTTTAAAAGTTTTAGAAACCAATTATAAAAAACAACTATTTATCATTATTCTTTTTTTTAATATTTAACGAACATAATTTTAAATTGATATAGAATGTCAGAAATTATAATTATTCATAATTAATTTATAGTAAATTTATTTGATTAATAATAATATAACTATCAATAATTAAATTTATATTAAATATCTAAAAATATATTCATTTAGTATCATCATTAATAGAAAAGAGAGGCAGGAAAATAAAATTTTAGATGACTTAGAATCGTGCCATGTGTCATCTAGGATTTTTGTTTATTAGATAGCTAGGTTATAAACCCGTGTATTACACGGGTCGGATAAAAATAATATATGATTAAAATTACGTTTAAGTAACGACTATAACATATAAAGCAATAATATTGGAAATGAAAATATATAAATATAATTCATAAATTTGCAAAGACTTATTTGTATATAACATTTGATGTTCTACTGTATGTTTACCATTTTTATCTAATATTAATAGTTTGTCTTTCTCTACTTTTAACTATAGATAATGTAACATATATTTGAGCTAACAAATAATAATTGTGTATTTGGTAGATATGTAATTGTTTTCAAGTTTCCACTTTAGTTGTTCAAAGCATGTTTTCATTTTTTTTTCATAGATAGCATGTAGTGAGATTATTTCTAAGATGCATTGTAGATTTCTTTCAAATTTATTAACCACACCTTTACATTTTACAATTTGGGGAAAATAGTTCGGGGTTAAAGACATGTTTTGATAGAATTTGGATTCCTAGGTTGTCAAGTGTGTTGGCAACTATTTTAGATGAGGTGCATAAATCTAAATATTCTATCCATCTGGGGGCCACAAAGATGTTTTATGACTTGAGGTGTCATTTTTGGTGGCCTGGTATGAGGCGTGATATAGTTAAGTATGTGGAGAGGTGTCTCACATGCTTAAGGGTAAAGGCGGAGCATCAAAAGCCGTATGTAAAGCTTCAACCGCTTGAAATACCGCTTTAGAAATGGGAAAATGTCACCATGGATTTGATCACTAAACTACCAAAGACTAGAAAGGGTTATGATGCGATATAGGTAGTAGTGGATCGGTTGACAAAGAGTGCACATTTTCTTCCAATAAAGGAAACGTATTCTTCGGATAAGTTGGTAGATTTGTATGTGAAGGAAATAGTGTCACGTCATGGTGTGCCGGTGTCGATTATATCAGACCGATATACGAGATTTACTTCTCGTTTTTGGAAGAAGTTCCATGAGGACATGGGGACTAGATTGAACCTTAGCACTGCTTATCATCCACAAACGGATGGTCAAAGCGAGCGGACGATTCAAACGCTAGAGGATATGTTGCGAGCGTGTGCTTTGGATTTTGGTGGTAGTTGGGACGACCATTTACCGTTGGCGGAATTTTCATACAATAATAGCTACCATTCTAGTATTGGTATGCCGCCTTTTGAGGCATTGTATGGGAGGAAATGTAGAACACTCGTGTGTTGGGGCGAAATTGGTCAACGGGAGTTTGGAAGCAAAGAGGTGGTCAATGAAACTATTAGTAGTATTGACCAAATTAGAGCACGTTTGAAGGCGGCTCAAGATCGC
Source organism: Smallanthus sonchifolius (assembly GCA_023525975.1). Taxonomy (NCBI): domain Eukaryota; kingdom Viridiplantae; phylum Streptophyta; class Magnoliopsida; order Asterales; family Asteraceae; genus Smallanthus; species Smallanthus sonchifolius. The sequence goes on along the minus strand of CM042046.1, from coordinate 22,644,369 downwards.
CAAAAGTCCTATGCGGATAAAAGGAAGCGGGCGATTGAGTTTCAAGTGGAGGACTTTGTGCTTTTGCAAGTCTCTCCTTGGAAAGGGGTGATACGGTTTAGGAAACGGGGGAAGTTAAGTCCACGTTTCATCAAACCATTTAGAGTGATAGCAAGGGTGGGTGCGGTAGCCTACCGGATGGACTAAGTAGACTTCATAACACATTTCATGTGTCTCATTTGCGAAAATGTTTGGAGGATGAATCTACTTTTGTCCCATTGGATGATATTGAATTGGATGAAAAGTTGAATTATGTGGAGCAACCGGTGGCAATCTTGGATAGAAAAGTGAAGAAATTGAGGAATAAAGAGATTAGCCAAGTTTTGGTGAGGTGAAAACATAAGAAGGGGGTGGAAATGACTTAGAAAACCGAGAAAGAAATGCTCAAATATTATCCAAACCTTTTTATGTGAGGTCGGGTTTCGGGGACGAAACCCAAATAAGGGGAGGTGATATGTAACGAACCAAAATCCGGGTTTCGTTTTCAAATAAATAAAATATTTTAATAAATATTATGGTGAAAATAATATTTATAAAATAAGTTGAAACAAGTGGGTTTCAAGTTAGTAATGGGGTTATGTTAGTTTTTAACTAATTATAGAATGAAATGGATGAAATGGAAGTTCAGGGACCAAAGTTGTAATATGGCAAATCTGCTATTTTGACTAAAAGAAGTCAAAATTGGTTTGTGTCTCATATGTTGAAATCGTTCTTGAGCAAGAGAGAAAAGGAGAAGTCGGATTTTGGAGCTAAATCTTGCATTTGAAGCTTGGATTGTGAAGGTTTTGGCTCACATAACATCTTCATAACATCAAGTAAGTGATTATCTTCCTTTGATGTCATTTTTGAATGTGTTAGTGAGTGGTTTTTGTAGAAATCCGAAAATGTTGAATGCATATGGTTAATTGGTGTTAGATTGTGGATAATCTAGTTAAACTAAAGGTAAAGAGAGGTGATTAACATCCTAGAACCCTTTGATTTTGATTTTGAAAAGTTAGGGTTCATACGGTGAAAATTGGGGGTGTTTAGATAATGATGCTAGAATGATGAATTAGTGAAGATTAAGTGTTTAGGTGGTAATAGACACTTGAGCAAGCACCAAATTGACCTAATAAAAGTTATTGATTGAGAAATTAGTGTCAATGTATTGGAAAGAAAACTCAAGTAGGTGAGTTTGTGTTGAAAGAGTGTGTTTGATTATGGGGATAACCCAAACGGGTCAATTTAGGTTGGAAATGGAAATTGAGTTGTGGACTCAATTGTAATGTGATTATGTATGTATGTTAGATTACTAAACTAGGTGTATATGTTTAAGTAATAAAATTGCAAAGCTTGAAGGTGGTGCGGGATCTTCTAACTCAAAAGGTAAGTGCCTTGCACTTACTTAGTATTGATGATAAATGGGTGTAATGTGTGATATGTATGCATACTATGTGTGAAATTGATTATATATGATGATGGCATGAACTAGTATGTGATAAGTATGAATATAGTTATAATAATAAAACTATAATGGATATGTGTAATTGATTGTATGTGGTTATAGTGGTAATACTATAACGGTTATGTAAATGAATGTGGTTATAATTGAAATACTATAATGGAAATGTGAAATGAATGAATGTGGTTATACTGCAATACTATAATGGATATGTATGAATGAGGTTATGATCTAAGAATCATAATGGATATGAGGTTATGATCTAAGAATCATAATGGATATGAGGTTATGATCTATGAATCATAATGCATATGAGGTTATGGTTAAAATACCATAATGGATAAGAGGTTAGATCTAAGTATCATAATGGATATGAGGTTATGGCCTAAGAGCCATAATGGATATGAAATGGTGGATATGAATGTTAAATGAAAGAAATGAAACTTGTAGTGGAAATGCAAGTGTTATGAACCTTAAATGACCAAATGGGTGTAAACGGGTCAAATGGGTGAATGAGTGGAAACAAGTAATAAATACTTGTTTGTTATGTTTATCTTCATTACTAATGGTGAAATGTTCATGTGGTTATGTAGGTAAAGCTCCGATGTAAGTCAAGGTTAAGTCCGAGGCGTTGAAGGATTCTCGTACGCGTTTTTGGTATTTTGGGGGTTTAAAAGAAAATCCTTAGTTAGTATGTAATATGATACAAAATTTGATGTTTTTGGTGAACTTTGATAATGTGTATATGATGTTTAAGTAATGGTTAAAATACCCAAGTGTTGGAAGTTTTTGGTGTCAAGTGTTTTGGTGAAAAATGATAAAATTTGACTAAGTGTTGGAACTGGGCAGCTAAGTAAACTTTCTGTTTACTCAGCCCCCTCGCGGTACGCGAAGACTTAGGCGAGGTCTCTCGCGGTACGCGAGAGACTTGTTTTCCAGTCAAATGATTTGGCACTCCCTCGCGGTACGCGAAGAGAGGTGACAAAACCCTCACGGTACGCTAGAGTTGTAAAAAAAAGTCTTGGGTTTATGCTTCCTCGCGTTTAAATGTTTTATTAATTGGTGTTCCAATTAAAGGTGTTACAAAAGATAACCGGTCTTTACATACTTTCCTACAACGACCAACAGCCCTTGCTGGAAGTCTTAGTAATATCTCTAACATAATGATGAGAAAAGGAAGTTTTGGCATTTTATGTTTTACCTAAGTTAAATATATTAAACAACAAAAACTTGTTCATTAATAAATTAAAAATTAAAACATGGATTAATAATCATTAAAAAGTAAAGGAAACATTAAATAAAACATGGAGTAATAATCATTAAAAAACAAATGAAACATTAAATATTTAAAATTTTCCTGTTTAATAGAATTTATATTGCATGATAAAATGATTTATCAAACATCAATCCAATGTATTTTTACATGAAGATAAATGTATGAAGAAACATGATGAGAAGAGAACAATAATTCTTATTTTCTTGAATTTATGCTACATGATAAAATGATTAATTCTCAAAATCAATTTATAAATTTTAGATGAACCTGGTTGATTCGCATTTGATAGAAAATGGAGATGAAGAGCAGATGTTAAAAATTGAATCAACAAACCTTAGAGATTGTTTGAAAAAAATCTTTAAAAATGTTGAAGCATAAGTAAGAAATTAGGAAGAGTTGATAGAGTAGTTTAAAAATTTGTGATCATTTAGAAATGTAATAATTAGGAGAAGTTTTATGCATATAGTTCATTGCAACAGTTTAACGTTTATTAAATGATTTTAGCCAAATTTAATTATTGAAATTACGGTTACATTGAGTAGTAATACAGTGATTCGGTATTTTAAAAAAAAAATTGGTAAACTTTATGACATAAATATGAAACTGTTTGATAAAAAATTTGGAATACGGAAAATTCAAATGTTTAATTTAAATTTAAAATTTAAAATATCTAGTTACAAAATATGTGGATATCGACAGATATTTAAATTGATTAGTTTTAATTTTTAAATTTGTGATCATTTACAAATGTAATAATTAGGAAAACTAATTAGTATTAATTCAGGAAACCACGACTTTCTATAATTTTCGAAATGTGTTATTATTGATTAGTAATATAAATAACTAGGTTATAGACCCGTGTATTACACGCGTTTTAGGATAGAAATTATCTAATTTTATTATGTCTACACAAATTTATATAACCGAATTATTTTTATTACATACAACAATATAAAATCAAAGAACGATGACAATTTACAAATCTCTAAACACTTCTTGTACATGACATCCGTTGAATTTGACCTCTTTTTCAACTATCAATAAGTGCCGGCTCTATGTGTATAAAAAAGAGGTGTTAACCTTGGGCCTCCACATTTTAAACGGATTCATGTTTTGAGTTGCTTATCTTAATTCTAGAAAATATAGGCTGTGTTAGGCTAGTCTTGCATCATAAGCAAAAAATTCTAATTCAAGTTTTCCTGAATATTAAGTATTTGGATATACATTTTCCGTATGTGTGCTATGGTGTTCATACAACAAATCACATCCAATTTTAGGTGTAAAATTGGGGCTTGGAAGTTCCATATTGGCCGTAGATTCTTCAAATCACGAATTTTACCACGGATTATACTCTTTCTGATATTTGAGCAAGTTTCCTCTGTCAAAAACACTCATAATTAACAAACACAACAATGAGTCAATCAACTTGAATACCTTGATATCGAGTCAGAGAGGCTGCACCAAAACAGAACACCACAAAAAAATGAAGTTTCAGTTAACAAAAACCTTTTCGCTTTTTACACTAATTTTGCAATTTCTTCCACTTCATGAGCAGCAATTTCTGAGTGCAAGTGAACAAAAACATTTTGGCTTTTCTGAGTTATTTTGCAAGGGAAAATGTTAATTGATTACTTTTACATCTGAATATAAATTATGTAACTAAACAAATCAATATGTGATAAGATGGTTATGGAAGAAGGTGATAGGTTAATTACTAAAAGAACTACATTTAGCCAATGAGTTTTCTCATTTCATTTTTTTTTAATTTTATTACAAGGATGTAATAGTAATTTATATAACTTAATTAATTAATCTATTTTTATTCATTCCACTATTTTAGGAATGTACTTTAGTTTTTTATTTTATCTTCATCACAAATTTGAATTCAAATCACCACCTTCATATTATTATTCAAATCCAATCCAAAGATTAATTTGTTTTAAAAAATTGTTGAAATTGAAATATCAAATAATCTTTTTAGGATTATTTGATCAATATTTTTATTGACGTGTTGAAACTAAAACTCCATGTTGAAAGAGTTTATAAATAAACTAAAACGTCATGTTGGATCATAAAAAATTGCAATATCAAATAAATTTTTTTATGACTAGAAAGACTCTATGTTGAAAAACACCATAATCTGAAAAACTCTATGTTGAAAAAACATCATAGATCTAAAATACAATGTTGAAAAAAAACTCACTTTCAATGTTATTTAAATAAAAACGATTTAAAAGAATATATATATATATATATATATAGGGAGAGGATCAAGAGAAAACCATATAGTTAGGCGAAAACGAATATCAACCAATCAGATAATTTACATTTTAATCATTTTCTTTTTATACAAAATGGTATTTTAGTAAATTTAATTTTTTTTTATATTTTATATTTATTATTTTTCCATCCTAATCCCTAATTTTTCTCCCATATTTACGTTTGTATGCATACCATATTTCATTTAAGAATTCCAAAATATTCATAGCATATCATATTCAAAATTATAGATCAATTCAAAGCCGAACTATTGAATATATATATATATATATATATATACATATATATATATATACTATATAATAAAGAAAGGTTTTTGTATTCCACGTGTCGTCACCATATTCAATCTCATCATTGTTTTCCTGCATTTCTCTCTTATTAAATGCATCCATATCTTTTAATAAATTAATAATATACTAATAAAACATATTTATTTTTAAATTATCCTTTATTATAAAAAAAAAACTTTGAAATCTAATAATTTAATTTTTATTTTCAATCAAATAGTAAATGAAAGTCAAATTACATTAAATAGTAATTGACGTATTTCCGAAACTCAATTATATATTATTTTTTACATATTTTGAATTTTGTTTTATATCCTTAATATAAAGTAATACATTTTTACACCTGTAAAATACATAAATAAAATTTAAGAAATTTATGTATTGATATTTTTCACCCGTGTGTATTACACGGAGCTAGTATATATATATCAATCTATATTATAGATTTTATCCCCAAAAAATCTCGAGAATCAAAATTAAATCCCTTGATGACAATCGATCATCACCAAGAATCAAAAACCCTAATCCATTGAACCTTTTCGATCCGTCGCTTTTACTTGGATCCATCGCCGCCGAGAATGGTGCGGTTTTGAAACTTGAAGATACGTCGCCCGCAGTAACAGACGTAACGGAATGATCAATTTTAATTAAATCGTTGTTTGTGTTATTGCTTTTAATCACGATAGTAATATTGGTGTGTGGATCGATGAATGTTTAATGTTACTTTTAATGAATATTTAGCACAATACCAATTTTGTAAAATGATTCTGGTGTTGGTGTTAAATTACTACTTTTGTTTTTAGTCACCAAATAAAAAATGTGTGTGAATTGATGAATGCTTCTCAAACGATTAAAGATGATTGTTGCACTGAATCAAAATTGGTTATTTTTCTATTACTCATGATAATCCAAATTTTACTATATTTTGAATCTTTATTGCAGAGCGAATCGAAACAACCGAATTATACAAAAGTGTTGAATTGAGCAAAAGAAGCAAATTAGAGATGAATCGATTGAAACCTATCGTCGCCCTTTTTCTTTTTAGTGTGAGTCTCAAATGGCTCAATGGGATTAATCGTTGGAACCCCGTTGTTGAAGTCGTTTGAACCACGTTGTTGAAGTCGTCGGCTTCAACACTCAACAGAAGATGACAAGTTGTCGGACCCCGTTGTTCAAGACGATTTCTGGACGAAAAAAGGCAGGTGATTATGATGGTGACGAAATCCAAAGAATCACAATCGTAAATCCGATCAGTGACGAAATCCAAAGAATCGTAACTGCAAATCCGATTAGTGACGAAATCCAAAGAATCGATTGAAGTTTATAAACGCACATGAAGATGATAGTGAATTCAATGGATACGTATATTTAAACCCATGTGAGGGTTTCTTCTTTTTCGTTATATTTTATCGATTACATATACGTAAACACATCTCATCTTTGAATTTACATAAGACAGATACCTACATCATCACCACTCATTAGCTACGTATACGTAACTCATATGAGCTACATATATGTAACTCACAACCCATCTCCGAATTCCTAGAAATCATGCACCTACGTCATCTCCACTTATGAGCTACATATACGTAACTCAGTTCTTCTTCCCTATTTTTTTTACCCACGTTTAAATACATCTTAACATACATTTTTTTTGTTTTTGTTCCATTATTAATGTATTTAAAGGCTTAGTTTTAAATAAATAAAATTGAGTAAGAAAGGAGAGAGATTTTGTTTAAATAAATAGAATTGAATGAGATAAGAGAAAGAGTATGTGTGAGGGAATTTTTAAGAGATTAAATAAAGATTTCTTAATATTAAAAAATGTGTTGAAATGCCAAGTTTACCCTTACAAGTTTTGAAACTTATGAATTTAATTTTGATATTTACAATCTACACCCTTATTGATCTAAACCATTGATTAATTTAAATCAACGGTTAAAATTGGTTTTCTTGGTTTTCGCCTAACTCTTGGTTTTTCTCTGGAACCCTCCCATATATAATATATATATATATAAACATATATATATATATATATATAATATAATATATATATATATATATATACATATATATGTAACATCCCAAAAATAAGACGACGATTAAAATAACGGGTTATACGTGAGACGAAAGGAATAAATGAACGAGGCGTGACGGGCCGGGCCAGATGGGCCAGCGAACTTGAGGGGAGGAGTCCCTTCCCTTTAAATAGCCAACACACTCCATCATTCTCTCATTTGTAAGTTATAGAGAGAGAAACTGTAGAGAGAGAAAGTTGGCGGATCGACCCGAGATTTCAGCAAAGTGTTGCTCCATAGCTCGTGAGAAGAACCTCCGAATCAGAAGATCGATACAGGTAACGATCCAACCTAGATCTGAGTTTTTGTTCGTTTTTGGGTTTTTCGGGTTTTGGACGAAAATGTGACGTTTTTACAAATGAAACTGGAAGAAAAACATAGATTTGAGTTCTATAATGAAAAGCAAACGTTTTGAATGTAAACAAGTTTGGGATCTTGACATGATCAGACCCGAATGCGAAAGTTAGGGTTTTTGCGGGGAAGCAGATCCTGCGTACTTATCAAGTCCGCATGAAGAGGGTCCTGCGTACTTATCAAGTACGCATGAAGAGGGTCCTGCGTATTTATCAAGTACGCATGAAGCAAGTTCGCGCACTTATTAAGTACGCAAGAACAAGGCCCTGCGCACTTGCTAAGTGCAAAGGCATCAGGCTGGTTAAGTAAAGTCAGTATGTTTAGAATGGTTAAACCGTTAGAGTCAGGATTTGGTCTGATGTGTATTTAACTAACCAATTCAGATTGGAAGTGACGTTGTTGGACGTTTGTTTAGGACAACCCAGATTAGCTTATCAGGTGAGTTCTAGAGCCCTCTTTTGAATGTTTTAATGATGTTTTTGGGCTGGTATGCATACATACGAAAAGATGTTTACGAAATGATGCTTATGAAACCATGTTTACGAAATGAAATGATTTGGAATGAACGGTTTATGAAAAGAAAGTTTTATGAATGGAATGTTTACGAACAAAATGTTTATAAAGAAATGGTTTAAACTGAAGGTAAAGGGTTTTTAAAATGAATGAAATATTTTATGAAAAGAAAAGAAAGGGCAAAGGTTTTAAAGAAGTCATTACAAATCTAATCTGTCGAATGAATGGAATTGACGAATGAAATCTGGGAATCCCAGCCTTGTGGTAGATTATGGACAGCGAGCCATAGTTGCCATAAGAACAACAGGGGCAGTGTCTTTATGGCCTGTCAATCGTTATGATGTTGTACAACTAGTGAGAGAGTAACTACGGTTACTCAGGGGTTAACGTGACCCTACGAAGGTTAAATTATGATCCGACGGTGTTATGCCCGTGAGCCATAGCCGTCGATGGAAGTTGTCGGTTTATGGACATGGGAGCCACAGGGGCAACTAAATGAGTATTGTCGGTCCTCGCGCAGCTAAGCCTTGGGGGCAATACAAAAAGGGAATTGACGGAATGTATTGTATTATCGGTCTTCGTGCAGTTAAGCCTTAGGGGCAATACAATACTAAATGACGGAACGAATGGTAACACAGATTTGGATAATAATGTATGACTTAAATGAATGTTAAATGTTTTAAACGAACGATCCGTTCAACGGTGTTTATGATGATGATAAAATGTTTGAATGTTTTTAATGATGAACGAAAGGCCCTGTTTTCTTATACACGATGTTAAACCCTAATGAATTATTGAATGATGAACCATTTCTTAAATCGAATGAAAACTTGAACTCACCAGCGTAGCTACTTTTTAGTATGCACATTCAGGTTAAGGCAGGTATGGACGATGGACGGTGATGCTTGGCAAGCGAGAAGAGTTACCCGGTTGATCATGAAGACTAGCATCCCGTTATGAGCTGTTTATGTTATGTTTATGTATTTGACAATGTTATGCTTCCGCATGTTTGAACAAGTTTTAATTATGATGAATGAATGATTCCGCTGCGTTATTTGATATTCAAGTTTAATAACTGTTTGTGAATGAGTAAATCCAACAAGTGAGGCCTCCCGGGTTTGGGGCCTTACAATATATATATATATATATAATAATAATAATAAAAAACTATTTATAATGTTGAAAACACCATGACAATCTTAGATTGAGCTCATTTCAGCGGCGTTGGAACCGTCTCGTCGAACTCTACCATCTTAGTTTTTAGGGTTTAGCTTTTAAGGTTTAGATTTTACGTTTGAACTTTAGGGTTTAACCTTATGGTTTAGCTTTTAGGGTTTAGATTTTATGGTTTAGGTTTTTTTAGGGGGTGGGGGTGTTGGAGCATATTCTAGTGACAACGAGCTTGAAGATATTATGTCTTAGTCTTAGAGTCTTTAACTTGTAATTGATAAAATTGTAAGCAATAGTTAAAGGGGAGTCTGTTAGGACATGTTTTGTAACTGTTGATAACAATATTGTTCAAGTTCATAGAGAGGCGAGCATCTTTAGGAGCGAACTTGTTAAGTTCGCCTAATGTGCTGTGTGCTCCTATAAATAGGTGTTTACAAGTCTTAGTGAAAAGACTTGAAAAACTTCAAAGAGAGATCAGACCTGAGAATTTTAGAGAGATTGTAATCAGTGTCTGATAAGGAAATACAAAGAGAAGATTATTTACATTGTTATCGTTTCTGTCATCTTGTATACACATTCATTGATACGGTTGGATTCCGCATTCCGTGTCATTGATACGTCACGTCACGAGATCGATCTATAGAGGAGTCATGTGGACCTACAAGTGGTATCAGAGACTTTGCTCTTGATTAACAGAAGATTCGTGGTGTTTTCGTGTACAATCAACATAAAAAATCACTGAATTTGAAGAGATTTTGAAGAATTTTTCATCTTGTTTGTGTTCTTGACAAAAATGGAGAAATTTTGACAAATTTGGAATGATTTTGGATTGATTTTAAGAATTTGATCCATTAGAAGTGTTCTATGTCACATTATACTCAATCCTACGGTTCAATTTCATCAAATTCCATCAATTCAGCAAGATATGATGATTTTCAGAATTTTTTGTTCGTGTTTTGGTTGAAGAGCTAAACCAGGCGAACTTAATCATTCTGTTAGAGACGAACTGAATGATGCGAACTTACCAAGTTCGCTTATGGTTATGTTCGCTCAATGAAGTTCAGGCGAACTTATTAAGTTTGCTCAGACAGTATCAGGCGAACTTATCTAGTATTAAGTATTTTGGCGGGAAATTTCTTCTTGTCCAAATTTTTTAGAGAAAGTTTATATGCTTGTTTTGAATCATTTTTGAAATTTTTAAAAAGAGTATTTTTTCGGAAAATTTTTTGGTTTGGATATTTTCGCAAAAATTTCAAAATGTCAATTTCGTGTAATGATAATGAGATTGAAACTATGCCACCGAGGCTTTTGTGCGTATCAGATTACAGTAGCTGGAAAGTCTGGTTCGAACAGTTCGTATCAGAAACTGATGAAAACTTTTGGACACCCATATTTGAAGGATATGTGCATCCTACTTATGAGTTCATAGGATATTATAATGTTCCTAAACCAGTGTCAGCTATTACTAAAGTAGAAAAACAGAAGTTTGATCGAGAGATGAAGACGCGGGAAACTTTAACGATGTCTTTACTAAAAGAAATCTTTCATAGTCTCGGGAAGTGTCCAACTTCAAGAGATTTATGGGAGGCATTGAAGAAAAAGAGTGAAGCAACTTCTCAAGCGTTTGTGGTCTTGATCAAAGAAGAATTAGAGAAGAAGCGTGATTTTGAAAGTGATTCTTCTGCCGAGTTAAGTGATAGTGAGAGTATTCGTTCTGGTGAAAATACTCAATCTACCGAGAGTGATGCGATGACTGAAGAAAGCTTTCAGACAATTGAAGATGATCTGAGTGAATCAGAAACTGATGCAGCGCCTGTCATTGTTGATCAAAAGATTACAGCTGATGATGACATATTCATGGCTCCTGGTGCATCTTCTTCAGAAGAAAAGGACACGGTAATTTATAACTCTAAAACGTTTTGTTCTAACTATGATTCAGTGAAGAATAAAATGATGAGGGTTATGGATGACAATGTAAACCTCATTTGTGACATGAAATCGATGCGCACGGTAAATCAGAAACTAAAAGATAATGAGAATGTGTGTGTTGAAAGGATAGAATCACTGAAGAGAGATATAAGTTCTCTGACTTTGAAGATCAAAGAGCTGGCATATCACTTGGATATGTCCTTTGCAGAAATTGAGAAACGAAGTAATGCTCTTGCTGAGAAAGATAAGGAACTAGCTGAATCTAAAGCAGAGGTGATCAGATTGCATAGAAAGTTAGAAAGATTTGGAAATTCATCATTCTTATTAGGATATTATAATGATAATACTGAAGAGGGCTAGTGGTATTGGTTATGTTCCTCCACCATTAAACGGAAATTATTCTGTGACACCTGAGATTATAAAAGATGAGGATTTAGATCCTAAGACTGTGTTGAAAGTGAATCCAGTTACAGGTGAAGATATGGTGTATTCTGATGAGAGTGGTGATGAATATTTTGATGAAGCTAAGGTAGAGGGGATACCGAAAGATATTAAAGTTGAGGAATCAAAGGTTGATTCTAATTCATCTGGAAATTATACATTTGGAAGTTCTTCAAATTCAAGGAGAGTTCCATATATTTGATATTATAAAGACATGCATACATGCTTTCATTGTAATGAGATGGGACACATTGTGGTGAACTGTCCTTACAAATAAAGGGAAGAAGCATGTAGTTCCCAAGAAGATGACATCTGAATCAAAACATGTTGAGAAAAAGTTTATTCCGTCTCAAACTCCAAAAGAAGTGCATGTAGGCGAATCTTCTTCAAGTGCATCTTATTGTGTGAAGATTCCTTATATGAGAGATTATCGTGAGATGAGATCTTGCTTTTACTATGGTCTTGTGGGTCACACTAAGATTAGTTGTCCTCACAACGCCAAAGGTAACCGACATGTTACTCCAGAAAAGGTAAGAACTCCTGGTAAGCCTTATGTTAACCCAAATGTGGTTAAACCTCGTGATACACCAAAGGGTAATTCAAAATCTGAGGTTAGGCTTCTAGACCTCAAAGACGGAGGAGAAACAGAAAATTGAGAAAACTTTTAGAACAAGAGCTTTCACAATCTAAACATTTTTCAAATGAACAAGATTGTTCAAACACTTCACATTTTAAGCAAAAAGAACTTAATGAACATAAGTATGTTTGGAAATCTAAAGTTTCTGTTTCTGACTCGTCGGAACAATCTCCGAAAATCGATGAGAGATTCGATTGTGAATGGAGTGAAGTTTATTATTTTGATACAGATGGACGACCCATGACTACCATGGCTTGGGTCCCAATTTCAAATTAATGTTTCGTGTTAGTTGTGAAGGATTAACCAAGAGGGACTATTAATACCATTTGGGATGTTAATAGTGGTTGTTCATAGCACATGACAGTGAATGACATTTGCATGAGCAAAGAGTTGTTGATAACGGAGAAATCTATTTGATTCAACGACTTGATGCTCAGGGGGAGAATATGTCACACACAATGTTATTTTGAAAAAGATTTAAAAGTCCAAAAGACAACCTGAAACTTAGGATGACAATGGTGAGCATAAAGTCGTTGATGCAACCATTTGACTAGTTGAGGGGGAGTCTACAGGACAGGGGGAGTACAGATTTGTGTTGGTGACAAAGGCCAAGGCATTCAATTACATTCGATTACATCGGTTTGAGTTTTTAATTGATTGAATTGTTTAATTCCAAGTAACCAAGAAAAATATTTTCATGGAAGATTTTATTTTCTTTTGCTTTACTTTCTTTCATAAAGATTTTGAAAAAGCCAAACAAATTGAAAAAGATAAAATCGACATTACTTGAAGTTAAAGAAGAGATGATAGTACATCAGCAGATGTTCTTTCACACATGACCTTAGATTGACTGGTTGGTGCTTTATGTTAATATATCTGAATTATATGTATTGATCTAAACTTCAGAGACTGCACAAATAGGAAATGGTAGTGTTATGTATACATATAATTTGAATTGTCAGTAGACTAAAAGCGTCACTAAACCATTAGTAGTGTGAAAACATAATTACATATGTTACAAATGTGATTTGAATCCATTTTATGCCTGGGTGTGTGTGTTAAAAGATCAATATCAGATAAAGAATATTAGATTTTAATAAAGATTGTCCTATGAGATCAGTTTCGGGTTATGTCCTTAGCACTATTCATTCGATTTGCTTCAGTGCCCATGTCCCGAAAAGCATGCATTTTGAAGTATAATCAAGATATGTACTTGACAACATCTGTCAAACATATACTAGCCCTTGGATCATATTGATAAATCATCTTTACTGATTCCATTGAATTCATAATCCAGATAACAGTTGGATCCACGTACTTGAATCTTATGATTCCACATATATAAGCCAAGACATTGAATCATTCGATTCTGAATCTCATTGATTCCTATAAAATCCAATTTGGATTCTACTATTCATGTGCTAAGTGATGTCTCCTCATTCTGGAAATTCGGACAACCTTTAGTAAAATCTCATATGTCTTGAAGATAGTTCAATTTACATTATGTTGGCATACTAGTGGGGTACACGTTGTATTTCATACTTAAATGGTACCTTAACTCACAAGAAAGTGGGAATGAGATGCTTTAGTTTCAAATCTTATAATATTGACAATTTGAATTTGTGTGTCATAGCCTGATCCTATTTTCTTTGAATGCTTATCGCGAATCATAACATGCAATATGAAAGTTTTGAAAAAGATAGAGTGTGATAATCTTAAAAGATATTGGTTTGATTAGTCAAGGCTTGACAGAATGTCATAGGATAACATTTGATATTATACAGATTTTAAATCCAAGATGTGTGATTGATAAATCATATATACTGATATGATATATACAGTCGGTCGGTAGTAGGACAAACTGACCAAAGGTCTCGCGGTTTGTGGACTTTATGGTTCAGGTGTGTAGAGCATTAACGGCTCACAGGTGGTCGATTAATCGAAGATAGTCATTTATATCTCCGAACTAATGTTGTTTATACTCAATGTCGTTGTGAACTTTTTGAGGACTCACTGAAAGAATAGGTCTTTCCTTGGATCGGTTGGGTATGTCATTTTTTGGTTTTGGTGAAAATCCAAATTTTTGGATGGGGTGGTGAATTCGGAAGAAATCCTTGTGAGCTCGTTAAAGATTTAATGGTCAAGGGGTGAATGTTGAAATGTACATTATACGCAAATGGTAATATACATATGTGAAATATGTATTTAAAGGGGTGAAATGTACATAGGTGGAATGTGTACATAAAAGATGGTTGAAGTCTTAGAACTTCATAAATGATGTTGGAAGTCTTTTGGACTTCATAATCGGTGTTTGAAAACGAAGTCTTCGAACTTCAAAGGGGGATTCGGTGATTAAGATCCTTAGATCTCAAAGGATGACTTATGATTATGTCATTGGAGATACTTAGGGTGTTTGGGTCACGGATAGGGATTTTCTTTCAGTGTTGTAAAAGTGTATAGGTGTTGGGGATCCTCGAATCCCAAGCGGTATCAACTCGAGACCTTGAGTCTCAATGGGTGGATTGGTGAGGTAGTTTTGAAACTTCCATTGTTGAGTTTCTTGGTAGGTTTTACTAGAAAATGAAATGGAGTTGAAGTTGGGTTAAATTGATGTTAGTTAAGTGTTAATCTAGCTTGAATGAGGGTAAAGCGAATGTAGTGGTGGATGCTCCTAGTCGGGAGACAAGCCATGCACCTTTTAAGGTGAAGTCATTTAAGATGAAAATTTCATCATCTCTTATCGATGAAATCCGAGAGGCCCAAGTGTTAGCACTTGGTGGGGATTTGAAGGAACAGATGGTCAAATCGAGCGGTCGATTAAAACGCTCGAGGATATGTTACGCGCGTGAGCGTTGGATTTTGGGGGTAATTGGGACGACCATTACCATTGCCTTTTGAGGCATTGTATGGGAGGAAATGTCAAACACCCGTGTGTTTGGGTGAGATTGGTCAACGGAAACTTGGTAAGAAAGAGGTGGTCAAGGAAACTAATAGTAGCATTGACCAAATAAGGGCACGCTTAAAGGCGGCTCAAAATCGCCAAAGGTCCTATGTGGATAATAGAAAGCGGGCGATTGAGTTTCAAGTGGGGGACTTGTGCTTTCGAAAGTCTCTCTTTGGAAAGTGGTGATACGGTTTAGGAAACGGGGGAAATTAAGTCCACATTTCATCGAACCGTTTAAGGTGATAGCAAGGGGGGTGCGGTAGCTTATCGTTTGGAGCAACCGTAGGGACTAAGTAGATTTCATAACATGTTTCATGTGTCTCATTTGCGAAAATGTTTGGCGGATGAATCTACTTTTGTTCCATTGGATGATATTGAATTGGATGAAAAGTTGAATTATGTTGAGGAACCGGTGGCAATCTTGGATAGAAAGGTGAAGCGTTTACGCAATAAAGAGTTAGCCAAGTTTGGTGAGGTGGAAACATAAGAAGGGAGCGGAAATGACTTGGGAAACCGAGAAAGAAATGCTCAAATATTATCCGGACCTTTTTATGTGAAGTCGGGTTTCGGGGACGAAACCCAAATAAGGGGAGGTGATTTGTAACAAACCAAAATCCGGGTTTCGTTTTCAAATAAATAAATATTTCTAAATAATATTATGGTGAAAATAATATTTTAGAAATAAGTTGAAACAAGTGGGTTTCAAGTTAGTAATAGGGTTATACTAGTTTTTAAATAGTTTTGGAATGAAATGGGTGTTATGAAAGTTGAGGGGCCAAAAGTGTAAATGGTAAAATTTGCCATTTTGACTAGTGAAAGTCAAAATTGAGCTCATTTGGTGTTTCGGGTCATTCATTCCCAAGAGGAGAAAAGGATAAAACGATTGTAAAGCCTAAATCGTGCATTTGAGCTTGGGTTTGTGAAGGCTTTGGCTCACACAACGTCTTCCTAACATCAAGTAAGTGATTATCTTCCTTTGATTTCACTTTTGAATGTGTTAGTTGGTGGGTTTTGTAGAAATCCAAAAATTATGAATGCATGTGGTTAATTGGTGTTATATTGTGGATAATCTAGATAAACTAAAGGTAAAGAGTGGTGAATAACATCCTAGAACCCTTTGATTTTGATTATGGGAAGTTAGAGTTCATATAGAGATAATTGGGGGTGTTTGGATCATGATTCTAGAATGATAAATTAGTGATGATTAAGTGTTTATGTGGAATTAGACACTTGAATGAACACCAAATTGACCTAATAAAAGTCATTGAATGAAAAATTAGTGTCAATGTATTGAAAAGAAAACTCAAGTAGGTGAGTTTGGTTTGAAAGAGGGTGTTTGGTTATGGGAATAACCCAAACGGGTCAGTTTGGGTTAGAAATGGAAATTGGGTTATGAACTCAATTGTAATGTGTTTTTGATGTATGTTAGATTACTAAAGTAGGTGTACATGTTTAGGTAATCAAATTGTGAATCGAGAAGGTGGTGCGGGATCTTCTAACCCAAAAGGTAAGTGCCTATGCACTTACTTAGTAATGTTGATAAATGGGTGGTATATGTGTGATGATGCATATTGTGTGTCGAAATGAAAGTGTATGTTTATGCATGAACTAGAATGTGAAAATGTATGAATGTAGTTATAGTGATAAAACTACAGATGATATGTGCAAATGAAAGAATGTGGTTATAGTGGTAATACCATAATGGTTATGTGCAAAAGAATTAATGTAGTTATAGTTGAAAGCTATAATGGATATGTGCAATTAATGAATGTAGTTATAGTGTAATACTACAATGGATATGTGTAAATGAGGTTATGATCTAAGAATCATAATGGATATGAGGTTATGATCTAAGAATCATAATGGATATGAGGTTATGATCTATGAATCATAATGGATATGAGGTTATGATCTAAGTATCATAATGGATATGAGGTTATGGCCGAAGTGCCATAATGGATATGGAAAGTTGGATTATGAATGTTATGCGAAAAGAATGAAACTTGTAGTGGAAATGTAAGTGTTAAGAAGCTTATTTGACTATTTGGGTGCAAACGGGTCAAATGGGTAAAAACAAGTAAATTTAACTTGTGAAATAAGGTGATATATGCAATATGGTATGCATAATGTGTTATGTGTTAAGAATGTGTATAGAGGTCAATGAATGTAGTTATAGTCGTAATACTATAATAAATATATGTGTAAATGAGGTTATGATATAAGTATCAAAATGGATACGAGGTTATGGTTTAAATACCATAATGGATATGAGGTTATGATCTAAGTATCATAATGAAAATGAGGTTATAGCCTATGTGCCATAATGGAAATGGAAAAGTGTAATAAGAATGTTATATGAAGAGAATGAAACTTGTAGGTGTAATGCAAGTGATAAGAAACCTTTTGATTAATTTGGGTGCAAATGGGTGAAAACAAGATGTAATTACTTGTTTACTATATTTATCTTTATTACTAACGGTGATATGTTCATGTGGTTATGTTGGAAAAGCTCCGATGTAAGTCCAAGTCAAGTCCAAGACGTTGAAGGGTTCTCGAATGCGCTTTTGGTGTTTTTGGGGTTTAAAGGAAAACCCTTAAATTGTGGTGTAAATTGGTACATAAATCATGTAGTTTGGTGTTAAAAGTGTGGCATGATATTTTTGATCAATACCCAAGTGTTGGGAAATTTTTGAGGTCTTGTAGGATTAAAAATTGTTGAAAAATGGTTAAGTGTTCAAAACTAAGCAGCTGAGTAAACTTTATGTTTACTCAGTCTCCCCGCGGTACGCTAAGACCTGGACAAGGTCTCTCTAGCAAGGATTTGGAGCTCCCTCGCGGTACGCGAAGGGAGCTGACAAATCACTCGCGGTACGTGAGGGTTTAAAAAAAATTACAGGATAAAAGCTTCCTCATGTGTTTAATGTTTTTAATAATTGGTGTTCCAATTATGAGTGTTACAGCGTGTCGCGAACTTCGCGTGCCGCGAAGGAGCCCCAAACATGCTTACCTGAGAAACCGGTCTTTCGCGTGTCGTGAAAGACCTTTCCCTGGTTTCCGCGTGGCACGAAGACACCCAGTAAACAGAGAGTTTCATTTCTGCTCAGTTTCAACACTTAGCCAATTTTCCCACTTTTACCAACATGACATAAAATTTTACCCCAACACCAAGAATTGGGATTAAACATTCAAAACACCTTAATCATTCACAAAAGCTACAAATCCAATTATCGGTTTACACCTATTGATGGACACCTAATTACACCCGAAATCACCCAAAACGCGCATACGAGAATCCATCTTTCACCGACTTGACCTTGACTATACCGGAGCTTTTCCTACATAACCACATAAACATTTCACCATTAGTAATGAAGACATAACATACAACAAGGTAAAATCATTCCAAATTTTACTCATTCACCCATTTTACCCGTTTCCATCCAATTACTCATTAGGCATCATGTCACTTGCATAACACTATACAAGTTCCTTTCCTTCCTTACAACTATCCCATAGTTGACAACATGTCAACTTGCATAACACCTTACAAGTTTCATTCTTTCCTTATAACCATCTAAATATTTATCAACATTTCATTTCCATTATGGCACACGACCATAACTTCTTTACATTTCCATCATGGTACTTAGACCACAATTTTCATCACATTTCCATTATGGTACTTAGACCATAACTTCATCATCACATTTCCATTATGGTATTTGAACCATAACTTCATCACCACATTTCCATTATGGTACTTAGACCATAACTTCATCACATTTTCCATTATAGTTTTATAACTATAACTACATTCATTCATTTCTATCACATTCATAACACATAACACAATATGCAAACATAACACACATAACACCATATATCAACAATACTAAGTAAGTGCAACCTTTTGGATTCGAAGATCCCGTTCCACCTTCTCGATTGGCAATTTGATATTCACCTAGTATAAAAATCTATCATACTTCAAAATCACATTTATTTGGGTTCTCAACCCATTCACCTATTTCCAACCCAAACTGACCCGTTTGAGTTATACTCATATCCAAACACCCTCTTTCCACCCAAACTCAACTACTTGAGTTTCATTACCATTTCTTAACACTAAATTTTCATTTAATCTTTATCATTAGATTAATTTGATGTTCTTTCAAGTGTCTAACATCATTTAAACACTTATTCATCTTTAATTTAACATCCTAGCTTCATAATCCAAAAACCCCCAATTCTTTCCATATGAACCCTAATTTCTCATAATCAAAATCAAAGGGTTCTAGGATGTTATTCACCATTCTTTACCTTTAGTTTAGCTAGATTATCAACCATCTTACACCAATTTAACCCCATGCATCATAAACGTCGGATTTCTACAAAAACCCATTTACTAACCCATCAATGGTGAAATCAAATGGAAGATTATCACTTACTTGATGTTAGGAAGATGATGTGCAAGCTAAAACCTTCACAAATCAAGCTTCAATTGCAAGATTTAGCTTCAAACTCTTGTTCTCTATTTTTCTCTTGCAAACATCGACCCCCCCCCCCTTCACCAACAAATGGTGAATTTTGACTTCTTCTAAGTCAAATATGGCAGATTTGGCATATTTGCGCTTTCAGTCCCTCAACTTTCTTTCCATCCATTTTCATGTCAAAATTAATTAAAAACTAACATAACCTCAAAACTAACTTGAAACCCACTTGTTTCAACTTAATTCTAAAATATTATTTCACCATAATATTAATTAGAATATTTATTTATTTGAAACGAAACCCAGATTTTGGTTCGTTACAAAGGCGTACCTCTTGTTTCGCCTCATTTGATGCAATTAAAAGAGGTGAGAAATCCTCCAACTCAGCAGTTTTTTCTCTAGCAAGTGAAACCACACTTTCAGGGAAGTTTACAAACTCTGCAACATGAATACCAAAATTGTGATCACCTATAATATTGTTTTATCATACATATATATATATATATATATATATATAGACACACACATATTATATTATTGTGTAAAGCATGAAACAACCTTGTAAAGCATTGTTAGCTTTCGGATTGAAGAGTAAATATGTGCACTAACATGATAATTTGCTATACCAGAAGGTTGACCAGAATTCTGTGAGCTAATGAAGTCAACTCATGAAAATGAGTAGCAAATAAAGTAGGTGCTTTAATTACTTCAACTAAGTAGTCACATATAGCCCAAGCTAAACCTGTACCCCAAAGATTAATGATCCATGACTTACCACCCAAGCATTTATGGTTATATGGTATAAAGCCTGGTGTAAGACTGTAAGCTGGAGGCAAACCCTGAAAATTGAATCACAGAATTGAAAAAATGAGTGAACCAAAAACTTAAAATTATAAACTAAAATATTGTTTTGTTAAGACTGTAGATACCAGTTTAATAAGCAAGTCGTGCATGAATACATAATGAACGAACAAAGCACGCCGAATAAAAACCCTAATCAAAATCTAAAGTTATTTGTTGAACAATTCTTTTCCATGTACAACTTACTAAAGTTGTGGTATTCTTTGTTGTCAAGAACTATTCTATTGACTTTCTAGAGTCAAAACCTGTAATTTCTAACTATAAAATCATTACAGAACATGTTACAAAATCAACACCATAATTTTCGATTGTCACCACTTATAAAAGTTAAAGAAATTTTTTTCTCGAACAACTACGCGATCTGTTCTGATTTCTAAGTTGCAGAGTGCAAGCATTGACTCTGAAAAGTCAAACTTTAGTTTCTAAACACATGTACATAATCAGAACAAAGATACTATAGAGCAAAGCTATTATAAATTAAACATCAAAAAAATGCAAAGCTCCTATAATTTGAACAAAGGTCCACGGCTTTCTATAAACTAGTCTTGGTTTAAAAAAGCGCCATGAGGCGACGCATTAAGCGTGAGGCGCCAGAGGCGCTCACCAAAACGCCTCAAATCTGCGAGGCGCTCGATAAACAAGAAGCGCTATGAAGCGCCGCTTCAAGCCTGGAGCGCGAGGCACTATGAGGCACCGCTTCATGTGTTTCTAACTGTTCTGGGCTTAAAATCAGCTGGTCCTAATCTGTATCTGGGCTTAAACTGATCTGGGCTTAAACTGTTCGGTCTAAATAACCCTAAATCGCTGCAGCTACACTCGAATCGCTGCAGCTACACTCGAATCTCAAGAAATCGCTACCGATAGCAGGTATGTAACCAAAATCGATTACTTTTCTGATTTTATTTTAGTTATTTAAGTTATTTATGAAACTGTTCTAGTTCTATTGGTAGATCCCCTCGATTTTAGCCGGAAACTGTTCTAGTTCTATTGGTTCGAGTTCTACACACAATTCTTTATTTTAATTTATTTAGACTAGTTTACTTAAGAAGCATAACTCTTTGTTCTTAATCAGTAGTAACTAAAAATGAACAAATATTGAAAATCGTGACACCAAACAGATCCTAGAAAAATAATAAAATCAAATTAAAACCTCTAGAAAATTAAAAGTGAAGTTTGTCATGCATAATATATTTTTTATTATTTTTTTTAGTTTTAGCGCCTCGCATACGTGAAGCCCTCGCCTCGCGCCTGAGACGTGGCGCCTCGGATTTTGGGAACGAAACGCCTCGCCTCGCCTAGCGCTTTTTTAAACCAAGAAACTAGTATTGAATGGAAAGAGATTCAACAATTGTCTTAAGCATACCACAACTTGCAAATACCCATTCCTCTAACCATCAATAACATACATTCCTAAATCCATCATATTAGTAACAGGTCATCATTAAGAAAAATGTTCATTATGTAGACATTGTGTTAAAGCTTAAAAATTTAAATTCTTTACTAATTAATCAGAAAAATCAACAATAACAATCAAAAACAGAGATTGTGTTAAAGCTTAAAAAGTGAAAAAAAAAACATCGATTTACTTTGAAGTTCTTTACTAATTAATCTGTAAAATCAACAATAACAATCAAATATATTAGGGTTTACAACTAATACAAAAATCTAACATAAAAAACATCAATTTATAACGATTACAGTCAGAAGAAAGGGCAAAAAAAAAAAATATTAACAGAAAAACCCTGTTGCGATTAGAATCTGGGTGTGAAAAAAACATACCTATGTGATGGAGTTCATGCGATTAGGAAACCACGTCGGATAAAAAGGACAGATCGATTTGGTCCGATTAAGAAAAATATATAATTTGGTTTTTTGCAACCTAAAGCTCCTATAGAAAAAAAATTAACTTTGTGCTAAATACAATCAAACAAATCATGCCTATAAATTACAAAAGTTTAATTGATGTGATAATTTGAATCTTATCAAATACAGAGGGTAATCCCTCTTTCCTTCAGAATGTACTACCCCTTTCTTATCAATAATCGCATACCTAGCTATCCCCAAATATAACTTTGCCACATCTTCAACATCGGTGGTTGGATTTGCTTTACAATTACTCCTCTGGAATCGCATTCCTCTTCGTAATTCCGATCTATCTACAGTGTTGTTTCAAATCGATTTTTTTCAATTACAAACACTTAATTTCAATTAAGTAGTAAGGTCGTCAAAAGGCTTACAAATATTCTTCCTGGATTGCATTCCGATTCTTGAAATTGATTTGAAACAACAATATCATGGAAGACTAACATACCTATAGGATAGCTGTTGAATCTAGGATATGATGATGAAGCTTATGGAAGCGGCGACAAGAGGAAACTCCTGAATTAGGGTATAATACTTTTTTATACCTTTATTATTAGAGTAAACTGTCATTTTCGTCCCTGTGGTTTGGTCAAAATTGTCACTTTCATCCAATAGTTTGTTTTTTTGTATCTGGGTCCTCGTGGTTTTAAAATATTGCCATTTTCATCCTCGTGGTTTTAAAATATTGCCACTTTCATCCAGTCAGCTAACACCGTCCGTTTTTCTCTATTAAATGAGGGGTATTTCAGTCCTTTTACATATTTGTTTTATTTCTTCATCTTTTTTACTCTCACTTTTTAATCATAGAAACAAGCGACGGAGGTGTTCTAGTGGTGCTCGTCGGAAACTGGTCAGGAAAAGAGGAAGAAGGCCAGCAGGTGGATGATTAAATTAGAGGTTAAATTGGGGATGATTAAAAAGTGAGAGTAAAAAAGATGAAAAAATAAAACAAATAAGTAAAAAGACTGAAATACCCCTCATTTAACTGAGAAAAACGGACGGTGTTAGCTGACTGGATGAAAGTGGCAATATTTTAAAACCACGAGGATGAAAATGGCAATATTTTAAAACCATGAGGACCCAGATACAAAAAAACAAACTATTGGATGAAAGTGGCAATTTTGACCAAACCACAGGGACGAAAATGGCAGTTTACTCTTATTATTATCTTTTTTCTCTCATTCTTAATTAAATAATACATTTTTATACTTTTATTATTACCTTTTCTCTTTCCTCCACTCACAACCACTTTAAAAAATATTAAAAAATTTATGTAGGTGAACAGTGTTTTCCCCAAATATATAAAAAATTTATCCCTTTTCTCTCTCCTTCACTCACAACCACTTTAAACCACCATATAAAATATAGGGAACTCACTCACATAAATATAGAAAACCTACTGTGAATGCTCTAAGTGAGGAGGTAAAAGGGTATAACTTGACTTCTTTTTTAATAAATGTATGGTTGATATTGTTTAAGATGTATTATGGTAAAAATGTTTTTTTTCTTATTTCTAAACACACACAAGAAACATAATATTAAAAAAATATATGTATATTTGCATTAAAAAATTAAAACCATTTAATTTAATATATTAAAAAAATAAAAACGTAAATGTTTACTTCACACACACCAAAAAATATATATATATATATATTAAAAAAATAAAAAGATTCTATCAGATAAAAATGTTTCAATATTTTTTTTTAGTTTTTGAATCAAATTATATTAATATATTAATAAATGTGATTTCATTTTTTTTATTTTTTTAATCTTTAAATCAAAACGGACTTCTCAATTTTGTTTTTTTTTATTATTATTTTTTTAAACAAATCGGACTTTCCAACTACGGTTTTAGTTTACAAATATTTTTTTACGGTGTTTTCACTTATTTGTGTACGTGTCATCATATTATTGGCACATATTACCGTATTTTTGTTTATTTTGTCAACATTTTCGTCAGGCTCGTATGAGTGTATTTTGAGGATGAAAAGTCAAAGAATAAAACGGGACATTTGAATTTTCATAAGTACATTTTCATAAATACATTTAAATTAACAAAAAATTCTAAATTAGTGAAGAAATTAACAAAATCTTTTTTCATGCAAAAATCCAGCGATTACAAAAATACAAGTCATAGAAATATGTCCTCCGGCCAAAAAGTGTTACAAAATGTTCAATATTTGATTTTTTTTTTGTTTCTTGTGCAAAAGATATTAGTACATATAGCTTATGTGATGTTTTAATTTGCTTTCTTAACAACGAAACATATTTTGTGATCGATTACTATCTTTTACATATATATATAACAAGAAATTACATGTATGTTATAAAATGTTACGTATATGTAATATGGTATTACATATATGTAATAACATGATACTACATATATGTAATACCTCATTACATATATCTAATACCACATTAAATATATGTAATACCTCATACATATAGGTAATACCTTTACATATATGTAATACCTCGTTTATTTTTCAGAATCTATCAATTTAAAGTTATGCTTAACATCTGAGTAGAGTATGTTGATTTTCTTGTTCATATATTAGTGAACTAGTTTAAAGCTCATGTGTTACATGGGTTGAATAAATACAACTTGTTATAAAACAGTATTTAAAATAAAGATTTGTTTGTTTGGTGTTATTAGTCATCTGTAAAATAAGAAATAATTAAAATTTTCTTATGATTTAGTATTTTTTAATAAAATATTAGAATATATGTTAGATATTTAATTATTTAACATCATCATTATTTAATAGGAGAGACAGATGAAAAACAAAGATCTAGATTTAATCAGAATTCGACACGTAGCAAGTATAGTTATTCATTTATTATAATTCTAGGTAATATGCCCATGTATTAAATGAGGTTGTTTAATAAAAAAAGTGAAGTATGTAAAAAAATTTAACATAATGTATAAAACAAGAAATAAAATTCTTTGTTTTCTTAATTAGAATTCAAATTTTATATTATCTTTTTAAAAAAATAAAAACATTAACATAATTAAATTTCAAAATTTAAACTTACTTAAAATAGGGAAAATAGAATATTTTGGTAAGAAAAAACATGGTGATGACATGTGACATTTTTTTGAATCATTTATTAGAATAATGATATGTTAGAAACCTTACATATTATAAGAGTGAATAAATGCAGTGTTATATTATATATATATACTTAGTAATAAAGATCTAATATTACAAATTTTTGACATATTACATAATTTTTAAAACAAATTTTAGAAACGTTATATAGTTAATTTTAAAAATGTTTAATAAAAAGAATGAAAAAATGTTCAAAAGATAAAAATGTTTTATGAACAAAGCTATTTTTTTAATTAAAAAATGTTTTATAAAATAGTTATAAAAATCATTACTATTTAATAGAAGATAAGAGGGAAACAAAAATTATAATTTTTTTTATAGAAAATTGTATCATTAAATAGGAGAGATAGGAGGGAAAAAAATGTTGAGGATGAACATGAAAATGACATGTGGCACCCCAAAACCTTTATTTATTAGTATTTATAGATCTCCACGTATATATTTTTTTGATAAAAATTGATAATATCAAATATGGTTACATATGTGTTCATATTACATATATCTAATATTAAGTTACATTTATGTATTTGTTCATATTACATATATGTGATATCATGTTACATGTATGCATATAAAAATTATGGGTTTTGGTTTTTAAATAAACAAAGTTATGGGTTTTGGTTTTTAAATAAACAAAGTTATGGGTTTTTTGGTTTTTAGAATGAAGAAATGTATGTGTTTTGGTTTTTTTTTTGCATGAATAAATTAGATAAACACGTTAATATACGAGTTTTTGGATGAACAATATTATTTAAATTCATATTATGTATGTGTAAAAAAATTACGGTTACGTTTACATAACCCATAATATTACATATTGTTTTAGTGGTTTTCTCGGTTTTCGCCTAACCTTGTGGTTTTCTCTTGATCCCACCCCTATATATATATGGGAGGGTTCCAGAGAAAACCACATACTTAAGCGAAAACCGAGAAAAACAACTAAAAAAAACCAATTTTAACCTATAATATAATAATATTGATTTTTTGTTTTATTTTATTTTTATTTTTTGATAAGAGTATCGATGTAATATTACAAAATTTTACCAAAAAATAATTTAAATATTAGCTCACGTATACGTAACCCATAGTGTTACGTATACGTAAACAGAAAACAAAAAAATTGCGGTTACGTATACTTAACCAATAGTATTATACTTTGTTTTAATGGTTTTCTCGGTTTTCGACTAACTTTATGGTTTTCTCTTGATCCCTTCCCTATATATATATACACATATATACACACATATATATATATATACATATATATATATATATATATAAGGGTTGGTTATAATAAAAATCCACTTGAAATGAAGAAACTCACGAAACCCTGTTTTACATATGTAAAAAAAATTATTTTTGGCGTGTATTTTACATTCAATTTTATCACTTTTGGTGAAAAAATTTATAAAAAAACGTCGAGCGGTTTTTAAATTTTTTTTTAAATCTAACGTTTATTACATATGTAAATGCTGACGTATTGCATACGTAATAAAAAAACTTTGATTTTGATTAAATTTTTACATATTTTTTATTTATTTTTTTATTAGGATTATTTTTTCGAATAGGCTTGTATTTATATAAATAATCAATCCCAAATTTAAAAAAAAAATATTTAGATTTTTCTAGGGTTTAGTGGGTTTCTTCAACTCAAGAGGGTTTCCATTCTATACTTTCACAACTCAAGTGGATTTTCATTATAACCTAACCCTATATATATATATATATATATATATATATATATATATATATATATATATATATATATATATATGGGTGAGGTTCAAACGCTAACCAATATTTATATGATAACCATGATAACCACTCTCAAACATAGTGTTACATATATGTAGCAATTATCATTATGTTAATGTTACATATATGTAAACATTATGTGTCACGTATATGTAACATTATTTGGTACGTATGCGTAAGACTCAAAATTTCCGTATTTACTTTCAAAATATTTATTCAAGATACTTAAATACTATTTTAAGAATTAAAATAAAAAATAATTAAAAATAATATATAAATTATGTGATTGTTTTATAGTGTTTACTACGGTTATCACATAAAAAGTTGGTTAGTATTTGAACCCTTCCCTATATATATATATATATATATATATATATATATATATATATGTCACACCTCCAAATTCCACTAACGGAGTTTTACCGTTTGGTGTGTGACAAACCAAGATCTCAGTCATTACTTACATCAAACGACACTATATGGGACTCAAATGAAAATATTATAAAAGTTCAGAGTAAATGCTGAATCGATAAATAAAAAGCAAATGCGCAAAACAGACGCGCCCAAAGTCTAGTCCAAAATAACATAAATAAAATAGTTTAAATGTCTTGATTAATAAGAAATTGATATTAGGACTCCATGCATGTCCTAATCGTGCATTTGTGCCTTAGCTTAGCGTCCTGAGAAAACATGTAAGAAAACGGGTCAACACGAGGTTGGTGAGTTCATAGGTTTCAGTTTGTAGTAATGTTTAACAGATTAATGTACATTCAATATATATATCAACAGGTAGCTAACCAATATACATGTTTACTAATGCGCTCACAACCGAAAACTGACTGTTTATGTTTATGCCTCCCACCAGGCCTATCAACCATGGTGCATGTTTACGTCAATGTTGCACCCGTTCGACCTCTAGTCGAGTTAGCGCGACTAACGCGGGTGAGGCTTGTCAAACCCAGTAGTACTACTCAAATTACCTCGCTAAGTTCATATTAACGGTCCGATGTGAGGAATTTAATGATAGATGTGTACGCATAGTCATACAAGTGATAACATATATGAATAACAAAAATCAGCAGCGTTTCGCCATGTTTTCTCCCCTAGTTTAAAACCACTAAAAGGGGCCGTGAAAACTCACCTGAGTTGCATAGGTAGATTCACATAAGAATGAGGTTTGGACCTCAAGTGTTAGCCCGAAACAGCTTACAAATGCCCTAGAATTATAACATAATTAGGGATAAAATGGGATTTGTGATGATGACACGGAAGATTGAACGTCCTAAAACGTTCTAATGATCAAGGAGTAGACGAACGTGTCCACGGGAATACAGATTTCTAAATTAAATAATTAGAATAAATACGTTACGCGACGAATGACAATATATAATAAATATACTCGTAAGATTTCACCAATAACAACGGTCTTGGGAAATAATATAATTTATTATTTAAACTTAGCAAAATTACACAATAAACAAATTGTGTGACAAAATAGTAAATCTATTATTTTATTCGAGTATATAAACATGAGTAAATAATATAAATAAGTATATTATTTTTTAATTTGAAAACGTCTCCCAATATTTATAAACGTGGTGAAATAATATCTAAATATATATTATTTTTAATTGGAAATGCGGATTGAAAATAATATAAGTATATTATTTTATTCATAGTTATCGACTGGATAATAATATAATATATTATTATAAAGTGTGAAATAATATTAGAAATGTGATATAAAATCTAAACCCGAGCCTACGAGTGATTTTCCGGTTTAAAACATTCTAATATATTTATATAATAATATAACAATTGATTTTATAATTAAAACAATATTAAAAGTAGGGTTTAAAAGAAAACAGGGGAGGAGGGTTCGAACCCGGGTCTCCTCCCCCAATGCCAACAGTCTTAACCAACACAGCCTGATAATGAATCGCGACAGAAACTGGATTCAAATGCTTTTATCAAACAAGTCCCTGTGGTCTCCCTCCCATACGCACCAGCGGACCAAAATTGACCAATAACCCAAGGAATCGACCACGATTGGAATCAAATGCATAGGGTTTCTATTAATCGAGGGTTTGCCAATCTGTGGGTGGATTTAATTTGAAAAACATCAAGTTTATAATCGTTTAATTGCAGATTCAATCGCCAAAACCCTAGGTATGAACGCCAAATCAATTTAAATGATTCTGATAATGAAAGTTGATACAATCATAGGGCTTTTACTATATCAGACCTTGCGAATCCATTGGTGTGATTTAATTTCATTGAGACTGTGTTTAAGATCAAAATCCCCAATTCGTTATATGAACAAACCCTAATTATTGGATCTTACACAATTCGATGTTATTAATTTAAATTAACATAGGGCTTTCAATGAACAATGGGTTGCGATCCTAATCAGGTAGTTTAATTGAATTACAATTGAGTCTAGAGCAGGATTCGATTAAACCGGTCTAAGTATGAACCCTAGGATTCAATCATGGTAAATTCGATAAGGTTAGCCCTGATAATGATATGGCTTATGTTCTAGGAGAGAAAACGAAGCTAAGGATGTAAACGTTTACCAAATTGATGATCGAATTGACTGAAATCGGCTTGAACCGGCGGCGACGAGGACTGGTTTGATTTTCGACGACTTCTGCTACGATTCCGGCCAAATTGATGCGTGTAAGAGCTTTTGAGAGGTGCGATAGAGGTGTGCAGGTGCTTGATTTGTGAGAGTGATCATAGAATCGAATGAATTTGACGAATATGAGGTAATGGTCGGCGGTTACGAGTTTAATACTCATAATTCAGATTAATTTCACATAATGAGGATGATTAAGACTGTAATGGTGGTCGGTTATGGAATTTAGGATCCAATCAGTTACGAATTCTAATCAAAATCATTTTTTGAATTCGAATTTGGCTCTAAATGATGCGAGTTTGACTTTCTAAAAGTCAACAGAACCAATCTGAGTTGATTTTGATTTTGGGAGTCAACAATTCAAGTTTTGGGACTTGGCAGGACTAGTCTAGCAGTTTGAGATTAAACATTTGATAGAAACAGTCCCAGGGGTTTAAGATTGGGTTAATTGGGTTATGATTTAACTGACTTTACTAATGGGGTTAACCCTAAAAGTCCGGATTGTCACATCATCCCCTAGTTGAAAGAATTTTCGTCCTGAAAATTAAAATAAAAAATATTTTTTTTTCCGGATGTCACATCATTCCCTAGTTATAAGAATTTTCGTCCCGAAAATTAGAATAATACCTTAAGAGGTTAACGTGAAGTGCTTGAACAGATGAGGGTACTTGCGCATCATCTGATCCTCATGCTCCCACGTGAATTCCGGTCCGCGTTTCGAGTTCCAACGAACTCTGACAATAGGGATTTTACTACGTTTGAGCATTTTGACTTCCCTATCCATGATTTCTACTAGTTCCTCGATGAAACACAACTGTTCATCGATGTGTAGTTCCTCAAGAGGATCCGCGAGTGACTCGTCTGGTAGACATTTCTTCAAGTTCGAGACACGAAAGACGTTGTGTACACCACTAAGTCCTTCGGGTAGGTCCAGTTGATACGCCACTAGGCCAATTCTCTTCATTATCTTGAACGGTCCAACATAACGAGGATTTAGCTTGGCTCGTTTCCCAAAACAAATTACACCTTTCCAAGGTGAGACCTTTAGCAAGACCATGTCGCCTACTTGAAACTCTAACGGTTTACGACGCTTATCGGCATAGCTCTTTTGACGATCACGAGCTGCCGTCATACGGTTTCTAATTTGAACTATCTTTTCAGAGGTTTCGAGTACGAGTTCAGGACCCGTAAGTTGGCTATCCCCAACTTCGGCCCAACAAATAGGAGATCGACATTTCCGTCCATATAATGCCTCGAATGGAGCTGCTTTGATGCTAGTGTGATAACTGTTGTTGTAGGAGAAGTCCACCAAAGGTAGGTAGGACTCCCAAGTGTTACTGAAATCAATCACACAAACTCACATAGGTGGCTATATCGGCCTTCATCTTTGACCACCAATATAGCACCTTTAGGTCATGGTACATATTGTCGGAACCTGGATGAACCGAGTATCGAGATTTATGAGCTTCATCCATGACCAGTTCCCTTAAGTTTCCATACACTGGAAACCATATTCGCTCGGCGAAGTAGCGAATGCCGTCAGATTTGATCTCAAGTTGTTCTTCCATACCGCTTGTGGCTTCCAACAGTTGGTTTTCCTCTTTAAGGGCTTCGAGTTTAGCACTATGAATTTTATCAAGTAATCCGGTGTGAATAGTAAGCTGCAATGCTCGAACTCGTTTGGGTTTGGTTTCCTTTCGACTTAGGGCATCAACTACCACATTAGCCTTGCCCGGATGATATCTGATCGCACAGTCATAATCATTTAAGAGTTCGACCCAACGACGTTGTCGCATGTTCAACTCTTTATGCTCAAAGATATGTTGAAGACTCTTGTGATCGGTGTAGATAGTGTATTTGGAACCTTACAAGTAATGTCTCCATATTTTTAGTGCAAAAACTACGTCCCAACTCTAGATCATGAGTGGTGTAGTTTTTCTCGTGGATTTTCAGTTGACGAGAAGCGTATGCGATCACTTTCTCTCGTTGCATTAACACACAACCAAGACCCTGAATGGATGCATCGCAATACACCACAAAATCATCCGTTCCCTCCGGAAGAGCTAGGATGGGTGCACTGCAGAGTTTCAGTTTAAGGAGTTGGAATGTTGACTCCTGGGTACCGCCCCAGTTATAGATTTTTCCAATCTGTCACACCCCCAAATTCTACTAACGGAGTTTTACCGTTTGGTGTGTGACAAATCAGGATCTCAGTCATTAGTTACATCAAACGACACTATATGGGACTTAAATGAAAATATTATAAAAGTTCAGAGTAAATGCGAAAGCGATAAATAAAAAGTAAATGCGCAAAACAAACGTGCCCAAAGTCTAGTCCAAAATAACATGAATAAAATAGTTTAAATGTCTTGATTAATAAGAAATTGATATTAGGACTCCATGCATGTCTTAATCGTGCACATGTGCCTTAGCTTAGCATCCTAAGAAAACATGTAAGAAAACGGGTCAACACGAAGTTGGTGAGTTCACAGGTTTCAGTGTGTATTAATGTTTAATAGATTAATGTACATTCAATATATATATCAACATGTAGCAACCCATATACATGTTTACTAATGCGCTCGCAACCGAAAGCTGACAGTTTATATTTATGCCTCCCACCAGGCCTATCAACCATGGTGCATGTTTAGGTCAATGTTTCACCCGTTCGACCTCCAGTTGAGTTAGCGCGACTAACGCGGGTGAGGCTTGTCAAACCCAGTAGTAATACTCAAATTACATCGCTAAGTTCATATTAACGATCCGATGTGAGGAATTTAATTATAGATGTGTACACATAGTCATACAAGTGATAACTTATATGAATTACAAAAATCAAAAACGTTTGCGTCATGTTTTCTCCCCTAGTTTAAAAACAGTAAAAGGGGTCATGAAAACTCACGTGAGTTGCGTAGGTAGATTCACACAAGAATGAGGTTTGGACCTCAAGTATTAGCCCGAAACGTCTTACAAATGCCCTAGAATTATAACATAATAATTAGGGATAAAATGGGATTTGTGACGACGACACGGAAGATTGAATGTTCTAAAACGCTCTCATGATCAAGGAGTAGACGAACGTGTCTACGTGAATACGGATTTCTAAATTAAATAATTAGGATAATACGTTACGCAACGAATGACAATATATAATAAATATATTCGTAAGATTTCACCAATAATAACGGTCTAGGGAAATAATATAATTTATTATTTAAACTTAGCAAAATAACACAATAAACAAATTGTGTGACAAAATAATAAATCTATTATTTTTATTCGAGGATATAAACGTGAGTAAATAATATAAAGAAGTATATTATTTATTAATTTGAAAACTGTAGGTCCCCGGGTGTCTCGGATCGTTACGTGCGAGTGTGTGACTTGTCGGACCGGGTGCGGAATGCCTGTGACTAGTTGGAGTATCAGACAACACAAAGTTAACCGACAATAAACACAAAATACTTTAAACTTCGTCTATTGAAAATCACAGCCGGTTACAGAGTATATTGAGTGCGTACATAACTTCTGTCACAACCTGCTCTATATACTAGACCTGATGCCGGCGTACTTAGCAAGTGCGTAGGACTTTGTTCCTGTGTACTTAACAAGTACGTAGACAATTTTTCTTGCGTACTATAATACCTGCACACTTGCTTAGTGCGCACAAAACTTAACCAAGACAACTAAGTACAAGTACCTACATACATATTCACAACTCGATAAACAAATACATACAGATACTAAATACAAGTACAAATACAGAAAGTAAAGATACAAAAGCATAAGACAACATCGAGAGTGTCTGTCACACAAACGTTCTCCAACAAACTCCCCCTTGACAATAGCTCTGGATTGTCTTCGGTCTTCAACCTCCTCCAGCTCTAGCTTCCCATCTTCAACTTGTAGTCAAGACAGAACTTGACTAGCTTGTTGTATCTTGATGCTTGAAGCTTTGTCCACTCGTCCGTGTAGATGCAGTATTTCTCGTTTAGAACCGTCAGATCTTTCACGGAGAAATTGATAAAAGTGATTTCATCAAAGACTCTGATCAATTCCTTAGGTTCCAATCCAATCACCACCGCCTCGCCCGCGTTTGGTCCACGTACCAGTACCATATGTTACCAAGGATATCCTGAGATAGCTTGCTTAGGGGAATCTTGGTTTCACACAGCACTGGCTTGTAAACCAACTTCTTTACACTACGATTTGTCACGGGATGTTTTACACTCTTATCCCGGACTCTCTTGGGCATCCGAGGCTTGAAAACCTCGAAGTTTCCCGATCTTCCCTCTCTCTTTAGTGTTTCCCACAAACCGTTTGCTACTGCATGACTTGTGTCACCCAACAACTCATGATTTGCAAGGTTCACCAGATCCTACTTCGGCAGGGAGCTGAACGCCTCACTGGTCGGTTTCAAATATTGAACCCCACCAGCTCGTTTGATGGCGAACAACTTCTTGTCGTCGTCGAACTTGACAGACAAGATCATACCTATGGCTCCGTGTTTGTGTATGATAGATGTCTTTTGCCAGACTAGAGCTTAATCCTTAGTAAACCATCTGCAAGGATATTTACTCTTCCATGCTTCGGGATCAACAGGCTCGGGATCGGTGGGAGAGGCTTCAGTCGAGGTTGCTGCACAACTAGCCTCAGCAACAGTTTTAGGCTCGACTGAACCTGTGTTGAAAGTAGCTTCAAAGGCTGGAGCCTCAAAAATCTCTACATCCTCAAGCTCATATACTCCTTCACCACCCCCTTGGGAAACTCCACCACAACGTCTTCATCCTCCACATCCCATTCATCATCAGACTCGATCTCTCCTTCTTCTAGATTATTGAGAGCATCGATCTGAGCTTCTTTGGAATAGTCTGGCTCAATCATCAGAATAACCTCATCAGATAGGCCGTGAAGAACATCAGCCGCAGACTTTCCTTCATCACCTTCACCTTCATGCTGAGCAGACTCCCCCTCAGCCATAGGCACAACAGAAATAGGAACAATAGCTAACGCTTGTTGCTCACTTCCACTAGGACCGGCTTCAGGATCCTTGTCTGTGTCGTCATCCTTAGTCAAGTCGACTAGGTGACAAGCCTCATCAGTACTTGGATTTTTTGGCTTCTCCTTCTCCTTCTATAACTCTTGAATCTTCTCCCACTAAGCAGCAAGCGTTTTGGTCATGTCACAGACCAACTTAGTCTTAACCATCATTTCGTGCTCTTTTTGCTGTGTCTCTTCACTGGTCCGCCGGCTCCTTAAAACGGCTACTTCATCAACCAAGGAATTTATCTGGTTGAGCCGCTGATTCTTCCCTTGACTTCCAGACCGTCTAAAGTAAACTAGCTACCCGAGTCTTTAGAGTAGCAATCCTGGCATCACGTGGATCAGGATCCCTAGATGTAGAGGCTTCGGTTGTATGAGTGGGAAAGGTGAAGATCTCATCAAAGTCGAACCCGTGGGTGAAATCACCATATGTAAAGGGTCACTGATGGGTTGAAGGGTGGTAGTGGGAATGGTGGTTTCAATGGTGGTTGGGGTGATAGTGACCGACTCCGTCTGAATTGGAATCGATACCATCACCTGTTGGACAGATTGAAACGGGAGGGATGCTATCACATGAACCTCCTCTGTGACAGTAGTGGCAGCCAATTCATCAGCAACCTGTGGCTGCCACCTCCTTTGATACAGCTGGGTTGAGGTCGAGGTAGAGGTTGAAGCAGTACTCACGGCCTCAGTGATTGGTTGCCATGAAGCACGAGCTTCAACTTCTCTAAGGATAGCAGCAAATGGCATATCCCCCTTCTGGTTTACTCTTCTCTCTCGCCTCTGTCTTTGTACATCAGTATCCGACTCTGGGTCATACTCACTGTCGGTACTGTCTTGTCGTTGTCTTTTCGAGAATGACTCGGGAAGGAAACCCTCATCGTCCTCCTAGGGTGTGATTGATCTGGTGCATCATCAGATTCAGATGAATCAGATTCAGTTGCTTTGGAATCCAACTCTTCCTTCTTGTTCTTCATCACCGCCATATCCAAATTCATCACTTTCAGAACCTTCATCTCCTTCCTCTTCCTCCTCTACTTGTTCGTCAGAGTGTTCACTCAGTTCAGGCTCAGAATCAGCACTATACCATCTGAAGTCAGGAGGGGCCACATATGCTTCATTGATAAGATGGTCAAAGAGAGGAGTGTACTCAGGGGTAGGTTCTACACTGCCTGACATTAGAAATTGTGAAAACACTCTCTTGGCCACCCGCTTGACTTGTAGCCGCTCACCAATTGTAGGTAAATTTGGCAAGGAATCATTGATCAGCAGCTGAACAAATCTTAGGTACAATAGGAATCTAAACTTTTTCGTCGTATTGATCTGATCGGTTATAGCCTTGTAGATTTACTTGGAGAAGTTGTATCCCTTATTAAGAGATAACCCAACCATTGCAGCCGCCAAGTCGTGACCCATGACATCCTTACCTGCCTTCCTTGAAGAGATGCACATAATCATGACGTGTGCAAAGTAACGCCACTGGTCCAGTACCCACATCTTCTTGTAAGAAGCATAATCCCTTGCACCGTTCTCTGTCTCCAGCATCCATCAATGAAGTAGTCAGGATAAGTTACCGGATCAGTTGGTAAGTCCTTGAACAACAGTACTCGTCTAATTGTGTCTTCAGAAATAGCAATATCATGACCCGCTACAGTCGCCCTAATGGCGTTTGGGGTTACTGTACAGTCGTCATCAGTTGTTTCCCAGAACTATTCCAGGTATGGTCTTGAGACAATTGGATCAGCAGATATGGTATAGCTGATCTTTGAACGATTCAGAAAATCAACTATCTCCCTCAATTGTAGTGCAGCACCCTTCCATTATGGATGAGTGATAGCTAGAAGATTGGACTCACTAGTAAAAGCACGAGCCGTCACTGCAAGAACACACAATGAACACAATAAGAACAAATAGACTCATTGGAATTGAACAGACATGACAAGGTATAGCACATTCACATTGAACTGGATTTTCAGACTTAGGAAAATTTTCAAGTTGACCTCCTGCGTACTTAACAAGTACGCAGGGTTTATGTCTTGCGTACTTAGCAAGTACGCAGGAGTGATCTCTTGCGTACTTACTAAGTGCACAAGGTTTAACACTTGTACAACTTTGTCAAAGTTTCAGAATCCATGAATGAGTGATTTTGATGTGGGTTGTGGTCACCACAAGGTCGAAAAACAAATGTAGGACCTATGGGACCAACACCAACATCAAAAACTGGCTAACCCTCGGCACCACAATGGGTCAAATCCAATATCAAGACACGTTAATGACTAATTTGAGATGATTGAGCTTCAATTAATGAGTTTAAACAGGTTTTAGGGCATAATTTGGGTCATAAACACCTAAAATAAAAATCATAATCAAAACCCTAGTTCTTGAATGTCAAGAAATCGGTCCAAAACGATTGATTTTGTGGATGAAATGGTCCTAGATTCTCACCAAATGTTAGTTAGATGAAGATGAAACTAAGACCGGGACGAAAAATCGTTTAGGAACACACAAGTTTTTGAGGAAAATTCGAGAAGAGAGTATATATAACAGTGGAAGGACGTTTGAAAGTGATAACTGATGAAAATTTCTAACACTTGTTTTTATACCCCACACACAAGGTCCTGCGCACTTGGTAAGTGTGCACGAAGTAACTCCTGCATACTTAACAAGTACGCATGACTAATGTGTTGTGCACTTGTTAAGTACGCAAGTTTTAGCGCACTTAACAAGTACGTAGAGACTAGTGTTCACTCAAAATTTCAACTCAAATTATGAAGGATGTCAAGTCAAATAATGAACTGGATATGAACATTCAATCTAGAGGTTTCAAAAGCAAATTAAGGAAGTTAAACACAAATATTTTTGGCTTTTCTTAACTTTTTGATAAACTGTACAGAAAATATTTTTGAGCTTTTCTGAATAAAGATAATATACACAAGATTCAGATCCGGATATACATGACTATACACACAAGCTATTTTTAGTCAAAGTCATGAGCAGAGGATCATATCAGACTATTATAAGCAAAATTGATACACTATAAACATCAAAGAATATGGGATCATGTCGTGGATTGCTATTTATTCATACGTAATAAGCAATATAAACAAGTAGTTCAAGTTGGCAATATTATAAGATTTGAAACCATAAGCATCTTTGTATCACTTTCTTGTGTGTTAATGTATTCATTATAAGTATACAACGTGTACCCCACTGTTATGCTATCTAAATTTAAAGTTGCACTATCTCAAGGCATCTAAGATTTTCCCAATGATTTTCAAAATTTCCACAATGAAGTTACATCAATTAGCACAGAAAAATCAAGCAGAATCCATAAGGATTATTAGGAATCATAAGATTTAGAATCGAGTGATTCAGATGGCTTGGTTTCATAGGATTTCTTCTGTGAATATTAGTATGATGATTCAGGATAATAAATATGGTGTCTGAGGATTTAGGTGAGGGGATCCAACTTTTATCTGGATTTGATTTCAATGAATTAGGAATGATTCAAGGGTGTATATATGCTCAACGGTTAATGTCAAGACATATCTTGGTTCAATCTCTCATTGCATACTTGTGAGTATGGGCAGTGAGATGAACCGAAATAATTGTGCTAACGACATAACCCGAAACTGGTCTCATAAGAAAATACTTTCCAAAATCTTACATCCTATATCTGATAGTGATCTTTTGCATTCTTTTACACACACACACTTGCAAACATGGGTTCAAATTACAGTTGTAGTATTGATTTAGTTTCCACACTACTAATGATTCAAAGACGCTTACATCCTACCGACAATTCAAATTACTTGTTGCATATTCAGATTAACAAATCAAACAATTTAACCAATCGAGTGAGCATGATGCAATCATTTCCCATATGTGCTATCTAAGACGTTTAGATCATTACTGATGTGCTATCATTTCCTCTTTTCTTCAAATGACTTTTGAAATTTTCTTGATTTTCTATTTTGTTTGGATTTTTAGTAAAATATTTTGAAATTAAAAACAAACTATACAGATTTAAAAAGAAACAGGTTTTAACTCCCATGAAAATGTTTTGATTTGAAAACAAGTTTTCACTCAGGATTGAACATTCCTATCATGTTGACGAGATGGTCAAACCGAGTACGATCAAACGCCTTAGTGAAAAGGTCAGCAAAGTTGTCATCCGTGTGAACTTTTACAAGTTCAATTAAGTGCTTTTCAACACAATCACGGATGAAGTGGTGACGAATCTCAATGTGTTTAGTTTTGGAATGTTTCACCGGGTTATTTGTGATGGACATGGTGAAATTGTTATCAATGAACAAGGGAGTTCAAGTGTAGTTTAAGCCATAGTCTCTCAATTGCTGCTGGATCCACAATATCTGAGAACAACAGCTAGTGGCAGCAATGTACTCTGCTTCACATGTTGAGACAGAAACCGTTGACTGCTTCTTGCACTGCCAGAAGACCAGCCTGTTTCCCAAGAATTAACATCCACCTGAGGTTGATTTTCTATCGAGATTACAACCGCCATAATCAGAATCAGTATATGCTTTGAATTCAAACGACTGCTGCTTGGAGTACCAAAGACCCAATCGGGGTTTCCCTTTCAGGTATCTGAAGATTCTTTTCACAGCGATCATATGAGATTCCTTCGGTTATGAATGAAACCTCGAGCACAGGCAGACGACAAACATTATGTCGGGCCTTTAAGCTGTGAGATACATAAGAGATCTGATCATCCCACGGTACAATTTACAGTCCACATCCTTTCCATCTTTGTCTGGATGCAAACCGTGATTGACTGGGATTGGTGTGCCATAAGTACCACAATCATTCATTTTGTATTTTGACAAAATGTCCTGCACATACTTAGTTTGATGTAGATAAATGCTATCCTCCCTTTGACTGACTTGCAGACCCAAGAAAAATGACAGTTCACCCATGTTGCTCATTTCAAACTTGGACTTCATCACCCTTTCGAATTCCCTACACATCTCTTCATTGGTAGACCCAAAGATTATGTCGTCGACATACACTTGCACAAGTAGAATATCACCTCCTGCTTTCCGTATAAAGAGAGTCAAGTCAATTTATCCACGATCGAAACCATTGGACAATAAATATTTTGATAGAGTCTTATACCATGCCCGAGGTGCTTGATGAAGACCATAAAGTGCTTTATTGTTAGGACATAGATGTATGACAAGAGCTTGTAATAGTTTAGATCTTATTGTCTTTATGTTTTGTTAATGTTTGATTTAATATAAGTGTTTCATAAGTTCTACTAGAGGCGAACTTAGCAAGTTCCCAGTCTCAGTAGAGGCGAACTTATTAAGTTCGCCTATAGCAGAAGCTTTGTCTATAAATAGAGTTTGGAGGTTCAGTTTTTGTAATGCTCTGGAATGTTCATGCTCTGTTATGTAACTCTGTGTTTGAATGAAATAGAAGAGAAGTTTATTTACTCTGTGATTGTTACCAGTTCTATTGTCGTCTTGTGTACACATACATTGATACGGTTGGATTCCGCACTCCGTGTCATTGATACGTCACGTCTCGAGTACGATCTATAGGAGAGTCATGTGGACCTACAAGTGGTATCAGAGCCTTTGCTCGTGATTTATGAGTGATATATGATTGATTTGTGACGGTTTGTGTAGATTTAACAAGAAATTGGTTAACTTTTGCAAGTTTTCTTGTTCATGGAGTTTTCAAGTTCTTGAGAGTGATTTTGAGGCTGATTTCATGATTTTGAAGGTGTTTTTGGCGAAATTGATCCATTAGAAGTGTTCTAAATCAAATTATACTCAATCCTACGGTTCAATTTCATCAAACTCCATCAATTCAGCAAGTTATTATGATTTTCAGAACTTTTTGTTCATGTGTTTGGTTGAAGACTCATCTTCCTGAGTTGTTACAACTGTTGCAGGCGAACTTAATTATGGAATTCTATTGCAGGCGAACTTAGTAGGCGAACTTAGGTGTTTTACTTGATTAAGCGAACTTATCAAGTTCGCTTAATCAAGTTCGCTTGGGGTCAAGTTCGCTTAAAGGGCTTGAAGTGAATTTAATATCTTCGCTTGAGTGGATTATTGTTCATACTTAGCATTTTTTTGGAAAATGACAAATATGGTGCAAGTTACTAACATGTTCAACTATGATAATGAGATTGGTACATCTCAGAAACCACCAAAGTTGTTAAGTCTTGCTGATTATCCATACTGGAAAGATCATTTTGATCAGTTTGTGTCGTTTACCGATACGAGTTTATGGATTCCTATTTTGGAAGGCTATACACATCCTACATACTCATGGATGGGAAAGGATGATGTTCCTAAACCAGTATCTGCATTAACCACTGAAGAAAACAGTTGTTTGATCGTGAGAAGAAAGCTATGGCTAGCATTTTTATGTTACTTCCAAAGGAAATTTATCACAATTTCAAACAATTTAAATCTTCTCAAAAATTATGGGATGCTTTGCAGAAAATGTGTGAAGGGAGTCTAGATGTGATGAAAAGTCGGAAAGAGTTATTGAAAAAGCAATTTCTGGTTTTCAAAAATTTTCAAAATGAATCACTAGATGATCTAGCAACAAGATTTTATCATTTGCTGAGTGAATTATCAAGTGCATCGGTTGTTTATGAAACTGAGGAGATCAATGATAATTTTTTGGAGTCTTTACCATCAAAATTTGATGTGTATTCTGTGTTGATCAAAGAAAATGCCAAATACAAAACCATGTCTCTTGAAGATGTTATTGGAAAGATTCAATCTCATGATTTGAATATGAAGAAGAAAGAAACAAATATGGAACATATTCAAGATCAATAAAATGTATTTTGCTAAGTCTTCTGGTAAAACTAGTACTGGTGTTGCTTTCTTTTCTGGTGATGGTCAAGATAATTCAAGTGAACATGTCTCTGGAGTTTCAAGTCAAACTGGATTTTCTACAAATACATATACTTCATCTTCAGGATCACACAATACAAATTATGTTCATATGAATCAAAGAGTTGCTGATGATTATCTAGGAATGTTTTCTTCCTTCATGGCATCATATGAGAATTTTATTGGAGGAAAGATTCATGATCCTGATGTTCTTGAAGAAGATTTTTGTTAAATTGATCTGGTTGATTTGGAGGAGATGAATATTCAATGGAATATGGCCATTCTTATGAGACAAGCAAAGGACTTTCTGAAGAAGACTGGAAGGAAGTATATTGTTCTAACAATCGATCAAGAATGGGGTTTGACAAATCAAAGGTTCGATGTTACAATTGTCAAGAATATGGTCATTTTGCTAAAGAATGTGTGAAGCCGAAAGTGGAGTTTGATTCTCAGAAGAAAGCAAATAATTTTCAGAATAATCGTTCTCAGTCACATGGTTCTTCTGGATCTGGAAATTCAAATCATGCATCCACATCATCTGATTTGGTTGCACAAAATGATGAAAATTATGATTGGGGTATTAATCTAGAAGATCTGGTTGGTGCTGTGAGTCAAGCCTTAGTAGCTGAAATTTATTCTGATAATCATAAAGGAACAACTGATGATGATAGTTCAAGTGATGGTGGGAGTCTAAAGAGTGATGATGAAGAGAGTGTTAAAGTACACAATGTTGATTCTGATATTGCTTCTGCATCTTGGGTATCCGAAGATGATATTGTGTTGACTACAAGATCTGCTGAAGAAGCTATTTCTGAAGAAATTCCAATTGCTAAAGTCTTCATGGCTGATATGTCATATCCTTCAAAGGTAAAAGGCTATCTGTAATATTTACTGCTCTAATTGTGTCTTTGTGAAGGATAAAATGCAGAAGGTAATGGATGATAACACAAACTTGATTTGTGATATGAAATCCATGCATGTGGTTAATCAAAAGTTGAAAGATAATGATAAGCTTTGTATGGATAGAATTGAATCTTTGAAAAGAGATTTAATTTCTTTGGGGTTAAAGTACAAGGAACAAGCATGTTGGGTATAGAAATGAGACTGATGCTGTCAATAGAAACTACAGTATCGAAACTAGTAGTTTCGGTTAAACATTTGTTCAATCGAAACTATCTAGTTTCGATGCCTGTTTTTCAGGCCTCTTTGGTGGTAGCTTGGAAAACAAGGCACATGAGGCCTCCTATATATAGAAGAATACCCATTAGGAGTGAGTGTGTCTGTAGAGGGAATCAGCACCCTAGGGGGAGCTCACCTTGGGGTGAGACTAATTGTTAGTGTATGATGAGCTTCTTTTTCATTTCAATCAAAGAATCATACGTTTTTATGCTTTCAATTAGCTGTTCTTTTTCATTTTCATATATGTTTGTTCGTGTATGTGATTCCCGCACCCGTCTCTACCATTTGTGATTCAAGAGTGGGGTGAGACTAATTGTTAGAGTATGATGAGCTTCTTTTTCATTTCAATCAAAGAATCATAAGTTTTTATGCTTTCAATTAGCTGTTCTTTTTTATTTTCATATATGTTTGTTCGTGTATGTGATTCCCGCACCCGTCTCTACCATTTGTGATTCGAGAGTGATACCGGATCCAGAGATTCCGCCTCTCTATCCGTACTGTTTGTGGATTTCAACTCAGATCTGTGTTCTACAGGTGTGTTTTGGGACCTACAAAACATATCATCTGGATATGGCTTATGCTGAAATTGAGAAGAGAACTGAAATTGTCGCTCAGAAAAACAAGGAGATTTCTGACAAAGAATCAGAAGTGATCAACCTACATCAAAAGCTAGAAAGTTTTGAAAATTCATCAGTGTTATTGAATTACTTTCATGATAATGTTGATCCTACAAAGAGGGTTGCTGGAGTTAGGTTTGTTCCTCCACCATTTAATGGGAATTATGCAGTTGAACCAAAAATCATTAATGAGGAGGAGATTGATCCAAAGACAGTTTTGAAGGTTAATCCAGTGATAGGTGAAGAGATGATTTATGATTCTGAAAATGATGATGAAGTGTTTGACGATAACAAGGTT
This sequence comes from Smallanthus sonchifolius, assembly GCA_023525975.1. Taxonomy (NCBI): domain Eukaryota; kingdom Viridiplantae; phylum Streptophyta; class Magnoliopsida; order Asterales; family Asteraceae; genus Smallanthus; species Smallanthus sonchifolius. The sequence continues at coordinate 22,600,236 of CM042046.1, read as the reverse complement.
GAAGGTGTACCTAAAAAGGTGAAACTTGATGGACCAAAGGTGGTGAAACAAGTTACAAGAGATAGATGTATTCTAACAGAACCCGATGAAGTTGTACAATCTAATCTTTCCAAGGGGTTATTAATAAGTGGTATTGTTGCTGCTGGTTGCGATAAGAAAACATCCTCAAAAGTGACTAAACAAGTTTATGTTCCAAAGAAGAAAGTTGAGAGTTCAGTGACTTCTTCTGAAGGATGTTCATCAGGTTGTTCATCAACTTCAAGACAAAGTTCTTATGTCAGAGATCATCGAGATAAAAGAGTGTGCTTTCATTGTAATGAAGTGGGTCATATTGTGATACACTGTCCTTATAAGAATCAAGAGAAGAAGCCTATGTTTTCAGAGACAGGCAAATCCAAACTTGTTCCCCCAAAACAAAAAGTGGTAATGATTCTGAAAAGACCTATTGTGGGAAAGCCTACATCTGATGTTGTGAAGAAAGTTCCACTGAGGCAATATGTGCCTACTAAGTCATTTGCTAAATCCACGGGATTTAAGCAAAATGATAAACATGTGTCTAAACCAGTGTTTGTGCATACTGGTGTAAGAAATAATGCTGATTTTCAACAGCATTTTGAGATTCCACATGTTGGGATCACAAAAGGTTCACAGCCTGAGGTCAAACTTTCTCGCCCACAAAAGAGGAGACGTAACAGAAAATTAAAGAAACTTTTGGAAACATCTGACTTTGATAATAATAAATCTAACAATGTTTTTCAAAATAATCATCCTGTTTCTCCATCGAGAAGTTCTGATTTTGTTGGTCTTTATGTACCAAAGGTTGATGACAAAGTCGATCGTGAACTCATTAAAGTTGTTTATTTTGATGCTTCAAGACGACCCAAGACCACAATGGCTTGGGTTCTCATTTCTAACTGATTTTCTTTGTTTATGTAGGGGCAACCAAAGAGGACTATTAACAATACTTGGTATGTGGATAGTGGTTGTTCTAGACATATGACATGAAATATTCGTTTGCTTGAAGATGTTATTAAAAATGATGGCGGTTATATCGCTTTTGCTGGGAATAAAGGCGGGTAAATAACAGGTCAAGGTACTTTGAAGAAGATTCTAATGAAGGCTCCGAGGAGGAATGACACATATGTTTTAGACATGAGTGTTGCAACGACAACGGATTCTATTCCGACATGTTTACTCTCTAAGGCGTCTGAATCTGACTCTATTTTGTGGCACAGGAAGCTTGCTCACATCAATTACAGGAAAATGAATTATCTTATGAAGAATGATCTGGTGATTGGTGTTCCGAAAATGAAATTCTCCATTCCTGATGATTGTATTCCTTGCAAGAAGGGGAAACAACACAAGAAGTCCCACAAATCTAAGATAAAGAATTCTATTATAACTCCATTAGAGCTGCTACATATGGATTTGTTTGGACCGATTAGTATTAGGAGCATTGGAGGTAAATCTTACTGTCTGGTAGTAACAGATGATTTCTCTAGATTTTCATGGGTTAAGTTCCTCGTTTCTAAAGCTGAAACAACAAAGATGGTACAATTTTTAATCCTGGGTTTAGAGAATTTGTGCAAACAAAAAGTCAGAAGAATTAGGAGTGACAATGGCAGCGAGTTCAAGAATAGCAAGTTGAGTTTATTCTGTTTACAAAAGGGAATTCATCATGAATTTAGTGCGCCATATGTACCTCAACAAAAAGGGGTTGCTGAACGAAAGAACAGAACTTTGGTTGAAACGGCACGTACGATGCTTGCAGATTCTAAGCTTCCGGTTACTTTTTAGGCTAAGGCTGTGAATACTGCGTGTCACGTTTTGAACAGAGTTTTGACCGTGAAGCGACACAACAAGAAATGCTATGAGTTGCTTAAAATTTGGAGTATTTACTACCTTTTGGAAATCCATGTACCTTGTTGAAGGTTAGAGATGTCCCAACCAAGTTCAGTGTTAAGGCTATTGAAGGGATCTTTCTGGGGTATGTTGCAAATTCTACTACCAATATAACAAAGTGACTCGTCAGGTTGAGGAATGGTTTCATATTGATTGTTCAAATCGTTCTTTACATCAAATGGCGATTGGACCAGACTTGGCTTTTTATTATGACAACTTATTCAAGTCTTTTCATTTACCTTCTGATATTTCTCCTGAAGAGGCTGCTGTGTTGTATGAGTCGTGTCAGGATGCACATGATGGAGGTTTTATACCAAATGTGGTTCAAAGTTCATCTGTTCCATCTACTTCTTCTCCTGTTCCTATTGTTGCTTCTTGCTCGGGACCACAAGATTCTGAAAGTGAAGAAGAAGATGTTGTTTTTTAAGATTCTTCTGCTGATCTATTATTCGTTGATGAACCTTCTACTTCAACACAAGTTCTGGGGGAGATTCCTACGAATCTAGACTCGGAAATACCAGTTAATCAGGACATGTCTTCTCAAGCTGAAACAACTCAAGTTGATGTGTTGCTGGTTCCTAAAGTTTCATCAATCAAAGAACTCAAAGATCATCATGTGACAAACATACTTGGGAATTTGAGATATGGAGTGCAGCCGCGTTCTTTAATCGAAAAAACTTGTTTGTATACATGTATTATGGATACTGGTGTTCTTGATGTTTGCTCACATTCATGTTTTATTTCTCAGGTCGAACCAAAGAATGTCGAAATGGCTTTGCGCGATAACAATTGGATAGAAGCAATGCAGGAAGAGCTTGCTCAATTTGATAAGCTAAAAGTCTGGAATCTTGTAGATCTTCCAAAGAGCGTGTATCCAATTGGCACTAAGTGGGTGTTTAAATGCAAGAAAGATGATCGTGGTGTTGTGGTGTGAAATAAGGAAAGATTAGTAGTATAGGGGTTCAATCAACAAGAAGGAATTGATTACACCGAGGTTTATGCTCATGTTGCTAGGCTTGAAGCTATTCGATTGTTTCTTGCTTTTGCATCTTACAAACGGTTTAAGGTGTTTCAATTAGATGTGTAGGGTGCTTTCTTATATGGTAAGGTCGAGGAAGAGGTTATGTGTGTCAGCTGCCGGGTTTTAAAGATCCAGTTCATCCTTCTAGAGTATTCAAGCTTGATAAAGCACTTTATGGTTTACATTAAGCTCCTCGAGCATGGTACGAAATGTTGTCTAAACATCTCATGAATAATGGATTTGTGCGTGGTCAAATAGATTAGACCTTATTCATTAAGAAAGCAGGGGGAGATTACCTACCGGTTCAGATATATGTAGATGATATTATTTTTGGCTCCACAAATGAAGGGTTGTGCAAAGAGTTTGAGAGTGTTATGAAATCGAAGTTTGAAATGTCAGCAATGGGAGAGTTATCATTTTTCCTTGGACTTCAAGTTAATCAGAAGGAAGATGGTTTCTTTATTCATCAGTCCAAGTATGTCAAAGACATCTTGAGCCGGTTCAAGATGGAGGACTGTACCCCATACGATACTCCAATTCCGGTTAATCATAGGTTGAATTCTGACCCAGATAGAAAAGACATTGATTGCCGACTCTACCGGGCAATGATTGGATCTCTCATGTACTTAACCGCTTTAAGGCCAGATATAATGTTTGATGTGTGTATTTGTTCCAGATTCCAAGCAAAACCAAAGGATTCTCATTTGATAGCAGTCAAGAGAATCTTTCGTTATATGAAACGAAAAAAAAGATTGGGATTATGGTTTCCACATGGTTCTAACTTTGAATTCAATGCATATACTGACTCTGATTTTGATGGTTTTTGTTTGGACAGGAAATCTACAATAGGTGGTTGCCAGTTCTTGGGTAATCGTCTTGTTTCGTGGCAATGCAAAAAGTAAACTACGGTCTCCATTTCAACATGTGAAGCAGAATACATCGCTGCTGCAAGTTGTTGTTCACAGATCTTGTGGATACAACAGCAATTAAGAGACTATGGTTTGAATTTCACAAGAACCCCCATGTTTATTGATAATATTGCCACAATGTCCATAACAAATAATCTTGTTAAGCACAGTAAAACGAAGCACATTGAAATTAGATATCATTTTATTCGTGATTGTGCAGATAAAAAGTTGATTGAGCTGGTGAAGGTACATACAGATGATAATTTTGCTGATCTCTTTACCAAGGCATTTGATCGTACCAGGTTTAAATTTCTGATCAAGATGATCAGTATGATCAATCCCAAATAAAAGTTTTCAAAAACAATTTTTCATGGGAGATTTTATTTTAATTTTCTTCTATTGTTTTATTACGTTTCTGCATTTTAAATTTCAGTCAAATTGTTATTTATAAAAACTCAAAACAAAATAAAAATATAAAGTTGACATCATTTGAAGTTAGAGAAGAAATGATAGTACATCAGTGAATAGTTTATCACACATGACCATAGTAGATCTTTGATATGCTGATATATGTGTGCTCAAATTGTATTGATTTGATCTAAATTTCAAAGTCTGCATGAACAAGAAATGATTGTGTTATAAATGCTCTACTCTTGATAATCTGTTTTAATTTGAATATGAGTTTGAAACTTGGATTGTCAATAGACTATAAGCGTTTTTGGACCAATAGTAGTGTGAAAATTAAATATGATATAATTACATCTGTGATTTGAATCCATTATATGTCTGGGTGTGTGTGTAAAAGATCATTATCAGATAAAGAATATGTGGTTTTAAGAATTTCATGAGACTAATATCGGATTATATCTTTAGCACAAATTCATTCGGTTCACTTCACTGCCCATGCCCCAAAAAACATGCAATGTGATGTTGAACTAAGAAATGTTTTCTGACAATATCTGTTAGAGCATATGAAAGCCCTTGGATCATATTGATACATCATCTATATTGATTCCATTGAAACTTATCCAGATAATAGTTGGATCCTCATATCTGAATCTATTGATTCTCATTCTAAAGCCAATTCATTAGAATCTTTTGATTCTAAATCATCTTGATTCTTATATCCTTTGGGATCTGCTATTCTCTTCTTGTGCTAATAGAGATAATTTCATCTTGGTGATTGATCTAATCTTGCAATAAATCGTATATGTCTTGAAGATAATGCAATTTTAAATTATGTTGGGCATATATGTGGGGTACACGATGTTTTTCATCTAAATGGTACTAACTCACTTGAATTTGGGAGAAAAACGCTTGTGGTTTCAAATTTTATAATATTGACAACTTAAGAATTCATGCTTTGTATTGCAAATTCGGTATGAATAATTGAGCATTTTATGACCTGATCTTGTTTACTTTGAAATTTATCACGTATCATTTCATGTAATGTTCAAATTGATTGAAAAGTTTGAAAAGAGAAAAAGAATACAAGTCTTGGAGATTTAAGAGACAGATTTGTGAAATTTATACATAGAGTTTAATAAAGAAATACAAAAATTGAAAAGAATGAAAAAGATATGAGATGCATAAGAATGAGTTTGATTGTTTTATATCAACTTGGGAGGAATAAGTGAAGTCATTTCACATGAATATCATAATTCAATGCGTATCATAGGTTACCATAGTTTGTGATAGAATGTGTGATGGATTGCTCAGATACTGATATGATCTTCTTACTCATGATGTTCAACAAAAAATATGTATGTATTTACAGAAAAACCAAAAATATGTGTTTAAATTTGTTCAGATAAAAACCAAAAATATGTGATTCTATTTGTATAGATAAAATCCAAAAAGATTTTCTTTCCTTCTTCCATGAAAATTCTATCTTTTAATTTTATTAAAATGATTTGGGATTGGATCAGATACATGTTACAGATGGAAGATCACAAGGTTGTGAAATGATGATGATTAAGGTTTGTTTAAGTTTGAATTCCAAAGAGGTTTTAAGGAAAAAGAAGAAGCGAACTTATCGTGTTCGCCTATTCCTTGTTTAGGGAACTTAACAAGTTTGCCTGATTAAGTGAACTTAATTGAGGTTATAAATATCTTTTTTCCAGGCGAACATATTCATTACCCTTGTCTTTTTTCCTGAGTGAACTTCATCTGAGCGAACATATACAACAGTGTTGCAACTTGTGATTTTTGAAATTCTGGTTGATTGGTTCAAAATTTTCTGGGTTGTTTCTTGATTGATTTTACATTGCGAGTCTTTCTAATGTAGATTCATTGATTTTTATACGTTAAATCGATGGGAATTTGACCATTTGACCCTGTGTTTAGCGTAACTTGAATGTCGGTCTGAGTTTGGTCTAATAGGGTATTTTTTTAATGGTTAGAACTTGAAATTGAAGCTTAATAGTGCTTAGTTATTGTGAATCGATGCTAATGGTGTGTTTGATTTGCGAAGAATCGTCGGATTGAACAAGTTTGAATTTTGTGAAGGAGATGTATCGACAGGCGAACTTATTATGTTCGCCTCTTGTAACTCTAAGCGAACTTAGTAAGTTCGCCTAGGTAGTCAGTACTGCTTGGACTTGTGAAATTTTTTTGTTTTGTGTTTGAATTTTTTTTTGTTATTTGTTTGTTGTTTGTGTATATCATATATGTGTGTGTATATCATGTGTGTGTGTGAATTGTTTGTGTGTGTGATCCTACTAATATTGTTTAATGTCCATTGCACGTATAGATAGATCGCCATGTTGAGTACAAACATAACCAGGTGGCTTTGTTAGATCCTCAAATGTCGGAAGCTGTGAATTACCAAGGCATTATCAACTTTCTGAATAGATAAAGATTGCACGTGGCTCTTTCGGGAAATCCTTATATCAGTTTGCCATATATTCAACAGTTTTGGGATACCGTGCATCAAGATACAGATGTTGACCCTCATGTTCTTTGAGCTACAGTTAATAACACTGAGGTGGCAATTTCCGTGGATACCATTCGTGCTGCTCTTGTATTAGGTGGTGCTAATGATGATCCAATATCTTACCCTGGAACATTAATCATGGGATGCTTTCAGAGGACGGGTTACAGAGGACGACCTAATGATACTCAAGCTCGTAAGGGTGGTTTGGTAGGTGAATGGAGGTATTTTATGCATGTTATCATCCAGTGCTTGTCTCCGAGAAAGGCTGGAACTGATGGCTTGAAGAGTGCTTTACATGCTATGGTTGCACTAACACTGAACAAGAGGTTCAATTTTGCACTATACATTTATCGTGAGCTTGTTATGCAAATTAATCCTCCAGATTGTCAAGTGTTTCTAATGTATCCTAGATTCCTTCAAATGATTCTGAATCATCTGATTCCAAATATACTGCAGCATCCACAATGTCTTACATTGACTCCGATGACAAATAGGATATTCACTGACTGCACCAAAGTTAAACAGCAGAATGCAACGTTTATTCCTGTTCCTACTCCTCTATTCGGTCACATTATCAATCCTGATTATGTTACGCCACCGAATGACAACTAGTTTCATCCAGAGGAATTAGAAAAAGTTCAAGATCAAGAACCACCACAACAACAACAACCACAGATTCAACAAGAACAAGTGCAAGTTCCAATTCAACAAGAACAAGAACAAGAACAAGAACAGGTTCCTATTCAAGAAGATGTTCAAGTGAATGAACCAGTTCATGTTGATGTTGTTGACAATGAAGAAGATCAAGACTTAGGTCTTAATATGGATGCCTTTAATGATGATGCTATGAACTCACCCATTCATGAACCTAAAGGGAATGTGGTTGATACGAGTTCTAGTGATACAATTCTTCCTGACTCTGAGGCTACTGATTCTGATTCTTCGAGGGACTTTAGCTCAGGTCATTATGAAAGACTGGCTAATTTTCCATTGGTAAATGCAGGAAAAAGAGTGAAATATAAAGCCAGGAAGCCAAGACGTAAGTCTGTTCGGGATCCTCCTTCCAGTACAGTTCTTGGAAAACGAACATTAATAGATGAATCTTCTGATTCGGACAGGGAGTTTACTCATGTGCCAAAATCACAAAAGCTCATGGCTACTTCTATTGCTGCTGCAACTTCATCACAAGGTGTAGAGGATGCTATTTTTGTTGAATCCTTGATTATTACACCTCCTCCATCTAAACGTCCTTCTCCTGTGATTACTCCTGCTCCAAAGGCTGCTACATCATCTGCAGCTGGTACTTCTCAATCTTCTGATTCTAAGAGGATAACTTACCTTGAATCTCAAGTGATTTCCTTGAAACATCAGGTTGATCTTCTTGTTAACACTGATTCTCAAAGAAAATTGGTCCTTCAAGCTTAGGCAAAGTAGCTAGATGACATGCAATTGTTTGTTTCTAAACTTGTTGAGCGTCTTGACGCTCAAGGGAAGTTAAGGATACATGATGCTTGTCATACTGATGCTGTTCGAAGAAAAGAGGATGACGACAATGATCCTAGTGGCAACATGGAAGGTGATCGTCAATACACTGACGTGAATCCTATTTCAAGATTTTATGGGGAGTCGTCAAAATCAGGTACTATTGAAGGAAGCAAGAAAGGTTCTGAAGTGAATGAAGAGATTCTACTATTGGAATTCTTTCAAACTGATTCTGATGCTGAAGAAGAAGAAGCTGAGAAGATTGAATGTTTAGATGATCTTGATGATCTGTTTGATGATGTTGAAGATGATATTGTAGAGAATGAAGTTGAAGAAGGTGAGATTGTAGAGATAGAGATCGAAAAGAGTAAAGTAGAGGTTACATATGAAGGTTGTGAATGTGCCTTATAACTTCATCCAGGATGATGTTATTCCTGAGTTGTACAATGAAGGAGTAACTGATTCTATGGACTATGTTGAAGACTTATCTAAGCTTGATGATACTTCTCAATCCAAGGTGAATACTGAAACTGATACTACTCATTCCATGCCGTCTAAGTCAACTGAAGAACCTATGATGTATAGAGATACCGGTATGACTAAAGAGCAGTGGAAGGAGGCAGTGAATAGTTGGAAAAAAGAATTACCAAAGTCTCCTACACAACCAGCTCAGAAAGAAAGATATGTGAACAAAGAGCGGTGTGTTGGAAGAATTATTAGTTGGTTCTATAACGAAGAAGTGAAGTTGTTTGCTCTTAAAAGATCAGATGGTGTTCAGTACTTAAAGCCTAGGGTCAAGTATTTCAATACCTTTCCAAGGTGTGAAATGAATGGTCTAGCTACTAAACCACTGATTAATAGATCAAAGTTTGGGCTAGCAGATGTGATCTCAAAGCTGATTAGTAAAGAAGGAGGATCGGGAGATTGTAAAAAGCTAAAACGACAAAGAGGAAAGAGAGTGAAGATAGTTGATCCAAGTACTGGTGTTGTGACTTGGAAGTATAAGTTCAAACCAGTAAGAGATGTGCAAAAGATTCCATTGAAGAAGATACGACAAGACTTTCTAGGAAATATGAAGTGGTGGTATGATGATGTGAATACTGGAGAAGCTAGAGTTGAAGATAGAGATAATAAGGTCATTGTAAGTTTCTATGATGCAATGAATCTTATTAATTTCTCTAAGAAAGATCAGAGAACTCTAAGAAAGAATGAGATCATGTTTACTAAAGAATGGAGAGGGCAAGGATTGCAGTACAAGAGAGTATTGGAGGTTTGTCACAGATATGGAGTGCACGCAGGCAGCAAGCTACCAGAGAATTGGAAGAGCCCATCATAAAGACTGAAGACAAAATATTTAGCTATTGTCAAGGTGGAGTCTGTTAGGACATAGATGTATGATAAGAGCTTGTAATAGTTTAGATCTTATTTTCTTTATATTTTTTTAATGTTTGATTTAGTATAAGTGTTGTATAAGTTCTGCTAGAGGCGAACTCTCAGTAGAGGCGAACTTATTAAGTTCGTCTATAGCAGAAGCTTTGTCTATAAATAGAGTTTGCAGGTTCATTTTTTTTAATGCTCTGGAATGTTAATGCTCTGTTCTGTAAACTCTGTGTTTGAATGAAATAGAAGAGAAGTTTATTTACTCTATGATTGTTACCAGTTCTATTGTCGTCTTGTGTACACATACATTGATACAGTTGGATTCCGCACTCCGTGTCATTGATACGTCACGTCTTGAGTACGATCTATAGGAGAGTCATGTGGACCTACATTTATCCAGTTTATACACTTTATCGATATTATGCGGATCTTCAAAACCTGGTGGTTGAGTGACATAGACCTCTTCATGAACCTTGCCGTATAGTAAAGCACTCTTCACATCAAAGTTGATAGACCTTGAAACCGACAAATGAGGCATAAGCTAGAAACAGTCGAATGGCTTCAAGTCTAGCAATTGGGGCATATACTTCAGTGTAATCTAGGCCCTCTTGCTGATAAAAACCCTGAACAACCAACTTTGCTTTATTCTTCACTACAACATGTCGATCGTCCGTTTTGCATTTAGACACCCATCTGGTTACAATTGGATGCATACCTTTCGGAAGGTCAACCAAATCCCACATATGCAACTTTTGGAATTGAGACAACTCATCTTGCATAGCCTCAATCTAGCAGTTGCCAGCGAGAGCCTCTTTCACATTCTTCGGCTCCAATTGGGATACGAATGCAGCATGCAAACATGTTTCCATGATAACAGTGTCAAGTATCTCAGCATACAAACTTGTGTTCTCGGCAATGGTCCTATTACGAGTTTGAATACCGAGATTAGGATCACCAATAATGTTGTCCATTGGATGATTCTTATGCACTCTCGTCTCTGGTACATGCGGTTCCTGGATATTTGTGTCAAGATTTGTACTTAACTCCCCCATATCATGTGTACCAGAAGAAGAAGATCCAATGTTGATTGGATCAACTGGAGCTTCATTTCATACACGAGTGTTAGGATCAGCTGGAGTGTCATTTCCATGAACATGAACAACTTCATCGTCATCACTTGCATGAGTTCCAGATGCAGATGCAGCATTGGAATTGGGAGTTATAATCGGTACAGTAGCACGGGTTGAGAAATTGGAATCATTACCGCCATTATAGAATTCGTACAAGAGGGCGGCATCTTCAGCAGATAGACCAAGAAGGTTGAAAGACTTGAATAGAGCATCATAAACGAATCCCCACGCTGGACTTGTAGGTTCCGGTGGAGTACTGTGTTTACTGCAATCCACTTCGAACCATTCTTCAACTTAGTGTGTTCCTCTATTGTATACTCTCTTGCAGGGTAAGTTAGCAACATATCTTAAGAAGATGCCTTCTACCGCTTTTGCATGAAATTTGGATTTGCGATCCTTGTACTGTAACAATAAGGAACAGGGACTACCAAATGGGACTAGGTAGTCAAGATTTGGAGTTCGATTGTTGATCAGCTCATAACAAGTTTTGTTGTGCCTTTTAACCACCAAAACTCTATTTAAAACGTGACAAACTGTATTTACCACTTCTGCCCAGAAAGTTACAGTAAGCTTGACATCTGACTGCATTGTCCTTGCAGTCTCGATCAAAGTTTTGTTCTTCCTTTCTACAACTCCATTCTGCTGAGGTGTGTACGGTGCACTGAATTCATTATGAATACCCTTCTTGAGACAGAAAAGCTCCATCATGTTATTCTTGAACTCCGTTCCGTTGTCACTATTTATTCTTCTAACCTTCAGCTCGCATAAAGATTCCAGGCTCAAGATCAGGTATTGAAGAATTTCAGCAGTCTCATCCTTTGTACCTAAGAAATGCTCCCAAGAAAAACGTGAGAAGTCATCAGTTACAACTAGAAAGTATGACTTACCTCTAATACTCCTGATACTTATGGGTCCAAACAAATCCATGTGTAGGAGTTCCAAAGGGGTATCAATGGAGTTTTGGAGCTTGGGCTTGTGAGATTTCTGGTGTTGTTTGCCCATTTTACAAGGCATACAGTCATCTGCAACGGCAAATCTCAACTTAGGAACCCCGGTTACCAAATCGTTTCGGACAAGATGATTCATTTTTCGATAAGAAATGTGTCCGAGTTTCCTATGCCACAAGATTGAGTCAAGCTCTGTCGCTTTTGTAAGAAAACAAGTAGCAATTGATGAGGTGGTTGTTACCACGCTCATATCGATCTGATAGGTTTCGTTTGTTCTTGGTGCTCTCATCATATTCCACTCAGCAGGAACCTCAAAACCAGGCTTGAGAATCAAGCATTCAGACTTGTCAAACATAACCGAGTACTCCTTATCGCACATTTGAGAGACACTCAACAGGTTATGCTTCAGCTGCTCGCAGTAGTTGACGTTTTTGAAGCTAATACATCCATTCGTAAGCACGCCTTGACAAGTAATACTGCCACCTTTCTCTCCTGCAAAGGCCACATAGCCGCCTCTGAATGGTTTAACATCTTGAAGCAAGGCCATGTTACGGGAGCATCCACTATCCACATACCAATGGTTAGAGATAGTTCTCTTCGGATTTCCCTGCACGAGTCACAAGCAAATCAGTTAGTTTTGGAGACCCAAGCGATAGTGGTCTTGGGTCGTCCATCTTTCTCAAAGTATACAACCTCAATTAATTCACAATCGTGACTGTCAAAAATGGGTCAATCCTTAGAAGACTTAGGATCAGAAGATTGAGAACTTTTGGTTTTCTTGGTCCAGGACCTTTTATTCTTTTCCTTCTAAACATCAGGCTTGTTAGTCTTAACCTTGGGTGAACTAGTGGAAGCTTCACCTGGTTAACTACCAGCTAGCTGTTGTTCAAGTTTTCTCGAACTTTTGTTCCTTCTTCATCTCTGTGGCTTAGAAAGTTTCACCACAGGCTTCTCACTAGTTTGTGTACTACCAGAGGTAGATACATTGGGTTTAGCAGGTTGCTTTTCCCGTTTTGGAACAAATGATTTAGCCTCAGATTTTGCTGGTGGCTTAACCATTGGTATCACTGGTGGTTTCACCACATTTGACTTGGGGTTCATGGGTTGCTTCACTGATGGTGTCCTAGGGAAAGCGGCTTGTTGTGGAAACATTGGCCGTTTCCCTTGGTTCTTATCGGGGCAGTTCACCAGAATGTGACCGACCGTACCACAGTGAAAACACGTTCGTTTATCTTTGTAAACCCTCTTGTAAGGGTCTATGCTTTTAGATGCAGATGACTCAGCTTTAGGAGTGCCAATGGTTGTTTGGTGAACATAAAAAGGAACTTGTGTTTGACCTGATTTAGATTTATCACCTTGAGCATAATATTTGTCAACGTTTTTCTAGTAATTTCTACTCAAGTGATTTGCAAAAGTTTTTTTCTTGGTTTTCTTAATGGTTTTGAAACCTCCATAAAGCATTAACTTAAGTTTATCATTTGACTCAACAGTGTCAGGTTCAGTTAAAATACACTTATCATGATCAGTGACAATGTTTTTCACAATACTGTGTTCACCAAGCAACTCCTCTGAGACAACACCCTCAAGATTAGTGTTCTCAGAGCCTTCATCCGAGAAGAACTCCTCATCGGATGCTGAGCTAACCTTAAATGAGGACTCATCCTTGGTCGAGGAATCATCCTTGCTTGATGAATCATCCTAACTTAAGGATTCATCAAGACATGACAGATCAATGTCAACCAACCCATTGACAAACTTAGCGCTTACTGGTGGAGGAATGACATTAGTACCTAAACCCAATCCATTCACTTGCCTCACTATAGATTCGTAGTGTTCCACCACAAAGCGAGAATTTTTCAACTTATCAATCTTGCCACTGAACTCAGGATCTCATTTTGCAGTTTGACAGTTTCAACATTCTTTTTCTCTAACCCCTTGTATGTAACGTCTAAATGAAACTGTTGTTCACTGATTTTAATTGAAAAATCATTTCTTTCTTTCTTTCTTAAGAGTTTCAATTGAATCTTTATAACGTTTTTCATTTTCTTTGTAGCTTAAAGCTGCAATACGAAGGGGTTCAACTTTGTCTTGAAGTTGAATATTTTCTTCTTTCAAGCCTAAACATTTAGAACATGAAATAACAGCAAAAGAATTGGAATCTACCTCAGTTGACGAGCTGGATGCCTCTCCAATAGCTATGAGGGCAAATGCAGATGTAGATTCTCTTTGGTTAGCTTCAGATGCTTCCCTTTCTTCTGCTTCCATCATCTCAACAATCTCAGCCATAAGACACATTTAAGTCTGAGTAAGAATGACATCTTCTAAGTGAACACGCCAATCAAAGCTGTCATCCTACTGAACCACTAGAGCACTGGACGTTCCACCTTGACTCTGATTGCAGTTGTTCTGATTGTTGTACCCTTGTTTGTTTCCTTGGCTGATTCCCTGGCTTGGTCCTGTGAAGCCCGAAGCTGGTGCTTTTTCCTTTTGACATTCCCTTGTGAAATGTCCAAAGTTATTACATTTATAGCACTTAGCCTTGGATTTATCAAATCCCACCTTGGCATTTGAATGCCCACCAATGAATTTTCTGCCAGTTCTGTTTAAAAAACGCTTAGCCCTTCTCAAGATCATGGCCATATTCCATTGAATATCCATGTCCTCCATGTCGTCTGGATCCACCTGATTGAAGTCTTCTTCAATGGTCTTAGGATCCGTTAGCTTCCCTCCAATGAAGTTCTCGTATGCAAGCATACATGACGAGAACAATGCCACATGATCTTCAGCAATCTTGGCAATAGCAGCTGAAGAGGTAGTGTTTCTTGAGGAAGATTGGTTGTGATGGTGTTGACCGGATCCTGATGCAGTAGAGCAAGTGTGATTACCACCACCAGTTGAGTTTTCTTCTTCCCGAGGACTCCCAAGGAATAAGGCAATTCTAGTACCAGACGATTTTGCATTAGAATTTACCCCAAAGTACATAGAGGGATCTTGAATTTGGGGTCGTCCAGAACTTTCTTTCTTCCTCAGGTTCATATCGTGTGCCTGAACCTTGCCTATTGCTTCCTCAACAGTTATCTCATAGAATTTCGGGTTTTCTCTCAGTAAAGTAGTGTACATATCAAACTTGGGTCGTCGTAAGGCATCCAGAAACTTTTCAACCAACTCATCATCAGTATACTTGAGTTCATAAGACTTCAACTCAGTCTGCAGGTGGTAGAATCTTGAGATAAGTTCATCTATAGATTCATTCTCTAAGTACCTGAAGCACTCATACTGCTTCCTCAACAGTTCTCTCTTGCTTTTCTTGACATCATTGTTGCCCTCAAACCTCTCCTGCAGGGCCTTCCATAGATCTTTAGAGTTATCATACCCCCTGAAGCTATGAAATAGATCTCTAGACAATGCCATAGTTATGGAACCATGAACCTTCTTTTCATAGTCGTAAATGTAGGTCCTAGGGGCCTCGGTCGAGCACAGCGGAAGACTGATAAGTGCAATGTAAGACCTGCTCGTGATTTGTGGGGAGAACAGATGAAGGAAACGATGGACCAGAGCATGTGAACAATAAGAAAAGATAAACAAGAGAATCGATAATCCATAACAACGTTATCATCACAGATTACATACCGAAGGATTATACATCTCTAGTTTAAGCTCACGGTCCAGGGGTCGGGAGAGCTCGCCCCGACCCGACCTCTCTCAGAATCTCACATTTGTTATCTGCATTTAACAAATGAGCCTAACGGCTCTATTTATAGAGGCAGGAACAACTTGTCATGCGCACTTAACAAGTACGCATGACATTTGGTCATGCGTACTTATTAAGTGCGCATGAACAAGTGGTGAACTTGCTAAGTACGCAGAAACATTCTCCTGCGTACACTGATACATAGAATTTTATCTATAGTTACCAAAACATGCGTCAACAGTAAACTTTCTTTTCTTCTTCATCTAGCTTGGAGATAGGCTTGGGAACAGTTTCTTCAAGAAATACATATGTTGGATGCTTATATCCCTCAAGGATAGGTATCCATAAGGAAGAATCAGTATATGAGATATACTCCTCAAAGCGTGCTTTCCAATTCGAATAATCATTTACATTAAGCAGCTTTGGTGGTTTCTGAGGAGTCCTAATCTCATTGTCATAATTGAACAGGCTACCGAGGTTCTGAAGGTTAGCCATGGTGTAACACTTAGACAAAAATCAGAAAATCAGCACAACTTGCGCACTTGGAACTGGCCTTGCGCACTTAGAGAAATTTTCTTGCGCACTTGAAGTTTGTTCTTGCGTACTTAATAAGTACGCAAGAACAGTGATTAAGTACGCAGGAACAAAACGTAAATACGCATAAAGTTGGTCTTGTGTACTTAACAAGTACGCAGCAAGACTGTCCTTTTTGCCAAAAAAAGGTAAGTACGCAGTTCACTTTATCCATCTGCTCCACCAACTTTTTTCGGTCGTCGGAAAATGCTCAAATCTTCAAAAATTGAAGTTTTGAACAAATTGATCAACCCAAAAGGTTAGAAACTTGTTTCTAACAAACCACTGATGATCAAAACACTCAAACAAACAACAAAATGGCCGGATTTTGAAGGATTTTTGCTTCTAAAATAGCGCTCAAGAGCTACCTCTATTTTATCACAAAAAATCACCAAAATCGGTTACTTTTTCTAGTATAAAGGCTATAGATTGTGTCGAAAATGCTCCTAACACACTTACAACACTCGAAATCAAGAGCCAATGCTCTGATACCACTTGTAGGTTACCGGGTGTCTCGGATCATTACGTGCTAGTGTGTGACTAGTCGGACCTGGTGCGGAATGCCCGTGAGTAGTTGGAGTATCAGACAACACAAAGTAAACCGAAAACAAATACGAAATACTTTAAACTTCGTGTATTGATAATCACAACCGGTTACAAAGTATATTGAGTTGGTACATAACTTCTGTCACAACCAGCTATATGTACATAACTTCTGTCACAACCAGCTATATATACTAGACCTGATGCATGCATACTTAGCAAGTGCGCAAGCCTTTGTTCCTGCATACTTAACAAGTACGCAGACAATTGTTCTTGCGTACTTGTTAAGTACGCAGGTTATAATAGTTAGTGCGCACAACACTTAACCAAGACAACTAAGTACAAGTACCTACATACATGTTCAAAACTCGATAAGCAAATACATACAGATACTAAATACAAGTACAAATACAGAAAGTAAAGATACAAAAGCGTAAGTCAACATCCAGAGTGTCTGTGTCACAAGCGTGCTCCAACAAAAACGTCTCCCAATATTTATAAACGTGGCGAAACAATATCTAAATATATATTATTTTTAATTGGAATTGCGGATTGAAAATAATATAAGTATATTATTTTATTCAAAGTTATCGGTTGGATAATAATATAATATATTATTATAAAGTGTGAAATAATTTTAGAAATGTGATATAAAATCTAAACCCGAGTCTACGGGTGATTTTCCGGTTTAAAACATTCTAATATATTAATATAATAATATAACAATTGATTTTATAATTAAAACAATATTAAAAGTAGGGTTTAAAAAGAAAACAGGGGAGGAGGGTTCGAACCCGGGTCTCCTCCCCCGAAGCCAATAGTCTTAACCAACACAACATGATAATGAATTGTAACACCCTAATTTCAAACAACGATTATTTAATCATTTAACACGCGAAAACACTAGTCCCAATAAAAGTTTTTTTTTTTGTATGTCGCGAACATCCTAGCCCCTCCCTTCGCGTGCCGCGAAGGAGCCCTAAACATGCTTGCCCGAGAAACCGGTCTTTCGCGTGTCGCGACCTTTCCCTAGTTTTCGCGTGGCGCGAAGACACACAGTAAACAGAGAGTTTCATTTCCTACCCAGTTTCAACACTTAGTCAATTTTCCCACTTTTACCAACATGACATAAAATTTTACCCGAACACCAAGAATTGGGATTAAACATTCAAAACACCTTAATCATTCACAAAAGCTACAAATCCAATTATCGGTTTACACCCATTGTTGGACACCTAATTACACCCGAAATCACCCAAAACAAGCATACGAGAATCTATCTTTTACCAACGACTTGACCTTGACTATACCGGAGGTTTTCCTACATAACCACAAACATTTCATCATTAGTAATGAAGATATAACATACAACAAGGTAAAATCATTCCAAATTTCACTCATTCAACCATTTTACCCGTTTCCATCCAATTACTCATTAGGCATCATGTCACTTGCATAACACTATACAAGTTCCTTTCCTTCCTTACAACTATCCCATATTTGACAACAATTCATTTCCATTATGGCACAAAACTATAACTCCTTTACATTCTTAACATGGTACTTAGACCATAATTATCACCACATTTCCATTATGATACTTAGACCGTAAGTTCATCACATTTCCATTATGGTACATAGACCATAACTTCATCACATTTCCATTATGGTACATAGACCAAAACTTCATCACATTTCCATTATAGTATTTTAACCATAACTACATTCATTCACATGTCATACACTTTCATAAACATTCATAATATGCAAACACCACACATATATCACCATTTATCAACAATACTAAGTAAGTGCAAGAGCACTTACCTTTTGGATTTGAAGATCCCGTTCCACCTTCTCGATTGGCAATTTTATTACCTAAACACATTCACATAGTTTAGTAATATATCATACTTCAAAAATCATATTTTATTTGGGTTCTCAACCCAATCTTCTATTTCCAACCCAAACTGACCCGTTTGGGTTATACTCATATCCAAACACCCTTTTTACCATCCAAACTCCCTTTTTACCATCCAAACTCACCTACTTGAGTTTCATTAACATTCCTTAACACTAACTTTTCGTTCAATCTTTATCATTAGATTAATTTGGTGTTCTTTCAAGTGTCTAACATCATTTAAACACTTATTCATCTTTAATTTAACATCCTAGCTTCATAACCCAAAAACCCCTAGCTTTTTCCATATGAACCTTAATTTCTCATAATCAAAATCAAAGGGTTCTAGGATGTTATTCACCATTCTTTACCTTTAGTTTAGCTAGATTATCAACCATCTTAAACCAATTTAACCCCATGCATCATAAACATCGAATTTCTACAAAACCCATTTACTAACCCATCATTGGTGAAATCAAATGGAAGATTATCACTTACATGATGTTAGGAAGATGATATGCAAGCTAAAACCTTCACAAATCAAGCTTCAATTGCAAGATTTAGCTTCAAACTCTTGTTCTCTATTTTTCTCTTGCAAACATCGACCCCCCTTCACCAACAAATGGTGAATTTTGACTTATTCTAAGTCAAATATAGCAGATTTGTCATATTTGCACTTTCAGTCCCTCAACTTCCTTTCCATCCATTTTCATGTCAAAATTAATTAAAAACTAACATAACCCCAAAACTAACTTGAAACCCACTTGTTTCAACTTAATTCTAAAATATTATTTCCACCATAATATTAATTAGAATATTTATTTATTTGAAACGAAACCCGGATTTTGGTTCATTACATGAATCGCGACAGAAACTAGATTCAAATGCTTTTATCAAACAAGTCCTTGTGGTCTCCCTCCCATACGCACCAGCAGACCAAAATTGACCAATAACCCAAGGAATCGACCACAATTGGAATCAAATGCATATGGTTTCTGTTAATCGAGGGTTTGCAAATCAGTGGGTGGATTTAATTTGAAAAGCATCACGTTTATAATCGTTTAATTACATATTCCTTCGCCGAAACCCTAGGTATGAACGCCAAATAAATTTGAATGATTTTGATAATGAAAGTTGATACAATCATAGGGCTTTTACTATACCAGACCTTGAAAATCCATTGGTGTGATTTAATTTCATTGAGACTGTGTTTAAGATCAAAACCCCCAATTCGTTATATGAATAAACCCTAATTACTGGATCTTACACAATTCGATGTTATTAATTTAAATTAACATAGGGTTTTCAATGAACGATGGGTTGCGATCCTAATAAGGTAGTTTAATTGAAATACAATTGAGTCTAGAGCAGGATTCGATTAAACCGGTCTGAGTATGAACCATAGGATTCAATCATGGTAAATTTGATACTGTAAGCCCTGATAATGATAGGGCTTATGTTCTAGGAGAGAAAACAAAGCTAAGGATGTAAACGTTTACTAAATTGATGATCGAATTGACTGAGATCGGCTTGAACCGACGCCGACGAGGACTGGTTTGATTTCCGGCGACTTCTGCTGTGATTCCGGCCAAATTGATGCGTGCAAGAGCTTCTGAGAGGTGCGATAGAGGTGTGAAGGTGCTTGATTTGTGAGAGTGATCGCAGAATCGAACGAATATGATGAATATGCGGTAATGGTCGGCGGTTACAAGTTTAATACTCATATTTTTTATTAATTTCACATAATGAGGATGATTAAGACTGTAATGGTGGTCGGTTATGGCATTAATGATCCAATCAGTTACGAATTCTAATCAAAATCGATTTTTGAATTCGAATTTAGCTCTAAATGATGCGAGTTTGACTTTCTAAAAGTTAACAAAACCAATTTGAGTTGATTTTGACTTTGGTAGTCAACAATTCAAGTTTTGGGACTTGGCAGGACTAGTCCCTACAGTTTGAGATTAAACATGTCACAGAAACAGTCCTTGGGGTTTAAGATTGGGTTAATTGGGTTAGGATTTAACTGACTTTACTAACGGGTTAACCCTAAAAGGCCGGATTGTAACAATATATATATATATATTGGGGAAAGTGTAAAATAGAAATCTTGTTTAGTTGAAGAAACCTTATAAACTCTAACGTGTGGTTCTTAAGGTGTAACATGTCCACCTTCTTCCTTTACCCTCAAGGGTATTTGTAGTAGCAAGTATCCGCACCAAGGGGTATTTGGATCTAAGTTGATATCTTCTAGTATCTCCCGAAGAGTACCTGTAAAGCGAAGCACCGTTAGTGTCACACCCCAACCGACGGCGGAAACGTCGGGGCGTGAAGCGTGCAGACTGTTCATTGCTCATGGTTTGCTAAAGTTTGCATATTTAATAATTGTTTTCATTGCAATCAATAAGTTCAATCAAAACACAACCAATCCATAAAACAAAAATATAAATTACATAGAATAAACTGGTTTAATTGAATTCTAGGTCCAAACATCCTATGTATAGCATATCTTGATTACTTCAAACATTGGTACCTGAAACATGGTTAAAACAGAGTCAACTAAAAGTTGGTGAGAATACATAGGTTTTATTGTGTGATAGCAAATACGTGTTGTGTGCATACAGTTCAATACAACATGACAATTAAGGCAATTATGGAGAGAAACTATCGGGTGACCTATACAATCAAACCTTTGTAACTTGCACTCAAAATTTGTGTTGTCAGTAACAGTCACCCTACCTGGGTGGGTTTGTCAGACTCAATAGATCTACCACTGTTTACTGTCGGCTGATAGTTAATGATTGTACATGAAGAGCATAATAATTGGTCTACACACCTAGTACTCAAGCACAAAGCGCAAAATTGTATATGCATAGGATGGAACTGTATATGTGTATAATTGAAAACATGTAAATAGAACGCATGTTCCACCCCAAAAGTTTGTAAAATAGAGTAAAAGAGGGGCTATGTAACTCACGTGTTATGAAGAGTATAGATTGCACAAGCAAATGGGAAACGGCGGTGTGTTGTAGATCGCTAGATTCGACCTAATGAACAATATGATTTACGTATTATTGAGTTGCGTTATTCGATGTTGGAAGTGGATTTGTTTAAGTTTAAGGTTTGTTTGAATATACTATTTATTTAATCAATAGTAATAGAATATACATTTAAAATATAAGTTTAAATAAATAATATTTGTTAAAGATAAAACGTATGGAATATATTGTTGTTTATAAAACTTGTAGTATTTTATTGACTTTAATTTAAAGAAAGATTAAATAATCGATCTTTGATAAACAATACTCGGTTCTGGATATTTTATAAAATAATTATTTGTAACTTTAAACTGATTGAAGGATAAAATATATATTAAACTGTTTAAAAGATTCTGTTTTAAGACTGAACACGACCGCGCTCATGCAGGGCACGACCGCGCTCGTTACCGGGCGTGATCGTGGGGTCTGAAGCGCGCCCGTGGTTGAGTCAGGAGGCTACAAAAGGGTCTGTAACATAGAGCACGACCGCGTCTTGGGTTTGTTTAGGTCAGGACCTTGTTTGGTCGTCAGGCACGACCGGGCCATTCTCGGGGCACGATTGTGCTTGGTCAGGCACGACCGCGCTCATAGGTTAGCGCGACCGTGTCTGGTCAATTCCAGAAGCAATTTCGATTGTTCTTATATTAAAAGCTGTTGGATTCATGGGGCTTTTACTAAGTGGTTGATTACGAATATAACCACATAGTTTGATTGGACTTATATCGCGTTTATGGTGTAGTTCGATTAAAACTTTGTTAAAACAAAACTTAGATTTTAATTCGGTAAAATCGTGTATTATGAATCCGAATTAGGTTAGGGCTTTTGTTTAGAACGAAGAAACGAAACGAATGGACTATTACTAACCTGTTTTGAATGGGCAACAAGTGCTGTCGGCTACGGGAGGGATATCGCGGCTTTTAGAAGGTCGACAGAGAGATAGAGATGTTATTCTGATAATGTTAAGGTTGAAGGAAGTTTATAGAAGTCGTATAACGTTATTAATGTGGTTTGATTCGTTTGATTTGGTCATAATTACGAGATTTGATTCGATAAGGAAAGTCCGGTCGTAGTCGCGAGAATTCGGACGATTGGACGTGTATTTGGTCGGGTAATAGGCTGAATAAACCGAATATCTTCTTCTGCAAGACTCGCAACCTTCTAAACGTGTTTACGATCTATTTTTGGACAAGATTTGAGTCGGTTTGACTTTGCGGAGTCAAATTGTAAAAGAGGCGCGACCGTGCTTAATGATAAGCACGACCGTGGTCATGGCACAAGCGCGACCGTGCTTAGGACTAAGCACGACCGTGCTTGTGTAGGTTTCTGGAAGTTTCAAGACTAGTCCTTGCAGTTTTGTAATATTGATGTTGTTTTGAGTTTTTGGTCAAGTTTGGTCCTCGAGGTTTGCAAGATGGTTTTAGTTAATATTGTAATATAATAAACGCGTGTATATTTGTTATTGCACATGAAAAATGCATGTAAGGTTGGAATCAGAATCGTCTTTTATTGCACGGCATAAAATAAATAAGGAAAATATGAAAATCAGAAAGGTTACAGTATCCCCATGTTGAGGGAATTTCGTCCCGAAATTCAACTAGTTGAGGCTACTGCTTCAGCAAAAAGATGTGGGTACTTGAGCTTCATTTGGTCTTCTCGTTCCCAAGTAAACTCGGGTCCTCGTTTAGATTCCCAACGAACCTTGACAATAGGAATACGGCTGCGCTTGAGTTGTTTTATCTCACGATCCATAATCTCGACTGGTTTTTCAACGAAGTGCATCGTCTCATCAATGCGCACATCGTCAAGAGGTATATGAAGGTTTTCATCAGCAAGACACTTCTTGAGGTTGGATACGTGGAATGTAGGATGTACGTTGCCAAGTGATGGAGGTAACTTGAGCTTGTAAGCCACTTTCCCAATCCTTTCAAGGATCTTGAATGGACCCACATAGCGAGGTGCTAGCTTGCCTTTCTTCCCAAAATGGATCACCCCCTTCCAAGGAGACACCTTTAGAAGTACAAGGTCCCCAACTTGGAATTCCAAGGGTTTGCGTCGTTTGTCGGCATAGCTCTTTTGCCGACTCCTCGCAACTCGGAGGTTGTCACGGATTTGAATAATCTTGTCGGAGGTTTCTTGAATTAACTCGGGACCGGTGATTTGTGCTTCACCAATCTCGTTCCAACAGATGGGAGAACGACACTTACGACCGTAGAGAGCTTCAAACGGAGCCATGTCGATGCTGGTGTGGTAACTATTGTTGTAGGAAAATTCGATAAGTGTCAAATGTGAATCCCAATTGCCACCAAAGTCGATGACACAGGCTCTCAGCATGTCTTCCAGGGTTTGGATTGTTCGCTCGGTCTGACCATCAGTTTGGGGGTGGTAGGCCGTGCTCAAATCCAGTCGTGTACCAAGTGCCTTTTGAAGAGATTTCCAAAACCGAGAAGTGAAACGAGCATCTCTATCGGAGATTATGTTCAAAGGAACACCGTGACGACTCACGATCTCGTCAATGTAAATTCGGGCCAATTTCTCAACCTTATAGTCTTCACGGATAGGCAAGAAGTGCGCGGACTTAGTGAGACGGTCAATGATCACCCAAATGCTGTCATAACCGCTCGAAGTGCGAGGGAGTTTAGTGATGAAATCCATAGCTAGATTCTCCCATTTCCACACGGGGATTTCCGGTTTTTCAAGTAAACTAGAAGGACGTTGATGCTCAGCTTTGACTTTAGAACATGTGAGACATTTTGCTACGAACAAAGCAATGTCTTTCTTCATACCAGGCCACCAATATTATGGACGAAGATTTTGGTACATTTTATCCGCACCAGGATGGATAGAATATCGAGACTTGTGTGCTTCGGTCATGATGAATGCTCGGAGATCGTCACGATCGGGAACCCAAAGACGATTTAGAAAATAAAGCAAGCCATTGGTTTTAGTCTCTAATTTGAATTCAGCACCACGAGACATTTCCATATACATATTGCCCTCGGTAACCGAGACATGTTGAGCTTCTAGAATACGAACTTGAATATCGGAATGGATCTTGACACTTTGAAGCATGACATGTTCCTTGCGGCTTAGAGCATCGGCTACAACATTAGCCTTGCCGGGATGATAACGAATCTCGCAATCGTAATCGTTGAGGAGTTCAACCCAACGTCGTTGTCTCATGTTGAGTTCCTTTTGGTTGAAGATATGTTGGAGGCTTTTGTGGTCGGTGAACACCACACATTTCGTGCCATAGAGATAATGTCTCCAAATCTTCAACGCAAATATGACAGCACCCAACTCCAGATCATGCGTCGTATAATTCTTCTCATGGATTTTGAGTTGTCTTGATGCATAAGCGGTCACCTTGCCTCGTTGCATGAGAACGCAACCAAGACCTTGGTTTGAAGCATCACAGTAAACAACTAGATCGATAGGAGCATTGCATAACTTTTGCTTGAGAATTTGAAAGGCTTCTTCTTGTTTCGGTCCCCACTCATAAGGTTTACCTTTTTGGGTTAAGGTAGTGAGGGGAACAGCGATCTTGGAGAAGTTAGAAATAAACCTTCGGTAATAACCCGCTAAACCAAGAAACGAACGAACTTCGGTAGGGGTTTTAGGAGCTTTCCAATTCTTAACAGCTTCAATTTTGGCGGGGTCAACATGAATTCCCTTTTCATTGACAACGTGACCCAAAAATTGCACTTCTTTTAGCCAAAAATCACACTTGGAGAACTTGACGTATAGCTGTTCGGTTTTCAAGAGGTCCAAAATCAACCTCAGATGTTGCTCATGATCTTCCTTGGTCTTGGAATAGACCAAAATGTCGTCAATGAACACGATAACAAATTTATCAAGGTATGGTTTGCACATGCGATTCATGAGGTCCATGAAGACAGCAGGTGCATTGGTTAGCCCAAAAGGCATAACCATGAACTCGTAGTGACCATATCTCGTTCGGAAGGCGGTCTTGGGAATATCCTCCTCTTGCACACGGAGTTGATGATAACCAGATCAAAGATCAATCTTCGAGAAGTAGGTAGAACCTTGGAGTTGATCGAAGAGATCGTCAATCCTAGGTAAAGGGTAGCGGTTTTTGATTGTAAGCTTGTTGAGTTCTCGATAGTCGATACACATGCGGAATGAACCGTCCTTCTTTTTAACAAATAAGACCGGCGCACCCCACGGTGAATGACTTGGGCGTATGAACCCTTTGTCGGCGAGTTCTTGAAGTTGGCTTGCAAGTTCTTGCATCTCGGAAGGTGCAAGCCGGTATGGAGCTTTAGCCACCGGGTTTGCCCCAGGTACAAGATCGATGCGAAATTCCACTTGCCGAACAGGTGGAAGACCGGGCAAGTCATCAGGAAAGACTTCGGGAAAATCCTGAACGATGGGGATGTCTTGTACACTCCACTTTTTGTTTTCTTTTTGGACAACATGGGCTAGGAAAACCATGCACTTCCTTCGTATATACTTTTGGACGGTAATGCATGACATTAGTTTGAGTCCTTTGCAAGGTTTCTCACCAAAGACCTTCAACGTTTCACCGGATGGGAGTGGTAGACGGATGCATTTTTCAAAGCACATGACTTTGGCATGGTGCTTCGACAACCAGTCCATACCTATGATGACGTCAAAACTCCCTAATGGCATTGGTACGAGGTTGATTGGAAAGGTGTGTTTATTTAGTTCTAGGGAGCAATCATGAATGATGGTTTCAATTGTAACGGTGTTACCATCGGCTACCTCAACGGTAAAGGTTTTCTCTAGTTTAGACCGGGTTTTTGCAAGTAACGGTTCGAAGTCTAGTGACACAAAACTTTTATCGGCTCTGGTATCAAATAGTATAGAAGCATAACGATTATTCATAAGGAACGTACCGTGAACCACATCAGTGTTGGCCTGAGCCTCATTGGCGTTGATGTTGAAAGCACGCCCACGAGTTCCGCCTTGGTTAACATTGACCAGCCTTGGGCACTGGTTACGGAAGTGGTTCGGGTCGCCACATTCTAAGCAAGCACGTCCATTTGCAATGGCTGGGATGGCTTGGTTAGTTGCTTGATTATTGGCTTGATTTGCTGGGTTGGTTTGGTTGGCAAGTGCCTTGGCTCGACAAATATTAGCTGTGTGGCCATGTTTCCCGCAGTGGTTGCAAAGACGACAAGGTATGCCTGGAGGGTGATGATAGTTGCAGGTGTTGCAAAGTGGGTAGCTGCCCCCATATGGTTTCTTTGCTGGGTTTTGAGCCATGGGTGCAACTTGATTTACTGGAGCAGCCGGAGTGATTACAGCACAGTTCTTGACCTTTCTCTTCCTAGTGTTGCGGTATGGTTCAGTTTGGACTTCTTTGACATGAGCGGGAGGTGTTGTTGTGTCAGAAACTTTCTTGGCACCCTTTCTTATAAGTGTACCCGCTTTAACATGGTTGTCAGTAAGTGTGGCTGACAAGCGGATAGCATCCTCCAGAGTAGCAGGATTTCCTCCTACCACAATATCTTGAATTTGTCTAGGTAGACCACCAATGTACTTTTCAATACACCTAGACAGAGGTGTAACCATGTCTGGCACAAGTAGACTCAGTTCGTGGAAACGGGTGGTGTATGCTAAGCTTTCACCACTATCTTGAGCAAAATCCCAAAATTCCGCTTCCAGCTTTTTCATCTCATTTCGAGGACAGAATTCCTCAGTCATGATCCTCTTCAACTCATCCCACGGCAGTGCCATTGCTACATCCATTCCCCTAGTCCTTTTCTCACCATTCCACCAAGTAAGCGCCCTTTTTTGAAAGACACTGGTAGCATGACGAACACGGAGGTTGTCGGGACAGTCGCTATTGAGGAAAGTGCTCTCAATGCTTTCAAACCATTGAAGGAGTCTCGTGGCTCCTTCGCTGCCATAGAATTTGAGGGGATTACAGGAGTTGAAGTGTTTGAAGGTGCATTGTGGCGGGTTGGCACCACCACCACCTCCAGTGTTAGCACTCCCACTGGCATGACCATTAGTGTTGTTGTTGGCTTGGGTAATTTGGTTCACCAGCTGTGTGAGTAGAGCAGCCAGGTCAGTGTTATTGCTGTTGTTGCTGTTGTCACGACGGGGAGGCATTCTACAGATTTAGACACAATAAGAGTTGTGAGAATTTCTTGGATTAAATAGAAGAATAAATAGATATAAGTATTTCATAGTTTGGATTGTACTCAAATAGTGACATAATCACTCGAGTACTATGACATATTAAGGTTAATTTAAACTCAGATAATTATCAAGAAGACGTGCTTTAGCCTATAAGTAAACACTCATTCCGGGAATTCCCAGGAAAGCATACGGATCCCTCGGTTGATTGGGATTTATATGAAATACTTTCCTAGACAGAAAGCCCAGAATACAGGTGTCACTCTTCCAGATTGCACGTGTCCTTTAACAATTAAACAAAGTCTAAAAACCTTAACGGGTGTAAAAGAAAATTTTATAGACCAAAGTCTATGAATATGATTCAAGTTATGTTGATGATGACATGGAAGCAGGCATGAAGGATATGTGGTTTAGGATATGGGTAGGGATATTGTTTATTTAAGTTGTTATTTATATATATATATAAAACATGTAGCATATATCATATAGCATGTAGCACATAGCATGTAAATCATGAAGCATGGCATAAGTGGGTATCCTAAAGTTATAGTCTAGGTCAAAGGTGTCTAATAACCTAATTCCCTATAACCAAGGCTCTGATACCAATCTGTCACACCCCAACCGACGGCGGAAACGTCGGGGCGTGAAGCGTGCAGACTGTTCATTGCTCATGGTTTGCTAAAGTTTGCATATTTAATAATTGTTTTCATTGCAATCAATAAGTTCAATCAAAACACAACCAATCCATAAAACAAAAATATAAATTACATAGAATAAACTGGTTTAATTGAATTCTAGGTCCAAACATCCTATGTATAGCATATCTTGATTACTTCAAACATTGGTACCTGAAACATGGTTAAAACAGAGTCAACTAAAAAGTTGGTGAGAATACATAGGTTTTATTGTGTGATAGCAAATACGTGTTGTGTGCATACAGTTCAATACAACATGACAATTAAGGCAATTATGGAGAGAAACTATCGGGTGACCTATACAATCAAACCTTTGTAACTTGCACTCAAAATTTGTGTTGTCAGTAACAGTCACCCTACCTGGGTGGGTTTGTCAGACTCAATAGATCTACCACTGTTTACTGTCGGCTGATAGTTAATGATTGTACATGAAGAGCATAATAATTGGTCTACACACCTAGTACTCAAGCACAAAGCGCAAAATTGTATATGCATAGGATGGAACTGTATATGTGTATAATTGAAAACATGTAAATAGAACGCATGTTCCACCCCAAAAGTTTGTAAAATAGAGTAAAAGAGGGGCTATGTAACTCACGTGTTATGAAGAGTATAGATTGCACAAGCAAATGGGAAACGGCGGTGTGTTGTAGATCGCTAGATTCGACCTAATGAACAATATGATTTACGTATTATTGAGTTGCGTTATTCGATGTTGGAAGTGGATTTGTTTAAGTTTAAGGTTTGTTTGAATATACTATTTATTTAATCAATAGTAATAGAATATACATTTAAAATATAAGTTTAAATAAATAATATTTGTTAAAGATAAAACGTATGGAATATATTGTTGTTTATAAAACTTGTAGTATTTTATTGACTTTAATTTAAAGAAAGATTAAATAATCGATCTTTGATAAACAATACTCGGTTCTGGATATTTTATAAAATAATTATTTGTAACTTTAAACTGATTGAAGGATAAAATATATATTAAACTGTTTAAAAGATTCTGTTTTAAGACTGAACACGACCGCGCTCATGCAGGGCACGACCGCGCTCGTTACCGGGCGTGATCGTGGGGTCTGAAGCGCGCCCGTGGTTGAGTCAGGAGGCTACAAAAGGGTCTGTAACATAGAGCACGACCGCGTCTTGGGTTTGTTTAGGTCAGGACCTTGTTTGGTCGTCAGGCACGACCGGGCCATTCTCGGGGCACGATTGTGCTTGGTCAGGCACGACCGCGCTCATAGGTTAGCGCGACCGTGTCTGGTCAATTCCAGAAGCAATTTCGATTGTTCTTATATTAAAAGCTGTTGGATTCATGGGGCTTTTACTAAGTGGTTGATTACGAATATAACCACATAGTTTGATTGGACTTATATCGCGTTTATGGTGTAGTTCGATTAAAACTTTGTTAAAACAAAACTTAGATTTTAATTCGGTAAAATCGTGTATTATGAATCCGAATTAGGTTAGGGCTTTTGTTTAGAACGAAGAAACGAAACGAATGGACTATTACTAACCTGTTTTGAATGGGCAACAAGTGCTGTCGGCTACGGGAGGGATATCGCGGCTTTTAGAAGGTCGACAGAGAGATAGAGATGTTATTCTGATAATGTTAAGGTTGAAGGAAGTTTATAGAAGTCGTATAACGTTATTAATGTGGTTTGATTCGTTTGATTTGGTCATAATTACGAGATTTGATTCGATAAGGAAAGTCCGGTCGTAGTCGCGAGAATTCGGACGATTGGACGTGTATTTGGTCGGGTAATAGGCTGAATAAACCGAATATCTTCTTCTGCAAGTCTCGCAACCTTCTAAACGTGTTTACGATCTATTTTTGGACAAGATTTGAGTCGGTTTGACTTTGCGGAGTCAAATTGTAAAAGAGGCGCGACCGTGCTTAATGATAAGCACGACCGTGGTCATGGCACAAGCGCGACCGTGCTTAGGACTAAGCACGACCGTGCTTGTGTAGGTTTCTGGAAGTTTCAAGACTAGTCCTTGCAGTTTTGTAATATTGATGTTGTTTTGAGTTTTTGGTCAAGTTTGGTCCTCGAGGTTTGCAAGATGGTTTTAGTTAATATTGTAATATAATAAACGCGTGTATATTTGTTATTGCACATGAAAAATGCATGTAAGGTTGGAATCAGAATCGTCTTTTATTGCACGGCATAAAATAAATAAGGAAAATATGAAAATCAGAAAGGTTACAGTTAGCGTCGACGTAGGGACCCCGAAGGGGATCTCTACGACCAAGCTCGGGCGTGAGAGTAAGATTGGTTTCCTTGAAAGGGGTCGGGTCTCTCCTGGGAGATAATCCTAAACAGATTTCAATATGAGTAAGTTGAGAGAGAGAGAAAGAGAGAGAATTTGTGTAATACTACCTTCCTTTTTCCTTTTATCCTCTTCTATATAAGTGGTGAAGATGCTTGTGCATTAAATGAGGATGTTCCTTGCAACGGCTTCTGTCAAGTGGGTAAGGGGTTCTGATCCTGGCTTCGGCGGGAACCCTTCTCGATGCTGTACTTTTACTAGCTTCCCCATTTTTTTCCATTAAATGAGCATGTCCTTTCTACATTAAATGAAGTAAGGAGCATATCTCTTGTTCCTAGTTTGTCTCGGTTTAGGGGGTATCCCTTACAAGTCCCCCAAAGTCGTTGGTCCTTCTTATTTATAATCAGGGCTAACCGTTCCCAAAGTCTTTGGTCCTTCTTGTTCCTAGTTTGTCTCGGTGTAGGGGGTATCTCGATAAGGATCCTGGTCCTTTTGTTGAGAAAAAGCTTTATGCCCTTTTGATCGCTAATCCTACCCCTGCCAGACCTTTACCTGAGGAAATTCTAGTTATGGCTAAGATGAGTTCCTTGTGGGATGATCCTCTCGCCCGTTCGGCTGTATTGGAGCGGGGGGTAAAGGTTGGTTGTCCGTCTTGGGGTTTATCTTTTTCTTGTTATCATTTTTTCTTCTTTCCTTCTCTCTTTATTTTTTGTTTAATATGTGTTTTTTTCGTGTAGAGATAAATTTTTCAAAGGTGTTGGGTAAGGCCCACGAAAACCTAAAGTATGTTGCTCTTCCTGTCAAGCCGGTTGGTGTCTCTGATTCTTCTTTGTCTGCAAATACGGGAGTTTCTGCGTCCTCTTCTGCCACCATGGACATCCAAACGGTTGGTTCTTCTGCTAGTGGTTTTGTAGAGGTGGTTAGTGAATCCGATTCGGAGGAAGAGCGTCCCTTAACTTTCTTTCGAAAGCGTCCTGCCCCTTGCTCTGTTGTATCTTCTCCTGAAGAACTCGATCTGAAAGGGGGTCTTAGGAGTGCTTCAAAAACTCCCAAAGTGCATTTTCGTACTCATGTTTCTTCTGTTGTTAGACCACCTCAGCTTTCCGACTATGGTTTTGCCCAACTTTCGGATTTAGAACTTGATTTTCCCTTTGGGAATCCTTCCAGCGTATTGTTGGATTTAGCTCTGTCCAATGCTCCCATTCCGGTTCCTTCTGTGCCCGTAGCCCTTGGAACCAGTGTCCCTTTGATGTCTTCACCTCCTTCTCTGGTGGTCACCTCCGCTGTTGAAAGTGTTTTACCAGGTTCTGCTTCGTTTACTTCTAGCTCCTTCGAGAAAGGTAAAGGTATTTCCTTTCCTTCTCTTGGTGGTTTGTCTATTGATCAATTACCAAACACTCCTTCTCATGCTCGTGATCTTTTAGAGAGTATGCTTTCACCTTCGCTGATTTCTCATTTTGATGGTCTGGAAACCTCTTCCCTGTCTGATCAATTTAGCCTCGATCACCTTCGGTCATTCATCGAGGGTGCTGGTCTTCGTCATAAAGTGATGTCCTTGGATGCTGCTGTTTATAGATCTCGTTTGTCGGTCCTTCGCCTGCAGGATGAGTTAGCTGAGGAAAAATAAAGTAAATTGGTTCTGACTAAGGCCAGTGCTGACTTTTTTGGCGAACCGGGCCGTGTAAACAGAGAGCTTGAGCATTTGGACCACAAAGTTGCATCCTTGGAAGGTAAATTGAAGTCTGCCAAAACCTCACTTCTGTGTTGCCGTGATGAACTTGCTAAAGCTAATACATCTATCGACGCTTAGCAAGCTTTTAGTGTCGAGCGAGAGGTACTCTCATCCTTTCGTGTATTTCTTTTTTGTTTCAACACGTCTTATATGTCCAGTGTGTATATATTTTTGACCATCCTGTTGTGTTAACTACTTTCTGTTTTACTTTTATTTCAGGAGGACATCCACTGCCGGAAGGAGCAGCTTGCTGGTCAGACACATGATTGGGCGGAGGTTAAAGAGGTTCTGGAGCATGATCTTTCTCAAGCTCATTCGGAGATAGCTTATGAGCACCACATTTTGCAGAAAGAATTTGAGATTGTGCTTACTAGCCAGGACAAACTTTGGGGTGAACGGGACTCGGGGCTTCCGATGTGTCTTTGAGCGTGTCCGGAATAGCAAAGAGTACATGCTTTTGCTTGGAGAATTCAACCGAGCCTGTATGGCTCCTCGTTATCAAACAGGCCTATCTACTGGTTTCCAGTACACTGCTGATGGGGTTCCTATTGAGAAGACCCCTAATTATGATCCTCATGCTGAACAATATATGCAGGATAATGGTGTTGTATTCACCTCTTCTAGCCATTCCTTGATAACTCGTCTGAGCAACTCTCCCAGGATTTCTCTTTCTGAAATACAAGACTTGGCGTCTGTTGTTGTCCTAAAACTTGTCACCCCTGGCCCTTGATCTCTTGCTTGGAACTCTTTTGTTTATGCTAATCTTTTGGTTTTGGTGCTCCTGTGTGGGCTGACATGTACTCGTGTTGTTTCTGGATTTATTTTGTTTATCTTTATAACTATGTTTGTGTTATTTGGCGATAACTATGTAAACTATGCCTTGTGTCGTTCGGGTGTATGTATTTGTTTGAACATCTATTAGGTATGGGGTGAAAAAGTATCTAATATGTTCTCCCTTCTTTTTTTTCAGTCCATCTTGTAAGATGGCCGGTTTCTACTAGTTATCTCTTTAGATATTGTTTCGTCATCCTAAGGGATGGGGGTTATTTCTTACCCTTCTGCTGAGATGTAGTTTTTCTGCTTGGCTTTCTTAGGAGATAGCCTTTTGCATCCTTCCATCATTTCTGCGGGTAGAAGTTTGTTCTTGTGCTATCGAGGTAGAATTTTTCCGTTGGTTATGAGATAATCTTTCGCTTTACTCCCTCATCTTTTGGGATAGGAGGCTTTCCCTCTCATTTGGTAAGGTGAACCTTTCTTTTGGTTGTCTTATGGGACAACCTGTTATGTCGTTCTGCTATCTCAATGGGTAGGAAGTTTTCTTGTCCCTCTGATGAAAGGTACATTTCTTTTGGTTATCTTACGAGATAACCTTTGATGTTATTCTGTCATTTCCAGAGATAGGAATTTCACTTGCCCATCTTATGAGATGGTGCACTTCTTTTAGTTGTCTTATGAGATAACCTTTCACATAATCTCATCATTTCAAGGGAGAAGAATTTTTCTTGCCCGTCTTATGAGATGGTGCATTTCTTTTAGTTATCTTATGAGATAACCTTTTACATCATTTCATCATCTCAAGGGATAGGAATTTTCTTGCCCATCTTATGAGATGGTGTATTTCTTTTAGTTATCTTATGAGATAACTTTTTACATAATTCCATAATCTCAAGGGATAGGAATTTTTCTTGCCCATCTTATGAGATGATGCATTTCTTTTAGTTATCTTATGAGATAACCTTTTACATAATTCCATCATCTCAAGGGATAGGAATTTTTCTTACTCATCTTATGAGATGGTGCATTTCTTCTAGTTATCTTATGAGATAACCTTTTACATCATTCCATCATCTCAAGGGATAGGAATTTTCTTGCCCATCTTATGAGATGGTGCATTTCTTTTAGTTATCTTCTGAGATAACCTTTTACATAATTCCATCATCTCAAGGGATAGGAATTTTTCTTGCCCATCTTATGAGATGGTGCATTTCTTCTAGTTATCTTATGAGATAACCTTTTACATAGTTCCATCATCTCAAGGGATAGGAACTTTTCTCTGCGTCCATCTGGTGAGATGGAACATCTGCTGCATTCTTGCTATACAATTCTTACCACAAAAGTTCACCTGCTTTTTTTCATTTTAACTACTTCCAAAAGACAATATCATGTTTTTCCCATACGAGACAGGTTACATAATTCATTCACTTAGGTTGCCACCTTACATGTAGTATTTCTTCAGCTGCATTACATTCCAGGTTCTGGGGACTTCAGCTCCATCCTCCTTGCTGATCATGTACTTTCCTGTTATGCCTCAGTTTTTACCATTTGGTATCTTGGATCCTCATATAAGTATCGGTATCCCTGATCCTTACTATATTTCAAAATCCCGACTAAATGACCGTTGTAATTATTAATGGTACGCGTTTTACTTTGACTTAATCACGCAGGTAACGACTATTTCTCATTAATATTAATTGAGGACGCAGGATGGAATTAATGCAACGGATATATTCATCAAACAAGACTCGTCGGCTCAATAAAGACAATTCCGGGTTATTAGCCTTTCATTTAATAACTTGTATTGTATATAAGGGGCAGAAAATGATCATTAGGACACAATGTACACACCACACAACCACTACACTCGCACTATTCTTTGTAACACTTAGACACGGTCGTTTTTCAACTCTTTCATTGTATTTTTATCACTTTTTATCAGAACAAACGAGGCAGCCCGACTTTAGTCGGCTCCCAAGGTTTTATGTCGGAGATCCTCAATTGATCAAGGGCTTTCCTCGTATATCCCTGTGACGATATCCTCATTTACATTACATTTCTTGTCCAAACACACAAGCACTCTACCTCACATACAAATTTTAGCTACTTAGTTATGTTGTGTAATTTTTGGCCGAAACAGTGTGGCGCCCACCGTGGGGCAAGTGGTGCTTTTTTCTTGAAAATCTTGTTACAAATTACAATCCATCTTTTACTTCTCAAAATCTTTTTCAGAAAATGTCGTCCCAATCTAAATTGTTTTCTTCTCCAATTTCATCTTCAAAATTTGAGTTAAAATTCCCTTTTTCTCCTTCTCTGGTATCCTAGAAGAAAATTGATAACACAGCCCCCAGGAATGCATTTGTTGTCCCTAATATCCTGAAGCCCAGATCATCTTCCGGAATACCTTTATTTGTCTTAACTGATGATTTTCTCTCTAGGTTTTCACCAATGAAATAAGCAATGAAATTGCAGCAAAAAACTAATAAAATGTTCAAGAGAGAAATAGAAAAGATGAAGGAATCAAAGGAACCAATGGGATCAACAATTCCAATACAAACAAAGACCCCAAATACTCCAGGATCATAGGGAAGCTATTTGGAAGATTTCATTTCCATGCAACAAATCGGGATGAATAAATCCAACTCAAACTGCTGGAATTATATTAACAAGGGATCCTAGTGTTCCATCAGGATCCTCATCACAAAATAATGACGACGGTAACATTTACGATAATCAATTTTTTAACTAATAGTAGTGGACTTATGCAGGATACTAGGATTAATCCAATAAAGGCTAAAGAATTAAAGAAATTAAAGGACATGATCTCGAGTGTATCTGATGTAATACAAACAATACCTGAAGTATCCTCATCAAGCCACAGGATGTCCAGATCTGCTCCACCAATATGCGATGCGAAAATCCCAAAACATTTTCAGACCTCATCACTTGGGACTTGAAGAAAGCCTGTTTATGCAAAGACTTTGGATCAATTATCAGCAGATCTGTAGGTCCCTCGGGTGTGGTGGATCGTTACATGCAAGTGGTCTACTAGTCGGACCGGGTGCGGAATACCCGTGACTAGGTGGAGAGTCTAACTGAACAAAGTAAACCGAACACAAGAGTCACAATAATCGTTCTTTGTATTATAAACACTCGACGGTTACAGAGAGAATACAAGCTGCGTACTTAGCAAAACTGAGTTCGTCTGAACAAATGGTTCTGCGTACTTAGCTTCTGTGAACCTATCCTATTTATACTGACCTGATGCCTGCGCACTTAGTAAGTGCGCAGGACCAATTACTCCTGCGTACTTAACAAGTACGCATAGGTCTTCTTGCGTACTTGCTAAGTACGCAGGAGCTTTCTCCTGCGCACATACAAGTGCGCACAACACTTGGAAGAAATCAACAACACATTATGTAAAAGTAAATACAACTCGATAAACTATTACATAATGACTCTTACATACAAAGACAAAATACAGACATTAGACATACAAACCTAGACTCTATCCAGAGTGTTGTCACAGGAAAGTGCATCAACAAACTCCCCCTTGACAACAGCTCGGGATCTTCATCGTCTTCAGTCTTCAATCTTCAGTCTTCACAGCACTGCTTCCTTAGCTTCCATCTTCTTTTTGTAATCAAGACAGAACTTGATTAACTTGTCGTATTTGGCCGAGAGACGCTTTGTCCATTCGTCAGTGTGGATGCAAAATTTGTCTGCTAGTACCTCCAGATCGTTCACAGAGAAATTGATGAAGCAGACTTCATCAAAAACCCTGATCACTTCCTTTGGCACTATGTTTCCACTATCTGACTTACCTTTACCCATGATCACAGCCTCGCCCGTTTTTGGATCAACGTACCAGTACCACATGTCACCAAGAATATCCTGAGGTAACTTGCTCAGGGGAATCTTAGTTTCACATCGCACTGGCTTGTATACCAATCTCTTTAACGGCTTCTTAGTCACAGGATGCACAGCGTGCTTATCCTTGACTCTTCTGGGCACCTGAGGCTTGAGATATTCATACTTTCCCGATCTTGCTTCACGTTGTAGTATACTCCACAAACCCATTGCTACTGCATGATTCGAATGATTCAGCAGGTCGCGGTTTGCAAGGTTAACTAGGTCGTACCTGGGCAAAGAGTTGAACGCCTCACTGGTTGGTTTCAAGTATTGAACCCCTCCAGATCTTTTGATGGCGAACAACTGCTTGTCCTCCTCAAACCTGACAGCTAAGATCATACCTGTCGCTCCATACTTGTCTTTGATAGACATCTTTTGCCACACTGAAGCTGGACCCTTTGTAGATGCAGAAGGCATGTCTTTCTCTTTTTGTGCCTCGGGGTCCACAGGTATAGGGTCGACCGGGGGGGCATCAGTTGTAGCTTCAACATTACTTGCTGTATCAATTGAGCCTGTGTCTGTTTCGAGCAGAGATTCGAGCGATGGTATTTCAAAGATCTCACCATCCTCTAACTCATACTCTAGTTCCCCGTCGCCCTTGGGAATCTCTATCACCACATCATCGTCATCATCGTTCCAATCATCACCAGAGTCGATCTCTCCTTCTTCCAGATTAAGGAGAGCATCGATCTGTGCTTCTTTATAATAGTCAGGCTCGAGACATAGAATCTCGTCAGCCACTGGCTTCCCTTTATCACCGCCACCACCACCTCCTGAGGTATCACCACCCTCTTGCGTAGTAGACTCCCCCTCAGCCATTGACGTAGTAGAGATGGGCACAATTGCCGAAGCTTGGTGCTCACCTCCACTAGGACCGACTTCAGGATCCTTGTCTTTGTCATCATCCTTAGTCAAATCGACTGGATGACAACCCTCTGCACCGGTGGATTTTTCTTTTTCCTTCTCCCCCTGAGCACCTAGCTTCTCGGTCAGTTCACCACCTAATTTGACCATCGCTGCGTGCTCCTTTCTCTGCAAGTCCATCCTCAGCTCAAGTGAAGTTCTGTGGCCTAGAATCATTTCGTTAGTTTTCATTAGCAGTTCATTCTGTGCCAAGAAATTCTTCAACTGTTCATCAGTCCCCGTTCTCTGGCTACGCAGAATCTTAACTTCATCCGCCAGAGAGTTTATCTGTGCTTGTTGAGCATCAGAATCCTCTTTTGACTTTTGAAGAGTCTTCAACAAGCCAGCAACTTGGGTTTCTAGAACAGTGATCCTTGCATCAGTTGGATCAGACTGCCTAGATGATGAGGCTTCGGCGTTGTGTATGGGGGAAGAGAAGATTGTGTCAAAGTCAAACCCCTGTGAGAAGTCACCATAATTAAAGGGTTGACCTGACGGCTCTTTGGTGGGTGTTGGGGTTGGGGATGGTATGATGTGAGTGGGTGTTATGGTTGGGGTGACGGTGACTGACTCCGTTAGAAGTGGAGCAGTCACCGTCATCTGGACGGTTGGAATAGGGAGGGTCACTGTCACAGGAATCACCTCTGTGACCGCCGTGACCGCCACATCTGCTTGTACCAGTGGCCTTCTCCTCCTACTAAACAGTTGTCGTGCTGGCGTGGTAGATTCTGACTCTGGACGGGCAGCTTCAACTTGTACTGGCTGCACAATCGGAATCTCTTCAACCCTGGGGATGGCAACCTCTTGCCTATCTCCCCTTTTCTTGTTGGTGCTCTCATGCCTTTGTCTTTGTAAAGCAGCGTCAGAGTCGGAATCCGGCTCATATTCGCTGCTGGAGCTTTGTCTCTTTCTTTTTGAAGACGACGCAGGCTGGGTTACCTGTGCCCGTCTCCTCGGATGTGCCTGTGATGGTGCATCATTGGAATCAGAAGAATCTGATTCTGTAGCCTCCGAATCGGATTCCTCAGCACCACCAACACCACCTTCATCATCACCCTCATCATTACCTTCATCATTACCTTCATCATCCTCATTCTCTTCATCTTGTTCTTCATCAGAGTGATCACTCATCTCTGGTCCCGAGTTGGGACTATACCAGTTCCAGTCCTCCGGAGCGACGTATGCTTCATTAATCAGGTGGCCGAAGAGTTCAGTATGCTCAGGGGTAGGTTCTACACTGCCTGGCTTTAGAAACTGTGCAAAGACTCTCTTGGCCACCCTTTTCACTTGCAGTCTCTCCCCGATAGCACGCAGGTTTGGCAACGCATCATCGATCAAAAGTTGCACAAACCTCGGGTATAAAAGGAACCTAAATCTCTCAGCTGTATTTATCTGGTCATTAATTGCTTTGAAAATAAAGCGTGAAAAGTTGTAGCCCCGATTGAGAGACAAGCCCACCATGGCTGCTGCAAGGTCATGACCCATCGCATCTTTCCCTGCTTTCCTGGATGAGATGCACATGATCATGATGTGGGCAAAATAACGCCATTGATCTAATACCCACATTTTCTTGTAAGAAGCATAGTCCCTTTCCCCGACATATCCCATTCTCTGCCTCCAACACCCATCCACGTAGTAATCTGGATAGGATGTCGGGTCGGTGGCAAGGTCTCTGAACTGCAGTACTCGTCTGATTGTATCTTCAGAGATTGCAATAGCCCGACATCAACAGTAGCCCTTATGACATTAGGGGATACTGTGCAATCGTGCTCTGCAGTCTCCCAGAATTGTTCTAAGTATGGTCTTGAGACTGTTGGATTAGCCGAGATTACATAACTTATTTTAGATCTGTTCAGAAAGTCCACAATCTCTCTATATTGTAAGGCTGCCCCTTTCCATTCTGGTTCAGTGTGCGCCAACAGATTGAATTCGTCAGTGAATGCACGAGCCATTAT
Source organism: Smallanthus sonchifolius (assembly GCA_023525975.1). Taxonomy (NCBI): domain Eukaryota; kingdom Viridiplantae; phylum Streptophyta; class Magnoliopsida; order Asterales; family Asteraceae; genus Smallanthus; species Smallanthus sonchifolius. Next base: position 22,560,412 of record CM042046.1, on the reverse strand, counting down.
CTGCAAACACACACAGAAAACATAATCAGAACAATTTATAACAATGGAAATAGACACACATGACATAGAATAGTAGTTAGACTTTGAAAAAAAAAAATTTCAGACTTAGAAAAATTTTCTAAGTGTTGGTCCTGCGCACTTAGCAAGTGCGCAGGATTTTACTCTTGCGTACTTAACAAGTACGCAGGAATTACTTCTTGCGTACTTGCTAAGTGCGCAAGAACAACCCTTAGCAAAAATTTCAAAGATTTAAATTCGTTCAAAATGCGGGTTGATTAGGTAGCCACTAGGTTGGAATCAGGGATTCTAACATATGGTACCATTATCAACACCATTAACCACTAAATCACGATCAAATTTTGACCTAGGTCGTCGAACGACCCACTGACGGTTCGACTTCAACCCGTCGGATCAATCGATGACCAAAGGGAAAATGTATGATCGATTAGGCAATCTAATAACATGTTAGTGACATTAGTTACCCAAACAACCCATTTTACCCCAAAAATTTTACGGATTTAACCTAAAAATTCTAAGTCAAAAATGGGTCCAAAAATCACGAATCTATGGATGGAATCGGCCTAGATTCTCACCAAAGAGATGAAATACGAAGATGATAATGAGGACGGGATGAAAAACGGGTTTGAACACACTCGATTTTGAGAGAAAAATCACAGGGGGGAAAAAATTTGGTTTGAATGAGTAAACCTGAAAATTTTCTAAGTGTCTGCTTTATACCCCACTGATGTTGTTCGTGCGTACTTGCTAAGTGCGCACGAATTAACTCTTGCGTACTTAACAAGTACGCAGGAATTAACTCTTGCGTACTTGCTAAGTGCGCAAGTCTTACTTCGTGCGTACTTGACAAGTGCGCAGAAACTTTAAGTGCGCAATTTTCAACTCAGAATTATGAAGATTTTCAAGTCAAATAACGAACAAGATAAAAATATTCAATCGGGAGGATTCAAACACAATTCATGAAGGTTAAACATAAAATATTTTTGGCCTTTTCTGAATTAAACTTAAACAATGCATAAACTTAAAATCTTTTTGTTCTTTTCTAGATAGAAATATACAAGTATTCACACAAGCTATTTTTGATCAAAGACACGAGCAGAGGATCATATCAGGCTAATTTTTTAGCAAAAACGATACAATATAAACATCAAAGAATATGGGATCATGTCATGTATTACTCTTTATTCTTACGTAATAAGCACATAAACAAGTAATTCAAGTTGACAATATTATAAGATTTGAAACTATACGCATCTTTGTATCATGTTCTTGTGTATTAAGTTATTAATTATAAAATATACAACGTGTACCCCACTTAAATGCTATGATATTTTGCACTATCTCAAGGCATCTAAGATTTTTTCAATGATATTCTTAATTTTCAGAATGAAGTTACATCAATTAGCACAGAAAAATCAAGCAGAATCCATAAGGATTATCAAGAATCATAAGATTCAGAATCGAGTGATTCAATTGTCTTGGTTTCATGTGATTTTCTTCTTTGAATATCGGTATGATGATTCGGGATAATGAACATGGTGTTTGATTATAAGGTAACGGGATCCAACTTTTATCTGGATTTGATTTCAATGAACCAGGAATGATTCAAGGGTGAATACATGCTCAACGGTTGATGTAGAGACATGTCTTGATTCAATCTCTCCTTGCATACTTGTGAGTATGGGCAGTGAGATGAACCGCATTAATTGTGCTAACAACATAACCCGAAACTGATCTCAAAAGAAAATTATTGCCAAAATCTAACATCCTTTATCTGATAATGATCTTTTCTATTCTTTTACACACACACACTTGCAAACATGGGTTCAAATCACAGTTGTAATTTAGATTTAGTTTCCACACTACTAGTGATTCAAAGACGCATACAGCCTACTGACAATTCAAATTACTTGTAAGTAAACAGATTAAAAATATAATAATTTAAACAATTAAGTAAACATGACGCAATCATTTCCCATATGAGCAGTCTATGATGGTTAGATCATTTCAGATGTACTATCATTTCCTCGTTTCTCAAGTGAACTTTTGAAATTTTCTCCATTTTTTTTTTTTTTTTGATTTTTGTAAAGTATTTTAAACTAACAGAACTATACAGAAAATTTTAAAAGAAATAAAATTTAACTTCCATGAATTGAATTGAGTTAAGAAAATTAATTTTTCACTCGGGATTGAACATTCCTATCAAGTTGACAAGATGCTCAAAACGGGACCGATCAAATGCCTTTGTGAAAAGGTCAGCAAGATTGTCATCCGTGTGAACCTTTACAAGTTCAATTAAATGCTTTTCAGCACAATCACGGATGAAATGATGGCGAATTTCAATATGCTTAGTTTTGGAATGTTTCACCGGGTTATTTGTGATGGACATGGTGGCATTGTTGTCAATGAATAAAGGAGTTCCAGTGAAGTTCAAGCCGTAGTCTCGCAATTGCTGCTGAATCCACAATATCTGAGAACAACCGCTAGCTGCAGCAATGTATTCTGCTTCACAAGTTGAGACAGAAACCGTTGACTGCTTCTTGCACTGCCAGGAGACCAGTCTGTCTCCCAAGAATTGACATCCGCCAGAAGTTGACTTTCTATCAAGGTTACAACCGCCATAATCTGAATCAGTGTAGGCTTTGAAGTCAAATGACTGCTGCTTGGAGTACCAAAGACCCAATCGGGGTTTCCCTTTCAGGTATCTGAAAATCCTCTTCACAGCTATCATATGTGACTCCTTCGGTTGAGACTGAAACCTTGAGCACAAGCATACAGCAAACATAATATCGGGTCTTGAAGCTGTGAGATACATAAGTGATCCGATCATCCCACGGTACAACCTGCTGTCTACATCCTTCCCATCTTTGTCAGGATGCAAACCATGATTGACTGGGATTGGTGTGCCATAAGTAGTGCTATCACTCATCTTGTATTTTGATAAGATGTCATGCACGTACTTAGTTTGATGTAGATAAATGTCATCCTCTCTTTGACTGACTTGCAGACCCAGGAAGAACGACAGTTCACCCATATTGCTCATTTCAAACTTGGACTTCATCACCTTTTCAAAATCCCTACACATCCCTTCATTGGTCGACCCAAAAATGATGTCGTCGACATATACTTGCACAAGAAGAATGTCACCTCCTGCTTTCCTTATGAAGAGAGTCGAGTCAATCTGCCCACGGTCGAAACCATTAGACAGTAAATGCTTTGATAGTGTCTATACCATGCCCTCGGTGCTTGATGAAGACCATAAAGTGCTTTGTCGAGCTTGTACACTTTATTGATATTATGCGGATCTTCAAAACCGGGAGGTTGAGTGACATAGACTTCTTCATGAACTTTACCATAAAGGAAAGCACTCTTCACATCAAGTTGGTAGACCTTGAAGCCGACATATGTGGCATAAGCCAAGAACAGTCGAATGGCCTCAATTCTAGCAACTGGGGCATATACTTCTGTGTAATCCAAGCCCTCTTGTTGATAAAAACCCTGAACAACCAATCTTGCCTTGTTCTTCACAACTACATGACGATCATCCGTCTTGCATTTGAACACCTATCTGGTTCCAATTGGCTGAAAGCCTTTTGGCAAGTCAACCAAATCCCATACATGCAACTTTTGGAATTGGGACAATTCATCTTGCATCGCCTCAATCCAGCAGTTGTCAGTGAGAGCCTCCTTCACATTCTTCGGCTCTATCTGGGACACGAATGCAGCATGCAGACATGTTTCCATGACACCAGTGTCAAATATCTCTGTGTAAAGACTGGTGTTCTCAGTGATGGTTCTATGATGAGTCTGAACACCGGCATAAGGATCACCAATAATGTTGTCGATTGGATGATTCCTATGCACTCTCGTCTCCGGTACAATTGGTTCTTGAATTTCTGGATCTAGATTTGTGCTCAACTCCCCCATTTCCTGTGTTTCAGCAGAAGAAGATTCAATGTTAATTGGATTAGCTGGAGCTTCATTTCCTACAGTTATGTTAGGATTGGCTTGAGCGTCATCTCCAACAACATGAACACTTTCACTGTTATCACTGTCATGAGTTCCAGATGCAGATGCAGCATTGGAATCAGGAGTTATAATTGGTACAGTAGCACGAGTAGAAAAACTGCCGCCATTCAATAGATTATAAACATTTTCGGCGTCTTCTGCAGATAGCTCAGGAAGATTGAAAGACTTGAATAGCGCATCATAATCAAAACCCCAAGCTGGACCTTTTGGTTCTGGTGGAATGCTGTGTTTACTACAATCCACTTCGAACCATTCCTCGACAGTACGAGTTCCTATGTTGTACACTCTCTTGCAGGGCGAATTGGCAACATATCCTAAGAAGATGCCTTCCACCGCTTTCGCATGAAATTTAGATTGACGGTCTTTATACTGTAGCAACAAGGAACAAGGACTACCAAAAGGAACTAGGTAATCAAGATTGGGAAGTCGATTGTTGATCAACTCATAACAAGTCTTGTTGTGTCTTTTCACCACCAAAACTCTGTTTAAGACGTGACAAGCTGTATTTACTGCTTCTGCCCAGAAAGTGACAGGAAGCTTTGCATCTGACAGCATAGTCCTTGCAGTCTCAATCAGTGTTCTGTTCCTCCATTCTGCTGAGGCGTGTACGGCGCGCTGAATTCGTGACGGATCCCTTTCTTGAGACAGAAAAGTTCCATCAAATTATTCTTGAACTCAGTTCCGTTGTCACTCCTTATTCTTCTAACTTTCAGCTTGCAAAGAGATTCCAAGCTCAGGATCAAGTATTGAAGAATATCAGCAGTCTCATCTTTTGTACCTAAAAAATGCACCCAAGAAAAACGTGAGAAATCATCAGTTACAACTAGACAGAACGACTTACCTCCAATACTCCTGATACTTATGGGGCCAAACAGATCCATGTGTAATAGCTCCAAAGGGGTATCAATAGAGTTTTGGAGCTTGGGCTTGTGAGACTTCCGTTGCTGTTTGCCCTTTTTACAAGGCATACAGTCATCTGCAACGGTAAATCTCAGCTTAGGAACCCCGGTTACCAAACCGTTTCGGACAAGATGATTCATTTTACGATAAGAAATATGTCCGAGTTTCCTATGCCACAAGATGGAGTCAAGCTCTGTCGCTTTTGTAAGCAAACAAGTAGCAACTGATGAGGTGGTTTTTGCCACGCTCATATCAATCTGATAAGTGTCGTTTGTTCTTGGTGCTCTCATCAGAATCCAGTCATCAGGAACTTTGAAACCGGGTTTGAGAATCAGACATTCTGACTTGTCAAACATCACTGAGTACTCCTTGTCACACATTTGTGAGACACTCAACAGGTTATGCTTCAGCTGCTCGCAGAAGTTGACATTGTCAAAGCTAACACAACCGTTCGAAACCACGCCTTGACACGTGATACTGCCGCCTTTTTCTCCGGCAAAGGCCACATAGCCGCCTCTAAATGGTTTAACGTCTTGAAGCAAGGCCATGTTTCCTGTCATGTGCCGGGAGCATCCACTATCTACATACCAGCGGTTAGAGATAGTACCTTTCGGACGTCCCTGCACGAGTAACAAAAGATTTAGTTAGATTTGGAGACCCAAGCCATTGTGGTCTTGGGTCGTCCATCCTTCTCAAAATAAACTACTTCTTTCAACTCGCAGTCATGATGACTGTCCAAAATTGGTGAATCTTTGGAAGAATTGGGAACAGGAGATTGAGAATCTTTAACTTTCTTGTTCTAGGATCTCTTTTGAATCTTAACCAGAACAGGAGACTTTGGTTCAATCACAGCCGGTGAACTTGTGGAAGCTTCACCTGATTGAGCTTTAGTCAGCTGTTCCAGCTTTCTCAACCTCTTATTCCTTCTTCTTCACTGTGGCTTAGAGAGTCTAGCCACAGGTTTCTCACCAGTGCGTGTACTACCAGATGTAGACACACGAGGTACAGCAGGTTGCTTTACCTTTCTTACAACAGATGGCTTGGCCTCAGATTTGAACTTTGGCTTAGCTATCGGTTGCACTGGTGGTTTCACCACATTTTGCTTTGGTCTGATAGGAGCTTTCACTACTGGCGACTTAGGGATAACAGCTGGTCGTGAAACAACATGCCGTTTCCCTAGGTTCTTAGAAGGACAGTTCACAACAATGTGACCAACCAAGCTACAGTGAAAGCAATTCCTCTTGTCAACATAAGTTCTCATGTAAGGCTCTTTAGTTCTGGCCTTAGAAAACTCACCATTGTGAGAAGGAAGAGTTGGTTTATGAACAGAAGTTTGAACTTTTACAGTTTGATGTTTGGGGGTATAATACTTTTGCAAATTCTCTTTGTAACCCAGCCCATAATGAGATGAAAAAGCCTCTTTCTTAGCTTGGTTAATATTTTTAAAACCCCCGTAAAGCATTTCCTTAAGTTTATCATTTGTTTCAATGATATCAGGTTCAGTTAAAATGCAATTATCACCATTAGTGATAATGTTTTTCTGGACTTTCTGTTCAGTCAACAACTCCTCAGAAACTACTCCTTCAGGGCAAGTGTTAACCGACCCATCCTCAGAAGCAGTAACATACTCCTCACTAGATGTGGAGTTAGCCTTACTTGAGGATTCATCCTTTTTAGGGGAATCATCCTTATCAGAGGGCTCATCTAGACAAGTGAGATCAATGTCTATCAAGCTATTGACAAACTGCCCACTTATTGGTGGAGGAATGGCATTGGTACCAAGTCCTAGGCCATTCATTTTTCTCACCACGGATTCGTAGTGTTCCACCACGAAGCGAGAGTTTTTCAATTTCTCGTTAGTGCATTTGAGCTGCAAGATCTCATTTTGCAGTTTGTTAATTTCATTGTTCTTCTTTTCCAAAGCCCTATACGCAATGTCCAAATGAACCTGTTGGTCGCTTATTTTTAAAGAATAGTCTTGTTTTTCTTTCTGTAGCATTTCAACTGATTCTTTAAAACGTGATTCATTCGTTTTGTAATTTTTAGCTGCCAACTTTAGGTGTTCGATTATGTCTTGGAGATCAGAAATTTCATTTTTTAGCCCTAGACATTTAGAACAAGAAATAACAGAGAAAGGGTTAGAATCTACCTCAGATGATGAACTTTGTCCTTCTCCAATTGCCATGAGAGCGACAGCAGTGGTAGACTCCTTTTCATCAGCTACAGAAGCTTCCTCTTCTTCAGATTCAGAAGATTCCTCTTCTTCAGCTTTCTTCCTCTCGGCCTCCATCAGCTCCATGATTTCTGCCATGAGACCAACCTGTGCTTGAGCAATGATGGCGTCTTCTAGATGCACACCCCAATCAAAATTTTCGTCATTCTGTGCGACCAGTGCATTGGACGGATTACTTTGGGTATGATTGTGGTGGCTTTGGTTGTTTTGGCCATGGCTGTTTCCCTGGCTAGGTCTGGTAAAACCAGAGGCCGGTGCTCTGTCCTTTTGACATTCACGAGCAAAGTGTCCATAGTTTTGACACTTGTAGCACTTGGCCATGGATTTGTCAAATCCAACCTTGGCATTAGAATGCCCGCCAATATACTTTCTTCCTGTTCTGTTCAGGAAACGCTTGGCCCTCCTCAGTAACATGGCCATATTCCACTGAATATCCATGTCTTCAATATCATCAGGATCCACTTGATTGAAGTCCTCTTCAATAGTCTCAGGATCCGTTAGCTTTCCACCAATGAAATTCTCATATGCCAGCATGCAAGATGAGAATAGTGCTACATGATCTTCAGCTATCTTGGCAATAGCTGACTGGTTGGCTGAGCACGTATTCTGAGGAGTCTTTGAGTTTTGTTGATTTTGTTGATGAGATCCAAACCCTGATCCTGATGCATAACATGCATGACCACCACAACCATTAGAGTGGCCTTCTTGAATGGATTTCCCAGTAAAGAGTGCAATCCCAGAGCCGGAAGACATTGAAGTGGAAGTTGTCCCGTGATACATGGAAGGGTCCTGTATCTGAGGTCTTCCAGAATTCTCCCTTTTTATAAGATTCATGTTATGAGCCTGAATCTTACCGACTGCCTCATCTACTGTCATCTCGTAGAACTTTGAACTTTCCCTCATCAGGGTTGTATACATCTCATATCTCGGTGGCAGAGCATCCAAAAACTTTTCCACCATTTCCTCTTCTGGATATTTAAGCTCAAACGATTTCAACTCCGTTTGTAGGTGATAGAATCTAGAGATAAGATCATCTAAAGATTCATTTTCTATAAATCTGAAGCACTCGTATTGCTTCCGGAGCAGATCCCTCTTGCTTTTCTTGATGTCACTATTTCCTTCGAATCTTTTCTGTAAAGCTTTCCAAAGATCCTTAGAAGATTCATATCCTCGGAAACTGTGGAACAAATCCCGAGTTAATGACATAGTGATTGAACCCAATGCCTTCTTCTCTCGATCATAATTTTTCTTTTCTTCTGCATCCAGCTTAGAGATAGGCTTAGGTACGTTTTCATCAAGATACAAGTGGGTGGGATGCTTATATCCCTCAAGAATAGGTATCCATAACGATGAATCGGTGTATGAAATATAGTGCTCAAAACGGGCTTTCCAATTGGAATAATCGTTTACATTGAGCAACTTGGGAGGCTTCTGTGGAGTACCGATTTCATTATCATAATTTAACATACTACTAAGGTTCTGAAGGTTTGACATGGTGAACACTTGGTCAAAAATCAGAAAAGTCAGTAGCTATTGCGCACTTAGGATTGGCCTTGCGCACTTATGAATGACTCTTCTGGGCACCTGAGGCTCTGATACCACTTGTAGGTCCCTCGAGTGTGGTGGATCGTTACATGCAAGTGGTCTACTAGTCGGACCGGGTGCGGAATACCCGTGACTAGGTGGAGAGTCTAACTGAACAAAGTAAACCGAACACAAGAGTCACAATAATCGTTCTTTGTATTATAAACACTCGACGGTTACAGAGAGAATACAAGCTGCGTACTTAGCAAAACTGAGTTCGTCTGAACAAATGGTTCTGCGTATTTAATATTTGCCCTTGCGTACTTGTAAGTACGCAGGAGTAAATTGTAAAGTACGCAGGATAAGTCTTAAGTTCGCAGTTCAGTCTTGCGCACTTGTAAGTACGCAGGAGATAACTCTTGCGTATTTAGCAAGTTCGCAGAAAACTGTACTTTTTGCCAAAAATGGTAAGTACGCAGGACACCTTTTCAGCAACTCTCACCAAACTTTTCCGGTGACCTGAAACTCGTCGGAGTTGGTAAAAAATGGTCTGATGATCAATGCAATTGAGCCAAAGGGTCAGAAACAAGTTTCTAACCAACCTATGATGCTCAAAACACACAAATACACAACAAAAATCGGTTTTTTTTTTTGAGAGATTTTTGCTTCTAAAAAAGTGCTCAAGAGCTACCCCTTTTTTATCACAAAAATCAACAAAATAACCTCTCTTTGCTTGTAAAACTCAGTAAAAACGTCTCCAAACTCACTTACCACACTCGAATTCAAGAGCAATGCTCTGATACCACTTGTAGGTCCCTCGGGTGTGGTGGATCGTTACATGCAAGTGGTCTACTAGTCGGACCGAGTGCGGAATACCCGTGACTAGGTGGAGAGTCTATCTGAACAAAGTAAACCGAACACAAGAGTCACAATAATCGTTCTTTGTATTATAAACACTCGACGGTTACAGAGAGAATACAAGCTGCGTACTTAGCAAAACTGAGTTCGTCTGAACAAATGGTTCTGCGTACTTAGCTTCTGTGAACCTATCCTATTTATACTGACCTGATGCCTGCGCACTTAGTAAGTGCACAGGACCAATTACTCCTGCGTACTTAACAAGTACGCATAGGTCTTCCTGCGTACTTGCTAAGTACGCAGGAACTTTCTCCTGCGCACATACAAGTGCGCACAACACTTGGAAGAAATCAACAACACATTATGTAAAAGTAAATACAACTCGATAAACTATTACATAATGACTCTTACATACAAAGACAAAATACAGACATTAGACATACAAACCTAGACTCTATCCAGAGTGTTGTCACAGGAAAGTGCATCAACAAGATCCGCCTTTGAATGGCTACTAAGTGTTTTTCCTTATTATATTACATCATTTGCTCATCTAGTTAATTTACTTAATAATCAATTTTATTGCAATAGTACTAACATCAATATACAGGATAATTCCAAGTTATGATGAAACCCTCAGGGATTATGTAAGAGGTTTGATTGAGAATCATCAAAGATCGCAAATATTGATCTTGCTACTGCTGATCAAACCCTCAAAATGGGATCAAAAAGAAAAGACATGACGAATTATCTGAGGATCCCAAGCATTAGCAGACTTTGTAGCAGATTTCAGCAATGATACTCAACAAGAAGCTGATTTAGAAGTCTAGCAGCTAGAACGAACAAATGATACATGAATCCTACACAATGGTGGTGCATCTAACGTAAGAGCTACATGAATAGGTATCATACTAAAATCGCCACAGGGGGACACAATACCCCAATCATTTAACGAAGTAGGATTTTGATTAGCCATATACATGAAGATCAGGTCCCTATGGAAGAAAATACTGAAGTCGGTGCCTTAGTAAATTCGGAATCATCACTCAAAATACCATCGGGCAACAAAATCCCAACAATACACCATTAGAAGGTAAAGCAATACAGTGGTAGAAACCCGAAGGACCATAGATTCAGAAGTTGGCAAAGGAGCATACTGGCTAGCAACCATGGAGGGAATCATGTTGCCAAGATCTTGGAATGCTATTCATCTCAAGACCTATTTTATGTAAGATGAGATTTATATCCCAACCAGATCCAGTATGTCTTTAATCATTCTTTATTTAGATTCATTTATCTTCTTCATTTGATATTGACTTAAGCATCAGAGGAGTGTTAGATACAACTAACACCCACCTTCACCAAGGTTTGAAGTTTTGCAGATTTTATTCTTGAATATCATGAACAAAAGACAGAGAATGGTCATCTCTCTAAGCTAAGGGTATTGAAAAATCTCCCTCAACGGTTAAAGGTTTTCACCTTTCTAGAAATTGGGTTTCTACAACCCGCCTGAGCGCACGTTATCCAAATGTAATTCAATATAGTTGGAATCAGTATACGTAACTGTTGCTGGCAATTTCACTATTATTGACTACGTTTAGGATCCTTTAGAATAACATAAACATGCTATACTCCTACAGGGCATGACCCGGCTATTTAACATAAACATGTTAAACTAATGTCTTGGCATAAACATGTCACATCCGAGGGGTAACCCTAACAAGAATTTCTCCAAAAAGTTAGAATTTACATGCTCCTAGGTATATCTCCAAAAGATCTTCAACTTAACAGAAGAAACAATAAAGTTTATTCAGTCATCGAAGGATACACCGGGGACAAAAAAAGATTATCGAAGAATACACTGGGGACAGCTAAGAATACCGATTATCCAACACTAAATCCCAAGAAACAGCTAAGGATATCAAAAGGTGATGATTACACATTAATTAAATCAAGATACTGGGTACGCTCCTTTTTTCTCAAGAATTTACTATTCAAAGGAACTTACAAGGTTGAATAAGTTCCAACATTTAGAGACGTGAAAGTGATGTATTGTTTATTATATCTTTTTAAAGTTGTATTTAACAAAGTTTTTTATAAGATCATTTGATCAAGCAAGCACAAACAACTTGTTATAATTCTAAGGGATCTAGAATCCTAATAAAAACCTATTTAAAAATAATACATCATTGATTATAGTCAAAAGACTGTTTACTAATATGAAGTGCAAGAAAATAAGAGGATGATCCAAGCTTCGTCTTAAACCAAGACCCGTCTTAAACCAAGACCCATCCACTTGGACCATCCTTAAGTGTCTACAAAGCATAATTAGAGATGATTCGAGCTTCACCCAAAAACATGGACCCATCCACTCGAACCATCATTGTTTATCCCATATGCATCTTGCGTCCCCAAAAAAGCAGCAGAAAAGTAAATTGTTTTCATTACAAACTACCCAATTCAAACCATCCTAGAAATTAAAAACAGGGCTCAATCCTTGGCATCTTTACCTTCATCGCCCTGTGGAACCTCCTTCTCCACACCTTCACCATCCTCCTCTCCAACCTTGCTTGTCTCCACCTTTTCACCCTTCAGACCCACTGTGATCCTGCGCCATCCCTCGAGATCTCAAGCCTTCACATCAAAACCCTCTGCAGAAGCCTCTTCAACCATCTTAATCATGGATTGAAGGACGCTTAGAGCAGCAGATTTCTTAGTCTCCTCCACGGTAGCCTCAATCTCTTTCAGATGCAAAATCTTGGAAGCCTCCAGCTCCTTCTTGATATCTGAAATCTCCTTCTCCTTAAACTGGGACTTGATAGCAGCAATCTTCTTCATATCCTTAATCTTCTCTTCGGCTATGTCATCTCTCTTCTCCGTAGCCTCGAGATCAGAACTCAGCTTGTCCAAATCCTACAATATTTAAAAATATTAAGCATTATATCTAACACTTAAATGCAGGATGTAGCGTTTTTCTTACCAGGTTCATCAGGGATCGCATTTTCTTGGTAGTCTCAGCAGGATCTATGCCTTCGAACACATCAAGATCCACATCAGAAATCTTCTGCTTTTTTACTACCAGAAGTCTTGGAGCGAAGATTCGGGATCCTAGGCTTGATGACTACAGGCGCTGGCTTGACAATGGCATTCCCAGAGATAAGGCTATTGAGATCTTCCAAAGCAAACTAAGAACTGGATTTGGGGATTTCTGCGAAAAAGGAATAGTTAGAATCTTTGATGCATCTTAAAAAGGCTAAAAGAAATCTTACTTGACGACATAGTGGCTTCAGAACACTCGGTATCAAGACTGGCTTCACCGGCAGTGGATTCAAACTGGAAGGATATCTCGGCGACAGGTATCTCTAACAAGGCCTCAATTCTCTTATATGTATCACTCCTTTCAGGAGCCAAATCCTCGAACTTCGGCGCTACACAGTAAAACATAGAGATCATCAGAAACACAGGTTAGATATATATATATATATATATATATATATATATATATGCATGTATCCTGACTATACCCTACCATTTTTAACCCACTGGAGTGGCAAGAGATCCCCACTAGGAATGGATGCTCTCTTCATAAAGAAAAACTTTCCCCTCCAATCACCGTCATTTTGGGTAGCCTTTTGGACTAAAGGAATCTGACCCTTTTTGAGTTGAAGAAGGAAACGAGAATGACCGTGAGTCCTCAGATTGTGCACACTAGCAAGTTCGGACCATAGGCATCACTTGAGAATAAGACAAGCCAGTGATCACGAAGAAATCATTGATCAAGGAAGGAAAAGGAAAACTAAGACCCAAAGAGAATGGATAGAACAGAAAACAAACCCAAGTCGAAGATTGGAAATCAGCTTTAACCCTAGAATCGAAAACCCTAAATTCAGCACTTTCAGGAAAGACGCCTCTAGTTTTTAAGAGATCGAGATCGTGATCAGTAAAAGAGTAGATTTCTTGTTCATAAAAATCAAGGATTTTCTGATCAGAGAAATATTCAATCATTTTGGAAATGCCCGAAACTCTGGATTTTACCATCTTTTTGGAGTTTTACTAGAAAGTGTAAATTTTAAACAAGATGAAGATTATTACCTGCGAGAGAAAATGCAGAAGATATAAGAAGAAGATGTTAGAAACAAAGAAGAAAGATGATCTATTTTAAACGGAAAAAAGAAGAACCGCCCTACCTAGATTTACACGCACATCAAGTCCCGTCGGTCAAAAATTTTCGAATTTTGAATTTTAAATTTTAAATTTTTTACAGGTGTCGTAAATGCAAGCGCCAACTGTCAAAATATTTGGGGACAATTGTTATGCCCTCGTGGATTTTGTATATGTCCTCGTGGATTTCTCTGGTGATATAATCTGCTTCATCTTCATCCACGCACCGCAGTGAGGGGCCCAGATACGATTTTCTATATAATTCTCCTTCTATTATTTCGTATTGTAAAGCCTTGACCTTAACTTTTTGGGCTTCTCCCTTTCCTTTGGGGAGCTTCTCTCCAATCAGGTATTTTTTTCAGCGATGTCATCCATGTCGTTGCTTCACTTGCTTGAGTGGTCATAACCTCCTTGATCGCAATTGATGGGGTAGCCAGCGTCTCCACTTTGATGTCCTTTGTGAGATGTTGAAAAGCGGCGGCGCTAGCTTGCTGAGTGCATCAGCTTTTTTGTTCTTGGCTCTAGGTGTGTGGGTGTTGCTACTTGACTCGAATGCTTTCTACACTTCTTGTGCCTTCTGTAGGTACTTAGCCATGGTTTATTCTTTTGCTTCGTACTCTCCATTTATCTGATTGGCTACTAAAAGCGAGTCTCCGTGTTCCTCCAGGTGCTTAGCTCCCATTCGCTTTAACATTTGTAATCCCGCGATGAGAGCTTCGTATTCGGCTTCATTGTTGGTGGCTGGGAACTCAAACCTGAAAGCGTACATCATTTTGACACCTTCTGGGCTAATTAACATGAGTCCTGCTCCACATCCCTCATCATTCGATGCTCTGTCTGTGAACAATTTCCATGTGTTTTCTTCATTCTTTTCTATTATTCCTCCTTCCTTTTCTAATTCCCCAGCCTCAATCTCCTCATATGTCTCCGTGACGAAATCGGCCAACACCTGGCTCTTAATCGACGTCCTTGGTACGTATTCGATGGTATGGTCTCCCAACTCTATGGCCCATTTTGCCATTCTTCCCGAAATTTCAGGCTTTCCCAATATTTTCTGGATGGGGCTTTCGGTGATCACCCGTATGGGGTGAGCCTGAAAGTACCTTCTCAACCTCCGAGAGGCATATATTAGGGCTAGTGCCAACTTTTCTATCGGAGGGTATCTCTCTTCTGGTCCCTTCAGTGTCCTGCTTAAGAAATATATCGGTATCTGTTTCTGTTGTCGATCTACCATTAACACTGAGCTGATTGTCGTCTTTGAAGCCGATAAATAGACTGTTAATATTTCTTTCTCCAATGGGGTGGCTAATGTTGGAAGCTGGCATATGTGTTCCTTCATTAGCTGGAGTGCTTCTTCTGCCTGTTCCTTCCATCTAAATTTGTTCTTTTTAATTGCCTGCTTGAGTGTATCCATGAAAGGTAGGGTTTTGTCAACCAAACGAGATAAGAACCTGTTTAGGGCTACTAGTCTTCCATTCAATCTCTGTACTTCCTTCACTTTCGTGGGAGATTTCATTTGTGATATCGCCTGCACCTTTTCCGGGTTGGCCCGGATTCCCTCTTTTGTCACTACCACTCCTAAAAACTTACCTTCCTCCACTCCGAATGAACATTTTCCTGGGTTTAGACGCATGTTAGCCCCACTTAACCTTCCAAAACTTTCCCCAATGTCTCTTAACATGTCCTCTTCCTTGCGGCTTTTGATCACTAGGTCATCCACATATACCTCTATATTTTTCCCAATTTGATCTTTGAACAGTGAATCCATGGATCTTTGGTATGTGGCCGTGGCATTCTTAAGTCCGAAGGGAATCCTTTTATAACAAAATATTCCTTTGTCGGTGTAGAATGTCGTTTTCTCTTGATCTTCCCTTGCCATACGGATCTGGTGGTATCCTTTGTATGCATCCAAGAAACATTTCAACGGGTATGGGGTCAGCAAATCTATCTTCGACTCTATCTCCGGTAGGGGATAACAGTCCTTCGGGCATGCTTGATTCAAGTTTTTGAAGTCTATGCACATTCTCCAACCTCCGTCCCCCTTCTTTACCATCACCGGGTTGGATATCCATGTTGGGTACCTGACCTCCCCGACAATTCCTGCCTTGTACAATTTTCTCGTTTCTTCACAAACCACCCTACTCCTTTCTGGGCCCATGCTTCGTTTTTTTGTTTGATCGGTTCTATCCACTTGTATGTATCTAAATGATGTTCGGCTTGCTCTCTTGGTATTCCAAGCATGTCTCTGTGTTCCCATGCGAACACGTCCATGTTTCTGGTTAATAGTTCCTTAAGGCTCGTCTTCCACCTATCTGGGAGTTCTTTTCCAATCTTTATCGTTTGTTCAGGGAAATGGTCATTGAGGACCCATTCCTCTGTCTTGTTTTTCTTTTTCTCCCCTTTCTCTTCCGACCTTCCCACAGAAGCTATTATTTATGAGGAGGATTTAATTGTAGCGACTCCTTTCGGGGTCAGGAATTTCATCATCCCATGCGATGTTGTCGTTAAAGCTCTTAGGGCTTTTATGCCCGGTCTTCCTAAAATGGCATTGTATTTTGATTCTGCCCTTATGACCATGAAGGTCAATTCCACTGTTCGCTCTTTTTTCTACTTCCCTTAATGTGAAAAGTAAAGTAATTTTACCAATAGGATATGCTATTTCACCAGAAAATCCCACAAGGGGAGTGTTGTCTTCTCTTAACAGGTGTTGTGTTCTTTCATCCAGTCTTTTGAAACAATGTTCATACATTACTTCCGACCCACTTCCCCCATCTACAATTATCCGGGCTACCCGGTGTCCTACGAGAATAGCTGAGATGTTGAGCGGGGCTTCTTGTTCTTCTTCCATTTTCAGAGTTGGGAATGTTATGGGGGTTTCCATCCATTCGGCTCCTTCTTCTTCTCTTTTGTTCTTTTTGTTTTTAATCACTTCCTTACCTTCCCACTTCCTTATGACATCCACATGTCTCCTTGCACTACTTTCTTCTCCTTTTGCCTTTTCCTTGTGTTTATTGTGAACTGCCCCCTGTTGCTTGATGTCTCTAACCAGGTGGGATAGTCTTCCGGACCTGACAGCCATTTCTATTTCTTTTTTTTAGATGCACGCAATCATCTGTTTTATGCCCTCTTGTTCTATGGTATTCGCAGAAATCATGTGGGTGCTCGTTGCTTCCCTTTTGATGGGGAAGGGGCTTTCCAAACGGTAATTTAGATCTTTCGGTTGCGAACACCTCACTGGGCGTTTTTGTTAAAGCGGTAAATTTAAGATGATCTGTGCTGGTGGGACGGTATTGGTTAGTGTAAGATGGGAATAGGTAGGACGTCCCTGGTTTTCATTTCGTGGAGCTTTGTATGGAGAGAACGCTTGTCTGGGCTTTTCGTACGAGGTTTTTAGCCTAGATGATCCGATCGTTTGGGGTCTGATTCTTGGCTTTGCTTCGGGGGTCGTTCTCTTAGCCTCCCACTCTCTTGCCTTTGACCATGCATCTTTCCCCCTGACCTAGGCCCGGACCTTGTCCATGAGTTGGTCAAAGGTTTTGGGAAACTCTTCCCCCAACTTTTAACACAAAGGTGTGTTTTTGACCCCATTCATAAAACTGCTTATCTTCATGACCTCAGGCACATCCCTAATCTGCATGCTTTCTCTCACAAACCTTTCCATAAATGCCTCAATGTTCTCGTCATCCCTTCTTCTTATATGTTGTATCTCATTAGGGTTCTTTATGGTCTATTTATTCTGGCTAAAATTTCATAAGAATCTTTTCTTGATTTCTTCGAAGTTGTCTATACTCCCCCTCAGGAGACGTCGAACCATACTTGCGCTGCCCCTGTCAGCGTCTAGGCAAACATGTGACACCAAGTGGGAACGGATCATTGTCCCACTTGACATGCCCCTTGGAACACATGTAGGTGATCTTCGGGGTCTTTCGTCCAATCAAATTTTTCAATACTAGACGGCATTTGAAGCCCCGTGGGGAGTGGGGCTTCTATTATTCTCTTACTGAACTTGGAAGTGTTTGACAAATTATGTGGTATATAAGGTTTTTGCAAATAATCCAGGGTTTCTTTAGACATACCTTCCACGTGATGTAGATCCTTCTTTTGTGCTTCTAGTGCCGTCAGCAGGGAAGTCAAGACTCCGGCTATGGCAGGATCTGACCAGGGTGTTACTGTGTTGGTTGGCCCCATCTCTCTTAGGGGGTGATATCTGCTTCAGCTTTCTTTCCCTAACAGCTTTCGTTCTCTGGTTTGTTTCCTCAGGGGTTTCGAAGTTCAGTTTTGAACGTAGTTCCTCCATATTTTCAGATCTTTTTAGTTCCTCCAGTTGAGTCTTCAGTTTTTCCCGGTTTTTCAATAAACTCCGGGGTGATATCTGTCACACCCCAATTTCAACTAACGGAGTTTTACCGTTTGGGAAGTGACAAACCAGGATCTCAGTCATTAGTTACATTGAACGACACTATATGGGACTAAAATGAAAATATTATAAACGATCAAAGTAAATACGGAAGCGTATAACAAAAGTAAATGCGCAAAACAAACGCGACCAATAAGTCCAGTCCAACATAAACGGAAACAGTCCAAACATAAATGAAAACAGTCCGAATGTAATAAAGTATAATTCAAAAATAGGACTCCATGCATGTCCTATATGTGCACATGTGCCTTATCTTAGCGACCTGAGAAAACATGTAAGAAAGATGTCAACACGACGTTGGTGAGTTCATAGGTTTCAGTTTGTAACAAATTTTAACAGGTTAATGTACATTCAATATATAAATCAACCGGTAGCTAACCTATATACATGTTAACTAATGCGCTCGCAACCGAAATCTAACTGTTTATGTTTTTGCCTCCCACCAGTCCTATCAACCATGGTGCATGTTTAGGTCAATATCGCACCCGTTCGACCTCCAATCGAGTTACCGCGACTAACACGGGTGAGGTTTGTCAAATCCAGTAGTACTACTCAAATTACCTCGCTGTGTTTATATTAACGGTCCAATGTGAGGACTTAATGGTAGATGTGTACGCATAGTCAAACAAGTGATAAAATATATGAATTACATAACCAAAAGTGTTTACGTCATGTTTTCTCCCCCAGTTTAAAACAGTAAAAAGGGGCCGTGAAAACTCACCTGATTGCGTAGGTAGTAATCACACAAGTACGAGATTGAAATCTCAAGCGTTAGCCTGACACGGCTCACGAATGCCCTAGAATTACAACATAATAGTTAGTGATACAATGGGATTTGTGACGACGACACGGAATAAGGAACTTCCTAAAGGAAAACGCTCTAAAGATCAACGAGTAGACGAACGTGTCCACGAGAATACAGGATTCTTAAATTATTCAATTAAGAAAAACTGCGATTTGTGACGAGTGACAAATAATAAAAATATATATCGTTTTTAATTGAGTTCAAGGATTGGAAATAATATATCATTTTATAAACGAGTTTTAAATAACGGATACGAGTTACAAGAATAAACCCGAGTCTACGGGTGGTTTTCCGGTTTTAAAACATATTAATATAATATAATAATTATTGTTTTGAAAATATAAATATTAATCAAAACATTCTGACAAAAGGTTTTCTCACACACGATCGTGCCTAAGACAAGGCACGACCACGTTAAGGTCACGGGCGCGACCGTGCTGGTAAGGGGCACGACCGTGTTGGTCAAACAGAAGACACAACGAAGCTGATCACTAGGCACGACCGTGTCTGAGCCAGACACGATCGTGTCTAGGGTTCTGAGGCACGACAAGGTCTAGCCAAGAGGCACGACCGGGTCAGAGTAGGAGGCACGACCGTGCTAAGACTTGGCACGACCGTGTCTCCGGGATATACAGACACATAGTTTAACAGAATAAACCAATAAATCCAAATCCGTTTGGTTTCGATCGCGATTGACCACAAGGACATAGGGGTTCTGTTTAACAGTAATATGCGAATCATAAGATGGTTTTAATTCCAAAAATAACAAGTTTAAACATGTTTAATTTCGGTTACAAATTCCGAGAACCCTAGGTTTGAATACGAAACCGATTTAACCAATTTGGGTGTTAAAAGTGAATGGAATCATAGGGTTCCCTATGGTTTAATTTGATTGAGGAAATCGTTAGAATCTAAACCCCCAAATTTGTTTTCGTATGAACCCTAGATTACAGAACCGTATCAATTTAATGTTGTAAGCCCTGAAAATGATAGGGCTTTCAATCAATATGTGGAACCGAAGCTAAGGGGGTAGAGATTTACCATATTCGTTGACGAATTGATGGTGCACGAGTAAACGCCGATGCCGAATGCGAAAGGCTTGATCCTCGGCGACTTCTGCTGCGTCTCCGACGAGTTGGATGTGTGCAAAAGTTCCAGAAAGCTTCGTACGAGATGTGTAGGTGATCAATTTCAGTTCTAACAATCGAATTGATACGAGGAAATCGCTGTGGCAGATCATAAACCGTAAAAGGACCATAACTACAGAGTGTGCAAATAAAACTTATAATATATATGAAACAAAAATAAAATCAGCCATACTCATAATGTACCTGTAGCAAACTTATAAACATCTCATGTCAAGTATCTAAACAGTTATAAGTAACCTAAATCTTAGTAATTTTATAACCAGCTCATAGAAACACAAAAGCAAAAAACCATATTTAAAAAATCAACAATTAAAGATTAAAAAGATAATGTTAGGAAATAAGAAATAAGAGACAAAACTCTATGTCATAAACCCCTAAATGTAGCACAATAAACAAAAAATTAAAACTGATGCAGTTACGGAAGCAATCAAATTACTAGAAACTCAAAGATTAAACAAAAGCTTCAAAAACCCAAAAGGTGTTCTTACAATATCAAATAACCATAAACTGTCTAACTAAACAATCATAACCCTACTTATACTAAATGAATTAAAAGATAAACATGGAAACAAGATAAACATAAACATTTAAAAGATAGCAAATATTAAATAAGTAAATCTTTTCTTCTTATTCCCTGCATCATACTCCCCTTCTTCGAAAAAAACTCGTCCTCGAGTTTTATCTTCGGAAAAAAGCCGCCTGGATCAAAAGGAACATCAACCCTATTCTTATTCATTATCCTCAAAACTTGCCG
Organism: Smallanthus sonchifolius; assembly: GCA_023525975.1. Classification (NCBI taxonomy): domain Eukaryota; kingdom Viridiplantae; phylum Streptophyta; class Magnoliopsida; order Asterales; family Asteraceae; genus Smallanthus; species Smallanthus sonchifolius. The sequence continues at coordinate 22,539,568 of CM042046.1, read as the reverse complement.
GAGAAGAAACGTTTCAGGGGTGGGGTGGGCTGTAACACATCGGGGGAGGGGGGAAGTCAACTAATCGGTTGTGGCAGGCTACAAGGAAATCGCTGACGATGAAGATGGTCGATCGTAGGTTTTGGCGAGAAGAAAAGGTGTGGGGGTGGGGATGGAGGTGGGCTGTTACAGTTCAACAATGGTAGACTTTGTTTTGTAATTTAGGGTTTTTTAATTTATTTTAAACATAGGGGTATTTTATTCATTTAAAAAAATTTAACAGTCAAACTTAACTGACATCCACTTCAGGAGCCATTTATGTTACAAACATGCAAATTATCGGTCCAAACCTGTAGTTTCCCATTCCTAGGGGCCATAAGTGAAATCGGTGTAAACCACAGGGGCCATCCGTGTAATTAATTCTTAATAGGAGAGAGAGGCGGGAAAATCAAAATATAGAGGTCTAGAAAGTTGACAAGTGTCCTCTTATTTTACTTATTTATTAGGTAGTATAGAATAGATATAGATATAGATAGGGAGAAGTTCATTTCAGAACACTTAAATATTGCGAGAACAAGGGGTAAAAAAAATTAAAATTTTATACTTCTTAAACATAATGTTACGCATGCGTACCAAATAATTTTACACGTATGTAAACACTATGTGTCACGTATATGTAACATTATTTGGTACGTATATGTAAGAGTAATCATTTTCATATTTTTGTTCAAGATATATATTCACGATACTTAAATACTCTTTAAAAATTAAAAGAAAAAATAATTTATAAATTATGTGATTGTTTGATAGTGGTTAACACGGTTATCACATAAAAAGTTGGTTAGAGAGTTGCTTTTTTTCTTTTTCCCATTCGATGTGGGATGAAAGTTTAAAAGGAGCTTAGAGAATTGAAGAACGGAACACCCTCATTTTACTCCGTTAAGTAGTCGTCAACTCTGTTAAGTGTCTTAGAAGTGTCTTAAAATGTGGGTAAATTACCATACCGTCCTTCCAATATGTTTAATTTATAAATATTTGCTTAATTAAACGATTTTTTTTATAAATTACACCTCATTTGCAAATACACATGCAAGTTGCTTATAAAATATTTATATGAGGTACGACCACACGTAAGAGGTATCCCGCGCGTTGCCGTGGAGAATTAAGCGTCTTTAATTGATTTTCTTTATTTAATATAGTGAACAACTAATAAAGAAACAATAAGAGCATAAATTATTTAAAAAAAACCCGAAATTTAAATGTAATTAGAATCTCAAAGCTTACCCTTTGTTCCTCATGCAAAGACCTCGGTTGCTCTTTCTTATTCATAAACTTTGCAATTTCATCAACTTTTTCCTGAAACATGTTTCAGCCAGAACACATTTATAATTAACAATTAATAACTATTAAATTCTTCTATTTGATCTCTCTTTCTATGCAACAAAATGTTCAAGTTTATGTACCTGAGCTTGTTTAGCAGGTTCTAAAAGTGCAGTGTCCGTCAACTTCATCTCCTTGTTTGTCTTATTCAGTTCAACCAGTTAAATATGGATTTTCACACAATTTGAAGCCCACTATTTTGTTATCCGAACTTGTCCATCCATGTTTGTTAATATTATTGTAAACAGAATGTGTAGTGTTGCCCAAAAGCGGGTCGACTTGTCCTTACCTTAATGAAGGAAAAAATGCAGACAATCATTTATTGCAATTCGTATATACAGACAACACAAACACACAAAAATGAGTCCTTACACAACACAAACACACAAAAATGAGTCCTTAACAAAAGGCAACACAAAAACTAAAGAGTTTGATAGTTCCTGTAGTGGCATTAACATTAGTGCCAAATGTTTCAAATCATCTTCATCATTCTGTTGGTGACATTGACATTAGGTAGAAATGCAGGGGGGTTATGCCAAACTACAACTATAAACAAGTAATAAATCTAAACAAATAATGAATTAATTGTATGACATTTTGGGTAGAACTAAGGGAAAATGAGATACCAATAAAAAATCCCGTCACAAAATAAATCAATCATAACAACAGTGTTAAATTAAATATTTTTATTCAACAATCTGTCACAGTTGTTACAAATTGCAATGTTTCTATTGTATTTTCATAAGAAAATAAGTTTGTTTGCAATAAAATATTGGAAAAATTGTCACTTTATTCACTGAAACATTTCAACAAACACTTGGTGTGCAGGGTTCATAGAGAAACTTAACAGATTCAGGATTTAAGCCCTGCAACTACAGATTCACCAATTGAAACATACAACAAAGAAAACCAAATAGAAGAAATCGAATTCCAACTACACGAATATATAAATTGTAAAAGTTGTAACATCCATAAATTTCCAGCCTTATTTCATTTTACCTTATCTTATTATAAACAATAATGACATTCCATTTCTTGTGGACTCTACGAGGTGTGGCGGAATCAAATGACGGGAAATTGGAGTTGAATGGGGGTTTTAGTGCGACCGGGGAAAAATTGAATTGTGGTTTAACGGCTTTGTCAGTTACCATGTTGAAGAGTCTCTGGCGGTTGAAGAGTCTCCGGCGGTCAGTTACGAAATTCGATCGTCTCTACTGGCAGGAAAAGAACGACAGCGTCTTAAACCACAACGTTTTAAAAATAATGTAAAGAAACATTTTTGCATAGTGTACATGGAGTAGAGGTAATCTTTGATACCCATTTATTTCTTACAGTTTCGCATGAAAATGTAATTTTTTTTAATTTGATTACACCTAATATACTTCAGATAACATATTAGCCAATAAATTATTAAAACTGCCAATTTAGTTATGGGTTAAATCATATACATTAGTAGTTAATTGTAAACGATTGAGTCATTGCTAAATGGTACACTATGCAAAAAAAATTGTGCTAGGTGTGTTAATTTTTTTAGTAAATGAGATAATCAAGTTTATGGGCTAAAGGGTAATTATTAGGCTTTAATTATAAACATGTGTTAGAAGATAATTATACATATTTGAGACATTACTAATTTGTACACTATACAAAAAAATTTGTTGTAGCTGTCTTAATTTTTTGAGTAAATTACAACAATATCCTTCAAATCTATACTACATAATAAACATGTAAACTTTGAGGACACTTGACACATTTTTAGGCCTCCTCATTTTCATTTTCCCGCCCCTCTCTTCTATTAATAATAAACTCCACTATTTTAGGCATCTAAATTAATTATTTGTTTCAAATTTAATCAACGCTTTTTTAATTTAAAGTTGTGTTTATCATCAATTAACTTGTTCATTAATATTTTAATGAATTCTATAAACTGAAAACAATTTTATAGTCAGCTAGGATTCAAATAAAAAACTTTTAATCATATATTTAAATATTCATATTGTTCCATTTTAACAAGTATATGTTTTAATAGATTACATTATATTTTATTTCAACCCGTGACACGGGTTTATTCAGCCCGTGTATTACACGGGTTTTAAAAACATAAACTTTTTATTACTAAGTATATAATATTATATTTATTTAACTCGTGTAATACACGAGATTCTAACCTAGTATGTGTTATATAGAAGTATAGATAGTGGGTTGGATCGAGCAAAGGACGTGTGTCACCGAAGCTTTTTTCGAGACCGTAATCTAACCCGACCTGCCTTAATCACGGATTATATTTAGGTATTCTTATTATTTTTATAATAATAATCAAACCTGGCTCACAAGCTCACGAAACGAGTCCTAGCTCGGGCTCAGCTTATTTACAAACCAAGTCGATCCAAGTCCGCAAGTTTACAACTGGACCGATTTCAAGCCGAGCTTGTTTCAAGCAAGATTCGAATCTCGGTTAAATACTGAATTTTTGTACTAAAAAAATACTTGTTACCCAATCTAGCCAATAAGGGCATGAAGGGCATGAAACACATGGTTCAATTTTCCCAAGTAAGCAGGCTTCTATATTTATAGTGGTTTTGTTTTATAATTAGGTTGGGTATACCACCAATGTGAGACAAGCTAAAAAGTAAAAAAAAAAACATTTTGTTTACCTTTAAAGTATTAAGCTTTGATGTACTTATACATTGTATTTAACAAATGGTATTTAAGATGGTTTCTTAAAATTGAATAAAATTACCCCTTGTCCACCCAATATGCTTTATATAGTAGTATAGACATGTAAAGTAAATTTTTTTAAATGCAAATTTCTTAATTATTGTTAGGAGTGAGACTTGAATCCATGACCTTCTCAAACATTGGTGTTTTTAGAGGAAGACATGTAAAGTAATTAAATAATTAAAAGAGCCAAGTTAAAGCTTTATATATACAACTCTAACTCTATTAACTTAAAAGATTCGATTTAGGGTTGAATTTAGGTGAGTTGGTTGGTGTAGAACTGTTCAATAACAGGTCGTCTTTTATGATTCCTACTAAGAGCATTCATAGCCGGTTTGGTATATGTTTGTGAGTGAGTTTTGTATATTTTAAGAAGCGGTTTAAAATAGTTGTGAGTGGAAGAGAGAGAAAAAGTATAATTTTTTTGTATATTTATGAAAACACTGTTCAGCTGTATAAATTTTTTAATACTTTTTTAAAATGTTTGTGAGTGGAGGAGAGAGTAAAGATAGTGATAAGGATAAGGAACAGACTGCGAATGGTCTAATAACCCATTTAAAAGCAATCACCCATATCCTTAAAATTTGTACAGTACAAGCATGTGATGCAGCAAGCATTTTGCAGAAAAAGATATCAATTCCACTGGGAACCAAGAGAAAACACAAGCCTTAACAAATTGTGCTGCTGCTAGACATGATATAACCAGCAAGAATTCAACCTTTTAATTATTATTTTTTTTAAATCCATTTCAAAATCCCACACAAATAAAACCAATTTATTATTTCAAATTTAAATCTCTTTCCAAATATAACAAGAAAAAGTAACACATTGTTAAAGCTTCCACAAATCTCCACTTTTTCCTTGCAACACATTGCCAAAGCTCCCTGTAAACCATAAAAATGTGGCACTTTTTTATGAACACATAATTGAGTTTATATAATCATTTCGGGTGTATTGTCAGAATAAAAAATAATGTATTGAGCATCTTCGAGTTCATCATCGGGCAAAATAAATAAGGTTTAATCGAAAGGGAAACGGGCCAAACAGGTCGAACGGTTGAAAACTGACCAAAGTGTAATTTTAATGGTCGCTAGAATAATATTGTTGAAACATAATTTTTGTAATTCTTATACGTATTAACTATTTATACAAAAATTGAAAAGAAAGAATGTTTAATAAAACCATGCCAAGTTTTTGTTGGATTAATCTTGTCAAGGTTCAATCGATGAAGGAATAATTTAGTAAGTTTTGTGTTTATTTATTTGGGTCGGTTTTTTGGTGAACTATTTTAGGTTAAGTTTGTTTCATTTGGTATTGTTTTAGTTTATGGTAATGGATCTAATATTTGGCATGTATATTTTATGATGTTATTAAGCTTGGAAGTTAAGTTAGGACTGGGTCCTAATGGTTATTTAATTGGGTCGCAGATTTGTAAGTCTACGCGGTCGAAGCTTATATTAATCAAAAGTGTCGAGATCAGGGAAATCGATTCAAGTCCCGAATCGGTATAAACACGCAGTAATTGGCTAACTCCCAAAACGTTTATTAATATCAAGAATTCTCATTCTAAAACTTGATTACAAATAGCAAACTCTGACTCAGTTTACATAGGCTAATTGATTACAATTTGTGATACCATATACGGTGTATATATATATATATAAACCTATCATGTTAGACTACTACTAGGATTTCATTTAGTTAATTACACAATAATTATCTATAACTAATCCTAACATAACCCATTTAGGACTCTTGATAATTATCCACCATTAATTAAATGTTATGATTGAAAAGAAGCTACTTCCCACTAATATTGTGATATTTAAGTGGTCAAAGTGGCTGTCGAAAAAGATTAACTTCTTTGGTTGGAGGGCGGGTCTTGATCGAATACCATCTAAAGTTGCCTTGGCTATAAAAAATATTCATATCCCTACCACAGTTTGTGATAAATGTGTGGCTGCCTTAGAATCAATAGACCATCTTCTAATCTCCTGCAGTCTCGCGATGGCAGTTTGGAACAAGGTGGCGGTCTGGTGTAAAATGGCTATTACATCGGGCTCTTCGGTGAAGAGAGAATAAGGTTTAAAAAAGTAGTTAAAGGAAGTAAGGCCTACAAGAAGTTGGGTCAATGCATTATCTTGGTTACTATTTGGTCACTTTGGAATGCTAGAAATGATCGAATTATTAATCAAATTAACAAAGAGCTAGAGAAAATATTAGAGGAGATCTTAGCATGTTTGTTCGTGTGTTAAAAAATAGAGCGAAAATAATTTTAGTTGATTGGAAGGATTGGTGTAGTTTTGAACTTTTCCTGTAATGCTTTATCTCGGTACTTTCTAGCATCTTGCTAGTGTATTTTGTTAGTTGAATAAAATGCTTTGACATTCAATTTTTTTTTTTAATATTATAGTTTGCTTTGCACTCTAAGGCTCCTTATCCACCCCAATTCAAACACCTCCATGTGAATAGGCTGGCCCAACTTCTAGCCGGCTTGCTAGAGTCGAGAATTAAGCCCAACATCGATTTCTGTTCGCAATTTTCTTGTTCCTGGACTTCAGTTTTAACATGACGCTAACAAAAAATAAATATTTTTGGCCATCAGTGAGATGTGAGCCCTATCATCATCAACTGATACTCAAGAAAATTAGAAGGTTCCAGACCTGCTCCTTTGATCCGCTTTCCTAGGGGAGTAAATGAGCCGAGCCGATCCGGATCCGGACCCGGAACCCGACTAAGCTCGAGCTTGGCTCGTTTAACCTAAGAGAGCTCAAGGCATAGCTGTCAATAACGAATGGCGGTATATAGCGACAAACTACCTATATGCTACGTAGCGATACCGATGAAATAGCGCCCGCTATTTCATGTTTAGCGGTAAAGTAGTAGAAAATTTTATGAAATAAAAACCATAAAGTAGTCAACTATTATAGCATTCACACCATCAAAATAGCTAAAATACGCTATCATTGATCATCTAATGAAATAAAAACCATAAATCGCTATTCGCTAATGCTATTTATATTAAAAAGAAGAAGCTATTTATCCGCTCTGTCGTCGCTATAACCAATATAGCGGGCGTTCGTGGATACGCTACGTAGCGCGCTATAGCAACCGCTACTGACAACAGGGGCTTAAGCTAAGCTCATACGAGTTCTATGTTTAAAGCTCGAAGCTCCAGGGTTGAGCTCGTTTAAACTCGGCTTGCTTATCTCTGGTAGTTCACGAGCGGTTGACTCATTCACAGCACTATATTTTCCCCATATTTCAAGCATGAATGTACCTTCCATTTTGACTAGTTCTCTAATCTCTACAATAATTTAGTTTTCAATATTTAGCATTTCATGAATAATTTCACTAACCCCTTGTTTAAATCAACAAGCAATGGGCATCATGCTTTCCTGATATGATGTTTATTAGATGATCTCATACTTTTACACCTTTTTTATTTGATTGCTGCCTAGTCATCCTGCAATCACAGTACCGCAAAATAGATGTGAGCTAGACAATTGTTACATGAGCAAGGGATTTCAGCTGCCATGATTACGAGTCTGTGAGATTGTATCCAGGAAATTTTATGTGTATCTCCATTGTGCTGTAATCACCTCACTTCACATACAAATATGTGCCTAAACAGGAAACCAAAATCAAATCATCCTAATTGAAAATCTACTGAGTACCAATTTGACCCTAATGAACAGACTATGTTTATACTTTAAGATATCACAGTTTAAAATCATGTTTTGTAGGAGATTGCAAACAGCCTGTGTTCATGCTATAAGATGCTACTCGGTTTTGAAAACTGGACTGGCGGTTCAATCGGGGAACAGATTACTGCACTGGTTTAACATTGACCCGGGAACCAAAGAGACCTTTTTTAATCAAAGTTTGTTTTTGTTTGTAATAATAACTTCTTAAGTATTATGCTAAATATTAAAAAAAATCTGTAGTTGTGACCAGAAATTGTAGAAGAAAAACTGAGAGCGACATGAAGTGATATGTTTATTTTTTCATGACTGTATATAATGTATGCTCATGTTGGTGAAGTGATTAAGTGAATACCGAAGAGATATAGGTTTGGGTTATATTATCAGAATGCGTATGTATGTACATGTATATATGAGTTACACCATGAATAATACAATAGACATGAGAAGATACACGGAGGAATATTGGACATAAACATATATTTCTTCTCTATAACTTGATGTTACTTTATATGAATTTTCCTACTTTTTGGTAACTTTTATGCTTTTTTGTAACTTTTTGATTATTTATGATGTTATCTGGTTTGATGTCCCATTTTGGTTTTCAAAGTTTATCATGGGGGAGGATTGACTCTTCTTCATCCCATCAAGGTATTGAGACAATTACAATATACCTCCATCATATCCTGGTAACCTTCATAAAACTTCTCCAAGACCATCATATGTGATACTATCCACTGACAGACATTTTCATGATCATTGATTATTTATTCTTTTTCTGTAAATAAAAATTTGATCATATTCATTAATTTTTTACCTAAAAAGTAAACCCGTCCTCCTAACATCTACATTTATATAAGTTTTATGAGATTTTCCATCTGGCTAGCAAGAGTAGAGGCAAATCGACGACCGTGGAGAAAATATCAATCATTCACTTATCTTTTCTTGCATAGGTCATGATCTATACATCCTATATGTTGAGCACATGTTATGTACATACATATACTGATATACATTCAATGAACAATTTCTAGGTCACCTTAACAGAATCAATTTAAGATAGAAGAAAAAAAAACTTAACATATATTGGTTTAACGATGTGTCGGTATCATATTTAACTAAGTTCCAAATGAACAAGAAAAACTTTTAAATACAACAATTGGGTGCTCCTGTTTGAAATTTATTAGATTATTGTTCGTTGAATTGTATGTCAAGCATTCTTTATCAATTTAGATTTGAGTCAAGGATGTATCCATTCACATCAAACATCACACTTGAATGGTTCGCCCCAACATGTCAACCGAAATGCTAATGAATTGGAGACAAACTGTCCTACTGCATTGCTAATTCTATTACTTTTCACATACCCGATCAAACAGATTTCATGAGGCTGTTGATGATGACTACAAGGCTAATTAAGATAATGTTCATCATCAATATTATTCATTCTTTCTTTAAGCGATTAACAAAGCTCACCGGCTTCCTAAAATAACTAGTTTTATACCTGTCCCGGTCCGGGTTTTCAAAATAATAAAATTAACAAACTCATTCATATATCAATATCAAAAGCATGATTCACAAACTCATTCATATATCAATTTCAAAAACAAAATTTCAAGTTTTGAATGGTTTTTGCTTCATATACAAACTCATCCATATATCAATATCAAAACCAAATTTGCTTTGACCACACAAAAAGTCAACACTTTTTATGGAATCAAGAAGTTGAACCTCTAAGAGATAAAAGAGTAGTTCCTGGGACACTTTTTTACGGTTCCTGGGACCACACAAAAAGTCAACACTTTTTACCGTTCCTCGGACCATACCAAGAACCTAAACCTTAGCCACTCTCTCAGTTAACCCATGAGGCAATGAAATACCTCAAGCTCAAAGTAGGTTAGTCCAGTAATTAACCTTTCAGTCTCAAACTTAAGACACTCACAAACTTAAAGCTCAGTATTTGGCCCAGACCCGTATCATCTCTTACCAGGTCTTCGGTGCTTCTGAAAGAATCTTGACAACATCGGAAATTTGGTGTCCGCTAGGATTTCAATCACTTCAAAGAGAATAAAAAAAATGTCACATTTTCCATTTTTAATAAAAATAATATATGGAATTGATAATGAAACATTTACCTTCAGAAGTCAGAACATGCCAGAAACCTAATTGCTATACTGGATTATGAGCAATCTCACAGAGGTCGCGAGAACTTAATTTCCATACCTGTGAAAAGAGAACGTTAGCAAATGATATGAAATAAGCAATTGTTGCTCAAATGATACATTGCAAGACCAATGTAATTACAAAGGTAACAGACCATCAGATTTACTTCTAATTAAAACTCAAAAATGGAAAAGGGTCAAAACCAGAAAAGTAAAAAAAAAAGTCTCTTTTGTGTTACCTGTGCAAGATAGTGACATGTATTGAAGTACATGACTCATACCCCAACTCAAAAATAAATAATTGCAAAAGGTAAAAGCTTATTTTGATTAGAGTACTAAAACCATAAATGTCAAATAAACCTCACACAAGTTGTATACCTGTTTGATTTGGCTTGATTACCCAGCCATTTAACCATTTACATAATCCATTACCCGACCTGACCCGTGTTAGACTTTCTAACTAACTACAAAAACAACACAACGTGTATTTGCAACTGTAGATACTCAAACTCAAGTCATACTTGGTTTACTTGGCTTAATTGTTTACCAAACCAAACAAAGATTATTATTTTTTTATTTTTTTTGGTATACTGCAGATAAAATGTAACCTTTTATTGCATTCATTCATACAAACTTGTTAAATTTAGTCAACCTTTGTTTGACCTTTAGTTATTTGATTGGTTACAAATAAAATAAACTCTTGACATACATCGTTTAATTGCATTCATATGTTGAAAACCCATCAACCAAAATTTAACTTAGATCATGTGTTAATCACCCCTATATGTATGTATGTATGTATGTATGTATGTATGTATGTATGTATGTATGAATGTATGTATGTATTTTCGGCCACATGTTTGCATATATTTTCGGCCACACCAAATAAGTGGTGTGATTTAAAGGTCATAATTTAACTTTTTTATAAAGGAAGGAATACAAGAAATGAAGTGAACTTCAAGTGATAACATATTATTACCTGAGACTTAGGGGAAAGTAACACATTCCAGAATCCAAGTGTTTCATCTCCGACTCCCGTCACAATTGTCTGCAAAACTCGTTCTTTTTCTATTAAACTTACAATTATTTGTCTCTAAACTTACTTTAACACAATGGCTGTTTATAGAAAATACCAGCAGGAGGAGGTCTAGGCAATGAACTGAGAAGAATATCAGATGTTATGCTTGATAGGTTACCATAAAATCGACAATTTCCCTGTGTGTGTTGTTGCCATGCTTCCTGCAATTGAGCAACCAACAAAAGCACAAGCAAAACAATTAAAAGTCGAATAATAATTACAAGAATTGTTAATATGATAAAAATTTGTCATCTGAAAGCATGTTTTCAATTAAAAGTAATTATTTTAAAAACACCGAAACAAAAGCAAGTCTACCAATGCAGGTAGGCACTCACTGCAGAAAGAGTGCACGGTTGGCCTCGCAGGCTCGGGTACGCCTTCATCAGGACTGGTATGATCAATTTGCTGCAATAAGAATGTCACATTAAAGTGAGAAAACCATGATTTTGTAGAGTTTTAATGTAACTTAATCAACCAAATGCTTACATCTGTCTCAGGGAGTAAAGTGATCTGGACATGAACTTCATGTATGTCTTTTTCAGCCTACAAAGCCGCAAGATTTGTTATGAACTTTCTAAAATGCATTCTTATCTACCAAACTCACAACATAAAAATCTAATTTGTTTCCATCTTTTAATCAATTAAACATAATCCCAGTTTATAACCTCAACTGATCCAAAAACAAATACATTGTACAACAATAAATCACATACCGTATGCCACTGCCACCAACACTCACAACTGTCCCAAATGCAGAACCCATGAGCACAATTACAGTTGTTAACATAATTCTCCAATTGAACTCCAATTCCTAAATCAAGACAACAAAGATAAAAAATAATTCAATTAAAAGTTAAAACTATTACAAAATCAAAACGCCAATTAATTAAATACTACAATGAAGAAACCTACAACCACATGTCTTCGAGTTCAAGAATGAGGCAATTTCTCTAATTAAAAACAAAAACCGTTTTATAAACATGCTATGCTATGCTCTTTTTGTTACATACTATGCTCTTTTTGTCTTCGAGTTCACATGCTATGCTCTTTTTGTTACATCAAATTCTCTAATTAAACATCTTCCTCATCCATCTGTATGTGAAAATGACATAATTGAAACAAAATAAGGAGATTCACCGATATAAAATAAAATAAAAACTCTGTACCAGTGCCTTATTATTAATGTGTTGATTCCTATGGTGGACCTAGAAAAAAGAAAGATATGCAACTACTAAATAATTATACTCAAATATTTAATTACACATTACACAATTCTTGAACTTGGACTATGAATGCAATGTAAATATATCAATGAAATCGAAGGATATTTGTTCATCAGCTAACACATAGCAGTTACTTGTGGATTTTGGAATTCGAAATAGTTTCTATGACTGAAAAAAATTGTGAGATTGATCTGGATTGAACAGTTTCTAATCTAATTAAACCAAGTTAGCAAATTCAGACACTTCTATCGTCATTGACATCCATTTACCACAATAATCATCATCTCAATCAAATTCAGTAGTACAAACCTGTTACATTCTTCAATTGAGCGTAATCAACTTCAATGATCGTTCCACTTCCGTCGTCCCGATGTCTCCTTGGTTGAAAAGTGAAAACCCTACAAAAATCGCCTTTTTTCACATGCCATTGAGCCGGCCCTAATCATTAGCTTTCGGAGAATTGCTTGGAATTGAAAGAACTCCAAGAGCGAGAAGGATCAAAATGAAAAACAAAGATCGCTCGCGATTGATGATGACGATTTCGTGAAGAACCTGAGGTTGTAATCTCCCCTCAGGCCCCATTCTTGAATATCCTTCAACACATAGGTCGAGCCAAACCCTAGAATTCTGCTCGATGATTAGGAGATTCATGTCGGAAGGTGGAGGCAAAAGAGAAAATGTAAAGAATTTGGGGAATTGGATTAAGAAGAAATTGGGTTACATGAAGAAGAGTGAGCCGGCGTGGGGAAGATTGGGGAGCTAAAAACTTAGGGGTGTGGGATACCAGCGTAAACCGACAGTAGAAAACTGTCCTTGGAAATAGGAATTCTTGGATTATCACGGCTAAAATTAAATATAGGAAAATTTTATAGAAATCGTCTAATTTTTAAACTACACGTGCCCTAATGTCACGCATATTGTTAAACGTGGCGTATAGGGCACATAATATCACGTATAGGGTAATCCGTCACCCGTTATCTACCAGACTTTGAAATTAGCGCGCCAGAGAATGTCGGGATATGTTGGTGGGTTTTTTTTTTAAGGTTGAGTTGGGTTTTAGGGTTTTAGTGGTGTATATGTCACGTATAAGGCTAAACGTCACCCCTTACTTTATATATATATATATGCATGTTTTTATCACGTTAAGAGTTTGTAAAAATCGGTAGTTATAGTTTTTAAAATCTGGTCACCACGATTATCGGTTTGTGATGTAAAAAGTGAATAACGACTTTTTTTTTCTTTTGGTTTTTTGTTTTTATCACGTTAAGAGTTTGTACAAATTGGTAGTTATAGTTTTTAAAATCTGGTCACCTCGGTTATCGGTTTGAGATGTAAAAAGTGAATAACGATTTTATTTTTCTTTTGTTTTTTTTTTTGTTTTTATCACGTTAAGAGTTTGTAAAAATCGGTAGTTATAGTTTTTAAAATCCGGTAACGTCTTTTTTATTATAAAACTACTTTTGATTTTCGGTTTGAGATGTAAAACTAAAAGTTTTTTTCGCGTGTTAAACTACTCGTAAATAAAACCACATATATAAACATCATATACAATCATTACAAAAAACCAAACAAACACAACCATCCCAAACACAACAAAACCATTATAAATAAAACTGCATACATAAATACAATGAGTTTGTACATATAAAACAAAAGTACAAATCTATCTAAACAATATATCTACCCCTCCATCTCGTCATCACCATCTGCATCGGACCCACCCTCACCGGACCCACCCGCACCGGACGTGCTAGCACCGTCGTCGCTCAACCATCGGGGTGGTGGTCTCAACAACGGCCTACCGGCGGCCCGATACTCCGCGACCTTATGGTCGATGAGCCACTGCAGCATCTCCTCGGTGCGTGTGACCCGGGCTTGAGTATCCCGAATCATATCCAGTGTGGCGGCAGGCAACCGCACAGCATGGTACACGCGCGGAGGATGCTGCGGCGGCACCGGCTCGGCCTCCGGCTAAACCGGCTCATCCCCTCCGCCAGCCACCTCCTCAAGCTGCTCAAGTTGGACCTCGTGCGCACCCAGTGGGTTGGGGTCCACCAACGGCTCGGGCACCCAGGCCTCCAAAACATCATATCTCCTCACCAAACGCTATTGCCCGTCCGGGAACCTCCGGAAGATCCTCATCCTGGTCGTCGTGGCTCGGCCCGCCACGCGCGGGGAAACCGCAGCCATAGGTAGCTCTGCCATCATATGAGCGTATCCCAGGCCTCTGGCGATCTGCGACACGATGTTGCCGCCGACCAACGCCCCTCGTGACTGCCTGAGATTGTAACCAGCAAAGTAATCCGTCAGACCACGAGCGAGGTGGCAGGGTGTGTGTGTGAGCATACACCGAAGATAGAAGAGGTCTATGGCGGTGACCCTATCGGTGCCCTTGCCACGTCCAGCGATGGACGTGGCGATCAGCCAGTGCATGTAACGATAAAGAGGGTCTCGTATGTGAGAGACCCTGCTATCCCCCCCAAACACATGGTCACCAATCGCAGGGCACCAGACCCGGTGTGCGTCATCTGCCCCATATAGATAGCCGTGGTGTAGATCGGCTCCCGAGTCTCCTCCTCGGTATAGAGGTTGCTGACAATGGCAAACCGTCTAAAGGACAAACGATGCACAACCCCGAACATGCAAAAAGTAACCTCCGCGTCCACCCGTCCCTCCGCAATATCAGTCTTGTCCAGCTCTGGCAATCCCGGCTCACGAGCGGGCCAGCCCATAGTAAATAGATTATCTCATGGGTTATCTTGTCCAATAATCGCTGTCGCCCTCGCTAGCTCGCCAACCTCATCAAACCACTCCCGTGACAAAATGGTGTTGGGCTCCACCTTCCTCCCTCTAAGAGCCATAAACCGTCGGTGTGCCAGCATACCCGCCTCAAACTGAAGGTGCGGGTAGTCATCAATCCCTAAAATAAATCCCTACTGCTTATCCTCGGAACTAGACATATCTGCGCATAAATCCGTATTTATAATTAATTAAAATGTTTGTTAAACTAACGTTTAGGGTTTACGGTTTAAGGTTTAGGTTTACGATTTAAGGTTTATGTTTATTATTATTATTATAAGATTATAAAATTAGGATTATTATTATTATACACACACATATACACACACAAAAATACACATATACAACACATATATACACATATACCACACATATACACACACATACATACACATACATACACATATATAACACACAAATACACACACATACATACATATATACAACACATATATACACATATATACACATATACCACACATATACACACACATACATACACATATACAACACACATATATACACCTATACCACCGTAAACCGTTGTAACCCGCCATAAACCTACACTAGATCTAGGGCAAACCTAACAAATCTAAGTTATTAATCGATTGAAAACGATAAAATTAGGGTCGTAAAATTACTTACCTGGTTGCGGTAGTCGTCTCCGGCGGTCCTCGTCTTCGGTGGTTGCGGTGGTGTGTGAGAGAGACGGTGGTTGCGGTGGTTTGAGAGAAAGACGGTGAAGGTGGTGGAGGAAGACGGTGGTGTGAGGAAGACGGTGGTGGAGGTGGACGGTGGTTGCGGTCGTAGTGTGAGGAAGCGGTGACGGGTGGTTGATCGTGGTGACGGTTCTGTGGGTAGCGAAGTCTATATGTAACGGATACGAAGTAACCCTAACGTATGGACCTACCCGTGACCGCTACCCCTTTATTGGGATTCCCATAACGGTCACGTATGTGCCTAAACGTGACCGTTCACCTTTATTGGGATTCACATTTGCCAGAGTTGTATGTCACCCAAATAATATCCACAACTGTCACGTTTATGGACCAAAAATATCTACAACCGTCACGTTTGGGCCTAGCGGTGACGTATATTGGCCAAATGTCACGTTTGGGCCAAACCATCACCGTTAGCCAGGATTTGTGTTGTGTTACTATCAATGTTTTGAGTTTCTTAACTTGATAAGCATACACAATGCAAAAAGGAGAAATAGAACGTACACGATGGGACATATGCTTGGCTCCCCATACGCCATCTACGGAGGCCGCCGGAGATATCGGCGGGCTGTGAAAATGGCATACAGGGAGCCAGGCATACACGTATTCATCGTGTATGTATCTAAATGTATTTACATTACTTTTACCTCAAAAGATATTGTTGAAGGCACATGTTAAACTAAGCAGTAATATCCAACAAGCAAGTCTTTCTGCTTTTTTCGAGCAAGAAGCTGAACTACAATAAGAATTTGACTAAGCTGCTTTCAAGGTCTTGTCGCTTCGGTGAATCAATTGAGCTCTGATACATTTTCTGTGCCATGGAGCTAGACCAGTGAGCCCACCTCCTGGTTGTCTCACCAAATAAAGACACCGTCTATTTGAACTATATATAACGTATGGACCTAAACGTCACGTATGGACCGAAACTTGACCGCGACTTCTTTATTGGTTAAGATGGTAGTGTCAGGTTTGTGTAGGATGGTGGGTTTAGTGTGATGAGA
This sequence comes from Smallanthus sonchifolius, assembly GCA_023525975.1. Lineage (NCBI taxonomy): Eukaryota > Viridiplantae > Streptophyta > Magnoliopsida > Asterales > Asteraceae > Smallanthus > Smallanthus sonchifolius. The sequence goes on along the minus strand of CM042046.1, from coordinate 22,522,805 downwards.
GTGAGTGGTGAGAGTTGTGTTAATATATGCTGAATCTGCATACCTAACCATCACGTATAGGTCGAACCGTGATGGTTAGGTTAGGTGCCCGACGACACTGTCAACGTTAACTTTCTGTCAAAACAACCTCGTATTGAACTGTCACGTATTGGCCTATACGTGACGGGTAGGGTTCCCTTTTTGTAGACTGCACAACCTCGTATCATCAGTGTCCTTTTTATTCCCGGACTCACGAGAGACATACCGTCACGTTTAGGCCAATACGTGACGGTTTGGGTCACAACCGTCACTTGTAGACCTATACGTGACGGCTAGGTTAGGTGTGGAAAAAAAACCCAGTGGTGTCCCTAGCACAACCCTAAATATAAACATGATGCGGTCCATATTACTAATGACAGCGGTTACAGAGTGGTTACACTCACCGATGTCATTATAATATATAATAACATGGGGAAATGAAATTATCCAAGGACAAACAAAAAAGAATAAGATGATGAAGCAAAATAAAGGTTATATGGTAGTATTTCAATACTAGATTGATTTCAAGGTGTTTAAAGTATCTTATTTCTTTATATTCATTTGAATGACAAAAGTGTCCAACTGCTACCAATTAGACGGGACTCACACGACCATGGGTTAATTAATTGATAATCGGGCTTCACGCTCTTGTGTGTGATGAGCTCGTCGCTGTCGTAAAAATCAGGATTAATTAATTGATAATCGGGCTGGTAGTCATATGAATTAGGATAGAGAAGGAAATCCTCAAATTCTATTCTCTAATTAAGGTCCTTATTTTATGTATTTTCATAGATAGTTTTTGTATCTCTTTTTATTCCTTTTTTGCTCATTCAATATTTGTATTCGAAAAATTAAATCAAAAGATCATTAAAATTATTATGGTATCAGAGCACGCATTGTGCCACTCGACCAAACCAAAACCCTAAAATTCTTTCAAGCCGACGATCAAGAAGATGAAGAAGAATTTACCTTGCTTTATCATATTATATTATTGTGGGTTTGTTTCAATCGAGAACAACAAAAAAAAGAGAATTGTGTTTGTTTCAATCGAGAACATCATGAAGAAGGAAATTATTTTCTTTTGTTCCAAGAAACCTACAAAGCCGCCAAACCAATTTGTTTGGTCGATTACTCTCAGCTTGCAGACCACCTTCGTCGCTGTCGTATTCGATCAGAAGAAGACAAATTCAAATAAACCGGTTAGTTCGTACCGTCTATTCGGTTTTCTAGTTGGAATTTGTTTGTGTTGGGTTGACCAAGAAGTAACGAACTAAGCTGACACCATGCCCGGAACCACAACAGCCTTTGCCGATAGTGAGAATAGTCATGTACCCGGTTTGTACAAAGATCAGTACCAACAATTTTTTGGTATTTTTGCAGCAAACATTACTTCAATAAAAAATGAAACTCTGCCCATCGCCAACACAGGAGGTAAACTCTACACTAGCAACAAATGGATTGTGGATTTGGGGGCCACCGATCACATAACTTACAAAATGGATTGGTTTGATAATGATATTAAGACAACAAGCGAGTTGCCGGTTGTTATATCCAACGATTCTTCTATACCTGTCGAGAGAAGGGGGTCGTGCACCCTATCCAACGAAAGACAAATCAGGGGTGTTCTACACGTCCCAAGATTCACTTGCAACCTCTTATCCGTTAGTCGATTGGCAAACGATTTGCAATGTGCAGTGACATTTTTTCCTGAATTTTGTGTTATTCCTTGAACTCTAAAAGATTAATTGGAGTGGGTAAATGCAAACAAGGACTCTATCATATGGACATGGTGGGGATAGAAAGGAAGGCAATGATGGCTACCTATGACGTTTGGCATAAACATTTGGGACACGCCTCAAGCAATAAGCTCACTTGTCTTGATTTCATTAAGGATGCTTCTCTAAAGACTAGTAACGAGATTTGTGATTCATGTGCCAAGTCCAAACATACCAGGTTATCTTTCCCTGTTAGTTTCATTAAAACAAAAGATTGTATTGAACTCATGCACTATGATATATGGGGTAAATCCCGTACTCCATCAATTACACAAGAAAATTATTTTTTAACCATTGTTGAGGGTTATAGCCGCTCGGTGTGGGTCTTCCTTTTGAAACTCAAACATCAAGCGAGTGACTATCTGATTGGGTTTCATAAATTTGCCAAAACCCAGTTTGGCATGACTGTCAAACGTATTCGATGTGACAATGGCGGTGAGTTCACCTCAAACCATATGGCCGGTTCCTACACCGAAAACAGGATTTTACTTGAGACCACATGTCCGCACACACCCCAAGAAAATGGTGTGGTGGAACGAAAACATCATCATTTGCTCGAAACAGCTAGAGCGTTAAAGTTTGAAGCAAAGTTGTCGTCCAGATTTTGGGGTGAATGTATTTTGACTGCGGCTTATATTATTAATTTTCTGCCTTTTAAATCAATCAATAACAAGACCCCTTTTGAAATTTTTTTGACTATGAAGACTTAAAGGTATTCGGGTGTCTTGCATACTATAGAAATACGGATACCGATGGGGATAAGTTTGAGGAAAGGGGGAAGTCGGGGGTATTTTTGGGTTATCCTCTAGGAACCAAGGGCTACAAGATTTTTTATACGAGCAAAAACAAGATGATTATCTTTAGAGATGTTAGATTTGTTAAACCATATTTTTCGACTAGGTCGACAAAGCCTCTTGCGGAAAATGAAGAAGCTGCCATTTTTGAGTTCCCTCCTTGGTACTATAAAAAAATGGAACACAAGGTCACAAAGATAGCCATGAACGAAGTGAAGAAGAAAGTGGAGATGTTGAGAATGTTGTCTTACATGATCAAAGCAACATCGAGAAAGAATCGAAAGGTGAGAAAATAGCCCAAGAACATACCCCTACACAATCCGAAGGTGAGAATTCTCCATTACAAACTGAAAATGAGTCACATTCTTTTGTTGAATGAGAAAACAATGGTCCTGCTCGAGAAAAGAGGGAACGATTTCCTTTGAAACGTCTTGAAGGCTACGATGTAAAGCTCACACCGCCCGTCGATCGTGCATCACTCATCAACAACCAAAGTTTCTCAACGGTGCATTCTATGGCTAACTATATTTCTTATAACAAATTTTCCAATTCTCATAAAGCATTTCTAACATCTATCAATATGCACGATGAGCCCAAAACCTTTAACAAATCTATGCAGGACATGAGTTGGAAGGAAGCCATGAAAAGAGAAATACAAGCTCTTGAATTAAATGGAATGTGGACACTTGAGGAGTTGCCAAAGGGCAAGCGAGCCATAAACTCTAAATGGGTCTACAAAGTGAAGTACAAACCGAATGGTGAAATAGAAAGGTACAAGGCAATACTGGTAAAAAAAGGGTTCACACAAATGGAAGGCATTGATTTCCATGAGACTTTTGCTCTAGTGGCAAAGCTGGTAACTGTCTGAACTATGTTAGTTGTTGTCGTCAAGAAAGACCGGATGATACATCAGCTTGACGTCAACAATGCTTTCTTGGGGTAGTCCTTGAACTCTAAAAGATTAATTGGAGTGGGTAAATGCAAAGAAGGACTCTATCATATGGACATGGTGGGGATAGAAAGGAAGGCAATGATGGCTACCTATGATGTTTGGCATAAACATTTGGGGCACGCCTCAAGCAATAAGCTCACTTGTCTTAATTTCATTAAGGGTGCTTCTCTAAAGACTAGTAACGAGATTTGTGATTCATGTGCCAAGGCCAAACATACCAGGTTACCTTTCCCTGTTAGTTTCATTAAAACAAAAGATTGTATTGAACTCATGCACTATGATATATGGGGTAAATCCCGTACTCCATCAATTACACAAGAAAATTATTTTTTAACCATTGTTGAGGGTTATAGTCGCTCGGTGTGGGTCTTCCTTTTGAAACTCAGACATCAAGCGAGTGACTATCTGATTGGGTTTCATAAATTTGTCAAAACCCAGTTTGGCATGACTGTCAAACGTATTCGATGTGACAATGGCGGTGAGTTCACCTCAAACCATATGACCGGTTCCTACACCGAAAAAGGAATTTTACTTGAGACCACATGTCCGCACACACCCCAAGAAAATGGTGTGGTGGAACGAAAACATCATCATTTGCTCGAAACAGCTAGAGCGTTAAAGTTTGAAGCAAAGTTGTCGTCCAGATTTTGGGGTGAATGTATTTTGACGGCGGCTTATATTATTAATTTTTTGCCTTTTAAAACAATCAATAACAAGACCCCTTTTGAAATTATTTTTAACCAAAAACCTGACTATGAAGACTTAAAGGTATTCGGGTGTCTTGCATACTATAGAAATACGGATACCGATGGGGATAAGTTCGAGGAAAGGGGGAAGTCGGGGGTATTTTTGGGTTATCCTCAAGGAACCTAGGGCTACAAGATTTTTTATACGAGCAAAAACAAGATGATTATCTCTAGAGATGTTAGATTTGTTGAAACCATATTTTCCGATTAGGTTGACAAAGCCTCTTGCGAAAAATGAAGAACCTGCCATTTTTTAGTTCCCTCCTTGGTACTATGAAAAAAATGGAACACAAGGTCACAAAGATAGCCATGAATGAAGTGAAGAAGAAAGTGGAGATGTTGAGAATGTTGGCTTACATGATCAAAGAAACACCGAACAAGAATCAAAAGATGAGAAAATAGCCCAAGAACATACCCCTACACAATCCGAAGGTGAGAATTCTCCATTACAAACTGAAAATGAGTCACATTCTTTTGTTGAATGAGAAAACAATGGTCCTGCTAGAGAAAAGAGGGAACGATTTCCTTTGAAACGTCTTGAAGTCTATGATGTAAAGCTCACACTGCCCGTCGATCCTGCATCACTCATCAACAACCAAATTTTCTCAACGGTGCATTCTATGGCTAACTATATTTCTTATAACAAATTTTCCAATTCTCATAAAGCATTTCTGACATCTATCAATATGCACGATGAGCCCAAAACCTTTAACAAAGCTATGCAGGACATGAGTTGGAAGGAAGCCATGAAAAGAGAAATACAAGCTCTTAAATTAAATGGAATGTGGACACTTGAGGAGTTGCCAAAGGGCAAGCGAGCCATAAACTCTAAATGGGTCTACAAAGTGAAGTACAAACCGAATGGTGAAATAGAAAGGTATAAGGAAAGACTGGTAAAAAAAAGGGTTCACACAATTGGAAGGCATTGATTTCCATGAGACTTTTGCTCTAGTGGCAAAGCTGGTAACTGTTTGAACTCTGTTAGTTGTTGTCGTCAAGAAAGACCGGATGATACATCATCTTGACGTCAATAATGCTTTCTTGCATGGAGACTTGAATGAGGAGGTATATATGAAAATACCTCAGGGTTTTGAAAAGGGAAAGGAGACCAGAGTTTGCAGGCTCAGAAAGTCCCTTTATGGACTAAAACAAGCATCAAGAAATGGGTATCAAAAATTCTCTCCAACTCTTCTTGAGATCGGTTTTACACTATCCAAAGCAGAGCACACACTTTTCATCTTTAAAGATGGAGATGTCTTCATAGCCACCCTCATATACATTGACGATGTCATTGTCGTAGGGAACAATGAGCAAAAAATAAAGGAGATAAAGACCTTTCTAAACAACAAATTTAGCATTAAAGACCTTGGCGTTCTAAAATACTTCCTGGGAACCGAGGTTGCAAGAATTCGAGAAGGCTTGGTTCTTAGCGAAAGAAAGTATGTTCTTGATAACCTGGAAAACAATGGGATGATGGGGTGTCGACCCAGTGCATTCCCAATGGAACAAAACTTAAAACTGGACAAGGGTGAAGAAGAAGAAGAAGAGTGTGTGGATGCAAAATAATATCGAAGATTGGTGGGAAGGTTGCTCTACTTGCAAGCAACTTGACTTGATATCACCTACTCAGTGAATGTTCTTAGACAATACGTAGCTAATTCTCGGAAAAAATCATATGGATGCGGCTGTTAGGGTGCTACACTACCTGAAAGCCACGTTAGGACAAGGCATACTTCTTTCAAAGGCAAGAGGGATGAATCTTGTGGCATATTCTGCTTCAGACTGGTTGGGATGTCAAGACACTAGAAGATCCAGAACTTGTTATCTATTATTAATTGGAGGCGCTCCGGTTTCTTGGAAGTCAAAGAAACAGTCTCTTGTATTGCGATCTTCCGTAGAGGCCAAGTATAGAGCAATGGCAACCACTCGACAAGTTGAGCATTTGCAATCTTCATGCACCAACTTGAGGGGGATTATAGAAGGAAACTATTTTCCTTCCCCAAATTCTATTATCTAATTAGGGTCCTTATTTTATGTATTTCCATAGATAGCTTTTGTATCTCTTTTTATTCCTCTTTTGCTCATTTGATATTTGTATTCGGAAAATTAATTCAAAAGGTTATCAAAATTATTATATGATCCACCGGCACCAGCTGGTGTGGATAACAACTTAGGGTCACAAGTTTAAATCCCACTTCAGCATAAAAATCTTGTTGCAATTAACAGGGGTTGGCAATAAACTCTCTAGGCATAGGCAAGTCAGGAGGTTTTACTCGCTAGTCGGTTTCCTCCTGGAACGGGTTGGCGCCATCCTCAAGCATCAAACTAACGATGGAATATTGAAATCCCGTCTGAGGTATAGACATACCTGGGCTATCAAGAGGCATGTCACTGAGCCCGAATTGTCATCGTCATTTAAAAAATATTAATTGATATTCAGAGAATCATTTTAGAATTTACAGGTAATTGGTTCATTAATTGCTAGTCGGTCCTAAGCTGTTTAAATCGGATTAATTTTTTTTATTTTATATTTTCATTTATCACTTAATATTTAATTAAATTTCAAGTTTCATCCTTAAAATTACAAGTTTCATCCTTAAAATTATAGTTTTAACAAAATTGATCAAGACTTTTACATGTGTGCACATCAAGATGTTGTACATGTATGTTATTAGGTTGTACATATATATATTGTTTATATTAAAACATATATAAAGCTTATATATAACTATTTTTTTGGTAAATAGTTCTAAAAACATACACAAATTTCAATACGATTAATCGCTAGTCGGTACCCCCCACCGTCCGACTAGTGTCTAGCGATTTTTACAACACTGTTTAAGATGTTTGGTATTGGAAAATGTGAAAGTTATACACCCCGTATAGAATTATACAAGGCATACAAAAGGTGTCAAAATAGAGTTTTGGGTGTCGGTGTATTAAGACCCTGTAAGTATATAACTACCAACGCAAGCAAGAAAATTACTATTACTATTACTAACAAGCTTTAAAGTACAAATTCAATCATTCTTAGTAATAGTAAAGTTTCTTTTTATCTACTTTTGTCACGTAAAATATGATATTGCATGTTTTTACTAATAATTTCAACTTATTACAATTATAAACTAAACAATGAACAACTAGATGAACAGTAAATCACAAGTTGAAATGCATTGTGTACAAGTAATTAGTGCTTCATGTTTTTTAATTGGGTGTTTGGACGCGTGTAAAGGAGTTTTAAGGTGTACATGTACACTCCTTTACACAACCTGCTGCCAGTGCCACCACAATCTTTCTTTGTAGTTTGGAAAGTAAATAATTCATCCCCCTCTCTCTCTGATGCTCCATATAAAAAATAATATAAACTAAACAATGAACAACTAGATGAACAGTAAATCACAAGTTGAAATGCATTGTGTACACTAAACAATGAACAACTAGATGAACAGTAAATCACAAGTTGAAATGCATTGTGTACAAGTAATTAGTGCTTCATGTTTTTTAATTGGGTGTTTGGACGCTTGTAAAGGAGGTTTACGGTGTACACGTACACTTTTACACAACCTGCTCCCAGTCCACCACAATCTTTCTTTGTAGTTTTGAAAGTAAATACTTCATCCCCCTCTCTCTTTGCTGCTCCATATTAAAAATAATTCGGATTCTTCCTCCTATGCAGGTACAACAAACAATAGTTGGGTGTTTGATAGAATCGAGGTTCATCTTCAAGTTCTCTCTTTCGTATGGCCATCATTGGTACATATTGTTTTAGGTTTTTAATCTTATGTTCGATGGGCGATGGCTCTGCTACCGTCGCTGCCGTTCTCGAGTCTTTCCGGATTAACCAGTGATCGTTTGTAAGGAAGCAGAAGATAATGTTTCAGTTTCCAGTCCTCGGATCTAATATGTGACCTCCTTCCAAGTGATAGCTGTCTTACGGTCCTCGGATCTAATTTCAACAATTTCGTTATGTATTGGCCTGTTGTCGGCACCGAAGGTAGGATTTCAGTTTTCACCAAGTTTTTCTCAAATGTTCAAACTGTGTATAATTGTTTATATTAGATTTTTTTTGTGGATTTTATTTTGTGCAGCTCTCAAGCCATGGGAGGCGATTCAGGCCTCGATGGACGGTAGTGATTAAAAGTCGATGTCGGTGGGAACACCGACGAAGTGCTCCGGAAGTTGGCCTTTGGATCCAGTTTATCCCTGTCACTCAATAAACAGTAAGCTGAACAACCAAATACCTTCAGATGTTTGAGACTAACTTCCTTTCCTTTCCACACTTCCTCTGGTATTTTGAAACCCAAAAGAACAAACGGTCAACGATTAATTAGAAAAGTTGCAGTGTTAACTGCTCAGCCCAGAACATTTTAGGGAGCCCTTCGTTTAACCTCATGCTCCTCGCCCTTTCATCAAGTGTTTTGTTCATCCGTTCTGCAACTCCATTTTGCTGAGGAGTTCCTGGGACTGTCTTGATCATCTTGATTCTTTGATCGACACAATAATCAGTGAATTCTTTGCTGATGTATTCCCCACCATTGTCCGACTTCAGGCATTTGACCTTCAAATCAGTTTCATTTTCAATAGCAATTTTCCATTTCTTAAAGGTATCAAAGACTTCAAATTTATTTTTGAGGAAATAAACCCATACCTTTCGCGTTGCGTCGTCAATGAATGTCACATAGTAGGAAGATCCTCCTACCGATTGGACTGAAGTAGGTCCATAAACATCCGAATGAATAAGCTCTAGTTTCTGAGCTTTTGGTGCCTGACTTGTCTTCAAGAATGTGACTTTCTTCTGTTTACCGAGAACGCATGGTTCGCAGAATCCGGTTTCAAATTTCTTTAAATCTGGAAACTTCCCTTTCTCGGCCAACATTTTCAATCCTTTATCACTCATATGTCCGAGTCGCTGGTGCCACAAATTAGATGGACTCGGACCTGAAGTCATGGCATTAACACCGTCGGCGAGTACCTCCACCATGTATAGTGTCCCCCCTCTTCTTTCCACGTGCAATCACAAGATTTCCCTTGATAACCTTCCATTGACCATCCCCAAAGAAAACCCCGTGACCTTGGTCATCCAGCTGACCAACTGAAATTAATTTCCTCTTCAAGTTGTCCAAGTGGTTCCGAGTGTGGATTTTTGATCAACATCACTTATCCATGCAATGTCAAGTGTCTTATCATTAGCCAAAACGAACTTTACCAAAGTTACCTGTTTGTAGATTCTTTACAAGCTCTAGGCAAGGGACGACGTGAAAATAAGCTCCTGAATCCATGATCCAGAACTCGATAGTGTTTTCAACGCAGCAAATAAGAGCATCATCTTCTACTTCTTCTTCTTCATTGGCTGTTACGTTGTTCACATCCTTATTGTTTTTAGCAGCGGTTGGTTTAGGACACTGGCTCCTAAAATGACCCTTTTCTTTGCAATTCCAGCATTCAATGTTAGCCCTTGGTTTTGACTGACCTCTTTTTCTGGACTTGGACCTACCCCTGTTATTGCCTCTTTCAGGTCTTCTCCCCCTTCCTTCAGTATGTAGAATAGAACTGGAAGATTCTCCAACGTTTTTTCTACGCACGTCTTCATTTAGAATCAAATCTCGCATCGCCTTGAATGTGAGTTTGGTAGTTCCAGATGAACTACTGACAGCTGTAACAGTACCTGACCAACTTTCAGGCAAAGAAGACAATAGAAGGAGATTTTGTATCTCATCCTCAAAGTTAATATCAACAGATTCTAACCGAGTTAAAATAGAATTGAAATCATATATGGGCAGAAACAGACGAACCTTCTCTCAACTTGGTGTTAACCAATTGCCTGATGAGAAATACCTTATTGACGGCAGAGGGCTTCTCATACATGTCATCCAGGGCTTTTAACAAACCAAAAGTGGTCTTTTCTTTGACTATGTTGTAGGACACGCTCCTTAACAAAGACAACCTTACTACTCCCAAGGCTTGTCTGACTAGGAGATTCCAGTCGGTTTCAGACATCTTCCCTGGTTATGCTGAAAACGCGATTCCGAAAGCGGCGGCGGCGGAACCCTAGCTCTGGCAGCGGCGGAATTCAGATCGGACAGTGGTGGCGACTATTTGACAGTCGAAATCCGAGAGTGATTCCGACAGTAACAGCAGAAGAAAAGATTTTCAGGGTCGAAACCCTAATTCCGGCAGAGGGCGGCTGCAGCAGAAACCCTAGTTGCTCCATAGGCAGTTGTGAGTGTGATAAGATCAAGAGCCAAGCTCTGATACCAGTTGTTAGGGTATCACACAACACAAACGACACACACGCTAAAACGAATAAACGACACGAGAGATTTATAGTGGTTCGGTCGGTATGACCTACATCCACTTGCTGCAACTAGGGTGTTTATTATATTTAGGTGTTCAAAGAATTTCAAGACTATTACATCATATATATATATAGAGACTAGTCTAAGGTTAATAGTTTAACCAACAAGTTATGCCCATATGGGCCTCAACCCAAAATTCGTAACCTGACATACTCTAGGGCCGGCTGACCCTAAAAGCCTTCATACTCGACAACTATAGGTAAAACGATTGATGTAGCTTTGCTACATTTGCATCAACGTGTTTTGTAAAACGATCCTCGGACAATAGTTATAAGACTTTATCCCCATGCAACACTACATGTTCTCAAAATTCGTGATCGGTTCATTTCCGCCATAAAATACGGGTGAGAACAACCTAGTTAGCAAACATGAAAGAATAAAAAGGCAATGTGGGCTACAACTTTTGTTTATTTTTTATTGTTTTATTTTCTGCTGTCTCCCCATATTTAATTTTTTTTTATGATTTCCTTTTTTTCCATTGATTTTTTAACTTTACTTTTATCTAACTTTGTTTCTATTTCTATTCTGTTATTATATTTTAAGTTTTTTATTATTTTGTTTTAGATTTTAGACTTTAGCTCTTTAGTTTTTTTATTACCACTTCTTTTTTCTTATTAATTTTTTTTTACCTTAGAATCTTCTATTTTTTTTTACTTTCTAATTGTTTTATATTTTATTTTTGTACTTAGAAGACATAGATTACTTTTTTTGTTAGTTTTTTTTTACTTTTTTAAAATTTCTTTCTTAATTTTTAAGTTTTGAATATTCTCAACGTCCAAGTCGTAACCCGCGGGTTTGTGTCAATTTTTTTACGTTAAATTTTTTCATTGTTTAGTATACACCGTCGCAACGCGCGGGTTAGTGTTTACTAGTTAGGCTTTAAAATGAAACGAAACATATATAGCATTAAACCTACCAACAACCACAAAAACAACTAAGTTTTAAGTTTTAGAAGTTAATCCACCGATGCAAGCAAGAAAATTATTTATTCAACCAAACATCTGAAATTTAAGTAGTCTTAAGAACCACACATCCATGACCATGAGAGTACACATTATACATCATCCCTACTTGAACAAGATGCCTTTTGAAAGGCATTTGCGATCTCCTTTTTTACCAATCTAAAAAACCGCTTTATCTGGTGTATGAAGTCATGCCTCATATTATACCAATTGTCAATCCTCGTATTTAGATGTTTGAGTGAGATTGAAAACGTACTTTCCAGACTATGATTAAAAAAAACTAACCAAAATCAATAGTTTACTAAAATGCATTATTTTTTTAAACAATGTAAAAAGGTATAATAACAGAATATTTAAATTCCGGGTTTACAAGTGAAACTAATAAAGAATAACCGTTACTCCAACTCGTGTTACCAACTATATACTAAACGGTCAAAAATACATGATATACATCCAATCCAATCCAATCCAATCCAATCCAATCCAATCCATCCCTAATGTATGATGAACCTACCTATGTCGAACACAACACATTCAGCAGCACATGACACAACATCAGGTCAACAAAATACTGGTGACCAATCTCACCGTCTCTCCACCGCGCCTTCGCCGGAGCTCTACCGTAGTGCACCCCATCATTGCACCGATTATCAAAATGCCAAGGGTATGTCATATCGAAATGATCCACCACAAGATCAATCAACCCTAATTGCCGCAACTTGTCCACAAAAACACCATTAAAAGCCTCCATTTTGTTCGGATTAAACACCAATCTCCGCGCATACCCGCCCGTGGCCACCGTCGTCCTGTAAATAACCACCGGGACCGCAACCTTCCTCCGCCTCACACCATCAAGAACCTCCGCCCAAAATGCCGCAGCATCCTCAGCCCCTTTTATAAATCTCCTCAAATTCGGCCAATAAACCCCATCGTGTAACCCGGAATTCATGATTAACGTGTCGGGAACAATCTCACCGGAGAAATACTTGTTCAAATACTCTCGGTAATCATGGTTGTAGAGAGAATTTAACCCCTGGTAGTTTCCGGTGTGGTTGTAATGACCATTGAAAACGCTGGTGATCCGTACGGACTGAGACGAATTCCTAGGGTTTGTAATATTCATATCGAACAACCGCGGAATGATTCCCGATTGAACACCCAAAACAAAATTAAGCATGTTCCGAATGGTGTCGCAGTGGTTTGAATCTCCCCAGAAGAACAGCCAGCGGTTATTCAAACAATTCCAAGCTGATTCGGAGTCGAACAACTTGAAAGAACAATGCGTGGAATACACCCACCCGTTACTCTCCACGGACCCCAGAGGTCCGTAGCACCACGGACGTTTACAAGGGTAGTTAGGTTTCAGGCAGCGGTACCGTCCGTCGTTGCTAATCGGACAGTCGTCGTTCTTGCCGTGCCGGGTCCACCGACCTGCCCAGACATCTCTATTATAATCGGACTTCTTACATTGTTTGATTTCCGGCAAACGAGCGGAAGAATTTGAGTTCTTGAAAACAATCGGAAACACACGGAGGACTTTATCAAACGCGAAACGCTCCGGCGAGAATTTCAACCCCTGGTAGTGTCGGAACAGTAGGATTATTGTTAGGTTATACTCTCCGACGAAATCGGAGTGGACTTGGAGGGAAAATGAGTAGCTGCCGTTGCCCAAATCTTTAATCGGGGGACGAGATTTCCAGGTGTCACCGGATAAATCGGTTTCAAAGTAATCTCCACCCAAACACCGGGATTTTCCGGAGCTATCCAATGTTTGGATAACATATTCGTGGATGTCACCCGTAGATAACTCAATTTTCTGATCAAGATTTGGATTATCCAAACCCTGGATAAAGATATCCTCTGTGGCTGAATCTTTGCACGGCTCCCCTCCAGGAGCCATCCACTGTGCTAGTAGGTTCGACGAGTAATCGGACTCCAGCTCAGCAGAAACCCACTTCAGACTCACCGGATCTGGAGCTTTTCCGGTGACAATAACCTTACTCGAGGGTTTTGTTGGTGGGATTTGCTGGATATCGGCGACGTCTTGGTTACTTTCTGCCGGCGTTTTCTGGATAGTCAAATCTGGATGTTTGGTTATGGTGAAATCTTTTACAGCTTTACTATCAATCTTGGTCATGAAATCTTTGTGGAAATCACCAACACCGAAACCATCTATGCCCCAGAAAATCATTAATCCAAGAACAAAAGCTAATATCAAGACCCTGAAAGACCAGTGAATCGTTGACCGGAAGACCCATGAGGCATTAACTGGTTTTTCCGGCAACATACTTGGAAACGAACTCAAAACTGAATGATTTGATCGCCAATTTTGTACGGGAAAAGGGTTGATGAATATAATGAAAAGGTCTGGAGAAAATTCGTTGGATTCTTGTTTCTCTTTCTAAGAGGATTCATAGCCTATTCTTTATAATTATTTGACTGTGTTTTGTATATTTTATGACGTGATTTAAATTAATTGTTAGTGAAGGAAAGAGAAAAGATATAAGATTTTTATAAATATAAGGATAAAAATAATAATTTTTAGTATAATTATAAGGATAAAGACAAGAAAAGATAAAAGTAAAGATAAAAGTTAGAAAAAGTAGTATTTTTTAGTATAATTATAAAGATAAGGATATGAAATATAAAGAACAGATTGAAAATGCTCTAACGAGCCACAAAGAGATTGGGCACTCCGAATGTGAATGGTTATGGTGGAAACAGATGTATATATTTACCTACAATTATTTATTTTAAGTTATTATAAAATATTTTTGCTTTATTTAAAAAATATTGATACTTTGCAAGTTAATTACACACTTTTTTACTATACGTTTGTACTTTTTTTACTTAAAAATATCGGATGTTCAAGGTTTTTTCCGAATAAATTTTGCATTTTTTAGTATTTTATTCCATTCGTTTGGTGAAAATGTTTTTCTTGGAATATGTAATTAGATCTATACTTATATAATAAATAAACGTTTTTTCATGTCACGTGTTATCTTCATATTCATTCTTATTAATTTTTCTCGCTTCTCTCTCCTATTAAATGCAACTTCATATTTTAATAATAATATATATTTAAATAAAATATTAGTTATATTAATATAACACATTTATTTTAAATTATCCTTTATTATAATAAACTTTAAAATATAATTACGTAACTTTTATTTTTCCATTGAATAATAAATAAAAATCAAATTACATTAAATGATACTTAACGTATTTTTGAAACCCAGTTATATATTAATTTTTATATATTTTAAATTTTATTTTTTATCCTTAGTATATGATATATTTTTATACTTGTAAAATATACACATAAAAATATAAAAATATTATTTATTGATATTTTTTACCCCGTATATAACACACGGGATCTAAACTAGTGAATATATAAAGTTAAGTTCAGATGCCACTCTATATATTATAATAAACCCTGGATTTAGAAATCTAAAATATTTAAGAAAGGCTCAAGTTTGTTGCCACATGCCCACATGCCCACATGCCACTAGTGTACCACCGACAGAGACAGGAGAAAATGGAAAAAAACCAATGCCGTGAATGATAATTTATAAAAAAGGTAAATTACAAAAATAAACATTTTTTTATTTTGTTTTTTTATTGAAATTATTTACTTTCACTTTTAAGCTTTAAACCTTAAACACTTATACGTTATTATTATTATAATTATTATTTATTACTACTATTATTATATATTATTTATAAACTTATATATAACTAATTACACGGATGACTATGTGGTTTACACGTATTTTACTTATGACTCATGGTAATGGAAAATTATAAGTCCAGATCAATAGTTTACAGATGTGTAATAAAGATGGCTCCTGGGTTGGATGTCCGTTTAGGGTACGAGGTACCTTCTGTAACTAATCATCCATCACATAGCTATACGCCACATATAGTTCTATACGCGGCGTATAGCGATGTGATGGATGACTAGTTGCAGAAATTACCTCGTACCCTATACGCATCTTATTGACCTATACGATGCGTATACGAGGTTTGACCAAATCCTATACGCACCGTATTGCCTTATACGATGCGTATAGGGCCCAAATTTTGTGTATTTAACCATGCAGAGTTCTCATTCGAACGTATCGTTCAAAAACTTTTCTAACAATCTCTCAAAAATTATAAACATGTCTTGGTGATGGGTGTAACATTTCTAATTTTCATCATGATTGAAATCCAATTCTAGTGCAATAGTTATCTTATTCGTACAAATAATTAAACCCTAAGTTCAAAACAAATTAACAAAATTTTCTTATATATATATATATATATGTATATAGATGTATGCGTACTTATATATATATCACACAAACACATACACATATAAAAGCACACAATGGTTTGAACCCTAACACTTTAGTTTGAACCCTAAAATCATGAATTTGGCTCAAGACCAACACAAAACCGCATGTTTGACTTTTAAAAGTCAATCAGGGCTAAATCCTAAAAAATCGAAGTCTCAATGTCGACCCAAGCCATTCCAATGGGTTTCCATCACAGGTGCAACCAATAAACGACCCAATCTCGGCCCAAACATCAAATTTATTTGACCGATAACGCAGCCAAATTCAAATTCGAAAGAGTTTTGACTTCGCATAGTCAAACCCGTGTAAATCTCAAATCAATTCGTGTAATTGACGCGTAATCAATCCCATAAATCACGCACCAGTCAATCTCGAGTGTACCTGGACTGTATCAAGACCCAATTCACTCCAAAGCGGGCGGATTAACGCGTAATCAGTCACCGCAACCATTTCGGTCAATTGGAAACCGAATTGGCTTATACGAATGAAATTAATAAAATTAAATCCCTCACCGACTCTCGTATACGTACTCACAAACTCTCTCAACCTCTGAGTTATCCGCATTCCACCTCTGGACGCCTGTCGATCATCAAGAAACAGTCGTATCAAACTCGTAGCCGTCTGCATTCGTGCCCTAATCATTTCAAGTAAGATTAGTATCATTCGATTCGTAATCACATGGCTATCGATAGCCCTCTGCCATTTCGTGATGATAGAGGGTATTGCTACCGATTTGAAACTAGGGTTCATAGCGGGTTAATCTCGTATTTGAATTCTGGATTTGTTTTAATTCCATGTTTTAATCATTTAAGATCCGTAGTTTATTAGCGAAACCATCTAACCCAGCCGGTAAGCCACTGCACCGCCAGGCTAGATGGCGTGGGTTCGAAACCCACCTCCGGCTCGTTTTGCGCGTCTGTTTTACTCCAAACCCGTTTCCACTTCAACGACATGATAAATTATTTTCCAACCAGTACTCTATCAGAAGTTGTATACTGGTCTAGTGGTAAACCGGATGACACACAGCGGCGCCACCCGGGTTCGAGCCGGGTGGCCTGTTTAAATTTTTAAACCGATTTTTAAAGCTTCAAAAATTTTATAAAAATTATTTTATAAAACCTTACAATATTTCTAACAGAATAAAAACCAGATCCATTAACTTTCAATATAAATCCATTTTTGTTTTGAAATTTTGATTTGAATTGTATATTAAAGGTTTAAAACAAAAATTTTAAAATATTTAGATTAATTTTCAAATATGGACATTGTTTTTATAAAATTTTATAAAATATTAACTCATTTAAAGCAAACTAGTATTTATTTTAAAGATGATAAATAAATAAAAGTTTATTTATTATAATACACAAATAAAAATTTCTTTTCTAAATATATATATATATTTACATTCTTCAAATTTTAACATAAATAAATAAATAAAATTTCTTATTTATTTATTTAATTTATAAAATTATTTATTCTATTTATTTAATTTATTTAAATGAATAAATAAATAAAATTACTTATTTATTTTATTTATTTAAATTAAACACTATCCACATAAGTAGAATTACTATTTCTAAACATATGTTTACGTTGTATATATTTTAAACATATTTTTCACAAATAAATAAATAAAATTATTTATTTATTTAATTTAATTTATTTAAATCCAACCCTATATCAATGACTATTAAGTTCATACATATATACCTTAAACCCATAGTATACATTAAATTCTTATACAAACATAGCATGCCTTACATGGAATAACACCAACCTTTTTACAAATCCACACACATCAAAACCCGTTGAACCCTAGCCTTAGACATAGACTTTTGTACCCACTATTAACGCAATATACATTACACACTAGGTTAATGTGGTGAGTTACAAAGACCGTTTTGCTACCTAGTCTCGCGTACTAGCAACACTCTTGAATCAAGTGAGTATTACATAGCCCTTTTTCTCTTTTACATTTTTTGGGGTGATTCATGAATTTTATACAAACAATAGTTTACATTTACACAAACACAAATCCTATTTACATTCATGTGTGCAAATTTGAGCTTTATGTTTGAGTGCTAGGTGTGTTAACTATTGTGTGCAAATTTTGTGCAATCATTAACTAATTAAGTCGACGGTTAACAATGATAGATCTATTGAGTCTGACAAACCCACCCAGATTGGGGTGATTGTTACCGACAACACAATTTGCATGCTAGTTACAAAGGTTTGATTGTACTTTAGTTACACAATAGCTGCTCCCCATAAATGCCTTATTTATCATGACATGTAAGGATTTGCTTATTCATATTTATACACTATCTATGTACAAACCTATGTATGCTCACTAACTTTTTAGTTGACCCTATTTTATTCATGTTTCAGGTACTAATGTGTGATTTGATCAAGATATGCTACACATAGGCCTTGGGACTTAGTTAATTTGAATAAAGAATTCTATGTATTTCAATTAAGTTCTTTCTTGGATTTGGTTGTGGTTGGATTATTTGAAATGAAATTGATGTTTAATATATTACAATTTAGTCAACCTTGTGCTCGTGAACAGTCTACATGTCCCGCCCCGATGTTTCCGCCGTCGGTTGGGGTGTGACAGATTGGTATCAGAGCCTTGGTTATAGGGAACTAGGTTATTAGACACCCTTGACCTAGACTATAACTTTAGGACACCCACTTATACCATGCTTCATGATTATGTGTTATGTGCTACATGCTATGTGTTACATGCTTTTTATATTAGTATTTATTTCATTTTGATACCTTATTTGTTAAAGTTCATGACTCATTAGACTATACCCAAATAAGAAATTAAATAAAACAATATCCCTACCCTTACCCTAAGCCTCATAACCTTCTTGCCTACTTCCTTATCATTATCATCATAGCATGTGGAATCTTCATGGAGTTAAATCTATAAAAATTTCTTTATTTCCTCGTTAAGGCTTTTAAACTTTGTTAATTATTTGAGTACACGTGCAATCTGGAAGGGTGACACCTGTATTCTGGGTTTTCTGTCTAGGAAAGCATTTCGCATAAATCCCAATCAACCGAGGGACCCATATGCTTTCCTGGGAATTCCCGGGATGAGTGTTTACTTATAGGCTAAAGCATGTCTCCTTGAAAAATTATATGAGTTTAATTAACCTTAATGTGTCACAGTATTCAAGTGATTATATCACTATTTGAGGACAATCCAAACTATGACTTACTATTTTATTTGTACCTTATCATTTTAAATTCAATCAAACTTCATAAGTTCTTACACCTCTTCTTGTGTTGTGCAAATCTGTAGAATGCCTCCCCGTCGTGCTACCGTGGTCAACAACAACACTGATATTGCTGCTATCCTTGCACAACTTGTAACCCAGCTCACTCAAGTTAATGGTGCCACAAACGGTAACCATGGAACTAATGGTGGTGGTGGTGCCAACCCATCGCAATGTACCTTCAAACACTTCAATTCATGTAACCCTCTCAAGTTCTATGGTACCGAAGGAGCTACGGGACTCCTTCAATGGTTTGAAAGTATTGAGGGCACCTTCCTCAATAGTGACTGCTCCGATGACCTTCGTGTCCGTCATGCCACAAGTATCTTCCAAAAACGGGTACTCACGTGGTGGAATGGGGAAAAGAGAACCGGAGGTGTAGAGGCAACCATGGCCTTACCATGGGAAGAGGTTAAGAGACTAATGACCGAAGAGTTCTGTCCTCGGAATGAAGTAAGGAAGCTGGAAGCTGAGTTTTGGGATCTTACCCAAGATAGTGGTGAAAGTCTGGCTTATACAACCCGGTTTCATGAACTGAGTCTCCTTGTGCCCCACATGGTCACACCCTATCCCGTTGTATTGAAAAGTACATCGGTGGACTACCTAGGCAGATTCAGGATACTGTCTTAGGGAGAAATCCCGCCACACTCGAAGATGCTATTCGATTATCTGCCACTTTGACCGACAACCATGTGAAGGCAGGTACCTTGACTAGAAAAGGCACTAAGAAGGCTCCCGACACCACAACCCCTCCTGCACACATCAAGGAAGCCAAAACTGAACCCTACCACAATAATAGAAAAAGAAAGGCTAGAAATTTTGTTGTGGTCACTCCTGCTATGCCTGTTAACGAAGTTGCTCCCATGGCTCAAGCACTAGTCAAGAAGCCATATGTGGGGACCTACCCGCTCTGTGCCACATGCAATTATCACCATCCCCAAACCATTCCCTGTCACCTTTGCACTCACTGTTGAAAGTATGGCCATACGGTCAATGTTTGTAGAGCCAAAGCACTGGCAGGCCAAGACAACCCACCAACCCGAACCAATCCACAAGTGACTAATCAAGGTGTTCCCGACATAGCAAATGGGCATGCTTGTTATGAATGTGGCAACCCAAACCACTTCCGTGACCAGTGCCCGAAGTTTATCAATGCTAGACAAGGCGGAGCTCGTGGGCGTGCTTTCAACATCCACGCCAATGAAGCTCAAGCCAACAATGATGTGGTCAACGGTACGTTCCTTGTTAATAGTCAATATGCCTCCATTTTATTTGATACCGGTGCAGATAAAAGTTTTGTGTCACTTAACTTTGAACCTTTACTTACAAAAACATGGTCCAAATTAGAGAAAACCTTCACTGTCGAAGTAGCAAATGGTGACTCCCTTACAATAGACTCCGCTATCCACGACTGTTCTCTAGAACTTAATGATCATACAGTTCCAATCAACCTCGTGCCAATGCCGCTAGGAAGTTTTGATATCATCATAGGCATGGATTGGCTGTCAAACCACCATGCCGAAGTCATCTGTTTTGAGAAGTGCATCCGAATACCCCTTCCGTCGGGAGAAACGTTGAGAGTCTTTGGTGAAAAACCCTGCAAAGGACTCAGATTGATGTCATGCACCACTGCACAAAAGTACTTACGAAAGAAGTACGTGGCATTCTTAGCTCATATTATCCGAAAAGATGTCAAAGAGAAGAATATTCAAGATATCCCCATCATTCGGGACTTTCCTGAAGTATTCCCCGAAGACTTATCCGGTCTTCCACCCGTTCGACAAGTAGAATTCCGCATTGACCTTGTACCCGGAACTAACCCAGTGGCTAGAGCTCCATACCGTCTTGCACCTTCTGAAATGCAAGAACTTGCAAGCCAACTCCAAGAACTCTCCGACAAGGGTTTCATCCGTCCAAGTCATTCACCGTGGGGTGCACCTGTCTTATTCGTCAAGAAGAAGGATGGATCATTCCTCATGTGTATTGACTACCGCGAACTCAACAAGCTTACCATTAAGAACCGTTATCCATTGCCTAGAATTGATGATCTCTTCGATCAACTTCAAGGCTCCACTTGCTTCTCGAAGATTGATCTTCGATCTGTTTATCACTAACTCCGTGTACAAGAGGAAGATATTCCAAAGACTGCCTTTCGAATAAGGTATGGTCACTACGAGTTCATGGTCATGCCTTTTGGGCTAACCAATGCACACGCAGTTTTCATGGACCTCATGAATCGTGTGTGCAAACCATACCTTGACAAATTCATGATCGTCTTCATTGATGACATCTTAATCTACTCCAAGACTAAATCCGATCATGAACAACACCTTAGATTGGTTTTGGACCTCTTGAGAAAAGAGCAACTATATGCCAAGTTCTCCAAATGTGAATTTTGGCTAAAGGAGGTTCATTCCTGGGTCATATCGTCAACGAAAAAGGAATTCATGTGGACCCCGCTAAGATCGAAGCTGTTAAGAATTGGACCCCCACCGAAGTTTGTTTATTTCTTGGTCTTGCGGGATATTATCGTCGTTTCATTTCAAATTTCTCTAAGATTGCTGTTCCACTCACCGCTTTGACCCACAAGGGTAAACCTTATGAATGGGGACCAAAGCAAGAAGAAGCCTTCCAAACCCTCAAACAAAAGTTGTGCGATGCTCCTATTTTGACTCTCCCCGACGGGAATGATGATCTAGTTATCTATTGTGATGCTTCCAACCAAGGTCTCGGTTGTGTCCTCATGCAACGAGGTAAGGTAATCGCTTATGCATCAAGGGAACTTAAGATTCACGAGAAGAATTATACAACGCACGACCTTGAATTGGGTGCGGTTGTATTCGCATTGAAGATTTGGAGACATTACTTCTATGGCACTAAATGTGTGGTGTTCACTGACCACAAAAGTCTCCAACACATATTCAACCAAAAAGAACTCAATATGAGGCAACGACGTTGGGTTGAACTCCTTAACGACTATGACTGCGAGATTCGTTACCATCACGATAAGGCGAATGTTGTAGCCGACGCTTTGAGTCGAAAGGACCATGTCATGCTTCAATGTGTCCGAATTCGAACCGACATTCAAAATTGTATCTTAGAAGCTCAACACGTCTCAGTCACCGAGGGTAACATGTACGAGGAAATTTCATGTGGTGTTGAACTTCTGCTTGAATCAAGACCCAATGGCTTACTGTATTACTTGAACCGTATTTGGGTCCCCGATCGCGATGATCTCCGTATATTTCTCATGAACGAGGCCCACAAGACTCGTTATTCTATCCATCCTGGTGCGGATAAAATGTACCAAGACCTTCGCCAACAATATCGGTGGCCCGGTATGAAGAAAGACATTGCTCTCTATGTTGCCAAATGTCTAACTTGCTCCAAAGTCAAAGCCGAACATCAACGTCCTTCCGGGTCACTTGAATAGCCTGAAATTCCCGTGTTGAAATGAGAGAACTTAGCTATGGATTTCATTACCAAACTCCCTCGCACCTCAAGTGGTTATGATAGCATCTGGGTGATCATGGACCATCTCACCAAATCTGCTCATTTCTTTCCCATCCGTGAAGACTATCGGGTTAGGAAATTGGTCCAAATTTACATTGACGAAATCGTGAGCCGTCACGGTGTTCCATTAAACATAATCTTCGATAGAGATGCTCGATTCACCTCCCGGTTCTGGCAATCCCTCCAAACTGCTCTTGGTACGCGATTGAATTTGAGCACGGCTTACCACCCCCAAACTGATGGTCAGACTGAGCGTACAATCCAAACTCTTGAGGACATGCTTAGAGCTTGTGTAATTGATTTTGGTGGAAATTGGGATTCACATCTTCCCTTAATTGAATTTTCTTACAACAATAGCTACCACACAAGCATCAATATGGCCCCATTTGAAGCTCTCTATGGCCGTAAGTGCCGTTCTCCTATATGTTGGAACGAGATTGGTGAAGCACAAATCACCGGTCCCGAGCTAATCCAAGAAACATCCGATAAGATTATTCAAATCCGTGACAACATTCGAGTAGCGAGGAGTCGGCAAAAGAGTTATGCCAACAAACGACGGAAACCTTTGGAATTCCAAATCGGTGACCTTGTTCTTCTAAAAGTGTCTCCATGGAAGGGTGTGATCCGCTTTGGAAAGAAAGGCAAATTGGCACCTCGCTATGTGGGTCCATTCAAGATCATTGAGAGGATTGGGAAAGTGGCTTACAAACTCGAGTTACCTCCATCACTCGGCAATGTGCATCCTACATTTCATGTGTCCAACCTAAAGAAATGCCTTGCTGATGAGAATCTCCATATACCTCTTGACGATGTGCGCATTGACGAAACGATGCACTTCGAGGAGAGACCAGTGGAAATCATGGGTCGCGAGATCAAGCAACTCAAGCGAAGCCGTATCCCTATGGTCAAAGTACGATGGGAATCTAAGTGTGGACCTGAATTTACTTGGGAACGTGAGGACCAAATGAAACTCAAGTACCCCCACCTCTTTGCCGATCCTGTCACCTCAACTAGTTAAATTTCGGGACGAAATTCCCACAACATGGGGATACTGTAACATTTCTAATTTTCATCATGTTTGAAATCCAATTCTAGTGCAATAGTTATCTTATTAGTACAAAGAATTAAACCCTAAGTTCAAAACAAATTAACAAATTTTTCTTTTATATATATATATATATGTATGTACATAGATGTATGCGTACTTATATATATATCACACAAACACATACACATATACAAGCACACAATGGTTTGAACCCTAACACAATGGTTTGAACCCTAACACTTTAGTTTGGACCCTAAAATCGTGAATTTGGCTCAAGACCAACACAAAACCGCCTGTTTGACTTTTAAAAGTCAAACAAGGCTAAATCCTCAAAAATCAAAGTCTCAATGTCGTCCCAAGCCATTCCAATGGGTTTCCATCACAGGTGCAGCCAATAAACGACCCAATCTCGGCCCAGACATCAAATTTATTTGACCGATTACGCGGCCAAATTCTAATTCGAAAGAGTTTTGACTTCGCATAGTCAAACCTGTGTAAATCTTAAATCAATTCGTGTAATTGACGCGTAATCAATCCCAGAAATCACTCACCAGTCAATCTCGAGTGTACCTGGACTGTATCAAGACCCAATTCACTCCACAGCGGGCGGATTAACGCGTAATCAGTCACCGCAACCATTTCGGTCAATTGGAAATCGAATTGGCTTATACGAATGAAATTAATCAAATTAAATCCCTCACC
Organism: Smallanthus sonchifolius; assembly: GCA_023525975.1. Taxonomy (NCBI): domain Eukaryota; kingdom Viridiplantae; phylum Streptophyta; class Magnoliopsida; order Asterales; family Asteraceae; genus Smallanthus; species Smallanthus sonchifolius. The sequence continues at coordinate 22,498,306 of CM042046.1, read as the reverse complement.
GACTCTCGTATACGTACTCACAAACTCTCTCAACCTCTGAGTTATCCGCATTCCACCTCTGGACGCCTGTCGATCATCAAGAAACAGTCGTATCAAACTCGTAGCCGTCTGCATTCGTGCCCTAATCATTTCAAGTAAGATTAGTATTATTCGATTCGTAATCACATGGCTATCGATAGCCCTCTGCCAGTTCGCGATGACAGAGGGTATCGCTACCGATTTGAAACTAGGGTTCATAGCGGGTTAATCTCGTATTTGAATTCTGGATTTGTTTTAATTCCATGTTTTAATCATTTAAGATCCGTAGTTTATCAGCGAAACCATCTAGCCCAGCCGGTAAGCCACTGCACCGCCGGGCTAGATGGCGTGGGTTCGAAACCCACCACCGGCTCGTTTTGCGCGTCTGTTTTACTCCAAACCCGTTTCCACTTCAACGGCATGATAAATTATTTTCCAACTAGTACTCTATCAGAAGTTGTATACTGGTCTAGTGGTAAACCGGATGACACACAGCGGCGCCACCCGGGTTCGAGCCGGGTGGCCTGTTTAAATTTTTAAACCGATTTTTAAAGCTTCAAAAATTTTATAAAAATTATTTTATAAAACCTCACAATATTTCTAACAGAATAAAAACCAGATCCATTAATTTTCAATATAAATCCATTTTTGTTTTGAAATTTTGATTTGAATTGTATATTAAAGGTTTAAAACAAAAATTTTAAAATATTTAGATTAATTTCCAAATAAGGACATTGTTTTTATAAAAGTTTATAAAATATTAACTCATTTAAAGCAAACTAGTATTTATTTTAAAGATGATAAATAAATAAAAATTTATTTATTATAATACACAAATAAAAATTTCTTTTATAAATATAAATATATATTTACATTATACAAATTTTAACATAAATAAATAAATAAAATTTCTTATTTATTTATTTAATTTATAAAATTATTTATTCTATTTATTTAATTTATTTAAATGAATAAATAAATAAAATTACTTATTTATTTTATTTATTTAAATTAAACACTATCCACATAAGTAGAATTACTTTTTCTAAACATATATTTACGTTGTATATATTTTAAACATATTTTTCACAAATAAATAAATAAAATTATTTATTTATTTAATTTAATTTATTTAAATCCAACCCTATGTCAATGACTATTAAGTTCATACATATATACCTTGAACCCATAGTATACATTAAATTTTTATACAAACATAGCATGCCTTACATGGAATAACACCAACCTTTTTACAAATCCACACACATAAAAACCCGTTGAACCCTAGCCTTAGACATAGACTTTTGTACCCGCTATTAATGCAATATACATTACACACTAGGTTAACGTGGTGAGTTACAAAGACCGTTTTGCTACCTAGTCTCGCGTACTTGCAACACTCTTGAATCAAGTGAGTATTACATAGCCCCTTTTCTCTTTTACACTTTTTGGGGTGATTCATGAATTTTATACAAACAATAGTTTACATTTACACAAACTACACAAACACAAATCCTATTTACATTCATGTGTGCAAATTTGAGCTTTATGTTTGAGTGCTAGGTGTGTTAACTTTTGTGTGCAAATTTTGTGCAATCGTTAACTAATTAAGCCGACGGTTAACAATGATAGATCTATTGAGTCTGACAAACCCACCCAGATTGGGGTGATTGTTACCGACAACACAATTTGCATGCTGGTTACAAAGGTTTGATTGTACTTTAGTTACACAATAGCTGCTCCCCATAAATGCCTTATTTATCATGACATGTAAGGATTTTCTTATTCATATTTATACACTATCTATGTACAAACCTATATATGCTCATCAACTTTTTAGTTGACCCTATTTTATTCATGTTTCAGGTATTAATGTGTGATTTGATCAAGATATGCTACACATAGGCCTTGGGACTTAGTTAATTTGAATAAAGAATTCTATGTATTTCAATTATGTTCTTTCTTGGATTTGGTTGTGGTTGGATTATTTGAAATGAAATTAATGTTTAATATATTAAAATTTAGTTAACCTTGTGCTCATGAACAGTCTACATGTCCCACCCCGACGTTTTCGCCGTCGGTTGGGGTGTGACGGTGGGATGGTAACTACGGTTTTCAGGTATATTCTAGCGAGTCGCTGGAAAACAACTCGCAAAGTTCTGGCATTCTAGAGGTGAACCGGGAGGAGGTCTCGTCCGACGTTTATTCTAATCAACGGGTAAGGCTTCCAGATTTGAACGAGCCACTAAGCAATCCCGAGTTCGTATACGGTGAACCGTCTTACCTTATACAACCCACGAACGACTTCGTGTACGGTGAAGTCTCTTACCCGAAACAACGAACCGACGACTCCGTGTACGGTGAAGTCTCTTACCCGACACAACAAACCGACGACTCCGAAGACGAGGAGCAAAACCATCAAAACGTGTCGTATAAAACTGACCAGAATTTTTAGTCTCGTGAACAGTTGGTGGATTGGGCTGTCCGGAGAGGACGTGAGAATGGTTACGTCCTTGTCACCCGACGATCGAGAAGAAAAGGCGACGACCCGTCAGAACCGTTTATCAAGGTGTGGCTTGTGTGTGACCGTCACGGCGAACGTGCGTCTACTGCCATGGTTAGACTTGCCGATAGCAAGAAAATTGGATGTCCCTTTAAATTAGAAAGAGAGTACCACGAAAATACTGGTGATTAGAAATTAATGGTGAAGGATGACAGTCATAACCGCGATCCTAGTCAGCATCTTGAGGCGCACTCGTTTGCTAGAATACTGTCTTAGTCGGAATAACTTTTGGTGGCGAAGTTGTATTCGCAAAACATGTTGCCACGAAACATTCTAGCAACCATAATGGAACAAAACCTAGAGAGTAGTTGGATTAAAAAGGACATGTATAATGCGATACAAAAGATAAAAAAACTAAATGAGAGTCAGTGAAACTCCAATGCAGGTTCTGGAAAACCTGCTTTCTTCAAAAAAATACGTCTACTATACTCGGGAGGATCCCGCCACAAATGTCGTGGAGGAGATATTCTTTCCGAAATCGTACGAGATGTGGCGTGCGTTCCCGCACGTGTTGATGATCGACGCGGCGTACAAAACAAACATTTATAGACTTCCATTTGTCTAAGTGGTCATTGTGGCCTCCACACACCGGTCATTTTGCGTCGCTCATGCATTTATATCAAAATAACGGGAGGAAAACTTCATCTGGGTGCTACTGCAAATCAAAGCAATGTTGCAAAAGTGTGTGGAGCCACGTGTGATAGTAACAGATAGGGACAAAGCTCTTATGAACGCGTGTGATGAAATATTTTCGGACTGTTCCAAGAACCTATGTCGGTGGCACATACATGAGAATATCTCAAAACATTGCAGGGCATCATTTACAGATGAAGACATGCAAATTTCAAGTATTCATGGTCGGTATTGTGTGAGTCTCCCACGCCAGATTTATACCAGTACAACTTCAAACAGATTTACGAACGACTGTATGCAGTCAAACGAGGACGTAAGTTTTGAATATTTAATATTTTCAATATTGAATATTTATTAAATATTTATTATGGTTTAAATTATTTTTCCAGGAGTTATAGATTATGTGACCAAAAATTGGTTGAACCCGTATAAAGAAAAGTTTGTATCCGCATGGTCTAACAGAAACCTCAATTTTGGTCAACATACAACGAACCTAGTCGAGAGCCAGCATTTGCTCCTAAAGAGCTATCTTAGAAATGCTAACAGCTCGCTAGATAGACTTGTTGGGTTTGTTGATGAAATTGTAACAGATCAATATTATCCATTACAGTTTGGGTTTGGAACAAGCCTCAAAAGGAAAATGGACAGCCACATAGCTATTGAATTGTTTGATAACCTGCACGGTAAAGTTTCACATAAAGCTCTAAATTTGTTAGAAAACGAGTGGTACAAGTTATCACATATACGGAAACAAAATGCAATGTGTGGTTGCCAACTTTTCAGTAGTTGTAGGTTGCCGTGTATTTGTCTTGTTTTTTTATTTTCAAACTGTTCTTACTATTTCGTTTTAATACAGGTGGCAGAATCCCGTTAGATGCGGTGGACGTCTTCTCGAGGAAACTTGATTTAGAACCTTCGTTTGTCGATGATGAAAATGTAGACGTGGATAAAGTACTCGGTGAAGTGAGAAACAAAATTATGTCATAACCCGATCATGTCAAAAAAAGTCTGCTGTCGAGAATCGCAGGGGTGGTCTTTCCGAGCAAAAGTAACAAGAAAGCGCATGTGGTACAAGAAGATACCCGCAGTCGTCCAACTTTGAAAAAGCAACAACAAAGGAAACATGATGTCGTGAGAAACAGCTCGTTCACAGGATCCCTACAAAGCAAATGTGACCCTGCGAGACATATCTCGTACATTGCGTCACAAGACTCTCGACAAGCGAGTTCAGTCTTGCAACACTGTCGTTCAACGAAGGGTAACGGAAATCAACCACAAGATGATAACGCCCATCTCGGGTTTCCATTGGTTATGGGGAAAAATGTTGTTAACAATATAAATAGTTTTAAGGATTCGATTCCATCTTTATTTTATCCGTACATTTCACATATATAGGATGTAAATCCCGACGTAACTGTGGTTTTCGATCGGTACCTTTGGGCTTAAGGTTAAATGAAAACCGGTGGCTTTTTATTCGACAACAACTTCTACAGGAGATGGACAATATAGAAGAATGGTGGAGAATTGTTTTTGACAGAGTCGCCTTTCAAGAATATGATAAGGTACGTCACACGATAGATTGGCAGGATGTGAACGCCGCACCAGTTAGTCATTCGATGTGGATGACATACACAGGACTCCTAATTGCTCACAGATTTGGGGTGATTGTTCACGTTTTAAGCATCGCCGGTAATACCACATTTTTTCCATTGTGGGTTGGTCCTAAAGTTCACGCTCAACATCAAATCGTATCGTTAGTTCACATCAACAATGCTCATTTTATTCACATCAAGTTAGACGGAGATTTTTCGATTCCCACGCCGAATGTACTTTGGAATTTGCACCGAAATGATAATGCATCAGAATGGGAAAATATATATACAGTGATCGTATTGAACGATTTAAGAAAATAATGGCTACTGATAGACCTAGATTTCCACAATATGTCACGACTCACAGATTATGATTGTTTAAAATTGTATTTTATTTGATTAATTTTAATTAATTTTAACTTAATTATAATTAATTTTAATTAATTTTATGGTCATTTTAATTATTTTAAATTAATTTTAACTTAATTATAATTAATTTTAACTATTTTTAATTAGTTATAGTTAATTTTAACTATTTTTAATTAATTTTAATTAATTAAAAAATACTATACGCCACGTATAGGCTAATACGTGGCGTATAGTTTCTAAAATGGAGGGATTTTCAAATTTTCAGATATTTAATAGCTATACGCCACGTATTGGTCTATACGTGGCGTATAGAATACCAAAAGTTGGAGGCTATACGTGGCATATAGCCTTCGGATAAACCCAATCCATCCCTCGTACATACCTAAACGAACCCAAACTTACACAAACAAACACATACGCGACCCGGCCAAATAGCTTGTTGATTGCGATTGTCGTCTCATAAAAACTTCGTAAAGGTACGTATCTCAAACTCCCAATCAATAATATTAGGTTTATATCGATTATTAGCGGGTAAAACTGGGTAGATTAGGTCGATAAAGGACCGAAACTTAAGAGCTATACACTACGTATAGCTCCATACGTAGCGTATAGTTCATCTAAAGAAGAAGATGAATCCATACGCTGCGTATGGCTCTTGTTCTCGGCAACTGACCTGCGTATGGCTTGGTTGCCCGGTCACCGACCTGCGTATGGTCAGATTGGCCTGCGTATGGCTTGGTTCCTCGGTAACAGCATATACGCCATGTATAAGGCTATACGTGGCGTATATGTATTTAAATTTTTTTTTATTATTTATTATTATTATTTACAATTTATTGTTATTATTTATTATTATTTTAAAAACAATATTTTATTATTTTTAAAATAAAAAATAAAAACAATTTATTATTATTATTTATTATTATTTAAAAAAAATATTTTATTATGTTTAAAATAAAAAAATAAAAACAATTTATTATTATTTATTATTATTTAAAAAACAATATTTTTTTATTTTTAAAATAAAAAAATAAAAACAATTTATTATTATTATTTATTATTTTCAGATATGGCGGATCATGAGGATGATATTGATATGGAGCAGCTAGATAATCTTACGCACTACCCATTTCTAGATTTTTTGTTTGATTCAGAGTTTTTTGGCCGGTGCCAGAAGCTTCGGGAGGTGAGGTTGGGCCAGGGACGGTGGTGGATTGGAAGCTTCTCGAGGAGGTCCAGGAGGTGGAGCGGGCGAGGGCCATCATAGGCGAGCACACTCCGTGGGATCGTCTTTTTGCTCTATCATTCACCGAGACCTAACGAGAGGTGGTCGTTGAGTTCCTTTCCACGTTCGTCTACAGACCGGAGGGGTTGGATCCTCTTCCCGTGGAGGCAACAGGAGATGACCCGGATCAGGTGGCTTTCCGTATTTTTTGCCACCTTTACCGTCTGACCCTCCGTTAGTGGGCCGTCATGACGGGCTTGTACTTCGAGCCCGAGACAGTCACGCCGCTTTATACCGAGGCGGTGATGAAGGCGGAAAAGGAGGATTTCCTTGTTTTTTGGGGATTGATTTCTTATAGTCCTTGGTTGGGTACCAAGGGGAGGGTCTCGGGGATTATAGACCCTCTATATAGATATCTCCATCGGCTTATTTCGAAGTCGATCGCATCGCGTCTGGAAAGCCGTGAGTGGTGCACCGATCGCGACCTCTTTTTTTTGTACTGCCTCCTTACAGGCAGGCGGTGTGCCCTATCCACATGCCTCGCTATTTATTTTGCGCCTGCTTATATGCGGCAGAAGCGCGGGCTTTTGTATGGCGGCGCGTTCATCACTCAGATCATGCGTGTGCTTACACCATGGCATGCGCATGATCCTGAGAGGTTACCGGCCATTCCCCTTGTCCGACTAGACCGCCGCACCGCGAGCGGCATGCACCTCACGCACCGATTCCCGCAGGACCTTGGGTTCGTCGGGGCCGTACAGGACCAAGTTTGGGTCCCGGTGCCGTTACCGAAGATGCCGGGACAGGGGGACTCGCCTATGCCTGATCCGCTACAGGGTGTGGCGATGGGGGACGGGCCGCCGCACCTCGAGCCCATCCACGACGAGCCGCCACAGCATCCCTGACACGTACGTCGGCCTGTTAGGCTGGAGAGGGCTACCCAAGCATTGCTTGATGGACTTGTTGCCGACTCACGACGACATGGTCGTCAAATCGATCGCATGGAGGACCTAATGATGTGGGCGGTTGGCCGCCTCGTCGATCTGTCATGAAACGCCGGCATAGAGCCACCACCACTTCCACAGCCACGTCATTATCCTGACGACCCTGTTCAGGATGACGACGGGGCGGGTGAGGATGACGGCGGAGCCGGTCAGGTTTAGTTGTTTTGTTTGTATTTAGTTTGTTTCGTTGTTATGTATGTAAAACATTTTGATGTATATATTTAATTTTTTGATGTAATGTATATAATGTTTAGTTTATTTGTTTGGTTGTAATGTTTAATATTTTGTTTGGTTGTAATGTAAAAATATAACAAATGTCTAAAAAAAATATAAAATGTATAAAATTCAAAAATAGATAACAAACTTATATTAACAAAATTATATAAGTTAAATTAAAAACGATAATTAAATTAAAAAACACAATATAAATTAAAATAAAAAAGATAATTAAATAAAAAAATCTACACGTGGCGTATAGGGCAATACGCCACGTATAGGATTTATAAATTTCCAAATCTTCCAACTTTTTGAAGCAAAAATATAACCCATGACCCATACCCTGCGCATAGCTCAATACGCCACGTATTGGACTAGCCGCCAGACAGAGAATGACATGTGACATTCTGTTGTCAGAGACTGAACCCTATATGCCCTCGTATTGTCCTATACAAGGGCGTATAGGGCAGCGACGTGTCCAATTAGCAATATTCCGTGTGTGGTTAGAATTTCCGATGGAAAAAACCAATGCCGTAAAAGATAATTTATAAAAAAGTAAATTACAAAAATAAACATTCTTTTATTTTATTTTTTTATTGAAAATATTTACTTTCACTTTTAAGCTTTAAACCTTAAACTCTTATAGATTATTATTATTATTTATTACTACTACTATTATTATATATTATTTGTAAACTTATATATAACTAATTACACGGATGACTCTATGGTTTACACGTATTTTACTTATGACTCATGGTAATGAAAAATTACAGGTTTAGAAGAATAGTTTACAGATGTGTAATAAAGATGGCACCTGGGTTGGATGTCCGTTAAGTGACTGTAAAATGACCAAAATACCTCTTACATTAAAAAAATAAAAAACAAAGATTAAAAATCATAAAACCCTTCACAAACACCCAATTTCTTCATCCCCAAACTTCCACCCTTCCACCACCACCACCACCACCACCACGTATTTAAAGAGCACTTTAAAATGAAGTATTAATGTACAGATTGTAATTGCTCTTTAAATACGTGGTGGAGTGTGGTGGGGGTGGAAGGGTGGGAGTTTGGGGATGAAGAAAGGGGGTGTTTGGGATGGGTTTTATAATTTACAATCTTTGTTTTTTATATTTTTTTTAATGTTCGGGGGTATTTGGTCATTTTACACTCGCTTAACGGATAAACTTAACAAGCATCCAACCCAGGGGCAATCTTTGTTACAAATATGTAAACTACTGGTCTGAACTTGTAATTTCCCGTTCCCAGGGGCATAAGTGAAATCCGTGTAAACCACAAAGGCCATCCGTGTAATTAATTGTATTTTCTATCTAATAAAAGAATAAATTTTAGAACACTTGTCGCTTTGTAATTAAACCTCACATTCATTTTTTCGTCTAAACCCGTTACCAATAAAAACTACGTCGTTTTGAAAAAGTTTCATTAATATTAATCATCTCTTTCCTTATTCAACTACCTCCATCATTTTCAGGTAATTTTTCTTCTACCCCATATTCGTACCCAATTTATGAACATGTAACACTTATATTTTATTATATGGCGTCTCGAATTTGAGGTGGTTTTTTTTTTGTTGATAAATTGTTACTTTTATATACATTACTTTATCTTATTTATTGTTTAAAGTTACCAAGTATATCATTTATCTAAGATTTTATTACTCTCAATAAAAATAAGTTAAACCTTATAGCTAAAACCCTAAAATTCAAACGTAAAATTTAAAACTTAAAGCTAAGATGGTAGAGTTCGACGAGACGGTTCCAACGACGCTGAAATGAGCTCAATCGGAGTTCGTTTGATATCGTTTCTTAGCGGGTTTTTTTTTACTTTTTAGATTTCTTAGCGAAAAACTACTTTTTATTTTAACATCCCATATATATATATACATACATGCATATATATATATATACATACACACACACATATATATATATTTATAAAGGGAGAGAGAGAGAGAGAAACTTTTGAATACAAAGAGTTTTTTGGTGCGAAACATACGAAGGATTTTGAATCACTGATCTAATAAATCAATGCTTAAGATTAAATGTGCTTGTTTTAAATGGGAAAAGATTTCGAAAATGATAAAATTGGTAGCGTACCTTTGTTGACATTTTATAAGTTTCCCCATTTTTTTATACGACATTATTGTTTTAAAAAATTACTTCATAAAATTGAGCATTTTATTTTCTTTAATTTGAGTATGATCTTGCTTTACTTTTATAAAAAAAATTGACTTTTTAAAAAATAAAATAAATTCTACTTGTGTTGTGCATATAACATGCGTGATTATTGTGTTATTTTAGAACATGCGTCATTAATCATATAACATGCGTTATTATGCGTATAACATGCGTGAGTCATATGTTATTATAAAACATACATGATTATGGTCAAGCGTCATTATAAAACATGCGTAACTATCATTTTAAACATGCGTTATTATTTATAAAACATGTGTTACTATTATAACGCGGATGGATATACCCCTCGCCCACTGAACACGTGTCACATGCCGAGGCCTTCGTACGCTTCTTATGCTAAAAACCTTTTGTACCATAGCCGACATATATATATATATATATATATATATATATATATATATATATGTAGTGTGAGGTTACACTAGAAAGGGACAAAACCATACAAAGTCTAGGAACAAATATGGGCCATAAGATCATTGTGATTTATGGTGGCGATTAATGTGGTGACATTTTTGGTAAATATTTGGATCTTAGAAACCACCAGGAGGGATAGAATAGGAAGATCAAACTTAAAAGCTTTCACATGCCAGTCACATACTATTTCCCATTTTCCCCCATTTTTTTAACTTTCATAACTTTTTTATAAATCATTATTTTTTTTTAATTTCTGTAGGTCCACATGACTCCTCTATAGATCAAACTCGAGACGTGACGTATCAACAACATGGAGTGCGGAATCCAAACGTGTATGTGACTGTGTATACGAGACAATGATAACAATGACAATCCCACACAATGTAAATAATCTTCTTTCAATATCACCACACAACAAAGTTTACAGAACTTGGACATCTATCACAAACGCATTACAAAACTGAACATGTAAACTCCTATTTATAGACTTCCATTCTGCTACAGGCGAACTTAACAAGTTCGCCTAAATTAGAACTAGGCGAACATCTTAAGTTCGCTTATGGCAGAACTTAACTAAACAAGACAAAGCATTTACAAACATAAAGACATATAAGATCTAAACTATTACAAAGCTTTTGTCACACATCTATGTCCTAACAGACTCCCCCTTGACAATAGCTTGATCTTCTGTCTTTAGTCTTCGTGATGAGCTCTTCCAATTCTCTGGTAATTTACTCCCTGCACATATTCCATATTTGTTACATATCTCCAAAAATCTCTTGTATTGTAAACCCTGCTCTCTCCATTCACTAGTAAACATAATCTCTTTCTTCTTTAAAGTCCGCTGGTCTTTCTATGAAAAGTTAATTAGGTTCATAGCGTCATAGAAACAAACTATAACCTTATTATCTTATGTCTTTAATTCTTGCTTCTCCAGTGTTCACATACACATACAACCATTTCACATTTCCCAAAAAGTCTTGTGGTATTTTCCTCATAGGAATCTTTTGAATAACTTTTACTGGCTTGAACTTGTAATTCCATGTAATTACCCCGGTAATAGGATCCACATTCTTCACTCTTCTGCCTTTCTGTGGTTTAAGCTTCACATATTTTCCAAAACCTCCTTCTTCTCTAATTAACTTGGCTATCACATCAGCAAGTCCAAACTTGGATCTGTTTATCAATGGTTTTGTAGCTAAGCCATTCATCTCACATCCAGGCAAAGTGTTAAAGTATTTAATCCTCGGCTTTAGGTATTGAACACCATCATATCTTGGTGCATGACGGATCTCTAGACTCGCGGTACGACACGGTGATAACGTGCGGAATCCATGATCAACGTGCTCATGTAACTCAATCAACAACAATGGTGTAAATAAACTCTTTGTATTTCCACCACAATACCAGGTTACAAGATTCACAGAATTCTCTGTAGTCTCTCTCAAGTCTACTCTGATATCTCTAATTTATAAACATCAGTTCTGCACCAGGCGAACTTAACAAGTTCGCCTAAAAGATTCGCCTCTAATTGGCTAAGCGAACTTAACAAGTTCGCCTCTGATAAACCAGGCGAACTTAATATGAACTTACACAGAATTTTATCAACAGTTACAAAACATGTCCTAACAGACTCCCCTTTAACTGTTGCTAACAATTCTATCAATTACAAGTCAAAGACTCTAAGACTAAGACATAATATCTTCAAGCTCGTTGTCACCAGAATATGCTCCAACAGACTCCCCCTTGACAACAGCTTTAGAAGATTGTCATCCGTCTTCATATATCATCAAACAAGTTGTAGTCTTCGTCTTGTTCATCTGCACACACTCTCTTTCTATCTAGAAGAAAACTTGGGAGAAGGACCCCTTGTCAACTTCTGTCTGTAATATTCAGTTTTTGCAAAGGAGAACAACCAATAATAACCAACAATTAAGATTTCCATGGAAGCTGGAAAAATAAATTCTTTTTGGTTTTTCAAACATAAGAAACACAAAATCTTTTTGGTTTTTCTTTGTACAAACTAAATTGTAAAATACAAAATCACATCTTTTTGGTCGAACATCACGAGTAAGAAGATCATATCAGTATATATGAGATATCAATCACACATCTTGGATATAAAATCCATATAATATCAAATGGTATCCTATGTCATTCTTTCAAGCCTTGACCAATCAAACCAATATCTTTAAAGATTATCACACTCTATCTTTTCAAGACTTTCATATTGCATGTTATGATACGCGATAAACATTCAAAGAAAATAGGATCAGGCTATCACACAAATTCAAATTGTGAATATTATAAGATTTGAAACTAAAGCATCTCATTCCCACTTTCTTGTGAGTTAAGGTACCATTTTAAGTATGAAATACAACGTGTACCCCACTAGTATGCCAACAGAAAGTAAATGCACTATCTTCAAGACATATGAGATTTTACTAAAGATTATCCGAATTTCCAGAATGAGGAGACATCACTTAGCACATGAATAGCAGAATCCAAATTGGATTGTATAGGAATCAATGAGATTCAGAATCGAATGATTCAATGTTTTGGCTTATATATGTGGAATCATAAGATTCAGGTACGTGGATCCAACTGTTATCTGGATTATGAATTCAATGGAATCAGTAAAGATGATTTATCAATATGATCTAAGGGCTAGTATATGTTTGACAGATGTTGTCAAGTACATATCTTGATTATACTTCAAATTGCATGCTTTTCGGGACATGGGCACTGAAGCAAATCAAATGAATAGTGCTAAGGACGTAACCCGAAACTGATCTCATAGGAAAATATTTATTAAAAGCTAATATTCTTTATCTGATAGTGATCTTTTAACACACACACCCAGGCATAAAATGGGTTCAAATCACAATTGTAACATATGCAATTATGTTTTCACACTACTAATGGTTCAGTGACGCTTTTAGTCTACTGACAATTCAAATTATATGCATACAAAACACTATCATTTCCTATTTGTGCTATCTCTGAAGTTTAGATCAAAACATATAATTCAGATATATTAACATAAAGCACCAACTAGTCAATCTAAGGTCATGTGTGAAAGAACATCTACTGATGTACTATCATCTCTTCTTTAACTTCAAGTAATGTCGATTTTATCTTTTTCAATTTGTTTGGCTTTTTCAAAGAAAAATAAAACAAACGAAAATAAACTTTCCATGAAAAAACATTTTACTTGGTTACTCAGGATTAAGCAAATCAATCAATTAAAAACTCAAACCGATGTAATCCTGTAATTGAATGCCTTTGCCTTTGTCAACACAGTTCTGTACTCCCCTTGTCCTGTAGACTTCCCCTCAACTAGTCAAATGGTTGCATCAACGACTTTATGCTCACCATTGTCATCCTAAGTTTCAGGTTATCATTTGGACTTTGTAAAACTCTTTCCAAAACATTGTGTGTGACATATTCTCCCCCTTGAGCATCAAGTCATTGAATAAAATATATTCGCAGTTATCAACAACTCTTTACTCATGCAGATGTCATTCCCTGCCATGTGCTTAGAACCACCACTATCAACAACCAAAATGGTATTAATAGTCCCTCTTGGTAAATCCTGCACATCTTACAAGAAACATTAATTTGAAATTGGGACCCAAGCCATGGTAGTCATGGGTCGTCCATCTGTATCAAATAATAAACCTCACTCCATTCACAATCGAATCTCTCATCGATTTTTGGAGATTGTTCCGACGAGTCAGAAACATAAACTTTAGATTTCCAAACATACTTATGTTCATTAAGTTCCTTTTGCTTAAAATGTGAAGTGTTTGAACATTTTCTTTCATTTGAAAATTGATTTGATTGTGAAAACTCTTGTTGTTCTAAAAGTTTTCTCAATCTTCTGTTTCTCCTCCGTCTTTGAGGTCTAGAAAGCCTAACCTCAGATTTTGAATTACCCTTTGGTGTAACATGAGGTTTAACCACATTTGGGTTAACATAAGGCTTACCATGAGTTCTTACCTTTTCTGGAGTAACATGTCGGTTACCTTTGTCTTTGTGTGGACAAGCAATCCGAATATGACCCACAAGACCACAAGAAAAGCAAGATCTCGTCTCACGATAATCTCTCATATAAGGATTCTTCACACGATAAGATGTACTTGGAGAAGATTCTCCTACATGAACTTCTTTTGAAGTTTGAGAATGAATAAACTTTTTCTCAACAGGTTCATCTCAGGAACTACATGCTTCTTCCCTTTATTTTTGTAAGGACAGTTCACCACAATGTGTCCTATCTCATTACAATGAAAACATGTACGCCTATCTTTATAATCTCTGACATATGGAACTCTCCTTGAATTTGAAGAACTTCCAAATGTATAATTTCTAGATGAATTAGAATCAACCTTTGAGTCTTCTTTCTTAACCTCTTTCGGTATCCCCTATACCTTAGCTTCATCAAAATATTCATCATCACTCTCATCAGAATACACCATATCTTCACCTGTGACTGGATTCACTTTCAACACAGTCTTAGGATCTAAATCCTCTTCGTTTATAATCTCAGGTGTAACAGAATAATTTCCGTTGAATGGTGGAGAAACATAGCCAATACCACTAGTTCCCTTCCCCTCTTCAGTATTATCATGATAATATCCTAATAAGAATGATGAATTTGCAAAGCTTTCTAACTTTCTATGTAATCTAATCACCTCTGCTTTGGATTCAGCTAGTTTCTTATCTTTCTCAGCAAGATCATTATTTCTTTTCTCAATTTCTGCAAAGGACATATCCAGGTGATATGCCTGCTCTTTGATCTTCAAAGTCAGAGAATTTATATCCTTCTTAAGTGATTCAATCCTTTCAACACACACATTCTCATTATCCTTTAGTTTCTGATTTACCGTGTGCATGGATTTCATATCACAAATGAGATTTACGTTATCATCCACAACCCTCATCATTTTATCCTTCACTGAAATACAGTTAGAACAAAACGTTTCAGAGTTAGAAAGTACCTCATATTTTACTTCTAAACAAGATGCACCAGGAGCCATGAATACGTTATCATCAGCTTCACCCTTTTGATCAACATGGACAGGCTCTGCATCAATTTCTGATTCACTCAAATCATCTTCAACTGTCTGAAAGCTATCTTTAGTCATCATATCAGTCTCAGTAGATTGAGTACTTTCACCAGAACGAATACTCTCACTATCAGTTAAATCTGCAGAAGAATCACTTTGAGAATCACTATTCTTCTCTAATACTTCTTTGATCAAGACCACGAACGCTTGAGTAGTAGCTTCACCTTTTTTCTTCAAAGCTTCCCATTGATCTCTTGAAGTTGGATACTTCCCGAGACTATGAATGATTTATTTTGGTAAAGACATCGTTAAAGTTTCACACGTTTTCATCTCTCGATCAAACTTCTGTTTTTCTACCTTAGTAAGAGCTGTCACTGGTTTAGGAACATCATAATATCCCATATAGTCTAAGTTCGCCTGCAACAAAGTTGCTAAGTTCGCCTGCATCAGCTGTTCAACCAAACACGAACCAAAAATTCCGAAAATCATCATATCCTGCTGAATTGATGGAATTTGATTAAATTGAATCGTAGGAATGTGTGGGAACTGATTAGGAACACTTCTATCAGATCAATTTCATCAAAAGAATCCAAAATGATTAAAAATTCTCCATTTTTATCAAGAACACAAAAAAGATGAAAAATCTTCAAAGTCTCTGAAATTTGATGTTGATTGGATACGAAAACACCACGAATCTTCTGCTAATCAAGAGCAAAAGCTCTGATACCACTTGTAAGTCCCTAATTCTGTGCGTGACGGATCTCTAGACTCGCGGTACGACACGGTGATAACGTGCGGAATCCATGATCAACGTGCTCGTGTAACTCAATCAACAACAACAGTGTAAATAAACTCTTTGTATTTCCACTACAATATCAGGTTACAAGATTCACAAAATTCTCTATAGTCTCTCTCAAGTCTACTCTGATATCTCTAATTTATAAACACCAGTTCTGCACCAGGCGACTTAACAAGTTCGCCTAAAAGATGCTTAGGCGAACTTATTAAGTTCGCCTCTAATAGGCTAAGCGAACTTAACAAGTTCGCCTCTGATAAACCAGGCGAACTTGTTAAGTTCGCCTCTCTATGAACTTAAACAGAATTTTATCAACAGTTACAAAACATGTCCGAACACTTTTCAAAGCAAATAACTTGATTTCTTCATCATAGAACCAGCTTATAATTCTACCGACACACCTCTCTTTATTCACATATCTTTCTTTTAGAGTAGGTAGTGTTGGTGAAGCATGTAACACTTTCTTCCAGCTGTCACACATGTAACACTAACAATTATCTAACTAGAGTAGTACCTCCGATAGATATGTTCCCAGGTAAGAGCGACGGGTCTAGGAGATATTTATACACCGCTTTTTTCTAGACAGAACATTTCGTTTGTCAGATAATTACATACTCGTCAGAAGGTTACCCTCTAGTTACTGTGACGTTGATATCAATAACACACAGTGAAAGACTAAATCATAACTTCGATTAACATCAAAACATTGTTTACATCATGTATAACAAAAGTTACATCATCTGTTCTGTTTCGGCTAAAAATTACACAAAATAACTAAGTAGCCAAACTTTGTATGTGAGGTAGTGTACTTGTATAATTATGTATGAAATGCAATGTTAATAAGGACATCGACACAGGGATATACGAGGAAAGCCCTTGGTCCTTTGAGGATCTCCGGCATAAAACCTCGAGAGCCGACTAAAGTTGAGCTGCCTCGTTTGTTCATATAAAAAGTGATAAAAATACAATGAAAGAGAGCAAATGATCCTGTCTAGGTGTTACAAATGAATAGTGCGAGTGTGGTGTTTTGCAACATGTGTCCGAATGATCGTTTTCTTGCCCCTTATATACAATACATGTCATTAAACTAAAGGCTAAAATCCCAGAATTGTCATAATTGGACCGTTACAAGTCTTGTTTGATGAATATATCCGTTGTCTTTAATGCTATTCCGAGTCTTTAGCTAATATTAATGATAAATGGATGTTACCTGCATGACTAAGTAAAAAAAACATGTAATATTAATTGTTACAACGGTCAGTTAATCAGCAGGGATACCGATACTTATTTGAGGATCCGGGATACCATAGGAAAAAATTGAGGCGTAACAATTGTCCCCAAGTTTTTGTCAGTTGTGAAGGTCATTCAGACAACTTAAAAAACTTTAAAATTCAATATTCAAAAAGTTTTGACCGATGTGACTTTATGGGCGCGTAGATCTAGGTAAAACGATCTTTTTCTTTCTTTGATAAAGCATCCATCCCTGGTGGGGATCTCTTGCCACTCCAATGGGTTAAAAAGGGTAGGGAATAGTCGGGATCTCTAAACATTTATGGGATAGATAATGATGGTTCGAGTGGATGGGTCCATGTTTTTGGATGAAGCTCGAATCATCTTGGTTTAAGACGAAGCCTGGATCATTATCTTATTTTCCTGCACTTAATATTAGTAAACAATCTTTTGACTATAAGCAATGGTGTATTATTTTTTAAATAGGTTTTTATCAGGATTCCAGATCCCTAAGAGTTATTTTAATAAGATGATGCGTTTGCTTGACTAATGATCTTATAAAATTTTTTGTTTTATAAAGATTAATATAAATTTGAAAACATATATTAAACAATACATCACGCCCAAGTCTCCAAACGTTGGAACCTATTCACCCTTGTAAGTTCCTTCCAATAGTAATTTTTGAGATAAAATGAACGTACCCAATATCTTGATTTAACTAATATGAAATCATCACCTTTTGAATTCCTTAGCTGCTCCTCGGGATTTAGTCTTGGATAACTGGTATTCTTAGCTGTCCCCTGTGTATTTCTTTGATGATTGAATAAACTTCATTATTTCTTTCGTGAAGATTTCTTGGAGATATACCCAGGAGCATGTAAAAGCTAATTTTGGGGAATTTACCATTAAGATATTAGGGTTGCACCTCGGATGTGGCATGTTTATGCCAAACCATTAGTTTAACATGTTTATGTTAAATAGCTGGGGTCATGCCCGGTAGTAGAATAACATGTTTATGTTATTCGAAAGGATTCTAAACGTAGTCAATAATAGTGAAATTGCCAGCAATCGTTACGTATACTGATTCCAACTATCTTGAATTACATTAGGATAACGTGCGCTCAGGCGGGGTGTAGAAACCCAATTTCTAGAAAGGCGAAAACCTTTAACCATTGAGGGAGATTTTTCAATACCATTAGCTTAGAGAGATAGTCAATCTCTATCTTTTGTTATGATCTTCAAGAATAAAATCTGCAAAACTTCAAACCTTGGTGAAGGTGTTAGTTTTGGCTAACACCCCTCTGATGCTTAAGTCAGTATCAAAAATTGAAGAAGATGAATAAATTGAATAAATAATGATTAAAGATGTACCAGATCTGGTTGGGATATGAATCTCAACTTACATGAAAAAGGTCTTGAGATAGGTAATATTCTATGTTCTTGGCGGTATTCTTCCATTCATGGTTGCTAGTCAGTATGCTACTTTGCCAGCTTTTGAATCTATGGTCCTCCGGGATTCTACCATTCTTCAAATAATTTTTGATGTTTGCTATCCATGAGCTTTCGACCTTTTCAGGATCATGATTTTCCAGGTCTCCTATATTTGATACCTATATTGCTTTACCTTTTAATGGTGTATTATTGGGATTTTGCTTCCCAATGGTATTTTGATTGATGATCTCGGATTTGCTAAGGCATTGGCCTCAGTATTTTGTTCCCTAGGGACCTGTTCAATTTAAAATACCTTGAACACTTTTGTAAATTTTTTTTACTATTTCAAAATATTGTATCAATATTTCACCTTATGCTTCATAAGAGACATTAAAATGATTAGCAATTAATAATGAATCAACATATATTCAGAGATACATGATCTTCATGTCTATGGGTAATCGTAATCTTGCTATTATGCTTCGTCGTTAGTTGCTTGGGATTCATAGCTAACTAATTGGGGTATTATGTCCCCCTGTGGTGATTTTGGTATGATACCAAATTCTGTATCCCTTACGTTAGATGCATCCTCACTGTGTAGGATTTATGTATCATTTGTTCCTTCTAGCTGTTGGACTTCTAAATCAGCTTCTTGTTGAATATCACTACTGAAATCTGGCACAAAGTCTGTTATGTCTTTTCTTTTTGATCCCGCTTTTAAGGTTTGATTAGCAGTAGCAAGATCAAGATTGGGGATCTTCGAGGATTCTCCACCAAACCTGTTTCTATAATCCTTGAGGGCTTCATCATCATTTTGATTTATCCTGTATAAATCATTAGTTAATTTCTCAAATGTTCTACTACAAGAAAATTGATTATTAAATAAATTAAGTAGATGAGCAAATGAAGTAATAAAATAAGGAGGAACGCTTAGTAGCCATTTTAAGATGGATCCGGTGATAGTTGATCCAAAGCCTTGGCATAAACAGGCTTCCTTCAAATCCGAAGTGATGGGGTTTGAAAACGTCTTGGGATCTTCGCATCGCATATTGGTGGAGCAAATCTAAACATCCCGTGGATTGATGAGGATATTTCAGGTATTGGTTGTATTACATCAGATACATTCGGGATCATGTCTTTTTGTTTCTTTAATTCCTTAGCCATTATTAGACTAATCCCAGTAATCCTGCATAAGTCCAATACTATTAGTGTTAAAAAATTGATTATCATAAATGTTACCGTCGTCATTATTTTGTGATGACGATCCTGATGGAACACTAGGATCCCTGGTTGATGTAACTCTAGCAGTTTGGGTTGGATTATTCGTCCCGATTTGTTGCATGGGGGTGAAATCTTCTAAATAGTTTCCCGAAGATCCTAGAGTATTTGGGGTCTTTGGTTGTATTGGAATTGTTTCTTCCACGGGATGCTTTGATTTCTTCATCTTTTCTATTTCTCTCGTGAACATTTGATTAGTTTTTGCTGCTATTCCATTGCTTATTTCATTGGTGAAAACATAGAGAGAAAATCATCATTTGGACAAATAAAGGTACTCCGGAAGATGATCCGGGTTTCGGGATATTAGGGATGGCAGATATATTCCTAGGGTTGTGTTTTCATTTTTCTTCTGGGATACCGGAGAAGGAAAAAGAGGAAGTCTTAACTCAAATTTTGAAGATGAAATTGGAGCATAAAATAATTCAGATTGGGACAACATTTTTTGAAAAGGATTTTAAAAAGTAAAAATGGATTGTAATTTGTAACAAGATTTTCAAGAAAAAAGCACCACTTGCCCCACGGTGGGCGCCAAACTGTTTTGGTAAAAAATTACACAAAATAACTAAGTAGCCAAACTTTGTATCTGAGGTAGTGTGCTTGTATAATTATGTATGAAACGCAATGTTAATAAGGATATCGACACAGGGATATACGAGGAAAGCCCTTGATCCTTTGAGGATCTCCGGCAGTCGGACTGCCTCGTTTGTTCATATAAAAAAATACAATGAAAGAGAGCAAATGATCATGTCTAGGTGTTACAAATGAATAGTGCGAGTGTGGTGTTTTGTGTGTTGTGTAACATGTGTCCTAATGATCGTTTTCTTGCCCCCAATATACAATACATGTCATTAAACTAAAGGCTAAAATCCCGGAATTGTCGTAATTGGACCGTTACAAGTCTTGTTTGATGAATTTATCCGTTGTCTTTAATGCTATTCCGGTGTTACATGCATGTCTAAGTCAAAACAAACGCGTAATATTAATTGTTACAACGGTCAGTTAATCAGGATACTGAAACATAGTAAGGATCTGGGATACCGATACTTATCTAAGTATCCGGGATACCAGAGGTAAAAATTAAGGCATAGCATGTTCCTAACAAAGAACAGGTCAATCGGGGCTTATAGTTTTGACATGCCCATCATCAGGATCATTTATCATTTCATTCTAGTCCTGGAATGCCCTGTCTAATGACTACCTGTGATGCAATCAAAAATTTGATAAAACATAGGTCAGCACAAAGCTTATTAAAATGACCCGCCAAAGTATCTTGAATACATTCATGGGCTTCAACACCCAATGGGCTTCAACACTAGGAATAATCATTCAGTATAACCAAAGTCTGTTCCACGGGTCCTGTCCGACATGTCGTTCCATGGGCAAATGAAATATTATAAGCGCTTAGAATACGTTATATATAAACAATCAATACAATCATTTCAAGATACTCAAAATGTTTCATAAATCAATCATGCCAGACAAATTCATGAAAGGGTTCATGCATCACAGTTCAAGAACTCAACTCGATAGTAATTCAGATTATTAACCAGTAATGTGACAAACACCTAGGGCAGAGTTCCTAGATAATCATAACATCACTTAATTTATACAAACCTAGCTTAAGGATATATAACCAAAGCTTAAAAGGAGGTCGGAACCTTACCACAGTACTATCTATGGCAATTTGAAGCCGGATGGTCAGAAACCGGACTCTCGTACACGAACCGGGGCTCAGGAATGGATTTCCACTGAATGTGTGTGTGTATAAAGGTCTGTTTGTGTGTGCAAAATAGTTGAAATCGTTCAACTATTTATAGGGTGAAAGTGGGACCCGGAGCGGACCTCTACGCTAGGTGGTGGCGGTCCGCTACCCTTTGAGGCGGCCTATTTGGCTTTACGCGCACGTAGCGAACTGTTATGGTCCGGCTTAGCGGTCCGCCACCTTTCCACGCGTCAGATTTCAATCAGCGAGTCACAGGGACACGTGTCAGCTCCCGGGGTGTTCCTTAGTCCACAAGTAGCGGATAGCTAAGGTATTCTACCCCTTTGATTTTCAGATTTTTCCATTTAACTCCCTGGACTTTGATTATTCACATATCCACCCCTAAACTTTTGAAAATTGGCAAGTTTAGGCTGTGACAACCAATAAAATTCCAGGTTATTATCCGTACAAATCCTAGTCACATTTACATGAACCATTTGCATGGTATACTTAATTTGGTTTAATTATGTCATTTCATGCATAAAAAAGTCCACTCATGTCACATATTGCATTTGGTAGTTTTAGAAATTACCGGGTCACACACCAGTTAACCCGACACGCACGTACGTTGGTGACAAATATCAAATGTTATGAAAACATTCTATCTCATCATTTTTGTGATTATATGTGTAATAATATAAATATATAGGTAAATATATATTTGGTTATTATTTGGGTTCATTAACGCGTATTTTAAACTTATGCGTACTTTACACATTTAACACGTCTAAGCGATCAAAGTGTGTGTGTATATATATATGTATGTATATATATGTATATATTATAAACCCGACACATTTTTGTTTATATTATTACGGTCTTGAATTTATATATTAAACCGAGTATTTAGCGGGTATTATTTACGGGTAGTGTACCGCGTTAAACTACTACCATCACCTCAGCTCCATGCACCTACCCTACCCCCTAAACCCCTCTCGGCCGAACCCCGTCACCAACCCATTTCTTTTTGCCAACTTTTGTGGTTTTAGTACATATAATCCATACCTATGTCAAATCCTCATCATCAGGGTTTGAGATATTTTGATTATATATGAAAAATTATCTCACAAGATCGCCAACTTTTTTCTTCTTCATTTCTTTCTTTTTCACGGCAAAAACATACACACACAAGCATCTCATTTCTTCAAGCTTTATCTCAAGATTCAAGTATTCTTTTAAGTGTTCAAGAGAATATCAAAGAGTATTTGGTGTTTCGAGCTCGCACTAAGTCTTAATTTTATAGAACCTACTAGTTGTTTTGTGTAGGAGATTCACCCAAATAATGGATTGGTCAAAGAAAAAGTCGCCATACGTTGTTGGTGGCAGAATTTTTAGCCAACTATAGGGAGTCGTATCTCAGTCAAAACTAAACCAAAATAGACGTTTCTTGAGTATAAAATTTAGTTTAAAGAGTCCTCTATCCATCCCAAGTGATTTTATGATTTTTGGTGGAGATTTGGTATCCCAAAAGGTCGATAAAAGAAAACAGGTCAATGATAAAATGTTTGGACAGATTCATAAGGTCAACTTGTTTAGGTCATATCTCACTAAAAATGGTCCAAATGATTTGATTCTTTTTCCTAAAACTAGAATTTTGTGTTGGTAATAAAACCCATATGGCCTCTTGTAGGTCCCCGGGTGTCTTGAATCGTTACGTGTGGGCGCGTGACTAGTCGGACCGGGTGCGGAATACCCGTGACTAGATGGAGAATCAAACAACACAAAGTAAACCGAACAACAAAATCACTTTAAAGTTCCTTCTATTATAAACTCGAACGGTTACAGAGAGAAAAATACTGAGTGCAAAATGTCTGCGTACTTACATTCTGTCAACCTGTTCTATTTACACAAAACCTGATCTCTGCGCACTTAGCAAGTGCGCAGGGCAAATTACTCATGCGTACTTAGCAAGTACGCAGAATATTCTTGCGTACTTGCTAAGTACGCATGAACTAATTCCTGCGCACACACTAAGTGCGCAAAACACTTAGAGAATTAAACAACAATCAACATGCATTAGTAAATACAACTCGATAACTAATACATACAAACGCTAACAAACAATGACAAATACATACAAAGAAAGTACATAACCTAAGACTCTATCCAGAGTGTTTGTCACACAAAAGTGCTTCAACAAACTCCCCCTTGACAACAGCTCTGGATCGTCTTCGGTCTTCATAGCTCTGCATCTTTAGCTTCCATCTTCTTCTTGTAGTCAAGGAAAAACTTGATCACCCTATCGTATTTAGAAGCAAGGAACTTTGTTCATTCGTCTGTATGCATGCAGTTCCTGTCAGCTAGTGCCTCTAGATCTTTCACAGAGAAGTTTATGAAGCAGACTTCATCAAATACTCTGATCAGTTCCCTTGGCAATAAGCTTGTACTATCGGGCCACACCTTTCCTATCACCACTACCTCGCCGTTTTAGGATCTACGTACCAGTACCATATGTTACCGAGGATATCCTGAGATAACTTGCTCAGGGGAATCTTGGTTTCACACAGCACTGGCTTGTATACCAGTTTCTTTATGCTTCTGTTAGTCGAAGGATGTCTTGCGTTCTTATCCTTGACTCGCTTGGGCACTTGAGGCTTAAACATATCAAATTTCCCAGAGCTTACTTCACACTGTAGAACCTGCCACAAACCCATCGCTACTGCGTGATTTGAGTGACCCAGCAGCTCTCGGTTTGCTAGGTTCATGAGGTCGTATCTAGGTAAGGAGTTGAAAGCTTCGCTGGTTGGTTTCAAGTATTGAACGCTACCAGCTCGCTTGATTGCAAACAACTGCTTATCCTCCTCGAACCTCACAGCTAAGATCATTCATGTTGCTCCGTGTTTGTCTATGATAGAAGTCTTTTGCCAGACAGGAGCAGGATCCTTTGATGAACTAGCAGGCATATCTTTGTCTTTCTTTGCCTTTGGATCCACAGGTGTAGGGTCGGCAGGGGAGGCTTCAGTCGATGCTTCAACATTACTAGCAGTCTCGATTGAACCTGTGTCGAGATGAGATTCAAAGGATGGAACTTCGAAGATCTCTCCATCTTCAAACTCATACTCTCCTTCCCCATCGCCCTTGGGAACTTCGATAACTACATTATCATCATCTTCATCCCAATCATCACCAGAGTCGATCTATCCTTCTTCAAGATTGTAGAGAGCCTCGATCTATGCTTCTTTGGAATAGTCAGGCTCTAAGAATAAGATCACATCGTCAGATAGATCTTTTAGAACATCAGCCACTGACTTTCCTTTATCACCACCGGAAGTATCACCACCTTCCTGATGAGTCGACTCCCCCAGCCATTGGAACAGCAGAAATGGGCACTATCGCCAAAGCTTGTTGCTAACTTCCACTTGGACCGACTTCAGGATCCTTGTCTTTGTCATCATCCTTTGTCAGATCGACCGGATGAAAAGGCTCATCACCGGTAGGTTTAGATGCCTTCTCCTTCTCTTTTTCTTTCTCTTTTTCTTTCTCCCCCTGAGCAGCAAGCTTCTTGGTCAGGTCAGTTACTAACTTGACCATCATTTCGTGTTCTTTCCACTGCATGTCAAACCGAAGCTCTAGAGATGACCTGTGTCCCAGAATCATATTGTTTGTTTTGATCAGTAGTTCGTTCTGGGCCATCACATTTGCTAGTCTCTCTTCCGTCCCAGTTCTCTGGCTTCTTAAAATAGTGACTTCGTCCACCAATGAATTTATCTGATCCTGTTGAGCCTCAGATTCTTCCCTTGATTTCCAAACAGTTTCTAGTAGCCCAGCCACTTCGGTTTCCAAAGTAGCTATCCTTGCATCATTTGGATCAGGATTCCTGGACGTAGAGGCTTCAGCATTATGGAGGGGGGAGGAGAAGAGTATATCAAAGTCAAAACCCTGAGAAAAGTCTCCAAAGTTGTAGGGTTGACTGATATGTTCAATGGTGGTCGTAGGGATTGTGGATGGGATGGTGGTTGTAGGAGTGGTGGAAGGAGTGATGGTGACTGACTCGGTAAGAATCAGAGTAGTCATCACCATTTGGACAGATGGTACAGGGAGGGACACTATCACAGGAACCGCCTCTGTGATAGCAGTGAAGCCACATCAGGTGTAATCTGTGGCCTCCTTCACCGTCGCCGGTACAGCTGTTGTGAAAGTGGGATAGAAGCTGAATCAGTACTCGCAGCCGATACTTGTACCTGCCTCTGAGCACTATCCACTACCTCATGAGGAATATCTTGTTGCTTCCTATCCCCCCGTTGTTTGTTGATACTTTCACGTCTTCGTCTTTGTATAGCAGCGTCCGAGTCAGAATCTGGCTCGTATTCACTGCTCGTCGAATGTCGCTTTCTCTTTGAAGATGACTCAGGAAGGGTCACCTTTGTCAATCTTCTCGGGTGTACCTGTGATGGTGCATCATCAGAATCAGATGAATCAGACTCTGTATCTTCGGAGTCGGATCCTTCAGCACCATCATTACCTGCTTCTTCGTCTCCACTTTCAAACAGTTCATCCTCACTTTCAACGTCCTCATCTGCTTATTGCTCATCAGAATGTTCACTGAGTTCTGGCTCAGAATCATGACTAAACCATCTCCAATCAGCTGGTGCCACATACGCTTCATTAATCAGGTGGCCAAAGAGTGCGGTGTGCTCAGGGGTAGGTTCTACACTGCCTGGCTTTAGGAATTGGGCAAACACTCTCTTGTCCACCCATTTTATTTGCAGTCTCTCCCTAATAGCAGGCAGATTTGGCAACGCATCATTGATCAGTAGTTGCACAAATCTTGGGTATAACAGGAATCTAAACCTCTCAGCTGTATTGATCTGATCGTTTAATGCCTTGAAGATGTATCGTGAGAAGTTATAACCCCTGTTTAGAGACAGGCCAACCATGGCTGCTGCAAGATCATGTCCCACAGCATCCTTCCCCGCCTTCCTAGAAGAAATGCACATGATCATCACGTGGGCAAAGTACCTCCACTGATCGAGCACCCACTTCTTCTTGTAGGAAGAGTAATCTCGTACACCGACGTATCCCATACGCTGCCTCCAACAGCCATCCACAAAGTAATCAGGATAGGCAGTTGGGTCGGTGGCGAGATCCCGGAACTGTAAGACCCGTCGAATTGTGTTCTCAGAAAAAGCAACATCATGACCCGCCACAGTAGCCCGAATAACATTAAGGGTTACCGTGCAATCATGATCCGCTGTATTCCAGAACTGCTCCAGGTACGGTCTTGAGACTATTGGATCTGCTGATATAGCATAGCTGATCCTTGAACGATTCAAGAAATCAACTATCTCTCGGTATTGTAGTGCAGCACCCTTCCATTCCGGTTGTGTATGTGCAAGGAGATTGAACTCACTGGTAAAGGCACGAGCCATCACTGCAAAAACACACAGTAAACATTATAAGAACAAGAAGATTCATTGGATTCGAATACACATGACCAAGTATAACAGTTACACACTGAACTGAATTTCAGACTTAGAAAAATTTCACAAGTGTTATTCCTGCGTACTTAGCAAGTACGCAGGGATTTGTTCTTGTGTACTTAACAAGTACGCATAAACTACTTCTCGCGTACTTATTAAGTGCGCAAGAATTGCACTTAGCCAAATTTTCAAAAACTCTAATATTCAACAGATGTTAGACATTGTCGTGGAATAGGGTTACCACAAGGTCAAAAACCATTATAAGGACCTATGGAACCTCTATCCACATCAATGACCCGCTAACCTAGTTAAATTTTGACCTAAAAACGATCCATATGAACCGACGGTCAAAAATTAAGTCAAGCACAAAATCAAAGATCATTATGGGCGATTAAGTAGAGAATAAGGTTCGATTGATGATTCTCAGAGATTTTTGATCATAATGTGTTACCAAAACGACCAAGAAAAGTCCAAAATCAAGATTTAAACTTTAAAATCCTTAATCGGTCCGAAAGTCTAGATTTCACGGATGAAAAGCCCTAGGATTCTCACCAAATGATGTTTATCCGATGTTGAGAATAGAATCGGGATGAAAAACCGGTTAGGAACACTCGAAGATTTTGAGAAAAAAAATGGGCAGAGGGTAATCGATAGACGTTTGAATTTTGAATGAGATAAACGCAAAGAAAATTCTAAGTCCTGTATATATACCCAACACATATTGGTCTTGCGTACTTGCTAAGTGCGCAGGACTTGACTCCTGCGTACTTACTATGTACGCATGACTTAAGTCTTGCATACTTGTTAAGTACGCAGGGTTTACCTCATGCGCACTTACTAAGTACGCAGAGACCCATGTGTGCTCAAACTTTCATCTCAAATTATGAAGATTTCAAGTCAAATAACGAACAAGATAAAAGCATTCAATCAAGAGGATTCAAAGTCAATTCAAGAAGGTTAAACACAAATATATTTGGTTTTTCTGATTAAAATGAACTATACACAAACTTAGAATCTTTTTGATTTTTTCTAGATAGAAATATACAAGTATATACACACACTATTTTTGTTCAAAGACACGAGCAGAGGATCATATCAGGCTAAACTATAGCAAAAACGATACAAGATAGACGTCAAAGAATATGGGATCATGTCATCAATTACAATATATTCATACGTAATAAGCACATAAACAAGTAATTCAAGTTGACAATATTATAATATTTGAAACCATAAGCATCTTTGTATCACGTTCTTGTGTGTTAAGGTATTAATTTAAGGATATACAACGTGTACCCCACTGATATGCTACATAAATGTAACTTGCACTATCTCAAGGCATCTAAGACTTTTTCAAAGATTTTCAAATCTCCAGAATGAAGTTACATCGTTTAGTATAGAAAAAATCAAGCAGAATCCATAAGAATTATCAAGAATCATAAGATACAGAATCGAGTGATTCAGATGTCTTGGTTTGATTGGATTTTCTTCTATGAATATCATATGATGATTCAGGTTAATAGATATGGATTCTGAGGATTTAGGAAGGTGATCCAACTTTTATCTGGATTTTATTTCAATGAATCAGGAATGATTCAAGGGTGAATACATGCTCAACGGTTGATGTAAAGACATGTCTTGATTCAATCTCTCATTACATACTTGTGAGTATGGGCAGTGAGATGAACCGCAATAATTGTGCTAAAGATATAACCCGAAACTGGTCTCTTAAGAAAATATTTGCTAAAATCTTACATCCTCTATCTGATAATGATCTTTTTGTATTATTTTACACATGCATACATGGGTTCAAATCACAGTTATAGTCTAGATTTAGTTTCCACACTACTAGTGATTCAAAGACGCCTACAACCTACTGACAATTCAAATTATTTGTAAATAAGCAGATTAAAAACATAACAATTTAAGCAATCAAGTAAGCATGACACAATCATTTCCCATATGAGCAGTCTATGGCGTTTAGATCATTTCTGATGTACTATCATTTCCTCTTTTCTCAAGATTACTTTGAAATTTTCTCCATTTTCTATTTTGTTTGAATTTTTGTAAAATATTTGAAAATTAAAAGAACTATATAGAAATCTTAAAATAAATAAAATTTAACTTTCATGAATTGAATTGATTTAAGAAAAACAAGTTTTCACTCTGGATTGAATATTCCTATCAAGTTGACAAGATGCTGAAAACGGGATCGATCAAATGCCTTAGTGAAAAGGTCAGCAAAGTTGTCATCCGTGTGAACCTTTACAAGTTCAATGAGATGCTTTTCAGCACAATCACGGATGAAATGATGACGAATTTCAATATGTTTAGTTTTGGAATGTTTCATCGGGTTGTTTGTGATGGACATGGTGGCATTGTTGTCAATGAACAGAGGAGTTCCAGTGAAGTTCAAGCCGTAGTCTCT
Organism: Smallanthus sonchifolius; assembly: GCA_023525975.1. Classification (NCBI taxonomy): domain Eukaryota; kingdom Viridiplantae; phylum Streptophyta; class Magnoliopsida; order Asterales; family Asteraceae; genus Smallanthus; species Smallanthus sonchifolius. The sequence goes on along the minus strand of CM042046.1, from coordinate 22,468,636 downwards.
CAATTGCTGCTGAATTCACAATATCTGAGAACAACCGCTAGCTGTAGCAATGTATTCTGCTTCACATGTTGAGACAGAAACCGTTGACTGCTTTTTACACTGCCAGGAAACCAGCCTGTCTCCCAAGAATTGACATCCACCAGAAGTTGACTTTCTATCAAGGTTACAACCGCCATAGTCTTAATCAGTGTAGGCTTTAAAGTCAAATGACTGCTGCTTAGAATACCAAAGACCCAATCGGGGTTTCCATTTCAAGTATCTAAAAATCCTCTTTACAGCTATCACATGAGACTCCTTCGGTTGTGACTGAAACCTTGAGCACAAGCATACAGCAAACATTATGCCGGGCCTTGAAGCTGTGAGATACATAAGAGATCCGATCATCCCACTGTACAATTTGCAATCCACATCCTTTCCATCTTTGCAGGATGCAGACCATGATTGACGGGGATTGGTGTGCCATAAGTACTGCTATCATTCATCTTGTATTTTGACAAGATGTCCTGCACATACTTGGTTTGATGCAGATAAATGCCATCCTCTCTTTGACTTACTTGTAGACCCAGGAAGAATGAAAATTCACCCATGTTACTCATTTCAAACTTAGACTTCATCACCTATTCGAATTCCCTACACATCTCTTCATTTGTAGACCCAAATATAATGTTATCAACATACACTTGTACAAGAAGAATATCACCTCCTGCTTTCTGTATGAAGAGGGTCGAGTCAATTTGTCCACGATCGAAACCATTAGACAGTAGATGTTTAGATAATGTCTTATACCATGCCCGTGGTGCTTGGTGAAGACCATAAAGTGCTTTGTCGAGCTTATACACTTTATTGATATTATGCGGATCTTCAAAGCCGAGAGGTTGAGTGACATAGACCTCTTCATGAAATTTTCCATACAGGAAAGCAATTTTCACATCAAGTTGATAGACCTTGAAGCCAACATATGAGGCATAAGCCAGAAACAGTCGAATGGCTTCAAGTCTAGCAACTGGGGCATATACTACTATGTAATCCAAGCCCTCTTGTTGATAAAAACCCTGAACAACCAACCTTGCTTTGTTCTTCACCACAACATGATGATCATCCGTCTTGCATTTGAACACCCATCTGGTGCCAATTGGTTGTACTCCCCTTGGCAAGTCAACCAAATCCCACACATGCAACTTTTGGAATTGAGACAGTTCGTCTTGCATTGCCTCAATCCAGCAGTTGTCAGGGAGAGCCTCTTTCACATTCTTTGGTCTAACTGGGACACGAATGCAGCATGCAGACATGTTTCCATGACACCAGTGTCAAGTATCTCAGAGTAGAGACTAGTGTTCTCAGCAATGGTTCGATGACGAGTTTGAACACCGGCATGAGGATCACCAAGAATGTTGTCAATTAGATGATTCTTATGCACTCTCATCTCTGGTACATTTGGTTGCTGAATTTCTGAATCGAGGTTTGTGCTTAAGTCCCCCATATCCTGTGTTCCAGAAGAAGAAGATTCAATGTTGATTGGATCAGCTGGAGCTTCATTTCCTACACGAGTGTTAGGATTAGCTTGAGCGTCATTTCTGTCAAGATGAACATCTTCACTGTTATAACCATCATGAGTTCCAGATGCAGATTCAGTATAGGAATCAGGAGTTACAATCGGTACAGTAGCACGTGTTGAGAAACTGGAGTCATCACCGCCACCAAATAATTCATATACATTTTCGGCATCATTTGCAGACAAATCAGGAAGATTGAAAGATTTGAATAGCGCATCATAATCAAAACCCCAAGCTGGACCAATTGGTTCTGGTGGAATGCTGTGTTTACTACAATCCACTTCAAACCTCTCCTCGACAGTACGAGTTCCTATATTGTACACTTTCTTGCAAGGCGAGTTGGCAACATATCCTAAGAAGATGCCTTCCATAGCTTTTGCATGAAACTTAGACTTGCGGTCTTTGTATTGTAGCAATAAGGAACAGGGACTACCAAAAGGAACTAGATAGTCAAGATTGGGAGGTCGATTGTTGATCAACTCATAACAAGTCTTGTTGTGCCTCTTCAAAACCAGAACTCTGTTCAAGACGTGACAAGCTGTATTAACTGCTTCTGCCAAGAAAGTGACAGGAAGCTTTGCATCTGACAGCATTGTCCTTGCAGTCTCAATCAAGGTTCTGTTCTTCAGTTCTGTGACTCCATTCTGCTGAGGTGTGTACGGGGCACTAAATTCATGACGGATCCCCTTCTTGAGACAGAAAAGTTCCATCAAATTATTCTTGAATTCAGTTCCGTTGTCACTCCTTAATCTTCTAACCTTCAACTTGCACAAAGATTCCAAGCTCAGGATCAGGTATTGAAGAATGTCAACAGTTTCGTCCTTCGTACCTAAAAAATGCACCCAAGAGAAACGTGAGAAATCATCAGTTACAACCAGACAGAATGAATTACCTCCAATACTCCTGATACTTATGGGGCCAAACAGATCCATATGTAATAGCTCCAAAGGGGTATCGATGGAGTTTTGGAGCTTGGGCTTGTGAGACTTCCGTTGCTGTTTGCCCTTTTAACAAGGCATACAGTCATCTGCAACGGTAAATCTCAGCTTAGGAACACCGGTTATCAAACCGTTTCGGACAAGATGATTCATTTTTTGATAAGAAATGTGTCCGAGTTTCCTATGCCACAAGATAGAGTCAAGTTCTGTCGCTTTGGTAAGAAAACAAGTAGCAACTAATGAGGTGGTTGTTGCCACGCTCATATCAATCTAATAGGTGTCGTTTGTCCTTGGCGCTCTCATCAGAATCTAGTCTTTAGGAACCTCAAAACCAGGTTTGAGTATCAAGCATTCAGTCTTGTCAAACATCACTGAGTATTCCTTGTCACACATTTGGGAGACACTCAACAAGTTATGCTTCAGCTGCTCGTAGTAGTTGACATTGTCAAAGCTAGCACAACCATTTGAAACCACGCCTTGACACGTGATACTACCGCCTTTCTCTCCAGCAAAGGCCACATAGCCGCCTCTGAATGGTTTCACATCTTGAAGCAAGGCCATGTTACCTGTCATGTGCCGGGAGCATCCACTATCTACATACCAACGATTAGAGATAGTACCCTTCGAATGTCCCTACACAAGTCACAAAAATAATTAATTACATTTGGAGACCCAAGCCATAGTGGTCTTGGGTCGTCCGTTTTTCTCAAAATAAACAACCTCAATTAACTCACAGTCGTGACTGTAAAAAATGGATGAATTTTTAGAAGATTTAGGATCAGGAGATTGAGAACATTTGGATTTGTTATTCCAGGATCTCTTCTTTTTCTTAACTAGAACAGTAGACTTAGATTCAACAGCAGCAGGTGAACTAGTGGGAGTTTCAGCTGATTGAATTTTAGTCAGCTGTTCTAGCTTTCTCAATTTCTTGTTCCTTCTTCTCCTCTGTGGATTAGAGAGTTTCACCATAGATTTCACACCAGTTTGTGCACTGCCAGAGGTAGATGCACTAGGTTTAGCTGGTAGCTTTCCCTTTTTTGAAACAAATGGTTTAGCCTCGGAAGAAATCTTTGGCTTTACCATAGGTTTTACTGGTGGTTTCACCACATTTACTTTTGGACTTTTGGAATGCTTCACTAATGGTGACTTAGGGATAACAGCCAGTTGTGAAACAATTAGCCGTTTCCCTTGGTTCTTAGTAGGACAGTTCACAAGAATGTGACCAACCAAACCACAGTGAAAGCAGGTTCTCTTTTCTCTGTAAGTCCTCCTGTAAGGCTCATTTGATCTGGCATTAGATGACTTAGCATGATGAGCAGGAGAAGTTGTTTGGTGAACAATGGTTTGACCCGATGATGATTGGCTTTTGGGAGTATAAATTTTTTGCAAATTTTCTTGATAACCAAGCCCAAAATGAGCTGAAAAAGCTTCTTTCTTAACTTGATTAATGTTTTTATATCCTCCATAAAGCATCACTTTCAATTTCTTATTAGATTCAATGATATCGGGTTCAGTCAAGATACAACTATCACTATTAGTGATGATGTTTTTCTTAACTTTCTGTTCACTTAACAACTCCTCAGAGACTACTCCTTCAGGGCAGGTGTTCTCAGACCCATCATCAGAAGCAGTGAAGAACTCTTCATTAGATGTAGAGTCAGCCTTACTTGAGGAATCATCCTTGTTAGAGGAATCATCCTGACTAGAGGACTCATCAAGGCAAGACAAATCAATGTCAATTAAGCTGTTGACAAATTTCCCGCTAACTGGTGGAGGAATGGCATTAGTACCCAACCCTAAGCCATTCACTTGCCTCACTACAGACTCATAGTGTTCCACCATAAAACGAGAATTTTTCAACTTCTCAATATTGCCTTTCAACTGCAAGATCTCATTTTGCAGCTTGTTGATCTCATTGTTCCTTTTCTCCAACCCCTTGTACGCAACATCCAAATGAAACTGTTGATCGCTGATTTTAAGTGAATAATCACATTTTTCTTTCTTCAACGTTTCAATTGGGTCTTTGTAACGTTTTTCATTTTCCTTGTAGCTTAACGCTGTAATACGAAGGGGTTCGACTTTGTCTTGAAGCTTAGAGTTTTCAACCTTAAAGCTTAGACATTTGGAACAAGAAATGACTGCAAAAGGATTAGAATCTACCTCATTTGATGAACAGGATGCCTCTCCAATAGCCATGAGGGCAACAGCAGTTGTAGACTCTTCTTGATCAGCCACAGAAGCTTCCCTTTCCTCAGCTTCCATCATTTCCATAATCTCAGCCATGAGACCAACCTGTGTTTATGCAATAAGGGCATCCTCCAAATGAACACCCCAATCAAATCTATCATCTTGTTGAGCCACTAATGCATTGGACGTTCCACTTTGACTTTGATTACGGTTGTTAGAGTTGTACCCTTGGTTGTTTCCCCGATTGTTTCCCTGGCTTCGTCTTGTGAATCCAGAGGCAGGTGCTTTGTCCTTCTGACATTCACGAGCAAAGTGTCCAAAGTTCAGACACTTATATCACTTGGCCTTGGATTTGTCAAAACCAACCTTGGCATTAGAATGGCCACCAATGAACTTTCGACCAGTTCTGTTAAGGAAACGCTTCGCCCTCCTCAAGATCATGGCCATATTCCATTGAATATCCATATCCTCCATATCATCCGGATCCACCTGATTAAAGTCTTCTTCGATGGTTTCAGGATCCGTTAGCTTACCGCCAATGAAGTTCTCATAGGAAAGCATGCATGATGAGAATAAAGCCACATGATCTTCAGCTATCTTGGCTATTTCTGATTGGTTAGCTGAAGATGTGGGAGAAGGATTTCTTGAGGAGTTCTGGTGATGAGATCCAGAACCAGATGTTGCATAGCACGCATGACCACCACAAGCCTTTGAAGTTTCTTCCTCATGAGAGTTTCCTGAAAAAAGGGCAATTCCAGAGCCCGAAGACTTGGTTGTAGAAGACGTCCCATAATACATAGAAGGGTCTTGTATTTGAGGTCTTCCTGAGCTCTCCTTTCTTTTTAGGTTCATGTCATGTGCTTGAACCTTTCCAATTGCCTCATCAATTGTCATCTCATAAAACTTAGAATTCTCTCTCATCAGGGTAGTATACATCTCAAATTTGGGTGGCAAAGCATCCAGAAATTTTTTAACTAATTCCTCATTTGGATAGATGAGGTCAAAAGCTTTCAACTCAGTCTGCAGATGATAGAATCTAGAGATGAGCTCATCTATGGATTCGTTCTCCAGATATCTGAAGCACTCATACTGCTTCCTGAGAAGATCCCTTTTACTCTTCTTGATGTCACTGTTACCCTCGAATCTCTTCTGTAACGCCTTCCAGAGATCCTTGGAGTTATCGTATCCTCTGAAGCTGTGGAATAACTCCCTGGTCAAGGCCATAGTGATAGATGCATGTGCCTTCTTCTCTCTATCATAAACTTTCTTTTCTTCTTCATCAAGTTTAGAGATAGGCTTGGGAACTTCCTCATCAAGGTAAGTGTATGTGGGATTCTTATAGCCCTCTAGAATGGGTATCCATAACGAATAATCGGTATAAGAAATTTAATGTTCAAAGCGTGCTTTCCAGTTTGAGTAATCATTTACATTTAGCAGCTTTGGGGGTTTCTGTGGGGTTCCGATCTCGTTGGCATAGTTTAGAAGGTTACCGAGGTTCTGAAGATTTGACATGGTGAACACTTAGTCAAATTTCAGAAAAGTCAAAGACACTTGCGCACTTGTCTCTGGCCTTGCGCACTTAACAAACCTAGTCTTGCGTATTTAGGATTTGCTCTTGCGTACTTGATAAGTACGCAGGAGATTAAGTAAGTACGCAGCAAGTATGGTCTTGCGTACTTGGTAAGTACGCAGCAAGACTGTACTTTTTGCCAAATAAGGTAAGTACGCAGGTCACCATTTCACCAACTCTCACCAACGTTTTCCGGTCACTGGAAACTCACTGGAGATGGCAGAAATTGAAAATGTGACCAAACAAAATGAGCCAAAGGGTCAGAAACTCATTTCTAACCAGCCTTTGATGCTCAAAACACTCAAATACACAACAAAAGTCGGTTTTTGAGTGATTTTTGCTTCTAAATTAGTGCTCAAGAGCTACCCCTAATTTATCACAAAAATCAACAAAAACACCCACTTGTGCTTGCAAAAACTCTGTAGGATGCGTAGAAGACACTCCTAACACACTCACAACACTCGAAATCAAGAGCTATGCTCTGATACCACTTGTAGGTCCCCGGGTGTCTCGGATCGTTACGTGTGGGTGCGTGACTAGTCGGACCGGGTGCGGAATACCCGTGACTAGGTGGAGAATCAAACAACATAAAGTAAACCAAACAACAAAATCACTCTAAGGTTCCTTCTATTTTAAACTAGAACGGTTACAGAGAGAAAAATACTGAGTGCAAAATGTCTGCGTACTTACACTCTGTCAAGCTATTCTATTTATACAAAACCTGATCTCTGCGCACTTAGCAAGTGCGCAGGGTAATTTACTCATGCGTACTTAGCAAGTACGTAGAGTATTCTTGCGTACTTGCTAAGTACGCAGGAACTAATTCCTGCGCACATACTAAGTGCGCAAAACACTTAAAGAATTAAACAACAATCAACATGCATTAGTAAATACAACTCGATAACTAATACATACAAACGCTTACAAACAAAGACAAATACATACAAAGAAAGTACATAACCTAAGACTCTATCCAGAGTGTTTGTCACACAAAAGTGCTTCAACACCTCTTATGATAATATCAAAATTTTAAACCCCCAACCTTCAAAATTCCCGAGACCTATCCGACAAAACCGAAGTTGTTAACCTTTTTTTATTATAATTTTTATTTGAAACCCTTAAACCCCTTTTCAAATTACGATCTATACGTTTTTATAGAGCCAAGACACTTATTTGAGTTTGGTAAAAGTTACATAAATTATTGAGTTCGATAAATTAACTAAAAACGCGACACAAGTTGACTTAAAAACCCGAATACATTACTAAAGACTATTTTAATATAAATGTTTTACCTTCCATACTATATATTTATTTTCGACCCAACCCGGATGTTTTTGCGTAAACGTAAAGACATTTCTTGTGATACACAAATTATTTATATAATTATATCTTATTTTCACAACTCGTCACCAACGGTCATCATGTCAAAACTGTCGGAAACATAAACTAGTATTCATGTCGAGTCTAGTTGGGTGAATCGTATACATGATCGACTTACACACTATAAATATTGTTTAGACCTTAAAGTGTCTTATTTTGCGATAGGGCACGGTTAGGTCGGCTCACCTATTCACGGACTTTGCTAGTTGCTACTTGTTTTTTATTTGCTTCATTGGTTGCTCATTAGGTGAGTCTCACGACTCCTCTTTTTAATAGTTTTGCTTTTAAATGCCCGGGGGAGATAACATGCTAGCATCACATTTTGGATACGAGTAGAAACATGACATCATTGGTTGCATGAGTAGAATCATTATCGCATCTAAGTCCTTTTTTACACTGTGATCATTAGCTTTGGGTAGACGTGGAGATTATGAATATATCTATTTGGGTTGACACCCCCACCCGTGGTTAGTCGCGCTAACCTTGACTGGAGCTCAAAACGGGTGCATTATTGTCCATCTCATTTTCAACATTTTGCGCTAGGACGTTGGTAGAGGCAGAAGCAGAAACAGAAACAGTTAAGTTTGATAATAGGACTCATGGTAACTGCATCATTGGTTGTGTTTTTTCGGCAATGCAATGTGTACGAACTCGTTATCCGGCATCAAAGTATTTTATGTAAAACAAAGTCATTCAAATATTGAAACCTGTGAACTCACCAACATTATGTTGACTTTTTAAGCATGTTTTTGTCAGGAAATTAAGGATGGTGGAGTCACACTGGAGCCGCATGCATTTAGGAACCTTTTGTGAGTTTTCCTTTTATAGCCTACGTGTCATAGGCCATAGCCATAAAACTCGTCTTTTGTGAAACATTTGAAACATGTCTTTTGGGAAAAAATTGAAAAACATGTCGTTTATGAAACAATTTATATTTGTTTTTTTGTGTAAACATTTGAAACCTTCGTTGGTTTGTCTATTGGTGGTTGTTCGATGTAAACAAAGGCTGTGGAAACCATGCTCGTTACATCCCGCGTTTCCGCCTAGGCGGGATGTGACGTTGTCCTTTATTCTCATAGGAATTTTCGAGGTGTTACAAATCTCCCCTCCTTTAAGAAATTTCGTCCCCAAAATTAAGATGTTAATAGCTGAGGATAATTGATTCTCATTTGTTCCTTAAAGTGTCTTATTTTGCAATAGGGCACGGTTAGGTCGGCTCACGTATTCACGGACTTTGCTAGTTGCTACTTGTTTTTTATTTGCTTCATTGGTTGCTTATCAGGTGAGTCTCACGACCCCTCTTTTTAATAGTTTTGCTTTTAAATGCTCGGTGGAGATAACATGCTAGCATCACATTTTGGATACGAGTAGAAACATGACATCATTGGTTGCATGAGTAGAATCATTATCGCATCTAAGTCCTCTTTTACACTGTGATCATTAGCTTTGGGTAAACGTGGAGATTGTGAATAGATCTATTTGGGTTGACACCCCCACCCGTGGCTAGTCGCGCTAACCTTGACTGGAGATCAAGATAGGTGCATTATTGTCCATCTCATTTTCAACATTTTGCGATAGGACGTTGGTAGAGGCAGAAACAGAAACAGTCAAATTTGATCATAGCATGGTAACTGCATCATTGGTTGTGTTGTTTCGGTAATGCAATGTGTACGAACTCGTTATCCGGCATCAAAGTGTTTTATGTAAAACGGAGTCATTTAAATATTGAAACATGTGAACTCACCAACATTACGTTGACTTTTTAAGCATGTTTTTCTCAGGAAATTAAGGATGGTTGAGTCACACTGGAGTCGCATGCATTTAGGAACCTTTTGGAAGTTTTCCTTTTATAGCCTACGTGTCATAGGCCATAGCCGTAAAACTCGTATTTTGTGAAACATTTGAAATGTCTTTTGGGAAATAATTGGAAAACATGTCGTTTATGAAACAATTTGTTTTTGTTTTTTTTGTGTAAACATTTGAAACCTTTGGTTGGTTTGTCTATTGGTGGTTGTTCGATGTAAACAAAGGCTGTGGAAACCATGCTCGTTACATCCCGCGTTTTCGCCTTGGCGGGGTGTGACAGATTGGTATCAGAGCCCTTGGTTATAGCGAATTAGGTTGCATTGGGTAGGCCTAGACTATAGCCATAGAACACATAGCATGGTTATTTTCATAGGATGCACATTCACATGACTCATTTTTCATTATGTACGGATATTTCTAATGTCACAACTATGTCATCTGGCTCTTACCCGATTGACATTTCTGACTCCCGGGAGGAGTACGAGTACGTAGTACGCGCCACTAACACCAACATCATCCATATCGTCATCTTCTGCGTCATCAGCACTACTACTCCCGCATGTATCCGATGACGATAACACCCCAATAGAGGATGAGCCTAAGGAGATTCCTTACACTGATATCGACGAGGAGCTTGAATCTTCGTTGGAGGAGGAGACTCTCGTTGTGCAGGAGACCCCAGAAGCAGTCGAGCCCGCTGCTGAGCCTGCGCCCAAAAGGCATAAGACCAATGCTAGGAGGTGGAACTGATGTCACAGACACTACGCGAGCGGCTGCTGCAATGGCATAATACGAAACCAACCGAAACATTAGATCTGATGGTGGAAGCGAAGATAATGGTGCCAAAGTAGCGGTACTGGTGGGCAAGACAATTGGACTGGAGGAACGAATGATGCTTCGAGAGGTTGCACCTACAAAGCCTTCATGGATTGTAAGCCTTTCAACTTCAATGGTTCAAATGGAGCAGTAGGTCTTGTTCTTTGGATTGAAAAGATGGAGTCCGTCCTCAACATCAGTAATTGTGCTGATGACTGTAAGGTCAAGTATGCAACTTGCACTTTCCATGATGAAGCACTCTCTTGGTGGAACTCGTAACTCCAAACACTGACTATGGATGTTGCTTACTAGTTATCATGGGATGACTTGAAACACATGTTGAGGGAGGAGTATTGCCCTAGGAACGTACTCCAGAAGATTGAGGATGAATTCTGGAACTTAACTATGGATGGAGCAGAAGTGGTAGTTTATACCACTCGATTCCATGAACTTGCACGACTTGTTCCACACATGGTTACTCCAGAAATCAATAGGATTGAAAGATATATTTGGGGTCTTGCACCTCAAATTCAGAGCATGGTAACCTCATCTAAGCCTACCACTATTCAAAGTGCTGTGAGATTGGCACATGACCTGACTGATCAAGCAATCCGTTCTGGGGTATTGGTGAAAAAGGGTACTGTTGAGGCGAGTGCTGGTAGCAAGAGGAAGTGGGATGTTAACTTGGGGAAAGGTTCAGGACATCAAGTTAACAAGAAACCAGACACTTTAAAGGCATATGCTGCGGGCATAAATGAGAAGAAGTCGTACACCGGAAACCAACCCAAATGTAACAAGTGTGGCTTCCATCATTTGGGTACTTGTGCAAGCTTTACCTGTAACAAGTGCAAAAATTCTAGACACTTAGCTAGGAATTGCAGGTCTACTGAAGCTATTGTAACAACTGGTGCCAACCGGGGATGTTTTGAATGTGGAGCCACTGGTCATTTCAGGAAGGAGTGTCCGAATTTGAGGAACCAAGGTCCGAACCCAACTCATGGAAGAGCATTCGCGATTGGAGCTAGGGATGCATGACAAGATCCCAACGTCGTTACTGGTACGTTCCTTGGCAACAATCACTATGTTGCTATACTTTTTGACACCGGTGTCGATAGAAGTTTTGTTCGACTGACTTTAGCTCACTAATTGAGATGAAATCAACTAAGTTGAACGATAAATATATTGTGGAATTGGCTAACGGAAAGTTAATTGAAACTGATGAAATATATGAAGGGTGTACTTTGACCTTGAAAGATCACCCCTTTAGCATAGAGTTGATACCCATAGAACTCGGTAGTTTCGATATCGTTGTAGGCATGGATTGGCTTTCAGAGAACCGAGCCGAGATTGTATGTCACGAGAAGATAGTTCGTATTACACTTTCCAATGGTGAAACCCTCTCTATCCAAGGAGAGAAGAGTGGAACCGCGTTGAGAATTATCACATGCATGAAGGCCCAGAAGTACTTGCGGAAGGGATATCATGCTATTTTGGCAATGTGACAGAGAAGAAGCCAGAAAAGAAACGACTTAAAGACATACCGATCGTTCGAGACTATCCAGAAGTTTTTCCTGAAGATTTTCCTAGACTTCCACCGCCTAGGCAAGTCGAGTTTCGAATTTATTTGGTACCTGGCGCTGCACCGATCGCACGATCACCATACCGTTTAGTGCCGTCAGAGATGAAGGAACTATCCAATCAGTTGCAAGAATTGTTGGATAAGGGATTCATAAGACCTAGTTTCTCGCCATAAAGAAGAAGCACAGAACCTTTAGGATGAGTATCAATTACCGGGAATTAAACAAGTTGACGGTCCAGAACCGATATCCACTTCCTAGGATAGATGATTTGTTTGATCAACTTCAAGGTTCTAGTTTCTATTCAAAGATTGATCTACGTTCAAGATATCATCAATTAAGGGTTCATGAAGAAGACATTCCAAAGACCGCATTTAGGACTCGTTACGGTCATTACGAGTTCCTAGTCATGCCTTTTGGTTTGACCAATGCACTGGCAGTTTCATGGATCTCATGAATAGGGTTTGCAAGCCTTATTTGGAAAAATTCATGATCGTATTCATCGATGACATCCTGATATACTCAATAACCAAGGAGGAACACGAGAAACATTTGAGGTTGATCTTGGAACTTCTTAAGGATGAGAAATTGTATGCCAAATTCTCGAAATGTGAATTTTGGATTCGAGAAGTGCAATTTCTTGGTCACGTGGTTAATGAGAAGGGTATACACATGGATCCATCCAAGATTGAAGCATTTAAGAATTGGGAAGCACCAAAAACTCCAACTGAGGTGCGCCAATTCTTGGGCCTGGCTGGTTAATCTAGGCGGTTTATCAAAAACTTTTCTAAGATAGCCCAGCCGTTAACGACCCTGACCCAGAAAGACAAGAAGTTTGATTGGGGAGACGAACAGGAATCAACCTTTCAATTATTGAAGCAAAAGTTGTGTTGTGCTCCAAGTCTATCACTCACTGATGCATCACACCAGGGTCTTGGCTGTGTGTTAATGCAGAAGGAAAAAGTCATCGCGTATGCTTCCCGACAACTCAAGATTTATGATAAAAACTACACTACTCATGATTTAGAATTGGGAGCCGTAGTGTTTGCGCTCAAGATATGGAGACACTAACTATATGGTACAAAATGCACTATTTTTACCGACCATAAAAGTCTTCAACACATCTTTGACCAAAAAAAGTTGAACATGAGGCAGCGAAGATGGGTCGAGTTACTCAATGACTACGATTACGACATTCGCTACCATCCTGGAAAGGCAAACATTGTTGCAGATGCCTTGAGTAGGAAAGAACGAGTCAAGACACTTCAAGTGTGAGCATTGGGGATGACGATTCATACGAGTCTCACCACTCGAATTCGCGATGCTCGGCATAAGGCACTCAAGGAAGGAAATTTGGAGAATGAGTCCTTACGAGGCATGGACAAACAGTTTGAAATCAGACCAGAAGAAACTTGTTATTTAATGAACATAATTTGGGTACCGAGTTTTGGAAATTTAAGGGAATTGGTAATGGACGAAGCACACAAGTCCAGGTATTCAATTCATCCAGGCTCAGACAAGATGTACAAGGATTTCAAAGAGCTATATTGGTAGCCTAAAATGAAAGCAGAAATCGCCACCTATGTCAGTAAATGCCTAACTTGTTCTAAAGTCAAGGCAGAATACTAGAAGCCATCAGGATTATTGCAGCAGCCAGAGATACCTTAGTGGAAGTGAGAGCAGATTTCTATGGACTTTATCACAAAATTACCTAAGACATCAAGTGGTTACGATACTATATGGGTAATTGTTGACCGATTGAAGAAATCTACGCACAAGGAGACAGATAAGATGGAAAAGTTGACCAGGATCTACCTGAAAGAGGTTGTCTCAAGACACGAAGTGCCGATTTCTATTATCTCGGATAGAGATAGTCATTTTACTTCAAGATTTTGGCAATCGTTATAGAAAGCATTGGGAACACGCTTAGACATGAGCACCGCATATCACCCACAGATAGATGGTCAAAGTGAAAGGACCATCCAGACTTTGGAGGACATGCTCAGAGCCTGTGTAATAGACTTCGAAAACAAATGGGATACTCATCTACCACTAGCTGATTTCTCGTACAATAATAGTTATCACACTAGCACCAAGGCCACACCTTTTGAGGCACTTTACAGTCGAAAGGGTCGATCACCTTTATGTTGGTCAGAGGTTGGTGATAGCCAAATCACTGGCCCTGAAATCATTCAAGAAATGACCGATAAGATCTTCAAGATCAGAGATAGACTCAAAGACGCCAGAGATAGCAAGAAGCGTTATGCTGATGTAAGACGCAAACACTTGGAATTCCAAGTTGGAGACAAAGTACTTTTGAAAGTCTCACCTTGGAAAGGAGTTATCAGGTTTGGCAAACGAGGAAAGTTAAACCCTAGATTTATTGGACCGTTTGAAATCTTGGCTAGGCTTGGCCCTGTAGCTTATCGACTCAAACTACCACAAGAACTCAGTGGTGTACACGACACATTTCAAATGTCAAATCTAAAGAGGTGCTTATCAGATGAAACACTTGTTATACCACTTGAAGAGATTCAAATTGATGAAAAGCTTCATTTTGTCGAACAACCGATAGAAATCATGGATCGTGAGATTAAGAGGCTGAAACGAAGTCACATTCCTATTATAAAAGTCAGATGGAACTCTAGACGAGGACCAGAGTTTAAAGGTGAACACGAGGATCATATGAGACTCAAGTATCCCGCTCTATTTGATACACCCCAACGACAGATGACACAAACTGAATTTCGGGACGAAATTCTATTAACAGGGGGAGAATGTGACAATCAACAAAATTCCAGGTCATTATCCGTACAAATCCTAGTCACATTTACAAGAACCATTTGCATGGTATACTTAATTTGGTTTAATTATGTCATTTCATGCATATAAAAGTCCACTCATGTCACATATTGCATTTGGTAGTTTTAGAAATTACCGGGTCACACACCAGTTAACCCGACACGCACGTACATTGGTGACAAATATCAAATGTTATGAAAACATTCTATCTCATCATTTTTGTGATTATATGTGTAATAATATAAATATATAGGTAAATATATATTTGGGTTCGTTAACGCGTATTTTAAACTTATGCATACTTTACACATTTAACGCTTCTAAGCGATCAATGTGTGTGTATATATATGTATGTATATATTATAAACCCGACACATTTTTGTTTATATTATTATGGTCTTGAATTTATATATTAAACCGAGTAATTAGCAGGTATTATTTACGGGTAGTGTACTGCGTTAATCTACTACCATCACCTCATCTCCATGCACCTACCCTACCCCCTAAACCCCTCTCGGCTGAACCCCATCACCAACCCATTTATTTTTGCCAACTTTTGTGTTTTTAGTACATATAATCCATACCTATGTCAAATCCTCATCATAATGGTTTGAGATATTTTGATTATATATGGAAAATTATCTCACAAGATCACCAACTCTTTTCTTCTTCATTTATTTCTATTCACGGCAAAAACATACACACACAAACATCTCATTTCTTCAAGCTTTATCTCAAGATTCAAGTATTCTTTCAAGTGTTCAAGAGAAGATCAAAGAGTATTTGGTGTTTTGAGCTCGCACTAAGTCTTAATTTTATTGAACCTACTAGTTGTTTTGTGTAGGAGATTCACCCAAATAATGGATTGGTCAAAGAAAAAGTCGCCATACGTTGTTGCTGGCAGAATTTTTAGCCAACTATAGGGTGTCGTATCTCGGTCAAAACTAAACCAAAATAGACGCTTCTTGAGTCTAAAATTTAGTTTAAAGAGTCCTCTATCCATCCCAAGTGATTTCGTATTTTTGGTGGAGATTTGATACCCAAAAGGTCGATACAAGAAAACGGGTCAATGCTGAAATGTTTAGACAGATTCATAAGGTCAACTTGTTTAGGTCACATCTCACTCAAAAATGGTCCAAATGATTTGATTCTCTTTCCTAAAACTAGAATTTTGTGTTGGTAATAAAAACCCATATGGCCTCTTATGATAATATCAACATTTGACCCCCAACCGTCAAGATTCCCGAGACCTATCCGACAAAACCGAAGTTGTTAACCTATTTGTATTATAATTTTTCTTTGAAACCCTTAAACCCCCTTTATAAATTATGATCTATACGTTTCTATAGATCCAAGACACTCATTTGAGTTTGGTAAAAATTACATAAATTATTGAGTTCGATAAATTAACTAAAAACGCGACACAAGTTGACTTAAAAACCCGAATACATTACTAAAGACTATTTTAATATAAAAGTTTTACCTTCCATACTATATATTTATTTTCAACCCAACCCTGATGTTTTTTGTGTAAACGTAAAGACATTTCTTGAGATACACAAATTATTTATATAATTATATCTTATTGTCACAACTCGTCACCAACGGTCGTCATGTCAAAACTGTCAGAAACATAAACTAATATTCATGTCGAGTCTAGTTGGTTGAATCGTATACATGATCGACTTACACATTAGAAACATTGTTTAGACCTTAAAGTGTTTTATTTTGCCATAGGGCACGGTTAGGTCGGCTCACGTATTCACGGACTTTGCTAGTTGCTACTTGTTTTTGATTTGCTTCATTGGTTGCTTATCAGGTGAGTCTCACGACCCCTCCTTTTAATAGTTTTGCTTTTAAATGCTCGGTGGAGATAACATGCTAGCATCACATTTTGGATACGAGTAGAAACATGACATCATTGGTTGCATGAGTAGAATCATTATCGCATCTAAGTCCTCTTTTACACTGTGATCATTAGCTTTGGGTAAACGTGGAGATTGTGAATAGATCTATTTGGGTTGACACCCCCACCCGTGGCTAGTCGCGCTAACCTTGACTGGAGATCAAGATAGGTGCATTATTGTCCATCTCATTTTCAACATTTTGCGATAGGACGTTGGTAGAGGCAGAAACAGAAACAGTCAAATTTGATCATAGGACTCATGGTAACTGCATCATTGGTTGTGTTGTTTCGGCAATGCAATGTGTACGAACTCGTTATCCGGCATCAAAGTGTTTTATGTAAAACGGAGTCATTTAAATATTGAAACATGTGAACTCACCAACATTATGTTGACTTTTTAAGCATGTTTTTCTCAGGAAATTAAGGATGGTTGAGTCACACTGGAGTCGCATGCATTTAGGAACCTTTTGGAAGTTTTCCTTTTATAGCCTACGTGTCATAGGCCATAGCCGTAAAACTCGTCTTTTGTGAAACATTTGAATGTCTTTTGGGAAATAATTGGAAAACATGTCGTTTATGAAACAAATTGTTTTTGTTTTTTTTGTGTAAACATTTGAAACCTTTGGTTGGTTTGTCTATTGGTGGTTGTTCGATGTAAACAAAGGCTGTGGAAACCATGCTCGTTACATCCCGCGTTTCCGCCTAGGCGGGGTGTGATGTTGTCCTTTATTCTCATAGGAATTTTCGAGGTGTTACAAATCTCCCCTCCTTTAAGAAATTTCGTCCTCAAAATTAAGATATTAATAGCTGAGGATAATTGATTCTCATATGTTCCTCTAACTCCCAAGGCTTGTCGGCTCCAATCCGACCTTGCTATTGAACTAATACCATTGGTTTTATTTTCTTTCTTAACTTCCGTTCTTGGGTATCTAGAATCTTGATTGGTTGTTCGGTAAAGTGGAGTTTGTTTTCGACATGTATATTCTCTCGTGCAATAGCCTGAGCTGGATCCGCTAAACATTTGCGTAAACAGGATACGTGAAATGTATTATGAATTCCTTGTAAAGCATCAGGTAGATCTAACTTATAGGCTACTGCTCCGATTCTTTCAATGATATTGTAAGGTCCGATGTACCTTGGTCTTAACTTTCCTCGTTTCCTGAACCTTACCACACTTTTCCAAGGTGAAACCTTTAACATCACATAATCCCCGACTTGGAATTCTAAGGGTCGACGTCGTTTGTCAGCACAACTTTTCTGACGATCTTGAGTAGCCTTCAATCCTTGTTTAATATGGACTATCTTATCTATAGTTTCCTGTATGAATTCAGGTCCAGATAATTGACCATCTCCTATTTCAGTCCAACAGACAAGAGTTCTGCACTTTCTTCCATATAGTGCTTCAAATGGTGCAGCTCTAATACTTGAGTGGTAGCTGTTGTTACAGGAAAATTCAATTAACAGAAGGTGATTATCCCACTTACCTTCGAAATCTATAACACAGGCTCTTAGCGTATCTTCCAGAGTTTGAATTGTACATTCACTTTGTCCGTCAGTCTGAGGATGATATGCAGTACTCATGGTAAGTCGAGTTCCCAACTCTTTCTTAAAACTCGTCCAGAATCCAGATGTGAACCGACTGTCCCTATCAAAAATAATAGACAGTGGTATGCCATGGTGGCTCATAATTTCATTGATATAGATTCTAGCTAACTTATACATAGAGTATGTCTCATGGATGGGTATAAAATGGCCTGACTTGGCCAGTCTATCGACCACGACCCATATGACATTATGTCCTTTCTGGGTTCTGGGTAGTTTAGTTAGGAAGTCCATTGTAATTCGAACCCATTTCAAGACAGGTAACTCTATTTGTTGTAACTGTTCTATAGGTTTCTGATGTTCAATCTTAACTTGAAGGCATGTTAAGCATTTATGTATATACTAGGCTATTGATCTCTTCATTTTTGGCCACCAGTAATGAGTCTTTAGATCTTTGTACATTTTGTTCGCACCAGGATGCATGGAATATCTTGATTTGTGTGCTTCGTCTAATATTTTCTTCTGAATGTCTCCAAGTTTTGGAAACCAGATTCTTTGCTTAAATCTCATAATTCCATCATCTCCCTTGGATAGTAACTTCTTTTTTCCAACCATACGTTCTTTCTTGATGTTTCCCTCTTCTAATGCTTTTGGTTGGATTTCCTTAATTTGTTCTATTAAATCTAACTTCAGATCCAATCGGAGTGCTTTTACTTTAATCGGTTGTCTTCGTTCTTTCTGACTTAAAGCTTCTGCTACTACGTTTGCCTTTCCGGGATGGTATTTGATTTCACAGTCATAATCGTTGATAAGTTCCATCCACCTCCTTTGCCTCATATTTAAATCCTTCTGATTAAAAATATGTTAGAGGCTTTTACGCATTTGGTACCATACAGATAGTGTCTCCAAATCTTTAGAGCAAACACTATGGCACCAAGTTGCATGATGCGTAGGCAATAACCTTGTCTCGCTGCATCAAAACACAACCTAGACCAGTTCGGGAAGCGTCACAGTAGATAACAAAGTCATCTTTCCCTTCAGGTAGTGCTAAAATTGGTGCATGATAAGCTTATCGCTGAGAATGTTGAAATCTTCTTCCTTTTTTGTGCCCCATTCAAACTTTGTTACTTTCTGAGTTAGAGTAGTTAAAGGTGTAGCAATCTTGGAGAAGTCCGTAATGAATCTTCTGTAGTAACCGGCTAGTCCAAGAAAGCTTCTAATCTCTGTTGGAGTCTTTGGGGCTTCCCATTTCATGACAGCTTTGATTTTACTTGGGTTTACTTGTATTCCTTGCGCGTTCACCACATGCCCAAGAAATTGTATTTCTCGTTTCCAGAATTCGCATTTTGAAAACTTAGCGTACAATCTTTCTTTTCTCAGGGTTTCTAAAATGATTCTAAGATGCTCAACATGTTCTTCTTGGCTTCGGGAATAGATAAGAATATCATCGATGAAAACAATGACAAACGTATCAAGGAATGGTTTACAAACCCTGTTCATTAGGTCCATAAATGTTGCAGGGGCATTTGTTAGACCAAATGACATGACTAGGAATTCATAGTGACCATATCGGGTTCTAAAAGCAATCTTAGGTACGTCCTCTTCTTGTACCTTTAACAGATTTATCCTGATCTAAGATTGATCTTTGAAAAGTACTTGGCTCCTTGTAGTTGATCGAACATATCATCTATTCTAGGCAATGGATATCTGTTTTTTATAGTCAGCTTGTTCAATTCCTGATAGTCAATACACATCCTCATGCTTCCATCTTTCTTTCTTATGAATAGTACTGGTGCTCCCCAAGGTGAAGTACTCGGGCGAATGAACCCTTTGTCTAAGAGTTCTTGAATTTTTTTTATAAGTTCTTTCAATTCGGAAGGAGCTAGACGATAAGGGGATCTTGCAACAGGTTTAGCACTAGGAATGAGTTCGATTCGGAATTCAATTTGACGATCAAGTGGAAGACTGGGTAATTCTTCCGGAAAGACATCCAGGTGATCACAGACTACGGGAATATCTGTAATCTGTCTTTCGGGTTTAACGTTTAAAGCATGGAGTATGAATATACCGTCTCCGTTAATCATTTATTTCTTAGCCTTTGCTATTGAAATAATTTCAATTTTACTAGACTCACTATTTCCTTGAATCATCAAATTAGTTTCGTCTGGTTTCTTAATCTTGAACGTTCTCTAGTCACAATCAATCTGGGCCTGGTATTGGTTTAACCAATCCATTCGTAGGATAACCTCAAATTCGTTCAAGTTCATTGGCATTAGTGTAACTATTACTTTATCATTACCAAAATTGATGACACAATCAGGATATGATTCTGTTATCCTAATCTGTTCGACACTCGCCGTTTCAACGACATAAGCATTAATAAGTGGAATTGGTTTTACGCCTAAATATGAGGTGAATGTACATGAAACAAAACTTCTATTCGCCCCTGTATCAAATAAAATCTTGGCGTAAATATTATTAACGAAGAAAGTACCTGCCACTTCTTTAGTTTTTGTTTCATTCCCACTTCCTAGGATGAACACTCGTCCTGTGCCATTATTCTGACCACTCATTATGGGTTTAAGTGGTTTAGGGCATGAAGTCCTATAGTGCCCAATCTCTCCACAGTTAAAACATTTAACGTTCGGGCACTGGATTGCTAAGTGACCAAACTTCCGACAATTTGGCACTTAATTCCCTGATTGGTTCTATCAAGGGTTGAATTAAATCCTCCTCTCTCTCGAAACTTATTATTCCCTGGTTTGAATTTATAAACAACCTCATCGGGCTTCTTCTTGTTAATAATCTTTGGTGGCTCTTGAGCTGCCACCTCATCAAACATCACTGCACTCTTTTCAACAGCTAAATCTATTATCTCGGGTGCGATGGATATCACTAAAGTACGCACCTTATGAGGTAAACCCTGAATATAACATTTGACTCTTCTTGACTCAGGAGTAACTAGATGTGGCACCAGTTTAGCCATCTTGTTGGAGCATGTTTGTGTGACAACAACCTTGTAATAGTTTTAGTCTTTATGTTTAATGTTTTTGTCTATTTTGTATTTGTAATTTAGTTAAGTTTTCACAGGTGAACTAACATGTTCGCCTGGTGTAAGTTCGCCTAAACTAAAAGTGGCGAACATGTTAAGTTCGCCTGTTACAGAATGTGTTGCCTATAAATAGTGCAGTAGTAATTCTCATTTGTAATGTTCAGAATTTACAGAACTTCTATGTGTGTACTGTTTACAGAGTAATACAAGAAGCTTTTTATGAATTTGTGTCTTGTGTGTGATTACTGAGCGTGTGTGAGTATTCGAGACATACGTATACGTTAGGATTCCGCACTACGTATTTGTATCACGTATTTTACAGCAGAGATCGATCGGTAGACCCGCTGGGACTTACAAGTGGTATCAGAGCTATTGCTCTTGATTAGCTACTGTTGTTTGACATTGTCTCGATTGATTTTTCACAACAAGATGGAGATTTTTGGAAGTTTCTGTGTTCTTGAGAGTTTTACGATTTTTGTGATGGATTTTGAGTTATTTCTTCATTTTTGGTGTTGTTTTACCAAAATTGATCCGTTAGAAGTGTTCTAAATCATCATTTGAAGAATCCTACGGCAAGAATTTCTCTAATTCATTCAAAATCGAGAAATATGGAAATTTTCGGATATGTTCGTGAGTTTGGGTGTTAGAACAATCTTCCCTATTCTTCAGCTGAAACAGGCGAACTTGTCTGATCAGTTACGGGCGAACTTGTCAAGCGAACTTATTAATTTCACTGGATTTCATTCAGGCGAACTTAGTAGGCGAATTTGTTAAGTTCGCTTAATACAGAATTTTTGAAAAATTTTCTAAGTGTTGAAGTGTGTTCAAGAATGTCATCTAATTCAAATCTAGTGAACAATATGACTCATTTACTGAATCATGACAATGAGATTGGAACTCCAACCAAGCCACCGAGGCTTATGAATCTCAAAGATTATTCTAATTGGAAAAGTCGATTTGAGAATTATGTTAATATCAATTACATGAGTTTGTGGATTCCTATTAGTGAGGGATATGAGCATCCAGTGCATAGTCATATGGGTGTTTCAGATACACCCAAACCAATTTCAGCTCTTAGTGATGAGGAAAAGAAGCTTTATGATCGTGAAAAGAAAGCTCTTGCAGCTTTATCCATGTGTTTACCACTAGACATCTATCATACTTTCAAGAAGTTTAAGACTTCTCGACAACTTTGGGAAGGTTTGGCTAAAAGATGTGAGGGTAGCACTGATATCAAGAAGAGTAGAAAATAATTGTTAAAGAAACAGTTTAGTGTTTTTAAACACTTTGATGGTGAATCGGTGGATGAACTCATGTCAAGATATTATCATCTTCTAAGTGAAATGGTCAACAATGACATCACTTAAAAAAACAAGAAGATTCTTGAAAAGTTCTTCGATGCTTTACCAGCACATTTTGAGATGTACACCACAGTGATCAAAGAATAATCTGGATTTGATGATCTTAGTCTTGAAGATTTGATGGGAAAGATTCAATCATATTATTTGCATAAACAAAATAAAGACACAGCTTATCAAGATCCAAGCATTTACTTTGGGAAAGGTACATCAGAACATAAATCTGGTGGAGTTGCTTTATTTTCGGGAGAGTCGTATGATGTTCCTAAAGAAAGTTCTTGTCAAGAAAATACATGCTTTGTTGCTTCAAACTCTGGATATTCAACTCATAGCAAGAATGAAGGTCATTCGTGTTCTACTAAAGTGTCTCCATCTGCAGCTAATGATATGATGGCCATGATTGCATCATTCTTAACCTCTTATGAAAATTTTGTTGGTGGTAAGATCACTGATCCTGATATGATTGAGGAGGATTTTAAACAGCTGGATAAAGATACTTTGGAAGAAATGAATATTCAGTGGAACATAGCATTGTGGTTGAGACAAGGAAAAGATCACTTGAAGAGAACTGGAAAGAAGTTCATTGGGGCATCAAGCAAAACCAAGATGGGAATGGATAAGTCTAAGGTGAAGTGTTATAATTGTCAGGAGTTTGGTCATTTTGCTAGAGAATGTACAAAACCAAGAAATCAGAATCAAGGACCTTCAAACTCTCAAGGCAATCAAAACAAACAGAGTACTTCCACAGCTTTGATATCTCAACAAGATGAAAATTATGACTGGGGTATTCATTTGGAAGATATTGTGGCTCATGTTAGTCAAGCTTTTATGGCTGAAGTACATCATAAAGATGGAATTGAAAGTGGTTCTTATGATAGTGTCTATACAGATTCTGGGAGTTTACATGAAAGTGAAGAGTCAGTGCCTCAGAAGAGTGAACCAAAGTTTTCAAATGAAGATTTACTGAATGATGGAGCTGCTGGAAAGGTTATAGAAAAGATTGCAGAGATGTTAGCCGAAGGGAATGCATTCATGGCCGATTCTAAGCAGGTAAAACAGGTTGACTCTTGTTTAAAATGCATTGATTTCGAATTCAAAATTACGAGATTGTGTGATGATAACACGAATCTCATATGTGACATGAAAACAATGTACACATCGAACCAAACTTTGAAGGAAAATGAAACAGTTTTGAAAGCTAAAATTGAATCTCTAAAGATGATATTAAGTTTTGCAAACCAAAGTAAATGAACAGGCATTTCACCTCGATGTGTCATACTCTGAGTATGAAAAGGAAATTAATGAACTTGCTGTGTCACAGACAGAGGTAACAAAATTGTTACGCAAGCTTGAGTGTTATAAGAATTCCAGTTTCTTGTTGGAATATTATAATGATAAAGCTTCGGGTGAAAAAGGTTATTGGTGGGGTTGGTTCTTGTCCTTCTTTTGATGATACAGAGATTGGGGGAGGTGTTGGTTATTGTCCACCGTTTAATGCAAATTATACCCCATGTTTGATTGAAGAAGTTTTGGTTGAAGATCTGGAAACAAAAAATGTTTTGAACATCAATCCTGTTACTTGTAAAGACATGGTATATGATGATTTAACTGGTGATGAAGTGTTTGATTCAGAGAAAGTTGAAGGCATAGTGAAAGATTGTAAGTATGTGGAACCAGTCGTGATGAAAACAGTGACCAGAGACAGGTGCATTCTAACTGAACCAGATGACGTGAGTGAACAACCAAAACCTAAATCTACTTTTAAACCAGGTAAACCGTTTGTAAGTGGTGGTTTTGATTCACAAGAGACAAACAAGATTGAGAAAATCTCAATTCTTGATTTTTGTAAAAAGAAACTTGAAAAGGAAACTCATCAGGTTGTTCATTCTTCAAACACTATTTCTCAGTGTTCATCATCCACTTCACTCAAGGTTCAAAAAGAAAAGTATGTTCATATCTACAAGGAAAAACGTGCTTGTTTTCATTGTAGTGATATTGGTCATATCTTGAAATATTGTCTAAATAAGAACTTGGGGAAGCGTCTGGAGAATCCAAAGTTGGCATGACCTTTTGGGAATCCACCAGCAAAATCTGTAAGTAAGAATGTGGATAGTGGTGCAAAGAAGCCAAGTGTCTAGACTGCTTCTGATTCAGTGAAAATTGTGAAGAAGATTGAGTCAATTGGTGAGACTACCCAACCAAAAGAAAAATTGTCAAGACCACAAAGACGTCGAAGAAATAAACGGTTGAGAAAACTTCTCGAACAACCAGTGGTAAATGACAAGGTTGAGGTGTCGAGAGAGTCTGACAAGGTTCAGGTTACATCAAAGTGGAAACCTAAATCCATTGTTACTGTTTCTGGGAAACAATCTCTTAAAATCCAGGAGAAATTTGATTGTGTATTGAAGGAAATAGTTTATTTTGATGAATCAGGCCGACCCAAGACCACAATGGCTTGGGTCTTTATTACAAACTAATCATTTCTGTTTGTGTGCAGGAACTCCAAGGAGGACTGTTGGCAACCATTGGTATGTTGACAGTGGATGCTCTCGGCACATGACGGGAAATCTTAACTTATTGGAAGATATGAAAGAAATTCAAGGAGGATACGTTGCTTTTGCAGGCAAGAAAGGAGGAAATATTTCTGGCCAAGGAACTGTGTCGAATGGGAGATTCAAATGATTCATCAGATGCAGCTGAAGATGATGAAGTTGTGTTTCAGGAGTCTTCAAATGATATCCAGAACATAGTTGATGATTCATTAGCATCGGCATCAATTGAGGGGGAGTTGCCTTCAAATCTTGATGTTGTTATTCAAGCTTCAGATATTCCTCAATCTGTGCATAAGAATCATCCAACTGACAATATTATTGGTGATTTGAATGCAGGTGTTCAAACGAGGCATCATACACTTGCAGAAAATTCATGTTTATATGATCAGATTGTGGATACAAGTATCTTGGAGACATGTTTACATGCTTGCTTTATTTCTCAAACAGAACCTAAGAATGTGGTTGAGGCATTGGATGATGATTGTTGGATTGAGGCCATGTAGGAAGAATTGGCTCAATTTGATAAATTACATGTTTGGGATTTGGTTAACTTACCCAAAGGTTCAAGATCTATTAGCACAAAGTGGGTATTCAAATGCAAACGTGATGATCGTGGAGTTGTGGTACGTAATAAGGCGAGACTTGTTGTCCAAGGTTTTAATCAGCAAGAAGGCGTTGATTACATTGAAGTTTACGCTCCAGTTGCGAGGATTGAGGCAATATGTCTGTTTCTTGCTTATGCTTCTTTCAAGGGTTTCAAAGTTTTTCAATTGGATGTTAAGAGTGCTTTTCTGTATGGAAAGGTAAAGGAAGAAGTATGTGTGAAACAGCCGCCTGGTTTTGAAAATCCCAAGTTTCCTGAAAAGGTGTTTAAATTGGATAAAGCGTTATATGGTCTTCATCAGGCTCCTCGTGCTTGGTACGAAACTTTGTCGGTGCATTTACTTGAGAATGGATTTGAACGTGGTCAAATTGATTCGACCCTTTTCATCAGAAAAGCAGGGGGAGATATATTACTTGTTCAAATCTATGTGGATGATATAATCTTTGGATCGACGAATGTCGAGATGTGCAAAGACTTTGAAAAAGTGATGAAGTTGAAATTTGAGATGAGCAACATGGGAGAATTATTGTTCTTTTTGGGTCTTCAGGCTGATCAAAAGGAAGATGGTTTTTATATTAATCAAACAAAGTATGTTGCTGATATTCTCAAGAAGTTTGATATGGAAAATACTTCAGCTTTCAACACTCCAATTCCAGTTAATCACTAACTAGATTCTGACCTGAAAGGGAAAGAGGTGGATTTCTGATTATACAGAGGAATGATCGGTTCTTTAATGTATCTGACAGCGTCACGTCCAGATATTATGTTCGCAGTATGCTTGTGTTCAAGATTTCAGTCTAAGCCGAAGGAATCTCATTTGATTGTTGTAAAGCGGATTTTTCGATACTTAAAGGGTAAACCAAGGTTGGATTATAGTATCCAGTTAATTCTGACTTTGATTTTAAAGATTTTACAGATTCAAATTATGGAGGTTGCGGTTTAGACAGAAAATCAACATCTGGAGGTTGTCAATTCTTAGGAAATAGACTTGTGTCCTGACAATGAAAGAAGCAAACATCGGTTACAATTTCAACGTGTGAAGCAGAATATATTGCAGCAGCCAGTTGTTGTTCCCAAATCCTATGGATTCAACAGCAGTTGAGGGATTATGGTATGAACTTCACAGGGACACCAATGATGATTGATAACACAACCACCATGTCGATCACAACTAATCCTGTGAAACATTTAAAGACGAAGCACATTGAAATTCGGCATCATTTCATCCGAGATTGTGCAGAGAAGAAGCTGACTGAGTTGGTGAAAGTTCATACGGATGACATTTTTGCTGATTTGTTTACCAAAGCATTCGAACGTACATGGTTTGAATTTCTTACTCAAATGATCGGTATGCTTAATCCAACGTGATAAAGGTTTTCAAAAAGGTTTTTCATGGAAGTTTTTCTTTTAGTTTTCTCTATTTTACTTGATTTCTGAAAAACCCAAACAAATTTGAAAATGATAAAATCGGCACTGCTTGAAGTTAGAGAAGAAATGATAGTACATCAGTAGGTGATCACATACACATGACCATAGATTGACTACCCGATGTCTGTATTTATGTTTGTGCATATATGACTTGACCTAATCTTCTTAGTCTGTATAAATAGGAAATAATAGCTTCATGACTGTCTGACATTGCTGTATATAATCTTTAATTTGGATATTTGCATGTAATTTGAATTGTCAGTAGGCTAGAAGCGTTTTTTGTCCATTAGTAGTGTGAAAACATAATGGTCTATGTCACAATTGTGATTTGAACCCATGGTATGTCAGGTGTGTGTGATAAAAGATCATTATCGGATAAAGAATATGAGACTTCAAGTATTTCATGAGACCAGTATTGGATTATATTAATTAGCACAATTTTTCAGTTCAATTCACTGCCCATGTCCCGAAAAACATGCAATGTGAAGTTGGACTAAGATATGTTTCTGACAACATCTGTTGGAACATATACTCACCTTTAGATCAATTATCTTGATTCCATTAAATATATCCGGATAACAGTTGGATCACTTTACCCTATGTCATTGAATCAATCGATTCCTTGATCATTCTTCTATTAATATGAATCATGATATTTCATCCAAAGCCAAGCAACTTGAATCATTCTGATTCCATATATCCTTCGGGATCTGGTTCTTTTCATGTGCTAATTAAGATAGTTTCATCGTGGAGATTGATTTTATCTTTGCGTAGGTCTCATATGTCTTGAAGATAGTGCAAATTTGTATTTCTGGTATCATCTGTTGGCATATTTGTGGGGTACGTATAAATGGTACTAACTCGCAAGAATTTGGGATAAAAACGCTTGTAGTTTCAAATTTTATAATGCTGACAACTTGGATTGACATGTATTATATTGCAAATTCAGTATGAATAAGTTAGCATGTCATGATCTGATCCTGTTTACTTTGAAGTTTATCGTGAATCATTTCATGGAAATTGAATAACAAGTGGTAGAAAAGATCATAAAAAGATCGTGGTGATTTCTTTGAGATGAAAATTTGAATAGAAAGTTTAAAAGAGTTAAGAGTTTATGAAAATATCAAGTGTTTGAACCAAAAATCTGTGTACATACAGAATGGCATAGGTCAAACCTTAGATCTGCTAGGGTTTTGATGTTTAGAATGGGTATGTGATACATCAAAGATACTGATATGATCTTCTTACTCGCAGTGTTCGACCAAAAATATGTGATTCAATATGTATAGATCAAAACCCAAAAGATTTTATTTTGTAGTTGTTTCAAGATTTACTGCTTTATGTCATTCAGAAAAAGTACAAAAAGATTTTCGTACATTTTAGTATAAATTTTGAAAAATCCAAAAAGATTTTGTTTCTATTTTCCATGAAAAAGTCCTAATTATTTTTGGATTAAGTTGTGTACAAGTTGCAAGATGGTCGTTTTGTCGAAAAGAGAATGAAAATATAAAAAGTTTAAATTTTTTGGCTAAGTGTGAAATAGGAGAACTTGTTAAGTTTGCTGGATATGTTCGCTTGGTATGTTCGCATGAGATATTCGCCCCTCTGGCGAACTTGTTAAGTTCGCTTAATCTAGCGAACTTAACCTGATGGGTATATATATAACCATGCGAACTTGGTCAGTCTTCTTTACCTTTGACTCTTGCGAACTTGTAAGGCGAGTTTATCAGTTTGTGATTTTTACTTATGTTTTTTATTGATATCGTGAGACCATAGTAATTTGAAGATTGATTCTTGATCGAATTTGGATTGTGATTCTAACCAAGGTATTCTTACAGTTTATCATCCATTAATTCGTTCCAAAATTTGAAAGTTCCTCATCGCATTTCATGGCCTTAGTCGCCTTCATTGATTCATCATCGTTTGTACTTAATTACTGAAATTGAATGTTGTTATACATTCAACAAGTGTTGACGATCATGTGTACATGGTTGATTTGGGTTAATAACATCAAATTGTTGGATTTCAAGTTCTGTGGCTGTTTAAGTTTTTGAGCGAACTTGTTCAGGCGAACTTAACAAGTTCGCCTCTTGTAACTCTAAGCGAACTTGTTAAGTTCGCCTAGGGGGTCAGTAGTGTTTTGGACTTGGAGATTTTTCAAAGTTAAATTTTGTTTGTTTTTTATTTTATTTTGATTCTTTTTATCTTTGTTATTTTGAAAAATTGTCAATGTCTAATCCTATCTTTTGAGCAGGTCAAGGATCGTCGTGTGGAATATAAACATAATCAAGTGGCACTGCTTGATCCAGAATTAGCAGAGGCCTCAAATTATCAAGAAATAATCAACTTCCTGAATCTATCAAATTGAGTGTTGCACTTTCGGCTAATCCACATATTAGCTTGCAATATATTCAACAATTCTGGGAGACAGCACAACAAGACACTAATGTTGATCTACATGAAGAAATTGCTATTTCTGCCCAGGATATCAGGACAACTCTTGCTTTGGGTGGTGAGAATAACGACCCTATTGGATTGCCGAATACTTTAATCATGGGATGTTTTCAAATAATGAGCTATAGGGGTAGACCAAACGATTCTCAAGCCAGGAAGGGAGGTCTTGTAGGGCAGTGGAGATACTTTATGCATGTGATTATTCAATGCTTATCACCGAGGAAAGCTGGAACTGACGGGTTGAAGACATCGTTGCAAGCTGCTATGGTAGCTTTGACGTTGAATAGACCTTTCAACTTTGCCTTTTACATCTACAGGGAGTTGGTGATGCACATTACACCACATGAGGGTCAGGGTTTCTTAATGTACCCTCGATTCTTGTAGGTTATCTTGAATCATCTAATTCCAAATTTGCCACCGGTGAATCCAAGATTACATCTGACTCCTATAACAAAGAGGTATTTCACATATTGCATGAATATTAAGCAACATAATCCTTCTTTAATACATGTGGCTACTCCACTGTTTGGACACATAATTAATCATGGTTATGTTGCACCACTAAATAACAACTGGATTCATGCTGATCTTGCTATGGAGTTGCCTCCAGATGAGAATGAAGATCATGAAGAAGAAGAAGAGGGTTCTAGTTCTGATAGTGATGATGGTGATGATGGTGATAATGGTGAGAATGCTGATGATGACTCAAATGATGATAATGCTGGTAATGATGGAGGTGATATACATGTGAATGAACCTCGGGTTGAATAGGTTGAAGTAGCTGAAACGAGCACAAGTTCTGAATCTGATGCTGCTGATTCTACTGATGAACGTTTTATGGACTTTAGTCCTGAGCATTATGCTCAGTTGGCTAAGGTGCCTAGGATACCTACTCAGGTTTATGATAGGCGTCAGAAGTCGTTAGGGAAGAAGGTGAATCTTCCGAGACGCAAGTCTGTACGAGGTCCTTCTCCCAATGCAGTACTTGGAAAACGCAAATTACAAGATGAAACATCTAGTTCTGATGATGACGATGCTCCTGAAGCTAAAGGACCAAAATTGATGGCTTCGGTTATTCATGCTGCACATAATGCACAGGAACGAGAAGATAGAGAGTTTGTAGATTCTTTGATTGTTACTCCTATACCTTCTCATTCTGCTACTCCTCAAGCTACTCCCATCGTGTCCAAAACAAATGATGA
Source organism: Smallanthus sonchifolius (assembly GCA_023525975.1). Classification (NCBI taxonomy): domain Eukaryota; kingdom Viridiplantae; phylum Streptophyta; class Magnoliopsida; order Asterales; family Asteraceae; genus Smallanthus; species Smallanthus sonchifolius. The sequence goes on along the minus strand of CM042046.1, from coordinate 22,437,909 downwards.
ACCTGGTCCTTCCACGAGAGATTCTAGAGATGAGAGAATACAATCCTTGGAAACACAGGTTTCAGGATTGCAATCTCAATTGGATGAGATGATCAGTAGAGCGGCTCAGCATGTTGAAACTTTGAATGCACAAAACAAGGTTCTTACTGAAATGCAAATCCTTATTACTCAGTTGGTTGAGCGTCTTGACGCTCAGGGGGAGAAGGTTTCAAAAGATAAAACCACTTGTCACGGTATTGGTGTCCAAAAGAATCCAGATGAAGATGATGATAAACCAAGTGCTGGTGATGGTTTAAGTGAGCGTCAACACGCTGCATCTAATCCTTCATTAACTCAGGGGGAGTCTGAGGTTATTGAGGAAGCCAATATGATGACTTGTACTACTAATGAAGCTGAGAATGAAAATGAAGCTGAGATAGATGCTGACATGTTAGATACTTCTTTGTTTGAAGACTCTGATATGGATAAAGCTGACAAGATAGAGTGTTTATTGCATTTGGATGACTTGTTAGATGATGAAGAGATGGGAGAGGAAGAGTTAGAGGAAGGGGATTTGATTGAAGTGGAGGTAGAGAGTGATAAGAAGAATGTGGTGTATGAAGGGTGTGACAGATTGATTAATATGGATGTCTTTGATGATGATGTGATTCATGAAGATGTGTCAGAAGGAGTTGTAGAACCAGAAGAGTCTGATCCTAATCAGAATAACCGTGATACTGCTGAAAGTCTACCTAAAGATACAGAGATGTACAAGAATACTGGTATGACAAAGGCACAGTAGGTGGAGATGGTGAAGAGCTGGAGAGATAAGTTACCAGTTGCTCCAGTTACACCAGTACAAAAGCAGAGATATGTAAACAAAGACAAATGCTCATGAAGAATAATAAGCTGGTTTTATGAGGCTGAGTTCAAGCTATTCGCTTTGAAAAGATCAGATGGAGTTCAGTATTTGAAGCCAAGGCTTAAATACTTTAATTCTTTACCAAGATGTGAAGTCAATGGGTTATCAACTAAACCCTTGATTAACAGATCGAATAACGGGATAGCTGACTCAATTGCCAAGTTGATAAGGATAGAAGGTGGATCAGGTAAATATGACAAGATGAAACCTCAACAGGGGAAATGATTGAAGGAGGTTGATCCAGTTACTCAAAAGGTAACTTAGAGATACACGTTCAAACCTGTGAGATCAGTACAGAAGATACCTTTGAAGTTAATTTCTTATGATTGTCTGAACAAGCTTAAATGGTGGTATGTTGATGTCTATACGGGGGAAACGGTGATAGAAGACTTGAGTGGCAAGGTCATAGTTAAGTTCTTTGATGCTATGAATCTTGTTAACTTCTCAAGGTCTGATCAGAATATGCTGAAACGTAGAGAGATCATGTACACAGAAGAGAGTAAAGAGCGGGCGTTGCAGTACAAGAAGGTATTGTATGTGTGCTTGAAACATAGAATTTGTGCAGGGAGCTCGTTGCCGAAGAATTGGAAGAACAAGACTTGAAGATAGAGACCAAGTTGTTGTCAAGGGGGAGTCTGTTGGAGCATGTTTGTGTGACAACAACCTTGTAATAGTTTTAGTCTTTATGTTTAATGTTTTTGTCTGTTTTGTATTTGTATTTTAGTTAAGTTTGCACAAGCGAACTTAACATGTTCGCCTAGTATAGTTGAATTTCGCCTAAACTAAAAGTGGCGAACTTGTTACAGAATGTTTTGCCTATAAATAGTGCAGTAGTGGTTCTCATTTGTAATGTTCAGAATTTACAGAACTTCTATGTGTGTATTGTTTACAGAGTAATACAGGAAGCTTTTTATGAATTTGAATCTTGTGTGTGATTACTGAGCGTGTGTGAGTATTCGAGACATACGTATACGTTAGTATCCCGCACTACGTATTCGTATCACGTGTTTTACAGCAGAGATCGATCGGTAGACCCGCTGGGACTTACACAACTCATTAAACTTGGTTGTGTATTCCTGATGAGTCATTGTTCCAGCTTCGAACCTCATAAATTCAGCTTCAATCTTGACCACGGCATTTTTTGGAAAATATCTCTTAATGATTAAAGATTTGAGATCCTCCCAAGTCATCCTATCAGTTACTACTTCTCCATTTGTCTGCCTAACTGATTCCCACCAGTCCAGATGAGCTTCCTCTTCGAATGAATGTGCGACAAACTTTACCGCTTGTTCCGCCCTGCACTCACTCATTTTTATGACAGCTTCCATAGACATGATCCACTGCAAGGCTGCAATGTCATCCTTCTTTCCATTAAATGGCTTGGGATGGCTGTCACTAAAATTCTTATAATTGCATCCATGGCCATGAATTCCTGTACTATGGTGAGTCATGCCAATTGTTTTATGGGTTCGGGTTGTGCCTATATTATTTCCTAGTGGAGTGGTCTAAAGGATATCTTCTTTTCGGGGAACAGCACCACTAGTTCCTTTGTTCCGGTTTCCCAAACTGTTATGATTCTCTCTCCTTCTAAGAGCATCATCAAGGATTCCAGGTAAGGTTGATTGAAGTACTCGGATGACCTCAGATGCTACTGCTCCATGGAACTGAGTTTCAGTCATAATAACTTCTTCCACAGGTTGTTCGGGTTCAATATTAGTATTCACATTCTCATTTGGATCGGTGTTTGTGTTTGTAGTGTCTTGAGTATGGGACCTAGTATTGGGCATCCTACCCCTACCTCTTCCTCATCCTCTACCACGTCCTGCCATTTGTACCTACACACAGATGCATAACATCAAAATTCGTATAGCCGGTCATAATCTAAAATTTTAGAAATTAATAACACTTGGCCAAAATGCCCTTAATTATCTGATTTCTAGGTATTTCCAGTTATAGATCGTACTGAATGATACATCAAACTTATCCTGAGGCATTCCAGACTAATCTCAGGGTCCTAGTTTAAGTCTAGACAATATTCATGTGGTATCTAAATCCCTTAAACTGAGGCTCTGATACCAACTTGTCACACCTGTAACACAGGACAGTTATCTAACTAGAGTAGTACCTCCAACATATATGTTCCCAGGTAAGGGGGCGGGTCTAGGAGAGATTTATACACCGCTCTTTCCTAGATAGAACATTTCATTTTTCAGATAACTACATACTAGTCAGAAGGTTGACTTCTAGTTACTGTGACGTTGATATCAATAACACACAGCGGAAGACTAAATCATAACTTCTATTAACATCAAAACATTGTTTACATCATGTTTAACAAAAGTTACATCATCTATTCCTAACAAGGAATAGGTCAATCAGGGCTTATAGTTTATGGCATGCCCAACATCTGGATCGTTCATCATTTCATTCTAGTCCTGGAATGCCCTGTCTAATGACTACCTGTGATGCAGTTAAAACATTTGATAAAATATGGGTCAGCACAAAGCTGGTGAATTCATAAACTAAAATAGTTTATTAAAATGATCAGCCAAAGTATCTTGAACACATTCATGGGCTTCGACACCCAATGGGCTTCAACACTCAATTTCATAGATAACTATGAATAATCATTCAGTATATATATATATATATATATATATATATATATATATATATATATATATATATAACCAAAGACCGTTCCACGGGTCCTGTCCAACATGTCGTTCCACGGGCAAGTGAAATATAATAAGCACTTAGAATATGTTATATATAAACAATCAATACAATCATTTCAAGATACTCAAAATGTTTCATAAATCAATCATGCCAGACAAGGTCATGAAAGGGTTCATGCATCACAGTTTAAGAACTCACCTCGGCAGTAATTCAGCTTATTAATCAGTAATGTGACAATTACCTCGGGTAGAGTTCCTAGATGATCATAACATCACTTAATTTATACAAAACTAGCTTAAGGATATATAACCAAAGAATAAAAGGAGGTCGGAATCTTACCTCAGCACTATCTATTGCAATTTGAAGCCGAATGGTCAGAAACCGAACTCTCGTACGCGAATCGGGGCTCGGGAATGGATTTCCAGAGAATGTGTGTGTGTGTGTGTGTGTATATAAAGGTGTGTTTGTGTGTGCAAAAATGTTGAAATCATTCAACTATTTATAGTGTGAAAGTGGGACCCGTAGCGGACCGCTACGCTATGTGGTGGAGGTCCGCCACCCTTTTAGGCGGCCTATTTGGCTTTGCGCGCACGAAGCGGACCGTTATGGTCCGTCTTAGCGGTCCGCCACCCTTTCGCGCGTCAGATTTACATCGGCGAGTCACAGGGACACGTGTCAGCTCCCAGGGTGTTCCTTAGTCCACACGTAGCGGACCGCTAAGGTCTTGGGTAGCGGCCCGCTACCTCTTTGATTTTCAGATATTTAATTTTAACTCCCTGGACTTTGATTATTCACATATCCACCCCTAAACTTTTGAAAATTAACAAATTTAGTCCTTTATTATCATAGGAATTTTTGAGGTGTTACACCAGCTATTCACTAACTCTCGCCATTGTTCTTTCATCATACCTGTATCCTTATACATCATAGGTTCTTCTGTAGGCGTAGACTGAGTAGTGTCAGCTTTAGTATTAACTTTAGATTGAGCAGAGTCAGCATCAGCTTCAGACTTTGATTGGTTTTCAAAAGAGTCCACAAAATCTGTCATTCCTTTATTTGAAAACTTAGGAATAACATCATCTTAGATGAAATTTAAAAGGCACATTAAGAGCATCACATCCTTCATAAGTAATACTTGTTGTGTCTTTAGCAATTCCCAATTCTATAATCTCTCTTCTTCTACTTCAGGTTCAAACTCTTCATCTTCTAAATCATCAAATGATCAGATGTAGGCTTTCCCACATTAGGTCTTTTTAGAATCTTTATAACTTTCGGTTGTGACTGAACAACAGTTGTTTGCTTATATTCATGTTTTATTTCTCAGGTTGAACCTAAAAATGTGGAAATGGCTTTACAGGATAATAATTGGATAGAAGCAGTGCAAGAGGAGCTTGCTCAATTTGATAAGCTGAAGGTGTGGAATTTGGTTGATCTTCCAAAAGGCGTGTATCCGATTGGCACTAAATGGGTCTTTAAATGTAAAAAGGATGATCGTGGTGTTCTAGTAAAGAATAAAGCAAGATTGGTCGTTCAGGGATTCAATCAACAGGAAGGCATTGATTACACTGAGGTGTACGCACCTGTAGCTAGGCTTGATGCGATTCATTTGTTTCTAGCATTTGCTTCTTTCAAAGGTTTGAAATCTTATCAATTGGATGTTAAAAGTGCTTTCTTGTATGGCAAGGTCAAAGAAGAAGTCTATGTTTGTCAGCCACCGGGGTTTGAGGATCCAATTTATCCTTCAAGAGTTTTCAAGCTAGATAATGTTCTCTATGACCTACATCAAGCACCCCGTGTGTGGTATGAAACATTGTCACAACATCACATGGACAATGGTTTCGTTTGTGGTAAAAATGATTCAACCTTGTTCATAAAGAAAGCAGAGGGAGATTACCTATTGGTTCAGATTTATGTGGACGACATTATCTTTGGCTCAACAAAGGAAGTGCTATGCAAAGATTTTGAGAACATTATGAAATCAAAATTTGAAATGTCGGCAATGGGAGAGTTATCATTCTTTCTTGGACTTCAAGTAAATCAAAAAGAGGATGGTTTCTTCATTCATCAGTCTAAATATGTTAAAGACATCTTGAGCCGATTCAAGATGGAAGACTGTACCTCATATGATACTCCAATTCCGGTGAATCAGAAGTTGAATCCTGATCCGTAAGGAAAATACATTGATTGTCGTCTTTATCAAGCAATGACCGGTTCTCTTATGTATCTAACTGCTTCGAGGCCTGATATAATGTTTGTCGTATGTCTTTGTTCCAGATTTCAAGCAAAACCAAAGGAATCTCATCTGATCGCAGTCAAACGTATTTTTCGATACCTGAAAGGGAAACCGAGATTAGGACTATGGTGTCCACATGGTTCTAATTTTGAATTTAATGCTTATACTGACTCTGATTTCGGTGGTTGTTGTTTGGATAGAAAATCTACAACATGAGGTTGCCAATTTCTGGGTAATCGTCTTGTTTCTTGGCAGTGTAAAAAGCATACAGTCTCCATTTGAACATGTGAAGCAGAATACATTGCTGCTGCAAGTTGTTGTTCACAAATCTTATGGATTCAACATCAATTAAGAGACTATAGTTTAAATCTCACTTGCACCCCCATGTTCATTGACAATAATGCCATAATATCCATAACAAATAATTCTGTTAAGCACATCAAAACGAAACACATTGAAATTACATAACATTTTATTCGTGATTGTGTAGATAAGAAGTTGATAGAGTTGGTGAAGGTACATATTGATGATAATTTTACTGATCTCTTTACCAAGGCATTTGATCGTACAAGGTTTGAGTTTCTTATTAAGATGATTCGTATGATCAATCCCGAATAAAAGTTTTTCAAAATAATTTTCATGGAAGAATTTGTTTTATTTTCTTTTATAGCTTTATTTTTTTTTACATTTTACTTTCTAATAAAAAATTGGTTATTTATAAAAATTCCAAACAACATAAAAAAGATAAAAATTGACATCATTTGAAGTTAGAGAAGAAATGATAGTACATTAGTGAAAAATTTATCACACATGACCATAGATGATTTTTTTGATATGTTACAATAATCTGTGCTTGTGCTTTATTGATTTAATCTAAATTTCAATTTTGCATGAACAAGAAATGATGGTGTTATAATTGCTCTAATCTTGATAATCTTATTGTTTTTAATTTGAATATTAATTTGTAACTTAGATTGTCAGTAGACTGAAAGCGTTTTAAGACCATTAGTACTGTGAAAACTTAACAATAAATGAAAAACATCTGTGATTTGAACCCATTGTATGTCTGGGTGTGTGTGCATAAAAGATCATTATCAGATAAAGAATATATGATTTTAAGAATTTCTTGACACCAATATCGGATTATATCTTTAGCACAAATCTTTTCAGTTCACTTCACTGCCCATGTCCCGAAAAACATGCAATGTGTTGTTGAACTAAGATATGTACTTGACATCATATGTCAATCATATATTAGCCCTTGGATCATATTGATACATCATCTATACTGATTCCATTGAAATCTATCCATATAAGAGTTGGATCCTTGTACCTGAATCTTTTGATTCTCATTCTAAAGCCAATACATTAGAATCTTTTGATTCTGAATCTTCATGATTCTTATATCCTACGGGATCTGTTGTTCATCTCTTGTGCTAATAGAGAAAATTTCATCTTAGAGATTGATCTAATCTTGCTAAAAATCATATATGTCTTGAAGATAATGCAAATTTATATTTCTGTTGGGCATATATGTGGGGTACACGATGTTTTTCATCTAAACGGTACTAACTCACATGAATGTGGAAGAAAAACGGTTGTAGTTTCAAATCTTATAATACTGACAACTTAAGTTTACATGTTGTGTATTGCAAATTCGGTGTGAATAATTGAGCATATTATAGTCTGATCTTGTTTACATTGAAATTTATCGTGTATCATTTCAAGTATATGTAGAAAGGAATGAAAAGAATGAAAAAATAGTCTAATCATGATTCATAGTACCCAAAATGGTTGTACTGATGGAATTCTTCAATATAAGAATGATCAAGAAATTAGTTGATTCAATGACACATGGTTGATTGATCTAAATGTTATAATCTGATCTCATAAGCTAATATCATTCCAAGATGGTTATTCACAAGTTGTCTTATAAAGAGGTATCATAGGTGACCCATAATTTATAATAGAACGTGTGATGAATTGCTCAGATAGTTGTATGATCTTCTTACTCATGATGTTCATAACAAAAATATGTGATTTTGGTATTATTTTACAGATGAAATTCAAAAATATGTGATTTTGTAGTTACTTTTCAGAAAAATTAAAAATATGTGTTTTTTGTATGTATAGATAAAGATCAAAAATATGTGATTCAGTTTGTATAGATAAAATCCAAAAAGATTTGCTTTTCTTTTGCTTAGTTTTGTTCTTTGAGAAGCTAAAATTACAAAAAATATGTAAATTCTTGTTAAGTCTTTGTTACATGTTATAGTTTTTTTTTTGTTTCAAAAATATAAAAAGATTTTTTTTCCGTCTTCCATGAAAATCCTATCTTTTATTTTCATAAAATGTTCAGGATTGGACCGGTTACATGTTCCAGGTGGAAGACAACAAGAATAGGTAATTGAAAGTTTGAAGTATGAACGGGTTGAAAAGTCAATTTTTTCTAAGTGTGGAGGTAATGTTCGCCTGGTAAGCGAACATATCAAGTTCGCCTGAGAAGCGAACTTACCATGTTCGCCTGGTGAAGCGAACTTATATGTAGGGTATATATATTTTTTTCAGGCGAACTTGTTTATTACCCTTTTTCAAATATCCATGCGAACTTGTATTTGGCGAACCATTATACATTCGAGCGAACTTATTCCTTGTGAAATAATTGTTGCTTGATCTGGTTTTCTCCGTTTGTTTCTGATACAAGATTACATTATGCATCTTTCTAAGGTAGTTTCAAAGATTTTGGACCGCTAAATCGTTCTAAAATTCATCTTTTTCTTCTAAAACCTTGAAAGTTTAAGTCGAATATGTTTTCTCTTTAACGGACGTGTTCCTGTGGTTAAAAATTGAAATTAGTTGTTGTTTATGCTATATCAGTAGTTGTAGATACAATTCATTGCTTGATTGAACCTTAATCCATCGTTATGAGCAAGTTTGATTTCTGGTTTGAATGTGTATCGACAGGCGAACTTGCTCAGGCGAACTTAAGTTCGCCTCTTGCAACACTAAGCGAACTTATTAAGTTTGCCTAGGGGAGCATAAGTGATTTGGACTTGTGTTTTTTTTCAAGTGTTATTTTTTTTTGTCACAAATCAATCCCAAATCACGAGCAAAAGCTCTGATATCACTTGTAGGTACACATGACTCCTCTATAGATCAAACTCGAGACGTGACGCATCAACAACACGGAGTGCGGAATCCAACCGTGTATGTGACTGTGTATACGAGACAACGGTAACAATGACAATCACACACATTGTAAATAATCATCTTTCAATGTCACCGCAAAATAGAGTTTACAAAACTTGGATATCTCTCCCAAACACATTACAAAATTGAACATGTAAACTCCTATTTATAGACTTCCATTCTGCTAGAGGCGAACTTAACAAGTTCTCCTAAACTAGAACTAGGCGAACATATTAAGTTCGCCTATGGCAGAACTTAACTAAACAAGACAAAACATTTACAAACATAAAGACATATAAGATCTAAACTATTACAAAGCTTTTGTCACACATCTATGTCCTAACAATTTCACCATAAAATCGAGCGTTTTTTTTTCTTTCCAATGAGTATGATATTGTTATATTTTAAAAAAAACCGACTAGCTGGGTGTTCTTTAAAATTGTACGTTTTTACGGTGTTTTATAGCATTCTACACATAACGTTTTACACATGGTGTTTTATGCTTTAACATCCATATTCATGGTGTTTTGGCGTGTTTATGTTTATAACGTTTTTTTTTCTGTCATAGTGTTTTACACTTTTGGTGTAAAATTTCAACACGACAGTTCGTTTTTCATTGTGTTTTATACTTGAACATCCATATGCATGGTGTTTTGATGTGTTTATGTTTATGAAGAGTTTCTTTGACATGATGTTTTACACTTTTGGCGTAAAATTTCAACACGACGATTAGTTTTTCATTGTGTTTTATACTTTAACATCCATATACACGGTGTTTAAGCGTGTTTATGGCGTTTTTATTCTGTCATGGTGTTTTACACTTTTGGCGTAAAATTTCAACACTATGATTAGTTTTTCATTATGTTTTATACTTTAACATCATATACATAGTGTTTTGGCGTGTTTATGTTTATGGCGTTCTTCTTCTGTCATGGTGTTTTACACTTTTGGCGTAAAGTTCCAACACGACGATTAGTTTCTCATTGTGTTTTATACTTTAACATACATATACATGGTTATTTGGCGTGTTTAAGCTTATCGTGATTAGCTAATTTCTAAACCCTAAAAGCTAAGATGCTAGAGTTTGACGGTACGATTCCAACACCGCTATTATGTTGGGGTGAGATTGGTCAGAAAGAACTAGGGAGCTTTAAAGTTGTTAAGACTACTTCTAAAAAGTTTGATCAGATCAAGGCTAGAATGAAAGACGCTCAAGACAGACAGAAATCATATGTAGATTAAAGGTGCAGGCCTATTGAATTCAATGTTGGGGATAAAGTGATGATAAAAGTGTCCTATGGAAGGGAATTATCTGTATTTGAAAGAGGGGGTAAGCTAAGTCCGAGGTTTATTGGACCGTTCAAAATATTAGCTAGAGTTGGGTAAGTGGCATACGGACTAGACTTACCACATGAACTGAGTGGAATACACCCTACTTTCGACATGTCACAATTTGTTCAGAATAAATAAATAAACACACAAAAGTGTTGGGTTTCGACGTGTCACACTTTTGACGTTTCACGTATCTTGCTTACGCAAATGTTTAGCTGATCCAACACAGGCTATTGCACTAGATGATGTGCACGTGGAGAATAAACTTCACTTTGCTGAACAACCAATCAAGATTCTAGATACTCGGGAACAGGAATTAAGAATGAAAGTTATACCAATGGTGTTGGTTCAATGGCAAGGCCGGATCGGAGCCGACAAGACTTGGGAATTAGAGGAACAGATGAAAGCCAAATATCCTCATATATTTACCTCTTAATTTCTAAGAAAATTTGTAACACCTCGAAAATTTCTAAGAAAATAGAAGACTAAACTTGCCAAAATTTCATAGACAGGGCATTTGGCTTTCATAAACCAAAAACTTGATGTGTCGTGAGATAAGTGTAAAAATATAATAGATATATTTTTAGGATGATTTCACAAGATCAGGTTTTAAATTTATAAAATGATAATTACTTTAACTTAAAACACACACAAAAGGCAAGTGTACTTATCGCAGCGTAATATAGTTTAGGTAAGAACCAAGTATCGAACCAATGGACACGGTTGAGTTCCAATACTCAACGTTTGTTATCGTTTAGCTGGATTAATTAGTTAGTGGGTTTTGTGTGCTTGTGAAGCAGAAAAGTAAATAATATAAAAGTAAAAATGTGCCTGAGGTGTGTAACAGAAACGTAACTAGCAGAATATTAAATAGTAGAAAAGTAAATAAGGTGAAATTGACTAATTCAGTGGTATGACTACTACAAACTTGTGACCCAGGCCACCGCTAGAGCCTCGTCCCCATTTCATTTGATTCAGAAATTATAATCTTTAAATTAAAATAGTAGTGTCTCCCATTAGGGACAGCAGTTACCCTCAACCCATCGAATGGTTATCTCCGTGTTGGTTTAAGACATCAAACTTAAAATGCTTTATATTAAAGTTAAATAGGTGATTATATTTTGCTCACCGGGAGGCGGTGTAACAATTGGACAAAGTATAAAGACGTATCGTTCCCAACACGAGTTCACCAATTCTTGGTCGCATAATAAGCTTGAATAAAGACGTACAACCTTAGAAGTATAGACCAAGCCTTGGCTTATCAATCTCTGCTCGTATAAAGATGTACGAGTTTCAAAGGACGTTTGATTAAAAAGGGTTTTATGATCTTACTTTTTAAAATCAAGACACTCATAAATATAAACACGGTTTTAGACAATAATAAAAACCCACCAAAGTGTGGTTTTTAAGAGCGAATTAGTTAAAGACATAAACATACCACTAAATTAATATGTTAAACACTAACATGCACCAAACATCATCTTCACCCTAGCAACACGAAGAAGTTTTTTAGCCATGAATGGCCATAACAACTAGCGTAACGATGAGTTTCGTAGGCTCCCATATTGTGGAAAAAGGAGGAAGAGCCCCTTTAGTCTCTACTCTCTACTCAAACTACGAGAATGCTCTCTTCTAGAGTGTTCTTGAGGTATGAAATGGTGTGTGGAACGAAGAACCCAATCCCTCTATTTATAGGCCTCAAAATGAGCAATGCATGACCGTGCATTGGTTTGCATGGGCGTGCAAACACCTCGGGAATCAAACAGGGTACAAGGGATAGTGTACCGGAGTCTATGGGGAGCAAGACAGAGATACACGGTCGTGCATGGCAAGGCAAGGCAAGGCACGGCCATGCCTTGCCTTTGTCTGCTCCCTTCTTCGTCTTTTAGCTACTGTTGACTTCCTATTGACCAATTTTGTCTTCCTGGGGGTTAATGCTCGAGAATGGTCTTCCAAAAGGCTTGTTTTCTTTGTGTTTTTGATAGGATTTAGCTTGATTTTTCTTTCAACACCGGATAACTTGCAATTACAAAATATAAATGTTTTAAGCATCTAATGCAAGGTTATTATTCAATTAGTACCATAATATGGGGATTATTAAGCGTGTAAAATATGTATAAATTGTGACATATCATAACACTCCACACTTAAACTTTGCTTGTGCTCAAGCAAACTCATGCATGATCATACCCATAACTAGAAATTTTACAAGGTTAATGGAACTTCAATCAAGTCGAAGTTTCGGGATAACTCTTGAGTTGTTTATTCTATTTTTTTGTATTTTTCTGTTTCAAGATGATGGAATCCATGACAAGCCTACTAGAATTTTAATTATGCAAAAACTTCTCACTACTCACAATGTTCACTTAACTCTAGGGTTATATATGTATGGATAATGTAAGTTAAGTGGAACACTCAAGTTCGAATCGAATTATGCAATAGTCATAAGCTTGTATGCAAATCAAGTCTCCACCAACTAACTAAGTAGTATGCATGAATCAAGAGGACTTTAAAGGGTTGTAATTTTCCTAAAGTAAAACTAAAGGTGAAAATGAAAATCTTTTTGGATTTTTAGGGGTTTGAAGGGCTGCAGCTATTGCGAAACACACAGCTACGGCCTCATGGCTTAAACTGGAAAATACTAGCAGGTTCCTCTATAGTACTCAGATCATGAGGGTATAACTAATCTGAGGGCTCATTTATGGTCAGCTTGCCAAGACTAGGATCTCTCATCAATTCTAACTCATCCCTTATTGCATAATACACATTGCTGCCTTTTCGTATGGTTCTTTCGGCTTGTATCCTAACAGCTCATACTTCAATCAGGTGTGTTGATATGCCATCATTTATACATGTTTTACATCCACAATTATCCCTATAAATAGAAAAAAATTATAGAGAATATGATAAGATATGATACTTAATCAACTTATTTGTGTTACAACAAGATAATTAACCCTCGCATACAAAAACATGAAGAAAACACCAAAAAAACAAGGCAAAATCAGCATTCGGAAGCCAATTGAACGAAACCAGACACATGGAGTCAAACCAGGAAGTCAAAAAGTCAACAGGGACCAAAATATGGCAATGCACGACCGTACATATGGTTCCGCGTGCCCCCGTCCTTTCCTGCTCTGTCAGATTCCCTCACGTGCAAGAAATGAGTGCTTTGCACGACCGTGCATCCCATTGCACGGTCGTGCATTACCAAATTCTCAATCTATAAATAGCAAGCTCATTCTATTGTTTTAGATGTCCAAGATCAAGAGTAGGGAAGGCGTTAATGCTTTGCTAAGTGGCGGAACTCTCACGGTTTTGGTCCGTTTAGCTTTTTTCTTTTTTATTTTCTTTTCTAAAGTCTTGTGATATGAACTTATTCTTCTCATTTGAGTGAAGCAAGAGGCAACCTATACCCACTCTCCCTTGGTGTTGGAACAGTTCCACACATTATCTAAGGGTTAGTGGAGTCACTTGTACGGTCATTCATGGCTAGTCCTCTTGTGTTGCTTGAGTTGGTCGAACTTTAATTAATTAATGAAGTATTTTTAGTAAGTTATGTTTTTAAAGTCTTTACTATAAGTTATCTAAAAAAGACCAGAATAAGTGATCTTTAAACCAATCTAATAATCTTAAATCTTGTGAGTTACCCAAGCAAGACTTCTTGTTTGGGAAGCTTATTCGATGTTTGTACGGTCTATATACAAATCTTGGTGCTAGTCCAGCCGGTTAGTATAGATTTAATATTATGGGTTGATTAGAGGTTTGGGTATTCAGCAGGCCATTTGAGCCCTAACTAGACCGAGTGGTTTATGTCAGTATTTCTCTACTTCTCTCATATCAGCTTGCAGAGGACTTCTAGCGGGATCCATGGGGTTTGGTCTTGAGAAGGAAAGTCTTATTTATTTGAAATAATATTATAAGTAAAGACAACTATTTAAGAACAGAAATTGTTAGGTCCGAGCGTTTATAAAGTTCCTTTGGAAGAAGTCATGCATTACGACTTACCGGAAGAAGTTACAAGATCATACGTACGTCAGTCACAAGGATAATAAGTCCGAATAATGAATTGTGAGAAACCGACGGACTTGACACCCCGTTTAGGTTCCGTTATATTCATTAAGGAACAGTTGGCCGACCGTATCCACTGTTCCATTACGAAATACTAACTCCCCTATCGAAAGGGTTAGTACTGCTAACTATCACCAACCTTACTTTAAATACAAAATTAATTAACAAGGGATAACAACTAGAGTAACACCTTAAACAGAATAATATTTCTAATTACATTTCTTAACTTTTTATTTTTCCTTTTAAACAAAACCCATTTTCCAACTTATTATTCTAGTCAGACAATAGCGAGGGTTGAGTACGGGATCCGTGTCCATGGTTCGATACTTGGTTCTTACCCAAACTATATTATGTTGCCATAGGTACACTTGCCTATTGTGTGTGTTTTAAGTTAAAGTAATTATCATTTTATAAATTTAAAACCTAATTTTGTGTAGCACTAAATAGAATATATTTATTACTACTAAAAACACGCTATCAAGTTTTTTGGCGCCGTTGCCGAGGACACAGTGATTTTAAGAAAAATTTAAGTTAACGGATTAGCCTTTTATTTTCCATCTGTTTTTCTTTCACGCTTAGTTGCAGCTAGTGTATAATCCAAAGTTCTACTACTGGTTTATATCAACCTTTAGCAGAACCCGAAATATTCTTTCACCGCCGAGTTCGAGAAAACCGTGCTAGAAAAATGGTCGTTGAAAACCGCACTATTGTCGAATTTGCAAGACCGTCACTTGACGCTTTGGGGTCTAGAATCACAAGACCGACCGTTGATGCTAACAACTTCGAGATCAAGTCTCATGTCATCCACATGATCCAATCATCATGCACTTTTAACAGATTACCCGATGAGGATCCACATGCCCACATCGCAAATTTTCTCAAAATTTGTGATACCTTTAAACTAAATGGAGTGTCGAATGACGCCATTCGTCTCTGAATGTTCCCTTTTTCCTTAAGGGAATGAGCTAAGGCATGGTTGAATTCTCTTCCTACCGGGTCAATCACTACTTTGGATGATCTCGCCCAGAAGTTCTTATCAAAGTATTTCCCACCAGCCAAGACCGCTAAGTTAAGAAACGATATCACCATTTTCACTCAAGACGATGGTGAATCATTATATGAGGCGTGGGAACACTTCAAGGACATGCTAAGGAAATGTCCTCACCATGGATTAGAGGTTTGGCTACAAGTATCATCCTTCTACAATGGGTTGCATAATCAAGCCCGTCAGACAATTGACGTTAATGCGGGTGGCATCTTTGGAATCAAGAGGCCACAAGAGGCATACAACCTAATTGAAGAAATAGCTATGAACAGCTATCAATGATATAACCCAAGGACTAGCAGGGGAAAAAGGCAAGGATTTCACGTCGTCGATGCTGTCACATCATTGTCTGCTCAAGTAAACGCCGTTACCATAAGACTAAATCAAATTAGAAACGGCAAAGCAACACCTGAAACAATGGAAGAAGTAAAAAGCATTACAACAGATGCTGAATAGGTTGACTTCTTCGGAATAAATCGGCCACAAAACAACCCCTATAGCAACACCTACAACCCTGGATGGAGGAATCATCCAAACTTTAGGTGGAAAGATAACAACAACCAAGGACAATCTGGTTTTGGGTAACAACAACAGTTTCAACAAAGGTAACATCAGACTTTTCAATCTCGTCAACAATTCCAAGGAACAAACAAGCTGGGTAATGGGATGAGCTGGAGGATGTAGTGACTAAACTAATCTCTATAACTGAAAGTCAAGCCCTCCTTGCAGATTCTCGTCACAACCAATACGAGGAAAGGTTTAGTCTACATGAAGCTGAGTTCAAGACACAGAAAGCTACCCTTCAATCCATTGAGACGCAATTAGGACAAATAGCAAAACTTTTATCCGAAAGACATCCAGGATGTCTCCCAAGTAACACTGAGACTAATCCGAAGGCCAACGTAAGTGCTATTACTCTAAGGAATAGCAAAGTTTACCTAGAATCACTAATGCCAGGAGAAGAAGTCCAATCACCTAGGAGATAGATATTCACCGGAGTACCACTCCATCTGCAGCCCGCAAGTTCATCCCATCAGAAAGCACATCCTAGTGTGATCCAACCTCCTACGATGAACCTCCCTCTGAAAATTCCACCAAAAAGAACGTTCAATTCTCACATACCATACCCAGGAAGGCTAGTTAAGCAGAAAACTGATGAGCAATATGAAAAATTCATAGAACACTTGAGTCAAATCCATGTCAACGTTCCCTTCTTGGATATTATACAACAGATGCCAAAATATGGACGTTTCTTGAAGGATTTTCTTACAAACAAGAGAAACATGGAAGAATCAATAAAAAGAACAAATTATTGTGTCGCTCTTATTGAGGGAAATCTCCCAAAGAAACTTTCAGATCCTGAGAAGTTCTCCTTACCATGTTCTATAGGGCCGCTACCTATTACTTACGCACTCACTGATCTAGGAGCAAGCGTAAATGTTATGCCCTCCACTATGTTTCAAAAACTCAACATTGGGCAACCGCGACCGGTGAATGCGACCATTGAACTCGCGGATGGATCGGTTAAAACGCCTATAGGAGTCATTGGAAACTTATTGGTAAAAGTTGGCAAGTTTGTCTTCCCTGTCGACTTCATGGTTTTAGAAATGGGACCCGGCTTTTCCGTACCATTAATCTTGGGTCGTCCATTCTTAGCCACCGCGAGAGCCGTCATTGACATGAATGAAGGTATTTTAACACTCCGTATCGGAAAACAATCAGTAACATACAACATAGGAGGATATGAGTGCATGTCAAGTGACCCTCTTGAGATTTCCCAATTTATCGACTCCTATCTGGACTACCAACTACAGAAAGCAAGGGACTTGAAAAAAGGAAATGCACCAGATCTTACCAAACCAAAGACACCATATCCTAAGACAATAGACCTTACCAAGGATCTTGATAACACTAATTGGATCGATGAGTACTTTGATAAACTACCAAACCTGAATGAAGAAATAGGAGACACAGGGGAGGTTGTTTTTCCCCACCTAAAGAAAGACTGATGCAGCACGTATGGGTCGGGCTAAAGACTCTTAAATAAACGTAGCGCTTCCGGGAGGCAACCTGATAATCATAAATAAATTGAGAAGTTGGTGCATACGGCAGAAAGCTTGGACCTCAGGTTTGTTTTCTCCAAATTTAAGTTTCTAATTACTTAACCCCTAGGTATGCCTTCACGGTACTAGGACCTTAGTAGCTTAACTACTATCTTTTACTTTCCTTGTTCGTTTTTATGTTTTTCTTTATGTTTCAAGTAGAATAACATCACCATATCATCTCTCTACTTTGAGGAATTACACTCCAACTCTATGAGCCTGGAGCCGAAACCCACATTAAATTTATGAGAAATTCGATGACGTCTTTGAAGCAACATGTTGACTAGTAGCTTATAGGCACAGCCTGACAGCAACAATAAGTTTTGGCCTTAGGTTATACACCGAATTGACCGGGGGAGTACCAGTTTCTTTTCCCTTAAAACTCCATGCATTTTAATTCCTGCATAGCATTCCATTACATGCATTTGTACATTGAGGGCAATGCACAGTTTTAAGTGTGAGGTGGGGAATTAGAGATTCAAGACTGTTAACCTCAGAGCAATAAAATTTAACTTGTGATTTTCTACCCATTTGACTAAACATTACAAAAATCTACCCTTTATAAAAACCCGAAAAATTTTCAAAAATCAAAACCCTTTAAATCAAAACCTCTTGGAGTTTGCACCTAATTAAATAAAATAAAGACATGGAAAGTAGAAACAAATGGAAATTATGCATAACAAATCACTAAACCTTATTCCATCCATTTCCATGTGATAATAAACTGAGCCTTTTTACGAGCATTATTATCATTATTTTTGCATGCTCTTTCGTTTGGTATACTTAGTGTTTATTCGATTGTATTCTATGCATATTTAGAACTTGTATGGCTTATACATATCAAGACCATGAACTAGTGGAAGCATGAAAATGATTGAGGCACCTAGGACGTTATTACCTTTATTATCCAAAAATCATAAAAATATTATCCGCCTAGATAGCCCTCTGAGCCTTAGCCTTTTCTGTTCTATTACCCATACTTATCACCCAACCACCTTTTCACAAACACATTGGCTGACTATCTTCAAAATGGAAAAATTATCTTATATTGTCATTTCAAGTTCATTATCATCGGGACAATTTTGGAAAGAATCTGCCCTACTCAGAAGAATTGGAATATACAGAAGGTGGATGTATTAGGAAAATATTCGAACGATCTGCAGGGAATTCAAAGAAACATTATTTCAAGGAAATTGAGGAAGAATGACTATTGAAGGATGTCTTGTTTAAAAAAAGGACAATCTTGGTCTTTAACCGGGAGACCTAAAAGAACTGGACATGCATTCCTTTGATTTCAATTTGCTTTCCTGCCTTCATTTTGCAAAGCCTGAATTACCAACCGAACTCCGAGAAAAGATTTTTCAAGCAATCAGTGATGTAAGAAAACGGTGGCGCAAGCAAGAACAATTGCCACCATTCTGCGGTTTGTCAAAAAGTGCCACCAAAAGAAGAGCCAAAATATACAATGTAGAAAGTGTGGCAACTGGAACCACGATGGAAAGTGTAGCAAAAATCAAACTTACTCCCAAAGTGAATATACACACCTGATTGAAGTAGGAGCTGTTAGGCTACAAGCCGAAAGAACCGTACGAAAAGGAAGCAATGTGTATTACACAATAAGGGATGAGTTGAATTTGATTAGAGATCTTGGTCTTAGCAATCTAACCATAAACGAGCCCTCAGATTAGTTATACCCTCATAATTTGAGTACTGTAGAGGGACCTTTTAGTATTTTCCATTTTAAGCCATGAGGTCGTAGCTGAGTGTTACACGATAGCTGCAGCCCTTTAAACCCCATAAAAATCCCTAAAAATCCAAAAAGATTTTCATTTTCATCCTTAGTTTTACTTTAGCCACATTACAACCCTTCAAATTCCTCTTGATTCATGCATACTACTTAGTTAGTTGGTGGAGACCTGGTTTGCATACAAGCTTATGACTCTTGCATAATTCGATCCGAACTTGAGTGTTCCACTTCACTTACATTATCCATATATATATATATACATATAACCCTAGAGTTGAGTGAACATTGTGAGTAGTGAGGAGTTATTGCATAATCAAAGTTCTAATAGGCTTGTCATGGATTCCATCATCTTAAAACAGAAAAATACAAAAATAGAATAAGCAGCTCAAGAGTTATCTCGGAGTTTCAACACTAGTTGAAGTTCCATTACCCTTGTAAAGTTTTTAGTTATGGGTGTGATCATGCATGAGTTTGCTTGAGGACAAACAAAGTTTAAGTGTGGGGTGTTATGATGTGCCATCATTTATACATGTTTTACATACATAATAATCCTACATTATGGTACTAATTGAATATTAATCTTGAAATTTATGCTTAAAACACTTGTATTTTGTAATTACAGGTTATTCGGTGTTGAAAATATAAATCAAGCTAAATCTTATCAAAAACACCAAGAATTCAAGCTTCTAGAAGTTTCATTCCCTAGCATTAACCCCCCAAGAAGTCAAAATTCGTCAACAAAAGTTAACCAAGTATCTAAAAGACAAAACTGGGAGAAATCAGAGGGATGCACGGCCGTGCTTCCCAATGCACGGTTATGCATTGCCCTTTCTTCTTCTCCACGGCCCAGTATCGTGTCCTCTGTACCCTGTTTGATTTCCTAGTTCTTTGCACGGGTGCATTACACATTTTGAGGCCTAAAAATAGGAGGCTTGAGTTCTTCATTACACACACCAATTCAAACCAAAAGAACACTCAAGAAGAGAGCATTCTCGTAGTTAGAGTAGAGAGTAGAGGGTCTCTTCCTCCTTGTTCCACAATAGGGAGCCTTCGAAACTCATCATTACGCTAGTCGTTATGGCCATTCGTGGCTAAAACTTCTTTGTATTACTAGGGCGAAGATGATGTTTGGTGCATGTTAATGTTTAACGTATTAATGAAGTGGTATGTTTATGTCTTTAACTAATTCGTTCTTAAAAACCACTTTCGGTGGGCTTTTGTTATTGTCTAAATCCGTCTTTATATTTGTGAGTGTCTTGATTTTAGAGAGTAAGATCGTAAAACCCTTTTTAATAAAACTTCCTTTGAAAGTCGTACGTCGTTATACGAGCAGAGATTGATAAGCCAAGGCTTGGTCTATACTTCTAAGATCGTACTATGCGACCAAGAATTGGTGAACTCATGTTGGAAATGGTACGTCTTTATACATGGTCCCATTGTTACACCGCCTCCCGCTGAGCAAAATATAATCACCTTTTTAACTTTAATATAAAGCATTTTAGGTCCGATGTCTTAAACCAACCCAGAGATGACCATTCGATGGGTTGAGGGTAATTGTTGTCCCTAACGGGAGGCACTACCACTTTTAAAGTTAATAATTTGTTAATCAAATGTAGTGAGGACGAGGCTCTAGCGGTGACCCGGGTCACAAGTTTGTAGTAGTCATACCACTGAATTATTCAACTTAACATTATCACGTACCAAACTAATTCGAATCCCGAAGCAATACTATCTGTAATCTGATCATTTTCTCTTTATTTACTTTCTTGCTATTTACTATTCTGCTAATTACATTTTTGTTACACACTTCACGCACGTTTTTACTTTTATGTTATTACTTTACCTTCATTTACTTTTCTGTTTCACAAGCACACAAAAACCACTCACTAATTAGTTCGGCAAATGATAACAAAAGTTGAGTATTGGAACTTGACCGTGTCCATTGGTTTGATACTTGGTTCTTACCTAAACTATATTACACTGCGATAGGTACACTTGCCTATTGTGTGTGTGTTAAGTTAACGTAATTATCATTTTATAAATTTAAAACATGATTTTGTGAAATCATCCTAAAAATATATTTTTTATATTTTTATATACTTATCACATGACATCATGTGTATACTCACTTTGGGAGTAAATATGATTATTGCTACACTTTCCATTGTGGCTCCAGTTGCCACACTTTCTACATTTATCGTATCTTTTGACTCTTTTTTTTTGCGGCACTTTTCGACAAGCCGCAGAATGGAGGCAATTATTCTTGCTTACGCCACCGCTTTCTTATATCACTGGTTGATTGGAAAAAAATTTCTCAGAGTTCGGTTAGTAATTCAGGCTTTGTGAAATGAAGGAAGAAAAGCAAATTTAAATCAAAGGAATGCATGTCCAGTTCTTTAAGGTCTCTCGGTACAAGACCAAGATTGTTTTTTTTTATATCAAGACAAATTCTTTAATAATCCTTCTTCCTCAATTTCCTTGAAATAATGTTTCCACGAATTCCCTGCAGATAGTTCGGACCTTTCGTATATTCCAAATCTTCTGAGTAGAGCAGATTCTTTCCAAAATTGTCTTGATGATAGTAAACTTGAAATGATAACATAGGATAATTTCCATATTTTGAAGACAGTTAGCCAATAACCGGTGTTTGTTAAAAGTTGGATGGGTAATAAGTATGGGTAACAGAAAAGAAAAGGCTAACGCTCAGAGGGCTATCTAGGCGGATAATATTTTTGGGATTTTTGGTTTTTATGGATAACATGGGTAATAAAGTCCAAGGTGCCTCAATCATTTTCATACTTCCACTAGTTCATGGTCTTGATATGTATAAATCATACAAGTTCTAATTATGTAACATCCCAAAAACTCGTAAGCTAGTGGGTTGGGTTAATGGATGACCCGATTACATATCCAATTGTAATGAGAAAAAAGATTGTCATAAAAAGCGCGTCGTGTCAACGGAAAAGAGACCGTTAGCCGTTTAAAGAGATAATTCGGGATCGAAGCACATAAGCGAGGAAACGCGGGGACCGGATTGAAAGTTGAGGGTGGTTTATAACCCACATAAACTCGCAAAACCTAGGTCTTTTGCAACCTAGGTGTGCGACGGCCAATATCCGAGAGAGAGAGAGAGAAGCAGCGGGATCGAAGGGAAGGGAGGCGGAGCACGGCGGTCTCGTGGTGGTCTTGCGATGGTGTCGAGCAAAAGGGATAACTCCTTTTTGTCAAGGTAACACTCATCAACCCATATCCTTACTTGTTTGATTTTATTTGGTGAAACCCGATTAGGGTTTTTGCGGTTTGCTTGACCATGAGCGACGAAGGTATAGAGGTGTTGTGACCCGACAGAGGTGGCGCATGGATGAGGTGACCGGAGCAGGAGGGAGGCCGACGACCGAGAAGGAGCAAGAGATAAAGAGAGAGGTGAGCGACGGGTGAAGACGGTGGTGGTTACGAGATGGCCGGAATCAGCGAGGAGGAGACGGTGGCACCTGGTGTCCACGGAAGCCGACTTTGATGGTGGTGCATGACGGCGAACGGTGAGGAGGTTGTGGTGGTAGTGTTCCATCGCAACAAGGGGAACCTGGCTAGGGTTCTCAAGAAAAGGAAGATGACGGGGAGACGAGAGGCGAAACAAGGTAATAGGACAAGAGAGTGGTGCATGGCGTGTGACGTCGGGTAGCGATACACCGTGGTGGTGGTTCCCAAAAATAACGAGGAAGAGGGTAGAGTCAGGTCTTGCATCCGATTAGGATTTTTGCATGTGTATGCACGCACATGTGTGTGCATGCATGGGAACCTAGTTGAGTATTCGGTTTCTAACGGGTCGAGGACGATCCGGTTTATGTGAGCACATGGGGTTAGGGTTTCATGGAATGAAAGAACGAGCTGGCGAGACGACATGAGAGATTATGTTTTATACACTATTCAAGGTATGTTTAGAACACATTCTGATAATGTCATCATGCGTTTGTTAAGTTTGGGATTCCAACGTAGATGGACGAGTTGCAGAGCAAGGACTGAGGCTTAGCATAATCGGTGAGTTTCTAATCCCCTACTTTTAAATGTGTAATAGTTTTGGGGCTATCGTACATACTTTTAAGAGGTGTTATTATATTTAATCGTATTAAGGGTTTCGGGTTCTAACACGATGTGCTTTTAAAATAAAATGAGTATTAAGAAATTGTAGGGTTTATGGTGTGTTTATGTGAATGTGATAATTAGGGTTACGAGTGATGAATGAGTGACGTGTTAAGGGTCGATTAGGGGAAGTCGGGCCTTAAGCTAAATGCTTATGATTTTATGTGGGAAATAAGTTGTTCCAGTGTTATATGTGAGGTGTAGGTGTAGTTAACGATTCATGTAAATGATGTGTGATATTATATGTATTATGTTTGTGTGACGTGCTTGCATCATTGTCTTTACGACATGGCAAACAGGATTTAGGAAGGACAAGATCATTTGGGAAGTCACCAACGGTGAAATTTACTTAACATGTTAATGATGAGCTCAGGGTGTGTCGAACTCCCGGACGAGGGTGCAGTGATGAGGTATGTGTTTACGTGTATATTTAAAGGTGTGTGGAATTGCACCCAAATGTTGAACCATATATTTATTGTGCACGTGATGTTGTTAATGTGATAATGTTAATGTGACGTGTAGAGAATATTAAGGTGGTAATGCTAGCGTGACGTATGAATGTTGTTATTGTGGTACATATAGAGCTAGATCGACAATGATGTCAGGATTTGTGACGTAACGTGTACAGTTGTCGTGTCAGTTGAAATGTAAGAGCCTTGGATATGGTCGGTTAAGTTGATGTGTAGGGTTTTGTTGGGATAACTAGGTGTCGAGATAATACGAGACCTAGGGTAAGAGTTGTTGGTGTAGAAAGTTCAACCTATGTCGACAGGACTAGGGGAATTATTATTATTATTATGGGACAAGTCTTTATTAATGAACAATTATGGGATACCGTGTGATGTAGGGGCTATATAATTGTTAACGAACTGGTAAACTACTTTATAAGGACCGTGGGTTCTGAGTAAACTTTAAATAACCTTTATGACGAGTTGGCTGTTAAATTAAAATAAAATATTAGAACTCACTCAGCTTAGCTGACTTTATGTATGCGATAGATTGTTTTGCAAGTAAGCATCGCGTTGACGTATCTTGGCTTGGGAGCGGTGTTACTCGGATTGGAGTGTAGACATTCGTGAGGTAAATTTAATAACATTAAATAGTAAGTAATGTTCTTAGAAATACTTCCGATGTAGTTTAATTAGTAATAAATGTGTTTTAAATGAAAATGACCCATTATGAAAACCAACGGTAGGATGTCCGGGTCGGGGTCTTACCAATTATGCATAGAATTTGATCGAATAAACACGCAATATACCAAACGAAAGAGCCTGCAAAAATAATGATAATAATGCTCGTGAAAAGGCTCGGATTATTCTAACATGGAAATGGATGGGATAGGGTTTAGTGATTTGTTATGCATAATTTGCATTTGTTTCTACTTGCCATATCTTCATTTTATTTAATTAGGTGCGAACTCAAAGAGGTATAGATTTAAAGGTTTAAAATTTTTGAAAATTTTTCAAGTTTTATAAAAGGTAGGTTTTTATAATGTTTTAGTTAAATGGGTAAAAAATCACAAATTAAATTTTACTACTTTGAGCTTACAAGCAGTCCTGAATCTCTAAATCCCCACCCCACACTTAAAACTGTGCATTGCCCTCGATGTACAAATGCATGTAATGGAATGTTATGCAGGAATTAAAATGCATGGAGTTTTAAGTGAAAATAAACTGGTACTCCCCCGGTCAATTCGGCGTATAACCTAATGCCAAAACTTATTGTTGCTATCAGGTTGTGCCTATCAGCTGCTTGTTAACATGTTGTGTCAAAAACTTCATCGAATTTCTCATAAATTTGATGTGGTTTCCAGCTCCAGGCTCGTAGAGGTGGAGTGTACTCCTTAAAGTAGAGAGATGATCTGGTGATGTTATTCTACCTAAAACATAAAGGAAAACATAAAAGAAGACAAGGAAAATAAAAGATAGTAGTTAAGCTACTAAGGTCCTAGTATCGAGATGGCATACCTGGGGCTAAAGTAATTAGAAACTTAAATTTGGAGAAACCAAACCTGAGGTCCAAGCTTTCTGCCGTATGCACCAACTTCTCAATTTATTCATGATCATTGGATTGCCTCCCGAAAGCACTACGTTTATTTAAGGGTCTTTAGACCGACCCGTACGTGATGCATCAGTCTTTCTTAAGATGGGGGGCAAACACCCTCCCTCGTGTCTCCTATTTCTTCATTCAAGTCGTTCAGCTTTGGTAATTTATCAAAATACTCATCGATCCAATTAGTGTTGTCAAGGCCCTTGGTAAGATCTATCATCTTAGGATCTGGTGTCTTTGGTTTGGTAAGATCTGGTGCTTTCCCTTTGTTCAATTCCCTTGCTTTCTGTAGTTAATAGTCCAGATTGGAGTCGATAAATTGGGAAATTTCAAGAGGATCACTAGACATGCACTCATATCCTCCTAAGTTGTATGTCACTGATTGTTTTCTGACACGGAGTGTTAGAATTCCTTCATTCATGTCAATGACGACTCCTATAGTGGCTAGAAATGGACGACCCAAGATTAATGGTACGTAATAGTCGGGTCCCATCTCTAAAACCATGAAGTCGGCAGGGAAGACAAACTTGCCAACTTTTACCAATAAGTTCTCAATGACTCCTATAGGTGATTTAATCGATTCATCTGCTAGTTCGATGGTTGCATTAACAGGTCACGGTGTTCCAATGTTGAGCCTTTGAAACATAGTGGAGGGTATTACATTCATGCTTGCTCTTAGATCAGCGAGTGCAAAAGTAATAGGTAGAACATGGTAGGGAGAATTTTCCAGGATCTAAAAGTTTCTTCGGGAGACTCCTTTCAATAAAAGCGACACAATAATTTGTCCTTTTTACCGCTTCTTCCATGTTTCTCTTCTTTGTAAGGAAATCCTTCAAGAAACATCCATATTTTGGCATTCGCTATATAATATCCAAGAAGGGAATGTTGACTGGATTTGGCTTAAGAGCTCTATGAATTTCTCATATTGTTCGTCAGTTTTCTGCTTAACTAGCCTTTCTGGGTATGGTATGTGAAACTGGAACGTTATTTTTGGTGGAACTTTCAAAGGAAGGTCCATCACAGGAGGTGGGATTGCATTGGGATGTGGTTTTTGAGTAGTTGAACTTGCTGGCTGTGGACAGAGCGGTACTCCGGTGAATATCTCTTTCCTTGGTGATTGGACCTCTTCTCCTGGCATTGGTGGCTCTGGGTAAACTTTGCTATTCCTTAGGGTACTAGCGCTGACATTGACTTTTGGATTGGTCTCAGTGTTACTTGGGAGACATCCTAGTTGTCTTTCCGACAAAAGTTTTGCTATTTGTCCTAATTGTGTCTCAATGGATTGAAGGGTAGCTTTCTGTGTCTTGAACTCAGATTCATGTAGACTAAACCTTTCCTCATATTGCTTGTGACGTGAAACTGCTAGGAGAGCTTGACTTTCAGTTGTAGAGATTAGTTAAGTTACTGCGTCTTCCAAGCTTAACCCACTACCCAGTTTGTTTGTTCCTTGGAACTGTTGACGAGGTTGAAAGTTCTGAGGTTGCCTTTGCTAAAACTATTGTTGTCCAAAACAAGATTATCCTTGGTTGTTATTATCTTTCTAGCTGAAGTTCTAATGATTCCTCGATCCAGGGTTGTAGGTATTGCTATAGGGGTTGTTTTGTGGGCGATTTCTTCCGAAGAAGTCAACCTGCTCAGCATCTGCTGTGATGCTTTTCACTTCTTCCATTGTTTCAGGTGTTTCTTTGCCTTTGCTAATTTGGTTTAGCCGTGTGGTAAGGGCATCCACTTGAGCAGACAGTGATGTGACAGCATCGACGGCGAGAACTCCTTGCCTTGTTCCCCTGCTAGTCCTTGAGTTGTACCATTGATAGTTGTTCATAGCTATTTCTTCAATTAGATTGTAAGCCTCCTGTGGCCTCTTGTTTCCAAAGATTCCGCCCGCAGTAGCGTCAAGTGTCTGACGGGCTTGATTGTGCAACCCATTGTAGAAGGATGATACTTGCAGCCAGACCTCTAACCCATGGTGAGGACATTTTCTTGACATATCCTTAAAGCGTTCACATGCCTCATATAGTGATTCAATATCGTCCTGAGTGAAAGTGGTGATATCATTTCTTAACTTAGCAGTTTTGGCCGGTGGGAAATACTTCGACAGGAACTTCTGGGCGAGATCATCCCAAGTAGTGATTGACCCAGTCGGAAGAGAATTCAACCATGTATTGTCTTGCTCCCTTAAGGAAAAAAGAGAACATTCAGAGACGAATGGCGTCATTAGACACTCCGTTTAGTTTGAAGGTATCGCAAATTTTGAGAAAATTTGCGAGGTGGGCATGTGGATCCTCATCGGGTTATCCATTGAAAGTGCATGATGACCGGATCAAGTGAATGACATGAGATTTGATCTCAAAGTTGTTAGCGTCAACGGTTGGTCTTGTGATACTAGACCCTAAAGCGTAAAGTGACAGTCTTGCAAATTCGGTGGTAGTGCGATTTTCGACGGCCATTTTTCTAGCACGGTTTTCTCATACTCGGGGGTGGAAGAATCTTTCGGGTTCTGCTAAAGGTTGATATAAACCAGTTTTAGAACTTTGGATCACACACTACCTACAACAAAGTGTAAAAGAAAAATAGATGAAAAATAAAAGGCAAATCTGTTAACTCAAATTTTTTCTTGAAATCACTGTGTCCCCGGCAACGGCGCCAAAAACTTGATGTGTCGTGAGATAACTGTAAAAATATAATAGATATATTTTTAGGATGAGTTCACAAGATCAGGTTTTAAATTTATAAAATGATAATTACTTTAACTTAAAACACACGCAATAGGTAGGTGTACCTATCACAGCGTAATATAGTTTAGGTAAGAACCAAGTAACGAACCAATGGACACGGTCAAGTTCCAATACTCAAATTTTGTTATCGCTTAGCCGGATTAATTAGTGAGTGGGTTTTGTGTGCTTGTGAAGCAGAAAAATAAATGACGGTAAAGTAAATAACATAAAAGTAAAAATGTGCGTGAGGTGTGTAACAGAATGTAACTAGCAGAATAGTAAATAGCAGAAAGTAAATAAGGTGAAAATGATCAAATTACGGATAGTAATGCTTCGGGCTTCGAATAAGATTGGTACGTGATAATGTTAGGTTGACTAATTCAGTGGTATGACTACTTTAAACTTGTGACCCGAGTCATCGCTAGAGCCTCGTCCACACTACATTTGATTCAAAAATTATAATATTTAAATTAAAATAGTAGTGCCTCCCGGTAGGGACAACAGTTACCCTCAACCCATAGAATGGTCATCTCTGGGTTGGTTTAAGACATCGAACTTGAAATGGTTTATATTAAAGTTAAATAGGTGATTATATTTTGCTCACTGAGAGGCGGTGTAACAATGGGACTAAGTATAAAGATGTACCGTTCCCAACATGAGTTCACCAATTCTTGGTCGCATAATAAGCTTGCATAAAGACGTACGACTTTAGAAGTATATACCAAGACTTAGCTTATAAATCTCTGCTCGTATAAAGACGTACAAGTTTCAAAGGAAGTTTGATTAAAAAGGGTTTTACGATCTTACTCTTTAAAATCAAGACACTTATAAACATAAAGACAGATTTAGACAATAATGAAAATCCACCAAAGGGTGGTTTTTAAGAGAGAATTAGTTAAAGACATAAACATACCACTAAATTCATATGTTAAACATTAACATGCACCAAACATCATCTTCACCCTAGCAATACAAAGAATTTCTTTAGCCACGAATGGCTATAACCACTAGCGTAACGATGAGTTTCGTAGGCTCCCCTATTATGGAACAAGGAGGAAGAGCCCCTCTATTATCTACACTCTACTCTAACTACAAGAATGCTCTCTTCTGAATTGTTCTTGAGGTATGGAATGGAGTATGGAACGAAGAGCCCAAACCCTTTATTTATAGGCCTCAAAATGACTGTAAGTCTCAGGAGCCTCGTCGCACAGCGGAAATAACACAGATCTGTCCGTTATTCATGTGGGAACCAAGAAACGAGACAGAGAAAAAGCAAAGACGAAAGACAACAAAATCAAACGAAACATAATCAATAACATAGAAGTCATCCCGTATTACAGACCACATACCGAAGGAGTACACATCTCTCGTTGTAACATCCCAAAAATAAAACGACAGTTATAATAACGGAATAAATGAACGAGAAATGACGGGTCGGGCCGGATGGGCCGGCGGGCTAGAAGGGGCGATCATAGGGGAGCCTCCCCTATAAATAGCCTAGGTCACCACACTTCTCTCATTTGCAAGATCTAGAGAGAGAAACCATAGAGAGAGAAAGTTGGCAGATCGACCCGAGATTAAAGAATTGCGTTGCTCCATAGCTCGTGAGAGGAACCTCCGAATCAGAAGCTTGATACAGGTAACGATCCAACCTACATCTGAGTTTTTGTTTGTTTTTAGGTTTTTCGGGTTTTGGATGAAAATGTGACGTTTTTACGGATGAAACTGGAAGAAAAACATAGTTTTGATTTCCTTAATGAAAAGCAAACATTTTGAATGTAAACAAGTTCGGGATCTTGACGTGATCAGACCCGAAGGCGAAAGTTAGGGTTTTTGCGGGGAAGCAGATCCTGCGTACTTATCAAGTACGCAGGAAGAGGGTCCTGCGTACTTATCAAGTACGCAGGAAGAGGATCATGCGTACTTATAAAGTACGCATGAAGCAAGGTTTGCGCACTTATTAAGTACGCAAGAGCAAGGCCCTTCGCATTTGCTAAGTGCGCAGGCATCAGGTTGTTTAGGTAAAGTCAGTATGTTTAGAAGGTTAAACCGTTAGAGTCGGGAGTTGGTCTGATGTGTATTTAACTAATCAATTCAGATCGGAAGTGACGTTGTGGGACCTTTGTTTAGGACAACCCAGATTAGCTTATCAGGTGAGTTCTAGAAGCCCTCTTTTAAATGTTTTAAATAATGTTTTCGGGCTGGTGTGCATACATACGAAATGATGATTTACGAAACGATGTTTACAAAATGAAGCTTATGAAACTATGTTTATGAAATGAAATGATTTAGAATGAACGGTTTATGGAAAGAAAGTTTTATGAATGGAATGTTTACGAACGAAATGTTTATAAAGAAATGGTTTAAACTGAAGGAAAAAGGGTTTTTGAAAATGAAGGAAATGTTTTATGAAAAAAAGGGCAAAGGTTTTAAAGAAGTCATTACAAATCTAATCTGTCGAATGAATGGAATAGATGAATGAAGTCTGGGAATGTAATTCCCAGCCTTGTGGTAGATTATGGACAGCGAGCCATAGTTACCATAAGAACAAGAGGGGCAGTGTCTTGGTGGCCTGCCAATGGTTATGATGTTGTACAACTGGTATGGGAGTAACGACGGTTACTCAGGGGTTAACGTGACCCTATGAAGGTTAAATTATGATCCGACGGTGTTATGGCCGTGAGCCATAGCCGTCGATGGAAGTTATTGGTTTATGGACATGAGAACCATAGGGGCAACTAAATGGGTATTGTCGGTACTCGTGCAGTTAAGCCTTGGGGGCAATACAAAAGGGAATTGACGGAATGTATTGTATTGTCGGTCTTCATGCAGTTAAGCCTTAGGGGCAATACAATACTAAATGACGGAACGAATGATAACACGGATTTAGATAGTAATGTATGACTTAAATAATTGTTAAATGTTTTAAATGAACGATCCGTTCAACGTATTTATGATGATGATAAATGCTTGAATGTTTTTAATGATGAACGAAAGGCCCTGTTTTCTTATACATGATGTTAAACTCTAATGAATTATTAAATGATGAACCATTTCTTAAATCGAATGAAAAACTGGAACTCACTAGCGTAGCTGACTTTTTAGTATGCACATTCAAGTTAAGGCAGGTATGGATGATGGATGGTGATGCTTAGCAAGCGAGAAGAGTTACCCGGTTGATCATGAAGACTGGCATCCCGTCATGAGTTGTTTATGTTATGTTTATGTATTTGAAAATGTTACGCTTCCGCATGTTTGAACAAGTTTTAATTATGATGATTGAATGATTCCGTTGCGTTATTTGATATTCAAGTTTAATAACTGTTTGTGAATGAGTAAATCCAACAAGTGAGGCCTCCCGGGTTTGGGGCCTTACAAGTTGGTATCAGAGCAATAGTTTGAGAGATTTGGAAACTCCCAGTGTCTAAACTTAAACTGTGAATGGGACCGAAAACGGATGTCAGTACGGGTAACTCGAGCCACAGCATCAGGTAGGAAGGTAGTATATCTTTACATGTATAGTAGGCCCTAGAAAGGGTTAGGTAAGGGCTTGTGTTCTGATGGAATCACAAAGGTGGTCAAATAAAAATCGAAAGGTAGTGTAATGGTTAGTTGCAGATGGCTAGTGCATATTAACATCTTACAGTGTTTGATGAAATTTATTTGTTAACTAGCGTGATGACATTGGATTCTTGTCTTATAGAACGAAATGGAAAGAAGAGGAAACGGAAGGCGTGGTGGGGACCATACCGGTGGTCGTAACGGCGGTCGCGGCAGGACCCCTGCACGTCAGGAGTACAGTGAAGAAGGAAGTGTTCACACTGAGCAAGAAGTTAGTGTGCACGGGACTGAGCCGACTCATGTCGGAGAACAACAATTCACTTTTGAACCAGAAGTGAGAGCGGCTCTGGCACGCGAGTTCACTGAGTTGATGAAGGTTTCCATGCCAGGACTGTTGGCAGAAGCATTAAAGAAGGCTAGTGAGACGGGTGGGTCTAACACGGCGCTTGGTACCCCGAACACTGAGGCAATCAACGCACCGCTTAACCGTGGTTGCGACTATAAGTCCTTTAAGGCATGTGACCCACCGGTCCTGACTGGCAAGAAGGACGCGGTGGATACATTTGACTAGGTGATACGTATGGAAGCCACCATCCGTCTGAGCGAGTGTCAAGCAAATCAAGTTGTGAAATTTGCTGCTAACTCCTTGAGAGAGGAAGCATCCCATTGGTGGGAAGGTGTACGTCAAGCCAAAGGGGACGAGACTGTGGATGCAATGAAGTGGTCTAATTTGAAAACTTTGGTGATCAAGAATTTCTGTCCAAGGAATGAGATCGAAAAAGTATAAAGGGAATTTCTGGGGATTAAGGTCGGGAGCATGACGCACCGGCAGTACACCACACGGTTCAATGAACTGGAACGTCTGGTGCCACACCTTATCACGAATGAGGAAAGAAAGATTTCTTGTTACATTCAAGGGCTGCCGGACCAGGTCCGCACCTATGTTAAGGCAAACACCCCTATGACCTATGAGTCGGTAGTAGAACTGAGCGGCGTGGTATTCGATGATCTGGCGCTGAATGTCGTTGCCATTGAAGAGCCTAACCCGCTAAGCGATCGGCTGGGAAGTTGTTTGGGGCTCGGACAAACAGGCCAGGGTTGGCAAGAAGGCAGTCTGTGGAAGATGTGGGGTAAGACATGCGGGTGAATGTCGGTTAGGGTCAAATCTATGCTTTAAGTGCGGCAAAACCGGACACTACGCACGTGAATGTCCCCAGTTATTCAAATGCTACAACTGTGGGGAGAGTGGCCATATGAGCCGGGAATGCACCAAGCCCAGAATGGGTGAAGCCGGGAAAGGGAAAGACCCAGAGAAGAGAGAAGAGAGGCCCCGAGCAAAGACTCATGCATACGCGCTGACGCAAGACCAAGCAAAGGCAGACCCTGATGTGGCGTTAGGTATGTTCATCCTTGACAACCCTTTTGTTTCTGTGTTATTTGATTCGGGTTCTAGTAAGAGTTTTATATCTGCGACTTTTTATAAATGAGTGAAGTGCACTGTCAGTCAGCTAGAAAGGGCCTTTAGCGTAGAAACCGCTGAGGGTAGAACTGCGAGAGTGACCGATGTAGTTGACAACTCCACGATAAAAATAGAAGGTCATAGGTTCCCTGTCAGATTGTTTGTTATGGTTTTGGGAGGGTTTAATGTCGTGTTAGGTATGGATTGGTTAACTGCCAACGAAGCACAAATCATATGTAAATGAAAGATAATCCGACTCAAGGCTCCGGATGGTAGCAAAGTCAAAGTTTTTGGAGATCGTGACGCCCCAATGCCAAACGTCATCTCGATGATTAAGGCAACAAATTACTTGAGGCGCAGATGCCTTATCTAGTGTACGTAATTGACAAGTGTAAAGAAGTGAAGGAACTAGATGATGTACCCGTGGTACGCGAGTACCCGGAGGTGTTTCCAGAGGATTTGCCTGGGATACCACCCAACAGAGAGATTGAATTTCGAATCGACTTAGTACCAGATGCCCAGCCCGTGGCTAAGGCTCCATATCGAGTAGCACCAGTGGAAATGAAAGAACTTATGGTCCAATTAGATGAACTACTTGAGAAGGGATTTATATAACCGAGCATCTCGCCTTGGGGTTCTCCGGTGTTGTTTATGAAGAAGAAGGATGGTTCGATGAGAATGTGTATTGATTATCGTTAGTTGAACAAACGAACGGTGAAGAACAAGTACCCCTTACCAAGGATCGATGACATGTTCGATCAATTGCAAGGCGCAAGTTGGTTCTCAAAAATCGACCTTCGATCCGGGTACCATCAGTTGAAGGTGAGAGAAGAAGACATACCGAAAACCGCATTTCGCACGCGTTATGGGCATTTCGAGTTCCGCATAATGTCTTTTGGATTGACGAACACCCCCACAGCGTTCATGGATTTGATGAATAGGGTATGTCGACCGATGCTGGACCGATCGGTAATTGTGTTCATCGATGATATCCTCATCTACTCCAAGAATGAGGGTGATCACGCATGTCACTTAAAGGAGTTGTTGGAGGCTCTAAAGAAGGAAAAGTTGTATGCTAAGTTCTCCAAATACGTGTTCTGGCTTAGGGAAGTCCAATTCCTAGGTCACGTCATTAACTCGAACGGCATTATGGTTGACCCGGCAAAGATAATGACAGTAAGGGAATGGAATATTCCTAAGACGCCAACTGAAATCCGCAGTTTCTTGGGATTGGCAGGCTACTATCGGAGATTCATCCAGGATTTCTCAAAAATAGCTTCGCCATTGACAAAGTTGACTAGGAAGGAGGTAAAGTACGAATGGGGTTCGACCCAGGACGAGGCGTTTAAGGATTTGAAGGAGAAGCTAACCAAAGCCCCAGTCTTGGCCCTTCCCAAAGGCAATGAAGACTTAGTGGTATACTCTGACGCTTTGGGTCAGGGATTGGGATGGGTGTTGATGCAACGCGGGAGAGTGATTGTGTATGCGTCACGGCAGTTGAAGATTCACGAAGCTAATTATCCGACTCACGATTTGGAACTTGCTGCTGTCGTATTCGCATTGAAAATCTTGAGGCACTACCTGTACGGGGTGAAGTTTACTATTTACTCTAACCACAAAAGTTTGAAGTACTTCTTCGAACAAAGGGAACTTAATATGAGGCAGAGACGATGGTTGAAACTACTGAAAGACTATGACTGTGAAATCATATACCATCCTGGAAAGGCAAACGTGGTGGCTGACGCTCTAAGCCGAAAGGATGTGCCTGCTCCTATCAGAGTGAAAGCTTGCCAGTTGGTGGTAACATCAGAAGTGATGAGGGAAATTGAAAGAGCTCAAGATGAAGCACTTAAGGAAGAAAACATAAAGAAGGAAAAAATGGTTGGCCAACAGGACAAGTTGGAATATAACACCATTGGTGTTAGGACACGTTTTGGACGGGTATGGATACCTATGGGTGGCGAGCTTAGAACAAAAATCTTGGATGAGGCTCATAAGTCTCGGTACTCTATCCATCCTGGTACCAATAAAATCTACCAAGATCTGAGGAAGGAATACTGGTGGCCGGGGATGAAACATGAGGTGACAAAGTATGTAAGTAAGTGCTTGACTTGCTCACAAGTAAAGGCCGAACACCAGAAACCGTATGGAAAGATTCAACCACTTGATATACCGGAATGGAAGTGGGAACACATTACCATCGACTTCATAACCAAGCTACCTCGCACAGCTAAAGGTCATGACACCATTTGGGTAATTGTGGACCGTTTAACGAAGAGTGCTCATTTCCTTCCTATTCGCGAGACGTTCTCATCGGAAAGGTTAGCGGAAGTATTTATTAACGAAGTAGTAGCACGGCATGGGATGCCTTTGACGATCGTATCTGACCGGGACACACGATTCACATCGAGGTTCTGGAAAAGATTCCACGAGGCGATGGGCACGAGGCTTAATATCAGCACGGCATACCACCCACAAACGGATGGTCAGTCCAAAAGGACCATTCAGACATTGGAAGATATGCTTCGTGCTTGTATCATCGATTTTGGCGGTAGTTGGGACAGTCATCTGCCGTTAGCCGAATTCTCATACAACAATAGTCATCACACGATTATAGGCATGCCGCCTTACAAAATGTTGTATGGGAGAAGATGCAGGACCCCGGTTTGTTGGGGTGAGATTGGACAAAAGGAATTAGGAAGTCTTGATGTCGTAAGAGAAACGTCGGAAAGGTTTGATCAAATCAAAGCACGAATGAGGCCGCACAAGATCGTCAGAAATCCTATGCGGATAAACGACGAAGGCCTATCGAGTTTGATGTTGGGGACAGAGTAATGTTGAAAGTGTCACCCTGGAAGGGAATCATACGATTCAGGAAGAGAGAAAAGTTAAGTTCGAGGTTTGGTGGACCATTCAGGATAATGGCACGGGTTGGTGAAGTCGCTTTATCGGCTAAAGTTGCCTGATGAGTTAAGTGGGATTCATCCTACCTTCCATGTATCACACTTGCGAAAGTGTTTGGCGGATGAATCGGCACACGTACCACTTACTGACATCGAGGTCGACAACAGCCTTAACTACATCGAAGAACCCGTGGCCATCCTAGATCGGAAGGAGAAACGTTTACATAATAAAGTAATCCAATTGGTTAGAGTCCAATGGAAATATCGAAAGGGATCGGAAGCCACTTGGGAAACGGAGACGAAAATGAGGGAGTCGTACCCTCAACTATTTGACTTATGATAGGTTTCAGGGATGAAACCTATTGTAAGGGGGGTAGACTTGTAACATCCCAAAAATAAAACAACAATTATAATAACGAAATAAACGAACGAGGCATGACGGGCAGGGCCGAATGGGCCGGCGGGCTAGAAGGGGCGAGCATAGGGGAGCCTCCCCTACAAATAGCCTAAGTCACCACACTTCTCTCATTTGCAAGTTCTAGAGAGAGAAACCGTATAGAGAGAAAGTTGGCGGATCGACCCAAGATTGAAGAAGTGCGTTGCTCCATAGCTCGTGAGAGGAACCTCCAAATCAGAAGCTCGATACAGGTAATGATCCAACCTAGATCTGAGTTTTTGTTCGTTTTTGGGTTTTTCGGGTTTTGGTTGAAAATGTGACGTTTTTACAGATGAAACTGGAAGAAAAACATAGTTTTGAGTTCCTTAATGAAAAGCAAACGTTTTGAATGTAACCAAGTTCGGGATCTTGACGTGATCAGACCCGAAGGCGAAAGTTAGGGTTTTTGCGGGGAAGCAGATCCTGCGTACTTATCAAGTACGCAGGAAGAGGGTCCTGCGTACTTATCAAGTACGCAGGAAGAGGATCATGCGTACTTATCAAGTACGCATGAAGCGAGGTTTGCGCACTTATTAAGTACGCAAGAGCAAGGCCCTGCGCACTTGCTAAGTGCGCAGGCATCAGGCTGTTTAGGTAAAGTCAGTATGTTTAGAAGGTTAAACCGTTAGAGTCGGGAGTAGGTCGGATATGTATTTAACTAATCAATTCAGATCGAAAGTGACGTTGTGAGACCTTTATTTAGGACAACCCAGATTAGCTTATCAGGTGAGTTCTAGAAGCCCTCTTTTAAATGTTTTAAATAATGTTTTCGGGCTGGTGTGCATACATACGAAATGATGATTTATGAAACGATGTTTACAAAATGATGCTTATGAAACAATGTTTATAAAATGAAATAATTTGGAATGAACGGTTTATGGAAAGAAAGTTTTATGAATGGAATGTTTACGAATGAAATGTTTATAAAGAAATGGTTTAAACTGAAGGAAAAAGGGTTTTTGAAAATGAAGGAAATGTTTTATGAAAAGAAAAGAAAAGGGCAAAGGTTTTAAAGAAGTCATTACAAATCTAATCTATCGAATGAATGGAATTGACGAATGAAGTCTGGGAATGTAATTCCCAGCCTTGTGGTAGATTATGGACAGCGAGCCATAGTTACCATAAGAACAAGAGGGGCAGTGTCTTGGTGGCCTGCCAATGGTTATGATGTTGTACAACTGGTATGGGAGTAACGACGATTACTCAGGGGTTAACGTGACCCTTTGAAGGTTAAATTATGATCCGACGGTGTTATGGCCGTGAGCCATAGCCGTCGATGGAAGTTTTTGGTTTATGGACATGAGAACCGTAGGGGCAACTAAATGGGTATTGTCGGTCCTCGTGCAGTTAAGCCTTGGGGGCAATACAAAAGGGAATTGACGGAATGTATTGTATTGTCGGTCTTCGTGCAGTTAAGCCTTAGGGGCAATACAATACTAAATGACGGAACGAATGGTAACACAGATTTAGATAGTAATGTATGACTTAAATGATTGTTAAATGTTTTAAACGAACGATCCGTTCAACGTGTTTATGATGATGATAAATGTTTGAATGTTTTTAATGATGAATGAAAGGCCCTGTTTTCTTATACATGATGTTAAACTCTAACGAGTTATTGAATGATGAACCATTTCTTAAATCGAATGAAAAACTGGAACTCATCAGCGTAGCTGACTTTTTAGTATGCACATTCAGGTTAAGGCAGGTATGGATGATGGACGATGATGCTTGGCAAGAGAGAAAAGTTACCCGGTTGATCATGAAGACTGGAATCCCGTCATAAGTTGTTTATGTTATGTTTGTGTATTTGACAATGTTACGCTTCCGCATGTTTGAACAAGTTTTAATTATGATGAATGAATGATTCCGCTGCGTTATTTGATATTCAAGTTTAATTACTATTTGTGAATGAGTAAATCCAACAAGTGAGGCCTCCCGGGTTTGGGGCCTTACACTCATCTACGCTTACGGTCCAGGGGCGGGAGAGCTCGTTCCGCCCGGACAACTCTCAACCTAGTTCCAAAAGTTCCACCTACAAATGAAGACAAGTCTTCTATTTATAGGGGATGGAACACTTCCTGTATACTTAGTAAGTACGCAGGTGATTGGTCATGCGTACTTGACAAGTACGTAGGGCAAAAACCTTGCGTACTTACTAAGTACGCGGGACCAATCTGGTGTACAAGCTAAGTACTCAGGAACACCTTCCTGCATACTAGCCACATACACCAATACATAGAATTTTATCTATAGTTACAAAAACATGCTTCTACAGACTCCCTCTTAACTATAGCATTAAATTATATCTATCTCTAACACTGATAAACATCTGTTTATAAAGAATGTCCTAACAGACTCCCTCTAAACTAATGACATCAAGTGTCTTTTGGCGATACTTGATCTTCTGTTGGAGCATATTCTGGTGACAACGAGCTTGAAGATTCTATGTCTTAGTCTTAGAGTCTTTGACATGTAATTGATAGAATTATTTGCAACAGTTAAGAGGAGTCTTTTATAGCATGAATTTGTAACTGTAGCTAACAATCTGTATAAGTTCTTTGATAGGTGAACTTAACAAGTTGCCTAAGCATCTTGAGAAGCGAACTTGTTAAGTTCGCCTATGGTGCCGTGTGGGTTTGTATTTCCCTATAAATAGGTGTTTACAAGTCTTAGTGTTTAGATTTCAGAGATTAGAAGTGAAGAACAGAATCAGAGAGAGCTTGTAATCAATGTTGATAAGGAAATACAAAGATTTTATTTACACCGTTTTGATTGATTGATTTACACAAGCACATTGATCATGGATTCCGCACGTTATCATCGTGTCGTACCGTGAGTCTAGAGATCCATAGTCACCCACTAGGGCCTACAAGTGGTATCAGAGCCTTTGCTCTTGATTAGCATAAGATTCGTGGTGTTTTCGTGTACAATCAACAGCAAAAATCATTGATTTTGAAGAATTTTTCATCATCTTCGTGTTCTTGACAAAAATGGAGGAATTTTGATCAATTTAGATTCATTTTGGATTGATTTGAAGATTTTGATCCGATAGGATTGTTCCAAATCAGTTCCTATACGTTCCTACGGTTCAGAATTGTCTAATTTTATCATATACATCAGAAATGATGATTTTCAGATATCTGAGTTCGTGTTTTCATTTTTCATGAAGTTTCAGCTGTTTCAGGCGAACTTGATCAATCAGTTACAGGCAAATTTAGGGAGGCGAACCAAGTTCGCTCGGTGTAGTTTAGGCGAACTTAACAAGTTCGCTCAGGAAGTTTCAAGAGAACTAGTTTCAGGCGAGCTTACTAAGTTCGCTAGTGTTCATAAAAAAAATGTCAATTTCTTGTGATGATAATGAGATTGGCGGGAAATTTTTTTCCAGATATTTTCGCAAAATTTTCAAAATGTCAATTTCTTGTGATGATAATGAGATTGGAACTATGCCATCGAGGCTTTTATGCATATCAGATTACAGTAGCTGGAAAGTGTGGTTTGAACAGTTTGTATCAGACACTGATGAAATTTTT
The DNA here is from genome assembly GCA_023525975.1 of Smallanthus sonchifolius. Taxonomy (NCBI): domain Eukaryota; kingdom Viridiplantae; phylum Streptophyta; class Magnoliopsida; order Asterales; family Asteraceae; genus Smallanthus; species Smallanthus sonchifolius. The sequence continues at coordinate 22,397,815 of CM042046.1, read as the reverse complement.
TGGAGACCAATAACAGAAGGATATGTGCATCCTACTAGTGAGATCATGGGTCAACATGCTCCTTTACCAGTGACAGCTCTTACTAAAGAAGAAAAGCAGAAGTTTGATCAAGAGATGAAGACGCGTGCAACTTTAAAAATGTCTTTACCAAAAGAAATCATTCATAGTCTCGGGAAATGTCCAACTTCAAGAGATCTATGAGAAGCTTTAAAGAAAAAGGGTGAAGTTACTACTCAAGCGTTCGTGACCTTGATCAAAGAAGAATTAGAAAAGCAAAGTGATTCTCAAAGTGATTCTTCTGCAGATTTAAGTGATAGTGAGAGTGTTCGTTCTGGTGAAAGTACTCAGTCAACCGAGGGTGATATGATGACTGAAGAAAGCTTCCAGACAGTTGAAGATGATCTAAGTGAATCAAAAATTGATGCAGAGCCTGTCATTGTTGACCAAAAGAGTGAAGATGATGATAACGTATTCATGGCTCCTGGTGCATCTTCTTCAGAAAAAAAGGCTGAGGTAGTTTCAAACTCTTAAACTTTTTGTTCTAACTGTGTTTCATTGAAGGATAAAATGATGAGGGTTATGGATGACAGCGTAAGCCTCATTTGTGATATGAAATCGATGCACACGGTAAATCAGAAATTAAAGGATAATGAGAATGTGTGTATTGAGAGAATAGAATCACTAAAGAGGGATATAAATTCTCTTACTTTGAAGATCAAAGAGAAGGCATATTAGCTGGATATGTCTTATGTAGAAATTGAGAAGATAAATACTGATTTTGTTGAAAAAGACAAGGAACTTGCTAAATCTAAAGCTAAAGTGATCAAACTGCACATAAAGTTAGAAAACTTTGGAAATTTATCATTCTTACTGGGATATTATAATAATGATAATACAGAAGAGGGGAAGGGAACAAATGGTATTGGTTATGTTCCTCCACCATTCAATGGAAATTATTCTGTTGCAACTGAGATTATAAAAGATGAGGATTTAGATCCTAAGACTGTGTTGAAGGTGAATCCAATCACAGGTGAAGATATGGTGTATTCTGATGAGAGTGACGATGAATATTTTATTGAAGCTAAGGTAGAGGGAAATGCTTAAGAAATTAAAGTTGAGGAACCAAAGGTTGATTCTAATTCATCTAGAGGTTATACATTTGGAAATTCTTTGAGTTCAAGGAAAGTTCCATATGCCAGAGATTATAAAGATAGGCATACATGCTTTCATTGTAACGAAATGGGACACATCATGGTGAATTGTCCTTACAAAAATAAAGGGAAGAAGCATGTGGTTCCTGAGAAGATGAAGCCTGGATCAAAACCTGTTAAGAAAAGGTTTGTTCAGTCTCAAACTTCAAAAGAAGTTCATGTAGGCGAATCTTCTTCAAGTGCATCTTATCGTTTGAAGATTCCTTATATGAGAGACTATCATGAGAAGAGATCTTGCTTTTACTGTGGTCTTGTGGGTCACATTCGGACTGCTTGTCCTCATAATGCCAAAGGTAACCGACATGTTACTCCAGAAAAGGTAAGAACTCCTAGTAAGCCTTATGTTAACCCAAATGTGGTTAAACTTCGTGATACACCAAAGGGTAATTCAAAATGAGGTTAGGCTTTCTAGACCTCAAAGACGGGGGAGAAACAGAAGATTGAGAAAACTTTTAGAACAACAAGAGCTTTCACAATCTAAACATGTTTTAAATGAACAAGATTGTTCAAACACTTCACATTTTAAGCAAACAGAACTTAATGAACAAAAGTATGTTTGGAAATCTAAATTTTCTGTTTTTTGACTCGTCGGAATAATCTCCGAAAATACATGAGAGATTCGACTGTGAATGGAATGAAGTTTTTTTATTTTGATACAGATGGAAGACCCATGTCTACCACGGCTTGTGTAAGGCCCCAAACCCGGGAGGCCTCACTTGTAAGATTTACTCATTCACAAACAGTTTTTAAACATGAATATCAAATAACGCAGCGAAAAATACTTCATTAAATCATAACTATTACATTGTTCATACTTGCGGAAGCGTAAACATTGTTTAAAACATAAATACATCATAACTAAAACATAACAGGATGCCAGTCTTCATAGTCAGCCGGGTAACTCCTCTCGCTAGCCAAGCATCACAGTCCATCCTCATAACCTGCCTTAACCTGAATGTGCACACTAAAAAGTCAGCTACGCTGGTGAGTTCTAGTTTTCATTCTATTTAAGAAATGGTTCATCATTCAAAACATTCATTAGGGTTTAACATCACGTATAAGAAAAACAGGGCCTTTCATTCATAAACCTTCACACATTTAAACACATTGAACGGATCATTTGTTTAAAACATTTAACATTCATTTAAGTCATACATTACCATCTAAAATCTGTATCGTTACGCGTGTCTGTGTCCCCGAAGGAACCCTGCATGTCGTGGTCAACCGTTACGTATCACCGTCGTTGCCACAACATTCCGTCAATTCCCTTCCGGGTATTGCCCCCAACGCTAACTGCACGAGGAACGACAATACCCATTCAGTTGCCCCTATGGCTCTCTTGTCCATAGACCGACAACTTCCATCGACGGTTATGACTCTCAGCCATAACATCGTCGGATCATAATTTAACCTCGCATAGGGTCACGTTAACCCCTGAGTAACCGTCGTTACTCCATACCAGTTGTACAACATCAAACCATTGGCAGGCCACTAAGACACTGCCCCCGTTGTTCTTATGGTAACTATGGTTCGCTGTCCATAATCTACCACAAGGCTGGGAATCTCATTCCCAGACTTCATTCGTCAATTCCCTTCATTCGACAGACTAGATTTGTAATGACTTCTTTAAAACTTTTGCCCTTTTTCTTTTCTTTTCATAAAACCTTTCATTCACTTTCGAAACCCTTTACCTTTACTTTAAACCATTTCTTTATAAACATTCGTTCGTAAACATTCCGTTCATAAAACTTTCTTTCCATAAACCGTTCATTCTAAATCATTTCATTTCATAAAACATAGTTTCATAAAACATCATTTCATAAAACATCATTTCATATGTATGCACACCAGCCCGAAAACATTATATAAAACATTTAAAAGAGGGCTTCTAGAACTCACCTGATAAGCAGTTTCTGAAATACTCTTAGCTGGCTACTGGGCGTCACTAATGTCACTCACGATCTGCTATAATAAAGCCATACATGTAAGGTAGTGATCCTAGATGACACTAGACATCCCTATGCTTAAACCTAGTAGTTTCGATAGATTTGCTTATACCGAAACTTGTAGTTTCGATAGGTCTGCACATATCGAAACTTGTAGTTTCGATAGACCTGCACATATTGAAACTTGTAGTTTCGATAGACCTGCTCATATCGAAACTTGTAGTTTCGATAGACCTACACATATCGAAACTTGTAGTTTCGATAGACCTGCACATATTGAAACTTGTAGTTTCGATAGACCTGCACATATCGAAACTTGTAGTTTCGATGGGGTCTGCACAGATTGTCTTCCCAAAATCCGAAGCTTTTGCATGCGAGTCTGATCGAGTCAGTATCTCAACTTTTCTTAGATCAAAACGTTCGGTTTTCATTCTAGATGCTATACCTAAGCTCATTTTTAAGTTCCATCCGCAAAATCGTTGCCTTTTTATCCAAAACCCGAAAATCCCAAAAACGAACATAAACTCAGATTTAGGCAAGATTATTACCTGTATCGAGATTCTGATCCGGAGGTTCTTCTCACGAGCTTGGCAGTAACGTGTTCCCTCAATTCCGGGATGATCCGTCAACCTTCTCTCTCTAGACCCGAGCTCTCCTTTCTCTCTCTAAAAGTTGCGTGAATGAGAAATGAGCAGAGAAGAGGGCTGCCCTGCCTCTTATATAACTAGGCTTCCCTCGTCCCATTGGAGCCGAGCCCAAGCCCGCTCCCTTTTGTTTAAATATTCCGACTAACTCGCCGGTCTCGATATATTTATTCGTTTAATTATTTTTGGGATGTTACAAGTCTACCCCCCTTCCAATAGGTTTCGTCCCCGAAACCTATTATAAGTCAAATAGTTGAGGGTACGACTCCCTCATTTCTGTCTCCGTTTCCCAAGTGGCTTCCGACCCCTTTCGATGTTTCCATTGGACTTTAACCACTTGGATAACTTTATTACGTAAACTTTTCTCCTTTCGATCTAGGATGGCCACGGGTTCTTCAATGTAGTTAAGGCTATTGTCTACCTCGATGTCAGTAAGTGGTACGTGAGCCGATTCATCCGCCAAACACTTTCGCAAGTGTGATACATGGAAGGTAGGATGAATTCCACTTAACTCATCAGGCAACTCTAACCGATAAGCGACTTCACCAACCCGTGCCATTATCCTGAATGGTCCGACAAACCTCGGACTCAACTTTCCTCTCTTCCTGAATCGTATGATCCCCTTCCAGGGCGATACCTTCAACATTACTCGGTCCCCAACGCTAAACTCAATAGGCCTTCGTCGTTTATCCGCGTAGGATTTTTGACGATCTTGTGCGGCCTTCATTCGTGCTTTGACTTGATCAAACCTTTCCGACGTTTCCCTTATTACTTCCAGACTCCCTAATTCCTTCTGTCCAATCTCGCCCCAGCAAACCGGGGTTCTGCATCTTCTCCCATACAACATTTCGTAAGGCGGCATGCCTATCGTCGTGTGATAACTATTGTTGTAGGAAAATTCGGCTAACGGCAGATGACTGTCCCAACTGCCACCGAAGTCGATAATACAAGCACGAAGCATATCCTCCAATGTCTGAATGGTCCTTTCGGACTGACCATCCGTTTGCGGGTGGTATGCCGTGCTGATATTAAGCCTCGTGCCCATCGCCTCGTGAAATCTCTTCCAGAACCTCGATGTGAATCATGTTTCCCGGTCAGATAAGATCGTCAAAGGAATCCCATGCCGTGCTACTACTTCGTTAATAAATACTTCCGCTAACCTTTCCGACGAGAACGTCTCGCGAATATGTAGGAAAAGAGCACTCTTTGTTAATCGGTCCACAATTACCCAGATGGTGTCATGACCCTTAGCTGTGCAAGGTAGCTTGGTTATGAAGTCCATGGTAATGTGTTCCCACTTCCATTCCGGTATATCAAGTGGTTGAATCTTCCCATACGGTTTCTGGTGCTTGGCCTTTACTTGCGAGCAAGTCAAGCACTTGCTTACATACTTCGTCACAGCACGTTTCATTCCAGGCCACCAGTATTCCTTTCTCAGATCTTGGTACATTTTATTGGTGCCGGGATAGATAGAGTAACGAGACTTATGAGCCTCATCCAAGATTTTGGTCCTAAGTTCGCCACCCATAGGTATCCATATCCGTCCAAAACGTGTCCTAACACCAAGGGTGTTATATTCCAACTTGTCCTGTTGGCCAACCATCCTTTCCTTCTTCATGTTTTCCTCCTTAAGCGCCTCATCTTGAGCCTTTTCAATCTCTCTCATCACATCCGATGTTATAACCAACTGGTAAGCTTTCACTCTAATAGGAGTGGGTACATCCTTTCGGCTTAGAGCGTCAGCCACCACGTTTGCCTTTCCAGGATGGTACATGATCTCACAGTCATAGTCTTTCAACAGTTCCAACCATCGCCTCTGTCTCATATTAAGTTCCTTTTGTTCGAAGAAGTACTTCAAACTTTTGTGGTCGGAGTAAATAGTAAACTTCACCCCGTAAAGGTAGTGCCTCCAGATTTTCAATGCAAATACGACAGCAGCAAGTTCCAAATCGTGAGTCGGATAATTAGTTTCATGAACCTTCAACTGTCGTGACGCGTACACGATCACTCTTCCGCGTTGCATCAATACGCATCCCAATCCCTGACCCGAAGCGTCAGAGTATACCACTAAGTCTTCATTGCCCTCGGGAAGGGCCAAGACTGGAGCTTGAGTTAGCTTTTCCTTAAACTTCTTAAACGCGTCATCCTGGGTCGAACCCCATTCGTACTTTACCTCCTTCCGATTCAACTTCGTCAATGGCGAAGCTATTTTCGAGAAATCCTGGATGAATCTCCGATAGTAGCCTGCCAATCCCAAGAAACTGCGGATTTCAGTTGGCGTCTTAGGAATATTCCATTCCTTTACCGTCACTATCTTTGCTGGGTCAACCATAATGCCGTTCGGGTTAATGACGTGACCTAGGAATTGGACTTCCCTAAGCCAGAACGCGCATTTGGAGAATTTAGCATACAACTTTTCCTTTTTCAGAGCTTCCAATACTTCCTTCAAGTGACACGCGTGATCACCCTCATTCTTGGAGTAGATGAGGATATCATCGATGAACACGATCACCGATCGATCCAGCATTGGTCGACAAACTCTATTCATCAAATCCATGAACGCTGCAGGGGCGTTCGTCAATCCAAAAGACATTACTCGAAACTCAAAATGTCCATAACGTGTGTGAAATGCAGTTTTCGGTATGTCTTCTTCCCTTACCTTCAACTGATGATACCCGGACCGAAGGTCGATTTTCGAGAACCAACTTGCGCCTTGCAATTGATCTAACAGGTCATCGATCCTTGGTAACGGGTACTTGTTCTTTACGGTACGCTTGTTCAACTCGCGATAATCAATACACATTCTCATCGAACCGTCTTTCTTCTTCACAAACAACACCGGAGCACCCCACGGCGAGATGCTCGGTTGGATAAATCCTTTCTCAAGTAACTCGTCTAGTTGAACCATAAGTTCCTTCATTTCCACCGGTGCTAGTCGATATGGAGCCTTAGCCACGGGCTGGGCATCTGGTACTAAGTCGATTCGGAACTCAATCTCTCTGTCGGGTGGTATCCCGGGCAAATCCTCTGGAAACACCTCCGGGTACTCGCGTACCACGGGTACATCGTCTAGTTCCTTCACTTTCTTACACTTGTCAATCACGTACACCAGATAAGCCTCGCATCCGCGCCTCAAGTAATCTGTTGCCTTAATCATCGAGATGACGTTTGGCATCGGGACGTCACGATCTCCAAAAACCTCGACTTTGCTACCATCCGGAGCCTTGAGTCGGATTATCTTTCGTTTACATATGATTTGTGCTTCGTTGGCAGTTAACCAATCCATACCCAGCACGACATCAAACCCTCCCAAAACCATAACAAACAATCTGACAGGGAACCTATGACCTTCTATTTTTATCGTAGAGTTGTCAACTACCTCGGTCACTCTCGCAGTTCTACCCTCAGCGGTTTCTACGCTAAAGGCCCTTTCTAGTATACTGACAGCGTACTTCACTCTCTTACAAAAATTCGCAGATATAAAACTCTTACTGGCACCCGAATCAAATAACACAGAAACAAGAGTGTTGTCAAGGACGAACGTACCTGACGCCACGTCGGGGTCCATTCTGGCCTGGTCTTGCGTCAGCGCGTACGCACGAGTCTTTGCTCGGGGCCTCTCTTCCCTCTTCTCCGGGCCTTTCCCTTTCCCAGCTTCACCCATTCTTGGTTTGGTGCATTCCCGGCTCAGATGACCGGCATTCCCACAGTTATAGCACTTGTAGTGTTGTGTGCACTCAAGGGAGTAATGCCCGATCTTGCCACACTTAAAGCACAGGTTAGATCCCAGTCTACATTCACCTACATGCTCCTTTCCACACTTCTTAAAAACAGTCGGCTCATCCACCCGAGCCCTTTTATCGCGAGCCCCAAACATCTTTCCACCAGTTCGCTTGTTTGAGAAGCTCGGTCTCTTCTTTGGTTCCTCGATGGCGGCGACATTCAGTGCCAGATCATCAAATACTACGCCGCTCAGTTCTACTACCGAATCATAGGTAGTAGGGGCGTTTGCCTTAACATAGGTGTGGACCTGGTCCGGCAACCCATGAATATAGCAGGCAATCTTTCTCTCTTCAGTAGTGACAAGGTGTGGCACCAGACGTGCCAGTTCATTGAATCGGGTTGTATATTGCCGGTGCGTCATTTTCCCGGCCTTCAAACCCATAAATTCCCTCTCTACCTTCTCAATCTCGTTCCTTGGGCAGAAATTCTTGATCACCAAATTTTCAAGTCAGCCCACATCATCGCATCCACAATCTCGCTCCCTTTTGCCTGACGTACACCTTCCCACCAATGGGATGCTTCCTCCCTCAAGGAGTTAGCAGCAAATTTCACAACTTGATCCGCTCGACATTCGCTGAGACGGATGGCAGACTCCATACGGATCATCCAGTCAAACGTAGCTACCGCGTCTTTCTTTCCTGTCGGGACTGGCGGGTCACATGCCTTGAAGGACTTATAGTCGCATCCGCGAGCAGGCGGTGCGTTGATTGCCTCAGTGTTCGGGGTATCAACCGTCGGGTTAGACCCACCCTCCCTATTGACCTGCTTCAATGCTTCTGCCAACAGACTTGGCAGAGAATTCTTCATCAACTCGGAGAACTCTCGAGCTATGGCTGCTCTCACTTCTGGTTCAAAAGTGAAAGGTTGTTCTGCAACTTGTGTCTGTTCAGTTCCATGCACAATAACCGTCGGTTCAGTGTGAGCACTTCCTTCTTCGTTGTGCTCTTGGCGCGCAGGAATCCTGCCACGCCCACCATTTCGACCGCCGGTACGACCACCGGTACGGCCACCACGCCTTCCGTTCCCTCTCCTCGCCATTTCGTTCTATAAGACAAGAAATCCAATGTCATCACGCTAGTTAACAAATAAAATTCAATAAGTACTGTAAGATGTTAATATACACTGGCCATCTGCAATTAACCATTACACTACCTTTCGATTTCTATTTGACCACCTTTGTGATTCCATCAAACACAAGTCCTTTCCTAACCCTTCCTAAGGCATACTACATACACATACTCTACTTTTCATACCTGATGCTGTGGCTCGAGTTACCCGTACTGGCATCCGATTTCGGTCCCATTCAAAGTTTAAGTTCAGACACTGGGAGTGTTCGAATCTCTCAAACTATTGCTCTGATACCAACTTGTAAGGCCCCAAACCCGGGAGGCCTCACTTGTTGGATTTACTCATTCACAAACAGTTCTTAAACATGAATATCAAATAACGCAGCGGAAAATACTTCATTAAATCATAACTATTACATTGTTCATACTTGCGGAAGCGTAAACATTGTTTAAAACGTAAATACATCATAACTAAAACATAACAGGATGCCAGTCTTCATAGTCAGCCGGGTAACTCCTCTCGCTAGCGAAGCATCACAGTCCATCCTCATAACCTTCCTTAACCTGAATGTGCACACTAAAAAGTCAGCTACGCTGGTGAGTTCTAGTTTTCGTTCGATTTAAGAAATGGTTCATCATTCAAAACATTCATTAGGGTTTAACATCACGTATAAGAAAAACAGGGCCTTTCATTCATAAACCTTCACACATTTAAACACATTGAACGGATCATTTGTTTAAAACATTTAACATTCATTTAAGTCATACATTACCATCTAAAATCTGTATCGTTACGCGTCTCTGTGTCCCCGAAGGAACCCTGCATGTCGTGGTCAACCGTTACGTATCACCGTCGTTGCCACAACATTCCGTCAATTCCCTTCCGGGTATTGCCCCCAAGGCTAACTGCACGAGGACCGACAATACCCATTCAGTTGCCCCTATGGCTCTCTTGTCCATAGACCGACAACTTCCATCGACGGTTATGACTCTCAGCCATAACATCGTCGGATCATAATTTAACCTCGCATAGGGTCATGTTAACCCCTGAGTAACCGTCGTTACTCCATACCAGTTGTACAACATCAAACCATTGGCAGGCTACTAAGACACTGCCCCCGTTGTTCTTATGGTAACTATGGCTCGCTGTCCATAATCTACCACAAGGCTGGGATTCTCATTCCCAGACTTCATTCGTCAATTCCCTTCATTCGACAGACTAGATTTGTAATGACTTCTTTAAAACTTTTGCCCTTTTTTCTTTTCTTTTCATAAAACCTTTCATTCACTTTCGAAACCCTTTACCTTTACTTTAAACCATTTCTTTATAAACATTCGTTCGTAAACATTCCGTTCATAAAACTTTCTTTCCATAAACCGTTCATTCTAAATCATTTCATTTCATAAAACATAGTTTCATAAAACATCATTTCATAAAACATCATTTCATATGTATGCACACCAGCCCGAAAACATTATATAAAACATTTAAAAGAGGGCTTCTAGAACTCACCTGATAAGCAGTTTCTGAAATACTCTTAGCTGGCTACTGGGCGTCACTAATGTCACTCACGATCTGCTATAATAAAGCCATACATGTAAGGTAGTGATCCTAGATGACACTAGACATCCCTATGCTTAAACCTAGTAGTTTCGATAGATTTGCTTATACCGAAACTTGTAGTTTCGATAGGTCTACACATATCAAAACTTGTAGTTTCGATAGACCTGCACATATCGAAACTTGTAGTTTCGATAGACCTGCTCATATCGAAACTTGTAGTTTCGATAGACCTGCACATATCGAAACTTGTAGTTTCGATAGACCTGCACATATCGAAACTTGTAGTTACGATGGGGTCTGCACAGATTGTCTTCCCAATATCCGAAGCTTTTGCATGCGAGTCTGATCGAGTCAGTATCTCAACTTTTCTTAGATCAAAACGTTCGGTTTTCATTCTAGATGCTATACCTAAGCTCATTTTTAAGTTCCATCCGCAAAATCGTTGCCTTTTTAGCCAAAACCCGAAAATCCCAAAAATGAACAAAAACTCAGATTTAGGCAAGATTATTACCCGTATCGAGATTCTGATCCGGAGGTTCTTCTCACGAGCTTGGCAGTAACGTGTTCCCTCAATTCCGGGATGATCCGTCAACCTTCTCTCTCTAGACCCGAGCTCTCCTTCCTCTCTCTAAAAGTTGCGTGAATGAGAAATGAGCAGAGAAGAGGGCTGCCCTGCCTCTTATATAACTGGGCTTCCATCGGCCCATTGGAGCCGAGCCCAAGCCCGCTCCCTTTTGTTTAAATATTCCGACTAACTCGCCGGTCTCGCTATATTTATTCGTTTAATTATTTTTGGGATGTTACAGCTTGGGTCCCAATTTCAAATTAATGTTTCTTTTTAGATGTGCAGGATTGACCAAGAGGGACTATTAATAACATTTGGTTTGTTGATAGTGGTTGTTCATAGCACATGACAGGGAATGACATCTACAAGAGTAACGAGTTGTTATAGAAGTTGGTAAATCTATTTGATTCAACGACTTGATGCTCAGGGGGAGAATATGTTACACACAATGTTGTTTTGGAAAGTTTTACCAAGTCCAAAAGACAACCTGAAACTTAGGATGACGATGGTGAGCATAAAGTCGTTGATGCAACCATTTGACAAGTTGAGGGAGAGTCTACAGGATAGGGGGTATAGAATTATGTTGACGACAAAGGTAAAGGCATTCAATTACATTTAGTTACATCGGTTTGAGTGTTTAATTGAATGAATTGCTTAATCCCAAGTAACGAAGTAAAATGTTTTTCATAAAATGTTTTCATGGAAGTTTTAATTTTCTTTTGTTTTACTTACTTTCAAAAAGATTTTGAAAAAACCAAAAAAATTGAAAAGGATAAAATCGATATTACTTGAAGTTATAAGGAGAAATGATAGTACATCAGTAGATGTTCAGTCACACATGATCTTAGTTGGCCTTTATGATTGCTTATCTAATATATCTGTGATAAATGTTTTGATCAGAACTTCTTAGACTGCATAGTATGGGAAATGATAGCTTCATAACTGTTTTTGCTTAACAAAATTGATGATTGATGCTTATATTTTAAATTTGGATACTAGCAGGTGTTCTGAATTGTCAATAGGCTATGAGTATCTTTAGTCCAATAGTAGTGTGACAACATAATGAACTTTGATACAACTGTGATTTGAACCCATGGTATGTCGGGTGTGTGTAAAAGATCATTATCAGACAAAGAATATAAGATCTAAATTACTTCATGAGACCAATATCGGTTATGTTGTTAAACATAATATTTCAGTTCACTTCACTGCCGATGCCACGAAAAACATGCAATGTGATGTTGAACTAAAATATGTTTCTGACAACATCTGTTGGAACATATACTAGCCCTTGGATCAATATCTTGATTCCATTGAATACATCCAGATAACAGTTGGATCTCATTACCTTGTATTATTGAATCAATCGATTCCTTAATCAGTCTTTCGGCTGAATATTTCTTCTGTTATAATCTATCATGGTATTACATCCAAATCGAGACATTTGAATCATTTGATTCTGAATCATTCTGATTCTCTGCTTGATATTTTCCTGTGTTTAATGGTATAATTTCATCTTGGAGATTGAATATTATCTTGCAATGATCTTACATGTATTAAAGATAATGCACATTTATTTTTCTGTTGGCATATTTGTGGCATACACGTTGTATTACAAAATAAATGGTAACTTAATTCACAAGAACATGGGACAAAGATATTGATGGTTTCAATTTTTATAATATTAACAACTTAGATTGACATGTTATGTGTTGCAAATTCGTATGTAATTTATTATAAGCATGTTATGATCTGATCCCATCGAAGTTCTTCGCGTATCATTACATGTTTTGGTTGAAGCTTAAAAAAGATTTTATCTTATCTTATATAAAGAAAGTTGGCTGCAAGTTGATTCATGGTGATTTTCTTTTAGAATTGGTAGAATTTTGAGATAAATGATTGATTGAAAAGAAAGAAAAGAATGAATGAATCTGGATAGGATACCCATAGAATGTTTATGGATGTTTATCCAAAATGTGTGATTGATGCATTGGTTATACTAATATGATCTTCTAACTCGTGATGTTCGACCAAAAAGATGTGATTTTGTACTTAAATTTCAGTTTGTAAAGAGAAAAACCAAAAATATGTGATTCCGTTTGTACAGAGAAAAATCAAAAAGATTTTGTGTTTCTTATGTTTGAAAAACCAAAAAGGTTTTATTTTTCTAGCTTCCATGGAAATCTAAATTGTTGGTTATTCTTGGTTGTTCTTCTTTGAAAAAAAACTAGAAATTGCAGTCAGAATTTGACAAGGGGTCCTTCTTCCAAGTTTTCTTCTAGATAAAAAGAGAGAGTGTGCAGATGAATAAGACGAAGACTATAGTGTGTTTGATGATATTTGAAAACGGGTGACAATCTTCTGAAGTTGTTGTCAAGGGGGAGTCTGTTGGAGCATATTCTTGTGACAACGAGCTTGAAGATTCTATGTCTTAGTCTTAGAGTCTTTGACATTTAATTGATATAATTGTTTGCAATAGTTAAGTGGGAGTTTGTTAGAGCATGAATAATGTAGCAAACAATCTATATAAGTTCTTAGATAGGCGAACTTAACAAGTTCGCCTAAGCATCTTGAGGAGCGAACTTGTTAAGTTCGCCTATGGTGCTGTGTGGGTTTGTGTTTCCCTATAAATAGGTGTTTACAAGTCTTAGTGTTTAGATTTTAGAGATTAGAAGTCAAGAACAGAATCTGAGAGAGCTTGTAATCAGTGTTGATAAGGAAATACAAAGAGTTTATTTACACCGTGTTGATTGATTGATTTACACGAGCACGTTGATCATGGACTCCGCACGTTATCATCATGTCGTACCGCGAGTCTAGAGATCCGTAGTACACCCATTGATCTTCAAATCTTCAAACTTCAGTCTTCAGTTGCCGGGTTATTGCAAACACGACTCCCTCTTAACTGTAGCTTTCATTGTAGACCAAACCAAGGGCTTCAATAAGAACCAACTAACCCAACACACCTCATTGTAGTTCAACCTCTCAGTTGTAGCTTGCTCCACCCTGACTTAGAAATCTGAGTCTGACAATGTCTTCCTAGACATGTAACAATAGTAGATTAAGACATCTCCAAATCAGTTGGCATATGATAGAGAGTTTGAATTTCCAATAACCTGCATTAAACTAATCAGCTCCCATAGGAATTCCAGTACGATAAACTTGTCTTCAACCAGATGTGTCCAACTCTATCATGTATCTTCACGAGACAACCAAATTCCCGAAGATGTTTATTTCCAATTTCCCCTTTCAATTTAAGCTCCTTCTTACTAGACCAGAAACAAGAACATATTTCCTATCCCATCGGCAAAAGATAAAAGGTTCCATCTTTAACAAATAATCCAACAGATATCCAGCTTTATCTTGAAAACACTTGATAGAATCTAACTCAAAATCATGCTCAGCAATGATCATCCTATATCCAAAGTCCAACATTCTTCAATTAGATCTTCATTCCGGGTTCACACCTCCTAATCTTCGGGAATACAGGCTTGACCAATGAGCACGAAAAATATAGTTTACACGAGAACTCATAGTTGAGATCTATGTCACGTTAAAGAGGTTTATATATAGGAAGTACCTACGGCTTATCCACCACGTCTTTAATGTCTCATGAATACTTTGTAAAATTTATCCTCCTCGTTTCTATGTAAACTATGACCAGTTTCATCAGCGCTTCACTCAAATCCTCAAAAAGCACAACCAGTTAACTCCGGGTTTTTATTCTTTTATTCCTTTGCAAAGATCCAAAATAGCAAATCCTTGGGTTCAAATTGTTACAGTATTCATCCCCTATTAAAGAAGTATCTCGGATACTCGTATCCTACATATTCAAGTTTGAATACCTAAACAATATGATTCTTTTTTATGAAAGACACAAAGCAGCAACATCTTCACAAATAAAACGAGACATTTAGCCAATAACGACCCAATTGCTCCCATTAATTCAGCATTCATTCCCTATTAAATAAGTATCTCGGATACTCATAGCCTACATTTTCAGGTTTGAACACTTAAACAATATATGACAATTGGTATCATCCAACAAAAATCCCATTCTTGTTTCGCCAATCCATATCGTATACAAAATTTGGTCCAGAAAAAAAACCCAAAATTGCTATCTTCTCAAAAGTGGCCCGAAACAAGCGTACAAATGATCCCTAAAAAATTTGGCCAAAAAAAGTTTTTTTTAGATCCCATATGATAGTTCATGCGTACTTTACGCATATGTAGGGTGTTGTTACGTATTTAGTAAGTTCGCAAAGCCAAGTACCCATGCGTACTTGTTAAGTGCGCAGAGAAATGCCCATGCGTACTTACTAAGTACGCACAACATCTCTTCATGCGTACTTAGTAAGTACACAGAAAAGGCGATTCTACGTACTTGTTCAGTACAGCAGTGTTCTTGACGGATCTTGAGGAAAATTCTCGAAAAGTGTTGGATCTGAGAAATTGATTCTTCCAAAAGCTTAGAAATCATCATCTAACAAACCCTTAACTTGAAAATACCAAATGAAGCGATAACAAAGACGAATTTAAGGATTTTTGACAGAAAAAGTAGCGAACTTGTTGAACTCAGATCTGTTCCAAAAACCCCAAAACTCGAATCTGGAACACAAATCAACGAACATCGAGGCTCTGATACCAATTGTAGGTCCCGGGAGCCTCGTCGCGCAGCGAAAATAACACAGATATGTCCGTGATTCGTGTGGGAACCAAGAAACAAGACAGAGAAAAAGCAAAAACGAAAGACAACAAAATCAAATGATATGTAATCTATAACATAGAAGTTATCCCGTATTACAAACCACATACCGAAGGAGTACACATCTCTCGTCTACGCTCACGGTCCAGGGGCGGGAGAGCTCGTCACGCCCGGACACCTCTCAACCTAGTTCTAGAAGCTCCACCTACAGATGAAGACAAGTCTTCTACTTATAGGGGATAGAACACTTCCTGCATACTTAGTAAGTACGCAGGTGAGGGCAAAAGCTTTGCGTACTTACTAAGTACGCGGGACCAATCTGGTGTACAAGCTAAGTACTTAGGAACACCCTCCTGCGTACTAGCCACGTACACCGATACATAGAATTTTATCTATATTTACAAAAACATGCTTCTAGAATGAGCAATGCACGGCCGTGCATTGGTTTGCACGGGCGTGCAAACACCTCGGGAATCAAACAGGGTACAAGGGACAGTGTACTAGAGTCCGTGGGGAGCAAGACAGGGATGCACGGCCGTGCATGGCAACGCACGGTTTTGCCTTGCACTTGTCTGCTCCCTGCTTCGTCTTTTAGCTACTGTTGACTTCTTGTTGATCAATTTTAACTTCCTGGGGGTCAATGCTCGGGAATAGTCTTCCAAAAGGCTTGATTTCTTGGTGTTTTTGATAGGATTTAGCTTGATTTATATTTTCAACACCGAATAACCTGCAATTACAAAATATAAATGTTTTAAGCATCTAATGCAAGGTTATTATTCAATTAGTACCATAATATGGGGATTATTATCCATGTAAAATCTGTATAAATTGTGACATATCAGTACCCGCACCTGTTTAACTTTTAACATGTTTCAAGGACGAAACCTCTAATAAGGTGGGTGGTCTTGTAACACCTGTAAACCGACAATTTATAATTGCGCTGGAAATAAAAGAAATAACAAATGATTATGGGCTTGTAGCCCATAGGGACTCTATAACCCTAAACCCTCCCCCATCACAGTCTCCATTCTGCCCATTTGCAAGCTTTTCCACCAAAAAATGTAGAGAGAGTGTGTGGGTTCGTAGAGAAAGAAAGCTCAAGAAGTTCGTTTTTAGTTTCAAGATCTGCTACGACCTTTTTCTCCACTGAAATAGAGCAACAATGCACTAATAAACGACATCTTTTAGGTATGGATCCAACCTAAAATCTCTGTGTTTGTTTAAAATAGGTTTTTAGGGGTAAAAGTAGGGTTTTCACCTTAAATGTCAAATTTTTACGTGTTAAAATATGAACAAAGATTACATCTAGGTTCATGGAAGCTAGATAAACGATTTGGACGTAAAAAGTTACAATTTTGGATCAAAAATCATCAATTAGTGTTTTGTGTTCTTGGGGCGACAATATTAGTGATGCCATCTTCATCTGGCGACACTAATCGGGGACGACGATACACGTCTTCGAGGACACGTGTCATTCCATTTAGCGACACTAAGGAGTGTCGTCGTGCATGTACACGACACTAATGAACGACACTAAGTCCAGAACGAAAGTTATGGAGACACTAGGAGACACTAATCCCAACGACACAGTCACAAGGCGATATTGTTAGACGACTCTAGTGTTGGCGACACTGCCTATAGCGACTCTATAGACGACACTAGTAAAGTTTAACCAATGCCACATATTGAATTCGTACAAATCACGTAGCACTTATCTGGCCGAAGCTTAGTAAGTTTCACACAGTATACCGAGTTCCAGGTGAGATCTAAGTCTGCTTTTGTCTATGATTTTGGGCAGGTGTGCATACTCCTATGATGTTAAATATTTTTATGACAAAATGTGCTAAACAGTAAAGTATGAAATAGGCTAAGTATATATACGTGCCTATATGAACGATGATGTATTATGTGGTTAAATGTGTCAATGTGCTAACATGAATGATAAATTAGATAAAGGGCTTACATGTAATACGTGCCACCATAGTTAAAGTACAAAAGGGGCAACACGTGTAAACATGCCAACATAGTAAATGATGAAACGGATGCCCACATGGTAAATGGATTTAATGAATAAAGAGAATTAATCATATTAATATGCTAATTCGAAGAATGATGAAACGGTTGTCGAAGTGGCAAACAGATGCTAATGAATCGAAGAAAGATACGTGTAATACGCGATTATGTGACAGTTACATCGGTACACAGATGAAACGGCTACTTCGGTAGACGGACGAAATGGCTACTTCGGTTGACGGGCGAAACGGACTACGATGGTAGGAAGGATGAAACGGTTACTTCGTTAGACGGATGAAACGACTATGACGGTAGACGGATGAAACAGACTGTCACACCGTGTGTGCCAGACGGTTACGACGGTAGATAGTATGTTAAACAGCTAGGCGGTAGGATAGATGAAACGGTTATTTCGGTAAAAGGATGAGAAATGGCTACTTCGGTAAACGGATGAAACGACTTTGACGGTATACGGAAGTTACGACGGGTACTTCGGTAGATGGACGATGAACAAATACTTCGGTAGACGGACGAAGTGGCTAGTTCAGGTAGACGGATGTATGAACTTATGTGCATAAACAATATGAATACAATCTATGTTTATAATAGCACTCAAAGTATAGATGATGATGTATCAAACCTATGTGCTTAAACAAATTGAAAATGCTCTATGTTTATATAAGTACATAAAGTAAAATGATGAATGAACGTTTATTAATGATGATTACTTGAATGATTAAACTAGAACTCACTAGCGTTAGCTGACTTTTAGTATGCATCTCTGGTAAAGGAAAAGAAAAAGATATGATGCTTATAGGCCGGCTGGAATAGGTAAATGGCTACCTGGCACAAGAGTTTATGTCATGATTGATGTGTAGACAATGAATGTTTAAAAGTTTTAATTCATTGACTTTTTTTTGTGTTCGATCAATATATGTATTTCTGCTACATGATGTTTTAATTTAAAGTATTCGAGTGATTGAGCTATATGTTATTGTGTAAATCCAACGAGTGAGGATTCTCGGTATCGAGGCCTCACAAAATAAGAGCAACAACAATATCAAAACTGAGCAACGATAGCAAATACAAATGAAGTCAAAACAAACCCTAATCTAAATGAAGATGACGGTGGCAACAAAAAATACGAACCAAGCAGCAGGAGAAACAAAACCTAATTAAAAAATGTGACGCCTGCGACAACAAACGAATCAAACATCAGCAGCGGCAAGGTACAGACCGTATGGCCTGTATAGTGATAACAGACGAACCGAAAGAAACGAACAAAAGAAACGAACCAAAAAATCCAGTGAAACTAAAGCTTGCTACAAACTCTATCACAATCAAATCAATAGACATGGACCAAATAGAGCTCTGATACCTTGTAAATTGAGAATGATATGCAGAGGAAACTGCTAGAGTTTTATAATTAGATGAAAAGAATACACCGAAAACAAGGAAAATACAGCATAAAAAAATACAACACATAAATTGCATCACATAAAAATGCAGCACATGAATATGGTTCGATGTGTTGATTTCCAGTTTTGCTGCTTTTTTGCTCCTGTGTTGATTGGATCATTAGATGTAGGTTAATGCTCGAGTTGACAAAGTGATTAAGTTTGAACAGATATGTCATTCAATGATTCATCGCAAATGTATTAAGCTTTCACTTTTGGATTTCTTATTTTATAAGTTCAATGGAATTATAAAATACAGTACATGTTTTGTACATAAAAATATAGCACATGTTATAACACAAATAAAAACAAAGTCGATATTACACAAAAAAAAAATACAACATAGTTAATACATCATAGTTAAAACAACACATAAATATCAATATAAAATATACAACACAAAAAATACAACACATAAAATACAGGACTGAAAATACATAACAGAAAATCAACACTGAAAATACAACATAGAACAAAACACAAAATTCAGCACAACAGTACAATACAGTAAATACATCACAATTTTCATCGTTTTTTCAAATCGTTATTTTTTATATATCAACATTAAACTCAAAATAAAGAGAGAAAAATGCTCGATTTTATGGTGTAATTCAAAAAAAAACTTAACGTCATATGAAAAAGTTACGAACATTTAAAAAAACTTAGGGAACTAGAAAAAAGTCAACAATTGTAGGTATTTTAAAATGTTTTTCGAGCCCACATTTTTTACTCATCCATACTATATATTAAAATAAAGGTTTTTCATGTCACGCCTCCATATTCATTCTCATCATTTTTCCCGTCTCTCTCTCTCTTATTAAATACACCTATATCTTTTCATAATTATTATTTTTTAAAGAAAATAATAATTATACTAACAAAACACATTTATTTTCAATTATCTTTAGTATAAGAAACTTTGAAATCGAATTATTTAACTTTTATTTTCAATCAAATAGAAAATAAAAGTCAAATAAAAATAAATAGTAACTAACGTATTTTCGAAACCAAGTTATATATTAATTTTTACATATTTTGAATTTTTTTCTGTCATTAGTATATGTAATACATTTTTATACATATATATATATATATATATATATATATATATATAGGGTTGGGTTATATTGCAAACCCTGAAAACCCTATATGGGCCCTTGATTGAATTTTGATCTATGACTGAGATTTAATTAACACACTTAGCATGTGACTTTAGATTAGTTTAATAATTAATGGTACAAAAAAGAAAAATAAGGTGACAAGTGAGCCAAGTAAAGAAAACCGGTTAACTTTACAAACTAGGTCATCACCAAACCCATATCAAGACGAAATACATACTTTTATAGATATTGATACCTATTAAAAACGAATTTAAATATGCAGGTGCTAATGAGAATGAAATGGAAGATAACAACATAGAGAAGCTAGATATTGCAGTAGACTTGGAAGCTGATGATAATCTTGATGTTAATCAAGTATTTCAGAATGAAACAACTGAAAAAGGTAATACATTATTTTTTAAAGAGAATGACAAAATTTGTTGGGTTTGGTCTTACTTGTGTTACATTTGGGTTACATAGGTAAGACTGGGGTTACATTAAAAACATGTTGATTTACAATAACATAGGTTAAATTAGGATTTAAAGTTATTAAAATCAAATTATGGAAACACAAGTAAGATTACATAGGTTAAAATTGTGGTCATATTAAGTACATAACAAATGTTAACAAAGTTCATAATCAGATGAAGAAGCAAAGGAGAAGGGTGATGGTAAAGAAATGCAATGTAATGATGAACAAAATAAGAACATGTTTGTTGAAGTGGGAAAGGTCAAGAAAGTCATAGTGGATGTGGAGCTACCCAAAAAAGGTACAAGTAAGTTAACCTTTAATGTTACGTAAAAGTTACTATTAATTAAGAATATGGTAACATAAACAAGTATATTTACAATCAGTTTGAATATTTTAAACTGTGTAAACAGATAATGAAGAAGGGAAGATGGATGAGAAAAGTAAAGAGTGTAAGCATATTGAAGATGCACCAAGTTATAGCTTGGGGTTAACCCAAGATGGACTGATTCTAACAGGTGAAGAACAACAAAATAGAGGTCAGGGATTTTACATTAACTAATAGTAGTTAAGTTTCTTCATGATTACAAAAAGTAATGAACACAAAATGACAAATACAGAACAAAATGTCGAAGCAGGGAAGATGGATTTTGATAAGGTTCCTGAAGTGGAAAAAACAGTATATATACAAAAGGAAGTTGAAGAAATCAATCAACAAACAGATAAGGGAACAAGTAAGTTAACATATTAATCAACACAAGGTTACGTTGTTGTTACATTAGATAAAAACACAAGTTCAGAAAAAGATGTGAATGCAGGGGAGAGGGATGTGGATGTGGTTGAATCAAGGAAAACAACTGTGGATGCAAATAATGAAGCAACAAGTAAGAGTAGTTCAGTTACACAGTAGTTACATAAAATGTGAAATTAAAGTAACAATTTAATAAACAAATGAGGAAGTAGAGAATGTGGATGTGGATATGAATCAACAAATGCATGAGAATGAAAAACAAAAAAAATGAAGCAACGAGTAAATTGAGTAAGTATTATTTTGTTTCATTGTATATACAGTAAATATAAATAATCTGAAATTTACTGTTATTTATAATTGGATCTGGAAAACAGATGAAAAGTCAGCGAAGAATGTTGATGATAACGATGGCCCAAGTTATAGTCTTGGTTTAACACAAGATTGACTAATTCTAACGGGAGATGGTGAAATTAATAAAGATCAGATAATTTCAATAAAAAGATTTAGAGATCATGATTAACACAAAAAATATTAGAGGTTTAAAATTTTTTATATGTAAAATATTATATGAGGAAGGGGTTGAGGAAGTACAAAAAGAAAATGAAATTCTAGTGGGTGAAGAGCATATAGAAACGGATATACCATTGGATGTGGTGGATGTGGAGTCAATATTTCAGTAATGTGGTTGAGGCGCGGAAAGAAAAAACAAAACAATGGGAGTGGGAACCAGTGAATCAATATACATGTAAGGTTAAATGTTTATTAATAATTACATTGAAGTTACGTTGTTATTACAAGTAAGTTACAAATAGATAATAAGTATTTATTTTTACAAAAACATTTTTAGGTGAAAATTCAATAGAAATGGCTAATGAAGAGAAGAAAAATGAAACAGGCAAGTGAATGTATATTCTGGTATTAGTATTAAAGTTTAAATATTAGCTTTTCATTATTACTTACATTATTATTACATTGAAATAGGAGCGAGTGGAATAAGTCTAGAAAATGTGATTGTAATGTTAGAAGCTACAAGGAAAAAACCATTCAGAGAGAAAGGAGTTGTAGATGTTAATAAGAAACCTTTTTTAATAAGTGGTGTAGATCTAAATAAAACATTGACTAGAGAAGAACATCTTATTTGGAAGTTTATTTTCAAAGGTGAATTTGCATCAACAGGCCCGCTAGATGAAAGTGGTAAACAAAATGAAGACAACATGTATGAGTAATATAAAAATCTGATCAAACGTATAACTATAAATTACTACTATATGTTGTTACACTTGTTAAATTTTGAATTTTAACATCCAAAAAATATAAATAATTCAATGTATCTTTACATATTTTAGAACCAAAAAATTGATGTAATAACAATGTAACATTAATGTATGTAACAAATAAATTGGCTTTTACATAGCAGTATGGATGTAGTGTTCAGGAGTGTGAATAACTTGGAATTGACATTGTCAATTGTTCAGAGCCTAAAGCCTTGGGAGAGAGTGTATAACAATATTATAGATGCTTGGGTGGAAGTTTTAAACTATGAAGAAAAATTCAGATCACCTGGTTCACCATACAAATTATTTGTTGGCACTAATGTGATTGTAAGTTTCTTAAAAACTACTTTTAAATAAGTTAATGTTATTAAATAGTTTGGTGTTATTGTTGTCATATGAAGGTTAATTGGATGCTAAACAAGACCGACTCAAGTAAGGATGAACGTTATGAAAGGTTCCGCAGAAATATGTATGGAGGGATTTCTGGGAATAAAATGATGAACGAAATGAAACAATTTGATATCATTCTATTCCTTATACTTGAACATGGACACTATTACCTGCTGAATTTTGAATTGAAGAATGGAGCCATAACAGTGATTGACAACTTTCACGAATCAATCGCTCCGGTGCGGCTGAAGGATAGTGAGGACTACTTCAAAAAGGACTCTACATACAAAATTGTAAGAATTTTATTTCAAAAAATGTTACGCGATATAGACAAATTTAACACTTTTTATACTTGCAGAAAGATTTGTTTTGTGGAGTACCTAGAAAGACACAGTCATCCAAAAGCATATAAGATAAAAAAAAATTCAAAATAAAAAAGATTGATATTCCATGGGCAACAAAACAGAATGAGGTTGACTGTGAAATTTTTGTCATGAGGCATATGGAGAAGTATATGGGGATAAAACAACCATTCATTTATGGGTTGAACTCAAATGCAATGAAAAGGAAAGGACAATTAAATGCATTGAGAAAGAAGTTTGCAGCTCATATTCTATAATCATCGGCTAATCTTTTGAAAGAAAAAAATCCAAGCAGGAGCACAAACGAAGTAAAGGGGAAGAACGTGACATGGATGTTACTAATTTTTGGATTATCACATCTTAAGTATGTTTTAATTAAATTTGGTTCTGTCAGATTGTTATTTTGGATAATTTAATATTGTTGGTTTAACAACAGTTTTGATATGTAATATACAATCATCTTTTTTGGAAGTACTTAAATTTAATTGTCTATTCTATTTAGTTATACAGTGTAACATCTGTGTAACATTATGTTAGGTTAAGTTGTGATATTATGAAATTAATAATATTGACAAATGTTGAAAAAACTAAAAATCAATAATATGGGAAATTATAAAAAAGGAAAAAGTATTTGGGATAAATGGGTGTTATTAGGTTTCTAGGAAAAAGTACATAGGGAAGCAACATATGTTTAAAAAGGACGACGATAAGATATAAAGCAACATAAAAGAATATTTAATTGGAAACATAGGAAACCAAACAAAAAGTATTCATAAAGTATCATATATAAATATGAAATGAAATGATAAGACACAAAGGTAATGTACTTTTAATAAAAGTACAAAAGTTACCAAACTAGTTGCACTAGTAGAACTAAACTTGTAACTAGGGGCTTTAACATATTCAAACTAAAAGCCTAAAACAACCAAACAATAAATAAAAATACAAACGAAACCCAACTAGATGCACTATTAGAACTAAATGAGTTTGAACTAGGGTCTTTGACAAAGCTTCATAAATCAAAATAACCAAACAATGAAGAAAAAAACCCAACTTATAAATAAATAAAGTTTCAACCACGAAATTTGATTTCCAAGGTCCTTTGACAAAGCTTCATGCTTATTCTTGTTTCTTATAAGCCCGGGAACAATATGAGTGGCTCTGGCACACAAGGGAGGATTGATCCATGCAACAAAACCACAACCGGAAACCTAATTTACATGTTATTACTTTAATTATGTTGAAAAAGTGATAAAAAATATAAAATAATAATATAAGAAAATATAGGAGGAAATTACATTACGAGCACAGCAATAGAAATGTCTACCAGGGTTTGCTGATGTCCAGGAAGTACGAATATATGAGGGAGAACCACAAGAACACAAAACAATATGATGTTGTAGGTCCATGTTAATGGAGATGCTTTGCATAAAATGTATGAAGAAGGATGATAGATATATGGATATTTATAAGAGAGGATAAGAGGGAAAGGTAGGTGAAAATTATTATTTAGATTGTAAATTAAAAAGTAATTTATCTATTGTCGTACGGTATTTCGTACATTTGGAATAATGGAGGGGGTTAAATCGGATACATATTATATTTTATTGCATTAACATATGTGTAACAAATATAAATATATATTCACAAAATTAGTTATTAATTTTACTGTAACAATTATGTAACGTTAAATAAAATGACAAGAAAGACAAATCAACTTCAGTAGAAACAAGTCTTTAGTTTGGGAAACTATTTTTTATTGAAAATAACAAAATACATCGATGATAAACATAAAACAAGGATTGAAATTCAATACATAACTATTAATTCATAATCAGAAACAACACTGAACTCTTCTTCCCAAGGACTGTAATTAGAATTTGTACTCAATTCTTCCTCCCATGGGTTATGATTAGCCCAACTGATAAGGGTACCAATGGATTCAACCGAATCAACTTATTTGGAATCTTCGTCTGGTGGGTCAGTAACATATGGGAACAAGTAGTTTGTTGGATTAGTTGGAGTGGAATGTTGGGAAAAGTCGTAGTTTAAAACCTGGTTATCATCAAAAGGACCAAAATCAAAAAAAGCATGTAGGGGTGAATGGTCTTCAGAGATGATACTTGGAGGAACAGCGAGAACATCTTTAACATCGAGGGGAGGGAGATCTTAATGTACTGTGCCTTCCAACTTTAAGGTTGATGGGATTTCCAACTTTAGTGACTTCTTATCAAGAGGTTCCTGTTTCACATGAACATTATTGGAGGTTGGGGGATTTCAACTTTTACATTTCCGGGTAGTGACTTGATTGCGATTTCATGTTTGTTATCAGGAGCTTAAGTTTTAACAAGCTTGAAATACTTTCTATGGGGGTTAGACATTATGATGCAGAACAAAAAGTGGGTGAAAAAGAGAATGAAATAAAATTACAACTTAGACAAATAAATAATAAGAAAAACCCCAATAATAAAAAGATTAAAAGAAAAGAATCATTTAAAACTAGATATAGGTGAGTAGGTGTGGGTTAGGTGGAAAGAAATGATGTCAATAGGTTTATAGATGAAGAACCTAGGGGCTTATAGTATAAAACAAGGACAAGTCTAATGTGAAATGATGGGGTAACAGATGTGTTAGGTGGGAAAGAAATCATATATGCAAATACTTAATCCTTAATTGAATTGGAAAAAATGTTACAAGTTAGAGGCACATAAAACAATGTAACAAGTTGAGGGTCTTGTTTTGGAACAGGTTGAGGGTCTTTGTTCTTCTCCTTGCAGTTTCTTGAATCATGATCTATTACATATTTGTTACATGTTCTGTAGAGCCTTGCAGTCTTTGGTGGCTTCTCAACAAAGTTCTCACCAGGATTTAAAATGCGGCGGTTTTTACCCCAACCTTTGTTCCGAATAGATTGAAGATTAGCAATAGATTGTCCAAGCAAATCTGCAATAGTAGAACTTTTGGTTTCTAAAGACTTGTCAACTTTGATTAATACTTGATCTTTTAAACCTCTAATATGCTCAGCAAATAAGGTAAGACCTTCAGTATCACATCTTAAAACATCAACACAATAAAAAACTAAATCTAAAATCTCATTTCTCAAAAGACATGGCGGATTAGTATCAACTCCATATCGATTTTCAATAGAAAAAATTCGCTTTGGTAGAACATTTCTCCTCCAACGGGTAAAAATATATTGAACAGGGATTTTCTCAACTTTGTTGACTCTAAAAACATAGAAGATGTGACGCCAAAGATAACCAATACGAATGAAACCCATACAAGAATATGATACCTTTGGTTATCAAGACGAGTATCAAAGCACAACATAAACTAAACAAGAGTGTTAGCACTGGTAGAATTCACTTTAAAGGAAGCATTGGAACTTTCACACCGGGAAGTGGTCTTCATCAAACAACACAAGGGGATTTTTCTAAAAAAAAAAGCTGGAACCCAACGATCCCTAACTGCATACATATCAGACAGTCATGCATTATTTGCTAATGAAAATTTTACAATGAGTTCTTGCCATTTACTTTCGAACCTTTCAGGTGTGATGCACATATTCCAGACTAAAAAGTGAATACATGTAGAAATAAACTAGTTTTTTTCTACTCGTGCTTCGCTGCGGTAGTTCGGTAATTTTTCTCCCGCACTACGCGGCAGAAGTTTGGTCGTTATCGATTCGACTAAGCGAAAACCATAAAAACGAATACCAATACCGGTCACGGTATCGCAACAGTAACGACACTCGATATAGACTACGATCCAAAAAAAATACTCAATTTTGAATACAAATCCGTTTTAAAAAAAAATTATATCGAAACGTTAAAGAAAAAACACTAAAGACAGCCGCGTACTCCGGTTTAAAAAAGGTTAGCGAACAAACTATATACTAAAATTATTTAATCTTGCTAACAAACACTGACTAGGAAGAAATTAAAAGGAAACATGACAGGTTAAAAACTTAAATGAAAGTGAAGTACGCACCTGGGAGGAAAAAGGAAACATGGATGTTCTTGCGAGAGAAAAAAAGAGAAAGAGAACAGTCAAGGAATTAAAATATTGTAAACTTCAAAAGTAGAACATGTGACCTCATGGTTAATGGGAGAATGTGTTACCCCTTTGCTATTCCATCTTTTGTTACAGAGATTGTGTACATAGATATTTATAATAGAACAAAACTTGAATTAAAAATTAATATTCTACTGTACAAACCGACTTGCAAATTTTAATAGCAGTAATTAAAGGTTTCAAACCATTTTTAAACACTTAAATCATATTTTTAATGAACTTTCAGAGCATTAATAACACAAAGATCATGTACCTTCTTCATGTCATGTTATCTGACGATTGCCCTCAAAATCTATCTATTATCTCTTCAAATTTACGGACGATGGCAAATTTCTCTCTTCTTCCCTCTCATAGTGGTTGACTTGTTCTCCCACGAATGTATAGTGGCTATGAACCGCGGACTCATGTTTCCTCGCCTTTCCAACATGTGCAATCCCTCCTTCTAAGCACGGGTTCGTGAAGCTACAAACCACCCATCGCATTGCTATTAAGATTTTACTGTCTTTTCTATTTTTCACTCAATTATCTATTTTATCCGTTCCATAATAAAATGTTAAAAGTTGGTTCATTTAGATTTTAATTAATTAGCGATTTTTATTCAACTCACTTTTTTAGGGTGTTAGTAAATCGTTGAAACCGATTGAACCGTTTAAAAGGATGCAAATCGGTCAGTTTTTGTCTGGTTTGATATTTGTAAGTTCCGCTCGTAGTTTACGATTTGAAAAACTAGGTTTAAAGGTTTAGTTCACGGTATAGAACCTGAAACCTGTTGTATATATTGAACCAACCGTTTACCTTTATTATTTATTTTTAGAATATGCACTGATACATATGTATAATATTCATAAATTATTTTTATTTTATTATTTTTCTAAATTTAATACAAATTAATGAATTAGAAAAATTAGAACTTGATTTAAATAGTTAAACAAAATCGTGTTAAATATTACTTTTTAGAGTAAATTACTATTTGAGTTTCTGAAGTTTGTTCATTTTAACTAGCTAAGTCCCTTATTTTTTAAAATGTCGGTTTGAACCCTAACTTTTTATTTTTCACTTCATTTGAGTCCAGATGGCGAACGTCGTTAAATTTAACGGTTAATTTTTTTTCTTCTGAAATAACTAAAATACCCTCATAGACTCAAATGGTTAAAAATACTTTTATTTGTACAATCTCTATTAGGGAGCATGTGTGTATATGTATATGTGTGTGTTAGATAATAATTTTTGTATATTAGATTTTTTTATTATTTAAAAAAATATATTTTTAAACCGTTTGTTTTCTAAATCATTAGTTTGTTATTTAAGCGTTCGTTTTTAAACCTTTTTTAATATCATTCTTCGTTTTAAATCGTTCATTTTTTAAAATCATTTGTTATTTTAAAACCATTCGTTTTTTAAATCGTTCATTAAGAACGGTTTAAAAATGAACAATTTTAAAAAACGAACGAATGATTTAAAAAAAAACAAACTGTTTAAAACACAAATGGTTTAAAAAAACGAACGATTTTGAAAAATGAACGTTTTAAAATAAAAAACGATTTTAAAAAAATGGGTGATTTAAAAAACAAATGATATTAAAAAAAAGAGTTTAAATCGAACGATTAAAAAAACGAATGATTTAAAAAACAAACGGGTTAATAGTAATTTTTTTTAAATAATAATAAAAAAAAGTATTTTTTAATATACAAATAAAAACTATTATTTAACACACACGTATACATACACACACATACACACTAATAGAGATAGTAAATATAAAGGTATTTTTAACCATTTGAGTCTCTGAGGGTATTTTTCTAATTTCAGAAAAAAAAAAAAAAAGCTAACTGTTAAATGTAAGGACGTTAGCTATCTGGACTCAAATATAGTTAAAAATTAAAAGTCAGGGTTCAGATCAAGATTTTAAAACATAAAGAACTTAACTAGTTAAAATGGATAAACGTTTGAGACTAAAATAGTAATTTACTTTATTTTTTTTATTTTTACACCTAATGTATACTTGAAGATGTGAGGAGAAGTATGTAAGCATTTGGTTTCAAATACTCGAATAAGGTATATCAAAATATTTTAGTTGGATTTTGAGCACCAACCTTCAAAAGCCTTGGATCATGGTAGATTAGTTGTGAAGGAACACGAGTTTTGTAACTTATCATATATATTTTCTTTGGGTATGAGCCGTCTTACTTTCTCCATACTACTGTATCGAAGAGCTCGAAGAGAGAGAGAGACAGACAACGAGAAACGAATCAGAAAAGTGAGACGGCGGTGGAGGTGAGCACTGGTTCAACGGCCGGGAACTGGATAAGGCTATGGTGGTGATGATCATCAACGACTGCGACGGTGGTGGTTAGGGGTTTTCCGACCAAAGCCGCGATTCACACCGGTTTCCCACCTTCTCGCTACCTCATAACCGGTACGCTTTTGTTTTGGATTTTCGTTTGCTGTTTGGCTTTCTACGTTCTTTGCAATGGGTATTTGGTTAGGGGTTTTCGGACCAAATTATTAACTAATTAACTAATACAATCACCATATTGGTGAATAGTAAATGGCATGTTTGTAATTTTTGGCATCTCAGAGGGTTTTTTTTATAGGTATGAACCGTTTTCCTTTCTTCATGCTACTGTATCGAAGAGCTCGAAGGGGGAGAGAGATAGAACGAGAAACGAATCAGAAAAGTGAGACGGCGGTGGAGGTGAGCGCTGTTTCAACGGCTGAGAACTGGATAAGGCTGTGGTGGTGATGGTCATCAACGGCTGAGACGGTGGTGGTTAGGGGTTTTCCGACCAAAGCCGCGATTCGCACCAGTTTCCCACCTTCTCGCTACCTCATAACCGGTACGTTTTTGTTTTGGATTTTCGTTTTCTCTTTGGATTTCTGCGTTCTTTGCAATGGGTATTTGATAAGGTTTTACTTTAATCGGTGTTATTTTCTCTTCTTATCGTTCCTGAAACTATGATTGATTAGGGTTTTATGTTCAAAACTGTCGACCTTGGATTTGGTCATTCCGTTTTAATTAACCTATCTACTTAAATATGGTTTTCTTGGTTGTATTTTTATGTGACTCCTTACTGATGGATTTGTTACCAGGTGGATTTGCAGTCATCCTTTGCTTACGCAACTCTCAGTTATTGTACTATTTTATTTCAAATGATGTTTTTTTTTGTTCTAATTTTATTTATGTGCTTTTAAATGTACAACCACTTATGAAATCACAGTGATTGCCCATACATGCATCCATCTTCATCACTGACTTGAAACCTTCTTCATCCTTCCTGTATATCATATTAACGAATCCCCTAAAAATCATGCTTCCCAGAGAAGTTCATGATTGATTGTGTTGATTTTTGGGTTAATGTAAGCGGATTTATGAAAAAATAGGTGTGTCTTCAGAAAAGGAAATCCGGTGTCGTTTAAATTTGACTTCCGATCAGTTAATCTCATAACTATATATCGATAATTAAAGACTTTCGGTCATGTGTTTTCACTTCATGAAGCATTTCATTTCTATTGTCAGAGGTGTTGGAGAGTGGATTTGAAACTAATGAAAGATTTCTTTATTGATGCTGTTGAGAATGAAGCGGTGATACAAAGGGGTAATTATTCTATAGGTTCACACTATTTTTGGTTACCTTGCACTTACTG
This sequence comes from Smallanthus sonchifolius, assembly GCA_023525975.1. Lineage (NCBI taxonomy): Eukaryota > Viridiplantae > Streptophyta > Magnoliopsida > Asterales > Asteraceae > Smallanthus > Smallanthus sonchifolius. Next base: position 22,366,795 of record CM042046.1, on the reverse strand, counting down.
TTTTCTTACATTGTATATAATCTCTTCTTTTTAAAATTATAGGTGGCAGAGTTGAGGGCAACAAGCCAAATATGCCTCAGAAGATCTTTGTGGCTTATGTTTTATTGATCATCCTTTACAGGTAAGCATCTCATTTTTTTTTTATAGTTACAGACTTACAGTCCTGAGGAAAGGGAAAGCAGGCCACTTTAGAGTTAGCTAAGGCATGGATTGTTATAGTGGATGGAGTTGCATGAAAAAGTTGATACATAAAGGCCTGGTTGTTAAATCTAGCTGACCTGCAAAGTATATTTTTTAATTTTCCTTTTCGTACAAAGATAGCATGTTTGCCTCGAGTTATTTTGTGTTTTACTAGCTTTTAGATTTTAGGAGGTTTAGTAAATTCGTTCTCAAATTGATTATCTTATTATTTGTATGTCAAATAATCAATTTTGGATAACAAGTTTATACTAACTGCAAGAAAAGGGATTATTAGAGGGGAACCTAATTATACTTTCTTTTAATTTTACCTAATTTGAGATACTTTACTCCCATATCACAAGCCACATCACATTTTATAACAAGAGTATATTTTTTGTTCATTTTATGTATCAATTTCTTACATTTGTCAAATATTCAAACAATTTCTTACATCTCATTTTATAACAAGAATATATTTTTTGTTCATTTTATGTATCAGTTTCTTACATTTGTAAAATATTCAAACAATTAGATGGTGTTGCTGTAGATTTTTAATATAGGAAGAACTAATGCAATATGCAAAACATCTTTTCTGAATTTTGAACAACTGATAAAATCTGCTCAGTCTAAAAAGACTTGATCCTGTATAATTAAGCAAAGTGTGGGTCGTTTTTGTCATCTTAAATTTAGATTTCGATTGGAAATTTGAAGATCCTCGGTCGTTTTTTTTGTTATTGTAATTGTAATCCAGGTAATCGTTCATGTTCTTCTCGCCAATTTACTGCTGTGGAAAATGTACGAGTAAAACAATTTCTCCAGTCGGTAAAATCAGTTCAAGTTATAATGATATCTGTTATAGAGTTTGTGAGGTTACCCTAATGAATTTGGTCAATTATTAGCTATATTAATCTCAAATCATAATGTTTTTTGGGTCAAAACTGTCACCTTTATCATTCACTTCTTTTGATCTTTTGTAGCAGGTTCATGTTGATAAAAGAGTTCCAATCGGGGCTGGGCTTGGAGGTGGAAGTAGTAACGCTGCAACCGCTCTTTGGGCGGCAAACCAATTGAATGGTTGTCTAGCAACTGACAAAGAACTACAAGAATGGTCCAGTAAGATTGGTTCAGATGTCCCCTTCTTCTCGAATGGAGCCGCTTATTACACCGGTAGAGGTGAGGTACGTATTCCCACAGGCAAACTGAGTCAAAGTATTGTTTATATCATTAATTTCAACATATGTTTAACGTGTATGGTCCATGTATGCATGCCCGTAAGATTAGGTCAACATCCGTAAGTTTTATAGTAACACTTATGTTCATTCATTTGGCAATTGATATGATATCTGTTAATAGAAACTTAAAACAGTCCCATTAAAAAAGACTAAGTTTTGTGTGTGTGTGTTTTCCCTTGATCAAGACAAATGTTATAACGTGGAAATCGCATTTCTGATGTCAGATTGTTCAAGATATACCCTCATCTGTACCTTTTGACTTGACAATGATTCTGATCAAGGCACCAAAGGCATGCTCCACAACTGAACTTTACAAGGTAAATTGTATCAAATAGCTGGAGCTAGCAAGTTGGGTGGGTCATGCAAGTGTGGTAACGGGCCAAAACAGGTGCGGGATAAACCGGGTCATAACAGCTTGGGTGGGGGTGGGGGGTGTTATCTGCAAACATATTTCCCCATTTATATAATTTTGGTAAATAGTAAGTGCTTATTTTTGTTACAATAACCATACACTTCTAATAATCAAAGTCTGAATAGAACGACATAGGAGTTCACTGCATAAAAATAGACTTCATGTAACTTTCAACCCATTTGAGAGTTTCTCTTTTGTTTTTTATTTGACCCGTTTGAGATAAAACACAACCCAAATCAACATGTTCATAACTAATAGATCTAAATTGCAACCTCTAGATATCTTGAAATTCAAAAGATGGTGAAAATGGTTTACAACCCTAAATTAGCACCAACCTCAAACGAGGGGTTTCTTGCCTTTTGTTTCTGTCTGTCTATTAGAAATACATAAGATTGCTTTCATGGGTGGTTTATGTTCTTTTTTGTGTATTTCATGCTTGAGTTTTATCCTAAGTTTAGGTTGTTCACATTTTCTAAGTTTAGGTTGTTCATATTTTCTAAGATACTCTCTTATAAATTCAGATGATATGTACAGATTTTATTGTACACCCTATGTTGAACACATCATATTAAACACCTAATTTGGACTATATCTGCAATTTGGTATGTTGGATAGTGGCGTACTACCCGTCGCAACGCCCGGGTGGGTAATCCACTAGTTAACTATTATTAACTAATACAATTAGTAAGTTCATGAATAGTAACTTACATGTGGTACTGCATAAAGTACATCCAATGGATGCATCCACAACCCACGTATTCATTTCTAGAGATTTCTTACCACGTGCTTCCTCTCACTCACCCTGCCACCAAGCATGTCTTATCTCAACACTACCGCCTCTCTCTCTCTCCACCATTTGTTCCGTCTTCATCACCGATTTTCCACCTCCGATCTTCATCTTCAACGGCCTCGACGGTGTAGAACTCAATCAAACGTTTAAAGGGGATATGTCGACGTGCAGTACCACATAGAGACTTAAGAGAAAACGGATCAGGAGAGAGAGAGAAGAACGACGTTGGTGACAGATTCTACGACGACGGACAACGGCTAGGGTTTCGCTGGCCTTCGACCGTCCTTGAACCCGGTGCGCAGTAGGTGTAGTGGTGTTGGGAATGGTTGATTGAATTGGGGATGATGACAAAACATCTTTCATATGCAAAATTGAATGGTTAAATCATACGGGAATGATTCGATCGACAGGTAAACTGGGTTTGGAGCTTTATTTGGTTTCAAAGTCCATTCAGGTTTTCAAGATTAGTTTTCATGTTCTGTGTAAACCTTGAACCACATCTAGGTTATATATACTTTGATGATGCAGTTTATTTGGTTTCAAAGTTTGTATCTATTTGGTTCATAGTTTGTATCTAACATTAATATTCATCTCACCGAGAATTGAGACAGTTCAATTTTACTAAAATAGTTTCATTCGCTCACTGAAGTACTGGTTGTTTTATTGCAGGTTGTTTATGGTTTCATAGCTTTTTCTTCTTGATTTACCTGCTGAGTTCGGCTACAGGTTTGTTCAAATCATAAATTTTGTAACATTTGTTCTAACTTTTTTTTTATGTTTACTAAAATTTGGGGGGTTATCTCATCCTTGCCATGTTTATTGCAGAATAGTTGAGATTTAAATTTAAATACTTGATTGTCATAAATCATTAATCATTGGTAAAAAAAATATTTGACTCTTACATGTTATGAATAAACTCAACATATTCCTTAGTTGAAAACAAATCTTGAATTAAAGTGGTTAAAGTTCCAGACTTGGAGAAAGCCTTTGTTACAGTCTCACTTTTAGTTCACATTTACATAAATTGTTTGAATTCATACATAATTGTTGTATTCTAAAATTAAAATTCCCTGATGTTTTTAATCAGCTTTTTTTTAATGAGAAAAGGTATTTAAGTGTGGGCTTGAGCAAGTGCCAAAAATATGTTATTATTAGTTAGGTCTGATTGTTGACATTGTTTTATATCACAGAATTACTTGGTGTATTATTCCCAAGAATGAGATTCCTTCTAGCCAGTATGGTCTTGGGAGTTGCAGGTAATGATATTGCTATTTCTTTCATGTTTTGAGTAATTAAAAGATTAGATTTGTATTCTGCATGTAATATTATTTGGTTAAATGTTAATATTAATCACTAATATACAAGGTATGTTATGCTTGCAGGCTTTGTAGCAAAAGAGGGCTCAAAACTAGGCTCATACCCGTCAAACCTATTGAGATGTATGAGTTTGAATGATACTTATAGAAAAAAAACATTATTTTTTCTGTTTTGATACCTTAATAATTCAGACCCAACAAATATGATTGCAACTATAGATTTTTTTATTTATTATTTTTATTTCTTCATTTTTTTTAACAATCTCACCTCTTATTCACGGAGATTCCATTAACTGTATTTGAGAGTTTCATTACCATAGTTAACTTCACTCATGAAGAGGCTGGCATGTGCTTCTACTGAGGTATGATTAGTAACCTTCAAGATTCAATTAAAGTATGAAAATCTACTTTTTAAAGAAATTCTAAAATCCAAAACACACATGAATTTAAATTTGAGTTGTGATCAATTTTGCATATGTGAATAACTAAAAGCAGCTTCTATTTCAAGAAGAGCAGATGCCATGCATGCTTTCCCTGGTATGTGATAGATGTAATTTTTTCTGTTATTGAAAAGAAAATTTGTAAATAGAATATTGGTTCTATCGGGTCGTTTAGTTAAGAAGTGAAAGTAGAAGGATGTCAAGTCGGATTGTCATCATGAAAGGTTAGATTCATCCTATTTTCTCCTATTTACAGTTATATGTATATATTGTTAGTCATTGTAATGCTAATGTCGCATTAGTCTTTTTAGTATTTAAGAGTGTCTTCACGTTGGGTCAAAAGCATGCTTTTGGTTTTAAACCGAACTAAGATGTGATTATGGTGTGTTTTTTGTCTACTGACCCGTTAAAGTGTGTTTTGTGTTCTTAAATCAACTGATTATGGCCTTATTTGGTCTAATGACACGCCTACGTTTGTTTTTGGGTTTAAAATGTCACAAAAGTGTGATTCGGGTACGATTGGTTATCTAGACTCAAAACGTTCTTATTGGAAATTGAAATTGTCTTATGAATTTATGAGTTTGTAAAAGGAAATATAACATAAGATGTAAATCTTTTGTTTATTAATATGGAGGTGCAAACCAAATAAAACAATTAAAACAACCTGATATGCAGCAATGAGATTTAAAGTGCAAATAGCACCTTCATGTTAGGTGTGGAGTCTCATTTAGAGGCGGCCGACCCTAATTAGGGTTAGCCGGCCCTAATGGGCCTATCTCTACGGTTTGGGCCCAACTTAGAGAACAAGTTAGGAACCCTAGTTTTAATCTATAAATACCCTATGTTGTAACTGTAATCTGTGTGCCTAGAGCTTAATGAAATAACCTAGTTGCAGCCCGTGGACGTAGGTCCCCTACTGAGACCGAACCACGTAAAATTCTTGTGTCGTTTATTTTTCTGTACCGCGTGATTATCGTTTGTGCATGTGTGTGTGTTGATTCCGTTGCGCCACGTTGTTCCTAACAAGTGGTATCAGAGCTTTGGCTCGTTATTTACACACGGTCTGCACGGTTTTCGATCGAGAAAAAGGGTAGAAGCTGATCGAGGGTTAATTTAGATCTGCGGCTACAGTACCGCCGCCGCCGTGAACAGTGTTTTCCGGCATGAACAATGTTTTTCGCGTGAACAGTGTTTCCATAAATATATTCGTTTTTTCTGCTGCTGTTCCAGGACTGATTCGCAGCCGGTTTCTTGTTTTTTGGGTCGCCGGAATTAGGGTTTTTTCAAACCCTAGGTTGCGCAAAAGGGGAAAGAAAACAGGGCTGTTTTGGAGGAAAACATGGCTGTTTCAGGAGAAAACACGACAGTTTTGGAGGAAAACATGGCTGTTTCAGGAGAAAACACGGCTGTTCGGGACTGATTTGGAGTGATTTTGCAATTAGAGTTTCTGTTGTGGATCTTTTGGAGTTGCTGGTTTCACTCGGGTTTGCAGGTGAAGCGTCAGGTCGGGTGTTTCGGGTTATGATATCGCAGTTATAAATTGTTTTTTTTATAGTACCGGGTTAATCTCTTTGAAGCCGTCGATTAGGGTTTGGTTATAAAACTCTTGGATTCGTCGGGTAAAGGTTAGAGTTTTGTTTAGTTCTGTTTGACTGTTTATTATCAACTATTTGGGAATCGGGTTATGTGAAATTCAGTATTCGGGTTTAGATTTGTCTGCGAGGTTTATTACAGGAGCAGATCAGTTTATTGACAGTGTTTGGTAGATCAACTGTCAAGTTCAGGCCCGTGACATTACTGTGTTTATTTCACTGTTTCGATATGTTTTCTGTTTGCTATTGTTATAGCTGAAGACGGGATGGTTATTATCCAAAGGTTTGACGGTTTGGAGGTTGGTTGGTTTTGTCAAAAGAACTTGGGTGTGGTACTGTGGGATAAAATCGGTGAAAATGGAACCAGCAGGTTTGGAATGCTTTGGGTTTTAAGTATTCCGGTTCTGGTGTGCTGGTGACGACGTAAGTGGAAAAAAAAAAGGAAGTCAGGTTATATTGCTCGGTTGAAAGATTTTTCGGTTAGGGTTAGCCGATCGGGTGTACGGTCGCGGAATCCTTGGTACCGTTTGCTTTCATGAAAGCTCTGCTACTGTTATAACTGTTTGCCGGTTAGCTGGTCTAGAACTGTGAAGTTGTTTCTTGTTCGGTGGTGATCAGTGGTACGACATTTGGCATGGGTTGGGATAACAGTAACTGTGGGAGCTGAGCATAGTTGACTTGGTGGAGCTGCATGGAGGTATGTGGGACATTCTTTAGAGTCGATGTCAAAGATAGTAAATTCTGCTTCTGAGAATGTGTCTGGGTTGATGCATTGGGACTCAGTGAAGGCAGTGTGGAGACTCTTGGGTTCAAGATTCTGGTATGCTTCATTACTCACTTCTGTGAAGCATTGGTGAATCTATTGTTTGAAGACTTTGGGAAGATACAAGTTTATGTATCGCTGGAAGAAGGGAACCAACTTCCGAGTATTAAAGTCTTGACCCGCTGCATCGGGTAGAGCTAAGTGGATTCATTTTGCAAGTGTGAATCCTAGAGCCACGGAGATGTTAGCTGAGTGCATTCGGAGGTTTAAACCAGGTCTTTGGGAATAGTGGGAGCATGGGACGTGTTCTGGGTACAGTTCAAAACACCGTTGGGTTTTGAAGACCGGAATTCCGAATGGGAAAATCTCTCCATGGTACTTGTAGGTTTTGGAGAGTGGTGTTTCCTCTGGAAGTCTCTGGAGTCGGTAGTTCGAGTGAGTAGGTGCCGGCTGAGATTGAGGATGAGTCAATGGCTGGTTTTGTCATGGCTGGGTCAGTGATGACTGCTGGGTTGGAGCTCGGGGGAGCTTCAACGGGCTCTTCTGGTAATTGAGGAGTTGGCTGCTGCAACTAGGAGGATTGGATTGAAGTCTTAGCTTGTTTATGGAAACTGAAGGCTTGGAGGACTTTTGTTATTTGAAATCTTAGCTTGTTTATGGAAACTGAAGGCTTGGAGGACTTTTGTTATTTGAAATCTTAGCTTGTTCTTGGGAGCTGGAGGCTTGGAAACTTCTAATAGTGAAATGTTAGCTTGTTCTTAGAACTGGAGGCTTGGAGGATTTCTGTTATTGAAGATTACTGGAGTTACTGGTATAGGGTCTGTTTGGATGGTGGATTGAGGATTGCTCGAGCCTCCAAGTGGGAGATTGTTAGGTGTGGAGTCTCATTTAGAGGCGGCCGACCCTAATTAGGGTTAGCCGGCCCTAATGGGCCTATCTCTACGGTTTGGGCCGAACTTGGAGAACAAGTTAGGAACCCTAGTTTTAATCTATAAATACCCTATGTTGTAACTGTAATCTGTGTGCCTAGAGCTTAATAAAATAACCTAGTTGCAGCCCGTGGACGTAGGTCCCCCACTGGGACCGAACCACGTAAAATTCTTGTGTCGTTTATTTTTCTGTACCGCGTGATTATCGTTTGTGCATGTGTGTGTGTTGATTCCGCTGCGCCACTTTGTTCCTAACACTTCAGACTAATTTTATTTGAATAAAGTAAATGTTGCAAAAGAAAGAGAATTATTTATGCATTTCTATGTAAAAGCGTAAGTCATACTTCCAAATATTTGGACTTAAATTAATTTCAATTTTGTGAATACTTTTTACAGCAATTGATAAATTTTGTAAACGGGTCAGTTTGGGTTTAGTTGGAAAATATGTGTGTGATTATACCCTTCAGTTATATAATCTTCACTTTAAAAACCAATAATCAATGACCAATTTTGCGGGGGAGTCAAATGAGAACACTTATTTTTATTGATTAACCTTACCTTCAAAGTTCAGATCATGTTTCCCTCATCAAATGAAGACCTGCATTTATTGTTCACATTTATCTTTCTTTTGCAGCCATCTTCATTGGGTCTGCCTAACACAGGGGCTTGCCCTTTTAAGCCTAACACAGGTTTGGTTTCTTCTATCCTGTGTTATGGTTATTTCTTTGCACTCTTTTGTTAATATAGTAATCTTTTTAATTGCCTGCTATGTAATGGTTCTTTGTTTTTTGCTTCTCATACTCTTGCCAGGCAGGGAGCTTTAGTCAACGGTGCTACTAGATGCTAATCTTTCTGTAAATAGTTTATGGAAATGATCATCTTTTGTGTATTCTGGACATCAAGGTTTAGTAGAAAAATGGTAGGCTTTTGTGTACTTAAATAGATAACTTTCGTGTGCTTTAGTAAACAGTTATCGGTTAAAAACTGAGCTTCAAATTGTTGCAGCCTCAAATTGTCAAAATGAATTAAGCGAGCCTTGAAATTTACCCTTAAAGAAAAGGCAATATCCGGCTGTTATTTCTATTGGTACCCGTGATGTTTGCAGCCATGACCGTTTGTTTTGCTTAGTTATGATTATTAACAGATCTTCTGAAAGGAGTAGCCTTGATGTAAACTTTGACAAACATTCAATGTATGCCTATGTTTAAGCATGTTTAAGATAAAGACTCATGGGAAGAACCTAGTTTTTTTTAATCGAAACTTTTGTATATTAAATTACTTGCTAGTTTAGTTTATTGAATGAATCTTGGTATTTTATTTTAGTTTATATTTCTTAAATTATTTCTTTATTAGTTTAGTTATTCAAGATATAACTTCTATTGTTATTTTTATTTCTAGAAAACCCAAATTAAAATTTGAGATCTGTAATAATAAATAATAATAATAATAATAGGTGTTGATTAGAGTAAAATTATTTATATCTCAATTATTTTCTTTACAATAAAGTTTTCAAGACTGATTTATGTAACAAAATGATGATGTTTTTTTTATAAATTCAGTTGTTAAGTAACTTTACAGAAGTTTTAAGACATGCGAACTTCAAAGTTTGTAATTAGAAGCTAATAAATCAGTTGATGAAAGAAAAGTAAGTGATATACGTGCATGAATTTAATTTAAAAGCAGTTTATACTGTTACTCTCCTATTGAAATGTTACTCTCCTATTGAAATGTTCTGGTTTCGCCACTGGCCTTATCTATAATATATTTATATTTTAATATATCTTATCTAACAGTGTTGTTAACATCAAATATATAAAGCAACAGTGGTTTGAATCACCCAAGTACCCAACCATTATCGACAATAAACTATTTAATATTGATTAACTTCGAAATGCAACTAGTTTCGAAGAGAATAAGAGCATGCGTTGAAAAAACACGAATAGGCTATAGATTGCTCCATAAGAAATGTAGCTAGTGTGAATTAGTAGAACCACATCCTTGGCTTGGCCGACTCAAAGTGGGGACAAAATATACCGTGACAAGTCCAGACCATGCAAAAGAACACAATTATATATGTTCATACTTGTTATAATACCATCCTTAATTACTACGCCAAATGACATTCGTGTTTGCTACAATACTCTTTGTCATAAATGTTATAAACAACACTGTATACATAATTTGTATGCCAATCACACATCCAGGATCTCATTATGATATTATTTTTCTACTAGCTTTAAACCCGTGTGTTACACGGGGTGAAACATTAAGCTTATATTGGTAAATATCTTAACACATTTTTTATACATATTTGATATTGTATTGGTAACTTTCTCATTTTGTTAAATGTTAAGATTATATGGATGAGAGTAATCAAAACATAAAAAAATACATGAAAATACATTTTATAAGTGGTGTACTTTTTACAATACATTAAATTACGTGTCAAATGAAACCATATAATGATGATTTACAAATTTGAAAATACTTCATTGTATACAACATTTGACGTGGTATTGGTAAATTTTCCATATTTATCAAAGATTAATAGTTTAAGTTCATCTCTACTTTTAAATCTTGATATGCAACATACAGTTGGCCATGAATAAACACTGGATCTTTCAAGTACACACCAACCTTTGAAAAGTGATTGTCCTGGAGTTTTATTCATGGTCATTGCAAAAAATACAACAATTGTATATTTTCTTCTTTAAGTTTTAAATGAAATTCTTTTATCTGGATGTGTTAACCCAATTATAGGACTAAAATTGCGATGACCAATGTTGCTTACAGATATAATCTCCGCTTCTTTAACGTAATTACCTAGAGATTTGACATGAAGTCTTGTTCAATTACATAAACAATTTTTTCTCAATATTTCTTAGTAGCATAACTGGCCGACATTTAGAACTAATTTATGGTTCGACAAACTTGATAATTTAAGTCCATTTAAAAAATCAGGAGAGTATAAACTTTCATCAAAATTATCATCAAGATGCTCTGATTGACAGATATTATCTACACTTAGATATTCCTTTGAATCTCGTGGAAACGTTAACAGCAAGCGGACGTTAATTTCTCGTACGACTTCATTTTTTGTTGCAAGTATCGCTAGTTTTTGAAAATATTATGGATTAGACGCATGTTCAAAAATAGAAGGATACATGAAATCAATTAGATATGAAATAGGATTAAATGAAACAGTCACGACATATACTATCTGCACTTATATAAAATTTATATTTAAATATATAAAAATTAAGACTAATTTTTAATAACGATGATTGTCACACCCCGACCGATGGCGGAATCATCGAGGCGGACAATAGAATGATTGTTCAAAAGCACATGATAGCTAAAAGGTTGCATAATTCATTAATTTAATTTAAAGACAACAAGATTCAAATACAATACATTCCAAATGACCTAGTCTAGTTCAAAACATTGATTTATTTAACTAGGTCCATAGTCCTTAAGTGGAGAAACCTTCGGCAAGTAGTCACATATCCAAACCTGAAACATTATTTAAATCAAGTGTCAACTAAAAAGTTGGTGAGTACATAGGTTTAGTAGTTCCGGTAAATAGTAGTTGTAAATCGTTTTGCAACTCATTGTTTATCTTGTTAAACATAGTATGTAAAATGTATCATTTATTTAATCACAATTCAAACCGAGTTTGACAAGCTTGAACAGAGCACAACAGCTAAGTCCGGTATGTTTGAATATAGTTACCCACTATATCCGATATGTTTGAATATAACACGCGGTTATATCCGAGTATGCAGTAATAAACACCCTAACCGGGTGGGCTGGTCAGACACAATAGATCTATCAATATTACAGTTGGTTGTCTTGTGTTTAAATGTATGTACATCCAAAGAATAAGCATATAATCTCATGTATAACACGTATAAACAATGCGAGTAGCATGTATAATGTTTCACCCCAAAACGTATAAAATGTAAAATAGGGGCTATGTAACTCACCTTACAAGCGGGTATTTTTCCACGCGCGTTGATGATATTTGTATTGTTGTTATACACGATGAAATCCTATGTAAACGAATATGTATCAATTATATATTCGCGCACGCGTATATTTGTTTAAATATATGTGGATTTGTAAATGGAATAGCCTTTGTGAAAAATTATATGTTTTAAAATCATTGTATAAATTAATTTTTGGAAGACTTTGTATTTTTATAAAATTCCGAATCAAATATTTAAACTTCTCAAAAAATATATATTTTAATAACACTTGCATTTTATAAATCATAAATTACCTATTTTAAATTTTGTGAAAACATTATATTTTAAATAACGCGTATTTTTATTTATTTATAAAAATGTTATTTTATTATTTTCCAAGGGCTTAAATAATTAAAAAACTTATGAAAAATGTCGGTTTTATTATTTTATAAAATCTAACGGGTTTGAATATGTTCAAAAGTTGGGTTAAAAATAAACGGGCCGAGCTAACGGGCTTGAAATAATTTAAAGGGATTTAAAAATTAATTAAGTTAATTAATTAATAATTATAATAATAGTATATATATATATATAATAGGGAGACGGTCGGATCGGGTCGGCCCAGGGAGGAAACACGCGGGTCAACGGTAACCGGGTCGGCCCAGACCCGAATCCGGGTTCAAAGGCTTAAAATGAGAAAAAGGGGGTTTGGGCCGGAGGCCATAGGTTTCGAACCCGGGTCACTACACTCACCGCACACAACACTGACCAGCCGGGCTATAGCCCATCGCTGGTCAGGAATACGTTAATTAAATGATAACCACTTAGAGGATTGTCCACTGGTTCTCGGCAACGACCAGGAGTCGTGTCCGGGCAATCTCGTTTGGCCGGGAATCAGTGGGCTATGGTCTGGATTATGCTCAGAATTGTTAACACTAAGATACACGAAGGTTAGGGGACGAAATGCAAGGATAATACCTAAACCAAAATGGTCTGCGAAGTTGAAACGAAGGCTCGAAGAAGTGCACAATCTGAATTCGGGTTCTGGTTCAAATTGAAACTTCAAAGGGGCTGGTTAAAAGAATTTTTAAAAAATACGCTTCACCAAGATAGATAATATACGTCCATTAACTGTACGAATTTCTTCAAATGATCTTGGACCTTTAATTTTGATTAAAAGAATTTTTAAAAAATACGCTTCACCAAGAGAAGTAGAGACAAAATAAATTTTACAAATAGAAACACTTTTTTATATATACTGTGTTGTTACAAATGTAATTTCTAAAGAAAAAACATCCGTTTATTATACATTATTTTTTTCATCATAACATAAATAAACAAATAAATTATATCTAGATAAAAAGAATCAATAAAACAAAGATTAATGTCTTTTCCTTTCTAGACATAATCATAAATTATACATTTTATGCATAAAAATTAAAATTAAAACCAAGGTCTTGACATAACACCATATAAACATAAAAAAACATCAGCAAAATAAAAATTTTTTGAGTTTTTATATAATGAAAAAAATCTTGAATTTTACCTGTAACTTTCTTGATCTAAGGAATTTTATTCATCAAACATATTTAGAGAATTATATTTCCTAATTAACGATTGCAGCTCTAGAAGCATAATAATTAATTAAAATTCTGCAGCACAAGAACTCAAAATGTGCAAAATGATTGTCTTAAAACATAAAAATGATCACAACTCATAGATTAGAACATAAAAATGAAGAACACGACTAAAAGAAAATTAAAGATCGCCATATACTCTTAAGTGTTTCGTAACTTCAATACCAAAACCGAATTAAAATGCAAAAAATATTAACACCCACCAAATGTAACAAAGAATGGAGTTTTATTTCCTCAATAACTGAAAACATAAAATAGCCAAAACCGATCGAAATAAAGGGCACAGACGGTGCTAACCTGATTGAAGACATGAAGGAGTCAAAGAAATTGGAGATAATCAAATTAGTTAATGATTTCCTTGCATACGTTGTTTCTGCATTTTATTAGCTTTTTGAAAACTCTATCAGTATCTTTGTAGAAACTTTAACATTGATGTTGTAACATATTTACAAATATTTAAGTTGTAATTAAATTTACGTATCAAAATTAAATTAAAAAAATTTAAAAAAAATCTCGCCTTGTATATGAAAAATCTCACTAAACTTTTAATATTAAATCTCTCATTTAAGAAAAAATAAAAAAGATACAAAAAATGTAAATTTCAATAATATATCGTCTTTTAAATTCAAAATTTTAAACTCTAAATTTTAAAAATCCCACTCCTTAATATATCGGCACAATTTAAATTTAAAATTCCAAAATTAAATATGAAAAAAATTAAAACTTATAAATTAGAATTGAAATCAAACATATTTATTTTGAAAAAAAAATATCGCCATTTAAAAAAAATAAAGTTTAAAGTATAATACACTTTTAAAAATAAATATTTACAAGTGTTTTAGTTTTAATTAGAAACTAACTATTAAAATTTACAAATCAAAATAAAGAATTTATTTATAAATATCAAACTTAATTTAAAAACTACTAATTAAATATTAGTAACTTTGCTCTAAAACATATTTATTTAAAATACAAAAGTAGTAATTTCAAATTTTATAAGTAAAATTAAAATATTGGTTTTGTAGTGACAAAATTATAAAAACTCGCTTTTAAATAATAAAACTTTAAAAATTCGATTTTCTAAAATCTTCTATTTTTAATTATTAATTTTTTGAAATATTCCCTTTTGATAATAATTAGAAAAAATGTGAGTCAAAGGTAATAATGATGAATTGATTTCGTAAAATGTTTATTTATGTACTTTTTTTAAAAGGAGTTAAATATAAAAATATTGAATGGACGATTTAAATGTGAAAAATTAGTATGAGAATGAATATAAATATTTAGTTAGAATAAAGATGATTGATGGATTTTGTAAAATGTTATTTAAAGTAAAATTCAGGGTAAAAAGGGATACGAGATTCATACATCACCTAAGAGTTTTAAATCATTTGATATGACAAGATAGTCAAATTAAGAAACCAACTTTACATAAATAAACGAAAAAAGATAGTTTAAGCTTTAGCTTTTAAAAAAATATTGGATGTGTATAATATATTTATATCCGAGTATGCAGTAATAAACACCCTAACCGGGTGGGCTGGTCAGGCACAATAAATCTATCAATATTACAGTTGGTTGTCTTGTGTTTAAATGTATGTACATCCAAAGAATAAACATATAATCTCATGTATAACACGTATAAACAATGCGAGTAGCATGTATAATGTTTCACCCCAAAACGTATAAAATGTAAAATAGGGGCTATGTTACTCACCTTGCAAGCGGGTATTTTTCCACGCGCGTTGATGATATTTGTATTGTTGTTATACACGATGAAATCCTATGTAAACGAATATGTATCAATTATATATTCGCGCACGCGTATATTTGTTTAAATATATGTGGATTTGTAAATTGAATAGCCTTTGTGAAAAATTATATGTTTTAAAATCATTGTACAAATTAATTTTTGGAAGACTTTGTATTTTTATAAAATTCCGAATCAAATATTTAAACTTCTCAAAAAATATATATTTTAATAACACTTGCATTTTATAAATCATAAATTACCTATTTTAAATTTCGTGAAAACATTATATTTTAAATAACGCGTATTTTTATTTATTTATAAAAATGTTATTTTATTATTTTCCGAGGGCTTAAATAATTAAATAACTTATGAAAAATGTCGGTTTTATTATTTTATAAAATCTAACGGGTTTGAATATGTTCAAAAGTTGGGTTAAAAATAAACGGGCCGAGCTAACGGGCTTGAAATAATTTAAAGGGATTTAAAAGTTAATTAATTAATAATTATAATAATAGTATATATATATATATAATAGGGAGACAGTCGGATCGGGTCGGCCCTGGGAGGAAACACGCGGGTCAACGGTAACCGGGTCGGCCCAGACCCGAATCCGGGTTCAGAGGCTTAAAATGAGAAAAAGGGGGTTTGGGCCGGAGGCCATAGGTTTCGAACCCGGGTCACGACACTCACCGCACACAACACTGACCAGCCGGGCTATAGCCCATCGCTGGTCAGGAATACGTTAATTAAATGATAACCACTTAGAGGATTGTCCACTGGTTCTCGGCAACGACCAGGAGTCGTGTCCGGGCAATCTCGTTTGGCCGGGAATCAGTGGGCTATGGTCTGGATTATGCTCAGAATTGTTAACACTAAGATACACGAAGGTTAGGGGACGAAATGCAAGGATAATACCTGAACCAAAATGGTCTGCGAAGTTGAAACGAAGGCTCGAAGAAGTGCACAATCTGAATTCGGGTTCTGGTTCAAATTGAAACTTCAAAGGGGCTGGGGAGCTTCGCCTGGATGTCGCGAGCACAGAGGTATTCTCGATTTAGAGAGAGAGTATACAGAGAGGGTGTGATGCTTGAATGGAGGTCCGGAGTGAACTTTTAACTCGAATCAATATCCCGATAGTACAAACAGCAATTGGCGGCTTGGGTTCACGCGCACCGACCAGAGGAACAAAAGGGACCAGGCTATAGCCGTAGAGGTACAAAAAAATTAAAACTTATAAATTAGAATTGAAATCAAACATATTTATTTTGAAAAAAAAATCTCGCCATTTAAAAAAAATAAAGTTTAAAGTATAATACACTTTTAAAAATAAATATTTACAAGTGTTTTAGTTTTAATTAGAAACTAACTATTAAAATTTACAAATCAAAATAAAGAATTTATTTATAAATATCAAACTTAATTTAAAAACTACTAATTAAATATTAGTAACTTTGCTCTAAAACATATTTATTTAAAATACAAAAGTAGTAATTTCAAATTTTATAAGTAAAATTAAAATATTGGTTTTTTAGTGACAAAATTATAAAAACTCGCTTTTAAATAATAAAACTTTAAAAATTCGATTTTCTAAAATCTTCTATTTTTAATTATTGATTTTTTGAAATATTCACTTTTGATGATAATTAGAAAAAATGTGAGTCAAAGGTAATAATGATGAATTGATTTCGTAAAATGTTTATTTATGTACTTTTTTTAAAAGGAGTTAAATATAAAAATATTGAATGGACGATTTAAATGTGAAAAATTAGTATGAGAATGAATATAAATATTTAGTTAGAATAAAGATGATTGATGGATTTTGTAAAATGTTATTTAAAGTAAAATTCAGGGTAAAAAGGGATACGAGATTCATACATCACCTAAGAGTTTTAAATCATTTGATATGACAAGATAGTCAAATCAAGAAACCAACTTTACATAAATAAACGAAAAAAAGATAGTTTAAGCTTTAGCTTTTAAAAAAATATTGGATGTGTATAATATATTTATAACATTATTTAAAATATCTAAACTTTATTTTTTTGAAAGGCAAAAAAAAAGTATAGTACTTTTTATACTATTTAAAATATATATTTAGTACTTCAAATAAAATAATTAATGAAATATTCAATTTAAAAATTATTTTATGAACAAACCTAACTTTTTTAAATAAAAACCGTTTTATAAAAAAGAAATTAGAAACTCAGTTTAAAGAAGAGCGTGGGTGAACAGTACCTCCCCCAATGGGGGAGTGTCACGTGTCAGTTAAAATATAATTTTTTTTTATTTTCATTTTTAACCCTTAAAGTATATATAAAAATGTTTTTAAAAACATTTTTTTAGTTTTTTTATAAAAACGTTTTTAAGTTTTTTCGTAAAATATTTTTTTAACTATTTTAAAAATGTTTTTTTTACCTTTTTAAGTGAACTAGTTTTTAAAATAGTTTTTTTTAAATAGTGAACTATTTATTAAAAAAAAAGTTTTCAAAATAGTTTAAAAAACATTTTACGAAAAAACTAAAAAACGTTTTTATAAAAAAAATATTTTAAGTGAACTAATTATTAAAAAATAGTTTTTTTTAAATAGTGGCCTATTTAAAAATGTTTTTTTTTTACTTTTTTAAGTGAACTAGTTTTTAAAATATTTTTTTAAAATAGTGAACTATTTATTAGAAAAACGTTTTCAAAATAGTTAAAAAAATATTTTATGAAAAAGCTAAAAAAGTTTTAATAAAAAAAACTAAAAAAATATTTTTAAAAACGTTTTTTTAGGAAAAAATTAATAAAAATATATTTTTTAAAAAGTAAAAAAAAAACGTTTACGGGAAAAAA
Organism: Smallanthus sonchifolius; assembly: GCA_023525975.1. Taxonomy (NCBI): domain Eukaryota; kingdom Viridiplantae; phylum Streptophyta; class Magnoliopsida; order Asterales; family Asteraceae; genus Smallanthus; species Smallanthus sonchifolius. Next base: position 22,348,951 of record CM042046.1, on the reverse strand, counting down.
AACTAAAAAATGATTTTAAAAAGTAAAAAAAAAAACGTTTTTAAAAAAGTAGAATTTTTTTTTCAATGAAAAAGCCTAAAAAAGTTTTTAAAGTTAAAAGCAAAAATGCTTATAGTATTTTTAAAGAAATTAAAAAAATATTTATGAAAGACTTAAACACTTAAAAAAGTTAAAGAAAATGTTTATAAAATAATATTTAAATTTTTTTATAAAGTATGACGATCCAACAATAGGGTTTTTTTATTAAAAACTTTTTCTTTACTCTTTAAAATAACTTTACTTTAAATATATTTTTTTTATAAAGTATGACGATTCAACAATAAGTTTCCATTAACACTCTTTTAGAAAAAAAACTAAAAAAAACGTTATACAAATTAAAAAAAAAAATAGTTAACTTAAATTTAAAAAAATATATATTAAGTTTATATATAAAATTTAAAGTAAAATAAAAAATAAATAAACCAAATAATAATAGGTAAAATTTAGAGTAAAAAAATAAAAAAGTAAGTTAATTTAAATTAAAAAAAAGACTGATTTAACTTTTTTTAATGATGTATGATAATCATAGATAAACACAAATAAATTATATCAAATGATGTATAATTTTTATTTTAATAGTATATCAATCATGGGTGAAACTCCAGATTTAAAATTAAGCAGAGACTGTATATATGATATCTGGTAAAGAAAAGATTTGCAATTGCCCAACTTCCTGGTGAAAATGACCGACCTTTTTGTATAATTGGCTGGCACAAAACCCTTTTTCTCTTTTTTATTGTCTCCGTCCTCCCCCCCTTTTGTCTACTCATTTTCTTGGGTGGATTCCAACAATATCCCCCATGTCAGGTCTCTATAATCCCAACTTCTCTCCAGCCAGAGCTGTCTCTCCACTCATTAGAACTAACGCAGATGTTGATAGGTAATTCCTGTTTCTTCTTTTACATATCCTTCGTTTTGATCCATCTGATTGGATTTCCTCTGTTTGTTTCAGTCAATACTTGGCCGAATTGTTGGAGGAGCATCAGAAGCTCCAGCCGTTTATGCAAGTTCTTCCCATATGCAGCAGATTATTGAATCAAGGTTCAATTTTATAGATCTTAATTTCTCGATTTTATGCTTATTTAAATTATGATTGTTTGATGTAGATCCTTTTGGACTGATAATGGAGGTTTTGCCCTGCATTTACTGCTGTGATGTGGAACTTTTTGTCATTTTCTAACTATCTTGATGCATTTGTGTATTCCTTGAACTATCTTCAAGATAGATTATTATTAGTATTTGATTGCCAAACAACTAACATTATGTGAAAGTTGTAGTTTAAAGTCACTAAGTACATTCATTTCTTAAACTAAAATCATGATGCCAACGCTAAGCTTTTGCTCATGATGCTAGACTGGATGTTCTTTTCGAATGTGATTATATTGTATTGAATAATCAAAATCAGATAATCAACCGTAATAAAACGTGGTTGAGGTTTGGACATGCTTGAAGTTGCAATAATCACTTTTGATGGTTTTGAGTGATTTGCAAATCTGATTATGTAAGAAGTAACGATATAATGGTTATATATAAGTGAAGAAGTATCCGTTTGATTGAGCATATTGTTTTTATGGTTGTACATTTTTTTGTTATGCCTCAAGTGCCTTGCCACAAAGCATGATTATAATTTATTTTGGCAGCACCATTATTTTTACGAATTTGATGATATTGTCAATGGAATATTTATACTGCTTTGACAATTTTTTATTCTTACTTTGTAATACATCACATGAAGTTCATGTTGTTTTTAGAGATCTTGAGGGTTTCGGGTATGCTGCCGAACCAAGGGTTTAATGAGCTGGACAGACTGCGCCATAGAAGTCCCAGCCCCATGGCATCTTCTAATCTTATGTCAAATGTTCCCGGGACTAGAATTAGTGGCTGGAATGGTATTCCGACTGAGGTACTTCTGAAAATATCTCTATATTTTTTTTATTTATCTTATGTATCTAATTTTTTCAAATGTCTAGCATATGTTGTTTATACTTGGTTTATAATTCTTGCTATTATGACAACATCATTAGGATATTAAGATAACTTGTTATAGATTTTGTGGGAAATCATAATAGTCGAAGGCGCTAGGCGCACTCAAAATGCAAAGGTCTTGCCTGTCGCCTAGGTGCAAGGTGTAAAAAAAGCGCTTGACTAGGACAAGAAAGGTATGCATATATAGGAAAAATTATATTCATATATATACTAACTAATAAACAAGTAAATTAAGAGGACATTTGTCATATTTCTAGGCATCCTCATTTTCTTTTTTCCGCCTCTCTCTCCTATTAATAATCAACTCCACCATTTTAGGCAACTAAACTAATTATTTATTTCAACTTTTATCTACACATTTTTTAATTTAAATTTGTATTTATAATCAATTAATTTGTTCAATCATATTTTATTTTTATGAACTCTATAAACTGAAAACAATTTTATAACTAGCTAGAATTCAAATAAAAAAGTTTTAATCATATATTGACATATTCACATTGTTCCATTTTGACGAGTGTATGTGTTAATAGATTACATTATATTTTATTCAACTCGTGTAATACACGGGTTTATTCAACCCGTGTATTACACGGGTTTTAAAAACATAAACTTTTTATTATTAAATATATAACATTACATTTATTTAACCCGTGTAATACACGGGATTCTAACCTAGTACATAATAAACAAGCTATTATAGTTAGCAATTTTAATCATCTAGTTAATACCAAAAGTTCAATACCAAAAATAATCAATAGTGAACAACAAGAGATGGGAGAAAATAAACAGCAATGAAATAAACTGAGAAGTGAGAACATAGCAGATTAGTACAAACTGTGAAGTTAAACATAAACAGCAGTCAACAACAATAAACAGCAGAAATTTTACAGAAGCTAATTAAACACAAACTTTAAAACATAGTGAATATAGATAAAAAAAAATAAAGGGCAGAAGTAAACAATAATCTGAGAACAGTGAGCACATTGAAACATAAACTGATATTGATAACAATAAACTGCAAGAAAACTTAAAAAACATAAACTGATATGGAAGAACAAGAAAAATTAGAAAAAAAATAACAAAAATAAAAATCACATTGAATATTGTTGCTGCCAATCTTTATTTCCAATGAGTTTATACAGGCATTGATTTCTGCATCTATTGTGGATTGCATCACTTTGAATTTTCCACTTGCATAAGCACAGACCTTCCAGAGACAACCATTGGGGCGATCATTGGCCCGAAGTCAAAAGGCAAAACCAAAAGGCCCGGAAACTATCATGGGAGAAGAATGAAGTCAAAGAAATTGTGAGAAGAAGAAAGATCTTTATTCTTGAAATTTCGGGAGAAGATCATGAGTAAAGGAGAGTAGGGCCAGCTTATTAGGGTTTAGAGAAAAAAAAGACCTCGTTGTCCAACAGTCAGAAGAAAAAAAAAAGAAAAATAATAAATAGTGTCTGACCTGTTCGAAGCCCTCATCTCTTTGTGCCTGGCTCCAAGCGCCCCCTTACCTTCGACTTTCGAAGATAGTCGCATAGTGTCGCCTTGCTCACTACCAGGCGCATTACCCTCGCCTCGCCTGGGCGCCTAGGCGTGCATCTAGAATCTGGATCGCCTTTGACAACATAGTGGGAAATGGGGTGAAATTGATAAAAGGATTCGTATAAACAAATAGTGTTTCAGGTCAACACGTCCTATTTTGCCCTCTAGTAAAGGATAACCACATTGATTCAAGTTTGTTTTTACCAGTTCAAATATACTAAATGAATTATAACATCTAGAACAGTAACTTTCAAAACAGTAGTAGCCAAGGCTTTTATTATATTTTACTCATCTTCTTATCTGATGAAAAGTTCTTTCAGTTCATAGTAGGAAGGTTTATAACATTAGCAATATTGGCATTGTAGAAGGTAGTAGAGGTGGGCGTAGTTCAGTTTGATGCGGTTATTGCCTTAAGCAGAACACTTTGTTATCAAGAAACCATAACCAGTCGGTTTTGGTTAAATCGGTTATCGTTATGAGTTGGTTGATTCAGTTAATTGAATTTTACATTGTGGCAATGTTTTGTTCATTTTTCAGCATTTTTTGAAGATATTAAGAAGTTATAATCTGCTTAATTTATTGTTGGAAAATCTTTTCCGTAACTATTATTTCATTTAGTTGTTTTGGCCCTTTGACATTGTTATCATTGAAATTAGGTGTATCTTAAACTTATTGATACTCTGCAGTATTTTGAGCTTGCCTGAACATTGTAGCCATATAATTAACATACAGTCACAAAGATCATTAACATAATTAGAATCTTTTCAATTCTCCAAATCAAATTTAATACTTTTCAATTCTAAAATTGACAAGATTCTATCTAAATGCATCGCTAAAAAGATCATTTACATAATTAGAATCTTAAATGCATATGGATGCAGGAATGTTTGTAGAAATTTTATGGACATTAGTTTGGTTCAGTTATTTCGTTTATTACAAGAATCATAACCGAAACTGAACCAAAAAGTTGATTATAAATAATTACATAACCGAACTTTTGGTTATTTAAATGGTTCGGTTTTCTCAGTTAGGTTTCGGTTAATTTGTTTTTCTGCCCACCTTTGGAAAGTAATAATAATCAGCTATTTAGTTCTTTGGCAAATTATAATTATCGAAATCGTTAGTTCATAAAAATAACCAAAAATGACATTCTTCTGCAAAGAGGAGATACATATTGTGAAATAAGAGTTGAAGCTTTTGAGATTAGGTTAAAAGAAGGGGTAAATAGGTAGTTTTTATTTTATCCCTTGACAATCAGTTTTGCTGCATTTAGTATGAAACTGACTATCTATAAGGAGCAATAATCATTCATGCCTTAAACCCTTGAAGGCCATCTGCATAACGTAAACTGCATTTTACTTGGTTCCACTGGTTAGCAGTGTATCAGTGGGTTCCCTTGAGTTTTCTTAATTGGTTCTCATGGTGACCAAAATAAAGATGCAATAACCAGTTTCATGATTTCGAAATGTATGAAAGTAATTATTGTACCAAGAAGTTGCAATAATCAAGTAATCAGTTACAAAACACAAAAAAAAAAAATCCTTAATGAACATTCTTAATTTGGACATCGTAAGTATACAAAAAGCTTGTGTTTCATGACAGAGGTTAAGCGGACCACCAGGAACAACAATGGACTGGCAAGGAGCTCCAGCAAGTCCAAGTGCATACACTGTAAAGAAAATTTTACGCTTAGAGATACCAGTTGATACCTATCCAAATGTATGCTTTTCTCCATAAATCATTTTCACATTTTCATTGCTTTATCATTCTGATTTTAATAATGATCTCTTTGGATATTAGTTTAACTTTGTTGGAAGGCTTCTTGGCCCTAGAGGTAATTCACTGAAACGGGTAGAGGGTACAACAGGTTGTCGGGTTTATATAAGAGGAAAAGGGTCAATCAAGGATCCAGAACAGGTATTTTTAAACCTTAAGTTTGAGGCTTATTGTTAGGGGTGTAAACAAGCTGAGCCGAGCCCGAGCTCGCCTAAGTTCAAGGTCGGCTCGTTTAACTTAAGAACACTCAACTCGTTTAAACTTTAAAGCTCTATTTCTAAAGGTCGAGTTCGGCCCGTGCGTAGTTTTTCAAGCTTGAGCTCAGCTCGTTAATAATTTAATTATTTTAGTTATAGATTTTATATAATTATATACATATATAATTAAAGTTTCTATATGTGACATAATATATATTATTTAATTGTTTTTATCATAATTTTATATATAATAAAAATTATCATGTAAATATATATTTAATGCATTAAATAGAAATTATATAAATAAAAGGCTCGTTTAAGCTCGCGAGCCTGCTCGAGCTCGGGCTCGTTTGGCTCGGCTCGATTTGAGTTTTTAGCGAGCCGATATCAAGTAGCTCTCGAGCGGCTTGACTCGTTTACACCCTTATTGTATGTGTGAAATGACATGTGCTTCTTGAAATTAATGTTTATCTTTAAATTTGAAGGAAGATAAGCTAAGGGGAAGACCAGGGTATGAACATTTGAACGAGACGCTTCACATACTGATTGAGGCAGATTTACCAGCAAGTGTTGTTGATATTAGGCTGAGGCAGGCGCAAGAAATAATCGAAGAACTGCTCAAACCCGTGGTACCTTTTTTGTTGTTTTTAATTAGGATGTTTGACTTCACATGCATTTTAATACAACAAGTCTTTGACTAGAGGCCAAATACCTAAAATACCCCTGGACAAAATTGACCAAACTTGTGGGTTGTTTAGGATGTTTTAGAATATGTAAGAAGAAAACTTTGTTTTGTTGGGGACAACTCAAAGTAGAATGTTGGTTTGTTTAGGAGTTTTTAGAATATGTAATAAGATGTTTTTGTTGGCCCAGTCGGATCGTGAAAAACAAAAAAACACCAGACGAGATTTTGAGCAACCCCTCAACTCTTTTCTTTATTGATCAGTCAAAAACCACACCAATAACCTAATACATAACCCCTATTTATACTAAACAAACTTTCAAACCAAGTCACCTAATTAGACTCAAACTAGGAAACCAAATAAACTAATTTAAGTAACCAAATCAATATTATTTGACTCTAATACTAACTTCTAAAATAAACCAACATCTTCTCCGGGTTTCTCTAAATCAAAATTATTCCAACAATCTCCCCTGTAATTCTTATTCAGACTTGCTTCTTGCTCTTTGATTAAACCACACAGGTTCACGTCGCTATCACACAGATTTGTGACTCGCCTCTTGCTTCGTTTTTGCTCTATTCTTGTTGTTTTGTTCTTTGCCTTTCAATTCTTGCTTTGAACCTTCCTTCTTGCTTGCTTCAATCTTTACTTCTTTCTCACTTGCTTGATTCAATCTTTACTTCTTTCTCACTTGCTTGATTCAATCAACCTGCTGATGTTGATCAGATCTTCTTGCTCACTTGCTTCAGTTCTTGCTTTCTTGCTGTCTTCTTCCGTCGTCCCCCTTTTTTCATGCTTGCTAATCTCTTTTATTTTTCTTCTTTCAACTTTCCACAACCACACTGGTTTGTTTGACTTGTTCAAGTTCCACACAGGATCTCCTTCTTGCTTTCTTGCTACTTTTCTTTTCTTGTTGTGTACCTTTTTTTGTTGCTCTAAATTAAATCCAGCCATAAAGAAAAATAAACAAACATTATAAATATTTGAATTTTATTTTCTGTGCAATTGTTCATTTAAATTGCTTCCTTAATCTTCGTGCTTGTTGACTCCTCTTCTTGCTATACGAGACGACACTACTCAACATCTAACCTTGACCTGCGTGCCAGTAGCAAATGCTGCCGGATGCCCTTGCTCTCCCAAAGATTTCCGCCAAATCTCCTTTTTTTTTCCTTATGTTCCTCCTTCAGCCGCTGATCAAAGAAGCCAAGCTGCTGCCTCCTCTCTTGCTTTGGTTTCAACACTGCAATAAAAAAAGAAAACTGCATGCGATCACCACACCAACAAACCAAGCTCCTGACTTCTCTCGTTTTCAGCCCTGCAGCCAAGGGCTCCCCCTCTCGGAAAACGACTTCAAACCCTCCAAGCTATGTGGCCTAGTTGGATCGTGAAACACAAAAAAGAAAAACTCCAGACTAGACTTTGAGCAGCTGCTCGACTCTTTTCTTTATTGATCGATCGAACTAGGAAACCATACTAACTAATCTATACTATATAATAAATAAAGATTTTAGTGAGACACTTGTCACTCTCATGTTCACCCTCAACATTTTTTTCCTGCCTCTCTCTCCTATTAATTATACAAATTTCTTTCCATTTTTTAAATTTTTTTCCCGTCTCTCTCTCCTATTAAATAGTTATGAAATCTATAATTATTTTCATAAAACGTTTTTTATTTAGAAAATATTTTTGTCCATAAAATATTTTTATAAATTGAACATTTCTTTCATTCCTTTTATAAAATATTTAAAAAATAAATATTTTACCAATAACATCCAACAAACAAATATTCATAGAAACTACCGGTTTACAACAAGTTGTCTTTATTCAACTCATTTAATACATGAGTTTTAACTTAGTTATATAATAAATAAAGGTTTTTTCATGCCACGTGTCGCCTCCATATTCATTGTTATCATTTTTTTCACGTCTCTTTCTCTTATTTAATACACTTCTATCTTTTAATAATAATATATATTTTTAAAGAAAATACTAATTATACTAATAAAACACATTTATTTTAAATTATCCCTTATTATAAGAATTTTGAAATTTAGTTATGTAACTTTTATTTTCAATCAAATAATAAATGAAAGTCAAATTATATTAAATAGTAATTAACGTATTTTCGAAACCCAGTTATATATTGATTTTTACACGTTTTGAATTTGTTTTCTATTCTTAGTATATGTAATATATTTTTTCACGTCTCTTTCTCTTATTTAATACACTTCTATCTTTTAATAATAATATATATTTTTAAAGAAAATACTAATTATACTAATAAAACACATTTATTTTAAATTATCCCTTATTATAAGAATTTTGAAATTTAGTTATGTAACTTTTATTTTCAATCAAATAATAAATGAAAGTCAAATTATATTAAATAGTAATTAACGTATTTTCGAAACCCAGTTATATATTGATTTTTACACGTTTTGAATTTGTTTTCTATTCTTAGTATATGTAATATATTTTTACACATGTACATATATAAATACACTATAAATATATACATTAGGATTTAAATTTTTTATGTATTGATATTTTTCACCCCGTGTGTAGACACGGGATCTAAACTAGTTTAAGTAACCAAATCAATCTTATTTGACTGTAACACTAAATCCTAAAATAAACCAACTTCTTCTCCAAGTTTCTCTAAATCAGAATTATCCCAATATTTTTCTTACACATTTTGATAATTTGATGAGTTAAGTAGACAAAATATTAGAAAAAGAAAAACATTTTTTTCTTGGAGAAAGGGGATATGATTTGTGAAATGGGAGCAAGTGTCTCAATTTAGGTTATAGGAAGTGTATATATATAGTTTTTTTATCTTAGAAAATCGGTTTTGTGCGGTTAGTATGAGGCCGATTATCCAAATAGATTATTTGGCCCCTAATCATCAGAATTTCAAGTTGAAATATTGAGATACGAAATTCAAATCAAGACACCTCTTTAGTAGTGCCCCTATGGTTTATGATTTTATTAATTTTGTTTTTCTTTAAAAAAAATTATTGTCTTTTATTTTAGGTGTTTTATGCTAGATTTGACCCAACAATATGTTCTTTACTGCTGTCATATTTTTGTATCCTCTTTTATGTCTTGTTTACGTGTGTGTTTGCTGTGCTTATAACTTATACTAAAAACAAGGCTGTAAATTTGCAAGTGAGGTCGACTTTGACTTTGACATTTGAGTAAAAAAAATCAACTCTTACTTTCACAAAGGCATGGAGCTATGCAGTCGATATCGGCGATATATCGGTTATCGGTCCTATGCAAAAATATTGGTTCCGATATTATCGGTGATATTTACTGAGATATTGCCGAGATTTTGATTCCATAATATCGGTTGTGTCACCGAGTTTCTCGGTTTACTAATCTTGGCCCTTTTTTTAACATTTTTATGCCCCAAAGCCTATTCCTCTTTAAAACTGTTGGCCCAATGCCTTGTACCCATAGCCAAAACCATCGAAGTAAATGCCCTAACTCCCTAATACACTCACGTTCGCACTTCGCACACCTGCTAGATCATGTTTCTAATATAAAATATTGACACTTTTTAGTTTTGACTACTAATATTATATATGTGTGTATATATATTTTTATATATAAGTTTATGCATGATATAAAAGTTACCGATATCCCACCGCGAGAACCGATATCTCAAATATCGGTACTTGACCGATAACCGATATTTTTTCGCATTAACTGCTTAGGCATGGAGTTCTGCAAAATTGACATCAATATATATATATATATAGAACCTGCAAATTGCAGATTTAAATACTATTTTTAACCTTAAAGTATTTTAATTTAGGGTTGTAAATGAGCCGAGCCAATCCCGAACTTGTCTATGCTTCAGCTCAGCTCTTTCAACTTAAGAGTGCTTGAGCTCAAGCTCTGCTCGTTTAGTGTTCTATTTATAAAGCTCGAGCTCGGCACGCGAATAAGCTTGAGTTTTGCTCAGGCTCGGCTCGTTTATTATTTACTAATTGTTAAATTATTTAATATATTTAAATGTATAATTATTTTGATGTATATTTATAATTTTTTTTGTTTTATATATAACAATATATATATTATTTAACTATTTTTAGCATAATTTTATATATAACAATTGTTACTATGTAAATATATAATTACTAGGCTTGTTTAAGCTCGCGCAATATGTGAAGCCCGAGTTCATTTATTAAATGAGCATCTAATATAAGCTCGGCTCAATTTAGATTTTTAGCGAACTCTGTTAGTTTACACCCCTGTTATAATCTGATTGATCATATTTGAGCCAACTGTTTTAAAAATTTTGATTTTAATATAGCTTTTAAATCTCATGATCAGGACGAGTCACAAGATTATATAAAAAGACAGCAGTTACGTGAACTAGCAATGCTGAACTCAAATTTCAGAGAAGATAGTCCCGGGCCAAGCGGAAGCATATCCCCATTCAACACCAGCAGTGGAATGAAACGCGCAAAAACTGGACGTTAATAACATTGTGCAAACCCTTTGAAAGTCTTGGAAACCAGTCGGGCTCGGGTCAGAAGCGTCGTATATTTGTACACACACTCTCTCTACACTGCCTTCAAGATTATATGCACCTTCCTATACATATTTCATGGGTTCAAGATCACAAATCTAAAGTATTGGGCGGAATTTTGGCGGGAGAATTTTGCTTTTTGTTTTTATTTTCTTTTGAAAATTGAATGATGGATATAATATAGCAATGAACACAGGAAAAGTGGTCTTTTATTTTTATCTTTTTGGGCCCTTATTTATATTCTTGTCTTGGTGATTATAAGTGTGCATGTTATAAACTTTGATTCAATCGATTTACTAGGTTATAACCCCCGTGTCACGGGTTGAATAAATGCAATGAATGAACCCGCGGGCCCGGTTCAGACAACGTAGTGGTCAGGTATTGAGGGGTGATGGGTCTCCGACTTGTCGGAGATGCGACTGCCACTCAAAAAATGAAAGTCGCCGTTCAAAAAAAAAGATGTCTTCGTCTTTCGATTATTGATTTGTTAATTTATTTTCACTTGAACCGATAAAAAGTTAATATATAGAAGCTGGATTAAAACATAGTTATATATATTTTTTTAATTTAGCTGACTTATTTTGACCTTCTAACTAATATTATTTTAACGCACATGCTCAAGTGGCATTAGTGATTATCTTTTACAAAATGGTGTGGTTCAAATCCCTAGAGGTACAGATGATAGCGAGAGTAAATAATTAATTTTAAAAATTTATACTATATAATAAATAAAGGTTTTTTCATGCCACGTGTTGTCCTCATATTCATTCTCATTATTTTTTTTCCGCATCTATCTTATTAAATACACATCTATCTTTTAATAATAATATATATTTTAAAGAAAATACTAATCTATATCTATATCTATACTATCTAATAAACAAGTAAAATATGACACTTGTCATATTTCTAGACATCCTCATTCTAATTTTTCCGTCTCTCTCTCATATTAATAATCAACTCCATATTTTAGTCAGCTAAATTAATTTTTGTTTCAATTTTTATCTACACATTTTTGAATTTAAAATTATGTTTAACATCAATTAATTTGTTTAATCATATTTTTATAAATTCTACAAACCGAAAACAATTTTATAGCCAACTACGATTCAAATAAAAAACATTTGATCATATATTTACATATTCACATTGTTCCATTCTGACGAGTGTATGTGCTAATAGATTACATTATATTTTATTTAGCCCGTGTATTACACGGGTGTTAAAAAACATAAACTTTTTTATTACTAAGTATATAACATTATGTTTATTCAATCCGTGTGTAATATACGATATTCTAACCTAGTAACTGCATAAATTAAGCTATTATTTATGTTCCTTAAATTTGTCACGGGGTTAATATAAAAAAAATAATAATCTTTTTTAACGGAAAAAACTCAAAATCTAATTTTGATAATCGAATTCCTTTAATTTGTAAAAAATACGAAAAAGTTGATAAACTAATTTTTGTATATTATAATCTCTAAATATTAATTATTAAATTGGTAAAAATAAGATGAAATATATTTTATTTTAAAAAAAATCTTGAATTTCACATCATCAATTTTTTGATAATGTAAGATGTAAAATGTAATTATTTAAAAAAATCATAAATACTTGCATTTTAAACAAGTTTAAGAATTTTAATATAAAATACTATTTTAGTGATAGTAGGTCTAGATTTCAATCGGAAATCACTAAACTGATCGATTACACACACACAGGCGGAATCTGTGTGTATGGTGGTGAAACAGAGGTAAGAAACAAATTTCGTGAAGATAACATGCTAACCACACTCACAATCAACACAAACTGATATGAAAATGTAAGAATAATGCAATAAAGTGTATGGTGGTGAAACAGAGGTAAGAAACAAATTTGGTGAAGATAACATGCTAACCACACTCATAATCAACACAAGCTGATATAAAAATGTAAGAACAATGCAATTAACAACTGCAAATTGTATTGATTGAAGAACAGTATGAAAGAGAGAATTTCAGGGTTACAACCGCTCCTCACACTCTAAACATTCTCAAACTAGGCTATTTATAGTAAGTTGATAGCCATCGAAACTATGCTCATCGAAACTAGTAGTTTCGGTTGAGCATTTACAAGTGATTGAACAAATTGTCGAAACTATACTATCTATCGAAACAACTAGTTTCGATTGAACAAACCTCAATCGAAACTAAATAGTTTCGATGGCCCAGACTTAAACTAATAAAGCAGTAAATTACATAATCTGAAATTACAATAATGAAACTAATCTAATATTGTTCAAAATACAATGATGCTATCAGCTTACAAAATACATGACTCTACAATCTCCCCCTAAGTTGTTGCATCATCGTCTTTAGCTCTTCTTAAGTAGCTGGTCCTTCACTGGTGTGGTGACAACTCTTTGATATGCCTTTGCATCACCCTCATTGAAGACTTGAATATGATTTGTGAAAAGTAGTTCAAGGTCTTCAGGTTGGAATTTCAGCATCTCCATCGGCTCGAATATCACCATATCTTCCTTTCCTTCACATTCATTGACAGCACTTCCAATGTTTAGATTGTATTACCATCTTTTGAAGTTCTGAAGTTGAAATGATACCATCTTCGACAAGGTAATTGTTTTAACAGTTTGTGCCGGCTGGTATCTCAGGAAGACATATGGCTTCTTGGTCTTCGGATGAAACCTTGTCTTTGATAGCCTCTTCTTTACTTTTGTAGGCTTTATCCCTTTGAAGTCATTGTCTACTTGGGTATGCAGATAACAAAATCAGACGCCATCATGACATTTCCAGGATTCTGGAGAGGAAGCTTGGCTAACTCTCTAAGATAATAGAAAGGTAGAGTGTGAAAGTCTGTCATGTTTTTGAAATGCTCCACTCCACCTTTGTATCTTCTTATAATAAACAGCTGACGCTCATGATCATACATCCAACCAACAGGAGGCCTCTTCAGTTCCTGATATTCTGCAAACCATTCATAGGTGGGTGGGCTCTCCTCTTCAACCATTTTCTTTAACCATGGTCTGTACTTGTAGGGGTAGTCAGGGTTTGGTTTTGATGGTTGGGTTGGTTTGGTGGGATTGGATTCAGGTTGAGTAGATTCAGAAGGTGTTTGTTCAGTAGGAGTTGGTTCAGTAGGAGGAGAGATAGGTTTCACAAGATCCACCTTTATACTTGCTTCATCCTTAGCATCATCAGAAAGTGCCTGGATCTCTCCCTCCTCTGTGGAGTACCTGGCCTTTTCATTTTGCAGGTCTTCAGTGGCTAGAATCTCTGGATACAGGTCAGTGACACCAAAGTTGTCAATTTCATCCAGAAGGGCATTCAACTCATGATATGATCCAATCTCCTCCTCATCAAGAATTACCACCTCAACATCTGAGTCTTTACCTTTTCCTCTTTCCCTTGCTGCTCTCCTTTCACTAGCAGAGGGAAGATCATATTCTGGTTCTTCAACTTTAACCTCCACAGTCTCCTTTGTCTTGGCAATGGGGCTAGAGAAGATAGTCATTGCAGACTCAGGGTTAGTAATAAAGGTAGGGGAAGAGGGTCCACCTGCAGAAGTGGTCTCCCTCTGAGCTGTGGAGGTGGCTGCTTGTTGCTGTACAAGCTTGACTAATCCAGCCTTCAGTTGCTCAACTAGATCAGTCAAAGCCTTGAATTCTTGCTGCTGTTGGGAGATGGGTTTCTGTTGGGTTTCAAGTTGAGTTTTCTAGACATCAAGTTGTGTATGCAAGCCACCAACTTCTAGCTTAAGATCTTTAATTTCCTCCTTGCACTCACTCAGCTCAGTTTTTAAACTTTCAATGACTTTGTCCTTCTTTTGAACATGATCCTGCAACTTCTTTACGTCCAAGCTTAGAGTCTTGACTCTTGGGACTGAAGATTATGGTTCATGTGCAGGGGATGAGGGTGGTGTAGGAAGATGTATATGTTTTGGAGAAGGTGGAGGTGTAGGTTGTGGTGTTGGTTGAGGTGTTGGTTGAGGTGTAGGGTGTTCTGAAAGATTGAAAAGAGACTCAGATGATGAAGACAATTCTTCAAGCCCCGTCTTTATCCTTTTGGCTCTAGGATCTTCCAATTCATAGTCCGAACCAGAGTCGGCTTATCTCTTGGAGGAGGATGCAGGATGCTCTGTCTTACCATCAGAATCAGACTTGTAGTAATCAGAGCCATAGATCCCTACATCCAGAGTCCCACTAGATTCTGCACTCTCCTCCTCAGCTACTTGTGCACTAGCTTCAATATCAACCACGGGTTCAATAGGAACTTGTACTTGTTCAACAAAAGGAGCATCAATCATGGGCTCAACAATAGGCTGTTCTTCTTCTTGGTCATGAGGGATTTCTACTTCAACTTCAGCTTCAACTTCATGTTCCTCCTCATTCCCTTGCCCATGCTCCAATTTTTCTTCTTCTTCATCAGATGATGATGATTCTATAACCTCAAGATCAGGATCAAATTCTTCCAAATCTCCAATAACATGTCCAAATAAAGGAATGTCTGCAATCATTCTGTTGGTCTTTTTGTTTGAACTCTTCATGTAGCTAAGAGTTTTTACACCCATATGGTCAAACACAAAGATATTGCCTCCCTGTTGAAGATTTGGGTGGAGATGATTGATGATGATCTGAAGAAATCTGGGATACACTAAAAACTTCTCTTTAACAGCACCAATTAAATTCTCTTTTATCTGTCTGAATACTAGCCCTTAAAAGTTGTAGTTCCCGCCTTTGATCAAGCCCAAAACAGCAGATGCCACCATTGCATTTGCAGAGTCAAATCCACCTTTTCTGATTAACAAGCAAAGGATGAACACATGTATAAAGTATCTCCAATGAGGTGGAAGTGAGTTCCCGATGATTTGGCCACTCTTGAATTCATCTGGATGACCCATTCTTCTAAAGCATTCCTTGATGTAAAAGCTTGGAAACTCAACTGGTGTTTCTGGATCGTGATTGAAAAGCAACACTTGTCTTATTGTAGCTTCAGAAAATAACACCTCCTAATCATAAACGGTAGCTTGAATGTGCTCCACATTATTGATAGTCACAGATTCAGCTGTATCCCAGAATTGCCTGATTGTGGTTTCAAAAACAGGTACATTGTGACTGATGGCAAAGCTTATGTTGGAGTTTGCCAGGAAATTCAGGACTTGAACAAAATCTACACTTTTAGGATCGTTGGCATCAAGAAAGGCACAGACATTATGCTACTTCACAAATAGAATATACATACCTGTAACAAACAAAATTTATCAAAGTTTTGACACTTAGAAAAATTTTAGCAAAATCCTGGTCAACTACATAATCGAAACTACTTGGTCCAACACTTAGAGAACTTCAGAAACAACCTTATCGAAACTACTTGTTTCGGGTGAAAAAGACTCAATCGAAACTACAAGTTTCGGTCAACACTTAAAAAATTTCAGAACCAAGTGATCGAAATTACTTAGTTTCAGGCATAGAGGCTTGAATAAATTTTCAAAGTCTTGGGCACATTTGGGCATCGAAACAACTAGTTTCGATTGAAAATCTGTTCAAATTTTGAAAACATCTTTTAAAAGAAAAACACCCCTTTTATCAAAACTACTAGTTTCAATGTCTAATCCTTGAACAGATTAAGCAGGCTCAAACACAAGAAATCAGGAACCCGAAGATATATACAGACACATAAACACTTATCAAACAAACGAAAAAGATAAAAGTAAGGGTAAGAATAGGCTGAGGGTCGAAACTTCATCTTACCAAGTTTTTTACTGTAATTTGCAAATATGTACAATAAACAGGTGAGATATCAATAATGACAAGATATTAATCAAGAATTAAGCACAAAACGACCAACATTATGAAGATTCAGTCGTAAAAACTCTCAGACTTCAAACCCTAGGTCTGCATTTTGTAAAACCACACACATATGAGTAGGAATCAGTACCTGATGAAGACGACGACGGAGGACCAGGTTATGAACACTGATTACACAACTTAGACCAAAGGATTTGAAAGCTTTCGTGTGTGGAAATGGAGGTGTAAAAGGTTCAGAGAGTGCAAGTGAAGCTTGACGAGGAGGAAACCTGATTATGAAGTCATTTAATTTTCTCATGAGACAAATGACCATTTTTCCCCTGTCGAAACTACTAGTTTCGATAGGACACAGAAGTTTCGGGTGACTGGATAGTTTCGGCTGAGTTATGAAGTTTCGGTTGACTTGAGAAGTTTCGGGTGACTTGATAAGTTTCGGGTGACTTGGTAGTTTCGATACCCAGCAAAACAGACAATAAGAAAATAAAAGTTCAAAATTATATACATCACTAAAATAAGCTTTAGAAAATAAAACAGAACTATTCACATAAGATATTTACACTTATCCTTTTGGAAAAGATCCAACATGAGATCAGATTTGATTAGTCTCTTGAAACACTTTCTTTTGCAATCAACTACTGTGAGTCCCTGAAGATAGCTGATATTTGTGCAAAACAAACTCGAACATTTGTTTGTACATATATTTCATGTGATTATAAGGTACCATTTAAGCATGATACAAAGTGTACCCCACATATTGAAAAAATGGTTTTGAAAACCTATCAATCCTCAAGAAATACCCATATTCATCCTATCATCCCTTTCTGATTAACCAAGGTACCATCTTAGTAAGTAAAAAATACCGCCAAAACAAAATAAGAAATCCAAGTGGATTAGAAGATTTTAAAATGAAAAATATCCAAGTAGATATTAAAAGGTACGAACATTCTAGATCTTTGCGTTAGCAAAAAAGAAGAAGTCGTAAAATTTTCCAAGCGGATAGAAAAAGGTTGAACACCCGAGATCTTTGCGTAAGCAAAACAGACGAGGTCAAATCATCCAAGTGGATGGGAAAAAGATGAACACTTGAGATCTTTGCGTAAGCAAAACATACGGGGTCATCGGCGGTAAGTATCGTTACTTTGACGGTCACCTGGCGTATGAATAGGAATCCAACACGTAGGAGTGTATCTGATTGAATTGGTTTTCTTAATAGATAAAATGGGTTAGATGTTTTAATAATGGGCTCAAACACACAAGTATGATATAATATTTAGTTTTTCACACTACTTACAAGTTTTAACCATATGCCGGGCCTACCAGCTATATTTCAGTAAACACCATCACTTTTGGTCCATTCCATGTTCAAGAGATGTGGTAAGACTCTATCATTTCTCAAAGGTCAAATTCAATTTTCCTGAAACAAAAAATTTGATACCACTTGTAAGATTTAGAATATACAGAACTATGTTCAAAGCACAACGATGCAAATCTTTTTTTTTCTTTTAAAACTATAAACAAAGCGATTCTTTTCTATTTGACATATTAATTCCAATTTATCCCCCAAAAGATTTGCTTGTAAACAAGAATAACTGTACTGAAATGTAAAGTCTTTTTGGTAATTTTCTCAAATATTTAAGCATAAAATAGAAGACAAACTAATATGCACAAAGGTTACTGAAAGTTAATCATTCCGAGCATCCCCACCAGTTTTTCAAATATGGCAGAATCAAAGGCTATTGTGAAGATGTCGGTGGTTTGCTTGTCGGTTTTGACTTTAACGATTTTGATCTGTTTCTTTTTAACACAGTCACGGATGAAGTGATGTTTAATTTCAATGTGCTTGGTTTTGGAATGTTGAATGGGGTTTTTGGTAATATGGGGAACGACAGTGTTGTCACAAAGGATCGGTGTCTCATAGAATGTGATCCCATAGTCAAGCATCTGAGGGTGAATCCATCTGACCTGGGAACAGCAAAGGGCCGCGGCAATGTATTCGGCTTCGGCAGTGGATTGGGAAACTGTGGTTTGCTTCTTACATTGCCATGAGACAAGACGGTTTCCAAGGAACTGACAACCCCCATAAATGGACTTGCGGTCTAAGTTGCATCCCACGTAGTCCGAATCTGAATAAGCCACAAGATCAAACAAGTTATTTTTAGGATACCAAAGACCCAATTTTGGCTTATACTTTAAATATCTCAAAATACGTTTAACTGCAACTAAATGAGAGAGTTTAGGATTAGCCAGAAAGCGTGCACACAAACACACTACAAACATGATGTCTGGTCTGCTGGCAGTGAGATACATGAGAGATCCTATCATGGAACGATAGAGGTGCTGATCAATGCTTTCACCATCCAAGTCGGGAGACAGACAATGTCGAACTTCTACAGGAGTTTTGAAAGGATGGGACTCAGTCATTTTAAACTTTGTCAGGATGTCTTTGACATATTTCTCTTGATGAATAAGTATTCTGACTCTGACTGATCAACTTGCGATCCCAAACAGAACTTCATCTCTCCCATTGAGCTCATTTCAAACTTAGAATGCATGACTTCTTCGAACTCTTTGCACAGAAGAGGATTGGTGGAACCAAAGATGATATCATCAACATAAATCTTCACCAAGATTGTATCCTCGCTATCCTTTCGTTTGAACAAAGTTTGGTGAATTGCTCCTCCCGTGAAACCATTATTAAGCAGATGCTTAGATAACGTCTTATACCATGCACAAGGTGCTTGATGAAGACCGTACAATGCCTTGTCTAATTTATAGACATGGTCTGGAAAGTTACGATCAATGAAACCAGGTGGCTGCTTAACATAAACTTCTTCTTGAACCTTTCCATACTGAAATGCGCTTTTGACATCCATTTGATGAACTGTGAAGTCCATATAGGCTGCATAGGCGAGAAACATTCTGATGGCCTCCAAGCGAGCCACGAGTGCAAACACTTCCTTAAAATCAACCCCTTCTTCCCGATAAAATCCTTGAACAACCAAACGGGTTTTGTTCCGAACTACAATTCCTCCTTCATACTTTTTGTTACGAAATACCTAACGAGTGCCTATAGGTACTTTGTTCTTGGGAAGGTCCACCAGATTCCACACATTCAACTTTGAGAATTTTTGTAACTCTTCTTGCATTGCTTTCACCCAGATGTTCTCAAGCAAAGATGCTTTGATGTTCTTAGGTTCCACTTGAGAAATGAAGCACGAGAACATGCCGCCATTCATTGCTTCACAGGCACTACGGGTGCGAATAACCACATTGAGCGGACCAATGATATTGTCAGTGGGATGATTCTTGTGAATTCTCAACTGAGGAATCTCATCTTCTTCCAAGAGCTCATCCAGATTTGTGATGTTATTGTCAAGAGGGTCAGCTTCATCAACAATTGTAAGGCCCCAAACCCGGGAACCGACAGGTTGGCATACACGTAAGCACAATAGTAAATGACATCAAATAATCTCAATAAATGCAGTGGAAATCCAAACAGTCAACAGTGGTCAACGACCCAAATCTCAAACACAATTCGATCAAGTACTAAAGTCTAAATAGTTCAACATCATAACAGAAAATAAATGTCATCACGACGATCACGGTAACCATTCTCCATCCAGAAGCCACCAGCTCTCACTTTCTCTTTACCTAAAACACATGCTAAAAGTCAGCTACACTGAGTGAGTTCTATAGTAATTCGTTAGGAGATATTAAGTCCTGAACTTTTATTAAAAACGACTCAAAGGTTTTCTCATTTACTTTACCGTTTAATCAAATAATATATTTTATCGACATACACGAAATCATGTCGACCGGTCTAAGGACTCGTTGACTGATCATCGTCAGTCGTAACAAATCACCGACCAACACCGACTTACGATCACGCTTAAGCAACCCATTTCATCCGACTAAGGTCAGACTAAATTCCCGTCGACCAGGGTCGACACAATATTAGTTAACTCCTAATTAACCGTCACGACATTCAATTACGTGACGCCAAATCCTACGCATACAATTATAACTATTATTTCCCAACACAAATATTAACATCAATACCACTTTCATTCCGTGCCTTCGCTATATTGCACGTTGCATGTATTCATGCCCAAAACTACAAAACATTTAAAAGTGGGTGATAGAAACTCACCTTTGCTAGACGCAACTCGATCACTAGAACTTGCTAACTTCTCATGCTCGTCCTTCAACCTCGTACCTAAAAATTACATAATACTCGAGTCAATACACGACTCGACGTTCATCCTCTCGCTCACTCACTCGACCCGGTGTTTAACACCCGCTCACGCACGTCGCCATGCATGGCTTGCATGCACGCGTACACACTTCAACGCACCCCTCCCGTCTTCGCATCGCCACCCTCGGCTTCTATCAAGCCCCACTATCACCGTAGTACTGCTGCTAGAACATCGGAGCCACGTCCTCGGTCACCTACAACCATTCCCGATTCCGACGATTTGTCCCAGCCGTGAAACGCCCTAGCGAAGGACTGTCGTGTTTGCCCAACGCCACCGCCAACCGGCTTGCGCTTTTCCCGGACTCGCTGCTACTGCCGCAATGCCCTTCCTGCTGCTGCTGTGCGCTTCCTGTTGCCACCACAGCTGCACGCCATCACACCGGGGGTTGCCATGCTTCTTGCTTCCTCCCCTTGGCTACGCGACACTCCAGAGACCCTCTCGGGTTCTCGACCGACGTAAACAAACCCGACCACTACTATCAAAGTTAAACGAAATCGAATACATGGAGGGAATAAAGGATTATACCTTGTACTCGGAGAACTCGTGCTCGTCGAACTCCCGATACCTTTCGTCTTCCTCAAACTCGATCTTTAGAAACCCTATAATCACGAGATGATCGTTATGATCATCCAATACTTAAAACGATTGCACGATGATTGAAGGTTTGCAATTTTACCTTGATCGGACTCGGAATCGTTGCGACGAGTCCCTTCTCTCCCCCTTGCTCTCTCTCGGCAGCCGCAAACCCCAAATGGGGAACCCCCATTGCCGTAACACCCCTACCGGGCTTGGCCCTCGCGCGCTACTGGCTAATCCTCCGGCTTGGCCCGTCTTGAATTCCTTTACAAAACTCTCCCTTGAGTCCCGTTTATTACATAATAACCCCCTGTCTAATTAATTATAACAACACCGTTTACTAACCCCGTTAAGTTTCGATACTTGCTAATAATTATTTACAACCCTACAAACCCATTTTATTAAACGAAAAACCGGGATGTTACAAGTCTTCCCCCC
Organism: Smallanthus sonchifolius; assembly: GCA_023525975.1. Taxonomy (NCBI): domain Eukaryota; kingdom Viridiplantae; phylum Streptophyta; class Magnoliopsida; order Asterales; family Asteraceae; genus Smallanthus; species Smallanthus sonchifolius. The sequence goes on along the minus strand of CM042046.1, from coordinate 22,327,109 downwards.
TTAAAGAGGTTTCGTCCTCGAAACCTGCGGCATCTGGAAACAAATGCGGATAACGTTCACGCATATCTGCTTCCGGCTCCCAAGTAGCTTCGGATCCCTTACGATGCTTCCATTGCACTATAACGATAGGGATCACCTTCCTTCGCAATCTCTTTTCCTTCCTATCCAGTATAGCCACTGGTTCCTCTACGTAACTTAGCTTATCATCCACCACAATATCGTCTAGCGGCACGTGTTCTATAGCGTCTGCCAAATACTTCCATAAATGGGACACATGAAACGTTGGGTGTATCCTTGCCAATGTATCTGGCAACTGCAGTATGTAGGCGACACTACCAACACGTTCCTCTATCATAAACGGTCCAATATACCTCGGACTAAGCTTTCCCCATTTCTGGAAAAGAATAATGCCCTTCCAGGGCGACACCTTAAGCATCACATAATCTCCTGTATTAAACTCTATAGGTCGCCGTCTCTTGTCGGCGTAAGACTTCTGCCGATCCTAAGCGGCTTTCGTCCTTTGCCTCACCAGCTTGGATTTCTCGGAAGTTGCTTTTTGTAAGGCCCCAAACCCGGGAGGCCTCACTTGTTGGATTTACTCATTCACAAACAGTTATTAAACTTGAATATCAAATAACGCAGCGAAAAATTTCATTAAGACATAATCGTGACATTGTTCAACATGCAGAAGCGTAACATAGTCTATTACATAAACATAACATAAGCTAATCATAACGGGATGCCAGTCTTCATATCATCCAGGTAACTCATCAAGCCGCCCAGCATCACCGTCCATCATCATAATCTGAATGTGCATACTAAAAAGTCAGCTACGCTGGTGAGTTCTAGCTTTTCATAAAACCTTACTTCAAATATTTGCCATAAACATATCATTAAACTTCATTAATAAAAGCGTACAAAAACATGCAATAACATAACATAACATAACATCATAAACATAAGTCAACGAACATATCGAATTTGCGCCTTCTCGTAACCGTCAAATCCAAACGTCACATAACAGTGGAATAACCTAAAGATCACCACCACTAGGCCCATCAACACCATACTGTCCTTCGGGTGAAGAAATCCTAGGGCCCGATACTTAGGTTATTCAACACCAAACTTCAAGCACGACATCACAAGGATGACATGTACCAGACTTCAAGCATTGCAACCCGTAAGGCACAAGTACCAAACTTCAAGCACGACTACCCCATAAGGTAAATCGTACCAAATTCAAGGATCACGATAATCCCCTTGGTGACCGTCATCACCCTAGTTGTACAACAGTTGGCCAACCACAAAGGCCCCTAAAAGGTCAAGGCCCATAACATACTTCCCATACCCATAACCTTCATTCCCTAAGGAATATTGGCAGATTCGTTCGTTTGTAACTTTAGTAAACATTCACTTCTTTTACTTCAAAACTTCAGTTAAAGCATTCGTACGTTTTATTAAAAATCATTCCTTCATTCATAAACACTTCATAAACTTCTTTTGGCAAAATATTTCATAAACACTTCTTTCATAACCATTCCTTCCAAAACATTGTTTATAAACATCATTTTTATAAAACGTTACATACAACATTCATAAACATCGTTTTATAAACTAGTCACATCGTTACGTATGCACACCAACCCAAAAATATTATTCAAAACATTTAAAAGAGGGCTTCTAGAACTCACCGGATAAGCTAATCTGGGTTGTCCTAAACAAAGGTCCACAACGTCACTTCCGATCTGAATTGATTAGTTAAATACACATCAGACCAAATCCCGACACTAACGATTTAACCTTCTAAACATACTGACTTTACCTAAACAACCTGATGCCTGCGCACTTAGCAAGTACGCAGGGCCATGTTCTTACGTACTTAATAAGTGCGCAAACTTTGCTTCATGCATACTTGATAAGTACGCAGGACCCTCTTCATGCGTACTTAATAAGTACGCAGGACCCTCTTCATGCGTACTTGATAAGTACGCATGATCCTCTTCATGCGTACTTGATAAGTACACAGGATCTGCTTCACCGCAAAAAACCTAACTTTCGCATTCGGGTCTGATCACGTCAAGATCCCGAACTTGTTTACATTCAAAACGTTTGCTTTTCATTAATGAACTCAAATCTATGTTTTTCTTCCAGTTTCATCCGTAAAAACGTTACCTTTTCATCCAAAACCCAAAAAACCCCAAAACGAACAAAAACTCAGATCTAGGATAGATCGTTACCTGTATCGAGCTTCTGATTCGGAGGTTCTTCTCACAAGCTAAGGAGCAACTCTTGGCTGAAATCTCGGGTCGATCCGCCAACTTTCTCTCTATGGTTTCTCTCTCTAGATGTTGCAAATGAGAGAAAGGGTGGTGACTTAGGCTATTTATAGGAGAGGCTTCCCTATGCTCGCCCCTTCTAGCCCGCTGGCCCATCCGGTCCGGCCCGTCATGTCTCGTTCGTTTCTTCCGTTATTTTAACTATCGTTTTATTTTTGGGATGTTACACTTTTACAACGTCTAAACTCCCTAACTCTTTCTGTCCGATCTTTCCCCAGCACACCGGGGTTCTACACCTTCTCCCACAAAGCATCTCATACGGCGGCATCCCAATAGTCGCATGCTAACTACTGTTATAAGAGAACCCCGCCAACGGTAGGTGACCTTCCCATGCACCTCCAAAATCAATCACACATGCACGCAACATGTCCTCCAACGTTTGTATCGTCCGCTCTGACTGTCCGTCAGTCTGAGGGTGATACGCAGTGCTAATGTGCAACCTCGTCCCCATAGCTTCGTTGAACCTCTTCCAAAACTTTGACATGAATCTCGTATCCTGGTCGGATACAATAGAAATTGGCACTTCATGCCTGGCAACGATCTCATTATCAAACACTTCAGATAACTTTTCCGATGAGAAAGTTTCCTTAATCGGTAGAAAATGAGTGCTTTTCGTTAACCGATCCACTACTACCCAAATGGTTTCGTGCCCCTTAACCGTCTTAAGCAATTTCATAATAAAATCCATTGTGATGTGCTCCCACTTCCACTTCGGAATCTCTAAATGTTGGATTTTTCCATAAGGCTTCTGATGTTCTGCCTTAACTTGCAAACATGTCAAACACTTGCTCACATACTAGATCACATCATGCTTCATTCCCGGCCACCAATAGTTGCCCTTCATGTCCTGATACATCTTTGTCGTTCCCGGATGTATCGAGTACCTTGACTTGTGACCTTCGTCAAGTACTTGCTCCCTAAATCCGCCAAACCTTGGTATCCAGATACGGTCATCCTTGACCCACCCCCTTGACTGTTCTTAGTCAACAGGTCACATTGTCCAAAAATCCTTTCTTCTTTTAGCCTTTCATCTCTCAAGCCTTTCGTTTGCACATCCATTAATAATGTCAGGAAACCTGGTGTTACTACCAGTTGACAAGCTTTAACTGTAATTGGCGTGTGTTCCTCCTTACGAATTAACACATCGGCAATCACATTTGCCTAATCGGATGGTAAAGGATCTCACAGTCGTAGTCCTTAATTAGTTCTAACCACCTCCTTTGTCTCATGTTCAACTCCTTTTGCTTGAATAAGTACTTCAAGCTCTTTTGATCTGTGTAGATTGTGCACTTGATTCCGTACAAGTAGTGTCTCCACAACTTCAGTACAAACACCACCGCCGCTAACTCTAAATCATGAGTAGGTTAATTCACTTCATGGGTCTTGCCTTGATGCATACACTATTACTTTCACTCGTTGCATTAACACGCAACCTAACCCCCACATAAGACGCATCCGAATATACCACTAAGTTGTCTGTCCCTTCCGGTAACGTTAACACTGGTGCTTCAGTCAACCGCTTCTTTACTCTTGAAATGCACCCTCTTGATCCGCTCCCCAAGCAAACTTCACTCCTATTCGAGTCAATTTAGTTAATGGTGTTGCCAGCTTAGAGAATTCCTTGATGAACTTCTTGTAATAACCGACTAACCCCAAGAAGTTACGCACCTCCGTTGGAGTCTTAGGAGCGTTCCACTTTACTACCGCTTCAATATTTGCGGGATCCACCATAATCCCTTCTGAGTTGATGACATGCCCCAGAAACTGCACTTCCCGTAGCCAAAACGCACACTTCGATAATTTAGCATAAAGCTTTTCTCGTCTCAACGTCTCTAACACTTCTCGTAGATGATCTCCGTGCTCCTCCTCACTCTTAGATTAGTTTAGAATATCATTGATTTATACAATCACTGATCTATCCAACATTGGACGGCACACGCGGTTCATTAATTCCATGAATGCTGCCGGAGCATTCGTCAATCCAAAGGACATAACCAAGAACTCATAATGTCCATAACGTCCATAACGTGTCCTAAATTCCGTCTTCGGAATATCTTCTTCCCTAACATTCAGCTGATGATATCCTGACCTCATATCTATACGTGAAAACCACTTTGCTCCTTGTAGTTGATCGAACAAGTCATCGATACGCGGTAACGTATACTTATTCTTAACCGTCAACTTATTGAGCTCCCGGTAGTCGAGGCACATACGCATGCTACCATCCTTCTTCTTCACAAACAAGATCGGTGCACCCCACGGTGAGATACTTAGTCTTTTAAACCCCTTGTCTAACAAATCCTGAAGTTGCTCCATGAGCTCCTTCATTTCTGTCGGTGCTAACCGATACGGAGCATTAGCAACTGGCTGAGCTCCTGGCTGTAGATCAATCTGGAATTCGATCTCCCTTTCCGGTGGTACTCCCGTCAAGTCATCAGTGAAGACATTCGGAAACTCCTGCACCACTGGCACCTCTGACAAGTCCATGCTTTTCGCTTCAGTATTGGTGACATAAGCTAAGTATGCCCCACATCCACGCCTCATTGACTTCACCGCCTTCATCATCGAGATAACTCTTGGTAGAGAGCTCACTCTGTCGCCATAACCGTCACCACCGTTCCTTCTAAGGACTTTAACCTTATCATTTCCTTTTGGCAAACAATGTCCGCATCGAATGCGGCCAACCAATCCATTCCCAACACCACATCAAAACCTCCTAGAGCAATAATAAAAAGTATAACAGGGAACCTATGATCCTCTAGATCAATAAAACAATAGTCTAACACTTCAATGACTCTGGTGGGTGATCCCACCGCGAACTCAACACTAAACAACTTTTCAATAATCCTAGCCGTCCTACGCAAACTCTTGTAAAAATATGAGGCTACAAAGCTCTTGCTTGCCCCCGAATCAAATAAATCCGAAGCTGATAAATTATTAATAAGAAAAGGTACCTGAAACAACATCAAGGTTAGTCTTAGCTTCATCTGCAGTCATGGTGAAGGCTCTGGCTCTTGCTTTAGACTTTTCATCTTCTTTCTTCACTTGGACTGCTTCCTTGCTTGGTTCCGCACCCTGTCCTGCCTTACACGCTTTCGCCAGATGGCCAAAACCCCCACATTGGTAACATTTAGGAGGGCAGTCTCTAGCAAAATGTCCCACTTTACTGCACCTATAACAGGAACCCGCATCAGCCCTGCACTCACTCGAGTGCATCTTTCCACACTTGCGACACAAATCCGGACCATCGGTCCTAGCCTTCTTATCATCCGGCTTCTTCTCTTGCACCTCAACTCCTATGACATCATCATACAAAGTCCCACTAAGCTCCACCGCATCGTCAAAACTCAAAGGTTGCTGAGCCTTGACTAAATGCCTAACATGATCCAGTAGACCGGCTACATACAACTTCATCCATCGCTTATCATTTCCAGCTAAATGTGCACCAGATGTGCCATCTCTATAAACTTCGACGTGTATTCACGATGAGTCGTTTACCCGCCTTGAGAGTTAGAAACTCTCTCTCTACCATTTCCAGCTCTCCCGGAGCACAGAACTTCTTCCTAACCAAACCCTTCAGATCCTCCCGAATCATTGCCTCTAACTCATGAGTAGTCTTTCTTTCTTTCACCGAGTTCCACCATTGCAAGGCCTCAGCAGAGAAAGAGTGAGAAACGAACTTCACTATTTGCTCCGGCTTGCACTCACTGATAGAGATGATGGATTCCATCTCAGTAAGCCAGTGATAGGCGGCCACTGCATCCTTCAAACCATCGAACCTAGGTGGATCGCACTTCTTGAAGTGCCTGTAGTCACAGTTGCCACTGGTTCCAACTGACCTCTTCTTCTTCTCCACCTCCACTAGCACTCTCGTCTCTAGCTCCTCGAACGTTGCCTTCACGATATCAGGCAGATACTCATGGATCATCTCAGCCACTTCCTTCTTAACTGCTTCACGAACCTCAGGTTCGAACTGAAATCCTTCATTGTGCTCAGAATGCATCGAAGGTTCAGCACGCACTACGGTTCAGTATGAACCGACACCTCGTCATGATTAGCATTATCGTCCTGAGCGTTCTCACGAGGCCCCCTACCAGTAGCATTAATAGCAGTTTTTTCCTAGGTCCCATCAGTTAATGAAAATAATAACAAACAGAGCAATACTTAGGTATCATTTAAAACAATCCGGGCAGTGCAACTAGTTAATGACGGTGGCCAATCGCCATTACCCGCTTGCCTTGCCTTTCAGGTTTTAAACTATCCCTATACTGCATCTTGGCATAATGCACATGTCTTAGCCTACTAACACACACACATGTACACTAACTCATACCTGGCACTTATGGCTTCTGTTTACGCGTGATGACATTCCCTACACATTGGTCCCATTCTCAATCTAAGTCTAGGCATCGAGGATGCCCAGATTATTTAAACCACCGCTCTAATACCAACTTGTAAGGCCCCAAACCCGAGAACCCGACACTTTGGCATACACGTAAGCACAGTAGTAAATGACATAAAATAATCTCAATAAATGCAGCGGAAATCCAAACAGTCAACAGTGGTCAACGACCCAAATCTCAAACACAATTCGATTAAGTACTAAAGTCTAAATAGTTCAACATCATAACAGAAAATAAATGTCATCACGACGATCACGGTAACCATTCGCCATCCATAAGCTGCCAGCTCACACTTTCTCTTTACCTGAAACACATGCTAAAAGTCAGCTACGCTGAGTGAGTTCTATAGTAGTTTGTTCGGCGATATTAAGTCCCGAACCTTTATTAAAAAACGATTCATGACTCAAAGGTTTTCTCATTTACTTTACTGTTTAATCAAATAATATATTTTATCGACATACATGAAATCATGTCGACCGGTCTAAGGACTCGTTCATTGACTAATCATCGTCAGTTGTAACAACTCACCGACCAACATCGACTTACGATCACGCTTAAGCAACCCATTTCATCCGACTAAGGTCAGACTAAATTCCCGTCGACCAGGGTCGACACAGTATCAATTAACTCCTAACTAACCGTCACGACATTCAATTACGTGACGCCAAATCCTACGCATACAATTATAACTATTATTTCCCAAGACAAATATTAACATCAATACCATTTTCATTCCGTGCCTTTGATATATTGCACGTTGCATGTATTCCTGCCCAAAAGTACAAAAACGTTTAAAAGTAGGAGATAGAAACTCACCTTTGCTAGACGCAACTCGATCACTAGAACTTGCTAACTTCTCGTGCTCGTCATTCAATCTCGTACTTAACAATTACACAATACTCGAGTCAATACACGACTCGACGTTCGTCCTCTCGCTCACTCACTTGACCCGACCCGGTGTTTAACACCCGCTCACGCACGTCGCCATGCATGGATTGCATGCACACGTACACACTTCAACGCACCCCTCCCGTCTTCGCATCGCCACCCTCGGCTTCTGTCAACCCCCACCGTCACCGTACTACTGCTGCCGGAACATCGGGGCCATGTCCTGGGTCACCTACAACCATTCCCGACTCCGACGATTTGTCCCAGCCGTGAACCGCCCTAGCGATGGGCTGTATTCGCCTCCCCAAACCGGCACTGCCGTGGACAGCCCCTTCGGGGGGCTGTCGTGTCCGCCCAGCGCCACCGCCTGCTGTAATCCCAAGAAAGTTCCGGCCTATATTTTTACTTCTCTGGCTTTTGTAAACTTATTATTTTGTGACAAACTATCCTATTTATCCATTTCACTTCATGAGTATACATACATACATACATTATATACAATTATTTTCAAATTCAAAAATAATATTTTTTTTATATAAGGGATTATATAATTGTTACTATTATATTAAATAAATTTATATACATATATATATATACATATATATGATAAGTTATTTCTAAAACCCATATATGTATATATATATATATTTATACACACATACATCTATAAATAAACATCTTACAAAAAGTTAAGTTATAAATTCTATTAAAATTAGAGTTTATATGTTTTAATCAAAATAGAAGTTATGAATTACATTTTTTACATTTATAACATTTAATTATAACATGATGACTCATTATATTTTATAAAAAAAATTATGAGATTTAAAAATTTATGTTTTTATAAAAGTCCAGGGTTCATATTGCAATTTCTGAAACTTGTTTCAAATTAAAAAACAAAGGTTTTATATAAAATAATAAAACTCTGAAAGTCCAGGGGCCTGTTTTGCCAAATCCCAAACCCTCCCCTTCCTAGAGTCGATCACGAGTTCGAAACCCCTGGCCACCGATTCTCGGATGTTTAAACCCAAACTCGCAATTAGAGAAATTTTTAATCAAAACTGAAACCGGCAACACCTTTAACTAGATTAAACGACCCCTTACATGCGATTAATTGGATTTTCATGAAGATATTGATGGTGAACTCGTAACCGAAACCCTCACTACTAATCATTTAAGCAATTGATTCAATGCGGTAAAATTGGGTATAAACATGCACATCATAACACTAACGACACTCATTACAAACTTCTTACACCTCTAATTGCGTCTAATCCCATCTGTGAATCGCTCAAAATCCATCGAGAAAGCCAAATCTGTTCTCTCAGTCATTCTCCTTCTTTACGTGACCATTGCAGGTAAATTTAGAGTCATTATATTCGTTTTGTTATGAGGATCAGAAGCCCCATGGTTTCGAGTTCGTTAGTCTGCTCAATCGTGAGTATTGGGTGGGTTAGGGTTACGGGTTTGTATAGGGAAGAAGATGACTTGGGGCTTGCTGTTTAAAAACCAAAACAAAACCAAACCACACATGGCTTCGTGCCCTGATCTAATGGTTAGTATGTTTGTGTGCGTGTGACCTGGAAGGGGGCGCGGGTTCGAGTCCCGGCCACCCGTTTTGCTTCTCAATTGATTCCCTTTTATTTTTAACACATCATTCCATGTTTAAAAATTCCAAAAAAAATTATTTTTAAAAGTTACATTAATATATGTGACGAAGTATGCCATTAGTGTATTCAACTATTGTATTGGATTAAAAACCTATTTTAAAACCTCATAAATTCTTAAATGAGTAATATAAAAGAGTTGTTGGTAAATTAATTATGTTATTTTATTATGCATTATCAATATCAATGTTATTACACGAATTTCAAAAATTAAATGCTTAAAACATTATAAAGTTCTTTCGAACTCATGAATAATTATTTCTGTAAGAATAATTATTTAAAATACTTTTTTTTGAATACTCAAATAATTATGTTAAATAATTATTTAATACAAAGCTCCTTTAATCCTATTTAAAAACCTATTTAGTCTTCATAACTCATTTACAATGAATTTATTAATTGACTAACCAACAAATTTATTTACCTTTATCAATAAATTAACTAATCTTTTATTTACATTTATCAATCAATTTATTTACATTGATTACTAGCTTAAATAAACACTTTAATTACATAAAACCTATCCATTTAAAGCCTCTTTCAATTTATAATTTATTTATAAGTTACTCAAAAAAATAAATCTAAATGCACCATTTTTTTAAAATTATTACATTTCATGAACTTATTTAGAATAATTACATTACTAAATGGTTTACTAAATTATATTTACAAACTCTTTTTATAACCATTATTTCTATAGTAAGTCAAGAGGTTATATTTTTACAAAACAACCAAACAAGTTCATCTTCAACCCAAACCCTACCAAACCCTAAAAACATAGAATTTCCTTATCTCATTCAACATACTTTAAACCTATAGTATCATTATCTATGTAGGTGTGTTGTGAGAAAACCTCACAAGACCTATTCATCTTACCAAAACTTATCCCTCCTAGCTTCAATACATGTGAGTTTACATAGCCCCTTTTTATTCATTTACTTTTTGGGGTAAAACATGTCATTAACTATATTTCATGCACAATTCAATACCTTTGTTCTTATGCTAAGGTCTTTATGCTTTATGTCTTAGACTACTTGGTGACCATTACATGTGTTCATGCCAGTACATTCATTAACTTGCAGCCCAAGCCTAAGGTAGTACCTAACATGATCATTTATAGGGGAATCCGAAACTATAACTTACCACAAACCTTGGCGGGTTTTGTTGGTTATCAACTATAACTTGGAGTATCCGCTTGCTCCCTTTTTTCAAAAATGGCAATCAGTGGGATTGCGTATCTAGTTTTCTATTATCAGGCTTGAATTGTATGCTTGGAACCTTGTATGTTTTCACATATATGCTTTAGACATGCTTTGAACATATTGAATTGTAAACTTAAACTTAACTTTTGTTTGGAGTCAAAACCTATGTTACTCACCAACTACTTGTAGTTGACATTTACTCACATGTTTCAGGTGCACCAGTTTGAGGACACTAAATGATCACATAGGACTACGGACCTAGCTTTAATAAAGATTGAATTTAATTTGTGTTATGTATGAACCTTCTTGTTTTTCCATTTCTAATTGTAACAGATGCTTTAATTATGATGAAATAATATTATCACTTATTAATAGATGATCATGTGCTTATGAACAACCGCGTCAGCCCCGGCGTATAATCCGCCGCCGGCCGGGGTGTGACAGATTGGTATCAGTGCCATGGTTATACGGAATTAGGTTATTAGACACACATGACCTAGACTATAACCGAGGAGTCCCCAAACATGAGTTTAAATCGTGTCTTTTATTAGGAACTCCTCTCTATACTTATTTATACACATACTTACCTACATCTAACTACTCCTGTTTACATGATACAATTACATGAACTACAACATACCAAGGATTACGTAGGACTATTTGAAACAACATGAATTGCTTGAAACATATTCTTAGTCTATAGTCTATAACCTTAGGATACATATTATCTAGTGTATCACATTGCATGCTACAATACAAATTATCTTATGTGCCTTGTTACTTGATAACCTACATGTTTACAAAAAACTACTACTCCTGTGATACCTTATTTGCTACACTATTTGAATTTTGCACAATACCTATTTGACATCACTAAACGCTACCCTAAGTTTTTCCATACACACCTACATCTTTACACATCATGACAAAATCACTTATGGAAAGATTCAAACTCGTATACACAATGCCAATTAAAATTTTAAAATCCCATCAAAGTTTTAGGTTATGAAAACTAGAAGAGAACATGTGCAATCCCGAAGGGTGGATGCCTGTACCTTGGGTCTTCTGTCTAGGAAAGCATTTCATATAAATCCAAATCAACCGAATGATCCATATGCTTTTCTGGGAATTCCCGAAGTGAGTGTCCACCTATAGGATAAAACATGTCTTCTTGAAAGTATACGAACTTGAATCACTTGGATTCGTCACTGCATCCATTTGGTCATATGCCAGGTGAATGCAATCTAAACATCATTTGCTTAATTTTTTATAATTCGATACACAAGTGTAACCTCAGGAAATTCCGGCTTCTATTTTAACAATTCTGACATTTGTACCCCACTATTTTAATGTCTTACTGTGACACCCAGTATTTCAGGTCAAAAGCCATATTATTTTAGCACGTTCATACTCCATATTCCTGGAATATTATCTTTGACATAGTATTGTCAAGGAGTCTAGCAAAGTAAAACGTATCATACTTTAGTAATTTTAAGAATTACTAGGTCAAAAACATTTATTACTCGTAGTGTACGACCATTGGTGATTAACAAGATTTTATTCCAGTAAAGTCTAGAGACACTTTTAATATAAAAACGTATATATTGGTGACTAAACTTTAAAACATGAACATAAAAATGTTGGTTGCATGACCTTGAGTTATTTTATGTGTATACATGTATGATATAGTTAAAGTAATAACTATGTCGGGAATTCACTAGCATATTATTAAAGCTAGTCAAACTACACAAAATGTAGGACATCTTAATAATTAAAGATATTAAGGTGGGTATTAATTTCGGGTAATAAACCGCGTCTAAATCAATCACATCTTCATCATGATTGCTTTGCTTACACAACACTCAAGCGTCATAATCATCATGATTATGACCAAGAGTGCAAGCAACCTCAAAGATCACATCATAATCATTATATCTTTGCTTATATTTCACTCCAACATCAAATCATGTTAATGATGACTTGTTGAGATCTACACTCAAACCCCGTTTCATCTAATAATTATATATACATATATATATATATATGTATATATATATAAATATCTAGGTATATAGATATAAAGTTTACATCAGTAAAAGTTCCTACACCGGGTGTTATATCACGGGATCACCTACCGGGTTTACACCACCTTAAACTGATCCAACTAACAATTAGAATGCAACTAGGTGATTGGACAACACCCAAACCACCCACCCAACCACCACTTACGGCCTAGATGGCCTAGTGGGGTCACCCCACATCTATATCTTCCATTACTTGATTTGATGTTACAAGAACATGCCCCTTTCATCCATTTACACACTCCAAAGTCTCATCTTCATGATGTGGTAAGAACTAGCCATATTCAATCAACCAAAATCCCACTCAAAATCTCATCATCATCATTATGGTATGGAAACTTGTTCTTTCAACCATGATAACACTCAACCATTATATATATATATATATATACCACTCAACCTAATACAAGATCACGTTCTAACTCTCCATCTATCTCTCTCTTTCTCTCGGTTTTAACCAGCCCCAAAACCAAAAGAATTCCCAAAAATCCCGTCACTCAGCTTCTGCCAGATTTTTGGTCAACTTTGCAAGACCAAATCTCCTTCGTTACTTGGCCAAATCGGTCCATTAGTTTTCTAGAATGAAGATCTATGTTAACAGAGGAGAACCCAAGTGGAATCACTCGAATCCATGGAGTATTCGACCTCCAAACAGCCGGCGCAAGAAGACCGCTTAGTGCAGGTCGAATCTGGACACCTCTTCTCATTTTTCTGTTTTGAGGTACCTACACAACTCCAAATCCATTAATTCTTTTTCACATCTCCTCTGGTTTCAATAAACTTGATTTTAGAAGAAAACCCCAAGTCATTTGGTCTTCTAAAATCATCTAAAAGTCTACTCGGAGTACGCCTAAAAATCTGAGTTTTCAAGAAAAAAATAAAGCATAAAAGTCTTGATGAGTTTGGGCTTTATTTCTTCATAAGTCATGTTCGAATACATATATTTAAACATGTACATGTTCATACATAAAATACCAAACTAGAAGGACCATGGACAAGACAAGGACACATCAAATATAAACTACATATATATAATCACATAAAATAACACTTGGATGATTGTGTTCTTCATAAACCCTTCATTCCATTCATGTGTTATGTTGAAGGATACATGTTTGTGAAGTTATATGATCATGTGTGACTTACCTGGCAAGACCCGAGGTAGTGTCCTATGATTCAAGAAGACATACGAACGATTATCATCAACATATGAACGTGAAAGGTGTTACTAAAAATATATGTACATGGAACATATGAAGAGATTCGGTTAAAAATAAATAATCACATGACATCGTGGAACATAAGTGAATATTTTAAGTTGCTACAAAAATAATATTTATTTTTGGTACACTTAATAAGTCACCAATAGGGAAACATATTATTTTCTCGGAAAATATGTAAGCATCTAGACTGGAATAATAATCACCAATGAGTCGTAAATAAAAACACTATTTTTACTAATCAAAGGCGTACTTAACGGGATTCGTTAAGTCGGATGAACAACTTACGTATAAGACGGGTAGTGTTAACACATTAGTACCCTTGTGTGATTAGGGTACGGATAGACAGGAACTCTTAGCACACTGTTATTTGCTAGGATTTCATCGGACACAAGGTGAGTTTCACGGCCCCTCTTTTAGCTTTTTAATGTTTTATAAACATCGGGGGAGAAACATACTTACATAACATATTTGAAAAAATGAAACATATTTGCTTACATGTTTAACAACACGAACATTTTGGTTTAACTCTTGTGACACAATTACTTACAATATCTGAAAGCATCAAAATAAATGTTTGATACATTTGAGAAAACATGAAACACATTTACAAACATTTTCATATGGTAACAAGAGAACAAGACCCGACCTTTATGTTTGCATGAGTATGAACAATTATAGAGCTCGTAAAGTCCCCTGGAACAATTTAGTAACCATTAACTGTAGCCTAGGGTCCTATGAATAGTAGTATGGGGAGTGACGTCCTCCGGTCATGTTTAGTCGCGCTAACCACAATCTGGAGGATTTATGGCTGCATAGCATCTAATAACGAATATGAGGGGCGAAAGAACAATTGTCATGGTTTGGTTACGCCTCATGTATGAACATATTCTTTGTATTCCTAGCTAGTTTACAAATGGGTCAACATTACTTGTTCTGTTTATCATATATATACTTGGAACAATTTGCGAACAATTGGATTTACAAGAACTATTTGATTGGGAAAATGACTTATTTGATGACGGTTAAGTCATGTATATGTTTTCAAAGGAAAACTACTTATTTTATGATGGTTAAGTCATGGGCATGTTTTCAAAGGAAAACTACTTATTTTATAACGGTAAAGTCATGGACATGTTTTTAAAGGAAAACGACTTATTTGATGACGGTTAAGTCATGTATATGTTTTCAAAGGAAAACTACTTATTTTATGATGGTAAAGTCATGGGCATGTTTTCAAAAGAAAACTACTTATTTGATGACGGTTAAGTCATGTATATGTTTTCAAAGGAAATCTACTTATTTTATGACGGTTAAGTCATGTCTAGTTTTTCGGGGAAAACTAACTGTACTAAATTAACAAACTTTGTGAATTCACCAACCTTTGTGTTGACACTTTCAAGTATGTTTCTCAGGTAACCTTTAGCCATGGAGCGGTTGGAATAGGCTAGCTATAATTGTATAAATTCCTACTAGCTGGAAGGACATAGATTATCCAGTCTCAAGTCTGTCGTTGATCTAGAATAACTTAGATCATTGTAATACTTAGTCTTAGTATTTGTGTATGTATTCAAGTCCTAGAAATCGCTATTACAGCTTCCGCTATCGTGTAATGAACCAATCGTTACAACCTGTATTTATTTATTAAGTAAATAAATTTGGGGGTGTGACAGATTGGTATCAGAGCAATGGTTTTAGCGAATTAGGTTTCCTTGGTGGCACCTAGGCTCTAACCGGACTCATTTAGGGACCATGATTTCTAAGACTTGCATCACACTAAGAACACCTAAGACTTGAGTATTGGAATTCCAACCGTTGCCGAACAATTTGTGTAGACTATTAGTGTATGGAATTACACTAGGGTATCATTAGCTACACTAATACAATTACATGGCACATGTAATGAACACTTAAACACATACAACAATGTGGAAACAATAAACACTTACAACATGTTATTGTTCAGATTACGAGTCAAGAATAACAGGTACTCAGCATACTGCAACCTTAGAAGATCGAGTTACGAGCTGAGCTTGGGCGACGACGGCAGCAATCGTCAGTTACCAATCTTGGTATCACAACAGGCTGAACCCGTACCAGAATATGTACCTATACCTGCACCACAACTACTCTATCCGGGGAGGCAACTTTCTTTCTGACGTATGTGCGATATAAATACTCTAATTCATGAGTTGCCGGATCGAACGAATAGACTTTCGCCATGAGATGTGGCAGATGGGATTGCCCGGACCAAAGGGAATCCAAGGTGGATAAGCAGGACTAAACGGGGGAGAACTCCATGGGTCAGGAGACCCATACATTCATCAGGATCATGTGGATCCATACGTACGTACATACTTGGAGCATGAGTTGCTCGACACTAATTTGAGGATCTCTGCCCTACACATATTGCCTGAATTCCATACACATTTATTCTTGAGAGACACTGGTGGTGCCTCTCTACCGTTAACCTCATCCGGCAACAGCCAGATTTGACAGACTCATGGATATTGATACACATAATTAAGAGTAATCTGATAAAACAATACACACTCCTGCACAAGTGTGCAAACACGATCTAATGAACATTTCAAATCTCATTGATTTAAAAGTTGGGGATTGAAGGAACACTACAGGGATCATGCAAAGTAAATTATCATTACGGGTGCACACGTAATCATAATTTGCAGTGCATGAGAACTTTAGTGAGTCTTGCTGTCTAAGCTAATGATCAACCCATGTTCTCAGTCACTTGATTAAGGATTGGATCTTAACAAATCAGACTTCTCAAATAGGTGTCCATAAAGTATTCTCCTAGTTTGGGAGGAACGAGAGAAATTCAAATTGAATTTAACCAATCCTTAGTGAATCCTGAACGACGAAGGATTTCGCACATTCAATCTTTGAAATTCTACTTGTCAGGAATGCTTCAAATTGAGAATTACCAAAACTAACTCTTACAATAATTGCACAATTATTGTGGGAGATTATAAAGTAATCGCAGGGTCTATCATACAATTTAGTCTCACAATTACTTGAAAGTTACGTCAGGAGTGCTATGCACTAGCTCCGATAATGGGGCAGAAAATCTTTCTGACCCGCATACACATAGCACCTATGGGGTGTTGTGGAAGCTCGACATGAGACAAGTAGGCAACCTGGCATTTCATAATATTGGTCAAACAGGGTTGCTCTCGCAACCATTGACATTCCGTACACCTTTAAGTCCGACTATTCTCCCGGTGATGAATAGGTCGGGGATGATGCTCAAGCGAATGCCAAAGAAACCTAAGTGTGGACTGATGCCTATTGTCGCACTAACAGAAAAACGACATACAAAAATTTTGAAGGTTTCCCAAATGTGGAATTTCTTGCTAATCTCATTAGCTCTTGATATGCATAAGGGACGTAAGCATGAGTTGTTCACTATAGACCACTGTCCATAAAGATTCGAGAAGGATAGTTTGATACCCTTTGTACCCGCACTTTCTTAAAGATCATCTTATTGAATGGATCCCAGATTTCAGCCTAGAGGAGAAGCGTGATCACATCTTTCGCTCGTAATTTTCTATAATTAGGAAGCTGTAGATCATCTATCGTTAAGAAATGACCTCTTAACGCAGGCTCAGTAAGAATATAAAGTTTTCAATTTTTAACACTCATTACCTCAATTTTATCCTTGTGCTAAGGATTTTGAGGCTATAACCTATATGAGTGGAATACGTAACAATAAGTCACCAAAGCACCATTCAAACACTAAGGAAGTGCATACACACTGTATGACTAATAGTTAGCTATCAACCCTTTCTGCCAACTTAATGGGTTGACAAACCCATAGCCCATTTTGGGGAAGCACTAATTCGATGAGACCATTCTCACAGTATCACTGTTCATTTCCTCACCTAGACGAAGTGTGAATATTCCAAACAAACATAAAACTTCGTATGGCTTACATACTTCGAGAGTATGGTCGTCAAGCCATGAGTTTACATATCAGGACGTTACAACCCAAAGGCTGGTCTGCCTTAGAAAGGTGGTACAAGAAAAGGGTAAAGTGGTGATTAGACTCGAACTTTACTAGTGAGAGCACACAAGGAATCTTGAAATATTAAATCAATTATGACCCATTTTAATGGAAGATCATAGATAACACGAAACCTGAATTAAGAATAAAGTCTTAGTCCAAGAAAATGCTTTCGAAAAGCATAAGAGGGACAAACATAAAGTTTCATTTCCGTACTGTGTCATTACTACCCAGTATTCAACTAAAACCTAGACACCTCGTCGAGTAATTCTTTCATAAGATCTATAGAGATCTGCTTTTGTGACAAAGTGCGTAGACGAATAGAGGGTATGTGTTAACATACGCTCAAGATTTGCAGGCACCATTCCTTTTATTACCAGGAATGAGCATCACATAACCCTACCATATTGAGGGTAATCAAATAAAGGGGTTCTTGCACGTTTAATATCGCTAGTCGGAGAAGTATTCGCTTTGCTTTCGAATACCGACTACCAAGTAAATGGAATCAAACAATTGAAGCCTAAGTTGGATGATACAAATAGAATTTGGGTACCAGGTATCGGTAGCCTATGTGGGAGGTTATGGATGAAGTCCATAAGCCCAAGTACTCCATTCATCCAGAATCAAATAAAACGTAAAAGGATCCCGAGGAACTCCATTATGTGGCAAAACATGAAAGGAGAAACTGCTATCTATGTTGGGAGATACCCGACAGTGAAAGCAGAATGTTAGGAATAACCTGAGTGAACACAAAAACCGCAGATTCCTCAATGGAAATGGGAGGAGAATTCCATAGATTTCATTACAAATCTACCCAGAACATCTAGCGACTATGATACTATATGGATAATCATCAGTCGTTTGACGAAATCCGCTCACTCCCTACCAATCAAGGAGACAAATAAAAGTAGGAAGCGTGCAAGGCTAAATATTAAGGAAATTGAGGCTAGGCATGGTATGCCAGTTTCCATTTTCTATAATAGGGACAGTTGATTCATGTCAAGAATCTAGCAGTCTGTACAAGAAGCCTTGGGCACACGCCTTGACATGAGCACTGTTTATCATCCCCAGATGGATGGTCAAGATAAAAGGACCATCCAAACTTTAAAAGATGTGCTCCGTGCATGTGTAATCGATTTAAGAGGAAATAGGGATACTCACCACTGTTGGCTGAGTTTTCATACAATAACAGTTACCACACCAGCATCAAAGCCGCTCCGTTTGAGACTTTATACGGTCAAAAATGTCGTTCACCGCTATGTTGGGCGGAAGTTGGCGACAAGCATTTAACCGGTCCTGAGGTTATTCAGGAGACTACTGACAAGATCTTCAAGATCAAGGATCGTCTGAAGGCCGCTCGTGACAGACAAAAGAGTTACGTGGATAACAGACGAAGACCATTAGAATTCCAAGTTAGGGGCCGTGTCATGTTGAAGGTCTCACCTTGAAAAGGAGTTGCTAGATTTGGCAACCGTGGCAAGCTTAACCCTACGTACGTAGGACCATTTGAAATATTGGCTAGGGTTAGCCCTATAGCATACAAGATCAAGTTGCCACAAGAACTAAGCAATGTACATGATACGTTTCATGTGTCAAATCTCAAGAAGTGCTTATCAGACGAGTCATTAATTATACCGCCTGATGAGATTCACATAGATAACAAGCTGCACTTCGTTGAGGAACCCATTGAAGTCACAGATTTGAAGGTTCAGAAAACAAGGCGTAGCCTGGTTAAATTGGTTAAGGTACGTTGGAGTTCAAAGCGTGGCACCGAGTATACGTGGGAGCGGGAAGATAAAATGAAAGCCAAGTATCCGTCCTTGTTCATGAACACTCCAAGTCAAGATGACAAGATCTGAATTTCGGGACGAAATTCTCTTTAACATGGGGAGAATGTGACACCCAGTATTTCAGGTCAAAAGCCATAATATTTTAGCACGTTCATACTCCATATTCTTGGAATATTATCTTTGACATAGTATTGTCAAGGAGTCTAGCAAAGTAAAACGTATCATACTTTAGTAATTTTAAGAATTACTAGGTCAAAAACATTTATTACTCGTAGCGTACGACCATTGGTGATTAACAAAATTTTATTCCAGTAAAGTCTAGAGACACTTTTAATATAAAAACGTATATATTGGTGACTAAACTTTAAAACATGGACATAAAAATGTTGGTTGCATGACCTTGAGTTATTTTATGTGTATACATGTATGATATAGTTAAAGTAATAACTATGTCGGGAATTCACTAGCAGATTATTAAAGCTAGTCAAACTACACAAAATGTAGGACATCTTAATAATTAAAGATATTAAGGCGGGTATTAATTTCGGGTAATATATACCGCGTCTAAATCAATCACATCTTCATCATGATTGCTTTGCTTACACAACACTCAGGCGTCATAATCATCATGATTATGACCAAGAGTGCAAGCAACCTCAAAGATCACATCACAATCATTATATCTTTGTTTATATTTCACTCCAACATCAAATCATGTTAATTATGACTTGTTGAGATCTACACTCAACCCCCGTTTCATCTAATAATTATATATACATATATATATATGTATATATATAAAAATATCTAGGTACATAGATATAAAGTTTACATCAGTAAAAGTTCCTACACCGGGTGTTATATCACGGATCACCTACCGGGTTTACACCACCTTAAACTGATCCAACTAACAATTAGAATGCAACTAGGTGATTGGACAACACCCAAACCACCCACCCAACCACCACTTATGGCCTAGATGGCCTAGTGGGGTCACCCCACATCTCATATCTTCCATTACTTGATTTGATGTTACAAGAACATGCCCCTTTCATCCATTTACACACTCCAAAGTCTCATCTTCATGATGTGGTAAGAACTAGCCATATTCAATCAACCAAAATCCCACTCAAAATCCCATCATCATCATTATGGTATGGAAACTTGTTCTTTCAACCATGATAACACTCAACCATCATATATATATATACCACTCAACCTAATACAAGATCACTTTCTAACTCTCCATCTATCTCTCTCTTTCTCTCGGTTTTAACCAGCCCCAAAACCAAAAGAATTCCCAAAAATCCCGTCACTCAGCTTCTGTCAGATTTTTGGTCAACTTTGCAAGACCATATCTCCTTCGTTACTTGGCCAAATCTGTCCATTCTTTTTCTAGAATGAAGCTCTATGTTAACAGAGGAAAACCAAAGTGGAATCACTCAAATCCATGGAGTATTCAACCTCCAAACAGCCGGCGCAAGAAGACCGCTCAGTGCAGGTCGAATCTGGACACCTCTTCTCATTTTTCTGTTTTGAGGTACCTACACAACTCCAAATCCATTAATTCTTTTTCACATCTCCTCTGGTTTCAATAAACTTGATTTTAGAAGAAAACTCCAAGTCATTTGGTCTTTTAAAACCATCTAAAAGTCTACTCGGAGTACGCCTAAAAATCTGAGTTTTCAAGAATAAAATAAAGCATAAAAATCTTGATGAGTTTTGGCTTTATTTCTTCATAAGTCATGTTCGAATACATATATTTAAACATGTACATGTTCATACATAAAATACCAAACTAGAAGGACCATGGACAAGACATGGACACATCAAATATAAACTACATATATATATATAATCACATAAAATAACACTTGGATGATGGTGTTCTTCATAAACCCTTTATTCCATTCATGTGTTATGTTGAAGGATATATGTTCGTGAAGTTATATGATCATGTGTGACTTACCTGGCAAGACCCGAGGTAGTGTCCTATGATTCAAGAAGACATACGAACGATTATCATCAACATATGAACGTGAAAGGTGTTACTAAAAATATATGTACATGGAACATATGAAGAGATTCGGTTAAAAATAAATAATCACATGACATCGTGGAACATAAGTGAATATATTTTAAGTTGCTATAAAAATAATATTTATTTTTGGTACACTTAATAAGTCACCAATAGGGAAACATATTATTTTCTCGAAAAATATGTAAGCATCTAGACTGGAATAATAATCACCAATGAGTCGTAAATAAAAACACTATTTTTACTAAACAAAGGCGTACTTAACGGGATTCGTTAAGTCGGATGAACAACTTACATATAAGACGGGTAGTGTTAACACATTAGTACCCTTGTGTGATTAGGGTACGGATAGACAGGAACTCTTAGCACACTGTTATTTGCTAGGATTTCATCGGACACAAGGTGAGTTTCACGGCCCCACTTTTAGCTTTTTAATGTTTTATAAACATAGGGGGAGAAACATACTTACATAAGATATTTGAAAATATGAAACATATTTGCTTACATGTTTAACAACAAGAACATTTTGGTTTAACTCTTGTGACACAATTACTTACAATATCTGAAAGCATCAAAATAAATGTTTGATACATTTGAGAAAACATGAAACACATTTACAAACATTTTCATATGGTAACAAGAGAACAAGACCCGACCTTTATGTTTGCATGAGTATGAACAATTATAGAGCTCGTAAAGTCCCCTGAAACAATTTAGTAACCATTAACTATAGCCTAGGGTCCTATGAATAGTACTATAGGAGTGACGTCCCCCGGTCATGGTTAGTCGCGCTAACCACAATCTGGAGGATTTATGGCTGCATAGCATCTGATAACAAATATGAAGGGCGAAAGAACAATTGTCATGGTTTGGTTACGCCTCATGTATGAACATATTCTTTGTATTCCTAGCTAGTTTACAAATGGGTCAACATTACTTGTTCTGTTTATCATATATATACTTGGAACAATTTGCGAACAATTGGATTTACAAGAACTATTTGATTGGGAAAACGACTTATTTGATTACGGTTAAGTCATGTGTATGTTTTCAAAGGAAAACTACTTATTTTATGATGGTTAAGTCATGGGCATGTTTTCAAAGGAAAACTACTTATTTTATGACGGTAAAGTCATGGACATGTTTTCAAAGGAAAACGACTTATTTGATGACGGTTAAGTCATGTATATGTTTTCAAAGGAAAACTACTTATTTTATGACGGTAAATTCATGGGCATGTTTTCAAAAGAAAACTACTTATTTGATGACGGTTAAGTCATGTATATGTTTTCAAAGGAAAACTACTTATTTTATGACGGTTAAGTCATGTCTAGTTTTTCGGGGAAAACTAACTGTACTAAATTAACAAACTCTGTGAACTCACCAACCTTTGTGTTGACACTTTCAAGTATGTTTCTCAGGTAACCTTTAGCCATAGAGCGGTTGGAATAGGCTAGCTATAATTGGATAAATTCCTACTAGCTGGAAGGACATAGATTATCCAGTCTCAAGTCTGTCGTTGATCTAGAAGAACTTAGATCATTGTACTACTTAGTCTTAGTATTTGTGTATGTATTCAAGTCTTAGAAATCGCTATTACAGCTTCCGCTATCATGTAATGAACAAATCGTTACAACATGTATTTATTTATTAAGTAAATAAATTTGGGGGTGTGACACTTACATTAATAATATTATCTTAACTACCTATTACATTCATACATACATACATTAGGTGTAGTTATTTCAAATTCAATACATAATTATTTTGAGTTATAAATGTTTTAATCCTATTAAATGCATACAAAAGCAAATGTTATAAAACTTATAAATGAATTGAGAATTTATAAATATTTAAATTATAAAATGAGTTCGAAATAAATAAAACCTTTCTTTTTATTTTACAAAATTAAAATTTATATTTATGACTTTTAGTGGTATTATTAAATCATAAAAAGATATAAAACTTTAAAAGATTTTGTGTTCTATGAAAGTTCAGGGTTAATTGTGTAATTTCTGAAACTTATTTTCAATTTAAAACAAATTTTACACATAAAATGATAAACACATGAGACTTGGGGGACCTATTTGCAAAATCTGTTATTTTCTTCCCCAACTCACCAATTTTGACTTTCATAGTCAAACTACGTCAAATGAACTCTTCAATCGATCGAATTAAAATGTTTTAACTACAACTGATGTTACTACATTATAGTGCGGCCGTTTTCTAATGATTTTAACGATACGATTTGTTGGAAATCAATGATTTGTGGACGAATTCAATCCCGTAACCGTTCCAATCAAGTGGGTAATCAATTTGTGTTTTTGGATTAAAATTGGGCTATAAAACCCACTCCATTACACTCGCAACCACTCGCACACACTTCCTACACTTCCAAACTCACTGCAATTCCCCTCTGGATCACGATCGAGTATCAAGAAACCAAGTTCTAAAGCCACAGTCGTTCTCCCTCTCTGTCTATTCATTTCAGGTAAATTTTAGATCATTGGGTTCACTTAAGGACAAGGATCAAAAGCCCTATGGTTTTAGGTGTTAATCGTAGCCGGACGGGGGGAATTGGTTGGGCTAGGGTTGTCGGAGGAAATTGGGGACGATGGAGACTTGTGGGTTCTTGATTAAAAACATGACGGTCTAACCACTGAATAAGGCACTTTGCTCTGGTCCAGTGGTTAGTTCGGTGTGTGCATGGGGTCACCGGTTCGAACCCTAGAAGCCGTTTTTGTTCATTTTTAATTTCTTTTCCCATTTAGCCTTTTAAATTCATTTCTTTATACTTTTTAAATTCATATATTATACAAATACATAGTATAAATATTATTTTAACTATAGTAAATCTTAATAAACCTTATAATGAAAAAGAAATCATTGTTTTAGATAAAAAATCTAGTTATATTATTGTTCCACCGATTCTATTTGAAACCCTACTAAATTTCTAAATGATTATTTTTAATAAGGATATTGTTTAAATTAAATCTATAAATATCCCAAATAATTATTTTAGACATTTTATATTCTCTCAAGATTATAAATGATTATTTTTTTAAAAATAATTATTTAGACATACTTTAAAACCTATAAATGCTCAAATGATTATTTTAAATAATTATTGTATATCCATTAAGTCTATTTAAAATACTATTTAATATTTTATCCCACATTTATGATAAATTAATTAACCAAATTAGTTTTAATTATTAATTAATAAATTATTTCACTTATAATATTATTAATAATTAGTCATTTTGTTTACCATAACTAATAAGCTTTAATTACATACATTATTAAGTAGACTTTTACCTCATAAACTATTTATAAAAATTGTTTTATAAATAAATCTAGATACACTACTTTGATTCATTTTTAATATTTCGAGTACGATTATGCTAAATAAAGTACTAAGCAATATACTAAATAAATTCTTAGAAGCCATTTTATTACCTTTGGTTCTAAAGCAAGTCTATCCCCAACCCCAAACCCTGGAATGTCCCAATCTCTCCTAAATACCATTTAGACTTATGTTAAGTTTAGGTTACTATTACTCGTGTAGGTTCGTTGTGAGAGTTCCTCCCGAGACCTAACACTTCTTACCAATTCATACATTATCAACTTTGATTCAGGTGAGTTCATAGTCACCTTTCTCTTTACTATTGTTTACAAATACTCGGGGTGGAACATGTTTACATACTATACATACTAAATTCAATACCATTTGTTCTCATGCTAATTACTATGTGATTTATGTCATAAACTACTTGGCGACCATTACATGTGTTCATGTCAGTACATTCATTAACCTGCTACCCAGGCCTAAGGTAGTACCTGACATGATCATTTATAGGGGAATTCGATTCCAGTTAACATAAACCTTAGCGGGTTTTGTGTGTACCATATTACTACTTTTTCCAAAACACAACCAGTGGGATTATACTTACCAGTTTTCCATTTACTACAGCTTGAGTTGTACGCTTGGAACCTTGTATGTTTTCACATTTATGCCATAGTTATGCTTTGAACAATATTGAATTACAAACACTTTTTACTTAACTTTTGTTAGTGTCAGTTACTCACCAACTACTTGTAGTTGACATAAACAAACCCGACCACTACTATCAAAGTTAAACGAAAACGAATACACGGAGGGAATAAAGGATTACCTTACACTCGGAGAACTCGTGCTCATCGAACTCCCGATACCTTTCGTTTTCCTCGAACTCGATCTTTCGAAACCCTATAATCACGAGATGATCGTATGATCATCCAATACCTAAAACGATTGCACTATGATTGAAGGTTTGCAATTTTACCTTGATCGGACTCGGAATCGTTGCAACGACTCCCTTCTCTCCCCCTAGCTCTCTCTCGGCAGCCGCATACCCCAAATGGGGAACCCCCATTTCCGTAACATCATAAAGGGGTGTTTTCTGGACCGAGCTTGGCCCTCGCGCGCTACCAGCTAGTCCTCGGGCTTGGCTCGTCTTGAATTCCTTTACAAAACTCTCCCTTGAGTCCCGTTTATTACATAATAACCCTTGTCTAATTAATTATAACAACACCGCTTACTAACCCCGTCAAGTTTCGATACTTGCTAATAATTATTTACAGCCCTACAAACCCATTTTATTAAATGAAAAACTGGGATGTTACAACAATGGGATCTTCAGCATTTGATTGTGGGGCAACATCTACTATTGGGTGATTGTTTTCTTCAACAGAATCACTTATTGCACCAGAACCGGAAGAGTCCAAATTAGATTCAACATCAGCAGGTGCAAGGTTTTCCTTTTTTGTGGATGAGGATGAGGAAGAACTTGAAGCATCTATATTCCCTAGATTGTACACAAAAAATTAAGGGTTAGCAAGAGTTAAATCATTTGAAAATACAGGAAGATTAAATGACTTAAACAAAGATTCACATCAAAAAGCCAATCAGGACCGTCCCCAATGTCCGTATGATTGCTTTCCTGCCAAATGATATCAATGGATTCTAGCACCATCCTTCTCTGCTTGTTGTAGACATGAAATGCCTCTTGATTAGACGAATATCCCACAAAATAGCATTCATCGGATTTGGCTTTAAACTTGTTCAGCTGATCCAACGTATTCAACATCGTGCAAACACATCCAAACTTTCTGAAGAAATTAATAACCGTCTTTCGCTTGTACATGATTTCATAAGGTGTCTTATTGCAGCTTTTGGTGATGAGAACCCGGTTTTGCACAAAACATGCAATGTTGACTGTCTCGGCCCAAAATGTGTCAGGAAGCTTGGAGTCAACGATCATAGTTCTTGCAGCTTCTATCAACTTCCGGTTTCTTCGTTCAGCTACACCATTCTGTTGAGGAGTACGCGGTGCACTGAATTGCGGAGATATACCTTTGCTTTCACAGAAAGAATCAAGAGTGGCATTCTTAAATTCTGTTCCATGATCACTGCGAATAGTCTTTAAACTTCGATTGAAAACATTCTCAATTTGAAGTAGATAAGACTTCAGAATCTATGGCGTCTCATCTTTCTTAGCCGGGAAGAACACCCAAGTAAACCGAGAGAAGTCATCGGTCACCACCAAACAGTAGGATTTTCGTCCAAAACTCATGACACTCACAGGACCGAAGAGATCCATGTGAAGTAATTGAAGAGGGGAGTCAATGGAATTTGTGGTTTTGGGCTTATGAGAAGATTTGTGATGTTTTCTCTTGGAACAAAAGATGCATACAGGTGGGAAACCTTTTAGAGGCAAACCTGAGACAAGGTTTCCTCGAACCAGACGGTTCATGGTTTTTAAATTAACATGTCCCAACCTCTTGTGCCACAGAAAAGATTCATCTTCAGAAGCCTTTGAGAGAAGGCAAGATTCTATTCCAGATGGGTTGTTCATATCCAAGCTATAAGTGTTGAATCTTCTGGGAGCACGCATGAGGATAAGTTTTTCTGGAATAACCACTCTCCAGGCTTCAGAATCAGACATTCTCTTGAATTGAACAAGGCACAAAAGTCTTTGTCACAGATATGAGAAATACTCATCAAATTGTAGTTTAATTGAGGAACGAAGTTGACATGCTCCCGACTATTTACACCGTTAGAGACTGTTCATTGACCTTCAATCTTTCCTCCTCTTGGATTGCATGCAAAGGCCACATAGTCTCCGTCCATTGGATGATAATCTTGCAGCAAGTTAAACTGACCGGTCATGTGTCTTGAGCAACCACTATCAACATGCCAAATATTGTCTCCAGTCCTTCTTGGTAGACCCTATACATAACGAATCATTTAGACAGTTTTACCACGACCACTGCTATCAACAAGATTCTTGTTAATGTAAAACATCTCATGGAAATCATAATCAGAATCCTCCTTTAATGAAGTATGATAATCATATAGAACATTATTTTTAACTTTCCAGGTTCTTTTCAAATGGTTTTTAGCATTTTTAATTCTTTTACGCCTAAATTCTCGACAGTGAGGAGACTTAGACTGCACATTTGAATTCAATGAAATTTTGGGAGACAATTATTCATTACAATGAATTGTTGTCAAATTACAACTTTTTGATACATGATTTGAAGCACCACAACTAAAACAAACTTTATCACAAGACGCCTTAGCATGATAATTGTCATCACAAGATGAAGATGATTGTGATGTTGAGGCATCGGAACATGATACGACTCTTTCTTCAATAAATTTGTCTTGAAGACTTTGTTCTTCCTCTGAAAAATTCCATATTGTTCATGGTTTCTCGTGGTACATCAGTCACAACAATTCCTCCACTTTTAAACTTTGTAACACAAGGCATAGAATGTAAAGACTTAGGAACAAAAGGTAAAGCATTTTTGAATTTTGAAATGTCATTTCCCAAACCAACATGCTCAGACGGCATAGAATCAAAATACAAATTTTCAACGTGTTCACAAATGACAGGTTTTGACACGGGCATATTAATACATTCATCCGACTCATGTTCATTTAAAACATTTCCAGAACTAGAACTCTTATCATAATCATCCTCTAATGTTACACAATTTGACTCTGCACATGAAGCAAAACTGTCAGAATCTGAGGACATAATATAATCATCAGCAGATAAAGTACACACATAAGGAGTAGGAACATGAGTAACAGGAAAATCAACAAATCTACCTAACTTAGAATAAGGTGGAGGGTGAGAATTATACCCAAGACTTTCTGTGGCTTTTCTATTGAATTGTTTATCGATTATTCCAAACAAAATTTCTGATCCATTCCCATTTGATCAACTTGTAATATAGCCTTTTCAGCTTTTGAACTCTCTCAGTTAAAATTTTATTGTTGTTGATTTGAATATTAAGTTGCACAATTAAGGATCGGTTTTCTCTAGATATATCATGAATTTTCTGTAAATACAATTTTTCATTTTTAGCTACAGAGTCATACATCACCTTAATGTGATCTCGTTCGTCGACCAAGGATTGGTTGATGAATCTATATTTTTGAATTTCATTTAAACAAGATCTAGCATTACACAGTTTAGAAATAACCTCAACTGGTACCGCAGTAAGATCACTTTCCCTTCTCCTCAATATCTGCCATCAAAGATTTATCAACTGCTTCTTCAGTCTGTTCCCCCCAATGATAATGGCCATCAGCTTGATAAACAAGAGTTATGGAGCTTGAAGATGTGGTGGACTTGGGAGAATTAACAGCTTGTTTTCCAGAGGGTTCTTCTTTTCTTGCTGATCCTTTGAGGAAGGTTCCTTGCAGTTTCTCGTAAAGTGGCCCAGCTGGTCACAGTTGTAGCACCTCACCTTCTTGATATCAAACCCCAGTGTCTTTCCTTTCTTAAATCTATCCATACCAGTCCTTTTAATGAATCTCTTGGCCATTAAGTCAGCATGGGTATACACCAATCAATGTTCGTTTTCTCTAAATCATCAGGGTTGATTTGCTCCAAGTCATCAGGTTGAAAACTGAACGGTGTCAAGTTTCCAGAAATCAGCAGTCATGATTGGTAGATACTCATCAGGAATCATAGTGGTTATCTTCTGAGGAGCAGAGGAACTGGTGGATTGAATTCCAGCAGTAGATGGTGGAACGTCAGTCTGAAAGTAGGAAACACTGGAGGAACAAGCAATAAGAGCAGTGTTTCCAGAATGTTTGGTGGGAGTGACTGCTCCTTTCTTGATTTCAATCTCATAAGACTCAAGAATACCGTAGAGTTCTTGCTGTGACAGATTGCTTAGCTTTTCAGTCTTCTTGATCATGATGCGGTACATGTTTCATTCCTCTGGAAGAGCATCTAGCAGTTTCTTGTTCAACTCCATAGTTGGATACTCAACACCCATCAATTTCAATCTTGACACAATACTTGAGAATCGGTTGCTAAGGTCGGACATTGATTCTCCTCTAACACTGCTGAAAATCTCATATTGCTTCTTGATCAGATCTCTCTTACTCTCCCTAACTTCAGCACTTCCCTCAAATCTAGTACACAAGGCAACCCATAAGTCTTTGGTTGTGGTGTACTCAGCAAACGTGTTGAATATATCCATAGGAAGAGCCATAGCAATAGTCCCATAAGCCTTGTTGTCTCGGGCAATCAAGACAATGTCCTTGTCATCATATTCAACAATGGTCTTAGGACGCTGAACATCTGCAGTAGTGATAACGGGTTTGTGGGGATCATCGGTGATGGAGTTTAATAAGGTGTGATCATGAAATTGAAAGAAGGTCTTCATTTTCTTGGTCCAATCATCAAAGTCCCTTGTAGACACAAGAACATGTGGTTTGTTGCCTCCAGAGTACTCATTTGTGCTTGAAGTTGCCATAATCTCAGACACTTGACACCAAATAGTAGCTAGTTTCTGGTGACAGGGTTGGTCGAAACTACTTAGTTTTGATAGAGAAAAATCTGACCAAAACTCCTAGTTTCGATTGAATAATGGCAGCCCAAAACTTCTAGTTTTGATCGAAGAAACAGAAATCGGAAACAACTAGTTTCGATGATGATCCAGCAAGCTCAGTAGAAACTACTAGTTTTGATTGAAACTAGTTTCGATAAAGCAGGAGTTTCGGGTGATCAAGCTGCATAGGTTAGTTTTGATATAACAAGACA
The DNA here is from genome assembly GCA_023525975.1 of Smallanthus sonchifolius. Taxonomy (NCBI): domain Eukaryota; kingdom Viridiplantae; phylum Streptophyta; class Magnoliopsida; order Asterales; family Asteraceae; genus Smallanthus; species Smallanthus sonchifolius. The sequence goes on along the minus strand of CM042046.1, from coordinate 22,296,350 downwards.
AATGACAAGTTTCGATGATACCTTCTGCAGAAAAAAGTACTGACAGGAAGTTTCGATGAACAACGAAAATGTAGAGAATGTCCCATAGTAGTTTCGATACTTTCTTCCAAAACACAGAGAAACTCCATTGATGAACAACTTCAGAAATTAAAATCTCAGAAATAATAATCCAATCCAGCGAAAAGCTTCGAATAATGCTCCTGATCACAAAAATAACCTTCAATCTTGCAACCTCGAACATAAGTCACCGGAAAACAATGAAACAGTAGAGAAATGGCAATGAAACAGTGCTCCGAGAACCAGATGCAGAAACCACCCGATATACACAAAAATCACCTAGAATCAATCACTAAAACCTGATAATACTCAAAACTCAAGAGCATAAAGCTCTGATACCAATTGTAGGTCCATATTTCAATCAGAAATCACTAAACTGATCGATTACACACACACATAGGCGAAATCTATGTGTATGGTGGTGAAACATAGGTAAGAAACAAATTTGGTGAAGATAACAGGCTAACCACACTCACAATCAACACAAACTGATATGAAAATGTAAGAACAATGCAATAAACAACTACAAATTGCATTGATTGAAGAACAGTATGAAAGAGAGAATTTCGGGGTTACAACCACTACGCACACCCTAAACATTCTCAAACTAGACTATTTATAGTAAGTTGACAACCATCAAAACTATGATCATCGAACTAGTAGTTTCGGTTGAGCATTTACAAGTGATAGAACAAACTATCGAAACTATACTATCTATCAAAACTACTAGTTTCGATTGAACAAACCTCAATCAAAACTAAGTAGTTTCGATGGCCCAGACTTAAACTAATAAAGCAGTAAATTACATAATCTGACATTACAATAATGAAACTAATATAATATTGTTCAAAATACAATGATGCTATGAGCTTATAAAATACATGACTCTACAGTGACTTTTACGTGATTTTTTAAAAGTTTAAGTATCTTAATATATTAGAACTCTAGCTTTCAAACTGATCTAGATGATTCTTGATCACAATCGAGATACATAATCACTCTCAATGGTGGAGCAATTAGTTGGATAAGCTCCAAGCAACCGATGGTTGCGCGGCCCGCAACTAAATTGGAATGCATTGATGCTTTAGAAGCAGCAAGGAGGCTGCTTGGACGAAAAAATTCATCACCAATCTCAAGGTGGTGTCGAGCATCGATAGACCTATCGATATCTATTGTGATAACTCTGTTACTATTGCTCAAGCAAAAGAGCCAAGATCGCATCATGTTAACAAGCAAACTCAAAGGACACACCATTATACCCAAGAGATATTAGAACGAGGAGATGCTATCATCAGCAAAGTGCATGCATATTTTAACTTAGTAGATCCCTTCACAAAGCCCATGCCTCAAGCCACTTGAGGCACATGCTAGATCTATAGGGTTTCATATGTGTAGTGATTAGATCTTATATGTATTTTTATCATGTAGATATTTCTAGACTATGTAATAGTTCTATCTGATTGACTTTTGAATGCTGTCTCTTACATTAATGATTAATGATGATAAAACCATGATTGTACCCTCTGCTGTGAACATGGTGGAAGAGGGTGGATCATCTAAGGTTGTTCGGAATGCTAAATGGAAACGAAAGTTTCAAGGGAACAACAACAAGGCTCCAAATAAGAAGCCTAAGATGACATGTTGGAAGTGTAGTAAAGTTGGGCACTTCAAGAAGGATTGTCGTGTTGGTAAAGGTGGAGGTAAAGGAAAGTATGAAGCTGGTCCAAGTGGATCTAAGGATCCAGTGAAGAAACAAGGTCAGATTTTAGTACCTAATAATAATTCGATTGAGAATTATGTATCACTAATATCTGAAACATTTGATGTGGAGGATGATGAGATTGCTTGGTGGGTTGATTTAGGTGCAACTAGCCACGCATGCAAAAAATTTCAATGGTTTAAAGACTTTAAAGGAATTGAAGATAGATCTATCTTGAAGATGGGAAATGTTGCAACTGAATCAATTAAGGGATTAGGAAATGTTAATCTAGTTTTTTACTTCTGGAAAGTCTTTACTTTTGAACAATGTTTTGTATGTTCCTGGGATTCGAAAGAATCTTTTATCTGGTATCGTTTTGAATAATTGTGGTTATAAGCAGGTCTTAGAAAGTGATACGTTTATCTTGTCAAGACATGGTTCTGTTGTGGGATTTGGATATCTATGTAATGGTATGTGTAAGTTAAATTTGGATGTTTCTTTTAGGGATAATTCTATTTGCATGGCATCTACTAGTTCTAGTAGTAATTTGAACAAAACTGATTTATGGCATGCTAGACTATGACATGTTCATTTTAAAAGGTTAAAAGATATCTCTAATATGAGTTTAATTCATGCTTTCGAAATGGTTAATGATAAATGCAACAAGTGTGATTTAACTAAGATTACTAGACAACCATTCAAAGATGTTAATTGAGAAACAAAAGCACTAGAATTGATACATAGCGATTTATGTGGTTTAAATGCCACATCTTCACTAGGAAACAAAAAATATGTTATCACATTTATTGAAGATGCATCTAGATTATGTTATGTTTATTTGGTGCATGCTAAGGATGAAGCTCTTGATAAATTTAAAATATATAAACAAGAGGTAGAGCTACATCAAAATGGGTTAATTAAACTCTTCGTACTGATAGAGGAGGTGAGTATTATGATCCAGTGTATTTTCAATCCACTGGAATTATACATCAGACCACTGCTCCTTATACACCACAACAAAATGGTGTAGCGGAAAGGAAGAATAATTATTTAAAAGAAATGGTTAATTCCATGTTATCCTATTCGGGTTTGAGTGATGGATTTTGGGGTGAGGCCATGTTAACAGCCTGTTATCTATTGAATAAAGTTCCTAGTAAAAGGAACAAGACTACCACATGTGAGCTTTGGTACAAAAAGCCACCAAACTTGAGTTATCTTAAAGTTTGGGGGTGTAGAGCTATTGTTAGACTCACTGAACCAAAGAGGAAAACTTTGGGTGAAAGAGGTATAGTTTATATATTCATTGGTTATGCTTAGCATTCCAAGGCTTATAGGTTATATGTATTAGAATCTAATGACTTTGTGTCAGTTAACACTGTTAGAGTCAAGAGATGCAATCTTTGATGAAGAAATATTTACTTCAATAACTAGACCAAAGGACATAAGTCATAGCTTGAAGGTTTCTCCAACTGCTAGTACTTCAGTTAATCCTGAAGATGTACCTTCCACCAGCTCTGAACCTAGGAAAAGTACAGGAGCAACAAAACCCAAGAATTTTGGTGTTTATTTTCAACTTTATTTAGTTGAAGGGTCAAGGAATGAGATTGAATCTCAATATAAGTATTGTTTTAATATTGAGGAGGACCCAAGGACTTATATTGAAGCTATGGATTCTAGGGATGTTGCTTTCTAGAAAGAAGCAATCCAAGATGAGATTGATTCTATAATGCAGAACAAAACTTGAAAATTAACCGATTTACCCCTGTATGTAAGCCATTGGGAAGTAAATGGATCTTCAAAAGGAAAATGAAGGTGGATGGTAGCATAGACAAGTTTAAAGCCATATTGGTTATCCAAGGCTTTAGGCAAAAGGAGGGCATTGATTTCTTTGATACATATGCTCATGTTGCAAGGATATCCATTATTAGATTGTTATTGGCACTTGCTACCATACTTAACCTTGTGATTCACCAAATAGATGTGAAAACGTCATTTTTGAATGGTGAATTAGATGAGGAGATCTATATGAAACAACTCGAGGGTTTTGTTTTGCCTGGCAATGAAAACAAAGTTTGTAAATCATTATATGGTCTTCAGCAAGCACCAAAACAGTGGCATCAAAAGTTTGATGTGGTGTTGTCTAATGGTTTTGTGTTAAACCAAGCAGACAAGTGTGTATATAGCAAACTTGATACTTCAGGTAGAGAAGTAATCATTTGCTTATATGTAGATGACGTGTTGATCTTTGGCACTAACCAAGATCAAGTTGATAAAACTAAAGACTTTTTGTCATCTAAGTTTTCTATGAAAGACACGTGGGAGGCTGAAGTGATTCTTGGTATAAAGATCACACGTGGAGAACATGGTATTTCTATTTCTCAATCTCTCTATATTGAGAAGATGTTGAATAAGTTTAACCTAAAAGGTTGTTCTCCTGTGAGTACTCCCATAGATCCTAATGTTAAGCTCTTACCTAATAAAGGTGTTATAGCATCTCAACTTGAATACTCAAGAGCTATTGGATCTCTCATGTATGCCATGATTAGTACTAGGCCTGATATAGCCTTTGCGGTTGGAAAATTGAGTAGATATACTCACAATCCAGGTTCACATCATTGGCAAGCAATTAGCCGAGTATTTAGATACTTGAAAGGAACCATGGATTATGGTTTGACTTATACTGGATTTCATTCTGCTCTTGAAGGATATTCAGATGCGAATTGGATTAATAACATGGAAGACCGTTCTTCCACTAGTAGATGGGTTTTCTTTCTTGGAGGTGGTGCGATATCTTAGGCATCAAAGAAACAAACTTGTATCACCAATTCAACAATGGAGTCTGAGTTTGTGGCATTAGAAGAAGCTGGTAAGGAAGCTGAATGGCTAAGAAATTTAATATATGAGATTCCATTGTGGCCTAAACTAATTTCACCCGTATTTATCAGATGTGATAGTGAAGCCACCTTGGCTAAGGCATATAGTCAAGTGTACAATGGGAAGTCTAGACACTTAGGTTTTAGACATAGCATGATATGCGAGCTTATCATGAATGGTGTGATATCCATGGATTTTGTAAAAACTCAGCAAAACTTAGCCGGTCATTTAACCAAGGGGTTAAGTAGAGATCTTATGTACAAGTCGGCTATAAGGATGGGATTAAAGTCTACCTGAAATCTCTCATGTTAAGATACCCAATTCCCACCCAATATAATATTAGGTGCTAAATTCAATGTGGAAAGCTTAACATCTAGAGATTGAAACACATTAGAAGCATCATCCTAAGGTATTTGTTTAGACCTGCAAGTTAAGGAGGTTGAATTTTAAATTATTAATAGTTCTTTTGAAAAATTGCATATGTAGGTGCAAGAGTAAAAGAGCTACCTATATGAGCATGAAGTTTAGCCGCTTCATGAAGCTGAGACTTGGTTTTCATATGCTTATGAAGGATAAGGGCACATTCTAGTAAAAGATAGTGTCAAGATAGAACATATAAATATGTAAACTTTTGTGTGTATTATCTTCATGTATTCACTTTGAATAGCAAGGGTTCAATCCGTAGTGACACCCTGATGTTCGAATATATGGAATGTATAATATACTAAGATGAAATTCAATCGTCACGTTATTTCATTTATGCATTAGTTTGTATGTTTTGTGATGATGTAGTGTTAGTTAGGCCTGGCTGGGATCGAGCTGCCTTTGGAAATTAATTTTATATAAATTATTATATAAAATTTGTTTTCAAAAGATTAGGCGGATTTTAATTAGATTCAAATTCGAATTTGAAATTAATCATACGTATTTTCTCTCCGGTTCAGACAACATTCATCATAAATCTCCATATTGGTGTTCTTCAAACTCTGATTTGTATCCGATCAAACATTTAGATGAACCACCAAATAGGTTTTGATATGAAAGTGATCACACGTATTTCAGAGTATTCGAGAATTTCAATCCGTTTCTACAATTTCTACAACAGTTTTTACTTAAATGGACTATAAACTTTTGTAGTTTAAAGATTGTGGTGAAGTTTGACCAAAAGTTCTGTTTTTTTTAATTTTATAACCCAAAACAAAAGTATAGTTTACAATTTTTACAATTTGATCAAAAACTTACCAAATTTTGTTTTAATTTTGTAACTCAAATTATAAATTTCATAAAAAATTTTACCTTTAAGTTCGGCCAAAAAGTTATTTTTGTGTCTTTCTTTTAATAGTTGTTATGGAGCGCTCTCATCTTTAATTAAACTTACAATATGCATTTTTCAATTTATTATTAAAAAAAATGATCATAAATCCCTTTTTTATTTTAAAGTTAGGCCACAAAGTTTTCCACCCTAAAGTTTAGTTAAAATTATAATATCGGGATAATTTTAATCACTTTTATCATACGTTTCGACGTTAATTTTAATCGGATTTTAAACACTCTTAGCATACGTTTTAACATAAATTTTATCCAAAACACAAATGTACAAGTTATTTAAGCTACTTCACAGTTTCCTTTGTTATATAAAGTACCATGATTTATCCTTATTTTATTCGTAGCGACGTTCTTTTTATTTTAATCTCGACATAAGTTTTATTATAAACCAAGCGTAATAGATTATTATATCTACGTCTCAATGTAAATTTTATTATAAACTGAGATATTAGATATTTCATGTCGCATCAAGACTCGCTCTAATGCTCATATTTACGTGGGAAAAATACGAAAATTACATTTGACAAGAAAAATTATAAAAAATGGACACCCAAATTTAGCCTCCTAATTCATGGACATTACTCGTGTGAGCCGGCTAAAGCCGACTAAACTAGCCTGCTCATATTTCCGTGCCAACATTACTTTTTACAGTGTACGAACCAACCGGATTATGACACGTGGCCGACTAAGCCTTAAAAAAGCGGAGGCCAAGCCGGCTAATAGCCTGTTATTGCCGTCTGACGCTTTTTTAAGGCTTAGCCGGCAAACTAAAAAGAATTAGCCGACAAAAGTAAATGCTTACCCAGCAAAAACCACGGTCTTAAAAACAATATTTTAAGGTTTAGTCGGCAAACTACCGGTGACAAGATGCAGAAAGAAGGATTGCTAGATATGAAAGAAACGGGATTAGGGTTTTTTATTCGTTTATTTATTTTATTCTTTAATTTATTATAGGGAATGAGTAAAAGACTACAATACCCTCACATGTTTACACATGCCATGAGTTAAACAAAAAACCTTACAGAGTTAGTGATAAATGATGGAAATTGAAATAAAAATGAAACGTAAAGGATGTCTAGTGTGGTTTTTAAACGTTAAAGATGAAACCTGAAAGCAGAGACAAACGTAAATGGTGTTTACTGTAATTTTATCTAAATTTTATCCAAAACACAAGCGTACAAGTTATTTAAGCTACTTCACAGTTTCCTTTGTTATATAGAGTACCATGATTTATCCTTATTTTATTCGTAGCGACGTTCTTTTTATTTTAATCTTGACATAAGTTTTATTATAAATCAAGCGTTACAGATTATTTTATCTACGTCTTATTATAAATTTTATTATAAACTGAGTATTAGATATTTCATGTAACATCAGGACTCGCTCTAACGCGCATATTTACGTCTCCTGGTTTAAATAAAAAATAACAAAGCTAACTTATCTCTAGTTTTTGTTTCTTGAAGTTGAAATGTCAGCGGGGATTTCATGTCGCATGGAATGATCAATACGTGTAGAAATTCTGCTACACATGGCATTATTAAATCTCAACTGCAAGTTGAAAACTACAAATAAGCATGTATATATATTACCACCTTAAATTAACAGCTTCATTATGTAGCAAGTTTCTGCGACTTTTGATCGAGAAGAAAAAATGGAACGGAACGGGCAACCAGGGAAAGAGCATCTCATGGATCCAACCCCGCAATTCATGAACCTGAATTACAAACCTGCCGGGAAGCTTCTCTCGATACTTTTGTTTAGTTAATTAATTATTTATGAATTAATTAAAAGAAACAAATAGTGGTTAATTATGTAGGGGAAGGTGGCGCTGGTGACCGGAGGTGATACAGGCATTGGGAGGGCGGTGTGCTACCTGTTTGTGAAAGAAGGTGCAACCGTGGCCTTTACTTTTGCCAAGGGCCAAGAGGACAAAGACGCTGACGACACCTTGCGCCTGTTACTCGAAAACAAAACTAGCGATGCCAAAAACCAGATGGGCGTAGGTGCGGATCTTGGGTACGACCAAAACTGCAAAAAGGTGGTGGACGAAGTAGTACAAAACTTTGGACGTATAGATATTCTTGTAAACAATGCAACACAAAACCTTATCACTCGATGAAATCAACGAATAGATATTCTTTTCTCACTTCTTTCTATGCAGGTCTTGCTCTGTTAATTAATGGGTGTATATTCCATTTTTTTGGATTCGCGGCTAACTTACAGAATTGGTTCTGATTTTGAGAATAAATTTTAAACAATTTGGTTTTTAAGTAGTTTGTGTTAAGCGGACTCGGTTGAGTAGTGGACTCTTCGAATCTTTAAGAAAAAAAACATAATACGTCAGCGGCGAATCCGTTTGACACCCAATGAGTCAACTCGCCGTCTTAGCAACCTATCAGCTTGCCACCTAAACAGAGTCATGTTGCCATGTAAGCGGCGTCATGTCATCTCTACCAAAATCCACTAGCTGAGCTACGTACGAACTATCTAGAAACTAAATTATTTTTAAATTTCATCTAAAACCAATATTATATATACGCTAGCTGAGCTATGAACAATCTAGAAACTAAATTGTTTTTAAATTTCATTTTAAAGCCAATATTAAAGACGTAAAGCTTTACCAAAATCAGGTTGCGAATTATCTAGAAACCAAATTGTTTTAAAATTTTATCCAGGAAACAATATTAAATCTTTAAGTCCCTTATAAATTTAAAAATTGGTGTATATCTCCACCAAAATTATTATTTAAAAATTCGTGTATATTCTCCACCAAAATTGTTATCCAGCTAGTTTTTCTTAAAAAAGTGTATATTTTCATGATTAATTAACTTTACGTACAATAAATTATTGGCGGTAGGCATTCATTGAAGCACATGAAAGAAGGAAGCAGCATTATCAGCACCACATCGGTGGATGGCGTTTTCCGGGGACCCACAGTTGGTGGATTATATCTCGACAAAGGAAGCGATAGTATCATTAACAAGAGGTTTGGCGCTTCAGTTGGTGCAGAAAGGGATTCGTGTAAACGGGCGCCTGGGCCTGTTTACACACCAATCCGACCAGCAACCATGGGCAAGGGCGATTTGTCCGAGTTCGGGAAAGATACCCCGATGGGTAGGGCGGCTCAGCCTTACGAAATTGGACCGTCGTTTGTGTTTCTTGCATCGGATGACTAGCTACTTTACCGACCAATTTCTCCATCCTAATGGTCGTATCTTTGTTGTGGTTGTTTGTATTTAGTTGGAACTCGATTGACTGATTGTTTCTGTTTGGATTCAGGTGGGATGATCTTGAATGGTTAAAATAACGTTTGGCTCTTGGAGTAAGATCAACTAGGCAAAGAGTATCAGAGGCGTACGTGTAAATGCTGTAGAATAGATTGAAATATGAGAATTTCCCCATGTGTTTGTCTACACCGTATTTAGAAAGGAATAAGGGCTAGTTTGTTATTGTGTCGTTTTACTTGCTATATATTTTAATCAATATAATTTAACTAGTGAGTACTCCTCGCGCTTCGCAACGGGTATCACTACTAGAAAGCTGGATAGTTGTGACCGCCTTTTCGGTCACAAAACAGTCGCAAATACTCATTTGCGACCGAAACAACCATCACATATACCTCCGTGTGTAATGGTCTATTGCTACTGGTGGTGAATTTGCGACTGATTTTAGCGACCGGACCCGTGGTCGCAATTTCTGCGAATGTTTTGCGACCGACCTTTGTTGCGACTGTTTTGCGGCCTTTGACCTTTGTTACGACTGTTTTGCAACCGGAACTTAAAATAAAAATCTCCTGTTTATCCAGTAATTTCTAGATTTTAAACAAATATTCACAAATATTAAAATAAATATCAAATTATAACAAACTTTCTAGCGAAAGTTCCAAAATAGTTACACAAACTTTCTAGTGAAAGTTAGAAAGTTTCAAAATAGTTACAAAGAACTTTCTAGTGAAACTTCTAAAATAAAGCTTAAGTTACAATGAAATATCTAGTTGAAATTCCAAAATAAACATCAAATCAACAAGCTTTCTAGTTAAAGTTTCAAAATAAACATCAAGTTATCCGAGCTTAAGAGACGTTTTGATATGCTTGGATGTTTTGAGAATAAAGTTTTAGCAATGTTTCAAAGTTAGTCAATCAATCGAGCATAGCGTTTGTATTTACAAATAATAAACATGTATTTAGATTTATATTTAAATATAAAAGCTAAAATATAACTCATTTATACTTGTCATAACAAAATATGACCCACTAACACCCGTTAAGCCACATCACACCCAAAGTTAGCATGATATAAGCCACTAACTCAAATATAACCCACTAGGACCCGTTCTAACCAAATATGACCCATTAACACCCGTTAAAGAGATACTACAATCAAATATAACATGCTACAAGCCACTAACTAAAATATGACCCACTAGACCCGTTCTAACCAAATATAACCAATTAGGACCCATTATAACTAAATACGACTACATTACAACCATTAAGCCATATTACAACCAAATATAACATACTGCAAGCCAGTAACTCAAATATGACCCATTAAACCCGTTCTAACCACTAAGTCACAAAAAATACAACAAAATACAAGGTACTACACTAAGATGTGTCTCATTTGTACCCGTCGTGAACAACTACTAGCAAATATAAGCCATTACACTCAAATATGATTCACACCCATTATAACCAAATATGACCTATTAGCACTTGTTAAGCTAAATTACAACCATTTATAACATAATACAAGCATTACTTTCACATATATCTCATTTATACGCGTCATTACCCATTATAAGCAAATGTAACTCAATGTTAACTACTCCGCCCAAATATAAGCCATTGACACCCGTTACACCCATTATAACACATGATTATTAATGGACTTTTTTACTAAGAGAGAATAAAGATACCTTGGGACCTTCTCTCGTAGGCACATAAGTAGCATTGCTACACAGCGTGGAAGGTATACATGTGATCAAGGCTAACGGGTCACTTAACCCATACATTTTTCCTTTATTCTTGCCCCCTGCAGCTCATGACCACAAGTCTAGGTCCAATTATGGGTGTTTGCTAGCATCCTCCCTATACTTCTCCAAAAGATATTCCTCAAACATTTAACTTTTAGTAGTTAACATTTAAAAAAAAACTTTTAGTAGTTAACATTTAACTTTTTCTTAATCTGAACATGTAAATAAGCTACACATGTAAATAAGCTTGTGTTTGTATTGCACATGCAATTTCCCCTAATACTTAATAATGTAAGAAAATTTAAAGCCTAAATAAAATATTAATATACTATACAAATAAATAACAGAGTTTAAATAATAAAAATGTATGTACTGTAAAGAAAACTAGGAATTAGGAATTGGTGAATGACAGTTAGAACTTAGAAACTAGTTATAAATTAACATTCAATTCAAATAATCTTAAAGCCTAAATGAAATATATATATATATATATATATATAGGGGGATGATCAAATAAGAAGTTGTTTTCGGCTAAGAACTCTAAGAAGTGACAAAAACATTAAGAAACGATATCAAACGAACTCGGATTGAGCTCATTCCAGCGGCGTTGGAACCGTATCGTCGAACTCTACCATCTTAGCTTTTAGGATTTAGCTTTTAGGGTTTAGATCTTAGCGTTGAATTTTAGGATTTTAGCCTTAGGGTTTAGCTTTTAGGGTTTAGATTTTAGGGTTTAGGTTTTTTTTTGATGGGTGGGGGTGGGGGTTTAGGTTTTTGGGGGTGGGTGGGGGTGGGTGGGGGTGGGTTTAGGTTTTTTTTGGGGGGGGGGGGGGGTGAGGTGGGGGGGTTTAGGTTTTTGGGGGGTGGGGGGTGGTGGTTTTAGGCTTTTCGGGGTGGGGTTGGAGGGGGGTTTAGGTTTTTGGAGGTGCGGGTGGTGGGGGTTAGGTTTTTGGGTCCGGATTAGAGTTCGATGAGACGGTTCCAACGCCGCTCGAATGAGCTCAATCGGAGTTCGTTTGACCCACTTCTTAGCGTTTCTTAGCGAAAAACCACTTCTTAGCGGAACCTTCCCCTATATATATATATATATATATAATATTAATATATTATACAAATAATCTTTCCACCAAGAAATGGAACAGCCAGATGATCCAGCCTTAAACATCCCCTCATATATGTAGTACGAGTTCAATGGCTATGATCAATTAATCATGCTTTCAAGGAGCATACTATAGTTACTCAGGATAAACAATCTACTTCCTGAATTCCAGGTTCAAGGGCTAGTCTCGTACTAATAGCAATGCCAATGTTTAATTGACTCTTAACATTGCTACATGTTAAATGTTGAGAAGCTTACCAGGGTCTGACTTGCCCTTTCATCAACCCACTCCAAATTGTGTTCTTGGCCGTTCTCTTTTGAATCAATGCCCTCGACTACTTCACTGCTAAACTCTGGCACCCTGTCCAATGGCCTACTCCCTTTCTCGCAATGTGATTGCTTCCACATCTCACGAAATAATGTTATATTCCCTTTTTTTTATCCTACAAAGTTAGTGTTTGAAAGTTAGTAAGAAAATGGTAATATGGACATGGTATGTGTACTAAAAATGGATGATTAACATCTTTTACCGCTTTCAATTTCATTGTCACGAAGGTTTGTGATCCAAGAGTATGTTGACCCCAGTTTACTTCCTTCTATTTTCTTTGTTTCTAGCAGACTTTGCTTTCCATGAAGTTGAGCTCCAAATCTCAATCAGTTCTTTCCAAGGCTCTGTTCTCATCCATGTTGGTTTAAAGTCAAGAAGGACAGACATATCATCTTCAACTTCTAAACCCTTTTTACTCGCTATTTTTATGGCACCCTTTCGTGTTCTTCTCAACAAATCACCAAATTTCTTAGCATTGCACTTCGACCAACAACTATAAATTTGAGCATTCCATTGCTCCTCCCATTGATAATAACCCTACAAAAAATCGTTTATTAGTGTATATATATATATATATATATATGTGATTTATTAAGTTATATACAATGCTGTCTAGGTACACACTTGAAAATGTTCAAACAATAGCTCTTTATCCTCCTTCGAAACATCTTTCCATCCTTGCCATGGACCAGACTACATAGCCCGCAAGACAGATGAAATAATTAGGGTAGCCTTCTCTTAGTTACTAAATCTACAAAATAGAAGCAATGAATGACAATTAGCTTTAGTAACAAGTTCTTATATACATAAAAAAAAGACAACGTTAACATATATGTACTTACTGCCCATAGGTAATCTTAATCCACTCGCGGTTTATTGGTTCAGGTACTTGGACTTGTGAAGCAGGTCCTCAGGTCACATAAGCAACATCAACAAAAGAATCGTCATCATTGTTACTCTCATTGGAAGAATGTATGGAGGTATGACGACTTGCATTTGACGTATCAACACTACCTCGACAACAAAAACAAAATCATCAATATTTAGAAAAAAAACACTACATAAAGAATTACCAACAATTACTTTGTTACTACAACAACTAACTAACAACAAATATAATATTTGAAATAACAAATACATTATGCAATATTAATTGTTAAAAAAAAAAAACTAACCATTATATGTGATTGAACCCAACTCTCATCCCACATATTCTCTTTAGTGTTCCAAACAATTATAAATAAGCATGATATATTTATATATATATATATACTAATAAATAAATGTTTAAGTTGGACACTTGTCACTTCCTAATGCATTCTCAAATTGGTTTTTTTGCCTCCATCTCCTAATAAATACTCTTCATTCTTATTAAATAATAATGATATTATAAATATATTATTAAAAAAAATACTAATTATATTAAATAAGAATGTAAAATAAGAAATCAAAACATAACTGTAGGTCCACATGACTCTTCTATAGATCGTACTCGAGACGTGATGTATCAATAACACGGAGTGCGGAATCCAACCGTATCACTGATTGTGTATACGAGACAATAGAAACAATGACAATCACACAATTTAAATAATCTTCTCTTTGTATTTCACCAAAACATAGAGTTTACAGAACTTGAGACTTGAACATAAAACGCATACAAAAACTGAAGATGTAAACTCTATTTATAGACACCATTCTGCTATAGGCGAACTTAGTAAGTTCGCCTCACCTTGAACTAGGCGAACTTGCTAAGTTCGCCTCTAGCAGAACTTACAACACTTAGACTTAAACAAAACATTACAAAAACATAAAGACATATAGATCTAAACTATTACAAGCTTTTGTCTCACATCTATGTCCTAACAGACTCCCCTTTGACAATAGCTTGATCTTCTGTCTTTAGTCTTCATGATGTGCTCTTCCACTTTTCTGGTAACTTGCTTCCTGCACATACACCATACTTGTAACATATGTCTAAAACCCTTTTATACTGCAGTCCCTGCTCTCTCCACTCGTTTGTAAACATGATCTCATTCTTCTTTAGAGTCCGCCGGTCTTTCTTTGAAAATTAATAAGATTCATAGTATCATAGAAACTTATTATGACCTTATTATCTTTATCTTCAATCCATGCTTCCCCAGTATTCACATCTACATATCACCATTTCATGCTTCCTAGAAAATCCTGTGATATTTTCCTTGAAGGAATCTTTTGTACAGTTTTCACTGGTTTAAACTTGTATTTCCAAGTAATCACACCAGTATTGGGATCTACTAACTTCACCCTTTTCCCTTTATGAGGTTTCAGCTTCTGATAATCACCATATCCTTCTTCTTTACTAATCAGTTTGGCTATCACATCAGTTAGACCAAACTTTGATTTGTTTATCAGTAGCTTAGTAGCTAGACAATTCATTTCACACCTAGGTAAGGTGTTGAAATACTTGATCCTTGGTTTCAGATACTAAACACCATCTGATCTCTTCATCATAAAACCAACTTATTATTCTACCAACACACCTCTCTTTGTTCACATAACGTTCTTTCTGAGCAGGTAGTGAAGGAGACACAGGTAATACTTTCTTCCAGCTATTTATCAACCTTCTCCATTATTCCTTTGTCATACCAGTATCCCTATCAGTTTGGCTATCACATTAGTTAGACCAAACTTTGATTTGTTTATCAGTGGCTTAGTAGCTAGACAATTCATTTCACACCTAGGTAAGGTGTTGAAATACTTGATCCTTGGTTTCAGATACTGAACACCATCTGATCTCTTCATCATAAAACCAACTTATTATTCTACCAACACACCTCTCTTTGTTCACGTAACGTTCTTTCTGAGCAGGTAGTGAAGGAGACACAGGTAATACTTTCTTCCAGCTATTTACCAACCTTATCCATTGTTCCTTTGTCATACCAGTATCCCTATACATCACAAGTTCCTCAAATGGCATAGATTGAGTAGACTCAACTTCAGTTTCATCTTTGGATTGAGCAGTATCTTCTTTGGCTTCTGGCTTAGACACATATTCAATAGAGTCCAAAGAATCTGTCATCCCTTCATTTGAGAATTCAGGAATAACATCATCTTGGATGAAGTTATAAGGCAAATTCAAACCATCACAGCCTTCATAAGTAACACCAGCGTTTTTTTCTCTCAATTTCTATCTCTATAATTTCTCCTTCTTCAACTTCAGAATCCAAGACTGTATCCTTTAGGTCATCAAACAATTCATCAAGACCATCTAAACATTCAATCTTTTCAGCTTCATCTTCAAGATCTGAATCATTGTTGAAGAATTATAGAAGTAGAATCTCTTCATTAGCTTCATTTCCTTCTTTGCCACCTTCAATGCTTTGATTAGTAGATGTTGACTCCCCCTGAACCCTAGATACATGATTCACGTCAGCGTATTGACGATCACCTTCAATGTTTCCACTGGGATCATTGCCATTATCATATTTTCTTTAAACCTCAACTTTGTGACAAACATCTTTCAACCTCATCTCCCCCTGAGCGTCAAGACGCTCTACAAGTTGAGAGACTAAAAGTTTCATCTCAGACAGTTGTTTAGATTGTTCTTGAATGACTAAATCTCTTTTAGAATCATTAGCCACTAAGACATCACCTAGACCTTGTAAATCAATCACCTGAGATTCTAGATAAGCAATCCTCTCAGTGTTAGAAGAGATGGAAGGACCAACTTGATATTGAGAAGGCACTTTAGGATCATGAGTAATAGCAGGTGAAGTATGTTGAGATGGCTGAGGAGTAATAAGCAATGAAGCAACAAAATCATCATCTTCAACACCTTGAGTACTAGCTGCAACAGCCATAGAAGCAGCCATAAGCTTATATGACTTAGGAGCAGGAGCAAAGTCATCATCAGAATCAGAAGATTCATCTAGTAATGTTCTTTTTCCAAGAGCTACACCAGGAGGAGGATCCCGAGTAGACTTACATCTTGGTTTCTTGGCCTAGGATTTCACTCTTTTACCAGCATTAGCCAAAGGTAGTGTAGCTAATCTTTCATAATGTCCTGAGCTAAAATCTCTTGAAGAATCAGAATCAGGTTCATCAACATCAACATCAGCTTGAGCATTCTCTTGGACATTTGCTTGTTGAACTGGAACCTGAACTTCTTCTTGTTGAACTTCTTGTTGTTGTGGTTGTTGTATTTGTGCTTGAAGTTGGACAGCTTGAGCTTGTTGTTGTTGTGGTTGTTCTTGATTAGGATCCAATTCCTCCGGATGAAACCAATTGTTATTCGGAAGCTCAACATAATCAGGATTAATAATATGCCCAAACAAGGGAGTAGGAAATGGAATCAAATCCACATTTTGTTGTTTGACCTTTGTACAATCTGTAAAGATTCTCTTGGTCATAGGGGTCAAGGTAAGACGTTGTGAATGATGAGGTAGGTTAGGAATCAGATGATTCAAGATCATTTTGATAAATCTAGGGTACATGAGAAACCCTTGACCTTCAAGAGGTGTGATTTGCATAACAAGCTCTCTGAATATGTATATGCTAAGTTAAAACGTTTATTCAGAGTCAGAGCAACCATTGTAGCTTGTAAAGAAGATTTTAAACCATCAGTTCTAGCCTTCCTAGGTGACAAATACTGGATTATCACATGCATAAAGTACACCCATTCTTTGAAAGCATCCCATAATCAGAGTACCAGGCAAACTGATTGGATCATCATTTTCACCTCCAAGAGCAAGAGCTGCTCTAATAGTATCCACAGATATTAGAACATCAGTATTGTTTACAGTAGCTCTTAAGACACTAGGATCCACAGTTGTATCATGTTGCACAGTAGCCCAGAACTGTTGAATGAAAGGCAAACTGATGTAAGGATTTGCAGATAATTCCAAATGCAGTCTGGATCTATTCAAAAAGTTGATTATGCCTTGATACTTTACTGCTTCACTCCATCTGTTAACAATTTTGGACAACCGAAATTAGTATACAAGCACATAGTAAACACATACACATGGTAACTACACACATATAACACCACTGTAACAAAAATTAAAAATAATAGAAAAATAACATTTAAAAAAATTAACATAAAAAAAAAATTAACACTTGAAAAATTCACAAGTCCAAACATTTCTGTTCCTTTAGGCGAACTTAATAAGTTCGCTTAGAGTTGCAAGAGGCGAACTTACATGTTCGTCTGTCATACACATTCAAACCAGAGATTGATCAAGTTCAAAACAATGAATTAAGACTAAATCAAAACAATCCAATAGCGATTTCCAACACCGATAAAGTATTATCAAGCAACAATTTCAACTTTGAACCATAAAAACACTCTCTATGAACACTAAACAAGTCCAGCTGTCAAAACACGAAGTTCAGATTCAAAACACGTGGTTTCTGATCGATTTAACGGATAATAATCCTTGTAACTACCTTTAAATGAAACGCAATCACAAGATGAACAAGAATCAAGTCAAGAAAAACCGATCAACCACACAAGGAATTCAAAAATTCAAGTTCGCTTCACTGTAACAACGTTCGCTTCGGTTATGTTCGCTGGAAAATTTTCAAAGGACAATGATCATGTTCGCCTGAAACTGTATATATACCCACACTTAAGTTCGCTTAGTTAGGCGAACTTAGTATGTTCGCTTAACCTTAAACCAGGCGAACATACTATGTTCGCTTACCAGGCAAACATAATCCTTCACACATAGAAACCTTTTGAAATTTTCAACCTATTCAAACTTCGACCTTTCACTTTCCAAAATTTGTTATCTTCCATATGAAACATGTATCTGATCCAATCCTGAATGATTTTATAACATTAAAAGATAGGATTTTCATGGAAGACGAAAAGAAAATCTTTTTGGATTTTATCTATACAAACAAAATTACATATTTTTTGTTTTTACTTGTACAAACTGAAACACATATTTTTGATTTTTCTGAAATATATCAACACAAACACATATTTTTGTTTTGAACATCATGAGTAAGAATATCATATCAGTATCTGAGCAATTTATCACACATTCTATCACAAACTATGGGTCACCTACGATACTCTTGAATATACACCTTGAAATGAAACTAGCTTATACGATTAAACAACGATACATGGATTGAACAGACTTTGTGAAATTTAATTCACTTATGGTAAAGAATACCATCAGTATATCCAAATTGGAGACCATGAAACATGATTATACTATTTAAATCACATTCTTTTTCATTCTTCTTCATTCTTTTCAATCTTTTCAATCTATTCAAACTTTTCATTCAAAACGTGAAATGATACACGATAAATTTCAAAGTAAACAAGATCAGGTCATAATATGCTCAATTATTCATACCGAATTTGCAATACAAAGCATGTAAACTTAAGTTGGCAGTATTATAAGATTTGAAACTACAAGCGTTTTTCTACCAAATTCATGTGAGTTAGTAGCATTTAGATGAAAAACATCGTGTACCCCACATATATGCCCAACATAAATTTAAAATTGCATTATCTTCAAGACATATATGATTTTCTGCAAGATTAGATCAATCTCCAAGAAGAAATTATCTCTATTAGCACAAGAGAAGAATAGCAGATCCCGAAGGATATAAGAATTATGAAGATTCAGACTCAAAAGATTCTAATGAATTAGCTTTAGAATGAGAATCAAAAGATTCAGGTATGCGGATCCAACAATTATCTGGATAAATTTCAATGGAATCAGTATAGATGATGTATCAATATGATCCAAGGGCTAGTATATGTTCCAACAGATGTTGTTAGAAAAACATATCTTAGTTCATCAACACATTTCATGTTTTTCGAGGCATGGGCAGTGAAGTGAACTGAAAAGATTTGTGCTAAAGATATAATACGATATTGGTGTCAAGAAATTCTTAAAATCAAATATTCTTTATCTGATAATGATCTTTCACACACACACACAAGCATACAATGGGTTCAAATCACAGATGTTGTCATTTATTCTTTAGTTTCCACACTACTAATGGTTCAAAAACGTTTCTAGTCTACTGACAATCTAAGTTATAAACTCATACTCAAATTAAAATCAATCAGATTATCAGGATTAGAGCATTTATAACACTATCATTTCTTGTTCATGCACACTTTGAAATTTAGATCAAATCAAAAGAATATGAGCATAAATTATTATATCATATCAAAGGTCTTCTCTGGTCATGTGTGATAAACTTTTCACTGATGTACTATCATTTCTTTCTAACTTCAAATGATGTCAATTTTACCTTTTTCATTTTGTTTTGAATTTTTATAAATAACTATTTTTGACTGAAAGTAAAATGCAGTAAAGTAATAAAGCAATAAAATAAATCCTCCATGAAAATTATTTTGAAAAACTTTTATTCGAGATTGATCATACCAATCATCTTGATTAGAAATTCAAACCTGGTACGATCAAATGCCTTGGTAAAAAGACCAGCAAAATTATCATCAGTATGTACCTTTACTAGCTCAATCAACTTTTTATCTACACAATCACGAATAAAATGATATCTAATTTCAATGTGTTTCGTTCTGCTGTGCTTAACATGATTATTTGTTATGGACATTGTGGCAGTATTGTCAATGAACATGGGGGTTCCAGTGAAATTTAAACCCTAGTCTCTTAATTGATGTTGAATCCACAAGATTTGGGAACATCAACTTGCAGCAGCGATGTATTCTGCTTCACATGTTGAAATGGAAACTGTAGTTTACTTTTTTACAATACCAGGAAATAAGACGATTACCCAGAAATTGGCAACCACCTGTTATAGATTTTCTGTCCAAACAACAACCACCGAAATCAGAGTCAGTATAAGCATTAAATTGAAAATTAGAACTATGTGGAAACCATAACCCTAATCTTTGTTTTCCTTTCAGGTGACGAAAGATATGTTTACCTCCTGCTATCAGATGAGATTCCTTTGGTTTTGCTTGAAATCTGGAACAAAGACACACAACAAACATTATATCAGGTCTCGAAGCAGTCAGATATATAAGTGAACTAATCATTGCTCGATAAAGATAGCAATCAATGTCTTTTCCATCGGGATCGGGATTTAACTTGTGATTCACCGGAATTGGAGTATCATATGGGGTACATTCTTCCATCTTGAATCGGCTCAAGATGTCTTTGACATATTTAGACCGATGAATGAAGAAACCATCCTCTTTTTGATTTACTTCTAGTCCAAGAAAGAATGATAACTCTCCCATAGCTAACATTTCAAACTTTGATTTCATAACATTCTCAAACTCTTTGCATAACTCTTCGTTTGTTGAGCCAAAGATAATGTCGTCTACATATATCTGAACCAGTAGATAATCTCCCCCTACTTTTTTATGATCAAGGTCGAATCAATTTGACCACGAACGAAACCATTGTCCATGAGATGTTTTGACAATGTTTTGTACCATGCACAGGTTGCTTGATGTAAGCCATAAAGAGCTTTATCAACTTTGAACACTCTTAAGGGATGGATTGGATCCTCAAACCCCGGTGGCTGACACACAAACACTTCCTCTTTGACCTTGCCATACAAGAAAGCACTTTTAACATCCAAGTGATACACTTTAAATCCTTTGAAAGAAGCAAACGCCAGAAACAAACAAATCGCTTCAAGGCGAGCCATAGGTGCGTACACCTCAGTGTAATCAATACCTTCCTATTGATTGAAACCTTGAACAACCAATCTTGATTTATTCCTTACCACGACACCACGATCATCCTTTTTACATTTAAAAACCCATTTGGTACCAATCTGATACACGCCTTTAGGAAGATCAACCAAATTCCACACCTTTAGCTTATAAAATTGAGCAAGCTCCTATTGCATTGCTTCTATCCAATTGTTATCCTGTAAAGCTATTTCAACATTTTTAGGTTCAACCTGAGAAATAAAACATGAATGTAAGCAAACATCAAGAACACTAGTATCTTTAATGCATGTATATAAACAAGTATTTTCAGTTAAAGAACGTGTTTTCACTCCATATCTCAGGTTCCCAATTATATTTGTCATCGGATGATTTTTAAGCTCTTTTATGGACGCCACTTCAGGAACCGGCAACACATCAACTTGAGTTATTTCATTTTGAGAAAGAACTCCTTGATTCACTGGTATCTCTGAATCCAGATTCTTAGGAATCTCCCCCTGAACTTGTGTAGAAGTAGAAGAATCATTAATGATTAATGGATCAGCCGAAGAATCTTTAAAGAGAACTTCATCTTCTTCACTGTCAGAATCTTGCGGTCCCGAACAGGAGGTAATATTTGGATCCGGATTAGAGGATGAGGCTACAAATGAATTATGAACCAACTTTGGCGTAAAACTTCCTTCTTGAGAATCCTGACAAGATTCATATAACAATGCAGCTTCCTTGTAGGTCAAGATTTCAATCAGAAATCTCATAAATGATCGATTCTCCACACACAATGGCTGAAAAAATGTGTATGGAGGTGAAACAGAGGATAGAAACAGACTCGGTGAAGATAACGGGCTAAACACACTCACAATCAACACAAATATGATATGAAATTGTAAGAATAGTGCACAATACTCAAAATGCAGATTGTATTGATTGAAGAACAATGAAAGAGAAGGTTCAGGGTTACAACCGCTACTCACACCCTAAACATTCTCAAACTAGGCTATTTATAGTAGATGACAGTTATCGAAACTATGTCAACCGAAACTACTATTTTCGGTTGAATATTTACAAGTGATACTCAGACCTGTCGAAACTACTATTTATCGAAACTACTAGTTTTGATTGAACAAACCTCAATCAAAACTAAGTAGTTTCGATGGCCCAGGCTTAACTAAATAAAACAGTAAATTACAGAAACTGAAATTGCAATAATGAAATGACATAAAGTAAACTAAGCTATCATTGTTCAAACATACAATAATGACAACAACTTATAAAGAAAAACATGTCTTTACAATCTCCCCCTAAGCTGTTGCATTACTGTCTTCAGCTCTTCACTAAGCAGCTGGTCCTTCAGTAGTTTTTGGGATAAAAGGTTTGACATGGAGAGACACAACCCGTTGATAGGCCTTGGCATCCGCCTCATCTTCATCACTGTAAGCCTGAATGTGATTCTGGAATAGTACCTCCAGATCTTCAAGTTGAAACTTTAATAGCTCCATAGGCTCAAAGATAACAATGTCTTCGTTGCCTTCACACTCGATTACGACACTGCCAATGATTGGATTATAGTACCATTTTCTGAAAGTTTGTAGCTGGACAGGCACGGTCTTGGGAACAGTGATGGTCTTGTGAGTTTGGGCAGGCTTGTACCTCAAGAAGACATAGGGCTTCTTGGTTTTAGGGTGAAACCTAGTCTTTGAAATTTTCTTCTGAATCTTTCTAGGCTTCATTCCCTTGAAATCACAATTGACCTAATTGTACAAGAAGTGTTCAAAATCAGAGGCCATCATGACATTCCCAAGGTTTTGAAGGGGAAGTTTGGCCAAATCTCTAAGGTCACAGAAGGGGAGAGTCTGGAAGTCAGTCATGTTCTTGAAGTGCTGAACTCCTCCCCTTATCTTCTAATTATGAACAACTTCCTCTCTGCATCATACTTTCAACCAACAGGAGGCCTTTTTAAATCTTGGTGTTCGGCTATCCATTCGTATGTTTGTGGGCTCTTCTCTGGTACAAATCTTCTCAACCAAGGTGTTGGGTTACTATTTGTGAGGCTGACGCTTATCAAATAAGTATAATTATTGGTGTTACCAAATAGATGGGTATTCGGGTTTGTAACCATGAATAGGGGTTCACGAGTTGGGTCTTGGGTCGGCTATGGGCCGAGAACATGTATTTTGGGCTTAGATTTATTAAGCTTAGTATAAATACTTGTTTATGTAACCTAAATTAGGTTAAGCAGCAACAAAAACGTTTCTGAGAGTGTTAGATGTGATGAAAAGTTGTCTAGTGTGTTAGCGGTTGTTTTGTGTTTTCTCTGTAATTCCTTTGATCAATACAAGTGTATTACATTGAATTTATGTGTTCTTGAATCACCACAATCAGTAGTTTCCGCCTAGTGATTGTGAGAGTTTGACATCGTGTGTGTGCATTCGTTTGTGCATTTATACGAAGATCCATCAAGGTTGGGACTTACAATTGGTATCAGAGCCATTGAAGTCATTCATGGCTCGGTTTAGATATCAACGATTCAAGAATTATGATTTGAGGTATTGTTTACCATTTTTGATTGTTTGCTGTTACTAATCGGTTGTGTTCATGTCTATTTTTCATCTTTTCTGCTAAGAATCGAGAAATTAGTACTATTTTTCATGAAATCGCTGTGATTTGCTGCTGTCTTGGGAGGAGTTTCTTGTTAAAATCGTCAAAGATAAGGATGAAGATCTTAATTGTGTTCTTCATGAACTTAGGGGATTGAGTTTCAAATTTTGAAATTCCTTAAATTACGAAATTTATTTTGGAAAGGAAATCAGTCAAAGATTTGTTCACAGGTTAAGGTTCACTGCTAGTATTCATGGTTTTGTATTCACGGGAGTCTTATCTAAAATTTCAAAATTTGAATCCCTTGATTCTCGGAATTATTTTTGAAATTTTTGGAATTTGAATCAAGTCCTCGCTTGATTTACGGAGCTGAGTTTCATGGGCATTCTTCACTGGTTTGGGAGTTCACGGCAGAATCTAAGTTCACAGGTTATCTCACGGGTTGAGGATCACGGGTTGAGGATTACGGGTCTAGGTTCACAGATCCAGTTCATGAATTTAGTACATTGATGAAGTTCACGGCCGAGTAAAGGTACACAGCTGGATACTAGTTCACGGGTCAAAGGAAGTTCACGTTTTTTACTAAGTACACAGGGTTTGAAAGGTTCAAAGTTTTGACCCCAATTCATGGGTTCTGTTTAGTTCACGGTTCAGTGCAAGTTCACGGGATTTAAGAGTATTACATTAAAAAAAAATAATAATAATTTTTTTTTAACTGGATACTAGTTCACAGTAGTTTTTTTGGCGGGAAAAGTTTTCTTTGTCAAATTTTTGAGAGAACGTTTTTACCTCTATTTGGATTCGATTGTAAAAAGTTGACAACATCGGATATTTTTCGTGAAAATTTTGGCGGGAAAAATCCGAAACTTTTACTTGGTTAAAATTTTGAGAGAACGGTTATACATCAAGACAGATTCATTTTTGAGGAGTTGACAATATAAGATTTTCAGTGAAAATTTTGGTGGGAAAATACATCTTGTCAAGCAAGTTCACAAATATCTGATAAAATTTTTTCTACATTTGGAGCAGTAGGAACAACTTCATCATCTTCAGTTTCAATTCCACCTGAGGTAACATCTAATCTCTGTTCTCAATTATGTATTGATAAGGTGGGGATGTTCAGAAAAGAAAATGATGATTTGAAGTTTGAAATTGAAAATCTTAAATATCATAAATCAAAGTTTTCTAAAACTGAGAAAGCATATAAGGAAGTAATAGAAGCCAGTAAGAAAGATATTTCGCTTCTCAAAGAACAACTAAGTCAAAAATGTTATGTGTTAACGGATGCTAAATAAGAGATTAAAAGGTTAACTGCTGAATTAGAACAAGCCAAATCAAATTTTGCTGAAGCAAAGTTTAAAGTAGAATTTTTTGGTCAATCTAGTAAAGTAGTTGATATGCTGGAAACCAACTTCATAAACCTGGGAATGGGTCAAAGGGATTGGGTATAACAACATGCCTCCTCCATTTAATGGAAATTTTACCACTGTTCCTCCATCTGTTGAAGAACAAGTAGCAAAGTATGTGGTGCTCTCTTCTGGCAATCTGTCAGACACTTCAGAATCTAAGTCTTCATCCTTAGATTCTGAGATTAAATGTGTGAAAAATTCTAATGCTTCTACTTCATGTACAGAAAAAGTAGAGATTGATTAATGTGATGGTGAAAATGAGGAGTATGAAGAGACTTGTTTTTGCAAAAATAAAACTAATGTTAATTCTGGTTGCAGAAATAAAACTGATACTTCTAAGGGCACTACTTCTAAGAGCAACAAACATTATGTGCAGGCTTGGAAAAATGTTTCTAAAAATTCAAAATTATTAGCATATAGTGATGGAAAAACCAGATTTGTTAAACCTGTCACTAACAATGTTGCTAAGTATTCCAACAGGGACCTGTCCAAGTTGAACGAGAAAACCAAGCAGGTTGAAAAACCAAGGGTCAGTGTTCAAACCTCAAGTGCTTCACCTAAGCACTTCACCAAAGCTTAGTTTTATACAAAGTATGATCATCATCAGAAAAACATGAAGTATGCAAGCTGCTCAAAGAGAAGATGTGATCAATCTTATCACTCACAATCATCATCTTCATCATCATCTTCGTCATCATGGTCAAACAAATCGGGATATGCTGCTTATGCTAGGAAGCAGACATGCTACACATGTGGCAAAGCCGGTCACATCGCAAGAAATTGCATGCATCTCCTTATGAGACTCATTACATGAACAATCAGAGGACTACACGAAGGGATAGAACTTACTCTAAGCCAATGAAGGCAAATAAGCCTAAGGCAATGACGAGTTCGTCTCCCAGAGTTAAGCCCTCTAATGGTGACTGGAATGCTGCAAAGAGAAACAGACAAGCTTATTTTGAAAGATAAAAGGTTAAACAAAATAAGCAAACATTAAAACCTAAAGTCTCAGTTTCAAAAGAGACAAAATCGTCTTTTCAATCAAAGCCTGTATGGAAGACTAAGGAAAATGTTGTGGCAAAACCTGTCCTTGATTCTAAAAATGATATGTGTTTGCAGGAAGTGTCTTACATTAATGCTTTAGGAATGCCCAGGTCAACAATGGCTTGGGTACCTATGTTTAACTAATATTCTTTTTCGTGTATGGACAGCCAAGGAGGACTGTCAATAACTAGCATGGTATGTTGATATGGGTTGTTCAAGGCACATGACGGGTGACATCTCTCTGCTGCATAACGTTAATACTTTAACGAAGGGTATGTTTCCTTTGTAGGAGATAAGAGAGGTAAGATCAGCAATAAATGTACAATTTACTTTGGTACATTATATTTTGAAAATAATGAGTTTTTAAAATTTGAGAATGGTTACAAAAATATTTTTCTTAATAGTTTAAATTTGTACATTTTTTAATTAATGCACAAATTTAGGGAAAGATATGAGAAAAATATAAAAAGAGTGTTTTTAAAGAAAAATACAAAAAAAGTGTTTTTTAAAGTTTATTAGTGTCAAGAAAATACAAAAAAAAGTTTGTCTTAAATTTTCGAGAGTCAAGAAAAATTCAAAAAGAGTTTGCTTTTGAGGTTATTTAACAAAAAAAAATATTGTTTGTGTTTGAGTCGGGAGTTTGCAATTAAATGGGAAGTGATATGAATGTTCATTTCTTAAGGCTAGGATCAACACATGTAAGACATTAAATTGAAAAGGCTAGGATTAATGTTGGATATGTTGATAGACTCTGCATGTGATACACTTGAACAAAATAATATTATGGCCTTAATGGGGAACATCTCATAGATTAGTGTAATTTTCTATTCCTGTTAATAATCGAGAACTTAAACATAAAGGTTGATGAACTGTGGATAATCCTTGCTCTATTAGGATTGCACTAACCGGGACCCTTCACAAAGGGGTTACGAGCTTGACTTGACACAAGTCTATAAATATTATATATATATATATATATATATATATATATATATAGTTAAAAGACATGCATTTACATGCAATAGGTGAAAAGACACTCAATGATAGTACAAAGCTAATCTGCAAAGCAGAATTCTGAGCAAAAAGACACGCAATGTTAATGTCGTGCTATAGAAATAAATTCAAAAGATATGCAATGCCATACATCAAAAAGATATGTCTAAAGACGTACATATTATTATTGTAAATATTTTTATGTTTTGGGAATATGTGACTAGGAAGAGATCTCTTATCAAGGCATTTAAGTCTGTAGTGCTATGACCCTGATTTTTTGCTGATTCTGAACATGTAAGCCCATAGTGCTGTGTTTTCGATCAAATTTTGTCAGAGATTCCCTGAAAATTTGCATAAACCCGTGCTAGTTATGCATGCTCATTAGTTATTATTTAGGTGGTCAAAAGATCATGAGGAAGGGAAGGTTTACATGATAAGCTGTGGGGTCTATTAAAGTTCATCAATAATTCACATAATTCATAATTAATAAAGTTACAGGTTTCTAAGATATGAGTGTGGGACCCATTAAGTCGTAGCTAACTCCACCCAACATGATAAATTAAATCACAATGTAAAACTTAGGTTTGATACTAAAGCATGAGTTCAGAAGGATCAAATTATTAGCAATCTTATTGTCCTATCTGAGTAAAAATACTCACTGAAAAATGTTCCTTGGTTTGTCTATAGAACGATATGATCCCATTGCAAACTTCCTAAAGACTCGTTGTAACAAGTTTGTGTTAATAATTGCTAGTTTAAAATTTTGTTTAAATTGAGTTACAATTTGTTAAGAAAATTTCAAAAAGATTTTATTTCTTATTTTATCTCTATTTTGTTGAGTTTAGTTTAATTTAGACTTAGATTTTCTATCTTATTTTATTTTATCTTTACAAAAAATTGACCATTCTTGGATTTAAAGACTTATTGTCAAAAGAATTGAAATTTCAAAGGTTTGATAGTACATGAATGTACTAGGTGTTCATGTGAATACTGGATTCCCTGTTGCATATAAATGTCTACTTACAAAACTTCTGAGAATTTGTAGGATTTATTTCAAATCAAGAATCAGGGTTGAAGAAGATTGAAATGTTGTCATTTGCTGACAAGCTTGAAGTACCACCACAACAGAATGTACTCGAGTCGGAAGAACAAGATGTGGTTTAATATTCTGACAATGAAGGTACACATGAAGAAGTACATGTGAATCTGCTTGAAAGAGAAAGAATGAAAAAGAAAAGAGTTGCTGGGAATCCTCCTCTCACATCCTCTTTTGTAAGATGATCAAGCAAGTGCTGATTAGGATCCACATGTGGATTTAACTCCAAGAGAAGAAAGAGAGACCCAAGTTTGAGAGTTCAGAGATGCTGAATCTTATCTACACCAACATCAACACCATAGCAACAACCATAGATTCTGATGACAATGTTGTATGCTGGAAGTGGTGATCACAGTGCTGCATTCGAGTTATGAAGATCATTTTATAGCATAATCCTAGGGGGAGATTGTTGGGTCTATATTTGTGAGGCTGACGCTTATCAAATAAGTATAATTATTGATGTTACCGAATAGATGGGTATTCGGGTTTGTAACCGTGAATAGGGGTTCACGAGTTGGGTCTTGGGTCGGCTATGGGCCGAGAACATGTATTTTGGGCTTAATGTTATAGGCTTAGTATAAATACTTGTTTATGTAACCTAAATTAGGTTAAGCAGCAAGAAAAACGTTTCTGAGAGTGTTAGATGTGAGAAAAGTCGTCTAGTGTGTTAGCGGTTGTTTTGTGTTTTCTTTATAATTCCTTTGATCAATACAAGTGTATTACATTGAATTTTTGTGTTCTTGAATCACCACAATCACCAGTTTCAGCCTAGTGATTGTGAGAGTTTGATATCGTGTGTGTGCATTCGTTTGTGCGTTTATACGATCCATCAAGGTTGGGACTTACATAAGGTTTCTTAGGGTTTGGAAACTCAGGATCAATGGAAGGTTGGGTTGGAGTCTGAGTAGCTTCAAATGCAGTAGAGGTTTGTTCAGCAATAATAGGCTTAACAATGTTAACCTGAACATCTTCTTCGGTTTTCTCTTCATCAGACAGGGCTTGAATTTCATCTCCCTCCTCTGTGAAGTACCTTGTCTTTTTAGTCTCTCGCTCTTCTGTAGGCAGGATCTCTGGATAGAGTTCGTTATAGCCAAAATTGTCAATCTCATCTAGTAAGGCATTGAGCTCGTCATCAGACGATATATCCTCTTCATCCAGAATCACCGTTTCAAACTCAGTCTCAATTCCCTTCCCTCTTTTCCTTGCTTCCCTTCTTTCACTAGCTGCGGGAAGGTCGAACTCTTGTTCTTCAACTTTAACTTCAATAGCCTCCTTTGTCTTGGTAGCATGGCCAATATGGATAGTCATTGCAGACTCTGGATTAATAACAAAGGCATGAGACAAGGGTTCAACACTAGATGTGGTCTCCCCATGAGCTGTTGAAGTGGTTGTTTGTTGGTGCACATGCTTTATCAGAGAGGCTTTGAGCTGTTCTACTATTTTAGCTAAGGCCTTGTATTCTTCTTGCCGTTTTGAGATGAGTCTTTGTTGGGTTTCAAGCTGGGTTTGCTGAACCTCAAGCTGGGTATGTAAACCCCCAACTTCCAGCTTTAGGGCTTTAACCTCTTCTTTGCACTCATTTAATTCAGATCTTAAGCCTTCAATAACTTCATTTTTCTTTTGAACATGATCTTGTAGCTTCCTCACTTCAAGACTTAATGTTTTGACTCTTGGCACAGAAGAAGTTGGTTCATGTGATGGTGATGTAGGTGGAGTAGGAATGTGTATTTGTTGACGTGATGGTGGTGGTGTAGGGATGGGTGCTTGTTGTGGAGTAGGTTGTGGTGTACTGAATAAAGAATCAGAAGAAGATGACAAATCTTCATGTCCAGTCTTAATCTTCTTTGCCTTAGGCTCCTCTTCTTCATAGTCAGAACCTGACTCAACTTGTCTTTTGGAGGATGATGCAAGATTCTCTGTCCTTTCAGAATCGGACTTGTAATAATCAGATCCATAAATTCCTGCATCCAGAGTCCCACTAGTTTCTACAACTTCATCCTCAGCTCCTTGTGTACTAGCTTCAACATTAACCACTGGCTCTAAAGCTATCTATACTTGTTCAACAAAAGGAGCCTCTATCACAGGCTCAATAATAGGTTGTTCTTCTTCTTGAGCATGAGGAATTTCTATTTCAATCTCAGGTTCAGCTGCTTGTTGGTTACCTTATTCTAGATCCATTTCCTTTTCTTCTTCCTCAGACGATGACAATTCCACCTCTAGATCTGGATCCACATCAGGAATAAACTCTTCATCTTCTCCAATAATGTGACCAAACAGAGGAATATCAGCATTGGCTTTGTTGGTCCTTTTGTTCGAACTCTTCATGTAGCTGAGAGTATTGGCTATCATATGGTCAAAGACAAATACATTTCCACCTTGTTGAAGATCTGGATGTAGGTGGTTGATTATGATCTGAAGGAATCTTGGATAAACCAGAAACTTCTCCTTAACAACTCCTTTCAAATTTAATTTAAGCTGTCTAAATACCAACCCTGAGAAGTTGTAGTTCCTGCCTTTAATCAATCCCAAAACAGTAGATGCTACCATGATATTTGCTTAATTAAAGCCACCTTTTCTGATGGAGAGGCAGTGAATGAATACATGAACAATGTATCTCCAATGGCTTGGAAGGGCGTTCTTTATAATTTGACCACTCTTGAACTCATCAGGATGACCCAGTCTTCTAAAACATTCTTTGACGTAGAAGGTTGGGAATTCTGTTGGTGCCTCTGGGTTGTCATTGAATTGCAGCACCTCTCTAACAGTAGCTTCAGAGAATAAGACTTCTTGGCCATGAACAATTGCCCTTATATGCTCCACATTTTCAACAGTTATTATCTCTGCAGTCTCCCAAAACTCCTTTATTGTGGTCTCAAACACAGGTAGGTTGTGACTTATGGCAAAGCTGATATTGGAGTTTGCCAGGAAATTCAGGACTGGAACAAACTCTGCGCTCGTTGGGTCATTTTCATTAAGGAAGGCACATACATTGTGTCTCTTCACAAATAGGAGATCCATACCTGTCATAAGCAAAAATTCATCAGTTTTTACACTTAGTCAATTTCAGAATAAACCTGATCGAAACTAGTTACACCAACACTTAGAAAATTTCTGAAATAAGCCCTATCGAAACAAATAGTTTCGATTGAAATAATACTTGGACATTTCAGAAAACAGCTTTATCAAAACTAGTAGTTTCGATTGAAACAACAAGTTTCGATCAATACTTAGAAAGTTTGAGAAATCTTATCGAAACTTCTAGTTTCGATCGAAACAACTACTTTCGATCACCACTTAGACTTTCAGAGAAGTCTTATCGAAACTTCTAGTTTCGATCGAAACAACTAGTTTCAATCATTACTTAAACTTTTAGAGAAGCCTTATCGAAAGTTCTAGTTTCGATCGAAACAACTAGTTTTGGGCAGAGATACAACATGAGATCAGATATTTACACACACAAAAGCTCTCAAAACATAAACTATTCACAAGATATTTACACTTATCTTCTTGAAAAGATCCAACATGAGATCAGAGCTGGTCAGTCTCTTGAAACACTTCCTTTTGCAATTAACTACTGTGAGTCCCTGAAGATAGCTTATATTTGTGCAAAGTAAACCCGAACATTTGTTTGAATATAGATTTCATGTTATTATAAGGTACCATTTAAGCAAGATACAAGGTGTACCCCACATATTGAAATAACATGGTTTTGAAAACCTATCAATCCTCAAGAAATACCCATCTTAATCCTATCATCTCTTTCTGATTAACCAAGGTACCATTTAGTAATTTCAAAGTACCACCAAAATAAAATAAGAAATCCAAGTGGATTAGAAGATTAAAATGAAAAATATCCAAGTAGATATTAAAAAGGTATGAACATTCTAGATCTTTGCGTAAGCAAAACAGAAGAAGTCGTAAAATTATCTAAGCGGATAGAAAAATGTTGAACACCCGAGATCTTTGCGTAAACAAAACTGACGGGTTAAAATCATCCAAGTGGATGGGAAAAGGATGAACACCTGAGATCTTTGCGTAAGAAAAACATACGGGGTCATCGGTGGTAAATATCGTTACTTTGACGGTCACTTGGCGTATGAATAGGAATTCAACACATAAGACTGTATCTGATTGAATTAGTTTTCTTAGTTATATAAAATGGGTTAGATGTTTCAATAATGGGTTCAAACACACAAGTATGAGATAAAATTTTGGTTTTCACACTACTTACACGTTTTAACCATATGCCGGGCCTACCAGCTATACCTCAGTAAACACCATCGCTTTTGGTCCATTCCATGTCCAAGAGATGAGATCAGACTCTATCATTTCTCAAAGGTCAGATTCAATTTTCCTGTAACAAAACCACTTGTAAGTCTATGTATAAAGCAATTCTTTTTTTTTTAATTTTGACATATTAAAATCTCATTTCTCCCCCAAAAGATTTGCTTAGTAACTGTATAGAAAAATAAAATCTTTTTGGAATTTTCTTGACAATTAATCAGAAATATGAAACATACTAATATTCACAAGGTTTACTGAAAGTTTATCAATCCAAGCATCTCCACCAGTTGGGCAAATCTGGTAGAGTCAAAAGCCTTTGTGAAGATGTCTGTGATTTGCTTGTCGGTTTTGACCTCAACGATTTGAATATGCTTCTTTTCAACACAGTCACGGATAAAGTGATGTTTCATTTCAATATGTTTTGTTTTCGAATGCTGTAAGGCCCCAAACCTAGGAGGCACCACTTGTTGGATTTACTCATTCACAAACAGTTCTTAAACATGAATATCAAATAACGCAGCGGAAAATTTCATTTAAACATAACGTCATCATTGTTCATACATGCGGAAGCGTAAACATTGTTTAAAACATAAATACATCATAACTAAAACATAACGGGATGCCAGTCTTCATAGTCAGCCGGGTAACTCCTCTCGCTAGCCAAGCATCACCGTCCATCCTCATAACCTGCGTTAACCTGAATGCACACACTAAAAAGTCAGCTACGCTGGTGAGTTCTAGCATTTCATAAAAACTTTAACATCAACATTTTCCAAAAACATATCATTCATTCATTTAGTAAAACCTTTCACAAAAGCATGTAATAATCTAACATCTTTAAAAAAGGTTTCGTACCCATATCATCATCAACATCATTATCATAAACACCGTACATTCATTTAAGTCATACATTATCGTTATCTAATTCTGTATCTTACTTTACGCGTCACAGTGTCCCCGAAGGAACCTTTGGTGTTGTGGGCAACCGCTACGTATCGTTGTCATTGCCACAACCTTACACTACGTGGGGTCAACCGTTACGTATCGCCGTCATTGCCGAACATTCACTATGTGGGGTCAACCGTTACGTATCGCCGTCGTTGCCCAACCATTCACTACGTGGGGTCAACCGTTACGTATCGCCGTCATTGCCTAACCATTCACTATGTGGGGTCAACCGTTACGTATCGCCGCCATTGCCCAACACGCATCTTTCCTTTAGGAATCAACCGTTACGTATCGCCGTCATTGATTTCCCTTACCTTATTCACTTAGGATGATCGTCATCACCCGAGTAACCGTCGTTACTCCCTTACTAGTTGTACAACATCAAAACCATCGACAGGCCACCAAGACACTGCCCTGTTGTTCTTATGGTAACTATGGCTCGCTGTCCATAATCTACCACAAGGCTGGGAATCACATTCCCAGTCTTCATTCGTCAATTCCATTCATTCGACATATTAGATTTGTAATGACTTCTTTAAACCTTTACCTCTTTCCCTTTTCATTAAACATTTCCTCATTTAGACCGTTCATAAACATTCGTAAACCTTTTTGGCAAAAACACTTCATAACCTTTCCTTTCGTAAACATCGTTTCGTTAATACATTATTTCGTTAAAACATCATTTCGTTAAAACATCATTTCATAAGTATGCACACCAGCCCAAAACATTTAACAAAACATTTAAAAGAGGGCTCTAGAACTCACCTGATACGCTAATATGGGTTGTCCTAAACGAAGGTCCAACAACGTCACTTCCGATCTGAATTGATTAGTTAAATACACATCAGACCAATCCCGACTCTAACGGTTTAACCATTCTAACATACTGACTTCACTTAACCAGTTCTGATGTCTGCGCACTTGGCAAGTGCGCAGACCCTGCTGCCTGCGCACTTATCAAGTGCGCAGGTCCCTCCTCCTGCGCACTTATCAAATGCGCAGGTCCCTCCTCCTGCGCACTTAGCAAGTGCGCAGGTCCCTCCTCCTGCGCACTTAGCAAGTGCGCAGGACCTGCTCCGTGCGCACTTAGCAAGTGCGCACGACCTGTTCTTCGCGAAAAACCCTAACTTTCACATTCGGGTCTGTTTGCATTCAAAACGTTCGTTTTCCATTAAGGAACTCAAATCCATGATTATCTTTCACTTTCATCCGTTCAAACCTTACCTTTTCACCCAAAACCCGAAAAACCCAAAAACGAACTAAAACTCAGATTTAGGTCGGATTGTTACCTGAATCGAGTTTCTGATCCGGAGGTTCTTCTCACGAGTTATGGGGTAACACTTTACTGAAGTCTCGGGTCGATCCGCCAACTTTCTCTCTCTATGGTTTCTCTCTCTAAAAGTTGTAAATGAGAGAAAAGGGGTAGCAGGCTATTTATAGCCCGCTGACCCATCCGACCCGACCCGTCATGCCTCGTTCGTTTATTCCGTTATTATAACTGTCGTTTTATTTTTGGAATGTTACAAGTCTACCCCCTTACAATAGGTTTCGTCCCCGAAACCTTCTCATAAGTCAAATAGATGAGGGTACGACTCCCTCATTTCCTTCTCCGTTTCCCAAGTGGCTTCTGATCCCTTTCGATGCTTCCATTGGACTTTAACCAATTGGATAACTTTATTACGTAAACGTTTCTCCTTCCGATCAAGGATGGCCACGGGTTCTTCGATGTAATTAAGGCTGTTGTCGACCTCGATGTCAGTAAGTGGTACGTGAGCCGATTCATCCGCCAAACACTTTCGCAAGTGTGATACATGGAAGGTAGGATGAATCCCACTTAACTCATCAGGCAACTCTAACCGATAAGCGACTTCACCAACCCGTGCCATTATCCTGAACGGTCCGACAAACCTCGGACTTAACTTTCCTCTCTTTCTGAATCTTATGATTCCCTTCCATGGTGACACTTTCAGCATTAGTCTGTCACCAATATCAAACTCAATAGGCCTTCGTCGTTTATCCGCATAGGATTTCTGACGATCTTGTGCGGCCTTCATTCGTGCCTTGATTTGATCAAACCTTTCCGACGTTTCTCTTACGACTTCCAGACTTCCTAACTCCTTCTGCCCAATCTCACCCCAACAAACTGGGGTCCTACATCTTCTCCCATACAACATTTCGTAAGGCGGCATGCCTATCGTCGTGTGATGACTATTGTTGTAGGAGAATTCGGCTAATGGCAGATGGCTGTCCCAACTGCCACCGAAGTCGATAATACAAGCACGGAGCATATCTTCCAATGTCTGAATGGTCCTTTCGGACTGACCATCCGTTTGTGGGTGGTATGCCGTGCTGATATTAAGCCTCGTACCCATCGCCTTGTGAAATATTTTCCAGAACCTCGATGTGAATCGTGTGTCCCGGTCAGATACAATCGTCAAAGGCATCCCATGCCGTGCTACTACTTCGCTAATAAATACTTCCGCTAACCTTTCCGACGAGAACGTCTCGCGAATAGGTAGGAAATGAGCACTCTTCGTTAAATGTTCCACAATTACCCAAATGGTGTCATGACCTTTAGCTGTGCGAGGTAGCTTAGTTATGAAGTCCATGGTAATGTGTTCCCACTTCCATTCCGGTATATCAAGTGGTTGAATCTTTCCATACGGTTTCTGGTGCTCGGCCTTTACTTGCGAGCAAGTCAAGCACTTGCTTACATACTTCGTCACATCACGTTTCATTCCACGCCACCAGTATTCCTTTCTCAGGTCTTGGTACATTTTATTGGTACCGGGATGGATAGAGTAACGAGACTTATGAGCCTCATCCAAGATTTTTGTCCTAAGTTCGCCACCCATAGGTATCCATATCCGTCCAAAACGTGTCCTAACACCAAGGGTGTTATATTCCAACTTGTCCTGTTGGCCAACCATCCTTTCCTTCTTCATGTTTTCCTCCTTAAGCGCCTCATCTTTAGCCTTTTCAATTTCTCTCATCACATCCGATGTTACAACCAACTGGCAAGCTTTCACTCTAATAGGAGTAGGCACATCCTTTCGGCTTAGAGCGTCAGCCACCACGTTTGCCTTTCCAGGATGGTACATGATCTCACAGTCATAATCCTTCAGGAGTTCCAACCATCGTCTCTGCCTCATATTAAGTTCCTTCTGTTCGAAGAAGTATTTCAAACTTTTGTGGTCAGAGTAAATAGTAAACTTCACCCCGTAAAGGTAGTGCCTCCAGATTTTCAATGCAAATACGACAGCAACAAGTTCCAAATCATGAGTCGGATAATTAGCTTCATGAACCTTTAATTGCTGTGACGCCTACGCGATCACTCTCCCGCGTTGCATCAATACGCATCCCAATCCCTGACCCGAAGCGTCAGAGTATACCACTAAGTCTTCATTGCCCTCGGGAAGGGCCAAGACTGGAGCTTGAGTTAGCTTTTCCTTCAATTTCTTAAACGCCTCATCCTGGGTCGAACCCCATTCGTACTTTACCTCCTTCCGAGTCAACTTCATCAACGGCGAAGCTATTTTCGAGAAATCCTGGATGAATCTCCGATAGTAGCCTGCCAATCCCAAGAAACTGCGGATTTCAGTTGGCGTCTTAGGAATATTCCATTCCTTTACCGTCACTATCTTTCCTGGGTCAACCATAATGCCGTTCGGGTTAATGACGTGACCTAGGAATTGGACTTCCCTAAGCTAGAACGCGCATTTGGAGAACTTAGCATACAACTTTTCCTTCTTTAGAGCTTCCAATACTTCCTTCAAGTGACACGCGTGATCACCCTCATTCTTGGAGTAGATGAGGATATCATCGATGAACACGATCACTGATCGATCTAGCATTGGTCGACAAACTCTATTCATAAAATCCATGAACGCTGCAGGGGCGTTCGTCAATCCAAAAGACATTACGCGAAACTCAAAATGTCCATAACGTGTGCGAAATGCCGTTTTCGGTATGTCTTCTTCCCTCACCTTCAACTGATGGTACCCGGATCGAAGGTCGATCTTTGAGAACCAACTTGCGCCTTGAAATTGATCGAACAGGTCGTCGATCCTTGGTAACGGGTACTTGTTCTTCACGGTACGTTTGTTCAACTCGCGATAATCAATACACATTCTCATCGAACTGTCTTTCTTCTTTACGAACAACACCGGAGCACCCCAAGGCGAGATGCTCGGTTGGATAAATCCCTTCTCAAGTAGTTCGTCTAATTGGGTAATTAGTTCCTTCATTTCCACCGGTGCCAGTCGATATGGAGCCTTAGCCACAGGCTGGGCATATGGTACTAAGTCAATTTGGAATTCAATCTCTCTGTCGGGTGGTATTCCAGGCAAATCCTCCGGAAACACCTCCGGGTACTCGCGTACCACGGGTACATCGTCCAGTTCCTTAACTTCCTTACACTTGTCAATCACGTACACCAGATAAGCCTCGCATCCGCGCCTCAAGTAATATGTTGCCTTAATCATCGGGATAACGTTTGGCATCGGGACGTCACGATCTCCAAAAACCTCGACTTTGCTACCATCCGGAGCCTTGAGTCGGATTATCTTTCATTTGCATATAATTTGCGCTTCATTGGCAGTTAGCCAATCCATACCTAACACGACATCGAACCCTCCCAAAACCATAACAAACAATCTGACAGGGAACCTATGACCCTCTATCTTTATCGTGGAGTTGTCAACTACCTCGGTCACTCTCGCAGTTCTACCCTGAGCGGTTTCTACACTAAAGGCCCTTTCTAGTTTACTGACAGTGTACTTCACTCTCTTACAAAAAGTCGCAGATATAAAACTCTTACTGGCACCCGAATCAAATAACACAGAAACAAGAGTGTTGTCAAGGACGAACGTACCTGACGCCACGTCGGGGTCCATTCTGGCCTGGTCTTGCCTCAGCGCGTACGCACGAGTCTTCGCTCGGGGCCTCTCTTCTCTTTTCTCTGCACTCTTCCCTTTCCCAGATTAGCCCATTTTCGGTTTCGGGCATTCCCTACTCAGATGGCCGGCATCCCCACAGTTATAGCACTTGTAGTGTTGTGTGCACTCACGGGAGTAGTGCCCGGTCTTGCCACACTTAAAGCACAAGTTAGATCCCAGTCTACATTCACCCGTATGCTCCCTTCCACACTTCTTACAAACGGTCGGCTCATCCACTCGAGCCCTTTTATCGCGAGCCCCAAACATCTTTCCACCAGTTCGCTTGTTTGAGAAGCTCGGTCTCTTCTTTGGTTCCTCGATGGTGGCGACATTCAGTGCCAGATCATGAAATACTACGCCACTCAGTTCTACTACCGAATCATAGGTAGTAGGGGCGTTTGCCTTAACATAGGTGCGGACCTGGTCCGGCAACCCTTGAATGTAGCAGGAAATTTTTCTTTCCTTCGTCGTAACAAGATGTGGCACCAGACGTGCCAGTTCATTGAATCGGATTGTTTACTTCCGGTGCGTCATGCTCCCGGCCTTCAAACCCAGAAATTCCCTCTCTACCTTCTCAATATCGTTCCTTGGACAGAAGTTCTTGATTACCAGAGTTTTCAAGTCATTCCACATCATCGAGTCAACAACCTCATCCCCCTTAGCCTGACGTACACCTTCCCACCAGTGGGATGCTTCCTCCCTCAAGGAGTTAACAGCAAACTTCACTACTTGATTTGCTCGACACTCGCTCAGACGGATGGCGGCTTCCATACGTATCACCCAATCAAAAGTATCCACCGCGTCCTTCTTCCCAGTCAGGACCGGCGGGTCACATGCCTTAAATGACTTATAGTCGCACCCGCGAGCAGGCGGTGCGTTGTCGGTCTCGTTGTTCTGGGCACCAGTTGCCGCACTAGATCTGCCTTCCCCACTAACTTTCTTTAATGCTTCAGCCAACAGACTTGGCAGAGAATTCTTCATCAACTCGGAGAACTCTCGAGCTATGGCTGCTCTCACTTCTGGTTCAAAAGTGAAAGGTTGTTCTGCAACTTGTGTCTGCTCAGTTCCATGCACACAAACCTCCGGTTCAGTGTGAACACTTCCTTCTTCACTGTGCTCTTGGCGCGCAGGAATCCTGCCACGCCCACCATTTCGACCGCCGGTACGGCCACCACGCCTTTCGTTCCCTCTCCTCGCCATTTCGTTCTATAAGACAAGAAATCCAATGTTATCACGCTAGTTAACAAATAGAATTCAATAAG
Organism: Smallanthus sonchifolius; assembly: GCA_023525975.1. Classification (NCBI taxonomy): domain Eukaryota; kingdom Viridiplantae; phylum Streptophyta; class Magnoliopsida; order Asterales; family Asteraceae; genus Smallanthus; species Smallanthus sonchifolius. The sequence continues at coordinate 22,256,744 of CM042046.1, read as the reverse complement.
CACTGTAAGATGTTAATATACACTGGCCATCTGCAATTAACCATTACACTACCTTTCGATTTCTATTTGACCACCTTTGTGATTCCATCAGAACACAAGTCCTTACCTACCCCTTTCTAAGGCATACTACATACACATACTCTACTTTTCATACCTGATGCTTTGGCTCGAGTTACCCGTACTGGCATCCGCTTTCGGTCCCATTCAAAGTTTAAGTTCAGACACTGGGAGTGTCCGAATCTCTCAAACTATTGCTCTGATACCAACTTGTAAGGCCCCAAACCCATGAGGCCCCACTTGTTGGATTTAGTCATTCACAAACAGTTCTTAAACATGAATATCAAATAACCCAGCGAAAAATTTCATTTAAACATAACGTCATCATTGTTCATACATGCGGAAGCGTAAACATTGTTTAAAACATAAATACATCATAACTAAAACATAACGGGATGCCAGTCTTCATAGTCAGCCGGGTAACTCCTCTCGCTAGCCAAGCATCACCATCCATCCTCATAACCTGCCTTAACCTGAATGCACACACTAAAAAGTCAGCTACGCTGGTGAGTTCTAGCATTTCATAAAAACTTTAACATCAACATTTGCCAAAAACATATCATTCATTCATTTAGTAAAACCTTTCACAAAAGCATGTAATAATCTAACATCTTTAAAAAAGGTTTCGTACCCATATCATCATCAACATCATTATCATAAACACCGTACATTCATTTAAGTCATACATTATCGTTATCTAATTCTGTATCTTACTTTACGCGTCATAGTGTCCCCGAAGGAACCTTTGGTGTTGTGGGCAACCGCTACGTATCGTCGTCATTGCCACAACCTTACACTACGTGGGGTCAACCGTTACGTATCGCCGTCATTGCCCAACCATTCACTACGAGGGGTTAACCGTTACGTATCGCCGTCATTGCACAACCATTCACTACGTGGGGTCAATCGTTACGTATCGCCGTCATTGCCCAACCATTCACTACGTGGGGTCAACCGTTACGTATAGTCGTCATTGCCCAACACGCATCTTTCCTTTGGGAATCAACCGTTACGTATCGCCGTCATTGATTTCCCTTACCTTATTCACTTAGGATGATCGTCATCACCCGAGTAACCGTCGTTACTACCTTACCAGTTGTACAACATCAAAACCATCGACAGGCCACCAAGACACTACCCTGTTGTTCTTATGGTAACTATGGCTCGCTGTCCATAATCTACCACAAGGCTGGGAATCACATTCCCAGTCTTCATTCGTCAATTCCATTCATTCGACAGATTAGATTTGTAATGACTACTTTAAACCTTTACCTCTTTCCCTTTTCATTAAACATTTCCTCATTTAGACTGTTCATAAACATTCGTAAACCTTTTTGGCAAAAACACTTCATAACCTTTCCTTTCGTAAACATCGTTTCGTTAAAACATCATTTCGTTAAAACATCATTTCGTAAGTATGCACACCAGCCCAAAACATTTAACAAAACATTTAAAAGAAGGCTCTAGAACTCACCTGATACGCTAATATGGGTTGTCCTACACGAAGGTCCAACAACGTCACTTCTGATCTGAATTGATTAGTTAAATACACATCAGACCAAACCCGACTCTAACGGTTTAACCATTCTAACATACTAACTTCACTTAACCAGTTCTGATGTCTGCGCACTTGGCAAGTGCGCATACCCTGCTACCTGCGCACTTAGCAAGTGCGCAGACCCTGCTGCCTGCGCACTTATCAAGTGCGTAGGTCCCTCCTCCTGCGCACTTATCAAGTGTGCAGGTCCCTCCTCCTACGCACTTAGCAAGTGCGTAGGTCCCTCCTCCTGCGCACTTAGCAAGTGTGCAGGACCTGCTCCGTGCGCACTTAGCAAGTGCGCACGACCTGTTCTTCATGAAAAACCCTAACTTTCGCATTCGGGTCTGATCATGTCAAGATCCCGAACCTGTTTGCATTCAAAACGTTCGTTTTCCATTAAGGAACTCAAATCCATGATTATCTTTCAGTTTTATCCGTTCAAACCTTACCTTTTCACCCAAAACCCGAAAAACCCAAAAATGAACTAAAACTCAGATTTAGGTCGGATTGTTACCTGAATCGAGTTTCTGATCTGGAGGTTCTTCTCACGAGTTATGGAGTAACACTTTGCTGAAGTCTCGAGTCGATCCGCCAACTTTCTCTCTCTACGGTTTCTCTCTCTAAAAGTTGCAAATGAGAGAAAAGGGGTGGCATAGGCTATTTATAGCCTGCTGACCCATCCGACCCGACCCGTCATGCCTCGTTCGTTTATTCCGTTATTATAACTGTCTTTTTATTTTTAGGATGTTACAAATGCTGAACGGGGTTTTTGGTGATATGGGGAACGGCAGTGTTGTCATACAGAATGGGTGTCTCATGGAATGTGATCCCATAGTCAAGCAACTGATGGTGTATCCATCTGACTTGGGAACAAGAAAGGGTTGCGGCAATGTATTCGGCTTCGGCGGTGGATTGGGAAACGATGGATTGTTTCTTACATTGCCATAAGACAAGGCGGTTGCCAAGGAACTGATAACCTCCAAAAGTGGATTTTTTGTCTAAGTTTCAAACCCCGTAGTTTGAATCTGAATAAGCCACAAGATCAAACAAATTAGTTTTAGGATACCAGAGACCCAATTTTGGCTTATACTTTAAATATCGCAAAATACGTTTGATAGTAGATAAATGAGAGAGTTTAGGATTAGCCTGAAAACGTGCACACAAGCACACTGCAAACATGATGTTGGGTCTGCTGGCCATGAGATACATGAGAGATCTTACCATAGAGCGATAGAGATGTTGATCAATGTTTCACCATCCGCATCAGGAGTCAAACAATGTCGAACTTCTATAGGAGTTTTTACTGGATGGGAATCAGCCATTTTGAACTTGGTCAAGATTTCTTTCACGTATTTCTCTTGATGGATGAGGATCCCTGACTCAGACTGATCAACTTGTAGTCCCAAAAAGAACTTCATTTCTCCCATAGAGCTCATTTCAAACTTAGACCGCATCACTTCTTCAAATTCTTTGCAAAGAGAGGACTTGTAGATCCAAAAATGATATCATCCACATAAATTTGCGCCATGATTGTATCTTTTCCATCCTTCCATTTGAACAAATTTTGGTCAATTGCTCCTCGTGTGAAACCATTCTCAAGCAGATGCTTTGATAAAGTTTCATACCACGCACGAGGTGCTTGGTGAAGACCGTACAGTGCCTTGTCTAACTTGTATACACTGTCTGGAAAAAATTAGGATCAATGAAACTCGGTTGCTGCTTGACATATACCCCCTCTTGAACTTTTCCATACAGAAATGCGCTTTTGACATCCATTTAATGAACAGTGAAGTCTATGTAGGCTGCATAGGCGAGAAACATTCTGATGGCTTCCAAGCGAGCCACTGGTGCAAACACTTCCTCATAGTCAATTCCTTCTTCTTGATAGAAACCTTGAACCACCAGACGACCTTTATTCCGAACCACAATTCCCCCTTCATCCTTTTTGTTGTGAAATACCCAACGAGTGTTGATTGGTACTTTGTTATTGGAAAGATCTACCACATTCCACACATGCAACTTTGAGAATTGCTGTAACTCTTCCTGCATTGCTTCCACCCAGTTGTTTTCAAGCAAAGTTGCTTTGATGTTCTTAGGTTCAACTTGATAAATGAAGCACGAGAACATGTTGTTTTCCAATGCATCACAGGCACTCCGGGTACGAACGCCCACATTGAGTGGACCAATGATGTTGTTGGTGGGATAATTCTTGTGAATTCTCAACTGAGGAATCTCATCTTCTTCCAAGGCTTCCTCCAAATTTGTAATATTTTCAACAAGAAGATTAGTGATATCATCAATAGGATTTTCAGCAGGTGATTGTGGTGCAACATCTACTATTGGAATTGTGTTGTCTTCAATTGTTTCACTTGTTGCACCAGAACCGAAAGACTCCATAGTGGATTCAGAACGAGTAGGTACAGGGATTTCAACATGAGCGGATGAGGAAGAACCTTGATCATTTATGTTCCCTATATTGTTCACAGAGAAGTAAGGATTAGCAAGAGTTGATTCATTAGAGAACTCAGGAAGATTAAATGACTTAAAAACTGAATCGACATCAAAGAGCCAATTAGGACCATCTCCTACGTCCGTATGATTGTTTTCATGCCAATTGATATCAATAGACTCCAGTACTATCCTTCTCTTCTTATGGTAGACACGAAAAGCGCGTTGATTGGATGAATATCCCACAAAATAGCATTTATCAGCTTTGGCTTCAAACTGGTTCAGCTAATTTGAAGTATTCAGCATTATGCACACACACCCAAATTTTCTGAAGAAATCAATAACTAGCTTGCGCTTGTACATGATCTCATAAGGTGTCTTGTTGCAACTTTTAGTGATGAGAACCCGATTTTGCACAAAACATGCAGTGTTGACCGCCTCAGCCCAGAAAGTCACGGGAAGCTTAGAGTTAACAATCATAGTTCGTGCAGCTTCAATTAAAGTGCGTTTCGTCTTTCAGTTACACCATTTTGTTGAGGAGTACGAGGTGCACTAAATTGTCGAGAAATTCCTTTGCTTTCATAGAAGGAATCAAAAGTTGCAATTTTGAATTCTATTCCATGATCGTTGCGGATAGTCTTCACACTTAGATTGAAGAGGTTCTCAATTTGAAGCAGATAGGTTTTCAAAATCTCTGGCGTCTCATCTTTCTTAGCTAGGAAGAACACCCAAGTAAATCGAGAGAAATCATCGGTTACCACTAAGCAGTATGACTTTTGTCCAAGACTCATGACACTCAAGGACTAAAGAGATCCATGTGAAGTAATTGGAGAGAAGTGTCAATTGAATTTGTGGTTTTAGGCTTATGAGAAGATTTGTGCTGTTTCCCTTGGAACATGAGATACAGTGTTCCATAGGAGAGAATTCTTTAAGAGGTAATCCAGTGACGAGGTTTCCTCGAACCAGTCGGTTCATAGTTTTGAAATTTACATGTCCCAACCTCTTATGCCACAGGAATGATTCATCTTCTAAGCTTTTGAAAGAAAGCACGATTCAATGCCCGATGGGTTGTTCATATCCAAGTTGTATGTGTTGTATCTTCTGGGAGCACGCATCAGAATAAGTTCTTCTGGAATCACAACTCCATGCTTCAATATTAGACATTCTTTTGAATTGAACAAGGCACAAAAATCCTTGTCACAAATCTGAGAAACACTCATTAGATTATACTTCAATTGAGGAAAAAAGTTGACAAATTCTAGACTATTTACACCATTCGATAATGTTCCTTGTCCTTCAATCTTTCCTCCTCTTGGATTGCCAGCAAATGCTACATACTCTCCATCAATTTGATGATAATCTTGCAACAAGTTAAAATGACCAGTCATATGTCTTGAACATCCACTATCTACGTGCCAAATGTTATCGCCGGTTCTTCTTGATTGACCCTATACACAACAAAGCATTTAGACGTTTTGACCAATACCATTTCTATCAAGAAGTTTCGTGTCAGGATAGGACATCACATTGGAATCATAATTAGAATCCTCCTTTGATGAAGCACGGTCATCAAATAGAACATTGTTTTTAATTTTCCAAGTTCTTTTCAAATAATTTTTAGCATTTTTAATTCTTTTACACCTAGATTTTCTACTATGGGGAGACTTAGACAACACATATGAATTCAAGGAAATTTTGGTAGACGATTCTTCATTACAATCGATGGTTGTCAATTTATAACTTTTTGAAACATGATTTGAAGCACCACAACTAAAACAAACTTTTTCACAAGATATTTTAGCCTGATAATTGTCATCACAATATGAAGATGATTGTGATGTTGAGGCATATGAACATGAGATGGTTCTCTCATCAATAACTTTGTCTTGAAGACGATGTTCTTCCTTTAATCTGAAAAAGTCCATGTTGCTCATGGTTTCACATGGAACATCATTAACAATAATTCCTGCACTTTTAAACTTGGTAACATATGGCACAACATTCAACGATTTAGGAACAAAAGGCAAAGCATTTTTAAATTTAGAAACATCACATCCCAATCCCGTATGTTCAGTAGGCATGGAATCAAAATACAAGTTTTCAACGTGTTCGCAAATATCTGGTTTTGACACGGACATATTATTACATTCATCCGACTCAAGTTCATTTAGAACAGTTCTATCATTGGTACTCTCATCACAATCATCTTCGAAAGTTACACAATTTGATTCTGCACATGAAGCAAAACTGTCAGAATCAGAAGACGTAATATAATCATCAGGAGATAAAGTGCAAATAAATGGTGTGGGAACATGAGGAGTTGGCATATCAACAAATCTATCAGACTTAGACTAAGGTGGTGGATAAGAATTATATCCAAGACCCCCTGTGTCTTTTCTATTAATTTGTTTATCAATTATCCCAAACAAAATTTTCTGATCTATATCCATGTTGTCAACTTGTAATTTAGCCTTTTCTGCCTTTTGGACTCTTTCACTTAAAATCTTATTATTAATGGTTTGAGTATTAAGTTGCACAATTAAAGAACGAGTTTCACCAGAAATATCACGAATTTTATTTAAGTAAAGTTTCTCATTTTTGGCCACAGAGTCATACATCACCTTAATATGATCTCGTTCATCAATCAAAGCTTGATTAATGAATCTGTATTTTGAAATTTCATTTATGTAAGGTCTAGCATTACAAAGTTTAGAAATAACCTCAGCAGGCACAACAGTGGGATCCTCAGCAGGTTCAATCATGACACACTTGGCCTTGTCCTCCACGCCAGCCATCAAGCCTTTATCAGCAGCTTCCTCAGCTTGTTCTCCCCAATGATAGTGTCCATCAGCTTAACACACAAGAGCTGTGGAACTTGAAGATGTGTTTGCTTGGGAGGATTGGCAGCTTGTTTTCCAGAGGAAATATTCTTTTCTTGCTGATCCTTAAAGGACGACTCCTTGCAATTTCTGGCAAAGTGACCCAGTTGATCACAATTGTAGCATCTCACCTTCTTTATATCAAACCCAAGTGTCTTTCCCTGCTTGAATCTGTCTAAACCAGTCCTTTTGATGAATCTTTTGGCTCTTAAGGTCAGCATGGTCATACACCAATCAATGTCCATTTTCTCCAAATCATCAGGACTGATCTGCTCCAAGTCATCAGGTTGAAAGCTAACCGGTGTTAGGTTTCCAGAAATCAGTGCATCATAGCACGACATGAAAGCAGTCATGATTGGGACATATTCATCAGGAATTATGGTGATGGACTTCTGAGGCGCAGAGGAGCTGGTAGATTGAATTACAGCAGCAGAAGGAGGAACATCAGTCTGAAAGTATGGGCTACTAGAAGAGCTTGATCCAGCAATAAGAGCTTTGTTTCCAGACTGATTTGTTGGGGTCACTGCTCCTTTCTTAATCTCAATCTCATAAGATTCAAGGATGTTGTAGACTTCCTGTTGAGACAAAGCACTCAGATTCTCAGTCTTTTTGATCATGATGCGATACATATTCCGTTCCTCAGGAAGAGAATCTAGGAGTTTCTTGTTTAGCTCCAGAGTAGGGTACTTAACACCCATTACTTTCAACCTAGATACGATGCTTGAGAAACAGTTGATCAAATCAGACATTGATTCACCTCTGATACTGCTAAACATCTCATACTGCTTCTTGATTAGATCTCTCTTACTTTCCCTGACATCAGCACTTCCCTCATATCTGGTGCTCAAGGCTACCCAGAAGTCTTTGGCAGTGGTGTACTCATCAAAGATGTTGAAGATATCCATTGGAAGAGCCATGACAATAGTCCCATAAGCCTTGTTGTCTCGGGCAATCAAGGCAAGATCCTTCTCATCATATTCAGCTACTGTCTTAGGACGTTGAACATCAGCAGTAGTGATTACAGGCTTGTGGGGACCATCAGTGATAGAATTAAGCATTGTATGATCATGAAATTAGAAGAAAAGTTTCATCTTCTTAGTCCAGTCATCAAATTCTATTGTATACACAAGAGCAGGTGGTTTGTTCCCTACAGAATACTCAGTTGAACTTGAAGTGGCCATAATATCCGAAATCAAAAATAAAATAGTGACTAGTTTCGGGCGGACAAACTTGATCGAAACAACTACTTTCGATAGAGACACACTTATCGAAACTCCTAGTTTTGATTGAGTAAAAATGCCCGAAACTGCTTAGTTTCAATTGAAGAAATACAGCCCGAAACAACTAGTTTCGATGGTTAACACTTGCTCAGAAGCAAAACCTCAGTAGAAACTACTAGTTTCGATACCCAAAGTTTCGGGTAAATAAGCTGCACAGAGTAGTTTCGATTAGAACAAGACAAAAAAACTAGTTTCGATTGTACCTTCTCCAGACAAAATGTAGACAAGAAGTTTCTATGACCAATGGAATTCAGAGAATGTTCCCAGTAGTTTCGATGCCTTCTTCTCTAAGCTCAGAAATACTCCATTGATGAAAAGCTCCAGAAATAAAAAATGAAAAAATGACAATCCAATCCAGCGAAAACCTTCGACTAACTCTCCTGATTACTAAACCAACCTCCGATCTTGAAACCACGAACAAAAACCCTTGGAAATCGATGAAATAGTAGCAAACGCAATGAAAAAGTGCTTCCGTGAATTTTATGCAGAAAAACTTCGAAATACCACACAAATCACCTAGAATCGATCACAGAACCTGATAATAATAAAAAAACTCTAGAGCATAAAGCTCTTATACCAATTGTAGGTCCAAATTTCAATCAGAAATCTCACAAATGATCGATTTTCCACACACAAAGGCGGAAACAATGTGTATGGAGGTGAAACAGAGGATGGAAACAGACTTGGTGAAGATAACGGGCTAAACACACTCACAATCAACACAAATATGATATGAAATTGTAAGAACAGTGCACAATACTCAAAATGCAGATTGTATTGATTGAAGAACAATGAAAGAGAAGGTTCAGGGTTACAGCCGCTACTCACACCCTAAACACTCTCAAACTAGGCTATTTATAGTAGATGACAGATATCAAAATTATGTCAACTGAAACTACTAGTTTTGGTTGAACATTTACAAGTGATACTCAGACCTGTCGAAACTACTATCTATCGATTGAACAAACCTCAATCGAAACTAAGTAGTTTCGATGGCCCAGACTTAACTAAATAAAACAGTAAATTACAGAAACTGAAATTACAATAATGAAATGACATAAAGTAAACTAAGCTATCATTGTTCAAACATACAATAATGACAACAGCTTATACAGAAAAACATGTCTATACATTCCTCAGGAGAAAGATCAGATGATAAATGAAAAGACTTGAACAAACTGTCATAATCAAACGTCCATTCTGGACCAACCACTGTTTGAGGTATAGAACGATTAGAAAAATCAATATGGAACCATTCCTCAACTTGACGAGTTTCTTTATTATATACTCTCTTGGTAGTTGAACTTGCAACATAGCCCAGAAATATTCCTTCAATCGCCTTTGCACTGAATATGGTCGGGACATCTCTAATCTTCAAAAGAGTACACGGATTTCCAAAAGGAAGTAGATACTTCAAATTAGGCTTTCGATTATTGAGCAGTTCATAACACGTCTTATTATAGCGCTTCACGATCAGAACTCTATTCAAGACATGACAAGCAGTATTCACAGCTTCAACCCAAAAAGTAACAGGGAGTTTAGAATTTGCAAGCATTGTTCGTGCTGATTCAACAAGAGTTCTATTTTTTCACTCAGCAACGCCATTCTGTTGAGGGACATATGGTGCGCTAAATTCATGATAAGTGCCTTTTTGTTAACAAAAGAGACCCATCTTGTTGTTCTTGAACTTGCTACTATTATCACTTCTAATTCGCCTGACCTTCTGTTTGCACAAATTCTCTAAACCCAGGATTAAGTATTGAACCATCTCTGTCGTTTCAGCTTTTGAAGCTAAGAACTTAACCCAAGAGAATCTAGAAAAAAATCATTTGTAACCACCAAGCAATAGGATATTCCTCCAATACTACGAATACTGATCGGTCTAAGTAGATCCATATGAAGTAGCTCCAAAGGAGTCATAATTGAGTTCTTGGTCTTGGATCTATGGGACTTTTTGTGATGTTTTCCCTTCTTGCAAGGTATACAATCATCAGGGATAGAAAATTTCATCTTAGGAACACCAGTAACCAAATCATTCTTCACCAAGTAATTCATTTTCCTGTAATTGATGTGAGCAAGCTTCATGTGCCAAAGAATAGAATCAGATTCAGACGCCTTTTAGAGTAAACATGTCGGAATGGAATCCGTTGTCGTTGCAACACTCATGTCTAAAACATATGTGTCATTTCTCCTTGGTGCCTTCATAAGAATCCATTCTTCAGGAATGACAAATCCCGGCTTCAAAATATAACATTCAGCATCATTGAAATATAAAGAGAACTTCTTATCACAAACTTGAGATACACTCAAAAGATTGTGTTCAAGCTGCTCAACTAAGTTTACTTTATCAAATTTGACTTTGTTATTCTTCAAAGTTCCTTGACCTGTTATGTACCCGCCTTTAATACCAGCAAAAGCGACATAACCGCCATCGATTTTAATAACATCTTCTAGCAACCAAATATTTCCTGTCATATGTCAAGAACAGCCACTATCCACATACCATGTATTGTTGATAGTCCTACTTGATTGCCCCTACATAAACAAAAGAAATCAATTAGAAATGGGGACCCAAGCCATAGTGGTCTTGGGCCTGCCAGAATTATCAAAATAAACCACTTTAATGAGTTCACAATCAACATTATCATTAACCCTTGGTACATGAGATCCAACAAAACCAGATTTTCTTAGTGGAGACACATTAGTATTATTTGGAAAAACATTGTTAGAATTATTATTTTCAGAATCATGTGTTTCCAAAAGTTTCTTTAATTTTCTATTACGTCTCCGCCTTTGTGGCCGTGAAAGTTTGACCTCGGGTTGAGAACTCTTTGTAAATCCAACTTTTGGATTCTCAAAACGTTGTTGAAAATCAACACCACATCTACCACCAGTTTGATCAAACACTGGTCTAGATTGAACATGTCTTGTATTCACATGTTATTGCTCATTTTGCCTGACTCCCGAAGGTTTAGCAAATGACTGTTTAGGCACACATTGCCTCACTGGAATACTTTTCACATGATCAAATGTAAGCTTTCCCACACTAGGTCTTTTTAGAATCTGCCAACTTTTGGTTGTGATTTAACAACATTTGATTTGACTTTTTCTAGAATAAGAGGATTCTTTTCTTTGTTCTTGTAAGAACAATTAATCAGAATATGTCCAACTTCATTATAATGAAAGCACACTCTTTTATCCCGATGTTCTCTGACATAAGGACTTTTTCTTGAAGTCAAAGAACCTCTAGATGAATATCCTTTAGAAGATTGAGCAATATCATTAACAGTCCTCTTGGGAACGTAGATTTTTCTTGACGATTCTCCAACTTAGGGCTTTGAAACTGTAGGTTGATTAATCTGTGGAGATTGGATATTGGATTTCTTCTGAACATGACCAGCACTGACAAAACCACCTTGAGATAGAACTTTTGAAATATTTGGTTGAACAACTTCAGCAGGTTCAGTTAGAATGCACCGATCTCTTGTAACTTGTTTCACCACTACTGGTTCATCAAGTTTTACTTCTTTAGGTACACCTTCAACCTTTTGTTCATCAAAGACTTCATCTTCATCTTCAGTATCAGAATCATAAACCATTTCTTCCCCTGTCACCGGATTAACTTTCAAAACTGTCTTTGGATCTATATCCTCTTCATTGATAATTGTTGGTTCAACCACATAGTTGCCATTGAATGGTGGAGGAACAAATCCAACTCAAACTATTCTCTTAGCAGAATCAACATTACCATTAAAGTAATCCAACAGGATTGATGAATTTCCAAAACTTTTCAGCTTTCGATGTAATCTGATCACCTCTGATTCTTTATCTGAAATTTCCTTATTTTTCTCAGCAACTATCTCATTTCTCTTTTCAATTTTTGCATAGGCCATATCCAGATGATATGCCTGTTCTTTGTACTTCAACCCCAAAGAATTTAAATCTCTTTTCAGTGATTCAATTCTATCCATACTCAACTTATCATTATCCTTCAATTTTTTATTTACCATATGCATTGATTTCATATCACAAATCAAGTTTGTATTATCATCCATGACTTTCATCATTTTATCCTTCACAAAAACACAATTAGAACAGTAGATACTACAGATAAGGTCTTTTACCTTTGAAGGATCGGACATGTCAGCCATGAAGACTTTAGCAATTGGAATTTCGTCAGACATATTAGGAGACCTTTTAGTCAACACAATCTCATCTGAGGACCTTTTAGTCAACACAATCTCATATGAGGACCTTTTAGTCAACACAATCTCATCCTCAGATGCATTTGATTCAGAATGAACTTCAGTTTCAACATTGTTAGCTACAACTTTCTCATCTGCAATGCTCTCTTCAGATGTTATATGTTGACTTTCTTCATCACTCCTTAAACTATCACCATCACTTAAACTATCATCATCAGATGTTTCTTCAGAATGAATTTCTAGCACGAATGCTTGACTCACAGCACCAACCAAATCTTCTAGATGAATACCCCAATCATAATTGTCATCACCTTGTGCAACCAAAGCAGATGATGTGGAAGCATGAGCTGTATTTCCTGATCGAGTAGATCCTTGTGGTTGATTTCTGTTACTTTGATAACTGTTATTCTTTTTCTGATAATCAAATTCAACTTTTGGCTTGACACATTCCTTGGAAAAATGACCATATTCTTGACAATTGTAACATCGAATTTTTGTTTTATCAAATCCCATTCTTGTTCAACTGTTTGAACCAATATATTTCCTGCCAGTTTTCTTCAGAAAATCTTTTGCTCGTCTCATAAGCATGGCCATATTCCATTGAATATTCATTTCCTCCAAATCAACAGGATCAATTTGATGAAAATCCTCTTCAATTGCTTCAGGATCATGAATCTTCCCACCAATAAAATTTTCATACAATGCCATAAAGGAAGAAAACATTGTCATATAATCATCAGTAACTCTTTGATTTACATGATGTGAATTTGAATTTTATGATCCAGATGCTGAATTTGATGTATTAGAAGAGAACCCAGTCTGACAAGGATAACCAGAAACATTATCATTTGAATTATCTTGAACATTTCCATAAAATAAAGCTACTCCAGATCCAAATTTTCCAGAAGTCTTTGCAAAATACATAGAAGGATCTTGAATATGCTCTGTATTTGTCTCCTTTTTCCTCATATTCAAATCATGAGATTGAATTTTTCCAAGAACATCTTCAAGAGACATGGATTTGTATTTTTCATTTTCTTTGATCAAGACAGAATACACATCAAATTTTGATGGTAATGATTCCAAAAACTTGTCATTAATCTCCTCAGGTTCATAAACCACTTTAGCACTTGATAACTCACTTAGCAAATGATAAAATCTTGTTACAAGATCATCCAGGGACTCATTCTGAAAATGTTTGAAAACCAAAAATTGCTTCTTCAATAACTCTTCCGAATTTTCTTCACATCAAGACTTCCTTCACATATTTTCTACAAAGCATCCCATAATTTCTTTGATGATTTAAACTGCTTGAAACTGTGATAAATTTTCTTTTGGAAGTGACATAGAAATGCTCGCCATTGCTTTCTTTTCACGATCAAACAACTGCTTTTCTTCAGAAGTTAACGCAGATACCAGCTTGGGAATATTATCACTATCCATCCACGAGTACGTCAGATGAGTATATCCTTCCAGAATAGGAATCCATAAACTGGTATCAATAACTGGCACGAACTGATCAAAACAATCTTTCCAGTTTGGATAATCAGCAAGACTTAAAAGCTTTGGTGGTTTCTGAGAAGTACCAATCTCATTATCATAGTTGAACATGTTAGTAACCTGCACCATGTTAGCCATAACAACAAGTATATGAAAAACACAAGTAAAAAACAAAGTTTAGAATAACTTGACCCTCAAGCGAACTTGATATGTTCGCTTCTTACTTCTTCAAGCGAACTTGACCCCAAGCAAACTTGATATGTTCGCTTAATCAAGAAAAGAGACTAACTTCGCCTAATAAGTTCGCTTGTGACAGAATTTCGAAATTAAGTTCGCCTGTATCAGCAACAAGAACTCAGGAAGAAGAACTCTTCAACAAAAACACGAACAAAAAATTCTAAAAATCATCATATCTTGCTGAATTAATGGAATTTGATGAAATTGAATCGTAGGATTGAGTATAATGTGATATAGAACACTTCTAATGGAACAATTTCTCCAAAAACACTTCCAATTTGATGAATTCATCCCCAAAATCCTCTCAAGAACTTGAAAACTCCATGAACATTAAAATTTTGCAAAAGTCAACCATTTTGTTGTCAATTCATACACAAATCATCACAAAACAATCACAAATCACGAGCATAAGCTCTGATACCACTTGTAGGTCCACATGACTCTTCTATAGATCATACTCGAGACATGACGTATCAATAACACAGAGTGCGGAATCCAACTGTATCACTGATTGTGTATACGAGATAATAGAAACAATGACAATCACAAAATGTAAGTAATCTTCTCTTTGTATTTCTCTGAAACACAGAGTTTACAGAACTTGAGACTTGAACGTAAAACGCATACAAAAACTGAACATGTAAACTCTATTTATAGACACCGTTCTGCTATAGGCGAACTTAGTAAGTTCGCCTCACCTTGAACTAGGCAAACTTGCTAACTTCGCGTCTAGCAGAACTTACAACACTTAGACTTAAACAAAACATTACAAAAACATAAAGATATATAGATCTAAACTATTACAAGCTTTTGTCAAACATCTATGTCCTAACAATAACTAATTAAAGAAAAATAATAATTTGTTATATACACACATTTCCACTTGATATATCTCCAGACGATCATAATAGTCTGACAAGTTAGGACGTATTTACAAACTTATAAGTTATATTGTTTTCATTATACAACACGTTATTCTAACCTAGTATATATATATATATATAGAGAGAGAGAGAGAGAGAGAGAGAAAGGTTCAAATTCAAAGTGTGTTTTTCTTAAAAAGTGTTGGAAGCATTATGATGATGACATGTGGCACATGGATATTTTTTTAACTCAAGGATATTTTAGTATATTAAACGAGATGAAGTTATAGAAAGTTGCTAAAATCATGGAATCAATTATTATTTTTATTATAGTCCTAGATTTTCATTAAGAAGTTTTATAAGAAATTTATAATGTTTTTTTTTGCTAGACGTAATATTTTTTGCACGACGATTATGGGATGTTTTTTTACCAATAACTGCCATAAATCGATAAACAGTACAAGTTAAATCACATATAATCACACTTTACTTACCATACAAGTACATAAGCAGTGAATAAAACATCACATATTGAAATATCAGTATATGTTGAACAACACATATTAAAATATTAGTACATGTTGAAATATCAATACACTAGGTTAGAATCCCGTGTATTACACGGGCTGAATAAATTTAATGTTATATACTTATTAATAAAAAATTTATGTTTTTAAAAACCCGTGTATTATACGAGTTGAATAAAATTTTACGTGACAGTTATAAATTTTTAAAACATTTTTTTAGCTGTGTATTAAATTTTTTTATGTAACTGATAAATGTTAATTCATATTAAACTTTAGAAACCCGATGTATTACACGTGTTAAATAAATACAATATTATATATACTTAGTAATATCAGTACATGTTGTAATATAATCACACTCTACTTACCAAACCAGTACATAAGCAATGAATAAAACATCACATGTTGAAATATCAGTACATGTTGAACAACACATATTAAAATATCAGTACATGTTGAAATATCAATACATGCTGAAATGAAACAACTAAACAAAATAGCACAACACACATTGAAATATATGTACATGGTGAATTATCAGTACATGCTGAAATGAAACAAATGAACAAAATAACCATAGGTGGATTTAGAATAACAATTTAAATATTAGTACATGTTAAACAAAATAACATGTTTTGCATTTCTAAACCTAGTTACAGTCAAATGTGAAGCAACGACATTTATAAAAACAAAATGAAAAAATATGAAGCTGATGAATACGATTTAAAAAACAATACCATGTTTTGCTTCTCTGTAATTAAATATTGTTTTCATAATCATAATGTGTTACTAGTTTATAGGGATACAACTAGTTCCTAAACATAGATCCAACTAGCCCTAACAATGATACTTCACAAAAGCCCTAACAAGTATACACGACCTCGTTCCCACAACACAGTCAATCAATTGCTTAACATCGAAGCAAATACATCACAACACAATAATTATAAATAAGCACTTGTATGCAGATAAATTAAACATTGTTGGGTATAATATTGAGACTGATGCTATTTAATCGAAACTACAGTATCGAAACTAGGTGTGTGTATCTGTAGAGGGAATCACCACCCCAGGGGGAGCTCACCCTGGGGTGAGAATAATTGTGAGTGTGTGAGGAGCTTTTATTTTCATTTAAATCAAAGAATTATACGTTTTATGCTCCAATTATCTGTTCTTTTTCATTTTCATATATGTTTGTTCGTGTATGTGATTCCCCCACCCGTCTCTACCCATTTCAGTTTAGATAGTGATACTGGATCTAGAGATTCCGCCTCTTGAACCGGACTGTTTGAAGATTTCTCTACAGATCTGTGTTTACAAGTCTGCTCGGGACCAACAAGTGGTATCAGAGCCATGGTGCCTCTTATTGCTCTCGAATCTGCTAAAAAATCAGAGAAAACCCGCCATTGAGACGTTAAACATGAAGAAATCGAGGTTCGTGACTGTTGTTCTACATTCTCACTGTCAAAATCTGAAGATGTAAGGCTTCTGAAGCATTTTTCAGACCTGGATTGGGGGTACCAAAGTAGCTGAAGGTTGAAGGTGCTTAATCGAAATTAGGTGGCGGCTGAACATTTTCTATCGAAACTACTGGTGATGCCCTAAATCAGAAGTAGAAAAACATCGAAACTAGGCTGTCGAAATTAGAGGGTACCGAAACTACTAGTTTCGGTTGAAGAATCTCCTATCGAAACTACTAGTTTCAATTGAAGAATCTCTCTATCGAAACTTCATGTTTCGATACTGGCTCTATCGAAACTAACATTGTTTTGACTGAAGTGGAGCCTATCGAAACTACAGGCAGAACTGTCCAAGTATTCTCCAGGATTAAAAAGATAGTATTTTGGAGAAAATATCTTGGATGAATATTTTTACAGGATATCGCATAGAAGGAGGGGAGTTTTAGCGGAAAACTTGGAGACAACTTTTTTGGGTTTTCAAAAATTTCGTTTCTTCGGCAATATACATGATGTTCTGCCAGAGTCAGCCATAATTCCTTTGATTAAAGTTCAAGTTTGAGCAGCGGGTAGCAAAGTTCAGCCTTTTTGGGACAAACCGGATCATTGGTGGTTGATTACATGGTGATTCGATCCCTTATCTTTTTCCCAGAAATAGGAGGGTCTACACTTCAAGGGGAGAATTACCACGAAAGACTTCAAATTATCAGTAGAGTTATGAAGATGCAAGACAAAGTGAGCCTTCGCTTGAAATTGACCCTTTTTTAGGGGGAGAGAAGGCACAAGTTGATTAAGTGTTCGAGAATGTCAAGAATCTTTGTAGAAAGATGGTTATTTACTGCTAAATACTTGGGATTCAAACCTTTATCAATTGCCTACAAGATATGAGGGTCTACAATTGAGGGGGGAAATTACAACGAAAGGCATTGGATCATCAGTCAATCTATGAAGACGAAAGACAGTCGGACAAGAATTGATAACATCAGTCTAGGGGGATATTGTTGGATATAATATTGAGACTGATGTTATTCAATCGAAACTACAGTATCGAAACTACCTAGTTTCGATACCTGTTTTTCAGGCTTCTTTGGCGGTGGCTTGGAAAACAAGGCACATGATTCTCCTATATATATTAGAAAACCCTATTAGGTGTGTGTGTCCGTAGAGGGAATCACCACCCCAGGGGAGCTCACCCTGGGGTGAGAATAATTGTGAGTGTCTGAGGAGCTTTTATTTTCATTTCAATCAAAGAATCATACGTTTTATGCTCCAATTGTGTGTTCTTTTTTATCTTCATATATGTTTGTTCGTGTATGTGATTCCCGCACCAGTCTCTACCCATTTCTGATTCATGAGTGATACCGGATCCAGAGATTCCGCCTCTCGATCCGGACTGTTTGAAGATTTCTCTACAGATTTGTGTTTAAAGGTCTACTCGAGACCAACAAACATAAATGCACACAAACACATACCTCATCACAATCGCCCTCGTCAGGGCTTTCATCATACTCCTAGCTCAACATTGTCCCCCTGGACATTGTCACCTTAAGTGACCACCCGAAGGACCTCGTTCTTCACATCATTAACCGTCGTGTCATAATGACAACGACACATACACACAACATCAAACATATAACATATATAAGCATACTAGCACATTCCATGACTCGTTATCTAAGCATGAACCCCGCGCACATTCTCAAGGTAACACACCCTAATTATACTCATAAAACATCTAAACTCGTTTCCTGACTCACCCCGAGTAACTCATAGTACGACACATACCAAGCATCCCTTACCCCTAGCTCACATACCCTAAGGACACCACATAAACCCTTAGTTGTTTATTACATTTTTATCTCGTAAACAATTCAAGTTTAATCCCAACTCATAATACGTTGGATTAATAAAGTAATAACGCAAGTATGTACGATAGCCCCAAAACAGTAAAATAGTAAAATGGGTATTAGAAACTCACCGGTTACGAGGCAATCCAAATTCTTGCTCTGCATCACGCCCGTTCATGCTCGAACCCAAACCTGTCAACGCATGATCGCATGATCTGAAATACATCCTAAACATATGTCGAATAATATATCTTTATAATTAAGCCCCAAAACTAATCTCATCAGCTTGTCATAATTCCTCTCCTTCATCCTTTTCATCGTGCACTACCACGCACATCCTCCCTTCTCTTCACCGTGTCCCTTCGCCTTCATCTTCCTCGCCGTGCCCACTCTCTCTCTTCTTCTTCGTGATTTCGTCCAGACGCGGTCTATATAAAAACTAACAAAACCTAACCTAGACTCCTAAGTAATAAATGGAGTACCTATGAACGAAACCGCACTGACAGGCAAATGTACCTACCGAGTGTAGCACAGCTTAATGGTAAACCGAGTTATCGAACCCTAGAGACACTATGATAACTGTCACACCCCCAATTTCAACTAACAGAGTTTTACCGTTTCGGGAAGTGACAAACCAGGATCTCAGTCATTAGTTACATTGAACAACTCTACATAGGACTCAAATGAAAATATCATATCAATCAGATTTAATGTGGAAGCGTAAAGAAAGTAAATGTGCAAAACACACATGCCCAAAAAGTCCAAAAGTCCAAACCAAACACAATTCAAAATAGTCCAAACAGTTTAATAAAACATAAATCAAAAATATAATCCCATGCATGTACTATGTGTGCACCTGTGCCTTATCTTAGTGACCTGAGAAAATATGTAAGAAAAGATGTCAACACGAGATTGGTGAGTTCACAGGTTTCAATATATAAATAAACGTTTGCCAGATTTTTTATCATTCAATATGTATCTATAGGTAGCTAACCTATGTTCATGTTTAACTTAAGCGCTCGCAACCGAAGCTGACTGTTTGTTTATTTGCCTCCTGTCAGGTCTATCAACCCCGGCGATGTGAGTAGGCTAACATTTCACTCGTTCGATCTCCAATCGAGTTAGCGCGACTAACGCCGGTGGGATTTGTCAAACCCAGTAGTACTACTAAACATTACCTCGCTAAGATCCATATTAACGGCCCGATGTGTGATAAGGACTTTCAGTGATAGCGTGTTATGCTTAGCTTTAACATTGATAACATATGAATACAATATTCCAAAAATAGTATGCGACATGTTTTCTCCCCCAAGATAAAACAGCAAAAGGGGCCGTGAAAACTCACTTGAACGGCGTAGGTAATTCACACTAGAATACGATTGGAACCACGAGTGTTAGCCTGCAACGGCTTACGTGTGCCTAAGAATTATACACAGAATTATTAGGGATAAAAGGGGAATTGTGACAACGACACGGAATTGGAAACGTCCTAAAGAAACGCTCTAATAATCAAGAGTAGACGAACGTGTCCACAGGAATAGGAATTCTTTAATTAATAATTAAGATATATATACGTTACGCGACGAATGACAAAATAATGTATAATAAATATATTCGAGCGTTTTGTCATTAACTAGAAGTCTAGGAAAATAATATAATTTATTATATTATTTTTAAGTTTAGCGAAGTAACGTAAACAATTAACTTGCGTGACAAAAATAATAATTTATTATTTTTATTAGAGGATGTAACGAGTGTACATAATACGAATAACTATATTATTTATAACCTTGAAACGCTACAAAATGTTTATGAACGTGATTAAAATAATATATATATATATATATATATTCTTTTTGGTTGAAGTTTTGGGTTGAAAATAATATAAATATTATTTTTGAAATGAGTTTTTAATAATAAATAGGGTTTATAAACCAAATCCGAGCCTACGGGAAATTCCGGGTTTCAAAACACGCTAATATAACATTATAATAATATACGAATAGGTTAAATATTTAACTAATAGCTTAAAATAATAATTGCAAAAACAATTGGATTTGGTTCGATTATTTGAAGATTTAGAAGCCGAAAACCTAGATTTAGAACGTGGGATCAATTCTGTTAATTTCGATAGTAAAAATCACTGGATTCATGGGGCTATTACTGTTTGGAACATTACGAAATTACTGGTATGGTTTAATTTGATTCATGTTACGATTAATGCCAAGATTCCCAAATTTGAATAAGAACAAACCCTAGATTTCGGATAGAGTTCAATTCGATGTTAATAGATTGAGTTATCATAGGGCTTTCAGTCTATGCATTGAGACGAAGCTAAGGGTGTGCTCAATTTCAATATTTGTTATCGGATTGTTAGGGTTTGACTAAAACGAAATAATATGAACCCTAGTTATTCGATCGAGTTAAATCCGATCATGTGAACCCTAATTAGGTTAGGGCTTTCATTCTATAGACTAAAACGAATCAGAGAAGGGTTTCAATTACAAGATTGGATGTCGGGTTGATAGTGCTCGACCAAAACAGGTGCCGACCGCGACTGGCTCGACCTCCGACGACCGTGACTGCTTCTCCGATCAAATTAGTGTGTGCAGGAGTTTCAGTGTGGATCGTTTATCGAGTGAAGAGGCTCAAAGCGTGAAATGGTTATATGAATTTGATGAATTCGGTGGTATAAGGCAATGACATCGACGGTTACGACAATAATGTTCATTATCGGTTTGAATTCGGCAATGATGAAGCTGATAATGGTCCTAATGATGATTGTTTAATGCTATGAACGTTTTCAGTTACAAAATCAAGCTGACATCGATCGTGGGATCTTGAATTTGAATTATAAGTTGCGAATTTGACTTCTAAAAGTCAACAGGAATTCAATGTGTGTAATTTTGACTTTCCAAGTCAATGGATTCAGTTTTGGGATTTGGCAAGACTAGTCCCTGTAGTTTGAGATTAAGAAATGACAGAATAGGTCCTTGGGGTTTAATATTGGGTTCACTGGTTAGGATTTAACAGAAAATTTAACGGAAAAACGAACTGAGTTAACTTGAAAAGTCGGATTGTCACATCATCTCCTAGTTGAAAGAATTTTCGTCCCGAAAATTAAATAGTACCTTAAGAGTTCGACGTGTAGTGCTTGAACAGATTAGGATATTTGCGCAGCATCTGATCCTCACGCTCCCACGTGAATTCCGGCACGCGTTTCGAGTTACAACGGACTCTGACAATAGGGATTTTACTGTGTTTTAACTGTAGGATCGTGAAATTACAAGTTGGTTATGTTCTTAGTTGAGATTGGCGGAAACAGTAACAACTACACAATTACAATCGAGTAAACAGAAAGAATACTGATAAGAACACTGTTGTATTAAGCTTTGAGAATAAACGATTACAAATGAAAACTCTAATTCAAAAAGCACAAAAAGCACACATACAATGAAGTGTTTACAGATTATTTATACTCACTTAGAATCAAGACAGCCTGATTCTAAGGATCAAATCTAACACGGACCGTTGATCTGTTGTATCTAGCTAACTATTACACATTTTGTCTATATCTAGTTAACTTTATTAAAGCGTCTTCTTTATGCATCATTACTTACGTGCTTGGAGAAGAGCATTGTTGTCCGTCACTGGTTGTGCCATTGAGGTTCCTTCTGCTTTGTGTGTGTCAGTTGCTTTTGCAGAAAGTTGTCAGTGACGCTTGGCATGGATAGTCAGCTGCAACGATTTGTCTTCAAGGAACATAGCTATCAGCAGCAAGAATGACAATGATGCTGCTGATAAGCCTATCAGTAGCAACAAGTGCTAAATGCTGCTGATAAGCCTATCAGCAGCAACATGTGTTGAATGCTGCTTATAAGCCTATCAGCAGCAACATGTGTTGAATGCTGCTGATAAGCCTATCAGCAGCATTTGTACTTAGAATAATTTAGAAGCCATCAGTCTTTGATTCTACAAACTCCCCCTAGACTGATGCGACCAAAATTTTTCTAATCACTTTGCTGCTGAAGCTTTTGCATGTGGCTGACTATCCTTTCAACTTCATAGCCTCTTGGATCCTTGTTGGGATTGTTCAGTGGAAGTGCAGACAGAGTCTTGATGTCTTTGTGTGGCATTTTGTAGATTGTTTTGCTTGAACATATCATCTTCTGCTTCCTTACATCAGTTAAAGTGAACTCATCCAAATCAGCATTATAGGACCAACTTACAAATGGAGAGTGGGACTTGAGTGGTTTGATGTCAATGATCACATCTTTGCTAGGGTTGAAGTAGTGTTTGATGGCTAGCATAAGAAGTTTCCCACCCTCATTTGCAGGCTCATGAGCTTCACCCAGCTCCAAAATTCTGTCAAGATCTGAATCTGGCAATTGCAGAACTTCATCAACAGATCTGTAGATAGATCTTCTTCTTTCAGTTCTCCCCCTGAAGATCTCAAACCTTTGATCCTGTGGATTATAGACGCAGTCAACTATGTCTCTTGAGTCTTCTGGTTTAGGTGTGGGTTTGAATTTCTTTAAGGGAGGCTGTTGATGAGTGGGAGCTGGGTGGGATGGTTTGGACTTTTTGGGTGGAGGAGTGGAGGGTTTGGGGAGGAGAGTGGAAGGTTGTTGGACTGAGGAAGAGGTAGGTGAGGGATAAGGCTTGGGTTTATTTGCTTTTGTTTCTTTTTCTTCCTGAATAGGTACCCTTTTCTTGGATCCCTTCTTCCCCAATCTTTCTTCCTCATCCTTCTTGACTTTGAAGTAGAGGGCTTGCAGGTTCATGAAGTTCATGGGACCTAGCCTCTGTCCACTCTCTCCTCTAGCCTTAAGGAAGTCAATCATGACCTTCCTTTCTTCATGGGTCCGTTTATTAAAGGCAATGGTCTTCTTGGACTTTTGTTTGGCTTTTTCTTCTTTTTCAGCCTGTTTCTTCTTTGCCAATTGACCTTGCTGACCCATGAAGGCTCTGTAGACTTCTTTATTTGATAGTTTCTCAAGGTAGTCTGCATCCTCACCTTGAGAAACTAGAGCCTTTACCCACTCCTCCCTCATTTCTTTGGCTAGTTCAGAATCGGTTATTCTGAACTTAGCTTCTTCTTTCTTCTTCTTCTCCAATTCTTCTTCTTCTCTGTCAAATTGTTCCTGCAGTTGAAGAGCAAGAGCTGCAACTTCTTCAATCTGGTCAACTATACGAATCTTTCTTTTCAGTGCATCCAGCTGCCTAGCATACAGCTGGATGGTTTGTTCTCTGAGGAGAATGGCTGTTTTTCTTTCTTGAGCCTTTTTAATTTCAGCCATCTCCTCTTCTTCTCTTCTCTTCCCTCTCTCTTTTCTCTTTTAGCAATCTCTCTTCATCTTCATCTGTCATAATTCCCTTTCCCTTGTTTATATTGGATGCCCCTGCTTCGGCTTCACTGACCACAGCAGCAGATGATGGTGCTGCTATTGGGATCTCAGCCTCAGCTTCACTGGAAGATTGAGAGGTGAACAAGGGAAGGTCAATGGCTTCATCCGATTTGCACTCAGGATCTGTGACTTCTTTCAGCATTTCTTTGATTGTTGATCTTGACTCATATGCTGCAACACAGATGTCTACTCGAGGGGAAGGTGAGTCAGTATCAGTGTCAGAGTTTGACACGTATACTTCCTCAGTAGTTCTTCCTACGTGTTCAAGTTTGGCTCTGACAGTAGCTATCATTGCCTGGCTTTCAAGTGAGTTGACATTGCAGATATTTGCCCTGAGTTGAAAGATCTTGTCGAGAAAGTCTGTAGGAAGTGACAAGATGTTCCTGGTGTTGATGGTGAGAGAGGAGCCATTGCTTAGTAAGAAGGTGTGGTCAAGAGACTTAGTGCTTGTCCATCCCAGCACATCTAAGTCTTTGACCATGACGGAGTATAGAAATCTTCTTAAGCAGCAAATTTCTTCTTTAGTGAGAAGACTGCTCCTTATGATGTCAAGTCTTCTAGGAGTCAGTCTTCTTACTGCTGCTGCCGAAGATTCAGGATAAGCTACCCGTTTTGCTGTTTGTATTAGTCTTTCGAAGTGGGGTAGATTATCCTCCATCAAGTCATGAAACCTGCCAATGGCAAGTTCTGCTGAGAGATCTGATGAAGTGTTAATGCAGTTAGTTAAATACAGTTGTAGGACTTGGAGGGCTTTAAGAGAGTTCCAGTTTAGCTCTTCTACTCCACTAAACTCCCATCCATTCCAAAATCTCTCAGCTGATCCATCATACCCCAAGCTAGAATGGAGTCAAATTCTAGCTTCTGTGTAGTTTGAAACAGTTGGGGGGTAGTGGATTGACTTATGATGGCTGCTGCTACAGGAAGGATGCGGAATGATGTATTTGTTTGTTCTGTGTCTTCAGCATCATTCAGCATTTCATCAACAGCCCTGACGACCAACTTCCAGTCTTCAGATGTCACTTCTTCTTCATTATCTGAGACTGGCTCATGAATTTGTACAAAAGTCGGCTTGAATAGTGAGCTTTGATATACAACCTGCTCTTGAATCCAGTCGTCAAGACTGTCTATGTCTTCCTCCATTGAGACCATCTCCCCCTTTTTGGTTGCATCAGTAGACAAGTAAGCATCAGTTTGGATGCCTACTGATACAAGAGAGGGAGTGGTTAAAGTTGGGCATTGATGGGCTTCATGCATAGAGACTTGGTGTCTTAGTGTGGATACTTCAGCTTCTAGCATAGCCACCCTGGCCGTAAATTCCAAGTTATGAAGTTTCAGTCTGTCCTCATCCACAGTTGTGGAATCCTTGGACCCAGATGGGGCCTTAGGCCTAGCCTCTTCATCCCCATCACCCATGGTTTCTTGGCACCTAGGATTCCTCTCAGTGAAGGGAGTTTCCAAGGAAACATCCTCACTGTGAGTTGCCGTGGTTGAGGTCTTAACAATGTTGTCACTGTCCTCCTGGTCATTTGATGGACCAGCAGTAGTGACAGCCTCTTCCACATCCACTATTTCATAACTCCTAGAGTGGACCTTCATGGTAGATTAACTTGGGTTGGGTGTGTTGGAAGTAAGATCAATCAGTACCTCTGAGATATTGGTAGTTGGAGAAGGTACATCATCTTGATCAGGTTCCTCAACACTTAAGTTCAGAAGAAAAAGGAAGGGCTCAGGGGGTTGTTCTACGGATCCGGGAAGTGATCCTGATCCTAATAGAGAGGCATCCGAAGGAGTCTCCCTAATAATGTGGCTTTCCCTTATGATATTCTCACCAGAATTTTGTGATTCTGAGTGAGGGCTGTTAGGTTGGGTTTGGGCCTTGGAGGCAAGAGAAGAAGGAGTTCTCTTCCCCCTTTTTCTAGTATATGTTGTTGCAATTGGGCCCTGTGTTCCGGTTGAACAAAAACATCCAAAAGTGGTGTAAGTAATTTTTATGCCTGTACATCCTCAGTAGTATGCACAGGGGTTCGAATGGTGGATGCAGACTATTGTTCAGGATGTGAGGTGGAGGGTGTGGGATCAGTATCAGCTGGGATTGCTGAACTGTCACCCAGGGTACTTTGTACGTTCAGCATTGTAGATAACAATGGAACGTTGACCCCTGAGAACTTTTTGGAAATAGTCCTCATGCTTTGAAAAATGTTATTTTTATGACCCAACATGATGTAGATTCTTGCAGGTTTTGAAAGTTCTTTTAGTTCTTGATTGAAAACTTCCTGCAGGAATCTTGGGTACATGAAAAATTGCTGCTTTGCACCCTCTTGAAGGTTATATCGTAAACCTCAAAAATGAGATGTGCAAAGTTGAAGCCTTGGTTAGTGACCATACCATGGAAGGCGGAGGCCAGTGCAGAGCTCACCTGATGCCATCCACTCCTCTTCTGAGATATGGATTGGAGAAGAGTGTGGCAGAGATACTTCCATGGAGGGCCCATCAGCTCCTTCTCGATCGTATACTCGGTTTGATTTCCAGTGTATCCAATGGAGACAAAGGTCCTCATGTATTCGTCCTTCGAGTATGAGATAGCTGCTCCCTCATCTTGAAGGTTAAGATGTTTTCTGAGTGTAGCTTCCGAGATGGTGATATGCTTGCCATCTACTTTGGCTTTGATTTGGGGAATCCCCTGTTCGGTTGAGTAGACAGCGGTACTCCAGAAATCCTCCATATGAGGGATATATATGGTAGGGTTGGTGGTGAGTGCAAAGTAGATCTTTGATCGACATAAGAAATCGATCATATCGTCAAAACCATCGGATTTATTTCCTTTGGTAAGGTATGTTGTAGGTTATGGTATGTGTAAAACTTGTCATCTGGGTTGTTGATATCTGCCATAGCCGTTTGATTCTGGAGGGATGATTTAAATATGGTTTGAGAATGGTGGAGACTTGAGAGTATGGAGAATATGGAGAGCTTTGAATGTGGTGGGTACTTAGGGTTGAATTGAATGTGAAGAGGTGGTAAAGAAAATTTGATTTGGTCTTATAACGGCAGATGAGAGAAAAAGCAAAACGACTTGTACAGTACAACCTTATTTACCTTTTATTGTTACAGCTGTAATGCACCGAGGCAGTCATGGTAAAGACTAACGTTAATTTTTTTTTTTACAGCGGGTAAAAGTTAATTTGGAGTTAAATTTACCCATCCGCTACAAGCTTGGTTGCTGCGGATGGATAAGCCTGTCCGCTGCAAGCTTGGTTGCTGCGGAAAGTTAAGTTTGTTAGCAGCAGACTTAATTGCTGCTGATAGATGCAATGATCTGCAGCAAGGATGTTGCTGCTGACATCCTTAAAACTCTCTGCAGGAAACTTGTTCCTTCTAATAAGTTAAAGCAGTCAGGGGCAAATTCTTTGCTGCTGAAAATTAGACCTGTCAGCAGCCAAAAGGATGCTGCTGAGTTATAACTTTTATTTACAACATAAGACAGACATATTTACACCAAAGGATAGACGCACTCAACTGAACCGATGACGATGCTTGGTGGTTTCTTTACCTTCCATTGTTGAGTTGGTGGTTTTCCATCTCTCTTTGTCTTTTCAACAGCAGATGTTGTATCTGAGGATTTTGGCTTATCACTCAACTGAACAGATTTTGTTGCTGCTGATGGTTTTACTTGAGCAGCTGCAGATTTTGTTGCTGCTGAAGGCCTTCCTTTTGGTTGCTTAGGCTTTACTCGATCAGCAGCAGTTATTTTGGCTGCTGATGGCTTAGAAACAGATGTATGCTTATCCTTCTTCACCTTGCCGATAGGCTTTTGTATAACTGGGGTTGGAAGAAGAATCTGATTGAAAGGATTTAACTTACAATTTACAGCCAAGTGGTCTGATTCACTCCAAATGATGCACGATTGTTGAGGTTTTGACAACTGTTCCCTTAGTGGAGAAAGAGATTTTCTGAATTGAGTTGTCTTAGCTTCAAACCTTCTTACCTGTTTGTTCTTCTTTGTCTTCTCAAAAGCGTTTTGCTTGAGATTCTTTTGCTGTTGAAGGTAGTAGAAGCATGTGCTGGCAGTGTGATTGTATCTCCCATACACAAAGCATGATTTCGCTAGTTTGTCCCTTTCACAGTACATATAGTTCTTTTTGGAACAGATCCTTGAAGTTCCATGGATGAGCTTTGTTATGTTCAAAGGTGGCTTCTTCTAGGGTCCTTTGAACATATGGAACTTTTTCTTCTGGCTTACGACATATATCAAATACCTTCCTCTTTGTGATTGGCTTGAACTGAGGCTTGGGGTTTGAGGGTTCTGCTGTCTGTCTCTTTTCAATTTTTAGCTTTCTTCCATCTTGAGGATAGCTGATCTTGATCTGTTTGAATGGTACATGGGCTGAAACAGCTGGAAGAACAGCAGGAACTGCATCTCTATTCAGAACAGCTTCAGATGGGACTGCACTGGTTTCATCATGGTCTGAGTGAGTTGACTCAGATTCTGATGACGCAGTGCAGTCTTCGATGAGAGGTTCATCCGTTGAAGGATCAAGGTTTCGGTTTGTAGTGTCAAGATGTTCAACATTGAAGCTTGGTTCGTATATGGCAATATAGTCAGCAGGAGGAGGAACAGGAACAGCAGTGTACTGATCATTGTTATACCCAAGTCCAGTTTTTACC
Organism: Smallanthus sonchifolius; assembly: GCA_023525975.1. Taxonomy (NCBI): domain Eukaryota; kingdom Viridiplantae; phylum Streptophyta; class Magnoliopsida; order Asterales; family Asteraceae; genus Smallanthus; species Smallanthus sonchifolius. The sequence continues at coordinate 22,227,834 of CM042046.1, read as the reverse complement.
TTCTCATGGACTTGAATATCTAAAAGCCTTTGTAACCTTTTGGAGGAAAATTCATATTTTTCAACATGAACTTTCTGTTCTGCAAGTTCAGCTCTGGTAGCTTTTAGTTTGACCAGTAGATCATCAATCTGAGTTTCAAGATTAGTTTGTTTGTGTTTTAGCGATGAAATCTCTTTCTTAAGGCAGTTAACCTTTTCTTTATAAGTATTTTCAACCTTTTTGAACTCAGATTTCATCTGATGAAACTCTTCATTTTGATCTATGAGGTTTTGGTTATGCTTTCTATAACCCAAAACTTTATCAATACAGGCTTGAGAGCAAAGATGTTCAAGTACAGGAGGTGGTATCTCTGTAGTGTCTGCCATTAGAGCTTGATTGTTGACGGGCAATTCTTCATATTGAAAGCTCCAGTCGAACTCAGAAGTTCCAACTGTTGCACAAACTGCAGTTTGAATTGAACTAGGACCCGAGTGCTCAGAATGGAGGGTAGAGGAGTTAGTGGTGGATGTTGAGGCTGTTAGGTAGCTTGAGCTTCTTTCTTTTGCCTGAATCATCTCTAGCTCATAGGTTTTTAGCATTCAAAAGAGCTCAGTCATCTGGAGAGTTTTCAGATTCTCCGTTCTTCTGATTGACACTGTGTAAAGTGTCCAGCAGCTTGGTAGAGACCTGATGAACTTCTTGAGAATATCTTCATTCTCTAGCTTCACCTTTGAGCATTGCAGCTCTCCTAAAAGATAGGTAAATTTGTTGTATAAAACAGTTAGAGACTCACCTTCCTTCCAGACGAAGTTTTCATACTGCTGCTTCAGGATGTCTTCAAGCCCGTTGCTTTGTGCCATTTTTGTTCTTGGTGACTTTTTGAAGGAGAGAGAGTTTAGAATAGAACCAGAAGTGATTAAACAAGTGTTAGTTTGTTTAATCTGAGCTAAAGCTTTGATACCACTTGTAGGATCGTGAAATTACAAGATGGTTATGTTCTTAGTTGAGACTGGCGGAAACAATAACAACTACACAATTACAATCGAGTAAACAGAAAGAATACTGATAAGAACACTGTTGTATTAAGCTTTGAGAATAAACGATTACAAATGAAAACTCTAATTTGAAAAGCACAAAAAGCACACATACAATGAAGTGTTTACAGATTATTTATACTCACTTAGAATCAAGACAGCCCCTTGATTCTAAGGATCAGATCTAACACGGACCGTTGATCTGTTGTATCTAGCTAACTATTACACGTTTTGTCTATATCTAGTTAACTTTATTGATGCGTCTTCTTTATGCATCATTACTTGCATGCTTGGAAAAGAGCATTGTTGTCCATCATTGGTTGTGCTATTGAGGTTCCTTCTGCTTTGAGTGTGTCAGTTGCTTTTGCAGAAAGTTGTCAGTGACGCTTGGCATGGATAGTCAGCTGCAACGATTTGTCTTCAAGGAACATAGCTATCAGCAGCAAGAATGAGAATGATGCTGCTGATAAACCTATCAGTAGCAACAAGTGCTGAATGCTGCTGATATGCCTATCAGCAGCAACATGTGTTGAATGCTGCTTATAAGCCTATCAGCAGCAACATGTGTTGAATGCTGCTGATAAGCCTATCAGCAACATTTGTACTTAGAATAATTTAGAAGCCATCAGTCTTTGATTCTACATTAACGTTTTGACTTCCCTATCCATAATTTCCACAGGTTCTTCGATGAAACGTAATTTTTCATCAATGTGTAGTTCCTCAAGAGGAACCGCGAGTGACTCGTCTACTAGACATTTCTTCAAGTTTGAGATGTCAAAGACGTTGTGTACACCACTAAGTCCTTCAGGTAGGTCCAATTGATACGCTTCTGGCCCAATCCTCTTCACTATCTTGAACGGTCCAACATAAAGAGGATTTAGCTTGCCTCGTTTCCCAAAACGAATGACACCCTTCCAAGGTGAGACTTTTAACAAGACCATATCCCCTACTTGAAATTCTAATGGTTTACGACGCTTATCGGCATAGCTCTTTTGACGGTCACGAGCTGCTGCCATACGGTTTCTAATTTAAATGATTTTCTCATAAGTTTCAAGTACGAGTTCAGGACCTGTAAGTTGACTATCCCCAACCTCGGCCCAACAAATAAGAGAACGACATTTCCGTCCATATAGTGCTTCAAATGGAGCTGCCTTGATGCTAGTGTGATAACTGTTGTTGTAAGAGAACTTCACCAACGTTAGGTGAGACTCCCAAGTGTTACCGAAATCAAGCACACAAGCTCGTAGCATATCCTCCAGAGTTTAAATAGTACGTTCTGTCTGGCCATCAGTTTGAGGATGGTATGTTGTGCTCATATCTAGACGCGTGCCTAAAGCTTTATGTAACGATTGCCAGAAACGAGAGGTGAATCGTGCATCACGATCCGAAATGATAGAGATTGGCACCCCGTGCCTAGATACTACTTTTTTCAAGTAAATACGAGTAAGCTTTTCCATCTTGTCTGTTTCCTTGATTGCTAAGAAGTGAGCGGACTTTGTTAAACGGTCAACGATTACCCAAATGGTATCACATCCTGTAGGAGTTCATGGCAATTTCGTGATAAAGTCCATGGATATATGCTCCCATTTCCACATGGGAATCTCTAGTTGCTGGAGTAGACCGGAAGGCTTTTGATATTCAACTTTGAACTTCGCGTAAGTCAGGCACTTGCTCACATAGGTGGCTATACCGGCCTTCATCTTTGGCCACCAATACAACACCTTTAGGTCATGATACATCTTGTCGGAACCTGTATGAATAGAGTAACGAGATTTATGAGCTTCGTCCATGACCAGTTCCCTTAAATTTCCGAATATTGGAACCCATATCCGCTCAGCGAAGTAGCGAATACCGTCCAATTTGACCTCGAGTGATGCTTCCATACCGCGTGTACCTTCCAGCGGTAGGTTTTTCTCTTTCAGAGCTTCAAGTTGAGCATTATGGATTTTGTCAGGAAATCCAGGGTGAATAGTAAGTTGTAATTCTCAAACTCGTTTGGGCTTGGTTTTCTTTCTACTTAGGGCATCAGCTACAACATTAGCCTTACCCGAATGATACCGGATCGCATAGTCATAATCATTCAAGAGCTCGACCCAACGACGTTGTCTCATGTTCAGCTCTTTCTGCTCGAAGATATGCTGAAGACTCTTGTGATCAGTATAGATAGTGCACTTGGTACCGTACAAGTAGTGTCTCCATATCTTAAGTGCGAAAACTACGGCTCCCAACTCTAGATCATGAGTGGTGTAGTTTTTCTCGTGAATCTTTAGTTGACGCGAAGCATATGCGATCACCTTTTCTCGCTGCATTAGGACACATCCCAGACCCTGAATGGATGCATCGCAATACACCACAAAATCATCTGTACCCTCCGGACAAGCTAGGATAGGTGCGCTGCAAAGTTTTCTGCTTAAGATGTTGGAATGCTGACTCTTGGTTATCGTCCCAGTTATAGGCTTTACCCTTTTGAGTTAAGGCAGTGAGAGGTTGTGCAATTTTTGAAAATCCTCGATGAATCGACGGTAATATCCTGCCAATCCCAGAAATTGTCGCACCTCAGTCGGAGTCGTCGGTGCTGACCAATTCTTGATGGCTTCAATCTTTGATGGATCGACATGTATTCCTTTCTCGTTAACCAAATGTCCTAAGAATTGAACTTCTTGAATCCAGAATTCACACTGGAAAACGTAGCATATAGTTGCTCCTTTTTAAGTAATTCCAAAATTAGGCGTAGATGTTCCTCATGTTCCTCCTTGTTCTTAGAATAAATGAGAATGTTGTCGATGAAAACGATGACGAATTGATCAAGGTATGGCTTACACACACGGTTCATGAGGTCCATGAATACCGCAGGTGCGTTGGTTAATCCGAAAGGCATGACCATAAACTCGTAGTGGTCGTACCTTGTCCTGAAAGCAGTCTTAGAGGTATCCTCATCTCTGACTCTCAATTGATGGTAACCGGACCTAAGATCTACCTTGGAATAGAAACTTGATCCTTGGAGTTGATCAAAGAGATCGTCTATACGAGGCAAAGGATAACGGTTCTTGATTGTGACTTTATTCAGTTCATGATAGTCGATACACATACGGAAAGTTCCGTCCTTCTTCTTGACAAACAGGACTGGAGCTCCCCATGGAGATGAGCTAGGTCGGATGAAACCTTTATCCAACAATTCCTGTAACTGAGTAGATAGCTCTTGCAATTCACTAGGTGCCAGTCTGTAAGGTGCCCGAGCGATCGGTGCCGCTCCGGGTGCTAGATCAATTTTAAATTTAACTTGACGGTGTGGTGGCAGACCAGGCAAATCCTCGGGAAATACTTCCAGAAATTCACGAACGATGGGAATATCATCAATCTTCTTCTCTTCTGATGGCTACTCACCAACGAGAGCCAAAATAGCAGTATGCCCTTTTCGAAGGCATTTATGTGCTTTCATGAAGGATATGATGCCCATGACTGCACCAACCTTTTCGCCCTGAACGGAAAGGGTTTCTCCACTCGGGAGAGGAATGCGAACAATTTTCTCACGACAGATGATCCCAGCTTGGTTTTTAGATAACCAATCTTTGCCGACAATTACATCAAAACTACCAAGCGTGACCGGCATAAGGTCGATATCAAGTTTATGATTAGCTAGTTCGAGCTTACAACCCTTAAGAATGTGGGTTGCTTCAATCATTTGACCATCGGCTATCTCTATTACATACTTAGCTTCTAACAGAGTTGGAGTTCTTTTTATCATATCACTAAGTTTTCTAGATATAAAACTCCTATCAGCACCAGTGTCAAAAAGGACAGAAGCAATGTAATTATTTAAGAGAAACTTACCGGTGACCACATTATGATCATAACGAGCTTCTCCAGATCCTAGCACAAAGGCTCGTCCCTTCGCACCATTTCCTCCATTATTGCCGTTGTTGCCACCATTATTGTTATTCTGACTAGGGTTGTGGTTTCCATTACCTCCCTTCTTTAATTGAGGACATCTCTTCCAAAAATGTCCCTCTTTCCCACACTTGAAACAACCCTTAGTAGACCCAGGCTATTGAAAAGGCTACTTGGCTTGCAACTCACCCCTACAATCTTTGGCAGGATGACCTATTTTGCCACACCGCTGACAACGGTTGCAAACCCCGAAGTGATAAAAGTTGCACTTGCTACACTTAGGAGATTTTCCCGCATAACGACCTTGATTTTGACCTGAAGAGGTCGTCTGGTTGAAGTTCTTAGTAGGCTTAAAACTACGCTGCTGCTGCTGCTGTTGGGGTTGGTTGGGCTGGGGTCCTTTGGAGCTGGAGTGAGAGTTGGAGTGGTGATCAAACTTGCGTTTATGATTGTCGGTGGGTTTAGAGATTGAACCCCTCGGAGGTAAAGTCCCTTGAGTGGTGGCCTGATCGGTTAGCTTGTGGGCTAGTTGGATCGTCTACTGGATGGTAGTAGGGTTGGACGAAGTAACCATACTTTGAATTTGAGGCACTAGACCTCCAATATACAGCTCAATCCTCTTATAGTCTGGAGTCACCATATGTGGGCACATGGTAGCAAGCTCATGTGAGCGAGTGGTATACAGTTCAATTTCAGAACCTTCCATTTTCAGGTTCCAGAACTCTCTTTCCAATTTCTGAATTTCATCCAGAGGGCAGTGCTCCTCCTTCATCATTGTCTTAAACTCCTCCCACGGGAGTCTATTTGCCATGACTAGACCCAACATCTGGACCTGAGCGTTCCACCATGTGAGAGCCGGACCCTCCAAAGTTCCAGTGACAAACTTGACCTGATTCGTCACTGGGCAGTTGCACATGGCAATCACCGATTCTACTTTTTTGAACCAACAGAGTAATCCGACAGCTCCTTTGGCTTCACTAAAGGTGTGGGGCTTACAGTCCATAAATGTTTTGAACGTGCATGCTGGTTGCTGGTTCTGCTGGCCTGGATTTAGAAACATAATATAGGTTCAAGGTTATAGGGCTTAGGAAAGGTGCTTTGAGAGATGAATTGACCTCACTAGTCAATAGCTAAAGCATTTACCTGCAGCATTCTGTGCTGCGAGAGCCTCTGCCACACTATCGTTGATTAGTGCTACCAGCTCAGCTGCTGTCATGTTGATGGTACCTCGGCCACCATCACGACCTCCACGTCCTCTTCCCGACATGATTCTTCACATTCACAAATACAAAACAATGAGAAATATATCGCATATTAAACATTATTTATGTACAAGTAAGGAAATACAACATCTAACATTTAGAAAATTAATTAATTTGTAAGGCTACAAAATAAATAACTCAAACATTAAACTTCTCATGCTTTTATTGAATGGGAACAACCTTATCCATCTTGGTTTGAAAAGAGAAATAACATAAATGAAGCATGAATGAAAAAGGAAAGATAGAATAGAAAGATCATCAAACACCCTCGTCATCGGAGGAAACGTATGATTATGCATCGTCGATCTCCATCGGTTCATCCTCTGGTGGCTCCTCCTCTACCGGCTCATCCTCGAAGGGCTCCTCCTCGAAAGGCTCCTCGTCGTCGTCCGAAAGTGGAATATCCTCCAGAAATAAGGCTGTTTGTAGTTGGGCTTCTAAGTGAGTCACTCTCTCTCGAAGTCCTTCAGCAGCATGGTCTGCTACTTGTAGCTGGGCTTCTAGATTAGCCACTCTCTCCAGAATCCCTCCTACCTCAAAATCCGAGGTGTCCACCCTCGTCTCCAAATGTGTAACCCAATCTACCAAAACATTATGGACCTGATCCGTTACTGCTAGTTCAACAATCAAAAGCTCTATCCATACCTTATTCTCCTCTATTTGTGACTCTCGCTGCAGAATGTCAGGTATCTCATCAGTAGCGTCTTTCACAATGATTAACTCTCTAGACATGTAAAATACAAAAGCTGCAAAAGCTTGTTCCATAGTGTAGGGAAAGCTAGGTAAAGTAGATGATGTGGAAGTGGAACAAAAGTAGGGTGATGGGACATTTCCCATTTCGATCCAACTTTGGATCATTTGCGGGTATGCATTCCAATTGTGAGCAGGATTCGTTGCTTGCGCGCTACTCGGTTCACCTTGATCAACCGAATTGTCACTAGAACTAGTCCGGCGCCTTTTGGGCTCCGGGGATGATAGGATAGGTGCCTTAGGTGATGGAGGTGGAGTTGACGACATGATCCTGTAATATAACATATAAGTGCCAAACATCCAAGGTTTATGACATGTAACTAATGTGTGAGGTTATAGTCTAGTATGCAATCCTAGTTCTCTATAACCAATGGCTCTGATACCAATCTGTCACACTCCCAATTTCAACTAACGGAGTTTTACCATTTCGGGAAGTGACAAACCAGGATCTCAGTCATTAGTTACATTGAACGACTCTACATGGGACTCAAATGAAAATATCATATCAATCAGAGTTAATGCGGAAGCGTAAAGAAAGTAAATGCGCAAAACACATGCGCCCAAAAAGTCCAAACCAAACACAATTCAAAATAGTCCAAACAGTTTAATAAAACATAAATCAAAAGAATAATCCCATGCATGTCCTATGTGTGCACCTGTGCCTTATCTTAGCGACCTGAGAAAATATGTAAGAAAAGATGTCAACACGAGATTGGTGAGTTCACAGGTTTCAATATATAAATAAACGTTTACAAGATTTTTGATCATTCAATATGTATCTATAGGTAGCTAACCTATGTTTATGTTTAACTTAAGCGCTCGCAACCGAAGCTGACTGTTTGTTTATTTGCCTCCTGTCAGGTCTATTAACCTCGGCGATGTGAGTAGGCTAATATTTCACTCGTTCGATCTCTAATCGAGTTAGCGCGACTAACGCGAGTGGGATTTGTCAAACCCAGTAGTACTACTAAACATTACCTCGCTAAGATCCATATTAACGGTCTGATGTTTGATGAGGACTTTCAGTGATAGCGTGTTACGCTTAGCTTTAACATTGATAACACATGAATACAATATTTCAAAAATAGTATGCGACATGTTTTCTCTACCAAGATAAAACAGTAAAAGGGGCCGTGAAAACTCACCTAAACGGCGTAGGTAGTTCACACTAGAATACGATTGAAACCACGAGTGTTAGCCTGCAACGGCTTACTTATGCCCTAGAATTATACACAGAACAATTAGGGATAAAATGAGAATTGTGACAATGACACGGAATGAGAAACTTCCTAAAGAAACGCTCTAATAATCAAGAGTAGACGAACGTGTCCACATGAATAGGAATTCTTTAATTAATAATTAAGATATATATACGTTACGCGACGAATGACAAAATAATATATAATAAATATATTCAAGCGTTTTGTCGTTAACTAGAAGTCTAGGAAAATAATATAATTTATTATATTATTTTTAAGTTTAGCGAAGTAACGTAAACAATTAACTTGCGTAACAAAAATAATAATTTATTATTTTTATTAGAGGATGTAACGAGTGTACATAATACGAATAACTATATTATTTATAACCTTGAAACGCTACAAAATGTTTATAAACGTGATGAAAATAATATATATATAAATATATTCTTTTTAGTTGGAGTTTTGGGTTGAAAATAATATAAATATTATTTTAGAAATGAGTTTTTAATAATAAATAGGGTTTATAAACCAAACCCAAGGATTCGAAAGCTCCAATCTTGCACTTCAATTGCCTTCTCTAGCCCTAAAATCACCCTTCAACTTCATTTGGATGACAATACAATCAAACTCCTGATCTAATTGCCTTATAATTCTATTTAATCTCGAATAGGGCTTTTTGCGGATCTACGGGTCTCTCACGTACCGCGAGAGGTTGGCTTTGGTTCCTCGCGTACCGGGAGGAACAAATTAGTCGGGCCGAATTCTGGAAGTTCTCGCGGCTTTCTTTTCCTGCTCGGTTTCTTTAGATATTCACTTTTATTCAACTCGAGCATCTGTAAACACATCATAGACTCAGTAATATACAAAAAAGACTCAAAACAAAGACACAATTAATCAAAACTAACTAAAACCATAGGAATAAAGATGTGTGCTTTGCACTGCATCAAACATCCCCACACTTAACCTTTTTTCATCCTCGAAAAAGTCTGTAACAGAATCATAACTGAGATCTAAATTAACAACCATCAATTTCTAATTAGCATAAATATACTCATGCGTTAAAAAAGAGACAATTAGTATTCCTGTCCGATTAAACCCAGGCACCAACTATCTAGCCCCTGTAATGTGTTCTAATTCCATTTTATACAACAATCAATCAACCTATGTGACCACGCTTAGAAGCTACAACTCTACCTAATCCCGTCTCACGGTCATGTCTAGGCACGGGTTAAACCATTTATATTTTCCCACCATGTAAAACTAAGATTTATAGGTTTTTAGAAATTAAGATAAATCATGGAACGAATCGATGGAAATGAGCATTAATTTAAGCATAAGAACTTTCGTCTAGAGGCGTCTCAACCAAGTCACTATCCCAGAAGCTAACACATAGACTAAATTCTAAACATTTATGTCACACCCCCAAATTTATTTACTTAATAAATAAATACAGGTTGTAACGACTGGTTCATTACACGATAGCGGAAGCTGTAATAGTGATTTCTAAGACTTAAATACATACGCAAATACTAAGACTAAGTAATACAATGATCTAAGTTCTTCTAGATCAACGACAGACTTGAGACCGGATAATTTATGTCCTTCCAGCTAGTAAGAATTTATCCAATTATAGCTAGCCTATTCCAACCGCTCCATGGCTAAAGGTTACTTGAGAAACATACTTGAAAGTGTCAACACAAAGGTTGGTGAGTTCACAGAGTTTGTTAATTTAGTACAGTTAGTTTTCTCCGAAAAACTAGACATGACTTAACCGTCATAAAATTAGTTGTTTTCCTTTGAAAACATATACATGACTTAACCGTCATAAAATAAGTAGTTTTCCTTTGAAAACATGCCCATGACTTAACCGTCATAAAATATGTAGTTTTCCTTTGAAAACATATACATGACTTAACCGTCATCAAATAAGTAGTTTTCCTTTGAAAACATGCCCATGACTTACCCGTCAAAAATATGTAGTTTTCCTTTGAAAACATATACATGACTTAACCGTCATCAAATAAGTAGTTTTCCTTTGAAAACATGCCCATGACTTAACCGTAAAAAAATATGTAGTTTTCCTTTGAAAATATATACATGACATAACCGTCATCAAATAAGTAGTTTTCCTTTGAAAACATGCCCATGACTTAACCGTCATAAAATATGTAGTTTTCCTTTGAAAACATGCCCATGACTTTACCTTCATAAAATAAGTAGTTTTCACCCGAAAACGTATCTATGACTTAACCGTCATAAGATAAGTAGTTTTACACGAAAACATTGTCCATGACATTACCATCATAAATAAGTACAAATAATTCTAAACGAATATGATAAACGAAACAAGTGTTATTGATCCATTCGTAAGCTAGCTATGCTTACAAATACCTATGTCCATACATGAAACTGTAACCAAACCCCAACAATTTAATGCCCCTCCTCGCCTTTCTGTGAGTAAGATAATATGCGGTCATTCGGCCATTTGGACCCCTGGTTAGCGCGACTAACCATGACCGGGGGCGTCACCCCCAATAGTACTATCCATAGAATCCCAGGCTAAGTCCATAGCTAATGGTTACAAAAATGTGTTATTCCGGCGACTTTAAGCGCTATATTGTTCACCATGTATGACATAGTGTTAGTGTCTTGTTTCCTTGTTATCATATAAAAATGTTTGCAATGTTTTCCCAATTGTATAAAACAACAATGTTTCGACATATATTAAACAATATTGTAGTACTTAATGTAAGTATGTTTCTCCCCCGCAGTTTATAAAACATTAAAAGCGAAAGGGGGCCGTGAACTCACCTTGTGTCCGATGAAATCCTAGCAAATAACCTTGTGCTAATAGTTCCTATCTATCCGTACCCTAATCACACAAGGGTACTAATGTGTTAAGATTACTCGTCTTATACGTAAGTTGTTCATCCGACTTAACAAATCCCGATAAGTACGCCCCTGTTTAGTAAAAATAGTGTTTTTATTTACGACTCATTGGTGATTATTATTCCAGTCTAGACGTTTACATATTTTCGTAGAAAATAATATGTTTCCCTATTGGTGACTTATTAAGTGTACCAAAAATAAATATTATTTTGGTAACAACTTAAAATATATTCACTTATGTTCCATGATGTCATGTGATTATTTATTTTTAACTGAATCTCTTCATATGTTCCATGTACATATATCAAATGTTCATATTAGGATACTAATTTTTAATTCCTAGAACATTTCCATGTTTTAACCAAAACCGTACACCAACACATATATATCACAAATTTTATCCATAATCATATATTTTTAGTAACACCTTTCACGTTCATAAGTTGATGATAATCGTTCGTATGTCTTCTTGAATCATAGGACACTACCTCAGGTCTTGCCAGGTAAGTCACACATGATCATATAACTTCACGAACATGTATCCTTCAACATAACACATGAATGGAATGAACGGTTTATGAAGAACACCATCATCCAAGTGTTATTTTAAGTGATATTATATATATATGTAGTTTATATTTGATGTGTCCTTGTCTTGTCCATGGTCCTTCTAGTTTGGTATTTTATTTATGAACATGTACGTGTATAAATATATGTATTCAAACATGGCTCATGAAGAAATAAAGGCAAAACTCATCAAGACATTTATGTTTTATTTTGTTCTTGAAAACTCAGATTTTTAGGCGTACTTCGAGTATACTTTTAGATGGTTTTAGAAGACCAAATGACTTGGGGTTTTCTTCTAAAATCAATTTTATTGAAACCAGAGGAGATGTGAAAAAGAATTACTAGATTTGGAGTTGTGTAGATACCTCAAAACAGGAAAATGAAAAGAGGTGTCCAGATTCGACCTGCACTGAGCGGCCTTCTTGCGCCAGCTGTTTGGAGGTCGAATACTCCATGGATTAGAGTGATTCCACTTGGGTTCTTCCTTCTTAACATGGAGATTCATTCTAGAAGAAGAATTGAATGATTTCGCCAAGTAACGAAGGAGATATGGTCTTGCAAAGTTGGCCAAAAATCTGCCAGAAACTGAGTTGCAGGATTTTTGGGTATTCTTTTGGTTTTGGGGCTGGTTAAAACCGAGAGAAAGAGGGGGATAGAGGATGATTTCTTCTTGAATTTCCAGTAGGTGATTCAAAACTAGTGTGTGTGTGTTTAGTGTAAGCCGAGAGCAAGAGAGAGATGGATGGAGAGTTGCAAAGAATTCTTGTATTAGGTTGAGTGGTATATATATATGATGGTTGAGTGTTATCATGGTTGAAAGAACAAGTTTCCATACCATAATAATGATGGTGGAGGTTGAGTGTACATCTTGCCAAGATGATTAGTAGTGGATGGTGGAGTGAAGTGTTGGTGAAGCTAGATGGTGACTTGATCTTAACTTGTTTCTCTAGTTGACAAAGCATGGTCTTATGACACCCATCATGAAAGAGTTGGTGAGTTTGCTAAGTGGGTGACCCCACTTGGGGTTCTCAGCCGTAAGGGGTAGAGGGGTGGGGGTTTGAATCTTGTCCAAACACTTAGTTGAAGTCCAAGTCCTAGTTAGGTTGGTTTCTAGGTGGTGTAAACCCGGTAGGTGATCCCGTGATATAACACCCGGTGTAGGAACTTTTACGGGTGTAAACTTTATATCTATATACCTAGATATTTATATATATATATATATAAAATTATTAGATGAAACGGGGTCGGGTTGAGTGTAGATCTCAACAAGTCATCTTCATTACGATTTGATGCTGGAGTGGAGTACAAGCAAAGATATAATTATGGTGATGTGATCAATTTAGACGTGGTATATTACCCGAAAATAATACCTGCCTTAATATCTTTAATTATTAAGACGTCCTACATTTTGTGTAGTTTGACAAACTTTAATAATCTGCTAGTGAGCTCCCGACATAGTTATTACTTTAACTATATTATACATGTACACATATAAAATAACTCAAGGTCATGCAACCAACATTTGTATGTCCATGTTTTAAGGTTTAGTCACCAATATATACGTTTTTATATTAAAACGTGTCCCTAGACTTTTACTGGAATAAAATCTCGTTAATCACCAACGAACGTTCAATGCGGGTTATTATCGTTTTTTTCCTAGTAATTCTTAAAAATTACTAAATATGACACTTGTCACTTTGCTAGACTCCTGAAAATACCATGTCAAAGATAATATTCCAAGAAATATAAAATAGGAATGTGCAAATATGATTATGGGTATTGACCTGTACTACTGGGTGTCACAATTTAAGCACATAAACCTCACTTAGGGGTGTGTCCTCCAAATTCCCATCCTAGAGGGAAATAAATAAGCAAGACTCAAATTCTAATCAAATAAGCTCATGGAAATTGTGGATTTATGTAATGGGCGCCACCGAAATTCGGATTTATTCTCATAAAAAGAGAGTGGTGTGCCATGAAAATTTTCAAAAACCTCTAAATTTTAACTTAACGTGCTACCTATCACCCTATGTTGACAGTTTCAGTATTACCAACACCCTAAGACGAGTACCCACAAGATTTCATGATTTTTTTACGTGATTAATCCTAAATAACACTCACAGGCTATTTAAGCTATTCAAGTTGGTTGGGTCTACCAAAACATCACTAATTAGACGCGTTTTCTATTATTTTATATCATTTAAACTCAACAAGTAGATCCAGTTATACTATCATTTTCCATTTATTATGCAAAACTTTTATTTTCAAAGGACATTTTTCAAAAAAAATATTTTTTTTGTATTTTTTGATTTTTATAAAGAAACAAACCTAGACGAACTAGACACTCACATCCCCACACTTGAAAGACACATTGTCCTCAATGTGAAGTAAGAAACAACTAAAAATAAAAATGCAAAAATAAAACAGGAAGCGACTTAGCTGATAATGTATATGCAAAAAAAATGTCCAGCTTCGTTCATTCTCGTGCGCACCGTATAGCATTTCGGTCGCGGTTGCACATCTCTGTCGGGTTACTCAATAAGATATCAGGGTAAATTCATGTCCGAATGGATTTTGAGTACGAACGGAATAATGTGCACCTGCAAAATAAACTCACACATACCCGCAGCATCAAACTGACACAAATAAAACAAAAAGACTCGACTGACTCAAACTAAGACTCTGGATAGAAGAGGGATTCGTACCCAACGTGTGACAAACACATATATATGAACGCTACAACAAGGTGAATCATCAGTTACGAATGGTTTCCAAGTTTCCCATGGTTGGTGATAGGAGGTAAAGGTGAATTAATGATGATGACGGATGAGATGTGATGGATAGTGAATGGTGATGGTATGGAAGATGTTGGATGATGTGGTTGATAGTGGAGGTAAATGTTAATGAATATTGGTGGTGAATGGTGAATTATGGTGGATAGTGAATGGTGATGCTAATGAAGACCATGGGAAACAAGGGAGAAAGGCAAATCCAGGGAGGCCCCGCGTACCGCGAGAAACCAGGCTCTACTCCTTGCGTACCGCGAGGAGTTGAGAATCAAGTCGGCCTTTTCCTTTGTCTTACGCATATCGCGAGAAACCACAAACACAACCCCACGTACCGCGAGGGCCCCCGGTGACAGAAAGTTAAGAAATTTTCCAACTTTTATACTTAGAAGAATTTTGATCATTTAAAATTTTTGTCACCCAAATTTCTTAAAAACCCGTTCCAACAATAAAAACCAATGTGAAACATACCTGGAACTTCGTTCCCTATGATTTCCTTTGCAAAATCGAGCGTGAATCCCTGCAAGACACACATAAACAAGACACGTAAACCGAAAAACACAAAAATGACTTGCACATAGAACCAAGAAATTTTACAAACTATACATCTCGGGCACTTGCCCGAGACTCAAGCAAGCCTATCAGGAGGCTTCTCCTTGATCTTAACCGGTACAGCCTTCATCCTGCGCGGTCTCTAGGTTCTCCTAAACTCTAACCAACAAATACTATCCACAAGCACTGAAACTATATCATATGCATCAAAGAATCCTTTCCACCACAGCTTAAACCTACCAGTTCCGAAGATAACACTATTCAAGTACCGTCAGTAAGTTGTCACCCTTAAACATCCCTACACTTCGGGTTTGCACTCTCCCTAGATCCCTAGATCAACGGTTCTACCCTCAGAACGCACAATGGTGATGGGTAACGGTTCAGGAATGGGATTTTCTATTAATGTGACCTCTAAACCTTAACCAGGATTTTCAGGATCCTTTACACTCTCCACCAACTTCCCCATACCTAGGGTTTTGCCTATGATCTCATCTAACTCTGCCATTATCTCTAGCAGATCATCAGGCACATCTTCGTCACCGTAATCATCCGGTTCATCTAACAACTTATCTAACTCTATCGCCCAATCAGATGGTTCTTCTAAGTTAGGGCAGGTTCACCAACTTCTATCTCTGGATCAGAGCCTTGATGTTCGTCCCTGAAAGCATCAATCATGCATACGGAGTGGCTCTGCTCGCCTGCCGCCTTCACGGACTTTGTAGCATCAAAGGTAACCGACTCATCCCCCACACGAAGTGTGAGCTTTTCGTCAAAGACATCGATCAATGCCTTCAAATTTCTTAAAAACCCGTTCCAACGATAAAAAACCAATGTGAAACATACCTAGAACTTCGTTCCATACGATTTCCTTTGCTAAATCGAGCGTGAATCCCTACAAGACACACACAAAAAGACACGTAAACCGAAAAACAGAAAAATGACTTGCACATAGAACCAAGAAATTTTACAAACTATACATCCCTAGCACTTGCCCGAGACTCAAGCAAGCCTATCAGGAGGCTTCTACTTGATCCTAACTGGTACCGCCTTCATCATGTGCGGTCTCCCGGTTCTCCTAAACTCTAACCAAAAAATACTATCTATAAGCACTAAAACTATAACATATGCATCAAAGAAGTCTTCCCACCACAGCTTGAACCTACCAGGTCTGAAGATAACACTTTTCAAGTACCTCCTGTAAGTTTTCACCCTTAAACATCCCCACACTTGGGGTTTGTACCCTATATCACCTACAACAACTAACTCTTGGGTTATCTTATGGGGTAGCCTAGACCTAGGAGCACTAGAACTAGGGGTCTGGTCAACGTTTCTCCCCTCAGAAAGAACAATGGTGACGGGTAACGGTTCAGGAATGAGATTTTCTATTAATGTGACCTCTAAACCTTCACCGGGATCTTCAGGATCCTTTACACTCTCCACCAACTTCCCCACACCTAGGGTTTTGTGTATGATTTCATCTAACACTGCCATTATCTCTAGCAGATCATCATGCAAATCTTCGTCACCGTAATCTTCCGGTTCATCTAACAACTTCTCCAACTCTATCTACCAATCAGATGGTTTTTCTAAATTAGGGGCGGGTTCACCAACTTCTATCTCTGGATCAGAGCCTTGATGATCGTCCACGATAGCATCAATCATGCACACGGGGTGGCTCTGCTAGCCAGCCGCCTTCACGGACTTTGTAGCATCAAAGGTGTCACACGCCAACCGACGGCGGAATACGTCGGGGTGGGACACGTAGACTGTTGAAAAGCTCATGATCAACTAAATTGCATAAATTTATTAAACTGAATTAAAGGTAAAAATACATATTGTTCAAATAACAGAAGCTAACAATACATCCAATTTATTTGTCACTAGGTCTATAAGCTCCTAAGTGATAAACTTGTACTTCAAACATTTTCACCTAAAACATGATTCAAATGAGAGGGTCAATTAAAAATAGTTGATGAGCATACACAAGCAAGCGGATTCTGCTTTAGATTATCGTGTGGTTAATTCAAGTTAGGTTAAAGTTTAGGATCAGAGATTAAAATAAATAAAACAAGTTAGTATGAAGGTTGGAATCAAAATAATAAGAAAGAAATAAAAAGGAAGGAAGAACGGTTTATACTTGATTCGTCACCCGAACTTGGTTCCTTGGCTTTTGCGATTTCTTCAAGGTTTAGAGGGGGGGTTTCTTGCGATTTCTTGGCAGCAGTAAGAGGCTCAAATCATAGGTGGAGGGGTTATAGGAGAGGAGTGAATGAAAAACAACGGGGAATTAGGGTTGGGGAGGCTCCAAGGCTGCAAAATTCAACTGACTGGAGGCTGAGTTTAGCGAAATATAGCTTGGGCTAGGTCCAAGTGTAGGTGGGTTGGGTCCTAGCTTGGCCTAGTTGAGTGCGCGCATTCGAAATTCACGATTTTAAGCATCTCTAAGCGAAATCGGCAAATGCTTTCAACATGAAAGTTGATTGTCATAACAAAAGGAGTATGTTTAGCTAAAAACATTAAATTAAGGTTATGTTAGTCGCGTATAGTAATTAACGGTCGGTGGATGAGAAAATGGGCTTTCTAGGGCATAACAAGTTGCGAAGGCACAATACGTAGATTTACAAGCTTTTGTTGACGTTTGCTTGATCTATAAAGGGTTATGATGTGCCTATTGGGCCTAAAATGGGCCTAAATTCACGATTAAGCCATCAACAAGCATCTAGAGCGTATGATTAACAAGTATGTCGTATGGGTAAACCAAGTGTAATGACATTGAAAAATGGTTTACATTGATTCAATAAGTCTAGTACTAGATAAGTTAAACATGAAAGTCGCAGATGTTACAAAAGGTAACTGACTCATTCCCCACATGAAGTGTGAGCTTTCCTTCAAAGACATCGATCAATGCCTTCAAATTTCTTAAAAACTCGTTCCAACGATAAAAAACCAATGTGAAACATACCTTGAACTTTGTTCCCTATGATTTCCTTTGCAAAATCGAGTGTGAATCCCTGCAAGACACACACAAACATGACACGTAAACCGAAAAACACAAAAATGACTTGCACATAGAACCATGAAATTTTACAAACTATACATCTCGGGCACTTGCCCGAGACTCAAGCTAGCCTATCAGGAGGCTTCTCCTTGATCCTAACCGGTACCCGCCTTCATCCTGTGCGGTCTTCCGGTTCTACTAAACTCTAACCAACAAATACTATCCACAAGCACTGAAACTATATCATATGCATCAAAGAAGTCTTTCCACCACATCTTGAACCAACCAGGTCCGAAGATAACACTGTTAAAGTTCCGCCTGTAAGTTGTCACCCTTAAACATCCCCACACTTGGGGTTTTCACCATATATCACCTACATGAACTAATTCTTAGGTTCTCTTATGGGATGGCCTAGACCTAGTAGCACTAGAACTAGGGTTCATCTAAACCTTCACTAGGATCTTCAGGATCCTTTACAATCTCCACCAACTTCCCCACACTTGGGGTTTTGCCTATGATCTCATCTAACTCTGCCATTATCTCCAGCAGATCATCAGGCACATCTTCGTCACTGTAATCATTCGGTTCATCTAACAACTTCTCCAACTTTATCGCCCAATCAGATGATTCTTCTAAATTAGGGGCGGGTTCACCAACTTCTATCTCTGGATCAGAGTCCTGATGTTCGCCCATGAAAGCATCAATCATACACACGGAGTTGCTACGCTTGCCAGCCGCCAAAAACTTGATGTCGTACAGACAGTCTATATAAAAACTAACAAAACCTAACCTAGACTCCTAAGTAATAAATGGAGTACCTATGAAATAAACCGCACTGACAAAAAAGTGTACCTATCGAGTGTAGCACAACTTAATGGTAAATTGAGTTATCGAACCTTAGAGTTACTATGATAACAAAACTAGACTCTGACTCAAACTAAAGAATGATTAATTGGGGGGTTGACCACACTACTAATTAAACTAATGAATGCAGAAAACTAAGATCGACTCAAGCTATCAAGTTAAAGAACTAAGGTAATATCAGGATTGGGAAGAATACCACCTTGGTCAGAATCTTACTCGCAAAGCACAACTTCTACCGGTTCTGGAAACTATGATGGATCTGGGTTTCTAATGAAACAACCCTAGACAACCTAGTGGATCCCTAATCACTCTCAGGGTGTCACCAACTAAGGAACCTAAAGATGTAATAACTTACTAGATAATGGATTACCTTTCGGTCTCTTAAACAATGATAATGTACCCAAAAGACAGTTCACCTTTAAGTCTCACTGTCCATAATACATCGAAGATGCACGGGGTAATCTTAGGATAATAACTATGAGTCAGAATAGCAACAATCACTAGACAACTAAACCAACTTCATCGCAGACAGTTGACACTCGAATTCCTAATGACGAAGACTAAACGACTATCTCTCACTTCTCGGGTATTAAGATAGGACACACACTCAATCTAATGACTCTCAATCACAGATCATACGGATCACTATGTCTAGTAAACATACATACAGTCATAAATCCTAAGATCTATGATACAGATACGCTAATCAAACTAGAAGACATCCACAACTAGCATACGGAGTTATAATCAATCACACCTCAAATCAAAGCATATATATTCATCATAATTATTAAACCAAGACTGTTTACAGAATCATTAATCCATTCAAAATAAACAAAAACCCATAAAAATCTGAACTTTAACAAGTGATCATCATTGACCTAGGCAGTATTAAGGTTTTAGCCTAGTATCATGCTCAAAACAACTAGAATAGAAGTATCAAACAAAAACATGGTTCAAACACAAACAATCAATGATAAAAATCTAAACTTGAAACTGAAGATGCTAATTCTAACGAACCCAGATTCGAAAGCTCCAATCTTGCACTTCAATTGCATTCTCTAGCCCTAAAATCGCCCTTGAACTTCCTCTGGACGGCAATACAATCGAAATCTTGACCTAATTGCCTTAGAATTCTATTTAATCTCGAATAGGGTTGTTTGCGAAACTACGGGCCTCTCGCATACCGCGATAGGTTGGCTCTGGGACCTCGCGTACCGCGAGGAACAAATTAGTCGGGCCGGCTTCTGGAAGTTCTCGCGGCTTTCTTCTCCTGCTCGGTTTCTTCGGATATTCACTTATATTCAACAAGAACATCTGTAAACACATCATAGACTCAATAATATACAAAAAAGACACAAAACAAAGACAAAACTAATCAAAACTAACTAAACCGTAGGAATAAAGATGTATGCTTTGCACTACATCACTCCTCAGCCGCTCACATGCCAACCGGGTCATCCCCGTGCCTTCCTCTTGTCGTCTGTCCATGACACAATACTGTTACGCGTCACCACCATGTCGTCGCCGACCACCGGCAACCTCCGTAGCAACTGCAACGGACTTGGCAGTTGTAGCCGCCACCAGCCGCCACCCTCTTCTTGATAACCGAAGTGAAACAGCAATAAGAGTAGTATGGTTCAATGTATGCACAATTTTCCTTTTAGTTTCTCTTGTACTCGTGTTCAATGCGATATACCAGTTACAACCCGTAATTCCGCCTTGGCGGGGTGTGACAGACTTGTCCACTACCCGAACCATTAGCTTCTGGATTTCTGAGATGTTACGGCTATCAAGGACCCGATTAGTATAGATGTAAAACTTTGGATAAACTGGGGGTTTTGATATTCAACAAGATATTTCAAGTCTTAACTGGACCTTCTATTTCATGTCGGTATTTCTCTTCTTCTTATGTTTTGGCTCGCACTGGACTCTTAGCTGTAACCGTGGTGTTTAACGCACCTTATTAATTATTTTATAAATATTAAAACCTATGTACTATAAATTTTGATTGTTTGGACTTTTAGTGTGACAACTAGCTTGTGTAATAGATTAGTCTTTATGTTATGTTTTGTATTGTTTGTCTTGTAAATGTTAAGTTTGTAACATGCGAACTTAACATGTTCGCCTGATATGGTTGAGGCGAACTTAACAAGCTCGCCTGAACTAAATATTGGCGAACATGCTAAGTTCTCCTATATCAGTAGTGTTGTCTATAAATAGGGTTGTAGTTGTTTCATTTGTAACAATCTGTAATTTCTGGAACTACAACTTGTTAGCACTATTTTGTGATAATACAAGTGGAGCTTATTGATATTGATGCGTGTAAACTATATATATTTTTTTATAAGTGTTTTACACAATTAGTTTTAAAAAGGGTTTTCACCAAATACTAATCACACACACCAGGCAGTGTACCCGTCGGATAGCAATATAGTAAAGGTAAGAACCGGATATCAATCCGTGGACACGGTGGGATGCGATAATAAACAGGGACTAAGATTCAATCAAGTATGGGTAAAAGATGTTTAAGTTGATTTTTAATTAAACTACTATGTAAGAATATAAAACTAGACTAAAGTCACAAATCAAACAATCGAGGAGAAAATATCACTTCGGTGTCGAATCCATTTAGAATACATTCAATACATTCATAGAAACATGGCAAATACACGATACATAAATTGACTAAATTCTCGTCAAATATATCTAATCAAATGACTATTCGGAAAGCTAGCATGAATTACACAAACCAACCACCTAAAGTCATACAATGAGGCTCACGTGTTTAATAATCATGTCAATGTTTATAAAGATTGAACTAGCTTCCGATTAAGGTACACTAATCCAACAACTAGTTGGAAAGATAATATGAACAACACACTATCCACCTCAAGTTGATTAATTTAGACAACAATATGCATTTCTTCAACATACAATGTTCATATAAAGGTTATATAAATTAGGAGGATGTGTCAACAATTCCTAGATAAACATAATACTAATTATGACACATCATAACAAATGCTTTGTCTTTCCAAACATAAGCATAAGGTTACACATACAAATATAATGATTCGTAAACAAGACTTCATTCACCATTCCTAGTCAAATGCCATAAACTAGTATAATTACATACACCAATCCATGAATACAAGCATAAATCATAAGTTTTCAAACATAATATGACATACACAAATACAAGTCTTGTAAACAACTCAAAATACTTGAATACATAATTTCATCAAAGAATAATCATACGGTAATAATTGCCAATAATCCATGAATGTTGTCAAATGTATCTAAACTTCATCTAAACCAAAGTGAACAGGAGTTTTAGCTCATCATGAGCATCAAAATTACAAGTAAGCAGGGAAAAATAGAGAGAAACATGATATGAAAAAAAAGAATCAAACCACTACTCCAAGCCTAGATGTTGTTGTTGATGTATGGTGATCCTCTTGGTGTTGTATCCTCTCCAAGAATCTTGAAATATGGCTGGAACAAAGAAAACTCGAGCTGGAATAGTAGGTTTCTCCCCTGGGTTGCTGAATGTCTGAATGAGAATTAAATTCTGTTTAAATAGAAAAGGGGAGCCACGACCGTGCCAGGAGAGAAGGCACGACCGTGCCTAGGACATGGACGCGGTCATGTCTAAGTCTTGGCACAACCGTGTGACAGAGGTTTGACCGATCCGTAGCTTCCATTGGGTACCACTGATCGAGGACGTACGGCTGTTCAGACTCACGAGATGACACGCGACCGTTGGCGGCCAAGGCACGGTTGTGCCTTGGAATTTGGCTTGGCGCGGTCGTGCCAGATGTGGGCGCGACCGTGCTTAGGGTTTTGGAGCTTGGCACGACCGTGCCTCCATCACAGAAACCCTAAAACTTTACTTGTTTATCCTGGAATCTTCTTGTTTATTCACCAAGCTTCACAAAAACCTACAAAACAAGAAATGAAGCAAATAAGTGTCTAAACGTTGAATATAACGAAGAATTAATCGTTAAATGAGCGAAGTTTTGTGCCAAAAAGATGTGTAAATACTAACACATCAAACAACCCCACACTTGAACATTGCTTGTCCTCAAGCAAGAAATCAAAATGAAACAAAACTTCCAATGACACTATGGATCAAATCGGGAAAACCGTAAGCATTAATAAACTTATAAAGGTTTGAAGAGATTTTCAAGAAATGCAAAATTAACTAAACGAAACCCAATGAGCCCAATGACGTGATAACCGAATGAGCAAATGAATATGCCTAGGAAATCATTAGCATGCAACTTTATGCTTCTCACAATGTTCACACACACTCAGGAATATATATGATCATATAAGTAATGGAGTATGTATAGAACACTCAAATGCCAAGACAATGAATCATGCATAAATCATAAGCTTGCTAAAAGATCAAATATCTACCAACTAACATGAAACAAAGCACAAATCAAGAGGGCTTTAAATGGGTTGTAACTTGGCAATGGTTAAGGGTGAGGAAGTGGAATTTTAAAATGGTTAAATGGCTAAAAACCCGGCGGTTATGCTAACTCAAAAAAAAACTAAAACAACTTCTAATATGAAAAATAAACTAACTAATACTTCCGTATAGATAAGAGCTAACAACCGAATTATTTTCATCTTTGCTCACAAAATTGCTCTAATCGGCTATAATTCACCTAATTTTGGTGAAATTTTTTTTTTTTTACTATTTCTTTTCTTTCTTTTGAAGGGAACTAAGTCAATATGCATCTTTCCTTAGCTAAAAACTTCTCAAGCATTTAAAAATTACAACAAAATAAAAGCTATAAAATTAACATTAGCCGACTGGATTTCTAACACAGGCGAAAAATAAATGAAAAGGCTAATGAAGGTTTAATGGCGGTGTAATGTGGGTAATTAAAGAAAGAACAGGATAGGCTCAACGTGGCTAACTAGTGGATGTGTTCGGGTGAGGGAAAATAAAAATAAAAGGCTAACAAAGTGGTTTATCCTAATGCCTCAATCATTTTTATGCAATATTTATGTTCATGATTTCGAAATGTATACTAAAAGCAAGTTCTAATAAGCATGAAACATCCGGCACACTCAAATCCGCAAAAACGAGAGCAAACAATGTCTAAAGCTATCAAGGCTCAAAAAATAAACTCACGGAAACGGAAAGGAATGGGTGTAAGCAAAAGGTTACATGCAATTCATTCATTCAGCCCACTAAAACTCATGGTTATCACAAAAAATTGGGTTTGAATCGATGGAATTTCTATTTCAATTGCTTTCGAAAAATCAAACCTCTATTATTTACTAAAAATTGTGAATGCTAAACGGTTAACTTTTATTTTATTTTGGTGTTTTTCAATTTTATAAAACTGATTTAGTGTCAATAAAAATTATGAAGGAAGATTTTGCAAAAAATGAAGTGATAAAATGCTCAAAAGGACAAACATCGTGTGAATAAATTCCCACCATACACTTAGAATCGTGCATTGCCCTCAATGTATAACAAAAAATAATGTAAAGCGAAGAATAAACACCCAACCCCACACTTAGAAACATACATTGCCCTCAATGTATATAAAAACATGCAATGCAATGGAGTGTGAAGGGAGAACTGAAACTTCCCTCGTGTCGATCATGGTACACGCAAAAAGCCTACCCACAAAAATGACGTTCCACGATTCCAAGATCTAATTAAGACTAACCACATCAAACAGGATCAGTAACATCAAGCCAAAAGATAAACATAAATGTAAAGACAAATATATACAATAGTACATGGAAACAAAAGTACAAGGAAACAACAACAAACGCCGAAGCGTGTAATAAGAGTTTGTACAGTACAACAAAAGTACAACTCACAAAAGGTGATACCAAAACAGTGGAGGGCACTACTCCTCCATCTCAAAATCCTCAAGAGCAAGGCTGACACCCTCTGCTCCATCTCCTCCGGGTGGTGATGGTGGTGGTGACTGATGCTACGGTGGTGATGGTGGTGGCTGATCGGGCTGCGGCGGTGATGGTGGTGGCTGATCGGGCTGTGGTGGTGATGGTGGTGGCTGATCGGGCTGCTGCCCTGGCTGCATAAAGAAAGGAAGGGGAACCACGTATGGTGCCCCGCCAGCGGTAGCAGCGGCGCACTGGACCTCATACTGCCAGGCCTAGTAGCGCATGAATAAATCATGGGAGACGGTAACCGGAGGTGGTGGTGGAGGCGGAGGAGGTGGAGGAGCAATCGGAACCTCAACATGGTGCTCGTGGTCCTGCCCGTGCTGCTCGTGCTCCTGCTGAGCCGCATGCTCCTGATGGGCGGCGACGACGGCCTCGGCCTCGGCCTGTACACGATCCGGATCGGGGCCCGGACGGTCTGGATCCCAAGTTCGTCCCCATCGATCAACCAATCTAATCCCTCCTGCGCCGCGACGAGCGGCGTGCATGTTGCGCAATGTATGCATGTTCATCACGACGGTCTCGGCCACAGGGGTCAGATCCCCTATCAAGTCATCTGTCAGCAGCTAGAAGTGTCGCGCCAGCTTGGTCACGAAGTGACCCCCACAGATCGCGCTGTGACATCGCGACCAGAGCTGTTTACCAAGTACCCCGCGATAGAGTGCGCAAGATTGCAAGTGCGCGGGCGTACAAGGGAAAACAGATAAAATAACTCCCTCAAATTCACTACCGTCTCTCCCTGCCCTCGTCCAGATATAGAATAGACAATGCAGCAATGAAGAACACGGTGCAGAGGGTCCCGAAGGCTCGAAGCCTTGGTCAGACTCGGATCGTAAATCCCAAAACCAAACTCATACCAAAACTGGTCCTTATCCTCCTCTGTCGGAAACTCGGTGATACCGTCGGTGAATATCTCTGTCTGGAGCTCCTGCCTCGTGTATAAACCTAAAAGTCCACCAAACCGGGCAACCGACATCACGCGCCACTCCCCGCCTAATCTAAACCTAATCGTCTCGGGCTGCTCTAGGTCTACGCAAGGATAATCGAACTCATATGTGGAGAAAAACTCCATCACAAGCTCTATGTACTGGATAGCGTGGAACCTGAACAAACGGCGCCAGGGGGCGGTGACAAGATCATTCCATCGGTCCCGCTGACCGATGGCGTCGATAGCAGCTGGCTCCAAACGGCGAGCAGCTAGAATCCGGCCTGTGCGGGGCCACAACACATCCAGACGAGCCTCGTACTCATGCTCGTTCATGTCAAACTCGAGGTACGGGTGGTCCCTGTTGCCTGCCATCTGTAAGACAACAACAAAGATGAAATCAGAACGGTTATGAAGACGCTAGATGGAATTATGAAGTTTCTGCCCAAAATTTATGAAGGGGCACGATCGTGCTAAAGAATAGGCACGACCGTGCCTAGGTCAAATTGGGAAACCCACGACCGCGCTTGGCCGACCACGGGCACACAGACAAGAAAGACACGGCCGCGCCTGGTCTAGGCACGACCGCGCCAAGGTCAAAATCCAAGCCCACGGTCGCGCTGTGGTCGACCACGGGCAGTCCAAACCCGGAAACACGGTCGCGCCATGTCAGGGCACGACCGCGCTAAAGCAAACTCTAGAGAACACGGTCGCGCTCATAAGAGGCACGACCATGCTTGACCAAACCAAGTTTTCCTGGATTTCCAAAAGCCGAGCACGACCGCGCTTGGTCATGAGTGCGACCGTGCTCAACCCATTTTAGGGTTTTCATAATTCAAAGATCATAATTTTTAGCACGACTATGAAGGGGCTTTCAGTACTACAACATTCCAGGAAGCAAGTAGGACCTAATTCTACGTATTTACAGACTTACACATCTATAAATCGACAAAAATAAAAACAAAAAGGAAAAAAAAACTAGGTTGATAACCACGAAACTAGAGAGAATAGGGGGCTTGGGGCGTACCTTAGATCGAAGAAATGAAGGAGTAGATCGGAAATGGTGACGGGAAGAAAATCGCCGAGGGGAGGGTTTCGTCTGCTGGGAGGTTATGGGGGGGGGGTTGGAAAAATCTGCCGTTGAAAAGTAATTTAAATCGCCCCCAATAACTGAGGCACGACCGCACCTATAGGGAGGCACGACCGTGTCTACTACCCAGCAGGCAGAAAACCCTGATTTTTTATGCAGCTTGTACCAAACCCGACTGCGATTCTTCCTAACTAAAATTGCTAAAAATTCAGAAGACATACCTGAGACATTCCAAACATTATCCCAAATCCGCTCGATCCAAAACATGTTCCGATCACCTAAACTCAAAAATAAATGGTAAAATCCTAAAAAAAATAAAAATAAAATAAGAAGATAAAAATCAGACAAAATCTAAGAATTGTTACCGAAGCAGGCTAAGTTTATTAACGAGTCGTTAGCTAGACTCAAGTCCCCGAATTCACTTGTCCCTGGGTGGAGGTCAACTACCTCTAATGCCGGGTCAACCGGTCCGTCAATATATGGCTTAAGACGATGACCGTTGACCTTGAAGATCCTCCCATCTTCATGTTCAATCTCGACGGTCCCATAAGGAAACACCTCCTTTACCGTGTAAGGACCCGTCCATCAGGACTTCAACTTCCCGGGAAACAAACGCAACCTAGAGTTGTAAAGCAACACACGACCACCCACTCGGAATTCCTTCTTGTCCTTCAAGCGTCGGTCATGTAAACTCTTAGTGCGCTCCTTGTAGATCGTGGAGTTTGCATAGGCTTGATTCCTCAACTCATCAAGCTCATGAATCTGAGTGAACCGGTTCTCACCCGCGCTCACCAAGTCAAGATTCACCGCCTTCAATGCCCAATAGGCCTTATGCTCCAACTCCACCGGAAGATGGCACACCTTCCCATAGATCAACCTAAATGGTGTGGTACCAATAGGCGTCTTATAGGCAGCCCGGAAGGCCCAAAGTGCATCATCTAACCTATCCGACCAATCCTTACGGTTCTGACCAACCGTCTTCTCTAGAATCCGCTTTATGCCCCGGTTTGTGACCTCTACCTGTCCACTGGTCTGTGGATGGTAGGCTGTGGAGAATCTATGGTTCACACCATATCGTGATAGAGCCTTCTCCAACTGGGCGTTGCAGAAGTGGGTCCCACAGTCACTGATAAGGGCTTTGGGGGCACCAAAGCGAGAGAACAACTTCTTCAGAAATTGAACAACCACCCTAGCTTCATTAGTAGGCAAGGCTTGAGCCTCGGCCCACTTAGAAACATAGTCAACAACGACTAGGATATACCGGTTGCCATGAGAAGCTGGGAAAGGTCCCATAAAGTCAATACTCCAGACATAAAAAATCTCACAAATCTGGATGCTGTTCTGGGCATCTCATTCCTTGACGAAATGTTGCTCGCCCTCTGGCAAGCATCACAAGCTCGGATCATCTCATGAGTGTCCCGGAAGATGGTAGGCCAGAAGAAACCGGCGTCAAAGACCTTCTTCGCGGTCAAGGTAGCTCCATGATGTCCACCTGTCGGGCCTGTGTTGCAGTGTCTAAGCACCTGACGTGCCTCGTCTCCAAAGACACACCTACGCACGATCTGATCAGCCCTAACTCGAAACAAATAGGGATCCTCCCAACGATAGTGCTTCACATCCGCAAAGAACTTTCGCTTCTGCTGATGCGTTAAGCCCTTAATCACAATCCCACTAGCAAGAAAGTTTGCAAAATCAGCAAACCATGGACACTCCTCATCCTGTGTCTGTATGTGCATGAGAAACTAGTGGGGAAAATTGTCATTTATGGATGACCCCACAAGTTCAGATGAAGCTGAGCACTCAAGACGGGACAAGTGGTCCGCTGCGACATTTTTCACGCCCTTCTTATCGCGGATCTCAATGTCGAACTCCTGAAGCAGCAAAACCCACCGGATTAGCCGGGGTTTGGCATCCTGTTTGCTGAACAGGTGCCGAAGGGCTGCATGATCGGTGAATACAATGGTCTTTGATAGGACGAGATAAGACCGGAATTTATCGAAAGCGAAGACAACGGCTAGGAGCTCCTTCTCTGTCGTGGTGTAATGCTCCTGTGCGTCATTGAGCGTCTTGCTCGCATAATAAATCGGGTGAAACTGCTTCTCTCTCCTCTGTCCTAAGACCGCCCCAACAGCGAAGTCACTCGGGTCACACATGATCTCAAATGGCAACTTCCAATCAGGAGCCACCATGATAGGGGCATTCACCAACTTCTCCTTTAACAAGTCAAATGCACTGAGGCACTCGTCGGAGAACATGAACTGGGCTTCCTTCTCAAGAAGCTGGGTCATCGGTCGGGCAATCTTAGAAAAATCTTTGATAAAACGCCTGTAAAAGCCCACGTGACCAAGGAAGCTCCGAATAGATTTCACAGAGGTCGGCGGGGGCAGCTTAGATATGGTGTCAATCTTAGCTCTATCAACCTCAATCCCCGCACGTGAAACCTTGTGCCCAAGCACAATGCCCTCCTTCACCATGAAGTGGCATTTCTCCCAGTTCAACACCAAATTGGCCTCTTTACACCTAGCCAACATCCTCTACAGATTCTCGAGGCAATGATCAAAGGAACTCCCAAACACAGAAAAGTCATCCATGAAAACCTCATGGAGTCCTCAATCATATCATGGAAAATGGCCACCATGCAACGCTGGAAAGTGGGCGGAGCATTGCACAATCCAAAGGGCATCCGCCGATAAGCAAATGTGTCATAGGGACATGTGAATGTCGTCTTCTCCTGATCCTCAGGAGCAATCGGGATCTGGAAGTAGCCTGAGAAGCCATCCAGGAAACAATAGAACATCTTTCCCGCTAATCTCTCCAACATCTGATCAATGAACGGGAGGGGAAAATGATCTTTCCGAGTAGCATCATTGAGTTTGCGGTAATCGATGCAAACTCTCCAACCGGTGACTGTACGAGTAGGAATCAGCTCATTCCTCTCGTTGGTGATGACAGTCATGCCTCCCTTCTTAGGGACAACCTGAACCGGGCTAACCCAAGGAGAATTGGAGATGGGATAAATCAAACCAACATCCAGTAACTTAATCACCTCCTTCTTCACTACCTCCTGCATGTTCGGGTTCAACCTCCTCTGGTGCTGCACAGCGGGCTTGTAGTCATCCTCCATAAGGATCTTATGGGTACAGAAAGAGGGATTAATTCCCTTAATGTCCATAATCCTCCATGCAATAGCCTGCTTGTGCTGTTTCAGCACCTCCAGTAGCCTCTCCTTCTCATCACTCGTCAAATCAGATGCGATAATGATAGGTAATCGAGACTCACCATCTAAAAAGGCATACTCCAAATGGCTCGGGAGCTCCTTAAGCTTAACAGGTGGTGGGTCCTCAATAGAAGGCCGCTCAATCGGCTCAGACTCTCTATCAACCATAGCAAAAACCGTTGAACACTGGGGAAACTCATAGCTCACCTGGCTATGCAACTGCTCATCAAACTGATCCTCACCAACTGGATCAAATGTCTCCACCCCTACAATCTGGGTGTCCAGGGACTCCTCCTCAGCTGTGTCCTAGAGATGATCACTCACACAAGAATAAACAGCCTCAACAAAGTAGAGTGAATCATCCTGATTCTGGGTATGCTGCATGGATCTCCTTACATCAAAGGTCACTTCCTCTTCATCCACCCTCAGTGTAAGCCTCCCCGAATACACATCAATCAGGGCCTTGGCAGTGGCCAGGAACGGTCGACCTAGGATAATAGGGACATTCTTGTCCTCATCCATGTCCAGAATCACAAAGTCTACAGGAAACACAAAACGATCAACCTTAACCAACATATTCTCCACTATCCCTTGTGGATACTTGACCGAGCAATCGGCTAGCTGGATACTCATGCGTGTCGGTGTAGGTTCTCCCAACTCAAGCTTAGCAAAGACCGCATATGGCATGAGGTTAATGCTAGCACCAAGGTCAGCTAAGGCGTTGCTAACCGACAAGCTACCTATCAAACAGGGGATGGTAAAACTCCCCGGATCTCGTCTCTTCTCCGGTAGCTTGTTCTGAATCACCGCCGAACACTCCTCATTCAGCGTCACCTGAGATAACTCCTCCAATTTCCTCTTATTCGTGAGGATATCCTTCAAGAATCTCACATACTTAGGCATTTGAGCCAGAGCCTCCACGAATGGTAAGTTGACATGCAACTGCTTAAACAACCCTAGAAACTTACCATACTGCTCCTCCATCTTCTGCTTCTTCAATCTGCCTGGGTATGGAATGGCGGGAGTATAATCTCTCACAGGCTCGCGAGGGCGCGATGTGCTCGCCGATTTACCCCTCGGCGGTGTCTCATCAGGAATCTCAATCACAACCTCCTCCACAGATGGCTCGTGCACAGGAACCTGTGGATCCGGTCCTGTGTCTCTACCGCTCCTCAAAGTGATGGCCTTCACATGAGCATTGGGATTGGGCTCAGTGTTGCTAGGCAGGCCACCTGGCTGTCTCTCGGAAAGAAGCTTCGCGATCTGCCCGACCTGGTTCTCTATGGTCTGGATCGAAGCTTTCTGATTCCTCAACTCAGTCTCATGCGTGTGGAAACGCTCCTCCATGTACCGGTTCTGCTTCTCTGCCAACTGATTCTGACTCTCTGAGTTGGCAAGTAGCTGTGCAACCATGTCCTCCAAACTGGATTTACCCTAAGGTGCGGGTGGTGGACCGCTGCTAGAACCTTGGCCTTGAAACTGGCCTTGCTGAGGTCAAAACTGGGAACTCTGTCCCTGAGACTGGTGGGACTGATGCTGGAATGGGGGGCGCTGAGTGAATCCGGGTGGTTGCTGGCTATTGTTGCCAGACTTCCAACTGAAATTCGGGTGATTCCTCCACCCCGGATTATATGTTTTGCTGTAGGGATTATTCTGGGGGCGATTCTGGTTGGACATGAAATCAACCTGCTCGTGGGCCCCCTGATTCCCAACCTGACAAGCACTCGTGGGATGCGCCCCACCACAAAACTCACACAAGGACTGGGCCTTGTGGACGTGCATCTGATCAATCTTGGTGGAAAGTGCTTCCACCTGGGCAGCTAAAGAGGTAATTCCATCCACGTGATGGACACCCTGCCTTTGGGTTCTCGCTCGGGAAGTATGCTGAGTGTAGCTCTTCGCTGCCACCTTCTCTAGCAAGTCATACGCCTCCTGGGGTGTCTTTGTTCCAGTATCTCCACCCGCGTATGCATCAATCCGCTGCTTCCCGGTCATCTCCAAAACATTGTAAAAGGTCTCACACTGCTGCCACTTCAACAATCCATGGTGGGGAACTTTCCTCATCAGTTCCTTGAATCTCTCCCACGCCTCATAGATCGTCTCCCCGTCGTCCTGCTTGAAAGAAATAATCCTAGCCCTCAACTTTGATGTTTTCTCCGGAGGGAAGTACTTTTCTAAGAATTTAGCAGTCATCTGGTCCCAAGTACTAATGGACCTAGGGGGAAGTGACAGTAACCAAGCCTTGGCTCGATCCCGTAAGGAAAACGGGAACAACCGGAGCCGAATAGCATCGTCGGTAGCGTCACGAATTTTGAAAGTGGCGCAAATCTCTAAGAAATCGGCCAAATGAGTATTAGGATCCTTGTGATCCTTGCCATCGAACTGACACATGTTCTGCACCATCTGTATAATGCTGGATTTGATCTCGAACTGATGTGCTCCAACCGTCGGCCTATTGATGCTCGACTCCAAGCCCTCAAGTGTCGGTTTGCCAAAATCCGAAAGCGTCCGACCCGCATTCTCGTTCGCCATATCCTCTACCTCGTCAACAACAACCTCGTCAAACTCGAGTAACCGGGCCACAAATCGGGAACGGGCTCGCAATCTCCGATGAAGATCACGCTCCGGCTCGGAAGACGGCTCAGGAACCTCCTCGACGGGAGCTGAGAACATACACGATCTGCACGACAAGTTAGATTTAAATACGCGAACCTAGGACAAAGAAAACACAAGTTAGACAAAAACAAGTATAAAACAAAAATAAAATAAAATAAAATAAAAATAAAATAAATAAATAAAAATTGAAAATAAAAATAAAATGGGATAAAATCCAAGATATATATATATACAAATGAAGCTAAAAATAACAATTAAAATGCGAAAAATATCTATACACACAAAATTGCAAATAACAACAAGAAAAACACGATATTCACAAAAATATATATACTAAATGACTAAAAATTAAATCCAATCGTTCTCGCAAAACCGTGTCCCCGGCAACGGCGCCAAAAACTTGATGCGTGTAAACTATATATATTTTTATAAGTGTTTTACACAATTAGTTTTAAAAAGAGTTTTCACCAAATACTAATCACACACACCGGGCAGTGTACCCGTCGGATAACAATGTAGTAAAGGTAAGAACCGGATATCAATACGTGGACACATCATAACAAATGCATTTCTTCAACATACAATGTTCATATAAAGGTTATATAAATTAGGAGGATGTGTCAACAATTCCTAGATAAACATAATACTAATTATGACACATCATAACAAATGCTTTGTCTTTCCAAACATAAGCATAAGGTTACACATACAAATATAACGATTCATAAACAAGACTTCATTCACCATTCCTAGTCAAATGCCATAAACTAGTATAATTACATACACCAATCCATGAATATAAGCATAAATCATAAGTTTTCCAACAAAATATGACATACACAAATACAAGTCTTGTAAACAACTCAAAATACTTGAATACATAATTTCATCAAAGAATAATCATACGGTTGTCATAATATTAACACTGTAATTGCCAATAATCCATGAATGTTGTCAAATGTATCTAAACTTCGTCTAAACCAAAGTGAACATGAGTTTTAGCTCATCATGAGCATCAAAATTACAAGTAAGCAGGGAAAAATAGAGAGAAACATGATATGAAAACAAGAATCAAACCACTCCTCCAAGCCTAGATGTTGTTGTTGATGTATGGTGATCCTCTTGGTGTTGTATCCTCTCCAAGAATCTTATATAGCTGGAACAAAGAAAACTCGAGCTGGAACAGTAGGTTTGTCCCCTGGGTTGCTGAATGTCTGAATGAGAATTAAATTCTGTTTAAATAGAAAAGGGGAGGCACGACCGTGCCAGGAGAGAAGGCACGACCGTGCCTAGGACATGGACGCGGTCGTGTCTAGGTCTTGGCACGACCGTGTGACAGAGGTTTGACCGATCCGTAGCTTCCATTGGGTATCACTGATCGAGGACGTACGGCTGTTCAGACTCACGAGATGACACGCGACCGTGGGCGGCCAAGGCACGGTTGTGCCTTGAAATTTGGCTTGGCGCGGTCGTGCCAGATGTGGGCGCGACCGTGCTTAGGGTTTTGGAGCTTGGCATGATCGTGCCAAATAGGGGCACGACCGTGCCTCCATCACAGAAACCCTAAAACTTCACTTTTTTTATCCTGGAATCTTCTTGTTTATTCACCAAGCTTCACAAAAACCTATAAAATAAGAAATGAAGCAAATAAGTGTCTAAACGTTGAATATAACCAAGAATTGATTGTTAAATGAGTGAAGGATTGTGCCAAAAAGATGTGTAAATACTAACACATCAGATATCTTGTCTTTGTGTGATCCTATTGCATATGTGAGTATTCGAGACACGTGTATACGTTGTGTGTTTTATGACTGAGATTGATCCGTAGACCTGCTGGGACCTAGAATTGGTATTAGAGCTTTTGCTCTTGATTAGAGATTGTCGTTTGACACCGTTTCTATTGAATTTACACTCAAAGATGAAGATATTTGAAGTTTCTTGTGTTCATGAAGATTGTTGCTATTTTGAAGAGAATTTTGATTGATTTTGGTGTTGCTTTGCCAAAAATTGATCTGATAGAAGTGTTCTATTTCATAATTTGAAGAATCCTACGAAAAGAATTTGATTAATTCCTTCAAAATTGCAAGATATGATGATTTACAGTCCAGTTCGTGCATTTGGGTGATAGAACAATCCTCCCTATTCTTCAGCTGAAGCAGGCGAACTTGTTCAAGCAGTTACGGGCGAACTTGCTCGGCGAACTTGTTAAGTTCGCTATATCCAGTTCAGGCGAACTTGTTATGTTCGCTTGCTAAGTTCGATGCAGGCAGAATTTGTTCAAAATTTTATAAGTGTTGAATTTTTACAACGTTTTCAAAGATGTCTACTCCTACTCATGTTAGTGTGAACAACATGACTCATTTGGTGAATCATGACAATGAGATTGGTACACCAACCAAGCCACCAAGGCTTATGAATCTCAAAGATTATTCAAATTGCAAGAGTCGGTTTGAAAATTATGTTAATATCAGTGATACAAGTTTGTGGATTCCAATTAGTGAAGGATATGAGCATCTTGTGCATCGTCATATGGGAGTGTCTGATACACCAAAACCAGTCTCTACTCTTAGTGATGAAGATAAGAAATTGTATGATCGTGAAAAGAAAGCTCTTGCAGCTTTATCCATGTGTTTACCTCTTGATATCTACCATTCCTTCAAGAAATTCAAAACTTCTCGTGATCTTTGGGAAGGTCTAGCTAAAAGATGTGAAGGAAGTACACATATTAAGAAGAGCAGAAGAGAGTTACTTAATAAGTAGTTTAGTGTATTCAAACACTTTGATGGTGAATCTGTTGATGAACTGATGACACGATATTATCATCTTCTAAGTGAATTGGTGAATAATGATATCACTTACA
Organism: Smallanthus sonchifolius; assembly: GCA_023525975.1. NCBI lineage: Eukaryota > Viridiplantae > Streptophyta > Magnoliopsida > Asterales > Asteraceae > Smallanthus > Smallanthus sonchifolius. The sequence continues at coordinate 22,192,412 of CM042046.1, read as the reverse complement.
AGAATAAGAAGATTCTTGAGAAATTTCTAGATGCATTACCAGCTCATTTTGAGATGTACACTATTGTGATCAAAGAACAAACTGGATTTGATGATTTAAGTCTTGAAGATTTAATGGGTAAGATTCAATCTTATGATTTGAAAAAGCAGAAGAAAGACACAGTCTATCAAGATCCAAGCATTTATTTTGGTAAAGGCACATTGTAGGATCGGTAAATACAAGATGGTTCTATTCCAGTTGAGATTGGCGGAAACAATCACAACTTAATCAAAGTAAACAAGTAAACACAATAAGTACTGATAAATGCAATTTGTATTAAGCTTCAGTGGTTACAAGATTACAGAGAAAAACTCTAAGAAAAGCACTAAGGTACAATGAATCTAAGTACTACTTATATAGTAACTTAAAATCAAGACAGACCCTTGATTCTAAGGATCAGATCTAACACAAACCGTTGATCTTGTATTGAAGCTATTCTACATGTACAGACAATAATAATAACTATGCTAGTTAACTTTTCTCAAACGTCTTCTTAGGAATTATTACTTGCATGCTTGGAGAAGAGCGTTGTAGTGCTTTATTGTCTACACCAGTGACATTCTTTCTACGTGGTGTGTGTCAATGGTGCAGCAAAAAGTTGTAAGTGGTTATGGTTGCTTTTGCTTTTGCAAGGCTAGTCAGCTGCAACGTTTAATCTTCAATAGATGAATAACTATCAGCAGCAGAGTTTTTGATCAACAGCAAGACATAACCATCCAAAGCTGCTGATGATTTGCCTATCAGCAGCATCAAGTGTTGATGCTGCTGAGACGCCTATCCGCAGCAACTCTGGTCTTCAGCAGATAAGGCTATCCGCAGCAGATTTGTTATTCAGCAGAAGAACAAGTATCCGCTGCAGATAAGCTTATCCGCAGCAGTTTGTTGGTTAGCAGCAAACTCTGAGATCAGCAGTATTTGTACTTAGAGAATTTTGTAGCCATCGGTCTTTATTTCTACAAACTCCCCCTAGGCTGATGCTACCAAAACTCTCTTACTGCTTTTGTTGCTAAAGCTTTTGCATGTGGCTGACGATTCTTGTAACCTCATAGCCTCTTGGGTCCTTGTTGGGATTGTTAAGAGGAATCTCAGATAGAGTCTTGATATCTTTTCTTGGCATTTTGAAGATATCCTTGCTTAGACACCTCATCTTCTATCCTTTAGCGTCTGTCAAGGTGAACTCATTTTCTTCAGCATTGTAGGACCAACTGATGAATGGAGAGTGGGATTTGAGAGGTTTTGCATCAATAATTTCATCTTTGCTGGGGTTGAAATGATGTTTGATCACCAGCAATAGATGTATCCCATCTTCATTCTCGGGCTCATGAGCTTCACCAGCTCCATTATTCTTCTTAGATCTAAATCTGGAAGTTGCAATATCTCATCAACAGTTGCATAGAGTGATCTTCTTTCTTCTGTTCTTCCCCTGAAGACTTCAAACCTTTGATCTTGAGTGTTGTAGGACTAGTTGACAATTTCTCTTTAGTCTTCTGGTTTAGTAGTAGGTTTGCTTTTCTTCTTGGGAGGTTGTTGATGAGTAGGAGCTGGTTGGGGGGATTTGGAGTTTGTGGGTGGAGAGGAGGGAGGTCTAGGATGGAGAGTGGAAGGTTGTTGGATAGAGGAAGTGGTGGATGAGGGAGAAGGATTGGGTTTCTTAGGTTTCTTTTCTTCTTCTTCTTGATTGATTACCCTCTTCTTTGAGCCTTTCTTCCCCAGTCTTTCTTCCTCTTCCTTTTTGACTTTAAGGTAAAGGGCTTGCAGGTTCATGAAATTCATGGGACCCAGCCTTTTTCCACTCTCTCATCTTGCCTTTAGGAAGTCAATCATGACATTCCTTTCTTCATGGGTTCTTTTATTGAAGGCAATGGTCTTCTTGGATTTCTGTCTGGCCTTTTCTTCTTCTTCAGCCCTTTTCTTGTTTTTCAATTGACCCTGCTGACCCATGATGGCTCTGTAGATTTCTTTATTTGATAGTTTCTCAAGGTAGTCTGCATCCTCACCTTGAGAAATCAGAGCCTTTATCTACTCCTTTCTCATTTCTCTGGCTAGTTCAGAATCAGTTATTCTGAACTTGGCCTCTTCCTTCTTCTTCTTCTCTATTTCTTCTTCTTCTTTATCAAATTGTTCCTACAGTTGAAGAGCAAGAGCTTCATCTTCTTGAATTTGATAGACTGCAGGAATCTTGACTTTCAGATCATCCAGTTGTTTGGCATACAGCTAGATATGTTGTTCTCTGAGGAGAATGGCCGCTTTTCTTTCTTGAGCTTTTCTTAGTTCAGCCATCTCCTTTTCTTCTCTTCTTCTTCTTTCCTCCCTTTCCTTCTTCTCTTTTAGTAACTTTTCTTCATCTTCTTCTGTCATAGGTCTTTTCCCCTTGTCTTTGCTGGATGCCTCTACTTCAGCTTCATGGACCACAACAGCAGATGTAAGAGATGTTGTTGGGATCTCGGCTTCAGCTTCATTGGCATGATGAGGAGTAGACACAGAGGAAAGGACTGCTTCACTCTCTTCCTTTTCCCATTCATTTCCATATATAGCTTTAAAGGCTTCTTTGACATTCTGAGCAGCCACTTTTCTTGACCCTTCTGCTGTGTTCAGAATGACAGTTGGTGAGGAGGGAAGGGATAGATCTGAGTCAGAGTCATTCATTGCAGGTGATTCCTCCTTATACAGAGAAGCCTTGATGAGTTTGATCATTTCTTGACTTTCTAAGGAGTTGATGTTGCAGATGAGTGATATGAGCTCAAAGACCTTGTGCAGGAAGTCTGAAGGTAGAAGTAAGATCTCTTTGATGTTGATTGAGAGAGAAGATCCATTGCTTAGGGAGAAGGTGAAGTCAGATGAATCGGTGCTCTCCCATCCTAGCACTTCCAAGTCCCTGACTATGATGTTGTACAGGAATCTTCGCCAGCAGATAACTTCTTCTTCAGTTAAAGCACTGCTCCTGATTAAATCAAGTCTTCTTGGAGCCAGTCTTTGTTCTGCTATTGATGAAGATTCAGGATAAGCCACCCTATTTGCTTCTTTTAGTAGCCTTTCAAACCAGGGCATATTATCCTCCATTAAGTCATAGAACCTGCTGATTGCAAGTTCTGCTAAGAGATCTGATGAAGTGTTAATACATCTTGTCAAATACAGATTAAGAACTTGGACGGCATTAAGAGTGTTCTAGTTTAGCTCTTCTACTCCACTAAACTCCCATCCAATCCAGAATCTCTAAGCTATGCCATCATACCCCCAAGCTAGAATGGAGTCGAATTCTAGCTTGTTTGAAGTTAGTGAGAATTGGGGAGTAGATGTTTGACTTATTATGGCTGCATCTTCAGGAAGTATGCTGAATGATGGATGTGTGTCTTCATGTAGAGTTTCATCTTGCAACACCTCATCAACAGCTCGGACAACTAACTTCCAATCCTCAGTGATATCTTCCTCTTCATCTACTGAGTCTGGCAAGTCGTGGATTTGAACAAAAGCAGGTTTATATAGCGAACTTTGAAACACAGTCTACTCTTGTATCCATTCTTCTAGGTTGTCAGCATCATCTTCCTTGGTAACTACCTCCCCCTTTTTGGTTGCATCAGTGCATAGAGTGTTATATGTTTGAGTGCCCACTGATACAAGGGAGGGAGTAGGCACAGTTGGGCATTGATGGGCTTCATGCATAGAGACTTGGTGCCTTAGTTTGGACACTTCAGCTTCTAGCATAGCTACCCTGGCCGTTAATTCCATATTATGAAGTTTCAGTCTGTCCTCATCCACAGTTGTGGAATCCTTGGAGCTAGATGGGGCTTTAGGCCTAGCCTCTGCATCCCCATCAGAAGAGTGTTTCAAAGGAAACATCCTCACTGTGAGTTGTCGTGGTTAGGGTCTTAGTGATGTTGTCATTGTCCTCCTGGGTAGTTGATGTACCAGGAGTAGTGATAGCCATTTCCACATTCACTCTGTCAGTACCACTAGAGTGAACCTTCTTGGGTGATGAACTTGGGTTAGGTGCACCAGCAGCCAAGTCAATCAATACCTCCGAGATAGTGGTAGTTGGAGAAGGTATATCATCTTGACTAGGTGCCTCGGCACTTAAGTTTAGAGAAGAGAAATAATGATATGGCTCAGCGAGTTGTTCTATGGATCCGGGATGTGATCCTGATCCTAATAGAGAAACTTCCAAGGAAGTCTCTCTAATGGTGTGGCTATCCCTTTTGATATTCTCATCAGAATGTTTGGATTCTGAATGAGGGCTTTTAGGTTGGGATTGGGCCTGTGAGATAAGAAGAGAAGGAGTCTTCTTGCTCCTTTTTCTAGTGTATGTCGTTGTAACTAGGGCCCTTTGTTCCAGTTGAACGATAACATCTAAAACAGATGTAAGTGATTTTTGTACCTGTGCATCCTTAGTAGTTTGCACAGGGGTTCGAGCAATGGAAGCAGCTTGTTGTTTAGGATTTGAAGTGGAGGGTGTGGGATCAGTATTAGTTGGGATTGCTGAACTGTCACCCTGGGTACTTTGTATGTTCACCATTGTAGATAACAATGGAACATTGACCCCTGAGAACTTTTTGGAAACAGTTCTCATACTTTGAAAAATATTATTTTTATGACCCAACATGATGTAGATTCTTGCAGGTTTTGAGAGATCTTTTAGTTCCTGGTTGAAAACTTCCTGCAAGAATCTGGGGTACATAAAAAATTGTTGCTTTGCACCCTCTTGAAGGTTATATCTCAAACCCTCAAAGATGAGGTGTGCAAAGTTGAAACCTTGGCAAGTAATCATACCATGAACAGCAGAGGCAAGTGCAGAGCTCACTTGATGCCATCCACTTCTCTTCTGAGATATGCATTGTAGAAGAGTGTGGCAGAGATACTTCCATGGAGGGCCCATCAGTGCCTTCTCTATTGTGTACGCATTTTGATTTCCAGTGTACCCTATGGATACAAAGGTCCTCATGTATTCTTCCTTTGAGTATGAGATGGCTGCCCCCTCATCTTGAAGCTGGAGATGTTTTCGGAGAGTAGCTTCAGAGATGATGATGTCCTTGCCATCTACCTTGGCTTTTATTTGGGGAATCCCCTGTTCGGTAGAGTAGACGACGGTATTTCAAAAATCCTCCATATGAGGAATATAAATGGTAGGGTTGACTGTTAGTGCAAAATGTATCTTTGATTGGCACAGAAAATCGATCATATCATCGAATCCCTCGAACTTCTTTCCTTTGGTTAAGTATGTCGTGAGGTTGTTATATGGGGAGAACTTATCATCAGGATTGTTTATGTGTGCCATTTTTGTTGGTTTGGAGGGAAAAGATTTCGAAGGGTGGTTAGGAATGGAAGGCTTTGAATGTTGTGGGGGCTTGAGAGAAAGTGATGGAAGTTAGGGCGAAATTGAATGTGAATGGGTGGTGAAGAAATTTGATTTGTTCTTATAACGGCAGAGGAGGGAAAAGTAGAGTGACTTGTACAGTACAACCTCATTCACTTTTTACTGTTACAGTTGTAATACACTATAGCAGTCATGGTAAAGACTGAAAGGAATTTTTACAGCGGGTAAAAGTTAATTTAGACTTATTTTTACCCATCAGCAGCAAACTTGGTTACTGCGGATGGTTAAGCCTATCCGCTACAAGCTTGGTTGCAGCGGATAGTTAAGTCTGTCAGCAGCAAACTCTATTGCTGCTGATGGATGCAATGATCCGCAGCAAGGGAGTTGCTGCTGACTACCTTAAAGCTATCCGTAGGAAACTTGTTCCTGCTGATAACTTAAAGCAGTCAGTGGCAAAATCCAGATGACTTGTGCACAACAACTTCAAGCTGCAATGTATTCTGCTTCTGCTGTAGAAGTTGAAACACATGTTTGCTTCTTTCACTGCCATGAAATAAGTCTTCCTCCCAGAAACTGACATCCCCCTGAAGTGGACTTTTTGTCCAAGTTACATCCCCCATAATCACTTTCAGTGTATGCATACAGATTAAACTTATCATTTTTAGAGTACCATAGCTTAAGTCTTGGGGCTCCCTTTAGGTATCTAAAAATTCTCTTAACGGCTTGAAGATGTGAAATCTTTGGAGCTGCTTGAAATCTTGCACAGAGACATACTGCAAAACATGATATCTTGCCTTGAGGTAGTGAGATACATGAGAGACCCTATCATTGCACGGTACTGATGTTGATCAGTGTCTTGACCATCTTTGTCTGGAGTCAGCTGATGGTGCACTTGCATAGGGGTTCGTGCAGCAGAGCAGTCAGCCATCTTGAATCTTTCCAGAATGCTCTTGACATATTTGGATTGGCTGATGAAGATTCCATTTGGGACTTGTTTGACTTGAAGACCCAGAAAGAAATTTAGCTCACCCATTGAGCTCATTTCAAACTTTGAGTGCATCAGGTTCTCGAAGTCTTTACACAGCTTCTTCCTTGTTGATCCAAAGATGATATCATCTATGTAGATTTGAACCAGTAAAATTTCTCCCCCTTCATCTTTGATAAACAAGGTCTTGTCAATAGCACCTCTTCTGAAGTTGTTGCTTAGCAGATATCCAGACAAAGTTTCATACTAGGCTCTTAGGGCTTGATGTAAGCCATATAGAGCTTTGTCTAGTTTAAACACTTGGTTAGAATGTGCAGGATCTACAAAGCCTGGAGGGTGCTTGACATATACTTCTTCACCAATCTTCCCATACAGAAAGGCACTCTTGACATCCATTTGATAGACCATGAAATTCTTGGATGCAGCATATGCTAGGAAGATTCTGATGGCCACCAGTCTAGCAACAGGAGCAAAGACTTCATCATAGTCAATTCCCTCTTCCTGATGGTAGCCTTGAGCTACAAGTCTGGCTTTGTTCTTGACTACAATGCCTCTCTCATCTTGCTTGTTCCTGAATACCCATCTTGTGCCAATGGCAAATTGACCAGGTGGATGTTCAACAAGCTTCCAGACATCCTGTCTGTTGAATTGCAGCAACTCTTCCTTCATTGCCTTATCCAGCTGCTGTGTTGCAGAGCTTCATCTATCTTCTTGGGTTCCACCTGAGATAGAAAACATGAAAATAAACATATATTGGCCTCATGAGATTTGCTTCTTGTTAGAACTCCTTGGTGAACTTGGCCAATTATATTATGCAGAGGATGTTCCTTGTTGATCCTTTGAGCTGGTACCACCTCCAGCTGTATCCCTTGTTCAAGATTGCTTTGATTCTGATCAGGGATTTCTTCATTCATGGTTGAAGAGTCTTCAAGATCAACAGCTACATCAGTGTTATCAGCAATAGTGTTTGCAGCATCTACAGCATTTACCGAAGAGTCTTCATTAAAATTTTCATTTTCAGACAGGCTGCTGCTGGTGACATTGGAGAGTGTGGTTCTTGCTTCACTTGCTTCAATGGCTTCCATAACAGATGGAGGATCAATGGATGGTCTTCTCAGACTGATAGAAGATTTAGGAAAATCCAATCTGTAGTCAGAGGAGAAAGTGGAAGCAGGTGCTTGAGGAGAGGTAGACTCCATATTTGAGAAGATGAGAGGCTCAAATATTTGGGTGAAGTAGTCTATGTCAAAGAGCCAGTTTGGGCCTTTTCCCTGTTCACAGACAATGTGTTCTCTACATTCCACATTGGCTGATTCTTCCACAATTCTTGTTCTTGAGTTGAAAACTCTCTATGCCTTGGATTGAGAGGAATAGCCCACAAAATATCCTTCATCAGATTTGGCACCAAACTTAGGAAGAACCCCATGTGTGATTAGAATTGTGCATGGACATCCAAAAGGTTTTAGAAATCCAATGTATGGGACACTTTGGAACCATAGTTCATAATGTGTCTTGTTGAGAGGCTTGACTATGAGAACTCTATTTTGCACGTAGCAGGCTGTGCTTACTGCTTCTGCCCAAAATGTGAGAGGCGGTTTTGAGTCAGCCAACATAGATCTTGCTGACTCGATTAGAGTTTTGTTTCTTCTTTCAGTAACTCCATTTTGTTGAGGAGTTCTTGGAGCACTGTATTGCCTTTCGATTCCCTTGCTCTCACAGAAACAGTTCAAAGTGTGGTTCTTGAACTCTGTGCCCTGATCACACCTTATTATCTTCACCTTCTGATTGCTTTGATTCTCTACCCTAAGGATGTAGGATTTGATAATTTCAGCAATTTCATCTTTAACAAGGTTCTTGGCATCAAAGAATATTACTATAACCTTGCCATTCAAGTCTTCTATCACAGCTTCTCCCGTACATCCATCAACATTAAGAAGAATACCCATGAGAATCTGGTGTAGTCATCAGTTATCACCAGACAGTATGGCTTCTTACCCATTGACATAATATTTGTAGGACCAAAGAGATCCATATGCATCAGCTATAGTGGAGTATCATTTGTATTCAAGGTCATGGGCTTGTGAGAACTCTTGTGTTGCTTCCCCTTCAGACAAGCAATGCAGTGATCTTCTAGCTGGAATTCTTTATCAGGAAGTCCTCTTACAAGATTAGCCTTCACCAATTTGTTGATGGTTTTTATGTTAACGTGGCTTAGTCTCCTGTGCTAGAGAGCTAATTCATAAACTGAGGCTTTTGACAGAAAACAGGATACACTGCCAGATGGAGTGACCTCATTCATGTCAAGCACATAAAAATTTTCTTTTCTTTGAGTAGTTAATAAAATCTTCTCTAGAGGAGGTTTGGATAAGCCAGGAGATAGCACAAAGCATTCTTTGTCTGTGAAGAGCATCCAATACTTTTGATCACATACCTGGGAAACACTCATGAGATTGAAGTCCAATTCCTTGACATAATTTACCTTATCAATACTCATTCTTTCATTTGACACAGTCCCTTGTCCAGTGATAGATCCTCCTTTTGAGTCACTCCCAAAGGTAATATATCCTCCATTGAAGTGTCTGAAGTTGCAGAGGATGGATCTGTTGCCTGTCATGTGCCTGGAACAACCACTGTCAACCACCCAGGTGTTATTCTTATGACCTGGCTACCCCTGCACATGAGAGAGATCTAGTTAGTGGGAGGAATCCAAGAGCTTGCATCCTTGAAGAAAAGGGTTCTTGGAATATCAGATTCAGCATGTGTGCATTCAACCGAACCAATGATGATTCTTGGAGGGATAGAAGCTGGGATCTTGGCTCTCCATTGCTGAGGAGATGGTTTTCCAGTTCTCTTTGCTCTGTCAGCAGCTGATGTTGCTTTGGCTGCTGATAGATTTGCTTTATTAGCAGCAGATTTTGCTGCTGATGACTTTGGCTTATCAGCAGCCGATGTTGTTGTTGTTGAGGACTTAGGTTTATCAGCAGCAGTGGATTTTGCTGCTGATGACTTTAGCTTATCAGCAGTAGATTTTGTTGCTGCTGATGGTTTTGCTTGAGCAGCAGCAGACTTGGTTGCTGCTGAAGGCTTGTCCTTTGGTTTCTTGGGCTTGGCTTGATTACCAACATTTTTGCTGGCTGCTGATGGTTCAACAACCAATGTATGCTTATCCTTCTTTGCCTTATTGACGGAGGGCTTCTCTGTAGAAGTTCTCATGTTGATGGACTTTTGTTTAGGAGGGGCTTGATGAAGGATCTGGTTGAAAGGATTAAAATCACAATTTGCAGCAAAGTGGTCTGATTCACCACAGATGATGCAAGATTGTTGAGGCTTTGACAGTTGCTTCCTTGGTGGGGAAAGAGAGTTTCTGAATTGAATTGCCTTGGCTTCAGAACTCGTTACCTTTCTGTTCTTGTGCGTCGTCTTAAAAGCATGTTGTTTGAGGTTTCTTTGCTGCTGAAGGTAGTAGAAGCAGGTGCTGGCAGTGTGGTTGTATTTGCCACAGACAAAGCATGATTTGGCCAGTTTGCCCTTGAAATGTAAACATAGTCCTTTCTTTTGAATAGGTCTTTAAAGTTCCAGGGGTTTTGTTGTGCTCAAAGGTGGCTTCTTCCAATGTCTTTTGAACATATGGAACTCTTTCTCGAGGCGCATGACATATGTCAAACATCTTTCTTTGAGGCTTTGAGTTGTTTGAGGTTGAAGACTGCCCCTTTTCAACATTTAGCTTTCTTCCTACTGGAGGATAGCTGATTTTGATTTGGTTGAAAGGCATAGGAACCGGAACAGCTGGTAAAGGGACAGGAGTACTTGTTTGAATGACTTCGAGAACATGCGGTTTTGGTAATTGTACTGGTGATGAGACCTCCTCAGTTTTAGTGGACTCTGAGCTAGTTGACTCGGATTCTGACGAGGTAGTGCATTCTTGTACCAATGTTTCATGCCTTGAAGGATCAAGATCTCGGTTGGCCTTTTCAAGATTTGAGAGATTGAAGCTTGGTTCATGGATGGCAATGTAGTCAGCAGGAGGTGCAACGACTTGATATTGTTCAGCTGATACCCCATACCAGTTTTTACCTTGACATGAATTTGAGCATCCAAAAGTCTTTGTAGCTTTTTGGATGCAAATTCATATTTGTCAACATGAACTTTCTGTTCTGCCAATTCTGCTCTGGTAGCTTTTAATCTGGCAAGTAGATCATCAATCTGAGTTTCAAGATGTTCATGTTTTAGTAATGAAATCTCTTTCTTTAGGCAGTTAATTTTTTTCTTTATAACTGTTTTCTACTTTTGTGAATTCAGATTTCATTTGATGAAACTCTTCATTTTGATCTATAAGGTTTTGATTATGCTTTCTATAGCCTAACATCTTATCAATACAAGCTTGGGAACAGAGATGTTCATATACCTGAGGTGGTATCTCAGTTGTGTCTTCCATAAGAGCTTGGTTGTTGGCAAGCAGATCTTCATACTGGAAGCTCCAGTCAAAGTCAGATGTTCCAACAACTGCACAAGCTGCAGTTTGAGCTGGAGGAGTAGCTTGTTGCTGCTGTTGTCTTGGTTGGGCTTGGTGATCTTGTCTTGGTTGAGGAGCTGCTGGGTTTGCCCTAGGTGCCTTGCATTCCCTAGCAAAATGACCCAGTTGGTTACAGTTGTAACATCGTAGTTTGCTTTTATCCAAGCCAACTCTGGTGTTGGAGTTGTTACTTGGAATGGGTCTTCCGGTTCTAGAGTAGAACCTTTTTGCTCTTATAGATAGCATGGCATACGAGTGCTGTATGTCCATTTCTTCTAAGTCATCTGGATGGAAGCATTCCAGATCCTCCTTGATAAAGGACATGTTGCTTGAGTTTTCAGAGACGAAAGCAGCAGAGGTTGAGGTTTGAGTAGGGCCTTCTAGGAGAAATTGTGATGTGTTTGTTTGAGAGATTGGAGTTTGGGGATGAGTGATGATGGGAGGATAATAGTTGCTTGAACTAGGACCTGAGTGGTCAGAATGGAGGGCAGAGGAGGTGGTGGTGGATGTTGAGGCTGTTGGGTAGCTTGAGCTTCTTTCTTTTGCCTGAATCATCTCTAGCTCATAGGTTTTTAGCATTCCAAAGAGCTCAGTCATCTAGAGAGTCTTCAGATTCTCAGTTCTTCTGATAGACACTGTGTAAAGTGTCCAGCAGCTCGGTAGAGACCAGATGAACTTCTTGAGAATATCTTCATTCTCCAGCTTCACCTTTGAGCACTGCAGCTCACCTACAAGATAGGTAAATCTGTTATATAAAACCGTTAGAGACTCACCTTCCTTCCAGACGAAGTTTTCATACTGCTGCTTCAGAATGTCTCTTCTGTTTTCTTTGACTTCTTCTGAACCAGCAAACATTTTTTCAAGAGCCTCCCATAGCTCCTTTGCAGTTTTATAACCTCTGAAGTTATGAAAAACTTCATTTGGTAAGCACATCTGTATGGCTCCCAAGGCTTTGAAGTCTACCTCCATTTTCTTGATGTCTTCATCAGAGTACTTGGAGGGTTCTTTGGGAACCAGTGTACCTCCGGAATCAGTTGAGGACACCATGGGTATGTATGGTCCACCTTTAATGGATTTCCACATCCCATATTCCTGATAGCAGAAGAAGCTTTCCATTCTGTTCTTCCACATATCGTACTCTTCCCCAGACACCAGTCTTGGTGGCCTGTTGATGCTTCCAATATCTTCAAATCCATTGTTTTGAGCCATTTTTGATTTGTGATAGTGAGAGACTTTTATCAAAGAGATAGTTTAGAATAGAACCGAAGAATGATTAAACAAGTGTGAGTTTGTTTAATCTGTGAGCCAAAGCTCTGATACCAAGGGGGAGTTCGTAGAAATAAAGACTGATGGCTACAAAATTCTCTAAGTACAAATACCGCTGATCTCAGAGTTTGCTGCTGACCAACAAACTGTTGCGGATAAGCTTATCTGCAGCGAATACTTGTTCTTCTGCTGAAGAACAAATCGGATGCGGATAGCCTTATCTGCTGAAGACCAGAGTTGTTGCGGATAGGCTTCTCAGCAGCATCAACACTTGATGCTGCTGATAGGCAAATCATCAGCAGCTTTGGATGGTTATGTCTTGCTGCTGATCAACAACTCTGCTGCTGATAGTTATTCATCCATTGAAGATCAAACGTTGCAGCTGACCAGCCTTGCAAAAGCAAAAGCAACCATAACCACTGACAACTTTCTGTTGCACCACTGACACACACCACGCAGAAAGAATGTCACTGGTGCAGACAATAAAGCACTACAACGCTCTTCTCCAAGCATGCAAGCAATAATTCCTTAGAAGACGTTTGAGAAAAGTTAACTAGCATAGTTATTATTATTTTCTGTACATGTAGATTAGCTTCAATACAAGATCAAGGGTTTGTGGTCTTGATTCTAAGTTACTATATAAGTAGTACTTAGAGTCATTGTACCTTAGTGCTTTTCTTATAGTTTTTCTCTATAATCTTGTAACCATTGAAGTTTAATACAAATTGCATTTATCAGTACTTCTTGTGTTTACTTTTTTACTTTGATTAAGTTGTGATTGTTTCTGCCAATCTCAACTGGAATAGAACCATCTTGTATTTACCGATCCTACAAGTGGTATCAGAGCAAGCGAACTTGTTCAAGCAGTTATGGGCGAACTTGTTCGGCGAACTTGTTCGGCGAACTTGTTAAGTTCGCTATATCCAGTTCAGGCGAACTTGTTATGTTCGCTTGTTAAGTTCGATGCAGGCAGAATTTGTTCAAAATTTTATAAGTGTTGAATTTTTACAAAGTTTTCAAAGATGTCTACTCCTACTCATGTTAGTGTGAACAACATGACTCATTTGTTGAATCATGATAATGAGATTGGTACACCAACCAAGCCACCAAGGCTTATGAATCTCAAAGATTATTCAAATTGCAAGAGTCGGTTTGAAAATTATGTTAATATCAGTGATACAAGTTTTTGGATTCCAATCAGTGAAGGATATGAGCATCCTGTGCATCGTCATATGGGAGTGTCTGATACACCAAAACCAGTCTCTACTCTTAGTGATGAAGAGAAGAAATGGTATGATCGTGAAAAGAAAGCTCTTGCAGCTTTATCCATGTGTTTACCTCGTGATATCTACCATTCCTTCAAGAAATTCAAAACTTCTCGTGATCTTTGGGAAGGTCTAGCTAAAAGATGTGAAGGAAGTACAGATATTAAGAAGAGCAGAAGAGAGTTACTTAATAAGCAGTTTAGTGTATTCAAACACTTTGATGGTGAATCTGTTGATGAACTGATGACACGATATTATCATCTTCTAAGTGAATTGGTGAATAATGATATCACTTACAAGAATAATAAGATTCTTGAGAAATTTCTAGATGCATTAGCAGCTCATTTTGAGATGTACACTATTGTGATCAAAGAACAAACTGGATTTTATGATTTGAGTCTTGAAGATTTAATGGGTAAGATTCGGTCTTATGATTTGAAAAAGCAGAAGAAAGACACAGTCTATCAAGATCCAAGCATTTATTTTGGTAAAGGCACGTCTTCATAAAAGTCTAAAGGAGTTTCTTTGTTTTCTGGAGATGCTTCTGAAGGGTCTAAAGAAAGTTCTTGTAATGATGGTTCACGTTTTATTGTTTCAAAATCTGGATGTTCAAAGAATACCAAGAATGAAAACCATTCGTGTAATCAAAAGGTGTCTCCTACAGTTGCAGATGATATGATGGCCATGATTGCTTCGCTCTTAACATCTTATGAAAACTTTATTGGAGGCAAAATCACTGATCCAGATATGATTGAAGAAGATTTTAAGCAATTGGATAAAGATGCTTTAGAAGAAATGAACATTCAATGGAACATGGCATTATGGATGCGACAAGGAAAAGATCATCTGAAGAGAATGGGAAAGAAGTTTATTGGAGCTTCAAGCAAGACAAAAATGGGATTGGATAAGTCAAAGGTGAAATGCTATAATTGTCAGTAATTTGGACATTTTGCTAGAGAATACACAAAGCAAAGAACTCAGAATCAAGGTTCTTCAAACAATCAGGTCAATCAGAATAAGCAAAACACTTCCACAGCCTTAATGTCTCAACAAGATGAAAATTATGACTGGGGTATCTATTTGGAAGACATTGTTGCTCATGTCAGTCAAACGATTCTGGCTGAAGTTCATTGTGAAGATGAAAATGAAAGCAGTTCTTCTGATGGTGATTCTACAGATTCTGGGAGTATTACTGAAAATTGAAACAAAAAATCAAAAGTTTTCAAATGAAGACTCGCTGAGAGATGGAGCTGCTGGAAAAGTGACAAAGAAGATTGCTGAAATGTTATCTGAAGGCAATGCATTCATGGCAGATTCTAAACAGGAACAAAAGGTTGTTTCTTGTCCTAAATGTATTGATTCTGATTTGAAAATTACTCGATTGTGTGATGACAACACCAATCTGATCTGTGACATGAAGGCGGTCTACACATCTAATCAAACTTTGAAAGAAAATGAAATTGTTTTGAAAACTAGAATTGAATCTTTAAAAGATGACTTTAAAGTTTTACAAATCAAAGTGAATGAGCAAGCCTTTCATATAGATGTGTCATACTCAGAGTATGAAAAGAAAATCAATGAACTCGTTGTGTCACAGACAAAAGAAACAAAGTTGTTACGAAAGATTGAAGCTTATAAAAATTCCAGTTTTCTGCTAGAATATTATAATGAAAAATCTTCAGGTGAGAAAGTTGTTGGAGTTGTTGGAGTTGTAGGATCTTGTCCGTCATTTGATGATACGGATGTTGGAGGGGGTGTTTCACTGAAACTGTAACCGATCAAGATTTGGAACCAAAAATTATTCTTAATGTCAATCCTATTACTTGTGAGGATATGAACTATGATGATTCATCTGATGATGATGTTTTTGATCCAAACAAATCTGAAGGTGTAGTGAAAGAGTGTAAATATGTTGAACCAGTTGTGGTGAAACAAGTTACAAGAGACAGATGTATTTTAACTGAACCGGATGAGAAGGTTGAACAACAAAAACCGAAATCGACTTATAAACCGGTTAAACCTTTTGTAAGTGGTGGTTTTGATTCTCAAGAAACAAATAAGATTGAAAAAGTATTAACTCTTGATTTTTATAGAATGAAAGTTGAAACAGAAAATCAAAAGGTTGTTCAAACTTCAAACACGGTCTCTCAATGTTCATCATCTAGTACACAAGGTGTTCCGAAGGATAAGTATGTCCGAGTGTACAAAGAAAGGCGTACTTGCTTTCATTGTGGAGTTGTTGGTCATATTCTAAAAGACTGTCCACACAAGAATATGGGAAACTGTTTAGATCATCCAAAATTAGGAAGACCTTTTGTGAATCCACCAAAGCAGTCGGTGGTGAAAACCGTTGATTATATTCCTAAAGAGGATATGATTGTGAAGCAGTCAGTTGTTAAGATTACATCTGCTCCAGCAAAATCTGTTGAGAATGTTGTGAATGAATCACAGAAAGTGAAATTGTCAAGACCACAAAGAAGAAGAAGAAATAGAAGGTTGAGAAAGCTTTTGGAACAACCAGTGGTCAAAGACAATGTTTTTGAAACTTCTGAATCATCAAAAGAAAGTGAAAAAGTTCAAATTCAATCCAAATGGAAACCAAAGAATCAAGTTTCTGTTTCTGAGAAACAATCTCCTAAAATTAAGGAGAGATTTGATTGTGTTTTGAAATAAATTGTTTATTTTGATGAGTCAGGCCGACCCAAGACAACAATGGCTTGGGTCTCTATTACTAACTAATCACTCTTGTATGTGTGCAGGGAACTCTAATGAGGACTGTTGGAAACCATTGGTATGTTGATAGTGGATACTCTCGGCACATGACAGGAAATCTTTACTTATTGGAAAATGTCAAAGAAATCCAAGGAGGATATGTTGCTTTTGCAGGAAAGAAAGGAGGAAATATTTCTGACCAAGGCATTGTGACAAATGGGAGATTGAGCTTTGAGAAAGTCAACTATGTGGAGCAGCTTGAACATAATCTGTTATCTGTTTCTCAAGTTTGTGTTAAAGATTTCTCATTTCATTTTAATAAATCAGAGTGTTTGGTGTTAAAGCTTGGATTTGAGATACCTGAAGATTGGATACTTATGAGAGCTCCTAGAAAGAATGACACATATATGCTCGACATGAGCACAGCAACGACAACTTCGTCTGTTCCTACTTGTCTTCTTTCGAAAGCTTCTGAATCCGAATCAACTTTATGTCACCGGAAAATGGCTCATATAAATTTTGGGAAAATGAATTATCTTGTCAAAAATGGGTTGGTTTCTGGTGTCCCTACCATGAGATTTCATGTGGATGAAGACTGTATTCCTTGCAAGAAGGGGAAGCAGCACAGGAAATCTCATCATTCAAAGTTGATCAATTCTATTGTGATCCTTTAGAGTTGTTGCATATGGATTTATTCGGACCTATAAGTGTTAAGAATGAAGGCGGTAAATCTTATTGTTTGGTGGTGACCGATGATTACTCAAGATTTTCTTGGGTCAAGTTTCTTGCTTCGAAAGATGAAACAGTTGAAATTTGTTAAGTTCCTAATTGTGGGGCTTGAAACTTTATTCAAATTAAAAGTCAGGAGGATTTGGAGTGATAATGGCACAAAGTTCAAGAATGGAAATATGGGTTTATTTTGCTTATAAAAAGGAATCCATCATGAATTCAGTGCTCCTTATATTCTTAAACAAAATGGTGTTGTTGAGCGAAAGAATCGAACTCTTATTGAGACAACTCGTACAATGTTATCTGATTTAAAGTTGCCTGTCACATTCTGGGTAGAGGCGGTGAATACAGCTTGTCGTGTTCTCAATAGGTTTTTGACGTGAAGAAACACAACAAGACATGTTATGAATTGCTGAACAATAGAAAACTTAATTTGGCTTATCTTTTTCCCTTTGGGAATCCATGTACCTTGTTGAAGACTCGCGACGTTCCTACTAAATTCAGCTCCAAAGCAATTGAGGGAATTTTCTTGGGATACGTTGCAAATTCTCATAACAAAAGAGTCTTTAACAAAGAATCCCATCAAATTGAAGAATGGTTTCATGTTGACAGTGATAACCGTTCTGTTCCTCAGGATGCAAAAGGTCCTTCTTGGGCGTTCGATTATAATGCATTATTCAGATCTTTCAATGTCCCTCCTGTAGTTTCTCCAACTAAAGTAGAAATCTTTTATCAGTCCTACTACAATGATGATTCAATTGTCGATCCACGTTCGATTATTCCGATTGTGGGTACTTCTAAAGTTGACCCGAATGTAGCTTCAACTTCGGGAACAACACAAGACGGTAACAGTGAAGATGATGAAGTTGTGTTCCAAGAATCGTCTAACGACATTCAGAACATAGTTGATGATTCATCCGCATCGGCATCGCTTGAGGGGGAGTTGCCTTCAAATCTTGATTCTGTTATTCAAACTTTAGAAATTCCCCAATCCCGTGTGCATAAGCACCATCCCACTAACAATATTATTGGTGATTTTAATGTAGGTGTTCAAACGAGACATCATACACTTGCTGAAAGTTCATGTTTGTATGCTCAAATTGTTGATACATGTATCTTGGAGACGTGTTTGCATGTTTGCTTTATTTCTCAAACGGAACCTAAAAATGTGGAAGAGGCATTAGATGATGATTGTTGGATTGAGGCCATGCAAGAAAAATTGGCTCAATTTTATAAGTTGCATGTTTGGGACTTAGTTGACTTACCCAAAGGCTCAAGATCCATTGGCACAAAGTGTTCAAATGCAAACATGATGATCGTGGTGTTGTGGTACGCAATAAAGCAAGACTTGTTGTCCAGGGATTTAATCAGTAAGTGGGTGTTGATTACACCGAAGTTTATGCTCCAGTTACGAGTATTGAGGCGATCAGATTGTTTCTAGCATATGCTTTTTTCAAGGGTTTCTGTAGAGTCTAGTACTTTATTAAGCTGTTGTCATTAATGTATTTTGAACAATGTTTACTTAGTTTCCTTTATTGTAATTTCAGTTTATGTAATTTACTGTTTTAATTAGACCAGGTCTGGGCCATCGAAACTACTTAGTTTCGATTGAGTTTTGTTCAATCGAAACTAGTAGTTTCGATAGATAGTTATTTCGACAGTTTTGTTCTATCACTTGTAAACGCTCAACCGAAACTACTAGTTTCGAAAAAATAGTTTCGATGACTGTCAACTACTATAAATAGCCTAGTTTGAGAATGTTTAGGGGGTGAGTAGCGGCTGTAACCCTTTCTTTCACATTGTTCTTCAATCAATACAATCTGCAGTTTGTTTATTGCACTGTTCTTACACTTTCATATCGTCTTTGTGTTGATTGTGTAGAGACATGTTTTTCTGTATAAGCTGTTGTCATTATTGTATGTTTGAACAATGTTAGCTTAGTTTACTTTCTGACATTTCATTATTGTAATTTCAGTCTCTGTAATTTACTGTTTTATTTAGTTAAGTCTGGGTCATCGAAACTACTTAGTTTTGATTGAGTTTCTTCAATCGAAACTAGTAGTTTCGATAGATAGTAAGTTTCGACAGGTTAGTCAATCATTTGTAAATGTTCAACCGAAACTAGTAGTTTCGGTTGGCATAGTTTCGATACTTGTTGACTTACTATAAATAGCCTAGTTTGAGAAATTTTAGGGGGTGACTAGCGGTTGTAACCCTGAATTTCTCTTTCACTTTGTTCTTCAATCAATACATCTTCCCTACTTGTTTGATACATGTTCTTAAAATTTCATATCAAATTTGTATTGATTGTGAGTGTGTTTAGCCTATTATCTTCACCAAAATTTGTTTCTATCCTCTGTTTCACCTCCATGCACACTGTTTCCGCCTTTGTGTGTGGAGAATCGATCATCTGTGAGATTTTAAGTTGAAATCTGGACCTACAATTGGTATCAGAGCTTTATGCTCTTGTTTCTGAGTATTATCAGGTTTTTATGATTTATTCTAAGTGTTTTACTGCGTTTTTATTGAAGTTTTCTGCATCTGGACTCTACGAGCACTGTTTCTTCGCCATCGGTACTGTTTCATCGATTTCCGACGTGTTTTGATAGTGGTTTCAAAATCGGAGGTTGGATTTGCAATCAGAACCTTTAGACGAGACTTTTTGCTAGATTGGATTATTATTTTGAAGATATTGATTTCTGAGATTGATCATCAGTGGAGGTTTGCTAACTTGGGGAAGAAGACATCGAAACTAATCTGGGGAAATTCTGTTGATCATCGAATCTTTCTGTCTGCACCCTGTCTGGTAGAGGTACAATCGAAACTACTGTGTGCAGCTTTTCAACCAAAACTTGGACATCGAAACTAGTTGTTTTTAGGGGGATTCTACTTATTTTGACCAAGGGATTCTTCATCGAAACTAGTTGTTTCGGGATCTGTTCTTCAATCGAAACTATAAGTTTTGGGCAGCTTTTTCTTCAATCGAATCTAGGAGTTTCGATCAAGTATTTCTCTATCGAAACTAGTAGTTTCGATCAAGGTTACACACCCGAAACTAGTTACTGTTTTAGTTTCGATTCCTGATATTATGGCAACTTCAAGTTCAACTGAGTACTCTGGAGGAAACAAACCACCTGCTCCTGTATCTACAAGGGACTTTGATGACTGGACAAAGAAGATGAAGCTTTTCTTCCAATTTCATGATCATACTTTGCTGAAATCTATCATTGATGGTCCTCACAAGCCTTTTATTACTACTGCTGATGTTCAACGTCCTAAGACAGTAGCCGAATATGATGAGAAGGATCTTGCTTTGATTGCCCGAGATAACAAGGCTTATGGGACTATTGCTATGGCTCTTCCTATAGATATCTTCAACATCTTTGCTGAGTACACCACTGCCAAAGACTTATGGGTAGCCTTGTGCACCAGATTTGAGGGAAGTGCTGATGTTAGGGAGAGTAAGAGAGATCTGATCAAGAAGCAGTATGAGATGTTCAACAGTGACAGAGGTGAATCAATGTCTGATTTGATCAACCGTTTCTCAAGCATCGTATCTAGGTTGAAAGTAATGGGCGTTGAGTACCCTACTCTAGAGCTAAACAAGAAACTCCAAGATGCTCTTCCTGAGGAATGGAATATGTATCCTATCATGATCAAGAAGACTGAGAATCTGAGTGCTTTGTCTCAACAAGAAGTCTACAACATCCTTGAATCTTATGAGATTGAGATCAAGAAAGGAGCAGTTACTCTAACAAATCAGTCTAGAAACACAGCTCTTATTGCTGGATCAAACTCTTCCAGTAGCCCATACTTTCAAACTGATGTTCCTCCTTCTGCTGCCGCAATTCAACCTACCAGCTCCTCTGCTCCTCAGAAGTCCATTACCATGATTCCTGATGAATATGTCCCAATCATGACTGCTTTCATGTCGTGCTATGATGCATTTATTTCTGGAAACCTAACACCGGTTAGCTTTCAACCTGATGACTTGGAGCAGATCAATCCTGATGATTTGGAGAAAATAGACATTGATTGGTGTATGGCCATGCTGACCTTAAGAGCCAAAAGATTCATCAAAAGGACTGGTTTAGATAGATTCAAGCAGGGCAAGACTCTTGGGTTTAATATCAAGAAGGTGAGATGCTACAATTGTGATAAGCTGGGTCGCTTTACCAGACACTACAAGGAGCCGTCCTCCAAGGATTAGCAAGAAAAGAAGATTTCCTCTGGAAAACAAGTTGCTAATCCTCCCAAGACAAACACATCTTCAAGTTCCATAGATCTTGTTTGTCAAGCTGATGGACACTATCATTGGGAAGCTGCTGATAAAGCCTTGATGGCTAATGTGGAGGATAAGGGGAAGTGTCTTGATTGAACCAGTTGAGGATCTCACTGCTGTGCCTGCTAAGGTTATTTCTAAACTTTGTAGTGCTAGATCTTGTTTAAATGAAATTCAAAAGTACAGGTTCATCAATCAAGCTTTGATTGACGAACGAGATCATATTAAGGTGATGTATGACTCTGTGGCCAAAATTTAGAAATTATATTTAAAGAAAATTCGTGATATTTCTGGTGAAAACCATTCTTTAATTGTGCAACTTAATACTCAAACCATTAATAATAAAATTTTGAGTGAGAGAGTCCAACAAGCAGAAAAGGCTAAATTACAAGTTGACCACATGGACATGGATCAGAAAATCTTGTTTGGAATTATTGATAAACAATTCAATAGAAAAGTCATAGAGGGTCTTGGTTATAACTCTCATCCACCACCTTATTCTAAATCAGGCAGATTTGCTGATATGCCTGCTGTTCATGTTCCTACCCCTTTTGTGTGCACTTTATCTCCTGGTAATTGTATTACGTCCTCTGATTCTGACAGTTTTGCTTCATGTGTAGAATCAAATTGTGTAACTTCCGAAGATGATTGTGATGAGAGTACCAATGTTAGAAATGTTTTAAATGAACTTGAGTCGGATGAATGTAATAATATGTCCGTGTCAAAACCAGATATTTGTGAACACGTTGAAAACTTGTATTTTGATTCTATGCCTACTGAGCATACGGGATTGGGATGTGATATTTCTAAATTTAAACATGCTTTGCCTTTTGTTCCTAAATCTTTGAATGTTGTGCCATGTGTTACCAAGTTTAAAAGTGCAGGAATTATTGTGAATGATGTACCACGTGAAACCATGAGCAACATGGACTTTTTCAGATTAAAGGAAGAACATCGTCTTCAAGACAAAGTTATTGATGAGAGAACCGTCTCATGTTCAGATGCCTCAACATCACGATCATCTTCATCTTGTGATGACAATTATCAGGCTAAGATGTCTGGTGAAAAAGTTTGTTTTAGTTGTGGTGCTTCAAATCATGTTTCAAAAAGTTGTAAATTGACAACCACCGATTGTAATGAAGAATCGTCTCCTAAAATTTCCTTGAATTCAAACGTGTTGTCTAACTCTTCTCACAGTAGAAAATCTAGGCGTAAAAGAATTAAAAATGCTAAAAATTATTTGAAAAGAACCTGGAAAATTAAAAATAATATTCTATTTGATGACCATGCTTCATCTAAGGAGGATTCTGATTATGATTCCAATGTGATGTCCTATCATAACAAGAAACTTCTTGATAGCAATGGTATTGATCAAAACGTCTAAATGGTTCGTTGTGTATAGGGTCAATCAAGAAGAACCGGAGATAACATTAGGCATGTAGATAGTGGATGTTCAAGACATATGACTGGTCATTTTAATTTGCTGCAAGATTATCATCCAATTGATGGAGAGTATGTAGCTTTTGCTGGGAATCCAAGAGGAGGGAAGATTGAAGGACAAGGAACGGTATCGAACGGTGTAAATAGTCTGGAATTTGTCAACTTTGTTCCTCAATTGAAGTATAATCTGATAAGTGTTTCTCAGACTTGTGACAAGGATTTCTGTGCCTTGTTCAATTCAAGAGAATGTCTAATCTTAAAGCCTGGAGTGGTGATTCCAGAAGAACTTATTCTCATGTGTGCTCCCAGAAGATACAGCACATACAGCTTTAATAAACAACCCATTGGGCATTGAATCATGCTTTCTTTCAAAAGCTTCCGAAGATGAATCATTCATGTGGCATAAGAGGTTGGGACATGTAAATTTCAAAACTATGAACTGACTGGTTCGAGGAAACCTCGTCACTCGATTACCTCTTAAAGATTTCACTCCTGTGGAACACTGCATCTCATGTTCCAAGGGAAACAGCACAAATCTTCTCATAAGCCTAAAACCACAAATTCCATTAACTCTCCTCTCCGATTACTTCATATGGATCTCTTCGGTCCTGTGAGTGTCATGAGTCTTGGACGAAAGTCGTACTGCTTAGTAGTAACCGATGATTTCTCTCGGTTTACTTGGGTGTTCTTCCTAGCTAAGAAAGATGAGACGTGAGAGATTTTGAAAACCTATCTGCTTCAAATTGAGAACCTATTCAATCTAAGTGTGAAAACTATCTGCAGCGTTCATGGAACAGAATTCAAAAATGCCACTCTTGAATCCTTCTATGGAAGCAAAGGAATTTCTCGACAATTCAGTGCACCTCGTACTCCTCAACAGAATGGTGTAGCTAAAAGGAGAAACTGCACTTTAATTGAAGCTGCACGAACTATGATCGTTGACTCTAAGCTTCTTGGGACTTTATGGGCTGAGGGGGTTAACACTGCATGTTTTGTGCAAAATCAGGTTCTCATCACCAAAAGTTGCAACAAGACACCTTATGAGATCATGTACAAGCGCAAGCTAGTTATTGATTTCTTTAGAAAATTTGGGTGTGTGTGCACAATGCTGAATACTTCAAATCAGCTAAACAAGTTTGAAGCCAAAGCTGAAGAATGCTATTTTGTGGGGTACTCATCCAATCAACGAGCTTTTCGTGTCTACCATAAGAAGATAAGGATAGTGCTGGAGTCCATTGACATCAATTGGCATGAAAACAATCATACAGATGCAGGAGACGGTCCTAATTGGCTTTTTGATGTTGATTCATTGTTTAAATCATTTAATATTCCTGAGCTCTCTAATGAAACAACTCCTGCTAATCCTTACTTCTTTGTGAACAATCTAGGGAACATAAATAATCAAGGTTCTTCCTCATCCGCTCATATTGAAATCCTTGTACCTGCTGATTCTGAATCCAATATGGAGTCTTCTGGTTCTAGTGCAACAAGTGAAACGATTGAAGACAACACAATTCCAATAGTAGATGTTGCACCACAATCACCTGTTGAAGATCCTGTTGATAATGTAGCTGATCTTCCTGCTAAAAATATTACAAATTTGGAAGAAGTCTTGGAAGAAGATGAGTTTCCTTAGTTGAGAATTCACAAGAATCATACCACCAACAACATCATTGGTCCACTCAATGTGGGTGTTCGTACACGGAGTGCATGTGATGCTTTAGATAATAGCATGTTCTCATGCTTCATATCTCAAGTCGAACCTAAGAATATCAAAGCAGCTCTGCTTGAGAATAGCTGGGTGGAAGCTATGCAAAAAGAGTTACGGCAATTCTCAAAATTGAATGTGTGGAATCTGGTGGATCTTCCCAAGAACAAAATACCTATCGGCACTCGTTGAGTATTTCGAAACAAAAAGGATGAAGGAGGAATTGTGGTTCGAAACAAAGCTCGTTTGGTTGTTCAAGGCTTCTATCAAGAAGAAAGGATTGACTGTTTGCACTAGTGGCTCGCTTAGAGGCTATCAGAATGTTTCTCGCCTATGCAACATATATGGACTTCACTGTTCATCAAATGGATGTCAAAAGCGCATTTCTGTATGGAAAAGTTCAAGAGGAAGTATATGTCAAGAAGCCATCAGGTTTCATTGATCCTAACTTTCCAGACTGTGTCTACAAGTTAGACAAGGCACTGTACGGTCTTCACCAAGCACCTCGTGCGTGGTATGAAACTTTATCAAAGCATCTGCTTAAGAATTGTTTCACACGAGGAGTAATTGACCAAACTTTGTTCAAACGGAAGGATGGAAAGGATACAATCATGGTGTAAATTTAAGTGGTTGATATCATTTTTGGATCTACCAATCCTCGTCTTTGCAAAGAATTTGAAGACGTGATGCGTTCTAAATTCGAAATGAGTTTAATGGGAGAAATGAAGTTCTTTCTGGGATTGCAAGTTGATCAGTCTGAGTCTGGAATTATCATTCATCAAGAGAAATATGTGAAAGAAATCCTGACCAAGTTCAAAATGGCTGATTCCCATCCGGTAAAAACTGCTGTAGAAGTTCGACATTGTCTGATTCCTGATGTGGATGGTGAAAGCGTTGATCAGCATCTTTATCGCTCTATGATAGGATCTCTCATGTATCTCACGGCCAGCAGACCCGACATCATGTTTGCAGTGTGCTTGTGTGCACGTTTTCAGGCTAATCCTAAACTATCTCATTTATCTGCAGTCAAACGTATTTTGAGATATTTAAAGCATAAACCAAAATTGGGTCTGTGGTATCCTAAAAAGATTTGTTTGATCTTGTGGCTTATTCAGATTCAGACTACGGGGGATGCAACTTAGACCGAAAATCCACTTCTGGAGGTTGTCAGTTCCTTGGCAACCGCTTTGTCTCATGGCAATGTAAGAAACAATCCACCGTTTCCCAATCCACCGCCGAAGCCGAATACATTGTCGCCGCCCTCTGTTGTTCCCAAGTCAGATGGATACACCATCAGATGATTGACTATGGGATCACATTCCATGAAACACCTATTCTGTGTGACAACACTAACGTTCCCCATATCACCAAAAACCCAGTTCAGCATTCCAAAACCAAACACATTGAAATCAAACATCATTTTATCTGTGATTGTGTTGAGAATAAGCTTATTCAAATCGTTGAAGTCAAAACCGACAAGCAAACCGCAAACATCTTCACAAAGGCGTTTGACTCTACCAGATTTTTCCAACTGGTAGAGATGCTTGGAATGATAAACTTTCAGTAAACCTTGTGAATATTAGTGTGTTTCATGTTTATGATTAATTGTCAAGAAATTTCTGAAAAGGTTTTATTTTTCTGTCTAGTTACTTTTCGTTACAAGCAAATTTTTTGGGGGAGAAATGAGAATTCAATATTGAAAAGAATTGCTTTGTATATAGTCTTACAAGTGGTTTTGTTATATGAAAATTGAATCTAACCTTTGAGAAATGATAGAGTTTGATCTCATCTCTTGGACATGGAATGGACCAAAAGCGATGGTGTTTACTAAGTTATAGCTGGTAGGCCCGGCATATGGTTAAAACTTGTAAGTAGTGTGAAAACCTAAAACATATCTCATACTTGTGTGTTTGAACCCATTATTGAAACATCTAACCCATTTTATATATCTAAGAAAACCAATTCAGTCAGATACAGTCTTACGTGTTGAATTCCTATTCATACGCCAAGTGACCGTCAAAGTAACTATATTTACCACCGATGACCCCGTATGTATTGCTTACACAATGATCTCAGGTGTTCATCCTTTTCCCATCCACTTGGATGATTTGACCCCGTCTGTTTTGTTTACGCAAAGATCTCGGGTGTTCAACATTTTTCTATCCGCTTGGATAATTTTACGACTTCTTCTGTTTTGCTTATGCAAAGATCTAGAATGTTCGTACCTTTTTAATATCTACTTGGATATTTTTCATTTTAATCTTCAAATCCACTTGGATTTCTTATTTTATTTTGGTGGTACTTTGAAATTACTAAATGGTACCTTGGTTAATCAGAAAGAGATGATAGGATGAAGATGGGTATTTCTTGAGGATTGATAGGTTTTCAAAACCATTTTATTTCAATATTTGGGGTACCCCTTGTATCTTGCTTAAATGGTACCTTATAATCATATGAAATCTATGTACAAACAAATATTCGGGTTTACTTTGCACAAATATCAGTTATCTTCAGGGACTCACGGTAGCTGATTGCAAAAGGAAGTGTTTCAAGAGACTGACCAGATCTAGTCTCATGTTGGATCTTTTCCAAGAAGATAAGTGTAAATATCTTGTGAACAGTTTGTGTTTTTATTATTTTATTTTTTATCTGTTCTTGCCTATCGAAACTTCAAAGTCAGTCGAAACTATCTTTTGCTTATCGAAACTCCAAAGTCAGCCGAAACTATCCTTTGCCTATCGAAACTCCAAATCACCCGAAACTTCTTTTGCCTATCGAAACTAGTAGTTTCGATAGGGGCATTTTGGTCATTACCGTCATGAGAAAATTAAATGTGTTCATAATCAAGTTCCTTCGTCGCCAAGCCTCACTTTACCGTTTTCGATCATTTTACACCTTCTCTCTCACACACAAAAGCTCTCAAACCTTCAGCCTAAGTTGCAAAATCAGTGTTTCTCACCTGATCCTCCATCGTCATCTTCATCAGGTAACGTTTCTGGTTCGTATATGTGTAACTTATCAAAATGTAGACCTAGGGCTTGATTTCCGAGGTCTTTGATGACTATATCTTCATAATCACGGTCGTTTTGGTTTTATTTACCGGTTACATCATCTACATTATCTGTGTTTTAACATATTTGTGTATGTATTTGCAGTTTTATCCTTGAATCATTGGTAAGATGAAGTTTCGACTTTCACATGCCACTCTTAATCCCTCTTTTATCTTTTTCTTGTTCATATGAGTTTGTATATTTTTTTAGTCTAGTGTCTGGGCGTGTTAAGTATGTTCAAGGGTTTGGGCATCGAAACTAAGGAGTTTCGATAAAAGGATATAGGTTTTTCAAAATATAAACATGTTTTTAATCGAAACTAGTAGTTTCGATACCCAAACTTGCCCTAGTATCTCTACCCAAAACTAGTTGTTTCGATAAGTCTTCTCTGAAAGTCTAAGTGGTGATCGAAACTAGTTGTTTCGATCGAAACTAGAAGTTTCGATAAGATTTCTCTAACTTTCTAAGTATTGATCAAAACTTGTTGTTTCGATCAAAACTAGTAGTTTCGATAAGGCAGTTTTCTAAAATGTCCAAGTATTGTATCGATCAAAACTAGTTGTTTCGATAGGGGTTGTCTCAGAAATTTGTCTAAGTGTTGGACTGAGTAGTTTCGACCAGGGGTTCTGTTGAAATTCTTCTAAGTGTCAATCTTTGATGAATTCTGTTTGTGTGCAGGGATGGATCTTCTATTTGTAAAGAGGCACAATGTCTGTGCTTTTCTTAATGCTAATTATCCAAAGGCTGCAGAGTTTGTTCCAGTCCTAACCTTCCGGGCAAACTCCAACATTAGCTTCGCCATCAGTCAGAATATACCTGTCTTCAAAACCTCAATCAGGCAATTCTGGGAGACTGTAAAGCTCATAACTATTGACAATGTGGAGCACATTATGGCTGTTGTTCATAATCAAGAGGTCGCATTTTCTGAAGCAACGGTTAGAGAAGCCTTGCATTTGAATGATGACCCAGTTGCACCAATTGAGTTTCCAACCTTCTATTTCAAAGAATGCTTCAGAAGAATGGGTCACCCGGACGAGTTCAAAAGTGGTCAGATTATCAAGAACTCCTTGCCAGGTCATTGGAGATATATAGTGCACGTGTTCATTCACTGCCTATCAATCAGAAAGGGTGGCTTCGATTCAGCAAATATTACAATGGCCTCAGCAATTTTGGGCTTAACCAAGGGCAGGACTACAATTTTTCTGGTTTAATATTTAGACAACTAAAGGACAACTTGACAGGAGCAGTGAAGGAGAAATTTCTTGCATATCCAAGTTTCCTACAAATTATCATCAATCATCTTCATCCCGAGCTTCAACAAGGTGGAAACACCTTTGTATTCGATTATATGCTGGCCAAGACTCTCAGTTATATGAGAAGTACAAACAAGAGAACCAACAGGGCTATTGCTGACATTCCCTTGTTCGGTCATGTCATTGGGGAAGAAGAAGAGTTCATTCCGGATATTGACCCTGATCTAGAAGAAGAAGATATGTCATTCGAGGAAGAAGAAATGGAGATTGAGCAAGATGAAGGGAATCAGCAAGAGGCTGAGGCTGAAGCTAAGGTTCATGTTGAATTTGAAATACCTCATGTACAACAAGAAGAACAACTTATTGATGAGCCTGTGCAAGTGGCTGCATTTGTTGAGGAAGTTCAGATTCCTGTTAAGCCAGTGGTCAATGTGGATGCTAGTGTTCATGAAGGTGAGGAAGAGGTTGCAGAGTCAAGTGGGACTCTAGATGCGGGAATCTATGATTCAGACTACTACAAGTCTGCATCATCCTCCAAGAGGCCAGCTGACACGGACTCAGATTATGAACTTGAAGAGCCTAAGGCTAAGAAAATCAAAACTAGATTTTAGGATGTTTCATCCTCCCCTGACTCAAGTGCTGACACGCCACAGCCAACACCTCAACCTACACCACCTCCATCTCCACAACAAGTACATATCCTAACTCCACCTACCTCACCATGCCATGAACCAACAACATCTGTACCGAGAGTCAAAACCTTAAGTCTGGAAGTGAAGAAGCTGCAAGATCATGTTCAAAACAAAGATGAAGTTATTAAAGCCTTAAGATCTAAGTTGAATGAGTGCAAGGAAGAGGTTAAAAACTTGAAGCTAGAAGTTAGGGGTTTACATACGCAGCTTGAGGTTCAGCAAACTCAGCTTGAAACCCAACAAAGACTCATTTCAAAACAGCATGAAGAATACAAGGCCTTGGCTGAAATAGTCGAATAGCTCAAAGCCTCTCTGATAAAGCCTGTGCAACAACAAACAACCACTTCAACAGCTTAGGGGGAGACCATATCTAGTGTTGAACCTTTGTCTCCTGCCTTTGTCATTGATCCAGAGTCTGCAATTACTATCCATACTGGCCATGCTTCCAAGTCAAAGGAGGCTGTTGAAGTTAAGGTTGAAGAACAAGAGTTCGACCTTCCCTCAGCTAGTGAAAGAAGTGAAGCTAGGAAAAGAGGGAAGGGGACTGAGACTTAGATTGAAATGGTGATTCTGGATGAAGAGGATATACCGTCTGATGATGAGCTCAATGCCCTACTAGATGAGATTGACAATTTTCACTACAATGAACTCTATCCAGAGATCCTTCCTACAGAAGAACGAGAGACTGAAAAGAGAAGGTACTTCACAGAGGAGGGAGATGAAATTCAAGCCCTGTCTGATGAAGAGAAAACGGAAGAAGATGTTCAGGTTAACATTGTTAAGCCTGCTATTCCTAAATTAGCCACCACTGCATCTGAAGCTACTCACACTCCAACACAACCTTCCATTGATCCTGAGTTACCAAACCCGAAGAAACCTTGGTTGAGAAGGATTGTACCAGAGGAGAGCCCACAAACATACAAATGGATAGCCAAACACCAAGAGAAAAAAACGCCTCCTGTTGGTTGGAAGTATGATGCAGAGAGGAAGTTGTTCATAATTAGAAGATACAAGGGAGGATTTCAGCACTTCAAGAACATGACTGACTTCCAGACTCTCCCCTTCTATGACCTTAGAGACTTGGCCAAACTTCCCTTTCAAAACCCTGGGAATGTCATGATGGCCTCTGATTTTGAACACTTCTTGCACAACCAGGTGAACTATGACTTCAAGGGGATGAAGCCAAGAAAGACCAAGAAAAGGATTTCAAAAACCATGTTTCATCCCAAGACAAAGAAACCATATGTTTTCTTGAGGTACAAGCCTGCCTAAACTCACAAGACCATCACTATTCCAAAGACCGTGCCTGTCCAACTACAAATTTTCAGAAAATGGTACTACAATCCAAACATTGGCAGTGTCGTGATCGAGTGTGAAGGCAAGGAAGACATTGTCATCTTTGAGCCTATGGAGCTGTTAAAGTTTCAACCTGAAGATCTGGAGGTACTATTCCAGAATCACATTCAGGCTTACAGTGATGAAGATGAGGTGGATGCCAAGGCCTATCAACGGGTTGTGTCTCTCCATGTCAAACCTTACATCCCAAGAACTACTGGAGGACCAGCTGCTTAGTGGAGAGCTGAAGACAGTAATGCAATAGCTTAGGGGGAGATTGTAGAGTCTAGTACTTTATTAAGTTGTTGTCATTAATGTATTTTGAACAATGTTTACTTAGTTTCCTTTATTGTAATTTCAGTTTATATAATTTACTATTTTAATTAGACCAAGTCTGGGCCATCGAAACTACTTAGTTTTGATTGAGTTTTGTTCAATCGAAACTAGTAGTTTTGATAGATAGTAGTTTTGACAATTTCGTTCTATCACTTGTAAATGCTCAACCAAAAAGTTTTGATGACTGTCAACTACTATAAATAGCCTAGTTTGAGATTGTTTAGGGGGTGAGTAGCGGCTGTAACCCTGAAATTCTCTTTCACATTGTTCTTCAATCAATACAATCTGTAGTTTGTTTATTGCATTGTTCTTGCACTTTCATATCATCTTTGTGTTGATTGTTTGAGTGGTTACCATGTTATCTTCAACATTTCTGTTTCTGACCTCTTTTCACCACCATACACACAGATTTCGCATGTGTGTGTGTAATCGATCATTTGAGTGATTTCCGAATGAAATCTGGACCAACAGTTTCAAAGTCTTTCAGTTGGATGTTAAGAGTGCTTTTCTATATAGAAAGGTGAAGGAAGAGGTTTATGTGAAGCAACCGCCTGGTTTTGAAGATCCCAAGAGTCCTAAAAAGGTTTTTAAACTTGATAAGGCATTATATGGTCTTCATCAGCCTTCTCGTGCTTGGTACGAAACTTTGTAGGTGCATCTACTTGAGAATGGATATAAGCGTGGTCAAATTGACTCCACTCTTTTCATACGAAAAGCAGGGGGTATATCTTACTTGTTTAAATCTATGTTGATGACATAATCTTTGGATCGACGAATGTCGATATGTGTAAAGACTTTGAAAGAGTGATGAAGTTGAAATTCGAGATGAGTAGAATGGGAGAATTATCGTTCTTTTAGGGTCTTCAAGTTGATCAAAAGGAAGATGGTTTTTACATTTATCAAACAAAATATGTTGTTGATATTCTCAAGAAGTTTGATATAATGCTTCAACTTTCAATACTCCAATTCATGTTAATCACAAACTAGATTCTTACCTGAAATGGAAAGAGGTGGATTGTCGGTTATACAGAGGAATGATCGGGTCTTTAACGTATCTGACATCGTCACGTCCGGATATTATGTTTGCAGTATGCTTGTGTTCAAGGTTTCAATCTAAACCAAAGGAATCTCATCTGATTGATGTTAAGCGAATCTTTCGATACTTAAAGGATTCAGATTATGGAGGTTTGGTTTGGATAGAAAATCGACGTCTAGTGGTTGTCAATTCTTAGGGAATAGGTTTGTGTCCTAGAAATGCAAAAAAGCAAACCTCGATTGCAATTTCAACATGCGAGGCAGAATACATTGCAGCATGCAGCTGTTGTTCCCAAATCCTATGGATTCAACAGTAGTTGAGGGATTATGGTTTGAACTTCACAGGGACACCAATGATGATTGATAACACAGCCACCATGTCGATTACAACAAATCCTATGAAACACTCAAAGACAAAGCACATTAAGATTCGATATCATTTCATTCGTGATTGTGTAGAAAAGAAGCTGATTGAGTTAGTGAAAGTCCACAAAAATGACAGTTTTGCTGATTTGTTTACCAAAGCATTCGATCGTACACAGTTTGAATTTCTTACTCATATGATTGGTATGCTTAATCCAACGTGACAAAGGTTTTTCATGGAAGTTTTTCTTTTAGTTTTCTAGATTATTTAAAGTAATTAGTTTTATGCTTTGTTTTCATTAGTTTACTTGCTTTATGAAAAACCCAATCAAATTTGAAAAATATAAAATCAACATTGCTTGAAGTTAGAGAAGAAATGATAGTACATCAGTAGATGATCACATACACATGACCATAGAATGACTACCTGGTTTCTGTATTTATGTTTGTGCTTATATGATTTGATCTAAACTTCTTAGTCTGCATAAACAAGAAATGATAGTTTCATGACTGTATGACATTGCTATATATAATATTTTAATTTGGATATTTGCATGTAATTTGAATTGTCGGTGGGCTAGAAGCGTTTTTAGTCCATTAGTAGTGTGAAAACATAATGGTCTATGTCACAATTGTGATTTGAACCCATGGTATGTCGGGGGTGTGTGTTAAAAGATCATTATCAGATAAAGATATGAGACTTCAAATATTCCAGGAGACCAGTATCGGACTATATTGATTAGCACAATTTTTCAGTTCACTTCACTGCCCATGCCCCGAAAAACATGCAATGTGAAGTTGGACTAAGATATGTTTCTGACAACATCTGTTGGAACATATACTCACCCTTGGATCAATTATCTTGGTTCCATTGAATATATCCAGATAAAAGTTGGATCACGCTACCTTATGTCATTGAATCAATCGATTCCTAGATCAATCTTATTGAAGAATTCCATCGGTACAATCTCACTGTTACATTGAATCATGATATTTCATCCAAAGCCAAGCAATATGAATCATTCGATTCTAAATTATTTTGATTCCATATATATATATATCCTTCGGGTCTGTTTCTTTTCCTGTGCTAATTGAGATAGTTTCATCCTGGAGATTGATCTAATCTTTGCATAAGTCTTATATGTCTTGAAGATAATGCAATTTAAATTTCTGTTGGCATATTTGTGGGGTACACATTGTTTTCATATAAATGGTACTAACTCACAAGAACATGGGATAAAAACGCTTGTAGTTTAAAATGTTATAATGCTGACAACTTGAATTGACATGTAGTTTATTGCAAATTCAGTATGAATGAGTCAGCATGTCATGATCTGATCCTGATTACTTTGAAGTTTATCGCGTATCATTTCATGATTTTCTGATGTATATGATCTAATTGGATGAATATGAAAATATTAATAAAAAGAAAGTTGTGATATCTTTGAGATGAGATTTGAATAGAAATTTGAAAAGAATTGATAGTTTATAACAATATGAAGTGTTAGTTCTGAGAAATTGTGTACCGAGATATCAAAAATTGTAGCACAAGTTGCTTGGTTGCTGAGCCAAGATCTGTAAATATGCAGAATGACATAGGTCACCATAGATCTGCTAGGGAATTTTAGATTCAGAATGTGTGTGTGATACATCAAAGATACTGATATGATCTTCTTACTCGCAGTGTTCGGCCAAAAATATGTGATTCTGTATGTATGGAGAAAAACCAAAAATATTTTGCTTTGTTTCAATTTTTACTGCTTTAACTCATTTAGAAATTTACAAAAAGATTTTACTGTGTTTTAGCATAAAATTTTAAAAAAATCCAAAAAGATGTTCTTTACTTGTTTAGTTGGTTTTATTAGAAAAATTCAAAAAGATTTTGTTTCTATCTTCCATGAAAAATTCTTAATTTTTTTTGGATTAAGTTTCTAAACATGTTACAAGGTGATTGGATCGAAAGAAAGAGTTGAAGTGAAAAATTTTCAAATTTTTGGTTAAGTGTTGGATTAGGATAACTTGTTATGTTCGCTTCTTAAGTTCACCTGAGAAAGTGTGGCGAACTTATTAAGTTCGCTTGAGATGGTGAACTTGGTATCATGGGTATATAATGTCTTCAGCGAGCTTGACCATCTTACATACTTTATTGACTTTTTTGAACTTGAGTGGCGACTTTATTAGACCAGTGATACACTTGTTCGATTTTGATTACTAGTCTGCTAGGGTGGTTAATTGTTTCCTGGATCTTAATCAAAATCAATTTGCGATTCCAACCAAGGTAGAATCATTTCGTTTCATCCATAGATCTGTTCTAAATCAAATGTTTTAACCGTGGTTTATCATCGCGACTGTCATCATCATCATTCATTACGATTATATGGTTTAAACTTGAAATTGATGGTTCCTATGGCTTAATCGAGTGTTAGCGAGTTGTTGTCTGTGCTTGATTGTGGTTTATAACATCAAAATCTTGGAATTCGATTTCTGTGACTGTTCAAGTTTTCCAGCGAACATGTTAAGTTCGCTTCTTGTAACTCTAAAACTTGTTAAGTTCGCCACAGGGTCAGTGCTTCAAGGACTTGTGATTTTTTCAAACTTGTGATTTTTTTTATTTTATTTTATTTTATTTTTACTTTTATTTTTTGTTTTATTATTTTGTGTTTGTGTTTGGAAAGATTGCATTTGTCTAATCATTTCTGTTGAGCAGGTCATGGATCGCCGGGTTGAATATAAGCATAATCAGGTGGAACTACTTGATCTAAAGTTGGCAGAGGCAGCAAATTATCAAGTAATAATAAATTTTCTGAACCGGTCAAGATTGAGTATTGCACTTTCAGCTAATCCTCACATTTGCTTATTCAAGAATTCTAGGAAACAGCATAGCAAGACACTAATGTTGAACCACATGTGATTCGAGCTACAGTGAATAATCAAGAAATTTCTATTTCTATCCATGACATCCGAACAGCTCTAGCACTAGGTGGTGAGAATAATGACCCTATCGGATTGCCAAATACCCTAATCATGGGTTGTTTTTAAAGAATGGGGGTATAGAGGCATACCCAATGATTCTCAAGCTAGGAAAGGGGGTCTAGTGGGGCAATGGAGATATTTCATGCATGTTTCAATGTCTCTCACCGAATAAAGTTGGTACTGACGGGTTGAAGACTTCTTTGTAAGCAGCTATGGTGGCTTTAACTTTGAATAAACCGTTCAATTTTGCATTGTACATATACAGAGAGCTTGTGATGCAGATTACACCACTTGAGGGTCAGGGTTTCTTAATGTACCCTAGATTCCTACATGTCATTCTGAATCATCTAATTCCCAACCTACCACCGGTGAACCCTAGACTGACTCTTACACCCATGACAAAGAGAATCTTTACCGATTGTTTGAATGTTAAACAACAGAATCCGGCTTTGATTCATGTTGCTACTCCTTTTATTTGGGCATATAATCAATCCTGGTTATGTTGCACCACCAAATAACAATTGGATTCATGATGATCCTGCTTTGGAATTACCTCCTGTTGATAATCAAGAAGATGAGGAGGAAGATGATGGTGATGAAAGTGATAGTGATGATGATGATGGTGATGATAATGACAATGATGATGATAATGAAGACGGTGGAGATGATGTAGGTGATATTCAAATGGATGTGAATGTTGATGAACCTGTGTCACCTCAGGTAGAACAAGTGGAAGTTAAAGATACGAGTACTAGTTCTTCTGGTTCTAGTGATGCTGATGAAGGTGATGAGAGTTCTCAAGACTTTGGTTCTGAGCATTATGCTAAGTTGGCTAAGGTTCCTAGGGTTACTAGGAATGTTTATGATAAAAGACAAAAGTCTCTTGGTAAAAAGAAAGTGAAAGTACCAAGACGCAAGTCTGTAAGGGGTCCTCCTCCCGATGCAGTACTTAGAAAAAGAAAGTTACAAGATGAATCATCCAGTTCTGATGATGATGTTTGATATGTCATCATTTATACATGTTTTACATGCATATTAATTCCCATTATTGGTGCTTTATGGACATTATACACTGCAATTATTGTCTAAATCATTCCTTTGTGATAATTGTAGGTTTTCGGGAGCTTTCGGAAGAAATGAAACAAAAACAATCAAAACAGAAGGAAAAACCAAAAAATCGAAGATCTTGTGGAGCCTTAACAAAATCCACATGGCTACTTACCATTTCCCAACTCAATTGGGAGATTATTAGGCCTTAGAAAGCTGAACATCTCCAAAGAATTATCAAGAAATCATCAAAGTCAAAGAAAGTCAAAGGCACTTATGGAGCACTCTTACACCTATCCAAGACCCATGGATAGCCCAAGTACCCATGGGTACTATACATAGATGATCCATGATCTTTTTTATCCCATGGAACCTTCTAGAAGAGTCAAACAAAGTAAAAAAACGTAGGCTCCAAGCAAGAAGGAAGAAGACGATTCTGCCAGCTATGGGCGCACCCGCGCCCAAATAGTACGTGCCCACGCCCTCCTCAAATCAGCTTCTAGCATCTTCCAAGCTCTCCAATAAATACGATGTTTCATTGTTTAGCATGCCTTGGTGAGCCAAAAAAAAGGGTCTTAGAAGATTGTTATCACTCTCTAATTCCCCAATCACCTTGCTATCATCCTAGAGAGAGATTACACACCAATACAGACCTAAAGAACACTTAAGAATAGAGCATTCTCGTAGTTATAGTAGAGAGTAGAAAGCAGAAGGGCTCTTCCTCCTTGTTCCACAATAGGGGAGCCCACGAAACTCATCATTACGCTAGTCTTTATGGTCATTCGTGGCTAAAACTTCTTTGTATTGCTAGGGTGAAGATGATGTTTGGTGCATGTTAATATTTAACCTATTAATGAAATGGTATGTTTATGTCTTTAACTAACTTGTTCTCAAAAATCATCTTTTGATGGCTTTTATTATTGTCTAAATCCGTCTTTATATTTGTAAGTGTTTTGATTTTAAAGAGTAAGATCGTAAAACCCTTTTTAATCAAACTTCCTTGACATTCGTACGTCTTTATACGAGCAGAGATTGATAAGCCAAGGCTTCTAAGAGATATCGTACGTCTTTATACTAGATTATTATGCGACCAAGAATTGGTGAACTCATTTTGGGAACGGTACGTCTTTATACTTGGTCCCATTGTTACACCGCCTCTCGGTGAGCCAAATATAATCACCTATTTAACTTTAATATAAAGCATTTTAGTCTGATGTCTTAAACCAACCCGAAGATGACCATTCGATGGGTTGAGGGTAATTGTTGTCCCTAACGGGAGGCACTCCACTTTTTAAAGAATATAATTTGCAAATAAAATGTAGTGAGGACGAGGCTCTAGCAATGACCCGGGTCACAAATTTGTAATAGTCATACCACTGAATTAGTCAACTTAATATTATCATGTACCAAGCTGATTCGAATCCCGAAGCAATACATTCCGTAATCTGATCATTTTCTCCTTATTTACTTTCTTGTTATTTACTATTCTGCTAATTACAATTCTATTACACACTTCACGCACATTTTTACTTTTATGCTATTTACTTTACCGTTATTTACTTTTCTGCTTCACAAGCACACAAAAACCACTCACTAATTAATCCGGCTAAACGATAACATAAGTTGAGTATTGGAACTCGACCCTGTCCATTGGTTCGATAATTGGTTCTTACCTAAACTATATTACGCTGCGATAGGTACACTTGCCTATTGTGTGTGTTTTAAGTTAAAGTAATTATCATTTTATAAATTTAAAACATGGTCTTGTGAAATCATCCTAAAAATATATTTACTTATATTGTTATATATTAAAACAAGCACATCAAGTTTTTGGCACCGTTGCCGGAGACACGGTGATTTCAAGAAAAATTCGAGTTAACGGATTAGCCTTTTTAACCTTAACTTTTTTATGGTTTGTTTTGAGTGTCCTTTACAACAAGTTTCATGGATGACAACTACAAGAGTTGTTATGGAGGATACCAAAACAACTATGAATACCACTATTCGGAGGTTTGGTGTGAGATCTATGGGGAACCACACTACACCCAAGATTGTTATCACTATCAATAGTATTCCACATATTTTCACCAACTCTACTGGCAACCATATGAGGAAACAACACCGCCCCAAGAAATTCAACACTCAGCTCTAGATTTCGACTCATGGACCCCAAGAAATCTGTTTCGTCATTTGGAAGAAATTAATGATCAACTCATAAAGAGATCTCCAAATGAACAACAAGTGTTTCGTCATTTGGAAGAAATTAAGCTTCAATCCTAAATAGCTTTCCAACTGAACAACAAGATGATTCCTTCAAAGTCCAAGAATCGGAAGTCATAGTTCCAACATCTGAAGTAAGGTCAAGTGACTCTAAGGAGCAGAAACTTTCCATCTTCACAAGCATGGATCAATAGGAAGTGAGAACGGGTGATTCAGAGGAAAAGGTTACTACGACTTTACAATCACTTCTTGACTTCCCTGAGAAGCTGGAAGCTAAGCAATCAAAGGAGCCAGAAGAGCGAAGATCTAGAGAAGAACTAGTGGGAGTCCTAAATATGGAAGCACGGGAGGATGTAATCACCAACAAACAAATTACAATGGTGACACCTCTTCCTTGCAACAGTGATACCCAGCCTATGACCAAGAATATCAGTGAATCATTCCATGAGTCACATAAGCCACAGGATAGTGCACATCACTCTGAGGACCACTTCACATGGAAGAAGCAACGATCATCCAACGAAGATTATGTGACAAACTTATCATATCGGGGTGACCGTCTCCTTCACTACATGAGTTTCTTGAAGTTTGGTCCAGGAAATTTCAAATGGTGGTGGCGTGATTCAAGTACACCGTTTTCTTTAGGTGCTTTTCTATAGAGTATTCTAAATTTGGCAGGATGTACTCCACTAATTCCTAGATCAACTTATTACCATTGTACACATGGTTATCAAATGGGTTGGATGAACCTCTCCATATTACAAGCCACCCATTTGATAGATTTAACACTAAATTGGAAATTCATGAAGCACGTACGAGTCGGGCTAAAGACCCTTAAATAAACGTGGCGCTTCCGGGAGGCAACCCGATGATCATAAATAAATTGAGAAGTTGGTGCATACGGCAGAAAGCATGGACCTCAGGTTTGGTTTCTCCAAATTTAAGTTTCTAATTACTTCAGCCCCCAGGTATGCCTTCTCGATACTAGGACCTTAGTAGCTTAACTACTATCTTTTATTTTCCTTGTTCATTTTTATGTTTTTCTTTATGTTTCAGGTAGAATAACATCACCAGAACATCTCTCTACTTTAAGGAGTTACACTCCACCTCTACGAGCCTGGAGTCGGAAACCACATCAAATTTCCTAGAAATTCGATGACGTCTTTGAAGTAACATGTTGACAAGCAGCTGATAGGCACAGCCTGACAGCAACAATAAGTTTTGGCATTAGGTTATACACCGAATTGACCAGGGGAGTACCAGTTTCTTCTCCCTTAAAACTCCATGCATTTAAATTCCTGCATAGCATTCCATTACATGCATTTGTACATTGAGGGCAATGCACAGTTTTAAGTGTGGGGTGGGGAATTAGAGATTAAGGACTGCTTGTAACCTCAAAGAAATAAAATTCAACTTGTGATTTTCAACCCATTTGACTAAAACATTACAAAAACCAACATTTTATAAACCTGAAATATTTTCAAAAATTTTAAACCTTAAATCTAAACCTAAAATGAAGACATGGCAAGTAGAAACAAATGGATATTATGCATATCAAATCACTAAACCCTATCTCATCCGTTTCCATTTGAGAATAATTTGAGCCTTTTCACGAGCATTATTATCATTATTTGCATTCTCTTTCATTTGGTATATTGAGTGTTTATTCGATTGAATTATATGCATAATTAGAACTTGTATCACTTATACATATCAAGACCATGAACTAGTGGAAGTATGAAAATGATTGAGGCACTTAGGACTTCATCACCATTATTATCCATAAAAAAACTAAAAACCCCAAAAATAATATCCGCCTAGATAGCCCTCTGAGCCTTAGCCTTTTCTTTTCTACTACCCATACTTATCACCCAAAAAGCTGTTCGCAAACATCGGTTATTGGCTAACTGTCTTCAACATGGGAAAATTATCTTATGTCGTCATTTCAAGTTTATTATCGTCGAGATAATTTTGGAAAGAATCTGCTCTACTCAGAAGATTTGGAATATACAGAAGGTGGATGTATTAGGAAAATAGTCGAACTATCAGCAAGGGAAGTATGGAAATATTATTTCAAGGAAATTGAGGAAAAATAATTATTAAAGAATTTGTCTTGATACAAAAAAATAGAAAAATAGAAAAGAAAAGGAAAGAAAGAAGTTGGTCTTTTACCGGCAAGACCTTAAAGAACTAGACATGCATTCCTTTGATTTCAATTTGCATTTATGCCTTCATTTCGCAAAGCATGAATTACCAACCGAACTCCGAGAGAAGATTTTCCAAGCAACTAGTAATGCAAGAAAGCGGTGGCGCAAGCACGAACAATTGCCACCATTTTACGGCTTATCTAAGAGATCTTGGTCTTGGCAATCTAAACATAAACGAGCCCTCAAATTAGTTATACCCTCATGATCTGAGTACTGTAGAGGGTCCTGCTAGTATTTTCCATTTTAAGCCATGAGGTTGTAGCCGTGTGATTCGCGATAGCTGCAGCCCTTCAAACCCTTTAAACCCCTAAAAATCCAAAAAGATTTTCATTTTCACCCTTTATTTTTATTTTAGCCACATTATAACCCTTTAAAGTCCTCTTGATTCATGCATACTACTTAGTTAATTGGTGGAGACTTGATTTGTGTATAAGCATATGACCATTGCATAATTCGATTCGAACTTGAGTGTTCCACTTAACTTACATTATCCATACATATATAACCCTAGCGTTGAGTGAACATTATGAGGAGTGAAAAGTTTATGCATAATTAAAGTTCTAGTAGGCTTGTTATGGATTCCATCATAGAAAATTATCCCGGAGTTTCCAACTACTTGAATCTCCATCACCTCTGTAAGTTTTTAGTTATGGGTATGATCATGCATAATTTTGCTTGAGGACAAGCAAAGTTTAAGTGTGGGGTGTTATGATATGTCATCATTTATACATGTTTTACATGCATATTCATTCCCATTTGCTTTATAGACATTATACACTAGAATTATTGTCTAAATCATTCCTTTGTGATAATTGTAGGTTTTCGGGAGCTTTCGGAAGAAATGAAGCAAAAACAATAAAAATCGAAGGAAAAACCGAAGAATCAAATACCTTGCAGAGCCTTAGCAAAATCCACAAGGCTACGTACCATTTCCCAAGTCAATTGGGAGATTATTAGGCCTTAGAAAGCCGACCATCTCCAAAGAATTATCAAGAAATCATCAAAGTCAATGAAAGTCAAAGGCACTTATAGAGCACTCTTACACCTATCCAAGACCCGCGGATAGCCCAAGTACCCATGGGTACTATCCATAGATGATCCATGATCCTTTTTAGCCCATGGAACCTTCTAGAAGAGTCAAACAAAGTCAAAAACGTAGGCTCCAAGCAAGAAGGAAGAAGAAGATTCTGCCGGCTATGGGCGCACCCGCGCCCAAATAGGGCGTGCTCGCGCCCTCCTCAGAACAGCTTCTAGCGTCTTCCAAGCTCTCCTATAAATAGCATCCGATGTTTCATTGTTTAGCATGCCTTGGTGAGCCAAAAAAGGGGTCTTAGAAGATTGTTATCACTCTCTAATTCCCCAATCACCTTGGTATCATCCTAGAGAGAGATTACACACCAATCCAGACCTAAAGAACACTCAAGAAGAGAGCATTCTCGTAGTTAGAGTAGAGAGTAGAGGGGCTCTTCCTCCTTGTTCCACAATAGGGGAGCCTACGAAACTCATCATTACGCTAGTCGTTATGGCCATTCGTGGCTAAAACTTCTTTGTATTGCTAGGGTGAAGATGATGTATGGTGGATGTTAATGATTAACCTATTAATGAAATGGTATGTTTATGTATTTAACTAATTCGTTCTCAAAAACCATCTTTTGATGGGCTTTTATTATTGTCTAAATCCGTCTTTATATTTGTGAGTGTCTTGATTTTAAAAAGTAAGATCGTAAAACCCTTTTTAATCAAACTTTCTTTGAAACTCGTACGTCTTTATACGAGCAGAGATGTAACATCCCGATTTTGATAGCAAATAAAATATGTTTTAAATAAACATATATACTCTTTAAAATGGAATTGATGGCGGGTGAAATAGTATTTTATAAAAAAAAAATACTATATATGGTTTAATATAAAAGGAGTTAAGTTTTCATGGGTGAGATGTGAATAAAAGATTTCATCTTTTATTCACAAACTTGTATTAATGGGGACTAAACATGGCAAAACCCTAAACTAAAAGAAGGGGGTTTATTAAACAAAAGGATTCAATGGGGTTAATTGGGGAGAATGGAAAAAAATAAAAATAAAAAGGAAATCATGGTCTGGTGTTGAGATGCGATGAACAAGAAAGGAGCAGAGAGCAACTCATGCTTCATGAGTCTCCAAAATCAAGAAAGGAGAAGGGTTTTTGCTATCATCGCAGGATGAAATTAAAGAGGGAGTGGAGGATTCGGCTAGGGGGGGTGTCGACCCCCTGGCTCACGTAGCCAACAGGAAACAGAGGGAGAGACAGGTTCATCGTCGGATGAAATTGATTAGATTAAAGCATGTTTCTAACATCCTCCTGCGATTCCTAAACCTTGTTGGTAAGCACTTTCACTTTATGTAGGTAAAATTATAAGTCAGGTTTCAAGATTTGATGGTAAACTCCATACTTGTGAATGTAAGATGATGGGTGTTAGATTTTGTGTAGGAGTCATATCTTATGATGTCGAGAATGATAAGGTGTCATGGGTTAATCCAAAATTATGTTGCATGTATAGTTAACTACTTAATTCGATAACTTTGATGATAAAAATGGTGATTTGGGGAGTTCAAATGGGCATGTTAATGGTCATTTTTAATAATGCCCACTAGTTGTTCGATGAAATGCCTAAACGAAATAAATAGCGGATATTGGGAAATTTTATAAAGTTTATTTGGTTTAAATGATTTGTTAATAATCAATGGGTGTTTAGTAAACATAAAGCTTTGGTGAAGCTAATGTGAATAGGGTTAACATAAATTACATAAGTGAATGTTATTTTATTTGATCACTTAAATGGGTCGAATGAATATGTGGAATTAACATGGTTTGGTTTATAACCAAAAGACCATTTCTTGTTGTTAAATGGTTTATTTTGAGTTGGTAACTTTGACCCATGGTTGTGGTTGAAAAAGAACAGGTGATAACGGGTCAAATGGGTGATGGCGGGTCTCATGGGTGGGAGTAACCCATTTATTATTTATATGTTAAGAATGGTGAGTTAGAACACATATTATGGGTGGGTGAATAATATATACGTATTAAAGGGATGAACGCTCCGATTATGTGTTCTAATGGTTTGCAAGTTTGATTGTTATCAAGATAGGTATGGCAAGTCTCTAATGTCAACAGATCAAACGAGTGACAAAACAACAACTTTCCTACGGGCAAAGGTGAGTGACTCGAATTTGAGTTTGAATAGAAGAATCATAATAATGACTTGAGATTTTTATGATTTAGGTGGTTTAATATAAATTATTAAATATGGTTTAACTTAACAATAACGTATTGTTTTGACGGCGTTTTGGGGGTTTAAACTCATAA
Organism: Smallanthus sonchifolius; assembly: GCA_023525975.1. Lineage (NCBI taxonomy): Eukaryota > Viridiplantae > Streptophyta > Magnoliopsida > Asterales > Asteraceae > Smallanthus > Smallanthus sonchifolius. Next base: position 22,148,311 of record CM042046.1, on the reverse strand, counting down.
AGAAAGAGTGTGAATTGGTAATGGGTCGAGTGACCCAAGTGATGAAAATTCAGCATATTTCTAGAATTTAAGCGGTTTTGAAATATTCATATTAAATTAACCGGATGTCCGTTCGAGATGTATTATATATCGACGGAAAGCTCTTTCAGTCCACTTTGCTAATAATTTTTAGTTGAGGTGAAATACCTTTTGTAAGTGGGTGTAAATGTTGAATTGTTTACAGACCCTTAAGGCTGACTTGAAATAGGAATTTTATAGTATTTATAAAATTATTGGGGATTAACCGAGCACTTGTTGGGGGTGTCTTTATATGGTTGTAAACCTCAAGGTGCCTAAAACTCTTTACATGAGTTGTGGATGAGGTATATCTTGATTTAGAATAAACTAAACAGTGGGATTTCGGTTAAGTTGTGGGGTTTGATCATTGATGTAACCATGGTGTCACAAGTTTGTAATCCAATTTAAATATATTTTTACCGTATGTGGTGTTTAACGGGATTTACAAACCAAAGGTGGGTTAATGTTACAAACTTAATAAAGGTGAGTGGCGGGGGTAATAATAAGTTGTTAACCGACAGGTTGCGGTGTGAAATACAATGAATGTCGGTATGTCATGTTATTTAATTTTTACGATGCGAGTTAATCTACTAACGGTGTTTATAGTGTTTAAAATTCATATTAACAGGGATATCAAAGGTGATACGACCCGGTGTCGAGGTCGAGAGAATAAGGGAACAAAGAAGTATACAACGAAGTTTTAAACTGTTGTGGGAGTCGTGCCATGGGGGTGAAGCTTGAACGCTTCGAGTTTATATATTTGAATCGTATTTGTATAAATTATATGTGGAATGTGAGTCCCCACTTAGCTTCGGCTAATTAGTTATGGTGCTGGTAATGTGCTGTTATGAAGAGATGATTATACACGGAGGTGGTGAAGATATGTGGATTAAGCGGAGAGGCTTGGATTACATATCTTTAGGGAATTAACTGGAGGTGTTTATCCAGGAATAACGGGAGGGTCAAATAGGTGGCTTAACCCGACTTAAAAGATAAGTGAATAAATAAGTCGTTTCCAATTAATTGAGTTGGGTGATAAACACATAATTATATGTGTACATGTATATGTCGTTACGGAGATAATACTATAGAAATACTTGAAGTGTGAGTTGACTAACCATTAGGTGATGTCACGTGACAGTTTTTGATGGTGAAAGACGTTGGTGATCAAGTCGAGGGATCGGGTCAACGGGATGGAAATTTGGAGTTGGCGTGACATATGATTTTGCATTGTCATTTTGTAAAGTCTTTCATTTACATTGTGTTTTTATATTGGTGTCATGGAGTTTAAACTTCATGTTGATTTATTACTTGTCGATGTGTCCGTGGATGTTTTAGTCACTTGGTTGGTTTTATCTGGTGTCTAAACAGGTTAATGCTTCGTAAGGGTAGTTTATTTTACGAACGGGTCATATCGAAATTTTATGAGAAACCCTGGGTGCGTTTTATGAGTATTCGTTGGGTGAATACTTGTGAATTATTATATAAGGTGTTACTTTTGGTGAAATGAGTTCTTATTTAAAAAGAAACATACGGGCCTATTTTCCGCAATATGTATAGATATATGTTTTATAAGTATGGGTGTTACAAGAGATTGATAAGCCAAGGCTTGGTCTATACTTCTAAGATCGTACGTCTTTATATGAGATTACTATGTGACCAAGAATTGGTGAACTCATGTTGGGAACAGTACGTCTTTATACTTGGTCCCATTGTTACACCACCTCCCGGTGAGCCAAATATAATCACTTATTTAACTTTAATATAAAGTATTTTGAGTCCGATGTCTTAAACCAACCCGGAGATGATCATTCGATGGGTTGAGGGTAATTGTTGTCCCTAACGGGAGGCACTACCACTTTTTAAAGAACATAATTTGCAAATCAAATGTAGTGAGGACGAGGCTCTAGCGGTGACCCGGGTCACAAGTTTGTACTAGTCATACCACTAAATTAGTCAACTTAACATTATCACGTACCAAGCTGATTCGGATCCCGAAGCAATACATTCCGTAATCTGATCATTTTCACCGTATTTACTTTCTTGTTATTTACTATTCTGCTAATTACATTTATGTTACACACTTAACGCATATTTTTACTTTTATGCTATTTACTTTACCGTCATTTACTTTTCTGCTTCACAAGCACACAAAACCCACTCGCTAATTAATCCGGCTAAACGATAACAAAAGTTGAGTATTGGAACTCGACCGTGTCTATTAGTTCGATACTTGGTTCTTACCTAAACTACATTACGCAGCGATAGGTACACTTGTCTATTGTGTGTGTTTTAAGTTAAAGTAATTATCATTTTATAAATTTTAAAACTTGATCTTATGAAATCATCCTAAAAATATATTTACTTATATTTTTATATATTAAAACAAGCACATCAATGCTCCTACAGCAAAAGGTCCCAAACTGATGTCTTTGGCTATTCAAGCTGCACAACAAGATAGAGAGTTTGTGGATTCATTGATTATAACTCCTATTCCTTCACAATCTAATACTTCTCATGCTACTCCAACTGTATCCAAAACTCAAGATGAAGCAGGTCCATCTACAAGAGATCCTCGTGATGAAAGAATTCATGCCTTGGAAACACAGGTTTCTAGGTTGCAAACTCAGGTGGACGTGTTGATTGAGAGTGAAGCTCAGCATACTCTAGCCATGAATGATCAGAATAAGATGATTGCAGAAATGGAGATCCTTATCAGTCAGCTAGTAGAGCGTCTTGACGCTCAGGGGGAGAAGGCTGTGATGGTTGAAAAAGTTGCGTGTCATAGTATTGGTACTCAAAAGGATGATGATGACAAACCAGATGTTGGTGATGGTTTGGGTGAGCGTCAAAATGATGATACTAACCCTACATCGGTAGCTAAGGGGGAGTCTGAAACTATTATTGAAGCTACTATGATAACCAGCACAGATAAAGGAAACTCAGATGCTGATGCTGATATGTTAGATAATTCAATCTTTGAAGATTCTGACGTAGATGATGCAGATAAAATAGAATGCTTATTGGATCTATATGAGTTGACAGATGATGAGGATATAGTTGAGGTGAGTTAGAGGAAGGAGAGATTGTAGAGTTGAATTAGAAAATGATAAACAAAAGGTTGTATATGAAGGGTATGACGGATTGATTGATATGGATGTCTTTGATGATGATGTAATACCTGAAGATATGTCAGAAGGGGTTGCAGAATCTGAAGAGTCTGATCCTAATCCTGATACACAAAACCCTGATACTGCAGAGAGCGTGCCTGAAGATACAGAAATGTACAAGAATACTGGAATGACAAAGGCATAGTGGGTTGAAATGATGAAGAGTTAGAGAACTAAGTTACCAGTTTCTCCAGCTGCACCAGTCCAAAAAGAAAGATATGTAAACAAGGACAAGTGCTCTGGCAGGATTATCAGTTGGTTTTATGAAGATGAGTTCAAGCTATTTGTCGTAAAGAGATCTAATGGTGTACAATACTTGAAGCCAAGGCTTAAGTATTTTAATTCTTTTCCGAGATGTGAAGTCAATGGGTTGTCAACGAAGCCCTTGATTAACAGATCGAGCAATGACATAGCTGACTCAATAGCGAAGATTATTAGAATTGAAGGTGGATCTGGGGAGTATGAAAAACTAAAACCTCAACAGGGAAAGAGAATCAAAGAAGTTGATTGAGTTACTCAGAATGTGATCTGGAGATACAAGTTCAAACCTGTGAGATCCGTACCGAAGATTCCACTGAAGCTAATTCCTTGTGACTGCCTGAATGATCTTAAATGGTGGTATGTTGATGTTTATACGGGTGAGGCTGTGATAGAAGATTTGAGTGGCAAGGTTATAGTAAAATCCTTTATGCTATGAACCTTGTTAATTTCTCAAATTCTGATCGGAAGATGCTAAGACGTAGAGAGATCATGTACACAGATGAGTGCAGAGAGCATGCGTTGCAGTACAAAAGAGTGTTGTATGTTTGTTTAAAGAATGGAATTTGTGTAGGGAGCTCATTACCGAAGAATTGGAAGAACAAGACTTGAAGATAAAGACCGAGCTGTTGTCAAAGGGGAGTCTGTTGGAACTTTTAGTGTGACAACTAGCTTGTGTAATAGATTAGTCTTTATATTCTGTTTTATATTGTTTTGTCTTGTAAATGTGAAGTTTGTAACAGGCGAACTTAACATGTTCGCCTGATATGGTTGAGGCGAACTTAACATGTTCGCCTGAACTAAATACTGGCGAACATGCTAAGTTCGCCTATATCAGTAGTGTTTGTCTATAAATAGTGTTGTAGTTGTTTCATTTGTAACAATCTGTAATTTCTGGAACTACAACTTGTAAGCACTGTTTATGATAATACAAGTGGAGCTTATTGATATCTTGTATTTGTGTGATCCTATTGTATGTGTGAGTATTCGAGACACGTGTATACGTTAGGATTCCGCACTACGTGTATACGTTGTGTGTTTTACGACTGAGATTGATCCGTAGACCCGCTGGGACCTACATTGCTAAAAAATATATAGTAACACAACCGTATCAAACATGAAAAACGAAAATATAATGAGGCCAATTATTGTTTTTAATTATATTGGATTACTTACAAAAGCCAAATACCACACCTTTTATGCGTTGTTTACGAGTCTTCAGTGCAGTTGACGTCACAATCATGTCATCATCAACTTTCTTCTGCATTTCTCTCTCCGGAGCATCAACTTTGTTTTGATGTGTGTGATGTAATAAATAAATAATAAAAAGATTATTTATACTTTATGATTTTTAACCTCTAATTCTCATACCTTGAAGATGATGGCAAATATATACTATCTAATAAATAAATGTATTTTCATGTCAAGTGTCGTCTTCATATTTATTCTTATCATTTTTTCTTGCATCTCTTTCTTATTAAATACACATCTATCTTTTAATAATAATATATTTTTAGAGAAAATACTCATTATACTAATAAAACACGTTTATTTTAAATTATTCCTTATTATAAGAAACTTTGAAATCCAATTATGTTACTTTTATTTTCAATCAAATAGTAAATGAAAGTAAAATTACATTAAATAGTAATTAACGTATTTTCGAAAACCAATTATATATTAATTTTTACATATTTTGAATTTTGTTTTCTATCTATATGTAATACATTTTTACATTTTACACCGATAAAATATATACATAAAGATTTAATAATTTAACGTATTGATATTTTTCACCCTTCGCGTATTACACGGGTTCTAAGCTAGTATTTTATATTCACTGGTTACTTACAAAAAGCAAATGTTAAAGACTTTGTTTGTGCATACTTTGTATTTTCTTTACATCACGTTGACATCATCATCAACTTTCTCTTTTTTTTCTTTTGCAATGCACAAGAAGAAGGAACACTCTTTGATAACTATTTTAATATTAACATTTCTTTAATTCATTATTTTATTTTTTTATAATATTTTTTCTTTATATATAATTGCCAACCAACCGGTTGTTTTATACATTTTTTAAAACGTCTGGCACCCATCTCAAAATACACTGTTGCAACGTTTTTTTTATCTACACTTAAAACGACCCATCGTAATGCGCCACATGCATGCTTATTTTTATCTATGTTTCGGTGCAAAATTTTTTTTGAATAACTTCACTTTCGTATACGAGGTAACTTTTTCATTACTATCGAATGTATCGCTGCAAAGTGTTTTTTTAACGTCACATAGAATTCGATTTGATTATTTTTATCAACGTTTTAAACCCGCCGCGGAGCTCGGGTGGTAACCCACTAGTTAAATATATATAGAGAGATACTAGGTTAGAATATCGTGTATTACACGAGTTGAATAAATGTAATGTTATATAATTAGTAATAAAAAGTTTATGTTTTTAAAACACCGTGTATTACACGAGTTGAATAAAATACAATGTAATATGTTAACAAATGCACTCGTCAAAATATGTCTTTAAGAAAATGTATTTTGACGTGACATTTATAAAATATGTTATGTTAGTTTCTAGAACTTTTTTTTAAAAATGGGTATTAATTTTTTTTAATGTAATTGATAAATGTTTTGGTTAATGATATAATAACTATCAATGATTAAATAATAAGTATCCATAATTAGATTTATAGTAAATATTTAAAAATATATATTTTTTAATATCTGTACTATATAATAAATAAAGGTTTTATCAATGCCACGTGTCGCCTTTATATTCATCCTTATAAATTTTTTTCCGCATCTCTCTCATAATAAATACACTTTCATATTTCAATAATAATATATTTTTAAATAAACTATTAATTAGATTAATAAAACACATTTATTTTAAGTTATATAATATTATAAAAAACTTTAAAATGTAATTAACTAGCTTATGTTTACATTAAATAGTATTTTATGTATTTTTTAAACTCCATTATATATTAACTTTTACATATTTTTTTGTTTTGTTTTCTATGGTTAGTATATGTAATACATTTTTTCACCTATAAGATATATATATAAAGATTTAAAAATTTTATATATTAATATTTTTTCACCCTGTGTAGTACACATGTTCTAAGCTAGTTATCTATACTATATAATAAATAAAGGTTTTTCATGCCACGTGCCATCTCTATATTTATTCTTATTATTTTTTTCACCTCTCTATCTTATTAAATACACCTCTATCTTTTAATAATAATATATTTTTAAAGAAAAATTCTAATTATTATCTTAATAAAACACATTTATTTTTAAACTATCTCTTATTATAAGAAACTTTAAAGTCTAATTATGTAACTTTTATTTCAATCAAATAGTAAATAAAAGTCAAATTACATTAAATAGTAATTAACGTACTTTCGAAACCCAATTATATATTAGTTTTTACACACTTTGAATTTTGTTTTCTATCCTTACTATATGTAATACATTTTTACACATGTAAAATATATATATTATATATAAAGATCTAATAACTTTATTTATTGGTATTTTTCACCCTTGTGTGTATGTAGGGCTCTAAGCTGGTTATTTAATATGGGAGAGAAAACGGGAAAAACATGATGAAGATGTATCAGAATGTGGCACGTGTCCTGTAACATTTTTATTATTAGGTGGGATTTTTGATGTTTTTAAGAGTTTGTGTTCCCGCGTTTACTAAAGAAAAGAAAATAAATGATTCATTTTCCTTCTTTTTTTTCTATTCTTTTTCTTTATTTTCATTTCTCTCCAAATCTCTCCATTTTAAGAAGATAGAAACAAGCTTTGTTTTTCCTTTCATTTCTCTCCATTTCTCTTCTTAAAAAAATCTCTGAAACATCCTTCCTCCCATTTCATTTCTTTTTCACTCTTAAAAAAAACTTTGAAACAAGAGTTTTCTTTTCCTTTCTTTCTTTTCCTTTTTTTTATCCTTAAATGACAGTCGAGAACACAGCGTAGTGTTTTTCTTTTTAGATATTTTTATTTAGGTTTTAAGATACTAGTTTTTTTCCTTTTCTAAAAAAGTAGTCACATCATATTTAACTGGGAAACAGGCTACGAGTCTCGGCTCTCCCTCAAGCATGGAAGGAGCCGTATTGCGTGAGATTTTTCTTTAAATGCTCTCCAACTCTGACGCCAAGTGAGCAAAGTTAAAACAACTACGTCACTAAGATTCGTTCAAAAATTTGCACCGATCGAAATCCAACACTCCGGACATAAACCTTCTGTACCCTGCTTGGCTACCTCTCGTCCCCGCTGCGCTCTGCCGCTGTCAGTACCGGACTGCCTGACTCAGGAAGGTACTCCACCACCGCCTGCCGTCTCTTCTAAACTTCGACTGCTGACTGTCATCCCATCTCGCTTCTTTGAAATTTTCGAGTAAGTGAGATTAACGTTAATTTGAATTACTTAATTGCCAAAATTTCATAGCAATGAAATTGAAATTAGTCATTAGTTTTTCGTGTATTTGAAAGTTGAAATCCATCTCACGGCCAAATAATCCTATATATCTTGCAAAGATTAGTACCAAATGGAGCTAGGGCATGCTGAATTTTCATAATGAGATCTATTAAACTTTCGGCATTTATCAAGCACATGAAGCAATAAAGAAACAATGTATATAACATTTGCCAACTAATATTGGAAATAGCTAGGTTTAGTTTTTGCTTGAGGAGATTGAATGGTAGCTAACGGGTTAACTGTGCCATGGAAACGAGTCAGTGACTAGCATGTATCTTAGAAGCCAATATGAGCATTTGTTGATTTTATAATGCAAATTAGAGTTCAAACTAAGAAGGATTCTTGTTCATGAGATCTGCCTCATACCATGGTATTGTGTTGCAATTACGGATCTCATACCAAGGAGAAATTGAAAGTGAGGACTGAGGACTCATTTAGATGGTTGTGTTATGTGTACTATAATGTGTAGCTATTAATCATGTTTGGCGCTTATTCTTTTAGTGCTCCTTGCTCAATGTATGGAAAGAGGCTGGAATTAACTTCTCATCTTTAGCATATTAGGTGGTTGCATTCTAGTTTTCATTTTTCGCCCTTGTGAAAATACAAACAATTGTCCACTGCATTTATTGATATTGAATCCGCACCTTATCACTGAGAATATTGTAGTGCTTCACTTAGCTATTCTAGTAGTATCTGTCAGAACCACATGTTTTTCCTTATATAGTCTACCATGGTAGCTGAACCTACATTCAGCTATTCTAATAAATAAACTTTGTTGATGATGAGATGTTGTATAAGTAGTATATGTTTAATGTTTTGTTTTACTGAGCTTACCTGGGTGAAACAACTTGTAAGGTTAGTTCTATGCGACTTAAAGGTCACTGACTCATGTCACAAAAACAACCTTTGGCAAAGTTCAAGTTAAATACTGCATAAAAGCACTCCGTAGTACCCAAACACTGCAAAGCCAAGGAGACCTTGGTGCACCTAGATTGCCCTTTTGACTTTCACACATTCACTAGATCTTGATATACTCTTTTGAGGCCTTGTTTGATGCAAGGAAGTCGAATACATTTATGTATTTGCTGGTGTTCCGGTGTTGTTATGAAGAGCTTTCCATCATGTGTTTTGTTTTTGTTCAACTGTTGTAGCTTCATTTCGCACTGAACATATTCATTGTGACACATATTTCATCAGGTATCTATAAAGTGTGTGTCTAAGATTGTGAAAAACTTGTGTAAAGATGGCAAATTCATCTATACCCGGTATCCTGGAAAAGGTTAGTAGCCATGGAGGTTTTTTTTGTGTCAATATATTGTGAAAAGGCTTTAGTTTTTGAACAACTTTTTCTTCTTATTATCTTCAAAAGATGGCTTTTTACGCTTGTTGATGGGTTCATGTTTAAATCTGCAGATGACTGGGAAGGATAAAGATTACAGATATATGGCAACTTCTGACTTATTGAATGAATTAAACAAAGAGGGGTTTAAACTCGACAATGACCTTGAATTAAGATTGACCAATATTGTTTTACAACAGCTTGATGATGCGGCTGGTGATGTTTCTGGATTGGCAATTAAATGGTTTGACATGTTTCCTTGCTACCGCTCCTAGTTTGGCGTAACTGTAGCTAGTTTAAACAAAATATTCATTTTAATTTAGTGCCTTTTCTGCTAGTCTTAAAGACATCTTAACTTGTTTTTCTAGTCTTGCTCCACTGGTGAAAAAAATTCACGAGGCACAGATACTGGAGATGACTGATAAGCTATGTGATAAACTGCTTAATGGGAAAGATCAGCATCGTGACATTGCAAGCATAGCTCTCAAGACTATTTTTTCTGAAGTTCCTACCTCGTCTGTTGCACAATCAGTTCTTGTTTCAGTTTCTCCAAAGTTATTTGGAGGAATTACAAGCCCTGTGAGTTGCTGAATATTACATTTTTACTTATACTTGAATCCTCACATGTAGTAGTTGGGTAATATAGTTAGTAGACATATGTGATCGTCATCTACCTTTCATATCTGATGTGATATTTCACCTTTTGCATGACTATGTTTGGAACAGAGCGTAGGTGATGACTGTATTGCCATTTTATTATTGAGTAGACTACATCGTATGTGCCAATTTTCTGGTATTCAGTTCCCATTAAGTTAGAATTGCTAGTAATTGATTTCTGTGACTCATTAGTAGATGAAAAACCCATTGTCTGCAAAGAGCATACTGTGTTGAAAACTTGACAATGGAGAACTTCCAATCGCCTAAATAGGGTAATTTTCTATCAAGGTTTTCATATCATTTTCTGTTTGGTTCTGTTGAGCTGGTATCAGTTCAGTTCATGTCCACTCTTTATCAATAGTCTTTTGGATTGGTTTTGCCTTTTTTATTTATAAGAGAATTCTGTCCAATTAAAGAACAAAATGCTTTCATATATACATGCTAATGAATATAAAGTCATAAAACAAACATTGAGTTGGCAATTTGAGAAACTGTCATAACTACTGTTAACTTTGAGTACATAAATCTTAATCTCCTCCTATCTCTGTACATTGCTCCAAGAGGCTTTTGTATACTCCCATAGTGTTGATCTTTTATTTGAACTTTTTAACTGGCCTTCACTTTTGTCTTGGCATTGATATCCTCCCTGTCACATCCATGTTTTCTTTAATTTTCTTCTTTACAACAATTGCTCATGAAAAAGGCAAGTTTTAATGATATTGTACTAGTATTTGTAGTTATGGCTGAGATAATCCCCTTCTTTTTACCAATGGAATGATCTACACAAAAATATGCATTAATGGATGAAAGATTCATGATGCTTGTTTTATAAGAAACATTTTCTTTTGCTTTCTCAGGCAATGAAGACAGACATAAAATGTGAATGCCTTGATATCTTATGTGACATCCTGCATAAATTTGGTAACTTGATGACATCAGACCATGAAATGATGTTAGGTGCGCTATTGCCTCAATTAAGTTCCAATCAGGCCAGTGTCAGGAAGAAGACTGTATCATGTATTGGTGAGTAAAATCAGCTTTATACTAAAATTTATTGTTACTTCCTGCTGTAGAAGTATGCGTATAGGAGTGTTATAGTTTATAGATATTTAACTAAATCTCTTTGCGTTATAGCTTCACTGGCGTCAAGCCTGTCAGATGACTTGTTAGCAAAGGCCACAACTGAAGTTGTTCGTCTTTTACAGAACAATGGAGCAAAACCTGAAATGACTCGTACAAACATTCAGATGATTGGGGCTTTAAGGTTTGTGTGTATACCTTTCCTATTGATGTTTAAAAATAAATGGCTTCTTTCCTTGCACTGTTCTAGCTTAACTTTTGTGCTATTTGGTATCTTGAATTCTATTGGTACTTTTGTTTTCTAAAAGTGTGAAATGCCATGCATCGAGTACAATGTAACCTAATATATATTTGGCCCTGAGTGCATGAGTCTGATTTTGCATTCCATTGTAACTTAGATCCGTGACAGGAATACACCACAAGGAGGCCTGTAAATACGATAAAGTATCTTTGAACTATGTTTTGGTTCAGTTGGGGCTTTCAGGGCTAACAGATACTCATATACATTATGTTCGCCCTCTTTTGCTCTTACCGTGGGAGAAAATTTAGAAATAAAATAATTGATTAATAATTACAATTATATGCATAACTGCCACATGTTGCTTGATACCTATTTTTAGTAACATCTTTTCTATACAACTAGCATAGTTTTTTTTTTAGTTAGCAGTTGGGTGCTATGCAGTCGATATCACCGACATATCGGTGATATATCGGTTATTGGTCCTATGCCAAAATATCGGTCAAAATATCGGTCCCGATATTATCGGTGATATTTACCGAGATATCGCCGAGATTTTGATTCCATAATATCGGTTGTCTCACCGAGTTTCTCGGTTTACTAATCTTGGCTCTTTTTTTTAACATTTTTCTGCCCAAAGCTCATTCCCCTTTAAAAATGTTGGCCCAATGCCTTGTACCCATAGCCAAAACTATCGAAGTAAATGCCCTAACTCCCTAATACACCCACGTCCGCACTTTGCACACCTGCTAGATCATGTTTCTAATATAAAATACTAGCACTTTTTAGTTTTGACTTTTGATTTGATTGTTAATATTATATATGTGTCGTATATAAGCATGGTTTAAAAAAACGGTCGAGGCGTACGCCTCGAGGCGAGGCGGTAGAAAAACGAGTCTGAGGCGTACGCCTCACAAGGTATTTTGGTACGTACGCCTCACTAGGGCTGAGGCGGTCGAGGCGGGGCTGAGGCGGTGAGGCAGTAGAAATGGAAAAATTTGACTTTTGACTGGACTTTTGACCCATTTGAGCTGTGTATATCGTAATGGGTCAAAAGTCCATAATTAGCGTCTGGTTCTCCTTAATTTGACCTATTTTCTCATTCTTCTCCTTAATTTGACCTAATTTCTCATTCTTCTCTCACACATCACACCTAGGAAAGGTTTGGAAGGGGTTGATGTAGTCAACAAACAAGATACAAACATTGTTTGATGTTTAGTATTTTATTTTTTGTAAGATATATAATTTTTATATTTATTTTTTAATTCCGCCTCGGGCTTACGCCTCGGTTCGCCTCGAGGCTTACGCCTCGTGAGGCGAAGGGAAAACGCCTCGAGGCGCGTTTCCGTTCTTTTAAACATTGTATATAAGTTTATGCATGATATAAAAGCTACCAATATCCCACCGCGAGAACCGATATCTCAAATATCGGTCCTTGACCGATAACCGATATTTTTCCGCATTAACTGCTTAGGTTGGATGATTTTTGTGCAGAGTAAATTGAATATGTATTATACATTTACTTTTCCTTCAATGTCCTTTTTCTAAGTTTTGATGGATCTGTAGGCTGACATAAAGAATGTAGTAAACATGTGATAGTTATTCAAATGTTTTTACGATAGATTTAGAATCAATAAACACTGAAGGCAGACTAGCAGAGAGTTTTATGTTTCTGTAGACAATAGTTTGTCTGCCATTATATATCGAAGATTCCTGTAGCTGCTATATTTCACATTTGTGTCCTTTATGTGCAACTGTTTTGCTCTCTTATTGCCATTATTTGCATAACACGTTATATTTTGACCAATTATGATATTTTCATGTGCTAGCCGTGCCGTTGGTTATCGGTTTGGTCCACATCTTGGAGATACGGTTCCAATTCTAAATCAATATTGCATGAATGCATCAGAGAATGATGAGGAGCTTCGTGAGTATAGCTTGCAGGTATTGAATCTGGCTATGCTCCTTTGTTGTTTTTATTTTCTCTTTCTCCTGAACCTTGACACGTTTCACTACATTTATTTGTAAACTTGAATATGGTTCTAAACTTTGCGGTGCAGGCTCTGGAAAGTTTTCTACTTAGATGCTCTAGGGATATATCCTCTTACTGTAATGAAATTTTACATCTGGTTTTGGAATATCTTAGTTATGATCCCAATTTCACTGATAACATGGAAGAGGACACTGATGATGAAGTCCATGAAGACGAGGAGGATGAGTATGTTTTCCTTCTTCGAAGATGGTATTAATATTATAAGGTTCTCATTATTAAATTTTAGTCTAATCTGTCATTGTTGGTTGATCTGTAGTGATAGTACCAATGAATATACAGACGACGAGGATGTTAGCTGGAAGGTTCGAAGGGCTGCTGCTAAATGCTTGGCATCACTAATTGTTTCTCGTCCTGTGATGCTCTTAAATCTATATGATGAGGTAATACTGCTTCTATCTTTTAGAAAAAAAAGAGTATTTTGGTACTTAGTAGGCGTTTATGTGTATTATTGCATATGAATGACTGACATTATATGTAGTTTAATCTGAACCCCCAGTGACCCCAATGTTAGGAGTGATATTTGCGAGGCATATGTTTTGCCTTCCTCAAGGATGTGGTGTTTGGGGTTTTGTACTTTTGTTAAGAGAGTGAAGAATAATATTTGATTACATAGTAACTAGGCACAAATTTGGTTTGTCGTTAAGATATACACGTTTCGGAAGTATAGAGTTGAGTAGCAAATTGTCTAGATCATTCTCGATTTGTGGTTAGATTATATAGATGGATGGTGTGGAGACCAAAAGACTAATCTTCTCAGAAGATTCTTCTGTCAACATACATTTCCGGTTAATCACTAAATTTATTGGGATATCAATGGTTAACATCTTTGGACACAAATTTAACAACACATTTCTCTCCCATCACATTCTTCTTGGCTACACTGAGAAACTCTTTTAGGTGTCTATTTCCCAAGGACAGTCACCTTGAAGCTATAGATGTTGACTTTTGGATACTATGCTTATGCGATATGGCTTATGTTTTGAGCGGTGCACGTGCATGTCTTGCAGGCTTGTCCTAAGTTGATTGACAGGTTCAAAGAGAGGGAAGAAAATGTGAAGGTACACAATAAACCTACGTGTCTTGTTTATCGTGAAGTGTTCGGATAACTGATTTTGTATCCTGCAGATGGATGTTTTTAACACTTTCATTGAGTTGCTACGTCAAACTGGAAATATCACAAATGGGCAGGTTGATGATGACAAATTAAGGTAAGTTTGGTGCTTATTTATATAGCTTTGGATCTCTTGATTAAACCTGGAGGTTATTGTGAAGATTTTTTTAATTGGAGGTAGCAGTATTAAGTTAAATGTCATGTGTACGTATCTGGATGCGTAGTTACTTATTGCTTCAGGCAGAGTTTGCTTGTCAGTTGTTGTGGTTTTAAGATTTGATTTATTTTCTGATCCAAGTTCTTTCCATATCTTGTAGCCCCAGGTGGTCATTGAAGCAAGAAGTACCCAAGGTTGTTAAATCTATTAATAGGCAGCTGCGTGAAAAGTCTATCAAGACAAAGGTACACCATGTCACCATTGGAAGTGCGATGTTTAAAATAATCACAACAGTTCTGTTGTTTGTTTTGTAAGCGATTGAATTTTTCCACTTTATGATGTCATGATGCTTTTATCTTCAGATTGGCGCCTTTTCAGTTCTAAAAGAGCTTGTTGTTGTTTTGCCTGACTGCCTTGCTGACCACATTGGATCACTCATTCCTGGAATAGAGAAAGCACTTTGTGTAAGGGCAATCTTGCAATTCTAATTCTATTTGTTTTTCATGTTGGTATGATGGTTTAACTCTTTTGTTGTTTTAAACATATCCTTTCTCCAGGAAATATCCTCAACCTCAAACCTGAAGATCGAGGCTCTTACATTTACAAGATTAGTTTTGGCATCACATGCTCCATCTGTTTTCCATCCATACATTAAGGTATATTATGAATTTGATTTGAATTTTGTCATTCGATTAGTTGTTAGGACTGCATTTGTTAACTCTATTGAATTTCGAGGTTAGTGTTACTGTAACTTAAGGTTATAATACTTTTTCCCTTCTCTAATGAATAGTTTGTCAAAGATTGATGAGCTTGCCTATCATAAATTTAGAAAAGGTAGTAACGTCATTAATTTTCTCAACTTTTTGTCGTTGCTAAAGAGCAATATTACTTGGCATTTGATGCATGTGAAATGCATTATGATAATGTAAGGCATAACTCCTGTTACCATTCCCTTCTCAATGCACAAATTCTAGAGGTTATCACCTGTATTGCTTTATGCTCTAGGATTTCTAGATTCTTATTATACTGTTTTGTTGCTACTTTTCTCCAGTTGGGGTCATGGAACTAGGATTACGTAAGCTTTACCACAAAATATTTGAATGTCAGGTATTTGTTCAAATACAGGCTTAATTGTGGGTAATTGGTAGATTTGAGAAATGATGTGATTTCACTTAAGGTTTGGTGGCTTTGTGAACTTGACAAGTATTGAGGTTTGTTTTCTAAATAACTGCAGGAAGAGCTTTTCTTGTTGAATAAGCCTTACCATGGAATATTTTGATAACCACACTTGTTTATTATATTACTCTTACATAGCAAAGTCTGTTTGTTTGTGGCAGTTTATGTTGTTGGTAACATACATGTGACTGATTTAAGTTTTATTTTAAATGTTTAGGCTATTTCTGCTCCTGTATTATCTGCTGTTGGTGAACGCTATTACAAAGTTACTGCTGAGGCATTAAGAGTATGTGGGGAACTTGTTCGAGTTGTGCGCCCGAACATTAAGGTTCTGTCCGCTTCTTTTCATTTTTGTTTCCGACGTTTCTTCTATTTATGTATTTTGTCCTTCCTGAGATTATATATGGGTTTGTTCAGGTTTCTGAATTTGATTTCGAACCGTATGTTTATCCAATATATAATGCCATCATGTCACGTTTGACAAACCAAGATCAAGACCAGGAGGTTAAGGAATGTGCTATTTCTTGTATGGGGCTTGTTGTTTCTACTTTTGGTGATCACCTCACAGCGGAATTACCTGCATGCCTTCCTGTTCTTGTGGATCGAATGGGAAATGAGATAACACGACTTACTGCTGTAAAGGTTTGTTTAAACGCCATTATAAAGGTTTCCTTGTTGAAGTGCTTGTAAGTGTTGACATCTTTATTTTAGCTGTCACTCATTATCATTTTCCTGCACAAGATAAAGGTCTGTCACTACTGAAGACAAACTAGTTGGTTAGAAATAGCTCTATGATTGTTAATGGACATGATGGTTTAACTGCAGTATCAAGTTTAAGACTTTCACAGATTATTGAACTTGGTATGTTGTATTAGGTATTACTGTTGTGTTTTACATGGCCTTTGTTTATCTCCATGCTTTATGACTCTCAGTTAACATTGGCTGTCTGATACCTGACTGAACTTTGATATGTGAAAGTACAAATATATTAGATAAAGATGCCACTAGAGTGCTCCACTTTGGTAGAATATTAGTGTTGGCCCATATACATACATGTTTATATGAATTAACGAATACCTTTAGTATCATATACTTGATTTTCTAATAAACAACCTAACATGGTATAGCGAAAGTACCAATGAAACTTCAGTGGAAATACGGATCCTCGTTATTCAAGTATCATGAATCCTTCTTCCCCTCTATGAAGGTAAAAGAGTAATTATATCGAGTGTGTATTAAAGGGTTACAATATGCAGTATGTATAGACACAATGATGAAACCCTAAGAAACCGTAAGGGGCCTATTATTCATAAATGGGCCTAACCGAAATATATTCTAACACCCTCTTTCTAATAGGAATAATGAGGCATGGCGGTCCTCTTGGAAGCATTATTACTATTTTTATCCTCCTTTCCTTGATAAATTATGGACCCTTTTTAAGTGTTGGATTGTGTAACTCTTTTTGTAATAGCTTGACAGGTTTAATTTGTATAAAATGCTAAGTAGGCAAGTGCATATACTTTTCTCTCTGATCCTTTTGATTTTCAGGCTTTTGCAGTCATTGCTGCATCTCCACTGCACTTAGATCTCTCATGTGTACTAGAGCATGTTATTGTGGAGTTAACTGCATTTCTACGGAAGGTATAAGAAGCACCAATTTATAAGTATTTAACTACCTTTAGCGGGAATTGAAGCAAATTATATCATGCTTCTTATTTTGGAAAATAGGCTAATCGATCATTAAGGCAGGCAACATTGGGTACTTTAAACACACTAATTGTTGCCTATGGTGATAAAATTGGCTCTGCTGCTTATGAAGTTATCATAGTGGAACTTTCAACTTTGATCAGGTTTGCCACTTGACTTTTTAGAATTTTGTAATGTCATTTCATATCCCAAATTAATGTATCTACTAATATGGACCTTGTAATTATATATACATTCTTAGAGAATAAAAAAATTAATATCTGTTTTGATCACCAGTGATACAGACTTGCATATGACAGCTCTTGCCCTTGAATTGTGCTGTACCTTGATGTCAGACAGGAGGTCTGGTCCAACAGTTGGTTTGACCGTCAGAAATAAAGTTCTTCCCCAGGCCTTGGCGTTAGTCAAAAGTTCATTGCTTCAAGGCCAGGCCCTTTTGGTACTGCTTCATTCTTGTCTTAGGGATCATTACTTTTTCATGAGATGATTTTGCTTTATTCCAAATCTGCTGTGTTTTCAACATTGCAGGCTTTGCAAAATTTTTTTGCTACTCTAGTATACTCTGCAAACACGAGTTTTAATGCTCTGCTGGAATCTCTTCTTTCAACCGCTAAACTATCTCCTCAATCAGGCGGTATTGCAAAACAAGCTTTGTTTTCCATAGCACAATGTGTTGCTGTCCTCTGCCTTGCTGCAGGTGATCACGAATGTTCATCTACAGTGAAGATGCTCACGGAGATCTTGAAAGATGATAGCACTACTAGTTCGGTATGTTTATCACCTTTATCTGGCAATCTATCTGGTTTCAGGCAGATGGGTAAATGACATTAGTGTCCTACCTGACTAACACCAAATTAGTTTCCAAGTACACTCCGTGTTGAATTGAAACAAGTTGCATTTCTTTTGTCTCAAGTACAAAAATGCAAAAAGAAAACATACAGAAATGGAAAATATCAAATTGTTTTACATTTCTATACTTTAGATGAAGATTAATTTTTTCATATTGTTTGGCAAGAAAGTGACTCTTTTTATTTATACAAGACTTATAAGATCTGACAATCCAACAATGTTAGATTGTTGTGTTTGAAAAACCTAGATCCTTTCAGGTTTATGAACCTCTTTAGCTTTTGTGTTGCGAGTTTTTATCGGTAATTCGTTATGCCATTTCTTCATTCCATTCATCTTCTTTTTAGGCCAAACAACACCTTGCTTTGCTATGTTTGGGTGAAATTGGGAGAAGAAAAGATTTAAGCTCACACGCGCACATAGAAAACATAGTTATTGGATCTTTTCAATCTCCCTTTGAAGAGATAAAATCTGCAGCCTCTTATGCACTTGGCAATATTGCTGTTGGCAACCTGCCCAAGTACTTGCCGTTTATTCTTAACCAGATAGATAATCAGCAGAAGAAACAGTATTTATTGCTCCATTCTTTGAAAGAGGTAAGTGTTATTCTTGATTTAGATTTTAATTCTGATAAAAAATCCTTCCACACTAGCCACCACTTTAACCAGTATCATTATTACCTACTTCACAGGTGATAGTTAGACAATCTGTAGATAAAGCAGAATTTCAGGATTCTAGTGTTGAAAAGATACTTAACTTGCTATTCAACCACTGTGAAAGTGAGGAAGAGGGTGTCCGCAATGTGGTAGCCGAGTGTCTGGGAAAAATTGCTCTGATTAAGCCTTCAAAACTTGTTCCTGCCTTCAAGGTAATATTATTAGCTTCCTGTAATGTTTTGTGGCTCAAAACTTAGGCAGCAAGATTGACGGGTTGAGTCTGTGGGTAAACGGGGAGAAACGGGTCACTATTGGCACGAGTTGGAATTGGGCCGTGTCAGTCTAGGTTGATCTGCAAGCACTTTCTTGTCCGAATATACGTGTTGAAGTTGATGTTATATTTCTGTAGGAGAGAACAACTAGTCCTGCTGCATTTACCAGAGCAACAGTTGCTGTTGCTGTGAAGTATTCTATTGTTGAAAGACCAGAGAAGATCGATTTGGTCCTGTACCCAGAGATTTCCTCGTTTCTTATGCTTATCAAGGATCAGGATCGGGTGAGTCTAACAAATAATACACTTCAATGATTGTAGAGTTTTTTGGATTATATTAATTCAAAAAAAACCTGTATGTGTGATCTAACATTTATTTGTTATGATTATATCTTATCATTTCATATAGTTGATCTTTTAAATTTGGGCAGCATGTCAGGCGCGCAGCTGTTTTGGCTTTGAGTACAGCTGGCCACAACAAGCCAAACCTCATCAAGGGCCTTCTTCCTGAACTTTTACCGCTTCTTTATGACCAGACAGTTATTAAGGTAATTGTTATGTTTGCTTTTGATATGTGATACAATCCCCCTTCCAATTATGGAAATAAAATCTGCTTCGGTAGCCTTTTTTGATCATTTTTACATCAAAAACCTTATTGGTGTATATATGTATCGACTATTGAGTCTTATTTTTATATGTATGTGCAGAAAGAACTGATTCGAACAGTGGACCTTGGTCCTTTTAAGCATACAGTTGACGATGGCCTCGAGTTGAGGAAAGCATCATTTGAATGTGTAGATACATTTCTTGATAACTGCCTTGATCAGTTGAACCCTTCATCTTTCATTGTGCCTTACCTTAAATCTGGTCTTGATGGTAAGCTCATTGTTATAATGTTGTTGGACTAGGAACCGTAGTCGTAGTAACTGAACCAGCAACTTATCACAAGCTAGAACTGACAATTTTGATCTAGCTTATCCTCGGTCTTATAAAGGGAACGAGTGAAACGTGTTATAAGTCTCCCGAAGTGTATCTTTAACAGGTTAATAGCTTAGTCTAGTGGCAAAGGTGTATACCAAGACTTCTTCAAAATCGGGAGGTCTTGGGTTCAAATCCCACTTATGACAAAAAAAAAGGGGAGTCCAAATTGGGTCAGGGGGTTTTCTCACCTATGGTGGGTTTCCTCCTGTGGGGGAAGAGATGATCGGGTGGGCCACGGGTGGGCCAGTGGCCCGTCAGTGATCCAAATTGCCGTTAAAAAAAACAGGTTAATCCTCCTAAATCAGTTTTATTAAAACAAGTTTGTGATCTTATTTATCACACAATATTTATAGTTTTTGAAAAAAAGTGTTTCGGGTCAAATGTGTTGTGTATATATATATATATATGGGGGTGAGTTCACTAGAAAACTCATTTTGATGAGAAAACCAAAAAACTCCTACGGCATGTGTAGTACACCAAAAAACCCAACCCACCCCCAAAAACCTAAACCCCCCCCCCCCCACCCAAAAACCTAAACCCACCCCACCCACCCCCCAAAAACCTAAATCCTCCACCCCACCCCACCCCTCCAAAAACCTAAACTAAACCCAAAAACCTAACCCACTCCCAAAAACCTAAACCCCCCACCCCACCCTCACCCAAAAACCTAACCTAACCTCACCCCACCCACCCTCTCACCCACCCCCCAAAAACCTAAACCCCCCACCCACCCACCCCCTAAAAACCTAAACCCCCCACCCACCCCCCAAAAACCTAAACCCCCCACCCCACCCCTCCAAAAACGTAACCTAAAAGCTAAACTAAACCCAAAAGCTAAACCCTCAACCATTTTTTTTAACGAGGACTACGTGGGAAACAAGGTCTCCAAAACACTTTTTTAATTTTTGATTTATATTTTGAGTTATGATTTTTTATTATTTTTTTTACCTTTAATAAGTAGTTTTTTGGTTTTCTCATGAACATTGAGTTTTCTTATGATCCTTCCCATATATATATATATATATATATATATATATATATATATATATATATATATATATATGAAAGAGTTCAAATACTAACCAATTTTTTATGTGATAACCGTGCTAACCACTATAAAACAGACACATAATTTATAAATTATTTTTTCTTTTAATTGTTAAAATAGTATTTAAGTATCTTGAATAAATATTTTGAACGTAAATACGGAAATGATGAGTCTTACGTATACGTACCAAATAATGTTACATATACGTGACAAATAGTGTTTACATATATGTAACATTAACATAATGATAATTGTTACATATATGTAACACTATGTTTTAGAGTGGTTATCATGGTTATCACATAAATATTGGTTAGCATTTGAACATCACCCTATATATATATATATATATATATATATATATATATATATATATATAGGGTTGGGTTTCAAAGAAAACCAATAGTTAGGCGAAAACCGAGAAAACCATTAAAAAACCAATTTTAACCAATAATATAATAATATTTATTTTATTTTTATTTTTTTATAAGAGTATCAATGTAATATTACAAATTTTTATCAAAAAATTATTTAAATATTGTCTTACATATATGTAACCCATAGTGTTACGTATATGTAAACAGAAAACAAAAAAATTCAAAAAAATTTGCGGTTACGTATACGTAACCTATAGTATTACTATTTGTTTTAGTGGTTTTCTCGGTTTTCGCCTAACTTTGTGGTTTTCTCTTGATCCCTCCCCTATATATATATGCAAGTATTGACATGTTTACTTAGACCCACCCATTTTTCCACTTGAAAATTACAATGATAATGCGGTTCATTACACATGATACTGTTTGAATAACTTTGAAGTATATCTTCAACTCACAGATCATTATGATGTTAAGATGCCTTGCCATCTTATTCTCTCAAAACTGGCAGACAAGTGTCCATCGGCTGTCTTAGCTGGTGAGTGGTTTTTCTTTTAACTATTTTATTGTTTGTGCGGGTAAATAGCTAGCTAATATATGAAGATTTACAGTTTTAGATTCATTGGTAGAACCTCTCCAAAAAACTGTTAACTTCAAACCTAAACACGACGCTGTAAAGCAAGAAGTTGATCGTAATGAAGACATGATTCGGAGTGCGCTTCGAGCTATTGCATCTTTGAATCATATCAGGTATCTCTATTCTTTTTTATTCATTTATTGAGTTTTATACATAATAACGTGTAAAAAGGGAAAACTTCACAAAATAGTAAACCAAGTTTCTCAATTGTCTCACTAAAGTCGCTCAAATGTTTTTTTTTGTTTTAAAGTCGCTCAACTTTTATTAGCCTTAGGTGTTCCAATATTGTGATTTTGTTTTTTAAATTTAAGTGACGTAAATAGAACATATATGAATCTTAGATACTATTTAGTGATTATTTTTATTTTCCAATTTGACTTAAATTAAACAAAAATTGATTGATCTTCGCATTATTAGAATAGGAATATACAATACATCCTTGACCTATTCTTGTATAAGATTACAAATTTGAATACAAGAATATATCAACAATATTATCTCTAAATATCTATCTAAATATCTCCATCTAGTTATCTCAACAAATATTTACGTAATCTAATATACCCCCACGATCGAAGCAAGAGGTTCTCGTATGCTGAGACTGTTTTGAAAATCATCAAATAAAACCTGTGGTAGCCCCTTCGTGAATATGTATGCAATTTGATAATTAGACGGTACATGAACAACGCGAACCTGTCCATGCGCAACCTTCTTCCGAACAAAATGAATATCCATTTCATTGTGTTTTGTTCGTTGATGTTGGACTGGTTTCCGGAAAGGTAGATGGCACTAACATTGTCACAATAAACCATGGTCGCACGAGATGGCGGATGATGTAGTTCTAGTGATAAATTTCTGAGCCTACAAGTTTCCACAACAACATTTGCAACCCCTCTATACTGGGCTTCAACGTTGGACCAGGATAGTATCGGTTGGCGTTTAAAGGACCTGGAAATAAGAGAATCACCCAAGTAAATGCAATAATCTGAAGTGGATTGTCTCGTGTCAGGGCAACCACCTCAATCGACGTAAGTGTAGGAGACTTGGAGGCTTCAAATCACGTTCAACTCTGCTTTGTACTTCTGCAAATGAAAACCCCTCTGATCTTCAGTTCTTCCTAGTTACCCTAGTCTCCTCAACATTATTCTTGGAGACCACATCTTATCCAGCACCACAAATTTGGTAAACATATCTGCTGGATTCTTTGCACCTGAGATATTCTTGAGACCGATTGTTCCTTCATTGATCAATTCTCTGACGAAGTGATATCTCATCTCTATGTGCTTCGTCTTCCCATGATAGACTGGATTCTTAGCAAGTTTCACTACACTCTCATTGTCACGGTACAATGAGTAATCAGACTGATGTTTTCCCAATGTTTCAAGAAAAGTCTTCAACCATACTAAGTTACTAACTCTTTACCGGCTTCAACAACAACCATGTACCCGACTTCTGTTGTTGATAAAGCCACACTTTTCTGAAGTCTCCAGTTCACTGCTGTTCCTTTGCATCCACCCAAATCAGCATCTGTGTAACCTCTTAGAATAGCATCTTTTCCTTTGAATCATAACCCCATTGAAGATGTACCCTTCAAGTACCTGAGCACCCATTTAACACCTTCCCAATGTTCTTTACCCGGTTCTGACATAAACCGACTAACAATCCCAACGGCATGAGCAATTTCTGGTTAGTGTAGACCATTGGCATACATGAGACTGTCGACTGCTGATGCATATGGAACTTTAGGCATCTCTATTCTTTCTTCTTCAGATTTAGGAGACTGATCTTTGGTAAGCTTTAAGTGGCTTTCCAATGGTGTGTTCCTAGGCTTGGTCTTTTCATCATTCGTCTTGAATCTCTCTAACACTTTCTCTATGTATTTCTCCTGGGACAGTGTTAAAGAACCATCCTTCTTGTTTCTGGTAATGCTCATCCCATGTATCTGACTGACTGGACCCAAATCTTTCATCTCGAATTCTTTGGACATCTGTTTCTTTAACTTGTTTATTTCTCTCATATCGGACCCTGCATCCAACATAAAGCAATAGTGTGATATAAGAGTTGTTGAATTTCTTTAGATAGCAGCAATGATCCATCTGGCATCTTTTGAACCCCGACCTCTCCATAAAGTTATCAAACTTTAGGTTCCACTGACTAGGTGCCTGTTTTAAGACCATACAAGCTCTTCTTTAGTTTGCAGACCCATTTCTATTTACCAACAACCTGAAAACCCTCAGGTTGTGCCATGTAAATGTCATCATCAAGGTCACCGTATAGAAAAGCAGTCTTCACATCTAGCTACTCTAGGTGTAAACTTTCTACATCTACAAGACTCAGAAATATTCTGATGGTTGTCATCTTCACGACTAGAGAGAAGATCTCATCATAATCAACCCCCTTCTTCTGTTGAAACCCCTAGTTAAACCTTGTAATATGATTGTATTAGAATGTGATTGTGTGTGTTTAGGGTTTACATAAAGAGGTGTTTATATAGAACACCATATTACAAGTCTAGTCCCTATACTATATCACTTAGCCTAATATTCCCCCGCAAACTAAGCTCGGGAGAGATTTAGGTTGAAAATATAAAAAACATAAAACTAAAAAGATAGTTGGTCTTCAACTTCTCCACCATGCTTTCGCCCGTCACACGTTTTTTTTTCCTTAAAGGCCCAATCGAAACTACATTAGGAAAACCCTAATCTTCTTCCAGCCATCACCATTTCGTCATTCGCCGGAGTTCTTCAACAACCTGGGTTTGTTCCCCCTTTTTTTATTTTTTTTTACTCCCTTATTGTAGATCTCTATTTTTTTTTTTTGCAACCCTCGAATAAACGGAACTGAAAGCATTGTGGCTTTCGCGAGGTGCACGTCGCGGGAAAAACGACCACTGTTGTATAGTGGCGGCGACGGGGAGGAGTTAGGGTTTAGGGCGGCGACGGTGGTGTTTGTGGTGGCGGATAGGGTACCGCCGCTGTGGCGGCTAGGGTTCCGCCATAGGTGGAGGCGGCAGTGGTGGTTGACGGCGGCAGTAGGAGTGGATAGAGAAGACTAAACGCGGTTGTTTGGTGGTGGGGGATCTGGTTATTGAACGAAAAAAAAAGCTTGTAAAGAAAAGAGAGGTGTGGCGGAGCGGCGGCGGCCGCCCCGCCGGAGATGTTGTCAGGTGGTTGTAACCTAGCTCTGATACCAAGTTAAACCTTGTAATATGATTGTATTAGAATGTGATTGTGTGTGTTTAGGGTTTACATAAAGAGGTGTTTATATAGAACACCATATTACAAGTCTAGTCCCTATACTATATCACTTAGTCTAATACCCCTTGACAACTAAACGGGCTTTGTACTAGTTAGACCCGTCATGTTCTTCCTTTGTTGTATCTATCAGGTTGTTCAACAACTCTGGTGGACCTCCTGACCCAATTTTCAGACGGGCCAGGCTGCTGTGGAGACTGTTCGTCTTCAGACTCTAAACTCCCTCTGTCAGAAACTCCTTCTGACTCTTCATCATTTCCACCATCTTCAAACTTAGGAGCTGTGCCGACATTAGTATCAGCTTTAGGTTCAGGAACCGGTTTCTGGTTTTCAATCTCTACCTCAATAAACTCTTTCTGAACCTTTGAGTTTAAATCTTTTCTGTCTTTGTACAATTCAGCCTCGTTAAATGTGGCATGCTTGCTTCTGGTTACTTTTCTTCTTTCAAAGTCTCAAAGCCTGTAGCCCATTTGATCTGACCCATAGCCAATAAAAGTGTATTTCTTGGCTTTAGCATCCAACTTATCACCATCTTTGTATAGATTATAAGCACTGCATCCGAAAACTTTCAAGTGCTCATATTTGACTGCTACACCCTTCTATTATAATGTGAATGCCATGTTCAATACAGTAATTGACAAACTTTGTGCTGATGTATTCACTTCCGGTGTCCGACTTCAATTATACCTTCAAATCAGTTTCAAGTTCAACAACAGATTTCCATTTCTTAAAACATGAAATACTTCAAATTTGTTTTTAAGAAAGTAAACCCATACCTTTCGAGTAGCATCGTCTATGAAAGTCACATAATATCTTGAGCCTCCCAAGGATGAAACTGGAGTTGGTCCAAATATATCTGAATGAAGCTTCAATTTCTAATCTTTAAGTGTCTTGCTAGTCTTCACAAATGATATCTTCTTTTTCTTCCCAAGAACACAAGGTTCACAGAACTCGGACTTAACCCGTTTTAAGTCTTGAAGCTTTCCCTTGGCGACAAACATCTTCATCCCTTTCTCACTCATGTGACCGAGCCGTTGATGCCATAAACTAGAAGGACTCGGTCCACTGGTTACTGCATTAATACCATCCACTGGTATCTCGGCCATATACAACTTATCCCGCTTCTTTCCTCTAGCAATTACCAAGTTACCCTTGATCACTTTCCATTGTCCACTCCCAAAATGGACATCTAAGCCTTGGTCATCCAACTGACCAACTGAGATCAATTTCCTCCTCAGATTTGGAATCATCTTGACATTTGAAGTAGTTCCCATGGAGGTCTTTTAAGTCCACCTCACCAATTCCTGTAATGTTAAGTATCTGGTCATCAGCTAAACGGACCTTACCGTGATTACCTGTTCTTAGATTTCTGACCATATCTGGGCATGAGACAGCGTGAAAAGATGCACCTGAATCCATGATCCAGGATTCCACAGAGCTCTCAACACAACAAATGAGAGTTTCTCCATCTGATTCTTCGGTTGCCACATTGTTAACTTGCTTTTTTACGGTTGGTGGTTTGGGGCATTGGTTTCTAAAGTGCCCTTTTTCTTTACAGTTCCAGTATTGAATATCGGCCCTTTGTTTTGACTAACCTCTCTTTCTAGACTTGGACTATGTTCCACCCCTTCTCATTTTTCCTTCCCCTTGATTCAGTGCTTAACAAGGAGCTTGATGATTCTCCGGTTCTTTTCCTTCTAGATTCTTAATTCAGAATCAAATCGCAAACTTTGCTGAAAGTTAACACATCAGAATCAACTGTACTAGTCATTGCAATGATTGTTCCTGACCAGCTGTCAGGTAATGAAGATAAGAGTAAATCCTGCAATTCATCATCAATTTTGAATTTTATTGACGCTAAACGTCTCAAATGAGAGTTAAAGAGATTGATGTGATCAGTAATGTAACCTCCCTCTTTCATACGTGTATTAACCAACTCCCGAATCAGAAACACCTTGTTTGCTGTTGTAGGCTTCTCGTACATATTCCACAACGCCTCCATGATTCCACGTGCTGTGGTTTCATCTAGGATGTTGTATGAAACATTCATCGTTAGACCAAGTCTAATCGTTGACTTAGCCTTGTCAAGTGCTAACCAGGCTGGTGTTATCTTTACGGGCGGAGCTTCTAGCATCGAATCCAAATTCTTCTGTATTAGCAAATTCGCGATTTGCATTCTTCACCAACCAAAGTTCTGTCCATCAAACTTCTCTAATGCTTAACGATCGAGTCAAAACTGGAATAGTGTTCGAACACAACTGTGGCCGGCTGTCTGAGCTTGAGTGTTGTTCTATCGCACACTACCTGTGTATTCAGTTCCAAAAACCAAAAAACAAAGAGTCGATAACGCACCTGAGTAACTTGGACCAAAAAATAGACCAAAAACCAACCAAAAATGAAAACGCAACAACTAGACGGAAACAATAGCAGGCTGTTCCCAAAAAAAAAAAACTGGCCTGAAACCTAGTTCCGACGGCGGACTGCTGCGGCGACAGTGGGCTGAGGCGTTGGCGGCTGAACCGTGTTGCCCGGAGAACTTTACTGCAGCGGTAGTAGTTGCCGATGGCTGATGACGGCTGCTGGAGGCTGAAACCCTAAGTTCTGATACCGGTTGTTAGGATCAAGATTTACGTGATTAAGTCAATGTGACCTACATCCACGGGGGCAACTAGGGTTTTGTATTATTGAGTGATAATGAATTACAAGTACAAGAGATTAATTTATAGGCATAAATTAGGGTTAGAACCCTTAATACACAAGGGCCCGCATAGGGGTAGGGCTGGCTGACCCGAAACCTACATTCCAACAATGGGGACTGATTTGGAGAGGATGAGCCTAGGGATTGGGATGGTGTTATAAGCTGAGGAGAAGTGGGTTCGTGTGAATGGGATGGGTTGAAACTGTTGTTGGGTTGGAAGGTGGATACCGAAAGGAGGGATGTAGATCAGATGAAAGAAATTGATCGGAGGAAGGGTCAGGTTTTGTGGAAGTGGCAAAAGGTAAAAAAATTTCGTCAAAAATTACATGGTGAGAAATGATTATTTGCCGAGTGGAGATATTATAACATTTGTACCCATATGATTTGAGGGGTAACCGAGAAAGACACAGAGTTGAATGGTGATTTAGTTTATGAATATTGGTAGAGGGGAAAAGAGGATGGCATAAGCATCTGACCACCTGTAGTTGAGAGTAGGGGTGTTCATCGGGTTTTTTAATCGGGTTTCGGGTTATTCGGTTCGGGTTAATCGGGTTTTTTGTTATAAGAATCCTACCCGTTTACCGACCCAAATAAGATTCGGGTTAATCGATTTCGGGTTATTCGGTTTCGGGTTTATTCGGGTCGGGTTAATCGGTATTCGGGTTTCTAAATACAAGTTGCAACACATACTTTATTATTTAACTTAACATTATATTTATTAAATACTAAGCATAGAATGTCAAATAAAAACCTTCTCAATATGATTTTTCATTCAAACTCATGCACTAAACACATATTAACTAAAAAAACACCAAATAAAATAATCAAAAAATCAAAGTGTATCAACCAATAATATAAACTAAAAAAAAGACTAATCGTATCAACCAACAAACTCGTTAACAATGTTCACTATTCAAATTCTCACATTCATGTCCGCTCGTACGTTTTCAATCATAATTTAAAAAAAAGTGAAATAAAATAAGCATTAAAAATGGTTAGATGTATACTGAGCTAAGATTACAAATAAATATTAATAATAAAATACCTTTTTATTATTATTCGGGTTAACCCGATTAACCTTTTTTTAACCCAATTACCAAACCGAATACTACCTTCGGGTTTGGGTTCCATCTTAAACGGGTTCGGGTTGTTCGGGTTCCATCTTAATCGGGTTCGGGTTAATTTGGGTCGGGTTCGGTATTCGGGTTTCGGGTAAAATGAACACCCCTAGTTGAGAGTAGTCGGGTATGCTAGCAAAGAAGATGAATTGGGGTGAGATTTTGAAGGAGTTTACTAGGAAGAATATTCAAAAGATAAGTGGCATGTTGGAGAGCATGATGCCAAAAAGATGGGGGAACCGGTTAACGGGCAAGGATAGTTTGTAGGATGTTATTGATGGACCATATTTTTCGTTCGGCTTTACCGTTTTGGGGGGAAGTATGGGGACAAGAAAAACGAAATTGGAGACCGTTTTGGGAACATAAGTGATGAAATGACTAGTTGTCGTATTCCCGCCGGTTTCACATTGTAGTGTTTTTATATTTGTGTTTAATTGGGTTTTTGACAAGATTATAGAATTAAAGAAAAATATTGTAGACTTGTGATTTTTGAGAAAGTGGATATGTACATAAAAAGTTAGTTTTGTTGTCTAGGAAGAAAATGTAGTATGGATGTCCACTTGAACTAAGGATAGGAGAAGTCCACAAGTCACTATGTACAATATCAAATGGTAAATAAGTAAACGAAGTAGATGGAGAAAAAGGTAATTTGATATACTTACCAAACACACATGAAGAACAATTTGACTTGGTACGTATATTACATGAATCAAAAGATAAACATCGTTTCAAAAAATGTAAAATAGACGAGCCCGGATGATCGAGACCGGGATGCCTTAAATCTTGAAAAATAGACGCAAATGCTAACGGAGTGATAACTTGTGAAGGCGACTGAAAGGTGAAGGGGTAGAGATCTCCGGTGTAAGCTGTTACATCGGAGGATAGGAGTCCGCGTCTTGAAGTCCTTCACATCAAAACCAAAAGTGTCAAATTTGATAGATATATTATTATCGGTTGTTAACCTACGAACATAAAGAAGTTTTTTAATGATACTAGGAATGTGAAGAGTATAATTTAGTTGTAAAGGTGGAAAAGGAGGATGAAGAGTTTGTTGCCCGGTACCATTGGTTTTAAAAAGCGCGAGAGATGACCTGGCCGAGGCGCGAAGCTTAAAAGCACACCGCTTTTCGTACGCGAGGCACAAGGTGTTTTTATATGTATTTTTTATGTTCCTCATCGATTTCTATCATCACATACCTAACATTTAGATATAAATAAGTTATATATATGGTTTAATATATAAATAAGATATATGTAAAACCTAAAGAAGCACAAAATCTTTATATATATTTTTTCTGTTATTTTTATGCAGCGGAGGAGATTGCAGTCATAAGTTTAAGAATCTGATGGGTGAAATAGCTAAATCACCATCGATATGGGAGAAATATTGTTCAATCCGTAACGAGTAAGCGGAGATTGATTTTAGTTATGAGAAACGGATGGACATGTTTAATGGAATTGCAGGATCTGTCTTTCATTTTATCATATAGGGTAGGTGTTAGATTTTACTTTGGGTTTGTGGTTTTATAATACAATTTTTTTTTGGGTGAATGTTAGTGGCCTTTAATGGAAGAACTATATGATAGGAAAAAGAGACCAAAAGAAGCTATTTTGTGCTACTACATAACGTTATTTTGAATTTCTAAGTTTATCCCTAAAAAATGACCCGAGTTGGCATCTTCACCTAGTTTTTCATACCCAAATTCATATGATTGTGACCCTGATCAACCTAATTTTCGAGAATGTAAACATCTAATGAATTTGGTGTCTTTGTTTTTTGTTTTCACGCAAGACATACTATCCATGACCGTCGTTTAGGAGCATAAGAGAGCCATTTGCACAAAGAAATGTTTATATAGATATTTTCTTATCTAGTTCTTTAGATAACCTATCAATTTATAAATTATAATCATCATGTATGTTTGGTTTGACATGTAATTACTCTGACCAATTTTGATTTGGAGAAATTGGCCATGCCATGTGGATGGTCAAATGGTAAATCTATGGAGTTGCGTGGGGTTGTTCCAATAGCCTAGCCGTTAAATAAGGCAAGAGCTAGTAAAAATATGAATCGAAACAACTTATCTCCAACCGACTCATAAATAGAGTGCTACAGGTTTTAGCCTGCTTAAAACTTTGACGAGTTTGCTTGTTTTTCTTAGTTTTGATGATTTTTTTTTTCTTTTTTTGTTATAAAAGTCTTATATATCAAACCTAAGTTATTCAAATCTCAAATAATATATTATCAAAATATTAGTATACAAACACAAAACTAACTATATGAGCCAATGAGGGAGTCACTCGAGCCAAATAAGCTTACGAGCCAAGTCAACAAGAGTTTTACAAAGTGAGCAACTTTCGGCTAAAACTTTATCCAACAAGCTTGAGGAAAATCAGCTCGAATTTATAATAAGCTACTTTACGAGCTGACAAGCGAGTTACGATACGAGCTATTTGAGCAACCCTATATGTAAATTTAGCTTGTTAATTTCACTCCAAATTTACACACACATCTGTGACGCTTAGACAAAGAGTTACCGAGTCAGCAAACGACGTGCTATCCTATAAATCTCAATATATTATCAAACTATTAGTTTACAAGGAAAAAAACTAATTATATGAGCCAATGAGGGAGTTATTTGAGCCAAATTAGCTTACGAACCAAGTTAACTTGAATTCTACTAAGCGAGCAATTTTTAGATCAAACTTGGTCCAACAAGCTCGAGGAAAATCAACTCGAGTTT
Organism: Smallanthus sonchifolius; assembly: GCA_023525975.1. Classification (NCBI taxonomy): domain Eukaryota; kingdom Viridiplantae; phylum Streptophyta; class Magnoliopsida; order Asterales; family Asteraceae; genus Smallanthus; species Smallanthus sonchifolius. The sequence goes on along the minus strand of CM042046.1, from coordinate 22,116,181 downwards.
ATAACAAGCAACTTTAGGAGCTGATAATGAGTTGTGATACAAGCTATTTGAGCAACCCTATATGATAGTAGGCTTTTATGCTCTTGAATATTTGGGGAACTTGTGTAATGTGATTTTGGCGTGTTACTTTCACTCTAGATTGACAAACACATATGTGCCGTGCAGACAAAGAGATACCTAGTCAAGAAGCGACTTTCTATCCTACAAACCTCAAATAATATATCATCAAACTATTAGTATACAAGAAAAAAACCTATTTATATGTGTTAATGAGGGAGTCACTTGAGCCAAATCAGCATACAAGCCAAGTCAACTTGAGTTTTACAAAGCGAGCAACTTTAAGCTCAAACTTGGTCCAACAAAAACGAGGGAAATTAACTCGAATTTATAACAAGCTACTTTACGAGCTGACAAGCGAGTTGCGATACGAGCTATTTGAGCAACCCTACATTACAGTAGGCTTTTAAGATCTTGAATTTTTGGGGAACTTGTGTAATGTAAATTTAGGTTATTACTTTTATTCTAGATTTGCAGACACATCTATGCTGCGTAGACATAGAGTTAATTTGCAGACACATCTGTTATGGGTCATTTTGCAGCTAAGGATCTTGGATCTTCGACATACTTCGGTATCCTGACAGGTTCTGGTATCCTCAATATTTAACCGTTGTATCTTTCATCTATTTTTACTGAATACGCAGGTTAAACACGTGTGGTCAAACTCATCCCTGAAGAATCGCTCCTAAAGTCAAAGAGAACGTGTTGAAGACGCGTGGAATGAGTTGCATAGACTATCCCGGGATTCTCGGATAGTTAGTTAGTTTTATCCTTCTATTTATTTTAGCAGTTTGATCGATAATAGACACAACAATCACTACACACTTAGCTCTCCAGACTCGAAATCAGTTTTGTAACACATAGATATCGATCAATACTGCTCAACACTTGTAATCTTTTTATTATTTATTGAAGAAACGAGGCAGGGGACGATTGTCACCTCCCGAGGTTTTATGTCGGCGATACCTAAAGATCAAGGGCTTTCCTCGTAAACAACCGTGTCATTTTTACGTTCTAGCATTGTTCTTCGTTGATTTTACAAGCACACTACCAGGCGTGGATCTCCAGTGTACCAGGGAAAGAACTGAAGAAGCTGAGGGAAATGATCTCCAGTTTACCAGGCGTGGTCCAGCCTATACCCGAGATGTCCACTACCAGTCACAGGATCTCCAAATTTGCCCATCCCATATGCGATTCAGAGATCCCTAAGCGCTTTCAGACTCCCAACATGAAGCTTTATGATGGAACTACAGATCCTGAGGAGCATGTGGCACAGTATAGGGAAAGGATGGAGATTAACCCCATACCTCTGGACCTGAAGGAAGCTTGACTGTGCAAAGGCTTCGGCTCTACTTTAACAGGATCAGCCTTAAAATGGCTACTTAATGTTCCTCTATATTCTATTACTTCATTTTCATATTTGATTAACCTGTTTAACAATCAATTTTCTTGCAGTAGAACTTTAGAAAGGTTAACAAGTGACTTATACAGGGTAATTCAGAATCCCGGAGAATCCCTCAAAGACTATGTCAGCAAGTTCGGTCGAGAATCCTTGGACATCCTGAACCTTGACATCGCCACTGCAATCCAAGCATTCAAGATGGAATTGAGGAAAGACTCTCAATTCTATGAAGACCTTGTCAAGAATCCTTACAGGAATCTTAACGAAGTCAGGAACAGGGCATTAAGATTTATCAGGCTCGAGGATGACAAGAAAATCCAGCAAAGGGCAGAAACTCCGTCCAGTTATACTCAACCTAACAGGAAGACTGAGTCTGCGCCCTTCAAGCCATACAGATCCAAACCGTATGCTAAATCCGATAATCACATGGTGAATGCTGTAGAAGATGATGAGGAAGAGGAAGAATATCCAAAGTTGTCTGAATACTGTTTTTCACTTGACACAACTGGTTTGTTATATGCCATGCAGGATCTTGGAGATAAGGCTAGGTGAATACCGGAGGAAAGGACAAGTCCAAATGGTGTGCTTTCCATGAGGACTCTGGCCATGTGACCAAAGATTGCATTTCCCTACGCAAAGAAATAAGCTACCTGTTGAGCAAAGGGTATCTCAAAGAATTCCTAGGCAAAGGAAAAATCAAGACTAATGATCAAGACAGGATCCCACAAAGAGCAAAATCCCCACCTCCGGATGCTAAGGTAATAGGTTTCATATCTGGTGGATCTAACATTTGTGGTACTTCTTATTCTGCAGCAAAAAGAAATTCCAAGGAAGCAAAAACAGAAAAAGGGGACAGGCCTATCAGAACCTCTAGCCTGACTGAAGAAAAGGTGATCTCTTTCGATGAAGATGAAAGGATTACGTGCAGGATCCTCATCATGATGGATTGGTGATCACTCTGTATATCGCCAATCACTTCATAAGAAGGATACTGATAGGCGGAGGAAGCTCAACAAACATCATTCAGCATGATGCCATAAAAAGAATGGGGATCCCAGATTCCGAAATTATACCCAAGACTGCAGTACTAGTTGGATTCAGAGGAGAGGTCAAGAACATAGTCGGAGAGATAAAGCTTCCGATATATATCGAGGGGGTAAACACTATACAAAAACTTTGCGTAATAGATTCGTTACCTTGTTATAATATTACTCTAGGGAGACCCTGGATACACGACATGAAAGCGGTGCCTTCGACATATCACCAATGTGTCAAGATGCCAACCCCTTGGGGGGTAGTAAAGATCAACAGTGATTAGCAAGATGTGAAGGACTGTTACACCTCTTCAATGAAGGCTTCCGCCAAGACCAGGCAAGCATAGCAATTAACGAAGCAAGCTCGAGACGTCCTAGAGACCAAGGAGCGGGATGTGAAAGAAGTATCCCTAAGTGCTAAGGATCCCAACGTCAAGGCACTTATTGGAACTAATATCCCCAAGGATATTGAACAAGATCTTATAGAATTGCTAAAGAGTAGAACTTCAACTTTCGCCTGGAAACATGAGGACATGACAGGTATCTCTAAAAATGTTATTACACATAAACTGGGTCTTGATAACAGTTTTAGGCCTATACACCAAGAGAAGGAAGTTCGCTCCTGAAAGAAACACAGTGATACAATAGGAAGTTGAAAGACTGCTAAAAGCAGGAATGATAAGGGAAGTAAAATTCCTAAGATGGCTAGCTAATGTGGTGATGGTCCAGAAGAATAATGGAAAATGGAGAGTTTGTGTAGACTTCACAGACTTAAACAAAGCATGTCCGAAAGATCCATTTCCATTGCCACACATAGACTCAATGGTTGACGCTACAGCAGGCCACGAGATGCTCATGTTCATGGATGCCTCATCAGGATTCCAACAAATCCAGATGGAACCCTCAGACCAGGAGGATACTGCCTTCATGACTCCGACAGGTATATACTGCTATATTGCTATGCCTTTTGGTTTGAAAAATGCAGGTGCAACATATCAAAGGCTGGTCAACATGATGTTTAAAGATAAGCTACTAATTTTTAATAGCTTTTGTGTTTTTTTGTTAAATCTATTAGAGATGGCTTTATCTGAGAGTTCTATAAATAATATTGCAAACAATATTATTGAAATTGTCAACATCTGTTTAGGTATTGCAAACAGATGTTGACCAGCCTATATTGAAATTGTCGAAGTCGGTCATTTTAGGTCAGAATTTGAAATTAATCAAGGAAAAGAGCATAATGTTATGGATCAGAATGCACAAAAGAGTTCATCTGGTGATATTGCTTCAAGTTCTGACAATGCTATTAATTCTCCTTTGAAATTTGTTGGTGTCGAGCAGTAAGGTAAAATTTGACTATCAATACTACATATATGCAATATAGGGCTAGACATATTTAATATACTTGAAATTAACATATTTTTGTTTGTGAATACTACATATATTCTATTGATTATCCTTTGAAATTAACATATTTTTGTTTCTGAAAATTATATTGATTCTCCTTTGAAATCTATTGGTGTCGAGCAATAAGGTCAAATATGATTCTCAATACCACATATATGTAATATAGGGCTAGAGATGTTTAATATATTTGAAATTAACAAATTTTTGTTTATGAATGCTAAATTTATTTTTATATGTTATTTCCATGTTGTATATTATTGTTTATGTCAACAGATTACATATATGTTATATAGGAGAAACTACATATGTTGAATATTACTAAACTGTATATCCTTGAAGATATTATAACATTGTTTTATTTTGAGTTGGAAATCAAATTGTGATTGATGTATTATTAGAAAATGATATTAGAACTGTCACCAAACATGTGAGAGATAAGATTTGAGTATAATATTTGGTAGAAATTAAGTGGTAGCATGTGTGAATTTTGATTTCTGTAATTGCTTTCTAAACAAACCCCTAGGGCAATTTAATAATCTTGAAAGGAAGTTTAGGGGAAAAATGATTGATGTGCAGAGTCACAACTGAAGTCCTGTTGCACCATGAATAAAAGGATCATTTAGTCATTAGTCATTTACTTTGACTTATTTAGTCAACAATTACTTGATGTTAGCTCCTAGTAGTCTTTTTTTCACATTACTTAACAAACTAAATTTATATCTTTATATTTTTTTTTGTTGCACTAATATCTGGTGAAATATCTCGGTGGCAGCTAAAATATTCCAAGTTGTAAAGAATCAACATCTACTGCTTTGTGTGTTCTTAATTGGCAACTCTTTAGCAATAGAGGTTTGTGCAGCTGCTTGTGGGTTTTTATGAATATTTGTCAATTGCATCGGGTGATCATCTTGTTAATTTGTTTCTTCTGTACAAGTCTCTTCTAATATTTATGGATAAACTTGTTCCACCATGGGTTGCAGTTCTGATATATGTAACACTAATTGTGCATTTGCTGAGCCAATGAGGAAAATAAGAAGTCAATGAGGAAAAACTTGTTCCACCATGTATATTATTGTTTATTTCAACATATTGCATATATGTAGCATAGGATGATACTATATATATATATATATATATATATGTAATATCACTTAAATGTACATCTTTAAAGATATTATAACATTGTTTTATTATTGTTTATACATAGAAACTTTCTGCATTTGTTGAGCCAATGAGGAAAATAAGAAGTTACGTATTTGTAAAATTCCTAAACGAGCCAGATTATAACAATAAATATGTTGTGACATGCGACCTTATTGGACAATAAGTATTATAACAAAGGTTGTGGCACGTACCGACGACTAATTGGTCCAGGTGAAAAGGTTGTGGAGAATCGAAAGAAAAATCCAACGTTATGTCGTACAAGTAAAAAATATGTGTACAATGTTGATTCACCTAACTGTAAGAAGATAAATGGCGTTGTTATTGACCCTGTTGCTGATGCTTCTGTTGTCCCTTCTTTTGGCCTTGTTGTTAGTTTATGATTCATGATTTGCAAACGGTCAAACTCATCTGTTCATTTGTAATACCATTTGTTAGGGGATATTACATATATGTAGTATGATATAATAAATATATGTACTATGCTATTGTAATAATATGTTTTATTAAATTATATTGTGTATTAGATGCATTTATGATTTTATTGTAATGAAATATTTTCTGCTTACTCCATATACTTTAAACATTTATGCTACATATATATACTATAGTATTTGCATACAATTTAAACATAACATTTATACTACATGTATGCAAATATAAAGTATACATACACTTTAACCTTATACATTTAAACTACATATATGCAGTATATAGTTTACATACACTTTAACATCATATATTTATACTACATATATGTAGTACAAGTTTTACATACATGTAATTCTGAATACATAAATATGTGTATAACAGATAAGAGTAAAATATATATTTCAGATAATAATCATCTACAACACACAAAAGTACCATAATATTCGTAATCGTATTGTTTTAACACATCAGCATCCCAACAAATGAGATGCAAACGTGAACATATCCTTCTCAAATAGCCAAAATGTTAAGTTTTTAACACATCAATAGAAAACATAACAAAACAATACAAGAATTACAGATAACAGAAACCTATGTTTAATTTTCACAAAATTCTACAAGTTACTTTGGACCAATATCCTTGAGGTCACATATATGCTCTTCTCCCATGGCAGGTGATTTCTTCAACATTTCTTCCTTCGACACATTTTCACATTCACTTGATTCTTTTAAAATTTGTCCCATTTCATTTGTTTTTTTCAGCATCTTTTCGGTTTATTTTGTTTCATCCAACACCTTTTGCTTGAAAAAATTGCAGCAACGTTTAGTTTACCATCTTTTAAGAGAATCATATACGTAGTATACCTAAACACACGCAGTAACATTAACATTACTATCTTCAACTATACAACATATACGCGGTATAACGAACCAGATGTACTAACATTAAGTTTACCGTCTTTTATAAGACGACATATATGCAGTAACTTAAACATACACATTAACATTATTATCTTCAAATACATATATGCAGTATAGCTACATATCTATATATGTAATATACCAAAACATCAAGAGGTCCACGGGACTGCATATATGTAGTATATCTAAACCAAAACATTAGTAATACAATATTGCATATATGTAGCATAATCAAACATATGAGTAATCATTAACATTTGTATGTTCTACAAATGACATATATGCACTGTAACCATACATAATACATTATTGCAATATAACATCAACACTACATACTTTTATTTAACTACACATATGTAATACACCTAATCTTATGTAGTAATATAAACATTTTGGACATTCAAATATACTTCATATATGCAGTATAAATACAAATGTAGAAACGTAAGTAATAACATTAGTAATGCAACGCTGCATAAATGTAGCGTAATCAACATATTAAAAATCACTAACATTGTATGTTAAGCATACTACGTATATGCATTATAACCATACATACTACGGTATTACAATATAACGTCAATACCATATAATTTAGTGTCGCATACTACGTATATGCAATATAACCATACATGATACATTATTGCAGTATAACGTCAATACTACATACTTTTGTTCAACATACTACATATATGCAGTATAACCATACATGATACATTATTTATAATGAATCCTAAAGAAGTGCTATAGAATTATCAACACAACTAAACATTAATGATCTTAAATGTGATGCATATATGTATTTATTATACCTAAACAGATGTTGACCAGCCTATCTTTAAACATCATCTCAGGGATCTCAAGGGTATTGTTTGCAATATTATTTGTAGAACTCTCAGATAAAGCCATCTCTAATCAATTTAACAAAAAAACACAAAACCTGTTAAAAATTAAGAAAACCACGCATGAATAAGGAAGAACTAATCGTGAGAAATACCTTCAATAATCATGATGAATGGTTGAAACTAAGCTTCTTATCACATCAATTAACGAATGTAATGAGAAATATGGAATCGATCTTCAAAATCTTCGTTCAGATTGTCGATGGGAAAAGTTTGAATGGTAGAAGAAGAACAGTGATCAGGATCAGATTTTTTGGGAGAATACGTGTTTGATTTAATAGAGAAGGTTAAATGACAAGTATACCCTTAAATGGAGGAGTTTTATAGTTTTCTCCTCAAGGGGGAGTTTTCTTATGAACTTCACCCTATATATATATATATATATATATATATATATATATATATATATATATATATATATATATATATATATATATATATATATGGTAGGGTTCAAATGCTAAGCAAATTTTATAAGATAACCATGAAAACCACATCTCAACCATTGATTGAGTTTGATCAATGATTGATTTTATTTAATGGCAAATTTGTAAATATTAAGAGAAAAAACATTTAAATTTAATGAAAAGAGTAATTTGGGTAAAAGAATACAACTTAATTTAAGTAACCATTAATTAGTAATTAAAAGATCCCATAAAAATCTCCCACTTTATCTCTCTTTCTCTCCTATCAAAACATATGAACAAATTTTTAATTCCTTAGATTCATTTTTACAAATCAAAATCTAAAATATATACGTATAACCTAGAAAGATGAAAAAAAATTAAATAATATGAACAAGTAGTTGTTACATATACGTAGCTATGTGGTACGTATGTGTAACGCAATGTGAAAACAAAATCTCATAGAAATCTCATTCGATTCCTCACTCATACTATTCCATCTAAATAAAAAAAAAGTCTCAATCATAGTAATGAGTGCATATAAAAAATCAAAACTACTGCTATTCCATCCAAACAAAAAAACCCTACATTCATCAGTTTGATATGTATAAGAATACGTAATAAGAAGTATAATAATCATACACAAATAACCAAACCTGACAATTGATATAAATTACCGAGTTACATATACGTATCTGATGTAAGGCCCCTTTCCCGGGTAACCTCACTTGTTGTATTTACTTATAAACATAGTCATGAATACTGAATTTAAATTTAAAGCATTCAGGAGTAGCGAAAGCAAACATCATTCAAAAACATAACCTAACATAACATGACACAACATAACAGCAGAAGTCTGATCAATTAAAAACATAACATTGTCTTAACATATATAAAAGTGGGATGTCAGTCGCATGCCGGGTAACCATCACGCCTTCGCACGACCCTTCCTTTCTTTACCTGAAATGTATACTAAAAGTCAGCTAACACTAGTGAGTTCTAGTTTAAAAGCAATCAGACATAACATTTATCTTATCATTAAGTATCATATATATTTATATAATATAAAATACGTACATTTACATATTCTTTGCTTTACTGTTCTCACATATCATTCATACTGAGAATATATATATACATACTTACTTTGGGGAGAACATTCATTGGTCATACACATAAGGGTGATCAACCCGTCATAATTGTTGTGTGATTCACAAAGAGAAACGCCATAAGAACTACCGTCGTAGTCCGTTTCATTAACCGTCCGGCCCTAGAAACCGTCCGTCGTAACATAAATCCGCCCGGCAACCTTTGTCCGTCCGCCTAAAACCCGTCCTACCGTCGTAGTCCGTTCATTCTCCCGTCTGCCCAAAGGCATCCGTTTCCCACGCGGCTATTATTTATGCAACCGTTCTACATATAATAAGACAATTGCTTCGACAATCCATTAATGCATTTCATACGTCCTAGCTGATGAAGGAACGTATTTGTCCCGGTTGCAAAATAGTCATGTGGTCGTCCATCTACCGAAGTAGCCGTTATTCACGAAGCGTCCATAACATTTACATACATTCATGACAAGCAATATATATATAATATAAAGCAAGATTCCATTCATTTACGTTATGCCATTCTTTCATTCATTCTTTGTAACATACGTTTCATTCCTGGTTCGTAATTCATTTTAATATATATATGTATATATCACGTATAATAACACTTATTCATTTAGTGTATACACTACAGCCCCAAAACATTTAAAATGATTTGCACATAACATAAAGGGAGCACATAGAACTCACCTGATGAGTGGTTTCTGAATACACCTAGCTGGTTACTGAACCTCACTAAGGTCACACACAATCTGTATAATCAGGTCATATAGTATAAGATAATGAACCTAAACGACACTTAACATTTCTATTCTTAAGGCTAGGAAAACTTAAGTATGTTCGCAAGGTTTGGGTATAGGAAAACATGACAAGTTCGCCTATCGGTCGGTCGACTTTTCCTAAGTATAGGCGAACTTAGGTAAGTTCGCCTCTTTTTATATATGGGCGAACTTAGTCAGCGAACTTGGTGAGTTAGGCGAACTTAGTCGGCGAACTTAATAAGTTCGATAGATGGGGTCTAGACGATCTTGGTAAGTTCGCATGTCGCGACCTTCTTCTCTAATCAGACACTAGACCAGGTCGGCCCGACTCGAGGTATTCAAAACTCAACCTTTTTTTGTTCAGAACATTCCGTTTTCATTCGTGAGTTCAAACATATGCTTTGTTTTGAATATTATACTTAAACACCTATCCTTTATTCATTTTTTTACCCGAAACCCCAAAAGTTACAAAAACTCAGATTTGGGCATGGTGGTTACCTGTTGTCACCTCCTTTTCGCTGTAAGATGGTTCGGAGATGATGGCAATCGATCTCCGAGATTTTGAGCTTGATTCCCGAGCTTTCTCTCTCTAGACCCGAGGTCTCCTTCTCTCTCTAAAGGTTGCACAAGTGAGGGTGGAATGGAGAGGAGGGGTTGTTTTGTTCTTTATATACCTGGGCTCCCTCGGGCCATGGAAGCCGAGCCCAAGCCCGTTCCCCCTTCTCTTTTGTTTTAGCTTTTGGGTTTTAATATTTTGACTAAATCTCCAGCCTCACTATATTTATTCATTTTATTATTTTTGGGATGTTACAAGTCTACCCTCCTTAGAAAGGTTTCGTCCTCGAAACCTGATAATCGTTAAACAGCTGAGGGTATAGTTCCCTCATTTCGTCCTCTTTTTCCCAAGTAGCTTCTGAACCCTTTATGTGTTTCCATTGTACTTTTACTAACGGGATTGACTTATTACGAATTCATTTTTCGGCTCGGTCAAGTATAGCTATTGGTTCTTCTACATAGTTTAAACTTTTATCCACCTCGATCTCATCAAAAGGTATGTGAGCTGTGTCGTCAGCTAGGCACTTGCGTAAGTGCGACACGTGGAAAGTAGGGTGTATTCCACTAAGCTCAACGGGTATGTCGAGTCTGTAAGCAACTTGACCCACTCTCGTTAAAATCTTGAAAGGTCCGACAAAACTTGGACTTAGTTTGCCAAGTTTTCTGAATCGAATGATTCCCTTCCATGGTGATACCTTTAACAGTACCATGTCCCCTACTTGAAATTCTAAATCCCTCCTTCTCTTATCCGCATATGATTTCTGTCTGTCTTTTGCGTCTTTCATTCGAGCTTTGATTTGATCAAATATCTTGGAAGTAGCTTTGACCACTTCGAGACTTGCAAAATTCTTCTGTCCAATTTCCCCCCCCAACAAACCGGGGTCCTACATCTCCTTCCATACAACATTTCAAATGGCGACATGCCAATAGTTGAGTGATAGCTGTTGTTATATGAAAATTATGCCAATGGTAGATTGCTTTCCCAGCTCCCACTGAAGTCAATGATACAGGCCTGGAGCATGTCCTCCAAGGTCTGAATGGTCATTTCAAATTGACCATCGGTTTGAGGGTGGAAAACGGTACTGATGTTCAGTCTAGTGCCCATCGCTTCATTGAATTTTTCCAAAACCTTGACGTGAATCTAGTATCCCTATCGGACACAATCGACAGTGGCGTACCATGTCTGCTTACAATTTCCTTGATAAATATTTATGCTAGTTTTTCAGACGAAGAGGTCTCACGTATTGGCAAGAAGTGAGCACTTTTCGTCAAGTGGTCGACGATCACCCAAATGATATCATTGACTTTTGCTGTTCGCGGTAGCTTGGTGATGAAGTCCATCGTGATCTCCTCCCACTTCCATTTCGGTATTGGTAAGGGTTGCATTTCACCGCATGGTTTCTGATGCTTGGCCTTAACTAGTGAACACGTTAGGCACTTGCTCATGTACTCAGTCACATCATTCTTCATGCCAGGCCACCAGTACTCTTTCTTCAAGTATTGATACATTTTGTTTATCCCAGATTGGATAGAATAGCGAGACTTATGGGCCTCGTCGAGGATTTTGGTTCTGAACTCGCCAATCTTAGGTATCCACATCTGGCCAAACCTAGTTCGTACACCGTATGCTATGCATCCAAATTCCCTTGTTGTCCTACTATTCTTTCTCGTTTTATATTTCTTTCTAATAGTGCTTCATCTTGTGCCTTTGATATTTCACTCATCAAATCTGGCGTTATAATCAGCTGACACGCTTTGATACGGATATGTGTCGATCCTTCCTTTCTGCTTAAAGCGTCAGCCACTACGTTTGCCTTGCCTGGATGGTTCAATATCTCACAATCATAGTCTTTCAGTAGCTCTAACCACCTCCTTTGTCTCATGTTTAATTCCTATTGTTCGAAAATGAACTTCAGGCTTTTGTGATCGGAGTAAATGGTGCATTTAATTCCATGCAGATAGTGCCACCATATTTTTAATGCGAAAACTACTGCCGCTAACTCCAGATCATGAGTTGGGTAGTTAACCTCATGAATCTTTAGATGTCGCGAGGTGTAAGCAATTACCTTTTCTCGTTGCATAAGTACACAACCTAAACCCTGACCCGAAGCGTCAGAGTAGACTACCAAGCCTTCATTTCCCTCAGGTAGTGTCAAGACTGGAGCTTGGGTTAATCGTGTCTTAAGTTCCTCAAACGTGTTGTTTTGGGTTGGACCCCATTCATATTTTACTTTCTTCCGTGTCAGTTTAGTTAGTGGCGAGGCTATTCTCGATAAATCTTGAATGAACCTCCGATAGTAGCCTGCCAATCCCAGAAAACTTCGTATCTCTGTTGGTGTCTTTGGGACGTTCCATTCCTTTATTGTCTCGATCTTTGCAGGATCTACCATGATGCCATTTGGGTTTATCACATGACCTAGGAATTGGACTTCCCTAAGCCAGAACGCGCATTTTGAGAATTTTGCGTACAACTTTTCCTGCTTTAGCACCTCCAAAACCTCTCTTAGGTGACAGTGGTGATCACCCTTTTTTTGGAATAAATCAGTATGTCGTCTATAAAAACCATCACTGATCGATCCAACATTGGTCGACATACTCTATTCATTAAGTCCATGAACGCTGTTGGTGCGTTGGTTAATCCGAAGGACATCACGAGAAACTCATAATGCCCATAACGCGTGCGAAATGCGGTCTTTGGTACGTCTTCTTCTCTTAATTTCAACCGATGGTAACCCGACCTAAGATCGATTTTTGAGAACTAACTCGCACCTTGCAGTTGATAAAAAATGTCGTCTATTCTAGGTAGTGGGTATTTGTTCTTTACTGTCCTCTTGTTCAGTTCGCGGTAGTCAATGCACATGCGCATGCTGTCGTCCTTCTTCTTTACAAATAGTACCGGAGCGCCCAATGGTGATATGCTCGGTCTAATAAATCCTTTTTTCTATTAATTCCTTTAACTGAGACATCAATTCTTTCATTTCTGACGGAGCCAATTGGTAGGGGGCTTTGGCAACGGGCTCAGCTACTGGCAGTAAGTCAATCTGAAATTCTATTTCCCGATCGGGTGGCAACCCAGGTAGATCCTCAGGGAACACTTCCGAAAAATTACACACTACGGGTACATTCTTGAGTTCCTTCATTTTCATTCTATCGTCAATAACATATGCAAGATAAGCTTCGCAACTACGCCTCATGTAACTTTCGGCCTTGATCATCGAGACGACGTTCGGCATCGTGCAACTCTAATCCCCGTAAACCATAATTGGACTGCCACTAGGAGCTCTGAGGTGTATCCTCTTACGTTTACATATGATTTGAGCTTCGTTGGCAGCTAGCCAATCCATACCCAATACTATATCGAATCCTCCTAAGGTGAGAAGGAATAATCTAGAAGGAAACTTATGGCCCTCTATTTCTATGATGCAATCCTCTGTTACTTGGAATACTGCCGAATTTTTACCAACGGCAGTTTGTACGCTAAAGGCCCTTACTATGGTGTTGATAGTGCAATCTAGTTTACGACTAAATGCATTTGATATAAAGCTTTTACTAGCACCAAAGTCAAATAAAATAGCAGCATGTTCATCATTAACTAGAAACGCACCTGACACAACATCAGGTTTCCTCTTGCTTCCTCCTCAGTCAGGGCTTAGGCTCGAGTCCTAGCCAACTAGAACTCGTTCAAAGGCAATGGAAAGGAAAACTACACCGCTGAGGTGAAGATGCCTAGGGCAGAAGAGTATGAAGTTTGTAAGAAATGCTCAAAGAAACACCAAGGCGAATGTCTAGTTGGCTCAACCTTGTGTTATAAGTGCGGAAGGCCGGGGCATTACTCCCGAGATTGCTTAAAGGAGGTCAAGTGCCAAAGTTGTGGAAAATATGGACACATGACTAGGGATTGCATAAGAACCAGACAATCTGGTTCGGGAAAGGAGAAGGAAGCCACACCCCGCCAAGGCGGAAATACGGGATGTAACTGGTATATCGCATTGAACACAAGTAAAAGATAAACTTAAAGGAAAATTGTGCATTACATTGAACCATACTACATGCTTCTAACGAAAGTACAAATACAAGTAAAATCTCTAAAACGGTACAAAGTGTCTAAATACCTGACTACAACCAAAGTATATAATCATAACTAGAAACAATAGTTCTAATCCAAAAGCGTGCCCTCATAAAAATCTTTTCTTCAATTCTGTTTACTTGAAAGCATGTTTCGAAAACGGGTCAACTATATAAATAGTTGGTGTTCGCAGGTTTTGCGACTCTATAAAAAGTTTCGGATAAAAATCCAAAGTGATCAAAAATCCATTGATTGAGTACACATGTATTAGACAACATATTACCATGAGCCGCAATCAAAGCCTCGACAAAAAAATAAAGTACCCCATACGGAAGTCTAATGCAAACAACCGCCTAAAAAAATAAGCTAACTTTGCGCCCAAGTGACCCTACAAGTCTGGTTGGCGCGACCAAACTATGAGCGGGGGTGTCAACCCAAGTAGTACGACTCAAAATTCCCAACGGCTACGCTCAGCTAATTGATTGCCTAAAATTGGGGACTTTAAGGCATTATAAAAAAAATAACTCATGTAATCTATGTATCATGTAACATGTGACTAAAAAAAATGAAACATCTTTCCCCCAAAAACAGTAAAACAGTAAGTAAAAAGGGGGCCGCGAAACTCACCTGGACAATGCGGGCGAGTGATACGACACAGTCGACAAAAACCGATAAAATCTGTGTCCTAACAGGGTCCTACTAGTTAAGTGGACACAAACGATACATTCAGGACTCCTAAAGGTTGTGACCAAGTCAACGAAACAAAAAGTGGCTATGTAATCGGTTGCATACCCAAACCCGTGCATACGCGTACGGACTGTTAGAAATTGTAAAACCGGCTTTTATATAAATTCGTGACCTTAAAACCTTAAGTTTTTAGATTTTAATAAAGAACATCAGTAGTTATAAATTCATATACAATAAAATCTCAAGTCTTGGTATCGTTTGATAAAAAACGCGGTTACGCGCTTAAAGTCCGGTTTACGGTTTAAAAATCCGATACATCCGAAATTAGGGTTTTTGTGTGATATTAGCACCCAATTTAAAAGTATAAATTTATGTTTTTAATGTGAACATATTTCTGTCCAAAATCCCGTAAAACGTTTTATAAAAACAATTTTATAAAAAAATTCCCAAAAATAGTAACTTTTTATAACGTTTTAATGGACCAAAATTTTAAAACCATACTTAGACATAAATTTACTGTTTGAAACTTCCACAAATTGATAATATACAAAAATAATAATTTCTGACCAATTTTCATAATTTTTCAATATCCAGATTACATATTATAAATATAATATTGTTAAAATTTAATAAATTCGGGAAAAATAGCTAAACACATCAAAACTTTACCAAATTTTTATCATAGTAGTTTTAAGTCAATATAAGATCCCATACCAAGTTTCAAGTCCTGATTTTATCTAGAAGTATACAAACCCTAAATCATCCGTTTAAATTTTATAAATACTAAATGTATACTTAAACAACTCAAATTTTCATAAATTTTGGACAGGAGTCTTAGTTCGTCACATAACTATCACTGTCCAATTTCCAGAATTTTCAATACTCATAAGTATTTTTCTCAAATTTTCATGTGTTAAACTTGTGTGAATTTTAATAAATAATCTATAAAGAGTTAGATAACCAAAATTTTCAGATACTCATTTTAAAACATATTCTACTGATTAAAACCACTTTTGGGTGCTAGATCAACAATTTTTAAAAATTCATCAAAACAATTGTCGTATAAAAATAAATATATTAGTTTCATTATTTGTTTCACGTGAAACAGGGTTGGGTGTATAACCTAATAACCACTAAAAATATCAAATATCTCAATACTAAATATTTTCGGGTTCAATTCCCAAACAATGACTTATAAAACTATTCTAACATAAAATCAAAGCTTAACGGGTAAAGTTTATACATTCCGTATAAATGGTTCGCGTACGCGGAACCTCCCGTATCACATGAAATACGAACCAAAAACACTATTAGGATCGTTTTTATCTCCCGAGCATTCTCACATGTCAAAATTGACATGCAATGCCGTTTCGATGGCCATGCAACCCAATCAATTTCCTGTTTTCGATCCTAGAAACTGTTACAATCTGTTCGTATTCAAAAATATACTTCCCAACATCGGATTTGAATTTCCGTCGGTGAAAACATTCATATATGTTCTAAGAAACTACTGTCCAAAAATAGTCACGATCCAACGGTCGGATCTCCGGGGATCGTCAATTCTTTAAGACCCATTTTTCAAATCCGAAAATCCGATTAGTCACATTAGAGAGTATGAAAAGCATACCTAGAGAGCTCTGATTAAAAATTCCTCAGGTAAGGTTTTGCGTCTATGTGTTGACAAGATCATATCTAAAATTCATGCATTTCTATCGGTTGGATTTCCGGGGATCGTCCGATCTTTAAGACTGCGCATGCATAAAACTTTCTAGACAGATTTTAAAAACTCTTTTTAACGAATTTAAGCATAGATTTAGACAAATCTGAGCTTACCATTGCGTTCGTAGCGTCGAGAAATGGTTCTAGGGGAAAACGGGCTTCGGCCGTCACCGGCCACCGCGCCTGACCACCGTTGACCGCCACGCACCACCGCCGGACCACCACTACTTCGTCGGAATCCTCTCCGGCCCTCTCCACTCTCTCTCTCTAACTTTTGCTGAATTTTTGCAAAATGAGAAAGTGGGTGAAGATGGGGTACTTATAGCCCCTGTGGTCTCCGATCGCGTGTCAGTTTTTCGCTTAAACGAACCTCATAAAAATAGTGGCGTTATTTTACCGAAAAATAACTCGTTAGAATTTAATATTTTATCTCGAGTCCTTGCGTCTCGTAAATATATATCCTTTCGGATTTAAATTAAATTTTACGAAATTGCTCGACTCGAGTGTTAACACGTATAGACCTGAACTTGATCAACTTTTTGACATTATAACACTAAAATAAATCTTGCTATTATCTTCCGTTCACTAACGAGTTCCTTTCGTATGAAAGTATATTTCAACATAATAATAATACTATTATTATGTGAACTCATTGAACACAGGTGTTGACCGTAAAAGTCACGATTGTCACATTCTCCCCTAGTTAACAGAATTTCGTCCCGAAATTCAACTGGTATAATAGTTGACATGTTCTTTTTCGTAACTTGATTCATGTATGATCATCAAGGGAAATCTAGTTTCCCATGGAGATTTGACAAATCGAGATCTAAGAATAACCGAGAGTAGGTTACATCTAATTAGGCTCAAAAGCAAATTGAATAATAATGAGAGAAAAATCCTTCGAATTCCAAAGAATCTATAGATCATTGTTTTACTGAATCAGTCAAACGGTACACTGTTGATTATATTCAGAATATTAACAAATCCGCCATAGAATTGATATACATATGTATACAAAGTTGGTACAAATCTAGAATGATATTATGTTAAAAAAATCACGGTGATTTAGTATCCTTTTATAAGCAAGGAAAACTATCATTCTGCTTGTTTTCATTAAGGAATACTATTATAAATAGTAACCACAAAGTTTAACATGAGAGGTGCTATTAAGGTTCAAAGAGTCGGTAGAATCACCACGACTCATTGAAATAAAAATGCGTCACATCGATAACAAATACTATAGGTTATGAAGGATGATCATATCATGTACTTAGAATACAGAGAGATAACACCTTGTTAAAATGAAACGTGTCGTCAATACGAACTTCCTTAGGTGGTATAATTACGGATTCGTCGGCTAAACACCTTTTGAGACTCGATATACGATGAACATCGTACATACCATTAAGTTCCTGAGGTAGTTTCAGTTTGTACACAACAAGACCAATCAAATGATTATTACCAACCTCAACACAACAAAATGGTGATAAACCTTTGTGTCAAAACAGAGCTTCTAATGGTGCTCATTTAATACTAGTGTGATAACTGTTAGTGTAAGGAAATTTGATCAAAGGTAAAAGAGTATCCAAATTACCATCAAATTCTATCACACAAGGCCTGAGCATATCCTCCAAGGTATGAATAGTTCGTTCAGTTAAACCGTTAGTTTGAGGATAGTAAGCGGTGCTCATATCTAAGCGCGTTATCAAAGCTTTCTGTAGTGTCTGCTAGAAATGGGATGTAAAGCGACTATCCGTATCGAAGATAAAGGAAATAGGCACTCCATGCTTGTTACAATTTCACTACAATACAGTCGAGCTAGCTTTTCTACCTAGAACTCCTCTCAGATAAGTAGGAAAAGTGCAGAGCTCGTTAATTGGTTAATAATGTCCCAAAATGAATCATATCCGCCTAAATTTCTAGGCAGGCCTAGTAACGAAATCTATTGAAATTTATTCCCACATTCACTGTGAAATCCCGGGTTATTGTACCTTGTGATTGTCAGTAATAATAGTTACTATTTAATAGTTTGTACATTTTTGCATCATAGGGTGATACAACATGGTTGGTGTGTATACGACATAACCGTAAAAGTAGATACAAGGGAATTTTGAAAATCACCATAACAAAAGGACGGGATTCACACTTCTTGTACTAGAATTGAAGAGTGATGATTAGTCATTAGAGAGTGAATTAATAACGAGTAATCCGAGCTTAAAGCTTTACAAAGCAAGTATATAATGAGTACCAGTATGATTGTACCAAACTTGAGTCGTGAAATCGAAGATTAACAAACAAAGGATATTATACTAGGATTCTGTCGAGATAAATTTGCTAAGAGTCAAATTTAGTCAATCCTATCAAGTGTTATAGGAAATGAGTCATAATCATAAAATAGATGTCAGCAATGACCCGTGCTATGTAACCTCACCACAAAGCATTAGGATTCGGTACTAACTCGCGTGTTAGTCTCGATATAATATAACCGTGTTTGATGATTTTTAACTAAAGGATCGTATACATATTGCCCAAGGTTAGCAATGAGTTATACTAAAAATCAAATCTCACTAAAGATCTAGGACGATCTAATCAAGTAGATTAGTTAAAAGACTAGGTGCCAATTCAATAGTTGGACATTGAATTGACTACCACCAGAAGTCGAATTTGGTTAACGGTTAGAAATGGAATTATGAAATTTTAACAAGAAGTCCATATTAAAAGATGGTCTACTCCTCACATCGAGTCGGCCAAATTTGATAGGATAACATTAGACGTCTGCATCTTTCTTGATGTGTATTGAAATGATTCGGATGTAATCCGCTATTCAGCTAGATGAGGAAATAAACAGTCACATTGTGGAAATAATCTCATAAAAATAGTGTCCCCCGAAAATGATTATGAGCTTGCTAATCCTCAAAATGGGTAGACTTTGATATAATATCATTGTCAATTTAGCCTGGGGTTTAATTCTTATAAAGTAGACGTCAGAAAATAGGGTAGGATCAAGTAAAACTTTAGGAATTTTCCAAATGTGAGGATGTCATACTCATAGGTCCTTTAAAGATAATGCAATCTCAAGTGGATCTTCAAGAGAGCAGAGTCAACTATGATTCGTCACTTGTTCCTCTTCCTAGTAACGTACAACTTTAATCGGTTAAGAATTCGTAGAACACAAAAATAAATTCAAAATTGCTCTACTATGATTTAGGACACATCTTTCAAATGATAAGGTTTTCAAATTTCAACTTAGGTCCTCGCTTTTCCATTAAATTCGATGGAAATGGACCATAAAGTTTTAAAGTTTGTTCTTAGATCTCGCGTTGAAGGGGGGTCAAATAGATTATCTGCCAATGACTGGTAGTACAGTATGCCTGCAACTTTCTTGGCTTTCGAACAGTACCATTATGACTTACCGTTTCGTATTTCACCCATATTGGTTATAGCCTTAAAATCATTTGCATAAGAGTTTAATCCATAAATTTGATGGAATGAGTGTTTAATGTCATAGATTCATATTCCCTAGAGCACGTGTTAAGAAGTCGTTTCTAAACAGTAGTTGCTCTAAGGCTTTCTAATTACAGGAGGCTAAGAATAAGGGATACGTATACGTCTCTACCTAGTTGGAAATCAAAAAATAATCAACAAAATGACATTTGAGAGAGAACAAGTACAAAAAGGATATGAGACTATCCTATTCGGATCTATAAGGATAGTATACGTAGAGTAACAAATAGCGATAATCACCATAAATAAACTTTGAATGATTACTAATAAAATTTTTGGTACACAAAGAATCATTCCAACATAAAGTTTCATTTTCTCCATCAAAATGATTTTCAATAAGACATCGAAGCACCATGAGAAATCAAGATTTGCAAAATATACGTAGCAATGTTCACAAAAAAAGGGCATTAGTTTCATACCAAGCCATAGCTATCCCAAAATAAAAAGTTTTTGTAAATCCAACTAAAAGAATCCTAGGCACAAGCCGCTCGGTGTCCATAGTAGAACTACAAATGATAGAAATAAACACGACAATGAACGTCGTAAAGATGGCTCCTCCCAAGTAAACAAGTTTCTCAAGTTAAGTTTCGACAATATAAGCGTCGCGGTTAAGAGAATCGGGATTGAGTGTACCAAATTACCATAGTGAGTGCAGAGCACTTGCAATGGAAATTTCAAGTAGGTGTAAAACTGAATTATTAAGAATATTTATTAGGAGTATACTGAGAATGACAAAAACCGAAATGAGGATTTATACGAACGATCGTATAGAAATGTTATAATGTCTAAGAAAAAGAAGCTTATATTTCTTTAAGGAATTTATCCATCATATTGTTACTCCATCGATATTAGAGTGCATTTGGATTATAAGATAAAATCCAAGATTATGTCGGGACCTCCGATTATAGTCGTACACTTACTGCAAGTGTCGAGCGTTGTAAAGCCCATATTGAATTTACGTGGCCAGTAAACTCTCAAGGGATCTGATTTATCAAGTAAAATAGATGAGAGAAAATCTCCGTTGCTCAAGATTCAGTAAGGAGTTGATTAGATCAAATTCGAATTTCTCTTGTTCCTTCAGAACTGCGAGAACGTTACATGAAGATCAATTAGGGGAGTCAGAAATGTCGAGGTCTGATTCACGCTAGACCGAGAGTCGTCACATGCGTTGATAAACATATAAAAAAAATTGAAATGAGAGAATCTTTAGCTAGATCTCAAATGTGAAGCAATACTTAACAAATAATTGCCAAATTCGGTCCAAATATCGAGGTTAAATCAACTGAGAACATATCTCTTTAGTGTCTCGGTCTAAATTTTTATGCAAAAGAAATCTTGATAAGAGTTTTGGATCCATTAAGATTCAAAGATAAAAGAGACAATATAAATTCCCATGTCACCTGAGGTAGCTATCGCATCATTCGATATATTCGGGTCAACCCTAAGGTTACGATAGTTTCAATCAATATTCGGATGACTGGGAATCGGGACTAGAAATACAGATTAATCATGAACATTAACTCGGACAGTAAGACTCACTAGAGTTCTCATGCACTACAGATTATGATTACGTGTGCACCCGTAATGATAATTTACTTTGCATGGTCCCTACAGTGTTTCCTCTATCTCGAGCTCTCAGCTAAAAAAAAGAAACTGGAATGTTCATTGGATCACGTCATAGTGTTGCACTTTCGCGTAAAAGTGTGGATGTTTTATCTGATCACTTTTAATTATTTGTACCAATACTCATGAATCTGCAGACTAAGGTTGTTGTTGGACGGGGGTAACGATAGAGGGGAACAACCGGCGTCCTCTAATAAAATAAAAAGTGTGTGGTGGAAGTCAGGCAGTAATAATAGGGCAGAGATCCCCAAATCAGAGTCGAGCAAGTCATGCTACAATTTTGTACATATACGTGGATCCGATGATCCAACAAAACAAAAAGTCAATGGGTCTCCTGACCCGTAGAGTTCTCTCCCGTTTAGTCCTGCTTCTCCACCTCGGGTTCCCTTTAGATCGAGCAATTATGGCTGTCATATCTCATGGCGAAAGTTCTAGCCATCCAATCCAGCAAATCACCAAAGCAAGTATATACCGCACAAAGCGAAAACAATAGATGTTAAATAAGAAAGTTGACTCCAGAACTGGAGTAGATGCAGGTGCGGTGTAGGTACAACTACAGCTCGAGGTAACACCAAGACAGATAGATGCGGATCTAGATTACAGCAAACGTAACCAGAATCATCAAAGAGTACGCGTAGTGCTGTGACGACGACAAGATTATGACGAAGCAATGTGTCGCAGATAAGCAAGAGGTAGTATGCAATGCACATATAATTCCTACGGTTCAATGCAATAAACTTAGAGTTATATTCTAGGTCTAGTCTCGAGTAAACCTAATTCTCTATAACCAGTGCTCTGATACCAAGTCTGTCACACCCCGCAAAGGCGGAAATATGGGATGTAACTGGTATATCGCATTGAACACAAGTAAAAGAGAAACTTAAAGGAAAATTGTGCATTACATTGAACCATACTACATGCTTCTAACGAAAGTACAAATACAAGTAAAATCTCTAAAACAGTACAAAGTGTCTAAATTCCTGACTACAACCAAAGTATATAATCATAACTAGAAACAATAGTTCTAATCCAAAAGCGTGCCCTCATAAAAATCTTTTTTCTTCAATTCTGTTTACCTGAAAGCATGTTTCGAAAACGGGTCAACTATATAAATAGTTGGTGAGTTCGCAGGTTTTGCGACTCTATAAAAAGTTTCGGATAAAAATCCAAAGTGATCAAAAATCCATTGATCGAGTACACATGTATTAGACAACATATTACCATGAGCCGCAATCAAAGCCTCGACAAAAAAATAAAGTACCCCATACGGAAGTCTAATGCAAACAACCGCCTAAAAAAATTGGCTAACTTTGTGCCCAAGTGACCCTACAAGTCTGGTTGGCACGACCAAACCATGAGCGGAGGTGTCAACCCAAGTAGTACTACTCAAAATTCCCAACGGCTACGCTCAGCTAATTGATTGCCTAAAATGGGGACTTTAAGGCATTATAAAAAAAATAACTCATGTAATCAATGTATCATGTAACATGTGACTAAAAAAAATGAAACATCTTTCTCCCAAAAACAGTAAAACAGTAAATAAAAAGGGGGCCGCGAAACTCACCTGGACAATGCGGGAGAGTGATGCGACACAGTCGACAAAAACTGATAAAATCCGAGTCCTAACAGGGTCCTACTAGTCAAGTGGACACAAACGATGCATTCAAGACTCCTAAAGGTTGTGACCAAGTCAACAAAACAAAAAGTGGCTATGTAATCGGTTGCATACCCAAACCCGTGCATACGCGTACGGACTGTTAGAAATTGTAAAACCGGCTTTTATATAAATTCGTGACCTTAAAACCTTAAGTTTTTTGATTTTAATAAAGAACATCAGTAGTTATAAATTCATATACAATAAAATCTCAAGTCACGGTTTCGTTTGATCAAAAACGCGGTTACGCGCGTAAAGTCCGGTTTACGGTTTGAAAATCTGATACATCTGAAATTAAGGTTTTAGTGTGATATTAGCACCCAATTTAAAAGTATAAATTTATGTTTTTAATGTGAACATATTTCTGTCCAAAATCCCCTAAAACGTTTTATAAAAACAATTTTATACAAAAATTCCCAAAAATAGTAACTTTTTATAACGTTTTAATGGACCAAAATTCTAAAACCATACTTAGACATAAATTTACTGCTTGAAACTTTCACAAATTGATAATATACATAAATAATAATTTCTGACCAATTTACTGCTTGAAACTTTCCAGATTATTTATTATAAATATAATATTATTAAAATTTTACAAATTCGGGAAAAATAGCTAATCACATCAAAACTTTACCAAATTTTTACCATTATAGTTTTAAGTCAATATAAGATCCCATACCAAGTTTCAAGTCCTGATTTTTTCCAGAGGTATACAAACCCTAAATCGTCCGTTTAAACTTTATAAATACTAAACGTATACTTAAACAACTCAAATTTTAATAAAATTTGAACAGGAGTCTTAGTTCATCATATAACTATCACTGTCCAATTTGCATAATTTTTCAATACTCATAAGTATTTTCCCCAAATTTTCATGTATTAAACTTATGTGAATTTTAATAAATAATCTATAAAGAGTTAGATAACCAAAATTTTCAGATACTCATTTTAAAACGTATTCTACTGATTAAAACCATTTTTGGGTGCTAGATGAACATTTTTTAAAAATTCATCAAAACAATTGTCGTATAAAAATAAATATATTAGTTTCATTATTTGTTTTACGTGAAACAGGGTTGGGTGTATAACCTAATAACCACTAAAAATACCAAATATCTCAATACTAAATATTTTCTGGTTCAATTCCCAAACAATGACTTATAAAACTATTCTAACATAAAATCAAAGCTTAAGGGGTAAAGTTTATACCTTCCGTATAAATGGTTCGCGTACGCGGAACCTCCCGTATCACATGCAATACGAACCAAAAACACCATTAGGATCGTTTTTATCTCCCGAGCATTCTCACATGCTCAAAATTGACATGCAATGCCGTTTCGATGGCCATCAAACCCGATCAATTTCCTGTTTTCGATCCTAGAAATTGTTACAATCTGTTCGTTTTCAAAAATATACTTCCCAATATCTGATCGGAATTTCCTTCAGTGAAAACATTCATATATATTCTAAGAAACTACTGTCCAAAAATAGTCACGATCCAACGGTCGGATCTCCGGGGATCGGCGATTCTTTGAGACCCAGTTTTTCAAATCCGAAAATCCGATTAGTCACATTCGAGGGTATGAAAAGCATACCTATAGATCTCTGAGGGTTTTGAGTCTATGTGTTAAAAAGATCATATCCAAAATTCATGCATTTCTAACGGTCGGATTTCCGGGGATCGTCCGATCTTTAAGACTGCACTTGCATAAAACTTTCTGGACAGATTTTAAAAACTCTTTTTAACAAATTTAAGCAAGGATTTAGACAAATCTGAGCTTACCATTGCGTTCGTAGCGTCGAGAAATGGTTCTAGGGGAAAAACAGGCTTCGGCCGCCACCGGCCACTGCGCCGGACCACCGTTGACCGCCACGCACCACCGTCGGACCACCACTACTTCGCCGGAATCCTCTCCAGCCCTCTCCACTCTCTCTCTAACTTTTGCTGAATTTTTGCAAAATGAGAAAGTGGGTGAAGATGGGGTATTTATAGCCCCTGTGGTCTCCGATCGCGTGTCAGTTTTTCGCTTAAACGAACCCGATAAAAATAGTGACGTTATTTTACCCAAAAATAACTCGTTAGAATTTAATATTTTCTCTCGAGTCCTTGCGTCTCGTAAATATATATCCTTTCGGATTTAAATTAAATTTTACGAAACTTCTCGATTCGAGTGTTATCACGTATTGACCTGAACTTGATCAACTTTTTGACATTATAACATCAAAATAAATCTTGCTATTATCATCCATTCACTAACGAGTTCCTTTCGTATGAAAGTATATTTCAACATAATAATAATACTATTATTATACGAACTCGTTGAACATAGGTGTTGACCGTAAAAGTCATGATTGTCACACATAATCGTCATAGATGATTCCAGATACATTGACTACCTACTCGAAGGTCGAGGGTAGATTAGCTTTCACATGAACACGGACCCTTTGAGGTAGGCCCTTCACATAGTACTTGATCAGTCGCTCTTCAGTCTCTACCAGGTGAGGTACTAGTTGAGCTAGCTCATTGAACCTAGAAGTATACTGGCGGTGCGTCTTGCTGCCAGCCTTGAAGTTTAGGAATTCATTTTCCACCCGATCATCTTCGTTCTGGGAAAAAACTTTTGGATTATCAACTTCTTCATGTCTTCCCATGTCGTTCTACCAAGAGCATTTGGCGACTTTGTCCTCTGAATGTTTCTCCACCAATTAAGTGCTTCATTGGTGAAAGAATGAGCAATATACTTAACGGCCTGGTCTGGTCGACACTCACTGATGTTGATTACGGCGTTCATCCTCTCAATCCATTCAAACGTAGCCACAGAATCTTTGTTCCCATCAAACTTTGGTGGGTCACCGTCCTTGAAACCTTTGTAAGTACACCCTCGAGTGTTTGGTCCCACCATTACTTCATCCCCATCACTGTCATATACTTTCTCTTCATGGTTTCCTTCGTCCTCCTCTTTGCTTTTCTTTAGTGCCTCGGATAGTAGGTCAGACAATATGTTCTTCAGAGTGAGTACAACCTCGCGGGCAATAGTACCCCTAACCTCGGGTTCCAACTGTAGAGAACCTTGATTGCCGTCCCCAGTTGGGGTCACATTAGTTTCGTGCACACTCTCATTGTTCTGCGTGCACACTCTCTTCCTCTTCACGTCTTTGATTCAATGGAGGTCTACCGACTCGGCCAATGCCACCGCCTCGGCGTCCGGTTCTTCCTCCATCAGCCATAATTCCTAGTTTCCTGATAGTTATAAAGGGAACGCATCAATGTCACTCCTTCAGATCATAGTTTTAGAACAGTACGAGCAAGGTAAAATTTTAATTACAGTGACCGGTTTGTGATTACTAATTTACATTGCTATTCGGGTTCAAAACTCTTCAAATCGGTTGTGACATTGACATCTATTTGTTCTAAGTTAAGGTATCTATTCTTATCCACATGCATTACTTTAGTACTTACTTACCGTGCTGGCGTTGGCTACCCATACTGACATCCTCGCGTTGGTCCCATAATCAGCTTGAGTCCAGACATTTAGGGATGTCTGAATCTCTCAAACTATTTCTCTGATACCAACTTGTAAGGCCCATTTCCCGGGTAACCTCACTTGTTGGATTTACTCATAAACATAGTCATAAATACTGAATTTAAATTAAAAGCATTCAGGAGTAGCGAAAGCAAACATCATTCGAAAATATAACATGACACAACATTGTTAGGACATAGATTTGTAATGACAAAAGCTTGTAATAGTTAGATTTTATGTCTTTATGTTTTGTTATGAAATTGTAAAGTTGCTAAGTGTTTTTACTAGTAAGCCTAGAGGCGAACTTGTTAAATTCGCCTGCCCTATCAGAGGCGAACTTAATAAGTTCGCTTAGGCATAGCTGAGGCGAACTTGTTAAGTTCGCTTAGTCTGTTTCAGGCGAACTTAACTAAGTTCGCTTACAGCAGTGTTGGTTCTATATATATGTGTTACAGAGTCATTAGACAGAAGTGAACAGAGATCGATCTGAGAAAGAAACAATTGTCTGATTGAGTCTGTAACCATTGTTATTCTGAATATAATCGAGAAGTTTATTTACGTGTATTGTCAGTTAGTATACAAATCGGTAACGCGAAGGATTCCGCACTTCGTGTTATAGCAACGTCATATCACGAGTTTGATCAGTAGCTGAGTTACCTGGACCTACAAGTGGTATCAGAGAAAAGTGCTCGTGAATTTAGTACGATTCTCGGTGATAATTGACGGTTTTTGTGTACAATTCGACAAGATTTTCAACATTCTTGAAGTTTCTGCAACAATGGAGTTTTTCAAGTTCTTGAAGATTGTTTCTTTACTGAATTCGTGATTTTGGAAGTGTTTTTGATGAAATTAATCCGATAGAACTGTTACATTTATTAAAATTCATAATCCTACGGATCAATTTTCTTAAATTCCATCAATTCGCTGAGAAATCATGAATTTTGAAGGTTTTGGTTTGTGTTTGGACGAAGACTATGTTGATTCTGTTACAGCAGTTTAAGCGAACTTGCTGAGTTCCTGTTCAAGCGAACTTAGCAAGCGAACTTATTAAGTTCGCTTCTCACATTTCAAGCGAACTTAGCTGTTAAGCGAACTTACCAGATTTCCTTCTTAAGCGAACTTGTCTTGTTCGCCTGATATTAAGTTCGCTTAGTACTCCCTAAAGCGAACTTATTAAGTTCGCCTGAGGGTAAAGAAGTTCAGTACTTAGAAAATTTTTCAGAAATTTTTTTTAACATGGCAAATATGGTTCAAGTCACAAACATGTTCAATTATGACAATGAGATTGGAACATCTCAAAAACCTCCGAAGTTGTTGAATTTAGCTGATTATTCAAATTGGAAAGATCGGTTCGACCAGTTTGTTTCTTTTACTGACACCAGTTTGTGGATTCCAATTTTGGAAGGATATACATACCCTACTTATTCATGGATGGGAATAGATGATGTTCCAAAACCAGTGTCTGCTTTATCTACTGAAGAGAAGCTGTTATTTGATCGAGAAAAGAAAGCAACGGCTAGCATTTCGATGTCTCTACCAAAGGAAATTTATCACAGTTTTAAACAGTTCAAGTCTTCTCAACAGCTACAGAAAAGGTGTGAAGGGAGTTTAGATGTGAAGAAAAGTAGAAAAGAGTTACTAAAGAAGCAGTTCTTAGTTTTTAAACATTTTCAGAATGAATCTTTGGATGATCTTGCTACAAGATTCTATCATCTTCTTAGTGAACTGGATAGTGCATCTGTGGTATATGAGACTGAGGAAATAAATGATAAATTCTTGGAGGCTTTACCATCAAAGTTTGATGTGTATACGGTTTTGATCAAGGAAAATGTTAAGTACAAAATCATGTCTCTTGAAGAAGTTCTAGGGAAGATCCAGTCACATGACATGAATTTGAAAAAGAAAAAGACTAATTTGGAGCATATCCAAGATCCCTCGATGTATTTTGCCAAATCTGTTGGTAAATCTGGTACTGGTGTGGCATTCTTTTCTGGTGATGCTCAAGAGTCTTCAAATGACCAGTGTTCTGGAGTTCCAATCTATTCTGGTCATACAAGCCATTCTGGATTTTCTGCTACTACTGCTTCAACATCATCTGGATCTCATGTGAATCAGAAAGTTGCTGATGATTATTTGGCTATGTTTTCTTCATTTATGGCATCATATGAGAATTTCATTGGAGGAAAAATACATGATCCTGAGGTAATAGAAGATGATTTCAGACAGATTGACCCTGTTGATCTGGAAGAAATGAATATCCAATGGAATATGGCCATGTTAATGAGACAAGCTAAAGATTTCTTGAAGAGAACTAGGAGAAAATATATTGGTTCAAATAGTCGATCGCGTATGGGTTTTGATAAGAGCAAAGTTAGGTGTTACAACTGCCAAGAGTATGGTCACTTTGCTAAGGAGTGTGTGAAACCAAAGGTAGAATTTGATTCTCAAAAGAAGCAATCTAACTTTCAACATAATATGAATCAGCCTCATGGTTCATCTGGTAATCAAACTCATGGTCCTTCTGGTAATACAAATCATGCATCTGCATCATCAGCTCTAGTTGCTCAAAACGATGAAAACTATGATTGGGGCATTCATCTGGAAGATTTGGTGGGTGCTGTGAGTCAGGCTTTTGTTGCAGAAATTCATTCAGAAAAACCAGAGGATTCTACTGATGATGAAAGTTCTAGTGATGATTCGTGTGATGGTGATAGTGTTCCAAGTGTTGATGATGAGGAAGAAAAAGGGGAAAATACTGATTCTGATGCTGTGTCAGGGGTTGCTGAGGAAGAAATTGTTCTTACAGAAAATGCGTCAGTTGGTGAAGATTCAGAAAACATTCCGATTGCCGGCAGACATGTCTGACCCGACTAAGGTAAAAGACTCTGTTTGTCATATATTTTGTACTAACTGCATTTCTGTTAAAGATAAACTACAAAAAGTCATGGATGATAACTCCAATTTGATTTGTGACATGAAATCAATGCATTCAGTAAATCAGAAACTGAAAGATAATGATAAACTGTGCATTGATAGAATTGAATCTTTGAAAAGAGATTTAAATTCTCTTGGGTTAAAATACAAAGAGCAGGGTTATCATCTAGACATGGCTTATGCTGAAATTGAAAAACGTAATGAAGTAGTTGCTCAAAAGAACAAGGAGATTTCTGAAAAAGAATCTGAAGTGATAAAGTTACATAGAAAGTTGGAACAGTTTGAGAATTCATCTGTAGTGTTGGATTATTTTAATGCTAATGCTGATCCCATAAAAAGAGTTGCTGGTATTGGGTTTGTTCCTCCTCCATTCAATGGGAATTATGTAGTTGAGCCTGAAATAATTCATGAAGAGGAGATTGATCCCAAGACAGTATTAAAAGTGAATCCAGTGACGGGTGAAGACATGGTGTATAATTCTGATACAGAGGATGAAGTATTTGATGATTCAAAGGTTGAAGGCATTCCGAGAGAGGTGAAAATTGATGAACCAAAGATTGTGAAGAATGTTACTCGGGATAGGTGCATCTTGACAGAACCTGAAGAGGTGAACGTGGTTCAAACTAAACTTTCTCCAATATTAAAGTCAAGTGGGTTTGTTGCGGCTGGTTTTAAAAAAGTGAATTCTTCAAAGGTGCCAAAACAGACTTATGTTCCTAAGAAGCCGGTAAATAGTTCTGGGCATTCATCTGAAGCTTCTTCTTCTGATGGTTCTTCAAATTCAAAGAAAACACCTTATTTCAGAACTTATCAAGAAAGAAGAGTGTGCTTTCATTGCAATGAGCCTGGTCATATTTTGATTAATTGTCCATACAAGAACAAGGGCAAACTGAAGATTGTTCCTTCACAACCGAAAGTTGTGAAGATTCTGAAAAGGAAAGATGAGGGAAAATCGTCTTCTAGTTTGGGAAAAGATATGACAGGACGATCTTTTGTTAATTCTCCTGGAATTAAACAACAGAATACATTGCATGCTAAATCTTTTGTATGTAGAGAAAATCTTGATATTCCAAAAGTTGGGATTTCAAAAGATACTTTTCAGGAGGTTAAATTGTCAAGACCTCAAAGAAGACGGAGAAACAGAAAATTAAAGAAAATTTTGTGTAACATCCCAAAATGTCGAGAAATAAAGTTAACGAGTTCAAGCGGGCCGAAGTCGGGCCCGGTCAGTCGCGAACCGGGCTTGGGGAGGGCTCCCCTATAAATAGCCAAGGTCACCACATGTTTCTCTCATTTGCAATTCTAGAGAGAGAAAAACCGTAGAGAGAGAAAGTGTCGGAATCGCACAAGATTACACCCGCTCGTGTCTCTTGCACTCGTGAGAAGAACCTCCGGATCAGAAGCTCGATTCAGGTAACGATCCGACCTAAATCTGAGTTTTTGTTCGTTTTTGGGATTTTCGGGTTTTGGCTAAAAAGGCAACGATTTTGCGGATGGAACTTAAAAATGAGCTTAAGTATAGCATCTAGAATGAAAACCGAACGTTTTGATCTAAGAAAAGTTGAGATACTGACTCGATCAGACTCGCATGCAAAAGCTTCGGATTTTTGGGAAGACAATCTGTGCAGACCCCATCGAAACTACAAGTTTCGATATGTGCAGACCCCATCGAAACTACAAGTTTCGATATGTGCAGGTCTATCGAAACTACAAGTTTCGATATGTGCAGGTCTATCGAAACTACAAGTTTCGATATGTGCAGGTCTATCGAAACTACAAGTTTCGATATGTGCAGGTCCATCGAAACTACAAGTTTCGATATATGCAGGTCTATCGAAACTACAAGTTTTGATATGTGCAGACTCCATCGAAACTACCTAGTTTCGATATGTGCAGACATCATAACTGATTAAGTGAAGTCAGTATGTTTAGAAGGGTTAAACCGTTAGAGTCGGTATTGGTCTGATGTGTATTTAACTAATCAATTCAGATCGGAAGTGAAGTTGTTGGACCTTTGTTTAGGACAACCGAGACTAGCTTATAAGGTGAGTTCTAGAAGCCCTATTTTAAATGTTTTATAATGTTTTCGGGCTGGTGTGCATGCATATGAAATGATGTTTTATGAAATGATATTTTATGAAATGATATTTTATGATGAAATGATGTGGAATGAACGGTTTATGGAAAGAAAGTTTTATGAACGGAATGTTTACGAACGAAATGTTTATAAAGAAATGGTTTAATGAAAAGGTAAAGGGTTTTGAAAGTGAAGGAAATGTTTTGTGAAAAGAAAAGAAAAAGGGGCAAAGGTTTTAAAGAAGTCATTACAAATCTAATCTGTCGAATGAATGGAATTGACGAATGAAGTCTGGGAATGTGATTCCCAGCCTTGTGGTAGATTATGGACAGCGAGCCATAGTTGCCATAAGAACAACAGGGGTAGTGTCTTAGTAGCCTACCAATGGTTTTGATGTTGTACAACTGGTAAGGGAGTAACGACGGTTACTCGGGTGATGACGATCATCCTAAGGGAAAGGGTAGCGGGAAATCAATGACGGCGATACGTAACGGTTGATTCCCAAAGGAAAGATGCGTGTTGGGCAATGACGGCGATACGTAACGGTTGACCCCATGTAATGAATGGTTGGGCAATGACGGCGATACGTAACGGTTGACCCCACGTAGTGTATGGTTGTGGCAATGACGGCGATACGTAACGGTTGACCCCACGTAATGAATGGTTGGGCAATGACGGCGATACGTACCGGTTGACCCCACGTAGTGTATGGTTGTGGCAATGACGGCGATACGTAGCGGTTGCCCACAACATTAAAGGTTCCTACGGGGACATAGAGATGCGTAACGATACAGATTTTAGATAATAATGTATGACTTAAATGAATGTTAATGTTTTAAACAAATGATCCGTTCAATGTGTTTAAATGTGCGAAGGTTTATGAATGAAAGGCCCTGTTTTCTGATACGAGTGTTAAACCCTAATGAATGTTTGAATGATGAACCATTTCTTAAATCGAACGAAAACTAGAACTCACCAGCGTAGCTGACGTTTTAAGTGTGCACATTCAGGTTAAGGCAGGTTATGAGGATGGACGGTGATGCTTGGCTAGAGATGAAGAGTTACCCGACTGCTTTTGAAGACTGGCATCCCGTTATGTTTTGTCTATGATGTAATTATGTTTTAATCAATGTTTACGCTTCCGCATGTATGAACAACGATTAAGTTATGTTTAAATGAAATTTTCCGCTGCGTTATTTGATATTCATGTTTAAGAACTGTTTGTGAATGAGTAAATCCAACAAGTGGGGCCTCCCGGGATTGGGGCCTTACTAGTTGGTATCAGAGCAATAGTTTGAGAGATTCGAACACTCCCAGTGTCTGAACTTAAACTTTGAATGGGACCGAAAGTGGATGTCAGTACGGGTAACTCGAGCCACAGCATCAGGTATGAAAAGTAGAGTATGTGTAAGTAGTATGCCTTAGAAAGGGTTAGGAAAGGACTTGCGTTCTGATGGAATCACAGAGGTGGTCAAATAGAAATCGAAAGGTAGTGTAATGGTTAATTGCAGATGGCCAGTGTATATTAACATCTTACAGTGCTTATTGAATTTTATTTGTTAACTAGCGTGATGACATTGGATTTCTTGTCTTATAGAACGTAATGGCAAGGAGAGGAAATGGAAGGCGTGGTGGCCGTACCGGTGGTCGTACCGGCGGTCGAAATGGTGGGCGTGGCACAATCCCTGCACGCCAAGAAAATAGTGAAGAAGGAAGTGTTCACACTGAACCGGCGGTTAGTGTGCATGGAACCGAACAGACACTGGTTGAAGAACAACCTTTCACTTTTGAACCAGAAGTGAGAGCAGCCATAGCTAGAGAGTTTACAGATTTGATGAAGACTTCTCTGCCAGGTCTGTTAGCAGAAGCATTGAAGCAGGTCAATGCGGTGGGTGGGTCTAGCGCGGCAGTTGGTGCTCAGAACAATGAGACCGACAACGCACCGCCTGCTCGCGGATGCGACTATAAATCATTTAAAGCATGTGATCCACCGGTCCTTACTGGAAAGAAAGACGCGGTAGCTACATTTGACTGGGTGATCCGTATGGAAGCTGCCATTCGTATGAGCGAGTGTCGATCGGACCAGGTTGTAAAATTTGCTGCTAACTCCTTGAGGGAGGAGGCATCCCATTGGTGGGAAGGTGTACGTCAGGCAAAAGGGAGCGAGATTGTGGATGCAATGATGTGGGCTGACTTGAAAACTTTGGTGATCAAGAATTTCTGCCCAAGGAACGAGATCGAGAAGGTAGAGAGGGAATTTCTGGGTTTTAAGGCCGGGAACATGACGCACCGGCAATACACAACCCGATTCAATGAACTGGCACGTATGGTGCCACACCTTGTCACTACTGAAGAGAGAAAGATTGCCTGCTATGTTCAAGGGTTGCCGGACCAGGTCCGTACCTACGTTAAGGCAAACGCCCTTACTACCTATGATTCGGCAGTAGAGCTAAGCGGCGTGGTATTTGACGATCTGGCACTGAATGTTGTTGCCGTTGAAGAGCAAAAGAAGAGACTGAGCTTCTCAAACAAGCGAACTGGGGGAAAGATGTTTGGGGCTCGTGATAAGAGGGCTCGGGTGGATGAGCCGACTGTTTGTAAGAAGTGTGGAAGGGAGCATGTAGGTGAATGCAGACTGGGATCTAACTTGTGCTTTAAGTGTGGCAAGACCGGGCACTACTCCCGTGAGTGCACACAACACTACAAGTGCTACAACTGTGGGGATTTCGGTCATCTGAGTAGGGACTGCCCGAAGCCCAGGATGGGGGAAACCGGGAAGGGAAAGGGCCCGGAAAAGAAGGGAGAAGGATCTCGTGCGAAGACGCGAGCATACGCACTGACGCAGGATCAGGCTAGGAAGGATCCCGATGTAGCGTCAGGTACATTCATCCTTGAAAACACTTTGGTTTCTGTGTTATTTGATTCGGGTGCCAGTAAGAGTTTTATATCTGCGAGTTTTTGTAAACGCGTGAAGTACACTGTCAGTAAGTTAGAAAGGGCCTTTAGCGTAGAAACCGCGGAGGGTAGAACTGCAAGAGTAACCGATGTAGTTGACAACTCCACGATAAAGATAGAAGGTCATAGATTCCCTGTCAGATTGTTTGTTATGGTTTTGGGAGGGTTCGATGTCGTGTTAGGTATGGATTGGCTAACTGCCAATGAAGCGCAAATTATATGCAAACGAAAGATAATCCAACTCAAAGCTCCGGATGGTAGCAAAGTCGAGGTCTTTGGAGATCGTGACGTCCCGATGCCAAACGTCATCTCGATGATTAAGGCAACGAATTACTTGAGGCACGGAAGCGAGGCTTATCTGGTGTACGTAATTGACAAGTGTAAGGAAGTGAAGGAACTAGACGATGTACCCGTGGTACGCGAGTACCCGGAGGTGTTTCCAGAGGATTTGCCTGGGATACCACCCGATAGAGAAATTGAGTTCCGAATTGACTTAGTACTAGATGCCCAGCCCGTGGCTAAGGCTCCATATCGACTAGCACCAGTGGAAATGAAGGAGCTTATGGTCCAACTAGACGAGTTACTTGAGAAAGGATTTATCCAACCGAGCATCTCGCCGTGGGGTGCTCCGGTGTTGTTTGTGAAGAAGAAAGACGGTTCGATGAGAATGTGTATTGATTATCGAGAGTTGAACAAGCGTACCGTAAAGAACAAGTTCCCGTTACCAAGGATCGATGACCTGTTCGATCAATTGCAAGGCGCAAGTTGGTTCTCGAAAATCGACCTTCGGTCCGGGTATCATCAGTTGAAGGTAAGGGAAGAAGACATACCGAAAACTGCATTTCGCAAACGTTATGGACATTTTGAGTTTCGTGTAATGTCTTTTGGATTGACGAACGCCCCTGCAGCGTTCATGGATTTGATGAATAGAGTTTGTCGACCAATGCTGGATCGATCGGTGATCGTGTTCATCGATGATATCCTCATCTACTCCAATAATGAGGGTGATCACGCGTGTCACTTGAAGGAAGTATTGGAAGCTCTGAAGAAGGAAAAGTTGTATGCTAAGTTCTCCAAATGCGCGTTCTGGCTTAGGGAAGTCCAATTCCTAGGTCACGTCATTAACCCGAACGGCATTATGGTTGACCGAGCAAAGATAGTGACGGTAAAGGAATGGAATATTCCTAAGACGCCAACTGAAATCCGTAGTTTCTTGGGATTGGCATGCTACTATCGAAGATTCATCCAGGATTTCTCGAAAATAGCTTCGCCATTGACGAAGTTGACTCGGAAGGAGGTAAAGTACGAATGGGGTTCGACCCAGGACGAGGCGTTTAAGAAGTTGAAGGAAAAGCTAACTCAAGCTCCAGTCTTGGCCCTTCCCGAGGGCAATGAAGACTTAGTGGTATACTCTGACGCTTCGGGTCAGGGATTGGGATGCGTATTGATGCAACGCGGGAGAGTGATCGCGTACGCGTCACGGCAGTTGAAAGTTCATGAAACTAAATATCCGACTCATGATTTGGAACTTGCTGCTGTTGTATTTGCATTGAAAATCTGGAGGCATTACCTTTACGGGGTGAAGTTTACTATTTACTCCGACCACAAAAGTTTGAAGTACTTCTTCGAACAAAAGGAACTTAATATGAGACAGAGGCGATAGTTGGAACTGTTGAAAGACTATGACTGTGAGATCATGTACCATCCTGGAAAGGCAAACGTGGTGGCTGACGCTCTAAGCCGAAAGGATGTACCTACTCCTATTAGAGTGAAAGCTTGCCAGTTGGTTGTAACATCGGATGTGATGAGAGAAATTGAAAGGGCTCAAGATGAGGCGCTTAAGGAGGAAAACATGAAAAAGGAAAGGATAGTTGGCCAACAGGACAAGTTTGAATATAACACCCTTGGTGTTAGGACACGTTTTGGGCGAATATGGATACCTATGGGTGGCGAGCTTAGGACCAAAATCTTGGATGAGGCTCATAAGTCTCGTTACTCTATTCATCCCAGCACCAATAAAATGTACCAAGATCTGAAAAAGGAGTATTGGTGGCTTGGAATGAAACGTGATGTGACGAAGTATGTAAGCAAGTGCTTGACTTGCTCGCAAGTAAAGGCCGAGCACCAGAAACCGTATGGAAAGATTCAACCACTTGATATACCGGAATGGAAGTGGGAACACATTACCATGGACTTCATAATCAAGCTACCTCGCACAGCTAAGGGTCATGACACCATCTGGGTAATTGTGGACCGTTTAACGAAGAGTGCTCATTTCCTACCTATTCGCGAGACGTTCTCGTCGGAAAGGTTAGCGGAAGTATTTATTAACGAAGTAGTAGCACGGCATGGGATGTATTTGACGATAGTATCCGACCGGGACACGCGATTCACATCGAGGTTCTGGAAAAGATTTCACGAGGCGATGGGCACGAGACTTAATATCAGTACGGCATACCACCCGCAAACGGATGGTCAATCCGAAAGGACCATTTAGACATTGGAGGATATGCTTCGTGCTTGTATTATCGACTTCGGTGGCAGTTGGGACAGTCATCTGCCGTTAGCCGAATTTTCCTACAACAATAGTTATCACACGACGATAGGCATGCCGCCTTACGAAATGTTGTATGGGAGAAAATGCAGAACCCCGGTTTGTTGGGGAGAGATTGGACAGAAGGAATTAGGGAGTCTGGAAGTAATAAGGGAAACGTCGGAAAGGTTTGATCAAGTCAAAGCACGAATGAAGGCCGCACAAGATCGTCAAAAATCCTACGTGGATAAACGACGAAGGCCTATTGAGTTCAGCGTTGGGGATCGAGTAATGTTGAAGGTATCGCCCTGGAAAGGGATCATACGATTCAGGAAGAGAGGAAAGTTAAGTCCGAGGTTTGTCGGACCGTTCAGGATAATGACACAGGTTGGTGAAGTCGCTTATCGGTTAGAGTTGCCTGAAGAGTTAAGTGGAATTCATCCTACCTTCCATGTATCACACTTGTGAAAGTGTTTGGCGGATGAATCGGCACACGTACCACTTACTGACATCGAGGTAGACAATAGCCTTAACTACATTGAAGAACCCTTGGCTATCTTAGACCGAAAGGAGAAGCGTTTGCGTAATAAAGTTATTCCATTGGTTAAAGTCCAATGGAGGCACCAAAAGGGATCAGAGGCTACATGGGAAACGGAGGCGGAAATGAGGGAGTCGTACCCTCAATTATTTGACTTGTGATAGGTTTCGGGGACGAAACCTATTATAAGGGGGGTAGACTTGTAACATCCCAAAATGTCGAGAAATAAAGTTAACGAGTTCAAGCGGGCCGAAGTCGGGCCGGGTCAGTCGCGAACCGGGCTTGGGGAGGGCTCCCCTATAAATAGCCAAGGTCACCACATGTTTCTCTCATTTGCAATTCTAGAGAGAGAAAAACCATAGAGAGAGAAAGTGTCGGAATCGCACAAGATTACACTCGCTCGTGTCTCTTGCACTCGTGAGAAGAACCTCCGGATCAGAAGCTCGATTCAGGTAACGATCCGACCTAAATCTGAGTTTTTGTTCGTTTTTGGGATTTTCGGGTTTTGGCTAAAAAGGCAATGATTTTGCGGATGGAACTTAAAAATGAGCTTAAGTATAGCATCTAGAATGAAAACCGAACGTTTTGATCTAAGAAAAGTTGAGATACTGACTCGATCAGACTCGCATGCAAAAGCTTCGGATTTTTGGGAAGACAATCTGTGCAGACCCCATCGAAACTACAAGTTTCGATATGTGCAGGTCTATCGAAACTACAAGTTTCGATATGTGCAGGTCTATCGAAACTACAAGTTTCGATATGTGCAGGTCTATCGAAACTACAAGTTTCGATATGTGCAGGTCCATCGAAACTACAAGTTTCGATATGTGCAGGTCTATCGAAACTACAAGTTTCGATATGTGCAGACTCCATCGAAACTACCTAGTTTCGATATGTGCAGACATCAGAATTGATTAAGTGAAGTCAGTATGTTTAGAAGGGTTAAACCGTTAGAGTCGGTATTGGTCTGATGTGTATTTAACTAATCAATTCAGATCGGAAGTGAAGTTGTTGGACCTTTGTTTAGGACAACCGAGACTAGCTTATAAGGTGAGTTCTAGAAGCCCTATTTTAAATGTTTTATAATGTTTTCGGGCTGGTGTGCATGCATATGAAATGATGTTTTATGAAATGATATTTTATGAAATGATATTTTATGATGAAATGATGTGGAATGAACGGTTTATGGAAAGAAAGTTTTATGAACGGAATGTTTACGAACGAAATGTTTATAAAGAAATGGTTTAATGAAAAGGTAAAGGGTTTTGAAAGTGAAGGAAATGTTTTGTGAAAAGAAAAGAAAAAGGGGCAAAGGTTTTAAAGAAGTCATTACAAATCTAATCTGTCGAATGAATGGAATTGACGAATGAAGTCTGGGAATGTGATTCCCAGCCTTGTGGTAGATTATGGACAGCGAGCCATAGTTGCCATAAGAACAACAGG
Organism: Smallanthus sonchifolius; assembly: GCA_023525975.1. Lineage (NCBI taxonomy): Eukaryota > Viridiplantae > Streptophyta > Magnoliopsida > Asterales > Asteraceae > Smallanthus > Smallanthus sonchifolius. The sequence continues at coordinate 22,076,773 of CM042046.1, read as the reverse complement.
GGTAGTGTCTTAGTGGCCTGCCAATGGTTTTGATGTTGTACAACTGGTAAGGGAGTAACGACGGTTACTCGGATGATGACGATCATCCTAAGGGATAGGGTAGCGGGAAATCAATGACGGCGATACGTAACGGTTAATTCCCAAAGGAAAGATGCGTGTTGGGCAATGACGGTGATACGTAACGGTTTACCCCACGTAATGAATGGTTGGGAAATGACGGCGATACGTAACGGTTGACCCCACGTAGTGTATGGTTGTGGCAATGACGGCGATACGTAACGGTTGACCCCACGTAATGAATGGTTGGGCAATGACGGCGATACGTAACGGTTGACCCCACGTAGTGTATGGTTGTGGCAATGACGGCGATACGTAGCGGTTGCCCACAACATTAAAGGTTCCTACGGGGACATAGAGACGCGTAACGATACAGATTTTAGATAATAATGTATGACTTAAATGAATGTTAATGTTTTAAACAAATGATCCGTTCAATGTGTTTAAATGTGCGAAGGTTTATGAATGAAAGGCCCTGTTTTCTTATACGAGTGTTAAACCCTAATGAATGTTTGAATGATGAACCATTTCTTAAATCGAACGAAAACTAGAACTCACCAGCGTAGCTGACGTTTTAAGTGTGCACATTCAGGTTAAGGCAGGTTATGAGGATGGACGGTGATGCTTGGCTAGAGATGAAGAGTTACCCGACTGCTTTTGAAGACTGGCATCCCGTTATGTTTTGTCTATGATGTAATTATGTTTTAATCAATGTTTACGCTTTCGCATGTATGAACAACGATTAAGTTATGTTTAAATGAAATTTTCCGCTGCGTTATTTGATATTCATGTTTAAGAACTGTTTGTGAATGAGTAAATCCAACAAGTGGGGCCTCCCGGGATTGGGGCCTTACATTTTGGAAACATCTGAATCTGAAAATAATTTTTCAAATAATGTTTCTAAAAATAATAAAAATGGTTCTTCTTTGAAAAGGTCTGATTATCAAACTTCTGTTCCAACAGTGAATGATAAAATTGATTGTAAATTTCAAGAAGTAGTTTATTTTGATCAATCGGGACGACCCAAGACCACGATGGCTTGGGTTCCACTTTCTAACTGATTCTCGTTGTTTATGTAGGGACAACCAAGGAGGACTATCAACAATACATGGTATGTGGATAGTGGTTGCTCTCGACATATGACGGGGAATGTTAGATTACTTGAGGATGTGATTAAAATTGATGGTGGTTATCTCGCTTTTGCGGGTAATAAAGGCGGGTACATAACAGGCCAGGGAACGTTAAAGAACGACAAAGTAAAATTTGAAAAGGTGAATTATGTTGAGCAGCTGGAACACAATCTTTTAAGCGTATCACAAGTCTGTGACAAGAAGTTTTCGTTCCATTTCAACGATCATGAATGTTATATTCTGAAACCGGGTTTTGTGATTCCTGATGAATGGATTCTTATGAAGGCTCCAAGGAGAAATGACACGTATGTCCTTGACATGAGTGTCGCTACTACAACGGATTCAATTCCAACATGTTTACTCTCCAAGGCGTCGGAATCTGATTCAATATTGTGGCACAGGAAGCTAGCCCACATCAACTACAGGAAGATGAACTACATTGTTAGGAATGATCTTGTGCTTGGTATTCCGAAAATGAAATTCTCAGTTCCTGATTGTATACCGTGCAAGAAGGGGAAGCAAAGAAAGAAATCTCACAAATCGAAATTGACAAATTCTATCGTAACTCCATTGGAATTGCTGCATATGGATTTGTTCGGTCCAATAAGTATTAGGAGCATTGATGGGAAATCGTACTGCTTGGTAGTAACTGATGATTACTCCAGATTTTCATGGGTTAAATTTCTTTCATCTAAAGCTGAAACTACTGAGTTGGTTAAATACTTAATCCTAGGTCTGGAAAATTTATTAAATCTGAAAGTCAGAAGAATCAAGAGTGACAATGGCAGCGAATTTAAGAATAGCAAAATGGGCTTATTCTGTTTACAAAAAGGAATTCATCATGAATTCAGTGCGCCATATGTTCCTCAACAAAACGGTGTCGCTGAACGAAAGAACAGGACGTTGGTTGAAACAGCTCGCACGATGCTTGCAGATTCTAAGCTACCAGTCACATTTTGGGCTGAAGCTGTGAATACTGCGTGCCATGTTTTGAACAGGGTCTTGACCGTCAAGCGGCATAACAAGACTTGCTATGAATTGCTAAACAATCGCAAGCTGAATATGGAATATTTACTACCTTTTGGTAATCCGTGTACCCTACTGAAGGTTCGAGATGTCCCGACAAAATTCAGTGCGAAGGCTATTGAAGGGATTTTTCTGGGGTATGTGGCTAATTCGACTACCAAGAGGGTTTATAATAAAGAGACACGCCAAGTTGAAGAATGGTTTCATATTGACTGTTCAAATCGGTCTTTACCACAAATGGCGATTGGTCCGGATTGGGCTTTTGATTATGAAAACTTATTCAAGTCTTTTCATTTACCTTCTGATATTTCTGATGAAGATGCTGCTGTTCTTTATGATTCTTGTCAAGATGCACAGCATAATGGATTTCTACCAACTGCAGTTCCAAATTCATTGATTCCATCGACTTCTGCTCCCGACCCAAATGTTGCTTCTTGTTCAGGTCCACAAGATTCAGAGAGTGAGGAGGATAATGCTATTTTTCAAGATTTTTCTGCTGATCCGTTGATTGGTGATGATCCATTACCTTCGACACAGGCTCAGGGGGAGATTCCTACAAATTTAGACTCGGATATTCCTATTAATCAAGATTATTCTTATCAATCTGAATCTACTCAAGTTGACGTGTTGCCGGTTCCTGAGGTCGCATCCATCAAGGAACTAAAAAATCACCCGATGACAAATATAATTGGGAATTTGCAGGATGGAGTGAAGACGCGCTCTCTTGTTGACAATACTTGTTTGTATACTTGCATTAAAGATTCTGGTGTTCTTGATGATTGCTCACATTCTTGCTTTATCTCGCAGGTTGAACCTAAGAATGTTGAGATGGCTTTAAATGATAATAACTGGATAGAAGCTATGCAAGAAGAACTTGCGCAATTTGACAAACTTAAGGTTTGGAATCTGGTTGATCTACCGAAAGGTGCGTATCCGATAGGAACAAAATGGGTGTTTAAATGTAAAAAGGACGATCGAGGTGTCATGGTACGCAATAAGGCAAGATTAGTTGTCCAGGGCTTCAATCAACAAGAAGGAATTGATTACACCGAAGTTTATGCGCCGGTTGCGAGGCTTGAAGCTATAAGGCTGTTCCTAGCTTTTGCTTCCTTTAAAGGTTTTAAGGTATTTCAATTAGATGTCAAGAGTGCATTTTTATATGGAAAGGTCAAGGAGGAAGTCTATGTGTGTCAGCCGCCGGGGTTTGAAGATTCACTGAATCCGAACATGGTTTTCAAGCTCGATAAGGCCCTCTATGGTCTTCATCAGGCTCCTCGTGCGTGGTATGAGACTTTATCAACACATCTTTTGGCGAATGACTTTGTTCGTGGAAAGATAGACTCGACCTTATTCATAAAGAAATCAGGGGGAGATTACCTACTGGTACAGATTTATGTGGATGATATTATATTTGGCTCGACAAATGAAGGGTTGTGCAAAGAATTTGAGGGCGTTATGAAGTCAAAATTTGAAATGTCTGCGATGGGAGAGTTATCGTTTTTCTTAGGTTTACAAGTAAATCAAAAGGAAGATGGTTTCTTTATTCATCAGTCCAAGTATGTCAAAGACATCTTGAGCCGGTTCAAGATGGAGGACTGTACTTCATACGATACTCCAATTCCGGTCAATCATAAGTTAAATTCTGACCCGGAAGGAAAAGATGTGGACTGTCGACTTTATAGAGCTACGATTGGATCCCTCATGTACTTAACCGCTTCACGGCCGGATATAATGTTCGCCGTGTGTATCTGTTCCAGATTTCAGGCAAAGCCAAAAGAATCTCACTTAATTGCTGTGAAAAGAATCTTTCGGTATTTAAAAGGAAAACAACGTTTAGGGCTATGGTATCCTCATGGTTCTAACTTTGATTTCAATGCTTATACTGATTCTGATTTTGGTGGTTGTTGTCTGGACAGGAAATCTACAACAGGTGGTTGCCAGTTCTTAGGTAATCGACTTGTATCCTGGCAATGCAAAAAGCAAACCACAGTCTCAATCTCAACATGCGAAGCAGAATACATCGCTGCTGCAAGTTGCTGTTCACAGATCCTGTGGATACAACAACAATTGAGAGATTACGGTTTGAATTTCACAGGAACCCCTATGTTTATTGATAATAATGCTACTATGTCCATAACGAATTATCCTGTTAAACATAGTAAAACTAAGCACATCGAAATTCGATATCATTTTATCCGTGATTGTGCAGAGAAAAGGTTGATTGAGCTGGTCAAGGTACATACTGAAGATAATTTTGCTGATTTGTTTACTAAAGCATTTGATCGTACCAGGTTTGAGTTCCTAATTAAAATGATTGGTATGATCAATCCCGAATAAAAGCTTTTCAAAATCAGAATTTCATGGAAAATTTTGTTTTTAATTTCTTTTATTGCTTTATTACATTTCTGCATTTACATTTCAGTCAAAAAGTTCTTAATTTATAAAAAGTCAAAACAAATTGAAAAATATAAAAATTTGACATCATTTGAAGTTAGAGAAGAAATGATAGTACATCAGTGATTAGTTCAGTTCACACGACCTTAGTAGACCTTTGATATATGATTGCTTAAAATAAATTGATTTGATCTAAATTTCTTAGTCTGCATAAATGAGAAATGATAGTGTTGTGAATGCTCTAATCTTGAAAATTAGTTTTAAATTTGTGTATGAGTTTTGAATCTTAAATTGTCAATAGACTACAAGCGTTTTGAAACTAATAGTAGTGTGAAAATTAAATATAACATGATTACATCTGTGATTTGAATCCATTATATGTCTGGGTGTGTGTGTAAAAGATCATTATCAGATAAAGAATATACAGTTTTAAAGAATTTCATGAGACCAATATCGAATTATATCTTTAGCACAAATTTATTTCGGTTCACTTCACTGCCCATGCCCCGAAAAACATGCAAGGTGTTGTTGAACTAAGATATACTTTCACAATCTGTTGAAATATATATTCGCCCTTGGATCAGTTAGATACATCATCTAGTCTGACTTCATTGAAACTTATCCAGATAATAGTTGGATCCTCATACCTGAATCTGTTGATTCTCATTTTTCAGCCAATTCATTAGAATCTTCTGATTCTGAATCATCATGATTCTTATATCCTTTGGGATCTGCTTCTATACTTGTGCTAAATGAGATAATTTCATCTTGGAAATTGATCTAATCTTAAAAAAAAAAAAAAAATTAATAAACTGTATATGTCTTGAAGATAGTGCAATTTATATTTCTGTTTGGCATATATGTGGGGTACACGATGTTTTTCATCAAAATGATACTAAATCACATGAATTTGGAAAATAAACGCTTATAGTTTCAAATCTTATAATATTGACAAATTTAAGAGTTCATGCTTTATATTTCAAATTCGGTATAAATAAAAGAGCATTTCATAACCTGATCTCATTTACTTTGAAATTTATCGCGTATCATTTCAAATGTCATTCAAATTGAATGTGCTTCAAAATGATAAAGATGCAAAGTGCACAAGACTAAGTTGGAAGGTTACATACTATAGGTTACCCTTTATTATTTATAATATGTGTGATGAATTACTCGAATACTGATATGATCTTCTTACTCATGATGTTCATTCAAAAATATGTGTTTCTGTTGAAAAATATAAAAAATCAAAAATATGTGATTCTGTTTGTACAGATAAAAACCAAAAATATGTGATTTCGTTTTATTCAAATAAAAATAAAAAATATGTGATTCTGTTTGTACAGATAAAAACCAAAAATATGTGATTTCGTTTTATTCAGATAAAAGTCAAAAATATGTGTTTCCGTCTGTATAGATAAAACTCAAAAAGATTTTGATTTTTATTTTCTATGAAAATTCTAAACTTTTATTAAAATTGTTCGGGATTGGATCAAATATGTGTTGCTGACTGAAGTTCGAGATTTGAAAGATTGAAGTTGGTAAATTTTTGTTCAAGGCAAAAAGGTTGAAAAAGCAATTAAGTTCGCCTGTGTACAGTGAAGCGAACTTAATATGTTCGCTTAAACCGGAGAAGCGAACTTATTCTTCTATCTGGGGTGAAGCGAACTTAGTGGTGAAGCGAACTTCTCTTGTTCGCCGAAGGATTGTTAAGCGAACTTAATAAGTTCGCTTAGTCAAGCGAACTTAATCTGATTAAGATTTGAATCAGGCGAACTTGTCATGTTCATCGACTTTCTAAGAAATTAGGCGAACTTATCCTAAATTTCTCAAATTTTAAATCTGTGTTGTGGATGTTAATTTTTGATTGCCTATTGATCGAAATCTCATTACGAATCTAACAAAGGTAATTTCGTTGGATTTCATCCGCTAATTTGAGCGTAGTCGATGGTTTTTGATTTCAGTTTTCGTCGGACTGTTTCAGGAACAGTTTTGACCTAAATTTTGACCTAACTATGAAATTGATCACCATTGTTGGTTGTAATGTGTTATTTGATTGATTGTGTTGGCTTATTTCATGATTTGATCTTGGTTTGCCGAAATTTGAATTCTCTGTGTTTGAATTTGAATCGTCTCAGGTTCAAGCGAACTTGTTCCAAGCGAACTTGTCAGGCGAACTTAATAAGTTCGCCTCTTGCACTACTAAGCGAACTTATTAAGTTCGCCTAGGGGTCAGTAGTGAAAAGGACTTGGTGATTTTTTTGTTTGAAAGTTTTTTAAAATTTTTTTTTTGTTTGTAATATTTTTGTTGTTTTGTTTGTGTGTCGCATTAATTGTGCGTGTCATATATGTGTACGTGTTCTAATGTTTGTTAAGTTGTCCAATATATTCACAGATGGCTCGACGTGTCGAATACAAGCATAATCAAGTGGCATTATTAGATCCTAATATGCCGGAAGCTGTTCATTTTCAAGGCATAATCAATTTTCTGAATCGATCAAGATTGCGTGTTGCATTATTTGCGGATCCGTATATTAGCTTGGTGTATATACAACAATTCTGGGATACCGTACATCAAGATATCGACGTGGAACCGCATGTCCTTCGTGCAACAGTCAATAATACCGATATTGCAATTTCAGAAGCGACAATTCGTGCTGATCTTGATTTAGGAGGAAATGCTGAAGATCCAATTTCTTATGCTAGTACTCTTATTATGGGATGTTTTCAAAGGATGGGATATCGTGGAAAACAAAATGACACTCAAGCTCGGAAAGGTGGTTTAGTGGGTGAATGGCGGTACTTTATGCATGTGATCATACAATGCATTTCTCCATGAAAAGCTGGTACGGATGGCTTGAAGATGGCACTTCAAACAGCAATGGTGGCCTTAACATTGAATAAGCGATTCAATTTTCCGCTTTATTTCTATAGGGAGATGGTTATGCAGATCAATCCAGCTGAAGGTCAAGGTTTCTTGATGTATCCACGATTTATTCAACTGATACTCAATCATCTTATTCCAGATCTTCCACAACATGCTATTAGATTGACTTTGACTCCGATGTCAAAACGTATCTTTACCGACTGTACAAAGGTGAAACAGCAGAATGCTGCGTTGATACCAGTAAATACTGCACTGTTTGGGCACTTAATCAATCCTGATTATGTTGCACCACCTCATGATAATTGGTTTCATCCTAATGAACTTGCTCAAGTTCAAGGAGTTAATGTTCAACCACAACCACAACATCAACAACCACAACAACCCGCACAACAACAAGTTCAACAACAACAGATTCCAGCTCCACAAATACAAATTCAAGTTCCCGTACAACCTCAAATTCCTATTCCTGAACAAGTTCCTATTCCACAAGCTGCAGTTAATATTCCTATTCAGGAACCAGTTCAAGAAGAGGTCGTTCATGACCCTAATCAAGATCTAGGAATGAACATGGATGATTTTGTTGATGATGCTGTGAACTCGCCCATTCATGAACAAGAAGGGAATGTGGTGACAGACGCTGAGTCTAGTTCCAGTTCAAGTGATTCAACTTCTTCTGATGATGACAGCACTGCTTCTGATGAGTCTAGGGATTTTTCTCCAGGTCATTACGAACGGTTGGCTACTATTCCACTGGCTAATGCTGGAAAGCGCATTAAATCTCAAGCCAGACGACCACGACGCAAGTCTGTTCGGGATCCTCCTTCCGGATCAGTTCTTGGAAAAAGATCGTTGGTAGATGAAGGTTCTAACACTGATAGTGACTTTAATCCTGATCCTTCACGACAAAAGTTAATGTCTGCTTCAATTGCGGCTGCACAATCTTCTCAAGGAGTTGAGGATGCAAATTTTGTTGCTTCTCTGATTGTTACTCCTCCAAGATCTAAGGATCCATCTCCAGTTCCATCTCCTATTCCTACAGTGATTCCTACTACTTCAAGTCCTTCTATTCCACAATCTACAGCTGGTCCATCAAAGCCTTCTGCTTCCGACAGGATTACTTTCCTTGAATCTCAAGTGCTTACTTTACAAACACAAGTTAACTCTCTTGTATCTATTGATTCTCAACGACAGCTGGTGATTCAGACTCAAGCTCAACAGATTGCTGATATGCAAGCATTAGTGTCCAAACTCGTTCAGCGTCTTAACGCTCAGGGGGAGTTGAGGATACCTGATACTTGTCACACTGAGTCAATACAAAGACGTGATGATGAAGACAATGATCCTGCTGGAAATATTGAGGGTGATCATCAATACACTGACGTTAATCCTATATCTAGAGTTCAGGGGGAGTCGACATCACAATCTCTTGAAGGAAACAAAGACAAAGATACTTCGGGTAATAATGAAGAAGAAATTCTGTTATTAGAATTCTTTCAAGATTCAGAAGAAGAGGAAGCTGAAAAGATTGAATGTCTTGATGACATTGATGATTTATTCAATGACATGGAAGATGATATATCAGACACTGAGATAGAAGAAGGAGAAATAGTGGAGATTGAAATAGAGAAAGATAAAGATAATGTTACATATAAAGGCTGTGACGGTCTTAAGGTGCCGTATAACTTCATCTAAGAGGATGTTGTTCCTGAGTTCTCTTATGACGGAATAACTGACTCTATGGACTCTATTGAAGACGCCACACTGCCTGATGATACAGCTGAGTCAAAGATGGATACTGATGATGAGAATCTTCAATTCAATAAGGGTACTGAAACTGAAACTACTCACACTGAGTCTCCGAAGATTAATGAAGAACCTGTGATGTTCAGAGATACAGGAATGACACGAGGACAGTGGAAAGAAGTTGTAAACAGTTGGATGAAGGTGCTACCCAAGTCTCCAGCACAACCTGCTCAGAAAGAGAAATATGTAAATAAAGAGCAGTGTGTAGGTAGGATCATTAGTTGGTTTTATGATGGTGAATCAAAATTGTTTGTAATCAAACGATCTGATGGTGTTCAATACTTAAAGCCAAGGATCAAATATTTCAATACCTTGCCAAGGTGTGAAATAAATGGTCTAGCTTCAAAGCCACTCATAAATAGATCAAAGAATAGTTTGGCTGATGTAATAGCAAACCTGATAAAGAAAGAAGGTAGTTCAGGTAAGTATGAACGGCTGAAACCACAGAAAGGAAAGAGAGTGAAGATTACAGATCCTAAGACTGGGAAAGTAACCTGGAGATACAAGTACAGACCAGTGCGTGCTATACACAAGATACCATTAAAGAAGATTCCTCAAGACTTTCTTGGGAATATGAAATGGTGGTATGTTGATGTTAATACTGGTGAAGCAAAGGTTGAAGATAAAGATAATAAGGTCATTGTGTGTTTCTATGATGCAATGAATCTTATTAACTTTTCAAAGAAAGATCAGAGGACACTGCGAAAGAATGAGATCATGTATACTGATGAGTGGAGAGAACAAGGTCTACAGTATAAAAGAGTTTTGGAGATATGCAGAAGATACGGTGTGCATGCTGGCAGCAGACTACCAGACAACTGGAAGAGTTCAAGATAAAGACTGAAGACAGAAAATCAAGCTATTGTCAAGGGGGAGTCTGTTAGGACATAGATTTGTAATGACAAAAGCTTGTAATAGTTAGATTTTATGTCTTTATGTTTTGTTATGAAATTGTAAAGTTGCTAAGTGTTTTTACTAGTAAGCCTAGAGGCGAACTTGTTAAGTTCGCCTGCCCTATCAGAGGCGAACTTAATAAGTTCGCTTAGGCATAGCTGAGGCGAACTTGTTAAGTTCGCTTAGTCTGTTTCAGGCGAACTTAACTAAGTTCGCTTACAGCAGTGTTGGTTCTATATATATGTGTTACAGAGTCATTAGACAGAAGTGAACAGAGATCGATCTGAGAAAGAAACAATTGTCTGATTGAGTCTGTAACCATTGTTATTCTGAATATAATCGAGAAGTTTATTTACGTGTATTGTCAATTAGTATACAAATCGGTAACGCGAAGGATTCCGCACTTCGTGTTACAGCAACGTCATATCACGAGTTTGATCAGTAGCTGAGTTACCTGGACCTACAAACATAACAGCGAAAGTCTTATCAATTAAAAACATAACTTTGTCTTAACATATATAAAATGTAGGTCCCTAATTCGGTGGTGACGAATCTCTATACTCGCGGTACGACACGGTGATAACGTGCGGAATCCATGATCAACGTGCTCGTGTAACTCAATCAACAACAACGGTGTAAATAAACTCTTTGTATTCCACCAAGATATCAGTTTACAAGATTACAGAATTTCTCTCAGTCTCTAGTCTATTCTGATATCTTCTCATCTGTTTCTGCTGAAATATCCTATTTATAGACAAACGATCTGCTATAGGCGAACTTAACAAGTTCGCCTCAACGATGCTTAGGCGAACTTATTAAGTTCGCCTCTAATAGGCTAAGCGAACTTAATAAGTTCGCCTCTGTAGAGTCATATCTTAATGTATAAGCTGTTGTCATTTATTGTTTGTTTAAACAGTTTTAGACTAGTTTACTTTCTGTCATTTCAGTTTTATGTAATTTACTGTTTTTATTTCAAAGTCTGGGCCAACGAAACTACTTAGTTTCGATTGAGTGTGTTCAATCGAAACTAGTAGTTTCGATAGATGGTAGTTTCGACAGTATTTGTATCGCTTGTAAATGGTCAATCGAAACTAGTAGTTTCGATTGAACATAGTTTCGATTGAACATAGTTTCGATACTGTCACTACTATAAATAGCCTAGTTTGAGAATGTTTAGGGCGTGAGTAGCGGCTGTAACCCTGAACCTTCTCTTTCACATTTTTCCTGAATCAATACAATTTGCAGTTGTTTATTCACTGTGTTCTTACACTTTCATACCATTTGCGTGTTGATTCAAACTGTGGTTAGCCTGTTATCTTCACCAACACTGTTTCTATTATCTGTTTCACCACCATACACACAGTTTCCGCCTGTGTGTGTGTAATCGATCAAATCAGTGATTTCATGAGAAATCTGGACCTACAATTGGTATCAGAGCAATATGCTCTAGTATTTTGGAGTGTTATCAGGTTTTGTGATCGATTCTAGGTGATTTGTGAGGTATTTTGAGCTTATTTCGGGTTTTTGCACATCTATTCTCGGAAGTACTGTTTCATCGATTTCCAAGGGTTTTTGCTCGTATTTTCAGAATCGGAAGTTGGATTAGTGATCAGGAGGGTTAGTCGAAGGTTTTCGCCGAATTGGTTTGTCATTTCTGCACTATTGATTTCTGCATCTTATCATCAATGGAGTATTTCTGAGCTTGGAGAAGAAGGCATCGAAACTACTGGGGACAGTTTCTGATTTCCGTTGATCATTGAAACTTCTTGTCTACTTTTTGTCGGGAGAAGGTACTATCGAAACTAAATTTTGTCTTATCTCTATCGAAACTGTGGTTATCGAAACTTGCCTTGAAAATTTTCAGTATCGAAACTAGTTGTTTCGATAAAAGCTGTCCTATCGAAACTAGGTGTTTCGATAAAAGTTGTCCTATCGAAACTAGTTGTTTCGATAGAAGTTGACCTATCGAAACTAGTTACTGTTTTAGTTTCGATTCAAAATATTATGGCCACTTCAAGTTCAACAGAACATTCTGGGGGAAATAGACCACCTGTTCTTGTGTCCACAAGAGATTTTGATGACTGGACTAAAAAGATGAAGCTTTTCTTTCAATTTCACGATTATACACTGTTGAGTTCTATCACCGATGGTCCCCACAAGCCCGTAACTACCACTGCTGATGTTCAACGTCCTAAGTTAGTATCTGAGTATGATGAGAAAGATCTTGCCTTGATTGCCCGAGACAACAAGGCCTACGGGACTATTGCCATGGCTCTTCCTATGGATATTTTCAACAACTTTGCTGAGTAGACAACTGCCAAAGACTTATTGGCTGTACTGTGCACAAGATATGAGGGAAGTGAGGATGTCAGGGAAAGCAAAAGAGATCTGATCAAGAAACAATATGCGATGTTCAACAGTGTAAGGGGAGAATCAATATCTGATTTGATCAACCGTTTCTCAAGCATTGTATCAAGGTTGAAGGTAATGAGAGTTGGGTACCCTACTCTTGATCTAAACAAGAAACTCCTAGATTCTCTTCCTGAGGAATGGAATATGTATCGAATCATGATAAAAAAGATTGAGAATCTGAGTGCTCTGTCTCAACAGAAAGTCTATATCATTCTTGAATCTTATGAAATTGAAATTAAGAAGGGAGCAGTCACCCCATCAAATCAGTCTGGAAACATAGCTCTCATTGCTGGATCAAGCTCATCCGGTAGCCCATACTTTCAGACTGATGTCCCTCCTTCAGCTGCTGCAATTAATTCTACCAGTTCCTCTGCTCCTCAAAAGACTATCACCATGATTCCTGATGAATATGTCCCAATCATGACTGCTTTCATGTCGTGCTATGATGCACTGATATCTGGAAATCTAACACCGGTTAGCTTTCAACCTGATGACTTAGAGCAGATTAATCTTGATGATTTGGAGAAAATGGACATTGACTGGTGCATGGCCATGTTGACCTTAAGAGCCAAAAGATTCATCAAAAGAACTGGCATAGACAGATTCAAGCAGGGAAAGACACTTAGGTTTGATATCAAGAAGGTGAGATGCTACAATTGTGATCAGCTGGGTCACTTTGCCAGAAACTGCAAGGAACCGTCCTCTAAGGATCAGCAAGAGAAGAAGATCTCCTCTAGAAAACAAGCTGCCAATCCTCCAAAGACAAACACATCTTCAAGCTCCACAACTCTTGTGTGTCAGGCTGATGGACATTATCATTGGGAAGATCAAGCTGAGGAAGCTGCTGATAAAGCCTTGATGGCTAATGTGGAGGACATGGACAAGTGTGTCATGATTGAACCTGCTGAGGATCTCACTGCTGTACCTGCTGAGGTTATTTCTAAACTGTGTAATTCTAGGTCTTGCTTGAATGAAATTCAAAAATACAGATTCATCAATCAAGCCTTGATTGATGAACGAAATCACATTAAGGTAATGTATGACTCTGTGGCCAAAAATGAGAAACTTTACTTAAAGAAAATTCGTGATATTTCTAGTGAAAATCGTTCTTTAATTGTGCAACTCAATACTCAAACCATTAATAATACAATTTTAACAGAAAGAGTCCAAAAGGCAGAAAAAGCCAAATTACAGGTTGATCACATGGATATGGATCAGAAAATTCTGTTTGGAATAATTGATAAACAATTTAATAGAAAAGGCACAGAAGGTCTTGGGTATAACTCTCATCCACCTCCTTATTCTAAATCAGGGAGATTTGCTGATATGCCTACTCCACATGTTTCCACACCTTTTGTTTGCACATTATCTCCTGATGATTATATTACATCCTCTGATTCTGACAATTTTGCTTCTTGTGCAGAGTCAAATTGTGTAAATTCCGAAGATGATTGTGATAAGAGTGCTAATGATAGAACTATTTTAAAAGAACTTGAGTCGGATGAATGTAATAATATGTCCGTGTCAAAACCAAATATTTGTGAACACGTTAAAAACTTGTATTTTGATTCTATTCCTGCTGAGCATACGGGTTTGGGATGTGATGTTTCTAAATTTAAAAATGCCTTGCCTTTTGTTCCTAAATCTTTGAATGTTATGCCTACAAAATTTAAAAGTGCAGGAATTATTGTGAATGATGTACCACGTGAAACCATGAGCAACATGGAATTTTTCAGATTAAAAGAAGCACATCATCTTCAAGACAAAGTTATTGATGAGAGAACCGTCTCATGTTCAGATTCCTCAACATCACAATCATCTTCATCGTGTGATGACTATTATCAGGCTAAGATATCTTGTGAAAACGTTTGTTTTAGTTGTGGTGCCTCAAATCATGTTTCAAAAAGTTGTAAATTAACAACCACAAATTCTAATGAAAAATCGCCTTCCGAAAGTTCATTAAATTCATACATGTTGCCTAAGTCTTCTCACAGTAGAAAATCTAGACGTAAAAGAATTAAAAATGCTAAAAATCATTTAAAACGAATGTGGAAAATTAAAAATAATGTTCTATTTGATGACCGTGTTTCATCAAAGGATGGTTGTAATCTTGATTCCAATGAGATGTCATATCCTGACACTAAGATCTCTTGATTGAAACAATGTTGATCAAAACATATAAATGGTTCGTTGTGTATAGGGTCAATCAAGAAGAACCGGTGATAACATCTGGCATGTAGATAGTGGATGTTCAAGACATATGACTGGGCACTTTAACTTGCTGCAAGATTATCATCAAATTGATGGAGAGTATGTTGCTTTTGCTGGAAACCCAAGAGGAGGAAAGATTGAAGGACAAGGAACAGTAACAAATGGAGTAAATAGTCTGGAATTTGTCAACTTTGTTCCTCAGTTGAAATACAATCTGATGAGTGTTTCACAGATTTGTGAGAAGGACTTTTGTGCCTTATTCAATTCAAAAGAATGTCTTACCTTGAAGCCAGGAGTGGTGATTCCGGAAGAACTTATTCTCATGCGTGTTCCCAGAAGATACAACACATATAGCTTGGATATGAACAACCCATCGGGCATTGAATCGTGTTTTCTCTCAAAAGCTTCTGAAGATGAATCTTTCCTGTGGCATAAGAGGTTGGGACATGTAAATTTCAAAACAATGAATCGACTGGTTCGAGGCAACCTAGTCACTGGATTACCTCTCAAAGATTTCACTCCTATGGAACACTGTATCTCATGTTCCAAAGGAAAACAGCACAAATCTTCACATAAGCCTAAAACCACCAATTCCATTGACTCTCCTCTCCAATTGCTTCACATGGATCTTTTTGGTCCAGTGAGTGTCATGAGTCTTGGACGAAAGTCATAATGTCTGGTGGTAACAGATGATTTTTCTCGATTCACTTGGGTGTTTTTCTTAGCCACAAAAGATGAGACGCCAGAGATTTTAAAAACCTATCTGCTTCAAATTGAGAACCTCTTCAATCTAAGTGTGAAGACTATCCGCAGCGATCATGGAACATAATTCAAAAATACAACTCTTGATTCCTTCTGTGAAAGCAAAGGAATTTCTTGACAATTCAGTGCACCTCGTACTCCTCAAAAAAACGGTGTAGCTGAAAGAAGAAACCGCACTTTAATAGAAGCTGCACGAACTATGATTGTTGACTCTGAGCTTCCCGTGACTTTCTGGGCTGAGGCGGTCAACACTGCATGTTTTGTGCAAAATCGGGTTCTTATCACGAAAAGTTGCAACAAGACACCTTATGAGATAATGTACAAGCGCAAGCCAGTTATTGATTTCTTCAGGAAATTTGGGTGTGTGTGCACAATGTTGAACACTTCAGGTCAGCTCAACAAGTTTGAAGCCAAAGCTGATGAATGCTATTTTGTTGGTTACTCATCCAATCAACGTGCTTTTCGTGTCTACCATAAGAAGAAAAGGATAGTAATGGAGTCCATTGATATCAATTGGCATGAAAACAATCATACGGACGCAGGAGACGGTCCCAATTGGCTCTTTGACGTCGATTCAGTTTTTAAGTCATTTAATCTTCCTGATTTCTCTATTGAATCAACTCATGCTAATCCTTACTTCTCTGTGAACAATCTAGGTAACATAAATGATCAAGGCTCTTCTTTATCTGCTCAGGTTGAAATTCCTGTGGTTGCTAATGCTGAATCTAATATGGAGTCTTCTGGTTCTGGTGCAACAAGTGAAACTGTTGAAGACAACTCCATTCCAATAGTAGATGTTGCACCACAATCACCTGCTGAAGATCCTATTAATGATATTGTCGATCCTCCTGCTGAAAATCTTACCAATTTGGAAGAAGTCATGGAAGAAGATGAAATTCCTCAACTGCGAATTCCCAAGATTCATCCCACCAATAACATCATTGGACCACTCAATGTGGGTGTTAGTACCCGAAGTGCCTGTGAAGCATTTGAAAACAGCATGTTTTCCTGCTTCATCTCTCAAACTGAACCAAAGAACATTAAAGCAGCTCTACTAGAAAACAGCTGGGTGGAAGCAATGCAGGAAGAGCTACAGCAATTCTCAAAGTTACATGTGTGGAATTTGGTGGATCTACCCAAGAACAAATTTCCAATCGGTACTCGTTGGGTCTTTCGCAACAAAAAGGATGAAGGCGGCACTGTGATTCGAAATAAAGCTCGTCTGGTGGTTCAAGGTTTCTATCAAGAAGAAGGGATTGACTATGAGGAAGTCTTTGCACCAGTTGCTCGTTTGGAAGCCATCAGAATGTTTCTCGCCTATGCAGCCTACTTGGACTTCACCGTCCATCAAATGGATGTCAAAAGCGCATTTTTGTATGGCAAAGTTCAAGAAGAAGTATATGTCAAGCAGCCGCCGGGTTTCATTGATCCTAATTTTCCAGACCATGTTTACAAGTTAGACAAAGCATTGTACGGTCTTCACCAAGCACCTCGTGCGTGGTATGAAACTTTATCGAAGCATCTGCTTGAGAATGGTTTCACACGAGGAGCAATTGACCAAACCTTGTTCAAACAGAAGGAGGAAAAGGATACAATCATGGTGCAAATTTATGTGGATGATATCATTTTTGGTTCTACAAATCCCCGTCTCTACAAAGAATTTGAAGAAGTGATGCGATCTAAGTTTGACATGAGCTCCATGGGGGAAATGAAGTTCTTTTTGGGACTACAAGTTGACCAGTCTGAGTCAGGAATCCTTATCCATCAAGAAAAATACGTAAAAGAAATCTTGACCAAGTTCAAAATGACTGATTCCCATCCAGTAAAAACTCCTGTGGAAGTTCGACATTGTTTGACTCCTGATATGGATGGGGAAAGCGTTGATCCGCATCTATATCGCTCTATGATAGGATCTCTCATGTATCTCACGGCCAGCAGACCCGACATCATGTTTGCAGTGTGCTTGTGTGCACGTTTTCAGGCTAATTCTAAACTCTCTCATTTATCTGCTGTCAAACGTATTTTAAGATACTTAAGGTATAAGCCAAAATTAGGTCTGTGGTATCCTAAAACTGACTTGTTTGATCTTATGGCTTATTCAGATTCAGACTACGGGGGTTGCAACTTAGACCGAAAATCCACTTCTGGAGGTTGTCAATTCCTTAGCAACCGCCTTGTCTCATGGCAATGTAAGAAACAATCCACCGTTTCCCAATCCACCGCCGAAGCCGAATACATTGCCGCAGCCCTCTGTTGTTCCCAAGTCAGATGGATACACCATCAGATGCTTGACTATGGGATCACATTCCATGAGACACCCATTCTGTGTGACATGACAACACTGCCGTTCCCCATATCACCAAAAACCATGTTCAGCATTCCAAAACCAAACACATTGAAATTAAACATCATTTTATTCGTGACTGTGTTGAAAAGAAGCATATTCGAATTGTTGAAGTCAAAAATAATAAACAAACCGCAGACATCTTCATAAAGGCTTTTGACTCTACCAGATTTGCCCAACTGGTGGAAATGCTTGTAATGATCAACTTTCAGTAATTTGTGTAAATAATTTTTCTATTTTTATTATTTTATTTTATTTTTTATTAATTCTGTTTAAACTGTCTAAGAAAATTCTAAAAAGATTTTATTTTTTTTAACAGTATCCACGCAAATCTTTTGGGGGAGAAATATAATATTTTAATATTGAAAAGAATTGCTGTGTATATAATCTTACAAGTTGCAAGAAAAATTGAATCTGACATTTGAGAAATGATAGTGTCTGATCTCATCTCTTAGACATGGAATAGACCAACATCGATGGTGTTTACTGAGGTATAGCTGGTAGGCCCGACATATGGTTAAAACTTGTAAGTAGTGTGAAAACCTAATATATATCTCATACTTGTGTGTTTGAATCCATTATAGAATCATCTAACCCATTTTTATATCTAAGAAAACCGATTCAATCAGATACAGGCTTACGTATTGGATTCCTATTCATACGCCAAGTGACCGTCAATATAACGATATTTACCACCGATGACCCCGTATGTTTTGCTTACGCAAAGATCTCGGGTGCTCATCATTTTCCCATCCACTTGGATGATTTGACCCCGTCTGTTTTGCTTACGTAAAGATCTCGGGTGTTCAACATTTTTCTATCCGCTTGGATAATTTTACGACTTCTTCTGTTTTGCTTACGCAAAGATCTAGAATGCTCGTACTTTTTTAATATCTACTTGGATATTTTTTTATTTTAATTTTTCTAAATCCACTTGGATATCTTATTTTAATTTGGTGGTACTTTGACATTACTAAGACGGTACCTTGGTTAATCAGAAAGAGATGATAGGATGAAGATGGGTATTTCTTGAGGATTGATAGGTTTTTCAAAATCATTTTATTTTAATATGTGGGGTACACCTTGTATGTTGCTTAAAAGGTACCTTCTAATCACATGAAATCTTTGTACAAACAAATGTTCGGGTTTACTTTGCACAAATATCAGCTATCTTCAGGGACTCACAGTAGTGAATTGCAAAAGGAAGTGTTTCAAGAGACTGACCAGATCTGATCTCATGTTGGATCTTTTTCAAGAAGAAAAGGGTAAATATCTTGTGTAACTAGTTTTACATATCGAAACTACTTTAAACTATCGAAACTAGTTGTACATATCGAAACTACTTTGAACTATCGAAACTAGTTGTACATATCAAAATTAATTTGAACTATCGAAACTACTTTGTGTATATCGAAACTACTTTGAACTATCGAAACTAGTTGTACATATCAAAACTAATTTGAACTATCGAAACTACTTTGTGCATATCGAAACTACTTTGACCTATCGAAACTACTTTGTACATATCGAAACTAGTTTGTCCTATCGAAACTAGTTGTTTTGACAGGGACAATTTTGTCTTTTGTCTCACGAGAATTAAAAGTCTTCATAAGCAATCCCTCCCGTCATACTGATTCTTACTCGTATTTTTCAAAACCTTTTCGCCTTCTCCGTCATTCACACAATCTCTCAAATCGTCGGTCTGGGTTGCAAGATATCAACTGATTTTCCCCGTTGTCTCTATCGTCTCCATCATCAGGTAACGTCTCACTACCTCTTTTTGATGATTTTTGCAAAACGGCAGACCCAGGGTTTCAAAATTTAAAATTTGTTCAACTAAATCTTCATAATAACAGTCGTTTGTGTGCTTCTTTGTGTTTGAATACATTTTAATCATCTTAGAACTCACGATTATTATGTATTCCTGCAGATAACGTCTCACATTCGGTAAGATGAAGTTTCGTCACTGACAGGCTACTCTAAACCTTTCTTTTAACTTGTTTATATTAAGTCTGAGTATAACGAATCAGAGGGGTTTGGCTTTCAAAACCAAGTAGTTTCGATAAAGGGGTTCAACACTTTCAAAAATTATCTTAAAAAAAATTTTCAATCGAAACTACTAGTTTCGACACCCAAACTTGCCCTAGTATCTCTGATCGAAACTAGATAGTTTCGATAAGTTCATCTCCATCGAAACTAGTTGTTTCGACAGTTTTGATCTCCATCGAAACTAGTTGTTTCGACAGTTTTGATCTCCATCGAAAATAGTTGTTTCGAAGGTGTTGATCTCCATCGAAAATAGTTGTTTCGACTGTATTGATCTCAATCGAAACTAGTTGTTTCGACAGTTAGGACTTCAAATTTTTTCTAAGTATTGATATATCTTGTTTCGATTTAGTATTTTCAGAAATCTTACTTATGGTGCAAAATTGATGAACTTTACAGGTATGGATCTCTTATTTGTGAAAAGACAATGTCTGTGCATTCCTCAATGCCAATGATCCTAAGGCTGCAGAGTTCATTCCTGTACTAAATTTCCTGGCAAACTCCAACATTAGCTTTGCCATCAGCAATAATCTGTCGGTGTTTGAGACAACTATAAGAGAATTCTGGGAGACTGCAGAAATCTTCACAATTGAGAATATAGAGCATATTAGAGCAACTATGCGTGGCCAAGAAGTCTTACTTTCTGAAGCTACAATTATAGCGGTGCTTCAGTTTAATGATAATCCAGATGCACCTATTGAATTCCCAATTTTCTATGTTAAAGAATGCTTTAGAAGGTTGGGTCATCCAGATGAATTCAAGAGTGGCCAGATAATCAAGAACTCCTTACCAAGCCACTGGAGATATATAGTGCACGTGTTTATTCACTGCCTATCAATAAGAAAAGGAGGGTTTGATTCAGCAAACAGCACTCTGGGCTCAGCTATTCTAGGGATAATCAAGGGAAGAGATTACAACTTTTCTGGCTTCATATTCAGACAGTTAAAAGACAATCTAACTGGAGCCGTGAAGGAGAAATTCTTGGCATATCCTAGATTTTTACAAATTATCATCAATCATATTCATCCTGAGCTGCAACAAGGTGGGAACACCTTTGTGTTCGATCACATGATTGCCAAGACTCTCAGCAATATGAGGAGTACTAACAAGAGAACCAATAGGGCAATAGCTGACGTTCCCCTGTTTGGTCATATTATTGGTGAAGAAGAAGAATTTATCCCTGACATTGACCCTGATCTTGAAGAAGAGAACTCATCATCTGAAGAAGAAGAAATAGAAGTTGAGCAAGATCAAGGTAATGCACCTATTGATGAAGCTGAGATTGAGATAAACATACCTGATGTTCAAGAACAAGAACAACCCATCATTGAGCCTATGATAGAGGCTCCTTTTGTTGAACAAATTCAGATAGTTCAAGAGCCGGCAGTTAATGTTGAAGCTGGCATGCATGGAGTTGAGGAGGAAGTTGCAGAATCAAGCGGAACTCTGGATGCAGGGATTTATGGATCTGACTACTACAAGTCTGATTCAGATGATAGAACAATGCATCCTGCATCTTCCTCTAAACGACAGGTTGAGTCAGGTTTTGATTTTGAGGAAGAAGAGCCTAAGGCAAAGAAAATCAAAACAGGATTTGAAGACTTGTCATCCTCATCAGATTCTCTATTAGTCACTCCACAACCATCTCCACAACCATCTCCACAACCATCTCCACAACCTACTCCACAACCCACTCCACAACCATCTCCACAACAATCACCCATCCATACTACCCCCACATCACCAACTCATGATTTAGCCTCTCCTGTACCAAGAGTTAAGACTTTAAGCCTTGAACTGAAGAAAATGCAGGATACGATTCAAAAGAAATATGAAGAAATTGAAGGCTTAAAAAATAATTTGTATAATGTCCAGGAAGAGGTTAAAGACCTGAGGCTGGAAGTTGGGGGTTTACATACCCAAATTGAGGTCCAACAAACTCAACTTGAAACACAGCAGAAACTAATATCAAAGCAAAATGAAGAATTCAAGGCTTTGGCTGAAGCAGTGGAGCAGCTCAAAGCCTCAATGGTTAAACATGTGCAAAAACAACCAACTACTTCAACAGCTCAGGGAGAGACCACACCTGTGGTTGAACCCTCATCTCCTGACCTTGTAACTAATCCAGAATATGCACTAACTATATTTGCTGGACATATTGAAAAGACAAAAGAGACGGTTGAAGTCAAAATTGAAGGTACAGAACTAAACCTTCCCTTAGCTAGTGAGAGAAGAGAAGCAAGGAAGAGAGGGAAAGGGACTTCCACTGAAATAGAGACCGTGATTCTTGATGAAGAAGATATCCCATCTGATGATGAGCTGAATGCCCTTTTAGCTAACATTGAAAACTTTGGGTATAATGATCTTTATCCAGAAATCCTGACCACTGAAGAAAAGGAGACTGAGCGAACTAGATACTTTACGGAAGACGGAGATGAAATTCAAACTTTATCTGACGAAGAAAAGGGTGAAGATGATGTTCAGATTAATCTTATCAAAACAGTCACTCCTGAACCAACCACTACAGTCTCCGAATCCAATCCAGCACAAGATTCACCCTCGGTTGCTCCTGAACCTACAACTTCAAGAAAGTCCTGGTTTAAGAAAATAATTCAGGAGGAAACTCCTAAGACATATGAATGGATAGCAGAGCATCAAGAACTAAAAAAGGCCTCCAATTGGCTGGAAGTATGATGCTGAAAGGAAGCTCCTTATCATAAGAAGATATAGAGGGGGAGTTCAGCACTTTAAAAATATGACTGACTTCCAAACCCTTCCTTTCTATGACCTCAGGGATTTAGCTAAACTTCCACTTCAAAACCCTGGGAAGGTCATGAAGGCTTATGACTTTGAGAAATTTCTGCATTCTCAAGTCAATAATGATTTCAAAGGAATGAAGCCTAGGAAAACTCAAAAGAAGATCTCAAAGACTAGGTTTCACCCTAAAACTAACAAGCCATATGTGTTCTTAAGGTACAAGCCTGCCCAAACACACAAGACCATCACCATTCCAAAATATGTACCTGTCCAGCTACAAACTTTCAGAAAATGGTACTACGACCCAATTATTGGCAGTGCAGTGATAGAGTGTGAGGGCAAGGAAGACATCACCATCTTTGAGCCCATGGAGCTATTGAAGTTTCAGCCTGAAGATCTGGAAATCCTGTTTTGGAATCACATTCAGGCATACTGTTGGATCGGGATCTACCTTGATCCAATGATTCAACACATTAACCGAACCAAATCGTGCGGAATCCGATTTGATTGGCAATCCAATCTATGACACGGATCGGGTCGTAAGAAACGAGCGGATTAGATGTCGAAACGAAGGTTTCTATCGACCCTTTGGTGTAGAGAAGTTGGATACAAGACCTGGAAACTCTCAACGGACAGAGATTCGACAATACAGGTGCAAAGAGTTTGTGTGTTCTGTTGCTTAGTCTGGTTCTGTGTGTATATGTGTTGTATATGTGCTGTATGTGTGCTCATGAAGTGAAAGTTCTATATATAGTGCTGAGGCCATTCGTACGAATGAGCCATGTGAATGGACTCATTCGTGCGAATGAATCAGGAGAATGGTTCATTCGTAAGAATGAATCATTAGAATGGTTCATTCGTACGAATGAATCATTCTTACGAATGAATCATTCTCATGACTTATTCTAGCGAATGAATCATTCTCATGATCTATTCGCGCGAATGGATCATTCTCATGATCCATTCGTGCGAATGGGCCTTTCAATAGCACGATTGATCAACGTTATCGATATTTATCAGATCGTTTAATACACAGTCGTTATATATGAGTAAACATTAAGGATAAACATGTAATTTCATTAATACATCAAATAATTACATTAAACATAGATGAAATACATATTACAAGGGATTAGGGACATATTATGCATCTACATACTCCCCCTTGGACCTAGATCCCTTCAAAATGACCTAACTAATATTAGTTGGTCTTCAACATCTCTTTTGTACGAGTTTTCCAGTTAACTCCGGCGTGTATGTCAAAAGCAAAGCATATACGTATCACTTTCACATACTGCAACGCCTGGTCTATATCTGCAACTTCAAAAAACGGTTGACACTTGTATAAAGTTGTAACATCTTGTTCAGACAAGTTGGTCAGCCACAAGGGATCAAAGACCCTGATGGTCTCCCATGACCCTTCTTTACAAAGCACTATAACAGCTTCACCAGTACGCCCATCATAGTACCACCATTTGAACTGATCTGAGAAGTCCTGGATCATTTTCCTTAAAGGAATCTTCTTCATGATCGTTGGAGGTTTCCACTTTAAGACAATTAGGGGCTTCTTGGTGATTGGATGAACCTTTTCCTTATGAATGTAACGTGTAGGCATTTGTGGCTTGAAGTTCACCCACTTCTTCCGGTATTCGTATTGTAATTGACGTTCAAACCATTCGGATAGACCGGAAGATTCGCTGTATAGAAGCTTTAGACGCGCCAATTGATTTACTTCAAATGCGGGCAGCGTCTTGAAGTCATGAGGGTACCTGAAATATTGTATGCCCTTCTCTCTTTTTATAGCATAGCAGCTTAAGTCGTTGAAGTAGGCCCAACTGATTATACGACCATCAGACTTGTGTCCTTTGAGTCGATAAACTTTAGTGTACTTGGTTGGAGGAGAGGGCTTTGAGTTCTTCTTTAATTCGGCCATGTATTCCATCCACTGACTTTTACGTTCATTCAGCTCGTCAATGTCAATAGTGGAGGGACCGGCTTCATCTCCTTTGTTGTCGATAATGCGGTTGACCTCCTCGTCGGACTGCTGAGTGAATAAGTCTGCGAAGGAGGGAAGATCATCACCATCTACTGATGTATACTTTGGATATTCTTGATCCGTGATGTCTTCGACTTCAACCTCATCAACGTCTTCTAGTTCGTCAGAGGAGGGATAATCAGTTGTAGGAACAGATGCCTCTTCAGTGATGACTTCGTCGGGATTCATTTGAAATAGCTCGGCAATCTGTTCTTTTGACAAGCAGTGTACGATTTCCCCTTCCTCTTTGTCATAAATAACTGAATGTTGGATGATCCCTTGCATGTCAAGCACATAAGTTAACTTTGAAGGTTGTTGCTTGAGAGGCATCACATCCAAAACTTCAGTGCCCTTTTGTGTATCTGATGATGGGCCTTCTGATTTGTCTGATTTTTGCTTTGTGCGTGCTTCTGCTGTCTTTGCAGCACTTGATGCAGCACCAGCATTGGCACCATCATCCTTATCTTTGTCATTATTGTCATCATCATCATCACTATCATCATCATCATCATCATCATCATCATCTTCATCATCATCACCATCATTGCGAGCACCCTCAATTCTGGGTGTCGGGTCTCTTCTGCTTTCTAAGTCTTCCAACAGTCTCTTATTATCCTCCTCAATCCTTTGTATCCTCTGAGCATGTGCATCAACAGTTTTAGACAACTGTTGATTCTGGTTTGTAGTAGTGAGAAGGAGGGCTTGTTGATCATTACACCTAGTGGAAAGACTTGTGATGGCTTGGGCTTGTTCAGTATTTTGTAGAGTCAACTGACTGATCTGCGAGCCCTGTTGGTCAATACACTTTGATTGCTCTTCATTCTGAGCCAGTAAACGAAGTACCAAACTGTTTAAAGTACTGATCTGGTCGTGTAGAGAGACAGTCGGCAGTAACATTGAAGATTCAGCTCGAATAGTTGATGGATGTGATGTAGGAGCAGTCGTGTAGATGGGAGGAGGCACAGTTTGTGTCTGAGGCATAGATGTTGACATTGGAGCCTCAGACCTGGTGGCAGTTGTTGTAGTAGCAGAGGTGCTCTCCGTCCTTCTGACAAGTTTAAACTTTTGGCGTTTGGCCATTCTCTTTCCTCTTCCTCTCTTGACTGGGGTAGATTGGGAAGAAGGAGCAACAGATACTTGTGGACAGTCAGGGACAAAATCAGCATCCCTGACGTCATCATCAACCCTTGAGCTTCCTTGATCTGCTCCCCTTTTTCATTTTGTTGCGACCAATCTTGCCCCTTGTTGACTGATTTCAAAATCATCTTCAGTGTCCTCAGAATTAGTAAACAGGACGGTGTCCAGGTTAACGTCTTCTGGGTTAGTTGGAAGGGAAGAATCGATAGCTGCAACAGTGGGGGTGGTGGCAGCGGTAGATGGAACATTAGGAGCATTGCCACCATCTCCCTGACCATCTTGGTCGTCATCATCTTGGTCGTCAGCTGGAGGTACAACAATATCCTCCCTGTCAGAATCACTGTTATCGTGACGCCATTTTCTGTTTGCTGGTGCCACATAATCTGGATTTGCCAGATGTCCAATGAGTCGTTTGTGAGGTGGCTTTGTTGGTCTTCCCCTGTAGGTCTGTACCCTGTTTAGAGTGACGTCCGTCATGTGTTCTAACTTGATTATGTCGACGTCTGACCTTGGTAGAAGAGGAAGTTGGTCATCTATTATCATTTGTAAGAATCTGGGGTACATAAGATACGCATTGTCCCCTTTTAGATAGATGTTTTCCTTAAGATGCGTGAACACCATCTCGGAAAAGTTGAACGGAATGTTCAACACCAGAGCAACGAATGCGCTCTGAATTGTTTCGCGCATGTCGTCGAAACCGCCACGACGGGAACCGAGGCAATGCAGAAGAACATGTCCTAGATACTTGTACTGCGGACAGAGGTTCGCTTTGTTTAAAACTCCCTCGGCTACATTCCCGTCGTACTTTATCCTCATGAAGCATCCGCGGACCAGATATTTATCCAGTGTCACTGGATCTTCAGGATGATCACCGAATTGACACAATCAGGGAATGTGAGCTGCCGATACAACCACATCTTGACCTACGATCTTCCCTCGTGTGACCGGTGGAGATACCTCGCAGTTAATCTCGGCAGAGGCCCAGAACTCCCTTTGATGCGACGTATATGGAGTCCGGTGATGGGATATAGCATGAGCAATCCTTGATCTTGATAAAAACTCGATCATGCCGACAAACGGACGTGCATTCTTTGATGTAGGAATCATGTACGCACATATGTTGCTTTTTATTGAAGCCTTAAGAACAACTGGAGCTCTGTGCGCCATAACGATCAGTCTGCAAACACAAAAACATGAAGCACATCAGATCAGTACATGCAAGATTTTGGAAATATGAACTTTTTGGACCATTTTCCCTTTGTACAAATGAACCCAAAAAGTTAGTTCATTCGTGCGAATAGATCATTCTGCCTGTTCATTCGTGCGAATGAGTTTCATTCATGTGAATGAGTATTCATTCGTGCGAATGAGTTTCATTCGTATGAATGAGTGTTCATTCATGTGAATGAGTGCTCATTCGTACGAATGAACATGAAGAGTGTGTCAATTCGTATGACAGACGGGTCGCGATCCAACTTGTCCAAAAATTCGATCAAGACTTGAAAAGATTTGCCGAAAAAGACACCAACACACTCGACTATGATTTTCAACCAATATTTAGTATTTTAATTGGTTTATTAAGTCACTTTTTACGTTTTTTAGGTTTGGTTTTCGGTTTTGAACCCTAAATCTAGTCGAGTCATCCAAGAATCGAGTATACAGACGATTAATCTCTTGAAGGTATACATGTAAACAAAAATCAAGCGTTAGATCGGTGATTGGACGGAGATTTGTTCAAATGCAGATTTTAATCAAACAGACGTGCGAATAAGGATTTCTGATTTGTGCGAATGAGACTGAGAATGCGAATGAATGGCCTTTTTATAAGATGGCCTGGTTCATTCGTACGAATGGCCCATTCTGGTCAGTCCATTCGTGCGAGTGACCCAGACTTGATTCATTCTGCCACTCATTCGTACGAGTGGACCATTCTGGTCAGTCCATTCGTGTGAATGAGCTATTCTCCTCATCCATTCGTACGAGTGAGCCATTTTGCTCATCCATTCGTACGAATGGGACAATCCCCTTATGCAAATTAAACTTTTCAAGTTAAATGGGGTATCCGACCACATAGGTCTTGACAACAATTTGATTATGAAGTAATTTACATTTAATTATGAAGTGAGGGATCAATTATAAAGTTTTGGAATAGTTTATGAAGTAAAGGAACGATTTGATCAATCAGGAAGTCAAGCGGTTTTCAAATTTTGATTTTCAGACAGTCGTTCGAGTCTTATCAGATAATCTAAAATTCAGGAAAAGTAAAATCTTTTTAGATTTTTGAATATGTAATGCTGAAAATAATATCAACAAGATATATACACGCATGTCTTAGTAAGAATGATCTTTATGAGAAATCATACAGACTTAGTGACTAATGATCTGAGACATTTTGAATTTTGTAGATACAACTATACAATGGTATTTACACATCTTTTTGTGAGAAAGATCCGAACATAGGATTAGTACTAAACTCATAGCAATCAGCAACATTGCAAATTATCTGAGCTTTAAGTACACTTAGTCAAAATGCGATCATTGATATGTTTGTCCATCTTAAACTTATGCAGACCTTTTCTCAACACTTACAAGATGATCTTGAAGGATTAAGTCCATTATCTGTGTGTCCCACACTAGTTAAGAATTGACTTGAATTATTTTTCAAAACATGTTAATGTTTCAAATCAGCACAACTTACTTAAACAGTCATCATAAGTTCATGAGATCTCAGTTATTCCCTGCTACTTCTTTACTACACCAAATTTTTTTTTTTTAGTATTCACAGTGACAGCCATCAGCTCATGGACGGCTTCAGCCAGGTATTTACCAGGCAATATGGCACGTATTCAGCTAACGGTGTTTGTGTTCATCTTATCCCATGGATGGCTTCAACCAGGCTGCAACCCGGTAATATGGCACATATACGGATTCGGATTCATACTTTTATTTTATTCTTAATCGCATAGACGGCTTCAGCCAGGTATTTACAAGGCAATATGGCACGTATACGACTTCGGAATCTAATTTTTAATTTTATAACTACTTTCTGATATCTCATTAAACCGATGATAACTGGTGTGCACAGAATGAAAAACACCTTTAGTTTCTATTGTTGATTTTCGTCAATCCTTTCACCATTATGTGACTCACAAGACAATATCTAATATGGTATAGATTGATCATCAATGGTCGAGATTCAGTAAGATAAGCCTATCAATGCATCACATGTCGACTTAGTGTGACTATTCACTATGACATTAAATGCAATGTGCTTCATACATATGGTTAGTGTGCCATCACTTCCCAAAGGTTGGATACGATTTCTCATTTTGAGTTTTTCAGATGTTTTTGGGTTTTAGTCTGTACAAAAATGGAAAATCTTTTTTTTTTTAAACAAACTGTACACAATTTAGAAAATCTTTTTGGAGTCTCAGATAACTAGCGTCTGTGTACTATCATTTTTCTCAGCGAGAGATCATTTTCTTACTGACATTTTCTCCCCCTAAAATTTTAAAATGAAAAATCTTTTTGAGTTTTTGAGATTTTTAATAAACGCAAGAAAGAAAATATATACAGGAACGTAATTGATAAAAATGATTATTGACTCGACTCTTGGTCCGGAACAACGTCATCCTTCTTTTTCATGCCGTTTACCTCTAACAAGAATAAAAATCTTGGTTTGTCAAAGGCTTTTGTATAGAGGTCGGCCTTTTGGAAATCAGTGTTAATTTGAACCATATCAATCAGTTTCTTTTCAAAACAATCACGAATGAAGTGATATTTTATGCCGATGTGTTTGGTTTTTGAATGCTGAACCGGATTCTTAGTGATAGCTATAGCAGCAGAATTATCTACATAAATAGGAGTGTTAGAGAATTGTAAACCGTAGTCCCGAAGTTGCTGTTGAATCCAGATAATCTGAGAACAGCAACTGGCAGCAGCGATGTATTCAGCTTCACATGTAGATGTAGCCACTGTAAGTCTGCTTTTTGCATTGCCATGTCACAAGACATTTTCCAAAGAACTGACACCCTGCAGATGTAGACTTGAAGTCTTTTTTGCAACCACCATAATCAGAATCACTATATGCAGTAAGCTCAAAGTTATCATCATTAGAGTACCATAATCCAAGATCAGGAGTACCCTTCAGATAACGAAAAATCCTTTTGACAGTAATTAAGTGGGAGACTTTTGGTTTTGACTGATATCGGGCACAGAGACACGTGGCGAACATGATGTCTGGTCGAGATGTCGTGAGATACATGAGAGATCCGATCATGGCTCGATAGAGAGTAGCATCAATATACCCCCCCTTGTCATCAGGCGAAATCCCGTGATTGATCGCCAATGGAGTACCAGCAGGTTTGGCATCAGTCATACTTAATCGGCTCAGTATGTCTCCAACATAATTTGTTTGATGAAGGAAAATCCCTGTCTCAGATTGATCTACTTGTAGCCCTAGAAAGAACTTCATCTCTCCCATGGAACTCATCTCGAACTTGTCCTGCATAACTCTTTCAAATTCTTTGCACAGAACATCATTCGTCGATCCGAAAATAATGTCATCCACGTATACCTGTACCATTAAAAGTTCTCCACCCTTTTCTCTAATGAACAACGTGCAGTCGATGACACCTCTTCTAAAACCATTGTTCAGAAGATGAGTGGAAAGTGTCTCGTACCACGCTCGCGGAGCTTGGTGCAATCCGTACAGTGCCTTGTCCAATTAGTAGACACGGTCACGATGCATAGGATCTTCAAACCCGGGAGGTTGACTGACGTATACGACTTCACTGATTTCTCCATGAAGGAATGCACTCTTTACATCCATTTGATAGACTTTGAACCTTTTGTAGGATGCATAAGCAAGAAAAATTCGAATTGCTTCCAGACGAGCAACCGGTGCAAACACTTCATTGTAATCTATACCTTCAATTTGCCTAAATCCCTGAACGACCAAACGAGCCTTATTTCTTATGACTATTCCTTGATCATCCCTTTTGCAACGAAGAACCCATCGAGTACCAATCTTCTTAGCTCCTTTTGGTAAATCAACTAACTTCCAAACTCCGAGCTTCTGAAATTGGAGTAGTTCTTCCTGCATTGCATTTACCCAAGATTCTTCTTTTAAAGCATCTGTTATAGACCGTGGTTCGATTTGCGAGACGAAACATGAATGCGCACAATCGTTGACCACACCAGATTCCATGATTTCTGAGTAGACTCTAGAGTTGATCTGACCCCTAGTTTTAACACCAGATGTGGGATTACCAATAATGTTCTGTTGAGGATGAATTCTATCAATCCTACCCACAGGATGAGCAGGAACCTCAACAGTTTGATCAAGGTTTGTGATACTCTGTTCAATTGCCACAGAATGTGAAACATCATCACTCAATTGTACAACATCATGGGAAGGATCTTCAATTACCTGGTCTATTTCTTGTCGAGAACCCTCATACTCTGAAGAAGAAGAAGAGTCATCATCCTGTGTGACTTGTGTGTTATTGGAGGACTTAGGAATGTCAGATGATGAGGGAGTAGGTTGCACATGTTCATCAGGTGCGTTTTGAGCATCATACATCATTTGAACAGCAACCTCCTCATCTGAACATTCTGGAGGAAGATTAAACGAGGCAAAAAGTTCTTCATAATCAAACATCCAAGGAAGACCTTTTCCAGCAGCAGCAGGAGAGGTATACTTTTGAACATCAACATGGTACCATTCTTCTACATTCTCAGAAGCTTTGTTGTAAACTCTTTTATTAGGAGTGCTGTACCCTAAGAAGTAACCTACCTCTACTTTCTCGTTAAACTTGCCATGAGCATCCTTTTTCAACATGGTACATGGAGCGCCGAACGGTTCAAGATACTGTAAGTTCGGTTTCCTTCGATGCAACAATTCAAAGCAAGTTTTATCGTGACGCTTGACAACTAGAACCCGGTTGAGCGTGTAACACGCATTAGCAATAGCTTCATTCCAGAACTGCACGGGTAAGTTTGAGTCAGCGTGCATAGTCCTTGCAGCTTCTATCAAGGTCCGATTCTTCCTCTCAGCAACACCGTTCATTTGTGGAACATATGGCGCACTGAATTCATGGTGAATACCAAGTTTTTGACAGAAAGTTTCCATAAGGTGATTTTTAAATTCAGTACCATTGTCCGAACGGATCCTCCTAACCTTTAACTTATACAGAGAGTCCAATTTGGTAATTAGAATCTCCACATATTCAAAAGTTTCAGATTTTTCTTTTAAGAACATCACCCAAGAATATCTTGAATACTCATCCGTCACAACCAAACAATATAAGTCTCCAGCAATGCTCTTCCGGTTGATAGGACCAACCAAGTCCATGTGTAAGAGCTCTAGTGGTATAGTGATGGAATGTTGAGATTTGGGTTTATGAGATTTCTTGGTTTGTTTGCCTTTCTTGCAAGAAACACACACGTCAGGAAGATGAAAACTTTTCACAGTGACTCCTTCAACAAGATTTTTGTGCACCAAATGATTCATTTTTCTGAGACTGAGATGTCCCATTCTTTTATGCTATAAAATAGAATCCTTCTCATTGGCTTTTGAAACAAAACATGATGTTGTGGACACTGAGGATGATGCTTGTGACATGTCAAGAATATAAAGATCATTTACTCTTGGAGCAGACATAACCACCATGTCTTCTGGAATCATAAACTCCTTTTTCAAGATATAACAATGCTTGTCATCAAAAAGAACCTTGAACTCCTTATCACAGATTTGAGAAACAGAAAGTAAATTGTTATCCAACTGTTTGACAAAGTTGACCTTCTCAAAGCTGACAGCTCCATTAGACAGTGTTCCCTGAGCTGAGATAAAACCACCTTTATCGCCTGCAAATGAAACATAGCCCCCTTTGATATTTCTGACGTCGAAAAGGAGAGCTAAGTTCCCAGTCATGTGCCTGGATGCCCCACTATCAATAATCCAATTATTGCTAATAGGATTATAAAGGACAACCTGCACAAGAAGGAAAGTAATTAGTTTAGGTTAGGAACCCAAGCCTTTACGGTCTTGGGTTTCCCAGTCTCATCTACAACAGTACAATCCATCCACTGTCCTTGTGGATTTTTGGAACAACCATTTGACTTTGAAGTACAGTCGTCAGAAGCATCATCTGATTTTGCTTTCCACACATGTTGTTTGTGCAACGACTGTTTGTGGTAAACAGTGGATTGCTTAACGATTTGTACAGGTGTGGAACTCGAATCAGAGACCAACAAGTCATGCATCTTTTGTTTAACTTTCTTTTGATGCACTTGTTGTTGGGTAAAAGAGTTAGATTTTGACTTTATAAACTTTTGTTTATTTTCTGGAAAATGGTTAACTCTTTTACTTGGCTTCTGAAGATAAGGACAGTTGACAACAACGTGTCCTTGTGTACCGCACTCAAAACAGTATCTCTGCTCAACCAACCTCGAAGATCTGTATTGATTTTTACTTTGATGAGTTTTTGAACCACCAGCCTTAGCTTCTTTTAGTTCAGCTGAAGAGAGTGACTTGTTTGATTGAACAGACTCTCCAGCTTTAACAAAATTAACCTTTTTGATTGAGGCTTTGGTTACTTGACTCTTCTGATCAGAAGTAGTGGGATGAGATGGACGGCAATTGGTTGGTTTAATTTTAAAAACATTTTTAGAAGCAGATTTTGAAATACCAATGCTATCATTCTGTGGAGCAGACGAGTTTTTGTGTCCCAAACCACGAGTAGGACACTCATCGTCGTCTTCATCCCACTCTTCTACCATTCCATCAACACACTGGGACTCCGAGGTCGAAGCACCATTATCGTTAACCTTTGGTTGAGAAATTTTGTTTTCGGTTGGATCAACGACAAGTGGCGTTTTGACCTTAAAGTCAATGATTGGGTTATCATCCGGTGTGTTTACCATAGTATTCAACACCGGTGGAGGACAATTTTTATACCCAAACCCAGCATTTTTCTTTCCTGTACGCCGTGAAATCATGTAATCAAGAAGGTAAGAAGAATTTGAATAACTTTTAAGCTTTTGATTTAAAGTTTCATAATCACATTCGACAAGCGCCAGCTTTTTCTTTTTTTCATCAATCGTGTTTAAATAAAAAGTGATGGCATTTTGTTTGTTGATAACACAGATTTCTAATTCATGAACTTGCCTGTTTAAAAGATCAATTTTGTTTTTGAAGGCAAGTTCGTTTCCCTTTAAAACACGGTTTGCTTCAAGACAATTAGTTAAATCAGCAATTAAGTCTGTGTTGTGACTTTTAAGTGTCTCAACTTTCTTCTTAAGTTCATCACAAATTAAACACGGTTGAGATTCAGACTCACTTTCAAAACTGTCAGAATTTACCTGAATGCCTGTGGATGTTTTTACCATAAAAGCATAGCTACAGGTAGATTCAGAAGAGGAATTGTTATCATCCACATCAGCTGTCGATTGACTTAAAGAGACGACAGATGATTTTTCTTCATTCTCAGCTATGAAGCCAGAACTGTTTGAAGATGTGTCGTCTGCAGCTGATGAACTTTCTGAAGCAATCTCTCTCTCAGCATCAGAATCTGATTCTTCATTGACTTCTACAGCCTTTGCCATGTAAGCTCTATCCCCTGAACTACCATCAGCTCCAAATTTAAAAGACCAATCAACAGTCTCATCTGTTTGAACAACCATAGCTTTTATTCCACTTGAAGTGTCCTTATCTTGTGCAAGAGTAACTGGAACAAGGTTTGTTTCTGTATTTTGATTTTGTGGCTTCGGTTGGCTTTGACGGTTGTTGAAAGGGTTGCGGTTTCCAGTCTGTTTAGGCTTTTCACATTGCCTAGCAAAATGCCCTTTCTCACCACAGTTAAAACAAACAACAGCAGACAGATCAAAACCATAAGTAGTGTCTTTGTTCCCTTCGAGAGTTTTTCCTGTCCTTTTTACATAATCTCTCGCTCTTCTGACTGCACTTGCAAGAGCCCACATTATATCAATTCGATCCATTTCATCCTTATCAATCTGAGCATAGTCTTCTGCTGTCAGATGACTGTTTCCAACCTGTCCAGCAACAAGACTGTCATATGAATTGATAATGGTAGACAACAGTGCCATGTGTTCCTTGGCCACTTCGATAGTAACCTTGTCGAAGTTGTTTGTTTGCAATTTAATGGGGCTTGGTGGAGGAGTACTAGCAGTATTTCCCTGCTGTGGAACCGAGCTTGATGAAACTGAAGCATGAGTTGTTGAAGACTGGCTGGATGAAACATTTGACAAGTTTGATACAAACGCAGTCTGCAAAGGAGCATTTTGTTGAGTTGATGTGGAATAGTATAATGAAGGATCCTGAGCTTGTGTGCCTCTCTTTAACTTCCACTTATTCATCACCTCTTGTTCTCTCAATTTCTGAAGAAATTCATTGATATCAATGGTTTCAAGAGTATTGTTCTGTTTGAGAACCATCAAGAATGAATCCCATTTTGGTGGTAGCGCATCTGCCATGCATTGAACCTTTTCTTCTTTCGTTGTTTTGATCTCATGGGCATGCAATTCACTCATCAAGTGATAGAATCTCTCAAATAGATCATCTAAGGACTCATTCCCAATATACATGAAATTATCAAATTCCTTCTTAATGGCCTTAGCATTGATAGCTTTCAACGAAGCATTTCCTTCGTGACGTTGTTCTAAGGCAACCCACAGAGATTTTGAAGATGTAAACTGCCTGAATTGATGAAATATTTCTCTTGATATGGCCTGAGATAAGATAGCATATGCCTTCTTTTCTAAGTCATAATCTTTTCTTTGTTGTTCGCTTAAAAGGGAAGCCAAAACAGGAGTTCCATCCTCACTCAACACTTTTTGATATCCATTCTCTATCATCATCCATAAGTTTGTATCAACTCCATTAATGTGTATCTCAAACCTGTTTTTCCAGTGATGATATTCGTCCATTGTCATGAGTTTTGGAGCCTTGTTAGCATTTCCAGCTTCATTATCGATTAATAACAAGTTTTGGATTTTACTATTCTGACTGGCAACAAAGGCTAAGTCCGACATGGTAAAAAACGAAGTTTTTCGACACAAGAAAAAATTCAGAAGAGATTTATGCGAATGGATCTATTCGTGCGAATGGAATTTTCTATTCGTGCGAATGGAATTTTCTATTCGTGCGAATGGAATTTTCTATTCGTGCGAATGGAATTTTCTATTCGTGCGAATGGAATTTTCTATTCGTGCGAATGGAATTTTCTATTCGTGTGAATAAAATTTTCTATTCGTGCGAATGGAATTTTCTATTCGTGCGATTGGAAGTTTGAACAAATGAGCGGGAGACTTGATCTATTCGTGCGAATGGTAGGAGCCATTCGTGCGAATGAAGTTCATCATAGTAGCCATTCGTACGACAGAGGGCTGTTTGACTTTTTTGCACCAAAAAGCACCAATGATTGAGCCTATTATCAGATCTGGAAACTGAAACGATCAGATCACTCAGAAGCAATAATCACAAGTTTTGAACGTGGCTAAACAACGATCAAGTGATCTTTATAACATTCAAGTAGCTAGAAAAAGCAAGATTAGATTTTCTATGTTGAATCTAGAGCACAATGGCTCTGATACCACTTTGTTGGATCGGGATCTACCTTGATCCAATGATTCAACACATTAACCGAACCAAATCGTGCGGAATCCGATTTGATTGGCAATCCAATCTATGACACGGATCGGGTCGTAAGAAACGAGCGGATTAGATGTCAAAACGAAGGTTTCTATCGACCCTTTGGTGTAGAGAAGTTGGATACAAGACCTGGAAACTCTCAACGGACAGAGATTCGACAATACAGGTGCAAAGAGTTTGTGTGTTCTGTTGCTTAGTCTGGTTCTGTGTGTATATGTGTTGTATATGTGCTGTATGTGTGCTCATGAAGTGAAAGTTCTATATATAGTGCTGAGGCCATTCGTACGAATGAGCCATGTGAATGGACTCATTCGTGCGAATGAATCAGCAGAATGGTTCATTCGTAAGAATGAATCATTAGAATGGTTCATTCGTACAAATGAATCATTCTCATGACTTATTCTAGCGAATGAATCATTCTCATGATCTATTCGCGCGAATGGATCATGATTATGATCCATTCGTGCGAATGGGTCTTTCAATAGCACGATTGATCAACGTTATCGATATTTATCAGATCGTTTAATACACAGTCGTTATATATGAGTAAACATTAAGGATAAACATGTAATTTCATTAATACATCAAATAATTACATTAAACATAGATGAAATACATATTACAAGGGATTAGGGACATATTATGCATCTACACATACAGTGATGAAGATGAAGCTGATGCTAAAGCCTACCAACGGGTTGTATCTCTCCATATTAAACCTTTTATACCGAGGACAACTGAAGGACCAGCTGCTTGATGAAGAGCTGAAGACGACAATCAACAGCTTAGGGGGAGATTGTAGAGTCATATCTTAATGTATAAGCTGTTGTCATTTATTGTTTGTTTAAACAATTTTAGACTAGTTTACTTTCTGTCATTTCATTAAATGTAATTTCAGTTTTATGTAATTTACTGTTTTTATTTCTAAGTCTGGGCCATCGAAACTACTTAGTTTCGATTGAGTGTGTTCAATCGAAACTAGTAGTTTCGATAGATGGTAGTTTCGACAGTATTTGTATCACTTGTAAATGGTCAATCGAAACTAGTAGTTTCGATTGAACATAGTTTCGATACTGTCACCACTATAAATAGCCTAGTTTGAGAATGTTTAGGGCGTGAGTAGCGGCTGTAACCCTGAACCTTATCTTTCATATTTTTCCTGAATCAATACAATTTGCAGTTGTTTATTCACTGTGTTCTTACACTTTCATACCATTTGCGTGTTGATTCAAACTGTGGTTAGCATGTTATCTTCACCAACACTGTTTCTATTATCTGTTTCACCACCATACACACAGTTTCCGCCTGTGTGTGTGTGTAATCGATCAAATCAGTGATTTCATGAGAAATCTGGACCTACAGCCTCTGATATACTAGGCGAACTTAATAAGTTCGCCTCTGACAGTCTAGGCGAACTTGTTAAGTTCGCCTCTAGCAGAACTTACGCAGAATTTTATCAACAGTTACAAAACATGTCCTAACAGACTCCCCTTTAATTGTTGCTAACAATTCTATCAATTACAAGTCAAAAACTCTAAGACTAAGACATAATATCTTCAAGCTCGTTGTCACCAGAATATGCTCCAACAGACTTCCCCTTGACAACAGTTTTAGAAGATTGTCATCTGTCTTCAAATATCATCAAACACACTGTACTCTTCGTCTTGTTCATCTGCACATTCTTTTTCTATCTAGAAGAAAACTTGGGAGAAGGACCCCTTGTCAACTTCTGTCTGGAATATTCAGTTTTTGCAAAGGAGAACAACCAAGAATAACCAACAGTTAAGATTTCCCTAGAAGCTGGAAAAATAAAATCTTTTTATCAAACATAAGAAAGACAGAATATTTTTGGTTTTTCTCTGTACAAACTGAAATGTAAAATACAAAATCATATGTTTTTGGTCGAACATCACGAGTAAGAAGATCATATCAGTATATATGAGATCAATCACACATTTTGGATATAAAATCCATATAATATCAAATGGTATCCTATGTCATTCTTTCAAGCCTTGACCAATCAAACCAATATCTTTCAAGATTATCACACTCTATCTTTTCAAGACTTTCATATTGCATGTTATGATACGCGATAAACATTCAAAGAAAATAGGATCAGGCTATGACACACAAATTCAAATTGTCAATATTATAAGATTTGAAACTAAAGCATCTCATTCCCACTTTCTTGTGAGTTAAGGTACCATTTAAGTATGAAATACAACATGTACCCCACTAGTATGCCAACAGAAAGTAAATGCACTATCTTCAAGACATATGAGATTTTACTAAAGATTATCCGAATTTCCAGAATGAGGAGACATCACTTAGCACATGAATAGTAGAATCCAAATTGGATTGTATAGGAATCAATGAGATTCAGAGTCGAATGATTCAATGTCTTGGCTTATATATGTGGAATCATAAGATTCAGGTATTATCTGGATTATGAATTCAATGGAATCAGTAAAGATGATTTATCAATATGATCCAAGGGCTAGTATATGTTTGACAGATGTTGTCAAGTACATATCTTGATTATACTTCAAATTGCATGCTTTTCGGGACATGGGCACTGAAGCAAATCGAATGAATAGTGCTAAGGACATAACTCGAAACTGATCTCATAGGAAAATCTTTATTAAAAGCTAATATTCTTTATCTGATAGTGATCTTTTAACAAACACACCCATGCATAAAATGGGTTCAAATCACAGTTGTAACATATGCAATTATGTTTTCACACTACTAATGGTTTAGTGACGCTTTTAGTCTACTGACAATTCAAATTATATGCATACACAACACTATCATTTCATATTTGTGTAGTCTCTGAAGTTTAGATCAAAACATATAATTCAGATATATTAACATAAAGCACCAACCAGTCAATCTAAGGTCATGTGTGAAAGAACATCTACTGATGTACTATCATCTCTTCTTTAACTTCAAGTAATGTCGATTTTATCTTTTTCAATTTGTTTGGCTTTTTCAAAAATCTTTTTCAAAGAAAGTAAAACAAACGAAAATAAACCTTCCACGAAAACATTTTATGAAAAACATTTTACTTGGTTACTCAGGATTAAGCAAGTCAATCAATTAAAAACTCAAACCGATGTAATCCTGTAATTGAATGTCATTGCCTCTGTCACCAACACAGTTCTGTACTCCCCCTGTCCTGTACTCCCCCTGTCCTGTAGACTCCCCGTCAACTAGTCAAATGATTGCATCAACTACTTTATGTTCACCATTGTCATCCTAAGTTTCAGGTTATCATTTGGACTTTGTAAAACAGTTTCCAAAACATTGTGTGTGACATATTCTCCCCCTTGAGCATCAAGTCGTTGAATCAAATAGATACTCAGTTATCAACAACTCTTTACTCTTGCAGTTGTCATTCCCTGTCATGTGCTTAGAACCACCACTATCAACAACCAAAATGGTATTAATAGTCCCTCTTGGTAAATCCTGCACATCTAACAAGAAACATTAATTTGAAATTGGGACCCAAGCCATGGTAGTCATGGGTCGTCCATCTGTATCAAAATAATAAACCTCACTCCATTCACAATCGAATCTATCATCAATTTTCGATGATTGCTCCGACGAGTCAGAAACAGAAACTTTAGATTTCCAAATATACTTCTGTTCATTAAGTTATTTTTGCTTAAAATGTGAAGTGTTTGAACAATCTTGTTTATTTGAAAAATGTTTAGATTGTGAAAACTCTTGTTGTTCTAATAGTTTTCTCAATCTTCTGTTTCTCCTCCGTCTTTGAGGTCTAGAAATCCTAACCTCAGATTTTGAATTACCATTTGGTATATCACGAGGTTTAACCACATTTTGGTTAACATAAGGCTTACCATGAGTTCTTACCTTTTCTGGAGTAACATGTCGGATACCTTTGGCTTTGTGAGGACAAGCAATCCAAAGGTGACCCACAAGACCACAAGAAAAGCAAGATCTCTTCTCACTATATTCTCTCATATAAGGAATCTTCACACAATAAGATGCACTTGAAGAAGATTCTCCTACATGAACTTCTTTTAGAGTTTGAGAATGAATAAACCTTTTCTCAACAGGTCTTGATTCATGCTTCACCTTCTCAGGAACTACATGCTTCTTCCCTTTATTTTTGTAAGGACAGTTCACCACAATGTGTCCCATCTCATTACAATGAAAACATGTACGCCTGTCTTTATAATCTCTGACATATGGAACTCTCCATGAGTTTGAAGAACATCCAAATGTATTATTTCCAGATGAATTATCAACCTTTGAGTCTTCTTTCTTAACCTCTTTCGGTATCCCCTCTACCTTAGCTTCATCAAAATATTCATCATCACTCTCATCAGAATACACCATATCGTCACCTGTGACTGGATTCACATTCAACACAGTCTTAGGATCTAAATCCTCATCATTTATAATCTCAGGTGTCACAGAATAATTTCCGTTGAATGGTGGAGGAACATAACCAATACCACTAGTTCCATTCCCCACTTTAGTATTATCATGATAATATCCTAATAAGAATGATGAATTTGCAAAGCTTTCTAACTTTCTATGTAATCTAATCACCTCTGCTTTAGATTCAGCTAGTTCCTTATCTTTCTCAACAAGATCATTATTTCGTTTCTCAATTTCTACAAAGGACATATCCAGGTGATATGTCTGCTCTTTGATCTTCAAAGTCAGAGAACTTATATCCATCTTCAGTGATTCTATCCTTTCAATACACACATTCTCATTATCTTTTAATTTCTGGTTTACCGTGTACATCGATTTCATATCACAAATGAGGTTTACGTTGTTATCCATAACCCTCATCATTTTATCCTTTACTGAAATACAGTTAGAACAAAACGTCTTAGAGTTAGAAAATACCTCAGGTTTTACTTCTGAAGAAGATGCACCAGGAGCCATGAAAACGTCATCATCAGCTTCATTCTTTTGATCAACAATGACAGGCTCTGCATCATTTTCTAATTCACTCAGAGCATCTTCAAC
Organism: Smallanthus sonchifolius; assembly: GCA_023525975.1. Taxonomy (NCBI): domain Eukaryota; kingdom Viridiplantae; phylum Streptophyta; class Magnoliopsida; order Asterales; family Asteraceae; genus Smallanthus; species Smallanthus sonchifolius. The sequence goes on along the minus strand of CM042046.1, from coordinate 22,035,196 downwards.
TGTCTGAAAGCTTTCTTCACTCATCACATCAGTCTCAGTAGATTGAGTACTGTCACCAGAACGAATACTCTCACTATCAGTTAAATCTGCAGAAGAATCAGTTTCAGAATAACTCGGCTTTACCAATACTTCGTTGATCAAGATCACAAACGCTTGAGTAGTAGCTTAACCCTTTTTCTTCAATGCTTCCCATAGATCTCTTGAAGTTGGACACTTCCCGAGACTGTGAATGATTTCTTTTGGTAAAGAAATCTTTAAAGTTTCACACGTTTTCATCTCTCAACCAAACTTCTGCTTTTCTACTTTAGTAAGAGCTGTCACTGGTTTAGAAACATCATAATATCCCATATAGTCATAAGTAGGATGCTCATATCCTTCAAATATGGGTCTCCAAAAATTTTCATCAGTTTCTGATACGAATTGTTCGAACCGGACTTTCCAGCAACGGAAATCTGATATGCACAAAAGCCTCGGTGGCACAGTTCCAATCTCATTATCATCACATCAAAATGACATTTTGAAATTTTTACGAAAATATCCGAAAAAAATATCCCGCCAAAATACTCTTTTTAAAAAATTTCGAAAATTCAAAATTTCAAAAATGATTCAAAACGACCATATAAGCTTTCCCTAAAAAATTTGAACAAGAAGAAATTTCCCGCCTGAAACTTTTTTTTTTAAGAACACTAGCAGATAAGTTCGCCTAATACAGTACAAGCGAACTTAATAAGTTCGCCTGAACTTCACTGTGAAGCGAACTTGACCCGAGCGAATTTGACCAAGTGAACTTGTTAAGTTCGCCTGATCTTCACCAAACGAACTTATTAAGTTCGCCTACTAAGTTCGCCTGCAACAGAATTTTAAGTTCGCCTGGTTCAGCTGTTCAACCCAAACACGAACCAAAAATTCCGAAAATTATCATATCTTGCTGAATTGATGGAATTTGATAAAATTGAACCGTAGGAATGTGTAGTAACTGATTAGGAACACTTCTATCGGATTAATTTCATCAAAAGAATCCAAAACCAATCCAAAATGATCAAAAATTCTCCATTTTTATCAAGAACACAAAAAATATGAAAAATCTTCAAAATCTCAAAATTTGATGTTGATTGGACACGAAAACACCACGAATCTTTTGCTAATCAAGAGCAATAGCTCTGATATCACTTGTAGGTCCCTAATTCGGTGCGTGACGGATCTCTAGACTCGCGGTACGACACGGTGATAACGTGCGGAATCCATGATCAACGTGCTCGTGTAACTCAATCAACAACATCGGTGTAAATAAACTCTTTGTATTCCACCAAGATATCAGTTTACAAGATTACAGAATTTCTCTCAGTCTCTAGTCTATTCTGATATCTTCTCATCTGTTTCTGCTGAAATATCCTATTTATAGACAAACGATCTGCTATAGGCGAACTTAACAAGTTCACCTCAACGATGCTTAGGTGAACTTATTAAGTTCACCTCTAATAGGCTAAGCGAACTTAATAAGTTCGCCTCTGATATACTAGGCGAACTTAATAAGTTCGCCTCTGATAGGCTAGGCGAACTTGTTAAGTTCGCCTCTAGCAGAACTTACACAGAATTTTATCAACAGTTACAAAACATGTCCTAACAGACTCCCCTTTAACTGTTGCTAACAATTCTATCAATTACAAGTCAAAGACTCTAAGACTAAGACATAATATCTTCAAGCTCGTTGTCACCAGAATATGCTCCAACATAAAAGTGGGATGTCAGTCGCATACCGGGTAACTATCATGCCTTCGCACGACCCTTCCTTTCTTTATCTGAAATGTATACTAAAATTCAGCTAACGCTGGTGAGTTCTAGTTTAAAAGCAATCAGACATAACATTTATCTTATCATTAAGTATCATATATATTTATATAATATAAAATACGTACATTTACATATTCTTTGCTTTACTGTTCTCACATATCATTCATACTGAGTATATATATGTATACATACTTACTTTGGGGAGAACATTCATCGGTCATACACATAAGGGTGATCAACCCATCATAATTGTTGCGTGAGTCACAAAGACAAACGCCATAAGAACTACCGTTGTAGTCCGTTTCATGAACCGCCCGGCCCTAGAAACCGTCCGTCGTAACATAAATCCGTCTGGCAACCTTTATCCGTCCGCCTAAAACCCGTCCTACCGTCGTAGTCCGTTCATTCGTCCGTGCCCAAAGGCATCCATTTCCCATGCGACTATTATTTATGCAACTGTTCTACATATAATAAGGCAATTGCTTCGAGCGTCCATTAATGCCTTTCATACGTCCTAGCTGATGAAGGAACATATTTGTCCTGGTTGCAAAATAGTCACATGGTCGTCCGTCTACCGAAGTAACCGTTATTCACGAAGTGTCCATAACGCTTACATACATTCATGACAAGCAATATATATATATATATAATATAAAGCAAGATTCCATTCGTTTACGTTATGCCATTCTTTCATTCATTCTTTGTAACATACGTTTCATTCCTGGTTCGTAATTCATTTTAATATATATGTATATATCACGTATAATCACATTGACATTCATAACACTTATTCATTTAGTGTATACACTTCAGCCCTAAAACATTTAAAATGATTTGCACATAACATAAAGGGGACACATAGAACTCACCTGATGAGTGGTTTCTGAATACACCTAGCTGGACACTGAACCTCACTAAGGTCACATGCAATCTGTATAATCAGGTCATATAGTATAAGATAATGAACCTAAACGACACTTAACATTTCTATTCTTAAGTCTAGGCGAACTTAAGTATGTTCGCAAGGTTTGGGTATAGGCGAACAAGACAAGTTCGCCTATCGGTCAGTCGACTTTTCATAAGTTCGCCTCTTTTTATATATGGGCGAACTTAGTTGGCAAACTTAATAAGTTCGCTAGATGGGGTCCAAGTTCGCCTGTCGCGACCTTCTTCTCCAATCAGACCCTAGATCAGGTCGGCCCGACTCGAGGTATTCAAACCTCAAACTTTTTTTTATTCAGACGTTCCATTTTCATTCGTGAGTTCAAACATATGCTTTGTTTTGAATATTATACTTAAAAACCTATCCTTTATTCATTTGTTTACCCGAAACCCCAAAAGTTACAAAAACTCAGATTTGGGCATGGTGGTTACCTGTTGTCAGCTCCTTTTCGCTGTAAGACGGTCCAGAGATGATGGCAATCGATCTCTGAGCTTTTGAGCTTGATTCCCGAGCTTTTTCTCTCTAGACCTGAGGTCTCCTTCTCTCTCTAAAGGTTGTGCAAGTGAGGGTGGAATGGAAAGGAGGGGCTGTTTTGTTCTTTATATACCTGGGCTCCCTCGGCCCATGGAAGCCGAGCCCAAGCCCGCTCCCCTTCTCTTTCATTTTTGCTTTTGCGTTTAAATATTTCGACTAAATCTCCAGCCTCACTATATTTATTCGTTTTATTATTTTTGGGATGTTACATCTGACCACAACTTGATAACACCAATGTTACACCCAACCGTGTTGCATACACGTACGAACTACATTACATATACGTAACACATGTGATACATATACGTAACACATGTGTTAGATATATGTACGACTATGTTTATATGTTCTATGCACTAATTGAAAAAAAAAACTATGGAATCAAATACATTCAATCAGTGGTTAATCAACTTTCTTTGAGAATCACTTCACTAGTATTATTTTGCTTCCCCACTACATCATTGTTATTATATACGTACCAAATGTGTTACATATACGTACCACCTGTGTTACATATATGTAATGGACCCAAATACCATTGTCGGGAATATAACAAAAATTAACAAACAAAATATAATACCCCAAAATGGCGAACATTTAAATCATACGTTTTTTCCATTACAATACTGTTAAAATAAACTTACGATAATTGGCGAACATTTATCCAGCCTACTTATTTATCAATGGACCAAGAATTTTACTTCATGTCTCTACTCTACCTTAGTTAAATACAGTAAACCCAATTTATAATTTTAAAATTATCATTAAAACTATGATTATTTTATGAAATATATTTATTTATTTATTCAATTTTAAAAAAGATTTATTTTGTTAGTTACTGACAACAAAATTTATCTACTACTTTTCAAAGGAAATATATTAATTTTTCCAATACAAAAAAAAACTTTGTAATTCATTTTCATTACATATATGCATTCACTTGACTAGGTTTGTAAAGGAAAAGAAAATTAATTATGATATAAATGGAATGCAATTTAGAAATTAATTAGAGGTTAAAATAAAGGAATGTATGGGAGATTATTAAGGTAAGCAAAGGGTTTAAATTTATTTGTACTAAAATGCCCTTTTTAAAAAAATAAAATAAAAAATAGTTAGAAATTATGTGATTGATTGGATGATGGTTAGCATGGTTATAATCTAAAAAGTTGGTTAGCATTTGAACTTAACCCTATATATATATATATATATATATATATATATATATATATATATATATATATATATACAAATATATATATATATACAAATATATATATATATATATATACAAATATATATATATATAGGGGTGAGTTCAATAAAAAACTAATTTTCATGAGAAAATCAAAAAACTCCTATTATATATGAGTAGTACACTCAAAAACCTAACCCACCCCCACCCAAAAACCTAAACCCCCCACCCCTCCAAAAACCGAACTTAAAAGCTAAACTAAACATAAAAACTAAACCCAAAAATTAAACCCATTTGTTTTTAACGAGGAAGACATGGGGAATAAGGTCTCCGAACCACTTTTTTAGTTTTTTTGATTTATTTTTTGAGTTATGATATTTTTAATATTTTTTTTACCTTTAATAAGTAGTTTTTTAGTTTTCTAATGAAAAATAAGTTTTCTTATGATCTTTCCCATATATATATATATATATTTATATATATATATATATATATATATATATATATATATATATATTCAAATGCTAACCAATATTTATGTGTTAACCATGATAACCACACTCAAATATAGTGTTACGTATACGTACCAAATAATGTTACATATATGAAAACACTATGTGTCACGTATATGTAACATTATTTGGTACGTATACGTAAGACTCATCATTTCCATATTTACGTTCAAAATATTTATTCAAGATACTTAAATACTATTTTAACAATTAAAAGAAAAAATAATTTATAAATTATGTGTCTGTTTTATAGTGGTTAGCACGGTTATCACATAAAAAATTGGTTAGTATTTGAACTCTTTCATATATATCTATATATATATATATATATATATATATATATATATATATATATATTCAAATGCTAACCAATATTTATGTGATAACCATGATAACCACACTCAAATATAGTGTTATGTATACGTACCAAATAATGTTACATATATGTAAACACTATGTGTCACGTATATGTAACATTATTTGGTACGTATACGTAAGACTCATCATTTCCGTATTTACGTTCAAAATATTTATTCAAGATACTTAAATACTATTTTAACAATTAAAAGAAAAAAATAATTTATAAATTACGTGATTGTTTTATAGTGGTTAGCACGATTATCACATAAAAAGTTGGTTAGTATTTGAACCCTTCCCTATATATATATATATATATATAAGTGTTCATATTAAAGCCCACATTTCATGAGAAAACCCTAAAACCTGTCCTAACCAATTAGAGCTTGACACCTAGCCCAAGACTTTTTCTTCTCTTAAGGGAAATTTCGACCTTTAACCACCATATCCTTGTACCGATTTTGATGATCCTCTGGTGTACTTTCCATTATCTTTCCTCAAGAACACCCCTTTATCAAACATCGATTAAAGATAAAAAAAAGGTAGCTTCATTAATCCCACTCTCATTCTCTCTCTACTATTTCTTCTCTTTCTCTATACCCAAGAACACCCCCTTTATCAAAGAAAACAGATCTACAACAAAATACATCCTCGTTGATCGAATTCGTTAGCATCAGAATCGGAATGGAGTAGTTAGCATCAGAATCAGAATCGCATAAGGTTTGTTCGGATGGAATTCGTTCATCTTCTTTGTGTATCTAATGCTATGATGTACCGAATTGTGGACGTGAAGACTTGATTTCAGGAATATCCACCATTAGAGGGAGTTTATTGAAGCTGTGAGTATTGGAATTTGGTGAATATAAACCCTAATTTTGGATCTAGGATGGTGAAGAAAGACTCAAGTAATTGCTTTTTGCTATAAATTCTAACATTTCTGTTTTTTTCATAGCATTTTGCTATAACATTTCTGGTTTTGTATTTCTACCACTCTCATGGAGAAGCCCACCCTGTATTTTCTTATTGCCATAAACTATAAAATTTATATATTTTTTTTGTAAATTACACTGATGTAATAAAATGACTTACATCGGAATCTATTTACCAAACTGATTTATTCAAGAATATCAAGGGATGCATTTGTTGGTAAAATATTTTTGGGTGTTTCAGAACTTAATTGATACTTGGTTTTGTGTTTCTGCAACTCGAAGAAGAAGCCCACTCATATTCTATTGTTTTTCTTGATTTACTCCATTGTTAGTATTTGTATTTGAATCTTGAGTGATTTTAGGCTTGGTTCAGTTTATGCTCTGTTGCTTTATCAAATTCAGTTCCAGTTCAATATTTTTAACTGGTTTTCCCTACCCAAAATAATACGAAACTACACTAGTGTAATTACTCCCTACCCAAAATAATACAAAACTACACCAGTGTAATGACTCCCTACTCAATGTAAAATGCTTGGTAAAATGTTTATACCGATGTTACTAGTTTACACCGATGTAATGACTCTCTACTCAAAATAATACGAAACTACATGAGTGTTACTATATTCTATCATTTTCTTCTCCCGATGTAATGACTCCCTACCATTTTTCCTTGGTGTAAAATGTTTATACTGTAACTGATTACACCAATGTAGTAGAGAGCATATGTGGGTCACAGGAAAATTAGTGAATTAATTAAAATGGAAAAGTAGAACACATAGTCAGTTTACACCAAAAGCAAAAAAAAATCTTGAAAATGAACTTAATTTAAATTTTAGAAAAGGGTTTGAATTAATAAGGTGGGGTTGACAAAATAAAAAAAGCACGAGGAAGTAAAAATGTGATAAATGTGTATCGGGAAGGGGAGGTAAGGAGAAATGAAAGAGCACCAAAAAATCAGTGGGTGTCAGGGGCTGTTTTGTCTATTTTACCCTTTACAACATCTTTGTTATTTCAAGAATTTTCTTTTATTCCATCATATAATCTCACCCGTAGGATCATGATAATAGTATATGATCTAAGCTTGTGGTGTAGTTTTAGGGTTTTTAATTTAAGAATGGGTTTTGATAGGAACACTACCCGGGTAGTGTTCAAATCAAAACCCATGTTTCATGACAAAATCCTAAAACTTCACCATAATCCATGATGAGCTACATTCATTTTGATCATATGGTCATAATTATTTCTGTTGATTTAAATAATTTTTAGCATATTAACTTTTAAGAAAAGGGTATAATAGTCATAACACATTCTAATGGCCTGTACTTTTTCTGATGTAAAGCAATAGTCGATCAGAACAATTATCCATAATTCTTGTATGTCAGCTTCCTTTTTCTCTTTCTTCTATGGCAGACATATGTTTCTCTTTCTCTTTCTTCTACCTCAAACTTCTTTTTCTCTTTGTCTTTCTTCAAAGTAAAATGCATTTGACTTTCAAAAGTAATTGGCTTTATAAAAGTTTCACCAATTACTTCAGTGTAATTAAAAAAAAGTATAGGTACAAGATATATGATTACATCAATGTAAGTATGCTTAAAAAGTTGTAAAAGAGAGAATTGAAGTCACTGATCATGTAGAAGAGAGAATTCAGTACCAAAAACAATTGAACTTATATTAGAATTATTAAATATACAAATCCGAACATGGTGATACATTAGTGTTTACATGACAATTATATTAATTTACAAATCATGTTTCAAACATAAATAATAAATTACATTAGTGCAAGGCCAAACAATTTCAAACATGTTTCAAAATAAATAATAAATTACAAAGATCAGGAACTTTAAAAGAGCTCGACATTATTATGAAATTGAAATCTTAAAAAAACTATAAAATTGATAATTGTTGTGTACAAATCATCCCCCTATAAACAAACATGAGAGAACTATGAAATAAAAATACCTTTTCCTAGTTTTTTAGGTGTTAGTTCTTGGAATATGGGAACAATTCTACCACCTGCACAAGACAACTCAAATTAAGAGAACTTTTAAAAAAATTCAGGCCTAGTAATTACATCACTGTAACAAATCGTTACGTTAGTGTAATAACCTAGTTACATTGGTGTCACGAACAAAAACAACAAAACTAGCACTTTGAAACTGGAGATTAGTGCTTATTCAACTTGTTTCATATAAATACGCTACGAACAAAAACAACAAAATTGGATATTAGTACTTATTCAACTTGTTTCATATAAATATGCTTCATATAAAAACAACAAAATTAGCACTTTGAAAATTGGGTTTTTTTTATATATAAATATGCTACATTTTAATCCCCAGCTTGTTTTGAATTCCTAGATAAGCAATTTAGAAAAAAAGATTACATTAGTGCAAGGCTAAACAATTTCAAACTAGTTGCAGGTATTAATCATAAAAATCACACCAGATTACATTAGTCTAGACTAGAAATTGTGTCTATCTTTAAATACATCAATGCAAAATTCTCTTACATTGTTGTAGCACACAGAAGTATAAGGTGATTGTTACAGTTTTGACCAAAGGAAAGTCAAAATTAAGGCCTCTTTCTTCATCTAATATAGTTGAGACCTTTGACTATCTTGATCAACCACCAAAATAATAACCAAATTAGATCAAGTTTAAGAAAAAACCCAAAATAAAACCTATTTTTTCTTCTTGCCCCCTTTTTCGATCAGTTACTAGAACATAAAATCAAACCCAACAAATCCCAGAGAAAGAAATATGCACAAATCAATAAAAAGATTAGTATTAGTACCTCTATCGGTTGTTATACACGCAAAATAAGAGGTGGGTTTTTGAGGATAGTCTATGAACGAAACCCTAGATTTCCTTTTAGAATCGGTCTGTTAATGACCGAAAGCCCAGAACGACTTCAACAAATTAACTAGTTTCTTCCACCCATTGTTACGATCTGTACAAGAAACCCAACCAAAGATTTGGTATAGAATAACGAACCCATATCTGGATGCGTTCACAAGATGAAGGCGAAGGAGATTTGGAGGCTTAGAACGACCGACTTGGTACAAAATAATGATCCCAGGTCAGGATGTGTTTTACCTCAGGCCTTGTGTTCTTGATATAGAGAGAGATAGATGAGATTTATGTTCAAATATAGTAGAGGATCTTGGGAAATATGCTTAAAAGGACAACAAAGGTTCAGATTTTTGGTAAACGGATTTGGTGTGGAAATGTCAAAACTACCCTTACACAAAGAAAAAGTCATGTAATAGGTGTCAAACTCTGGTTGGGTGTGATGAGTTTTAGGGTTTTGTCACGAAACATGTGTTTGATTTGAACACTCCCCTATATATATATATATAAATAAATATATATATATATATATATATTATATACGTGGAAAAGTTCCACTAAGAAAGTGGTTTCTCGCTAAGAAATGTTAAGAAAAGGGTCAAACGAACTCCGATTGAACTCATTACAATGGCGTTGGAATCGTCTTATCGAACCCTAACCCGCTCCCAAAACCTAAACCCCCCTCCACCCGCACCCGCAAAAACATAAAAACCCCCCTCTAACCCCACCCTGAAAAGCCTAAAACCACCACCTACCCACCAAAAACCTAAACCCCCCACCCTCTAAAAACCTAAACCCACCCCACCCACCCCCCAAAACCTAAACCCCCCATAAAAAAACCATAAACCCTAAAATATAAACCTTAAAAGCTAAACCTTAATGCTAAAACCAAAAAAACTCAATGCTAAAATCTAAACCCCAAAAGCTAAAAAGGTAGAGTTCGACGTTATGTTTCCAACGCCGCTGGAATGAGCTCAATCGGAGTTCGTTTGATATCGTTTATTATGGTTTTTGTCATTTCTTAGGCTTCTTAGCGATTTATCTTTTCTTATTTGAATCTATATATATATATATATATATATATATATATAGAATCGTCTAATCGAACCCTAACCCGCCCCCAAAACCTAAACCCCTCCGACGCACCCACAAAAACCTAAAACTCTCCTCCAACCCCACCCCGAAAAGCCTAAAACCACCGCCTACCCCCCAAAAACCTAAACCTCCCCCCCACTAAAAACCTAAACCCACCCCCACACACCCCCCAAAAACCTAAACCCTCCATAAAAAAAACCTAAACCCTAAAATCTAAACCTTAAAAGCTAAACCCTAATGCTAAAACCAAAAAATTCTACGCTAAAATCTAAACCCTAAAATCTAAGAAGGTAGAGTTCGACGATACGTTTCTAACGCCGCTTGAATGAGCTCAATCGAAGTTCATTTGATATCGTTTCTTACGGTTTTTTTCATTTCTTAGTCTTCTTAGCGATTTATCTCTTTTTATATAGGGAATGGTTCAAATACTAACCAACTTTTTATGTGATAACCATGCTAACTACTATAAAACAATCACATAATTTATAAATTATTTTTTCTTTTAATTGCTAAAGTAGTATTTAAGTATCTTGAATAAATATGTTGAACGTAAATACGAAAATGATGAGTCTTACGTATACGTACCAAATAATGTTACATATGCGTGACACATAGTGTTTACATATATGTAACATTAACATAATGATAATTGTTACATATACGTAACACTATGTTAGAGAGTGGTTATCATGGTTATCACATAAATATTGGTTAGCATTTGAACCTCACCCTAAACGCATGGTTATAACTATGCTCCAGGTTCAGAAGTAATCTGTATCTGTTATAGAATTTATTATAAAACTTTATACACTTTAAACCCACAGTGTAGAATGGTCGATAAACCATTAAATGAGACCATAGTTATAGAAACTAATTTTGGTAAGTCTAATATAACTACCAGGAGAAAAATTAAATGGGAAGAAATTAACTTTCCAGAAAACTGGGTCCTTGATAAGGCCACAACATCTCAACAATATGTTGATAATAACCCTTTAGAAATTATACAATCTAAAGAAGGGACTGTCCAAATCCAGTTTGAACAGCCTAGAAATACTTCTTATATACCTACATCGTTATCTTCTAGGTCTTTAACCTCTCGTCAACATATATCTCCTTTGGAGTATACTGTTAGAAGCCCTTCTAGAGCTTCTACTTCGAGAGTAAGGGAAACTTTCCCTATAATAGAAACGTTTAATAGATTAAGAATAAATCCTGACAATATAGTCACAGGAGTCCAAGGAGTCCAAGTGGATCCGAAATCAACCGAATCAGAAGTCGATTTTGTTTAATGAATTTTAAAGAAAAAATAGACTTTAATCCGGGATCTCCGATAAGAAAAGAAATCAGTAAAGATTTTTAATTACCCAAATGGGAATTATTTAAAAATTTGTTTTTTAATAATTTTAAAGAAACTGATATAAATTTCTTTAAAGAAGAATATTATAAAGATTTAATCATAAAAAATGAGATTATACCTTTTATTCCCTGGTTTATAAATAGTTATACGGGAAGTATCATCTCAGTGATTGAAAGATCATTTAATGTGAAGGGAGAAATAATCTCTAAGATTTTTCCTCCTACATAACCTTTTAAAATTGAAAAGGATAATGAAATAAGGTATTATCAAACATTTCAAAAACTTTTAGAAGGAGATACCTTACCTATTACAATTTCTCATATAAATAACTTAATTAAACAACATAATTATACATATTTATATTTAATAATTTTGGGAGAACAGTTACAAGATTTATCTACTAAGATGGATAGGATTATATCCCATTTTAAAGAGAAAAACATACAGGCTAAAACTGTTTCTCTAAAAGAAAAAATTGCTACTCCTAGTATACAACTTCCTCCTGGTATACAACTTCCTCCGGAAGTAACAGATTTTAAATTAAAAGCTAAAGATAGTTTAATAGCAACTTTAAATGAAACAATGAATGTTCTTAAGAATCTTAGGATAAACACTTTAACAGAATTCTCTGAAGAAAACTATCAAGAGAAGATAAAAGATCAAATCTCCAAACTTTCTAAGTGGGCAGATAAGCGTACTCAGAGAAATTATTATTATCCTAGACCAACCCCACAAGATGTCCTTATAGAAGAACAAGAGTATACTGTAAATAACTCTTATAGTGGGAAAATGATATATGAATGGAACAAAGACGGTCAGTCGGAAGGACAGATTTATAATACTGTTCATAGAATTCTTATGTATAGCACAATTTGTAAGAATAATAACAACTCCGTCCAGACCATAGCAAATATGATTATATCAGGATTCACATGTCAATTAAAAGGATTGTGGGATAATTATTTATCTCAAGAAGATAAAAATAAGATTTTAAATAGTGTCAAACAAGAAGAAGGCACTAGTAGTACTGAAAATAATGCAGTCTACACCCTAACTATCAATATTATAGAACATTTTACAGGTAGGTTGGTCTGAAGATTCTGAGAATATTAGAACTCTTCTACAAAACCTAAGATGTAGAACTCTGACATCCTTTAGATGGTATAAAGATAATTTCTTGAGTAGAGTCATGGAACTCCCCAAGGCTAATAGTTCTCATTGAAAGTCAAAATTCATAGATGGCATTCCCCATTTATTTGCTGAAAGGATAAAAAGCAAATTAAGAATAGATGGAGTCATAAATTATGACAGTTACACTTATGGTAAACTTATAGGCACCTGTGTTCAGGAAGGAATAAGCCTATGCAACGAAATAAAACTTAATCAACAGATTAAGAAACACTCGTTAAATGAAAGAAAACAATTAGGAGATTTATGTGGCCAATTTGGCATAGAAAATAAACCTGATAGGTCTATAGAAACCAGAAAAATAAATTCTTCTCCTAAAAAACATTAAAAAAGAAATAAGATTAGGAAAGAAGAAAAACTTATATTAATAATTATAAAAGAAAAAAGTATAAGGAAAAAAAAAGAATTTCCTAATGAATTTAAAAAACTTATAAAATGCAGAAAATGTGGTAAATTAGGCCACAAGGAAAAAACTTGTTAGGTTCGTAAGAAGCTCAACAAAATTGAGGATAGAGATTTAAGAGATAAGATAAATGAAGTCTTATTTAATAAAAGTTTTGAAAAAACTGAATCTAAGAAATCTTTCTCTAAAAAAGAAAATCTAAATGTTTTAGAATATGAAAGTTTTAATTCCTCAGAAACAGAGGAAGACCACTGTCCAGCTAATTGTATAAAGGATCGTTGCAAAAACCCTTCTGAGATATCAGAAGAAGGTCTTTATCAAATAATTTCTCAATTTCAAAATATGGAAATCAATGTTTAAGCAATGAGATCTTAGATCTCTTAAAAGTTATAAATTATCCTCAAGTAAAAGAAAAATTAATTTCTGAATATCTAAATCAGCAGAAGACTGAGGAACTCCTCAAGCAATCCACAACAGGATTTAAAACCATTTTCTCTAGCTGAGTTAAAAAGACAGCTAGCTCAAAGAAATCAAATTTCCAGACCTGTTAATATACATGATTTAAAAATTGAGATTGATAATCTAAAGACAGATATAAAAATCCTTCAAAAAGATAATAGAAATCTAGAAGAAAGGATTATGAGGCTTGAAATTCCTCAGAAAAGAAATACTGAAGAAATTCCTCAGAAAAATCAAGAAGTATTCTTAGAAAGTATTATAGATATTATAACCACACAGAAGTGGAATATCAAAGTAAAACTTCTTATTGAATATAACTTTTTTATAACAGTTACAGCACTAGTGGATAGTGGTGCTGATCTAAACTGTATTCAGGAAGGAATTATTCCTACTAGATACTTTCATAAAACCTCCCATAACTTAAGTTCTGCGGGAGGAGAAAAATTAAGGATTGAATATAAAATTTCCCAGGCTCATATTTTTCATAATAAGACCTGCATTCCAACTAGTTTTATTCTAGTTAAAAACCTTACTAGCCAAGTTATTCTTGGAACCCCTTTTCTAAATAAAATATTTCCTTTAAAGCATATTGATAATAAAGGGATAACTAGATCTTTCCAAAACAAAGAAATGTATTTTCCATTTATTACAAATCCTTTTTCCAAGACTTTTGTAAGGCCCCAAACCCGGGAGGCCTCACTTGTTTGATTTACTCATTCACAAACAGTTCTTAAACTTGATCATCAAATAACGCAGCGGAAAATACTTCAATAAAACATAACCATTACATTTTTTAACAACGGAAGCGTAACATATTCTATTACATAAACATATCATAATCTAAACATAACGGGATGCCAGTCTTCATGATCAACCGGGTAACTCTTCTCGCTTGCCAAGCATCACCGTCCATCATCCATACCTGCCTTAACCTGAATGTGCATACTAAAAAAAGTCAGCTACACTGGTGAGTTCTAGTTTTCGTTCGATTTAAGAAATGGTTCATCATTCAAAACATTCATTAGGGTTTAACATCACGTATAAGAAAACAGGGCCTTTCGTTCATCATTGAAAACCTTCAAACATTTTTCCTCATCATAAACACATTGAACGGATCATTTGTTTAAATCATTTAACATTCATTTAAGTCATACATTACTATCTAAATCTGTGTTACCATTCGTACTGTCATTTAGTATGGTATTGCCCCTAAGGCTTAACTGCACGAAGACCGACAATACCATACATTCCGTCAATTCCCTTTTGTATTGCCCCCAAGGCTAACTGCACGAGGACCGACAATACCCATTCATTCCATCAATTCCCTTTTGTATTGCCCCCAAGGCTAACTGCACGAGGACCGACAATACCCATTCAGTTGCCCCTATGGCTCTCATGTCCATACGGCTATGGCTCACGGCCATAACACCGTCAGATCATAATTTAACCTTACATAGGGTCACGTTAACCCCTGAGTAACCGTCGTTACTCCCTACCAGTTGTACAACATCAAAACCATTGGCAGGCCACCAAGACACTGCCCATATTGCTCTTATGGCAACTATGGCTCGTTGTCCATAATCTACCACAAGGCTGGGAATTACATTCCCAGACTTCATTCGTCAATTCCCTTCATTCGACAGATTAGATTTGTAATGACTTCTTTAAAACCATTGCCCTTTTTCTTTTCTTTTCATAAAACCTTTTCATTCATTTTCGAAACCCTTTACCTTTAGTTTAAACCATTTCTTTATAAACATTTCGTTCGTAAACATTTTATTCATAAAACTTTCTTTCCATAAACCGTTCATTCCAAATCATTTTATTTCGTAAACATAGTTTCATAAGCATCATTTTATAAACATAGTTTCATAAACATCGTTTCGTAAAAACATCATTTCATATGTATGCACACCAGCCCGAAAACATTAAATAAAACATTTAAAAGAGGGCTTCTAGAACTCACCTGATAAGCTAGTCTTGGTTGTCCTAAACAAGGGCCTAACAACGTCACGTACGATCTGAATTTGGTAGTTAAATACACATCAAACCCAATCCTGACTCTAACGGTTTAACCATTCTAAACATACTAACTTTACTTAAACAACCTGATGCCTGCGCACTTAGCGAGTACGTATGATCCTCTTCCTGCGTACTTGATAAGTACGTAGTTCCCTCTTCCTGCGTACTTGATAAGTACGCAGGACCTGCTCCGTGCGTACTTAATAAGTACGCACGATCTGTTTCTTTGCAAAACCCTAACTTTCGCATTCAGGTCTGATCACGTCAAGATCCCGAACCTGTTTACATTCAAAACGTTCGTTTTCCATTAAGGAACTCAAATCTATGTTTATCTTTCAGTTTTATCCGTGAAAACGTTACTTTTTCACCCAAAACCCAAAAAACCCAAAAACGAACAAAAACTCAGATTTAGTCCCGATCGTTACCTGAATCTAGTTTCTGATCCGGAGGTTCTTCTCACGAGCTATGGAGCAACACTTTGCTGAAATCTCGGGTCGATCCGCCAACTCTCTCTCTCTATGGTTTCTCTCTCTAGAACTTACAAATGAGAGAAATGATGGAGGTCTAAGCTATTTATAGGGGAGGCTCCCCTTCAGCCCGCCGGCCTATCCGGCCCGACCCGACCCGACATACCTCGTACGTTTATTTCTTCATTTTAACTGTCGTTTTATTTTTGGGATGTTACAAGTCTACCCCCCTTACAATAGGTTTCGTCCCCGAAACCTATCATAAGTCAAATAGATGAGGGTACGACTCCTTCATCTCCTTCTCCGTTTCCCAAGTGGCTTCCGATCCCTTTCGATGTTTCCATTGGACTTTAACCAATTGGATAATCTTATTACGCAAACGCTTCTCCTTCTTGTCTAAGATGGCCACGGGTTCTTCGATGTAATTAAGGCTGTTGTCGACCTCGATGTCAGTAAGTGGTACGTGAGCTGATTCATCCGCCAAACACAATCGTAAGTGTGATACATGGAAGGTAGGATGAATCCCACTCAACTCATCAGGCAACTCTAGCCGATAAGCGACTTCACCCACCCGTGCCATTATCCTGAATGGTCCGACGAACCTCGGACTTAACTTCCCTCTCTTCCTGAATCGTATTATTCCCTTCCAGGGTGACACTTTCAACATTACTCTGTCCCCAACATCGAACTCAATAGGCCTTCGTCGTTTATCCGTATAGGATTTCTGACGATCTTGTGCGGCCTTCATTCGTGCTTTGATTTGATCAAACCTTTCTGACGTTTCTCTTACTACTTCAAGACTCCCTAATTCCTTTTGTCCAATCTCACCCCCAACAAATCGGGGTCCTGCATCTCCTCCCATACAACATTTCGTAAGGCGGCATGCCTATCGTCGTGTGATGACTATTGTTGTAGGAGAATTTGGCTAACGGCAGATGATTGTCCCAACTTTCGCCAAAATCGATAATACAAGCGCGAAGCATATCCTCCAAGGTCTGAATGGTCCTTTCGGACTGACCATCCGTTTGTGGGTGGTACGCCGTGCTGATATTAAGCCTCGTGCCCATCGCCTCGTGAAATCTTTTCCAGAACCTCGATGTGAATCATGTGTCCCGGTCAGATACGATCATCAAAGGCATCCCATGCCGTGCTACTACTTTGTTAATAAATACTTCCGCTAACCTCTCCGACAAGAACGTCTCACGAATAGGTAGGAAATGAGCACTCTTCGTTAAACGGTCCACAATTACCCAAATGGTGTCATGACCTTTAGCTGTGCGAAGTAGCTTGGTTATGAAGTCCATGGTAATGTGTTCCCACTTCCATTCCGGTATATCAAGTTCCTATTCCACAAGCTGCAGTTGATATTCCTATTCAGGAACCAGTTCAAGAAGAGGTCGTTCATGACCCTAATCAAGATCTAGGAATGAACATGGATGATTTTGTTGATGATGCTGTGAACTCGCCCATTCATGAACAAGAAGGGAATGTGGTGACAGAAGCTGAGTCTAGTTCCAGTTCAAGTGATACAATATCATCTGATGATGACAGCACTGATTCTGATGAATCTAGGGATTTTTCCCCAGGTCATTATGAACGGTTGGCTGCTATTCCACTGGCTAATGCTGGAAAACGCATTAAATGTCAAGCCAGACGACCACGATGCAAGTCTGTTAGGGATCCTCCTTCCGGATCAGTACTTGGAAAAAGATCTTTGGTCGATGAGAGTTCTGACACTGATAGTGACTTTACTCCAGATCCTACACGGCAAAAGTTAATATCTGCGTCGATTGCTGCTGCAAAATCTTCTCAAGGAGTAGAGGATGCTAATTTTGTTGCTTCTCTGATAATTACTCCTCCAAGATCTAAGGATCCATCTCCAGTTCAAACTCCTGTTCCTCCAGTCATTCCTACTACTTCAAGTCCTTCTATTCCACAATCAACAGCTGGTCCGTCAAAGCCTTCTGATTCAGACATGATTACTTTCCTTGAATCTCAAGTGATGTCTCTACAAACACAAGTTAATTCTTTTGTGTCTATTGATTCACAACGGCAGCTGGTGATTCAGACTCAAGCTCAACAGATTGGTGATATGCAAGCATTAGTTTCCAAACTCGTTCAGCGTATTGACGCTCAGGGGGAGTTGAGGATACCTGATACTTGTCACACAAAGTCAATTCAAAGACGTGATGATGAAGACAATGATCCTGCTGGAAATATTGAGGGTGATCGTCAATACACTGACGCTAATCCTATATCTAGAGTTCAGGGGGAGTCGACATCACAATCTCTTTAAGGAAACAAAGACAAAGATACTACTGGTACTAATGACGAAGAAATTCTGTTATTAGAATTCTTTCAAGATTCAGAAGAAGAGGAAGCTGAAAAGATTGAATGTCTTGATGACATTGACGATTTATTCAATGACATGGACGAGGATATGTCAGATACTGAGATAGAAGAAGGAGAAATAGTAGAGATTGAAATAGAGAAAGATAAAGACAGTGTTACCTATGAAGGTTGTGACGGTCTTAAGGTGCTGTATAACTTCATCCAAGAGGATGTTGTTCCTGAGTTCTCTTATGACGGAATAACTGACTCTATGGACTCTATTGAAGACATCACACTGCCTGATGATACAGCCGAGTCAAAGATGGATACTGATGATGAGAATCTTCAATTCAATAAGGGTGCTGAAATTGAAACTACTCACACTGAGTCTCCAAATATTAATGAAGAACCTGTGATGTACAGAGATACAGGGATGACACGAGAACAGTGGAGAGAAGTTGTAAACAGTTGGATGAAGGTGCTACCCAAGTCTCCAGCACAACCTGCTCAGAAAGAGAAATATGTGAATAAAGAGCAGTGTGTAGGAAGGATCATAAGTTGGTTCTATGATGGTGAATCAAAATTATTTGTAATCAAACGATCTGACGGCGTTCAATATTTAAAGCCGAGGATCAAATATTTCAATACCTTGCCGAGGTGTGAAATAAATGGTCTAGCTTCAAAGCCACTCATCAATAGATCGAAGAATGGTTTGGCTGATGTGATAGCAAACCTGATAAAGAAAGAAGGTAGTTCGGGTAAGTATGAACGGGTGAAACCACAGAAGGGAAAGAGAGTGAAGAACACAGATCCTAAGACTGGGAAAGTAACCTGGAGATACAAGTATAGATCAGTGCGTGCTATTCACAAGATACCATTAAAGAATATTCCTCGAGACTTTCTTGGGAATATGAAATAGTGGTATGTTGATGTTAATACTGGTGAAGCAAGGGTTGAAGATAAAGATAATAAGGTCATTGTGTGTTTCTATGACGCAATGAATCTTATTAATTTTTCAAAGAAAGATCAGAGGACGCTGCGAAAGAATGAGATCATGTATACTGATGAATGGAGAGAACAAGGTCTACAGTATAAAAGAGTTTTGGAGATATGCAGAAGATATGTAGTGCATGCTTGCAGCAGACTACCATATAACTGGAAGAGTTCAAGTTAAAGACTGAAGACAGAAGATCAAGCTATTGTCAAGGGGGAAAATATGTCACACACAATGTTTTGGAAACAGTTTTATAAAGTCCAAAGGATAACCTGAAACTTAGGATGACAATGGTGAGCATAAAGTCGTTGATGCAACCATTTGACTAGTTGAGGGGGAGTCTACAGGACAGGAGAAGTACAGAACTGTGTTGGTGACAAAGGCAAAGGCATTCAATTACAGGATTACATCGGTTTGAGTTTTTAATTGATTGATTTGCTTAATCTTGAGTAACCAAGTAAAATGTTTTTCATAAAATGTTTTCATGGAAGGTTTATTTCGTTTGTTTTACTTTCTTTGAAAAAGATTTTGAAAAATCCAAACAAATTGAAAAAGATAAAATCGACATTACTTGAAGTTAAAGAAGAGATGATAGTACATCAGTAGATGTTCTTTCACACATGGCCTTAGATTGACTGGTTGGTGCTTTATGTTAATATATCTGAATTATATGTTTTGATCTAAACTTCAGAGACTGCACAAGTAGGAAATGATAGTGTTGTGTATGCATATAATTTGAATTGTCAGTAGACTAAAAGCGTCACTGAACCATTAGTAGTGTGAAAACATAATTTCATATGTTACAACTATGATTTGAACCCATTTTATGTCTGGGTGTGTGCGTTAAAAGATCACTATCAGATAAAGAATATTAGCTTTTAATAAAGATTTTCCTATGAGATCAGTTTCGGGTTATGTCCTTAGCACTATTCATTCGATTTGCTTCAGTGCCCATGTCCCGAAAAGCATGCAATTTGAAGTATAATCAAGATATGTACTTGACAACATCTGTCAAACATATACTAGCCCTTGGATCATATTGATAAATCATCTTTACTGATTCCATTGAATTCATAATCCAGATTACAGTTGGATCCACGTACCTGAATCTTATGATTCCACATATACAAGCCAAAACATTGAATCATTCGATTCTGAATCTCTTTGATTCCTATACAATCCAATTTGGATTCTGCTATTCATGTGCTAAGTGATGTCTCCTCATTCTGGAAATTCGGATAATCTTTAGTAAAATCTCATATGTGTTGAAGATAGTGCATTTACTTTCTGTTGGCATACTAGTGGGGTACACGTTGTATTTCATACTTAAATGGTACCTTAACTCACAAAAAAGTGGGAATGAGATGCTTTAGTTTCAAATCTTATAATATTGACAATTTGAATTTGTGTGTCATAGCCTGATCCTATTTTCTTTGAATGTTTATCGCGTATCATAACATGCAATATGAAAGTCTTGAAAAGATAGAGTGTGATAATCTTGAAAGATACTGGTTTGATTGATCAAGGCTTGAAAGAATGACATAGGATACCATTTGATATTATATGGATTTTATATCCAAGATGTGTGATTGATCTCATATATACTGATATGATCTTCTAACTCGTGATGCTCGACCAAAAAGATATGATTTTGTATTTTACATTTCAGTTTGTATAGAGAAAAACCAAAATTATTTTGTCTTTCTTATGTTTGAAAAACCAAAAAGATTTTATTTTTCCAGCTTCCATGGAAATCTTAATTGTTGGTTATTCTTGGTTGTTCTCCTTTGCAAAAACTGAATATTGCATATAGAAGTTGACAAGGGGTCCTTCTCCCAAGTTTTCTTCTAAATAGAGAGAGAGTGTGCAGATGAACAAGACGAAGACTACAGTGTGTTTGATGATATATGAAGACGGATGACAATCTTCTGAAGCTGTTGTCAAGAGGGAGTCTGTTGGAGCATATTCTGGTGACAACGAGCTTGAAGATATTATGTCTTAGTCTTAGAGTCTTTGACTTGTATTTGATAGAATTGTTAGCAACAGTTAAAGAGGAGTCTGTTAGGACATGTTTTGTAACTGTTGATAAAATTATGTGTAAGTTCTGCTAGAGGCGAACTTAACAAGTTCGCCTAGCCTATCAGAGGCGAACTTAATAAGTTCGCCTGGTCTATCAGAGGCGAACTTAATAAGTTTGCTTAAGTCTATCAGAGGCGAACTTATTAAGTTCGCTTAGCCTGTTAGAGGCGAACTTAATAAGTTCGCCTGGTGCAGAACAGTAGCTTATATATACATAACAGAGTCAGTTTAAACATAACGAAGTGTAGAGATGAGACGATATCAGAGTAGACGAGAGAGAATTCTTGTAACCTGATATTGGTGGAATACAAAGCCTTTATTTACACCATTGTTGTTGATTGAGTCACACGAGCACGTTGATCATGGATTCCGCACGTTATCACCGTGTCGTACCGCGAGTCTAGAGATCCGTCACGCACCGAATTAGGGACCTACAGTGGTTGAATCTTTCCATACGGTTTCTGGTGTTCGGCCTTTACTTGTGAGCAAGTCAAGCACTTGCTTACATAATTTGTCACTTCATGCTTCATTCCAGGCCACCAGTATTCCTTCCTTAGATCTTGGTACATTTTATTGGTACCAGGATGGATAGAGTACCGAGAATTATGAGCCTCATCCAAGATTTTGGTTCTAAGCTCAACACCCACAGGTATCCATATCCGTCCAAAACGTGTCCTAACACCAAGGGTGTTATATTCCAACTTGTCCTGTTGCCCAATCATCCTTTCCTTCTTAATGTTTTCTTCCTTAAGTGCTTCATCTTGAGCTCTTTCAATTTCCCTCATCACATCTGATGCTACCACTAACTGGCAAGCTTTCACTCTAATAGGAGCAGGCACATCCTTTTGGCTTAGAGCGTCAGCCACCACGTTTGCCTTTCTAGGATGGTATATTATTTCACAATCATAGTCTTTCAACAGTTCCAACCACCGCCTCTGCCTCATATTTAGTTCCTTTTGTTCGAAGAAATACTTCAAACTTTTGTGGTCAGAGTAAATAGTAAAGTTCACCCCGTAAAGGTAGTGCCTCCAGATTTTTAATGCGAATACGACAGTAGCAAGTTCCAAATCGTGGGTTGGATAATTAGCTTCGTGAATCTTCAACTGTCGTGACGCATAAGCGATCACTCTTCCGCGTTGCATCAACACGCATCCCAATCCCTGACCTGAACCGTCAGAGTATACCACTAAGTCTTCGTTGCCCTCGGGAAGGGCCAAGACTGGAGCTTGGGTTAGCCTCTTCTTCAATTCCTTAAACGCCTCATCTTGGGTCGAACCCCATCATACTTAACCTCTTTCCGAGTCAACTTTGTCAACGGCGAAGCTATTTTCGAGAAATCCTGGATGAATCTCCGATAGTAGCCTGCCAATCCCAAGAAACTACGGATTTCAGTTGGCGTCTTAGGAATATTCCATTCCCTTACCGTCACTATCTTTGCTGGGTCAACCATAATGTCGTTCGGGTTAATGACGTGACCTAGGAATTGGACTTCCCTAAGCCAGAACGCGCATTTAGAGAACTTAGCATACAACTTTTCCTTCTTCGGAGCTTCTAATACTTCCTTCAAGTGACACGCGGGATCACCCTCATTCTTGGAGTAGATAAGGATATCATCGATGAACACGATTACCGATCGATCCAGCATTGGTCGACAAACTCTATTCATCAAATCCATGAGCGCTGCGGGGGCGTTCGTCAATCCAAAAGACATTACGCGGAATTCGGAATGTCCATAACGCGTGCGAAATGCAGTTTTCGGTATGTCTTCTTCCCTCACCTTCAACTGATGGTACCCGGATAGAAGGTCGATTTTTGAGAACCAACTTGCGCCCTGTAATTGATCGAACAGGTCGTCGATCCTTGGTAAAGGGTACTTGTTCTTCATCGTACGTTTATTCAACTAGCGATAATCAATACACATTCTCATCGAACCATCTTTCTTTTTTACAAACAACACCGAGCACCCCACGGCGAGATACTCGGTTGGATAAATCCCTTCTCAAGTAACTCGTCTAGTTGTGCCATTAACTCTTTCATCTCCACCGGTGCTAGTCGATATGGAGCCTTAGCCACGAGCTGGGCATCTGGTACTAAGTCGATTCGAAATTCGATCTCTCTGTCGGGTGGTATCCCAGGCAAATCCTCTGGAAACACCTCCGGGTATTCGCGTACCACGGGTACATCGTCTAGTTCCTTCACTTCCTTACACTTGTCGATCACGTACACCAAATAAGCCTCGTATCCGCGCCTCAAGTAATATGTTGCCTTAATCATCGAGATGACGTTTGGCATTTGGGCGTCACGATCCCCAAGAACCTCGACTTTGCTACCGTCAGGAGCCTTGAGTCGGATTATCTTTCATTTACATATAATTTGTGCTTCATTGGCAGTTAGCCAATCCATACCTAACACGACATCGAACCCACCCAAAACCATAACAAACAACCTGACGGGGAACTTATGACCTTCTATTTTTATCGTGGAGTTGTCAACTACATCGGTCACTCTCGCAGTTCTTCCCTCAGCGGTTTCTACGCTAAAGGCCCTTCCTAGCTTACTGACAGTGTACTTCACTCATTTACAGAAAGTCGCATATATAAAACTCTTACTAGCACCCTAATCGAATAACACAGAAACAAAAGTGTTGTCAAGGATGAACGTACTGACGCCACGTCGGGGTCTGCCCTGGCTTGGTCTTGCGTCAGTGCGTACGCACGAGTCTTTGGTCGGGGCCTCTCTTCTTTCCTTTCCGGGCCTTTCCCTTTCCCGGCTTCACCCATTCTCGGTTTCGGGCATTCCCTACGCAGATGACCGGCATCCCCACAGTTATAGCACTTGAAGTGTTGTGGGCATTCACGGGAGTAAAGCCCAGTCTTGCCACACTTAAAGCACAAGTTAGATCCCAGTCTACATTCACCTGCATGCTCCCTTCCACACTTCTTACAAACAGTCGGCTCATTCACTCGAGCCCTCTTATCACGAGTCCCAAACATCATTCCACCAGTTCGCTTGTTTGAGAAGTTTGGTCTCTTCTTCGGTTCCTCAATGGCGACGACATTCAGCGCCAGATCATCGAACACCACGCCGCTCAGTTCTACTACCGAATCATAGGTCGTAGGGGCGTTTGCCCTAACATAGGTGCGGACCTGGTCCGGCAGCCCTTAAATGTAACAGGAAATCTTTCTTTCCTCAGTCGTGATAAGGTGTGGCACCAGACGTGCCAGTTCATTGAATCGAGTTGTGTACTGCCGGTGCGTCATGCTTCCGGCCTTCAAACCCATAAATTCCTTCTCTACCTTCTCAATCTCGTTCCTTGGGAAAAAATTCTTGATCACCAAAGTTTTCAAGTCAGCCCACATCATCGCATCCACAACCTCGCTCCCTTTTGCTTGACGTACACCTTCCCACCAATGGGATGCTTCCTCTCTTAAGGGGTTAGCAGCAAATTTCACAACTTGATCCGTTCGACATTCGCTCAGACGAATGGCAGCCTCCATACGAATCACCCAATCAAACGTAGCTACCGCGTCTTTCTTCCCAGTCAAGACTGGCGGGTCACATGCCTTGAAGGACTTATAGTCGCAACCACGGTTAAGCGGTGCGTTGTTTGCCTCGGTGTTCGGGGTATCAACCGCCGTGTTAGACCCACCCGTCTCATTAACCTTCTTTAATGCTTCTGCCAACAGTCCTGGCAACGAAACTTTCATCAAGCCTGTGAACTCTCGAGCTATGGATGCTCTCACTTCTGGTTCAAAAGTGAAAGGTTGTTCTTCAACCTGTGTCTGCTCGGTTCCATGCACACCAACCGCCGGTTCAGTGTGAACACTTCCTTCTTCACCATACTCTTGGCGCGCAGGGGTCCTGCCGCGACCGCCGTTACAACCACCGGTACAACCACCGATACGGCCCCCACCACGCCTTTTGTTTCCTCATCTTGCCATTTTGTTCTATAAGACAAAAATCCAATGTCATCACGCTAGTTAACAAACAAAATTCAATAAGTACTGTAAGATGTTAATATACACCGGCCATCTGCAATTAACCATTACACTACCTTTCGATTTCTATTTGACCACCTTTGTGATTCCATCAGAACACAAGTCCTTACCTAACCCTTTCTAAGGCATACTATATATGTAAATATATACTACCTTCATACCTGATACTGTAGCTCGAGTTACCCGTACTGGCATCCGCTTTCGGTCCCATTCACAGTCTAAGTTTAGACATTGGGAGTGTGCAAATCTCTCAAACTATTGCTCTGATACCAACTTGTAAGGCCCCAAACCCGGGAGGCCTCACTTGTTCGATTTACTCATTCACAAACAGTTCTTAAACTTAATCATCAAATAACGCAGCGGAAAATACTTCAATAAAACATAACCATTACATTGTTTAACAACGGAAGCGTAACATATTCTATTACATAAACATATCATAATCTAATCATAACTGGATGCCAGTCTTCATGATCAACCGGGTAACTCTTCTCGCTTGCCAAGCATCACCGTCCATCATCCATACCTGCCTTAACCTGAATGTGCATACTAAAAAAAGTCAGCTACGCTGGTGAGTTCTAGTTTTCGTTCGATTTAAGAAATGGTTCATCATTCAAAACATTCATTACGTTTTAACATCACGTATAAGAAACAGGGCCTTTCGTTCATCGTTGAAAACCTTCAAACATTTTTCCTCATCATAAACACATTGAACGGATCATTTGTTTAAATCATTTAACATTCATTTAAGTCATACATTACTATCTAAATCTGTGTTACCATTCGTACTGTCATTTAGTATGGTATTGCCCCTAAGGCTTAACTGCACGAAGACCGACAATACCATACATTCCGTCAATTCCCTTTTGTATTGCCCCCAAGGATAACTGCACGAGGACCGACAATACCCATTCATTCCATCAATTCCCTTTTGTATTGCCCCCAAGGCTAACTGCACGAGGACCGACAATACCCATTCAGTTGCCCCTATGGCTCTCATGTCAATAGACCGACAACCTCCATCGACGGCTATGGCTCACGGCCATAACACCGTCAGATCATAATTTAACCTTACATAAGGTCACGTTAACCCCTGAGTAACCGTCATTACTCCCTACCAGTTGTACAACATCAAAACCATTGGCAAGCCACCAAGACACTGCCCCTGTTGCTCTTATGGCAACTATGGCTCGCTGTCCATAATCTACCACAAGGCTGGATTCCCAGACTTCATTCGTCAATTCCCTTCATTCGACAGATTAGATTTGTAATGACTTCTTTAAAACCTTTGCCTTTTTCTTTTCTTTTCATAAAACCTTTTTATTCATTTTCGAAACCCTTTACCTTTAGTTTAAACCATTTCTTTATAAACATTTCGTTCATAAACATTTCATTCATAAAACTTTCTTTCCATAAACCGTTCATTCCAAATCAATTCATTTCGTAAACATAGTTTCATAAGCATCATTTTATAAACATAGTTTCATAAACTTTGTTTCGTAAAAACATCATTTCATATGTATGCACACCAGCCCGAAAACATTAAATAAAACATTTAAAAGAGGGCTTCTAGAACTCACCTGATAAGCTAGTCTTGGTTGTCCTAAACAAGGGCCCAACAACGTCACGTACGATCTGAATTTGATAGTTAAATACACATTAAACCTAATCCTGACTCTAACGGTTTAACCATTCTAAACATACTAACTTTACTTAAACAACCTGATGCCTGCGCACTTAGCAAGTGCGCAGACCCTGCTTCCTGCGTACTTGATAAGTACGCAGGACCTGCTCCGTGCGTACTTGATAAGTACGCACGATCTGTTTCTTTGCAAAACCCTAACTTTCACATTCAGGTCTGATCACGTCAAGATCCCGAACCTGTTTTCATTCAAAACGTTCGTTTTCCATTAAGGAACTCAAATCTATGTTTATCTTTCAGTTTTATCCGTGAAAACGTTACTTTTTCACCCAAAACCCGAAAAACCCAAAAACGAACAAAAACTCAGATTTAGGCCCGATCTTTACCTGAATTTAGTTTCTGATCCGGAGGTTCTTCTCACGAGCTATGGAGCAACACTTTGCTGAAATCTCGGGTCGATCCGCCAACTCTCTCTTTCTCTACGGTTTCTCTCTCTAGAACTTGCAAATGAGATAAATTATGGAGGTCTAAGCTATTTATAGGGGAGGCTCCCCTTCAGCCCGCCGGCCCATCCGGCCCGACCCGACATGACTCGTTCGTTTATTTCGTCATTTTAACTGTCATTTTATTTTTGGCATGTTACAACTTTGAACAATGTAAAAGAATCCGTTTTACAAGCAAAAATAAATCAGATTGATTTTTTACAAAAAGAAATATTTTCTTTAAAAATTCAATATAGGATAAACAATCCAAAATTACAGGATAAGATCAAAATGATTAATAATCAATTTACGTTACAAATATGTAATGATCATCCAATGCTTTCTGGATAGGAAGAAACATATTGTTTCTCTTCCCTATGAAGATGATTTTAATGATAGTAAAATTACTACTAAGGCTAGACCTTGTCAGATGAATTCCGAATATATGGAATTATGCAAATAAGAGATCAAATCTCTTCTTGACAAAAACTTAATAAGAAGATCAAAATCCCCTTGGTCTTGTACTGCATTTTATGTTAATAAACACTCTGAGAAAGAAAGAGGTATTCCTAGATTAGTTATAAACTACAAACCTCTTAATAAAAATTTAAAATGGATTAGGTATCCTATACCTAATAAAAAAGATTTATTAGACAAATTGTATAATGCCATAATATTTTCAAAATTTGACTTAAAATTTGGATACTAGCAAATTCAGATAAATGAAAGAGATAGGTATAAAACTGCTTTTGCAGTACCTACTGGCCATTATGAATGGAACGTAATGCCTTTTGGGTTGAAAAATGTCCCATCAGAATTTCAAAATATTATGAATGATATCTTTATTCCATATAGTAACTTCATAATAGTCTACATAGGTGATATCCTTGTATTTTCTAAAGATATTGAAACCCATTTTAAATATCTTGATGTATTCAAGAATATAATCATAAAAAACGGTTTAGTCATCTCTAGACAAAAAATGATGCTTTTTCAAACCAAAATAAGATTTTTGGGTCATAATATTGAAACAGAAAATATTATTCCTATCAACAGAAGTATTGAATTTGGGTCAAAATTTCCAGATGAAATTTATGATAAAACTCAACTTCAAAGATTCTTAAGAAGTTTAAATAATATTCTTCCCTATTATAAAAATCTAGCAGTGGATACTGCCATTTTATATGATAGATTAAAAAAGAATCCTTAACCATGGTCAGAGAATCATACTAAGACCATTCGAAAGATTAAGCAAAAGGTTCAAGATCTTCCTTACTTAATGATAACCAACCCAGATTGGGAAAAAAATATTGAAACAGATGTCTCTGATATACGATATGGTGGAATCTTGAAACAAATTTCACCAATATGGTGGAATCTTGAAACAAATTTCACCAATAAATAAACAAGAAAATCTGGTAAGATTCCATTTAGGAAAATGGAATAACAGCCAGAAAAACTATGCTACTATTGCAAAAGAGATTCTAGCAATAGTAAAATGTGTTTTAAAATTTCAAGATGATTTATATAATAAAAAATTGATTATAAAAACTGATTGCCAAGCGGCTAAATTTATGTTCGCTAAAGACTTCAAACACGAAGTTTCAAAACAAATGTTTGCTCGATGGCAGTCTCATTTAGCCCCTTTTGATTTTGAAATTATTTATAAAAAGGGTAGTGACAATAGTCTTCCTGATTTTCTTACTAGAGAATACTTAAATTAATGGCTCATTCAAAGGGACCAGTTAAAAAGGCTCTCCTAGAGATTCAGGAGATGAAAGAATACTACACTCTTCAGATTAATAATTAAGAAGTGGCCAAAAGAGAGATCCAAGAAAATAATTTTTTAGATCACAAACAAAAAGAAACATGATTAATAATATTAATCTTCATATTTCTTTTTACAAATTTAAAATTTGTTTATAACAAAAACAGAAAATAATTATCTCATGCGGATAACTTTTTCAGAAATGATTTCTTGGGAGCAAGGAAGAAGAGGAAAAGGAAGATCCTCTTATAGAGGAAGAGGTAATCAAAATCCGAGGGTTATATCCCAAATCGAAAGTCGTAAGCTTATAGCTAAAAACATTGCATCATCATCTGGTTCTTCTTCACAACCAGATAGTATCCTTTATAAGGAATTTTTGGCTTGTAAAGCCTCAAAAGAGGAATCTAACAAAGACCCTGAATCATCAGCATCATATGTTAGAACTGTTTCTAATGAAGCAGAAGATGATATCACAAATTAGGCTCAAAGTCCACATAAAGAAGTCATACTTCTTTTATAAAACAAGGACATCAAATGGAGAGATAATCCATGGCTGTTGCTAAACAGATATATGGACACATGATTCTATCCTACAGAGGCTTATAAGCCCAGACATTACTATGAGCAAATTCTTAAAAAACAAAATTGCGAAATAGAACACTATCATGCCGGGCAACCTGATGTTTATAATTTCAGTAAGATAGTGGTGAAACAGATTATATTTGTAGAAACATGGGGAACTTCTCCATTAAA
This sequence comes from Smallanthus sonchifolius, assembly GCA_023525975.1. Lineage (NCBI taxonomy): Eukaryota > Viridiplantae > Streptophyta > Magnoliopsida > Asterales > Asteraceae > Smallanthus > Smallanthus sonchifolius. The sequence goes on along the minus strand of CM042046.1, from coordinate 22,005,048 downwards.
GGAAAAGGAACTTATACATCCCCAAACCAAAGCCCCAATTCGATACAATTATTGGGACTATAAAAATGCTTTTTATAAAACATTATTATATGAGAACCCGAAATAAAAACATTCGTGGTTCATAAAAATTGTTCTCATATTTACGGACAGGAAATTCCAGTTTGGTTTTATAAATGGTGGCAATCATTTGGCCCTTCGGTGAATATTCTCCCTGAATTATACAAAACCCTTTATACTCAATGGGTAGAAGTCTCTCCAGTTTTAATAGAGGCTCAGCAGGATGATAATTTCATCAAAAATATGCCACTTCACATTTTTACATTCAATCCAGTATCCCATGGATATGGAAGTAGTCTCCAGAGGTTGATTATGATGACCAAAATATTCTTTGCATTCAAAGAACCTTTTTTACCAAATTCTGGAAAAAGATGACCCTCAAAAACATTGATGGATTCATAGAAAGCTATGATACCATAGAGAAGATAAAAAAGACAATTGCTGATTATACGAATCAAAAGAACATCCATCCTCATAAGGAAGCACCCAATCCTTTCAGACATATTGTAAGAAAAATCCAAACACTTAAAGGAACTGATGATATCAGTAACAAAGAAATCATGGATTTCTATCTTTCAGAAATGAAGAAAGACATGATGAAAAATCTAAGAAAAGAAGGAGCATCTCCTTCAACAATGTCTACATTTTCCCAGGCTGAAGAAGACGAAGACTCAATTTTCCAAGAAGGACAAGATACTGATCCTATAGATGAAGATTATATCAACAACGTTCTTGCAGAATACAAGCAGGCGTTCATACCAGAAGAATCTTCAAGCAATCTCAAAGACAAAAGACCACAATAGGCCCCACAAACAGTTTTTTCAAAAGTTGACTCCAATAATAGGTGGAGTGAAAGACAAAATTATGCATTCTGGCACAATAATAGCCAAACACTATTCCCTTTTAGAAAAGTTAGCAAAATAATTTCTAATTACTGTTTTATTTTTGACAAATGTGTCTAGTAGGTCCCATGACGGGATCATTGTATGTTTGGCTTTTTTCTTTCTCCCCGCGTATATAAGGGGACTCTTATTACTTGTAAAATGCATTCGGAGAAAAACTCCACTACTCTCTCTCTCTTCTACACAACTCTTAATAATATTTGAAGTTTTTCAAGTTTGAAGCATGGTGTTCTAAAGACAGTCTGGTAAAAATTTATAGTTTATTTATTTTAATAATTTTTATCTTATGATTGCCTCCTTCAGAGGCTAAGCCTTTTAAGTGTTGATATGCAATGATAACTATAACAAGCATGAAAAAAAGTATAAAATTAAAAATATTTTCGGAAACGAATATAGACAGGTTAAGAACATAATAGAATAATAAGGTGGTGGTTGAATTCTTGGGGACCTTGTAGCCGCTAATTCCAGGATGTGCGAAAAGGCTTTTTATGGTCTGACCTTTACTAACTCCATCTTAAAATTCCATACTGTTTTTGTAATAATTTCCTTTGGTTTATATTTCGTTAATGTTTTTAATCTTATACTAAAATGTTTAAATAATTTTAAACTAGTTATTATTTAAACATTTTAAAATTATTCTATTCATTTTAAAATGTTGAAATTTTAAAACACATTTTACTATTGCTAGAATCTCTTTTGCAATAGTAGCATAGTTTTTCTGGCTGTTATTCCATTTTCCTGAATGGAATCTTACCAGATTTTCTTGTTTATTTATTGGTGAAATTTGTTTCAAGATTCCACCATAGCCTATATCAGAGTCATCTATTTCAATATTTTTTTCCCAATCTGGGTTGGTTATCATTAAGCAAAGAAGATTTTGAACCTTTTGCTTAATCTTTCGAATGGTCTTAGTATGATTCTCTGACCATGGCTGAGGATTCTTTTTTAATCTATCATATAAAATGACAGTATTCTCTGCTAGATTTTAATAATAGGGAATAATATAATTTAAACTTCCTAAGAATCTTTGAAGTTGAGTTTTATCATAAATTTCATCTGGAAATTTTGACCCAAATTCAATACTTCTGTTGATAGGAATAATATTTCATGTTTCAATATTATGACCCAAAAATCTTATTTTGGTTTAAAAAGCATCATTTTTTATATAGAGATGACTAAACCGTTTTTTATGATTATATTCTTGAATACATCAAGATATTTAAAATGGGTTTCAATATATTTAGAAAATACAAGGATATCATCTATGTAGACTATTATGAAGTTACTATATGGAATAAAGATATCATTCATAATATTTTGAAATTCTGATGGGGCATTTTTCAACCCAAAAGGCATCACGTTCCATTCATAATTGCCAGCAGGTACTGCAAAAGCAGTTTTATACCTATCTCTTTCATTTATCTGAATTTGCCAGTATCCAGATTTTAAGTCAAATTTTGAAAATATTATGGCATTATACAATTTGTCTAATAAATCTTTTTTATTAGGTATAGGATACCTAATCCATTTTAAATTTTTATTAAGAGGTTTATAGTTTATAACTAATCTAGGAATACCTCTTTCTTTCTCAGAATGTTTATTAACATAAAAAGCAGTACAAAACCAAGGGGATTTTGATCTTCTGATTAAGTTTTTGTCAAGAAGAGATTTGATCTCTTATTTGCATAATTCCATATATTCGGAATTCATCTGACAAGGTCTAGCCTTAGTAGTAATTTTACTATCATTAAAATCATCTTCATAGGGAAGAGAAACAATATGTTTCTTCCTATCCCAGAAAACATTTGGATGATCATTACATATTTGTAACGTAAATTGATTATTAATTATTTTGATCTTATCCTGTAATTTTGGATTGTTTATCCTATCTTGAATTTTTAAAGAAAATATTTCTTTTTGTAAAAAAATCAATCTGATTTATTTTTGCTTGTAAAAGGGATTCTTTTACATTGTTCAAAGTCCTGGAAAAAGGATTTGTAATAAATGGAAATTTTATTTTTTTGTTCTCGAAAGATCCAGTTATCCCTTTATTATCAATATGTTTTAAAGGAAATATTTTATTTAGAAAAGGGGTTCCAAGAATAACTTGGCTAGTAAGGTTTTTAACTAGAATAAAACTAGTTGGAATGTAGGTCTTATTATGACAAATATGAGCCTATGGAATTTTATATTTAATCCTTAATTTTTCTCCTCCCGCGGAATTTAAGTTATGGAAGGTTTTATGAAAGTATCTAGTAGGAATAATTCCTTCATGAATACAGTTTAGATCAGCACCACTATCCACTAGTGCTGTAACTGTTATAAAAAAATTATCTTCAATAAGAAGTTTTACTTTGATATTCCACTTCTGTGTGGTTATAATATCTATAATACTTTCTAAGAATACTTCTTGATTTTTCTGAGGAATTTCTTCAGTATTTCTTTTCTGAGGAATTTCAAGCCTCATAATCCTTTCTTCTAGATTTCTATTATCTTTTTGAAGGATTTTGATATCTGTCTTTAGATTATCAATCTCAATTTTTAAATCATGTATATTAATAGGTCTGGAAATTTGATTTCTTTGAGCTAGCTGTCTTTTTAACTCAGCTAGAGAAAATGGTTTTAAATCCTGTTGTGGATTGCTTGAGGAAGATGCTTCCTCAGTCTTCTGCTGATTTAGATATTCAGAAATTAATTTTTCTTTTACCTGAGGATCATTTATAACTTTTAAGAGATCTAAGATCTCATTGTTTAAAACATTGATTTCCATATTTTGAAATTGAGAAATTATTTGATAAAGACCTTCTTCTGATATCTCAGAAGGGTTTTTGCAACAGTCCTTTATGCAATTAGCTGGACAGTTGTCTTACTCTGTTTCTGAGGAATTAAAACTTTCATATTCTAAAACATTTAGATTTTCTTTTTTAGAGAAAGATTTCTCAAATTCAGTTTTTTCAAAACTTTCATTAAATAAGACTTCATTTATCTTATCTCTTAAATCTCTATCCTCAATTTTGTTGAGCTTCTTACGAACCCAACAAGTTTTTGCCTTGTGGCCTAATTTACCACATTTTCTGCATTTTATAAGTTTTTTAAATTCATTAGGAAATTCTTTCTTTTCCTTATACTTTTTTCTTTAATAATTATTATTATAAGGTTTTTCTTCTTTCCTAATCTTCTTTCTTTTTTAATGTTTTTTAGGAGAAGAATTTATTTTTATGGTTTCTATAGATCTATCAGGTTTATTTTCTATGCCAAATTGGCCACAGAAATCTCCTAATTGTTTTCTTTCATTTAACGAGTGTTTCTTAATCTGTTGATTAAGTTTTATTTCGTTGCATAGGCTTATTCCTTCCTGAACACAGGTGCCTATAAGTTTACCATAAGTGTAACTGTCATAATTTATGACTCCATCTATTCTTAATTTGCTTTTTATCCTTTCAGCAAATAAATGGGGAAGGCCATCTATGAATTTTGACTTCCAATGAGAACTAGTAGCCTCGGGGAGTTCCATGACTCTACACAAGAAAGTATCTTTATACCATCTAAAGGATGTCAGAGTTCTACATCTTAGGTTTTGTAGAAGAGTTCTAATATTCTCAGAATCTTCAGACCACCTACCTGTAAAATGTTCTATAATATTGACAATTAGGGTGTAGACTGCATTATTTTCAGTACTACTAGTGTCTTCTTCTTGTTTGACACCATTTAAAATCTTATTTTTATCTTCTTGAGATAAATAATTATCCTACCATCCTTTTAATTGACCTGTGAATCCTGATATAATCATATTTGCTATGGTCTGGAAGGAGTTGTTATTATTCTTACAAATTATGCTATACATAAGAATTCTATGAACAGTATTATAAACCTGTCCTTTCGACTGACCGTCTATGTTCCATTCATAGATCATTTTCCTACTATAAGAGTTATTTACAGTATACTCTTGTTCTTCTATAAGGACATCTTGTGGGGTTGGTCTAGGATAATAATACTTTCTCTGAATAGGCTTATCTGTCCACTTAGAAACTTTGGAGATTTGATCTTTTATCTCCTCTTGATAGTTTTCTTCAGAGAATTCTGTTTAAGTGTTTATCTTAAGATTCTTAAGAGCATTCATTGTTTTATTTAAAGTTTCTATTAAACTATCTTTAGATTTTAATTTAAAATCTTTTACTTCCGGAGGAAGTTGTATACTAGGAGTAGCATTTTTTTCTTTTAGAGAAACAGTTTTAGCCTGTATGTTTTTCTCTTTAAAATGGGATATAATCCTATCCATCTTAGTAGATAAATCTTGTAACTGTTCTCCCAGAATTATTAAATATAAATTTGTATAATTCTGTTGTTTAATTAAGTTATTTATATGAGAAATTATAATAGGTAAGGTATCTCCTTCTAAAAGTTTTTGAAAGGTTTGATAATACCTTATTTCATTATCCTTTTCAATTTTAAAAAATTGTGTAGAAGGAAAAATCTTAGAGACTATTTCTCTCTTCACATTAAATGATCTTTCAATCACTTAGATGATACTTCCCGTATAACTTTTTATAAACCATGGAATAAAAGGTATAATCTCATTTTTTATGATTAAATCTTTATAATATTCTTCTTTAAAGACATTTATATCAGTTTCTTTAAAATTATTAAAAAACCAATTTCTAAATAATTCCCATTTGGGTAATTGAAAATCTTTACTGATTTCTTTTCTTACCGGAGATCCCGGATTAAAGTCTATTTTTTCTTTAAAATCATTAAACAAAATCGACTTCTGATTCGATTGATTTCGGATCTACTTGGACTCCTTGGACTCCTGGGACTATATTGTCAGGATTTATTCTTAATCTATTAAACGTTTCTGTTGTAGGAAAAGTTTCCCTTACTCTCGAAGTAGACGTTCTAGAAGGGCTTCTAACAGTATACTCCAAAGGAGATATATGTTGACGAGAGGTTAAAGACCTAGAAGATAACGATCTGGGTATATAAGAAGTATTTCTAGGCTGTTTAAACTGGATTTGGATAGTCCCTTCTTCATATTGTATAATTTCTAAAGAGTTATTATCAACATATTGTTGAGATGTTGTGGCTTTATCAAGTACCCAATTTTCTGGAAATTTAATTTCTTCCTATTTTATTTTTCTTCTGGTAGTTATATTAGACTTACCAAAATTAGTTTCTATAACTATGGTCTCATTTAATGGTTTATCGACCATTCTACACTGTGGATTTAAAGTGTATAAAGGTTTATAATAAATTCTATAACAGATACAGATTACTCTGAACCTGGAGCATAGTTATAACCATGCGTTTTAACATTTAAAGTTAAAGCATCTGATATATTAACATCAAATAAAGATAATTGTAAATTTGGATAAACATTAAAATAGACTGGTCCATGAGCCAGACTAGTTTGAACAACCCCTATAAGAGACTGTTTCCAGTTCAGATTTCTAGCATCTCTTAGATCTGCTACAAAACTTTCTAGAAGACCTTCTAGGGTCAAGGGTTTAAATGCAATTTGCACAAGCCCTATATGAAGGAATTTATAATCCTTTTTATATTTGTTTAAATCCTTATTTAACAATAGTTTAATAACCATATCTTCTTTGTTTAAAGAAAATGTTTCTTCAGTTGTTTTGACAACTTGTTTTAATCCTAACTTTTCAAAAGTTCCTAATTTATAAATTAGTTTGTGTTCCATTTTTTGAATCGTCCATTTATTTAATAAATCAAGATTATGAGGAATTTCATATTCCTCTTCAATACTGTTTTTAACAGTATCATTGCTCTTCAGAATATTCATTTTAAATGAATATGAGTAAGCGTTGATCTGCACAATCAAACTATGAACAAGCTTTTATTTTAAGAGCACATGGCTCTAATACCATTTTACATAATCTTTAAACAAAATCTTAAAATATGTAATAGTTTAAAATTATTCAAACATTTTATCTTATATATATATATATATGGGTAGGATCAAATAAGTAGGTTTTCGCTAAAAAATCTAAGAAATGAACAAAACGCTTAGAAACGAACTCTGATTGAGCTCATTTCAGCAGCGTTGGAATCGTCTCGTCGAACTCTACCATCTTAGCTTTTCGGTTTTAGCTTTTAAGGTTTAGATTTTACGTTTAAATTTTAGGGTTTTAGCCTAATGGTTTAGCCTTAAGGTTTAGCTTTTATGGTTTAGATTTTATAGTTTAGGTTTTTTTGGAGGGTGGGGTGGGGGTTTAGGTTTTTGAGGGTCGGTGGGGGTGATTTTTGGGTTGGGGGGGGGGTGGGGTGGGGTGGGGGGGTTTAGGTTTTTATGGTGTGGTTTTAGGCTTTTTGGGGTGGGATTGGAGAGGGGGGTTTAGGTTTTTGGGGGTGCGGGTGGAGGGGGGTTTAGGTTTTTGGTTCCGGATTAGAGTTCGATGAGATGGTTCCAACGTCGCTAGAATGAGCTCATCGGAGTTCGTTTGACCCACTTCTTAGCGTTTTTTAGCGAAAAACTAATTTTTAGTGAAACCTTCCTATATATATACAGTTTAAAAAAGTTGAAATAATCTTATGGTCCGGTCCGGTTTCATACTATTGGTTTTTGGTATAAACCGTGAACCAAACAAAAATATCATTTCCTACAGTACTTTCCGGCAAAAATATATTTGTTGTTATTCCGTCGCCAATTATAAGCTACTTCCTATAGGAATCAAAGTAATATTGGAAAAGATTCATTTTGCATTATACAATGTGTTGCCTTATATGCGTGCGTACATGAGCAATTTACTAGGAGATAATACAGGAAGAATCAAAAGGAAGATAACAACAACTTTGACTATACAAGATAAACATTAATTTAAAATTCAAATCTTCCCGCTACTCTTAATACGCCCCCGCAAGATGGAGGCTCCGTCGGAGACTCCAATGTTGGAGCGAAGGTGAAGAAATGGCGCCCGTGGTAGAGGTTTCGTTAACATGTCGGCTAGCTGAACCTTGGAGTTGATATGCCGATCGTGAAGCAGACCCGCAGAGACTTGTTCTCGAACAAAGTGATAACCAAGTGTCACGTGCTTCATCTAGGAATGATAGACCGAACTGGCGCTAAGATAAGTTGCACCTGTATTGTCACAAAACAGGGTAGGGAACTTGGAAGTAACATTAGTGAAGGATGGTTGAGCGTGTATTTCATGAAGGTATGATACCTCGAGTAGCAAAGGAAAAGGTTTTGGGGCATTCGACCAGCTAGTGACATTTTGGCGAGAATTGACATATGATGATTTGATTGAGAAATTTATGTTTACTCTTTTGTTGGACAAGTTTGTTCTTGTTTAACACTTTCGTTGTAATATTATTGATTTTGGTTATATTGTCAGGTCCTAGTTTGTGAGTTCACTAGAAAACTCATTTTCATGAGAAAATCAAAAAACTCCTACTGCATGTGTAGTACACTCAAAACCCCAACTCACCCTCAAAAACCTAACCCCCAACCCCACCCCCACCCAAAAACCTAAACCCACCTCACCCACCCCCTCCCAAAAACCTAAACCCCCCACCCCACCCCTCCAAAAACCTAAAGTAAACCCAAAAACTAAACCAAAAAGCCTAACCCACCCCCCAAAAACCTAAACCCCCCCACTCCACCCCACCCCTCCGAAAACCTAAACTAAACCAAAAATCCTAACCCATCCCCAAAAACCTAATCCTGCCACCTCACCCTACCTACCCCCTCACCCAACCCCCAAAAACCTAAACCCCCACCCCCCCCTCCCCCCAAAAAAAAAACCTAAACCCTCCACCTCGTCCCACCCCTCCAAAACCTAACCTAAAAGCTAAACTAAACCCAAAAAACTAAGTCCAAAAGCTAAACCCACTACTTTTCGAGTTTTTTTTTATGAACGAGGATGACGTGGGAAACAAGGGCTCCGAAACAGTTTTTTAATTTTTGATTTATTTTTTGAGTTATGATTTTTTTATTGTTTTTTTTACATTAAATAAGTAGTTTTTTTATTTTCTCATGAACACTGAGTTTTCTTATGATAGTTTCCCCATATTTATATATATAGCGAACAAACAATTAGATGAATTGATTAGAAGGGCAATTGAGAGATCATGAAAGAGAGAAATCGACTAGTTTTACAAAACAATATAAAGAACATGATCAATGATATTTGAACCAAGTGTTTTCAACATATATTCTTGTTTTCTGACCAAAATAAATTGTGCTTGCCACATTAGTTTTAGGAAAAATCATCAAAATAAACATTTGACCAACTCATTTTATCAAAATAAACATTTGACCCACTCATTTTATCAAAATAGAAATTGACTTTTAACCTTCAATTTCATAGATATTGTCTCACAACTGGCGGCTAAGCCGGCTAATTAGCTATCATAGATTTCAGTGCTAGGCGGCTAATTAGCGTGCCATTCATTGGACCAACGCTTTAAAATGCACTGAAATCTATGACGACTAGTTAGCCGACTTTAGCCGCCGGTTGTGACACAATGTCTATGAAATTGAAGCCTAAAAGTCGATGTCTATTTTGATAAAATGAGTTAACAAATATTTATTTTGGTAATTTTCTTTTAGTTTTATCATAGATGGTCATAATTTTGTCATGATATTATTTATTATTAACTGATTCTAACTAAATTTACTAATAACCTGCTTCAAAATATAATTAACATGTGAGGTAAATTCTAGTCGACTTGGTAGAATTATATGCATTTTAGAGGCCGAGAGGTTCAGGTAATTTGAATAGTGAGTAGTTAAAAATTATTAATCTAAATTAGAGCATAACTAACATTTACATGCCGTATAACTTGTCAACACAATAAAAGTTAAAGTGTTGTTTGTGGGTTTAATTTTTAAAAGAAGGTGTTAATATGTGTACTTAATTATATATCTTTTAATACAATTTTCATGTCTATATTTGAGTATTATTCTTATTTGACATTTATGAATTAGATATACATAATATTTTTAATTACGATGTGTATGATGCTTAATTTGAAAATAAAAGTTTTTATATTCATTTTAATGGTAGAAAATCATCATAATAGATATAATTCAATGAATTACATGTTACACTATATCGACAATTCTTGATATATATCATAAATTATAGATTAACAATTACATGTAATTTAACAAACAAATTAATTTATATTGCAGAAGTTTTGTTTTTTCATTTAACTCAGAAGTTGGGCTTTCTCTATATATTACCAAAATAACTAACCCAAGAAATATATATTTAGTTCTTAAAACATATATAATTACAAAATTGTGAACACAGAAGCAATAAATAAATATTTTTATGTATAGTTTTCATCCATCTTCAAATAACAAAAATGTTGCTATAACATCATATGCAACGTCCGTCTCCTATCTTTCACATTTATCTTCCTATGTCCATCTCTAAAACCTTCACTTTTGGCTATCCCTCTCCACTTCTGTATCCGTGCATCCATCTTTTTCGTCAACCCATAAAACGACTTCAGCTTACTCGGCATCGCCTCATAAACCTCCCACCATTTCTTATGAGCCGAATCGCTTGCATAACGTCTACGATCCAACATATCCCAGTTACAGTCATAGTCTTTGTAGCACATCCACGGCTTCAACCCGAGATAATGAATGGTGTGTAAATCAACCGGGATCTCACGTTTCCCGTTATTTGGATCCTGGAAAACCTTAAGATGGTTTACCTTGGAATGAAACCGATGCCACCATGTAAAGGCTTCTTTCGTAAACCCTTGATCGCCACCATTGTATGATCCGAAAGTAACGATATTTTTTATTAGGGTATCGAACATGCACTGCGATGGCTCGATTATAATGAGACCCGAGTTGAACATATACTTGTCATTTCCAACGGCGGAGAGTTGAGGGTAAGTGAAGAAGGAATCTAAGTTGTTTAAAACTATAAGGTCCGAGTCTATGAAGATGAGTTTGTGGTAGTGAGTGAGCTGCCATATTCGGAGTTTGCTGTAGTTGTACTCGCTGTATGCGCCTTTTTTGGCGGATGCGTTGGATGAGCTTGATCTTCCATCCGGAGGCTTTGAGTCCTCGAAGGGATTTTGGAGAGATGGAATGATCAGCAAGCAGGATAAGGTCCTTGGTTGAGTTGGTTTGTAGGATGCTTTGTGCTAAAGCTATTGCACCACAAACGTAGGTTTCCGAGGAGTGGAGGACGGTTACGTATGCTTCTCGTGATTTGTATGCGTCTGTTCTGCCTGATGATGATTTGTATGCGTCTATTCTGCCTGATGATTAATGACACGTAAGCTAACCGGCTAAGAAAAACATAGAAATGAACATTTTGGTTAAAAAAATTGTAAAAACTTTTGATTTTCATAGTGAACCAACGTATACTTAGAATCCGGAAAACGCATATTCGATATTTCCCTTTGGTCAATCATAAATTTATGTTAATACGTGACCAAATTATTTTGCCAACGTATACATTCACTACTTTTAACACACTCCAAAATAAACAAATATATATAAAAACAACCGACTAAGATAACCTGGCTAAAATCTAGTGGCTTCTTTCCAACCAGCTAAAACTTAGCCCAAGAAATCATGAATCAACAAAGAGCCACCACATGCATGGCGACAAAAGTCAAGACTTCTAATTGGTTGGTTTTGTTGACCCATGTGTTTTTCTTTTTTTCTTTGCTCGCTAAAGTCTAACTTTTTTTTACCCGGATTAGCTTAGGTGACGAGATATGTTTTTATATATTTGTGCTAAAAGTTAAATGTCTTGTTATGGTGATTTCGCATAGGAATAACAAAGAGTTCATAATGAAAATCATAAAATAAAAAAATATATAAAAAATGGGGTTTTGAGATCCAAGGCAATTTTTGGTCAAGAAAGTAAGGAAATTAAATGAAATAAATGAATTCCTAGATAACTAAATGTTACTTCAACAAGAACTGATCAAATCTACCTACCTACAAAAGGTAATTGTCTAGATTCCTAATTTATCAAGTAACCAAATCCCATCTGTATGTTGAATCGACTTGACGAAACCTTGCAAGGGTCAATTTCTCTTACTCAAGTCAAATCTTAATTAACTCTCTTGATTCTAAGCCTCAATTTGACAAACTAGTACAAAATGGAGTATGAACAATTCCATCACTAATATTCTTTCAGTCGCTCGGGTTTGCGGGTCCCAATATTAGTGAAATATACGAGGGAAACCATTGAAAAATGGTTCCATTGCAAATCTATTCGTAATCCCTCGGGGAAAAAAAACTTTGAAATCCGTTGCAGATTTAGCGACGGGAAAGTTGTCGCTAATTCCCGCAAGTGTTATATGCGATAGTCTTATCAGTAACAGGTAGTCCTGTTTTTATACCAATCACTTGAGTGTCTACGTGAGAACACTTTTTTATCACATTCAAGTTCATTTCTCATATTTCCTACTATTAAATTTTCCTATCTTTAATAAAAAAAACTTCACAGTTACCTACAGGATTGAGAATTATCTTTTACAAGGTCAACTTTAGTAGTCTATACCATGTCAAAGAATGTAAGTTTGTACTTCTAATATTCAGAACTAAGTAATTTATTTGAAATTTCAAAGTGAGATTTAGTATATTTAATATTATTATTATAAAACAGTCGTGAATAGAAGAATTTCCATTCCAAAAAGCATAAAACAGTTGCAAACAGATTTCATAACGATATTTAAGGGGATTTTGTATCACTTTAGGAACATGGGATTGTTGATGTGTTGCAAATAAAGGCAGTTTCTTCGTTAACAATTAAAGTAGACATATTATATACTCCCAAGAAATTAAAGTCAATTTTTTTTATTTTCTCCATCTATTAAATAAAAGTAATATATGCGTGAAAGACATTTTTTATAGAGTAAAGTGTAATTTTTGTTCCTATGATTTGGTCATTTTAGCTGATTTAATCTAAAAAATATGTTAAAATCTAACCAAATTACTCTTAATTTAACCAATACTGCCCCTGATTTAACGTTAAAATACAAACGAAGTTAGTCAGTTGGATGAAAACAGCTAAATTTTAGAAAGTTATGGATGAAAAGGCTAAAAAAAATTTTGAATAAAAATGACTAAAATGGTCAAACCACAAATACGAATGACACTTTACTTTTTATATATATTTATTTGAGAACACCGAAAACCCATAAAATAATATTTTTAAAGAAATTAAATGGAAATCAAGAGTAATGAATTTCTACTATACACTCATCGGTTTCAAATTTATAATTTTAATTAGTTAGGATTTTTCTTATCGTTTTTATGAACTTCACTAAGCAACAACGACGTTATGTCATTAAATGGGAAGTTTATAACCACATATATATTAATCAAGCAAAATATATATTTTGTTCAAATAAATTGACTAACAACAAAACAAACTCGTTTACGTAAAGCAATTAAATGGAAATCAAGACTAATAATGATAAAGAAGACAAATTGATGAAAAGATGAATTAATTACCGGCTGGTTGCAGAGAAGAAGAAGATGATGATGATGATGATGATGATGATGATGATGATGATGCAATCATGCAAGATCCGACAGGCATATTCACCTTCTGCTTGAGTCTCTTCAAATCTGGTTTATATATCTTGTAATCAGCTTCTTCAAATATTATATCATCACACCTAAATATCTCCCACATTGGCCTTGACCTCCCAACAAACACTACATACACCTCTCCATCTCCACCCTCTTCCCACCCACTAGTCACCAACACATTAGCCACCACCAAATTCACTTGCAACCTAAACACGTCCCGAACGCCATCCGGAACCCGCGCTACCACCACATCCACCTTCTCATACGACCGAGGCATTTCATTGGGCCCCACTTCCCGTCCTCGTCTACCCACTCAGGGAAAAAATCTTCCGATTACTTGTCACCTTCAACTTTTTTGAAGTTTATTGTGGTGACGTCAGCTAAACCATTGACTTGGATTTGGTCAATATGGAGGTTGACAAGCCCTATCTTTAGCTTCTCAGAACGGTTTTGGATCATATATTGGAGTTTTTGATACCACGGTGGTGGTTCCGTAGCGGTGTAACGGAGGGTGGTGGTGGTTATTGGTGGTTCATCGGTGGGTTGGAGATTGTAAGTGGTGGTGTGGATTAGAAGGGTTAGGCAAAGGAGGAGAAGGACGAGGGGGAAAGGTCGTGACCTTGAAGAAAATGGTTTTGAGGCCACGCTAATATTGTTTAATTATGAGTTTCTTTGTATTTTGGAACATAAATAAATGCAAGTTTGATGGAAGCACGTTGGCCATTCATAATAGAATTTGGTAGGAACTAGACTAAATTAATAGGAAAAGATTTTTATTTTTTTAAATAGTTTTTATAACTTTCACGTCTCCTGTATTTTTTTTTAAGGCATCTCCCTATGTTAGGGCTTATAAATACTAACGAGTATTGGTATTTCGGTGACGGGTCGGTTCTAAACAACATATTATAACGGCACATGTGAAACCTAAAGAATACAATATATTGAAAGTTATAGTCTAAAATTAATTATAAAGATTTAAAGTATTAAGAAAAACTTTTATTTTAAATAAAAAATAAGTTATGACGTTAGCAGGGCCGGGGCTATATACTGACGTCATCATCAAATCGGAAAGGGGATCAAACCCACGCCACCTCGGCTAGGTGCACACGCATCACCACCAAGCCAGCGCTTCAACTGTTAATTTAAGTTGCTTCAAATGATACATATATGTAAAAAAACGTAAAAATTCAAAAATAAATAACACCCTGCATTACCGACATGTACCATGTGCATCAAAATTTGTATGGGCAACGTGGACCATTCATAGGTCAGTACTGTTCATACTGACCTGCGATTTATGTATGATTATTTATGTTCTTTTTTACGATTTTCCTAAATTATGGATTATTATAGCGATTTATCAGAAAAATTAATTTAAATATATATTTTTTTTAATTTTATTCTCATGTTGGTATTTAGATTATTATTTTAATGAGTTAGTAAGCTAATTCTAAATTAATTTTTCTTTTTTGGAATCTTTAGGTTTAAGTAAAATAAAATAATATTTTGGTAAAAATAATAATAAGAATTCTAGCGTTATCCTGATACAGTGATACATCATTTTTTCTCTTTTTGTATTCCTAAAAAATAATGTATATGAAACTACGAATAGAAGTGTAGAAGAACTTTGTGTAACCATTTTATATTTATTTGTATTTTTTTTTCTGAACGGTTTTTCTTTTATTAAAACCATAAGAAAGCAGTGTTACACAAGTTTAGTCCTGATAAATCAAATTTGGATGCCTATGAAATAGAACTGCCTATGAATTATAAAGTTTGCCTTTCAAAAAAAAACTAATACGAATTATTCAAAATCAATTTATGGGAGGTCGATAACGACTTGGCCGTAACAAATTGATCCATCATAATTCAATCTAGGGGTGGTTGGTATGTAGAAGAACGCACACGCTTTTTATTTATCCTTATAAGTTGTGTAATGACAAGACTTTTTTTAAAGCATTACACAATATAAAAAAGTTACAGTGTTTAATTTCATTCTTAATCAAAAACCGATTCTTTTTAAAGCATTGACGTCACACATATATATTTCTTTTTCATTTGTAGGTTTTCTTTAGGGATTGTCTTTTAGTCCCTCTGAGTTCATTGAAGATAATCTTTGTTACACGATGTTAACTATCAAATAACCGCGACTAACTGATCATTAACATCATGTAACAAACGATATATAAACTACTAGCTTAGAACCCGTGTTTACACACGGGGTGGAAAATACCAGTAAATAAAAATTTTAAATCTTTATGTATCTGTATATTTTACAGGTGTAAAAGTGTACTATATATACAAAGGATTATAAACAAAATTCAAAATACGTAAAACTTAATATATAATTAGGTTTCGAAAATACTTTAATTAATATTTAATATAATTTGACTTTCATTACTATTTGATTAAAACGAAAAGTTACATAATTAAATTTCAAAGTTTTCTATAATAAGGGATTAAAATAAATGTGTTTTATTAATATAATTAGTATATTCTTTAAAAATATATTATTATTATTAAAAGAAAGTGGTGCATTTAAAAAGAGAGAGAGAGACGAGAAAAAATTGATGAGAATTAACATGGAGACGACACATGCCATGAAAAAACCTTTATTTATGATATAGTATAGATTGGGGTGTACGTGCGATGCGACGGAGAAAACAACACTTGGGTTGGTGATTTTAGGGGTGTGCAAAGAGCGGTTCGGTTCGGTTTTGTGTCATAACCATAACCAAATTTTTAGGTAAATGTATTTCAAAAACCGATCAGTTTCGAGTATTTCGGCTTTGGTTAATCGGTTATGAACATTGTGTCGGTTCGTTTTCAATTAATAACTAAAATTTTAACTTGAGCCAAAAAAAAATTTAACTTGAGATGAAAATGTCGACTTGAGTTAAAGTACTCAAGGAAACGAACCCACTATTATTGGCTATGAACATGGGTCGGTTAATATCAGTCAGCGCTCGGGTCGGGTTGGCCTGACCATGGTTGTGTTGTATCAATGTTTTTCAGTGTTCCAATATATATCTAGAGGGTGTCCGTGTGATGCCATACTCAATTTAAAGAGAATAAAATGCTTATTTTATGGTGTAAGTTTAAAAAAAATATTAACGTATGAAAAAGTTATGACCGTTTAAAAGCATGAAGGGAGATTGTAGTTACTGTATGAATAACTTCCATTTCCAGTTTTTTTAAAGCATTGAAGGGTTGTATTATGTTCTCTAAAAGGTGTGTAAACTCTTAAAAACGGTAAAATGACGTCATTGTTTTTCTCAAATGCTTTATATATAGTTAGTGGGGGTGCCCGCATGATGCGGCGAGGAACACAACACTTAGGTTGGTGATTTTAGGGGTGTAGACAGAGCGGTTTTGTAACATCCCAAAAATAAGGCGACGTCTAAAGGGAATAAAATATTAAGGGCCTTTCGATACTTATCGGGATGAAGGAAGATGGGAAGGGGGAGGGTATACAACCCTAGCCACCCCTTGCCTTCCTCATTCATCACCTCCATCTTTTACATCCTAGAGAGAGAAAGTGGGAAAGTTCATGAGAGAAAGCTCAAGAATCACCATTCAAGGCCTTCATCTTGCTCCTAATTCGTTGTTGGATAGTTGTTGAGGTTAGAGGAGAAGAATCACGTGAAAACATCTAACAAATCCACCCAGATCTGAGCTTCTGTTTGAAAAGTGAGTTTTTAGGGTTTTAACATAAAGTTTGAATTTTTACATGTGTTGGGACTAAACCTAATAGGCTAAAGCATCAATGAATCACCAAAGAGTTAAGAAGTTAGAATGGTTTACGAGAACAATCAACTGTGTAAAGTACTCGGCTGCATACTTTCATGGGCCGGCCGAATGCTGCAAGTTTTCGGTGAAGTCCAGGCCCAACCGAATACTTTGAGTTTAGCTATAAATAGTCTTTTGTGTAATTGTATTTGGGTTAGACGAGTAGTTGAACGTTTTGTACTATAATCAAATGTCTTATTCAATAATATAACAATCGTTTGACAATTATGGTTTGCTCGTTCTCTTTGTTTACCTACAAGTCACGTATTGAGTCTGTTTCCGCCAGGTTCAACACATCGTTGAATCCGTTTATTGAATATGCTCAGGAATCCGAACCTTACAATTGGTATCAGAGCCTTAGTGCTCATTCGGTGAAGGTTACAACGGATTTCTTTGACTCGTGAGGTATCAAAGTTACTGTATTTGTTTGAATAACTGACTTGTGTGTTTTGGAAGTGTTTCTAGACAGATTCATCGGTTTTAGGCCTTGGTTTTGTCATGTTTCTTGAAGATGTGGAGGTTGTTCTTCCCACTCTATGGTGTTTGATCGAAGTAATCGGCTTAGTTTTCACCCGAAAGGTAATCGGTTATTTAACTAATCGGTTCTTTCAAGTTTACGGTTCTTTCAAGTTTGTGGTTCTTTAAAGTTTGCCGTTTTTAAGGTTTGCGGTTCTTTAAAGTTTGCGGTTTGTTAAGTTTAAGGTTCTTTAATGTTGACGGTTTTTTAAAGTTTGCGGTTGTTTAAGATTGTGGCTTTTTAAGTTCACGGCTCTTTAAGTTTGCGGTTTTTTTAAAGTTTGCACCTGCTCAAAGTTTGCATCTGCTCAAAGTTTGCGGACGATTACTTTTGTTTATTGCAATCTAGTACTATTCTTGTTTATTTGGAAATATGACTGCTCAAAACCTTACTGCTACTATGGATAATGAGATCGGTACTACAAACAGACCTCCTAGACTCACAAATGCTAATGCCTTTGATAACTATAAATACAAATATGAAATTTTTGCTAGGTTTAATGATTCATCTGTATGAAAGTCCATTGAGAATGGTCCTGCTGTTCCTATGGTTCGGAACACAAACAATGACTTTGTTCCAAAAGATCCAGATCTTTCCATGGGGGAAGAAATTACTCAGAAGGAAAAAAGATGAAAAGGTCTATGTTGGTTTGACTATGGCCTTATCAATAGAAATTTTACACAGATTCAAGGAGTTCAAGATTGCAAAAGCACTTTGGGATGCTTTGGTTGAAAGGTTTGAAGGAAACTTGGACATGCGTGAAAGTAGGAAGGACATGTTAAGGCAGAAATTTAATATGTTCAAATATGTCAAAGGAAAGAGTCCTAAATAACAGATAAACAAGTTAAAATACCGTCGATGTGAGTTCCTCTAAACTGGGATGTGTATTTGAATTGTTTTCAACTTATTTACAAAGTTGAGATCTTGAAACCGGTGTTGATCCATTTGTTGTAATCTACTAATTCCATGTATATATAACACGTAACAAGCGCTTAGTACGTTCCGATGTGGATGAAACTTACGAATGGGACTGATCCTCCTGTAATGTTGCGCCATGTGTTGCCGGGTGGCAGAAAAGTCGACAGTTATATATATACTAAAATTACATCTCTGGTGCACAATAGTGAGGCTAGATGAATTTAGCTGATGACATTGTAGGTTGAGCTTTACTCAAGCAAAACAACCAAGGTAACATCACCGCACCAAGCACATACTCAGGAAGTTCCACTATATACGGGAGATATTGAAACATGGAGACATCACTATAAACAAGGTGCATACATATCATAATCTAGAAGATCCGTTGACGCCTCAAGTGAAACATGAGAAGTATGTTAGAAACATAGTGCTTAGGGTTGCTAGTGAGTGGCTATGATTTGTTTTAGTATTTAGATGTTTTTGAACTGTAAATGTAATATTTGAATGATTTTGTATTTAATGGATACATTCCTTAACATTAATATTTATTGTGTTCAATATTTGTACGTTTAAGAATAATTGAATAATGGTTATTTTAAAGGTTCGTGGTCGATAAAATTTGCGGTAATAGAGTTTGAACCAAGACCATTGTGAATCATTAGCTTGTTTCATATGATGAAAAGTCCAAAGAGTTGAACACAATCCGCTTCAGAACTATTTCATGGAGCGTCATCATAAGTAGGTTTTGAAAATGGCATAGCCCTTGTATCCTCAGACCTAAGATGCATATTAGAACTTGATTAAGTGTAAGATTGCTCTTTGACATACTCTAATGTTGTTCTTTAACCCAAAACTTAGTGAGAGGTGTATGCAGTCGAAGGAATCTGAAACTTAGTGAGAGTTGTATGTAGTCGAAGGAATCTTAGTGAGAGTTGTGACATAATCTTACTGCGGTAAGTGGCTGACGTCTTTGGGCCCCTCGTTTTTCAGTGTGGTGTAAATGCATGGTCATGCTTAGATTAGGAGTTTGATTTGACCACTTTGAAATTGAGATCGAGAAAGAGAATGTTGAACGCCATATGAGAATGAAACATTATGATGTCTCATGTTCAACGAGATGTCAATTACATAAGGATAATCGGCTGATGACTATAGCTATTGCGAATAGTTAAGTAAGAGTACTTAGACTATCGGGAATAGTAGACAGCTTTAAAGCGTCATACCTTATACGGACATTGAGATGTAACTAGACGTCCATCACTTTCTGTGTTGACAGATGATTGAAACTTGTGCAAATGGGATACTGTTGGACTAGTATGCCCAAGTAATTACATCTGATAGCTCTGCTACTAAGGTAGGATCTAAAGGGTTGCACCACCGGTAATGAACAATGAGGTTATTTAAAGAGTTAAATAATCAAACATGATCACATTAAAGTGAGACAGGAGACGCTTAATTATTTGTAATTAGATTGCGAATAATTAAAACGAATTAAATTAGTTAAATATCAAAGAGTTGATAATTAGAGAACTGATGATTTAATAATCATCAAAAGGTTTGATAATTACTAATTAGGTTTATTTACTAGATTAATTATTACCCGGAATACTAATTAATTAGCGGTTTTTAAATGTGTTCATTTAATAATTAAAAACCCTAACTTAATCCCCAAGTTTATATATTCTACATACTACCTTTAAACCCGTGTGTTACACGGTTTAAACCTTAATATTATATTGATAAATATCTAAACATGTTTTTTTATGCAACATTTGATGATTTATCGGTAATTTTTTCATATTGTCAAACGTTAGGACTATATTGATGATAGTAATGAAAACAACATTTGAAGTGGTATTAGAATTTTTTTTCTATGTTTATCAAAGATTAATAGATGTTTATTGAATCGAAACCCGATGTATTACACGGGGGTTGAATAAACGATACAATATGAAATGAAAAAAAATATGTTGAATATAATCCATAACTCTGTAATATTTCTTGTACACAACGTTGAACATAAATGTAGCATAAGTGAACTTCCAGTCAAGCGACGAATACTCACCAATGGAGGAGCCTATACTTACCCCTAGAAATCTCTAACCTTTATCCGGTGTCCCATGAACTCCTATCACTGAAAAGCACAAACAACACCCGGAAGCCATAAATGTGATAAAAGTTAGATGCACTCGGATTCAAGCATGTGTGAACAAAAAACTATGTAGTTAATAATATCATATTACAAACCTGCAAAATTGGTAAGTCCAACATAAAAGCTTGCCAATGCACCGTTTGTAACACCAATTTCTTTGAAGGTCGATGAAGAAAAATAAAGAATTGCATTGATGCGAGCAAATTGTTGCAGAACAAAGAGAGTGCATGCAATAAGAGCAACTGCAAATGATTGAAGGCAAAAGAGGTGAATTTGTATTAGATGGGGTTGAATAAAATATAAAATTGATATAAATACTTAAAAATGTGTATAACTCGGCTTATTTCACGTCAAACATGTAAAAAAAGTTCACTTAAATGGGTAATAAGTTGAAAAATGCCCAAAAATAGTAAAAAATTTTAATAATATTTGACGCATAAATAACAATGCAAAATTCAGCCATAATTACCCAACCGGTTTCAATCTGGACTAAAAATTACCAATTTCAACCCAAACCTGTTTCGGCCCATTACACATCCTGTTTATTTGAATGATTGAATCCCACAAAACTGGTAGAGAAGTAATTTCAAATAGGTAAAAACGAAAAGCGAATTCACGTGCATTTTTAATACAAAAAACATCCCAAAATCATATTCTAAAAAAAAATGGATCTGTATTGAAAATAATATATTTTGTAATCATAAATGACACTAATTGTGTATAAAAAGTTTTTTTTTGACAAGAGTGTTTTGGTTCAACCACATCAGACCCATTTTGACCCGTTTAACCAGCCAAAGTAGCCATTTCTAGGACAGTGTATACCTTGTCAAGATATTCGTTCAATTTGTTGATTCCGGCCCATGTAATCCAAGTCCTCTACACACAAGCTGACCACATTTTAGTCTGTTTCCTCCATTTAAAATCCTTACAAAAAGAAATTGAATAAAATCACATACTCGTATACTTTTCCTCATAAATCTACTGAAGTAAGATGAACGACAGGTTTCCCAAGTGTTGCCTGACAAAGAAGCTGATAGGATTGACTGTTGTACACTTGCAAATGAGTATGTATATTATCATCCAATGGCTAGCTAAAATTTAAAAGAATTCTGCAAATTTATGTTTTCTGGTGTTTGTGAATTGTGACTTGTGATGTTTGATTTTGTTGTATAACTTGAAGTCAGACCTAATTTAACAGCTACAAAATATGACCAAAGTGGCCATTTTTAAAACGGCTAGTTCACACCCGGACTAAAATGACCCATCTGTACCCAAACCCACCCTGACCCGTTACTTCGTCCGACCCGACCATGTTGCCAGTATAGTCAGAGGATGTGAAATACTTGAATGGAATAAGACAAAGTCGATAGAGTTAGTCTAATGGCTTCCGATACTATTAGTAAATAGCCAAATTCAATACCATCGAAAACCTTCCACACGCGTATTAATGAACTCTTTCAGGGATTCTAAAAAGAATATGTAGCCCAATCACAGGCTGGATATCTTGCTACCAGCGGTTATGTTTCTAACATGATAAACTTTATTAGACCATCATACTCAAATCAGATAAATTATCCATTGGAATCTCGAGGCCCATAAAATCAAATGGAAACGGACCTGGTCATATAAAAAGACTGGCCTTGTGAAACCGCTTCCGTGCCTCCTGGACAAATAAAGCGATGGTTCATAAATCAATAGATTATTGAGGTTCACTGAATTATACAACTGATATCTAGACTACAAAAGCGTACGAAGGGATTAAACCCTAGAATTACTCGATTGAGGGGAAAGGTTGTAGCATATGTTGGCCTTATTCATTTATCGTCACATTTTCATTAAGCCACAAAAACTAAACCGAGAATAAAAAGCATTTAAATTACCTTCTGGATTTGTCTGCTCACAGTTGTAATCATCGTTCATAGTTTGAATCTTTACTTTCTGTTATCATTTATGCTTACTCATCCATCCATAGACCATCATTGTGCTCTTCTTGCAAAAGTCTTTGAATTCTATATCACAAGTGTGAATTTCATTAGAAGGCCCAAAATATAACAAAATCAATACCAAGAAAAACCTACTTTTGTGAATGTTTATGACAAAAATTGACAAACCTGGATTTTCTGTGAATGTCTTGAATTCGGAATCTTCTAAACCGAAAAAGAAGTAAAAATTGATAAAAAGAAGTAAAAAAGATGGATTGTACCTGGACTCCTAATGAAATCCGATTAACGCTTTCTTGAATCGTCCACATATTCAGGGTTAACAGATTTCTTCGTCGTCAATCGGAATAGCAGAGTAATGTATCGACCCCAATTTAGGGTTCTTGAGATGACGGCTCTTGAAACTGGGCTTAACCCGCAAGGTAATAAGTCGGATGGGGTTATTGTAAGGTCCGAGTGAACTTTTGGTTGTATTGGTTTTGCTGGGAAAAGTGGGTTGAGAAGAATTGTTAGTGATGACAAGTGTAAAAAAAAACTTACTTTTTTTATTAGAAGAGAAATAGGGGATTAAAAGGAGACCAGACACAACCAAAAAGAAAAAACCCTAATCTCACCTCTCCCTCTCTTGCGTTCGCCGACCCCCCACCCCTGCGCACCGCCGCCGCCGCCGGAGGCCGCCTCGGTCATACCACGATCCAACGCCACCGCCGGCACCACCGGAAGCCGCCTTAAGGGTTTTGCGAACCGGTTTTTGGAACCGGGTTCTTGTGTGGGTCGATCTAGAGGAAACCAAAGCAGTTTGGTTATACCGGGAGTTCGTTTTAGCAGATTTAGCGACTAGGTTCGTTGATCTGTGGTGTTTCCGTTCGGTAAGTTGTTTACTTCTGGGAAGGTAGAACTCTAAAGTGACTATGGTTGTATCTGTTTTTGTTATGTTTACATCTAGACTCCTGATGGACAGTCTAGAGTTTTAATACAGACAGGTTTCATACATGTTTTTGTTCCGCTGCATTTATATCAAAATTGTTCTGAAACGGACATGTCAAAATTATTTTGAAATGGACTGACATATTCTTAAAACTTTTTAAAGTGGTAAATCCAAGATGGTCTAACACTTGGTATATAAATCATCTAAATATTTGAAAGGAATCATATTATAACTATATACAATGAATTGTAATTTTTGATTGGATGGATTTGGAAGCAATGCACATGGCAGGGATTGATTGGCTTTTTTTTTTTATCTTTAACAATCTTGTGAGTGTGTTAAAGTTAAAATGAAGAAAAGAAGTATTTCTACATGAACACCACCTACCTGGCTTCTATACTTGGTGGTGGTAGTTTTGTTTTTTATTTCTTTTTTGTTATTTTTAATTCATTTTATTTTGTTTTGTGTTTTCCAGGTTCGTTTGTTTTTTTCCTAGGTTTTAACGTTTTGTTTTAGTATGTAAGAAATTTTATTTTTCTTATATTTTTACGTTACAAGTTTTATTGTTTCCGTTGTAGCAACGTTTCAAAATATACAATTGTTTGCCCCGCTGTAAAGCGCGGGTATCATATAATATAACTAGTTGATACACAAACTATATTGGAAGGGGACAAATTGAAAAATGACATGTTAGAAGGGGCCTGGGAAATAATTTTGGAAGGAGCCTAAACTTGAAAGTTTATACTCTTTCTAAAGATTTCATTGGGTGCCTAAAGCCGAGTTTTTTTTAAAGGGTGTTTATAAAAAACTTATTTACCAAAAGAGTGTTGCTTCAAAAATATTTACTAAAAGAGTTTTTTGAAAACTTGATTGTTTCTCTTTCCTAATCTTATTAGATAACTCTATTTCATTAAATAACTAGTTTAGATCCCGTGTTTACACACGGGGTGAAAAATATTAATATATAAATTTTTTAAATTTTTATGTGTATATTTTACAGGTGTAAAATATATTACATATACTAAGGATAGAAACAAACTCAAAATATGTAAAAATATTATATAATTGGGTTTTAAAAATACGTTAATTACTATTTAATGTAATTTGACTTTCATTACAATTTTATTGAAATAAAAGTTACATAATTAAATTTCAAAGTTTTTTATAATAAGGGATAATTAAACATAAATTTGTTTTATTTATATAATTAATATTTGCTTTAAATATATACTATTATTAAAATATAGAAGTGTATTAAATAAAAGAGAGATGCGGAAAAAAAAATGATGAGAATGAATGTGAAGACGACACGTGACACTAAAAACCTTTATTTATTATATAGTATAAATATAAATTCTTGGGAGATTATCATAGAATACATTATTTTTGTGGTTAATATAACGATTTTGATTTAAAATAGTAAACTTCGAAAGTCAGTCCATTTAAATTAAATACGAGTAAAAAACGTAGATTATATTTTTTGATAGAATGATTTTTGAAAATGATTAAATCAAATACCGCTTGAATTATGAGAAACTGATAAACATAATCCTTTTTGTGAAAAAAGGAAAGTCTAAATTAAAATCTCTTATTTCTTACACATAATAAATTGCTTATGCGTAATAAATGTCGACGGTTTTGTTTTAAATATTCAAATTCGAAAATGAAATTATTATAACTAATATTAAAAGGCAACTATGGGCTGTGAGTGAATTTTACTGTAGCAAATGCACACATTGCTTTGCATGAGATACAAACAAATGATGCATGTTTTTCTTACCTTTTTTCCTTTTTTTAGGTGAGTCTTATGTTTAAATATTAGCTTTAGCAATACTTCAACAAAAGAATTAACCTCCCGCAATGTTAGCCAGGTTCTAAACCCGTAGTTTACCTCTTAGCCGGTTTTAAATTGATTTCATCCTTTTCTTTTTTTGCGTTTTAATATTTTTTTTTCTTAGGTTTTAGTTTATCACTATAAATCTTATACGTCTCTATGTAAAGATTTTTTCTTTTTTCGTATAAGTTTTCAAGGACATTTATTTCCACCGCAACGCGCGGGACCTTTTTCTAGTTTGAATTAAGAATCAAATCAAAAACGTAATTAATCATCTTTTATTAAGCATAATAAAAATAAATTAGGAATTTCTTCAATTTCGAAAAGAAATTTCACGATTATGTTTAAAATAACTTAATTATAGGAGAAATATGTTTATTCTACCTAATATATTATTTATGAATCAATGTTGATTATTATTATAAAAAAACGTATTTTTAAGAATAAAAAAATGTAACTATTTCTGTATATTATATTAAGATGTTTCTTCAATGTTGTTTATTGTTATTATTTTAGATATTTGAGATAATAGTTAAACATGAATCAATTTATTTTAGGTAAATGGTATATGAATTGTTTGTGGGGGATGTTTTCTTCAATGTATATAAGACACGATTATTACTATTATTATGTAATTTAAAACGCTCCAAAATTTTTTTAATCCTTTGAGTTAATGACTTTATCCAACTAATTACTTATATCATTTAAAGAAGAATCAATTTATTTTAGGTAAATTTTATTATTTAAATTGATATTTTATTGAGTATTAACACACGAAAAGCAAAATGATTTGGTATTTTAAAACAATTTTAGATAAAATATGTTTACCTTAAAAATGAAACTAAAATGGGTACTATCCAATATGTTAGATGTGATTTTTTTCTAAATGAGTATTTTGTGATTTGGGTGGGAAAAAAATCTTGAGATGAAACATGGAGGTGATAAGTGGCACTTACTTTTACTCTTTTATTATATAGGATAGATTATTTGTCTTAATTTTTTTTATTATGGTATTGGCTATCTTACCTAACTTATTTTTTTATAAACCTATATTTTTAATAAAACCTATTTTAAAGAAAAAAAAAGCTATTTTAAAATTAAGTATTTAACCTGTAAAAAACATTTATTAAACACGTAAAAATATTTTACTAAAATAAAAATTATAACTCATATTCAATAAAAAAAAATCATAGTTTTACTAAAATAAAAATTAATATATTAAATTAAATTAAGTAAATAAAAGTTTAATAGAAATATCGTTTGAAGAAAAAATATTTTTCAAAATAAAAAAGTTACGAGTATTAAAAATATATTTAGTTAACATAATTAATTTTGATTAATATTAAACTATAAAAATGACCGCTTATAAATTAGAGTGATTTAAATTTTTTTTATTAAAGATTAAGAACACCATATTTAAAAATATATTTAGTTAACATAATTAGTTTTTGATTAATATTAATGTTTTGTTGTTTATATAAAAAAACATAAACCAAATAAACTATAAAAATGACTATATTTAAAAAAAGATTAAGACATATTTATTTAATAAATTAAAGTTATCCAATGAAATTAAGAGAGAGAAACAATGAAGTGTAGAAGAACAGTATTTTGGTAAATAAGTTTTTTAAGAACACCATTTTAAATAAAAACTCCCTAAAGCCTTGGGTCCCTCATGGCTCTAAAAGAGTCGAGCTCAAGCTTACCCCTAAGTTTTCGTAAACAGGTTAGAATAGTTTATAAAAATGAAAAAAAAAAACAGGCGTACGCCTACAGGCTTGTTTATCTTAAAAAAACACAAGCGTTATGTACAAACATCTATCCACATAACATTCCCCACATGTCATATATTCCGTTGATGTGGTTCAAGCCACGGAAATCCAAGAAACTCCAAACACTTCCTTTTCTGAGTTAAACTTCAAACTTGTGCTAGCACTGACCTGCATGTCATCCACGTGGAGATGCCACATCAGATTGTAAAATCAGCCATACGAAGCATAAGGAATAAAACAGCCTTTTTTTTAGTTATTACCCTTTTTCCACCAGAACCATGAGTTGCAGGGAAGAGCCCTGTATCATCTAGACGGAACCCTTTTTGTTCTGCAAGTATTCTCAGTCTGCAATAAAGTCATCTGTTTAGATCCATTTACTTAAAAATGGATTGATTGATTGATTGATCGGGTTACTTTTAGTCTCAAAAGAGTGAATTAATAAAAGAGCTCAAAAAGAAAGTGGCTAAACGGGTCAACTGGGTGGGTTTAAACAAAAGTTGCCCGCAATATATTTTTAATGGATATTCTTCTTTTGTTTTTAACAGCAATTTGTTTACACCTTAATACCACTTAGTCATGGGTAACATACAGTCTTCTAAATCGCATTCTTCAAAAAACTAGATTATTATGTAATAATATTTTTTGTAATTAAGGCGTTAATTATAAACTAAAGTTTTAAAAAAGTGATTTCAGGTGAACCCTAGAACACAATGAAACATTCATTTTTCTATTCTAAAGTACTTTAAAAACAAAAAAAATGATATAAATGTAATATTCTCACCTATCTCTCCTGAAATTAAAAAAATGTTATGAACAAACTAGTTTGATTGTTAGTTTATGTATATAAATCATAGTTACCTGTTTCGCTCCGGTACGGGTACGCAATTCGCTAGAGTTAACGTATCCGGTACGGAAGGGGTAGGTTCATTTCAGTACGAACCGGTACGGTGTACCATGTAGTTCGGTTCGATGTACCCGAATGAAACATAGGTTCAAATACCATATAATACTTATTGTCAAATTCCAAATCAAAACATCAAATACAATTTATTACGCTTAATAATAATGTAAAACGAGAGTGGGCTGGGCCACCACATCCAGAGAATTTATTCAACTAGAGAAAACCAAATTATTGAACTAGATCCAGAGAATTTAATAATAATGTGAAACTAGAGTGGGCTGGGCCACCACAAACAATTTATTGAACTAGATCTAGAGAAAACCCTAAAAGCTCTCTTAATCCAGTCGATCTAGAGAGAGAAAAGGTAAGAATCCAAAATTGTGAACCATGCAACAATCGAACCACCGAATTCCTTTCCCAAAATCGCGAATTGGGGCAGCAATGGTACAACGATTTCATGCTATTGGATCGCCGAACCAGGTAACTCGAATTCGCCGTACCATAGCGATTTGGTACTCTGCGAATTTCATTTTGGTACATCACGATCCAATACGGGGATTGCGGGGGGCTGAGCGAATTCGGTAACTATGATATAAACTACAAATGTGTATGTCATGTGAAGGTTATATTACCTACACAAACGGTACAAAACTAAAGAACATATGAAAAAAAAAATTAGTTTGATGGTTTTTATGTACATAACTTACACATGTGTATGTAAGAAGCATAAAATTAAAAAAAGAACAAGAAATATGGACTATTGTTTACAAAATTAAACGATTTAAATTTGTTCTTTTTATTCTCACAATAATCTATGTAATGAACTTCACTCTCATTATGTTTATAATGTGAAAATATTCAGAAGAGGTCAATGTTTTCAAGATAATCAACTATCATGGAAGTCATTTAGAAGTAGACAAAACCAACGTACCTTCGGTTCACCACATCATTCCCCGTCCAATGTATCAGCCCAAAAGGATATATATCCTTCGGGTACACCTACAAGATGAGAATCGAGTCACATACAAACAAAACATCATTTAAAGTGTTTTAAATACGAACAAGGCTCATATAAGTGCATGTAAATAACCCGTCACTAAAAATGGAGCAATAATGTCAATGTATATGTCATTTCTAACTAGTGAAGCCTATAAATTGATAGACATGTCAAATTAATGTATGAAGCAACAACTAATCAGCAGTTCATATTCCAAATTGTGAACATTATACCTTCAAATCAATGCGATGCCGGAGCTCACGGCCAGGATATTATTTGTTACTAGTAACCGAGAATGGGGACTTTCTGTGTGTCTCCGGTGTGCCATGCTCACCAGAGTATGTTTCCTTTTGTCCTTTTTTACCATGGTTTTTCGTGGAGATATATTCCCGGCAGACGTCTCCGGAGGTTTTATTCCCTCAGGAACCTCCTCTTTTTTCTCCTGGTCAGGGAGTTAAATTAAGCCTTGTTCATCAGGCTTGTATCTGAGCCTTTTTTTGTCAGGCTCCTTTTTTCATGCATATTACATTTTGATAAGAATGAGAGAACATTAAAGCTAACATTTTGACTGCATGCTTCATATCAACTTTTCACCGGGTTAAAAAGACTTGTTTAAAAACACATAATAAACCATCCGTCTACGGATGGGTAGGAAATTATAAGCAAGACATTAAAAACAAAAGAAAAGCATAATAGAATTCCCTTACACATAATATGTCACACCCCGGCCGGCGGCGGAAAACGCCGGGGCGTGAAACTGTGCAGACTGTTCATAGCTCATGGTTGCTAAAGTTTGAATAATTTAAACATTCATTTTCATTACATGTAGCAAGTTCAAACCATACAAGAACCAAATGTAGCGATTACAAAATATAAATAGTTTAGATTAATTGCTAGGTCCAAATCCTACATGTAGCAGCTTGTAATACTTCAAACATTGTCACTTGAAACATGGTTAACAACAAAGTCAACTAAAAAGTTGATGAGAATACATAGGTTTTCGTGTCATGTAATAGAATATAGTGTTGTGTGTATACAATTCATACAAACATGGCAATTAAGGCATTCATGGAGAGATACCATCGTGTGACCTAGTAGTACAATCAAACCTTTGTAACTAGCATGCAAAACAAACGCGTGTTGGCAGTAACAGTCACCCTACCTGGGTGGGTTTGTCAGACTCAATAGATCTATCACTGTTTACTGTAGGCTATAAAATAGTTAATGATTGCACGTGAATAGCAAACTGCGTGTTGGTCTACACACCTAGTACTCAAGCACAAAGCTCAAAATTGTAACACATGATTGTAGGGTGGAATTGTATATTATGTAGTTTGTAAACATAGTAATTAGAACGCATGTTCCACCCCAAAAGTTTGTAAATAGAGTAAAAGGGGGGCTATGTAACTCACTTGTGTTGGGTAGTGTAGTTTGCGCAAAATCAACCAAAAATGCCAAGCGTGTTGTAGGTCGCTACGTTTGACCTATTGGATAAATGTATAACGCGTGTCATTGTTTGTGTTATTTTTATGTCGAAAATGGATTTGTACGTTTAGGGTTTGTTTGAAATAAATAAATAATTTTATTTATCTATTTAGTACATTTTAAATAGTAGTGATATATATATTCTTTAAAATGTAAATTTAAATAACTGATATATATTTATATTTATTTAAATATAAATTTAAATAAATAATATTTGTTTAAGTCAAAATATATATTTGTATAAATGGTTTTATAAAAATGATTATATAAACTCACGATTTCATCGGTTTCGAACTATCGGGACTTAATCGTTTTAAATTTCTAAATCAAGGATTTGGTTTATAAATGATTCCCGGGTCTTGGGATTTTATAAAATAATTTTTATAATTACATTTTGAAATTTTTAGCTAAAATATGTTAAATAGACTTTAAAACAGAAAAATAATTGATTTCTGGTCAAGGAGCACGACCGTGCTCAAGTAGGGCACGACCGCGCTCGTTGCCGGGCGTGACCGTGGTGGTCTGAGCGCGCCCGTGGTCGAGTCAGAAGTCACTACAGAGGGTCTGGACATAGAGCACGACCGTGCTCGTATCTGGCCCGACCGCGTCTAGTGTTTGTTTTTGGTCAAGACTTGTTTGCTCGGTAAGCACGACCGGGCCACACCTGGGGCACGACTGTGCTTGGTCAGGCACGACCGCGCTCAGGGATGAGCGCGACCGTGTCGGGCCTTTTTCAGACACAATTCGATCGATTCTTATATTAATAGCTTCTAGATTCTTAGGGCTTTCACTTAGTGGATGATTACGAATGTTTCTACATAGTTTAATTGTATTTATATCTTGTCTAGAGTGTAGTTCGAGTAAAATTTATGTTTCGGCTTTTTGGTTCAAAATCGGATCGATTTGAGTGTTTCTACTACGAATTGATACAGGGCTTTCGTAGTAGAGGTAGATACAAAGCTGAAGACGTGTTACTTACTTGCTGAAAGTGGGCAATCGAATGCGGTCGGCTACGGGTCGAGCGGCTTCGTTTCTTGGCGATCAATTGGACGACAGAGGTGTTGTGAGCGTCGAGTGAGAGTTCTGAGAGATTGAGTGGGTGTATATGAGGGTGTAGGAAGCGTGCAACTGACTCTATATCGACGAATTTGAGAGACTCGGTTGTGGTGTGAATGGGATTAATTAATTGTGCAAATTGGACGACAATTGATGCGTGTTTCAGACGAATTTCAGTCGAGTATGGTCTGACGCGCGAAGACCGGCTTTTCTTTATTTTAATTTTCACGAATTCAGAAGGTATGGTATGGTTTGACTTTCTGCAGTCAAGTGGGTTCATCAGCGCGACCGTGCCTACTTTAGGCGCGACCGTGCTTAGGTCGGCAGGCGCGACCGTGCCTAGTCCTAGGCGCGACCGTGCTTGCCTAGTTTTGTAGTTTTTGAGTTTTGTCAGTTTTGGTCCTCGGGGCTTGTGAGATAATTGCGTTTTTGTTTAATTTGTTATTGTAATAGAATAGTTTGTATATGTAACTGCATCGTAGTTTGTTTGTACACGAATCGAAACTGAAATGTGTTTGTTTATTGAAATCAAACGATTACATGATGAAAATCAGAAATGTTACATAATACTTCCTTAGTTGCATTGCATTCCATGTTCGAGGCAATTATGTTCCATCTGGTTTGGCCAACTTGCATGTGCCTTTGTCATTAGTCCAAATGATTGTATATGGCCCTTCCCACTTGGGTCCTTGTTTCCCTTTCTTTTCCTGGCCACTTGCTTCGTTGGACCGCAGCACATAGTCTCCTTGCCTAAGCATCACGCGTGCCACCCTCACATTATAATACCTTTCTAGTTCTTTCTTATATGTTATTTCCCTTGCTCTGGCTGCCTCCCTTCTTTCTTCTAACAGATTTAAGTTAAGCCTGAAATCCGCCATGTTAAAGTGCTATCCATAACTGTTCTTTGAGTGGGTGATCCTATCTCCACTGGTATCATGGCTTCTGTCCCATATGTCAGGCTGAATGGCGACTCTCCGGTGCTTGTTTTTGGTGTTGTTTGGTGGGCCCATAGGACATGTGGTAATTCTTCCACCCAGCACCCACCTTGCCTCCCTAATCTCATTTTTATTCCCTCCACGAGGCTTCTATTTGCTCTCTCGACTTGGCTATTTGCTTGAGGAGGTGCTACTGATGTGAACACTTGTTGAATTTGTAGTTCCTCGCACCATCCTTTAAAGGGTTCGTTGGCAAATTGCTTTCCGTTATCACTTACTATGGACTGTGGCAATCCAAACCTGCAAACCACGTTTTCCCACACGAACCTTTTCATTTGTTGACCTGTGATGGTAGCTAGGGGCTTTGCTTCTATTCATTTTGTGAAGTAATCGATAGCGACTACCGGGAATTTTAGGGGTCCGGGTGCTTCTGGGAATGGTCCCACAATGTCTATCGCCCACTTTTGGAAAGGCCATGATGTGCTTACGGGAATTAGATCTTGCTTGGGTTGCTTGGTTATCGGTGCATGGATTTGACAATTGTCACACTTTTGAATTTCCTTGACTGTTTCCCGGTACATGTTCGGCCAATAATAACCCGCCTTCATTGCCTTAGCCACTATGGTCTTTGGTTCCCCATGAAGTCCGCAAATTCCTTCATGAATTTCTCTTATTATGTAATTGGCTTCCTCTTCATCCACACACTTCATTGATGGCCCTAGGTATGACTTCCGCTACATCACGTCTCCTATCATTTCATATTGCAAGGCCTTTATCCGTAACTTTCTGGCCTCTCCTTTATCTCCCGGTACTGTTCCCCTCTCTAAGTATTGTTGTATAGGTGTAATCGAGGTGGTCTTTCCCGCTGTTCCGATCTGTAGTATTTCCTCCCCTTGAGTTGAAGGGGTTGTCAAGACCTCCACCTTTACTTCCCTTGCCAGGTGATCAAAAGCTACACTTGTCATCTTGCTTAACGCGTCGGCCTTCTTATTACCTCATCTCGACACATGCGTGACTTCAACTTTTCCTATGTCATTCATTAACATTCTGGCTTGTTTCAAATATCTTTCCATTGTGTCTTCTTTTGCTTCATATATTCCATTGATCTGATTGGCTACGAGTAGTGAGTCCACGTGTGCCTCCACTACCGTAGCCTTCATCCGCTTCGCCAACCGCAGTCCTGCTAATAACACCTCATACTCAGCCTCGTTGTTGGTTGTGGGGAAGTCCAACTTAATCACGTAGGTCAGATCCACTCCTTCTGGGCTTGTAAGAACCAGCCCCGCACCTCGTCCTTCCTGGTTTGAGGCTCCGTCGGTGAATAAGATCCATTTGTCTATTTTTTGGTACTCCCCCTTACTTATTTCTGTTTCAGTCGTTCCCGACGTCTCTCCTTCCATATTATCTTCCATGTCTGTGATCTATGTTAAAAAGTCTGCTATGACTTGGCCTTTAATGCTCGTTCTTGGCTTGTACTCAAGGGTGTGGTCGCCCAGTTCTATCGCCCATTTGGCTAGTCGTCCCGACACTTCCGGTCTTCTCAATACTTGTTGGATGGGCTTGTATGTGAGGACTTACACCTTGTGCACTTGGAAGTATCTTCTCAACCTTCGGGAAGCATGTATTAGCGCTAGCGCCAGCTTTTCCATCACGGGGTATCGTACCTCCGGGCCTTTTAGTGTTCGGCTCAAGAAAGAAATAGGTGTTTGTACACCCTCCCTATCTACCATCAATACCGAGCTTATCGTTGTAAGGGACGTGGCTAAGTACATGATTAAGGTCTCATCCGGTTTCGAGGTAGCTAATGCTGGTAGATTGCACATATGCTTCTTTGTTTCCTGGAATGCTTCCTCAGCTTCGCTTGTCCATGAGAAGTTATTTTTTTCTCAGGCAGTCCCGGAGAGTATCTATAAAGGGTGTGGACCTATCCGCAGACTTTGACAAGAATTTGTTTAGTGTTATCAACCTCCCGTTCAATCTTTTCATGTCTTTTACGCTTTTTGGTGAACCCATGTTCAAAACCGCCTCCACTTTGACCGGATTTGCTTTTATTCCTTCCTTGGTCACTATTACCCCCCAAAAATTTCCTTCTTCCACTCCAAACGAACACTTTCCCGGGTTCAGTTTCATGTTTGATGTTCTCAAAGTTTTGAACATTTCTTCTATATCGGATATCATTCTCGATTCCTCTGTGCTCTTTATCACCAGTTCATCTACGTACACTTCCAGGTTTTTGCCGATTTGATCCTTAAACAACTTGTCCATGAATCTATGGTACGTGCCCCCGCGTTTTTTAAACCGAAGGGCATTTTGGTATAGCAAAATATCCCTTCGTTAGTGTAGAACGCTATCTTTTCTTCGTCCTCAGGTGTCATTTGAATCTGGTGGTACCCTTTGTATGCATCTAAAAAGCATTTCAATGGGTATTGGGCTAAAGAATCGATCTTTGCGTCTATTTCAGGTAGTGGGTAACAATCCTTGGGGCATGCCTTGTTTAAATCCTTGAAATCAATACACATACGCCAACTCTCGTCTGCCTTCCCTACCATTACTGGATTGGAGATCCAAGTTGGATATTCCACCTCTCTCACTATCCTGGTATGCAATAGTTTCTTCGTTTCCTCGCACGCTGCCTGACTTCTATCTCTTCCCATGTTTCTCTTCTTTTGTCGAACTTGTTCTAGCCACTGGTAAGTATTTAGCCTATGCTCTGCTTGGTCTCGCAGGATCTGTGCTCCCACGAGAATATATCTATGTTTCTTATCAGTAGTTCCTTGAGAGTTGTCTTCCATTTGTCAGGAAATCGTCGCCCTATCTTTATGGTCTGATCTTCAAATTTATCATTCAATGCCCATTCTTCTACCCTTTCATCTTTCTTCTTTCCCTTTACGGGGGCTTTCGGGACAGTGGCTATCATTTCTTGTGAAGAATTTACAGTGGCTATTCCCTTAGGAGTAAGGAACTTTATTAATCCGTGGGCTGTTGACGTCAAGGCTCGCAAGGCTCGTATCCCTGGCCTTCCTAATATTGCATTGTATTTGGACCAAGCTCGCACCACTAAGAACGTGAGTTGTACCGTCCTTTCCTTTAATCCTTCACCTAGAGTGACTGGTAGAGTAATTTTTCCGATTGGTTTGACCACCTCCCCCGCGAATCCAATCAAGTGGTCCCGATCTTCCTCTAACAGCTCCTTAGTGTTTTTTCTTAATCTTAGGAAGTAATGTACGTACATGATCTCAGATCCGCTTCCCCCGTGTACATGTATCCGAGCCACCAAATGCTCGTCGATATCTGCAGCAATGTTTAGTGGGGCTTCTTGCGCTTCACTTGGTGAGGGAAGGAAAAGTGATGGGCTTCTTCATCCAGTCTTCATCATCTTCTTTCCTTCTTGTCCTACGCCCATCCCTTTCACATTCCCTCGGCCTTCTTCTTATCATATCCACATATTCTCTATCTTTACCCCCTGATGTCCCCCCTGTTTTTGTGGGGCTTATTGATATGCGTGAACTATATATATTTTTTAAATAAAGATTTTCACACAAATATAAGTTTTAAAATTGGTTTTCACCTAAACTAGATTACACACACAAAGGCAAGTGTACTTGTCGAGTGGTAATATAGAGTTGATAAGAATCGAGTATCAATCCGTGGACACGATTTCACTACTTGATCCTAGTGATTAATTAAGCCTAGCGAGTTAAAATAGATTTTTGTTTAGTTTTTTGGAAATTTAACTTGGGTGACAACAATTAGCAATTGAAAACACGTAAATAAAATAATTAAGATAACAAGATAAAGGAAGGCTATCATCCTAGTTTGGAATCCACTTTACTAATTATGATGAAACATATGAATGACAATTTTATGATTATGTTAATGTTCTTTGAAGCGGTTGAACTAAAATCCGATTATAGATTATAATTCCCTAACCATTAAGACGAAATTCCATGAGTAATTTACAAGTCATCCAATTAAGATTAGTTTAGTTAGATAAAAGAGTGTAACTTCTTGACTTATGATATTCTAAAACAAAGTTATATAAATTTTAAGAGCGAGTTATCGTCACTTTCGATTAGTATAACTTTTATTATAGAAATAACACGACACTGTTCTTCGTTTTTCCAAATCTTGACCAAAGGGTTGCATGTCTTCATGTTTCCTTCACAAATAAGGTTTCAAAGATTATTCCTAATTCTTAGCTATACCATTTTAACAAAATATGTTAAGGTTATAAATAAATGTTAGTCTCATAGGTTTTCCAACTATATGATTTCCCATTTATAAACCTTAATTTGTTCCACAAACATTTAGACATGCAAGATCACCAAGAGGTTAACACAAAATCACCATTACATTAACATAATACTTTAGCCATAATCAAGAGTTTAATATAATTAATTATGTTTCATCAAAACTAGGACGATAAAGGAATTTAGCTCATGATGAGCATGTTCATTACAACAAAGTAGCAAAATAGCAAGGAACTCATGATAAAACCGAAAGATCTAACCAAAAGTCCAAGCTAGGAATGTCTAGTGATGCAAGAGCTTCTTCTTTGTGATAAATGGACCTTCCAAGACCTCCAAATGCCTTCTAAAGTCTAGTTCCCGAGAGTAAACAGTGGGTAATCCCTCTCAAGAACCCATTTTTCTAATGAACAAGTTTAAGGCCTTTTATAGGCTGTCTGGGAAGCTGAGCACGGCCTCATGCTGGGGACCACTATGATTTCTTTGTCGCAAACATACTGCAGGAATTGTCGACACGGGGGCGTGCCTAGTGAGGCACGGGTCGTGCTTGGTGGGGCACGGGTCGTGCTTGGTGGGGCACGAGTCGTGCTTGGTGGGGCACGGCCCCGTGTTGCACCTGGTAGGGAGACAAAGGTACCGTTGTACTTTTCCGGGTTGACCACGGGGGTGTGCTTAGTGAGGCACGACCCGTGCTTCATGGGACACGACCCTGTGCTTCATTGGACACGGCCCTGACTTTGAAAAAGCTGATTTCTAAACGTTTGGAAGGAGGCACGGCCCGTGTCTAGTTAAGCACGGCCCGTGCTTCACCCTTTGTTTCCTTCAACATGTAGATGACTGAAAATAGGATCTGTGGGAGAAAACGGGGCTCAATTATGAGTTGTAACGAAGCAGGAAAGTGATAAACAAGTTTTGACAGTCGCAAGGTCGTTTCTCTTCATTCTTTGTTTATTTCTTTCACTTTTTCTTCATTTTGTTCTTCCGGGGGGTTAATGGCCTACAAATTCAAATATGAACTAATTAAGTAATTATTCATATAAGTTTACATAAAAAATGGCCAAAATCGGGAATCAATTGATGTGAAATATATGACTAATTTAGTGCATATCAAATCTCCCCACACTTGAACTTTGCTTGTCCTCAAGCAATATAATTGAATAAAACCCTCCAAATGGCAATACAAACAACAAAGCTTAAATAAATCAAAATATTGTGGTGATTTCCGAGAAAGACGTAAGCAAACTATAGCTAACCGAACAAAGATGAGTTATGAAGTGATATCCTAATAAACAATGGTTTGTTTTGTGAAACTTTTGACATGCAAAACTTTACACTGCTCACAATGTTCACACACACTTGGCTAAATATATGTAATCATACGTGTAATGATGTATGTATAGAACACTCAATTACCAAATATGAAATGTCTGAAACTCATATGCTTGTTAAAGGATCGAATCTCCACCATTTATAGGATTTGCTTGCATAAATCAAAAGGTCTTTGAATGGGTTGCAACTTGGCTTAGGGTAAGGTTATGGATTATTTTGGAAAGTGGCTAAATACTAAAGACACCGACCTTGGCTTATTGGATTGAGTTAAAAGGAAAAGAAAAGCTAAAAGGATATCCCTCTACAATACTCGGGTTAGAAGGGGTATAACTAACTCGAGGACTCGTTTATGATCAGATTGTCAAGACCGAATCTCATCTTCAGAAACCTTGCTTCCTCTTTGCTTTGAAATACACATAGGTATCTTTCCTATTGATTGTTCGGCTTTGAGCCTAATAGAACCCTATTTGATCAACTTTGTATACTCATACTCGGAGGTCGTTTGGCTTTTTACTACATTTTTCTTCATGAGACCAACTTCCACAATGTGGCCATCTTTCATATCTCTTTTTTTTTTCTTTTCACGGTGTCCTTTTTTATTTTTAATATTCCACAAAAAGGTGGTTTTTTGTTCCTTCTACCGCCATTTCTTTCTTGTCTCGCTTGTCAAGACAAAAATGTGTTCTGTTATCGGTAAAAGACTAATTAATTTTTTTTAAAGGTCGTGTCTTTAACAAAAATGATGACATTGTAGGTTATGAATGGAACGATATAGGATAAGGCTCAACGGGGCTAACTAGTGGTTGCATTTGGGTAAGGAAAAAAAAAAGAGAAAAGGCTAACAAAGTGGGTATCCTAATGCCTAGATCACTTTTATGCAATCATTTCCATTTCATGGTCTTGAAACGTATACCCAAAACAAGTTCTAATTTACACGAAACATATGACACCCTCAATAATCCAATAAAGACAAAAGCATAGTGCGATAAAGCAAAGCTGTAAAGGCTAAAAAATATGCTCACGGAAACGGATGGATTTGGGTAAAAGTGTAAAAACTTTGCTTGCCTTTTTTTTATTTCTTTTACAAACCATGCTTACAGATATTTTTGTTTCATTTTACTCGGCGGCTTTGTTTAAATTAAGTACTTTCTAAAAATACACGTTTTCCTTTGGCTTTATAAAAAATTGGTGATGCTTTATAATTGTTGATGCCACAAAAATTTTTAAAATGGAGTGTTTTACTTAAAATGATTTTCCTTGACAAGACCAAGTTCAAGTAATTGAACCCCCCTCCCTACACTTGAAACTCACATTGTCTTCAATGTACAAAGAAGTAAACAATTATAAAATGTAAATGGAGGAAAGGAAACATGAACTCCCCTGAACGTCGGTGTGTCCAAAATGTGTGACGGGTGCCCACAAATGCCTGCAATGTCGTGCGAACGCCAGTGGTCGATACCCATAGCTTACCAAAATGCCATATTCCCAAGAGAGTCAGCAATTGCAAGACCTACAAACCACTCTACCACAAAATATAAAACCTATAGGTGATTAGTGTAGATGAGCGAACTTGTGAGGACTAAGTTAGTTCCCACAAATGTGATTATCAAAATTGTCATCTGTCAATAAATCATAAAACTAATAAAAAGGAAAATAGTAGGAAAACTTAAACAAACCCTCGGGTTGCCTCTCGGAAGCGCCACGTTTATTTACAAGTCTTTGGCTAGACTCAAACGATCAATGGGTCATGCCACCAACACTTAAACTTTCCCGGACCAAACTTTATATGGCTCATATAGTGAAGGAGGTGGTCACCCCGATAATGTTTTGTAATATTAAAATGTTTGATGATACATTGCCGCTCCTCTAAAGTTATATGGCCCGTATGGTGGTGTGCCCTCTCCCACGGTATGTACGATTCACGTGTGGAATCTTCATCATGCTTGATTGTGGGCTGGCTATCCTTGATGCAATACCATGGGATGGATATCACCCTTGTCATTTGTTTGTTGGTGAATCCATCCACTTGCAACTCCATTCCTTGATGCAGTTCTTTCTTGAATACCACAGTTGGTTTTCCAAACAACAATTCTTCCAATTCAGCAAGATCACCAATTGGGTCAAAATGTTCTCCTTTCACTTCCACCAATGGTGCACCCAACAACTCATCCTCAAACTCATCCTCCCAAGAATGAATAATATGAACAGGAGGTGGGACTTGTTTGGGACTTTTTGGTGTTGTAGGAATTCTAATCGGGTCAGACCATCCTTCTTGTGTCTCCATATCAGGAACCTACACCAACTCATCTTCGACCATGTATTCTTCACTCTTTGACTCTTCTAACCATGATGCTAAGTTTTCTGGAATTTGCTCCTCATCAGAAGAGTCAAGAAATGGTTGTATGGTAACAACCAACTTATTTGGATCAGTGGTAATCACTTCCACTCCATCCACACTTGTGAAGTAGGAAGGCTCCTCCTCAGGTGTTACCTCTTGAATTGGCAGCTTGCTGACGCAGAGAGCAAAACTCACTTCTTCTTTTTCGTTTTGCTTCTTCCTGCTTTCTAAGCACGGCTTCTTCCGTTTCTTTCTTGAGTTTACCATTTTCAGCAAAAGCTTCGACGAATGGTAGATTAACATGCGGTTGTTCGAAGAGTCCCAAAAACTTGCCATATTGTGTTTCCTTCATATCCATCTTCAGACGACCTGGATATGGGATTCGTGGTACATATGTCCTCGTTAGCACCTTGGGTTGTCTTTTACTTTCTGGAACTTTCTTTTTGTGCACCTTAGCACGAATCTCTTCTTCCTCAACAATTGGTTGTGGTATAGGTGCTGATTCTTTCTCAGTGGTTTCCCCATTCCTTAGTGTGATGGCTTTCACATGAGCGATTGGATTAGGCACAGTATTACTAGGAACACTGACATGTGGTCTTTTAGAAAGCAGTTGGGCTATATGTCCCACTTGATTCTCAATGACTTGTAAAGACGCTTTCTGACTTCTCATCTCCACCTCATGACTTTGGAAACGTTGCTCGACTTACTTATTTGCAGTTTATGTGCTTGCCAAGAGTTGTTGCAACAGGTCCTCCATGTTGGATTCTCCACCAGCTTGATTGTTGTTGCTCGAACCTTTATATTGTGGTTCTGGTTGGGATGATTGATCTTGCTGCTGAAACGGTGGTCTTTCGTTGAACCAAGGGGGTTGTTGGTTTCTGTTTACTTCCTCGAAGTTTGAGTTGTTTCTCCAATTTGAGGCGTAATTGTCTTCATAATCATTGTTTGGACCTCCCATGTAATTGAAATCTTCCACCATCATGGTCTGCTGACACTTATTTTTCTTGTGTGATCCGCCACATTTGTCGCAACGAGTTTGTACTTTTATCATCTCGGCCTGCATTTGCTCGAACTTGTTTGTAAGTGCTTCAAGTTGTGCTGCAACGAGGTTGTCATAATTGACATGATGAATGCCCTTGTGAGATGACTTGGTTCTCGTTGGGTTGTAAGCAAAGCTCTTTGTTGCCGCTTTCTCTAATGCTTTGAATGACTCGGTTGGGGTGGCTCCCCCGAAATCTCCTGCGGCATACTGGTCGACGACTTGTTTGTGCTCTCCAGAGATAACATCGTAGAAGGTTTGACATTGAAGCCCATCAAGCCTGTGATGAGGGCATCTTCTCAGGAGGCCTTTATATCTCTCCCATGCTGTGTGCAGTGATTCGTCGTCATCTTGACGAAAAACGGTAATGCTTGATCTGAATTTGGCAGTTTTATCGGGCGGAAAATATTTTAACAGAAACTGCTCAGCTATCTCGGCCCATGTTGTGATGAATCTAGTCGGCAGTGCTTCTAGCCAGTCTATGGCTTGGCCGCGAAGTGAAAACGGGAAAATCCTAAGTCTAACGGCGTCGTGTGAACAATTATGGATCTTAAAAGTCGCACAAATTCGTAAGAAACGCGCGATGTGAGCATTGGGATCCTCATCCGGTAGACTGTTGAATTGCGTAGAATTTTCCACCAAATGAATGATGCTAGATTTTATCTCGAAATTGTTGGTTGGAATCGCTGTTTGGGTTACACTAGACTCATAACCGACAAGTGACGGTTTGGCGTAGTGCGTCATGTTCCTCACCACTTCTGGGTCCGCTATGTTCTCCTCGTGTTGCGTATCCTCCGAAGTCTCTCATGCGATCGCTTCAGCTACCGTTTGTGTCCGCTCTCGTAATCTATTAAGAAAATGTCGTTCGGGCTCCGAAAGTAGTGAAACAAGTTCAGGACCAGATGTGGTGGACATACATCACCTAAGAAAACAAAAAGACGTTTTTTTTATAAAAAAAATTTTAAGTTTTTTTTTTAAAGACAGGAATAAAATAAAAATAAAAATATTTACAAATATGAACAAATGGCTTAATCAAAAACTCGGACTGTTCTTGAAATAACCGTATCCCCGGTAACGGCGCCAAAAACTAGCGAGTTAAAATAGATTTTTGTTTAGTTTTTGGAAATTTAACTTGGGTGACAACAATTAACAATTGAAAACACGTAAATAAAATACTTAAGATAAAAAGAGAAAGGAAGGCTATCATCTTAGTTTGGAATCCACTTTACTAATTATGATGAAACATATGAATGACAATTTTATGATTATGTTAATGTTCTTTGAAGCGGTTGAACTAAAATCCGATTATAGATTATAATTCCCTAACCATTAAGACGAAATTCCATGAGTAATTTACTTGTCATCCACTTAAGATTAGTTTAGTTAGATAAAAGAGTGTAACTTCTTGACTTATGATATTCTAAAACAAAGTTATATAAATTTTAAGAGCGAGTTATCGTCACTTTCGATTAGTATAACTTTTATTATAGAAATAAGGTTATTCTTAATTCTTAGCTATACCATTTTAACAAAATATGTTAAGGTTATAAATAAATGTTAGTCTCATAGGTTTTCCAACTCGATAAGTTTTCCCATTTATAAACCTTAATTTGTTCCACAAACATTTAGACATGCAAGATCACCAAGAGGTTAACACAAAATCACCATTACATTAACATAATACTTTAGCCATAATCAAGAGTTTAACATAATTAATTAAGTTTCATCAAAACTAGGACGATAAAGGAATTTAGCTCATGATGAGCATGTTCATTACAACAAAGTAGCAAAATAGAAAGGAACTCATAATAAAACCGAAAGATCTAACCAAAAGTCCAAGCTAGGAATGTCTAGTGATGCAAGAGCTTCTTCTTTGTGATAAATGGACCTTCCAAGACCTCCAAATGCCTTCTAAAGTCTGGTTCCCGAGAGTAAACAGTGGGAAATCCCTCTCAAGAACCCATCTCTCTAATGAACAAGTTGAAGGCCTTTTATAGGCTGTGTGGGAAGTTGAGTACGGCCCGTGCTTAGTGGACCACGGCCCAGTGCTGGGGACCTGGTCATACTCTGATTGCTTTGTCGCGAACGTACTGCAGGAATTGTCGGCACGGGGGCGTGCCTAGTGAGGCACGAGTCGTACTTGGTGGGGCACGGGCCGTGGTTGGTGGGCACGACCCCGTGTTGAACCCGGTAGGGAGACAAAGGTACCTTTGTATTTTTCCGGGTTGACCACGGGGGGTGCTTAGTGAGGCACGACCCGTGCTTCATGGGACACGGCCCCGTGCTTCATTGGACACGGTCGTGACTTCGAAAAAGCTGATATCTGAATGTTTGGAAGGAGGCACGGCACGTGCCTAGTTATGCACGGCCCGTGTTTCACCCTTGTTTCCATCAACATGTAGAGTACTGAAAAT
The DNA here is from genome assembly GCA_023525975.1 of Smallanthus sonchifolius. NCBI lineage: Eukaryota > Viridiplantae > Streptophyta > Magnoliopsida > Asterales > Asteraceae > Smallanthus > Smallanthus sonchifolius. Next base: position 21,960,957 of record CM042046.1, on the reverse strand, counting down.
AGGATCCGTACGGAAAAACGGGGCTCAATTCTGAGTTGTAACCAAGCATGAAAGTGATAAACAAGTTTTGACAGTCGTAGGGTCGTTTCTCTTCATTCTTTGTTTATTTTTTTCACTTTTTCTTCATTTTGTTCTTCCGGAGGGTTAATGGCCTACAAATTAAAATATGAACTAATTAAGTAATTATTCATATAAGTTTACATAAAAAATGGCCAAAATCGGGAATCAATTGATGTGAAATATATGACTAATTTAGTGCACATCACTTATCCCTTTGAAACCTTTCACTAGGTGTGACAGTTTGCCCGATTTTACTGCCAATTCAATCTCCCTTCTCAGCTATATGCAATTATCTGTCTTATGACCAGCACTTTTATGATACTCACAGTATTCGTTTGGGCATGTTTTTATTCCTGGCTGGGAAGGTTTCGGCTTCCCAAAGGGCAAATTTGACTTTTTCGTACCTAACACTTGGCTGGGTGTCCTTGTCAACGGAGTGAAATGCTCGTACACGAGGGGACGATTTTGCAGAGGTGGGGGTGTATAGCCTCTACTGATGGGTCTGTAAGGAGAAAATGACCCTCTTTGTCTTTCTATCGGTATTTTTAATTTGGATGGGGAGTTACCTGTTCTGTGCATGTGCGGGTCCCTATTCCTGGCGAGCGGCAGACTTTTCCTTGCGTCCCACTCTCTGGCCCGATCCCCTATGTCTTTTCCTCTTACGAAAGCCCTAACTCGATCCATTAGATCATCGAACGTTGTTGGGAAGTCCTCTCCTAGCTTTTCACAGAGCTTCGGATGCCTAGCTCCATTTATGAACCCACTTATGTTCATTACCTCGGGGACATCTCGTATCTGCATTCCTTCGTTGATGAAGCGCTCCATGTAGGTTTCCACCGTCTCATTATCTCGTCGCCTTATATGCAAGATCTCATTTGGGTTCTTTATGGTCTTCTTGCTCTGATTGAAGTTCCGTAAGAACTTCTCCCTTAGTTCTTCATACCCTTCGAGGCTTTTTGTGGGGAGACTATCATACCACAAGCGAGTTGGGCCTATCAATGTCTACACGAACATGTGACACCAATGTTGGCATGCTCCATTTTCCCACTGGCCAGCCCCTGCGAACACATGCAAATGGTCTTCCGGGTCTTGCATTCCGTCGTACTTGCCCACATGCGAGGGTACTTTCAGTCCCTTAGGCATAGGTGCCTGCGCTATCCTTTTAGCGAACTTGGAATGGTCAGACATTCTTGACGGCCTATATGGTTTCAGTAACAGATCAGTCGCTTCCCCCTATGTGGGTTTCTTTTTGTCCCTCCCTTCTTTGAGGTCCTTTCCGGTTCCTAGGACTGCCAGGAGGGATTCCCACAGGGCTGTAGCTATTTCATTAGTCCCTTCCTTTGAATCACCTTCTTCTGTCATTTTTTCGTCGTGTTCGACCAGACCTTTGCCTTTGGGGTTCTTGTCCTTTGGAGATGACGCCCCCCCCCCTTCAAGAGTGTTCCCTTCACCCCCAAATGTCAGCCTTGATCGGACTTCACTTAGTTTCTCTAGACGCTCGAGCTCTTCCAACTATCTTTTTAGCTCCCTTTTGTTTTTCGTACGAAATCCGGTGTTATCTGAGGTTCTTCTTCTTCCGAATGTGATGTGACGTAGTATCATCTCCATCTTCACGAGCTATTACAAATACTGGATTTTTGTCTTTTGGCATACCCGACAGGTACGGGTGGTCTTTGTTACCACTACCGCTTGATTTATCCGTCCTTTCTCTATTGGATGTTAGGGGCGTTATATCCTTTGGATCGACCATTTTCTTTTTGTGTGAAAAAAAATCGTGTCTGAACTTGTAAGATCCACTCACGGAGAGGGTCCCATGGATGGCGCCATTGTTGCTTACCAAATCCGCACCAAGCAGTGATGAAGAGTTGGTAGCTCCATCTTCTGCACCAAAGGTTCCCGTCTGCACAATAACACCGTTAGTCTCACCGTGGAGAGCCGGGGGGGGGGGGGGTTCTCCACGACCAACCTCTGGCGTGAGAATCAGTTATATATTCTTTTCTAAGAAGGTTTTTTAGGGATGAAGAGCAAAGAGTCGATTCTCTTGGTGTGTGTGTTTTTTGTATGTTGTTGCTTACCTGTCCCTTTGGGTTCTGTCTACTTATATCCCCTCGTGCCCCATACCCCCCTTTGAGGGAGCATTTAATGTCCCTCGTGCGACATGTCCTTTTTGCTGCTACATCGTACCTTTTCCTTTTTCTACGTTCCATTTTTCCGGTTCCTTTTTGTCTTTATCGTATCATTCGGTATATTCCCCTTCAACTATTATATATATATTTTTTATTGCCTTTCAAAATATATATATATATATATATATATATATATATTAAAATCATGATTATACTTGGAATAAAAAAATGTAAATAATTCATGAAAAAATACGTTTCGATTCGATTAGACCATAATAATGTTACGTTCATAGAAACTGTAAAAATAAAATAAAATAAAATAAAATAAAAAATGTAAATAATTCATAAAAATATCAAAAATGCACAAAAATACCAAAATGATATCATATTACACTCATCCCCACAATGCCATTTATATATTGCGCAATAATTCCAAAATATCAAAATGCGCAAAAATACCAAAATGATGTCAAAGTACATTCATCCCCATAATGCCATTATATATGGCGCAATAATTCTAAAATGATGTCATAGCATATTTATCGTCGCAATTACATTATATCTTGCGCAATAATATCTCGTATCGCTGCCATGTGCATATCTTCATTGTTCGTACGACGTGTAGCCGGAACTTCTTCTTGAACTTCACAAATCAGTATAGTCACAAAATATAGAAACACAATCATAGAAATCACATTCTCAATTCTACTTTTCAAGTATAGAAACACACACACATAATCACATTCTATGGTCACAAAACTATATCCATTACTTTTGGTTGAACCATTCATATGACATAAGAACCAAATAAGAATTCAAACAAATCACACACATATAATTCAAACAAATGACACAAACAAATCAAGGAATCCATGAAACAAGAACCAAATCCATCTTCTAACTATCATAATCCATTAAATCAACAACTTTTTTACAATATAGTGCTGGAAATAAGAACCAATAGCCCACAAATTCAGAATTCAAACAAAAAATCAACAAATCACAAAAATCACACAAATATCTGAACTTATTTTGAGAAATCACAGAGAAATCGAGATAGTACCAGAGCAATAGACGATGTGGTCAAAGGAGCAGCAGAAGGCGAGCAACAACAACAACAATAGGCGAGCAGCAAGGAGCAGCAGTGGTCGTCAGAGCCGCAGAAGCGGCGGCGGCGGTCGTTGGAGCAGCAACGATCGAGAGAGTGAGGGACGCGATTGTGAGGGGCTGTTGTGAGGGATCGATTAGGGTTGGAGAGGCTGTTGTAAAAGGATCGATGGATATATCAGTCATTTTCACCTCTAAAAGTCAAAAGGAGAAACAAAAAGTAAGAATTTCTTACTTCTCAAAAACAACTTCTCCTTTTGATTTACTCCTTTTACAAAAGTCTTTTTGAAAACTCATTTTAAAATATCCAAACAAACTTATAACTTATTACCTTATTCCAAAAGGTAATAAGTTAATAAGTAGTTTTAAAAAGTAATCCCAAACACCCCCTTAGATTTTGTCCATAATCATAAAAAATTATAGAATTAATTACACGGATGGTTCCTGTGGTTCGGTCAAATTACGGTTTTCGTCCCTAGGATTCAAAAATTACAGATTTGTTCCAACATAGTTTGATTTTGTTGCACTAACGGTCCCTGAAATAGATGGAGGTTAACTTTTACAGTTAAATGGCTATGAAATGACCAAAACACTCCTTAATAAAAAATATAAAAAAACTAAATATTTAAGTCCACTTAAACAATTAAAAAAATTGTGAGATCCTTCCCCCTTCCCCTTCCCCCACTTGCCGGCCAATCCTCCCCATTCATTTTTCCGACCATCTTCTCCGGCGATGCCTGCAACTTCCGGCGTCCTCTGACAACCTTCGTCATCCTTTCCGGCGATAACTGCAATTTCCGGCGACATCCAAATTTTCCCATCTCTCTTACTCGATCTATCTATCCATTTAATTCTCACCAACAATTGTCTTCCCTGCCCGCATGTTCTTAACATGTTCATATCAATTGGGGGTTTAGCAAGACAGCTTAAAGGTTGACTTGGCTTCATCACCCCCTGAGCAGAACCGTCGACCACCTTTTATCTCCGTCGGCGACTTGGCTTCACCACCAACGTGACCCTCTTCTACCCATCGTCTCGTCGCCAGCACTTCAATCATCACCGCATACTTCGCTTTTTTACTTTATAATCAGGTACTAGATGTTCTGGATCTAGTGTTCATGGTGAAGGGGTTAAAGGTTCTGCGACAGTGTGATTGAGAAGAGGATGCGGCGGTGGGGGCGGCGAGATGTCTAGTATATTCTGTGGTCGGAGGCGGTTCGATTGAAGAGATGACAAGGGGCGGGGGCCAGCGATGGTGCAAGTATGGTGGCCGGAGGATACGGTGGTGGAGGTTGCCGGAGGAGACGTGTGTGATTGAGAAGAGGATGCGGCGGTGGGGGCGGCGAGATGTCTAGTAGATTCTTTGGCCGACGGCGGTTCAATTGAAGAGATGACAAGGCGCGGGGGCGGGGGCGGGGGCCAGCGATGGTGCAAGTGTGGTGGCCAGCTATGGTACAAGTGTGGTGGCCAGAGGAGACGGGTGGTGGAGGTTGCCGGAGGAGACGATGGTTGTACATTTAGTTTTTTTTTTAAAATGCATATTTTCATTTTTGAAAATCACTACTATGGCTCGGGTAGGTATAATTCTTCAAATTGCATATTTTCATTTATTGGCATCTTGAATCCAGGGCTCCATTAGACCTGCAAGTTGGAATTTGCAACTGAATGAGAAGATGGAGATGAGTGTTAGGGTTAAAATGTTGAAAAAAGTAAATTAAATCTTTTTTTGAGTTTTATTTTTTAATTTTGTATTTTTGATATAAGGGTATTTTGGTCATTTTTAAGTTAACCCTCATCCATGTTAGGGACCATGGGTGCAACAAAATCAAACTATGTTGGACCAAATTTGTAATTTTTGAATCCTAGGGACGAAAACCATAATTTGGCCAAACCACAAGGGCCATCCGTGTAATTAGTTCAAAATTATACTAAGAAATAAAAATACTCTAATGATCTCTTAGACTCGAGAGAAAATGAAAACTACGTATCTGATTATGGAGGCTGATTAGGGTTTTTAATTCCCTAAACTACTTCTCCAATTTTTCTGAAATATTTACACTAAACACTCAGCAATACCTAATTGATCAAGGACCATTTTTAAAAGCAAGCACTGCCAAAGAGAATAGAATCCGTGAAACCATGATCCACGAATGATATCTGTAATTTGGGTTAAATAACCAAAAGTGTAATTTACTATATGATCATTTATATGTAGTGTTAGTTATATAAGACTGATGGTTGTGGGGCGTGGTTGGGGGCGCAAGGGGGTGGGCGCGAGCCACCTTGGCCGCGCACACCACAACATGGTCAGGATATGGGGGGCGCGAGCGGTGGGCGTGGTGGGGCTAGCGAGCGCCGTTGGGGGATGACTATTGGGGGAGAGCCGTTGGGTTAAAAAAAAAAAAAAATTCTATTTATATAAATTAACTCCTCTTCACTCATTTATCTCTCAAAATCTTTATAAACTTCCTATTTTCTCTCAATTTTATAAACTATTCTCTACATTACTACAAATCATCAACCAAAAATGTCGTGCTTGGATTTCATTATCCGACGAATGGAAAGCCGAAGTGTTAAGAAAGTACGGGGTGGTAAAAGTTTTTGACGAGATCTACTTGTGGGAATTACTCAAAAGGTGCTCGAAATGGATTGAATTGGTTAGTCCGGAGGCGGAAGAAGCGCAAAAACGTACGAAAACTAGTTCGTCCGGCGCATATGAAAAACAAAAGGAGCGTATTCGAAAGGAAATGGAAGAAAATTAAAACCCTATGGAATAATTTAGTATTTTATTTTCTATGTATTTCTTTTTTTTTAGGATGTTGAATGTTTTTAATTAATTATTTTATCTTTTATTATTATTTTTAATTAATTATTAGTTTTTAAATTTGAATTGAATAAATAATTAAACAAAAAATTAATTCGATAAAGCCCCCGCTCACCTGCACCACAACACCCTCAAGTGCTTCAGCAGGGGCTTTATCCACTGCTTAGTCAGCATCCAGTCAACGCCACATGGCGTGATATTAGAGGATGAATCCACTCTCAATAAAGCCTCACAACCATCAGTCTAAGTAGTGAATGAGAATATATTATAGGATAACGTAACAATTATATTTCTCATAGTTTCAGTTTTCTAATTACTAATAAGATTAAAGTAGAAGCCTAATAAACAGTAGCCGTTCCATTTACAATGTGGCACGTCTTTTTTTTATATTCTTATTTGTCTTTTTTTTTTATATTCTTATTTTAAACCCGTATACTATATATATTATACGCTTTTAATTCGTTTCATTTTCAATTATTTTCGTTTTCCTTTAATAACTTTTTTCTCAAAATACGGAGAGCGCAACTGTTTTTTGTTTTTTTTTAACGTTCCGATATATATATATTTTCTAAATGGAGTTGTATTCAAAATCGAGTTTTTTTTGTATCGTTGCTTATAACGAGTGCCTTTACCATTATGGTACCGTTACGAGTCGAACCTATTATGAGCAAACAACATCATTGTCGATATTGGTATTATCGAAACCCGTATCGGTATTCGCTTTTATGGTTTCAACAAACCTAACCGTTAATTTATTTATTTTGTTTTTTCCCTTTTTCATTATTTATTTTTATGTTTATTTTTTATCAACATTATTTTTTCCGTTACGCCAACGTTTTCATTTAAATTTTTTAACAATGAGCATGATACCTGCCACGAATCACGGGTATAATCATCTACTTAAAATTAATTTTGTAACGAATCATCGTAATACTTAAACAATTGGTGGTGAACGAAGTAAATTTGATGTTTTGTAAATATTTTCCGTTTTAATGAAAGGATAATGGTATGTACCTTTAGTAATGACTAAAGAGGGTATCAATGTGTATATATAATAATGTATGTGGTTGAGGATTCTACTCTTATCTATATCTATTCTATATACTAGGTTAAAATCATGCGTTACACGGATTGAATAAATATAATCATAATATTATATATTAAGTAATAAAAAAATTATTTTTTTAAAAACTCATGTTTTATACGGGTTGAATAAACCCGTGAAATACAACATTCACTCGTCAAAATATGTCAGAAGATTTATTAATACAAATATTAACATTTTCTTTAAAAAAATATTATTAATAAAATATAAAAGTGTATTTAATAAGAGAGAGATGTGTATTTAATAAAATATTGAGATGTATTTAATAAGAGAGACGGAAAAAAAATTATGAGAATGAATATGGATGTGACACGTGGCACTGGAAAAACTTTATTTATTATATAGTATAGATAATAAACAAGTAAAATATAAGGACACTTGTCACAATTCTAGGCCTCCTCATTCTCATCTTCCCGTCTCTCTCTCCTATTAATAACCAACTCTACTATTTTAAGCAACTAAGTTTTCGTCCCTGAGGTTTGTCCCGATTAACAGGTTCAGTCACTCCTTAACAGTATGGGTCCTTGAGGTTACATTTCTTAACAGTTTACGTCCCTCGCGCAAACGGCCGTCCAATCTGCCGTTACTACCCCCTCACGTGCCCCTCACGTGAGGGGTATTTTCGTCTTTTCCCTTATCAAATTCATTAGGGACGAAAACTACTTCCAGTTTCATTAGGGACGAAACCCATTCAAGGATTTGCATATATCAAAATCAAATTCAGGGATTTGCATATATCAAAATCAAATTTCGCTTATCAAATTCATGAGGGACGAAATCTTTTCAGGGATTTGCATATATCAAAATCAAAATCCCTAAACTCTTCGTTCCTAAACACATCGAATTCAACTCCGAACACGTGATTGCTTGAATTCCCGTCAACTGTACGACTAAATAGGTCGAGGTTTTATCCTTGATGATATTGGATCCCCGTGACGGGGGGTGATGATGAAGACAAATCCATGGCCGGGGAGGGTGTTTCGTGTGGGTGCCATGGTGAAGATGAAGGAGATGGAGAGGGGAGGCCGATTTAGACGGGGGTGGAGTTGGTGAGGGTGAGGATGTTGGATGGGATGGTGGCATTGCCATAGAGTGAGATGGAGGTGGAGTTGAAGAAGTTGATGATGAAATTGACGACGATGGATGGTGGGGATTGGAGGAAGAGGATGGAGAGAGGACGGCGGTGGATGAAATTGACGGCAGTGGATGGTGGGGATTGGAGGAGGAGGGAGAGGGGACGACGGTGGATGAAATTGACGACGATGGATGGTGTACAAGATAGTAGTTGGTGAAGTGAAGCAAATCAGGAGTGTGTGTAAGTATGTCTTACTCTCAAAAGGTTCAAACCCTAATACTCCCCATGATAAGCAGATTATCTAGCTTTAATAGAATGACAAAAATACCTCTCACGTGAGGGGCACGTGGAGGGAAACTAATGGGACTTTGGACGGACGATAGGGTCAGGGATGAAAACTGTTAAGAAATGTAACCTCAAGGACTCATACTGTTAAGGAGGGACTGAACCTGTTAATCGGGACAAACCTCAGGGAAGAAAACTGCAGTTTACTCTTAATTATTTGTTTCAGTTTTTATTTACATATTTTTTAATTTAAAATTGTGTTTATCATTAATTAATTTGTTCACTCATATTTTTATAAACTCTACAAACTGAAAACAATTTTATAGTCAGTTAGGAGTCAAATAAAAAACTTTTAATCATATATTTACATATTCACATAGTTCCATTTTGACGAGTGTATGTGTTAATAGATTACATTATATTTTATTCAACCCGTGTAATACACAGGTTTATTCAACCCATGTATTACATAGGTTTTAAAAACATAAACTTTTTATTACTACATATTTAACATTACATTTATTTAAATCGTGTAATACACATGATTCTAAATTATTGATGAATAAATGTGTAGATTTAAGAGTATGATTAATAAGTGTAAGGCCCCTTAAACCGGGTAACCTCACTTGTTGGATTTACTCATAAACATAGTCATTAATTACTGAACTTTTAATTAAAAACATTCAAACACAGCGGAAACATCCAACATTTGAGTACATTACAGCGGAAGTCTTAATATTCAAAACATTAACCATGGTCTAAACAAAAACATAGAGTGGGATGTCAGTCTCATGCCGGGCAGCCTTCACGCCTTCGCACGAGCCTTTCCTTTGTTACCTGAAATGTATACTAAAAGTCAGCTAATGCTGGTGAGTTCTAGTTTAATGCAATTTGCTGTAAACATTCTTTTCTTTATAGGTATAGGTATGCATTACTGTATAATCATTCAATTAAATACGTATTCATAACTTTTGCCTTTCTTTCTTCTTTCTTTTCTGTATTTTCTTTTCTGTATTTTTGTGATTTCATATATATATATATATATATATGCATTCACCCTTTTCTTTTCTTTTCTTTCTTTCTTTAATTTCATGGGTCATACTATATAACGGTGATCAACCCGTCATTTGCTTACGAATGTCACAAAGACAATCGCCGTGGTCCATCGTCATGGCCCACCTATACTTACAACCGTCCGGCAACAAGTTTCGTCCGTCATTTTATTCTTACACCCGTCCGGCAACCTTTGTCCGTCCGTCATGACTTACAACCGTCCTACTGTCGTAGGCCGTAATTCGCCCGTCTACCCGAAGGTATCCGTTTCCCATGCGACTATTATTTATACAACCGTTCTACTATAATATGCCAATTGCTTCGACCGTCCATTAATGGCATTCGTACGTCCTAGCTGATGAAGGAGCGCACTTGTCCCGGTTATAAAATAGTCACATGGTCGTCCGTCTACCGAAGTAGCCGTTATCATCGAAGCGTCCATAACATTTTCTGTACTTGGCAAGCAATATATACATGTATATAAAGCAAGATTTCATTCTTATATGTTATGACATTCATTCATTTCATTCTTTGCAAGCAATATATACATGGATATAAAGCAGGATTTCATTCTTTCATATTGTGTTATACTTTCGTTCATTCTTTATAATCATGCTTTTCATTCTTTATTCATAATTTCTCTTTCGTGTATAGGTATATATATATACTTGTATAACACATATGATCACATTAACATTCATAAACTTTATTCACTTAGTGTATACACTTCAGCCTCAAAACATTTGAAAACATTTGCACATAACATAAAAAGGGGCACATAGAACTCACCTGTGAGTAGTTTCTGTAATACACTAAGCTGGCTACTGGGCTTCACTAATGTCACTCACGATCTGTATAATAAAGTCATACACATAAGATGGTGCTCCTAGATGACACTAGACATTACTATGCTTGAACATAGTAGTTTCGATTGATTAGCTTATATCGAAACTTGGTAGTTTCGATAGGTAACTTAAGTGTAAACTTAGCTTCGGATCGTGGCTCATATCGAAACTATGGTAGTTTCGATACATCAGTTTTCCTTCCCAAACAATCCCAATCCCTAAAGAGGGCGTCCATATTTAAAATATATACTTCTTTAATCCTAATAAAATTGGGCGGAGTCTCGTTTGTTTTTATCTAAAACCCGACAATATAACTTGTCTATTTCCATTACCAAATCATAACCAATAGTCCGAAATAATCGGGTTTTATCTTCTAGCATCAAGGTCCGTCTTTCTATACTTTTATCAAGTTACCCTTACCAAAAATAATCATAATCTTGTCGGTTATTATTTATTATATAAGCTCATTGCTATACGTCCTCTAATCCGAGGTTCATATTAAAGCTAATATTTCTAATTATCATTCTAAGTTTTAAGAGATATACCTTCCATACACGAACCCGTAATGTAATCGAGAACCGAACCGTTCTTTTCTACCATACCCACAACTAGACCCATTATGAACCACCTTCATGTGATCATTATCATTATCATATCATCACCTTCATTATAGAACTTCGAAACTGCTATCAACCACCACCATCGAAACTACTATCTTGAATTATCACTATCGAAACTATTATCATATCATCATCATCATCATCATTGAAACTACTACCATGTTATCCTCATCGTCATCGAAACTACTGCTGATGTTGGATCACCATTGCCATCGAAACTATTTATCACAGGACCATCACCATCGAAACTACTATCTAGGCATTCATCATCATCGAAACTTCTGCTGATGTTGAATCACCATTGCCATCGAAACTATTTATCACAGGACCATCACATCGCCACCACCGCGAGGTCGCTTCCAATACCAACATCATCGCCGCATCCGTAACCAGGCTACTAGGGACACCCCGCTGCTGCCGGAGCTATGGCAGCAGCTTACCCTCTTAATTCTGCTGTCATGAGGGTTGCCGGAAGACCCGTCCCCTACTGCTGCTACTGCCATAATCTCGTCGCCACCGCCGTGAGGCTGTTTTCAGCACCAACATCCTCGTCGCATCCGTGTTACCACTGTAACACGCCATGATGAACCCTCTGCTGCTGCCGGGGCCATAGCAGCAGCTCCCACGCCCGATGTCGACGTCATTCGAACCACAACAGCTGGCCCTTACCTCTTTCACGCGTCGCTGATCAAGCACGAATCGTTCCCGGCCCATTAATGCCTTCCGATTTCCTTGTATTGAAGCTCCATTGCAGGTTAATGCTCGATTTAGGTTTAGAAATTGTAAGGATGGTGTGGTCTGGTTGTTGCTCGACAAGGGAGGGTAAAACGAAAACAAAGAAATGGGGGGGGGGTGGCGGCTGAAGATTGTGTGTGTATGAGATTTAGGTTTCAATTGTTATGAACATTTCCTTCTTACACCCCTCATCTATTTAGAATTTGCATCAACGTCCTTTAATTTGTTTAGTTGCTAATCATTACTCTATGTTTTCGTCCCTTGACAACCTTAGTTCTAAATAAGATCTCGTGTTTTTAACTAATAGGGAATTTGGGATGTTATAAGTCTACCCTCCTTATAAGAATTTCGTCCTCGAAATTCGGTGTTTCTCGTAACAAAATTTACTCTTTGCATCACATGACTGAGTAACCACTTAGGTTCTTGTAAATTGGCATGTCTCGTGTTATGGTGATCATTCAATGCCATTCCTAGACTGCATGTAATTAGGGTTTTCATGTCCCTACTACCTCTTCTTCTCTGTAACTAACATCTCGAATGTTAGGGTGAATAGTTTAACCTACTTTACTCTTGAGCGTGTCTCATGGGCGGACTTAACTCGGATCCACCAAGCACTTGCGTGAATTTAACATGTTAAGCAAGTCATGGATTACTCTCAACACTCGGAAGTGTCTCTTTGGTAGCCTGGGATCTAGTTTAAATTGTCTACATCATGCCTTAGACAGTTGTTATCATTCACTTTCTAAGCCGCTTTAGCTATTACGTGTACCTCATAAATTATCCTCCGTGCATTCGCCCATGAAGGGCCATACCATGTTGTTCCCGAATGAATCCCATCATCTTGTTCCCGAAGGAACCATATCAGTTTGTTCCCGAAGGAACCTTGTCATTTCGTTCCCGAAGGAACCGTATCATTGCGTCCCCGAAGGAACCATATTGTTTCATTCCCGAAGGAACCATTAGAAGCATTCCTCTATCATACTCAAACTTGTCGGGAAGGTACTCATTCAGACGAAACACTAGGTATACAATCCTTACATTCCTATTCATGTACACGAAACTCCCTTCTTATCTTTCTTTAAAACATAGTCGTTATGATTTACCCTTCTCATTATTAATCTATCGCGCACCATTCTTCCTTCATATCATTGAATGGTCTTAGGGATTGGCATCCCTTGTGACCTAAGCATACATTTTCTAACTTTTCACGATCGTTAACACATTTTTTTTTGTATGTGATTCTTTTAGGATTTCGTTCATAGGTTTCATTACGGATATATGACACGTGTGGTGATACTCGATCATTCCTTCCCTTTCTAGTCTCATTGCGTTCCTTATTGGCTTTTCAATTTGAGTAGTCACGTTCTATTGTCTTGTCTTAATCACTATAGAGTGCTTTCTGACTCTTGAGTCCTTGCTAGTACTCATTTCTCTCTTCACATCATTGTTCAGAACTTGAACTTCACAATTATTCTAAACATTCAATCCCTAGGTTGGATCTGTTTTCATTTGGTTTTGCCTGCACGCCCTAATTAGCATCGTGGTTCCAGTCATTTGTTGTCGTTGATATATCTATTTTCTCATCTCAGTGAATACTCTTAGTAGTCTATCTAAGATTGTATTCTTCATGGAAAAATGTCATTTGTGCATTCGAATACTCGTATTTTCTTTGAACATATAGTTGTGTGGTTATTTTATTCATTTTTATGTACACTTGACCGTAGGTCCACGGTCATTCATCATACCTCGTTTGCTTTAAGCATTGACAATTCATGTTCAGAAGCAGTTTCTAAGCGTATGTTCATCTAACATATGTAGTACTCACATCTCGGGCTAAGTTGTGATCCTTGACAGCTACTTTCTCAATTTGAATCAAACAAGTGTTGAGTTCTTCAAATTCTACTTAATCAGTCTCGTCGTTCGCGGTTTGTCATGCGAAGAAATTTTCTCATTGGGCTTGATAGACTCTCTTATCGTCCTCATACTAATTCTCTTTCGGTGCAATCTTTCCTGTTCCTTTTTCTTTGCTTGACTTATTACTTTGTTACTTGTTGCATCAGGTTTCGATCCAAGTTTCTTCAGATTTCTAAACTTGTTCCTTAGTGTTACTCAAGTTCAGCAACTCCATTTAAAGCCTCGTTCCTTCTCGTTCCACATTTGTTATGTCGTTGTTGTCATCATTTGTCTTGCTAATCTGTTGCGATCATCATTACTTAAGTGACTAATCTCATAGTCCTGCTTGGAGTGATTTAATTGTTTTTGGTGACATGTGTATTAATCCACATGATAAGGTTCATCAGTATGCACAAGCATATGTAAATTTACAATTACGTGGATCCTGACGTAATTGCCAACTTACCTTACTTGTGAATTCCTGACTCGTCTTATAATGATTCATAATTTAAATGTCTTCTATAAACAGTGTCTAATCCATGTATCCTTCTTCCCTTTCTAAACTCCTTGTTGAAGGAAGTCATTCATGAATATTTGTTACTAATCTACTCGGACCGTTGATATTTTGTCATCTTTCTTTCTTTGTGTTTATCGAACTCTTGCTCGTTGTTTGTGATTCACCTCACATGGATCTCACTGTTCTTATAATTTGTGCGCATTTCGTAGTATTTGGCTAACATCTCTTTCACTCTCTATGGTGAGTACATACGACGGATGACAAATCAAGACACATTTACACAGTAGATGATTGATAACAGTAGCTACGTGTTATTATTAATCATTTACTGTACTCATGTGCTCAAATTGTCTACCATCTTATGTCCTATGTGTTATTATTCATATTAGTAGTGACATTGATATCTAAGGCATGTGCTCTATGTTAAAGCATCTACCCTAAGCTTCAAGTATTAACCTTGCTACTTACTTACTGTTTTGGCGTTGGCGTTGGCTACCCGTACTGACATCCATGCGTTGGTCCCATTATCAGTTTGAGTCCAGACATTTATGGATGTCTGAATCTCTCAAACTATTGCTCTGATACCAACTTGTAAGGCCCCTTAAACCGGGTAACCTCACTTGTTGGATTTACTCATAAACATAGTCATTAATTACTGAACTTTTAATTAAAAACATTCAAACACAGCGGAAACATCCAACATTTGAGTACATTACAGCGGAAGTCTTAATATTCAAAACATTAACCATGGTCTAAACAAACACATAGAGTGGGATGTCAGTCTCATGCCGGGCAGCCTTCACGCCTTCGCACGAGCCTTTCCTTTGTTACCTGAAATGTATACTAAAAGTCAGCTAATGCTGGTGAGTTCTAGTTTAATGCAATTTGCTGTAAACATTCTTTTCTTTATAGGTATAAGTATGCATTACTGTATAATCATTCATATAAATACGTATTCATAACTTTTGCCTTTCTTTCTTCTTTCTTTTCTGTATTTTCTTTTCTGTATTTTTGTGATTTCATATATATATATATGCATTCACCCTTTTCTTTTCTTTTCTTTCTTTCTTTAATTTCATGGGTCATACTATATAAGGGTGATCAACCCGTCATTTGCTTACGAATGTCACAAAGACAATCGCCGTGGTCCATCGTCATGGCCCACCTATACTTACAACCGTCCGGAAACAAGTTCCGTCCGTCATTTTATTCTTACAACCGTCCGGCAACCTTTGTCCGTCCGTCATGACTTACAACCGTCCTACCGTCGTAGGCCGTAATTCGCCCGTCTACCCGAAGGTATCCGTTTCCCATGCGACTATTATTTATACAACCGTTCTACTATAATATGCCAATTGCTTCGACCGTCCATTAATGGCATTCGTACGTCCTAGCTGATGAAGGAGCGCACTTGTCCCGGTTATAAAATAGTCACATGGTTGTCCGTCTACCGAAGTAGCCGTTATCATCGAAGCGTCCATAACATTTTCTGTACTTGGCAAGCAATATATACATGGATATAAAGCAAGATTTCATTCTTATATGTTATGACATTCATTCATTTCATTCTTTGCAAGCAATATATACATAGATATAAAGCAGGATTTCATTCTTTCATATTGTGTTATACTTTCGTTCATTCTTTATAATCATGCTTTTCATTCTTTATTCATAATTTCTATTTCGTGTATAGGTATATATATATATACTTGTATAACACATATGATCACATTAACATTCATAAACTTTATTCACTTAGTGTATACACTTCAGCCCCAAAACATTTGAAAACATTTGCACATAACATAAAAAGGGGCACATAGAACTCACCTGTGAGTAGTTTCTGTAATACACTAAGCTGGCTACTGGGCTTCACTAATGTCACTCACGATCTGTATAATAAAGTCATACACATAAGATGGTGCTCCTAGATGACACTAGACATTACTATGCTTGAACATAGTAGTTTCGATTGATTAGCTTATATCGAAACTTGGTAGTTTCGATAGGTAACTTAAGTGTAAACTTAGCTTCGGATCGTGGCTCATATCGAAACTATGGTAGTTTCGATACATCAGTTTTCCTTCCCAAACAATCCCAATCCCTAAAGAGGGCGTCCATATTTAAAATATATACTTCTTTAATCCTAATAAAATTGGGCGGAGTCTCGTTTGTTTTTATCTAAAACCCGACAATATAACTTGTCTATTTCCATTACCAAATCATAACCAATAGTCCGAAATAATCGGGTTTTATCTTCTAGCATCAAGGTCCGTCTTTCTATACTTTTATCAAGTTACCCTTACCAAAAATAATCATAATCTTGTCGGTTATTATTTATTATATAAGCTCATTGCTATACGTCCTCTAATCTGAGGTTCATATTAAAGCTAATATTCCTAATTATCATTCTAAGTTTTAAGAGATATACCTTCCATACGCGAACCCGTAATGTAATCGAGAACCGAACCGTTCTTTTCTACCATACCCACAACTAGACCCATTATGAACCACCTTCATGTGATCATTATCATTATCATATCATCACCTTCATTATAGAACTTCGAAACTGCTATCAACCACCACCATCGAAACTACTATCTTGAATTATCACTATCGAAACTATTATCATATCATCATCATCATCATCATCGAAACTACTACCATGTTATCCTCATCGTCATCGAAACTACTGCTGATGTTGGATCACCATGGCCATCGAAACTACTATCTAGGCATTCATCATCATCGAAACTACTGCTGATGTTGAATCACCATTGCCATCGAAACTATTTATCACAGGACCATCACATCGCCACCACCGCGAGGTCGTTTCCAATACCAACATCATCGCCGCATCCGTAACCAGGCTACTAGGGACACCCCGCTGCTGCCGGAGCTATGGCAGCAGCTTACCCTCTTAATTCTGCTGTCATGAGGGTTGCCGGAAGACCCGTCCCCTACTGCTGCTACTGCCATAATCTCGTCGCCACCGCCGTGAGGCTGTTTTCAGCACCAACATCCTCGTCGCATCCGTGTTGCCACTGTAACACGCCACGATGAACCCTCTGCTGCTGCCGGGACCATAGCAGCAGCTCCCACGCCCGATGTCGACGTCATTCGAACCACAACAGCTGCCCTTACCTCTTTCACGCGTCGCTGATCAAGCACGAATCGTTCCCGGCCCATTAATGCCTTCCGATTTCCTTGTATTGAAGCTCCATTGCAGGTTAATGCTCGATTTAGGTTTAGAAATTGTAAGGATGGTGTGGTCTGGTTGTTGCTCGACAAGGGAGGGTAAAACGAAAACAAAGAAATGGGGGTGGGGGTGGCGGCTGAAGATTGTGTGTGTATGAGATTTAGGTTTCAATTGTTATGAACATTTCCTTCTTACACCCCTCATCTATTTAGAATTTGCATCAATGTCCTTTAATTTGTTTAGTTGCTAATCATTACTCTATGTTTTCGTCCCTTGACAACCTTAGTTCTAAATAAGATCTCGTGTTTTTAACTAATAGGGAATTTGGGATGTTACAATAAGTGTGTGAATTATAGCCGTTCTATAAAAAAGTACCTTTACTAATGCGCAAACTTGAGAATAGGAGTGGCAATCTTGACTCATTCATTAAAAAAATGGGTTCATTTGGGCAAAAATCAATTGTGGGTGACTAGTCAACAGATTAATTTGTGTCACCTTAAATTAGTCAACGATTCAATTTGGCTCACCTCAAATATTCAATGGGTTAATTTGGGTCACCATAAATAAGTCAACACGTAAAAATGATCAAATATTATAAAATTTTGTTAACTTAAAAATAGTGCATATGGGTCTCCCAACGTTGTCACCCCACCCCCTGCACCCCACATGTCGTCGCCTCGCCCCCACCGGCCCCACCCGCCACTGCCACCACCCGTCGCCAACCACCCGTCACCGCCTTCCGGCGCCACCCGCCCACCGCGCCGCACCTTTTGTTATCGTTTAGCCGAATTAATTATTGAGTTGGTTTTGTGTGCTTGTGAAACAGAAAAGTAAATGACGGTAAAGTAAATAACATAAAAGTAAAAACGTGCGTGAAGTGTATAATAGAAATGTAATTAGCAGAATAGTAAATAGCAAGAAAGTAAATAAAGCTAAAATGATCAGATTACGGATAGTATTGCTTCGGGATTCGAATCAGCTTGGTACGTGATAATGTTAAGTTGACTAATTTAGTGGTATGACTACTACAAACTTGTGACACAGGTCACCGCTAGAGCCTCGTCCTCACTACATTTGATTCACAAATTATTATCTTTAAAAGTGGTAGTGCCTCCCGTTAAGGACAACAGTTACCCTCAACCCATCGAATGGTCATCTCCGGGTTGGTTTAAGACATCGGATTTAAAATGTTTTATATTAAAGTTAAATAGGTGATTATATTTTGCTCCCCGGGAGGCGGTGTAACAATGGGACCAAGTATAAAGACGTACCGTTCCCAACATGAGTTCACCAATTCTAGATCGCATAATAAGCTCGTATAAAGACGTACGATTTTAGAAGTATAGACCAAGCCTTGGCTTATCAATCTCTGCTCGTATAAAGACGTACAAGTTTCAAAGGAAGTTTGATTAAAAAGGGTTTTACGATCTTACTCTTTAAAATCAAGACACTTACAAATATAAAGACGGATTTAGACAACAATAAAAGCTCACTAAAGGTGGTTTTTAAGAACGAATTAGTTAAAGACATAAACATACCACTTCATTAATACGTTAAACATAAAATGCACCAAACATCATCTTCACCCTAGCAATACAAACAAGTTTTAGCCACGAATGGCCATAACGACTAGCGTAATGATGAGTTTCGTAGGCTCCCTTATTGTGGAACAAGGAGGAAGAGACCCTCTACTCTCTACTGTAACTACGAGAATGCTCTCTTCTTGAGTGTTCTTTTGGTCTGAATTGGTGTCCCTAAGAAGAAATCAAGCCTCCTATTTATAGGCCTCAAAATGTGCAATGCACGGCCGTGCAATGGGTTGCACGGTCATGCAAAGGCCTAGGGAATCAAACAGGGTACAAAGGACACTGTCCTGATCCGTGGAGGAGAAGAAAGGGTAATGCACGACCGTGCATCCCACTGATTTCTCCCGGTTTTGTATTTTAGCTGTTTGGTTGACTTTTGTTGACCAATTTTGACTTCTTGGGGGTCAATGCTCGGGAATGAATCTTCTAGAAGATTGAATTTTTAGTGTTTTTTATAAGATTTAGTTTGATTTATATTTTAACACCGAATAACTTGCAATTATAAAATACAAGTGTTTTAAGCATAAATTGCAAGATTATTATTCAATTAGTACCGTAATGTGGGATTATTATGTATGTAAAATATGTATAAATTATGTCACCTCATAACACCTCACACTTAAACTTTGCTTGTCCTCAAGCAAACTCATACATGATCACATCCATAACTAAAAACTTTACAAGGGTAATGGAATTTCAACTAGTGTTGAAACTCCGGGATAACTCTTATTCTATTTTTGTATTTTTTTGATTTAAGATGATGGAATCCATGACAAGCCTACTAGAACTTTGATTATGCAATAACTCCTCACTACTCACAATGTTCACTCAATTCTAAGGTTATATATATATGGATAATGTAAGTGAAGTGAAACACTTAAGTTAGAATCGAATTATGCAATAGTCATAAGCTTGTATTCAATCAGGTCTCCACCAACTAACTAAGTAGTATGCATGAATCAATAGGACTTTAAAGAGTTGTAATGTGGCTAAAGTAAAACTAAGGGCGAAAATGAAAATATTTTTGGATTTTTAGGGATTTTTATGGGGTTTGAAGGGTTGCAGCTATCACGTAACACTCAGCTACAGTCTCATGGCTTAAAATGGAAAATATTAAAAGGTCCCTCTACAGTACTCAGATTATGAGGGTATAACTAATCTTAGGGCTCGTTTATGGTCAGATTGCCAAGATCAAGATCTCCCATCAAATTCAACTCATCTCTTATTGCGTAATACACATTGCTGCCTTTTCGTATAGTTCTTCCGGGCTTGTAGCCTAACAGCTCCTACTTTAATCAGGTGTGTATACTCACTTTGGGAGTAAGTTTGACTCTTGCTACACTTTCCATCGTGGCTCCAGTTGCCACACTTTCTACATTTATCGTATCTTTTGGCGGCACTTTTTGACAAGACGCAGAATGGTGTCAATTGTTCTTGCTTGCGCCACCGTTTTCTTACATCATTGGTTGCTTGAAAAATCTTTTCTCGGAGTTCGGTTGGTAATTCAGGCTTTGCGAAATAAAGGCAGGAAAGCAAATTGAAATCAAAGGAATGCATGTCCAGTTCTTTAAGGTCTCCCGGTTAAAGACCAAGTTTGTCTCCTTTTTTTATTTTTTTTATTAACAAGACAAATCCTTCAGTAATCATTCTTCATCAATTTCCTTGAAATAAAGTTTTTGCGAATTCCCTGCAGGTCGTTCGGATATTTTCCTAATACACCCATCTTATGTATATTTCAGTTTTTCTGAGTAGGGCGGATTTTTTCCAAAATTGTCCCGATGATAATGAACTTGAAATGACAATATAGGATAATTTTCTCATTTTGAAGATAGTCAGCCAATAACCGGTGTTTACGAAAAGTTGGTTGGGTGATAAGTATGGGTAATAGAAAAGAAAAGGCTAAGGCTCAGAGGGCTATCTAGGCGGATAATATTTTTATGATTTTTGGATAATAAAGGTAATAACGTCCTAGGTGCCTCAATCATTTTCATGCTTCCACTAGTTCATGGTCTTGATGTGTATAAGCCATACACGTTCTAATTATGCATAGAATACAATCGAATAAACACTCAGTATACCAAACGAAATATCATGCAAAAATAATGATAATAATGCTCGTGAAAACGCTCAGATTATTCTCACATGGAAACGGATGGAATAAGGTTTAGTGATTTGTTATGCATAATTTCCATTTGTTTCTACTTTCCATGTCTTCATTTTATTTAATTAGGTGCAAACTCCAAAAGGTTTTGATTTAAAGGGTTTAAATTTTTGAAATTTTTCAATTTTTTTTGGGTTTTTATAAAGGGTAGATTTTTGTAATGTTTTAGTCAAATTGGTAGAAAATCACAAGTTAAATTTTACTGCTCTGAGGTTAACAGTCCTGAATCTCTAATTCCCCACCCCACATTTAAAACAGTACAAATGCATGTAATGGAATGCTATGCATGAATTAAAATGCATGAATTAAAATGCATGAAGCTTTAAGGGAAAAGAAACTGGTATTCCCACAGTCAATTAGGTGTATAACATAAGGCCAAAACTTATTGTTGCTGTCAGCCTTTGCCTATCTAGTCAACATGTTGCTTCAAAGACTTCATTGAATTTCTCAGAAATTTGATGTGGTTTTCGGCTCCAGACTCGTAGTGTTGGAGTGTAACTCCTCAAAGTAGAGAGATGATATGTTGATGTTATTCTACCTTAAACATAAAAGGAACATAAAAACGAACAAAGAAAATAAAAGATAGTAGTTAAGCTACTAAGGTCCTATATCGAGAAGTCGTACTTGGGGGCTGAAGTAATTAGAAATTAAATTTGGAGAAACCAAACCTGATGTCCATGCTTTCTGTCGTATGCACCAACTTCTCAATTTATTTATGATCATCGAGTTGCCTCCCGGAAGCGCTAAGTTTATTTAATGGTCTTTAGCCCGACCCGTACATGTTGTTGGTGGAATAATCTGTCAAATGGGTGGCTTGTAATATGAAGAGGATCATCCAACCCATTTGATAACCATGCGTGCAATGATAATAAGTTGATCCAGGAATTAGTGGAGTCCATCCTGGACCAGCTAGATAACGGAAAACAGGGTAAAAAGTGTTCAAACTTATAACGGTCATAACGTGAGCTACGTTTGGAGTTAGAGGTCCTTTACCAGGGGACGAAAAGGTTTCGACGAGCCGGATCATGTGGAAAACGACCGTAGGTGGTTTGACACAGTGATTCGAGCAAAAATCCTCCATTAAGTGGCACAATTTCATAAATCAAAGATTTCTCCAATTTTCAAATTTTAATACCTTCAACTTTTTAATGCTAAAACGGGTTAATCATTGATTTATATATTTTCAAAGTCGATTTGAAATTTTAAAAACTTTTGTAAACCTGCCAAATTTAGAATGCTTTATATAAGAGCATCTAAAGAAAATGGTGTAATTAAATCACGCCACCACTATTTGAAATTTCCTGGACCAAACTTCAAGAAACCCATGTAGTGAAGGAGACGGTCATCCCGGTATAATAAATTTGTCACATAATGTTAGTTGGATGAACGTTGCTTCTTCCATAAGAAGTGGTCCTCAGAGTGATGTGCCCTATCTTGTGGCTTGTGTGATTCATGAAATGATTCACTGATATGCTTGGTCACAGGCCAGCTATCACTGTTGTAAGTAAGAGGTTCCACCATTGTCATTTGTTTGTTAGTGATTACATCTTCGTGTGCTTTCATATTTAGGATTCCCACCGGTTCTTATGTAGATCTTCGCTCTTGTGGCTCCTTTGATTGTTTAGCTTCAAGCTTCTTAGAGAAGTCAGGAAGTGATTGTAAAGTTACAGTAGCCCTTTCTTCTGAATCCTCTGGTCTCACCTCTGACTGATCCATGCTTGTGAAGTTGGAAGGTTCTTGCTTCTTAGAGTCACTTCTACTAAAGATGTTGAAACTATAACTTCCGATTCTTGGACTTTGAAAGAATCATCTTATTGTTCAGTTGGAAAGCTCTTTAGGATTTGAATCTTAATTTCTTCCAAATAACGAAACACTTGTTGTTCAGTTAGAGAGCTCTTTATGAGTTGAACCTTAATTTCTTCCAAATGACGAAACAGATTTCCTGGGGTCCATGAGTCGGAATCTAGAGCTGAGTGTTGAATTTCTTGGGGCGGTGGAGTTTCCTCATATGGTTGCCCGTAGGGTTGGTGGAAATGTGTGGAATACCCTTGATAGTGATAACACTCTTGGGTGTAGTGTGGTTCCCCACAGATCTCACACCAAACCTCCGAATAGTGGTACCCATAGTCGTCTTGGTATCCTCCATAACAACTCTCGTAGTTGTCACCCATGATAGTTGCTGTAAAGAATAATCAAAACAAACCATAAAAGAAAATGTTAAGGTTAAAAAGGCTAATCCGTTAACTCGAATTTTTCCTGAAATCACCGTGTCCCCGGCAACGGTGCCAAAAACTTGATGTCGTATGATAAGTAATATAAAAATATAATAAACTAGGAAACTGACCCGCGCGTTGCGGCGTTTCAGGTTTTTTAACGAACTAAGACGCAAATGACCGATAGATATGGATGAAAAGGCAATGATTTAAGATAAAGAACTACCAAGCAACAACATATTAGTAACAAACAATGTATTCAACTTAATAGGGATGCATGGTCTTTTTCATGTAGTAGTCTTATCAGTGGTCAACAGTAAAAGTACTTGGTATTTTTTATATTACAAAGTATAATAACCAAGAGGTACACTCCTAAAAAGAAAACACAAAAGACAGCAGGAGCAAACAGAAAGTACCTTAACACCAAGCACCTAAAAGTCCTCCAAAAAACAGCAAACGGCAAAAAACAAAAAAAAATGAATGAATACGTTTTCATTTCATTTTTTATAAATATTATTAAAAAATCTATATTAAATAGAATAATATGATAACCGCGTTCAATTATGGCTGAAAATATACAAATAATTCAGTGTTGGTTAGTATTTTTCACAGTTCACATAATGTAGTGGTTATAGTT
The DNA here is from genome assembly GCA_023525975.1 of Smallanthus sonchifolius. Taxonomy (NCBI): domain Eukaryota; kingdom Viridiplantae; phylum Streptophyta; class Magnoliopsida; order Asterales; family Asteraceae; genus Smallanthus; species Smallanthus sonchifolius. The sequence continues at coordinate 21,936,916 of CM042046.1, read as the reverse complement.
TTGCAAGTATGATAAGGTTTGATTTAATTCAGAGATAATTGGTTTGGTCGCAGATGCATGACCTGTTTGGTTCGGTTCAGATCATTCTTTCAACAAAACCACCATAAGGCAATAGCAATAACTCAATGTTAAACAAAGTGGTTTAGTTGCAGAAGCATGATCTGTTTTATGCAAAACCAACAAAAAATGGTTAGTGAACTATTTATAAATTTGATCCATTACAAAGTATAAACAAAGGCAATAGCAATAACTTAATTTTAAACAAAGTGAGATTAATTCAGAGATAATTGGTTTAGTTGTTTAGTTTGGTTCAGATCATTCTTTCAACAAAACCACCATAAGGCAAACAAACTGACACGTATAGGTTGATCGCATTAACTCTATGGAGAGTACACAATTTTAACATTTCAACAAAACCACCATAAACAGTTCCAACCGCCAGACCCGCATACCCAACATGCCAGACCCGTAACCTTATCTTTATTAAATGGGCCGGTTCGTGGTACAACCACTTTCTCGGTTCCGGTCCAGACCGGTTCCTGACAGGTCGGACTCGATAATCAATCTTAGCTGAAAATCATCAGACCCGTTGCTCTCCTTACATCTGTCCGCATATGAACCCCTATACAGACCATTTCTGGTCCAAACGTTTTACAACTAAACAAAACAGATTATGCAGTGTACATAGAACTTGCAAATGCAGTACACAAAGTAACCAAAGAAGACTTTGTACATAGAACTTGCAAATGCAATAAACAAACAATTGAATCACCCCTGAAGGACTATGCTTCTCTGGACCACATAAAACTGCATAATTGCTCATAAAATGGTTTATTTTACAATATATATTATCATTTTAATTTTATGATTCTATAATCATATTTAGAATACAAAAGAAAACTACATTGACTGCAGTCTAACCCACCCAGCACGACCCGACCCAAGAAGTTAAAAAGATTACACGTTTTGGCCTATTATCCAATATGTTTGACCCACCCATTTTGCCACCTAACATTTTTTTCTTCTTCTTCTTCTTCTTCTTCTTCTTCTTTTTTTCTTTTTGCATTATAGAACACAAATATATTTCCAAGTTGCCACTGAGGTCACACTAACTGATTTCCATCTTCCAGATTGACATAATTTTGAGATGCATCTGATCACATTCATCATAACACCTTCATCTTAATGTGGAATATCTTTTTTTATTATTTCTTAACATACATACTAAATGATTCAAAAAGCTAATATCTCTGTTATGTAACATATTCACCATTTCTTTCTCATTTATAACCTACCATTTAGTAAACAAAAAAGTACCGAGTGACAATCATTGTCTTCACCATCCGAATTGGGATCCCGGGTTTCAAATTAATTAAGCCAAAAGCAATAGCTAACCTCTCACTATGGCTTTCCAATCCAGTTTCTTTCTCATCATCCCCTTCAATGCAGTAATACTTGAGATTTATCAGGAACGTTCCCTACATATTTAAGTAGGTCCCTAATCTTACTCAACTTATGGTAAATCTCATTAGTCTATAAGCAATTGTTACCAAATTAAATCATAAACCCTAAATTCAAACAATCAGACAAAGGCTACAAAACAGATAAAAATGCTCTAAGCAAAGCGTATACATGAAGATAATCATAAACTTCAAATCAGGCAAATATATAAACCCCAAATATACAAACCTATAAACCCCAAATTCAAACAATTAGACAAAAGCTACACAACAGAAAAAAAAATGTTATAAGCAAAGCCTATACATAAAAGTAATCATAAACCCCAAATCAGGCAAGTATACAAACCTGTAAATCGTCACCAGTAAACACCAACATACCTGCAACGAAAGCAAACCATGAATAAACAACCAAGAATGACTGATTCACGGCGGCAGATGAAATAAAAAAGGAATAAGAAAACGAACAATGAAGATCGAGATCGACGGGTTCGGCTAGAGGGAAGAGTAAAGTACGAACATGCAATTGAAAAAAACAACAAAAATATAAGAATGAGAAGGGAAAGACACGTATAATAACACGTGGCTAAAGAATAAAAAAATGACTGAAGAGCAAAAAAGAAATAAAATAAAAAATGAACACGGTGGTTCGAACTTGCACCATTCAACAATAAGGGAAACTATTTTACCACTCCAACCTAGCCATGAATACTGTGTAGAAATGGAAAATCAAATCTATAACCCAAAAGTAAAAGTTAATAAAATAATAATTAACTTTCACCGACACTTAGTATTAAGTTCGATTAAAATATATTTTTAGAATGATTTCACAAGATCAGGTTTTAAATTTATAAAATGATAATTACGTTAACTTAACACACACACAATAGGCAAGTGTACCTATCACAGCGTAATATAGTTTAGGTAAGAACCAAGTACCGAACCAATGGACACGGTCGAGTTACAATACTCAACTTTTGTTATCGTTTAGCCGAATTAATTAGGGAGTGGGTTTTGTGTGTGCTTGTGAAACAGATGTAAGGCCCCCTTTCCTAGGTAACCTCACTTGTTGGATTTACTCATAAACATAGTCATAATCACTGAGCTTAAATTTAAAACATTCGAATTCATTCATTACATAACGTAACATGATATGACTTAACAGGGAAGTCTTTTAAAATTAAGTACATAACATTTGTCTTAACATATATAAATATGGGATGTCAGTCTTGTGCCGGGTAACCTTCACGCCTTCGCACGACCCTTCCTTTCTGTACCTGAAATGTATACTAAAAGTCAGCTAACGCTGGTGAGTTCTAGTTTAAAACTATTAAGTATGATCATCCTTTTCTTTATAAGTATACATAATTATATACATACATTTTATAGACATACATTTCTACAAATACGTATTCATAGCTTTTACTTTTCTTTCTTCATTCTTATGTGATTACATAGATATGTATTCACCTTTTCTTTCCTTAACTTTCATTGGTCATACACATAAGGGTGATCAACCCAACTTACGGTACGTATATCACAAAGACATACGCCCTTGAGCTACCGTCGTAGCCCTTTTACTCGTCCGGTCCTAGAAACCGTCCGCCTTAACTTTGGTCCGGCCAACCTTCGGCCGTCCATCTTACCCGTCCTACCGTCGTAGTCCGTCATATTCGCCCGTCTGCCATAAGGCATCCGTTTCTCACGCGAACTATTGTTTATGCAACCGTTATACTATATTAGCATTTACTTCGACCGCCCTTTTATGCTTTTTATATGTCCTAGCTTGCGAAGGAACGTTTCTTTCCCGGTTGCAAAATAGTCACGTGGTCGTCCGTCTACAGAAGTAGCCGTTAGCTTCGTTTCCGTCCATAACGTATACATACATTCATAACATGCAATATAAATAATTATAAAGCAAAATTTCATTTATTTACGTTATGCCATTCTTTCCTTCATTCATTGTAAACATACGTTTCATTCTTTGTTCATAATTCATTCTCTTATATATATATATAAAATATATATTAATACATCACGTATGATCACACTAGCATTCATATCATTTATTCATTTAGTGTATACATTTCAGCCCCAAAACATTTAATAAGGTTTGCACATAACATAGAAGGGGGCACATAGAACTCACCTGATAAGCTTCTCTAGGTTGTCCTAAACAAAGTCCAACAACGTCACTTCTGATCTGAATTGAGTAGTTAAATACACATCAGACCTAATCTCGACTCTAACGGTTTAATCATTCTAAACATACTGACTTTACTTAACCATTCTGATGCCTGCGTACTTAGCAAGTGCGCAGGGCCTTGGTCATGCGTACTTGACAAGTACGCAGACTTTACTTCATGCGCACTTGGTAAGTACGCAGACTTTACTTCATGCGCACTTGGTAAGTACGCAGACTTTACTTCATGCGCACTTGATAAGTACGCAGAACTCTTCTTCCTGCGTACTTGATAAGTACGCAGGATCTGATTCAGGCGTAAGAACCCTAACTTTTTGCATGTGGGTCTGATCATGTCAATATCTAAATTTTCTTTGATCAGAACGTTCGGTTTTTATTCTAGATGCTAGATCTTTGTTCATTTTCAAGTTTCATCCATAAAAACTTCACCTATTTAGCTAAAACCGAAAATCCTAAAATAACCATAAAAACTCAAATTATGATCGAACGCTTACCTGGATTGGAGTTATGATTCAGAGAAGATGATCACGAGCACAGTAGCAACGTTCTCCTGAATTCCTGAGTCGATCCGTCACTTTCTCTCTCTAGAACCGAGCTCCCCTTTCTCTCTCTAGAATTGCAAGTGGTGAAAAGAAATGAATTGTGGCAGCCCTTGTCCTTTATATAGCTGGGCTTCCTTCGGCCCGTTCGAGCCGAACCCAAGCCCATCCATTTTTCTTTCGTTTCTTTGACAATAATAATCTCGATCGTGTTATTATTTATTTATTTACTATTTTTGGGATGTTACAAGTCTACCCCCCTTAGGAAGGTTTCGTCCTCGAAACCAATTATACGTTAAACAACTGAGGGTATAGTTCCCGCATCTCGTCTTCTTTCTCCCATGTAGATTCCGATCCCTTTCTGTGCTTCCATTGAACTTTGACCAATGGGATTGACTTGTTGCGTAGTCGCTTCTCAGATCGGTCAAGGATGGCTATTGGTTCCTCGACATAATTCAGACTGTTATCCACCTCGATCTCATCGTAAGGTGTGTGAGCCGTTTCGTCAGCTAGACACTTGCGTAAGTGCGACACGTGGAACGTAGGGTGTATTCCACTAAGCTCAACAGGTAGGTCGAGTCTGTAAGCAACTTGACCCACTCTCGCTAAAATCTTGAAAGGTCCGACAAACCTTGGACTTAATTTGCCACGTCTTCTGAATCGAATGATTCCTTTCCATGGTGATACCTTTAACAGTACCATGTCCCCCACTCGAAACTCTAAATCCCTTTTTCTCTTATCCGCGTATGATTTCTGTCTGTCTTTTGCAGCTTTCATTCGATCCTTGATTTGATCAAATTTCTCGGAAGTAGTTTTGACCACTTCGAGACTTGCAAAATCCTTTTGTCCAATTTTCCCCCAACAAACCGGGGTCCTACATTTCCTCCCATACAACATTTCAAATGGCGGCATGCCAATAGTCGAGTGATAGCTGTTGTTATATGAAAATTCTGCCAATGGTAGATGGCTGTCCCAGCTCCCACCGAAGTCAATGATACAGGCCCGGAGCATGTCCTCCAAGGTCTGGATGGTCCTTTCCGATTGTCCATCGGTTTGGGGGTGGTAAGCGGTGCTGATGTTCAGTCTAGTGCCCATTGCTTCATTGAATTTCTTCCAAAACCTTGACGTGAATCTAGTATCCCTGTCGGACACAATCGACAACGGCATACCATGTCTGCTCACAATTTCCCTGATAAATATTTCTGCTAGTCTTTCTGACGAAGAAGTCTCACGTATTGGTAAGAAGTGAGCACTTTTCGTCAAGCGGTCGACGATCACCCAAGTGGTATCATTGCCTTTAGCTGTTCGCGGTAGCTTGGTAATGAAGTCCATCGTGATCTCCTCCCACTTCCATTCCGATATTGGTAAAGGTTGCATTTTACCGCATGGTTTCTGGTGCTCGGCCTTAACTAGTGAACACGTCAAGCACTTGTTCACGTACTCAGTCACATCATTCTTCATGCCCGGCCACCAGTACTCTTTCTTCAAGTCTTGATACATTTTGTTTGTCCCGGGGTGGATAGAATAACGAGACTTATGGGCCTCATCGAGTATTTTGGCTCTAAGCTCGCCAATCTTAGGTATCCACATCCGGCCAAACCTAGTTCGTACACCATATGCATTTGCATCTAAATTCCCTTGTTGTCCAACTATTCTTTCCCGTTTTATATTTCTTTCTGATAGCGCTTCATCTTGTGCCTTTAATATTTCACTCATCAAATCTGGTGTTATAACCAGCTGACACGCTTTGATCCGTATAGGTTTCGATTCTTCCTTTCTGCTTAAAGCGTCAGCCACCACGTTTGCCTTGCCTGGATGGTACAATATCTCACAGTCATTGTCTTTCAGTAGCTCTAACCACCTTCTTTGTCTCATGTTTAATTCCTTTTGCTCGAAAAAGTACTTCAGGCTTTTGTGATCGGAGTAAATGGTGCATTTGACTCCATACAGATAGTGCCTCCATATTTTCAACGCGAAAACTACTGCTGCTAGCTTTAGATCATGTGTTGGGTAGTTAACCTCGTGAATCTTTAGTTGTCGCGAGGCGTAAGCAATTACCTTTCCTCGTTGCATAAGTACGCAACCTAAACCCTGCCCCGAAGCGTCAGAGTAGACAACCAAGTCCTCATTTCCCTCAGGTAGAGTCAAGACTGGATCTTGGGTTAGTCGTGCCTTAAGTTCTTCAAACGCATTGTTATGGGTTTGGCCCCATTCATACTTCACTCCCTTCCGTGTCAACTTAGTTAGTGGCAAGGCTATTCTTGAAAAATCTTGAATGAATCTTCGATAGTAGCCTGCCAATCCCAGAAAACTTCGTATCTCAGTTGGTTTCTTTGGGATGTTCCATTCCTTTACTGTCTCGATCTTTGCAGGATCCACCATGATTCCGTTTGGGTTTATTACATGACCTAGGAATTGAACTTCCCTAAGCCAGAACGCGCATTTGGAGAATTTTGCGTACAACTTTTCCTGCTTTAGCACCTCCAGAACCTCTCTTAGGTGACAGTGGTGATCACCCTCGCTTTTTGAATATACCAGTATGTCGTCTATAAAAACTATCACTGATCGATCCAACATTGGTCGACATACTCTATTCATCAAATCCATGAACGCTGATGGTGCGTTGGTCAATCCGAAGGACATCACGAGAAACTCATAATGCCCATAACACGTGCGAAACGCGGTCTTTGGTACGTCTTCTTCTCTTACTTTCAACTGATGGTAACCCGACCTAAGATCGATCTTTGAGAACCAACTTGCACCTTGCAGTTGATCAAAAAGGTCGTCTATTCTAGGCAGTGAGTATTTGTTCTTTACTGTCCTCTTGTTCAACTAGTGGTAGTCAATGCACATGCGCATGCTGCCGTCCTTCTTCTTTACAAATAGTACCGGAGCGCCCCACGGTGAGATGCTCGGTCTAATAAATCCTTTTTCTGTTAGTTCCTCTAGTTGAGACATCAATTCTTTCATTTCTGACGGAGCCAATCGGTAGGGGGCTTTGGCAACGGGCTCAACTCGTGGCAATAAGTCAATCTGAAATTCTATTTCCCGATCGGGTGGTAACCCAGGTAGATCCTCAGGGAATACTTCCGGAAAGTTGCACACCACGGGTACATTCTTGAGTTCATTCATTTTCATTCTATCATCAATAACATATGCTAAATAAGCTTCGCAACCGCGCCTCATGTAACTTTCGGCCTTGATCATCGAGATGATGTTCGGCATCGTGCAATTCCAATCCCCATAAACCGTTACTGGACTGTCGCTAGGAGCTTTGAGGTGTATCCTCTTACGTTTACATACGATTTAAGCTTCGTTGGCAGCTAGCCAATCCATACCCAATACTATATCGAATCCTCCTAAGGTAAGAAGGAATAATCTAGAAGGGAACTTATGACCCTCTATTTCTATGACGCAATCCTCTGTTACTTGAAATACTGCCGAATTTTTACCAACGACAGTTTGTACGCTAAAGACCTTTACTATTGTGTTGATAGTGCATCCTAGTTTACGGCTAAATGCATTGGATATAAAACTTTTACTAGCACCAGAGTCAAATAAAATAGCAGCATGTTCATCGTTAACTAGGAACGTACCTGACACAACATCAGGGTTTCCCCTTGCTTCCTCCTCAGTTAGGGCGTAGGCTCGAGTCCTAGCCTGTGGCTGTTCCTTTTCCCTCTCTTTTCCCGAACCAGATTGGCCGGTCTTCCGGCAGTTCTTTGTCAGATGTCCAAACAATCCACATACTTGGCACTTGACGTTTCTTACACATTCTCGATAGAAGTGCCCCGGCTTCCCGCACTTATAGCATGTGGTGGTGCCGATTTTACATTCGCCAAGATGTTGCCTTCCATATTTCTTGCATGTTTCATATTCATCCGACCTTGGCTTCTTAGTTTCAGTTGTTACGTTCCCTCTTCCAGTGCCTCTAGACGGGTTCTCCCATTTTCTCTTTTGGGTCTCTGTTGGTGGGTCCTCATTGGCATAATCGTCGTAGATGATTCCGCTCAGATTCACTACCGACTCGAAGGTCGAGGGTAGGTTGGCTTTCACGTGGACACGGACCCTTTGAGGTAGGCCTTCACATAATACTTGATCATTCGCTCCTCTGTCTCCACCAGGTGAGGTACCAGTTGAGCTAGCTCATTGAACCTAGAATTATACTGGCGGTGTGTCTTGTTGCCAGCCTTAAAGTTTAGGAATTCAATTTCCACTCGATCAATTTCATTCTAGGGACAGAACTTCTGAATTATTAGCTTCTTTAGGTCTTCCCATGTCATTCTTGTAAGAGCGTTTGAGGACTTTGTCCGCTGGATGTTCCTCCACCAACCTAGTGCTTCATTGGTGAAAGAATGAGCAACATATTTAACCGCCTGGTCCGGTCGACACTCACTGATGTTGATTACAGCGTTCATCCTCTCAATCCATTCGAGTGTTGCCACTGAATCCTTGCTACAATCAAACTTGGGTGGGTCTCCATCCTTGAAACCATTGTAAGTACACCCACGATTGCTTGATGCCACTCTTACTTCATCCTCGTCACTGTCATAAATTTTCTCTTCATTGTTCCCTTCATCCTCTTCTTTGCTTTTCTTTAGTGTCTCAGATAGTAGGTCAGGCAATATGTTCTTCAGAGTGAGCACAACTTCACGGGCTATAGCATCCCTGACTTCGGGTTCCAACTATATAGGCCCTGGATTGTCGTCCCTAGTTGGGGTCACATCTGTTTCGTGCACACTCTCAGTGGGTTCTGCGTGCACACTCTCTTCCTCTTCAAGTCTTCGATTCAACGGAGGTTTACCTACTCGGCCAGTGCGACCGCCTCGGGGTCCTGTTCTTCCTCCACCAGCCATAGTTCCTAGTTTCCTGATAGTTATAAAGGGAATACATCAATGCCATTCCTTCAGATCATAGTTTAGAACAGTACGAGCAAGGTAAATTTTTAATTACAGTGACCGGTTTGTGATTACTAATTTACATTGCTTTTCGGGTTCAAAACTCTTCAAGTCGGTTGTGACATTGACATCTATTTGTTCTAAGTTAAGGTATCTATTCTTATCCAAGTGCATTAACTTCAATACTTACTTATCGTGCTGGCGTTGGCTTTGGTTACCCATGACTGACATCCGTGCGTTGGTCCCATAATCAGTTTGAGTCCAGACATTTAGGAATGTCTGAATCTCTCAAACCTGGCTCTGATACCAACTTGTAAGGCTCCCTTTCCTAGGTAACCTCACTTGTTGGATTTACTAATAAACATAGTCATAATCACTGAGCTTAAATTTAAAACATTCGAATTCATTCATTACATAACGTAACATGACATGACTTAATAGCAGAAGTCTTTTAAAATTAAGTACATAACATTTGTCTTAACATATATAAATATGGGATGTCAGTCTTGTGCCGGGTAACCTTCACGCCTTCGCACGACCCTTCCTTTCTGTACCTGAAATGTATACTAAAAGTCAGCTAACGCTGGTGAGTTCTAGTTTAAAACTATTAAGTATGCTCATCCTTTTCTTTATAAGTATACATAATTATATACATACATTTCTACAAATACGTATTCATAGCTTTTACTTTTCTTTCTTCATTCTTATGTGATTACATAGATATGTATTCACCTTTTCTTTCCTTAACTTTCATTGGTCATACACATAAGGGTGATCAACCCAACTTACGGTACGTATATCACAAAGACATACGCCCTTGAGCTACCGTCGTAGCCCTTTTACTCGTCCGGTCCTAGAAACTGTCCGCCTTAACTTTGGTCCGGCCAACCTTCGGCCGTCCATCTTACCCGTCCTACCGTCGTAGTCCGTCATATTCGCCCGTCTGCCATAAGGCATCCGTTTCCCACGCGAACTATTGTTTATGCAACCGTTATACTATATTAGCATTTACTTCGACCGCCCTTTTATGCTTTTTATACGTCCTAGCTTGCGAAGGAACGTTTCTTTCCCGGTTGCAAAATAGTCACGTGGTCGTCCGTCTACAGAAGTAAGCGTTAGCTTCGTTTCCGTCCATGACGTATACATACATTCATAACATGCAATATAAATAATTATAAAGCAAGATTTCATTTATTTACGTTATACCATTCTTTCCTTCATTCTTTGTAAACATACGTTTCATTCTTTGTTCATAATTCATTTTCTTATATATATATAAAATATATATTAATACTTCACGTATGATCACATTAGCATTCATATCATTTATTCATTTAGTGTATACATTTCAGCCCCAAAACATTTAATAAGGTTTGCACATAACATAGAAGGGGGCACATAGAACTCACCTGATAAGCTTCTCTAGGTTGTCCTAAACAAAGTCTAACAACGACACTTCTGATCTGAATTGAGTAGTTAAATACACATCAGACCTAATCTCGACTCTAACGGTTTAATCATTCTAAACATACTGACTTTACTTAACCATTATGATGCCTGCGCACTTAGCAAGTGCGCAGGGCCTTGGTCATGCGTACTTGACAAGTACGCAGACTTTACTTCATGTGCACTTGGTAAGTACGCAGACTTTACTTCATGCGTACTTGGTAAGTACGCAGACTTTACTTCATGCGCACTTAATAATCTCGATCGTGTTATTATTTATTTATTTACTATTTTTGGGATGTTACAACAGAAAAGTAAATGACGGTAAAGTAATTAACATAAAAGTAAACACGTGCGTGAAGTGTGTAACAGAAATGTAATTAGCAGAATAGTAAATAACAAGAAAGTAAATAAAGCGAAAATGATCAGATTACGAATAGTATTGCTTCGTGATTCGAATCATCTTGATACGTGATAATGTTAAGTTGACTAATTCAGTGGTATGACTACTACAAACTTGTGACCCGGGTCACCGCTAGAGCCTCGTCCTCACTACATTTGATTCACAAATTATTTTCTTTAAAAGTGGTAGTGTCTCCCGTTAAGGACAACAATTACCCTCAACCCATCGAATGGTTATCTCCGGGTTGGTTTAAGACATCGGACTTAAAATGCTTTATATTAAAGTTAAAGAGGTGATTATATTTTACTCACCGAGAGGCGGTGTAACAATGGGACCAAGTATAAAGATGTACCATTCCCAACATAAGTTCACCAATTCTTAGTCGCATAATAAGCTCGTATAAAGTCATACGATTTTAGAAGTATAGACCAAGCCTTGCTTTATCAATCTTTGCTCGTATAAATATGTACGAGTTTCAAAGGAAGTTTGATTAAAAAGGGTTTTATGATCTTACTCTTTAAAATCAAGACACTCACAAATATAAAGACGGATTTAGACAATAATAAAAGCCCACCGAAGGTGCTTTTTTAGAACTAATTAGTTAAAGACATAAACATACCACTTCATTAATACGTTAAACATTAACATGCACCAAGTATCATCTTCACCCTACCAATACAAAGAAGTTTTAGCCACGGATGGTGATATGTTAATAAATACACATGTAAATAACGCATATTTCCCTCGTTTTGATTGTTTTTTGTTGCAAATCCTTTGGTTCGAACACATATTTGTGTTTAATTTAAATATTGCAGCTCCCCGTGGGAAAGTGGTGATTTTTGGTAAAAAACTCAATATTGAAAAAATTCTCGAAAATGGAAATTTTCTTACATGGCCATGTCAAATTCTGACATGGCCATGTGAGCCAATGTTGCTGAGAACACTACATGATGTGCTGATCAGATGGTCCACAAGGGCATGTCACTTTCGGACATGGCCATGTGCAGACGCAGATTCATCTTTTTAACCCCAATTCTCTCTCATTTGAAGGGGGTTCAACCTTTTACACCAACCCTAGTTCTCCTAACCCATTTTGGCTATTTTTGGGCAGATCTTGCAAGATTGAAGGCCAAGATTGTAAGGCCCCTTTTCCCGGGTAACCTCACTTGTTGGATTTACTCATAAACATAGTCATAAATACTGAACTTAAATTAAAAACATTCAAGAGTAGCGGAAGCAAACATCATTCGAATTCATAACATAACAGCGAAAGTCTTAACAATTAAAAACATAACATTGTCTTAACATGCATAAAAGTGGGACGTCAGTCTCATGCCGGGTAACCAACACGCCTCGAACGACCCTTCCTTTCTTTACCTGAAATGTATACTAAAAGTCAGCTAACGCTGGTGAGTTCTAGTTTAAAAACAATCAGACATAACATTTAACTTATCATTAAGTATTATATATATATATATAATATACGTGCATTTGCATATTCTTTGCTTTACTGTTCTCACATAACATTCATACTGAGTATATACATATGTACATACATACTTTGGGGAGAACATTCATTGGTCATACACATATGGGTGATCAACCCGTCATAATTGTCGCGAGAGTCACAAAGACAAACGCCGTGAGAACTACCGTCGTAGTCCTTTTCATAAACCGTCCGGCTCTTGAAAACCGTCCATCGTAACATAAATCTGTCCGGCAACCTTTGTCCGTCCGCCTAAACCCGTCCTACCGTCGTAGTCCGTTCATTCGCCCGTCTGCCCAAAGGCATCCGTTTCCCACACGGCTATTATGTATGCAACCATTCTACGTGTAATAAGGCATTTGCTTCGACCATCCATGAGTGCCTTTTATATGTCCTAGCTTATGAAGGAAAGTTTTTATCCCGGTTGCAAAATAGTCACGTGGTCGTCCGTCTACCGAAGTAGCCGTTGTCATCGAAGCGTCCATAACGTTTACATACATTCATAACATGCAATATATAAAATATAAAGCAAGATAAAATTCATTCACTTTATGTCATTCTTTCGTTCATTCTTTATAATCATACGTTTCATTCTTTGTTCATCATTTATCTTGATACGTATATGTATATATCACGTATGATCACATTGGCATTTATAACATTTATTCATTTAGCGTATACACTTCAGCCCCAAAACATTTAATATGGTTTGCACATAACATAAAGGGGGCACATAGAACTCACCTAATGAGCTAGTCTCGTCCTGTCCTAACAACGGTCCAATGAGTGCCACACATGATCTGGATTGATTAATTACACATACATCAGATCTAATCCCGACTTTAACGGTTAAACCATTCTGAATTAGGCGACTATACTGACTTTACTAACCGACATGTTGCCTGCTGCCAGCGCACTTAGCAAGTGCGTAGGGCCTTGTTCATGCGTACTTGATAAGTACGTAGGTTTTGCTTCCTGCGTACTTGATAATTACGCATGTTTTGCTTCTTGCGTACTTGATAAGTACGCAGAACGCTCTTCTTGCGTACTTGATAAGTACGCAGGATCTGCTTCTTACGTAAAAACCCTAACTTTCGCATGCGGATCTGATTATGTCAAGATCCGGAACTTGTTTACATTCAAAACGTTTGCTTTTCGTTTAAGAACTCAAATCTATGTTTTTCTTCCAGTTTCATCCGTAAAAACGTCCCCTATTTATCTAAAACCCGAAAAAACCCTAAAACGAACCAAAACTTAGTTTAAGGTTGAATCGTTACCTTGATTGTGATTCTGATTCGGAGGGTTTGCTCACGAGCTCAGCAGTAACGTGATCCTTCAATTCCGGGTCGATCCGTCAACTTTCTCTCTCTAGGCCCTAGCTCTCCTTTCTCTATCTATATGTTGCAAATGAGAGAGTTGAGGCTTTCCTGGCCCTTATATAGATGGGTTTCCCTCGCCCCGTTGGAGCCGAGCCCGAGCCCATCCATTTTCCTTTCATTTTTGACGATTAAATCTTGATCGCGTTATTTATTTATTTATTTACAATTTTTGGGATGTTACATTATTTACTATTTTTGGGATGTTACAAAGATTGAAGATCTAACACTTTCAAGGAAGATTTAACTTCACACAACCCACCTCTTCTCATTTTATTGGTTTGATTACTAGATCTACTATGTTTTCATCCATGTTCTTGAGTTTGGTTGTGGAGTTTGTAAGGCTTATGGGCTAAACATCTTGATTCACTTAGATTAGATGAAACTTAGCTAACTTTGATGATGTGTATTTGATTTTTGATGAGTTTATGTTGATAACTTTAACATATTATTGAACCTTCTTCAATGATTATGTGTGTTTGTTTGATTTGAGTATATGTTCTATCTCGTGGGTATCTTGACCATATCATGTTCGAAAACCGTATGTGTTAAGGTATTTAATCATGAATATATGTATGTGTATGTATTCATGACATTTGACTAGGAATGGTGGATGGAGATTAGAATATATATGATTGTTGTTCAAATGTGCATCCTTGTGTATATGCTTGGAAAGGCCGTTACATTCGTTGTGAATTCATCATGTCATTGTCTATCTGTTATTATAATTTGCTAGCGTGAATTTGTAGTTCATATATTCGTGATTTGATATTCACAAGTTGAAGAACTTCTTAATTATGTTTTCATTATGTGATTCGATGTGGTTAATATATGTTTATCGTATTAGCTTTCCAAAGAGTTATGGGACTAAGAGTCTTTAGCGGGATATTAGTTCATCTTTATATTCAACATAATGCTATCATTGGGTTTGCATAGAATGATTTTAGGTGGTTACTGTGTTAATATCGCTTTAACTTTCCGAAGAGTCATATGATTAGATAACCCTGACGGGAGTCTATTCTATGTCCGTATTGCATGTGTATAAAATGATCTCATCATGAATCTGTATATGTTGTCATTGTTTGGCTAAGTGGATTCGAAGTCTAAGTGAATATCCTCTCTTGCTTGTTTATCTGCCCCGCCTTCTATCTATCTTTTATGTTTATTTAGTTTAAAAACACAAAAATATCAAATCTTCTACTTTGATCGGCTAGACAGTGGCAAAGGTTTATTATCAGGAGCTATCGTGTCCACGGATCGATACTCGGTTTTTGCCTAAAACTATACTACTTATACGATAGGTGCACTTGCCTATTGTGTGTGTAGTTAGTCCTAAGGTGACGATCGTTTCTTATTTTAAAACCCAAGTGTGAAAAATCTTCATTAAAATTTATATACACTCACAACCATTTGAGGATCCCATCATGCCACCATCCCAAACCGAGCCCCGTCCGTTATTATATGAGTTGTTGCAACGAGGAATCGATACGTTTTCACAGCCGACCACCGGATGTGACCATGATGAGGTTGAGCAACAAGAAATTTTTGTTTGTGAATCCGAGGAACTGCTCCGTAGAGTAGAGGCACGAGGCATTGTGATCAATGAGCTTTATGCCAAATTTCTACGAGAAAGTTCATCTTGCAACACATATCTGAATATTGAATTGGAGCATGAGAATGGAATTGAAGCTCATCCGGTTCCATCATTTGATGCGTTTGAGCAAGAATCTGAAGCGGAGACGATAATGGATAAAACACAAGTCCCACCTCCAGTTTAGAGTGGATTTGAGTATGATGAGCCAGAGTTTCCATGCCCCCGCGTGTTGACCAATGAAGAGCTAGAATCAGGTAAGTGTTTCACTACTAGCTCGATTGGTTATGAGTATGATACTCATGTACCTTTGTTTGCATATGGTACCATGCATGATTTTTTGTATCCCATATGTACTTTACACTTGTCTTGTGAGGAGGATATGATGCAGGGATCGCAAAGGGAAGAACATCGTGAAGATGAGCTCATGGATGAGATGGAAGTGGTTTTCTCAAGCATCACTAATGGGGAGACCACATACCACATTGTTCCATCTTGGGAAGACGAGTTTGGTGACGAATTGGTGAGCGTATCTCTTATGGAAGGGAAAGGAGAAAGGTTTGACCCGTTTGGCGATCTTGATGAATTAGAAGCATTACTTATGGGAAGCCAACCGTGGTTACCAAGGAAGAACCGCACCAAGAGGAAGAAGTGCAAATGGATGGGTTCACCAATGAACCAATGACTATGGTGACACTCGATTTTTCGTTGTGCACCAAGAAGAGCCGGCCCACGATTGACCATGATGATGATTCGTCATACGAAACAAAGGAACCACAGGATAAGGCAAATCACTTCTCGGACCAACAGACTTGGAAGGCGCGACATCGATTCATAAAGCACGATAAATCAACACAATTTTGTCGAGATGGTCGCCTCCTTCATTACATTAGTTGTATCAGGTTTGGTCCGGGCAAATTCTAGTGTTGGTGGCACGACCCGTTTGCATTGTGTTTGCGTTTACTATTGGGTTCGTACTAACCGATGGTAAATGCATTAAAACAAACGGGTCGGATGGGTTTTCAAATATCATAAGCCACCTGTTTGTTAATTTACCCCGTCACTTGCCCTATAATGACATGCTCTAGGGCCGAGTCAAGCTAAGGACTCGTTAATAAATAAAGCACTTCCGGGAGGCAACCCGAGTTTTGTAAGTCGTTTGTCTAATTGCTTTTGGTTGGTTGTGAGAATTGCCAAACACAAGCTCAACACGAGCTATGTTGCTGGAACCCATGGTCCACATGTGCATGTGCCTGGTCCACATGGCCATGTGGATCGCAATTCCTGGTTGTTTCTCATACACATGGGTAGACATGAGCATGTCTGGCCTATGTTTCCAGGGCATACATGAGCATGTCTGGCCTGTGTTACCAGGACACGTGGTCCACATGACCGTGTCCCTGGTCCACATGGCCATGTCTGCCAAAATCTTTAAAAAAATTAAAAAATAAAAAATTTAACAATTTGTGTTCGTTTTGCGTTTTCATTTACTACTTTAGTATGCGTGCTTTATACCTTTTAACTATACTCATCTTTTGCGGTTGAATGTGTTAGTGAACATTTTGGTTGGAGTTTTCATGCTTGGAATCTCTTAGAGGCTTTTTGGAAACTTATTGAGCGTTTTTTTCACGAATTTCACCAGGGGAGTTTTCTGTTTCACCCTTTCTCGCACTCATATGCATTTTCATTGCACATGCATATTTTTGGTACATTAAGGGCAATGTACGTTTCAAGTGTGGGGATGTCGGGGTTTTTGTGAACTTATGCACGTCTATGCTATACTTCTCATTACATTTTAGAAAACCTCCCATTATTGGCAAAAAAGTTCACTATAAGTTCAATAAATGGCATCCATTTATCTTTATTTTAGATCCTTAAGCATGATTGCATTGTCGGCATCACACGATTAAGTGAAACTCTCGAGTGTTGCAATAAAACATTTTGGAATATCTTGAAAGCATGGCAAGTTGAAAAAATATGACATTTATGCATGTTTTTGAACCTTGACCCTTATCCCTCCGTTTTCGTGAGCATTTTTGAGCCTTTATTGCTTATGTGCGCCATATTGCACTACATGTTCACGTTTTTGTTGATTTTTGAGTGAGCCAGATGTTGCATTTATATTAGAACTTGCTTAGGACATACATTTCAAGATTATGAACTGAGTTTTTGTATGAAAATGATAGAGGCATTATGATCACCCACTTTGTACAACCTTTTTCATTTCTTTTTCCCTACCCACATCATTACCACTAGTCGTCACGTTGAGCCTTACTCCCGTTTTGTGTTATAACCCACATTTGAAACCCACTTAGCCAAATTAGCCTTTTATTTTTAAACCTTTGTGTTAAAATTCCGGTTTATGTTGGTTGTCCAACTTGTGTTTTCTAGTTAATTTGTTTAGGACGTTTGTTGTTTCTTTGAACGTTCGTTGCGGCTTTATAGAATTATAAAAAAAGAAAAAAAAAGAAAAAAGAAAAAAAAACATGTCAAAAAAATTAAATTGTTGTAGTAGTTTCGTATTACAAAGAAAGAAATTAAGTGAGCGAATCTTGTGTTTTAAAAAAAACTTTATCTTAGCTCGCTACTAGTTGTGTTTAAGTTATTTGTTTATTTTTCCTTATGTTCGTTGTAGTTGATTACAATTAGCGTCTAACTATTCTGGATTTTAACCATTTAGCCACTTTAAATCCTAAATTCCATACCCTTAACCCTAGGCACGTTACAACCCATCAAAGTCCTCTTAATTTATGTATTTTCTCATGTTAATTGGTGGAGATTTGATTCCTTTGCAAGCTTATGATTATGTTGCTTCATTGTTTGGCATTGAGTTATTCAATTATACACTTACACATATAAATAACCGAGTGTTGAGTGAAATTTTGTGAGAGGTTTAAGCTCATGCATAAAAGAAAGATCCAATAGACTTGTTACGTTGAATAGATATTGCCATGTTTTGAATAGAAAACATAAAAAAACTTTTAACTCGTCTGCTTTCTTCTTTTGACTGTTGAATTGTCGATAATCTTTTATGAGTTTGGATCTATTGCTAGTCGATGGACTACTTCCCACCTTTTGTTTTGCCAATGGGATTCTTTTAAAACTTTTGCATGAGAGTTTGCTTGAGGACAAGCAAAGTTCAAGTGTGGGGATGTTTGATATGTTAATAAATACACATGTAAATAATGCATATTTCCCCTTGTTTTGATTTTTTTTGTTGCAAATCCTTTGGTTCAGACACTTATTTGTGTTTAATTTAAATATTGCAGCTCCCCGTGGGAACGTGGTGATTTTTGGTGAAAAACTCAAGACTTGAAAAAATTCTCGAAAGAGGAAATTTTCTGACATGGCCATGTGAGCCAATGTTGCTGAGAACACTACATGATGTGTTGATCAGATGGTCCATATGGGCATGTCACTTTTAGAAATGGCCATGTGTAGACGTAGATTCATCTTTTTAACCCCAATTCTCCCTCATTTGTAGGGGGTTCCAACTTTTACACCAACCCTAGTTCTCCCAACCCATTTTGGCGATTTTTAGGTAGATCTTGCAAGATTGAAGGCCAAGATTGAAGATCTAACACTTTCAAGGAAGATTTAACCTCACACAACCCACCTCTTCTCATTTTATTGGTTTGATTACTAGATCTACTATGTTTTCATCCATGTTCTTGAGTTTGGTTGTGGAGTTTTTAAGGCTTATGGGCTAAACATCTTGATTCACTTAGATTAGATGAAACTTAGCTAACTTTGATGATGTGTATTTAATTTTTGATGAGTTTATGTTGATGACTTTAACATGTTCTTGAACCTTCTTCAATGATTATGTGTGTTTGTTTGATTTGAGTATATGTTCTATCTCGTGGGTATCTTGACCATATCATGTGGGAAAATCATATGTGTTAAGGTATTTATTCATGAATATATGTATGTATGTGTATGTATCATGGCATTTGACTAGGAATGGTGGATGGGGATTAGAATATATATGATTGTTGTTCAAATGTGCATCCTTGTGTATATGCTTGGAAAGGCTGTTACATTTGTTGTGAATTCATCATGTTATTGTCTATGTGTTATTATAATTTGCTAGCGTGAATTTGTAGTTCATATATTCGTGATTTGATATTCACAAGTTGAAGAACTTCTTGATTATGTTTTTATTATGTGATTCGATGTGGTTAATATGTGTTTATCGTATTAGCTTTCCAAAGAGTTATGGGACTAAGAGTCTTTAGCGGGATATTAGTTCATCATTATACTCAACATAATGCTATCATTGGGTTTGCATAGAATGATTTTAGGTGGTTACTGTGTTAATATCGCTTTAACTTTCTGAAGAGTCATATGATTAGATAACCCTGACAGGAGTCTATTCTATTTCCATATTACACGTGTATAAAATGATCTCATCATGAATCTGTATATGTTGTCATTGTTTGGCTAAGTGGATTCGAAGTCTAAGTGAATATCCTCTCTTGCTTGTTTATCTGCCTCACCTTTTATCTATCTTTTATGTTTATTTAGTTTAAAAACATAAAAATATCAAATATTCAACTTTGATCGGCTAGACAGTGACAAAGGTTTATGACCAGGAGCTATCGTGTCCACAGATCGATACTCGGTTCTTGCCTAAAACTATACTACTTATACGATAAAGTGCACTTGCCTATTGTGTGTGTAGTTAGTCCTAAGGTGACGATCGTTTCTTATTTTAAAACCCAAGTGTGAAAAATATTCATTAAAATTTATATACACTTTACACACATCAAATGGCCATAACGACTAGCGTAATGATGAGTTTCGTAGGCTCCCCTATTGTGGAACAAGGAGGAAGAGCCCCTCTACTCTATACTCTCTACTCTAACTACGAGAATGCTCTCTTCTTGAGTGTTCTTTTGGTCCGAATTGGTGTCCCTAATGAAGAACTCAAGCCTCCTATTTATAGGCTTCAAAATGTGCAATGCACGGTCGTGCAAAGGTCTAAGGAATCAAACAGGGTACAGAGGACACTGTCCTGGTTCGTGAAGGAAAAGAAAGGGTAATGCACGACCGTGCATCCCTCTGCTTTCTCCCAGTTTTGTCTATTAGCTGCTTGATTAACTTTTGTTGACCAATTTTGATTTCTTGGGGGTCAATTCTCGGGAATGAATCTTCTAGAAGCTTGAATTCTTAGTGTTTTTTTATAAGATTTTGCTTGATTTATATTTTCAACACCGAATAACCTGCAATTACAAAATATAAGTGTTTTAAGCATAAATTGCAAGATTATTATTCACTTAGTACCATAATGTGGGATTATTATGTTTGTAAAATATGTATAAATGATGGCAAATCACTGCCAACCACCCTACCCCACCTACCCCCACCTCCACCCCTACTCCCACCTGCCACACATCGCTACCCACCCTACCCCAACCCACCCCCACCTCCACCCCACCCACCCACCCTCACCCCCACCACGTTGTCACCCACCGCCACCCCACCCACCCCCATCCCCACCCTCCATACCCCACCACGTCGCCATCGCCTGTCGCCGCCACCTACCTCACCTCGCCCCACCCGCCGCCACCTCCCACCGTATTGGTAGAACCCGTTTTGACTCGAACCAAATTGATAGTTTTTTTTAAAACGACCCGTTTTGACCCGGACTAATTTTGCTTCTAACCCGTTTTAACCTGAAGTCATTTTGCTCCTAACCCGTATTGACCCGAACCTAACAAGTCGAGTCAAGCCGAGTATGGGTGGGCTCTGATTCGAATCGTTTAAAAGTCAAGCCATGTTGAGTTGGCTCATTTATCTTAACAAGTTAAAATTTTGAGCTCAAGCTTGACTCGTAAAAAGCTTGAGATTTAAAAAAACAAAAGTTATCAATTTTAACATACTCGAAATCCAAAATTTATTAACTAAAAACTATATAATCCAAGTTCAACATATAACCAAGTTCTAATAATTATTTATTTGTCACATCTTCAACCCGACTATTAAGTTTATTGTCCTGATACAACCTCTTAAAAGTACAAGAAACCGAAACTAGCTTAAAACGTGGATCTAAAATAGACGTGGATGACATAAAACACCCAAACTTCCCCCAATATATCTCAAACTTTTGATAAATCGACATACTCATGTTGTTTAAGAAAGTATTATCTAAGTTCTATTTATATGAAGAAAATGAATATAATGGCTACGATTAGATATTCGGTAATCGTTAGTTATTTTGCGTCATATTTTTTAATAAATGTCATATATATATATAGGGGAGGGTTCCAGAGAAAACCACAAGTTAGGCGAAAACCGAGAAAACCACTAAAAAAACCAATTTTACCCAATCATATAATAATTTTTATTTTTTGTTTTAGTTTATTTTTATTTATTTATAAGAGTATTAATGAAATATTAAACATTTTTACCAAAAAACATTTTTACACATAGTGTTACGTATACGTAAACATAAAACAAAAAAATTACGGTTACGTATACGTAAATCAAAAAATTTGTTTTTGGATACGTATACGTAAATAAAAAAATTACCTAAAATGATGTGGTTTTCTTGGTTTTCGCGTAACTTTGTGGTTTTCTCTTGATCCCTCCCCTATATATATATATATATATATATATATATATATATATATATATATATATATATGGGTGAGGTTCCAGAGAAAACCAACTTTTATGAAAAAAACAAAAAAAAAAACTAATTACAACCATTGATCTTGATTGATTAATGGTTAAAGTGAATCAATGGCACGTATGTAAATAAAAGTGAATTAGTAGCCTTAAATAAAGCTTATATGGGTATTATGGGGAATTTACACTTTTAAAATTAGAAAACTGTAATAATCATTAACAAAATCCCCTAAAATCTCTCTCTCCCTCTCCCAATCTCATCTAAACATACAATTTGAATCAAAATAATAAAAAAATCGAGTAAAAGAATATTTTTTTATATTAAGAAATCAAAAGGAAAAAAGTCAAAGAAGAAGATGACTAATAATAGATCTAACAATCGATTTTAGAAATTTTCGATGATTACATATACGTAAACAGGTTAACATATGTGTTTACGTATATGTAAACACGTTTACATATGTGTTTACGTAGATGTAAACATGTTTACATATGTGTTTACGTATATGTAAACGATACACTATAACAACAACAAAAACCTAGACGAATTATGTAACTGATATATTTGTTTACGTATATGTAAACATGTGGGATTACATTTACGTAAGTCCTTTGAATTCACCATCATCTTCTTCAATTATCGATCGTTAATGATTTAAGCCATTTTTGACCATTTATCGCGTTGACTCCAAACTTTAACATACGTTCTTGGCAGCGATTGGGATACTTGAACATTGATTAATTAGTCAATTATCATAATAAAAAAGAGAATCAAAATTAAAATGAGATTCTTCATAGATAAAATAACAAATAAATCCTAAAAAATATACCAGCTAATGCGAACCAAAATGAAAACATCAATCTCATATCTCTAAATTAAATAATAAAATAAACTAATTAAAGTCTACTTTACATCTAAACTGAAATTGAAATTAAACTCTACAAAATGTCTACTGAGTGAATCCTAAACAACTTAAAGTAGCCAAAAAATAACTTTAATTCTTAATATTATTATCCATGCTACTATTGACTTTCGTGAAGAGAAAATCAAACCCAGAATTTTGTAAGCGGCGGATGGGTGGTGATGTTTGGGTGGCTACAAACCAAATTTATTTCGCGGACACGAGAGACAACATATTTGAAAAATCTGATGAGGTAGAGGATTGTTTGGTCGCGCCGGAGAGTGGTTGAAGTTTTTAAAATCAGATGAGGTTGATTTACGAAAATATTGTTGAAGAGAGATGGAAGAGAATCAAAGGATTTAAAATTAATAAAAATATATAATTGCCTAAAATAAGATGGTTCTAATTTACACAAATACCCTTTTGATAATTAAAAATATAAATAAAATCTAAATTTTTTGATTGGCTGAAACTGGTTTTCTTGGTTTTTGCATAACTTTGTAGTTTTCTCTTAATCCCTTCCCTATATAAATATATATATATATATATATATATATATATATATATATATATATATATATATATATATGTGTGAGGGATTCAGAGAAAACCACATAGTTAAGCGAAAACCGAGAAAACCACTAAAAAAACCAATTTTAACCAATAATATAATAATATTTATTTTTTATTTTAGTTTTATTTTTTTATAGGAGTATCAATGTAATATTATACATTTTTACCAAACAATCATTTAAATATTGTCTTACGTATACGTAAACAGAAAACAAAAAAATTGTGGTTATGTATACGTAACCCATAGTATTACACATTATTTTAGTGGTTTTCTCGGTTTTAGCCTAAATTTGTGGTTTTCTCTTAATCCGTCCCCTATATATATATATATATATATATATGTATATGAGTGAGTTCACTAGAAAACTCATTTTAATGAAAAAACCAAAAAACTCCTACTGCATATTGTAGTAGACCCAAAACCTAACCCACCCCCGAAAACCTAACCCCCACACCCACCCCCCAAAAACCTAAACCCACAACCCCACCCACCCCTCCTAAAACCTAAACTAAACCCAAAAACCTAACTTACCCCCAAAAACCTAAACCCCCTACCCCACCCCTACCCAAAAACCTAACTACACCCCACCTACCCCCTCACAAACCCCCCAAAAACCTAAACCCCCACCCACCCCCCAAAAAGCTAAACCCTCCCACCCCACCCCACCCCTACAAAAACCTAACCTAAAAGATAAACTAAATCCAAAAAACTAAACCCAAAAGCTAAACCCACTATTTTTTGATTTTTATTTTAACGAGGACGATGTGGGAAATAAGGTTTTCAAAGCACTTTTTTAATTTTTGATTAATTTTTTGAGTTATGATTTTTTTACCTTTAATAAGTAGTTTTTTGGTTTCTCATGAACATTGAGTTTTGTTATGATCCTTCCCCTACCCTATATAGTGTGAGGTTTCGCTAAAAAGTGTAAAAAGTGTTTTAAAACGCTCATAACCGGCTCACACGAACTCTGACTTTACTCATTTCGGCGGCGTTGGAACCGTCTCGTCGAACTCTACGATCTTAGCTTGTAGGGTTTAGTTTTTGCCTTAAGGTTTAGCTTTTAGTATTTTGTTTTTTTTTTTTTTGGAGGGGGGGGGGGTTGGGTGTTTAGGTTTTTGGGGGTGGGGGTTAGGTTTTTTTTTTGGGGGCGGGGTTTGGGTTGGAGTTTTAGGCTTTTGGGGGGTGGTGGTGGGGGTTTTAGACGACTTTTTCTGCTTTTTAAAGTTTTTTTTGTTAGGATTTAGGTTTTTGGGGTGGGGTGGGGGGTTTTAGGTTTTTCGGGGTGAGGTAGGGTAGGGGTTTGGTTTTTTTTGGGGGGGGGGTTGGGGTGGGGAATTTTAGGTTTTTGGGGGCCGGTGGTGAGGTTTTTAAAAGACTTTTTACACTTTTTACACTTTTTAGATTATACCTCCCCTAAATATATATATATATATATATATATATATATATATTTGCAGCAGATGATGAGTAGCGATTTTTTTATATATATTTGGGTTATGGTATGAAGAGCAAGAAAAAACTCTTAGGAGAATAAGGGTTTACAAGAAAAACCAGAAAGAGAGAGTATAGTTACTCATAACTGAGAATGATTCTATTGATAACTTTCAGTGTGTCTTTACAAATGAAAGAGCAAACATTAAATAGGCAAAGAAAAATAAAGTGCTAAGCTAAAATACAAAACACTAAAAGAAAAAGAAACGGCTACAAATTAAAGGAACTAAAAACAAAAAAAAACTTTTCTTTTTATCTACAGTGAAGTGTCAGACAAATAATTGTGTAGATTTTGTTGGAAGAGACAAACGTCATTGCTTACATTTTTTTTATATATTCTTCTAGAATTCTCTGTGAGTGTCCGGTATGAATGGAGGTGTACCAGTGTCAGAGTTAATTTCGACACTGAAATCTTCTGAATTTATAATATGTTGTAGCTCTAAAGATTCTCCTTCACCAATGAAGGGAAGCAGCATGTTCCAGTTTTTATGTGTCCATATCTGTATATAATGTCCTTCAACAAGAAGTTGATAATTTTCCTGGTGAAAGCCTGCCGACAAAAAGGGAGCCTTCTGATTCTGAATAATAAACTGTTTAATATCTTTTCTTTGGCCAGTAGCGTCAGGGTGTTCTTTGGCAAGGTTATCGACCCAGTAGAGATCTGAAAATTGAATCTCATTTTGTATAGTGAGTATTTTTAAATAATCTTTTCCAAAAAGTTTATGACTAATAAACATTCTTTTCCTTGCAGGTCTGTATGTGTGGTCGTTAGCAAAAGGAAAAGAGGAAAAGATTTTGCAGCCAATATGTGGGGAAAAAATATGTGTAGAGATATTCCCGGTGGCAATTACAAATTTTTCGGCAAAGAGATTTATAATGCTTTCTGTTTTTGCATTTAATTTTAATTTAATATAATCAATCATACCATTATGGTAGAATTGTAGAATTAGATCATTAGGCATATCTGTCTGTTTAAGATTTATTTGAAGGAGGAGAAGACAAGTTCCTTCTCCATTGTTATCTGTTCTTTCAACAATTGTAACCCCTTTATATTTTTCTTCATTGAGGGATTTCATCATAAGTTTAAGCTGTAACTCATATAAAGTTAGTGAAAAGTATGTACAAACTTTTTGCAACACCATCTGTTCAAATTCTAGAAACTAATCAAAAACTGTTTGAAGACAATATTTCCAGGGAGTGTCTAACATTCTAGCTTTAAAAGCTTCATAGCTTTTGTAATTTCCTTCAGGTTCAATGAAAAAGCTGTCTATACCAAAGTGTGCTCTGGCTGTTTTCAGAGCTTCAGAAAAATTGTGATATCCTTTGTAAATTGGTCCAGGACATTGTATAAACTTTGCAACTGTCTCTCATTTATTAAAAATACCAATTTTGGTGCCTCTAAAAATTATATAATGTGTAAACTTTGAAGGCTGTTTTTCGAGACATTTAACCCCTTGTTCATTAAAATATATACTTAGCGCATTTAAAATTTGAATTTTGAAGGAGGATGCATGAGTTATGGTTTGAATATGTCACAAGTTGTCCAATACGCATTGTTGTTTATTTGTTAGCTTCATCCCACTAATGGGATGAAACTTTGTGTGGAGGTCATTACAGACTTGTAAGGCATAAGGGCCAAAAGAAATGGTAGAAATGGTAGAAGAGGATGTGGGTTTTTGGGGTATTGGTTTTTTATAAGCTGTATTTTTGGGATAAATGGCTGGGTTATATAAAGGTTGTGTATGGAAATATGAGCTAAAGAGAGGTATATGTTTAGAACTTTGCTGAGCTTGGGTATTTTGTAACTGTAAGGAAGCTGTTTGTCTAGTACTGTATATTTTTTTTAGCTTGGAAGGCTTGGCTCAACAGTTTTTCTGTATTTTCTTCATCTTCATTGGATGAGATACTCATTGGTGAAGAATTTTTCTTAAACTGTATAGGCCTAATGACCATCTTTTCTTTTCCTTTCTGCTTTTTATCCATCTGAAAAAAAGTAATTTGTTAATGTTTCGAGATAACAAATCAGCTATCCAATTATCTTTTCCTTTAATGTGTTCAAGCTGTATAGTATATCCACTACCTTGGATAATATTCTATAAATTTACCCATCTTGTTCTATTTATCTTTTTGCTTTGATTGTTTTTAATAAATTTAACTATAACTTCACAGTCTGTTCTAACTGTAAAGTCTTTGTGTAAAAATAATTTAATTTTTTCTAAAGCATTAATTAATGCTTGAATTTCAAAAAGTCTAAACTGGCCCAAGTAGTTCCAGTTGTGACAATCCAGACTTTAGAGTTAACCTCGTTAGTAAATCCAGTTAAAAGTTAACCTAAATAACTTAAATTAAACTCCAAGGACTAGTTCTGTCATTATCCAAACCTAAAACTACAAGGATTAGTATTGCAATTAATCAAAACTCACCTTGTTGACTTTAAAAGTCAAAATCATGTTTCTGTTAACTTTTGGATAGTCAAACTAACAAGTCTTAACCCAACCCAAACCACAAGGACTATTTCTGCCAAATCTCTAAACCTAAATTCAATAAATCGCAGGCACTAAATCTTTCAATAGCCCAACCTTGATTCGGTTGACTTTGAAAGTCAAAGTCTCATCCGTTTGATCCGAATTCGAACTCTCTGCATGGGATTCGTTGCGATTAGTAACCGATATCCACATTTATGACATTAACGAACCTAATTAGAGCCTTAATCATAATCGTTTCACTCAATTAAACCCAATTATGGTCATGATAACTGTAACCGTCGACCATCACCGTATATTCATCGAATTCGGAAAATCCGTGTTATCAATTCTTAAATTGAACTCCTGCGCATCTCTTACGAGTCTCAGAGAGCCTGTTGCACATTAAAACTCGATCAGAGAAGAAGCCATTGTGATCGGAGATCAAAGTCGCCGTCGTCGGACCTGTGGTTTAGTCGAACCCCATCAACACGACATCAATTCAGGTAATTGAACGCACCTTTAGATTCGTTTTCATCCCTGTAATGAAAGCACTAACCCAATTTAGACTTGCAATACCGAATTAATCGCGAACCGGTACCTAGGGTTTATACGAATTCGGTTTGGTCGGGCTCCACTCTAACCTCGAATTTAATTCAATTAAAATACATAGGCAAACTGGCAATCATCTATGCTTTGAAAGCCCCATGAATCCAAACGTTTTCATTATCAGAATCAATCAAGTTAATCCCACGTTTATAATCTAGGGTTTTGGTTTTCAATCGGGCAATTACCGATCGTGAACTTGTTATTTTCAAAATTAAAGGCATCCACATATTCGCCATATCCCAATTAACAAAACCCCTATCACATTAGGTTCAATTGAAATCAAAATCGGCCGAATTTGGGATGACTTTGGGTTCGGCTCGCGGCAAAGGGAAAGGGGGATGGGGTTTGGAAACATTAAAACCATTACAGAAGCTTTCGAGTCGCGATACCCTAGCGGGCGGAACTGGTTAAGGCTGTGTGCGTGTGTGGGAGAGACCCGGGTTCGAGTCTCTCCACACCCTTTTGTTTTTAAAAACTGTTTTAATTATTATTTTAAAATAAATCAATACCCTATATTAATATGTTAACGTTGTTTTGAAACCCGGAAACACCCGAAGGCTCGGGATCTATTTTATAAAACATTTTAGAGAGTTTTGACGATATTAAAAATAATAAATTAATTATATTATTTCACAAAATTATTATTTAAAAACATGCAAACAATTGTGTTCATATTAATGTCCGGGTTTAGTTTTGTAACCGTTTTAATATTATTTTCCCACAATTAAAAATAATATATTTATATATTCATCCCTTTAACGAGCGTTGTGTAACACTTCGAATTTATAAATAATATAACTAGTTATATTATTACCCTCGTTTATATATTCTCAATAAAAATAATATATTTATTATTTTTGACACATAAATGATTACCGTATTAATCTTACGAGTTTAAAAATAATATAATAATATTATTTTCTAGATCACTACTTAATGACGATGACGCTTGAACATCTTTATTGTATATTATTTTATCATTCGTCGTGTATCGTGTTTATCATATTTATTAGTTAAGAATTCTCATTCCCGTGGACACGTTCGTCTACTCTTAATCATTTAAGCGTTTCTTTAGGACGTTCAATCTTCCGTGTTATCGTCACAAATTCCCATGGCATCCCTAATTGTTATGTGTATAATTCTAGGGCATATGTAAGTCGTTGCAGGCTAACACTCGTGGTTTCAATCTTATTTTAGTGTGAACCTACCTACGTCGTTCAGGTGAGTTTTCACGGCCCCTTTTTTCTGTTTTACAACTGGGGGAGAAAACATGACGTAAACGTTTTTGGTTATGTAATTTATATATGTTATCACTTGTTTAACTATGCGTACACATCTATCACTAAGTCCTCACATCGGACCGTTAATATGAACATAGCGAGGTAAGTTGAGTAGTACTACTGGGTTTGACAAACCTCACCCGCGTTAGTCGAGCTAACCCGACTAGATGTCGAACAGGTGCATTCTTGACCTAAACATGCACCGTGGTTGAGAGGCCTGGTGGGAGGCAAAAACATAAACAGTCAGCTGTCGGTTGCGAGT
Source organism: Smallanthus sonchifolius (assembly GCA_023525975.1). Classification (NCBI taxonomy): domain Eukaryota; kingdom Viridiplantae; phylum Streptophyta; class Magnoliopsida; order Asterales; family Asteraceae; genus Smallanthus; species Smallanthus sonchifolius. The sequence goes on along the minus strand of CM042046.1, from coordinate 21,907,304 downwards.
GCATTAGTTAACATGTTTATGGGTTAGCTACCTATTGATTTATATATTGAATGTACATTAACCTATTGAACTTTGTTGCAAATTGAAACCTGTGAACTCACCAACCTCGTGTTGACATTTTCTTTCTCAGGTCGCTTAAGATAAGGCACAGGTGCATGCATAGGGCATGCATGGAGTCTTATGATTAAATTATAAATTATTATTGTTGATTTGTTTTAGACTTTGTTTGGATTGAACACTTTGGGACTTTTTCTTTAGCGCGTTTGTTTTGCGCATTTACTTTCGTTTTACGCTTCCGCACTTACTTTGATCATTTATGATATATTTTCATTTTAGTGTCATATAGTGTCGTTCAATGTAACTAATTACTGAGATCCTGGTTTGTCACTTCTCAAACGGTAAAACTCCGTTAGTTGAAATTGGGGGTGTGACAGATTGGTATCAGAGCCATTGGTTGTAGAGAACTAGGATTGAATACTAGACTATAACCTCACACATTAGTTAGATGTCATAAACATTTGGATTTCTGGCACTTATGTATTTCTTTACAGTATCATGTCGTCAACCCTACCACCATCACCTAAAGCATCTACCTTATCATCCTCGGAGCCCAAAAGGCGCCGGACTAGTTCTAGTGACAACTCGGTAGAACAGGATGAACCAAGTAATGCGCAAGCAAGGAACTCAACACTTAATTGGAATGCATATCCGAAGATGATCCAAAGATGGATCGAGATGGGAAATGTTCCATCACCCTACTTTGGTTCCACTTCCTCATCCTCTACTTTGCCAAGCTTGCCATGCACAATGGAACAAGATTTTGCAGCTTTTGTGTTTATCATAACTAAGGAGTTAAAAGCGATGAAGGAAGCCACTGATGAGATACCTGGAATTCTAGAACGAGGGCCACAAATAGAGGAGAATAAGGTAGGGATAGAGCTTTTGACCGCTGAGCTAGCAGTAACTGTGACACCCGACAATTCAGGTCAATATCCGTACATGTTATAAACAAGTTTACATTATAATTGTTTTTGTGATTTACTTAATTTCACAAACAAGGACATTAAGGCCTAACAAAAACCGTACATGGTCTCATTTCATATTTTGGTAATTCTAGGAGTTACCGGTTCACGTACCAGGATAACCCGACTAAATACGAACACTAGTGGTTAAAATTACACTTAAATCAAATGGTTTGATTTATTTAAATCCCAACCCACTTGCTTGACTTTCTCGACCGAAAGTCAGGGGAGCCATTCCCCCACTTGCTAATTCACTCAAATTCAGATAAAAACCATACCTCCTCAATCGAAATCCCACAATCCCTTTCATACTTCTCATTTTCTTACGGCAAATTCCCAATTCTCCTTCAAGTCGAAGTCCAGTTTAAGGTAAAAATCCACCGTATTTCGGTGCTATAAGAAGAGTTCCAAGTGTTGTCTCAAGAATCAAGATAAGGAGCTCAAGATCATTCTCTGTTTCCCTGAAAATCATCATTCTCTGTTTGAGGTAAAAACTCGATATTATCCATTTCATTTTCTTTAAAATCGTAGCTGAACATACAAATCGTTCAAACGCAAGTAAGATAACAAGAAAAAATGTGTCAAATTCAAGATTTGAACATAAAAATATACAGGACGAATTCTGTCAATCAAAGTGCAGTAATCGAAACTAGGAGTTTCGATACCTGTTCAATCGAAACTAGGAGTTTCGATACCTGTTATTCAATCGAAACTAGGAGTTTCGATACCTATTCAATCGAAACTAGGAGTTTCGATACCAGTTTACTCAATCGAAACTGGGAGTTTCGATACTAGTTGTTCAATCGAAACTAGGTAGTTTCGATACATATTGCTCAATTGAAACTAAATAGTTTCGATACCCTTCTTGCCAATCGAAACTAGATAGTTTCGATACCTAACTACTCAATCGAAACTATGAAGTTTCGATACTCAATTGCCCAATCGAAACTAGGAAGTTTCGACATCTGTTCATCAGTCACATTGGGCAGTAACTTAGAACTGTTTTTATAGCAAAACAAGTGTTGAAAATCTAAGAAGATATTTAAACAAAAGCAACTAGATTTACTAGGTCGATGAACAATTTGCAATATGAGACGTTCGGTCTTAACACAATTTACCCTTTGGTATCTAGGGTACGAATAGTCAAGTTCGGCTAGAACAATTATCATTGCAAGCATACACAAACTCAAGGTGAGTTCACGGCCCCCTTTTAACTCTTTACTGTTTTGTAAACATCGGGGGAGAAACATACTTATTTATTATGTTTTGAAAACATGAATTACATTGTTTATACGTTTGACAATATGAACATTTTGGTTTAACTTCTTGTGAGTCTCCCAGCCCCACTTTTACTACTGGTTTTTAAATTGTTTTTAAACAAACGGGGAGAAAACTTGCTCAACTAAACAGCTGGACACAAGAACACACAACGATTGTTCGGATGAACAACATACAACGATTGTTCGGATGAACAACACACAACGATTGTTCGGGTGAACAACACACAACGATTGTTCGGATGAACAACACTCAACGATTTGGGGGAAAAACATACTTACAACTATTTTATGGGATAACAAGAGAATAAGGCACGACTTTTATGTTTACATGAGATGAGAACAACAATTGGAGGCCGCTAAAGTCCCCTGGAACAACGTAGTAACCATTAACTGTAGCCTAGGGTCCTATGAATAGTACTATGGAGAGTGACGTCTCCCGGTCATGGTTAGTCGCGCTAACCACAATCTGGAGGATTTATGGCCGCATAGAATCTGATAACGCTTAATAGGGGCTCACACATGTCATGGTTTGGTTACGCCTCATGTATGAACATATTATTTGTATTCCTAGCTAGTTTACAAATGGGTCAACAATTCTTATTCTGTTTATCACATACACCTGAAACTATTTACGAACAATTGAATTTAAACAAAGGGTTCTGATCAGGTTAAAGTGATCAGGTATAAACAAAGGGTTCTGATCAGGTTAAAGTGATCAGGTTTAAACATATTTATGACGGTTAAGTCATGATAATGTTTTCAAATGAAAACTACTTAGTTTTATGACGGTAAAGTCATGAACAGGTTTTCGGGGAAAAACTATAAGCACTAATATAACTAACTTTGTGAACTCACCAACCTTTGTGTTGACACTTTCAAGTATGTTTCTTAGGTGACCTCTAGCCATGGCGCGGTTGGAATAGGCTAGCTATGTTAGATCAATTCCTAGTAGCTGGAAGGGCGTAGAATATCAAGTCTCAAGTCTGTCGTTGATCTAGAAGAACTTAGATCATAGTATTTCTTAGTTTTAGTAATTGTATATGTAATCAAGTCCTAGAAATCACAATTACCGCTTCCGCTATCGTGTAATGAACCAATCTTTGCAACCTGTATTTATTTATTAAGTAAATAAATCCGGGGATGTGACAGATTGGTATCAGAGCAATGGTTTTAGCGAATTAGGTGTCCTTAGTGATACCTAGGCTCTAACCGGACTCATTTAGGGACCAAGATTTCTAAGACTTGCATCACACTAAAAACACCCAAGACTTGAGCATAGGAATTCCAACCGTTGCCGAACAATTTGTGTAGACTATTAGTGTATGGAGTTACACTAGGGTACCATTAGCTACACTAATACAATTACATAGCACATGTAATGAACACTTAAACACTTACAACATGTTACTGTTCGGATTACGAGTCAAGAATAACGGGTACTCAGCATACTGCAACCTTAGAAGATCGAGTTACGAGCTGAGCTTGGACTACGACGACAACGATCGTCAGTTACCGATCTTGGTATCACAACAGGCTGAACTCGTACCAGAATCTGTACCTATACCTGCACCACAAATACTCCAGCCATGGAGGCAACTATCTTTCTAATGTATTTGCGGTATAAATACTCTCCTTCATAAGTTGTCGGATCGGATGCCTAGACTCTCGCCATGATATATGGCAGGCATGATTGCCCAGACAAAAGGGAATTCAAGGTGAGTAAGCAGGACTAAATGGGAGAGAACTCCAAGGGTCAGGAGACCCAGACATACATCAGGATCATGTGGATCCATGCATATATACAGACTTGGAGCAGGAGTTGCTCGACACTCATTTGAGGATCTCTGCCCAACACATAGTGCCTAAATTTCACCATGCACATTTTTTTAAGAGACACTGGTGGTGCCTCTCTACCCTTAGCCTCATCCGACAACTGCCATATTCGGCAGATTCATGAGTATTGGTACACATAATTAAGAGTAATCCGATAAAACAATACACACTCCTGTACAAATGTGCAAACGCAATCTAATGATCATTTCAAATCACTTTTGATTAAAAGCTAGGGATAGAAGAAACACTATAGGGATCAGGCAAGGCAAATCATCATTACGGGTGCACACGTAATCATAATTTGCAGTGCATGGGAACTTTAGTGAGTCTTGCTGTCTAAGCTGATGATCAACTCATGTTCTCAATCACTTGATTAAGGATTGGATCTCAACAAATCAGACTTCTCAATTTGGTGCTCACAAAGCATTCTCCTAGTTTTGGAGGAACGAGAGAAATTCAAATTGAATTCAACCAATCCTTAGTAAATCCTGAACGACGAAGAAATTCGCACATTCACTCTTTGATATTCTACTTGTCAGGAATGCTTCAAATTGAGCGTTACCACAACTAACACTTACAGTAATTGCACAACTATTGTGGGAGATTATGGCATAATCTCAGGATCCATCATACAGTTCAATCTCACAATTGCTTGAAAGTTACGCCAAGAGTGTTATGCACTAACTTCAGTAATAGGGCATGGTATTATTCTGACCCGCATACACATGACACTTATGGATACTGTGGAAGCTCGTCATGAGACAAGTAGGAAATCGGACATTTCAGAATGTCGGTCAAACAGGATTGCTCTCGCAGCCATTGACATTCAATATACCTTTAAGTCTAACTATTCTCTCAGTAATGGATAAGCCGGGTTTGATGCTCGAGCGAATGCCAAAGAAACCTAAGTGTGGACTAACGACTATTGTCGCATTAACCAAAACGACATGCAAAACTCTTAAAGGAGTCCCAAATGCGGAATTTCATGCTAATCTCCTTAGTTCATGATATGCATAAGGGATGTAAGCTCGAGCTATTCACAACAGGCCACTGTCCACAAAGAGTTGAGAAGAATAATCTATTACTCTTTTGTACTCGCACTTCCTCAAAGTTCATCTTGTTGGATGGATCCCAGATTTAGCCTAGAAAAGATGTGTGATTGCATCTTTCACTCCTAGTTTTCTATAATTGGGAAGCTCTAGAGCATCTATTGTTAAGAAATGATCTCTTAGAGTAGACTCAGTTGGAATACAAAAGTCTCGACGTTCAACACTCATTACCTCAAGTTTATCTTTGTGCTAAGGATTTTAAGGCTATAACCTGAATGAGTGGAATACGTAATGGTAAGTCACCAAAGTACCATTCAAACACTAAGGGAGTGCATACACACCGTATGACTAATAGTTGACTATCAACTCTTTCTGCCAACTTAATGAGTTGACAAACCCATAGCCCAATTTGGGGAAAACACTAATTCGATGAGACCATTCTTACAGTATTATTATTCATTCCCTCAGCTAGACGGAATATGAATATCCCAAACAAACATCAAACTTCGTATGGCTTACATACTTTGAAGGTATGGTAGTCGAGACATGAGTTTACATATCAGGACGCTACAACCCAAAGGCTAGTCTGCCTCGAAAGGTAGGGCGGGCAAAGGGGTAAAGTGGTGATTAGACTCGAAGTTCGCAAATAAGAGCTCCCAAGGAACATCAATTCCTAGCTCCATGAAGGCACATGGAGAGGAAAATCATAGAAAACATGAAACCTGAAATAAGAGAAAAGTCTTAGTCCGGGAAAATGCTTTCGAAAAGCATAAGAGGGACAAACATAAAGTTTCATTTTCATACTTTTTCTTTTCTACCCAATATACAACAAAAACTTGGACACCTCGTCGAGTACTTTTTTTTCATAAGACCGAGTTTCTCACCTTGGGGAGTTCTGGTCCTGTTTGTAAAGAAAAAGGATGGAACCTTTAGAAGGTGCATCAATTATCGGGAGTTGAACAAGCTAACAATCAAAAACCTGTATCCTCTTCCTAGAGTAGACGATTTGTTTGATCAACTTCAAGGGTCTAGTTTCTATTCTAAAATTGATCTACAATCAGGATATCCTCAACTGAAAATTCAGGAAGAAGATATACCAAAAACGACTTTTAGGACTCGTTACGGTCACTACGAGTTCCTAGTTATGTCATTTGGCTTGACTAATGCACCGGCCGTTTTCATGGACCTAATGAACCACGTGTGCAAGCCATACTTGAATAAATTCGTGATTGTATTTATCGATGACATATCAATATATTCACAAACCAATGAGGAACATGAACATCATTTGAAATCAATCTTGGAACTACTCCGGAATGAGAAGCGTTATGCCAAATTCTCTAAGTATGAGTTTCGGATTCAAGAGGTTCACTTTCTCGGACACGTCATCAATAAGAAGGGTATTCACGTAATCCCAACCAAGATTGAAGCTATCAAAAACTGGGAAGCACCAAGAATTCCGACTGAGGTGCGTCAATTTCTGGGTTCGACAGGATATTACAGGCGATTTATCGAGAATTTTTCAAAGATAGCCTTGCCTTTGACCACGTTAACTCAGAAGGACAAAAAGTTTGATTGGACTGATAAACAAGAATCAGCGTTTCAATTGTTGAAGCAAAAACTTTGCAGTGCACCAATCATATCCCTTCCCGAAGGAACTGACAATTCCATCGTGTACTGCGACGCATCACACCAAGGTCTGGGATGTGTATTGATGCAAAGAGAAAAAGTCATAGCGTATGCATCCAGACAGCTAAGAGTACATGAGAAAAAAAAAATAAATAAAAATAAAAAAATTATACGACTCACGATCTGAAATTGGGTGCTGTCGTGTTTGCACTCAGGATTTGGAGATATTTCTTATATGGTACAAAATGTATTATCTTTACAAACCACAAGAGTCTCCAGTACATCTTTAATTAGAAAGAACTCAACATGAGTCAACTTCGTTGGGTGGAATTACTGAATGGTTACGACTGTGATATCAAGTATCACCCTGGTAAGGCAAATGTCGTAGCAGATGCCTTGAGTCGTAAGGAACGGGTTAAAACTCTCCGTGTTCGTGCCCTAGGATTGACAATTCATGCGAGTCTCACGACTCAAATCCGGATGGCACAACAGGAGGCAATCAAAGAAGAAAACATTTAGAGTGAAGCTATACGAGGAATGATCAGACAATTAGAGCCAAAATCAGATGATACTTTATACTTTGCAAATAGAATTTGGGTGCCATGTTTTAGTAACTTACGGGAGTTGGTTATGGACGAAGCCCACAAGTCCAGGTACTCCATTCACCCAGGTTCGGATAAAAAGTATAAGGATCTGAAAGAACTCTGCTGGTGGCCGAACATGAAAGGAGAAATTGCTATTTATGCCGGTAAATGCCTGACATGTTCAAAAGTAAAGGCAGAACATCAGAAACCGTCGGGATTGTTATAACAACCCGAGATACCTCAATGGAAATGGGAACAAATTTCAATGGATTTCATTTCAATGTTACCCAGAACACCTAGCAACTATGATACTATATGATAATCGTCAGTCGTTTGACGAAATCCGCGCATTCCCTACCAATAAAGGAGACAGATAAAAGTAAGACGCGTGCAAGGCAAAATATTAAGGGAATTAAGGCTAGGCATGGTATGCCAGTTTCCATTTTCACAAAAAGGGACAGTCGATTCATGTCAAGAACCTGACAGTCTGTACAAGAAGCCTTGAGCACACGCCTTTACATGACCACTGCATATCATCCCCAGATGAACGGTCAAAGTAAAAGGACTATCCAAACTTTAAAAGATGTGCTCCGTGTGTGCGTAATCGATTTCAGAAGAAATAGGGATACTCACCGCCGTTGGATGAGTTTTCATATAATATCAACTACCATACCAGCATTAAAGCCGCTCAGTTGAGTCTTTGTATGGTTATAAGTGTCACTCATCGCTATGTTGGGCGGGGATTAGCGAAAAGCATTTGACTGGTCCTGATATTGGCTAGGAAACCACTGACAAAATCGTAGAAATAAAAGATCGTCTGAAAGTCACTCAAGACAGACGAAAGAGAGTTGAGATAGCAACAGACGAAAACCAATAGAATTCCAAGTGATAGACAAAGTCACGTTGAAGGTCTCACCTTGGAAAAGAGTGGAAAAATTTGGCAACCGTGGCAAGCTTAATCCTAGGTACGTTGAACCATTTGAATGAGAGGATCAAATGAAAACAAAAATACCCATCCTTGTTTAAGGATACAACAGTTCAAGAGGACACAAATTGAATTTCGGGACGAAATTCTTCTAACATGGGGAGAATGTGACACCCGACAATTCAGGTCAATATCCGTACATGTTATAAACAAGTTTACATTATAATTGTTTTTGTGATTTACTTAATTTCACAAACAAGGACATTAAGGCCTAACAAAAACCGTACATGGTCTCATTTCATATTTTGGTAATTCTAGGAGTTACCGGTTCACGTACCAGGATAACCCGACTAAATACGAACACTAGTGGTTAAAATTACACTTAAATCAAATGGTTTGATTTATTTAAATCCCAACCCACTTGCTTGACTTTCTCGACCGAAAGTCAGGGGAGCCATTCCCCCACTTGCTAATTCACTCAAATTCAGATAAAAACCATACCTCCTCAATCGAAATCCCACAATCCCTTTCATACTTCTCATTTTCTTACGGCAAATTCCCAATTCTCCTTCAAGTCGAAGTCCAGTTTAAGGTAAAAATCCACCGTATTTCGGTGCTATAAGAAGAGTTCCAAGTGTTGTCTCAAGAATCAAGATAAGGAGCTCAAGATCATTCTCTGTTTCCCTGAAAATCATCATTCTCTGTTTGAGGTAAAAACTCGATATTATCCATTTCATTTTCTTTAAAATCGTAGCTGAACATACAAATCGTTCAAACGCAAGTAAGATAACAAGAAAAAATGTGTCAAATTCAAGATTTGAACATAAAAATATACAGGACGAATTCTGTCAATCAAAGTGCAGTAATCGAAACTAGGAGTTTCGATACCTGTTCAATCGAAACTAGGAGTTTCGATACCTGTTATTCAATCGAAACTAGGAGTTTCGATACCTATTCAATCGAAACTAGGAGTTTCGATACCAGTTTACTCAATCGAAACTGGGAGTTTCGATACTAGTTGTTCAATCGAAACTATGTAGTTTCGATACATATTGCTCAATCGAAACTAAATAGTTTCGATACCCTTCTTGCCAATCGAAACTAGATAGTTTCGATACCTAACTACTCAATCGAAACTATGAAGTTTCGATACTCAATTGCCCAATCGAAACTAGGAAGTTTCGACATCTGTTCATCAGTCACATTGGGCAGTAACTTAGAACTGTTTTTATAGCAAAACAAGTGTTGAAAATCTAAGAAGATATTTAAACAAAAGCAACTAGATTTACTAGGTCGATGAACAATTTGCAATATGAGACGTTCGGTCTTAACACAATTTACCCTTTGGTATCTAGGGTACGAATAGTCAAGTTCGGCTAGAACAATTATCATTGCAAGCATACACAAACTCAAGGTGAGTTCACGGCCCCCTTTTAACTCTTTACTGTTTTGTAAACATCGGGGGAGAAACATACTTATTTATTATGTTTTGAAAACATGAATTACATTGTTTATACGTTTGACAATATGAACATTTTGGTTTAACTTCTTGTGAGTCTCCCAGCCCCACTTTTACTACTGGTTTTTAAATTGTTTTTAAACAAACGGGGAGAAAACTTGCTCAACTAAACAGCTGGACACAAGAACACACAACGATTGTTCGGATGAACAACATACAACGATTGTTCGGATGAACAACACACAACGATTGTTCGGGTGAACAACACACAACGATTGTTCGGATGAACAACACTCAACGATTTGGGGGAAAAACATACTTACAACTATTTTATGGGATAACAAGAGAATAAGGCACGACTTTTATGTTTACATGAGATGAGAACAACAATTGGAGGCCGCTAAAGTCCCCTGGAACAACGTAGTAACCATTAACTGTAGCCTAGGGTCCTATGAATAGTACTATGGAGAGTGACGTCTCCCGGTCATGGTTAGTCGCGCTAACCACAATCTGGAGGATTTATGGCCGCATAGAATCTGATAACGCTTAATAGGGGCTCACACATGTCATGGTTTGGTTACGCATCATGTATGAACATATTATTTGTATTCCTAGCTAGTTTACAAATGGGTCAACAATTCTTATTCTGTTTATCACATACACCTGAAACTATTTACGAACAATTGAATTTAAACAAAGGGTTCTGATCAGGTTAAAGTGATCAGGTATAAACAAAGGGTTCTGATCAGGTTAAAGTGATCAGGTTTAAACATATTTATGACGGTTAAGTCATGATAATGTTTTCAAATGAAAACTACTTAGTTTTATGACGGTAAAGTCATGAACAGGTTTTCGGGGAAAAACTATAAGCACTAATATAACTAACTCTGTGAACTCACCAACCTTTGTGTTGACACTTTCAAGTATGTTTCTCAGGTGACCTCTAGCCATGGCGCGGTTGGAATAGGCTAGCTATGTTGGATCAATTCCTAGTAGCTGGAAGGGCGTAGAATATCAAGTCTCAAGTCTGTCGTTGATCTAGAAGAACTTAGATCATAGTATTTCTTAGTTTTAGTAATTGTATATGTAATCAAGTCCTAGAAATCACAATTACCGCTTCCGCTATCGTGTAATGAACCAATCTTTGCAACCTGTATTTATTTATTAAGTAAATAAATCCGGGGATGTGACAGTAACGGATCAGGTCCATAACCATTTGGTGGATCGGGTTACACATTTGGAGACGAGGTTGGACACCTCGGACCATGATGTAGGAGGGATTTTGGAGAGAATGACTCATCTGGAAGCCCAACTACAAGTAGCAGACCATGCTGTTGAAGGACTTCGGGAGAGAGTCACCCACTTAGATCCCAACTACAAGCAGCCCTATTTCCAGAGGACATTCCACTTTCGGACGACGAGGAGGAGCCCTTAGAGGAGGAGCCACCCGAGGAGGAACCGGTGGAGATCGACGATGCACAATCGTACGTTTCTTCCGATGATGAGGATGTTTGATGATCTTTCTATTCTATTTTTTCTTTTTATTCATGCTTTGTAGAAATAAAGACTGATGGCTACAAAATTCTCTAAGTAAAATTGCTGCTTACCTCAGAGATTGCTGCTGATCCACAAACTGCTGCGGATAGGACTTATATGCTGAAGACCAAAGTTGCAGATGATAGGCATATGTTGCTGAAGACCAAAGTTGCAGCTGATAGGCATATGTTGCTGATCTCCACAGCTGCAACTGATAGCTATCTCCACTAAAGATCAAACATTGCAGCTGACTGTTCTTGATAAAGCAACCTTTACCACTGACAACTTTCTGCTGCTACACTGACACACTCCACGCAGAAAGAATGTCATTGGTACAAGACAATAAAAGACAACAACGCTCTTCTCCAAGCATGCAAACAATGATGCCTTAGAAGACGTTTGAATAAAGTTAACTAGCATAGTTATTATTATTGTCTGTATATGTAGAATAGCTTCAATACAAGATCAACGGTCTGTGTTAGATCTGATCCTTAGAATCAAAGGTCTGTCTTGATTCTAAGTTACTATATAAGTAGTACTTAGATTCATTGTAAAAGTACTTTTTGCTTAAGAGTTCTCTCTGTAATCTCGTAACACTTGAAACTTAATACAAATTGCATTTATCGGTATTCTTCTTGTCTACTTGTTTACTTTGCTTAAGTTGTGATTGTTTCCGCCAATCTCAACTGGAATAGAACCATCTTGTATTTACCGATCCTACAAGTGGTATCAGAGCTTTGGCTCACAGATTAAACAAACTCACATTTGTTTAATCATTCTCTGGTTCTATTCTTATCTATCTCTTTGCTAAAGTCACTCATTGTCTAAAAATCAAAATGGCTCAAAACAATGGATTTGAAGATATTGGAAGCATCAACAGACCACCAAGACTGGTGTCTGGGGAAGATTACGATATGTGGAAGAACAGAATGGAAAGCTTCTTCTGCTATAAGGAATATGGGATGTGGAAATCCATTAAAGATGGACCATACATACCCATGGTGTCCTCTACTGATTCCAGAGGTGCACTGGTTCCCAAAGAACCCTCCAAGTACTCTGATGAAGACATCAAGAAAATGGAGGTAGACTTCAAAGCCTTGGGAGCCATTCAAATGTGCTTACCAAATGAAGTTTTTCACAACTTCAGAGGTTACAAAACTGCTAAGGAGTTATGGGAGGCTCTTGAGAAGATGTTTGCATGATCAGAGGAAGTCAAAGAAAACAGAAGGGACATCCTGAAGCAGCAATACGAAAACTTCGTCTGGAAGGAAGGTGAGTCCCTAACTGTTTTATATAACAAATTTACTTGTCTTGTAGGTGAGCTGTAGTGCTCAAAGGTGAAGCTGGAGAATGAAGATATTCTCAAAAAGTTCATCAGGTCTTTACCTAGCTGCTGGACACTCTACACAGTGTCCATTAGAAGAACTGAGAATCTGAAGACTCTCCAAATGACTGAGCTCTTTGGTATGCTGAAAACCTATGAGCTAGAGATGATTCAGGCAAAAGAACGAAGCTCAAGCTATCAAAATGCCTCAACATCCACCACCACCTCTGCCCTCCACTCTGACCACTCAGGTCCTAGTTCTAGCAACTACTATCCTCCCATTGTCACCCATCCACAAACTCCAACCTCTCAAACAAACACTTCACCGTTTCTCCTAGAAGCTATTCCTCAAACCTCAACCTCTGCTGCTTTTGTTTCTGAAAACTCAAGCAACATGTCCTTTATCAAGGAGGATCTGGAATGCTTCCATCCAGATGACTTAGAAGAAATGGACATACAGCACTCGTATGCCATGCTCTCTATAAGAACAAAAAGGTTCTACTCTAGAACCGGAAGACCCATTCCAAGTAACAACTCCAACACTAGAGTTGGTTTGGATAAAAGCAAACTAAGATGTTACAACTGTAACCAACTGGGTCATTTTGCTAGAGAATGCAAGGCACCTAGGGCAAACCCAGCAGCTGCTCAACCAAGACAAGCTCACCAAGCCCAACCAAGACAACAGCAGCAACAAGCTACTCCTCCAGCTCAAACTGCAGCTTGTGCAGCCGTTGGAACATCGGACTTTGACTGGATCTTCCAGTATGAAGATCTGCCTGCAAACAACCAAGCTCTTATGCCAGACACAACTGAGATACCGCATCATGTATATGAACATCTCTGTTCCCAAGCTTGTATTGATAAGGTGTTAGGCTACAGAAAGCATAATCAAAACCTTATAGATCAAAATGAAGAGTTTCATCAAATGAAATCTGAATTCACAAAAGTAGAAAATAGTTATAAAGAAAAAATTAACTGCCTAAAGAAAGAGATTTCATCACTAAAACATGAACAAACCAATCTTGAAACTCAGATTGATGATCTACTGGCCAGATCAAAAGCTACCAGAGCAGAATTGGCAGAAAAGAAAGTTCATGTTGACAAATATGAATTTGCATCCAAAAAACTGCAAAGACTTTTGGATACTCAAATTCATGAAAAGGTAAAAACTGGTATGGGGTATCATGGTGAACAATACCAAGCCGTTGCACCTCCTGCTGACTACGTTGCCATCCATGAACCAAGCTTCAATATCTCAAATCTTGAAAAGGCCAACCGAGATCTTGATCCTTCAAGATATGAACCACTGGTGCAAGAATACACTACCTCATCAGAATCTGAGTCAACTTGCTCAGAGTCCACTAAAACTGAGGAGTTCTCATCACCAGTACAAGTACCAGAACCGCATGTTCTTGAAGTCATTCAAACAAGTACTCCTGTTCCTTTACCAGCAGCTCCGGCTCCTATACCTTTCAACCAAATCAAAATTAGCTATCCTCCAGAAGGAAGAAAGCTAAATGTTGAAAATAGGCAGTCTTAAACCTCAAAGCCTCAAAGAAAGGTGTTTAACATATGCCATGCGCCTGGAGAAAGAGTTCCATGTGTTTAAAAGACATTGGAAGAAGCCACTTTTGAGCACAACAAAGCTCACCCTTGGAACTTCAAAGACCTTTTCAAAAGAAAGGATTATGTTTATCTTTCAAGGGAAAAACTAGCAAAATCATGCTTTGTCTGTGGAAAATACAACCACACTGCCAGCACCTGCTTCTACTACCTTCAGCAGCAAAGAAACCTCAAGCAACATGCTTTTGAGAAGACAAAGAAGAACAAACAGGTAAGAAGGTTTGAAGCCAAGACAACTCAATTCAGAAACTCTCATTCTCCACCAAGGGAGCAGTTGTCAAAATCTCAACAAACTCGCATCATCTGTGGTGAATCAGACCACTTTGCTGCAAATTATCAATTTAACCCTTTCAACCAGATCCTTCATCAAGCCCCTCAAAGACAAAAGGTAAAGAAGGATCAGCATACATCGGTTATTAAACCATCAGCAGCCAGAAAAAGTGTTGGTAATCAAGTGAAGCACAAGCAACCTAAAGACAAGCCTTCAGCAGCAACCAAATCTGCTGCTGCTCAAGCAAAACCATCAGCAGCAACAACATCTTCTGCTGATAAGCTTAAATCAGCAGCAACAAAATCTGCTGCTGAGAAGCCGAAGCCATCAGGAGCAACAAAACCTGCTGCTGATAAGCTAAAGTCCCCAGCAGCAAAATCTGTTGCTGTTAAAAAACATCCATCAGCAGCCAAAGCAAAATCAGCTGCTGACGAAGAAAAGAGAACTGGAAGACCATCTCCTGAACAATGGAAAGCCAAGATCCCAGTTTCTATCACTCCAAGAATCATCATTGGCTCTATTGAATGCACACATGATGAATCTAACATTCCAAGAACCCTTTTCTTCAAGGATACAAGCTCTTGGACTCCTCCCACTAACTAGATCTCTATCATGTGTAAGGACAGCCAGGTCACAAAAATAACACCTGGGTGGTAGACAGTGGTTGTTCCAGGCACATGACAGGCAACAGATCCATCCTCTGCAACTTCAGACACTTCAATGGAGGATATGTTGCCTTTGGAAGTGACTCAAAGGGAGGATCCATTACTAGACAAGGAACTGTGTCCAACGAAAGAATGAGCATTGATAAGGTCAACTATGTCAAAGAATTGGACTTCAATCTCATGAGTGTTTCCCAGGTCTGTGACCAAAAACATTGGATGCTCTTCACAGATAAAGAATGCTTTGTACTGTCTCCAGACTTATCCATACCTCCTCCAGAAAAAAATTATTAACTGCTCAGAGAAAAGAAAATCTCTATGTACTAGACATGAATGAAGTCACTCCATCTGGGAGTGTTTCCTGTTTTCTGTCAAAAGCCTTAGTTAATGAATCAGCTCTCTAGCACAGGAGATTAAGTCATGTTAATATCAAAACTATTAACAAACTGGTGAAGGACAATCTTGTCAGAGAGCTTCCTAACAAAGAATTCCAACTAGAAGACCACTGCATTGCTTGCTTAAAGGGGAAGCAACACAAGAGTTCTCACAAGCCCAAGACCTTGAATACAGATGACACTCCACTACAGCTGCTGCATATGTATCTCTTTGGTCCTACAAATGTCATGTCAATGGGCAAGAAGTCATACTGTCTGGTGATAACTGATGACTACACCATATTCTCATGGGTATACTTCTTGAGAACTAAAGATGAAACTGCTGAAATTCTCAAATCCTACATTCTTAGGGTAGAGAATCAAAGCAATCAAAAGGTGAAGATCATAAGGTGTGATCAGGGCACAGAGTTCTAGAACCACACTTTGAACTGTTTCTATGAAAGCAAGGGGATAGAAAGACAATACAGTGCTCCAAGAACTCCTCAACAAAATGGAGTTGCTGAAAGGAGAAACAGAACTCTAATTGAGTCAGCAAGATCTATGTTGGTTGACTCAAAACTACCTCTCACATTTTGGGCAGAAGCAGTTAGCACACCCTGCTATATGCAAAATAGAGTTCTCATCGTCAAGCCCCTCAACAAGACACCTTATGAACTTTGGTTTCAAAGAGTTCCCTACATTGGGTTTCTAAAGCCTTTTGGGTGTCCATGCACCATTCTCATCACACATGGGGTTCTTCCTAAGTTTGGTGCCAAATCTAATGAAGGATATTTTGTGGGCTATTCCTCTCAATCAAAGGCCTACAGAGTATTCAATTCAAGAACAAGAATTGCGGAAGAATAAGCAAACGCGGAATGTAGAGAACACATTGTCTGTGAGCAGGGAAAAGGCCCAAACTGGCTTTTTGACATAGACTCCTTCTCCCAAATATTTGAGCCTCTCATCTTCTCCAATATGGAGTCTTCCTCTACAAAGACACCTGCCTCCACTTCATCCATTTACTACAGACTGGATTTTCCCAAATCTTCAATCAGACTGAGAAGACCATCCATTGATCCTCCATCAGCTGTGGAAGTAATTGAAGCAAGTGAAGCTGGAACAAGACTCTCCAATGTCACCAGCAGCAGCCTGTCTGAAACTAAAAATTTAGATGAAGACTTTTCGGTAAATGCTTTTGATGCTATTGCTGAAAATATTGATGTGGCTGCTGATGTTGAAGACTCTTCCACCATGAATGAAGAGACCCCTGATCAAAATCAAAGCAATCTGGAGCAAGGGATACAGCTGGAAGTAGTACCAGCATATAGGATCCACAAAGAACATCCTCAAGAAAATATTATTGGCCAAGTCCACCAAGGAGTTCTCATAAGAAGCAAATCTCACGAGGCCAATATATGCTTGTTTTCATGTTTTCTATCTCAGGTGCAACCCAAGAAGATAGATGAAGCACTGAAACACAGCAGCTGGATTGAGGCAATGCAGGAAGAGTTGCTGCAATTCAAGAGGCAGGATGTCTGGAAACTTGTTGATCTTCCACCAGGTCAATATGCTATTGGCACACGATGGGTTTTCAGGAACAAGCAAGATGAGAGAGGCATTGTAGTCAAGAACAAAGCCAGACTTGTAGGTCAAGGCTACACTCAGGAAGAAGGAATTGACTATGATGAAGTCTTTGCTCCTGTTGCCAGGCTGGAGGCCATCATAATCTTCCTTGCATATGCTGCATCCAAGAATTTCACTGTTTATTAAATGGATGTAAAGAGTGCCTTTATGTATGGGAAGATTAGTGAGGAAGTATACGTCAAACAGCCTCCAGGCTTTGTAGATCCTGCACATCCTACTCAAGTGTTCAAACTAGACAAAGCTTTGTATGGCTTACATCAAGCACCAAGATCCTGGTATGAAACTTTATCAGGATATCTACTAAGCAACAACTTCAGAAGAGGTGCTATTGACCAGACCTTGTTTATCAAAGAAGAAGAGGGAGAAATCTTGCTAGTTCAAATCTATGTTGATGATATCATCTTTGGATCAACAAGGAAAAAGCTGTGCAAAGACTTTGAGATTCTGATGCACTCAAAGTTTGAAATGAGTTCAATGGGTGAACTAAATTTTTTTTTGGGTCTACAAGTCAAACAAGTCCCAAATGGAATCTTCATCAGCCAATCCAAATATGTAAAGAGCATTTTGGAAAGATTCAAGATGGCTGACTGCTCTGCTGCAAGAACCCCTATGCAAGTGCACCATCAGCTGACTCGAAACAAAGATGGCCAAGACACTGATCAACATCAGTATCGTGCAATGATAGGGTCTCTCATGTATCTCACTGCCTCAAGGCAAGATATCATGTTTGAAGTATGTCTCTATGCAAGATTTCAAGCAGTTCCAAAGGTTTCACATCTTTAAGTTATCAAGAGAATTATTAGATACCTAAAGGGAGCCCCAAGACTTAGGCTTTGGTACTCTAAAAATGACAAGTTCAATCTGTATGCATACACTGACAGTGATTATGGGGGATGCAACTTGGACAAAAAGTCCACATCAGGGGGATGTCAGTTTCTGGGAGGGAGACTGATTTCATGGCAGTGCAAGAAGCAAACATGTGTTTCAATTTCTACAGCTGAAGCAGAATACATTGCAGCTTCAAGTTACTGTGCACAAGTCATCTGGATACAAAATCAAATGCTAGATTATGGGATGACTTTCATGGCAACTCCAATTCACATTGACAACATGAGTGCTATATCAATCACAAACAATCCAGTGCAGCACTCCAAGACAAAACACATTGACATCATGTATCATTTCATAAGAGATCAAGTTGAGAAAAAGAGGATTATTTTAACCAAAGTTCATACAAATGAGCAATATGCTGATTTGTTTACAAAACCTTTTGATGAAGCTAGATTTAGATATTTAGTTGAATCCATTGGTATGATGAACTTTGATTAAAATCTATCTCTAAAATTCTATTTTAAAAAATGTGTTTTGTCTTTTGTTGTAAATAAAAGTTATGAGTCAGCAGCATTTTTGTCCTTCAGCTGCTGACAGGTTTAATCTTCAGCAGCAAAGGATTTGCCACTGACTGCTTTAAGTTATCAGCAGGAACAAGTTTCCTACTGATAGCTTTAAGGCTGTCAGCAGCAACGTCCCTACTGCAGATCATTGAATCCATCAGCAGCAATTGAGTTCGCTGCTTACATACTTAACTTTCCGCAGCAACCAAGCCTGCAGCGGACTGGCTTATCCATCCACAGCAACCAAGTTTGCTGCTGATGGGTAAATTTAAGTCCAAATTAACTTTTACCCGCTGTAAAAAAATTAACGTCAGTCTTTACCATGACTGCCTCGGTGTATTACAGCTGTAACAGTAAAAAGTGAATAAGGTTGTACTGTACAAGTCATTTTGCTTTTTCCCTCCTCTGCCGTTATAAGAACAAATCAAAGTTCCTTACCACCTCTTCACATTCAATTTCACCCTAAACCCACATCACTTTCTCTCAAGTCCCCACCATATTCAAATCCTTCCATCCTTAAAAAATTCAAAGCCTTCCATATTCTCAAACCTTCCCTCCAAAATCAAACCACAATGGTAGACATCAATAACCCTGATGATAAGTTCTCCCCGTACCACAAACTTACAACATACTTAACCAAGGGAAAGAAATCTGAAGGATTCGATGATATGATCGACTTCCTATGCCGATCAAAGATCCATTTTGCCCTCACAACCAACCCTACCATATATATCCCTCATATGAAGGATTTCTGGAATACCGCCGTCTACTCTACCGAACAGGGGATTTCCCAAATAAAAGCCAAGGTAGACGGCAAGGACATCATCATCTCTGAAGCTACCCTCCGAAAACATCTTAAGCTACAGGATGAGGGAGCAGCCATCTCATACTCAAAGGACGAGTACATGAGGACCTTTGTATCAATAGGGTACACTGGAAATCAAAATTAGTATACAATCGAGAAGGCGCTGATGGGCCCTCCATGGAAGTATCTCTGCCACACTCTTCTCCAATGCATATCTCAGAAGAGAAGTGGATGGCATCAAGTGAGCCCCGCACTTGCCTCTACTTTCCATGGTATGATTAATGGCCTAGGTTTCAACTTTGCACACCTCATCTTTGAGGGTTTGAGATATAACCTTCAAGAGGGTGCAAAGCAACAATTTTTTATGTACCCAAGATTCTTGCAGGAGGTTTTCAACCAGGAACTAAAAGAATTCTCAAAACCTGCAAGAATCTACAACATGTTGGGACATAAAAATAATATTTTTCAAAGTATGAGAATTGTTTCCAAAAAGTTCTCAGGGGTCAATGTTCCATTGTTATCTACAATGCTGAACATACAAAGTACCCCGTGTGATAGTTCAACAATCTCAGCTAATACTGATCCCACACCCTCCACATCACATCCTGAACAACAATTTGCTTCCACCATTCGAACCCCTGTGCATACTACTAAGGATGCATAGGTATAAAAATCACTTACATCTGTTTTGGATGTTATCGTTCAACTGGAACAAAGGGCCCCAGTTGCAACGACATACTCTAGAAAAAGGAGCAAGAAGACTCCTTCTCTTCTTGTCTCAAAGGACCAAACCCAACCTCTAAGCCCTCATTCATAATCCCAACATTCTGATGAGAATACCAAAAGGGATAACCACAACACTAGAGAGACTTCCTTGGAAGCCTCTCTATTAGGATCAGGATCACATCCCGGATCCATAGAGCAACCCCCTGAGCCATTCCATTATTTCTCTTCTTTGAATCTAAGTGCAGAGGCACCTGGTCAAGATGATATACCTTCTCCAACAACCACTACATCGGAGGTATTGATTGACTTGGCTGCTGGTGCACCCAACCCAGGTTCATCACCCAAGAAGGTTCACTCTGGTAGTATTGATAGAGTGAATGTGGAAAGGGCTATCACTACTCCTGGTACATCAACTGCCCAGGAGGACAGTGATAACATAGCTAAGACCCTAACCACGGCAACTCCCAGTGAGGATGTTTCCTGTGAAACACTCTTCACTGAGAGGAATCCTAGGCGCCAAGAAAACCAGGGTGATGGGGATGCAGAGGCTAGGCCTAAGGCCCCATCTAGCTCCAAGGATTCCATAACTGTGGATGAGGACAGACTGAATCTTCATAACTTGGAATTGACGGCCAGGGTGGCAATGCTAGAGGCTGAAGTGTCCAAACTAAGACACCAAGTCTCTATGCATGAAGCCCATCAATGCCCAACTATGCCTACTCTTTCTCTTGTATCAGTGGGAACTCAAACAGATACATCCCTTTTCGTTGATGCAACCAAAAAGGGGGAGGTGGTTACTAAGGAAGATGATGCTGACAGCCTCGAAGAATAGATACAAGAGCAGACTGTGTTTCAAAGTTCCCTATACAAACCTGCTTTTGTTCAAATCCATGACTTGCCAAACTCAGTAGATGAAGAGGAAGATGTCACTGAGGATTGGAAGTTAGTCGTCCGAGCTGTTGATGAGGTGCTACAAGAAGAAACTCTCCATGAAAACACACCTCCATTATTCAGCATTCTTCCTGAAGCTACAGCCATAATAAGTCATTCATCTACCCCCAACTCTTCCTAATTTCAAAAAAGCTAGAATTTGACTCCATTCTAGCTTGGGGTATGATGAAATAGCTAAGAGATTCTGGATTAGATGGGAGTTTAGTGGAGTAGAAGAGCTAAACTGGAACACTCTTAATGCCCTCCAGGTTCTTAATCTGTATCTGACAAGATATATCAACACTTCATCAGATCTCTCAGCAGAACTTGCAATCAGCAGGTTCTATGACTTAATGGAGGATAATATGCCCTGGTTTGAAAGACTACTAACAGAAGCAAATAGGGTGGCTTATCCTGAATCTTCATCAACAGCAGAACAAAGACTGGCTCCAAGAAGACTTGACCTAATCAGGAGCAGTGCTTTAACTGAAGAAGAAGTTATCTGTTGGCGAAGATTCCTGTACAACATAATGGTCAGGGACTTGGAAGTGCTAGGATGGGTGAGCACTCCTACCTCTGATTTCACCTTCTTCCTAAATAATGGATCTTCTCTCTCAATCAACATCAAAGAGATCATACTCCTACCTTCAGACTTCCTTCACAAGGTCTTTGAGCTCAGAACACTCATCTACAACATCAACTCCTTAGAAAGTCAAGAAATGATCAAACTCATCAAGGCTTCTCTTAATAAGTAGGAATCACCTGCAATGACTGACTCTGACTCAGATATATCCTTCCTTTCTTCACCAACATTCAAAATGACCACAGAAGAAGAATCCAAGAGAAGAGAAAAGGAAAAGGTGAAGGATTGTTGGAAAGAAGTGACAGGTTTGGAATGGGAGGAAAATGAAGAAAGTGTCCTTCCCTTGTCCATTCCCCAAATTACCAATGAAGCTAAAGCTGAGATCCCAAAAACATCTACTACATCTGCGGTTGGGGTCCATGAAGCTGAAGCAGAGGCACCCAACAAAAACAAGGGGAAGGGACTCATGACTAAAGAAGATGAAGAGAGGATTGAGAAGGAGAAGAAAGAAAAAGAGGAAAGAAGAAGAAGAAGAAGAAGAAGAAGAAGAAGAGAAGAAGAGGAAATGGTTGAACTAAGAAAAGCTCAAGAAAGAAAAACAGCCATTCTCCTCAGAGAACAACAGATCCAACTGTATGCAAAACAGCTGGATGATCTGAAAGTAAAAATTCTTGCGGTTTATCAAATTGAAGAAGATGAAGCTCTTGCTCTTCAAATACAGGAACAATTCAACAAAGAAGAAGAAGAGATAGAGAAGAAGAAGAAGGAAGAGGCTAAGTTCAGAATAACTGATTCTGAACTAGCCAAAGAAATGAGAGAGGAGTGGGTAAAGGCTCTAGTTTCTCAAGGTGAGGATGAAGACTACCTTGAGAAACTATCAAATAAAGAAATCTACAGAGCCTTCATGGGTCAGCAGGGTCAATTGGCAAACAAGAAAAAGGCTGAAGAAGAAGAAAAAGCCAAACAAAAGTCCAAGAAGACCATTGTCTTTAACCGACGATCCCATGAAGAAAGGAAGATCATGATTGACTTCCTTAAGGCTAGAGGAGAGAGTGGAAAGAGGCTAGGTCCTATGAACTTCATGAACCTGCAAGCCCTCTACCTTAAAGTCAAGAAGGACGAGGAAGAAAGACTGGGGAAGAAAGGCTCCAAGAAGAGGGTAATCATTCAAGAAGAAGAAAGGAAAACAAAGAAACCCAAGCCTTCTCCCTCACCCAACACTTCCTCAATCCAACAACCTTCCACTCTCCATCCTAGACGTCCCCCCTCTCCACCCTCAAAGTCCAAATCCTCACACCCAGCTCCTACTCATCAACAACCTCCCAAAAATAAAAACAAACCTACTTCCAAACCAGAAGACTCAAGAGAAACAGTTATCTGGTCATACAGATCTCAAGACCAATGGTTTGAAGTTTTCAGGGGAGGACAGAAGTTAAAAGAACAATTTATACATCTGATGATGAGGTACTACAGCTTCAAGATTCTGATCTAAGAAGAATGATGGAGCTGGGTGAAGCCAATGAGCCTGAGAATGAAGGTGGGAGACATCTATTGCTGGTAATCAAACATTACTTCAACCCCAGCAAAGATGAGATCATTGATGTCAAACCTCTCCAATCCCACTCTCCATTCATCAGCTGGTCCTACAGTGCTGAAAAAGATGAATTCACACTAACAGATGTTAAAGGACAGAAGATGAGGTGTTCAAGCAAGGCTATCTTCAAAATGGCAAGTAAATACATCAAGACTCTATCTGAGCTTCCTCCTAACAATCCCAACAAGGACCAGAGAGGATATGAGGTTGAAAGAATAGTCAGCAACATGCAAAAGCTTCAGCAACAAAAGCAGTAAGAGAGTTTTGGTAGCATCAGTCTAGGGGGAGTTTGTAGAAATAAAGACTGATGGCTACAAAATTCTCTAAGTAAAATTGCTGCTTACCTCAGAGATTGCTGCTGATCCATAAAATACTGCGGATAAGCTTATCTGCAGCGGATACTTGTTCTTCTGCTGAAGAACAAATCTGCTGCGGATAAGACTTATCTGCTGAAGACCAAAGTTGCAGCTGATAGGCATATGCTGCTGATCTCCAAAGCTGCAGCTGATAGCTATCTCCACTAAAGATCAAACGTTGCAGCTGACTATTCTTGATAAAGCAACCTTTACCACTGACAACTTTCTGCTGCTACACAGACACACTTCACGCAGAAAGAATGTCATTGGTACAAGACAATAAAAGACAACAACGCTCTTCTTCAAACATGCAAAAAATGATGCCTTAGAAGACGTTTGAATAAAGTTAACTAGCATAGTTATTATTATTGTCTGTATATGTAGAATATCTTCAATACAAGATTAACAGTCTGTGTTAGATCTGATCCTTAGAATCAAGGATCTGTCTTGATTCTAAGTTACTATATAAGTAGTACTTAGATTCATTGTAAAAGTACTTTTTGCTTAAGATTTCTCTCTGTAATCTCGTAACACTTGAAGCTTAATGCAAATTGCATTTATCAGTATTCTTCTTGTCTACTTGTTTACTTTGCTTAAGTTGTGATTGTTTCCGCCAATCTCAACTGGAATAGAACCATCTTGTATTTACCGATCCTACATGCTTCGTTTATATTAT
Source organism: Smallanthus sonchifolius (assembly GCA_023525975.1). NCBI lineage: Eukaryota > Viridiplantae > Streptophyta > Magnoliopsida > Asterales > Asteraceae > Smallanthus > Smallanthus sonchifolius. The sequence goes on along the minus strand of CM042046.1, from coordinate 21,883,025 downwards.
TTCTCTTTTCAAACCTAGATGGGTAAGGTTGTTCCCATTCAATAAAAGCATGAGAAGTTTAATGTTTTGAGTTATTTATTTTGTAGCTTTACAATTTATTTAATTTTTAAAATGTTAGATGTTGTATTTCCTTACTTGTACATAAATAATGTTTAATATGCGATATATTTCTCATTGTTTTGTATTTGTGAATGTGAAGAATCATGTCGGGAAGAGGACGTGGAGGTCGTGCTGGTGGCCGAGGTACCATCAACATGACAACAGCTGAGCTGGCGACACTAATCAATGATAGTGTGGCTGAGGCTCTAGCAGCACAGAATGCTTCAGGTAAATGCTATAACCATTTGACTAGTGAGGTCAATTCATCACTCAAAGCGCTTTTCCCAAGCTTTATAACCTCGAACCTATATTATGTTTCTAAATCCAGGTCAACAAAATCAGCAACTCACCTGCACCTTCAAAACATTTATGGACTGCAAGCCCCACACCTTTAGTGGAGCTGAAGGAGCTGTCGGACTACTCCGGTGGTTCGAAAAAATAGAATCGGTATTCGCTATGTGTAACTGCCCATTGGCCAATCAGGTCAAATTTGCTTCTGGAACTTTGGAGGGCCGGCTCTCACTTGGTGGAATGCACAGGTCTAGATGTGTCACAACCCCGGGCTACCCCTGCCCGGGCGTCGCGAGACAACGCTGGTATCTGAATGAGGTCCCATAAATTTGGACAGCGGAAGTCTTTGTTTTTACTTGATGCCTTTTTGTAATGAAATGTCATGTAAATAACCTCAAGGGTTAATTCTTGTACTTTTTGTCAAAACTTGGGATCCACGTCCCTTTTCATTTCATGATAATAGACATTCAAAAGTCTATTATATAATGTACATCTGCTGAATTAATTTACATAATACAAGCCATTTAAAAATGTCTAGGATCTACGTCCGTTCCAACATTTGGTCTTGTATTAGTCTGCCACAGGGATTTAAATATGCCTAAAGATCTTGTCTTTACTGCACCACCCTGAATTTACTGATTTCTTTCATTACCTGTGAAAAACGTTTTGAAAATGAACATCAGCATAAAGCCGGTGAATCACATTTAACTGACACGAAAATGATTTCTAACATAAACCAAATTAAAGCCTTTAAGCACGTTTCTGTATGGTAAATCTACACATTCAGCAGTCTTTTTCACCTGAAATATATACCACCTACATACACTGGGTTAACTGCCATGGGGTCAACTGGCTGAGCTCTATGTCTCAGACTGATAGCCTATTCCCAGGGTCGTGATGCTAAGAACCTTGTTCTTAGTCTTATATGATACTCAGGAACTCGTCCCTCGTATAATCTGCTAAGGAACCATATCCTCAGTCTTATGATACCCCCTTTCATGATCTGTACCCAGCCACGGACCGGACTTTCACCCGTCACATGTATACCATTTGATCAAATCTACGTATGCTTATGGCCTGAATGCTATCACGTAGATTACCCTTATGATTAAAGTATTTAATTTGTTTCATGCCGTTTTCGTAAATAAAATGGTTTTATCGTTTGAAAAGCGTTAAACGTGTTCACCTTGATTTTGATGGCTGGTAGGGTTGTAGGCTTCGGAATTTGAGCAGAACCTCAACACGTTTCTTCCTAGGGAAGACACGATTAACGAGAATATATATGAGAGAATATATATATAATTGCGGCTATATATATATATGAATAGTTTTAATAATACCTACTTCGCGGGATTTGGACGGAACTACGGCTTGAGCAGGGTTTCGTAGGATTCTTGAACAGCGCTTCGGGACGTTGTGGAGTTTTTAGAGATCGGGTTTGTGTGAAACGAATGTTTGGAAACTGTACAGAATTTCAATCCCGTTGAAGGCCTTTTATAGGCTGATTTTCCAGTCTCTCGCGTACCGCGAGACTGGCCAAGGAAATCTCTCGCGTACCGCGAGAGGATGAGGTGTCACGAACGGTGCTGAGTCAGCATGACACGTGTCGGCTGGTGGCAAGGGTGAATGACACGTGTTTTCTGGTCCTGACGCGTGTACTATTCCCTCGCGTACCGCGAGGCTTGGTTGGAAATCTTCTCGCGTACCGCGAGAAGATGATTTTCTGGCGCATAAGCAGTCCCCTCGCGTACCGCGAGGTTTTGTCAAAATCTCCCTCGCGTACCGCGAGGGAGTGAAATTTTGAATTTTTTCTTTTCTTTTTATTTTTGGGTGTTACATCCTCCCCTCCTTTAGAATAATCTCGTCCTCGAGATTCATTGAAAGAGATGTGGATACTTTTTGCGCATTTCTGACTCAAGTTCCCAGGTATATTCTGGGCCACGTCTGGAATCCCATCTTATTTTGACTAACGCCAATTGCTTTCGTTTAAGCTTTTTGATTTGTCGGTCTTCAATTTGTAACGGTCGTTCAATGAATTTGAGCTTTTCATTTACTTCCACATCTTGTAAAGGCATAAGCAAGGATTCATCAGCTAAACACTTACGTAGGTTTGATACATGGAATACATCGTGTACCCCACCCATCTCTACTGGTAGTTCAAGCTGATAGGCAACAGATCCGATTCGTTTAATGATTTTGAAAGGTCCAACAAAACGTGGACTTAACTTTCCTTTCTTTCCGAAACGAATAACACCTTTCCAAGGTGAAACTTTTAATAACACCTTGTCACCGATTTGGAATTCTAACGGCTTTCTTCGTTTATCTGCATAACTTTTCTGTCGATCTCTAGCCATTTTTAGACGTTCTCGTATTTGCAAGATTTTATCGGTAGTTTCTTGGACTATCTCTGGTCCTGATAGTTGATTTTCTCCGATATCTGACCAACATACAGGCGTTCGACATTTCCGTCCGTACAATGCTTCAAATGGTGCGGCCTGAATACTTGTGTGATAACTATTGTTGTATGAGAATTCCATTAGAGGTAAATGATCATCCCAATTACCTCCAAAGTCTATCACACAGGCTCGGAGCATATCTTCTAGGGTTTGTATAGTTCTTTCGCTCTGCCCATCAGTTTGTGGATGATAAGCAGTGCTAAGATTCAATCGAGTTCCTAGAGCTGTTTGAAAACTTTGCCAGAATCGAGATGTGAAGCGACTATCTCTATCTGACACTATGGATAGAGGCACACCATGTAACGTTACAATTTCATTAACGTAAATTTGTGCCATTTTGTCCATACTCATGGTGTCTTTAATAGGTAGAAAGTGAGCTGATTTGGTTAAACGGTCAATGATAACCCAGATTGCATTATTTCCACGAGTGGTTCGAGGAAGTTTGGTAATAAAGTCCATAGTTATCAATTCCCATTTCCAAACTGGTAATTCTAACTGTTGCAATAATCCAGCTGGCTTTTGGTGTTCAGCTTTGACTTTGGAACAAGTCAAACATTTTGCTACGTAGATAGCAATGTTCTTTTTCATACCAATCCACCAGTAACTTTCTTTAAGGTTCTTGTACATTTTATCACTTCCTGGGTGCATGGTGTATTTGGACTTGTGTGCTTCTTCGAGGATTCGCTCTCGAAGATCACCTGTAACTGGTACCCAAATACGTTTATTCATGCGAAGGATATTATCTTCACCTTTGATCAGTAAATCAAGCATTCCTTTCATTCCTTCTTTTTCAAAGTTACCTTCCTTCAAAGCTAACTCTTGTGCCTCTTTTAACTGACTTACAAGATCAATTTGTAGTTCAAGTCTGAGAGAACGTACTCTCTTTGGCTTGACGTTTTCTTTTCGGCTCAAGGCATCTGCTACTACATTTGCCTTTCCTTCATGATAACAAATTTCACAATCATAATCATTCAGGATTTCCATCCATCTTCTTTGTCTCATATTTAACTCCTTCTGGCTAAATATGTACTTGAGACTTTTATGATCAGTGTAGATTGTGAATTTAATCCCATAGAGATAGTGTCGCCATAATTTCAAAGCAAAGATTATAGCGCCCAACTCTAGATCGTGGGTTGAGTAGTTTTTCTCATGAATTTTCAACTGACGAGATGCATAAGCAATGACTTTCTTGCGTTGCATTAATACGCAACCTAAACCAGTATGTGAGGCGTCGCAGTAAACTACGAAATCTTCAATACCATTTGGTAAAGATAGAATAGGTGCGTTTGTCAGTTTTTGTTTCAAAGTTTCAAAAGATTCAGATTGTTTGGGTCCCCATTCGTATTTTACAGATTTCCGAGTTAAGGATGTGAGTGGGATTGCTATACGAGAAAAATTTTGAATGAACCGGCGGTAATATCCCGCTAATCCCAGAAAACTACGAATTTCGGTGGGTGACTTGGGAATTTCCCATTTGGATATAGCTTCGATTTTTGAAGGATCTACTTGAATTCCGTTCACGTTGATGACATGACCAAGAAATTGTACTTCTGTTAACCAAAATCCGCATTTGGAAAACTTAGCATATAGTTTTTCCTTTTGAAGAAGTTCAAGTATGGTTCGAAGATGAGTTTCGTGTTCAACTTGGGTTTTGGAATAAATAAGTATGTCATCAATAAAAACTATGACAAACTTATCCAAGTAAGGTTTGCAGACACGATTCATCATGTCCATGAATGCGGCAGGAGCATTTGTAAGTCCAAATGGCATAACCGTGAACTCGAAATGTCCATACCGTGTTCGAAATGCAGTTTTCGAGATATCGTTATCATGCACTTTCAACTGATGATATCCTGAACGAAGATCGATCTTTGAAAAATGACAAGCTCCTTGGAGTTGATCGAATAAATCGTCAATCCGTGGAAGCGGGTATCGGTTTTTAATGGTAACTTTATTTAATTCCCGATAATCAATACACATGCGCATTGATCCGTCTTTCTTCTTAACAAAGAGAATTGGGGCTCCCCAGGGTGAAGAACTTGGTTGTATAAAACCTTTCTCAAGAAGTTCATCCAATTGTTTCTTGAGTTCTGCCATTTCTGTGGGTGCCAGTCTGTAAGGGGATTTGGCAATTGGAGTTGCACCAGGTACAAGGTTGATTCGAAATTCTACCTCTCGTTCTGGTGGTAATCCAGGCAGTTCTTCAGGAAAAATGTCTGGAAATTCAGATACTACATGTACTGATTCTATCTTCTTCTCCTTTTCCAAGGCAGTAATTGATACCAGACATGCCAGATATCCTTTTCTTAAGCACTTGGTTGCTTTAAGTATGGAGATTATCTGGATAGGTTTTGTGGGTTTATCACCTTGGATAGTTAGAGTTTTGTTTGTTGGTGAAATGAGTTTTACAACTTGTTGATTACAAAGGATTTCGGCTTGGTTATTGGATAACCAATCCATCCCCAAAATAATGTCAAAGCCAGTTATTGACATTGGTAACAATTGTACTGGGATAGTGAAACCAGCCAATGTAATGTAACAATTGTTCAGTGATTGGGATATTTTTATCAAATCACCGTTCGCTGTTTCTACTTCATATGTTTCAGCTAAGGGACTTAATGGTTCATTTAATAGATTACAAAAATTATAATCTATAAAACTCCGGTTCGCACCCGAGTCAAATAAGACCTTAGCATAAACATTATTAAGAAGAAATGTACCGGTAATTACGTCCGGCGTTCTCTCAGCTTGGTTAGCATTCATAACAAAAGCTCGTACGGTCTTTTTGTTTTCTGGAGTGATCTTGGCTCCTGATCCTCCAGCTCTTCCGGTCCTTGCAAACTTAGGGCAATTAGTGCTGATGTGCCCCAGCTCTCCACAACTAAAACAAGTTATTCCCTTTTTCTTGAAGCAATTCTCAGTAGAGTGACCTGAGACCTTGCAATAATTACAGAATGGAGTTTCAAAAACACACTTCCCACTATGCCTGCGTCCGCACGTTTTGCATGATGGATTGTTAAATGGTAACCCCTTTTGCCCAAAGTTCTTGCTAAATCTTTTGGCCTCGGGTTTTGATTTTATAGAGGATTCGACTTTCTTCTTTTCCTCTATATTTCTGATTAGTCCAGCCGTCATGGTACCGGTCAATTCTACGGTGGACTCAATGGTTTTTGGTGAGACAACCTTCACCAAATCACGGATCTCTGGAACTAAACCGTAAATATATCGAGTTATGAGAACTGACTCAGGTTTAGCCAGGTGAGGTGCCAAACGGGCATATTCAAAAAATTTGGTGGTGTACTCTCGATCGTTGGTACCCACCATTTGGTGCTCCAGAAATTTTCTTTCAGCTTGTTCTTTTTCAGTCTTGGGGCAAAATTTCTTTTTCACCTTTGCCCGAAATTCTTTCCAATCCATAGCATTGGTCTTTCTCCTCCCTTTGGCAGAAATGATTGAATTCCACCATTCCAACGCTTCATTTTTGAAGGAGTTTGAAGCATACAGTACTTGATCTTTCTTAGCACACTTGCTAATTGCTATTACTGACTCCATCTTCTCTAGCCAGTGAAGAGTAGCAATACCGCCTTCGGTGCCCTTAAATTCATAAGGTTTACAGTCCTGAAAGGTTTTATAAGAACACCCTTTGTGTCTATACCTTTTTGTTTCATTCTCTTCTTCTTCAGAGTCTTCACTGCTTAAATTTAAGGATTCTTCAGATCCAGAATACTTATTGCTTGATGTTCTGGACCTTTTCGAGGTTTGAGTTCTACGAGAGCTTGCTACTTGCTCTGTGTGGGTTTTCGAAGGGTTTTCCATTCTTTTTGAAGGAAGAGTTACGTGGCTTGGAGTTTTGATGTTTTCTTGTACTTCCTTTATTATGGCAGGAAGCATTTCTTTAATGCTTTGTTTGACCAGTTGTTGCAATTCTGGTTGTTGAGTAGCTATTTCAGGATTATTATTAACTTCTTTTCCTTTTTCCTTGATAATGTATGTAGATGGACTGCTATTGTCATTGTTTTGTTGAGACATCTAAGAACACAAGCACGAATTTGGGTCAAAATTTGAAGTTTATTATCGCTTAAACTTCATCTATTTGTTACAAATACAGAAATATAGATATGCATCTATATCACTTAAAGTTAGCTAATTATACAAATACTATCATTAACTTTAATCGAGAAGCACATCTCCCAAATCTTGATAGAATCTCCCCAGGGTCTCGGTCATAGCACCTTTCTGGATCAACTGATCTGCCACCCATTGTTCTGCGTACTTCCTGTCTTCCTGGGCTAGTTCGTAGTCAAATATAGTTTGTTCGTTTTTAACTACGACTTGTCTGGTGAAGAACAGTTCAGCACGTAGATCGTCAGCCTCTCTAAGAGCACGATCGAGGTGTTCATCAATTGATTTTGGCAGTTCATCATGGTATCCATAACAAGGAGGTGGTTCCCTGTGTCCAATCCTAAGATCGTGATATGCTGAGTTAACAGACCACACGACTTTTCCGTCGGTTGCATACTGACGTCCATCGGAGGGATCTACATAGAAGAAAGGTTCCTTGAAAACGGGATGTTCTGGAATAGGATCAAAGAAATACTTTCCACCATTGTCTTCACAAACGGCAGCCTTGTCGGATTCAGAAATCGAATGTGGAGTTTCTTCACTTGGACTGGGTGGATGTTCTTGAATTGTTCCGGTAGGGTATACTATGTCTAACGATTGAGGTAGTGGCATAGATGTCATAACAGGACGTAAAGATTCTCTTGAATCTTCCATTTCCACTGAATACTCTGATTCTTCCCTCAGAGGTTCAAGCCTTGCTTGAGTCTGCTCCACTTGTTCTGCGACCATTCTGTTCCAATTCTCCGGGGTCGGTAGATAGTGGACATAATCATCATAGCTTGGTACTACTTGATTAGATGATTCTCCAGGGAAGTAGTTTGGGTAATTATAAGGATAATAGTATGGATCTGACATCCTGTAATTTATTGGTTATGTTAAAGGCATTTTCCTACCGTTCGTTTAGTAGGCACAACTATTGGTTAAAGCTAAGATACTATCATACAAGTATCTAATTTTGCTAAAACCCTTAAATGCGGCTCTGATACCAACCTGTCACAACCCCGGGCTACCCCTGCCCGGGCGTCGCGAGACAACGCTGGTATCTGAATGAGGTCCCATAAATTTGGACAGCGGAAGTCTTTGTTTTTACTTGATGCCTTTTTGTAATGAAATGTCATGTAAATAACCTCAAGGGTTAATTCTTGTACTTTTTGTCAAAACTTGGGATCCACGTCCCTTTTCATTTCATGATAATAGACATTCAAAAGTCTATTATATAATGTACATCTGCTGAATTAATTTACATAATACAAGCCATTTAAAAATGTCTAGGATCTACGTCCGTTCCAACATTTGGTCTTGTATTAGTCTGCCACAGGGATTTAAATATGCCTAAAGATCTTGTCTTTACTGCACCACCCTGAATTTACTGATTTCTTTCATTACCTGTGAAAAACGTTTTGAAAATGAACATCAGCATAAAGCCGGTGAATCACATTTAACTGACACGAAAATGATTTCTAACATAAACCAAATTAAAGCCTTTAAGCACGTTTCTGTATGGTAAATCTACACATTCAGCAGTCTTTTTCACCTGAAATATATACCACCTACATACACTGGGTTAACTGCCATGGGGTCAACTGGCTGAGCTCTATGTCTCAGACTGATAGCCTATTCCCAGGGTCGTGATGCTAAGAACCTTGTTCTTAGTCTTATATGATACTCAGGAACTCGTCCCTCGTATAATCTGCTAAGGAACCATATCCTCAGTCTTATGATACCCCCTTTCATGATCTGTACCCAGCCACGGACCGGACTTTCACCCGTCACATGTATACCATTTGATCAAATCTACGTATGCTTATGGCCTGAATGCTATCACGTAGATTACCCTTATGATTAAAGTATTTAATTTGTTTCATGCCGTTTTCGTAAATAAAATGGTTTTATCGTTTGAAAAGCGTTAAACGTGTTCACCTTGATTTTGATGGCTGGTAGGGTTGTAGGCTTCGGAATTTGAGCAGAACCTCAACACGTTTCTTCCTAGGGAAGACACGATTAACGAGAATATATATGAGAGAATATATATATAATTGCGGCTATATATATATATGAATAGTTTTAATAATACCTACTTCGCGGGATTTGGACGGAACTACGGCTTGAGCAGGGTTTCGTAGGATTCTTGAACAGCGCTTCGGGACGTTGTGGAGTTTTTAGAGATCGGGTTTGTGTGAAACGAATGTTTGGAAACTGTACAGAATTTCAATCCCGTTGAAGGCCTTTTATAGGCTGATTTTCCAGTCTCTCGCGTACCGCGAGACTGGCCAAGGAAATCTCTCGCGTACCGCGAGAGGATGAGGTGTCACGAACGGTGCTGAGTCAGCATGACACGTGTCGGCTGGTGGCAAGGGTGAATGACACGTGTTTTCTGGTCCTGACGCGTGTACTATTCCCTCGCGTACCGCGAGGCTTGGTTGGAAATCTTCTCGCGTACCGCGAGAAGATGATTTTCTGGCGCATAAGCAGTCCCCTCGCGTACCGCGAGGTTTTGTCAAAATCTCCCTCGCGTACCGCGAGGGAGTGAAATTTTGAATTTTTTCTTTTCTTTTTATTTTTGGGTGTTACAAGATGTTGGGTTTAGCTATGGCCAATGCACTGCCGTGGGAGGAGTTTAAGACAATGATGAAGGAGGAGTACTGTCCTCGGGATGAAATTCAAAAGTTAGAAGGAGAATTCTGGAACCTGAAGATGGAAGTTCTGAAATTGAGCTTTATACCACTCGTTCCCATGAGCTTGCTACCATGTGCCCACATATGGTGACTCCTGATTACAAGAGGATTGAGTTGTATATTGGAGGTTTAGTGTCTCAGATTCATAGTATGGTTACTTCATCCAACCCCACTACCATCCAACAGACTATCAGACTTGCCCACAAGTTAACTAACCAGGCGGTAACTCAAGGGACTCTACTCCCGAGGGGTTCAATTTCTAAAGCTACCGAAAATCATAAACGCAAGTTTGATCACAACTCCAACTCTCACTCCAACTCCAAGGGACCCCAGTTCAATCAACCCCAGCAGCAGCAACGAAAGTTTTAGCCTACTAAGAACTTTAATCAGACGACCTTTTCATGTCAAAATCAAGGTGGTTATGCGGGAAGAGCCCCAAGTGCAATTACCACCATGTCGGTTCTTGTAACTGTTGTCAATGGTGCGGCAAGATGGGCCACGCTGCAAAAGATTGTGGAGTTGATCTTCAAAATAAGCAACCACTCCGACCGCAAGAGTCCACAAGAGGATGTTTTCAGTGCGGTAAGGAGGGACATATTCAGAGGGATTGTCCTCAGTCAAAGAGGGGTGGTAATGGAAATGGTAACGGTAACGGCAATAATCAGGGCAACAATGGTAACAACAACAATCAAGGTGGTGGCAATAATGTCAATAATGGAGGGAATGGTGCGAAAGGACGAGCCTTCGTACTAGGATCTGGAGAAGCTCGATATGATCATAATGTGGTCACTGGTAAGTTTCTCTTAAACAATTACTTTGCTTCTGTCCTATTTAATACCGGTGCTGATAGGAGTTTTATATCTAAGAAGCTTAGTGATATGATAAAAGGAACTCCAACTCTGTTAGAAGCTAAGTATATTATAGAGATAGTTGATGGCCAAATAATTGAAGCAACCCACATTCTTAAGGGTTGTAAGCTTTAGCTGGCTAGTCATAAACTTGATATCGACCTTATGCCGGTTACACTTGGTAGTTTTGATGTAATTGTTGGTATGGATTGGTTATCTAAAAACCAAGCTGAAATTGTCTGTCGGGAGAAAATCGTTCGCATTCCTCTCCATAGTGGGGAAATCCTTTCCGTTCAAGGCGAAAAGAGTGGTGCACTCGTAGGCATCATATCATTCATGAAAGCACAGAAGTGCCTGCGTAAGGGTCATACTGCTATTCTGGCACTCGTTTCTGAGCAACCATCGAAAGAGAAGAAATTTGATGATATTCCCACCATTCGTGATTTTCTGGAAGTGTTTCCTGAAGACTTGCCTGGTTTGCCACCACACCGTCAAGTTGAATTCCAAATCGATCTAGCACCCAGGGCAGCACCGATCACTCGGGACCTTACAGATTAGCACCTAGTGAATTGCAAGAGTTGTCCACTCAGTTGCAGGAATTGTTGGATAAAGGTTTCATCCGACCTAGCTCATCGCCATGGGGTGCTCCAGTTATGTTTGTCAAGAAGAAGGACGGGACTTTCCGTATGTGTATCGACTACCGTGAACTGAATAAAGTGATGATCAAGAACAGTTATCCTCTACCTCGTATAGATGATCTCTTTGATCAACTCCAAGGATCAAGTTTCTATTCCAAGATAGATCTTAGGTCCGGTTACCACCAATTGAGAATCCGAGATGAGGATATCTCTAAGACTGCTTTCAGGACAAGGTACGGCCACTATGAGTTTATGGTTATGCCTTTCGGATTAACCAATGCACCCGCGGTGTTCATGAACCTCATGAAACGTGTGTGTAAGCCATACCTTGATCAATTTGTCATCGTTTTCATCGACGACATTCTCATTTATTCCAAGAACTAGGAGGAAATGAGGAACATCTACGCTTAATTCCGGAATTACTTAAGCAGAAGCAGCTATATGCTAAGTGTTCCAAGTGTGAATTTTGGATCCGAGAAGTTCAATTCTTAGGACATGTGGTTAACGAGAGGGGAATACATGTCGATCCATCAAATATTGAAGCCATCAAGAATTGGGCAGCACCGACAACTCCGACAGAGGTGCGACAATTTCTGGGTTTGGTTGGTTATTATCGTCGATTCATCGAGGGATTTTCTAAGATTGCACAACCTCTCACTGCCTTAACTCAAAAGGGTAAAGCCTATAACTGGGGCGATAACTAGGAGTCAGCATTCCAACACCTCAAGCAGAAAATTTGCAGTGCACCTATTCTAGTTCTTCCGGAGGGAACGAATGATTTTGTGGTGTATTGCGATGCATCCATTTAGGATCTGGGTTGTGTGTTAATGCAACGAGAAAAGGTGATCGCGTATGCTTCGCGCCAACTAAATATTCACGAGAAAAACTACACCACTCATGACCTAGAGTTGGGAGCTATAGTTTTCGCACTTAAGATATGGAGACACTACTTGTACGGTACCAAGTGCACCATCTACACCGATCACAAGAGTCTTCAGCATATCTTCGAGCAGAAAGAGCTGAACATGACACAACGTCGTTGGGTCGAGCTCTTGAATGATTATGACTGTGCGATCTGGTATCATCCGAGTAAGGATAATGTTGTAGCTGATGCCATAAGTCGAAAGGAAACCAAGCCCAAACGAGTTCGAGCATTACAACTTACTATTCACCCCGGATTACCTGACAAAATTCGAAGTGCCCAACTCGAAGACCTGAAAGAGGAGAACCTACCGCCGGAAGGAACACACGGCACAACTCGAGGTCAAATCTCACGGCATTCGCTACTTTGCTGAGCGAATATGGGTTCCAGTATTCAGAAACTTAAGGGAACTGGTAATGGATGAAACTCATAAATCTCGTTACTTCGTTCATCTAGGTTCCGAAAAGATGTACCATGACCTAAAGGTGATGTATTGGTGGCCAAAGATGAAGGCCGATATAGCCACTTATGTGAGTAAGTGCCTGACTTGCGCGAAGGTCAAAGTTGAGTATCAAAAGCCTTCTGGCCTACTCCAGCAACTTGAGATTCCCATGTGGAAATGGGAGCAGATATCCATGGACTTTATCACAAAATTTCCACGAACTCCTACCGGATGTGATACCATTTGGGTAATCGTTGATCGTTTAACAAAGTTCGCTCACTTCTTAGCAATCAAGGAAACTGACAAAATGGAGAAGCTTACTCGTATTTAATTGAAAAAAGTAGTCTCTCGGCACGGGGTGCCAATCTCTATCATTTCGGATTATGATTCACGATTCACCTCCCGTTTCTGGCAATCGTTACATAAAGCTTTAGGCACGCGTCTAGATATGAGCACAACATACCATCCTCAAACTGATGGCTAGATTGAGCGTACTATTCAAACCCTGGAGGATATGCTACGAGCTTGTGTGATTGACTTCGGTAACACTTGGTAGTCTCACCTACCATTGGTGGAGTTCTCCTACAACAACAATTATCACACTAACATCAAGGCAACTCCATTTGAAGCACTATATGGACGAAAATGCCGTTCTTCTATTTGTTGGGCCGAGGTTGGGGATAGTCAACTTACAGGTCCTGAACTCATACTTGAAACTTCTAAGAAAATCGTTCAAATTAGAAATCGTATGGAAGCAGCTCGTGATCGTCAAAAGAGCTATGCCGATAAGCGTCGTAAAGTGTTAGAGTTTCAAGTAGGGTATATGGTTTTGTTAAAAGTCTCACCTTGGAAGGGTGTCATTCGTTTTGGGAAACGGGGCAAACTGAATCCTCGTTATGTTAGGCCATTCAAGATAGTCAAGGCCCAGTAATGTATCAACTGGACCTACCTGAAAGACTTAGTGGTGTACACAACGTCTTTCACATCTCAAACTTGAAGAAATGTCTAGTAGACGAGTCACTCGCGGTTCCACTTGAGGACTATACATTGATGAACAGTTGCGTTTCATTGAAGAACCTGTGGAAATCATGGATAGGGAAGTCAAAACGCTTAAGTGTAGTAAAATCCCTATTGTTAGAGTCCGTTGGAATTCGAAACGCGGACCGGAATTCACGTGGGAGCGTGAGGATCAGATGACGCGCAAATATCCTAATCTGTTCAAGCACTCCACGTCAAATTCTAAAGGTACTATTCTAATTTTCGAGACGAAAATTCTTTTAACTAGGGGATGATGTGAATCCGGAAGTTTTTTTTATTATTTTAATTTTTGGGACGAAAATTCTTTTAACTAGGGGATGATGTGACAATCCGGACTTTAGAGTTAACCTCGTTAGTAAATCCAGTTAAAAGTTAACCTAAATAACTTAAATTAAACTCTAGGGACTAGTTCTGTCATTATCCAAACCTAAAACTACAAGGATTAGTATTGAAATTAATCAAAACTCACATGTTGACTTTAAAAGTCAAAACCATTTTCCTGTTGACTTTTGGATAGTCAAACTAACAAGTCTTAACCCAACCCAAACAACAAGGACTATTTTTGGCAAATCTCTAAACCTAAATTCAATAAATCGTAGGCACTAAATCTGTCAATAGCCCAACCTTGATTAGGTTGACTTTGAAAGTTAAAGTCGCATCCGTTTGATCCGAATTCGAACTCTCTGCCTGGGATTCGTTGCGATTAGTAACCGATATCCACATTTATGACATTAACGAACCTAATTAGAGCCTTAATCATAATCTTTTCACTCAGTTAAACCCAATTATGATCATGATAACCGTAACCGTCGACCATCACCGTATATCCATCGAATTCGGCAAATCTGTGTTATCAATTCTCAAATTGAACTCTTCCGCATCTCTTACGAGTCTCAGAGAGCCTGTTGCACACTCAAACTCGATCGGAGAAGAAGACACTCTGATCGGAGATCAAAGCCGCTGTCGTCAGACCTGTGGTTTAGTCGAACCCCATCAACACGACATCGATTCAGGTAATTGAGCGCACCTTTAGATTCGTTTTCATCCCTGTAATGAAATCCCTAACCTAATTTAGACTTGCAATACTGAATTAATCGAGAACCGGTACCTAGGGTTCATACGAATTCGGTTTGGTCGAGCTCCACTCTAACCTCAAATTTAATTCAATTAAAATACATAGGCAGACTCGCAATCATCTATACTTTGAAAGCCCCATGAATCCAAACGTTTTCATTATCAGAATCAATCAAGTTAATCCCACGTTTATAATCTAGGGTTTTGGTTTTCAATCGGGCAATTACCGATCGTGAACTTGTTATTTTCAAAATTAAAGGCATCCACAAATTCGTCATATCCCAATTAACAAAACCCCTATGACATTAGGTTCAATTGAAATCGAAATCGGTCGAATTTGGGATGACTTTGGGTTCGGCTCGTGGCAAAGGGAAAGGGTGATGGGGTTTGGAAACATTAAAACCATTACAGAAGCTTTCCAGTCACGATACCCTAGCGGGCGGAACTGGTTAAGGCTGTGTGCGTGTGTGGGAGAGACCCGGGTTCGAGTCTCTCCACACCCTTTTGTATTAAAAATTGTTTTAATTATTATTTTAATATAAAATCAATACCCTATATTAATATGTTAATGTTGTTTTGAAACCCGGAAACACCTGAAGGCTTGGGATCTATTTTATAAAACATTTTAGAGAATTTTGGCGATATTAAAAATAACAAATTAATTATATTATTTCACAAAATTATTATTTAAAAACATGCAAACAATTGTGTTCATATTAATGTCCGGGTTTAGTTTTGTAACCGTTTTAATATTATTTTCCCATAATTAAAAATAATATATTTATATATTCATCACTTTAACGAGCATTGTGTAACACTTCGAATTTATAAATAATATAACTAGTTATATTATTACCATCGTTTATATATTCTCAATAAAAATAATATAATTATTATTTTTGATATATAAATGATTACCGTATTAATCTTACGAGTTTAAAAATAATATAATAATATTATTTTCTAGATCACTACTTAATGACGATGACGCTTGAACGTGTTTATTGTATATTATTTTATCATTCGTCGTGTATCGTATTTATCGTATTTATTAATTAAGAATTCTCATTCCCGTGGACACGTTCGTCTACTCTTAATCATTTGAGCGTTTCTTTAGGACGTTCAATCTTCCGTGTTGTCGTCAAAAATTCGCATGTCATCCCTAATTATTATGTGTATAATTCTAGGGCATACGTAAGCCGTTGCAGGCTAACACTCGTGGTTTCAATCTTATTCTAGTGTGAACCTACCTACGCCGTTCAGGTGAGTTTTTCATGTTTTACAACTGGGGGAGAAAACATGATGTAAACGTTTTTGGTTATGTAATTCATATATGTTATCACTTGTTTAACTATGCGTACACATCTATCACTAAGTCCTCACATCGGACCGTTAATATGAACATAGCGAGGTAAGTTGAGTAGTACTACTGGGTTTGACAAACCTCACCCGCGTTAGTCGCGCTAACCCGACTAGATGTCGAACGGGTGCATTCTTGACCTAAACATGCACCATGGTTGATAGGCCTGGTGGGAGGCAAAAACATAAACAGTCAGCTGTCGGTTGCAAGTGCATTAGTTAACATGTTTATGGGTTAGCTACCTATTGATTTATATATTGAATGTACATTAACCTATTGAACTTTGTTGCAAACTGAAACCTGTGAACTCACCAACCTCGTGTTGACATTTTCTTACATGTTTTCTCAGGTCGCTTAACATAAGGCACAGGTGCACGCATAGGGCATGCATGGAGTCTTATGATTAAATTATAAATTATTATTGTTGATTTGTTTTGTACTTTGTTTGGACTGAACACTTTGGGACTTTTTCTTGGGCGCGTTTGTTTTGCGCATTTACTTTCGTTTTACGCTTTCGCACTTACTTTGATCATTTATGATATATTTTCATTTTAGTCCCATATAGTGTCGTTCAATGTAACTAATTAATGAGATCCTCGTTTGTCACTTCCCAAACAGTAAAACTCCGTTAGTTGAAATTAGGGTTGTGACACCAGTTTTGAAGCTTCCACTGTAATAGGAACATATCTTTTCTTATTTTTTATGACTGTAAACATTAGGTTTGTAAAGGAGAACTGCTCCCTATCCTTCTTTGCATCCATCAACTTCTATGATTATGTAATCTGTCGTAAGTGGTAGCTCTAAGGGTTTGATTTCTTTAACTTTTTCCTTTATCTTTTTGATTAATATAATATCTTCTTGATTAAAATGTCTCTGTCCATTGTTAGTAGTTTTACTGTATAAAGGACCTACTAGTTTTGAAAGGTTTGGAATAAAATTTCTAGCGTAATTTACCAAGCCTAAAAAAGCTTGAATCTATTTTAAACTAGTAAGTTTTTCTGGGAAATCAAGAATTTTTGTAGAAATATGTGGTTGTAATTCGATTTTTCCGTTGCCAATTTCTAGTCCTAAAAGGAAATGTTTCTTTTGAATAGTTCCATCTTTTTCTTAGATATAACTATGCCATTTTTCTTTATTTCTTCAAAAACTTGTTGTAGGTGTGTTTCATGTTCTTGAACTGTTTCACTTGCTACCAGTATATCATCAATATATATACTAGGAAAAATTTATATTTAAGAAATATATAGTCCATAAATCTCTGGAATATTGATGGAGCATTCTCTAGTCCGAAGCTAAGAACATTCCATTCATATAATCCTTCAGAACATGTAAAAGTTGTCCATTTTTTAAATTTTTCTTCTAAATGAAGTTGATTAAAACCAGATTTTAGATCAAATTTAGAAAAGATTTTATTATTTTGTATTAGCTGTATTAGGCTATCTTTATTAGGAATATTATAACCATCATCTTCTGTACTTTCATTTAACCTTTTATAATTATAGACAATTCTTGTTTTTCCTCTTTTTATTTCATTATGGTTTTTAACTATAAAAGTTGTTGATCTGTGAGGGCTTTTTGATTTTCTAATTAATCCTTGTTTTGTCATCTCATGTATTTGTTTTTTAAATTCTTCTCTGTCTAGAGGGCTGTATTCGATATTTGTATTTCTTATAGCGACGTCTAGATTTTTTAATTTAAATTTACAAACGTGTTTAACTTTTGAATTTGTAATATCTTCTCCTATAAGGCCTATTCGTTCTAGGTGTAGAATTATAGGATGATTAATACTATTAGTAATATCCTGTCCTTTTTCTAATTCATAATTTATAAAGTTTGTGAGAAGTTGTAAAGTTTCATTTTCAATGAAGTTTTGTCTTTTATTTTTATTTAGGAATTCTAAATTTTCTTTTTCTCCTCTTTTGTGAGCAATTTCAGTTGTGTTATTATATCTTAAAGTAGGAAAATTATAAATTTGTTTACTAATGGTTATAATTTTTTTTTGTTATAGTAATAGCATCATTTAATTCTAATATAAAATTTAATCCTAGAACAAAGTCTCTGGATTTAATATATTGAGGATTTATATTAATTTGGGGAATATCATATTTTATACTGTAATTTCCTACGAAATCTAATTTTTCTTCCTACTGGTTCTAGATAGTGTGTTATGTTGATTAGTCTATCTTCTACGGTTCTTGTTATTAATTTGTATGTAAGAGGTTTATGGAATTTTTCATGTGTTAAACTGTGTGATATTACACTTTTAGTTGCTCCTGTATCTACTAGAGTTGTTAAGTCTATTGGTGTATTAGCATCAAGATATAGTCTACACTGTATATTTATCATATTTATTGACCCTTTGGTTTGTATAAAAGTTTGTTCCGGTTCTGTAGCCATGTTATTTATGTCTGAAAATTCGACTATTTGCCTTTTATTTTCTTCCAAATCTTCAAGTTTATTAATTTTATTATTCATAATTTCTATTCTTAATTTATTAACTTCTATAGCCAGTTCTAATTTTTTGAACTTTTCATCATATTCGTTTATATGTTTATCTATAATTGTACTAGTTCTTGGTTCTATATTGTGAATATTTTTAATGCAAATATGACAAATTTATTTGAAGCATATATTGCATTGGGATCTTTTGTCTATACTAGGGTAGTATTCACAAATATAACATTTGATATAATTATTTCCCTTTCTATGATTTCAATCATGCTTGCATTCTTCTAGATTCATATATGTGTATGAGATTTTTGTTATAGGTTTATCTTCTTCACTGTATATACTATATATTGATTCATTATCTGTATGATCTGTATCTAATGCTTCTATTTCATAATCATTAAGTTGTTCTACTAGATTACTTCTTTCCATATTTTTATTTTTATTTGAACATTTATTAGCTAAATGTTCTGTATCTCCACATATGAAACATTTGCATGTTCTAGTATGAGGTTTACTAACATATCTGTTTTGATATTTTTTATACGGTTTATATTCTTTGTTGTATGTAGTACACTTTCTAATTTTCTTTTTCTTATCGTAGTATCCATAGGCTTGTGGAGTATAATTAGATGTTTTGCAAAATGCAAATGCATTTCTTTTTAGTTGTTCTTGTAATGCAACCTCTTTACATTTTCTTCTAGAATACCAAATGTAAAGGTTATTCTACGTCATATTCCTATGTTTGTTAGGTTTCCATATTGTAACTTCCAGGCTTCATGTATTCCTTTTCCTAAATCTCCTGGTAATTTTATAAAATATTTGTCACATAAACTATCATCCATAGCTTGTCCTGTTTGTGCCAATAATCTTGTAAAATCTAATGTAAATTCATTTATATATTTCATATCTGCTATGCTTAGTTGTTCTAAATTTCTAATAGTTGTATCTTGTATTAAATTGTTATTTTTAGTTGGATCTACTCCTAAAATAAGGGTTCTTATTTGAGAAGTAAAATTATAAGGATTGTCTCCTATAGCTTTTAATCTGTTTATTTGATCTGGACTATGAGCCTTTTTACTTTGCCATATTCCTAGGGCTGTTGGTCCTAGAGTTCTTTCTAGATAGGTAAACATGTTCATACTATCTTTCTTATTTGTTTCCCACATTCTTACTACAGTTTGTTCCCATGTTAGGACTTCATCTGTCCATAGTTGTGGTTTCTGTTGTTCTAATAATAGCATACTGCTGCTATAAATCTGTCCTATAGGTAATCTACTTCCTATTCCTTTATAATTTGACTCTTGTTGATAGCTTGTCATTGGTTTAGTCCTTGGTTCTCTTTCCATGGTTTCATGTGAAGTTTCTCCTATATCTCTTTTTGTATAAGTTCTCTTCTTATGTTCGTAATCCATAAAGCTACTTTCAAGTTTATAGAAATCAGAGATCATTGTATCTACTTTGACTATGCCTTTACTAATGACAAATTAAAAGTTTCTTGTAATTTGTTGTAACTTACTTCATATGTCATTCCTAATGTAAGCATACATTCAACTATCATGTCATCTACTTCTTCTTGTATATTTATTTTTGTAAACTTTCTATTTATTATTTGTTCAAATGATTTATTGGTTTCTTCAGTTTTGAAGGTCGTATTAGTTTCTTCCTCTAGATAATCTAATAAACTATAATCTATATCTTCTTGTTCAAATTTTGTAAATTCTGAATCTATTACGTATTCATCATCACTTTCTTCATTTTCTGTATCATATATAGGTTTGTCATATTCAGAGTCATCATCTGATTCTAAATTCATGAAATTATACTGTGGTTCATTTGTTTGTTCATCAGAACAGTTTTCTTCGTATTTATTTTCTTCCTGTTTAAAATATGCAAATCTTAAACTTTGTATTCCATCTATTCCTTCGTGTATAAGGCTCTTTTTTGGAATTAAAGTTGAATTTTCATTTTCTGTTAAGTCGTTTATTTGCCATTCTAATCCTGCTAATTCTTCAGGATCTATTTTAACTGGTTCAATCATTTGTATTGATTTTGACACAATTGTATTTACTATACCTTTTATGTTTACTTTGTATTTTATTCCTGACCTATTACTAGCTTTTCCTAAGACTCTTATGCTTATTACTATATTATTTTCTTCATAGTTTTCATATCCTTTAGTTTGTAGGGCTATTTTTAGCTTTTGTAAGTCTTTAATATCTTTTAGGATTCCAGGTGTACAATAAAATAAAGCTGTATTTTGACTTAAATCTATTTCCATTCCTGAAATGATTGTTTTTTTCATTTCTGATTTCTAACTTTTGTCTAATATTAGAGCTAAAAATATTGTACCTAGGTTTTTTCTTCCTAAGGCTTTTATCCCTGTAACTATAAGTCCTGTTTGTATAAAATGTTTTCCTGATTGTTTAATTCTTTGGATTGTATCTTGTGAAAATAAGTCTATTGTTACCATTTTATCTATTACTCGTAGACTTTCTTCTCTACTACTCTGTACTAATGTAGTATTGACATTTAACATTCATGTTTGGTACAAAGATCTTGGATTTAGAATCTCTAATTGATGTTGGTTGTATAAGTTTATGTTTTTATCTAGGTTTATTTCTTCTTCTAATTGTATTAACTGTTGTGTGTTTTTAGAAGTTGACCCTTTCTTTATAATTCTATTTAAAAAAGTATTTGATGTTATAATATCTTTTATATTGCTTGTTAATTTTCTAGATTCTTGCATAATTTGTTTACTTATTACTTGGTTTCCATTGTTTATATGGTTTAGGCTTATTATCACTTTTATTTATTTTGTTTATAATATTTTTATTTCGATAAAATTTTCGTCTATTTCTGATATATATTTGTTTTTCTTAATATTTTTTCTTTCTAACAAGATTTGATTATTCTGTTCTCTTGTGTATTCTAAATTTTTCGTATTTTTTTTAATTTCTTCTGTTTCTTTTGTTATTAATTGTAAATTTTTTTCTAATAAGTGTTTATTATTTATAGATTCTTTTTTGTAAACTAAATCCTAGATTTATAATGAGATCTGTAATACGATTTAAATGTATATTTTATGTATGGAGACTATGTATATGAGGTCTTTAAATCTACAAATATGATTATAGTAACTATTATTTATATTTTTAATTTCGCTTCGTTCTGCAAATTCCAAGTTTAACAATTCGAGTTTTTTGAATATTCAATAATTATTTTAAAATAATCTGATTTCTCTTACGACATGACCTAGTTCAAGATGTGCTTTTTGATGTCCTTAAGCGGGCAGGGATCTCGGCTAAAAAGGAAGCCCCGGTGAACTTCTTGACCGACCCATTAGATGGGAGATCAACCCTTCGGCCCGCTGACATTCTTGTTTTTGGATGGGAAGGAGGGAAACACGCATGTGTTGATTTGACAGGTGTGTCCCCCCTAGTTGGGATAAGGGACCATGGGTTTAAGGCGGGTCAGGCGATAAACAAGGCAGAGGCGGGTAAAGTAGCTAAGCACGAAAAAGCTTGCCTTGTGAATTAGCACGTGTTCGTACCGTTTGCCTTTGACACCTTTGGCGCTCTCACCCCTGATGCGGTGCGGTTCCTTAAGCGGGTTCAGCGGGTGGTCAGCAGTAACACCGCATATATTTATGGGGGGGAACTTTGTGTTTAGTAGAGTAGGATTTGCTATTCAGAAAGGGGTAGCGGCGCAGCTTGTTGCCCGTCTACCTGCCATTAGTTTGTAATTTTGGTACTTCTTGCCGTTAATCTCAACAGGTTCTTTATATTAAAAAAAAAAAATTTACGAAACATATATGAAACATATAAATCTTTGACAACTTGTCTAGATTAGTATATCAAAGCAAATTTTTTCCCTAATCTTCACCTAATCGGGTTTTCATAAAATAAGACTTAAGCATACTAAGCTGCCTGACATGGAGCTGTCTTAGTCTTTTAGATATTAGGAAAGTCTTTGCTCTAATACCAATATAGACTGGGGGGCATTAGATATATATATATATATATATATATATATATATATATATATATATATATATGGGACGGTTATCGTACAAAAGGCCCAAATCGTACGAAACGTACGAAGTGCCCCCAACCGTCCGATTAATATGATCTAGGGTTGGGGATAGCGCGGTAGTATAAACGTAATCACGCTTGAAAAATAACGCACCGTCTAGGTAAAAAAGGGCATAAATGTCAAAAAAAAATTAATTACGCAAAAAACGTGATTTTTTACGCAAATAATTCCGGTCGGTCTTCACTACGTTCAATCCATGCTCGAATCGTTGGCGGAGCTTGAACGCCTCCTCACCGGAGCACCAGTGGATTACCTTAGCCCATATGTTTCTGATCTCGACGATCACCGTACACTTGAGCAGCTCCGTCGGATCCTCCGGATACTTACGATAAAACGTTATTTTTGAAAATCATGTTTTTTGAAAATCATGTTTTTTGAAAATCACGTTTTTTTAAATCATGTATAATCGATAACTTGTATATTGACAAAATATCATTCCCACCAAAATTAAAAATGAACACGCGGCGGATCCACAAGGCTTCGTACGCTACAATCCCTTTGTATTTAATACTTCCCATATATACATATATATATATATATACACACACATAGGGGAATGTTCCAATAATAAGTGGTTTTTCGCTAAAAACGCTAAGAAGTGGGTCAAACGAACTCCGATTGAGCTCATTCCAGCGGCGTTGGAACCGTCTCGTCGAACTCTAATCCGGACCCAAAAACCTAAACCCCCCTCCACCCGCACCCCCAAAAACCTAAACCCCCCTCCACCCCCACCCTGAAAAGCCTAAAACCCCCACCCCCACCCTCAAAACCCTAAACCCCCCACCCCACCCCTCCAAAAACCTAAACCCACCCCCAAAAACCTAAACCCCCACCTCACCCCCCTAAAAAAACCTAAACCATAAAATCTAAACCCTAAAGCTAAACTATAAGGATAAAAGCCTAAAATTCAAACGTAAAATCTAAACCCTAAAAGCTAAGATGGTAGAGTTCGACGAGACGGTTCCAACGCCGCTGAAATGAGCTCAATCGGAGTTTGTTTGATATAGTTTCTAAGCATTTTGGTCATTTCTTAGATTTATTAGCGAAAACTACTTATTATTCGAAACTCCCCATATATACACACACACACATACTAGGTTATAGACCCGTGTATTACACGGGTTGTATTATAAAAAATCATATAATTCATAAATCTGTAAAATACTAAAATATCATAAGTCACATAGTTATCTAAAATACTAAAATATAAAGGAAAAAAAATTGATTGCAAGTCAACATAACCCGATTCGTTTCAACCTAAAAATATTTTGACCCATCCAACCCACTCATCTTGTCACCTCTAATAATAAGCAACTTATTTGCAAAATCTTCCATCTCACTATAGTAACGTCCTCGTGGGATCGGTTGGATTTCAATGGAAGAAATGATAGGATACCTGTCGTTTGGGACCGAGTTTAGGGATAATATAAGGACCTCTCTCTCTTAGGGTTTTTAATACAGACAAACAAAAACCATTTCCCATGTACTGAAATGACACCTATTAAAAGATGAGAACCGGATACTAAAATTTATCTATTCACCCAATAACGGCACTAAATGATTGTTTCTTGATCTTAAAAGGAACGTATACAAATCCTCAAGTACAACTGAAATTAAACAAATTGAAAAGATTAAGAATAGAGATTCACCCACCCACTGAGCTCCTAACTTGCTTGTTGGTCCCGCACATTTACAAACAAATTAGGATGTACACCTAAAACATATTACTTCAATTGATTAGATATATTAGTCAGAAATCGCAGAAACCCTAACCACAAAAGTTCATAAATCTTAACTGGTCCCAATATCCTCAAATGAACTCTACTTATTGAACAATTGTTCTGATTTCAAGATTAACATTGGAATCACATAGGTATGGCAAAATAACCCGATCTCGATGGCTATTCCCGAAACCCGAAATATTCGGGACAGGTATACTCGAAACCCGCCGGGTATGGGGCCGGGTATGGGATTAATTTTAAAAAAATTAACGGGTTTGGGACGGGTATGGGATTAGGTGATACCCTGCCCGATTACCCGAAACCACGTACCCGTTTACCCGAACCATATACCCGAATCGTATACCTGAAAATTTTTAATTTTTATTTTTATTTTCCCTTAACACATGCTAATTAATGCTTTATTTTAGGAGGTTTATTATGTGGAATTTTTTTTTTTGAAATATGTATTTATAAATATAAAAAATAGAGTCATAGAAAAGTACATGACACATACCCGACGGGTATTGGACGATACATGTAAAATAACCCGATACTGGTAATTACCCGACACTAACCCGACGGGTAATGGGGCGGGATGGGATTAGGTGATACCCGGCCATGATTTTACAACCGGGTATGGGTTTAGGATTACCGATACCCGGCCCGAACCCGACCCATTTCCATCCCTAGAATCACATCAAGAATTGGGGTTTACTCATGAACATAATTAGGGAAGATTTAGATACACACCAAATAAAAAAGTTCCCAAAATTCAACCTAAATCGAAAACCCCAAATCATAATTCTTGATAATGTATGTGAACTGGTATTTGCTTCAACAAACCACATAAATGTAGAATTATATCGTACATCAGGTTGTGATTATTGATGAGAGAGGGTTTTCATGTAGAAAATAATCGACGAATCCAAATTACCTTAAATCGGATATCAAAAGCGTCGTTGTTGCAAGTCCAGATCGCAGATTCAACTAGGGTTGGCATATCATGTATATACGTACACGATAAAACACGAACACGAAATATGTATACACGAACACGACACGATAACTTATCGTGTACTTTTTTCCAAACACGAACATGTTTATACCTGCTTAACACGATAAGACCTGTTTAGAAACACATGTTTAAGAACCTGTTTAGTGAAACAAGTCTTAATAGGTACTAACAGGTATTTTACCAAGTACTAATAGGTACTTAACAAGTGGCATATTTTAATATTTTTTATTTAAAAAATCTTAACAGGTACTAACAGGTACTTAACAGGTAAACCTGTTTAGACACGAAAATTAACAGGTAGATTCATGTCTACCTGTTTAGGACACGAAACATGATATCTGTTAAGATCGTGTATGTTCGTTTCGTTTATTCGTGTACGTGTCTAAAATTGTCAGCCCTAGATTCAACTGAAAACGACCGGTGTTGGGGAAGAGGCGATGTTGGAAAAATGAGAGGAATATGTTTAGGGTTAATCGGATGGAATAAATACATGATAAATCGGGAGGAAGAACTGTTAAATTGTAACATCCCAAAAATAAAACGACAGTTAAAATAACGGAATAAACGAACGAGGCATGTCGGGTCGGGGCGGATGGGTCGGCGGGCTGGAAGGGGAGCCTTCCCTATAAATAGCCAAGGTCACCACCTATTTCTCTCATTTGCAACTTCTAGAGAGAGAAACCGTAGAGAGAGAAAGTTGGCGGATCGACCCGAGATTTGATAAGTGTGTTGCTCCAGAGCTCGTGAGAAGAACCTCCGGATCAGAAACTTGATTCAGGTAACGATTTGGCCTAAATCTGAGTTTTTGTTCGTTTTTGGGTTTTTCGGGTTTTGGGTGAAAAGGTAACGTTTTCACGGATAAAACTGAAAGATAAACATAGATTTGAGTTCCTTAATGGAAAGCAAACGTTTTGAATGCAAACAGGTTCGGGATCTTGACGTGATCAGACCTGAATGCGAAAGTTAGGGTTTTGCGAAGAAACAGATCGTGCGTACTTACGCACGGAGCAGGTCCTGCGTACTTATCAAGTACACAGGAAGAGGATCCTGCGTACTTATCAAGTACACAGGAAGCAGGGTCTGCGCACTTGCTAAGTGCGCAGGCATCAGACTGGTTAAGTAAAGTTAGTATGTTTAGAATGGTTAAACCGTTAGAGTCGGTATGGGTCTGATGTGTATTTAACTAATCAATTCAGATCGGAAGTGACGTTGTTGGACCTTGTTTAGGACAACCCAAATTAGCATATCAGTTGAGTTCTAGAAGCCCTTCTTTAAATGTTTTAATTAAATGTTTTTGGGCTGGTGTGCATACATACGGAATGACGTTTTGAAATGAGGTTTACGAAACGAGGTTTACGAAATGAGATTTACGAAATGATGTTTACGAAACTATGTTTACGATGTGATGTTTACGATATGTTTACGCGATGATGTTTATGAAATGTTTTGCCAAATGAAGTTTACGAAAGGTTTACGAAAGAGATGATGTTTTGTTTAATAAAACGTACGAATTCTTTAACTAAAAAGAGGTAAAGGTTTTAAGAAAGTCACGAATGAACGAATCTGTCACGAGTTCCTACGGGAGTTAAGGTATGTATGTATGTATGTATTGGCCTCACCTTAAGGGGGGGCCTTTGTGGCTGGCTAACGGTTGTACAACTGGTTGATGATGGGGTGACGACGGTCACCCATGGGATTACCGGGATCCCGATGGAAGGTACTATTCCTTACGGGGAAATAGTGCCTAAGTTATGTTCTGTCTACCTAGAGGTAACGAGCCTTAGGAGACATATGTTTGGTCTACCTAGAGGTAACGAGCCTTAGGAGACGTATGTTCGGTCTACCTAGAGGTAACGAGCCTTAGGATACGTATGTTCGGTCTACCTAGAGGTAACGAGCCTTAGGAGACCTGTGTGACGGATGGCTTAGAGGTAACGAGCCTTAAGTTCATCCGCTGGTATGCGATGTATGGAATTGACGGTTACGAGAAGGCGCAGATTCGGTTCATGTTGACTTATGTTATGATGCTATGTTACGATGTTTTGATGATGTTAAGTTATTGCATGTTTTACGTACGCTTTTGTTAAACAAATGTATGTTATGTTTTTGGCAAAATGTTTATGTTAAGGTTTTATGTAAAGCTAGAACTCACCAGCGTAGCTGACTTTTTAGTATGCACATTCAGGTTAAGGCAGGTATGGATGATGGACGGTGATGCTTGACAAGCGAGAAGAGTTACCCGGTTGATCATGAAGATTGGCATCCCGTTATGATTAGATTATGATATGTTTATGTAATAGAATATGTTACGCTTCCGTTGTTAAACAATGTAATGGTTATGTTTTATTGAAGTATTTTCCGTTGCGTTATTTGATAATCAAGTTTAAGAACTGTTTGTGAATGAGTAAATCCAATAAGTGAGGCCTCCCGGGTTTGGGGCCTTACAAGTTGGTATCAGAGCAATAGTTTGAGAGATTTGGACACTCCCAGTGTCTGAACTTAAACTGTGAATGGGACCGAAAGTGGATGCCAATACGGGTAACTCGAGCCACAGCATCAGGTATGAAGGTAGTATATATTTACACGTATAGTATGCCTTAGAAAGGGTTAGGTAAGGACTTGGGTTCTGATGAAATCACAAAGGTGGTCAAATAGAAATCGAAAGGTAGTGTAATGGTTAATTGCAGATGTCCAGTGTATACTAACATCTTACAGTACTTATTGAATTTTATTTGTTAACTAGCGTGATGACATTGGATTCCTTGTCTTATAGAACGGAATGGCGGGACGAGAGAGCGGAAGGTGTGGTGGGGGCCGTACCGGTGGTCGTACCGGCGGTAGAAATGGTGGGCGTGGCAGGACCCCTGCGCGCCAAGAGTATAGTGAAGAAGGAAGTGTTCACACTGAACCGGCGGTTAGTGTGCATGGAACTATGCAGACACTGGTTGAAGAACAACCTTTCACTTTTGAACCAGAAGTGAGAGCAGCTATAGCTCGAGAGTTCACCGAGTTGATGAAGAATTCTCTGCCAGGTCTGTTAGCTGAAGCATTGAAGAAGGTTAATGGGGAAGGTGGGTCTAGCGCGGCAACTAGTGCCCAGAACAACGAGACTGACAACGCGCCGCCTGCACGCGGATGCGACTACAAGTCGTTTAAAGCATGTGACCCACCAGTCCTCACTGGAAAGAAAGACGCGGTGGCTACGTCAAGCAAAAGGGAGCGAGGTTGTGGATGCGATGATGTGGGCTGACTTGAAAACTTTGGTGATCAAGAATTTCTGCCCAAGGAACGAGATTGAGAAGGTAGAGAAGGAATTTCTGGGTTTGAAGGCCGGGAGCATGACGCACCGGCAATACACAACCCGATTCAATGAATTGGCACGTCTGGTGACACATCTTGTCACGACCGAGGAAAGAAAGATCGTATGCTACATACAAGGACTGCCGGACCAAGTCCGCACCTATGTTAAGGCAAACACCCCTACTACCTATGATTCGGTAGTAGAACTGAGCGGCGTGGTATTTGATGATCTGGCGCTGAATGTCGTTGCCATTGATGAGCCCAAGAAGAAGCTGAGTTTTCCTGCTAAGCGATTGGGTGGGAAGTTGTTTGGGGCTCGGGAAAAGTAGGCGAGGCGATAGTCTGTGGAAGATGTGGGGTAAGACATGCGGGTGAATGTCGGTTAGGGTCTAATCTATGCTTTAAATGCGGCAAAACCGGACATTACTCCCGTGAATGCCCGCAAGGCTTTAAATGCTACAACTGTGCGGAGAGTGGTCATATGAGCCGGGAATGCACCAAGCCTAGAATGGGTCAAGCTGGGAAAGGGGAAGGCCCGGAGAAGACAGAAGAGAGACCCCGAGCAAATACTCGTGCCTATGCGCTGATGCAAGAACAGGGCAGAGCGGACCCCGACGTGGCGTCAGGTACGTTTATCCTTAACAACACTTTTGCATCTGTGTTATTCGATTCGGGTGCCAGTAAGAGTTTTATATCTGCGGCTTTTTGTAAAAGGGTAAAGTACACTGGGAGTAAACTAGAAAGGGCCTTTAGCGTAGAAACCGCTGAGGGTAGAACTGCGAGGGTGACTGATGTAGTTAACAATTCCACGATAAAAATAGAAGGCCATAGATTTCCCGTCAGGTTTTTTGTCATGGTTTTGGGTGGGTTCGATGTCGTGTTAGGAATGGATTAGCTAACTGCCAATGAAGCACAAATTATATGTAAACAAAAGATAATCCGACTCAAGGCTCCGGGCGGTAGCAAA
Source organism: Smallanthus sonchifolius (assembly GCA_023525975.1). Taxonomy (NCBI): domain Eukaryota; kingdom Viridiplantae; phylum Streptophyta; class Magnoliopsida; order Asterales; family Asteraceae; genus Smallanthus; species Smallanthus sonchifolius. Next base: position 21,853,514 of record CM042046.1, on the reverse strand, counting down.
GTCGAGGTTCTTGGAGATCGTGACGCCCCGATGCCAAACGTCATCTCGATGATTAAGGCAGCAGATTACTTGAGGCGCGGATGCGAGGCTTATCTGGTGAACGTAATTGACGAGTGTAAGGAAGTGAAGGAGCTAGACGATGTACCCGTGGTACCCGAGTACCCGGAGGTGTTTCCAGAGGATTTGCCTGGGATACCACACGACAGAGAGATTAAATTTCGAATCGACTTAGTACCAGATGCCCAGCCCGTGGCTAAGGCTCCATATCGACTAGCACCAGTGGAGATGAAAGAGTTAATGGCACAACTAGACGAGTTACTTGAGAAGGGATTTATCCAACCGAGCATCTCGCCGTGGGGTGCTCCGGTGTTGTTTGTGAAGAAGAAAGACGGTTCGATGAGAATGTGTATTGATTATCGCGAGTTGAACAAACGTACGGTGAAGAACAAGTACCCTTTACCAAGGATCGATGACCTGTTCGATCAATTGCAAGGTGCAAGTTGGTTCTCAAAAATCGACCTTCGGTCTAGGTACCATCAGTTGAAGGTGAGGGAAGAAGACATACCGAAAATCGCATTTCGCACGCGTTATGGACATTTCGAGTTCCGCGTGATGTCTTTTGGATTGACGAACGCCCCCGCAGCGTTCATGGATTTAATGAATAGGGTGTGTCGACCGATGCTGGACCGATCGGTAATCGTGTTCATCGATGATATCCTCATCTACTCCAAGAATGAGGGTGATCACGTGTGTCACTTGAAGGAAGTATTGGAAGCTCTGAAGAAGGAAAAGTTGTATGCTAAGTTCTCCAAATGCGCGTTCTGGCTTAGGGAAGTCTAATTCCTAGGTCACGTCATTAACCCGAACGGCATTATGGTTGACCCAGCGAAGATAATGACGGTAAGGGAATAGAATATTCCTAAGACACCAACTGAAATCCGTAGTTTCTTGGGATTGGCAGGCTACTATCGGAGATTCATCCAGGATTTCTCGAAAATAGCTTCGCCGTTGACAAAGTTGACTTGAAAAGAGGTAAAGTATAAATGGGATTCGACCCAAGATGAGGCGTTTAAAGAATTGAAGAAGAGGCTAACCCAAGCTCCAGTCTTGGCCCTTCCCTAAGGCAATGAAGACTTAGTGGTATACTCTGACTCTTCGGGTCAGGGATTGGGATGCGTGTTGATGCAACGCGGAAGAGTGATCACGTATGCTTCACGACAGTTGAAGATTCACGAAGCTAATTATCCAACCCACGATTTGGAACTTGCTGCTGTCGTATTCGCATTAAAAATCTGGAGGCACTACCTGTACGAGGTGAAGTTTACTATTTACTCCGACCACAAAAGTTTGAAGTACTTCTTCGAACAAAGAGAGCTTAATATGAGGCAGAGACGATGGTTGGAACTCTTGAAAGATTATGACTGTGAGATCATGTACCATCCTGGAAAGGCAAACGTGGTGGCTGACGCTCTAAGCCGAAAGGATGTGCCTACTCCTATTAGAGTGAAAGCTTTCCAGTTGATAGTAACATCAGATGTGATGAGAGAAATTGAAAGAGCTCAAGATGAAGCACTTAAAGAAGAAAACATAAAGAAGGAAAGGATGGTTGGCCAACAGGACAAGTTAGAATATAACACCCTTGGTGTTAGGACACGTTTTGGACGGGTATGGATACCTATGGGTGGCGAGCTTAGAACCAAAATCTTGGATGAGGCTCATAAGTCTCGATACTCTATCCATCCTGGTACCAATAAAATGTACCAAGATCTGAGGAAGGATTACTGGTGGCCTGGAATGAAACACGAAGTGACAAAGTACGTAAGCAAGTGCTTGACTTGCTCACAAGTAAAGGCCGAACACCAGAAACCGTATGGAAAGATTCAACCACTTGATATACCAGAATAGAAGTGGGAACACATTACCATGGACTTCATAACCAAGCTACCTCGCACAGCTAAAGGTCATGACACCATTTGGGTAATTGTGGACCGTTTAACGAAGAGTGCTCATTTCCTACCTATTCGCGAGACGTTCTCATCGGAAAGGTTAGCGGAAGTATTATTAACGAAGTAGTAGCACGGCATGGGATGCCCTTGACGATCGTATCTGACCGGGACACACGATTCACATCGAGGTTCTGGAAAAGATTTCACGAGGCGATGGGCACGAGGCTTAATATCAGCACTGCATACCACCCACAAACGGATGGTCAGTCCGAAAGGACCATTCATACATTGGAGGATATGCTTCGTGCTTGTATTATCGATTTTGGCGGCAGTTGGGACAGTCATCTGCCGTTAGCCGAATTCTCCTACAACAATAGTCATCACACGACGATAGGCATGCCGCCTTACGAAATGTTGTATGGGAGAAGATGTAGGACCCCGGTTTGTTAGGGTGAGATTGGACAAAAGGAATTAGGAAGTCTTGAAGTCGTAAGAGAAACATCGGAAAGGTTTGATCAAATCAAAGCAAGAATGAAGGCCGCTCAAGATCGTCAGAAATCCTACGCGGATAAACGACGAAGGCCTATTGAGTTTGATGTTGGGGACAGAGTAATGTTGAAAGTGTCACCGTGGAAGAGGATCATACGATTCAGGAAGAGAGGAAAGTTAAGTCCGGGGTTTGTCGGACCATTCAGGATAATGGCACGGGTTGGTGAAGTCGCTTATCGGTTAGAGTTTCCTGATGAGTTAAGTGGGATTCATCCTACCTTCCATGTATCACACCTGCGAAAGTGTTTGGCGGATGAATCGGCTCACGTACCACTTACTGACATCGAGGTCGACAACAGCCTTAACTACATCGAAGAACCCGTGGCCATCTTAGACAGAAAGGAGAAGCGTTTGCGTAATAAGATTATTCAATAGGTTAAAGTCCAATGGAAGCGTCGAAGGGGATCGGAAGCCACTTGGGAAACGGAGACGGAAATGAGGGAGTCGTACCCTCAACTATTTGACTTATGATAGGTTTCGGGGACGAAACCTATTGTAAGGGGGGTAGACTTGTAACATCCCAAAAATAAAACGACAGTTAAAATAACAGAATAAATGAACGAGGCATGTTGGGTCGGGCCGGATGGGCCGGCGGGCTGGAAGGGGAGCCTTCCCTATAAATAGCCAAGGTCACCACCTATTTCTCTCATTTGTAACTTCTAGAGAGAGAAACCGTAGAGAGAGAAAGTTGGTGGATCGACCCAAGATTTGAGAAGTGTGTTGCTCCAGAGCTCGTGAGAAGAACCTCCGGATCAGAAACTTGATTCAGGTAACGATTTGGCCTAAATCTGAGTTTTTGTTCATTTTTGGGTTTTTCGGGTTTTGGGTGAAAAGGTAACGTTTTCACGGATAAAACTGAAAGATAAACATAGATTTGAGTTCCTTAATGGAAATCAAACGTTTTGAATGCAAACAGGTTCGGGATCTTGACGTGATCAGACCTGAATGCGAAAGTTAGGGTTTTGCGCCGAAACAATAAGTACGCACCGTGCAGGTCCTGCGTACTTATAAAGTACGCAGGAAGATTGCACTGCATACTTATCAAGTACGCAGGAAGAGGATCCTAGTACGTAGGAAGCAGGGTCTGCGCACTTGCTAAGTGCGCAGGCATCAAACTGGTTAAGTAAAGTTAGTATGTTTAGAATGGTTAAACCGTTAGAGTCGATATGGGTCTGATGTGTATTTAACTAATCAATTCAGATCGGAAGTGACGTTGTTGGACCTTGTTTAGGACAACCCAAATTAGCTTATCAGGTGAGTTCTAGAAGCCCTTATTTAAATGTTTTAATTAAATGTTTTTGGGCTGGTGTGCATACATACGGAATGACGTTTTGAAATGAGGTTTACGAAACGAGGTTTACGAAATGAGGTTTACGAAATGAGATTTACGAAATGATGTTTACGAAACGATGTTTACGATGTGATGTTTACGATATGTTTACGGGATGATGTTTATGAAATGTTTTTCCAAATGAAGTTTACGAAAGAGATGATGTTTTGTTTAATAAAACGTACGAATGCTTTAACTAAAAAGGGGTAAAGGTTTTATGAAAGTCACGAATGAACGAATCTGCCACGAGTTCCTACGGGAGTTAAGGTATGTATGTATGTATGTATGTATGTATTGGCCTCACCTTATGGGGGCCCTTTGTGGCAGGCTAACGGTTGTACAACTGGTTGATGATGGGGTGACGACGGTCACCCATGGGATTACCGGGATCCCGATGGAAGGTACTATTCCTTACGGGGAAATAGTGCCTAAGTTATGTTCTGTCTACCTAGAGGTAACGAGCCTTATGAGACATATGTTTGGTCTACCTAGAGGTAACGAGCCTTAGGAGACGTATGTTCGGTCTACCTAGAGGTAACGAGCCTTAGGAGACGTATGTTCGGTCTACCTAGAGGTAACGAGCCTTAGGAGACGTATGTTCGGTCTACCTAGAGGTAACGAGCCTTAGAAGACATATGTTTGGTCCACCTAGAGGTAACGAGCCTTAGGGAACTTGTGTGACGGATGGCTTAGAGGTAACGAGCCTTAAGTTCATCCGCTGGTATGCGATGTATGGAATTGACGGTTACGAGAAGGCGCAGATTCGGTTCATATTGACTTATGTTATGATGCTATGTTACGATGTTTTGATGATGTTAAGTTATTGCATGTTTTACGTACGCTTTTGTTAAACAAATGTATGTTATGTTTTTGGCAAAATGTTTATGTTAAGGTTTTATGTAAAGCTAGAACTCACCAGCGTAGCTGACTTTTTAGTATGCACATTCAGGTTAAGGCAGGTATGGATGATGGACGGTGATGCTTGACAAGCGAGAAGAGTTACCCGGTTGATCATGAAGATTGGCATCCCGTTATGATTAGATTATGATATGTTTATGTAATAGATTATGTTACGCTTCCGTTGTTAAACAATGTAATGGTTATGTTTTATTGAAGTATTTTCCGCTGCGTTATTTGATAATCAAGTTTAAGAACTGTTTGTGAATGAGTAAATCCAATAAGTGAGGCCTTCCGGGTTTGGGGCCTTACATAAATATACCTAATCATCCGGATCCATATCAAAAACATGTTTGAATCTTCAATCTGGAGGATGAAGAATATGGTTGCGGCGATAATATCTTGAGGGGAATTAGGGTTCAACTGAAGAGGAAGAAGGGATTATCCTTTCTCAATAGTATGTCGGGTAAATTGGTGGATCCAAACCGGGTCTATGTAGATCCGCGTGTAGAAAAGTGAAATAGCAAATGAGCGGGAAAAGGCAAATTATTGTGGGCTAGGAAGAGGACACGTGTCCTCATTCATTTTTATTTATTAGTATAAATAGATATGTATTAAAATTTGTGCTTTAATTTAACGAGTCAAACGAGCAAGCCAACGAGCAAGCTGACGAGCGAGTCAAGCGAAGCTACCATGGCTCGGGCTCGGCTCATCTACATACGAGCCGACTTCGAGCAAGCCATGAGCTGCGAGCTTTTTAAACAATCCTGCTCACATCATCATTTAACCACATGATTGAAAAAATTTAATGATCAAGTTGACACGTATGTATACGATAGCCATTGGTGCCATATACGTGCTTATCAGGGCCGGCCCTAGGAATCCTTAAAAGGTTTTGGGCCCGAGACATGTAAAAAAAAGCGGGGCCCTATGATATAAACTGAATAATCATATGTAAACAAAACATAATACGGGCTTAGATATATATATATATATATATATATTTAAATTAGGCTTATATATAATTTTTTTTTAAATTAGGCTTATATATCAAGATTTAAAAAAAACAGTCTTAAAAATTAGGCTTATTTATAAACAATTGGGCTTATATATATAGATTTAAAAAAAACATATATATAATATCAAAAAAATTAAAAACTTCGGGCATTAGTATAACCATCATTAAAAATTTTCATTGCTAATAGTAGTAGCAAAACTAAATGTTCTATAATGAAATTGATATATGTTGTACTAGGTTAGAAACTCGTGTGTTACACGAGTTAAATAAATAAAAGTTTAAATAGTAGTTATTAATGACGGTTTAAAATTATAAAATAATTGAACAATTTAATTGATGATGAATCAATTTTAAATTAAAATTTTTGTGGATAAAAATTGAAACGAATTATTAATCTAATCTACACATACTAATAAATAAAGGTTTTAGGGTGCCACGTGTCATTCCCATGTTCATCCTCAACATTTTTTTCCCGCCTTTCTCCCCTATTTAATGATACAAGTTTCTATAAAAAAAATATAATTTTTATTTTCCGTCTCTCTCTCATATTAAATAGTATTGATTTTTATAACTAATTTTTAAAATATTTTTTTATTAAAAAAATAGCTTTGTTCATAAAACATTTTTATAGTTTGAACATTTCTTTCATTCTTTTTATAAAAAAATTTTAAAAATAATTATTTAACGTTTCTAAAATTTGTAGTAAAATTATGTAATATGTCAAAAATATGTAATATTAGATCTTTATTACTAAGTATATATAACACTGCATTTATTCACCCTGTATAATATACAAGGTTTCTAACCTATATTATAATAAATGAATAAGTATACTTGCTACGCGTCGACTTCTAATTAAATATAGATTTTTGTTTTTCGTCTTTCTGTCCTATTAAATAATGATGATGTTAAATAATTAAATATCTAACATATATTCTAATGTTTTATTAAAAATTACTAAATCATAAGAAAATTTCAATTATTTCTTATTTTACAGATTACTAATAACACCAAATATACAAATCTTCATAGAAAATACTATTTTATAACAAGTTGTATTTATTCAACCCATGTAACACATGAGCTTTAACCTAGTTGTCTAATATAATAGAGTTGATTAAAATGTATAAATACTGTGGGCCTTTTTTAATTTCTAAGTGTGTTAATAGGATAACATAAATAGTGGGCCTTTTTTTAATTTCTAAGTGGATTAATTAGATAAATGGATAATACAAGTTGAGTTTTTTATAAAAATATATATTTATATAAAATATATATATATATATATATATATATATATATATATATATATATATATATAATTTTAAAAACTAAAGGGCCTTTAGGAGACCGAGCCCCAAACGATCCCGCCCCTATAAGGGCCGCCCCTGGTGCTTATACATGCCTTATATGCAGGCGTATAGAGTAACATACAATGCCCTATACGGACATGCACCTCTATACAGTTGTGTAATATCATGTCAATAGGGGGTTGATTAGTAACCCAAATGGTGTGTGTATCACCTCTCCCATTACAATAACTATCTATGAAAATAGGTTGCTATATTAAGACATTTGTCTCTATTACAATCACTAGGTTAAAATCTCGTGTATTACACGTGTTAAATAAATAAAATATTATATATTTAGTAATAAAAATTTTATATTTTTAAAACCCGTGTAATACACGAGTTGAATAAACCAGTATATTAGATCGACTGAATAAAATATAATATAATTTGTTAACAAACACATTTGTCAAAATATGTTTTTAAAAAATGTAATTTATCATGACAGTTATAAGGTCTGTTAAATTAGTTTTTAAAATTTTTTTTAACTGAGTATTAATTTTTTAATTTAATTAATAAATGTTAGTTCATATTAAGTTAATTTGATTGATGATATAATAACTATTTATAATTAAATAATAAGTATTTGTAATTAGATTTATTAATATAAAAATTATTATTTAATAGAAGAGAGAAACAGAAAATCTAATATTTAATAACAGAGAGGTGGGAAAATAAAGATTAGGAGTAACCAAAGAATAACACGTAACCTGAAGAGATTTTCATTTATTTGAGTAGTAAGATAAGATATTTATTGTTATGTTATAGATGATTACAGATTAATCATCGAAGTTGAAACAGAGAAAGAAAAAATTACTAACAATCAATGCAATATCTTTTTTTTTTTTGCAATATTCCCTTGCCTTTTTCTGGCATAAAAAAGAGGTAATACCAATAAAAATATCATTAAATGCCAGCAATTGTGTAAGTAAAAAGGGAAGGGAAGAAAGAATACTCCCTCTTCACCTTTATTGTTCTCACAAAAAAATGCAGAAATCGCAGTTGTATAACCACAACAATAAATTAAGAAATATTCTCAACTTGAAATTTTGCTTTCAATATCACCTTCTAGATCTATGCTCTGACCTCCCACACTCCCCAAACAATAAGAATCTTGCACCTCTGCGTGGACCCACTGGGGTCCCGGGTTTTATCTGTTAAAAAAAGTTTTCAACATTCATGTTCTATTTCTAACGGGTCAAACAAACCAAAAGTCACCTCCTAAAGAGTATTTTAAATGCAAAAATACCTCCAAAATCATTAAATTGTTAGAAGTGGAGACCATTACTGAAATACTACAAACTTGTAAGGGATTGGCTAAAGCACCTACCCCTATTACTAAACGTACCCTCCCTCTCCTATTGATTTGATTAATTTGTGATTTTTTTTTAATAAAAAAGAATATATGGGTGTATACAGATACTTATATGGACCTATATGTATGAGGTGAGTGGTGGAATGAATGATCTGACAAGGGGTACATTCAGTAAAAACAGAGAAGAGGGTACGTTTAGCAGGACCTTTCTGAAATTATAGGTACAGTAACAATTACAGGAGAACTATAATTTCTTATATTTCCAAGAATATTCTAATATGTTACCTTTCCCCTGCAGTTACGCCTTGTTTTGTTAAAACAGAAACAACCACCACCTCCTGCTCCAGACTCGTATCCCCTATAAAAAGAAAACCAGAAATTATTCAGTCGAAAATGTATTTTTTTAATTCCGATTAAAGGCTATGTTATATGTTTATAAGAAAATAAGAGAACTAGGTGTCTTATCTGATCATAATCGCATAAAGTAGGTTCTTAAGCATTATTTCAAATAAGAGAGAGAGAGAGAGTAAAAGGGGTTGATTTAGGTTATTTAGAGTAAAAGAGGTGGCGATTTCAACCAATTGACTTAAGAACGGGTTGATTTAGGTTATGTTTTATCTTTATCAAATAAAAGAGAGAGAGTAAAAGGAATATCTTCAAAAGAAAATAGAACAAATAGATTCTCCCAAAGTGTACCATAATACATAAAACTTCCTAAATCATTTTATTCAAAGGCAGTGATTAGTATTGCAACATATAATTTTTGCAATCATATTTGACACACTTATTATTTATAGCATATTCTACAAATTTGGACAAAAAGTGTTTCAGGTCAACCAAATCTGAACCATTACCCAATCCGCCTCTAATTTGATAGTATATTCCCTACAGTAGAAATCAAAGGAAAGTGGGCTCCTTTATATGCATAGTAGTCAAAAGCACAAAAGGTGCTCAAGCGAGGCAAGGGCCCCTAAAATTGGCATGTTTATACGGTGCGGCTTGCTTAAAAAAGCCCTCGCATTTTAAGCAACTTCTGCCTAGTCCCAAAGCACACCCTTTGCGCCTTGAGTGCGCCTTGGGCCTTTGACTGTATGTTTACATGTAATCTTCTTCAAGAAAAAAAGGATATTGTTGAGCACTCACATGCTATCTTTGGTTTGCTTGCCAACTAAATTGGCATCATGCAACAGGCTCGGTGATATAGCAGTATTTTCCTTTAAAAACGGCTTCCCGTCATTGACCTTCAAAAGAATGAGTTCACGGGTCAACTCATCCTCCCATTGCTGCTGCGAAGTCTCCATTTGACCACTGCTGCCCCCATCTTGAGGCAAGACTTGATTCCTTTCGGGTTTCAGTCGATTTAATGAACCAGGAGTGCCTTTCTCTGCAGTTTGTAACCATGCATTTTCTAATCTCTGCTCATGTATGATTGACTCTATTCTTTGAACTGGATTCCGACCCTTTCTCCCTTCTTTAAGTGATTCGGGGTTGGAAAAATTATCTATTGGAGTCGAGCCATTTGTGGGTACAACTGGTTCACCCTTGTTTGTTGTGGGACCATCATCTGATAGTAATATAATTCTAACTTCCATATTGCGACGCAAAACAATCTCAAATGAGTTTGTGATGCTGCTAAGAAATCTTTCAGCTCTGCTTTTAATATCTTTATCCCGAAAGGCAACACAAGCAACAAGGATGCCTGTAAGATGAAAATATATAAATCAGGCCCAAGTAGCCTTCATGATCTAGATAGTATAATAACATTTCTGTTCAGATTTGATGTATGAGATAAGATACACAAACAGATATTTATATGTCACAATTTCAACCAATTTACTTGAGATAAAAAAAAATACTAGCTTCAAAGGAAATGGGCCAAAAGTCGACTAGAATATTAGTGATGCATTAAGACACTAGCTATTTATAAAAAGTTGCAATATTTCCAACAAATACCATTTCACATCAACACAATGACCCATACCAAAATATTACCTTTATCTTCAGAAATAGACACAAGATTCCCATAAGTATGTAGCAGCTGCCTCAGAGTTTTAGAATGGCACTTATCGATGCAACGCACCCAGATTTCATTCAATATGTTTGAACTAGTATTTCCAAGTACAAAATCATCACGGTGTGAAACAGATGGGCCATCCTCACTGATGAGTTGCCTCATTGGTTGGAATGCATCTTGTGGGGTGCTATTAGTTGTTCTTGAGCTTTGTCTTCTACTGCTTCCAGAAGGAGTAGGATCTGCCGATTGGACCGAGCCAAGTTGTAAAAGGGTTGCTGTGAACCAAGTTGACCGTTCACTAGAAACTCTTAATTGTTTCTCTGCATCAGATAGAAGTTTCAAAGCCTGCTTTAATCTCTCCACTTCACCTTCTGTCACTGGAAAATGGTTCACAACTATTATTCCTAATACATCAGTTGTCCTTTTTAAAAAAAATATATAACTTTTTGCAAGCATATAATGATATATTGTCATTAAATCTAATATTCTAATCTAATTAACAGTTGATTAGGGCTTTATTTTAATGCTAACAGATCAATCAGAGATGTTAAATTTAGTAACTTAACGAAAAGGGAGACATGTTGAATGGTAGCCCGTGACATAATCAACTATTTATAACCTTCCAAGTTATCTTAACCAGAAAACAATTGTGTCATTATCGTAAAGCTACTTTTTATAAACATATTCAACGTATTAACTACTTTTAGAATATAAAAAGACAAAAAAAATTGGCAGATTGAGTTTTGAGCCATCCTAAATGTTAAACCATTTGACACATGCCCGTTTTGACCAATTACATTGCCACTATAAAGGAACAAAATCCAGATAAAGGAAATCATGGGCTGACTTCAAAAAGTGATTTTGATGAATGAGTTGAATAAAAGCAGATTTAAATGCAAATTTTTGTTACTCCATAAGTGCAATGTTTTTGTTTCATCTCAGTTAAGTGAGCAGTTAAGTGCCAATTTCAGCCCATTTACTTGAAAGTGGGTAGAACTGCGTTATCTTTTACCTCTAACGGTCAAATGAGACAAAATTAATAACTTGGATAATAATGAAACGGGTCAAGGGGTCAATTGGGTTGAAAGTACTCAAAGGGCTATTAAAATGATTTCAACCACCTAAATCGATTTATTAAACAAAGTATATATTATTTTAGTGATATAAATATTTTTTTTTCAAATAAAAAGGTTGAGAACTTACAACTTCTACCAACAAATAATGAGTCACCATATCTGGCTTCAACCATTTGGTATGTTCCAGCAATGATATCCATAATAAGCGTAGCCATTTGAGACATCAAAACCATAGGATCAACTCCCAAGTCCATTAATTCTCTGGCTCTTTTCACTGTTTCTGCTGTGTTTGATGACATTGCTAGCTCCAGAAGTTCCATTAGCTTCTCATCAGAGACAACCCCCACCTACAGTTACCTCCAAGCCTCCAAATAATTAAGAAAAAACAAAAAGTGAAGTGGAAACTTAAAAGCATCACCTACATTCATAGTTAGAGGGGCAATTTTGACCTTTTATTTATGAATGGGGAGAAAACTAATTTTAGTAAACAGATAAAATAGTCAAAAATGTACTTTTAATGCATAAACCTCCTATACCGTTATATTAGAAATAGAGTTAGTTAAAAACTAATTTTTGTAATAGTTATTTATAACAAAAGATAAAATTTCTAGGAAAAAATGATTTTCGGTTCAACCCGACTCCTCCATTTACAAAAAAGAATTACTTGTTTGACCAGTTACCTAACCCTTTTGATAAAAAAAAAATAGCAGAACTATATTTGATAACTATAGGAAACTTACAAGTTCATTCACCAGATCAGTAGTGATTCTTTTTCCTAATAAACTTAATTGATCCAACATAGTTTCTGCGTCCCGAAGTGAACCGTCTACATTCAGAGCAATCAAATCTAAAGCATCCGAATGGACGTCCAGATTCTCCTCTTCCGAGATTTTCCTCAACCTGTTGACTATATCACTATCTTTAATTTTGTTGAAAGTATACTTTTGGCACCGTGACAAAACAGCACGTGGTACATTATCGAGATCAGTAGTTGTAAAGATGAACACGACACTTTGAGGTGGTTCTTCAAGAAACTTTTGGAATGCCAACCATAACTTAGATGGTAATAAGTGACATTCATCAATAACATAAACCTCATGCCTTATAAAGGTTGATGTAGAAGAACCCATCTGCAGTTTCTTCATCAAAAATCTAACTTTATCAATCCCCTTCTTACTGGATCCATCCATTTCAGTAATGACCCAACTTTTGCCTGAAATAAACTCAGCACATTCCCTGCAAATCCCACAAGGTCTTGTGTTTCCTGTAGCAAGACAATTCAAGGCTGCAGCAAAGATCCTAGCTGTTGATGTTTTTCCGGTCCCACGGGGGCCTTGAAATAGATAAATTGGAGCAATTCTTCCCTTAATCACAGAATTCACAAGAGACTGGACCACAACATTTTGGCCAACTATATCTTCAAAGAACATTGGTTTATACTTATAGCTAAAGCAATTAATATTATCAAGAGATGAAGGGGAATCACCTTCTATTTCCCCATTTGCAGCTACAAACTCCAACCCTTCTTGACTTTTGTGGCTTGTTGACCATCTCCTTCCATCTAATCGACTCAAAGCTTCCAAATCAAGCTCACCATAGTTAGTCGAAAGCTCATCATCTGTCCCAATAGATGAACGGTCTCTGCTTTCAACCCCATTAGTTAGCAATGGAACATGGGAAGTTTTGTGGGTGAACCTTTTCTTGTTGTAAGCACTCGTTGACGATCTATGGCGCCTATGGTAATTGGTTTGGGTCCCACACAAAATGCTGCTTCCTTTTCTTCTCAATGTATCAGAAAACGACGGAGAATAACAACTACCACAAACACCACGTTTAGGGGTACTTCTCTTAGACGATGACCAGTAACAAGGAATCCCACATCCCTGGCGCCCTGGTAATCCCAATTGATCATCATCGTCATCCATTCCTTCATCCCCATCATTCAAAGACCCTGTTGTCCCATCCCATGATCCGACCGTGCTTGGATTCCTAACCCAATGTTTATTAACTGAACTAGTGGACAAAGCAGGGGTGCTATAACAGTAAGACGAATCGTCTTTCCTACTACTACCACCTCGCAATAATTTAGCAGATTTAAGCCTAGACAACAAAGGGGATGCCACTGAAGTCCCTTTAACAACTAAATCATCCGAATTAACATCACTATACTGATCTACTAAACTTAACGGTCTCTGCAATTCAAGCTTTAAAGCAGCCCATGAATGTGTCATTTTCTTCGGCTTCCTCTTCATCAACGAGGCCCTCTGCGTTGTGACATTAGCTGCATCTTTGCAAGTATTAAACATCTTTGAAGATGATGAGACTGCATAGATGTGATCATCAGCCTTGTCATTCCGGGCATCACTCAAGCTATCATCCACACTCTCCTCTCCATCATCTGCATTGCTTCTTTGTTGGCTCCTCTCACTCTCCGATCTCTGTGTTCTCCAATTATACAAAAACACCTTCTCCTCTTTCCTCCTCCTGTTACTATTATTATTAATATTATTCTCAACAGTTTCTTCAACACTGTAACCAGAACTGTTTCTACAATGGTGATGGTAATGGTTGCTAGGGCCAGTGGCGATGGAAGATGAAGCAGGTCCGGTAGGTAGGGCAACGGCGGTGGTGGATCTAGATGAAGTGATCCATGAGGAAGTGGTACCAGGATCTCGCAGCGCACGAGCAGCTTTCGTTAACTCCTTCTTCAGATGCAGATTGCTGGGATCAACAGACATTTTTTGTTGCTCAATCAGTATGAAAGCAAAGCAGAGAGTAAATGTGAAAGTTACAGATCTGACAGATTCGCATCGAGCTATAAAGTTCAAATTAGGGTTTCGAGGAAATGAGTGTGGAATTTGGGAGGGAAAAGGGTGATTGTTTCATCGAAATGATAAAAGCTTCAAGTTAGTTCTTCAAAAAGATTTTGGTCCCGGATTCACCTCGCTTTTTGATTTTGCTCCACGGTTTTATTTCTTCATTCAAATTATGGCTACTCAATTAAGGTTACCAATATCCTCTTTTCTCTTATCATACAATAATTGCATTGCCTTTTTTTTCAAACTACAAATAAAACTATGACATAACTCTCAACTTTATGTTAAACTAGCTTACAAACCCCGCGTATTATACGGGTTGATTAAATACAATGTTATATACTTAGTAATAAAAATTTACATATTACATATATATAACATATTACATACTTTGTAATACAAATTTTAGAAACGTTATATAGTTATTTTTTAAAAATATTTTATAAAAAGAATGAAAGAAATGTTCAATTTCTAAAAATGTTTTATGAACAATCCTATTTTTTAAATGAAAAAGGTTTTATAAAAATAATATAGAAATCATTATTATTTAACAGGAGACAGAGGCGGGAAACAAAAATTTATAAAAAAAACAATTAAGGAAAATTTGTATAATTAATATGAGAGGGAGGCGAGAAAAAATAACTAAAATGAATAGAAGAGTGACAAATGTCTCACTAAAACTTTTATTTATTATATAGTATAGATATAGATTACTATATAAAGAGAATTTAAAAATATAAGAACTTATAGTATTGTTATAAATATAGATATTATTATGTCATGAATATATATGTTTATCGTGGTTATAACAATTAAAAGAGATTAAGGTTTCCTTTTTATAAATACGTGTACCTCATTGCATTATACATCCACATCAATAATACAAATTTCTCTCTCTTTGTTTCTCTTTCTCATATTATTATTAGGCTTGTTTTAGAACTCATTATCAACGTGAGTTTATTACCACGTATTGTTATTAGGCTATGTTGGGTATCAATCACCATCCATTGTTAAGTATTTAGAGCCATCACCATGAGATTTATTTATGACTTAATTTATTATCATTTTAGTGAATCAATATTCCTAACATTAGGGAAGATGAAAATAGCTGGAAAGTAAAGATAAGTACAAATGAATTACCATTATCTCATCTTGATCCTCGAATTAAAAAAAGTGCAAAACTAGAAGTTCAAACAATAATTCATTTACAAAGATTAGCAAATCAATTACCAGACACATCCTCTAACCTAAAGAGAGTGACTAAGTCACATATATCAACTGTTATAGCTCTAGTATAAGATAGTGTGCTAGAAGGAAACAGGATATTAGTAATGAGTTAATGCATGCCTGAATCGTAGTAGACCAATCGGTTCCAAAGATAAAAATCATGGAAAGACAAAAAAGGGGCAAATAATGAAAATAGTCGAGTCAAGGTAACAATAACGCTAGAAAAGAACTCTCTTGAAGAGACACTACATGATGGTTTCAGATAAACCATATATCATTTCTAGAAATATATATATATACACACACACACACACATATACATACGTATAAAGAAACGATGTTTGTATCTAATTGATTTAAAATAGAATCCGTCAGCATTAGCTGACTTTTAGTATGCACTTCAGGTAGTAAAAGGAAAGAACGACAAATGCATGAAGGCTACATGGCTTAAGACTAACATCCTATCTACTTGTTTAATGTTAAGACAATGTTTTAACTGTTTAAGACTTCCGTTGTTTATGTAATAAAATAATTTACGCTTCCGCTATGTTTGAATGTTTTAATTAATTTTAGTAATTGATGATTATGTTTATCAATAAATCCAACAAATGAGGCCTCTCAAGTTTGGGGCCATACAAGTCGCGGGCCATGCAAAGGAGACGATGGAAATCGAGGTAGTGACATCATTAACTGATGACGTCACTAATGATTGGCGACACCGTTGGGGGGCAAAACTAAGTGTCGAAACTAATGGGCGATGCTAAATCCATAACGTAACGTTATGGCAACACTGTGTAGACGACATTGTCACTGGCGACACTATGCCTGGCCATAGTAGCTAGAAATTGATTGTTTTCACATATTGTAACATCCCAAAAATAAAACGACAGTTATAATAACGGAATAAACGAACGAGGCATGGCGGGTCGGGTAGGATGGGTCAGCTGGCTATAGATAGCCTATGCCACCCTTTTTCTCTCATTTGCAACTTTTAGAGAGAGAAAGTTGGCGGATCGACCCGAGACTTCAGCAAAGTGTTACTCCATAACTCGTGAGAAGAACCTCCGGATCAGAAACTCGATTCAGGTAACGATCCGACCTAAATCTGAGTTTTAGTTTGTTTTTGGGTTTTTCGGGTTTTGGGTGAAAAGGTAAGGTTTGAACGGATGAAACTGAAAGATAATCATGGATTTGAGTTCCTTAATGGAAAACGAACGTTTTGAATGCAACAGGTTCGGGATCTTGACATGATCATACCCGAATGCGAAAGTTAGGGTTTTTCACAAAGAACAGGTCGTGCGCACTTGCTAAGTGCGCAAGGAGGAGGTCCTGCGCACTTGCTAAGTGCGCAGGAGGCAGGGTCTGCGCACTTGCTAAGTGCGCAGGCGGCAGGGTCTGCGCACTTGCTAAGTGCGCAGACATCAGAACTGATTAAGTGAAGTCAGTATGTTAGAATGGTTAAACCGTTAGAGTCGGGATTGGTCTGATGTGTATTTAACTAATCAATTCAGATCGGAAGTGACGTTGTTGGACCTTCGTTTAGGACAACCCATATTAGCGTATCAGGTGAGTTCTAGAGCCCTCTTTTAAATGTTTTGTTAATGTTTTTGGGCTGGTGTGCATACTTATGAAATGATGTTTAATGAAATGATGTTTAACGAAATGATGTTTAACGAAATGATGTTTAACGAAATGATGTTTTAACGAAACGATGTTTACGAAAGGAAAGGTTTTGAAGTGTTTTTGCCAAAAAGGGTTACGAATGCTTTATGAACGGTCTAAATGAGGAAATGTTTAATGAGAAGAGAAAGAGGTAAATGTTTTAAAGAAGTCATTACAAATCTAATCTGTCGAATGAATGGAATTGACGAATGAAGTCTGGGAATGAGATTCCCAGCCTTGTGGTAGATTATGGACAACGAGCCATAGTTGCCACAAGAACAACAGGGGCAGTGTCTCTGTGGCATGTCAATGGTTATGATGTTGTACAACTGGTAAGGGAGTAACGACGGTTACTCATGGGTTAACGTGACCCTATGTAAGGTTAAATTATGATCCGACGGTGTCATGGCCGTGAGCCATGGCCGTCGATGGAAGTTGTCGGTTTATGGACATGAGAGCCATAAGGGCAACTGAAAGGGGTATTGTCGGTCCTCGCGCAGTTAGCCTTGGGGGCAATACCAAAAGGGAATTGACGGAATGTATGGTATTGTCGGTCTTCGTGCAGTTAAGCCTTAGGGGCAATACCATACTAAATGACGGAACGAAGGGTAACACAGATTTAGATAATAATGTATGACTTAAATGAATGTTAAAAGTTTTAATGAACGATCCGTTTAACGGTGTTTATGATTATGATGTTGATGATGATATGGGTACGAAACCTTTTTAAAGATGTTAGATTATTACATGCTTTTGTGAAAGGTTTTACTAAATGAATGATACGTTTTTTTGGCAAATGTTGATGTTAAAGTTTTTATGAAATGCTAGAACTCACCAGCGTAGCTGACTTTTTAGTATGCACATTCAGGTTAAGGCAGGTATGGACGATGGACGGTGATGCTTGGCAAGCGAGAAGAGTTACCAGGTCGATCATGAAGACTGGCATCCCGTTATGAGTTGTTTATGTTAAGTTTATGTATTTGACAATGTACGCTTCCGCATGTATGAACAAGTTTTTAGTTATGTTGAATGAATGATTCCGATGCGTTATTTGATATTCATGTTTAAGAACTGTTTATGAATGAGTAAATCCAACGAGTGAGGCCTCCCGGGTTTAGGGCCTTACAAGTTGGTATCAGAGCAATAGTTTGAGAGATTCGGACACTCTCAGTGTCTGAACTTAAACTTTGAATGGGACCGAAAGCGGATGCCAGTACGGGTAACTCGAGCCAAAGCATCAGGTATGAAAAGTAGAATATGTGTATGTATTATGCCTTAGAAAGGGTTAGGTAAGGACTTGTGTTCTGATGGAATCACAAAGGTGGTCAAATAGAAATCGAAAGGTAGTGTAATGGTTAATTGCAGATGGCCAGTGTATATTAACATCTTACAGTGCTTATTGAATTCTATTTGTTAACTAGCGTGATGACATTGTATTTCTTGTCTTATAGTAGAACTGAGCGGTGTAGTATTTGATGATCTGGCACTGAATGTCGCCGCCATCGAGGAACCAAAGAAGAGACCGAGCTTCTCAAACAAGCGAACTGGTGGAAAGATGTTTGGGGCTCGCGATAAAAGGGCTCGGGTGGATGAGCCGACTGTTTGTAAGAAGTGTGGAAAGGAGCATGTAGGTGAATGTAGACTGGGATCTAACTTGTGCTTTAAATGTGGCAAGACCGGGCACTACTCCCGTGAGTGCACACAACACTACAAGTGCTATAACTGTGGGGATGCCGGTCATCTGAGCCGGGAATGCACCAAACCAAGAATGGGTGAAGCCGGGAAGGGGAAAGGCCCGGAGAAGAGGGAAGAGAGGCCCCGAGCAAAGACTCGTGCGTACGCGCTGACGCAAGACCAGGCCAGGATGGACCCCGACGTGGCGTCAGGTACGTTCGTCCTTGACAACACTCTTGTTTCTGTGTTATTTGATTCGGGTGCCAGTAAGAGTTTTATATCTGTGACTTTTTGTAAGAGAGTGAAGTATGCTGTCAGTATACTAGAAAGGGCCTTTAGCGTAGAAACCGCTGAGGGTAGAACTGCGAGAGTGACCAAGGTAGTTGACAACTCTATGATAAAAATAGAACGTCATAGGTTCCCTGTCAGATTGTTTGTATTGGTTTTGGGAGGGTTTGATGTCGTGCTGGGTATGGATTGGTTAACTGCCAACGAAGCACAAATCATATGTAAACGAAAGATAATCCGACTCAAGGCTCCGGATGGTAGCAAAGTTGAGGTTTTTGGAGATCGTGACGTCCCGATGCCAAACGTCATCTCGATGATTAAGGCAACAGATTACTTGAGGCGCGGATGCGAGGCTTATCTGGTGTACGTGATTGACAAGTGTAAGGAAGTGAAGGAACTAGACGATGTACCCGTGGTACGCGAGTACCCGGTGGTGTTTCCAGAGGATTTGCCTGGGATACCACCCGACAGAGAGATTGAGTTCCGAATCGACTTAGTACCAGATGCTCATCCCGTGGCTAAGGCTCCATATCGACTAGCACCAGTGGAAATGAAAGAACTTATGGTACAATTAGACGAGTTACTTGAGAAAGGATTTATCCAACCAAGCATCTCACCTTGGGGTGCTCCGGTGTTGTTCGTAAAGAAGAAAGACGGTTCGATGAGAATGTGTATTGATTATTGCGAGTTGAACAAACGTACCGTGAAGAACAAGTACCCGTTACCAAGGATCGACGACCCGTTCGATCAATTACAAGGCGCAAGTTGGTTCTCAAAGATCGACCTTCGATCCGGGTACCATCAGTTGAAGGTGAGGGAAGAAGACATACCGAAAATGGCATTTCACGCACGTTATGGACACTTTGAGTTCCGCGTAATGTCTTTTGGATTGACGAACGCCCCTGCAGCGTTCATGGATTTGATGAATAGAGTTTGTCGACCAATGCTGGATCGGTCGGTAATCGTGTTTATCGATGATATCCTCATCTATTCCAAGAATGAGGGTGATCACGCATGTCACTTAAAGGAGGTGTTGGAGGCTCTGAAGAAAGAAAATTTGTATGCTAAGTTCTCCAAATGCGCGTTCTGGCTTAGGGAAGTCCAATTCCTAGGTCACGTCATTAACCCGAACGGCATTATGGTTGACCCAGCAAAGATAGTAACGGTAAGGGAATGGAATGTTCCTTAGACGCCAACTGAAATCCGTAGTTTCTTGGGATTGGCGGGCTACTATCGGAGATTCATCCAGGATTTCTCAAAAATAGCTTCGCCGTTGACGAAGTTGACTCGGAAGGAGGTAGTACGAATGGGGTTCGACCCAGGATGAGGCTTTTAAGGAATTGAAGGAAAAGCTAACTCAAGCTCCAGTCTTGGCCCTTCCCGAGGGCAATGAAGACTTAGTGGTATACTCTGACGCTTCGGGTCAGGGATTGGGATGCGTATTGATGCAACGCGAGAGAGTGATCGCGTATGCGTCACGGTAGTTGAAGATTCATGAAGCTAATTATCCGACTCACGATTTGGAGCTTGCTGCTGTCGTGTTCGCATTGAAAATCTGGAGGCACTACCTTTACGGGGTGAAGTTTACTATTTACTCAGACCACAAAAGTTTGAAGTACTTCTTCGAACAAAGAGAGCTTAATATGAGGCAGAGACGATGGTTAGAACTCATAAAAGATTATGACTGTGAAATCATATACCATCCTGGAAAGGCAAACGTGGTGGCTGACGCTCTAAGCCGAAAGGATGTGCCTACTCCTATTAGAGTGAAAGTTTTCCAGTTGGTGGTAACATCGGACGTGATGAGAGAAATTGAAAAGGCTCAAGATGAGGCACTTAAGGAGGAAAACATAAAGAAGGAAAGGATGGTTGGCCAACAGGACAAGTTGGAATATAACACCCTTGGTGTTAGGACACGTTTTGGACGGGTATGGATACCTATGGGTGGCGAGCTTAGAACCAAGATCTTGGATGAGGCTCATAAGTCTCGTTACTCTATCCATCTCGGTACCAATAAAATGTATCAAGATCTGAGGAAGGAATACTGGTGGCCTGGAATGAAACGTGATGTGACGAAGTGTGTAAGCAAGTGCTTGACTTGCTCGCAAGTAAGGGCCGAGCACCAGAAACCGTATGGAAAGATTCAACCACTTGATATACCGGAATGGAAGTGGGAACACATTACCATGGACTTCATAACTAAGCTACCTCGCACAGCTAAAGGTCATGACACCATTTGGGTAATTGTGGACCGTTTAACGAAGAGTGCTCATTTCCTACCTATTCGCGAGACGTTCGCGTCGGAAAGGTTAGCGGAAGTATTTATTAACGAAGTAGTAGCACGGCATGGGATGCCTTTGACGATTGTATCTGACCGGGACACACGATTCACATCGAGGTTCTGGAAAAGATTTCACGAGGCGATGGGCACGAGGCTTAATATCAGCACAGCATACCACCCGCAAACGGATGGTCAGTCCGAAAGGACCATTCAGACATTGGAGGATATGCTCCGTGCTTGTATCATCGACTTCGGTGGCAATTGGGACAGCCATCTGCCGTTAGCTGAATTCTCCTACAACAATAGTCATCACACGACGATAGGCATGCCGCCTTACGAAATGTTGTATGGGAGAAGATGTAGGACCCCGGTTTGTTGGGGTGAGATTGGACAGAAGGAATTAGGAAGTCTCGAAGTCGTAAGAGAGACGTCAAAAAGGTTTGATCATATCAAAGCGCGAATAAAGGCCGCACAAGATCGTCAGAAATCCTATGCGGATAAACGACGAAGGCCTATTGAGTTTGATATTGGTGACAGAGTAATGCTGAAAGTGTCACCATGGAAGGGAATCATACGATTCAGAAAGAGAGGAAAGTTAAGTCCGAGGTTTGTCGTACCATTCAAGATAATGGCACGGGTTGGGGAAGTCGCTTATCGGTGGGAGTTGCCTGATGAGTTAAGTGGGATTCATCCTACTTTCCATGTATCACACTTGCGAAAGTGTTTGGCGGATGAATCGGCTCACGTACAACTTACTGACATCGAGGTTGACAACAACCTTAATTACATCGAAGAACCCGTGGCCATCCTTGATCGGAAGGAGAAACGTTTACGTAATAAAGTTATCCAATTGGTTAAAGTCCAATGGAAGCATCGAAAGGGATCGGAAGCCACTTGGGAAACGGAGAAGGAAATGAGGGAGTCGTACCCTCATCTATTTGACTTATGATAGGATTCGGGGACGAAACCTATTGTAAGGGGGGTAGACTTGTAACATCCCAAAAATAAAACGACAGTTATAATAACGGAATAAACGAACGAGGCATGGCGGGTCGGGTCGGATGGTCAGCTGGCTATAAATAGCCTATGCCACCCTTTTTCTCTCATTTGCAACTTTTAGAGAGAGAAACTGTAGAGAGAGAAAGTTGGCGGATCGACCTGAGACTTCAGCAAAGTGTTACTCCATAACTCGTGAGAAGAACCTCCGGATCAGAAACTCGATTCAGGTAACGATCCGACCTAAATCTGAGTTTTAGTTCGTTTTTGGGTTTTTCGGGTTTTGGGTGAAAAGGTAAGGTTTGAACGGATGAAACTGAAAGATAATCATGGATTTGAGTTCCTTAATGGAAAACGAACGTTTTGAATGCAACAGGTTCGGGATCTTGACATGATCAGACCCGAATGCGAAAGTTAGGGTTTTTCACGAAGAACAGGTCGTGTGCACTTGCTAAGTGCGCACGGAGCAGGTCCTGTGCACTTGCTAAGTACGCAGGAGGCAGGGTCTGCGCACTTGCTAAGTGCGCAGACATCAGAACTGATTAAGTGAATTCAGTATGTTAGAATGGTTAAACCGTTAGAGTCGGGATTGGTCTGATGTGTATTTAACTAATCAATTCAGATCGGAAGTGACGTTGTTGGACCTTCGTTTAGGACAACCAATATTAGCGTATCAGGTGAGTTCTAGAGCCCTCTTTTAAATGTTTTGTTAAGGTTTTTGGGCTGGTGTGCATACTTACGAAATGATGTTTAATGAAATGATGTTTATCGAAATGATGTTTAATGAAATGATGTTTAACGAAATGATGTTTAACGAAATGATGTTTAACGAAATGATGTTTTAACGAAACGATGTTTACGAAAGGAAAGGTTTTGAAGTGTTTTGCCAAAAAGGGTTACGAATGCTTTATGAACGGTCTAAATGAGGAAATGTTTAATGAGAAGAGAAAGAGGTAAATGTTTTAAATAAGTCATTACAAATCTAATCTGTCGAATGAATGGAATTGACGAATGAAGTCTGGGAATGAGATTCCCAGCCTTGTGGTAGATTATGGACAGCGAGCCATAGTTGCCACAAGAACAACATGGGCAGTGTCTCTGTGGCATGTCATTGGTTATGATGTTGTACAACTGGTAAGGGAGTAACGACGGTTACTCAGGGGTTAACGTGACCCTATGTAAGGTTAAATTATGATCCGACGGTGTCATGGCCGTGAGCCATGGCCGTCGATGGAAGTTGTCGGTTTATGGACATGAGAGCCATAAGGGCAACTGAAAGGGGTATTGTCGGTCCTCGCGCAGTTAGCCTTGGGGGCAATACCAAAAGGGAATTAACAGAATGTATGGTATTGTCGGTCTTCGTGCAGTTAAGCCTTAGGGGCCATACCATACTAAATGACGGAACGAAGGGTAACACAGATTTAGATAATAATGTATGACTTAAATGAATGTTAAAAGTTTTAATGAACGATCCGTTTAACGGTGTTTATGATTATGATGTTGATGATGATATGGGTACGAAACCTTTTTAAAGATGTTAGATTATTACATGCTTTTGTGAAAGGTTTTACTAAATGAATGATACGTTTTTTTGGCAAATGTTGATGTTAAAGTTTTTATGAAATGCTAGAACTCACCAGCGTAGCTGACTTTTTAGTATGCACATTCAGGTTAAGGCAGGTATGGACGATGGACGGTGATGCTTGGCAAGCGAGAAGAGTTACCCGGTCGATCATGAAGACTGGCATCCCGTTATGAGTTGTTTATGTTAAGTTTATGTATTTGACAATGTACGCTTCCGCATGTATGAACAAGTTTTTAGTTATGTTGAATGAATGATTCCGCTGCGTTATTTGATATTCATGTTTAAGAACTGTTTGTGAATGAGTAAATCCAACGAGTGAGGCCTCCCGAGTTTGGGGCCTTACACATGTTGAATTCGTACAAATCATGTAGCTTACTGCCTAGCTTGACAGACGTATATAGAATAGTGATAGCGTACCTGGTGAGTTTCTGTTGCCATTTTCTTTATGCTTTTTGGCTGAGATGCATACTTAACTAGTGGACTGGTTATTGAATGGTTAAGATGAATGAATGAATGCCTTATAAAATATATAATATTTTGTAAAAGAAAATGAAAGAATAGAAGTAGAGTAAACTTATTCATAGATTCTTTGAAATTTATACTTTTAAAGATAACAAAAATAAGTGAATAGCGGTACCTCGGTACTGGAATGATAGTGACAGGGTCGAATATCATTCCTATGTCAATGTATATGTTGAATGGTTAATGTGCACGAGTGTCACACCCCCGCCAAACACGGAATCACGGGAGCGAGACGCAATTGAGTAACAAGAACACAAAGCATAAAGAAATGCTAAAGATATATTATTAAAACCAACATTCAATATTTCGTTACATAGTTTCAAAATGAAATTGAAACACAAATGATAGATTTATTTTAAGTCGTCATCTCTAAGGCCATCATGCAATCCTATAGTGACCTTGAATCTTCAATGCTAACTCTTACTTATCATTTTCTGAAAGCATGTAAAAATGAGGGACAACTACAAAGTTGGTGAATCTCATAGGTTTTGACACACAAAAGATATATGTACAAATCAAATACAAACAATTTAAATATACAAGTCAATTAAATCCATACAAGAAGTCCACAACCAACCCTATTGACCAAATTGCCCCCAAAGAGATTTGGAACCCACCAAATCATAAATATGTCGGATTTCGATCATTCACCACTCTACCCGGGTGATGAATGGGTAAGTCACACCTACGGATCCATTATCGTACTACCGTTGGCTTATAAAAGTTAATGGTTGTGTATGAATCACGTGAGGGACTTTATGATTATGAATATGCAATCATGTATAGCCATTTAATTCTAACAAGAATATGAAAACGTTTTAGTTGATTTTTATGAAAACGTTTGTTATGAACGTTCAATGGTACATGCTTCCACCCCAAAACTTAAAAAAAAGGGGCTATGAAGAACTCACCTTAATGATTAGTAATTTGACCGAAAGTATGCAACCTTAACGTAAATGCCCTAAAGTAAGCAATGAAGTTAATAAGAGAATGATTTATGAATTGAATGAAGGAAGGATTAGATCATTTAGGGTTGAAAGAACACGGAAGATGAAGTTAAGACGTCATAAAATATAAGTAAAGAGTAATTATATATATATATATATATATATATTTAAAAAAGTTTAATAAGTCATAATTATTATAAATGTTATTATAAATTAGGGTTTTAGACAAAATGTTCAAATTCAGATTTAGACAAAAAGTAGAAGTGAAGAAAATTACTAATTTTAGATAGCAAACAATTTTTAAAAATTCTCATAATTTACAGGGAGTTAATATAGCATATATAGAACAATTTGTATTTAGAAAACCTTTTCGTTTAGGAAATGGATCATTGCCAAAAATGTGACATAAGATCAGTGGTTCAGAATTGACCTTAATGCCTTGTTTTGTCAATTCTGAGAGTTATACTACGAATTAAGGTGTCAATCTTACACGTCTTTAATTTAAAAAAATAGAACAAATTTGAATTAGTAGATTAGAAGATATGGTCTCGCAAAGTTAGTACAAATATTTTGTTAAGAAATCATATTAGACCTTTGATTTTATTTTAATCATTTGAATGACCAAATCACTTTTAAAAATGATGAGGTTTGGTTATCTAGAACCTATATTCATCAAAGTTTGTTTTAGACTCAGAAAACACATGATTTGGAGTTATAATGATCGAGATATGGTTGTGTGAAGTTGAATAAAACATTATGACTAGAAAACAAAATTTACATATATGCATAGATTTGAAGGTTTTAAGGTGATGAAACACCAAAACAAGTTATAACAATCTATTAGACACTTATTTAGGTTTCAAGGCATCGACAGAGTCACTTTTGCTATGAAACATCTTGTAGGATTCACAGAATGCGATGACATAGCCGCCATTGCAAACGGGATCCTATGGTTGATTAGTTAGGTTAGCTTGATTATGATAGTTTGATTATGTTAGAGTTTAAATAAAAAAAAGGTAGAAAATCATAATAGAAGAAGAATAGAATGGTAAATTAAGTGTTAGAGAATTAAAGTAGTAAAACTAGAATGCAAGAATTGAAAACTAGAACTTTGAAACAAGATGGAAGCTTACCTTGAGTGTTCTTGCGAAATTATGAAGATGGTAAGCTGGTTATTTGCCCAGGAGGGAGAGGCTTAGGAGTATTTTGTAGTGAATGAGCAAAGAAACAAACACCCTAAGCCATCTATTTATACTAGAGGATGCATGGGTGTATACTAGGAATGTCTTGGAGCCTAATATAAGGAAGAGGAAGCCCTAGAATTGCCGCCACCCCCTTAGACCAGCCATTCATGTGAAATTTTGAGTTTTAAAAGTGGTCATCTAGGTCCCTCAAGTTATTAGGTGGTGAACTAGTGCACAGAACGTTCAGTTTTTGAAATACAGACTTTTAAAACGGTAAATTGTGAAAGTAAGATGTTTTATTTCTTAAATGAGTAGAATTAATTCATTAGGAACTTATGGTTGATACATTGGTCTTGCTTCAGTGATAGGTGAGTAACGTGTATCGGTAAAGCATTACAATTACACATGCGTAATTTGATCGTTTTACAAAATTCGTAGTCTATTTAAGGAAATTTTTGTTCATGAATGTTGTTCTTAATCATGAAATGAATCCCTTTAGCATATGAAATAGAAATCAAAGTTACGTAAAACGTGTTGTCGGTAGCGGACTATACGCCGTAAACAGAGGTTTAGTAGCCGAACGAAGATGTGGAAGCACTAATTAACATACTAAGGTACCAAATTGAATTGTTTGAGACATAACATGATCATATAATAAATCTAAATGTTATTCATTCATGAATATGATAAACATTACAGTTACACAAAAATTAGAAATGTTACAGTCTCACCTAGTTAAGGGAATTTCGTCCCCGAAATTCAGTTAGTAGAGGCTATAGGATTTTGGAAAAGGTGTGGGTATTTGAGCTTCATCCGGCCCTTACGTTCCCAGGTGAACTCAGATCCACGTTTCGAGTTCCAACGGACCCTAACAATAGGTATACGGCTTCGCTTAAGTTGCTTGATTTCACGATGGATGATTTCCATGGGTTACTCAATGAAATGTAGTTTGTCATCGATGCGGATTTAATTCAAAGGAATATGAAGGTTGTCATTGAGCAGATATTTCTTGAGGTTTGACACATGAATGTGTCATGAGCGTTGCTGAGCTCGGATGGTAGCTTGAGTTTGTAGGCCATGGGACCTATCCTTTCTAGTATTTCAAAAGGTCCAACGTACCTAGGAGCCAGCTTTCCCCTTTTCCCAAATCGGATAACTCATTTCCAGGGGGAAACCTTGAGTAAAACCTTGTCGCCGACTTGAAACTCGAGAGGTTTCCTTCGATTGTTGGCGTAACTCTTCTAACAGTCACGAGAGGCTTTGAGTCTTTCTTAAATTAGGAAGACCTTATTAGAAGTTTCTTGAATGAGCTAAGGACCGGTAATTTGGGTGTCACCGATCTCGGTTTAACACCAGAGATCGACACTTCCTACCATATAGAGCCTCAAAAGGAGCACACTCGATGCTCATATGGTAGCTATTGTTGTATGAAAACTCGATAAGTGGAAAATGATGGTCCCAACTTCCACCAAAGTCAATGATGCATGTACAAAGCATATCCTCAAGAGTCTGCATTGTTCTCTCGCTTTGGCCATCCTTTTGAGTATGATAGGTTGTGCTAAGGTCCAGACGAGTTCCTAAGGCTTTTTGCAATGCCTACCAAAATCAAGAAGGGAAACAACTATCTTTATCAGAAATAATGGATAAAGGGACTCCATGACGAGTCACGATTTCGTTGATGTAAAGCCTAGATAACTTCTTCATCTTAAAATCTTCACGGATAGGAAGGAAGTGAACGGATTTGGTCAAATGGTCAACTATGACCCAAATCGAGTCATGCCCGCTTGAAGTTCTAGGGATTTTGGTGATGAAGTACATGGAAATTTGTTCCCATTTCCACATAGGGACTTTCGGTTGTTGCAAGAGACCAGACGGTTTTTGACGTTAAACTTTAACCTTAAGACATGTGAGGCATTTTCCAACGTAAAGAGATATATCTTTCTTCATCCCAGGCCACCAATAATATTATCAGAGATCCTGATACATTTTATCGGCCCAAGGATGAACCGAGAATCGAGAATTATGGGCCTATTCAAGGATCAGGTTACGAAGTTCGTTGCAGTCAGGGATCCACATATGACCCATGTAGTAGAGTACTCCATCAAACTTGGGCTCGAGATGCTTCTCACCACCACAATCCCGTTGTCCTTTTAAATTATCCCTGGCAAAGGCTTATTGCTGGGCCAAAAGAATTTGGGCTTTGAGGCTTGTTTAAATGATCTTTCCTATTTCTCTATAACGTGCAGGTTTGATATGATCTTTTCGGCTGAGTGCATTAGCTACCACGTTAGCTTTACTAGGGTGAGAGCGGATTTCACAATCATAGTCGTTGAGTAGCTCAACCCAACGTCTCTGCCTCATATCGAGTTCTTTTTTATCGAAGATATGCCGGAGGCTTTTATGATCAGTGAAGATGATACACTTTGTGCCATAGAGATAATGTCTCCAGATTTTAAGAGCAAAGACCACAACACCTAATTCAAGGTCGTGAGTTGTGTATTTCTTCTCATGGGTATTACGTTGTCTCGATGCGTAGGCTATGACCTTTTCTCGTTGCATCAAAACGCATCCAAGCATTGGTTTGATGCATCGCAGTAGATGACAAAATCATCAGTACCATCAGGAAGGCTCAAGATAGGGGAATCACATAGCTTTTGTTTAAGGAGTTGGAAGGCATCTTATTGATTTTGCTCCCAACATAAGGGTTTATTCTTTTGGGTTACTGTTGTAAGAGGCAAGGCAATCTTTGAAAATTTTGAGATGAACCTTCGATAATACCCAACCAAACCAAAAAATGAACGGATTTTGGATGGTGTTTTTGGTACACTGCAACTTTTGACAACTTTGATCTTGGCAGGGTCAACGTGAATACCTTTGTCAATGATCACGCGGCCTAAGAACTGAACCCCTCTAAGCCAAAATTCACACATGGAAAATTTAGCGTAGAGCCGGTATTTCTTCAAGAGTTCCAAGATTAGTCAGAGATGTTGTTCATGCTCGGCTCTAGTTTTGGAGTAAATCAAGATATCATCGATGAAGACGATGATAAATTGATCTTAGTAGGTAATGTGTTGCAAAGCACACATTCATTTCCATTGTATTTCGTATCGTTTTTATGTAGTTTTAGAGTCATATTGAGTCATTTATATTTAGTACTTAGTTATGTGGTTGTTTGTAGGTAATCGAGTGAGTTTCGTGCTAAAACAAGCAAGATATACGAAGGCACGAGCAAACGAGGAAATCCGATCAAGACCGAAAACTTTCTGTCAATAGGTACCCCTCGCGGTACGTGAGGGTGGTGCTCAGGCTTCGCGATACGCGAGGCTAGGCAGGTTAGGAAATTTTCACAAGGGGCTGGTCTTTGGCCGTACGTGAGAGAATGTGCCCCTAGGCCTCGCGATACACGATGGGTATTTTTACTTGTTTTCATGGTATAAAACTCTTAGGTCGATCCTAGGGTTTAACATTCGATTCCAAACGTAAAGAAACAAGCTTTTTGGCGATTTCAAGTGGGAGAAGTCATAAGGGATCAAGGAT
Organism: Smallanthus sonchifolius; assembly: GCA_023525975.1. Lineage (NCBI taxonomy): Eukaryota > Viridiplantae > Streptophyta > Magnoliopsida > Asterales > Asteraceae > Smallanthus > Smallanthus sonchifolius. The sequence goes on along the minus strand of CM042046.1, from coordinate 21,823,301 downwards.
TGAAGTGTTGGATGCGTGGATCGATTGGAATACCATCTTTTCGGTTTATGATTCTTATCTTTTGTTCCTTGATTCATCTATCTTGTATCATGATTCTGGATATTGAACTTTGTTTTGATGTTTTGATGATGGTAGTAATATCTTGAACTACCTAGATCATGATGATTATGTTTTGTTAATTGGTTTTATTTTGTATTTTGGTTTCTTGTTGATGGATTGATATTAAAGTAAAGAACTTGGTTTCGTTTGATTAGATGTATTTGCATGATTTGTCTTGATTGATAATCTGTTGAATGTTCCATATGCTGCTTTGTGAATGTCTTTCATGTATGGTTGCGTATTAGGTCACTAGCTTTGTGCACATGATTGGTTTATGGTTACTGACATAGGAACATCGATTGAGAGTCTGTTAGGGTTAAGTATTCTGCCTGCTTCAATAGCTGAAAGGTGTGAAGTTGTCGGGTAATCTTTGGTGTTAGGGTTTTAGGTCAATTGCTCTGAAAGGAGGATGCCCTAGGGTTTCTTATTGTCGTTGTTATTCCATGTTTTGTCAAATGAATTCGAGCTACACCTTGCACTGAGAGGTGTATTGAGATAGTGAGACTGAGAGGTAATCTATCCAGCGAGTACTTTAGTGTTGTTGGAGATAACTGAGAGGTGATCCGACTAATCAGTGAGTTTCACATGTCCCTTAGGGTTTCCTCTTTGGTCACACCTGTAGAATGATCCTGGATCCACTAGGTTATCTAAGTGTGTCGTATTCTAAGAGCCTGGTTCCATCATAGTTTTTGTATCCGAGAGAGTTCCAAAGTATATGCATAGGATTCAAGGTGTAGGTAGTGCTTTCCCTATTTGTGATTCGTTTAAAGTCTTCTGCTTTATATTTGGTGTCATTAGCTAGCTTGATCATAGTAACACAAATCCCCCCAATATATTTCAGTTCAGTTAGTTGAGTTAGAGTCTAGGTAGAGTTATCACTAGTGTCTTGTGGGTTCGATATCCGGACTTACAGTAGACTTTACTACATTGATCGGTACACTTGCCGGTTGTGTGGTCTAGTATTAGGTTGAGTCTAGATTTATAAATTTTAAGTTAGAGTGTCTAGGTTAGGTTTTATAGTTAGTTTTTATAGACCGTTCAAGCGACATCAAGTCTGTTTGGCGCCGTTGTCGGGGACACATAGGCGATAGCGTATCTAACTTTGGTTGAATTTAACTTATTGTTTGGTCTTATTTGTGTTTTGAGTCGTAGAGCGTCTAGGGTCCGTGTCCTTTCTTTGTTTTTAATGAGTCTCTGTAGATATCTGTTTATTTTCCTAGCTTAGTATTTTTGTTATTTTATATATATATATCTGGTGCCCGTGATTCTTTTGTTTGAGTGTCCATTGCAATGATTTATATGGAACGTTATTACGGGAACGGGCTACTAAGGACATTATTATGCTCAGAGGGATCAACAAATGAATGTGTGGTGTAAGATCTGTGGAGGGCCCCATTACACCCATAATTGTCCAGATTCTTCCGGTCATTCCACAGATTACTATTGTAATTCTTATCCGCATCCACAGTCATATGAGAGTTCTGAACGAGAGGTAAGCCAGTCCTTGATTGAAAGCCACAACGCCCTCTGTGAGACTTTTAATCAATGGATGGAGGATAATGAAGAGAGAAAGAGAGCTCAAGCTGGGAAGACCCCACTATGGGAAGAGTTGCTTCAACAATCAAATGCCATGCTTTCTCAAATGGTGGAGAATAGGAGAATCGAGGAGGAACAAAGAAGGATCGAAGAAGAAGAGCATAGGGAACAAGAGGAAAAACTCCGTCAAATAGAGGTACTTGAAGCTGAAAATCAGGAGATGTGTGCTAATTATCTAGGGGAGAGTTCGTCCTGCAACATGTTGCTGACAAGGGATGAAGAAGATGATGTGTTTTTTGCTACTCCACGTAGTTCCACACAAATCCCACATCCAGGTAAGTTTTCTGACTCTACTATCGATTGTGACCATGTAAGGCCCCAAACCCGGGAGGCCTCACTTGTTGGATTTACTCATTTACAAACAGTTCTTAAACTTGAATATCAAAAAAACGCAGCGGAAAATTTCATTAAAACATAGTCATTACATCGTTTAACATGCGGAAGCGTAACATAGTCTAATACATAAACATAACATAAGCTAATCATAACGGGATGCCAGTCTTCATGTCATCCGGGTAACTCATCAAGCCGCCCAGCATCACCTTCCATCATCATAACCTGCCTTAACCTGAATGTGCACACTAAAAAGTCAGCTACGCTGGTGAGTTCTATTTTTCGTTTGATTTAAGAAATGGTTCATCATTCAAAACATTCATTAGGGTTTAACATCACGTATAAGAAAACAGGGCCTTTCGTTCATCATTAAAAACCTTCAAACATTTATCCTCATCATAAACACGTTGAACGGATCATTTGTTTAAAACATTTAACATTCATTTAAGTCATACATTACTATCTAAATCTGTGTTACCATTCGTACCGTCATTTAGTATGGTATTGCCCCTAAGGCTTAACTGCACGAAGACCGACAATACCATACATTCCGTCAATTCCCTTTTGTATTGCCCCCAAGGCTAACTGCACAAGGACCGACAATACCCATTCAGTTGCCCCTATGGCTCTCATGTCCATAGACCGACAACCTCCATCGACGGCTATGGCTCACGGCCATAACACCGTCGGATCATAATTTAACCTTACATAGGGTCACGTTAACCCCTGAGTAACCGTCGTTACTCCCTACCAGTTGTAGAACATCAAACCATTGACATGCCACAAAGACACTGCCCCTGTTGTTCTTGTGGCAACTATGGCTCGCTGTCCATAATCTACCACAAGGCTGGGAGACTTCATTCGTCAATTCCATTCATTCGACAGATTAGATTTGTAATGACTTCTTTAAAACCTTTGCCCTTTTTCTTTTCTTTTCATAAAACCTTTCATTCATTTTCGAAACCCTTTACCTTTAGTTTAAACCATTTCTTTATAAACATTTCGTTCGTAAACATTCCATTCATAAAACTTTCTTTCCATAAACCGTTCATTCCAAATAATTTCATTTCGTAAACATAGTTTCATAAGCATCATTTTATAAACATAGTTTCATAAACATCATTTCGTAAAACATAATTTCATATGTATGCACACCAGCCCGAAAACATTATATAAAACATTTAAAAGAGGGCTTCTAGAACTCACCTGATAAGCTAATCCGGGTTGCCCTAAACAAAGGTCTCACTACGTCACTTCCGGTTTGAATTTGATAGTTAAATACACATCAAACCCAATCATGACTCTAACGGTTTAACCATTATAAACATACTAACTTTACTTAAACAACCTGATGCCTGCGCACTTAGCAAGTGCGCAGACCCTGCTTCCTGCGTACTTGATAAGTACGCAGGATCCTCTTCCTGCGTACTTGATAAGTACGCAGGACCTGCTCCGTTCGTACTTGATAAGTACGCACGATCTGTTTCTTCGCAAAACCCTAACTTTCGCATTTAGGTCTGATCACGTCAAGATCCCGAACCTGTTTACATTCAAAACGTTTGTTTTCCATTAAGGAACTCAAATCTATGTTTATTTTTCAGTTTTATCCATGAAAACGTTACTTTTTCACCCAAAACCCGAAAAACCCAAAAACGAACAAAAACTCAGATTTAGGCCCGATCGTTACCTGAATCTAGTTTCTGATCTGGAGGTTCTTCTCACGAGCTATGGAGCAACACTTTGCTGAAATCTCGGGTTGATCCGCCAACTTTCTCTCTCTACGGTTTCTATCTCTAGAACTTGCAAATGAGATAAATGATGGATGTCTAAGCTATTTATAGGGGAGGCTCCCCTTCCAGCCCGCCGGCCCATCCGGCCCAACCCGTCATGCCTCGTTCGTTTATTTCCTCATTTTAACTGTCGTTTTATTTTTGGGATGTTACAGACGAGCTTTGTTCACCAGATCCTATACAAGATCACATGTTTCATTACAACTCTTTACACTTGTCTTGTGAGATTGAGTCAGTGCAGGAAATACAGGTTGAAGAAACACTCAAGGACAAGCAAAGGAAAGTGTAGGAGATAATGAGCACTCAATGGAACCTTTTAAATAAGGCCGAGCAACTGCACTTCCTAGAAGAAAATGCTAAGATTACGGACGAGCTAGCAAGTCTGAAGCTAGCTAGAGAAATGGAGACTTTAACGGAAAAGGTGCAAGTTAAAAGTGTACAACACTTTGTGCCAGACCCACCTCTGGTTCCTACACCCTAGAGTTACGAACTAGAGCCCCTCGAGGATGATTTCTTCAGAGACGACGAGATAGAGATAGAAGAGTCCTTGGATGACAATGTGGGTGAAGGTCTAGGTAAGTTTTTGGAACCCGTCTTTATTGAGCATAATTGTGACACCCCTGAGTCATTTAATTTTTTGGGTGACGAGCTTGATTCTTCAAATATACTTGATACTTTACGCTTGTTCATTGAGAATGATGTGATGAAGGAACTAGAGAGTGAAGACGCGTGCATCGAAGAGGGTATAGCAGAGTTGGATGAGCAAGAGGATGAGTTAGACGAAGAGCAGGTCCCATCTTGGGAAAGTGAATTTGGAGACGAGTTAGGGGACCTGCTGACTCATATGGAAGAAGAGTTCGACCCACTTGGCGATCTGAAACTACATGAAGATCTACCGTATCAAGAGCCAAGTGTGGGGATGAAAGAAGAGGTGCAAGTTAGGGAGCTGGTGTAGAACCCATCACATTGCACCAGAAAGAGCAAGAATAAAAGGCTCGTGGATGAAGCCGATGGCAGGGTGCCACAGCAACCAAAGGCACCATGGGAAAGAGAAAGGAAGAATGGGCACCAGGCCAGCTCGGTAGTGAAGGGACAGTCAAAGAAGCCGCACAATGTTCTATCACAGAATAAAGCTGACCGCATCCTTCACCATACATCACGTATCAGGTTTGGCCCAGGTAAGTTCAAATATTGGTGGACCGACCCATTTAGATTTTTCAAAACCAATTTAAGGTCTGCCATCGGAGTGTGTCAAATCGACGGTAGACCAATTACACTGAACAGGCCAGACGAGGGCGGCATAAAGGAGAAGACTCCTAATTAGATCGCTTTGTTTCTCGGGTGAGAACCCGAGTGTAGAGTTTGTATAAATTTTATCGAATATGTATTTTGAGTCTTTTTAATACTGTTTGGGTTTGCTGTGGGTTTTATTTTTGTAGGTAGAGATCACACCGCCCGTACTCGATCTCTATTTTGGAGAAGTTGATTCTAATATCATATTTGTGAATAGGGCAACCCGACAAAGTTTTGTGTAGCCACGAATGAAATGCTATACGGTGCACAAGGGGAAGAGCGAAGCTGGACACATATCTTGCATACATTACCAACTAAGTCGATTTCTGTTTATTTTTGTCTTTTTATTTTTTGTTGTTTCTTGGTTCACATTGAGGACAATGTGTCGTTCAAGTGTGGGGATGAAAAACGTCTTGAGTCTAGTTTAGTTAGGTTTGTTTCTATTCTATAATAAGTCAAAAATACAAAAAAAAAATTAAAAAAATTACAAAAATGTCCTTTGAATCAGGGTTTTTGCAAACAAAATGGAAAATGAAAGGTATAACTGGAAATACTTTTTGAGTTTAAATGTAATAAATGATAGAAAACGCGTATTAATTTGTGATGTTTTGATAGACTCAGCTGATTTGAAAGCTTAAATATCTTGTGCGTGTAGTTTATGGTGATTAATTGAATTAATTCATGAAATCTTGTGGGTACTGATCTTAACGGTAAACGGTAATATTGAAACTGTCAACGTAGGGTGATAGGTACCACGTTAAGCTAGAATTTAGAGGTTTTTGAATTTTCTTGGTACACCATTCTCTTTTTATGAAAATAAATCCAAGTTTGGTGTCACACCCCCAAATTCCACTTCGAGCTATATCCACGGGGCGTGACCCGAGATGATCTTTAACATTGAATTACTTTGAATGACCACTAAATGGTTTTCAAAATACTTGTTTAATGCATGACTCGAATGAGTCCAAAATAAAGTTTAACATGGTCCAAAGTAAAAGTGCGGAAGCAAAGGTTTAAATGTTTACAACATTTAAAAAATAAGGATGATAAATAATGTTTATCAAAATAGGATGCTATGCATGAATAGTGCGTGACTCCAGTTGGTGCTTCCTAGCCACATATCCTAGCATTCAAAGACCTGAGATAAACATTCTAAAATGGGTCAACATAAAGTTTGTGAGTTCATAGGTAATTGTAATGGAAAACAAGTTTATGAATGTATGGAAAAACATTAGTACTTTACACAATCATTGTTGATAAGACAAAACCAAAAATTATCATAAGTCCATCAACCGACGCTAACTGTAGCCACTGTAAAAGGAAAAGATGTGGTTCGCCTCTTTATGCCTTGCACATGAATGGGATAGGTAAAAAATGTACCCGTTAGACCTCCATTCGAGGTTAGCGCTACTAATGTGCTATAAATTATACATATATTTCACATCATTTACATCCCATTTATTGGCAATTTCTTTGTACATTGAGTTAATTTGTCGCTCATTTAGCTTCTATTTAAGTTTCAGGGAAAACCAAGCTCAAAAAGAAGAAACAAGCGAAAATATGACAAAAATGCAAGAAATTGGCAAAGTCAGTAGCTGAAGCACGGGTCGTGCCCCACCAGGCACGCCCCTGTTCCCTCACCCAGCAGAAAAAGACAAAAGTTTCCAGCCAAGCATGGGTCGTGTCTCACTAGGCACGCCCCCGTGGTTAACTTTCAGCCATACTAGAGTACTGTTGTCGCCCAGTCAGATGAAGCACGGGGTTGTGCCCCACTAGGCACGCCCCCGTGTCCAGTACATGCACAGTACGTACGCGACATAAACAAAAGCGGTTCACCAGGTGTCTCAGTACGGGGCCGTGCCCTACTTCCCAGACAGTATAAATTGAAGCCCTTGGTTCATTTGTTGGAGTTGGCTTTTGGGGGGAGAAAAACCACTAAGACCACATTAAAAGTTTTTTGTAGAGACCATTTGAAGGCCAAAGAAGACTCATTCTATCATCACAGACCCATTTGGAAGATATCACCTTCACCTATTAGAAGCTTTGGTTACATCTTGAACTCACTATGACTTGCATGTATTTCAATTGTGTTATGTTTATGTGTAAGCTCATCATGAGCTAAACATCTTTTCAATCATCTTAGTTTGATGAAACTTAATTAATTATGTTAAACTCATGATTATGGCTAAAGTATTATGTTAATGTAATGATGATTTTGTGTTAGTCTCTTGGTGGATTTTCATGTCTAAATGTTTGTGGAACAACTTAAGGTTTATAAATGGGAAATCATATCATGTTGGAAAACTTATGAGACTAACATTTATTTATAACCTTAACATCTTTTGTTAAAATGTTATAGCTAAGAATTAGGAATAATCGTTGAAACCTTAATTGTGAAAGAAACATGAAGACATGCAACCCTTGATCAAGATTTGGAAAAACAACGAGCAATGTTATGTCATTTCTTTTGCAAAAGTTATACTAATCAAGAGTGTTGACGACTCACGCTTAAAATTTATATAACTCTGTTTTAGAATTTCATAAGTCAAGAAGTTACACTCTTTTATCTAATTAAACTAATCTTAAGTGGATGACATGTAATTTACTCATCGAACTCCTTCTTAATGATTAGGGAATTATAATCTATAATCGGATTTTAGTTCAATTGCTTCAAGGAACATTAACATAATAGCAAGCTTTAGCCATATGAAAGAGATTGACATAATTAATGAGTGGATTCTAAACTAAGATGATTGTCCCTTAAAAATTGTTATTTTCTCTTAGTTAAATTTTTCAGAAAGTTCAAAAAGATAATTTTCATTTCAACAAGAAAACTACTCAATTAACAATCACCTTTTCACTAGTTACTTAATCTAATTAAAAACTTGGGTTGAGGCGTTAAACTGTGACCATGGATTGACACCCGGTTCTTATCAAAACTATATTACCACTCGATAGGTGCACTTGCCTTTGTGTGTGTATTTTAGTCTAGGTGAAAACCATCTTTCAAAACCGACATTTGTGTGAAAATCCTTATCAAAAATATATATAGTTCACGCACATCAAGTTTTTGGCGCCGTTGCCGGGGACACGGTTTCAACAATTAACCCAAAATTTTAATTCGTAAATACTAGTAAATATTTTTCAATTCATAGTTAGTCTGTTCTTTTTCTGCAACAATTTCACAATTAATTGTTAGGTAATGAATGTCCACCACACCTTATCCCAATATCGTGACACCCTTTTTGGAACCCGAATGACATTTCCTTCATCGATTACGAGAACGAACATGTATTGTAGTTGAGGCGATAGCAGGAGAAACCTGGGAGGACGCTCAATCAGAAGAAAACATGGCAGGCGCAGAAGAGAGGAACATGACGTATTACGCCAAGCCGTCCCTTGATGGCTACCAATCCAGCGTTACCCAACCAGCAGTTGCAGCCAACAATTTTGAAATAAAATCCAGTATCATTCATTTGTAGAAAATTCTGCTCAATTTAACGTCCTACCTGATGAAGATCCCAATGCTCACATCGCTCGTTTATTACGAATCTGCTCTACTTTCAAAATCCATAACTGTTCTGATGACGCTGTTAGACTTAGGCTCTTTCCATTTTCGCTCCGTGGCCGTGCCATGGAATGGTTAGATGCATTGCCCCTGGCACCATCACAACCTGGGCGGAAATGGCCGAGCAATTCTTGCTAAAATACTTTCAACCCGACAAAACTGCCAAGTTAAGATCAAGTATCACAGTTTTTCGTCAATATGACAATGAATCACTACACGCAGCATGGGAAAGATATAAGTCCCTTCTGAGAAGATTCCCACACCACGGTCTGGATCTATGGCTACAATGTCAAACATTTTACGATGTCATCAGTGGAGCGCACAAGCAAGCTGTCGACCAATGCGCTGCAGGAGATTTTGGAGGAGCAACTCCAACAGAAGCATTCCAAGCATTGGAAAAGGCCACCACAAAAAGTTTTGCTTATAATCCATTAAGGGCCAGATCAACCCAAAAGGGTATGCATCATGTCGATACTGATACAATGGTAGCAGCCCAATTAGAAGCACTCACCAAAAAATTTGAAAAAATGCAAACCGAGTTCAGAAAGGTACAAGTTCGATGCGATATATGTGGAAAGAAGCACAAAACCAGCGAGTGTCAACAAGCAATGGTGGTAGAAGAAGTTGATTATGTTGGAGGACAAAATTATAACTCTAACTAGAGAAACAAATCTAACTTCAGAGAAGGAGAAAACAACCAACAACCTCCAGGGTTCAACCGAAGACCACCCTTCCAACAACAAAATGCACCTTTTCCACCCAAACAACCATACCAAGGACAGAACAGCAGCAATCAAAGCAATGTGGAAACTAACGTTGAAAACCTTTTACAACAACTTTTAGCTAATACTCAAAATTCTAACAAATTGATCGACGATCGTTTCCAAAAGAATGAATTTGAGATGAGAAGTCAAAAGGAATCCATGCAGGCTATTGAAAAACAAGTAGGACAAATGGCACAACTTCTTTCAGAACGTCAGCAAGGAAGCCTTCCTAGTAACACAGTACCCAATCCTAATGCACAAGTAAACGCTGTCACACTCAGGAGTGACAAGACCACTAAGGAAGGAGTCATCTCCACAACAAAGGAATGCCCAAATGATGCACAGGATGTCACACCTCCTCCCGCTGAGAAACCACTCAAGGAGCCTATTCGGACATATGTCCCGCTCCTTCCATATCCGGGACGCATGAAAAAGGAAAAACTAGAAAAGGAGTATGGAAGTTCTTAGGATTGTTCAAGCAACTTCACATAAATCTACCCCTCTTTGAAGCTCTTGCTCAAATGCCAAATTATGCAAAGTTTCTCAAAGGTGTATTGACAAACAAAAAGAAGCTTGAGGAGCTATCCCACGTAATACTAAATGAGGAATGCTTAGCTGTCTTGCAGAACAAACTTCCCACAAACATGACTGATCCAGGTAGTTTTACCATTCCGTGTCTAATTGGAGATCTCTCAGTCAACAATTCCTTGGCTGATATTGGCGCAAGCATCAATCTAATGCCATACGCAGTATTTGAAAAGCTGGAGTTAGGAGAACCCAAACCAACCCGTATGAACATCCAGTTGGCTGATCGTTCAGTAAAATACCTTCGAGGCATAGTCGAAAACATGTTGGTTAAAATTGATAAGTTCGCCTTTCGTGTCGATTTCATTATCTTAGACATGGATGAGGATACGAACGTCCCTCTCATTTTGGGACAACCCTTCCTGGCTACTGCCAAATCCCTCATCGACGTTTGCATAAGAAAACTCACCTTGAGGGTAGATAACGATGAAATCACTTTTGATATCGAGCAATCCATGAAGCACCCGCAGCATCATGATGACTCTCTATACTTCATTGACGTCTGTGACTCTATCGTTAGCTGTCATATTTGAGAAATTCAAGAGAAGGAAGCATGTGACACTCAGCTAATAGAAGAAAGTATGCCTGAAGACTGCACACAAGAAGTGGTCCTGCAAGTGGAAGGGTCAGAAGAAAACAACATCCTCTTGAACCAACCATGCAAGGACATTGACAGAGATTCAGAATCAAGGGCAAAATCATCCTTGGAAGAACCACCAGTTCTTGAGTTAAAAGAACTGCCATCACATATGGAGTATACGTTCTTGGAAAAACAATCCCAATTACACGTGATCATCTCTTCCGGGTTGACATTTGAGGAGAAGTCTAAACTCCTTAAGGTCCTTAAAGAACAAAAAAAGGCTATAGTCTGGAAGATCATGGATATAAAAGGGATTAACCCATCATTCTGCACTCATAAGATTTTCATGGAAAGCGAATACAAGCCAGTTGTTCAACATCAAAGGAGATTGAACCCAAGCATGCAAGAAGTGGTAAAGAAGGAAGTTATAAAATTATTGGATGCAGGGCTCATTTATCCCATTTCTGATTCACCTTGGGTCAGCCCTGTACAGGTTGTACCCAAGAAGGGAGGAGTGACAGTAGTAACGAATGAAAAGAACGAGCTCATTCCCACTCGAACCGTAACTGGATGGAGGGTTTGTATTGACTATCGAAAGTTAAACGACGCCTTTAAAAAAGATCACTTTCCACTTCCGTTCATCGATCAAATGCTAGAAAGACTTTCCGGCAGAATGTATTACTGTTTCTTAGACAGTTTTTCCGGGTACTTCCAAATTCCTATAGCCCCGAAAGATGAAGAAAAGACAACATTCACTTGTCCATACGGAACATTTTCCTACCGACGCATGCCTTTTGGTTTATGCAATGCACCAACAACATTTCAGCGATGTATGGTAGCCATCTTTCATGACATGATTAAAGATTCAATGGAAGTGTTCATGGATGATTTCTCAATTTTCGGCGACTCTTTTGAGCACTGCCCGGGTAATTTGGAGAAAATGCTAAAGAGATGCGAAGACGCCAACCTTGTCCTTAATTGGGAGAAATGCCATTTCATGGTGACAGAAGGAATAGTGTTGGGACATAAAATCTCAAAAGTAGGATTGGAAGTCGATCGGTCTAAGATAGACACCATTTCAAAACTTCCACTGCCCACTTTCGTAAAATCTACTAGAAGTTTCCTAGGGCATGCCGGTTTTTACCGTCTATTCATTAAAGACTTTTAAAAAGTTGCACGTCCTTTGACTAAACTTTTAGAAAAAGATGCCACCTTCATATTTTCTGACGAATGTCTAAAAGCTTTCGAACTTCTCAAAGAAAAACACATCAATGCCCAATCATGGTTGCTCCTGATTGGACCTTACCATTTGAGTTAATGCGCGATGCAAGCGATTTTACTGTAGGAGCCGTCCTAGGACAGGGAAAAGAAAAACACTTCCATCCAATCTACTACGCAAGCAAGACATTGAACGATGCTCAAGAAAACTACACTACCACTGAAAAAGTACTCATGGCAGTAGTTTTTGCATTCGATAAATTTCGTTCATACCTTGTTCTTTCAAAAACAATAGTCTACACGGATCATGCAGCACTGCGTTATTTGTTCAGCAAACAAGATGCTAAGCCAAGGCTGATCCGGTGGATACTCTTGTTACAAGAATTTGACATTGAGATTTGCGACAAAAGATGAGCAGAAAACGTCGCAGCTAATCATCTCTCGCGTCTTGAATGTCAGACCTCAGCCAAAAACATGGAGACTGACATCAATGACAACTTCCCGCAGGAATTTCTCATGATTATAGATACAATCTATGAAGAGCATACCTGGTTTGAGGATTTCACAAACTATCTCGCATGCAGAGTCATTGTGAAAGGATTAACATACAAACAGAAGAGAAAATTCCTCGCAGAGGTTAAACACTACTTCTGCGAAGACCCATACTTATTCAAGGTTGGAGCCGACCAACTCGCCCAACGATGCGTGTTCAGAGAAGAAACGCAACATATCTTCAAACATTGTCATGAAGGACCTACTGGAGGACATCATGGGGTCACTCTAACTGCTAAGAAGGTGTTTGATTCAGGTTTTTTCTGGCGCACAATCTTTAAGGATGCTTATGCCATGGTATGATCATGCGACGCCTGTCAGAGAGCCAGCAATATTTCATCAAGGAACGAGATGCCTCAAAGACCTATTCAGGTTTATGAGATATTTGACGTATGGGGGATTGACTTTATGGGACCATTTCTGGTTTCCTTCGGAAACCGTGGTAGCAGTTATTACGTTTCAAAATGGGCTGAAGCTCAAGTACTCCCCACTAATGATGCTGGGACTGTAGTCAAATTCTTGAAAAGACTATTCACGCGATTCGGCGCACCAAAGGCACTCATCAGTGATAGGGGAACACATTTCTGTAATGCTCAATTAGAAAAAGCCTTGTCTCGCTACGGTGTACATCACCGGTTTGCCACACCTTATCATCCACAAACGAGCGGACAAGTGGAGGTGATAAATCGAGGCTTCAAAAGGATCCTCGAAAAGACCGTCAGACACAACAGAAAGGATTGGTCCGAGAAGCTCGATGATGCACTATGGGCATTCTGCACGGCCTATAAAACACCCATTGGGACCACTCCATTCAAATTAGTCGGAAAGCTTGTCATCTCCCAGTCGAGTTAGAACACAAAGCGTATTGGGCATTGAAAACTGCTAATCTGGATCTGGTACAAGCCAGAAAAATCATATTCGCCTGAGGAACTACGTTGTGAGGCTTATGAAAACTCTAAGTTATACAAATACAAGACAAAAAGGTTGCATGATACTAGTCTAAAGGAAAATAAACAATTCAAAGCCGGAGATCGCGTCTTGCTTTACAATTCCCGCCTTTGTTTATTCCCTGGGAAACTGAAATCCCGTTCGTCCGGACCTTACACCATAAAGGAAGTTTTTCCGCATGGAGCAGTTGAAGTTGAACACGAGGATGGGAGAAGTTTCAAGGTGAACGGTCATCGTTTGAAGGCTTATATTCAAGAGCAATTAGAAACACTTTCGGAGGTGATCTACCTCCAACCCAAGGGAAATTAATCAAAATGGGGAGGGTCTTGCCAAAGATCCAACATTAAACATTGGCACCTTGTAAATATCTTGTTTCTTAATTTTTGAAAAATTTTTAGTCTAAAAAGTGAGGTACGCCCCCGTGTCTAACCATGAAATCTTCGCCACGATCTTCGCTGAGTCCGTACCCGTTGCAGGTCTGATCACGACGTAATCACTGTGGAGCACGCCCTGTGCTTGACCAAGCACGGCCCGTGCTTGGCCCTCTGACTTCCCTATAAATAGCATCATCATTCTTGTTTCATTCCACACCCTAAAAAGAGAACAATGAAGATGGATTCCAGGGAGAGCACGTCGGAATGGGTCCCGGTGAAGAAGCCAAGGATGAAGAGTCGTGAAGCAACAACCGTGGAAGTTTTTTTCAAGCTCAAGGAGTTAACCGAGATGAACATGCTTGTGGAAAGGCGCTGGCTTCAACTTTTTGAGCGTTCAACTGAGATTAAGGAGGAGCTCATCACGCTCAACCTGAAATTTGCTGACCTTTGCAACCTCACTTCCCAATACCCGATGCCCATTCGGTGGCTTAATGTAAAATGTTCTAGTGTAGGGAAGTAGTTTTTTGAGTCTCGTTTTCCTCATGAGGCTCCCGACTTATATTTCGATTTCCTGTCTAATGAAATGATCTTGTGTTAGGATTTTGACTTATCTTAATCTTGAATGACTAACTAATCTTGTTGTGATGGATTTGAGACTTTGGTGGCATGCATAAAATAAAAAAAAAATTAAAAAAAAATCAAAATTCTGCACAGTGTAATGGGGCACGACCCGTGCCTAGGGAGGCACGTCCCCGTGCCTGATAGTCGCAGCAGCGTTTTTCATTCCATTAAAAACACCAACTTTTTAACACCATTCACCCACAATAACTCAACCGAATCCTCTCGGTTCTTGGCCACCAACCACCTTAATTTCACCAATTTATTCAACAAATCTCTCAATCCTTACATCAAGGTATGTTTAGATCATTATCTTGTAAGTAGTTAGGGTTTTTATTTCATTTTTAGGCATGATTCTTGTTCATTACCGGATTGAGTCAAAAGTTCTAAATTTCTAGGGTTTATCTTTTAAATCTTCAACTAATTTTGTAATTTTCGGGTTTAACTTTAGTTCACTCCCGGGTTGACCAAGTTTTTTTTTAAACCAGTTCTTTAGGTTTGATTCTTGTGACCGTTAGTTAAAATCTGTTGCAACCAAAAATACAGAAAATCAGGTTTCATAAAACCGGGCTAGTGCACGAGTTCGAATCCCAGATTCTGCCGTGCTTCGACCACGCGACAGGTCTGGAAATGGTCTGGTACTGTACCATCAGGTTTAACATCCAAGCACGCCCCGTGCCTACCTAAGCACGACCCGTGCTCAACCTTCTGTCTAGAATAGGAAGTTCGTTTAATTGATGCGTTTTGATTCAACTCACTTGTGTATTAACCTCTCAGGAATCATGGTTCATCCATACTTGGTTTTTGATGGTGACAATGAGGGGTGGTGTCGTACATGTTTGCGCAAGCTTAGGCGGCACGAGGAGGAACCACATCTCATGGTTTTCTATGACACTTTAGACGTCGTGAAACAATGAACAAGCTTTAACAACATAGTCACTCTTCCATGGAGCCGCGTGTTCGGAAATGATCAAAAATCAATTTACGAATATACCTTGGAATTCATGTCATCATTCAATTTTCAAACATCAAACCTAGACTTTTGGGATGAGGATTCCCTAACATTCCGTATCGAAGGCACATGGTATAACACCTCGATTGCTTTGTTCGGAGTTGCACTCGGAATTTATACCGAGGAAGAATGCCACAAAGAAAATTTCTATGCATCCACTCACATTTTCCCTGATGAGGAAGATAGGAACAACCCCGACCGTGCACATGTTAGAACATCATTCTGGAATGAAGTGGGCACCGGAGGGTACAATGCTAGTCGAACAAAGAGCAGCAAACTGAAAGACCCACTGCTTCGTTACATTCACCGTCTGCTTAGCCACTCAGTGACACAACGTGGCTAGAGTGGCGGAGTAGTCAACCTCAGGGATCTTTGGATATTATATTGTTTAGTCAAGCAGCAGCCATGTAGCATCTCATACCTTTTCTGTCATCTCTTTGCCTCGAATGCAACCGCTGGGGAAAGCACACCATTATTTGGAGGGAGTTGGATAGCAAAACTCTATGAGTACCACCAAGAGCCTATGCGCGGAACTTTTGAGCCACCTCCCGGTTTGCTAGATTTGGGTATCTGTGCCAGCATGGGAATGGTCACCCACATATCCGATGGCCAACCACGGTTTCAAGATTCAAAAGGGAAAGTTTGGGATCCCGAAGACCCGGAGCATATCATCATGGAGTTAGATATTCAAAATCCACCATATAGGCAACAAAGTTCGCGCTTCAAAGCAGGAACCTCATCATCTCAGCAGGCTGGATTCCCATCTATGATGGATCTCTATGAATCCATCCAGACTGTTAGCACATATGCCCGCCACTCTTTTGAGATTTGCAAATCGAATTCTGGATGCTAATCTGTCTGATAGAGTTGATCTAATTGGGGAGGACGTTGCCTACATGAAGCAGCGAATGAACAAGAATTGGGGAGAAGAGAACCTCGATTAGGTCGAGATGATGGGTGGAAATCCCATCATAGCACCATTTTTAACACAAAAGTAGCTGTGTTATTCGGATTTTTAATTTCTGATTATTTTGTTTGTATTAAAAAAAACTATCAGGTACTGGCTGATCCGTGCCCCTTTTTAAACTACTTATTTATGTTTGCAGTTGATAAGTAATTTTTGTACTAATAAATTTGTTTGTTTAAACACATTTGATTCATGCTTTTCAGGACATTGTGGGTACCAATTGCAAGCTTCATAGGCACTATCTTTCAGGGGAGTTCTTCTTAACCCTTACCTCTCATATCTTTTTTTACATTTCGTTTAAATCATGTACATTGAGGACAATGTAAGCTTCAAGTGTAGGGAGGAGGGGGGGGGGGGTTACACCATTTTTAGCACTTGAACTTTGGCTATAAAAAGCTTAAAACGAACTCCAACATTTTCATGGCACAAAAATTACTTCAACAATTTTGAAAAACTGAAAGAAGGAAGTTTTATTTTTATTAACACAAGTTAAGCAAACCAACTAGTAAAGTGACATAAACAATTCCCGAGCATGGCAAGTTACATATAAATAATAGACATGCATGAACTTTACACTTTTTACCCATTCCATCCGTTTCCGTGAGCATAACTTGAACCTTCATAAATTTCATAGCATTCATGTTTATGTGTTCACTGGATCATTGAGGGTATCACGTGTTTTGTGCAAAGTTAGAATTTGTTTTGGGTATACAAGATGAAACCACCATTGGAGATTTTTGCATGAAAATGATTTAGGCAACTAGGATACCCGCCTTACCAACCATCCAACCAAACACACCTAGCGAGCCTTACCATCTTCACCCCAAACCATCAACCTTCACCAAGGACTTTGTTTAAAAAAAATGCATCCGTTTGATCTCAACCTTGTTTCATGTATTCATTTCACAAAACCGGAATTACCCTCGAAAATTAGAGAACAACTTTTTGTTCTAATGTTTGAGGCAAGAAAGAGTTGGAGAAAAATGGAACAAAATCCACCATTTTGTGGAACATCAAAAAGCGCCATGAAAAGAATGGAGAAAAGATATGAAAGATGTTACAAGTGTGGAAATTGGTCTCATAAGGGAAAATGTAGTAAAAGCCAAAACAACCTCTCAATTTGAATATACGGAGTTGATCAAGTTGGGTGCCATTAGGCTTAAAGCCTAAGAAACCCTTAGGAAGGATAGCTATGTATATCTCAAGATCAAAGAGGAAGTTAGGTTTCTAAAGATGAGATTTGGTCTTGGCAATCTGACCATAAACGAGTCCTCGAGTTAGTATTACCCCTATTTACCCGAGTATTGTAGAGGGAGTTCTTTTAGTTTCTACCTTAGTTACTTTTTAATCAAATAAACCAAAACAAGTCCCAAAATTCCATAGCCAACCCACAACCCATAAGTCCTTTTGATTCATGCAAGGTTTCTAATTAAATTGATGAAGCTTTGATCCCATCACAAGCATATGACCTAACACAATTCATGTTGATGATTGAGTGTTCTAAAAACATACACCATTACACGTATGACCACAAATATTAACTGAGTATGTGAGAACATTGTGAGTAAGTGTTAAAGTTGTGCTTGTCTGTAACTTCATAAAACGAACTATTGTTTCATGGGAATAACTTCATAAGATCACTTTTTCTTGTTTGGCACTCCTTTACTTGTGTCCCTTCTTCAAACAAGGAAAAATCACTTCTTCACTTAAGGTTTGTTCAAAGTTGAATTTTTCTGTTTGGCCCAATGGAGTGAATTATTTCAAGAATTGCTTGAGGACAAACAAAGTTTAAGTGTGGGGAGGTTTGATGTGCTCTAAATTATACATATATTTCACATCATTTACATCCCATTTATTGGCAATTTCTTTGTACATTGAGTTAATTTGTCGCTCATTTAGCTTCTATTTTAGTTCAGTTGCTTCAAGGAACATTAACATAATAGCAAGCTTTAGCCATATGAAAGAGATTGACATAATTAATAACTGGATTCTAAACTAAGATGATTGTCCCTTAAAAATTGTTATTTTCTCTTAGTTAAATTTTTCAGAAAGTTCAAAAAGATAATTTTCATTTCAACAAGAAAACAACTCAATTAACAATCACCTTTTCACTAGTTACTTAATCTAATTAAAAACTTGGGTTAAGGCGTTAAACTTTGTCCATGGATTGACATCCGGTTCTTATCAAAACTATATTACCACTCGATAGGTGCACTTGCCTTTGTGTGTGTATTTTAGTATAGGTGAAAACCATCTTTTAAAACCGACATTTATGTGAAAATCCTTGTCAAAAATATATATAGTTCACGCACATCAGCTACTAACCCGGGCAGGAGTTGTTAAACCCAACAGTATTGTTCATGATCACCTAACTTTTGGACAAATTAACGGTAGACTCCTAGAGGACTTTGTACATCAAGTACAAAACTTATATAATTAATATAGTTGTGTAAGTGTGAAGATGTAACATTTAGAAAAATGTATACTTGAGCATGTATCTCACCACAAAACGGTAAATGAGTAAAAATAGGTTGTGAGAACTCACCTGATAAACGACTTGAAAGACTTTTAGCAAATCCGGACTAAACGAGATGACCTATTCGTGCCCTAGGAGCAATTAGGACTTTAAGGTATAAACATTTGTAAATGTTTTACTATGAACTCTATGCATCCAAAAGAGTTTTGAAAAGTGACTTTGATGTTTCAAAGATTATTTTGACTCGACAACCCGTTGGTGACACATTGGACTTAAGCATTCAAATCCTAACATAGAATTCAAACCTACTTTGAAATAGTCTATAACGTCTAATAAACACATTGACACATTCGATTGGAATTTAGAACTTGAAGTACAACTTTTGATACATTAAAGTTTCCTTAATTGGAAAGTCAAGTTTTGAGTCCTAAACAAGGAAACTATGCAAAGTTGATGTTTACACGTGAAATTAGGCATGCTATAACACATATATAACATTTCAAGGTTAACTTGCTACAAATAGACAAATATGCGTGTTTCGGATAATTAAAGTTTCCTATTATAGCAACAAGATGTCAAGTTGTCAAGTTCATGGAAAAATAACACATATTATCATACAATGCACTTAGTTACATGTTACTAAGTCATTTAAACCTTCTATACATGTTAACAACTTGTAAACATAACTCATGGATGAATAAAGTTTCCTTATTTAGAAACCGGGCTCTAGAACTCATAAACATGCATTTTAATCCATCATATTAGTCAATCCTACTTCCATAACGTTCAACATATTAGTTTCATGCTTTACATGTATTTAATCATCAAGTTTCTCATGCATGTCAAGAAGTAAAGTTTCTACAAATAGAAAACAAGCCTAAAACATCATGGACATGTGATTTTACCGAAAAAGAATCATACAATCTCTATATCTAGTGTTTATGCATCATTTCCACCAAACAAAACACATCATAACCTTCTTGAACAAAACACCCATATTTTAAAGTTTCCATAAATAGAACCGAGCGTGAAATCTCATATGACCAAATGTTCTAGATAGCAAATCTACACATATTATCCATTATTTATGCATATCTAACCATTTTCCATCATCAAATCACCCTAAACATGGCATCTAACATGAAATCCAAAATTAAAGTTTCCAAAAATAACAAAACCGAGCATGCATGTATCATCCAACACTTTTGACAACAAAGTTTGCATATATTAACCATCTACAACTATTATCACAACATAATCCATCATTAGATTATCAAAATCTCTTCATCTAGCACATGTATACATAATAAAGTTTCCTCATATGGAAATCGAGCTATGAACAACATCCGGGTCCAAAGTCACCAACAATATGTACCATTTGAGTTTTAAAACATATTTCCTTTAAGAATCTATGGTTAATCTTTCATGGAAACAAGATTTCTTTGGATGCATGTTCATATGAACATGAAGATGAAATGAAGAAAAAGTGGGTTTTGATCTTAGCAAACTCGAAAATGGATGGAGGGATGGATGATGGATTCCTCTTGCAAATGTTGGATGCTTGAATACGGAGAAAACAAGATCAAATAATGGAAAAATGGTGAAGAAATGGTGGTGGAGGTGGGTTTCGGCCAAGAGAGGGAGAAGAGGGATGAGAGAGAGTGAAAAAGATGGAGAAATGGGTAGAGGTGGGGGGTATTTATAGGGGGTTTTTGTACCGGGTGGTGGAAAACGAATAGTCACCGATTTCTTAACGGAAGTCCCGAATAGGTATGAACGAAATTGTTTAAAAATATGATGAGTCATGTTGGTAAGTCTAACATATAAAATTTTCAGATTTTTATTTGGAAATGTCGGTACATACTGCAAACTGGCCGGACAGCGTCAAAACAGAAAGTTTCTCAGAAAATTCCTGGAAAATTCACAGAGTCTTAGGATAACATATCACGTATTACATGTAATTTGTGCATACCACATATATGTCTAAGTTTAATCCTAGAATTAATTATCTAGCTAGTGTACACAACATATCCACCAGACTGTGCTGAAAACAAAAGTGTTTCTATAAATCACAGAAAAATTCATGTAGGCATGATTAATTAAATCACAGTGTCACATATAATTTACACACATAGATTATATGTCTAGGTATTTATTTGAAATTATCACCAACGGTCGTGTTGCAGGAAGCGTGTTTGACCGGGTAATCTTCTGGATTACCGACACGTGTAAACGGATTGATTTGCTAAGTGTGAAATGAATTTAGTTACTATAAAATTAAGTGGAATGCATGACGTATGCTATGACCTAAGTCTTAGTCGGGTATGGATGTTGACCTGGATTTTTGCCGGGTGTCACAGTATCCCCCTGTTGAGAGGAATTTCATCCCGAAATTTAGCTTGCTTCAATAGTGGAATGTGTAGTCTCAAATAAGTGTGGGTACTTGCGCTTCATCTGATCTTCGCGCTACCATGTGAATTCTGTTCCGCGTCTTGAATTCCACCAGACCTTAACTATCGGAATGCGACTCTGTCTTAGTTGCTTAACCTCGCGGTCCATTACTTCCATGGGTTCTTCCACGAAATGTAGTTGTTCGTCGACTTGTATCTCCTCGAGTGGTACCGTAAGTGTTTCATCGTTGAAAAACTTCTTTAGGTTAGACACATGGAATACATTGTGAATATTCTATAGTGTCTCCGGTAGGTTGAGTCGATAGGCAACATGACCAATCCTTTGCAAGATCACAATGGTCCTATATAGCGGGGGTTCAGTTTCCCTCGTTTGCCAAAATGGATTTAGCCTTTCCAAGGCGCAACCTTCAGTAACACTTTGTCACCAACTTGGAATTCCACTGGTTTACGCTTCTGATTCGCGTAGCTTCTATGTTGATCTTGAGTGGATTTTGAAGATTTTCTCGGTGGTTTCGTGGACAAGCTCTGGTCCAGTGAGTTGAGTATCTTCTACTTTGGACCAATAGAGTGGTAACCTACACTTTCTTCCATAAAGTGCTTCAAATGGTGATGCCTTGATACTCGTGTGGTAGCTGTTGTTGTAGGAAAACTCGACCAATTGCAGGTGAGTATCCCAGCTATTGCCAAAGTCTATCATGCAGGCTCTTAGTAGATCTTCTAGCGTTTGGATGGTTCGTTCACTTTGACCATCTGTCTGAGGGTGATAGGCAGTGCTTAAATCTAAGCGTGTTCCTAATGCTTCCTGTAGTGATTGCCAGAATCGGGATGTGAAATGACTATCTCTATCTAAGATGATGAAGATTGGCACTCCATGCCTTGAAACTATTTCCTTTAGATAAAGACGGGTGAACTTTTAAATCTTGTCGTTCTCCTTGATTGGAAGGAAGTGTGCGGATTTGGTTAATCGATCCACGATTACCCAAATGGTGTCGTATCTGCTTAGAGTTTTGGGTAACTTTGTAACGAAATACATTAAAATTTGTTCCCACTTCCATTATGGAATTTTCGGTTGTTGTAGTAATCCTGATGGTTTCTGGTACTCCGTCTTAACCTTGGTGTAGGTTAGACATTTACCGACGTATGTGGAAATTTCAGCTTTCATGTTTGGCCACCAATAATGTGCCTTGAGGTCTTGGTACATATTGTCAGAACCAGAGTGAATTGAATACCTTGACTTATGTGCTTCATCCATCACTAAGTCTCTGAGGTTCCCATGGTTCGGTACCCATATTCAATTAATGTAATAACATACGTCATCGGATTTGATCTCAAATAGTTTCTCCATGCCTCATAGGCTTTCATTTTCCAAGTTCTCTTTCTTGAGAGCCTAAAGCCGTGCATCACGTATCTGAATAGGTAGATTCATGTGAATTGTTAAGGTTAACGCTCGTACTCGATGAGGTTTAAGTTGCTCTTTTCTACTTAGGGCATCGGCAACAACGTTTGCCTTTCCTAGATGGTAGCGGATTGTGCAGTCGTAATCATTAAGCAATTCGACCCATCTTCACTGGCACATATTCAAATCCTTCTGATCAAATATGTGTTGGAGACTCTTATGGTCGGTGAAGATCATACATTTGGTTCCGTACAGATAATGTCTCCAAATCTTGAGTGCAAAAACCACAGCTCCCAATTCTAGGTCATAGGTAGTGTATTTCTTCTCATGCACTTTGAGTTGTCACGAAGGGTATGCGATAACTTTCTCCCTTTGCATTAGTACATAACTGAGTCCTTGGTGTGACGCATCGTAGTAGACCACGAAATCTTCGTTTCCTTCTGGTAGTGATACACCCTACTTATCTTACTATTATTTTATCAGAGTTTAATGCGGAAAACTGGTCCCAGATTAACAAAACCATGCCATAATGGCTAAGGTAACTTTTTCATTTATAATAATATATAGTTTTACAAAAGATGATATAATTACATCTTTATACATAGGGATTTTCCAACTCCGATAGCTCTATCCACAAGAAGCTTTATTCCACGTGTTTCTTTCCTACAGTGTTTGGAAAAAGTTTTTGAATTAGCTTACGCTAAGTAAGTACACTGCATCGTTCATTTTATTATGAACCCTTTAGGTTCTTATTGTTCAAGTTTTATGGGGCTCTTAAGCCCATGTGACCATCTCCGGACGTACCTCCGGCCACGCTTTTCATATATTTTATGGGTGTGCTAGCCCCCTCGCAACCATCACAAGCCAAACCTCCGGTCTGAGCATTGGCAAGGTCCTTATACTCGTCAGTATAGGCATCCTTGCATTTGTCACGAAGACTTATTCGTTCCTCAGTCCCGTAGACTGGGAATCCTTCACTCTTCCAGCCCCGTAGGCCTAGAGTTTACTCTTTCAACCTCCTAGGCCTAGAGTTTACTCTTTCAGTCCCGTAGGCCTAGAGTTTCCCTTTTCTTATTTATTTATTGAGATCCACCTTACAGGCCGGGTATCTCATTTCATTTGGGACCTTGAGTATCTTTGACTCATAGCCTCCCAAATGTATCAAGCTATTTGTTTTCATTTTATGTATATGCTTGATTTATTCACCAACCAGTCCTCACCTTTAAAGCTTCGTAACGGTTTCTCCACGATGTATTAGAAGGGTTTATATATAGGAAGTACCAGCGGCGTATCCACCACCCCTCTAACACTCTTTGAGTACTACGTCATTTCATTTTAGGGTTTAGACTCATTCCATCATACTCATTCATGTTTGCACGTATCATCATGCATTCACATATTCATCTTGCATTTCACGTATTCATATTCATCACGTGTTCACATTCATTATGCATGGTATACTTTTATCTCGTATTCGTATTCGTATTCATATTCGTCATATATTGTAAACTGGGTGATTTTCCTTCCAGGGCAGTACCTCCAACAGAGATGTCCCCCGGAAAGAGCGACGGGTCTAGGAGAGATTTATACACCGCTCTTTCCTATACAGGACATTCCGTTTGTCAGATAACTACATTTTGGTTGGATGTTTTCCCATACGTTTACTATATTTCTTTATTTTTTATTAGTCTATACCTCTAAACATTCATAATGGTTTCACCATGAAATACACAAGAGGTTTATATATAGGAAGTACCAGCGGCGTATCCACCACCCCTTGGATACGTTATGACTACTACATTACTCATGTTTAGTGTTTAGACTAATCCGTCATTACCTCGTACCCTCATCATATCACATAGCACATATCACATATCATTTTAACACATAACTCACGTATTTGTGTCTTGGGTACGGGTCCAGTGTGCTTACATTATCCTCGAGTAGTTCCTAATTTTGTTCCTCACTTTAAACGTTTCTCTGACTCGAATCGTACTCTCTGCGTACCGCACTCGTAATCGTCGAACTAGCCTTGCCTCGGTATGTGTGCAAGTGTGTGTGTTGTTGATGGTGGTTGTGTTGTTGTTTCCATGTTGAACATCAATTCCATCTATTTATAGGCTGCCAATGCAACCCGTAGCGGAACGCTAAGCTTAGCGGTAGCGGTCCGCGCTACCGCCTCTTTGCCAGCCGTTTTCTTGCCTGCTACGTAGCGGACCGTTATGCTTCTGGGTAGCGGTCCGCTACCCAATCCTTATCAGTGAGTCATCATACATGTGTCTCCTTCCCTTTGTCCAGATTAATTGCGGCTAGCGGACCGTTACACGCTTGGTAGCGGTCCGCTACCACCTCCATTTCCAAATTCTTTTATTTTAAACCCTCAAACAGTGAGGTATTTACACAATAGCCCCCGGACTCTCATTTCTTTAAATTTTGGGGCGTTACAACTCTCCCCCCCTTAAATTAGGTTTCGTCCTCGAAACATGTTAATCCTTAAATAATTGAGGATAACTCTTCTTCATTTCCTCTTCATTTTCCCAGGTAATTTCCGACCCTTTTCTATGCTTCCATTGCACTAACACTTGTTTGATTGTTTTATGACGTAGCTTCTTTTCTTTTGTGTCTAGAATCCTGATAGGTTCTTCCACGTATGTTAGCCTATCATCAACTTCTATCTCTTCTAAAGGAATGTGAGCAGCTTCATCTGCCAAACATTTCCTTAAATAAGACACATGGAACGTATTGTGTATCTTATTCAATCCTTAAGGTGGCTCTAACTGATAAGCTACATTTTTGACACTTGTGATGATTTCGAAAGGACCAATGAACCGTGGACTTAGCTTTCCACGTTTCTTGAATCGGATTAGACCTTTCCAAGGAGATACTTTCAACAAGACATAATCTCCTTCTTGGAATTCTATTGATCTACGCCTCTTGTCTGCGTATGACTTCTGTCTATCTTGTGTAACTTTCAAACGGGCCATGATTAAGTCAAGCTTTTCTGACATGGCTTGAACTATTTCTTTGCTACCTAACTCTTTCTGACCAACTTCTCCCCAACATACATGAGTTCTACATCTTCGACCATATAGCATCTCATATGGTGGCATACCAATACTGGAATGGTAGCTGTTATTATATGAGAATTCTGCTAGTGGCAGATGACTATCCCAACTTCCACCGAAATTAATTATGCAAGCATGCAACATATCCTCGACAGTTTGTATCATCCTCTCACTTTGTCCATCAGTCTGAGGATGATATGCCATGTTGATTAATAACCTAGTTCCCATCTCCTCATGGAACTTTTTCCAAAAAAGTGAAGTGAAATGAGTATCTCGATCAGACACAATCGAGACTGGCACTCCATGTCTGGAAACAATCTCTTTGATAAAAAAATTGGCTAACTTTACTGAAGAGTATGTTTCTCGTATTGCTAAGAAATGAGCACTCTTAGTTAACCGATCTACAACCACCCAAATGGTATCGTAACCCCTAGCTGTTTTTGGTAGCTTGGTTATGAAGTCCATAGTGAGATGTTCCCACTTCCATTCTGGATTTCTAATGGTTGTAACTTTCCATATGGCTTCTGATGTTCTGCTTTAACTTGTAGGCAAGTTAAGCATTTAGCTACATACTTCATGATATCAAATTTCATTCCAGGCCACCAATAATCCTTGCGCAGATATTGGTACATTTTTGTAGTACCCAGATGAATAGAATATCTTGATTTATGAGCTTCATCGAGAATCTTAAGACTAAACTCACCTGATCGTGGTATCCACACACGACCAAATCGAGTCTTGACTTTATACTCGTTCTCTTCCAGATACTTTTCATGACCAGCCATTCTTTCTTTCTTAACATTTTCACCTTTTAATGCTTTGATTTGTGCGTCTCGAAGTTGGCTCATGAAATCCAGAGTTATCACTAATTTATATGTTTTCACCCTTATAGGATGATGCTCTTCCTTGCGGCTTAGAGCATTGGCTACCACGTTAGCCTTTCCGGGATGATACAAGATCTCACAATCATAATCTTTGACCAGTTCCAACCATCGTTGTTGTCTCATGTTTAAGTCCTTCTGGTCAAAGAAATATTTAAGACTCTTGTGGTATGTGTAAATCGTACACTTTGTCCTATACAGATAATGCCTCCAGATCTTTAGTGCAAACACTACTGCAGCTAATTATAGATCATGGGTTGGATAGTTTGCTTCGAGTGTCTTTAGTTGTCGAGAGGCATAGGATATCACCTTTCCTCTTTGCATTAGAACATATCCTAACCCAAGTTTCGAGGCATCAGAGTATACCACAAAGTCTTCTACTCCTTCTGGCAATGCCATAACTGGTGTTTGTGTCAATCTTTCTTTCAATATCTGGAATGCCTTCTCTTGTGCCGCATTCCATTCGTATTTCGAGTTCTTTTGAGTTAGTTTAGTTAATGGGGTGGCTATTTTAGAGAAGTCATGAATGAATCTTCTATAATAGCCAGCTAATCCCAAGAAACTTCTAAATTCTGATGGATTCTTAGGTGGAGACCATTTCATTACAGTGTCTACCTTTGCTGGGTCTCCTGAGATACCTTCTGAGTTTATAACATGACCCAGAAATTGAACTTTCTTTAACCATAAAGCACATTTTGAGAATTTGGCGTACAGTTTCTCTTTCCGTAAAGTACTAAGTACCTCACGAAGATGTTGTGCATGCTCTTCTTCATTATTTGAATAAATCAGATGTCATCAATGAAGACAATAATGAATTTGGCTAACATTGGCCGGCATACTCTATTCATGAGATCCATGAAAACTGTCAAAGCATTCGTTACTCCAAATGGCATCACTACAAATTCATAGTGTCCATAACGAGTTCTAAAAGCCGTCTTAGGTACATCTTCTTCTCGTACCTTAACCTAATGATAACCGGATCTTAAGTCAATCTTGGAAAACCAACTTGATCCTTGTAATTGATCAAATAGATCATCAATTCTAGGTAAAGGATACCTACTCTTGATAGTCAATTTGTTCAATTCGTTGTAGTCTATACACATCCTCATACTACCGTCTTTCTTCTTCACAAACAGAATTGGTGCACCCAAAGGGGATACACTTGGACGTATAAATCCTTTGTCCAACAACTCTTGTAGTTATGACATCAACTCCTTCATTTCTGTTGGTGCTAACCGATACGGAGCCTTAGCTACCAGCTTTGCTTTAGGAATTAAATCAATTCGAAATTCGATCTCTCTCTTAGGTTGAGCACCTGGAAGATCGTCTGGAAATACTTCTCGGAATTCTTTCACTACTAAAACTTGATCCAGTTCTTTACCTTTCATCTTTACATTCGCTACGTAGGCTAAGAAGGCTTGATGACCTTGTTGTACGTAGCTACTTATCTTGGCCATCGTGTATAACATAATCTGGTTTCATCATTCACCAATGACACTAATTTCCTTTCCTGTAGGCATAATGAATCGTACAATCTTCTGATTGCATATAATTGTTGCAGCCTGTGAAGATAACCAGTCCGTTCCAACGATTACGTAAAATTCTTGCAACGACATTGGAATTAGGTCGACAAGATATTCTTCTTCCTCTATTAGTAGTTGGCAATCTCAACATATTTCAGTTACTACGCAGTTTCGATCACTCGCGATTTCAACTTCTAATGCCTTAGCCAACTTACTTTTATTGAAGTTTCTAGAGTTCACACATTTTAAAGAAATAAACGACCGACTAGCTCCTGTATCGAATAAAACAAAAGCAGGTAGGGAATTCAAGAGGAACGTACTTGATACAACGACAGGAACATCTTTCACTTCCTCTATAGTGATCTGAAAAGCACTACCCCTTGGCTTTGGAGCTTCGATCCTTTTGCTTCATTTTCTGCCATTCTAGACCCTTCTCTGGTCTTTTCCGTCTGAGATCTTAGCTCAGGACATTCTCTACTAAAGTGTCCTGACTTAAAACAGTTGTACCAAAATCAGGTGCCACTCATACACTGCAATGCAGTGTGTCATGTTTTCCCACACTTGTGACAAGTTGTGGACTTGAATCGGCACTCTCCTGGGTGCCTCCTTCCACAAGTTTTGCAACTTTGAATACCCTTTCTTGGGGAGGAACCGCCTCCCGGTTTGTTAAACTTAAACCTATTAAGAGGCATATGAGAAGAATAATTTTCTCCTTTCCTTTTTCCATCTCTCTCAGTTTGCCTCTGAAGCTCAGTCTCACGTGCTCGAGCCCAATCGATCATTTCTTCCAAGTTCGCACACTTGGATGGATGGATGGATGAATTCTCTGATCTCTGTTTTCAAAACAAAATGATATCTTGTCATCCACATCTCCGGGGTTGTCAATAAAGCTAGACAGATCCTAGCTTTGTCGTAAAAAGATCCCCATGATCTCATCTACTGTCTCCGAGGTCTGACGGAGTTGAAGAAACTCCTCAGTAATCCTTCCGATTACCGCTCGAGGGCAATAATGTTTTAGGAAGATATCCTTGAATTCTTCCCATTGCATTTCCTTAATTCTTTCTCTACCTTTCTCTCTTTGTACCACTCCCCACTAATCGTCATCTCGTTCTTTTAGCTGGTTGGTGGTGAAGGTAACTTTTTCATTTATAATAATATATTGTTTTACAAAAGATGATATAATTACATCTTTATACATAGGGATTTTCCAACTCCGATAGCTCTGTCCACGGGAAGCTTTATTCCACGTGCTTCTTTCCTTCAGTGTTTGGAAAACGTTTTTGAATTAGCTTACGCTAAGTAAGCACACTGCATCGTTCATTTTATTATGAACCCTTTAGGTTCTTATTGTTCAATTTTTCTGGGGCTCTCGAGCCCACGTTACCATCTCCGGACGTACCTCTGTCACTCTTTTCATATATTTTATGGGTCTTCTAACCCCTCGCAACCATCACAGGCCGTACCTCCGGTCCGAGCATTGGCAAGGTCCTTATACTCGTCAGTATAGGCATCCTTGCATTTGTCACTAAGACTTATTCGTTCCCCAGTCCCGTAGACTGGGAATCCTTCGCTCTTTCAGCCCCGTAGGCCTATAGTTTACTCTTTCAGCCCCGTAGGCCTAGAGTTTCCCTTTTCTTTTCTTCTTTATTTATTGAGATCCACCTTACAGGCAGGGCATCTCATTTCATTTGGGACCTTGAGTATCTTTAACTCACAGCCTCCCAAATGTATCAAGCATTTGTTTTCATTTTATGTATATACTTGATTTATTCACCAACCAATCCTCAACATTAAAACTTCGTAACATTTTCTCCACGATGTATTAGAAGGGTTTATATATGGGAAGTACCGGCACGCGTATCCACCACCCCTCTAACACTTCGTGAGTACTCCGTTATTCCATTTTAGGGTTTAGACTCGTTCCATCATACTCATTCATGCTTGCACGTATCATCATGCATTCACATATTCATCATGCATTTCACGTATTCATATTCATCACGTGTTCACATTAATTATGCATGGTATACTTTTATATCGTATTCGTATTCGTCATATATTGTAAAATGGGATGATTTTCCTTCCAGGGCAGTACCTCCAACAGAGATATCCCCAGGAAATAGCGGCGGGTCTATCAGAGATTTATACACTGTTGTTTCCTAGACAGGACATTCCTTTTGCTAGATAACTACATACCGGTTGGATGTTCTCCCGTACGTTTAATATATTTCTTTATTTTTTATTAGTCTATACCCCTAAACAGTCATAATGGTTTCACCACGAAGTACACAAGAGGTTTATATATAGGAAGTACCAGCGGCGTATCCACCACCCCATGGATACGTCGTGACTACTCCATTACTCTTATTTAGTGTTTAGACTAATCCGTCAATACCCCATACCCTCATCTTATAACATAGCACATATCACATATCACGTATCATTTTAACACATAATTCACGTATTTGTGTCTAGGGTACAGGTCCAGTGTACTTACATTATCCTCGAGTAGTTCCTAAGTTTGTTCCTCACTTTAAACGTTTCTCTGACTCGAACCGTACTCTCTGCATACCGCACTCGTAATCGTCGTACTATCCTTGCCTCGGTATGTGTGCAAGTGTGTGTTTTGTTGATGATGGTTGTGTTGTTGTTTCCATTTTGAACGGAAATTCCATCTATTTATAGGTCGCCAATGCAACCCGTAGAGGAGACCGCTACCGCCTCTTTTCCAGCCGTTTTCTTGCCTGCTACGTAGCGGACCATTATGCTTCTGGGTAGCGGTCCGCTACCCAATCCTTACAAGCGAGTCATCATACACGTGTCTCCTCCCTTTGTCCGGATTTATTGCGGCTAGCGGACCGTTACACGCTTGGTAGCGGTTCGCTACCACCTCCATTTCCAAATTCTTTTATTTTAAACCCTCAAACATTGAGGTATTTACACAACAGCCCCTGGGCTATCATTTCTTTAAATTTTGGGGTGTTATAGGTAGTGCTAGGATCGGTGCGTTGCAAAGTTTTTGTTTTAGCAACTGAAATGCTTCTTAAGTTCGGTCAGTCCAATCATACTTCACGTCTTCCTGTGTCAAGGCATTTAACGGTTTCGTAATCTTTGAGAAGTTCTCGATAAACCTCCTGTAATATCCGTATTGACCCAAAAGTTGTCATACTTCGGTAGCGGTTTTAGGTGTTCGCAAGTTCCTTATCGGTTCATTCTTTGCCGGGTCATAGTGTAAGCCCATTTCGTTTACCATGTAACCTAGGAAATGCACTTCTCTGATCCAGAAGTCACACTTTGAAAATTTAGCATACAACTACTCTGTTTTCAGTAACTCTAAGATAAGCTTTAGGTGTTCAGCGTGTTCCTCTTCGCTGCGAGAATAGATCAAGATATCGTCGATGGACACAATAACAAACTTGTCTAGATAGGGTTTACACACACGATTCATAAGATCCATAAACATTGTGGGTGCATTGGTCAAACCGAATGGCATAACCAGAAACTCATAATGTCCATATCGAGTTCGAAATGTATCTTTGTGTATATCCTCCTCTTGGATTCTCAGCTTATGATATCCCGACCTTAAGTCGATCTTGGTTAATCTTTCATGGAAACAAGATTTCTTTGGATGCATGTTCATATGAACATGAAAATGAAATGAAGAAAAAGTGGGTTTTGATCTTAGCAAACTCGAAAATGGATGGAGGGATGGATGATGGATTCCTCTTGCAAATGTTGGATGCTTGAATATGGAGAAAACCAGATCAAACAATGGAAAAGTGGTGAAGAAATGGTGGTGGAGGTGGGTTTCGGCCAAGAGAGGGAGAAGAGGGAGGAGAGAGAGTGAAAAAGAAGGAGAAATGGGTGGAGGTGGGGGGTATTTATAGGGGGTTTTGTACCGGGTGGTGGAAAACGAATAGTCACCGATTTCTTGACAGAAATCTCGAATAGGTATGAACGAAATTATTTAAAAATATGATGAATCATGTTGGTACGTCTAAAATATAAAATTTTAAAATTTTTATTTGGAAATGTCAGTACATATTGCAGACTGGTCGGACAGCGTGAAAATAGAAAGTTTCTCAGAAAATTTCTGGAAAATTCACAGAGTCTTAGGATAACATATCACAGTATTACATGTAATTTGTGCATACCACATATATGTCTAAGTGTATGCCTATAATTAATTATCTAGCTAGTGTACACTGCGTGTCCACCGGACTCTGCTGAAAACAAAAGTATATCTATAAATCACAGAAAAATTCATGTAGGCATGATTAATTAAATCACAGTGTCACATATAATTTACACACACAGATTATATGTCTAGGTATTTATTTGAAATTATCACGAACGGTCGTATTGAAGGACGCGTGTTTGACCGGATAATCTTCTGGATTACCGACACGTGTAAACGGATTGATTTGCTAAGTGTGAAATGAACTTAATTACTATAAAATTAAGTGGAATGCATGACGTATGCTATGACCTAAGTCTTAGTCGGGTATGGATGTTGACCTAGATTTTCGCCGGGTGTCACATTTGGTGGCGCCCACATCCATAATTTCATTTAATCATGAGTAAAATTAATCAATTGAAAACTTGAGTTTCACCTACGTGTTACCCTCTGGGATGACGACTTGGTTGATACACCCATGGGTTGGGACTCGAGTGATCAATACTTTGGATAAATAAGTTTTAAGGATCCAAATGTAGCCAAGAGTTTACTTGGGAACGTCAGGATCAGATGAAGCTCAAATACCCACACCTTTTCAAAGACTCTACAACCGCTAATAGTTGAATTTCGGGGACGAAATTCTCTTAACTATGGGAGACTGTAACATCTGCGACTATCGAGTTTAACTTATCTTGTATTAGACTTATTTAATCAATGTAAACCATTTTGAATGTCATTACACTTGGTTTACCCATACGACATACTTGTTGATCATACGTTACCTTATGCTCTAGATGATTATTGATGGCTTAATCATGAATTGGGCCCATTTTAGGCCCAATAGGCCCATAATAACCCGTTATCAATCATGCAAACGTCAAACATGTTAAATTAAAGTTGGTATACCTTTCTACACTTGAAACGTTCAACAAAAGCTTGTAAATCTATGTATTGTGCCTTCGCAGGTTGTTATGCCCTAGAAAAACCCGTTTTCTCATCCGCCAACCATTAATTATCGTACGCGACTAACATAACCTTAACTTAAATGTTTTTAGCTAAACATACTCCTTTTTTATGACAATCAACTTTCATGTTGAAAACATTTACCAATTTCTCTTAGAAATGCTTAAAAACGCGAATTTCGAATGCGCGCACTCAACCGGGCCAAGCTAGGACCCAACCCACTTACACTTGGACCTAGCCCAAGCCAATTTTTGCAAAAACCCAACCCAATCATCTGAATTTTGTGATTTTGAGGCCTCCCCAACCCTAAATCCCTTTCTTGTTTTCCAAGGCTTAACTTAACTATAAATAGCCCCTTAATCCCCCTTGTTTTTCATTTACTCCTCTTCTAACTCCCTCCACTCCCACCTGTGATTTTTAGCCTTCTCCTACAACCAAGAAGTTGCAAAAACTTCTCCTCCAGTCCTTGAAGAAATCACAACAAGCCAAGGAACCAAGTTCGGGTAACGAATCAAGTTTAACCGTTCTTCCTTCCTTTTTTATTTCTTTCTTATTATTTTGATTCTAACCTTCATACTAACTTGTTTTATTTATTTTAATATCTGATCCTAAACTTTAACCCAACTTAAATAAACCACAAGCTAATATAAAATAGAATCCGCTTGCTCGTGTCGGCTATGCCTATTGCATTCATTGATTCTACAAAGCGCTTATGTGAATATCATGACTAGACTGGTGACACGGGACGTTTTGGCTAACCTAATCTGATTATATTATGTATTATAATGATATTGTAACAATCGTCTATTTTTTTATTTATGCGTTCGGTAATCTTAAAACCCTAAACGATTCACTTAAGTGCAACCGTTGATAGTAGATAGAAAATGTGCCGAATTTAACTAAGCGTAACTTGATCATAATTAAACGTAACTGAGCAAAATCAAATTCCAAGACGTAGTTCGTCAAATTTTATTTCCAACCATAGTTGGCTCGTTTACTAATTCAGAAGTATGACTCCGTAGTAGCCAAAACGGGACAGAAACCTTTTTCAGTACCTTCTGTCTTGTTTGATTGTTTTGGTTATGATCCGAGTCTCAAACGCAAAAACTTTCTAAACGAAACTTCTTCGGATTTTCACCTATAAACTTTCATAATTTTTAGACATCGTTTGATATTTTTAACATGCATGTTTCTATTCAGCTCTTTTGCTGTCCAAATCTGAAAATTTACAACATTAACAATTATATATTCGATTCTCTATTTCACGCATCCGTTAACATTCTAACTTCTGAAAAACGCCATCTAAAATCCTAATTAACTATATCATGATCTTTTAGGGCGTTGATCTAAATCCTAGAACTCTCAAGCTTTGCGAGTCTATCACCTTTCAACAAATGTGAGTTTACGTAGCCCCTTTTTCATTTTGTACATTTTGGGGTGAAACATGATTTGCGCTGAAAACTATTTGCATATACAATATACAATTATACACTATGACTATTTGTGTAATTTGTGCTTGAATGCTATTAGTTAAGGCTATATATACATGACACACTCGTGCAATCATTAACTCTGTACAAGCCAATGGTAACATTGATAGATCTATTGTGTCTGACAAACCCACCCTGGTAGGGTGATTATTACCGACATTACATCAGGATAACATTTGTGTTATGCCTTACATCAGGATAACATTTGTTGTTATGCCCTACATTAGGATAACATGTGTTGTTATGCCCTTCAGTCAATTGGTTTGGTTGTACACCTAGCTTAACTATAGATTTTCCATAAAATGCCTTATTACCATGTGTCATATGAATTGTATAAACCGTTTGGAAAACTACATGAGATATGTAAACCTATGTATGCTCACCAACTATTTATAGTTGATCCTCTCATTTTCAACATGTTTTAGATGGAAATGTTTGAAGTACAAGTTTATCACTTAGGAGCTTATGGACCTAGCGACAAATAAATTGGATTTATTGTTAGCTTTTGTTTGTGTGAACAATATGTATTTGTACTTTTAAATTAGTTTAATAAAATTATGCAATTTAGTTTGATCATGAGCTTTTGAATAGTCTACATATCCGCCGTCGGTTGGGGTGTGACAATACCAAACAGCTCAGTCATTGTGAGAGTCTTCAAGTTTTTAGTTCTTCTAATTAACACTATGTAAAGTGTCCAGCAACTTGGAAGAGATCTGATAAACTTTTTGACAATATCTTCATTTTCTAACTTGACCTTAGAACACTACAGCTCACCCACAAGATAAGTGTACATGTTGTACTGAGTTGTTAGAGACTCACCATCTTTGTATACAAAGTTTTCATATTTTTGCTTCAGAATGTCTCTTCTGTTCTCCTTAACTTCTTCAGACGCACCAAACATCTTCTCAAGAGCTTCCCATATCTCTTTAGCAGTCTTGTATTCTCTGAAGTTACGAAACACTTCATTTTGTAGTCACATTTGTATAGCTCCTAGAGCTTTAAAGTCAACCTCCATCTTCTTAATATCTTCCTCAGAATATTTTGAAGCTTCTTTAGGGACAGATGGACCTCCAGAATCAGCAGAGGCCACCATAGGCACATAAGGACCATCGATTATAGATCTCCATATTCCATATTTTTTATATCAAAAGAAGCTTTCCATTATGTTTTTCCACATGTCATAATCTTCCCATACACTAGTCTTGGTGGTCTGTGAAGGCTCCCAATATCATCAAATCCAGTATTTTGTCCCATACTTTGGATAGATGTTTTAGCAGCAAAGAGATAATAGTAACAGAACCAGAGAGTGATTAAACAAGTGTGAGTTTGTTTAATCAGAGAGTCAAAGCTTTGATACCACTTGTAGGATCGTAGTTTTACAAGATGGTTCTGTTTAGTTGATATTGGCGAAAACAATCACAACTATGCAATGTAACAACGTACAATGAAAATACTAATAAATGTTAATTGTATTGATCTTCAAAGTTTACAAGTTACAGAGAAAACTCTAAGGAAGCATACATACACAATGAAAAGAAACAATACATATAAAGGAACTTAGAATCAAGTCAGACCCTTGATTCTAAGGATTAGATCAAACACAAGCCGTTGATCTTTGACAGATACAAGTTACACTACAATTGGTAGATAACAAGAAGACAAATTGTAGCAAATAGGTAAGTTCAGAACAAAAGTCTTCATAGAAATCTTTGCAGGAGACTTCAGAAGTAGTAGCCTTGTCTTTTGTCATCTGCACCAATAACATTCTTCTGCTGATAGGTATGTCAGTTGTTGCAGCAAATGGTGTCAGTAGTAAAGTCAAAGTTGTTAATGATTTGCCTATCAGCCGTATCAATGTTTGATGCTACTGAGAAGCCTATCAGCAGCAACTTTGGTATTCAGCAGGAAAGGCTATCCGCAACATAGTTATACATCAGCAGCAAAACTTAACTATCCGCAGCATAGACACTTATCCGCAACAACTTCATCAGTTATCAAAATTGTGGACTCAACAACAATTATACTTGGAGAATTTTGTATCCATCGGTCTATATCTTTACATGTTTTCATAAATTAACCATGCCAAAATGGAGTACAATACGGCCATGATTGTTTTTATATATCACAGTTTAAGAACCCATCTCAACATCACCTCGGCTTAGTAAAAGAGATATAATGCTTTGGACAAAGCCCTAGATTCATAATGACATTACTTATTTACACAATCCTAACTTAATGGTAAATAAACTGAATCTGAAACAGTGGGCCGGGACCTTACCTCCATACTATCTACGATAATTTGAAGGCGATTCGCATGGAACCGGACTTTCGGATGCGGATCGGACTTCGAATGGTTGGAGATCATAGAGTTTGTGTGTGTGCAAAAGTGTGTTTGTGTGTGTGATGTGCAAAAATGGCCGAGGCCATGGATTCAATTTATAAGTCATTGCCAGACCCGTAGCGGACCGTTTTCAAGGGTGGTGGCGATTCGCCACCGCCTCCAGCCGTAATTCTTTTGCTTCAGGCCCAAGTAACGAACCATTAGGCGTTGGGATCGATTGGTATCACCTGCTTTGATTTCAGAGTTTTTATAAATACAACAGAAGTCTTTTCAAAAGGATCGTTTCAACATTGTTTCAACCTCAAGGGTTCTATTTGTAAATATTAAAACCCAGTTGGAAAATAAGTCTTGTATTTACTTTATAAACATAGGGTTTCAAATACCCTTCTTGATTTGATTACAAAACAGAGTTTGAAATCAAATACGTATAAAGCCACCGAAAATTGTACGATTCAGGGTTGATCAATCCCCTGATCCTATCTCCATTTCATCTCTTTAGGATTTCCCTTTACACGAGTCCTGAGAATCCTACGTGCATTCCATCATTTTCACATTTCATTTCATGGGTCAGATTTCATATATGTCCTATTCCTTTTCCATCACATTTTATTGATTACCTTAAAACTTTTTGAAAATGAAACGTCAGCATGAACGCCAGTGAATACAATTATCTTGACACTAAAAGCATTTGGCGCAAACAAGTATTAATTCGATAACAACTTTATGTTCAATCTACATATTCAGTAGGCCCTAACGTCCTGACTGTATGCACCACTGTATACACCGGTAGTATGTCTTTATAACAACGGGGGCTCATGCCTCCTCATTTGTTAAAAAGGGAAGTACCAGCCGCGATGCGAGACTTTCACCCGTGACCCGTGTATCCATGCAAGTTTTACGTATACCTATGGCCCGGATGCTTACACGTAGATGAACGTTGAGCATTACTCCCTTAACATTTATTTGGCTATTTTCTTAAATAAAATGTTTGACACAAGTTTTCAAAGAGATAAAGTATTCACCTTGATAGTGGGAGTGAGCCTTTAAGTGAGAATCTATAAAGTCAGCTTTCTATCTTGGTTTCTCTAGCGTCTCGATCTTTCTACGAGCGTTTCTTGCTTAACCGGGAACTACAAGGAGCGGGAATCGAACCGGGATCGTCGGGAGTCGTCTAAGGAAGTTCTGGAACACAATGTGAGAGTTGGAATCGTGTTTGAGATGTTTGAATGAGCTGAAATCGCTCATCTATTTATAGGCTGGAAATCTAATTAGTAGCCATAGATGACGTCAGCCCTACACGTCAATCATTGATTAGACCGAATCTAAGTTTGCGGCTAGCGGTCCGCTAAGGTATAAAATTACATATTTTTCAAATTGAACCTTGAACTTTAGCATAATTACACTTATAGTCCTTAGGGTTTTACCTTTGTCAAATCTTGGACATTTTTGTGGCAGGTGTTACATCCTCCCTACCTTGTTTTAAACTCGTCCTAGAGTTTATTCTAACAAGTGAGGATATTTCTTTGTCATTTCAAACTCCAGTTCCCACGTCTATTCAGGTCCACGTCTAGAGTTCCATTTGACTTTCCCAATCATCAATTTCTTTCTTTTCAATATATTTTCCTGCCTATCCTCAATTTGCAAAGG
Source organism: Smallanthus sonchifolius (assembly GCA_023525975.1). Lineage (NCBI taxonomy): Eukaryota > Viridiplantae > Streptophyta > Magnoliopsida > Asterales > Asteraceae > Smallanthus > Smallanthus sonchifolius. The sequence goes on along the minus strand of CM042046.1, from coordinate 21,784,634 downwards.
TTTTTCCACAAATATTAACTTTTCATCTACCTCTACATCTTGTAGGGGCATTACTAGAGATTCATCTGCCAAACATTTGCTCAGATTTGACACAGGGAATATATCATGTACTCCACTCATGTCTTCTAGAAATTCGAGTTGATGGGCCACATGCCTAACTCTTTTCAAGATTTTGAATGGTCATATGAATCTAGGACTTTAATTTCCCTTTCTTTCCAAATCTTACAATGTCTTTCCATGGTGAAACTTTTAACATAACGTTATCACTGACATTGAATTCTAACGGCTTTCGTCTCTTATCAGCATAACTCTTTTGACGATCACGAGCCGCTTTTAATCTATCTTTTATTTGAATAACTTTCTAAGTTGTTTCCAGGACTATTTCAAGTCCAGATAACTGATTTACTTCTATTTCAGACCAACAAATTAGAGTTCGACATTACGACCGTATAAGGCTTCAAAAGGAGCGGGCTGTATACTTGTATGATAGCTATTGGTATAGGATAATTCCATTAGAGGTAAGTGGTCATCCCAACTTCCTCCAAGATCAATAACACAAGCCCTTAACATATCTTCAAAGGTTTGAATAGTTCTTTCGCTCTGCCCGTCCATTTGTGGATGATAAGCAGTGCTAAGATTCAGTTTAGTACCGAGGGCTTTATGAAAACTTTGCCAGAATCGAGAAGTAAATCCACTATCTCTATCTGACATGGTAGATAGTGGCACACCGTGTAATGTTACGATTTCATTAACGTATAACTATGCCAACTTATCCATACTGAACGTTTCTTTCATCGGAAGAAAATGAGCAGACTTAGTAAGCCTGTCAATGATTACCCATATAGTATCATTCCCTCGACTCGTTCTAGGGAGTTTCGTGATGAAATCCATGGTTATCATTTCCCATTTCCAGACAGGAATTTCAAGTTGCTCTAACAAGCCAGACGACTTTTGATGTTCAGCTTTAACTTGAGAACATGTTAAGCACTTTGCAACATAGATAACGATATGTTTTTTTTCATTTCTATCCACCAGTAATTGGCTTTTAGGTTTTGTACATTTTATCACTTCCAGGATGCATCGAATATTTGGATTTATGGGCTTCTTCAAGAATTTCTTCACGAGTATTTCCATAAATAGGAACCCAAATTCTCTTATTCAATCTTAGAATTCCCTCATCTCCTTTGATTAACTGATCAATCATAGCTCCCAGTCCTTCTTTCTCGAGGTTGGGTTCTTGCAATGCAAGTTTATGAGATTCCCTAATACGAGTGACAAGATCGATTTGGAGATAGAGTCTTAAAGCACAAACTCGTTTAGGTTTCTCATGTTCTTTTCTGCTCAACGCATCAGCTACAACATTGAATTTTCTTTCATGATAACAGATTTCACAATCGTAATCATTCAGGACTTCCATCCAACGTCTTTGCCTAATATTCAGTTCTTTTTTACTAAACATATATTTTAGGCTCTTGTGATCAGTAATTTGACTCCATATAGATAGTGCCTCTATAATTTCAGTGCAAAGATTATGGCGCCCAATTCTAAATCATGAGTTGTATAGTTCTTTTCATGAGTTTTCAATTGTCGAGAAACATAAGCAATGACTTTGCTTCCTTGCGTTAACACACAAACAAAGCCCATGTGTGAAGCATCACAATATATTGAAAGGCCTTCATTTCCATTTGGCAGAGCCAGTATGGGTGTTTGAGTTAATTTCTGTTTCAAGGTTTTAAAAGCTTCAGATTGTCTAGGACCCCATTCATACTTAACCGACTTACGAGTCAGAGAAGTTAATGGTATAACAATTTGAGAGAAATCTTGGATAAATCTCCAATAGTAACCGGCTAATTCGAGAAAACTACGGACTTCAGTCGGTGACTTCGGGATTTCCCATTTAGATATTGCTTCAATTTTGACAGAATCAACTTGAATGCCATCAGCATTAATAACATGACCGAGAAATTGAACTTCTGACAGCTAGAATTCACATTTTGAGAACTTAGCATATAGCTTTTCTGTTCTCAAGAGTTTGAGTAAGATTTTCAAGTGATCAGTATGATTTTCTTTACTTAGGTAGTAAATAAGGATATCGTCTATGAATACGATAACGAATTTGTCCAATTAAGGTTTACATACTCGATTCATCATATCCATGAATGTTGATGTTGCATTAGTAAGTCCAAATGGCATTACTGTGAACTCATAATGACCATATCGAGTTCTGAAGGCAGTTTTAGGAATATCTTCTTCCTGGACTTTCAATTTGTAATAACCAGATCGAAGGTCAATTTTGGAAAAGCAACTAGCTCCTTGGAGTTGATCGAAAAGATTCTCGATTCGGGGAAGCGGATAACGGTTCTTTATGGTAACTTTATTTAGTTCACGATAATCGATACACATGCGCATCGAACCGTCTTTCTTCTTAACAAATAAGACTGGAGCTCCCCAAGGCGACGAGCTTGGTCTTATAAACCCTTTCTCAAGTAATTCGTCTAATTGTTTCTTTAATTCTGCCATTTCATTTGGAGCTAATCTGTATGGTGATTTAACAATAGGTGTCATACCGGGTACTAGATTGATCCTAAACTCCACTTCTCTTTCAGGTGGAATGCCAGGCAGTTCATCAGGAAAGACATTAGGGAACTCAGCCACAACCGGCACATCTTCAATCTTCTTTTTAGTGTCAGTATTCATAGATACAAGGTATGTTAAGCACCCTTTCGTAAGTACTTGGTGGCTTTTTACAGTGGGTTTTGATTGGATCCTTACCCTATATATATATATATATATATATATATATATATATATATATATATATATATATATATATATATCAATAGGGTCTGACTATTGTACAAAGGGGATTTAGCGTACGAATCGTACGAAGTGACCATCATGCGACACATGTAAAGTGGGCGAGGGGTAAATGTGTCCGCGTCATAATCACGCATGTTTTTATAAAAATGTATGTCCATAATCACGTAATCACGAAGGTATACACATGACCATAATCATCATAATCACGCATGTTATACACATGATCATAATTACACATGGTTTACTTACAACACATCGACATTTAAAAAAAAGTCGCTTTTTTTAATAAAAGTATAGCAAGACTATGCTCAAATTAAAGTGAATAAAATGCTCGACTTTTTTGGTGTAACTTTTTTTTAAAATAATGTCGTATAAAAAAGTTATGATTTTTTAAAAAAATGGGGGAACGTGTAAAAAGTCAACAAAGGTAGATTATTCCAATTTTATAATTTTAGAATATTTTCATGCTTAAAACAATTATCTTTGATCTTAACAATTGATTTTTCTAGATCAACGTATCAAAATCCTTCCTACGCTTCTCACTAAAAAAATACTTTGTATTTAAACCTTTCTATATATATAGGGGATGGTTCACCTAAGAAGTCTAAGAAGCAATGATATTCATTCAATTAGATGATTAATGGTAGAGATTTAAATGTAGGGAAAATAAAGGATAGAGGGGAATTCTTGGAAAACCCACAACTGTTGACTTTTTTCAACTTCCCTCATTTTTTTAAACGAACATAACTTTTTCATACGACCTTATTTTTTTTTAAAAAGTGACACCATAAAATCGAGCGTTTTTTACCTTTAATTCGAGTATAGTATTACTATATTTTTTTGTAAAAACAAAATTGACACTTAATGAAATTGTGCTACTTTACGTAAATGTGCTGGTTTCTTGTAAAACAGCACAATTAACTATGATGTATTTTAAAACAGCATAATTAAATGTGCTGGTTTATCATAAAACAACACCAAAATAACATGATTAATTGTGTAACTTGCTCTTCTTAGCTAACCAAGCACAAACAAAACCAGCACAAACAAAACCAGCACAGCAAAACTAGTATATCAACCCAGCATAAAACAAACCAACACAAAACAAAATTTTGATACATAAGCTTTTTGTTGCCTACCACTGAACCGTTTTGTTAGTGTATGAATGCTTTAAATTTTTATTTTTAAAGAATGATACCAAATTAGACATATAATAATTGACAAAAAGTAGCACAAGTTAAAGAAACCAACACATTTACGTAAAATGTGATGTTTTAACAGAAACCAGCAAATTTTTAATATGCTAAATTGTACTATTTTACTAGAAACCAACACATTTATGTAAATTAGCACAACTTCATAAGTGTCGATTTTGTTTTTATAAAAAAAAATATAGCAATACTAGACTCAAATTAAAGATAAAAAAACGCTCGATTTTATGGTGTAATTTTTTTAAAAAATAATGTCCTATGAAAAAGTAATGAACGTTTAAAAAAGTGGGGGAGTTGAAAAAAGTCAACAAAAGTGGCTATTACTTAATACACTTCCACCCTTATTTTTCCTACACCTAAATCGCTATCCTTGATCATCCAATAGAATGGATGAGATTGTTTTTTAGGTTTTTTAGGCAAATTGAACTTTTTATTTGAACATCTCCCTATATATATAGATCATTTGTTAACTTGTAAAATAAAAAATCAAATTCTAATCACACATTTAATTTCATCTTATTTTAATCTAATCCCCAAAAGTCAAACACCATATTAAATATAATAAATATGAGGTCAGGATTTGATTTTTTGATTTATACACTTAAATGTGGTTTATATTTGATCTTTTATATATATATATAGGGTTAGGTTTCACAGAAAACCAATAGTTATAAGAAAACTAAGAAAACCAATAATAACCATTGATTACTTTTGATCGACGGTGTATATCAATAAGGAGGCGGAATGTAAATATGAAAATTATAATTGCTACTTTCTAATGCTTGAGGGTAAATTAGGTATTCTATCACCTTTTAATATTGACAAACATACCAAATCATTAACAAAATCCCATTAAAATCTCTAATTCTCTCTCTTAAAACCCCTCGTTTCAATCCTTCCCATCCACTTTCTTCGTCTTCAAGAAATCATCTGGTGATTTCTTTTGTTACTAGTAGAAGAACATCAAAACTATAAGTGATTCGGTCATTTGATTTTTCGATTGTCCAGGTTAGTAATGTTAGTATATGTAATCGATTCAAGCAAGATAGATTCCAGGTTAGTAATAGAGTACATGTATTTGTAATCGATTCTGTTAATGTGTTTTTTTTTTGCAAAATACATGAGTTTTTGTTTTGTTTTTTAGACATTCTGTAAGAGTTAATCAATATTAGTGGTAACAAAAATCTTAAAGAAAAAAATACGTATGTGTAAGTTGTTAATGATACAAGTGAAAGATAATTGTTGTTTGTGTTTTCGATAACATACGTATGCATAAGCAGTAGGTTATACTTGTTAGTGTTAGCTACGTATGTGTAAGCAAAAGTTTTTGTTTTTTGTGTATCAGTTACATATGTGTAACACATATTGATTACGCATATGTATACGTCTACTACTGACTAATAAAAAGATTTAAATTGATTTGAAGCAAATCTCTTTAATGGTTAAAATCCATTTACTGTTTGGAGATTACTAATTTTTTGTTGATATATTTTTTAGTTGGTATTATTTCAGTTTTTTTATCTGGTGTTAACAAATGCAGAAACTATGGACAAAAAGATTGAGAAAGTGAAGGTTGTCATGGAATTTAAAGAGATATTTTAAAAAGTTAGAGCTTGAATACTTACGTGCGAAGCAAACCTTTTTAGAGAGAAAATTATAAGGGAGACAAATGATTTGTATGAGGAAAGAAGAAAGTAGATGGCATATGGAATCGTTGGATTAATAGTTGGTTGTTTTGGGAAAAATATTGCAGCTATTAAGCTTTGTTAAGTGGATGGTGTTGCAACTATTAAGTTTTGATATGGTTTTAAACTTTTGAAAAATTGTATGTGGTTTTTCTCTAGCTACATATGGTATGTTCATTTAGCTATCAATGGTTGAGGTTATCTAGTAATCTTGAACATACGTATTGTGTTTAAATATGTGTAATATATATGTATTAAATATACGAACACGATCTATTTACATATAGGTATTCATGTAGCATATTTGATCTGACCCTTAATTAACAAGTAATCTTCTATTGACAAACATTCTAAAACTACTTTGTCTGTTAGCACATAATCGTTTTTGTTTTCTTGTTGAATTGAATATGTTTGTGATTACATATTTAACACGATTTGATCAAAAAGGTTTTTAAGTGGTGACAAATTGTGAATTGGATTTGAAGAACAAAAATATGTTAATTGTATGTGAATTTGGCTCTCTTAAAAGTGTAGTTTATGCAGCATATTTCTACATGTATTATGGTTACGTATGTGTAATGCATATTAATTACGTATATGTATACTTCTAGTAATAACTTATAAAAACATTTAAATTGATTTGAAGCAAATCACTGCATATCGATTTAAACAAAATATTTGAAGCAAATCTCTACAGATGGATTATATGAATTTTATATTGAACGAATCAAGTAGAAAACGTATTTGAAAAGAGGATAATTTGTAGGAGAAAAACAAGGAATTTAATTTGAAAAGAATCTGCTCTCAATTATATATTAAGGTAAATTTACATTAATACCCTTTAAGATAAAAAATCAATAAATAAAATCTAAATTATGTGATTGGCTGATACTGATTTTCTTGGTTTTCGCCTAATTATGTGTTTTTCTCTAGATCCTCTCCCTATATATACATATATATATATATACATATATATATATATATATATACATATATATATATATATACATATATATACATACATATATATATACATATATATATATATATATATATATATATATATATATATATATATATATGGTTGAGTTTATAAGGGAACTCACTTTAATAACATAATTAAAGAACCACTAAGAAAACAAGGGGTGCCATTTAAAAATAAATAAATAAAATTAGAACTTAAAATATATAAATCTTTAAATATTTCTATCTTTTGCATACATTATTATTTTTTTTTAAAAATTACACCATTAATTCAAAATTTTCTTTATCTTTCATTTGAGTATAAATAACGTTATAAAAAATAGGAATTAACTCGTCGTTTTTTTTTCTTATTATTTTCAATATTGCATATGTGTAGTATCACCCCAAAAACCTAAACCGCCACCCCACCCCAACCAAAAACCTAAACCCCCCACCCAAAAACCTAAACCACCCCCACCCACCCAAAAACCTAAACTCCCCATCCACCCCCACCCAAAAACCTAACCCACCTACTTGTAACATCCCAAAAATAAAACGACAGTTATAATAACGGGTCAGAATGCGAGAACGAACGGAATAAACGAACGAGGCATGACGGGCTAGAAGGGGGCGAACATAGGGGAGCCTCCCCTATAAATAGCCTAAGTCACCACCCTTTTCTCTCATTTGCAACATCTAGAGAGAGAAACCGTAGAGAGAGAAAGTTGGCGGATCGACCCGAGATTCCAGCCAAGTGTTGCTCCATAGCTCGTGAGAAGAACCTCCTAATCAGAAGCTCGATACAGTTAACGATCTAGCCTAGATCTGAGTTTTTGTTCGTTTTGAGGTTTTTCAGGTTTTGGATGAGAAGGTAACGTTTTTACGGAAGAAATTGGAAGAAAAAGATAGATTTGAGTTCTTAAACGAAAAGCAAACGTTTTGAATGTAAACAAGTTCGGGATCTTGACGTGATCAGATCCGCATGCGAAAGTTAGGGTTTTTGTGGGGAAGCAGGCCCTGCGTACTTATCAAGTACGCAAGAAGAAGGTTCTGCGTACTTATCAAGTACGCAAGAAGAAGTCCCTACATACTTATCAAGTACACATGAAGCAAAGCCTGCGTACTTATCAAGTACGCATGAAACGAAGTATGCGCACTTATTAAGTACGCAAGAACAAGGCCCTGCGCACTTGCTAAGTGCGCAGGCATCAGGATGGTCAAGTAGAGTCAGTATGTTTAGAAGTTTAAACCGTTAGAGTCGGGATTTGGTCTGATGTGTATTTAACTAATCAGATCAGATCGGAAGTGACGTTGTTGGACCTTTGTTTAGGATAACCCAGAATAGCTTATCCGGTGAGTTCTAGAAGCCCTATTTTAAATGTTTTGAATAATATTTTTGGGCTGGTGTGCATACGTAACGATGTGACTATTCTAAAAAACGATGTTTATGAATGTTGTATGTGACGTTTTATAAAATGATGTTTATGAACGATGTTTTGGAAGGAAGGGTTATGAAAGAAGTGTTTATGAAATATTTTGCCAAAAGAAGTTTATGAAGTGTTTATGAATGAAGAAATGATTTTTAATAAAACGTATGAATGCTTTAACTGAAGTTTTGAAGTAAAAGAAGTGAATGTTTACGAAAGTCACAAACGAACGAATCTGCCAATATTCCTTAGGGAATGAAGGTTATGGGTATGGGAAGTATGTTATGGGCTTTACCTTTTAGGGGCCTTTGTGGCTGGCCAACTGTTGTACAACTGGGGTGATGACGGTCACCAAGGGGATTATCGTGATCCTTGACGTTGGTACGATTTACCTTACGGGGTAGTCGTGCTTGAAGTTTGGTAGTTGTGCCTTACGGGGTGCAGTGCTTGAAGTTTGGTACGTGTCATCCTTGTGATGGCGTGCTTAAAGTTTGGTGTTGAATAACCTAAGTATCGGGCCCTAGGAGTTCTTCACCCGAAGGACAATACAGTGTTGATGGGCCTAGTGGTGGTGATCTTTAGGTTATTCCACTAGTATGTGACGTTTGGATTTGACGGTTACGAGAAGGCGCAGATTCGATATGTTCGATGACTTATGTTTATGATGTTATGTTATGTTATTGCATGTTTTCGTACGCTTTTATTAATGAAGTTAAATGATATGTTTTTGGAAAATATTTGAAGTAAGGTTTTATGAAAAGCTAGAACTCACCAGCGTAGCTGACTTTTTAGTATGCACATTCAGGTTAAGGCAGGTTATGATGATGGATGGTGATATGTTGGGCAACTTGATGAGTTACCCGGATGATATGAAGACTGGATCCCGTTAAGATTAGCTCATGTTATGTTTATCTAATAGACTATGTTACACTTCCGCATGTTGAACAATGTCACGATTATGTTTTAATGAAATTTTCCGCTGCGTTATTTTGATATTCAAGTCTAAGAACTGTTTGTGAATGAGTAAATCCAACAAGTGAGGCCTCTCGGGTTTAGGGCCTTACAAGTTGGTATCAGAGCAATAGTTTGAGAGATTCGGACACTCCCAGTGTCTGAACTTAAACTGTGAATGGGACCGAAAGCGGATGCCAGTACGGGTAACTCGAGCCACAGCATCAAGTATGAAGGTAGTATATATTTACATGTATAGTATGCCTTAGAAAGGGTTAGGTAAGGACTTGTGTTCTGATGGAATCACAAAGGTGGTCAAATAGAAATCGAAAGGTAGTGTAATGGTTAATTGAAGATGGCTAGTGTATATTAACATCTTACAGTGCTTGTTGAATTCTATTTGTTAACTAGCGTGATGACATTGGATTCCTTGTCTTTTAGAACGAAATGAAGGGTAGAATAGGCGGAAGGCGTGGTGGGGCGGACGTACCGGACGGCACGGTAGGATTTCCACCCACCGGGTTTATAGTAAAGAGGCAAGAGTTCTTGCGGAACCGGAAGGTAGTGTGCATGAGACCGTACGAGTGTGATGCGAGATGTCCTCTGTTGTGTTGACTTAGCGCGAAAGTGGTAAGAGGTGTCGAGGAGAATATCGGGACAAAATCTCAACTTTGAAGAGGCGCGAGTATTATGAAGTTTTATAAGAGGTACTAGAATGCTCGAGTATGGTATGGTCCTTCGAGGACGAATGCACCATGGTTAGCTTATGAGGTATACACAATGATCCAAACAGTCGAGAGATGATCGATAGTAACGGTCTAGATGACAGAACATATAAACTTAACGAGGGGATGAAATTATGGCAATAGAGTCTTCGGTGGACGACTCCGAGTTTGATAAGACAATTCACGTAAAATGAAGGGATAAGGACCCGAACGGTTAGATGTGAAGGACCAACCAGGGATGTACGATGCTGAAAAAGATAACGTCAATCAAGAACGAGAGAGGTATAGTCAAGACTACACAAGAATCTATCAACGGGAAAACAAGGAATGATCAACGTCTACAAACTAGGGTTTGGTTCGGATGGAAGACGTCAAATTCAACGTCATACTAGAGCTCCTAAGAGACATCCCTAAGTGTTGAAAGGAATACGTGGCTTGCTCCGCATGACAAATCCACATACGTGTTTAGTGGACTCGAGTTAAGTCACACCCGTGAAACACGAATGAGAACCAAATGGATAAAGCTATTCGAGACAACATCAAGAGAGCTTAATATGAGGCAGAGACGATGGTTGGAACTCCTAAAAGATTATGACTGAGAAATCATATACCATCCTGGAAACGCAAACGTGGTGGCCGACGCTCTAAGCCGAAAGGATGTGCCTGCTCCTATTAGAGTTAAAGCTTGCCAGTTGGTGGTAACATCAGATGTGATGAGAGAAATTGAAAGAGCTCAAGATGAAGCATTAAGGAAGAAAACATAAAGAAGGAAAGGATGGTTGGCCAACAGGACAAATTGGAATATAACACCCTTGGTGTTAGGACACGTTTTGGGCGGGTATGGATACCTATGGGTGGCGAGCTTAGAACCAAAATCCTGGATGAGGCTCATAAGTCTCGGTACTCTATCCATGCTGGTACCAATAAAATGTACCAAGATCTGAGGAAGGAATACTGGTGGCCTGGAATGAAACATGAGGTGACAAAGATGTAAGCAAGTGCTTGACTTGCTCACATGTAAAGGCCGAACACAGAAACCGTATGGAAAGATTCAACCACTGGATATACCGGAATGGAAGTGAGAATACATTACCATGGACTTCATAACCAAGCTACCTCGCACAGCTAAAGGTCATGACACCATTTGGGTAATTGTGGACTGTTTAACGAAGAGTGCTCATTTCCTACCTATTCACGAGAAGTTCTCGTCGAAAAGGTTAGCGAAAGTATTTATTAACGAAGTTGTAGCACGTCATGGGATGCCTTTGACGATCGTATCTGACCTGGACACACGATTCACATCGAGGTTCTGTAAAATATTTCACGAGGCGATGTGCACGAGACTCAATGTTAGCACGGCATACCACCCACAAACGGATGGTCAGTCCGAAAGGACCATTCAGACATTGGAAGATATGCTTCGTGCTTGTATCATTGATCTTGGCGGCAGTTGGGACAGTCATCTGCCATTAGCCGAATTCTCCTACAACAATAGCCATCACACGACGATAGGCATGCCGCCTTACGAAATGTTGTATGGGAGAAGATGCAAGACCCCGGTTTGTTGGGGTGAGATTGGACAGAAGGAATTAGGAAGTATTGAAGTCGTAAGAGAAACGTCGGAAATGTTTGATCAAATCAAAGCACGAATGAAGGCCGCACAAGATCGTCAGAAATCCTATGCGGATAAACAATGAGGGCCTATTGAGTTTGATGTTGGGGACAGAGTAATGTAGAAAGTGTCACCCTGGAAGGGAATCATACGATTCAAGAAGAGAGGAAAGTTAAGTCCGAGGTTTGTCGGACCATTCAGGATAATGGCACGGGTTGGTGAAGTCGCTTATCGGTTAGAGTTGCCTGATGAGTTAAGTGGGATTCATCCCACCTTCCATGTATCACACTTGCGAAAGTGTTTGGTGGATGAATACCACTTACTGACATCGAGGTTGACAACAGCCTTAACTACATCGAAGAACCAGTGGCCATCTTAGACAGAAAGGAGAAGCGTTTGCGTAATAAGATGATTCAATTAGTTAAAGTCCAATGGAAGCACCGAAAGGGATCGGAATCTACTTGGGAAACGGAGACGGAAATGAGGAAATCGTACCCTCAACGATTTGACTCATGATAGGTTTCGGGGACGAAACCTATTGTAAGGGGGTAGACTTGTAACATCCCAAAAATAAAACGATAGTTATAATAACGGATTAGAATGCGAGAACGAACGGAATAAACGAATGAGGCATGACGGGCTAGAAGGGGGCGAACATAGGGGATCATCCCCTATAAATAACCTAAGTCACCACCCTTTTCTCTCATTTGTAACATCTAGAGAGAGAAACCGTAGAGAGAGAAAGTTGACGGATCGACCCAAAATTTCAGCCAAGTGTTGCTCCACAGCTCGTGAGAAGAACCTCCTGATCAGAAGCTCGATACAGGTAACGATCTAGCCTAGATCTGAGTTTTTGTTCGTTTTGGGGTTTTTCGGGTTTTGGATGAAAAGGTAACGTTTTTACGGATGAAACTGGAAGAAAAACATAGATTTGAGTTCTTAAACGAAAAGCAAATGTTTTGAATGTAAACAAGTTCGGGATCATGACGTGATCAGATCCGCATGCGAAAGTTAGGGTTTTTGCGGGGAAGCAAATCCTGCGTACTTATCAAGTACGCAAGAAGCATTTCCTGCATACTTATCAAGTACGCAAGTAGAAGGTTCTGCGTACTTATCAAGTACGCAATAAGAAGTCCATGCGTACTTATCAAGTACGCATGAAGCAAAGCCTGCGTACTTATCAAGTACGCATGAAACGAAGTATGCGCACTTATTAAGTACGCAAGAACAAGGCCCTGCGCACTTGCTAAGTGCGCAGGCATCAAGTAAAGTCAGTATGTTTAGAAGGTTAAACCGTTAGAGTCGGGATTTGGTCTGATGTGTATTTAACTAATCAATTCAGATCGGAAGTGACGTTGTTGGACCTTTGTTTAGGACAACCCAGATTAGCTTATCCGGTGAGTTCTAGAAGCCCTCTTTTAAATGTTTTGAATAATATTTTTGGGCTGGTGTGCATACGTAACGATGTGACTATTTTATAAAACGATGTTTATGAATGTTGTATGTGACGTTTTATAAAATGATGTTTATGAACGATGTTTTGGAAGGAAGGGTTATGAAAGAAGTGTTTGTGAAATATTTTGCCAAAAGAAGTTTATGAAGTGTTTATGAATGAAGGAATGATTTTTAATAAAACGTACGAATGCTTTAACTGAAGTTTTGAAGTAAAAGAAGTGAATGTTTACGAAAGTCACAAACGAACGAATCTGCCAATATTCCTTAGGGAATGAAGGTTATGGGTATGGGAAGTATGTTATGGGCCTTTACCTTTTAGGGGTCTTTGTGGCTAGCCAGCTGTTATACAACTGGGGTGATGACGGTCACCAAAGGGGATTATCCTGACCCTTGAAGTTGGTACGATTTACCTTACGGGGTAGTCGGGCTTGAAGTTTGGTACTTGTGCCTTACGGGGTGCAATGCTTGAAGTTTGGTACGTGTCATCCTTGTGATGCCGTGCTTGAAGTTTGGTGTTGAATAACCTAAGTATCGGGCCCTAGGAGTTCTTCACCCGAAGGAAAGTACGGTGTTGATGGGCCTAGTGGTGGTGATCTATAGGTTATTCCACTAGTATGTGACATTTGGATTTGACGGTTACGAGAAGGCGCAGATTCGATATGTTCGTTGACTTATGTTTATGATGTTATGTTATGTTATTGCATGTTTTCGTATGCTTTTAATAATGAAGTTAAATGATATTTTTTTGGAAAATAGTTGAAGTAAGGTTTTATGAAAAGCTAGAACTCACCAGCGTAGCTGACTTTTTAGTATGCACATTCAGGTTAAGGCAGGTTATGATGATGGATGGTGATGCTGGGCAACTTGATGAGTTACCCGGATGATATGAAGATGCATCCCATTATGATTAGCTCATGTTATGTTTATGTAATAGACTATGTTACGCTTACGCATGTTGAACAATGTCACAATTATGTTTTAATGAAATTTTTCGCTGCGTTATTTTGATATTCAAGTCTAAGAACTGTTTGTGAATGAGTAAATCCAACAAGTGAGGCCTCCCGGGTTTGGGGCCTTACACTACCCACACCTAAAATCCTAAACCCATCCACCCCACCCACCCCCACCCAAAAACTTAAACCCACCGCACCAACCCCTTCACTCAAAAACCTAGCCCTAAACGTAATACTGCATATGTGTAGTACCACCCCAAAAACCTAACCCACCCCCAAAAACCTAAACCCCTCACCCCACCAAACCAAAAAACCAAACCCTACCCACCCCACCCCCCCCCCCCCAAAAAAAAAAACATAAACCCCCACCCACCCTAAAAAAACCTAACTCCCCCCCCCCCACCCACCCCCCCCATCCAAAAACCTAACCTAAAAGCTAAGCTAAACCTAAAAACTAAACCCTAAGGCTAAACCGAGTATTTTTTTTTTATTTTTTTTGAATGAGGACGGCGTGGGAAAGAAGGTCTCCGAACCACTTTTTTAGTTTTTGATTTATATTTTGAGTTATGATTTTTTATTATTATTTTTACCTTTAAAGAGTAGTTCTCTAGTTCTCTCCCTAAATGTTAGTTTTCTTATGAACTTCACCCTATATATATATAGGGTTAAGTTCATGAGAGAACTAGAGAACCACTAAGAAAAGAAGGGGTGGAATTTTAAAGAGAAAGTGTAAAATTGAAACTTAAAATATATAAATCTTTAAATATTTCTATCTTTTGCATACATTATTAATTTTTTTAAAAACATTGCACCATTAAATCAAGAATTTCTTTATCTTTCATTTAAGTATAAATAACATTATAAAAAATAAGAATTAACTCGTCGTTTTTTTTTCTTATTATTTTCAATATTGCATATGTGTAGTATCACCCCAAAAACCTAACACAACCTCAAAAACCTAAACCCCCACCCCCACCCAAAAACATAAACCCCCCACACCCACCCCTAAAAACCTAAACCCACCACACCCACCCCCACCCAAAAACCTAACCCCCCTCACACACACCCCCACCCAAAAACATAAACACGAACCCACCCCCACCCAAAAACCTAAACCCCCTACCAACCCCCACCCAAAAACCTAAACCCACCCACCACCACCCAAAAACCTAAACCCATCCACCCCACTCACCCCCACCCAAAAACCTAAACCCACCGCACCCACCCCAACCCAAAAACCTAACCCCACCTACCCACCCCCTAAAAACCTAACCCCACCCCACTCACCCCAAAAAAACCTAAACCCCCCGACCCACCCCCATCCAAAAACCTAACCTAAAAGTTAAGCTAAACCCAAAAACTAAAACCTAAAGCTAAAACGACTATTATTATTAATATTTTTTTGAACGAGGACGACGTGGGAAACAAGGTTTGCTAACCACTTTTTTAGTTTTTTATTTATATTTTGAGTTATGATTTTTTTATTATTTTTTTTACCTTTAAAGAGGAGTTCTCTAATTTTCTCCCTAAATGTTAGTTTTCTTATGAATTTCACCTTATATATATATATATATATATATATATATATATATATATATATATATATATATATATATATATGGATGAGTTCACTAGAAAACTCATTTTCATGAGAAAACCAAAAAACTCATATTGCATATGTGTAGTACAACCAAAAACCCAACCCACCCTCAAAAACCTAACCCCCCACCCCACCCTCACCCAAAAACCTACACCCACCCCCTCACCCACCCCCCAAAAACCTAAACCTCCCACCCACCCTCCAAAAACCTAAACCTCCCACCCCACCCTTTCAAAATCCTAAACTAAACCTAAAAACTAAACCAAAAACCCTAACCCACCCCTAAAAACCTAAACCCCCACCCCTCCCCCACCCCAAAAACCAAAACCCCACCCCACCTACCCCCTCACCCACCCCCCAAAAACCTAAACCCCCCACCCACCCCCCCTAAAACCTAACATTAAAGCTAAACCCACTAATTTTTTTTGAACGAGGACGACGTGGGAAACAAGGGCTCCAAAGCAGTTTTTTAATTTTTGATTTATTTTTTGAGTTATGATTTTTTTATTATTATTTTTTATCTTAAATAAGTAGTTTTTTTGTTTTCTCATGAACATTGAGTTTTCTTATGATCCTTCCCCTATATATATATATATATATATATATATATATATATTTCTTTGATACTACTATCCTATTCTTTTTTATTTATTCAAATACCTGTTGTAGATGTGTCTCATGTTCTTGGACTGTTTCACTTGCTACTAGTATGTCATCGATATATACTAGACAAAATTTGTATTTGAGAAATATACTATCCATAAATCTTTAGAATATTGAAGGATCATTCTTTAGTCCGAAGCTAAGAACATTCCATTCATATAATCCTTCAAAACATGTAAAAGTTGTCCATTTTTTAAACTCTTCTGCTAGATGTAGTTGATTAAAACCTGATTTTAGGTCAAATTTAGAAAATACTTTGTTATTTTGTATTAGTTGAATTAAACTATCTTTATTAGGAATGTTGTAACCATCATCTTCTGTGTTATCATTTAATATTTTATAATTGTAGAATATTCTTGTTTTTCCTCTTTTTATTTCGCTATGGTTATTTACTATAAAGGTTGTTGATCTATGGGGACTTTCAAATTTTCTGATCAATCCTTGTTTGGTCATTTCGAGTATTTGTGTTTTGAATTCCTCTTTGTCTAGAGGGCTATATTTTATATTTATATTTCTTATGGTGATATCTGGATTTTTTAGTTTGAATTTACAAATGTATTTAACTTTTGAATTTGTAATGTCTTCTCCTATAAGTCCTATTCGTTTTAGGTGTAAAATTGTAGGATGATTAATACTTGTTGTAACGTCTTGTCCTTTTTCTAGTTCATAGTTTACAAAATTTGTGAAGAGTTATATAGCTTCATTTTCAATAATGTTTTGTCTTTTATTTTTATTTAAAAATTCTAAATTTCCTTTTTCTCCTCTTTTGTGAGCAATTTCATTCATGCTTTTATATCTAAAAGTGAGGAAACTGTAAATTTGTTTACTAATGGTTATGAAGTTTCTTGTTATAGTAATTGTACCGTTTAATCCTAGTATGAAATTTAATCCTAGGACAAAATCTCTAGATTTAATACATTGTTGATTTATATTTATTTGTGGAATATCATACTTTGTACTATAATTTCCTACAAAATCTAGAAATTGTATTCCTACTGGCTCTAGGTAATGTGTTATGTTTATTAATCTGTCTTCTACAATTCTTGTCATTAACCTATATGTAAGTGGTTTATGGAATTTTTCTTGTATAAGACTGTGTGATATTACACTTTTGGTTGCTCCTGTATCTAGCAGGGCTGTTAAGTCTATTAGAGTGTTAGCATCAAGCCATAATCTACATTGTATGTTTATCATATTTATTGACCCATTAGTTTGTATAAGGGTTTGTTCATTAGTTTGTATAGGGTTTGTTCTGGTTCTATGGCCATGTTATTTATTTCTGGGAATTCTACTGCCTGTTTTTTCTTTTCTATTAGATCTTCAAGTTTTGTGATTTTATTATTCATAATTTCTATTTTTAGTTTGTTGACTTCTATAACTAGTTCTAATTTTTTTAAACTTTTCTTTGTATTCGTTTGTATTTTTATTTGCACTTTGACTAGTGTTTGGTGGTTTTATGTTATGAATATTTTTAATGTAAATATGGTAGATTTCTTTAAAGCATATATTGCATTGAGATCGTTTATCTATACTTGGGTAGTATTCACAAATGTAACATTTGATATAATTGTTTCATTTTCTATGTCTCTAGTCATGCTCGCATTCTTCTGGATTAGTGTATGTGTATGAGATTTTTGTTACAGGCTCTTCTTCTTCACTATATATACTGTATATTACCTCATTATCTGTGTGATCTGTATCTAATGCTTCTATCTCATAGTCGTTAATTTGTTCAATTAAATTGCTTCTTTTCATATTTTTATTTCTATTTGGACATTTATTAGCTAAATGTTTTGTGTCTCTACATACAAAACACTTGCATGTTCTAGTATGGGGTTTTCTAACATATTTATTTTGATATTTTTTATATGGTTTATATTCTTTGTTGTAAGAAGTACTCTTTCTAATTTTCTTTTTCTTATCATAGTATCCATAGGCTAGTAGTGTGTAAATTGCTGTTTTGCAAAATGCAAAAGCATTTCTTTTTAGTTGTTCCTGTAAAGCAACTTCTTTACATTTTTCTTCTAAAATACCAAATGTAAATGTTATTGTAGGTCCTATTCCTATGTTTGCTAAGTTTCCGTATTGTAACTTCTAGGCTTCGTGTATACTTTTTCCTAAGTCTCCTGGTAGTTTTATAAAATATTTGTCACATAAACTATCATCCATAGCTTGTCATGTTTGTGCTAATAATCTTGTAAAATCTAGTGTAAACTCGTTTATATATTTCATGTCTGCTATGCTTAGTTGTTCTAAATTTTTAACAGCTGTATCTTGTATTAAACTGTTATTTTTTGCTGGGTCTACTCCTAAAATAAGGGTTCTTATTTGAGAAGTAAAATTATAGGGATTATCTCCTATGGCTTTTAATCTGTTTATTTGGTCTGGGCTGTGGGCTTTTTTACTTTGCCATATTCCTAGGGCTGTTGGTCCTAGATTTGTTTCTAAATAGGCAAACATGTCCATACTATCTTTCTTATTTGTTTCCCACATCCTTACTACTGTTTTTTCCCATGTTAGAACTTCGTCTACCCATAATTGTGGTTTCTGTTGTTCTAGTAATAGCATACTACTACTATAAATTTGTCCTATAGGTAACCTGTTTCCTGTTCCTTTATAACTTCACTCCTGTTGATAGCTCGTAGTTGGTCTAGTCCATGGTTCTCTTCCCATGGTTTCATATGAAGTTTCTCCTATTTTTCCCTCTGTATAGTTTCTTTTCTTATATTCATAGTCCATAAAGCTACTTTCATGTTTGTAAAAATCAGAGATCATGATATCTTCTTTGACTATACTTTTTACTAATGATAAATTAAAATTTTCTTGTAGTTTGTTGTAACTTTCTTCATATGTCATTCCTAAAGTAAGCATGCATTCTACTATCATGTCGTCCACTTTTTCTTGTATATTTATTTCTGTGAATTTTCAATTTATTATTTGTTCGTATGATTTATTGGTTTCTTCTGTTTTAAAAGTTGTATATGTCTCTTCTTATGAATAATCTAATAAACTGTAATCTATATCTTCTTGTACAAATCTTGTAAATTCTGAATCTATTAGATATTCATCATCACTTTCTTCATTTTCTGTATCGTATATAGGTTTTTCGTATTCAGAGTCATCGTCTGATTCTAAATTCATGAAATTATATTGTGGTTCACTTGATTGTTCTTCAGAACAGCTACTTTCTTCGTATTTATTATCATCTTGTTTAAAATCTGTAAATCTTAAGCTTTGTATTCCATCTATCCCTTCATATATATGGCTCTTTTTTGGAATTAAAGTGGGTTTTCTTTTTCTGTTAAATCGCTTATTTGTCATTCTAATCCTGCTAATTCTTTAGGATCTAT
Organism: Smallanthus sonchifolius; assembly: GCA_023525975.1. NCBI lineage: Eukaryota > Viridiplantae > Streptophyta > Magnoliopsida > Asterales > Asteraceae > Smallanthus > Smallanthus sonchifolius. The sequence goes on along the minus strand of CM042046.1, from coordinate 21,765,219 downwards.
TCTAACTGGTTCAATCATTTGTATTGATTTAGACACAATTGTGTTAACTATTCCTTCTATGTTTACTTTGTATTTCATTCCTAATATATTACTGGCCTTTCCTAAGACTCATATACTTACTACTATGTTATTTCCTTCATAGTTTTCATATCATTTGGTTTGTAGGGCTATTTTTAGCTTCTGTAAGTCTTTAATATCTTTTAGAATTCCAGGTGTACAATAGAATAAGACCGTATTTTGACTTAAATCTATTTTCATTCCTGAAATAATTGCCTTTTTCATTTCTGATTTCCAACTTTGATCTAATATTAGGGCTAAAAGTTTTGTTCCTAGGTTTTTTCTTCCTAGGGCTTTTATCCCTATAACTATAAGTCATGTGTGTATAATTTTTTTCCTGATTGTTTAATTCTTTGGATTGTTTCTGGTGAAAATAAGTCTATTTCTACCATTTTATCTACCACTCATAGACTTTCTTCTCTACTAGTTGATGTTGGTTGTATAAAGTTTAACATTTCTGTTTGATATAAAGTTCTTGGATTTAAAATATCTAGTTGATGTTGGTTGTATAAATTTATGTTTTTATCTAAATCTATTTCTTCTTCTAACTGTATTATCTGTTGTGTACTTCTAGAAGACGACTCTTTCTTTAAAATTTTGTTTAAAAAATTATTTGATGTAATGATATCTTTTATATTGCTAGTAGACTTTCTAGATCCTTGAATAATTTTTTTATTCATCGCTTGGTTTCCAATGTTTATATGGTTTAGGCTTATTATCACTTATATGTATTTTGTTTAGTTTATTTACGATTTTATTGATTTCTATAGAATTTTCGTCTACCTCTGGTATATGTTTATTTTCTTAATATTTTTTATTTCTAACAAAATTTGATTATTTTGTTATTTTTTGTGAATTTTTTAATTTCGTCTGTTTCTTTAGCTATTAACTATATAATTCTTAGGTGTTTATTATTTATAGATTCTTTTTGTAGACTGAATCCTAAATTTATAATAAGATCTGTAATACCATTTAGATGTGTATTATCTGTATGAAGACTGTGTGTATGAAGCTTTTTAAATCTATAAATATGATTATAGTAGCTATTACTTATATTTTATGATCGCTTCGTTCTACAAACTCTAAGTTTAAGAATTCGAGTTTTTTTAACACTTTTGAAGATTCAATAATTATTTTAAAAGAATCCGATTTCCCTTAGTAAGCACCTTATCTTTTGAGTTTTCTCTTACAATGTTTTTCTATATCCCAATTTTATCATAACAAAACAAAAGTAAAATAAACAAGTATGAAACATATAAATCTTTGACAACTTATCTAGATTAGTAGATCAAAGCAATTTTTTTCCCTAATCTTCACCTAAGCGGGTTTTCATATAAATAGGACTTAAGCATACACGCTGCCTGACATGGATCTGTCTGAGTCTACAAAGCCGTCTCAATTATTTGACCGACAATCCTCTGTAGATAAAAGAAAAAGTTTTTTGTTGTTTTGCTACTTTAATTTGTAGCTGTTTCTTTTAGCTTAATGCGTTCTTTTATGTTTCTTATCTTTTAGCTTTGTGCTCTGCCTATTTAAGGACAGCAGCTTCATTTGTAAAACAACACACTGAAAACATTGAATGAAATCAATCTCAGTTATGAGTAGCTAAATTCTCTTTTTCTGATTTCTCTTGTAAGCTCTTATTCTCCTAAGAGTTTTCTCTAGTTTTTCATACTATATCCCAAATATATATATCAAATATATATATATATATATATATATATATATATATATATATATATAAGGGTCTTTCTGCTGCAATCCTCTAATCCGCAACCACTGCAAATATACTGTAAGTTTTTATGTTTTATTGCAAGTGTCAAAAATCTCTGATGCCCCAACATATTTTGGTATGAGAGCAAAGACTTTTCTAATATCTAAAAGACTAAGACAGATCCATGTCAAGGATCAAGAGAAAACCATAAAGTTAGGCGAAAACCGTGAAAACCATAAAAACAATGTGTAATACTATGAGTTACACATACGTACCCGCAATTTTTTTGTTTTCTGTTTACGTATACGTAACACTATAAGTTACGTATACGTAAGCCAATATTTAAATGATTTTTTGGTAAAAATGTGTAATATTACATTGATACTCTCATAAGAAAATAAAAATAAAAAATAATTATTATTATATTATTGGTTAAAATTGTTTTTTTTAGTGGTTTTCTCGGTTTTCGCCTAACTATGTGATTTTCTCTGGAACCCTCCCCTATATATATATATATATATATGTATATCATTTTTATTTTTAAATGCCTTTTTAATTTTTTTTAATGAACGCTAACAAAACTTTGGCATACCACTTACTAAAGAATCTACAGGGATGGTAATGGGTCGGGTTTGGGACGGGTTTAGGTAATCCTAACCCCATACTCTGTTATAAAATATTGTCCCATACCCAGCTCAAAACCCGTCGGGTTTCTATCGGGTAATTACCCGTCGGGTATCGGGTATACCTGTGGGTTTCTGGTAAACCCGTTAGTTTGTAAAAAATACCCGTTGGGTATACTCGACCCAAACCCATCGAGTATCTATCGGGTATATGTAAAGATGCAATTAGAATAAAAAAGAAAGAAGATAAAATCATGTTTTGTATATACATTTAAAATAAATACGGAATATATACTTAAAATAAATGCGGTATATACACTTAAATTAAATAAAAAAGAAAGAAAGATATGTCGGGTATATAATCGGGTAAACAGGTATATGTTATCGGGTAATCGGGGCGGGTAAACGGGTATATCACCATATACCATACCCGTCCCAAACCGGCGAAAAATTTCAAATGTAATCCCAAACCTGGTCCCATACCCGATTACCCGGCCTATACCTGTCTCAAAAACTTCGGGTTTCGGGTTTTTCCATCGGGTTCGGATTTCGTTGCCATTCCTAATGATCTATAACTAAATAATTATGGACTAAACGTTTGTAATTTAGCGGTATTATGTGAAGTAAAGGTGTTACTTTTCTATTAGTTGTTTCTAGTCCCATATTAGATACTAGTTTAGATCCCGTGTCTATACACGAGTGAAAACTGAAAAATATCAATATATAAATTTTTTAAATCTTTATGTATATATTTTACATGTGTAAAAATATATTACATATATTAAGGATAGAAACAAACTCAAAGTATGTAAAAATTAATATATAATTGAGTTTCGAAAATACGTTAATTACTATTTTTTCTTTATTTACTGTTTGATTGAATTAAAAGTTACATAATTAAATTTAAAATTTTCTTATAATAAGGGATAATTTAAAATAAATGTATTTTATTAGTATAATTAGTATTTTTTCTTTAAATATATATCATTATTAAAAGATAGAAGTGCATTAAATAAGAGAGAGAGGCGAGAAAAAAATAGTGAGAATGAATATGGAGGCGACACGTGTCAGTAAAAAACCTTTATTTATTATATAGTATAGATTTTTTCGATTGAAAAGTAGATTTAAAGGATGTATTTGTAAGACTGATGGTTGTGGGCTTTATTGAGAGTGGATTCATCCTCTAATATCACGTCATGTGGCGCTGACCGGATGCTGACTAAGCAGTGGATAAAGCCCCTGTTGAAGCACTTGAGGGTGTTGTAGTGCAGGTGAGCGGGGGCTTTGTCGAATTAATTTTTTGTTTAATTATTTATTCAATTCAAATTTAAAAACTAATATTACATTAATATAAATAGAAATATTTCATAATTCAAAAATCGAAAATAATAATAATAATTTTTCAATTACTAGTCTAATACAAGATCATCGGGTCGTCTAGCCCACAAATGCTCGACCAACTCATGACGAAGGTTTCCGTGTACCTCACGGTTCTTGATATCTCCTATGTTTTGAAGTCTTTGTTCATCGGTGATTGTCGATGGTTGTGGTGGAACATCACCTTGGTAGTCTTCTTCGGAAGAATCGGATGAAGAAGACGGATTCCACTCCATTTTTTGTTTATAAAATTGAGAGAAAATATGAAGTTTATAAAGGTTTTGAGAGATAAATGAGTGAAGAGGAGTTAATTTATATAAATAGAAAAAAAAAATTTCTTTAAACCCAACGGCTCTCGCTAGCCGCCCCACGCCCACCGATCGCGCCCCCCCATCGCCTGACCATCTTGTGGTGTGCGCGGCCAAGGTGGCTCGCGCCCACCCCCTTACGCCCCCAATAACCTGCCACAACCATCAGCCTAAGTTAGCAGCTTAAAAAAAGTAGTTGCGGATAGGATATGAGTTTGTCATTGAAAAAGTGGTTGCGGATGACCCACTTCATTTGCCATAGATAATTCTCAAGCACCTATTGGAAATATTTTAAAACATCATTCAATTCTTTTCTAAAATATATTATGAAGAAACAGTGATCAAATCTTTAAAATAAAACTGTTGATCGGTTCTTTAACATGATAATGGAAAACGATATTAAACATAAATGTGTACTTGGTAATTCAGTAAGGTTGGAGAGGGAAAACGTCATGATCTTGATGATGATCGGGTTCTCATTTAAAATGTACCGTAATGATGATTTAGGTGAGAGGAGTCTCACGGTTTGAGAGAGAGAGAAAGAGAACCGTAAACCTTAGTTTGGTGTGTTTATGATTTATCGTTAGTCTATTCTCTCTATTAAGCTCTATATATATACACCCAAAGGGAAACTCTATTTAGGACAGTAAGAGTAATTACGTCCATTGAATAATTATCATTTAAGTTATAGGGGTAAATAAGTCAATGATCTATTAAGCAATAAATGATAATAAATGTCACGTAATAATATCGACTCTTACATAAACAATTTACACTTGATATATTCTTCGAGAATTGTAAAACGTTGAGGAGTTAGCTAACGAGTCATTAATTTACAAACAAACGGTTTTTAGGTTTTATATACAAATTTTAAATTTTAAGTTTAGTCTAGCTATAACATAAGCATTTAGAAAGGAAAAGGTAATAAGGAAAAAACAAAAACGAGACTGAAAATTCAAAGGAATTCATCCCAATGAAACCCCACAAGGTGCATAATGCATCCATATGGTTGATGTGTACACAAACGAAGTTGATAAACATTGCAGGTGAGATGTCGACTTATTATTGATTGATATTTTTATAATATTGATGAAGAACCATCACATAAAATCAGTGTGGAAAAATCTATAATTGAGAGACAATCTACAAATGGATCTAGATTTTTAGATTTACATCTTTTAACGCCTATATCAACTAAAAAGATTAATCATGTGTTAGTCATATTGTGTGTGGAGTTTGATAAGTGATGGATTTTTTTTTGCTTAAATGGTGTAGAAATCAAAGTCGAAATGATTTCTATGTTTTTTTAAAGTCCATTTGGTTTTAGGGAGTCCGCTATCAGAACAAGCGGACCTTAACTTTTGGGCTTGAGTCCGTTGCTGTGGCAAGCGGACCTTATATTCGTTTACCGGTGTTTGTTTGGAGGGGAAGAGGACGAACCTGAGGTCCACTTGCCACGACATCGGACTCAAGATCAAAAGTCAAAGGCCTCCTTGTTCGGGTAGCGGACTTATTACTGCACCTCTTAGCCTTCATATTCTCCCGTTAATATGTATATTTACGGTTTATCTCATGAGTTGCTTTTGGTCTATCTAGTTCTTTTTGTTCTCTTCTATATAACTCTTGGTGTAGTATTGTAATATTCAAGAGACACATACAATACAATAACAACTTCCTTTTATTATCTTGTATATTCATAACATTCTTCTCAACAATTGACAAACTTTTCAAACATTGCAATTTTTTTATTGAATCAAGTTGAATAATCACAATTACCGGACATGGAAGCATAAGATGATTACAATTTTGAAGTCCACATGTTTGTTGCAGTTTATTAATACCAACATTTCACCACCACAAGAAGAATTACCTACATTTATTGAACGGGCAAAAAAGATGGTTATGTGTCTGCTTGCATAAACGTCACCATGGACTCCTCACCTAGCAATCGGACCCACTACTTCAGAACTCTGGAAAATCATTGAGGATGCTTACTTTCAGTAAGCTTTTGCAAAAAAATCATAATTTAAAACACCTTTTCAATTGCTAAAACATAATAATTCTTCTATTGTTAGTTTATGTGATTATGCTAAATGTAGACCAACTTAAAGCTATTGGGGAACCGGAAACTTTGGTTTTCCAACTCTTGCATGGTTTAAACTTAAACTATTTGTTCTTAATATTAAAAATTCTGAAAACATACTTACCTTGCCCAATTGAGAGCCAGACTACTTATATATGAACAACGTCTTCAACAAGAGGATATCTCGCAACCTATATCAGCCATGACAGTCCTTTAGTTGAATACAAAATCAAAATCAGACTAACACTATTTCTTGTTAAATATGAAAAAAGAAGGGTCACGAAGCATCTACGTGTTGCTTCAGGTACAATAATCGAGATGAAGCCCAGAACACTTTTCGCGGTGGTCGATTCAACGGTCGAGAGGACGATTCAACAGTCCATGGTCGCCTCATATCGTCGCATATGCGGCCTCGACTCCCCTTTTCAAAATAACCCTATGTGTTCCTGAGTGTCATTTAAAGAGAGAAGAGAAAAGATTTGGAAGGAAGTGAAAAAAATCGGTGTTCCAGAAAAAAAAATTTTTTTTGAGAGAAATGGAAGGGAAAAAAAATGTTGTTGATGGCGGTGGTAGCCCAACGTGCAAAAGCAACAACCCAATAACAATCAACCCATCACACGGGCAGCCCACAGGGAAGTCCAATAAACAAATATGAAGAGCCCAGCTCCCGGCTAAGAACACACCTCCAAGAGGGAACCAATAGCGTAATAAGAAACATAATCCAAAGAAGGGATAAATAAGGAAAGAACAGAATGATCAGACAGGAAGCAGTGTTCGAACCCCTTTTCCCTGGCAGGGAAAAGGGAGAAGGTCAACATATGAGACAAAAGGGGAGCATTAATAACTTTCCCCTCTTTGGGAGAATCTCAGACACAGAAGGCAGGGTCCGTAAGACGAGACACCTGCCAAGGACACAAAGAGGGTCACGGGTTCGCCAAAGGTAGGATATAAATACGAGGTCGAGCTCCAAGGTAAAGGCATCTCATTTATCGTTAGCTTCTTCTTCTTATTCTATCATCCATTCAAAAAACCTATCACTGATTCTCACGCCGGAGGTGGATCGAAGGAGACCTTCTCCTGCGGTGAGCCTAACGGTTTTCGTTTATCTTAGCAGGTCAGCTTGGGGTACCACAACCGTTGTAGCAACAAGTGGCGCCCACCGTGGGGCACAACTTCATTTTAGAAAATAAAGAAGTTGTGTTCCATACAGCTTGAAAACCTTTTCTGAAAGTTTACACTTATCTTTGTTGCGCTCAACTGGCATGGTAGAAGGATCCACCCCCCCCCCCCAAGCAACCTAAATAGGACTCTCGATGGCCCAGTCGAGATCTCGGATATGATTGAGCTAACTCCTGAAGGGGTAAGGGAAAACTTCCCACGCCTTCAGGAACTCATGAACGAGTATGCTCAAGAAGGACGACTGCAGGGAGTCCGAACCCGCCTAGACTACGAAGAAGAACCAAGCGTCACTTTAACTCCACCCCCTACCCAGGGGGAAAATGTGATAGCCACTGCGGGAGGTAGGGAAATACTCATAAGTCTCCGCGCAATGTCACTCATGAATATGGCGACTAACCCAGCTCAAGGTTCGGAAAACATGTATAACCCTTTCTTACACGCCCTACCATGGGTCGATCCGAGACAACTCGCAGGAGGAATGCCCCTCCCTGGAGGAATGGGTTTTCAGCAACACCCTTGGCAATACATGAGCCCAGCGCCCGGGGCTTATGCCTCAGGCTTCACCCCCTTCCCATCCCCGGGAGGGATAGAGGGTTAGAACACCCACGTCTTTCAAACCTCAGGATATCACCCGTACTACATCACGGCGCCCATGAGGACACAACCTTTGTCACCTACACCAAGATGCCATCTAATGTAAAAACATCAGATGGTCTCGGAGACCCAGATGACCACTTGTAACTCTTCTCAGGAGCAGCGAAGGTGGAACAGTGGTCTATATCAGTCTGGTGCCACATGTTCATACAAACTCTATCAGGACCCGCCCGTTTATAGTTCAATAGTCTACCCAATGAAAATATAGATAACTTCGAAAACTTAAGCAGGAATTTTCTAACCGTCTTCATGCAACAAAAGAGATACACGAAAGACCTGGTGGTTCTCCACAACATAAAGCAGCGGGAGGACGAAGACTTGAAGTCTTTTATGGAAAGATACAAGATGGAAGGTCTGAGTATAAGCGGGGCCACAGAGCAAATGAGAATTTCAGGTTTCATACATGGGGTGAGAGCATGACAGCTGATAGAAGAGCTCAACCGAAACATCTCGAAGACTATGGAGGAAACCTTGGAGAAGGCAAAAGCTTTCTTGAGGGGAAAGGAAGCAACACAAGCACTAGAAGGCAGCTAAAAAACAAAGAGCCTTGCATGGAAGAATCCTCCCCCAACAAGCAGAAGCCAACACTGTTTCCAACCTTTCATGGAAAGGCGATCGACAAGTTATTTCTAGGAACAGCGACGGTCGTACGCAAGAACCGAGTACCCTTATAGTCGGGCCAGGGCCCGGGAGGAAGATAGGGGAAAAAGCTCACAGTTCACAACATTAACCAAGACCCCAAATGAGATACTCGCTACGGAAGAAGCAAAGTTCAACTTTCGACCACCGAAGATGAATAACAGGCCACCGGACGCGAAAGCAGCCTATCGATACTGCGAGTTCCACGGAGACGTAGCTCATCACACGAACGACTTTTTTCAGTTGAAAAAAACGAATGGAGGCAACCATACAGTCGGGAGAACTAGCTCACCTAATAAAAGATATCAAGAACAAGAAGCCAGAAGATAGGCAGGAGAAAGAAAATGGAAAAAAGAAAGAAATACTAATGGTGACTAGGCAGAGACTAGCCAGATCGCAAAGCAATGGTCGGGGCCTCACCAACGAAGAAATCACCTTCCCTCCAATAGCCCTAGAGAAATCAGCATGGTCACCAAGATAATACAAGCCAACATTGGAGAACAGGAAGTAAGGCATGTATACCTTGATGGAGGAAGTGCGTCAGAAATCATGTACGAGCATTGTTTCCTCCAACTGGAGGAAGAAAGGCAGAAGAAGCTCACAACGTCTACTACCCCTTTAGTCGGATTCTCGGGAGAGAAAGTCTGCCTAGTCGGTGAGATAAAGCTAAAGGTCTCCCTGGGCAAAGGAAGACTTAGACGAACAGAAGAATTGCTATTTGTGGTGGTCCGGGCACCATCGCGATACAACGTCATTATCAGGAGGTCGGGGATAAGTGCATTTGAAGCGGTGGTCTCTATAGCCCATGCGGTAATGAAATTTCCTACTAAGAAAGGAACATGCACCATATATCCCTCCCTAGAAGCCCTGGTGGTAGGAATAACAGAAGAAGAAATTGCCGAAGGGAAAGTAAGCTGGATAATCCAGAACGAAAGGTCAATATCGGGCCTAGCCTATCCGAGCAGGGAAAAAGAAAGTTGATAGACATACTGCGAAAAAAGCAAAGATGTGTTTGCATGGTCGCCGGCAGACATGACATGTGTTCCCAGGAAGACTGCAGAGCACGCCCTACAGATTAGTTCATCCCAGGTGCCGGTTATCCAGAAAAAACGAAGCTTGGCCCCAGATAGAAACAGGGCAGTCATAGAAGAAGTAAACAAACTAGTATCAGCAGGCATCCTTCGCGAAGTCAAATACCCTACATGGGTTGCAAACCCAGTGATGGTAAAAAAAGTCAGATGGAAGTTGGAGGATGTGCTTCGATTTCAAAGACCTCAACAAAGCGTGTCCCAAAGACTGCTACCCTCTCCCAGAGATCGACCTGAAAGTAGATGCTTTAACGGGTTTTAACCTAAAATGCTTCCTGGATGCGTATAAAGGCTATCACCGGATAAAAATGAGTAGAATAGATGAAGGAAAAACAACCTTTCACACCACCAGTGGCATCTTCTGTTACAAGAAAATGCCATTTGGTTTAAAGAGGGGCCACTTACAAGAGGTTGATAGATAAAGCTTTCGAGGAACAGCTGGGCAAAAACATGGAAGCATATGTAGATGACCTGGTCATAAAAAGCCAGGTCGAAGACACTATGATCAGAGACATAGAATAAACATTCAGCAACTTGCAGAAGATCAACATGAAGTTGAACCTCGGGAAATGTTCGTTTGAGTTCGAGGAAGGCAGTTTCCTAGGCCACGTGGTCAATGAGCAAGAAATTCGAGCAAACCCCGACAAAGTCAAAGCTATAAGGGATATGAAGTCCCCAAGAAGCAAAAAAGAAGTGCAAAGTCTAAACGGTAAGTTAGCTGCCCAAAACATGAAGAGCTACATCGCCGAGAAACCAGCAATGGTAGCTCCCCGAGCAAAAGAACATCTCTTCTTATACGTAGCATCCAGAGAAGAAGCCATCAGCGCAGTACTAATAGCAGAAATAAAGGGTCATCAGTTACCCATCTATTTTGTAAACCGAGCACTGAAAGAAGCCGAAACAAGATATTCCCACCTAGAGCGCATGGATCTAGCTCTAGTGCATGCGGCAAAACGCCCACGAAGATACTTTCAAGCAAACAATGTACAAGTGCTCACAAATCACCCGTTAAAAGAGATACTGACGAAGCCGGAATCATCCGAAAGGTGGGCAAAATGGGTAATAGCCTTGGGAGAGCACGGAATCACGTATGCACCCCGAACATCAATCAAAGGGCAAGCTTTGGCAGACTTCATCATCGAAAAACCTGGAGATGGAAAAGAGGTCTAGCACATCTCCACAGCCCAGCAGGACCCTCCCAATGGAGAATGGACCTTATACACGGACGGAGCCTCAAGTGCCGAAGGGTCTGGAGCAGGCCTTATCTTGGTCGACCCAGAAGGAAGAGAGATCACGTATGCACTACGCATGAACTTCCCCATCACAAACAATGAAGCTGAATATGAGGCATTCTTTGCAGGACTCCGGATGGCAAAGAAACTGGGAGCAACATACCTTACTGCCCATGTAGACTCATTGTTGGTGGAAAATCAAGTAAACGGAAAATATGCGGTAAAGGATCCATCAATGCAACAATACAGAGAGTTGGCCCAGCAGCTGATAAAAGAATTCGGAAGATGCATAGTCAAACAGGTGTCACAGACACAAAACAAAAAGGAAGATGCACTAAGCATGTCACTAAATATCGCGCACCTAACCAAGAAAGTATTAGTCGAAGTCCAGGAAAGTAGCTCCATCTCAGCTAAGGAGGTGGGGGATATTATAGAGGAAGAAGGGGAGACATGGATGACGCCCATTAAAGATTACTTGGTGACAAGGGTCCTACCAGAAAATGAAATAGAGTCACAACGCCTGATACTGAAAGCAGCAAACTATACTATGGTAGAGGGGCAGTTGTTTAAAAAATCCTACTTATCACCACTTCTACGATGTGTCAGCCCAATTCAGAGCAACTACATCATCAGGGAAGTCCATAGGGGAGCATGTGGAACATACGCGGGGCCACGAACGGTGGTGTCAAAGATCATGAACCTGGTGTATTATTGGCAACAATGCACAAAGACACACTCGAAGAAATTAAAAGATGTGAAAGCTATCAATTGCACACCCTGACTACGCATGTCTCCAGGCATAACCTGGTAACCATCAACTCTGCCTGGCCATTTTACAAATTGGGCAAGGACATCGTCGGCCCGTTCCCAGAGGGGGCATGCAAGGTAAAATTCCTCCTAGTCATAGTTGATTACTTCACTAAATGGCCAGAGGTTAAGCCCCTAGCCACTATCACCGGGAAACGAGTGGTTAAATTTTTCTGGGAAAATATTGTTTGCCGTTTTGGGCTCCTAGGCGAATTGGTAACAGATAACGGAAAAAAATTCGCGGAGGAGCCATTTAAAGGCTGGTGCAAAAATTTTTATATAAAACAAATATTCACGTCGGTGGCTCATCCATAGGCAAATGGCCAGGTAGAACGCATGAGCAGAAGCATAGTGGAAGGCTTAAAGACAAGGCTCGAGCGATATGGGCGGAATTGGTTGGAGGAACTACCAAGTGTTCTATGGGCCATAAAGACGATGGAAAAGACAAGCAATGGCAAAACACCATTCAACCTCACCTTTGGATCAGAGGCAATGATCCCGGCAGAAATAGGGGTAATGTCTACAAGGCGAAGCATGTTCAGTGAAGCGAACAACGCCCCTGAAATATCCACCAACTTGAATTTGCTGGAAGAACAAAGAGATGATGCCTACATCAAAGAAGCCCGATACAAACTCCAAATGGAAAAATACTACAATGCCCGGGCAAAGCCAGAATCATTTCGCCCAGGGGATCTGGTACTAAGAAAAAATGAATCCAGCAGACAGCAAAACACTGGGAAGCTGGGCCCAAGGTGGGAAGGCCCGTACCAAGTCAAAGAATGCCACATAGGGGGATCCTACAAACTAATCCGCATGGATGGAAAGCCAGTCCCTAGGAACTGGAATGTGGCCAACCTACGCCGGTTCCACACCTAGGGGCAAGCAAAGAAAAAACTGCAAGAATAAAAAATCGTTACACCTTTTGACAAGATCTGTGTAACGACAACCATAGTACAATATTCACCATTCAATCTCTTTTGTAAGGCCAACATGATATATGTAATGTAACATTTTGAATACAGGCAAGTTGCAGTCTTTACATTCAGAATACGTCTCTATCAACACAAACTTGATAACATAGCAAAGGATACTTTATAATTCCTATAATCCTTCGTCTAACTACGTAGGATTCTCGCTACACAGGGTATGGCCTAGGTGTATCTAACAAAGGGCTGAGCGTCCCATATATAACAGCTCCGTGAGTTTCGGCCTTGTCCTTCTCATGTAAAGGCTGAGCACCTAATACAATTTAGCTCCATGGGATCCGACCCTGACCTACCCATGCAAAACAAACATATTGCGCAATATACATAAAAATACACAAAATGCAAGTAAAGCATTCACAAACACAACCGTCTTGCCAAACACAAGGCAATAACATCCAAAATAGCAACAACATTTGTCCAAACAAACCTACAAAGTTACAAATTGTCCAAACATACGAATCAAAAGACCATCAGTTTTAAACAGATTAGAAAAAAAAAACAAGGGGGTAAACAACTTAGGGATGGGGGCAAAACGTTGGCCCGACTGAGGAGCCACATGAGGAGGAAGAAAAGAAACACCGTGACTAGCTTGGGTCTGCACAGTCTGACCACTCCCCGTAGCAAAAAGTTTTTCCTTCAACGGTGCCTTAGGAAGTATCTCCCGAAAGATGGACAATCGTTTAGAACCATAGGCAGCTAGAGCATCTAGATAAGGAAAAGAGGCGCCCTCAAAAGCCTGCACAACTGAGATGAGTTGGTTCTTCAACTCTGGGCGGTAGGCAGGGCAATCCGTCACAGGTATCTGACTCACAGCACAACGATAGCCAAGTCGAACGCCACGGTGTTCACCATAAGCTATCGTAGCTTCGTGAATGGCACCCAACGGAGTCAAAAAATCTCTACTGGCAAACATATTGCGGATAACAAAACGCGCCCTTCCTCAATCAGCCAAGTCTTGTCAACACAAATCTCCTTAATAGAACGCTGGAAGTCCTGATTAACCTGCATAAGCTAAGAAATAGATAATTTCATCTTCTCCTCACGAGCTTTGAACTCGTTCTTCTCCTCCACAAACGCAGCCAAATCCTGGACCAACTGAGCACGACCATCCTCGGTAGCATCCTGAAGGGCTGTCAGCTCATCAGCTAGCTTGCGCTCTCGTTCCTGGCTTTCAGAAAGTTCCTTCTCCAACATTTGGATCTCACTTACCTTCTCATCCTTTAAATCAGCCATTTCTTTCTTTAGGTCAGTAATCCTACCCTGTAAGAGGGTAGTTTTCTTCACACTCCGCTGGTGGTAAGAATCAAAGGCAAATAGTTTCCTATAAGCATTCGGCAAGCAATTACCAAGCAGAGACCAATACATACACATTTGGTTATATAATTGCACCACCCGGGGGTGGTGGAATGAGTAACGATCTCCTAACTCATAGAAGCACTAGAAAAAACATCCTTGTTTAACACATTGAACTTTGGGGCAAAGACAGAATCAACAATCTTTGGAGTAAGCCTAACCCGGTCACTACCCTGGGATGGAAGAGTATATGACTCCTCAGATTCCATTAGAGCCACAGCACGGTACGAACCACCAACATCAGCAGGAGAAACAGCCTGGGGAGCAGCTGCTAAGGCTTTTCGCTATGAAGCACGAGTAGGAAGACATTTGGAAGGAAGAACTCATGTTTTCCTCTTACGAGAGGAAGCAACAACAACAGGAGCAACAGGGATCACATCCCTGTCGCGATCAGAGAGATCAAACGAGCTACCAGGGGAGTAGACGGTTTTTGCTTGAAGAGTCGTAGCATTGTCTTCATCAGCCAATAAGGGCCTTTGTGTGACTTCCACCTCTTTGTCTGAACTTAAGAACATAACATCAAGCAGACCCATAACTGCAAACAACAAGTCAAAGGTCAGACAAATACTAAAATAAACAAAACAAGCACAAACAAATAACTAAACATACCAACCCCACGTTTGTTGAAAGATGGGAGAGTACCCGGGTGACCCCAAAGGGAACTAAGCCCAACAACAACAACAAGAATCTCCTCCATACTAAGGGTGCTATGGAGCATAGAATAACGACCATGATCATAGGTAGTCTCGGGCACCTTGGGCTCGGAGACAGATCCCTTAGGATCTCTCCAAGAAACAGGACCACGAAGGATTTTCTTCGAAACCAAGAAGAATTCCGTCACGCTAACCAGGGGTCCAAATGGCCGAATGACCGCCTATTGTCTTACTCGTAGAAAGGCGAGGAAGGCATTAAATTGTTGGGGTTTGGTTACGGTCTCGTGAATTACATATTATCTTGTATTCCTTGCAAGCTTACAAATGGGGTCAATTGGTCAAGGTAATGTTCAAACTCATTGGTTATACATATAAGTTGTTTGATCGGAAAATGATCATGTTTAAACGTTTAAAACGTTGGAATTATAAGAACTCTTGATAAAGAACTTGGGAACTCACCAACCTCATGTTGACACTTTTTAAGTATGTTTTCAGGAAATTGAATGTGGTCTTCAGGTTAGCAATGTAGGCTGCATGCATGCATGTGGATACGGCTTTTGGAGGATTTCTCTCGTATAACTCATGGTCTTGAGTCATATTTGCGAAATCTTAAACTTTTGTAAACTCAAGTTGATATTTTGTGATGTAAATACTTTAAACTTAATTATATATCCAATTATCATGTATGTGTTTGCGGTAATCATATACTTTAAAAACCATGAATGTTACGCCTCGCGTTTCCGCCTTGGCGGGGTGTGACAGATTGGTATCAGAGCCATTGATTATAGCGAACTAGGAGTCTAAAACTGAACCTAGTCTATAATTTAAATGACTCACTAATACATTTTCATTGCATAAGCATTACATAAGCATTCATCATGTCATATGGATATTGCAGTCACACCATGTCACACACTAACCCCACTTAAATTCCATAGTTCGGAAGCGACCTACGAAAATGGCTGAATCCATTGGTGAGACTATGCCCCGAGGACCAAGGATCGACGTATCGTACTGGGATTGTCTTCGCCAAGCAATCCCGATGTGGAGGATAGAGGACGACATCCCTATGACCTACGACCCTGTCGGAGTAGCATGCAGTTCAAAGTCTATGCCGCTCACCGGGGAGTGCGCGGAATGCACCATCCCCTTACTAGTGTCCCGCAACAATAAGCAAGATGTAGAAATTCACTATCTTGAGAAGGATATGAAGTTCATCCGAAGAGACTTGACTACCTTTCCTACCCTACTTGAAAATGTTGCTGGAATGATGGAGGATCAGAGGTTGATCGACCAGTCCCTTCAGCATGCAACTAATCACCTGATGGAGTTTGAGAAAAGACTAGCATAGATGGAGAGGAGGACCATCGCAGCTGAGCAGAGGGCAAAGGCAGCTGAGCAGAGGGCGATTGATGCTGAGCTCCGGGCTATCCTAGCTGAGGCACGTGTGGAGGAGATGCTGACCTCAGCTACCGTTCTGACATGAAAGCTTTCTTATTTCTAGAACTATTACGGGCGGATTGTGCCCAAAGCACATTATGTAGTTTGAAACTTTAGTACTGATTTGGTCATATGAAACCATCTATTTTGATCCTTGTCTTTTGGAACAATGTACTATGTATGTGATGGTTTATGTTGTGATGATTGTTGTGTACGTTTGATGTTGTTGTATCCTTAAGTCATGTGGTATCATTATTATTATATAATGTTGCTTCTTTTTAAATGTTATGTTAGAAAGAACACCATGGCACCTAAGCGAAAGACACCCCTTGACACCACTAGTGAGAACAACAACGACGCGATTTCCCCAAACATGGAACAACTCATAGCACAACGAGTAGCTGCCTCCATGGAGCAGTATGAAGCAAATCAAAATAGTGCAGAGGAAATTGCAGCGGTACCGGCGGAGGAGGTGCAGGAGGTAGCATCACAGCCGGAGGTCTGGAGGTAATAGGACGAGTAATCTCACATGTAACACATAGTCATGATCTAAATTAATAGCGTTATTAAAATAGTGACTTGTGACCGTACAGATGCTTCGAGCAGGAAGTGCACCTACAAGGCCTTCCTATCCTGCAACCCCCGCAATTTCAATGGCACATAGAGTGAAGTAGGTTTAATGAGGTGGATAGAAAAGATGGAGTCGGTGATTGATATTAGTGAGTACGCCGCTGACTGCATGGTGAAGTATTCTACTTGCACGCTCACTAATAAAGCTTTGACTTGGTGGAATACTCAAGTGAAGACTTTAGGGAGTGAGACAGCGTATCAATTGTCTTGGGAAGACTTGAAAACCATGATGATCGAGGAATACTGTCCTCGAAATGAATTGCAAAAGATTGAGGCTGAAATGTGGAATCTACAGATGATCGGAGATGATGTGGTGGGGTACACCGATCGTTTCAATGAATTGGTAATTCTGGTACCGCACATGGTCACGCCAGAACATAAGCGCGTGGAAAGGTATTTGTGGGGCCTTGCGCCTCAAATTCGCATCATGGTAACTTCATCTAATCCAATGGCTTCCAAGAGTGCTATAACTTTAGCATTCAAGTTAAGAGATGATGCAGTGCGTACAGGATTGTTTGGAAAGAAGGAGAGTGAGGAAGGTAAATCTGGGGAGAAAAGGAAGTGGATGGGAAATTCAAGTAACAAGTCTGGGAAGCAAGGGTTTAAGAAACAAGGAACTGTGAAGGCTTTTGCAGCCAACGCAGTGGAAAAGAAGGAGTATGATAGGAGCCTACCGAGATGTAAGAAGTGCGGAAATCATCATGTCGGTGAGTGCATCAAGTGTGGAAAATGTGATAAGTTTGGTCACACCACACAAGTTTGTCGAGCTAACAACCGAACGGGGAAAATTAAACTGGGATGTTTCATATGTTGTGACCTGAATCACTTCAAGAGGGAATGCCCCAAATGGAAGAATCATATGAACGCTCAGGAACCAGGGAGAGCATTTGTGATAGGTGCAGGGGACGCACACCATGACCCGAATATTGTCACTGGTACGTTCCCGATAAATAATCACTATGCATCTGTACTTTTTGATTCGGCTGCTGATATGAGCTTTGTATCGAATGATTTTAAATATTTACTTGGTATTAAGGCTAGCAAACTAGATCAAAGTTATACAATCGAATTAGCAAATGGGAAATTAATTAAAACTAGAGAGGTCATTAAGGGTTGCACTTTATGTCTACGAAACCATACTTTTAGTGTAGACCTTCTACCTGTCGATCTAGGGAGTTTTGATATTGTTATTGGCATGGATTGGTTGTCAAAGAATCATGCCGAGATCGTATGCTTCGAAAAGATTGTACGTATCCCACTAGCAATAGGATAAATTCTTTCAGTTCAAGGCGAGAAGGGTGGAACAATGTTGAAAATGATAAACTGCATGAAGGCTCATAAGTATCTACGCAAGGGTTATGGCGCATTCCTGGCTCACGTCATCGAGAAGAAACCCGAGGAACGTCGACTTGAAGACATACCGATCGTTAGGGATTATCCTGAGGTATTTCCCGAAGACTTACCTGGTTTACCGCCACCGAGACAAGTCGAGTTCCGAATCAACCTAGCACCAGGAGCCGCACCAGTTGCACGATCACCGTATCGTCTAGCACCTTCTGAGATGCATGAATTATCGAGCCAACTGCAGGAGTTACTTGATAAAGGTTTCATAAGACCGAGTTTCTCACCCTGGGGAGCTCCGGTCTTATTTGTGAAGAAACATGAAGGAACCTTTAGAATGTATATCGATTACCGGGAGTTGAATAAACTTACAATTAAGAACTGGTATCCTCTTCCTCGAATAGACGACCTATTCGATCAACTTCAAGGTTCCAGATTCTATTCTAAGATTTATCTACGATCAGCGTACCATCAACTAAGAATCCAGGAGGAAGATATACCAAAGACGGTTTTTAGGACTCGTTATGGTCACTACGAGTTTCTAGTCATGCTGTTTGGTTTGACTAATGCATCGACAGTTTTCAAGGATCTCATGAACCGTGTGTGCAAGCCATACCTAGATAAATTCATGATTGTGTTTATCGATGACATATTGATATATTCACGAACCAAGGAAGAACATGAACATCACTTGAACCTAATGTTGGAACAACTTAGGAATGAGAAGTTATATGCAAAATTCTCTAAGTGTGAGTATTGGATTCGAGAGGTTCACTTTCTCAGGCACGTCATCAATAAGAAGGGTATTCATGTGGACCCGTCCAAGATTGAAGCTATCAAAAACTGGGAAGCACCAAGAACTCCGACTGAGGTGAGTCAATTTATGGGTCTGGTAGGCTACTACAGGCGATTCATCGAGAATTTTTCAAAAATAGCCCTGCCTTTGACAACATTGACCCAGAAAGACAAAAAGTTTGATTGGACCAATAAACAAGAGTCAGCTTTCCAATTGCTGAAGCAGAAGCTTTGTAGTGCACCACTCCTCTCACTTCCCGATGGAACCGACAATTTCATCATGTACTACGACGCGTCACACCAAGGTCTGGGATATGTGTTGATGCAGAAAGAAAACGTCATAGCGTATGCATCCAGACAGCTGAAGGTCCATTAGAAAAATTACACGACTCACGACATGAAATTGGGTGCTGTCGTGTTTGCACTCAAGATTTAGAGACATTACCTCTATGGTAAAAAATGTACTATCTTTACAGATCATAAGAGTCTTCAGCACATCTTTAAACAGAAGGAACTCAACATGAGGAAGCGCCGTTGGGTAGAACTACTAAAAGATTACGACTGCGAGATCAAATATCACCCTGGAAAGACGAATGTCGTGGTAGACGCCTTGAGTCGTAAGGAGCGAGTTAAAACCCTTCGTGTACGTGCCCTAGGATTGACAATCCATACGAGTCTCAAAACCCAAATTCGGTTGGCACAACAAGAGGCAATCAAAGCAGAGAATGTTGAGGGTGACGCATTACGGGAAATGATAAGACAGTTGGAACCAAATTCAGAGGATACTTTATACTTCATGAATAGTATTTGGATGCCATGTTTTGGTAACTTACGGGAGTTGGTTATGGACGAAGCCCACAAGTCCAGGTACTCCATTCACCCAGGTTCGGATAAGATGTATAAGGATATGAAAGAACACTACTGGTGGCCAAATATTTCACAACCCGACCAAGGGGCTAGGCGTGACGACTGATATCAACCAAACGCAGCGGAAATACAAATTACATTACTTAGTTGGACTAAACGTCCAAACTAGAAAAAAAATACATGTCTTGAAAGTAAATAAAACAAAGTTACAACCAATCAAAGTACTATTGTCTAAACAATTTATTCTTCTAGTTTCTTCATGGTTGTACTCTAAGTGTCGTGCCTAAGTCTCCTTCTCTTGGTTAGTACCTGAAATACATACTCAAAATACGTCAACAAAATGTTGGTGAATTCATGCGTTTTAGACAACAGACACAAATAAATAAGTTTGGTGCATAATAAATAAGTTCACAATCAACCCTGTGCCCACAACCCGTGGACATCTAGAAATAATAATTTTCCCCTAACCCATACCCCTTATTGTTATGGGTTTAATTGCTCAAGTCTGCCAACATAAGCTTACAACTGTTAAACGAATATATGTCACAAGATATTTATCATCGTTATATGATTATCATTCCATGGGAGGTTGTCCCGGTTACGTCGGGCCCATGGTGTGCGGGGGTTTCACCAGATAGTACTACCCATATATTCGTTGGCTCCAAAGGAGTTAATGATTGTGTACAAAAGTTCGGGGATTCGTTATGGCAGCTAAAATGGCCTTATTTATGTATCACACCAAGTATAAAATAGTTTAGGAGTATGTATCTCATGTCCCCAAAACGTGTATAGAAATAATTTGTAAAACGGGGATCACATGAACTCACCTTGTAGTAGCTTGAAAGATAAGTCGTCGGTTGGTGCAAACTAGGGCCCCTATGTTTAGAACAATGTGTTACTAATAAATCAAATATCATAGACTAGTCCATACGTGTTGGTGTCCTAAGGTGATTGTACACTAGGTCCAAATGAACCCGTTCTATTAGTTTGATTAATATATTATTTATTATCGAATAAACTTAGGTTAAGTATACCTATTAATACTTAAATTATTATAGTTCTTAGTTATTATATGAGTTATTTATATTTACAAAAAAAAAAGTAAAATAATAATATTGTAATACCGTTAAATTCTAACATATTGGCTTTGCCAAAACTCACATTTTTGAACTGATTAACTAATATATAATTTAAGGTTATCTATAAGATTCAAGTGAGAGTCATACTTAAATTATACAAGGCAAAAAGTCTGGAAAAAAAATGAGGTTTATAACTATTTTATTGTTTTTGTTACTTTTACTTAATTAGCTATCGTTTTAACGCGTTTAAGTGATATATTTTCTTTAATAATTAAAATTACCTCAATAATTCTAAGTTATATTTTTTTACAGTAGGTTAGGACTTATAAATCATAAAAATAATTTTTATATAATTATTTTCTGTAGTTTTCTATTTTTAGTTAAATTAATGGTCTAGAAATAACCTAAATTCCTAAATATTATTAAATGAGCTTATAAATTCGACTTTACATTTTATACAGCCTTAGTACAGTATTTTTAAGTCCTAAAAATTATAAAACTTAGTTTTTGGTCAGAAACACTATTTATTAAAAATTCATGTTGTCATCGGTTTATTTTACGTACGTTAAACAAGAATCACCCTAATTGAATACCTGCACCTAATTCAACATTTTTTCTGGCTTTAGATTAGTTTTATAAAGTTTCCTGTAAAATTTCATAATTTTCTGAGGTGTCTAACTATTTTTCCCAATTTACGGCTCTAAAACTTGTTTTAAAATCGTACGGTCGCTTTGTAAACGTTTCGAGTGATTCCTTTTGGAAAAATATTTATTTGGGACATATACTCTCTGTAAAAATTCTGAGTTTATAATTTTGTTGGTGAAAATGTTGTTTTTAAATAAATAAGATGGTGGAATCCGTTTTCGACGGTTTCACAACGGTTTTTTCGATAATTTTTTATATCTTTTTAAGTTTAGAGCCATAAGTTTTTATGTGTCATCTTTAGAAACTTAGTAATCTGTCAATTTAGCATTTTTATTGGTTTGGACATATAGGGGTGTCATACGTGCCTACAACAGTGTAAAATAGCGAAAATAATGCTCATAAATGTAAGGTTTTCGGGTAGGCTTTGTGACCCTTTTTGAAGGGCTGATTATACGCACGAATGAGAGGCTCCAACTAGGTCCAATTGAGCTGTAAATTTCGTGGGTTTTGAAGGAATAAGGATTTGATTAGAAATAATAAAGAAAACTATTGATTCACACATGAAATCTTCGAATACGGTGTGGGTTCTCGGTTTACCTTTCGGGTGTTTCGTTCTTGGCACTTGATGAGGTTGTAGTAGGATGATATTAAGGCCTTAGGTACTGATTATTCTCTGTGTAAACAAGTAAGAGTGATTAGGACGTGATGAAACACACGTAGGTACTAGAACTTACAAGAATACCGTACGTATGCATAGGAATCGAGCCCGTGCTTCCTTGGATGTTCTTGGGTCGAAATCTCAGCAGAAAAAAACAAGGGTTTGGTGGTGTTTAATGGCTGTAGTTTATGGATAAAATCAGTATGTAAAGAGGGGATAACACGAGAGTTTGAATGGTAATAACGTAGTAACTTACATGGGATGAACTTGGCTTGAATCCTTGCTTGTTCTTCACCAAAAATTCGAATTTCTGGAATGGATGAGGGCTGTTTCGAACTCAGATGCTGATGGAAAATGTTTCTTGAGAGCTTTGTGAGAGAATAAGTTGAAAGAGATGGTATAAGAGCTTAATCAAATAGTGCATGCAATGGGTCTTGATAATGGAGATTTCAGTTGGATTTTGATTGGGGAAGAAGGAGGTGGCGTGAGTTTTCTCTGCTACAATCCTTGGGAACGCATCAAATTATTTTGATTTGGTGTATCTTGAGAATTTTTAGGTGTAGGGTTTGACTTATAGGAGGATATGGTAGGATACTTAGAAGATATTAAGAGATATGCATTGGGAATTAGTAAATATGGATGATATTGCAAGATTTGCTTAATATTGCTACAAAATAGGGATGATTTAAAAAAAAAATCATGTGAGGTGAGGGGGGGGGGGGGGTTGGCTTGGACGAAAATTCAAGAGAGAGAGTGGGATTATGGCTAGATTTTAGGGATTTTAAATAAGTGTGAAGATTTTATAAAATTATCTAGTCTTTTATATAAAATTGGTTGATTTAATGTTCTAATTAAATGACTATAACCAGGTAAATAACTCTTTTGTATAAATATTTAATATACTTATATGTAGGGATTTTTATATATATTAGATGGTAGGTTTTATAAAAACATAGATTTTATATAAACTCACATAGCATTAATTTAAATCGAATCACTAGATATTATTTTTAGTACTTATAAATGCGAGACATTAATATTCACTTTTATATAAGTACATACCTAGTTATTATTAATTATTGTTCTTATTTTTATATACGAGACATCTTATACCAGTGTTCGGTGTTTGTAGATACGCGAGTGCGCGTAATAGGTATGTGTAAGATTTTAATTATAAGTTCATAGTCCATGTAGTTATTATTTATTTAAGTGGCTCTTATTGTAACCTGTTGCGTATGGTATGACCACGTGTTCCATACCGGAAACAAGTCGGGTATGATTAGAACCGTAATCACTACGTATAATTGTTTGAGTTTTATAATGTGTTTATATTTAATGGGTTTTTGGACAATTGGGCCAAGCCCAACAACTAATGTATGGACTAAGCCTAACAAATCATATATGGGCCAAGCCCATTGGGCCTTGTTTGTAACCACTAATTGTTTCATAAATTTTCATACCGGTACCCGTCTATGTCTGTGTCACTTATGTCTTCTAGAATAATAAAATATATATATATATATATATATATAGCCCTAAAATTGGGGTTTTTACAGTATTCCCTACTTATTGGAATTTCGTCCTCGAAATTAAGTGATGTTATCTAGGGCACATATATTAACATGAAATCATATAGCAGATAATTTGGCAAGTAAGTATTTAAAATGATACATAGTAAACACAGGTACCTCATTTAAGAGAGGTGGACATAACCAGAATTTGTCTCGTGAAAGGATTTAGGCTAATCGTGAATTTTTGTGCTTTCTGTTGTGGGGATCGGTTGGTCAAACAAATGGGGATACTTCTTTTTCATTTCGTCTTCTCGTTCCCACGTGAATTCGGGTCCTCTTTTTGAGTTCCATTTGATCTTAACAATCGGGATCTTGCTTCTCCGAAGCGCCTTTACTTGTCGTCCCATTACTTCTAGAGGTTCTTCGATGAAACGAAGCTTGTCGTCGATGCGCATCTCTTCGGTTGGTATAATTAAGGAATCATCCGCTAGACATTTCTTCAAGTTTGACACGTGAAAAGTGTCATGAATACTACTAAGCTCCTTAGGTAATTCAAGACGGTAGGCAACCACGCCGATTCTTTCAAGGATTTTGAATGGTCCAATATACCTAGGACTTAGTTTACCTCTTTTCCCAAAATGAATAATGCCTTTCCAAGGCGAAACTTTTAGTAGCACGTTATCTCCAACTTCAAATTCTAGGGGTTTACGTCGGATGTTGGCGTAACTCTTTTGTCGATCTCTTGCGGCTACAATCCTCTCCTTTATTTTCATGATTTTATCGGTTGTTTCTTGGATAATTTCAGGTCTGTTAATTGACTGTCACCAATCTCTGCCCAACATATCGGGGATCTACACTTCCTCCCATATAAAGCCTCAAATGGGGCAGCTTTAATACTCGTATGGTAACTATTATTGTAAGAGAATTCTGCCAAAGGCAGATGAATATCCCAACTACCTTCGAAATCTATGACACATGCCCTAAGCATGTCTTCCAAGGTCTGAATCGTACGCTCACTTTGGCCATCCGTTTGCGGGTGGTACGCGGTACTTAAATCCAAGCGTGTTCCTAAAGCTTGTTGAAACGTTTGCCAAAATCTTGAGGTAAAGCGGCTATCTCGATCGGATATGATTGAAACAGGTACTCCATGTCTGGATACTATTTCATCTACATATATTTTGGCTAACCTTTCCATCTTGTAATCCTCTCTTATTGGCAAGAAATGAGCGGATTTTGTCAATCGGTCGACTATTACCCATATGGCATTGTGTCCCCTAAAGGTTTTGGGTAATTTAGTGATGAAATCCATGGTGACTCTTTCCCATTTCCACTCAGGAATCTCGGGTTGTTGTAGCAAGCCAGAGGGCTTTTGATGCTCAGCCTTAACTTTAGAACAAGTTAGACATTTCCCTACAAAGTGGCAATATCTTTCTTCATTCCTGGCCACCAATACTTGTCCTTTAAGTCTATGTACATCTTGTCATTCCCCGGGTGAATCGAGTATTTAGACTTATGAGCCTAATCCATAATAATTTCCCTTAGGTTTCCATGGGTTGGGATCCATGTTCTATCATTGAACTTCAATACACTGTTGCTTCCTGAAACAAATTTCTTCTCCAAACCTGTTAATCCTTCCTTCTCGAGGTTAGCTTCATTTAGGGCTTCTTCCTGGGCACTCTTTATTTGAGGCATCAAGTTTGATTGCATCGTCATTTTCAAGGCACGAAATCTGAGAGGTTTAATTCGTTCCTTCCTACTTAGAGCATCGGCCACGACATTTGCCTTGCCCGGATGGTAACGTATCTCACAGTCATAATCATTTAGCAATTCTACCCTTCTTCTTTGCCTCATATTTAACATCTTCTGGTCAAAGATGTGTTGAAGGCTTTTGTGGTCAATGTAGATAACACACTTTGTACCATACAAATAATGTCTCCAGATTTTGAGTGCGAATACAACAGCACCCAATTCAAGATCGTGGGTAGTGTAATTCTTCTCATGAAGTTTAAGCTGTCGAGACGCGTAAGCAATCACCTTGCTCCTTTGCATTAAGACACACCCTAATCCTTGTCGTGATGCGTCACAATAGACTAGAAAATCATCGGTTCCTTCAGGTAAGGATAGGATCGGTGCGCTGCATAATTTTTGTTGTAGGGTGTCAAAGGCTTCTTGTTGCTTGGTACCCCAATCGAATTTGACACTTTTCTGAGTTAGGGATGTCAAAGGTTGAGCAATTTTTGAGAAATTTTCGATGAAGCGCCGGTAGTACCCGGCTAATCCCAAAAATTATCTGATTTCTGTAGGGGTTTTAGGAGCTTCCCACTGTTTGACTGCTTTAATTTTAGCGGGATCTACTTGAATTCCTTTTCCGCTCACAACGTGTCCAAGGAATTGCACTTCACGCATCCAGAATTCACATTTTGAAAACTTAGCGTATAGCTCCTCCTTTCTAAGTAGCTCGAGAATCAACCTTAGATGTTGTTCATGGTCTTCCTTGTTTTGAGAGTATATCAGAATATCATCTATGAAAACAATCACAAACTTATCTAGGTAGGGTTTACAAACTCTGTTCATGAGGTCCATGAAAACAGCAGGTGCGTTTGTCAAACCGAAGGGCATTACTAGGAACTCGTAGTGCCCATACCTAGTCCTAAATGCGGTCTTTGGTACGTCTTCCTCTCTGATCTTGAGTTGATGGTACCCCGACCTTAAATCAATTTTTGAAAAATAACTAGACCCTTGTAATTGATCAAATAGGTCATCGATTCTCGGCAAAGGATACCGATTCTTTATCGTGACCTTGTTTAGGTCGCGGTAATCAATGCACATTCTCAATGTTCCATCCTTCTTTTTAACGAATAGCACTGGTGCTCCCCATGGGGAGAAACTCGGCCGAATAAATCCTTTGTCCATAAGCTCTTGTAAATGGATCATAAGCTCTTGCATTTCCGACGGTGCTAGTCGATATGGCGATTTAGCAACTGGTGCTGCTCCCGGCACTAAGTCGATTCGAAACTCGACTTGTCTAGGTGGTGGCAAGCCTGGTAGTTCGTCGGGAAATACATCAGGATAATCGGCTGCAATTGGCACATCTTCTATTCGTCTCTCTTCTTCTTCCTCCTTTAATACATATGCTAGGTATGCCGTGCATCCTTTTCTCATGCATTTGTTAGCTTTCATACAAGAGATTATGTTTAAGGCCTCCCTCGTCTTTTCACCATGAATCGTAAGCACTTCCTCATTGGATAATGGGATCCTTAACAGTTTCTTGTCGCACACGATCTCGGCTCGGTTACGTGCCAACCAGTCCATACCAATAACGACATCAAACCCTCCTAACTGAACGGGCATTAAATTTATGGGAAATAAATGTTCATCCACTTCTTCTAGTTCTAGGGTACAATTATTGATCACTTCGCCGGCCTCAATGGTTTTACCATCGGCTAATTCTATAATGTAGGCATTGGATAATTTAGAAGAATTTAATTCAATTCTAGGCCTAAACTTAGTGGAAACAAAACTCCTACTTGCACCGGTATCAAATAATACAAAAGCATAATGGTTGTTTACTAAAAACGTACCGGTTACAACATCGGGTTCCTCTCGGCCAGTTTCTGCATTCATCATGAAGGCTCTCCCTTTCGGCCTCCCGACTTGAGCTTTGTCTCCTTTCAACCGTGGGCATTGTGGGCGTATGTGATTTGTGCTACCACATTCATGGCACCTGTTTGTGGTATATGTCGTGGCTTGGCAGTCTGATGCCTTGTGGCCTTGACGGTTGCATTTGTAGCACACGAGCGGCTTCCATTCACAAATGTGATGTCTATTGCATTTGTTGCACATGGGAAAGTTTCCTAGATATGGCTTCTTGGGCATACCGCCATCATTCCTTCTCATACTATTACTCACTCCGTTGCCTGGTTTTCCTCCAGAGCTTTCTCCAAAACGTCCCCTAGATTTTCCACTCGAACCTCCACTGTAGTTTCCAAAGTTCCTTCCAAAGTTTCCTCCAAAATTTCCACTTACCCTGCTTCCTGAATTCCCATCAAATCTACCTCCACCGAACCTACCACTTGGGTTTCCACCTGGTGATCGGGCGTCGTCCCACTTCCTCTTATTTCCCATATTCTCTACTCCTTTTACACCACCGTTCCGAATCACTTCATCAGTCAGGGTTCCAGCTAATTCTACCACTGCTTGGTAAGTTGTGGGTTTGGCGGCCTTGACCATCCCTTGGATTTTAGGTATGAGACCCCAAATGTACCTGCCGATCCGTTTGGATTCGGGGGTCACAAGATGTGGTACAAGGGTGGCCAGTTTATTAAAGCGGTTGGTGTATTCCAGAATCGTCGTCCCAATCATTTCCAGACTCAAGAACGCAGCTTCCATCTTTTCAATCTTGTTTATGGGGCAGTACCTTTCTATCATAAGCTCCTTGAATTCAGCCCATCGCATCGCGTTAATTGCGTCTATTCCTCGACTTTTCACAATCGAGTTCCACCAAGATAGAGCTCCGGCCTTGAGTGAGTGAGTGGCAAACCTAACCTTGTCCTTTTCTAGGCAATCACTGATGTCTAAATCTCCTTCTATTTCCTCTAGCCAACGAATAGTTCCTGTGGCTCCCTCGGTTCCAAAGTACGAGTTTGGTTTACAAGCCATGAATGACTTGTAAGTGCATCCAATCCTGGTGTTTTCGGTTGTCTTGTTAGCTTCATTTTCTTCCTGACCATTTCCTTTTCCACCACCACTTGTCGTACCGTTATTACCCCCATTTCTGGTGCCGTCACCCGCGTTTCGTTCTGCATTGAGGTTTAGTGCCTTGGTAACAGCTTCAGCAATAAGTTGTTGGAGTCGGGCATCAGCGGTCTCATTGGTATTAGTGTTGGTGTTATCAGTGTTGGTGTTGTTATCATTGGTGTTGTTGATGTCATCGGTGTTGGTGTTGGTATTGGTGTTGTTGTCACCGGTGTTGGTGTTGATATTGGTGTTGTTGTCACCGTTATTGGTGTTGGTATTGGTGTTGTTGTCACCGGTGTTGTTGCCATCAGTGTTGGTGTTGTTTCGAGCATTAGCTCGAGTGTAGACTGCATTTCCTCTTGCCATTACTGATAAATAAGCTTTGAAATATAAGAGACATATAGCCATATTGACAGTTTAGCACACTCTTTATGATTGCAATTTTAGGATTTTTCTAAATGCTTGGAAAAAAAATGCTTGTTAATGAAGTAATTCGTGAAGCTCTTACAATACTTGACATTAGCTAAACGCTATATGTCGAAAGAGAAAAGGTAGGAAAAAAAATACATGATAGTAGAAAACGAGTGTAACTTACTCATTTCGTTTACAAAATAAAATAAAATACAATAAGAAGTACGATATGAGAGGTTCTTCAATAACGACGATGGCGGCGGGAAGGGCGTCGTCTAGAATTGATAGCTTCCTTCAGTTGGTCATCCATGCTCTTCATTTGGTCACCAATGTTCCTCATTTGGTCACCAAAGTTCTCCATGTACCTCTTGAAGCTGTTCCTTCGTGGAGGGGGCTCTCTTCGCCTTGTTGCGACCTGCTCGTAGGGCCTAGACTGTTGGTGCGGCGGCTCCATAGTCGGTACATGTTGGGGCCAAGTCTCGTCCATGGCCGTTGGTTGCTCGTTTAGGTAGAGCGGCCCTGAGAAGTACTGCGGCTCCTCCGTTGGATAGAACTGGGAAGCGCTCGAGTAGCGCGGGTCCATGAGGTACGGATCATTGTACCTCTCGTTGAAGTCCATGTGCACGCTGTGGCGTGCTCTCGGGTCAAAGATAGTTTGCTCCGGGAAGGGGAAAGGAGTTGGCGCGGGATATGAAGGCAACTTGGGTTGAACAGGTAACCCCGTCCACCCAGCGTAGTCGTTCCCCCAGGTGGGGCAAGGTAGTACACGTGCTGATTGGCCAATGCGTAAGGCCTCGCCTGAGCGTGACTGGCTCACGCTCCTATCACTTGTTTCTACAGACGACCAAGACCCGTAGGTCTCGATAGTTGGCTCCGATTCCTCCGGTGCCCAGTTCTCGGGTCCGGGTATTGTTGGCGATGGTCCGCATCCCATTGGAAAGTCTCTGACGGCTCTCGGTCGCGGGGGTCTTGATGGTCCAGCTCCCATGTCAAAAGGGGGCGCCATCACCTGGGTTCCGTATTCCATAGAGTATGTTGGTAAGATAGGCCTAGGAGGCGAGCTTGAAGAGTCGACGTAAACGATCGCTGCTTTGCCTTTTCCGTTCATGGCCATTATTTCTTGAATCTTAAGGCGCACAATTATAGTATATAAGGAGTTAGTGTATAAACATTTAAGCAAAAAAAAAATAAAAATAAAATATAAGGTTGTTCAAAACTCTATTTTTCTATATACCCTAAGTCCTACATGTTAAGCCTATTAGTGCGTGGGTTGTTTTTAGTTTTTATATGTTGCGGTTAAAGCCTAGGAGTCTATACCTCTATGACCCTAATTCGCTGAAACCGTTGTCTCTGATACCAATCTTTCACAACCCGACCAAGGGGCTAGGCGTGACGACTGATATCAACCAAACGCAGCGGAAATACAAATTACATTACTTAGTTGGACTAAACGTAGAAAAAAAAAATACATGTCTTCAAAGTAAATAAAACAAAGTTACAACCAATCAAAGTACTATTGTCTAAACAATTTATTCTTCTAGTTTCTTCATGGTTGTACTCTAAGTGTCGTGCCTAAGTCTCCTTCTCTTGGTTAGTACCTGAAATACATACTCAAAATACGTCAACAAAATGTTGGTGAATTCATGCGTTTTAGACAACAGACACAAATAAATAAGTTTGGTGCATAATAAATAAGTTCACAATCAACCCTGTGCCCACAACCCGTGGACATCTAGAAATAATAATTTTCCCCTAACCCATACCCCTTATTGTTATGGGTTTAATTGCTCAAGTCTGCCAACATAAGCTTACAACTGTTAAACGAATATATGTCACAAGATATTTATCATCGTTATATGATTATCATTCCATGGGAGGTTGTCCCGGTTACGTCGGGCCCATGGTGTGCGGGGGTTTCACCAGATAGTACTACCCATATATTCGTTGGCTCCAAAGGAGTTAATGATTGTGTACAAAAGTTCGGGGATTCGTTATGGCAGCTAAAATGGCCTTATTTATGTATCACACCAAGTATAAAATAGTTTAGGAGTATGTATCTCATGTCCCCAAAACGTGTATAGAAATAATTTGTAAAACGGGGATCACATGAACTCACCTTGTAGTAGCTTGAAAGATAAGTCGTCGGTTGGTGCAAACTAGGGCCCCTATGTTTAGAACAATGTGTTACTAATAAATCAAATATCATAGACTAGTCCATACGTGTTGGTGTCCTAAGGTGATTGTACACTAGGTCCAAATGAACCCGTTCTATTAGTTTGATTAATATATTATTTATCATCGAATAAACTTAGGTTAAGTATACCTATTAATACTTAAATTATTATAGTTCTTAGTTATTATATGAGTTATTTATATTTACAAAAAAAAAGTAAAATAATAATATTGTAATACCGTTAAATTCTAACATATTGGCTTTGCCAAAACTCACATTTTTGAACTGATTAACTAATATATAATTTAAGGTTATCTATAAGATTCAAGTGAGAGTCATACTTAAATTATACAAGGCAAAAAGTCTGGAAAAAAAATGAGGTTTATAACTATTTTATTGTTTTTGTTACTTTTACTTAATTAGCTATCGTTTTAACGCGTTTAAGTGATATATTTTCTTTAATAATTAAAATTACCTCAATAATTCTAAGTTATATTTTTTTACAGTAGGTTAGGACTTATAAATCATAAAAATAATTTTTATATAATTATTTTCTGTAGTTTTCTATTTTTAGTTAAATTAATGGTCTAGAAATAACCTAAATTCCTAAATATTATTAAATGAGCTTATAAATTCGACTTTACATTTTATACAGCCTTAGTACAGTATTTTTAAGTCCTAAAAATTATAAAACTTAGTTTTTGGTCAGAAACACTATTTATTAAAAATTCATGTTGTCATCGGTTTATTTTACGTACGTTAAACAAGAATCACCCTAATTGAATACCTGCACCTAATTCAACATTTTTTCTGGCTTTAGATTAGTTTTATAAAGTTTCCTGTAAAATTTCATAATTTTCTGAGGTGTCTAACTATTTTTCCCAATTTACGGCTCTAAAACTTGTTTTAAAATCGTACGGTCGCTTTGTAAACGTTTCGAGTGATTCCTTTTGGAAAAATATTTATTTGGGACATATACTCTCTGTAAAAATTCTGAGTTTATAATTTTGTTGGTGAAAATGTTGTTTTTAAATAAATAAGATGGTGGAATCCGTTTTCGACGGTTTCACAACGGTTTTTCGATAATTTTTTATATCTTTTTAAGTTTAGAGCCATAAGTTTTTATGTGTCATCTTTAGAAACTTAGTAATCTGTCAATTTAGCATTTTTATTGGTTTGGACATATAGGGGTGTCATACGTGCCTACAACAGTGTAAAATACCGAAAATAATGCTCATAAATATAAGGTTTTCGGGTAGGCTTTGTGTACCTTTTTGAAGGGCTGATTATACGCACGAATGAGAGGCTCCAACTAGGTCCAATTGAGTTGTAAATTTCGTGGGTTTTGAAGGAATAAGGATTTGATTAGAAATAATAATGAAAACTATTGATTCACACATGAAATCATCGAATACGGTGTGGGTTCTCGGTTTACCTTTCGGGTGTTTCGTTCTTGGCACTTGATGAGGTTGTAGTAGGATGATATTAAGGCCTTAGGTACTGATTATTCTCTGTGTAAACAAGTAAGAGTGATTAGGACGTGATGAAACACACGTAGGTACTAGAACTTACAAGAATACCGTATGTATGCGTAGGAATCGAGCCCGTGCTTCCTTGGATGTTCTTGGGTCGAAATCTCAGCAGAAAAAAACAAGGGTTTGGTGGTGTTTAATGGCTGTAGTTTATGGATAAAATCAGTATGTAAAGAGGAGATAACACGAGAGTTTGAATGGTAATAACGTAGTAACTTACATGGGTTGAACTTGGCTTGAATCCTTGCTTGTTCTTCACCAAAAATTCGAATTTCTGGGATGGATGAGGGCTGTTTCGAACTCAGATGCTGATGGAAAATGTTTCTTGAGAGCTTTGTGAGAGAATAAGTTGAAAGAGATGGTATAAGAGCTTAATCAAATAGTGCATGCAATGGGTCTTGATAATGGAGATTTCAGTTGGATTTTGATTGGGGAAGAAGGAGGTGGCGTGAGTTTTCTCTGCTACAATCCTTGGGAACGCATCAAATTAATTTGATTTGGTGTATCTTGAGAATTTTTAGGTGTAGGGTTTGACTTATAGGAGGATATGGTAGGATACTTAGAAGATATTAAGAGATATGCATTGGGAATTAGTAAATATGGATGATATTGCAAGATTTGCTTAATATTGCTACAAAATAGGGATGATTTTAAAAAAAAAATCGTGTGAGGTGAGAGGGGGGGGGGGTTTGGCTTGGACGAAAATTCAAGAGAGAGAGTGGGATTATGGCTAGATTTTAGGGATTTTAAATAAGTGTGAAGATTTTATAAAATTATCTAGTCTTTTATATAAAATTGGTTGATTTAATGTTCTAATTAAATGACTATAACCAGGTAAATAACTCTTTTGTATAAACATTTAATATACTTATATGTAGGGATTTTTATATATATTAGATGGTAGGTTTTATAAAAACATAGATTTTATATAAACTCACATAGCATTAATTTAAATCGAATCACTAGATATTATTTTTAGTACTTATAAATGCGAGACATTAATATTCACTTTTATATAAGTACATACCTAGTTTTTATTAATTATTGTTCTTATTTTTATAGACGAGACATCTTATACCAGTGTTCGGTGTTTGTAGATACGCGAGTGCGCGTAATAGGTATGTGTAAGATTTTAATTATAAGTTCATAGTCCATGTAGTTATTATTTATTTAAGTGGCTCTTATTGTAACCTGTTGCGTACGGTATGACCCCGTGTTCCATACCGGAAACAAGTCGGGTATGATTAGAACCGTAATCACTACGTATAATTGTTTGAGTTTTATAATGTGTTTATATTTAATGGGTTTTTGGACAATTGGGCCAAGCCCAACAACTAATGTATGGACTAAGCCTAACAAATCATATATGGGCCAAGCCCATTGGGCCTTGTTTGTAACCACTAATTGTTTCATAAATTTTCATACCGGTACCCGTCTATGTCTGTGTCACTTATGTCTTCTAGAATAATAAAAAATATATATATATATAGCCCTAAAATTGGGGTTGTTACAAAATATGAAAGGAGAAATTGCTATCTATGTTGGCAAGTGTCTGACGTGTTCAAACGTAAAAGCAGAACATCAGAAATTGTCCGGATTATTACAACAACCCGAGATTCCTCAATGGAAATGGGAACAAATCTCCATGGATTTCATTACAAAGTTACCTAAGACTTCGAGTGGGTATGATACTATATGGGTAATCGTCGATCGTCTGACGAAGTCGGCACATTTCCTACCTATCAAAGAGACGCATAAAACCGAGAAACTTGCAAGGCTATATATCAAGGAAATTGTAGCTAGGCATGGAGTGCAAATCTCTATTATCTCTGATAGAGATAGCAGATTCGTGTCAAGAATTTGGCAATCCTTACAAGAAGCCTTAGGCACACATCTTGACATGAGCACAACATATCACCCACAAACATATGGTTAAAGTGAAAGGACCATTCATACTTTAGAAGATATTCTCTGTGCGTGTGCAATTGATTTCTGAGGAAATTGGGATACTCACCTACCATTGGCTGAGTTTTCGTATAATAATAGTTAACATACGAGCATAAAATCCGCTCCATTCGAGGCTTTGTATGGTCGTAAATGTCGCTCACCGCTATGTTGGGCAGAGCTTGGCAACAAGCACTTAACTGGTCCTGAGGTTATTCAAGAGGCCATGGACAAGATTTCCAAAATCAAGGATCATCTGAAGGCCGCCCGAGACAGACAAAAGAGTTACGCGGATAACAGATGAAGACCCTTAGAATTCCAAGTGGGAGACAAAGTCATGTTAAAGGTCTCACCATGGAAGGGATTTGCATGGTTTGGCAACCGTGGCAAGCTTAACCCTAGGTACATTGGACCATTTGAAATATTGGATAGGGTTGGCCCTGTAGCTTACAAGCTCAAGTTGCCACAAGAGCTAAGTAATGTACATGATACGTTTCATGTATCAAATCTTAAGAAGTGTTTATCAGACGATAGGTTGATTATACCGCCTGATGAGATTCATATAGACGACAGGTTGCACTTCGTTGAGGAACCTATTGAAGTCATAGATTGGAAGGTTCAGAAAACAAGGCGTAGCCGTGTTAAGTTGGTCAAGGTACATTGGAATTCGAAGTGCGGCCCCGAGTATACGTGGGAGCGGGAAGATAAAATGAAAGTCAAGTACCGTCCTTGTTCACGAACACTCCAAGCCAAGATGACAAGAAATGAATTTCAGGACGAAATTCTCTTTAACATGGGGAGAATGTGACACCCAGCATTTCAGGTCAATATCCATATTACATAAATGCACGTTCATAACATATATTTCCTGAAGTTTTATTTTAACTAAGTAAAGTTAAGGACTCTAGCAAAGGAACTTATATCATAATAGTAATTTTTAAGAATTACTAGGAAAATAAACAGTGATAAACCGCAAGGTACGGTCATTGGTGATTAACAAGAATTTTATTCTAGTAAAAGTCTAGGGAGACGCTTTAACATAAAAACATACTAAACTTTTATAAAAAGTTGACATATAAATGATTGTTACATGGCTCTATGTTATTTTATGTGTATACATGTATTATATAGTTAAAGTGATAACTATGTCGGGTTAACTAGTAAACTATGGAGACTAGTCAAACCACACAAAAACATATAAGTAATGGATCGTTTAAAAGTTTTACATCGAGTATTAGATCATGGGATCATGTATCGGGTATACACTACCTAAATATCCATTTAACTAGCACTTAGAACTCAACAATGAGAAGTGACAACACCCAACCCCCCACCCATTCCCTCCTCTCGGCCGAAACAAGGGAGCCCACCCCACAACATCATATACACCACACCACCACCATACTTGTGTCATATGCACCATGCTCTTATGAGTGTGAATCCATCCATAATCAAATCCATCATAATCCACCATCCTTGGTAATTATGATAAAGTAAACAACACACCACCTCCATTATTTTTGTGACACCCAGCATACCAGGTCAATATCCATATTTCATAATTGCACGTTCATTAATTATATTTCCTGGATTATTATTTTGACATAGTTTTGTCATGGAGTCCAGCAAAGGAACAAATAATATACTTTAGTAATTTTTAGAATTACTAAGAAGTAAACGGTTATAACCCGCAAGGAACGTCGTTGGTGATTAACAAATCTTTATTCCGGAAAAGTCTAGTAATACGCTTTGATATAAAAACATATATATTGGTGACAAGATTATTAAAAATGAACACAACGATATCAGTTCATGGTGACAAGTTATTATTATAAGTGCATATATATATATATATATATATATATGTATATATTGTAGTTAAACATTAACTATGACGTGTTAAATTAGTGGATTATTGAAAAATAATCAAGATACAAAATATATAGGGTTTTTGACATTTAAAAATCCGAACACCGAGTGTTAGATCACGAGAGCGCCTACCGGGTATACCCTACCCAAAAATCACTCAACTAATAACTAGATTAATACCACATGTGGGAATAAGACCCAACACCCCCCCCCCCTAACCCCTCTCGGCCGAGACCACCCACCCACCACCCACTTTCCACTTTTTCCACTAACTCCATCAAATCATGTCATTAGAGCCATGCCATTTCAAGTGCTAACCCATCCAAGATCACATCAGTCTCATCTAACATATCTTGTAATGATGATAGTGTTTAAAACACTCCAACTCTTCTATCTCTACACATATATACACGTCACACACACATTCACATTCCAAGACAAAACCAAAGTTAGAAAGTTAGGGTTAGAGTTTTGGAGATTGAAGAAGCTCTTGAAGGTTTGAAAGACGGTTTGCTAGTGCATCAAGTCATCCACATCTTTCTACCAACAAATCCCCACCTAGCTTGTCTAGTGGTAAGGAAAACGACACCCAACTCTAGTTCCACCTTTATTTTCTTAATCTAAACACGTTGTTCATCATAATAAACAAAGGGATTGAAAGATTAAAAGAGTTTTCTTAAGAATTTAACTTTATAAAGTATAAAAGTTAGGGTTTTGTATAAATATGTATAAATGGGTCGAAATTATTAAAGATGAAATGTAATATTTGTTGGTTTGATTATTTATGTAGCGAATGGATATATAATCTTGTAATATCAAGGATAAAGGTAGAGAAAAACTAAAATATACATAGATATATATATATATGTTGGTCGAAAATATACATGCACATGTTTATTTATATGTTTGACTTGATTAAGAAACAAGAAGTGTTAGTGTATGATTTCATGTATATAAATAGAGACTAGAATATGCATGCATATATATATATGGATCGAAATAAATATATATATATAGATATATTTGTGTTTGATTTGATAAATGATTTGGTAATAATCAAGTAGTTGGATCCATAAATAAAAATGATAAGTTAATATGAATATATGCACACGATTTTGTTATTTGAATAATCATGATAATAAATCATAGATGAATAAAAGTATAAAATTATACTTGGTGAAAAAGTGAGATACATGTGTATGTATATATGTGAAATCGTATGGAACATACATAAATAGATATGTGTTTAAGTTGGTGAATTTGAAAAGATTGTCAAGTATGAAAATGTGTTTATATGAAAAGTATATAAATGTATGAGTATGATTATAACTGGCGAAATTTGAAAAGTTGTTAAACATTTCATGTATATATATATATAGAAGTCATGATATATATATATATAAATAACGGGGAAATTGTTAACTCGGAACTAGACATGAAACGACTAAATAAATGAAAACATATATGTTTAGAACTTGTTGATAACATGGAACGTAGACGCGAATAATGAAATATAAAGACGTTCGGTTTAAGGATAAATAATCATATGTTATTGAGAAACTTGTTTAAATATATGTTGGATTGTTAAAACATGATTATATTTGTGTGCATAAATAGATATAAATAAATGCATGTTGAACGTAAACACGTTAATAAATGTCGTTCGGAACGAGTAAATTGTATGAGTACGTGTTAACATGGATTATGTGCACGTAGGGCGACTCGCATGCTTAGAACATACTTGAACGACATTTGTAGTTTTATATAATTATTGATACGAAATAATTATATGGTAATACGCGAAATATAATATAAATATATTATATGATGTTGCAAAAATAATATTTATTTTTGACAAACGTATCAAGTCACCAATATGGAAATATATTATTTTCTTAGAAAATAAGTAAAGCGTCTAGACTAGGAATAATAATCACCAACGGGTCGTCACGTTAAAACACGGTTTTATTAAACAAAAACGCACTTAACGGGATTCGTTAAGGCGGGTGAACAACTTGTGTTTAAGACGGTTAGTCTTAACATGTAAGGTATCCTTGTGTATTTAGGGTACGGATAAGCGGGGTTTACGGTTATTCAAGTGTTTGCTAGCAGTCATACTGTCGAGGTGAGTTTCACTAATCCCCCTTTTTCTAAGTTTTTCAAATGATTTGGGGTGGAAACATACTTGTAAAAGACTTTTGTGTATAAATGAATTGAACTAATGATCTGACCGTATGTGTGTATTGAGGGAAAAGTAAAGCGCTTAAAGTCCTCTGAATAAGTTAGTAACCATTAGCTATTTTAGCCCGGGATTATATGGATAGTATTATTGGGGGTGACGCCTCCGGTCATGGTTAGTCGCGCTAACCAGGGGTCAAAAGGGCCGAATGACCGCATATTATCTTACTCGCAAAAAGGCGAGGGGGAGGCACAAAAGGTCGGGGTTTGGTTACGGTCTCGTACATTACATACTATTTTGTATTCCTTGCAAGCTTACAAATGGGGTCAATAGATCAGATTAGTATTCAAATTCATTGGTAATACATGCAAAAGGGTTCTGATCAGGTTAAAGTGATCAGGTTTTAAGCAAAAGAGTTCTGATCAGGTTAAAGTGATCAGGTTTTAAGCAAAAGAGTTCTGATCAGGTTAAAGTGATCAGGTTTTAAACAAAAGAGTTCTGATCAGGTTAAAGTGATCACGTTTTAAGCAAAAGAGTTCTGATCAGGTTTTAAGCAAAAGGGTTTTGATCAGGTTAAAGTGATCTGGTTTTAAGCAAAAGAGTTCTGATCAGGTTAAAGTGATCAGGTTTTAAGCAAAAGAGTTCTGATCAGGTTAAAGTGATCAGGTTTTAAACAAAAGAGTTCTGATCAGGTTAAAGTGATCAAGTTTTAAGCAAAAGAGTTCTGATCAGGTTAAAGTGATCAGGTTTTAAGCAAAAGGGTTCTGATCAGGTTAAAGTGATCAGGTTTTAAACAAAAGAGTTTTGATCAGATTAAAGTGATCAGGTTTTAAATAAAGGGTTTTGATCAGGTGAAAATGATCAGGTTTAAACATTGGGTTTATGATAACTCTTTATAATAATTTGTGAACTCACCAACCTCGTGTTGACATTTTTAAGTATGTTTTCAGGAAAATGAACGTGGTCTCCAGGCTAGCAATGTAGGTTACTTACATACATGAGGATACAGCTTTTGGAAGGATTTCACTTGTATAACTCATGGTTTTGAGTCATATTTGAGAAATCTTAAACTTTGTAAAAACTAAGTTATGTTTTGGGATGTAAACATTTAAAATTTGGTTATGTATCCAATATCATGTATGTGTTTGCGGTAATCATATGCTTCGAAAACCAGTGAACGTTACGCCTCGCGTTTCCGCCTTGGCGGGGTGTGACAGAACTTGGTATCAGAGCCATTGATTATAGCGAACTAGGAGTCTAAAATGGAACCTAGTCTATAATTTGAATGACTCACTAAAACGTTTTCATTGCATAAGCATTGCATAACCAGTCATCATGTAATATGGATATTGTAGTCACAAGCATGTCGTCACACTCTGACCCCGTCTCTGCCTCTGACTCCAACGAGAGACTTCCCGCCGCACGCCCTGGAAGTCGAGTGCAAGTCCGTAGCTCCACACCACCCAATGTCACCCTGGGAGAACTGCCTATCGTCTACCGAAAGAAAAGTGGAGGACCAGTTATGGTAAAGAGTGCTAGGAAGAAGGTTCGATTTCCACGCAAGAGGACTCTGGCAGCCCGTGACCCGGAAGGCTCGGAGACTGATGAGGAACCACCTAGGAAACGACCCTACTACCACCCTACTGTGGGGACTATCAGCTGGATGCCTCGTACACTGGCACGATGGAGGGAAATGGAGAGCATCCCCTCTACCTTTGAGCTCGGGGAGTCCTCCAACTCCCCAACACCCCTACCTCACACTAGGGAAGCCATGGAGCTCACAGTGCCTACATTGGTAGCACGTGTTCATACGCACGAGGAGCGTCTTGATGACCTCCTAGATGATATCCGGGCACATGGGGTTACAGCCACACGACTACGTCAAGGGCTCGGATCTCGTGTGCAGACTCTGGAGGACAGCACCCGAGACATACAGGGTGCCACTGACTACCTAGAGTTGAGAGCAGATATGGACTGGCAGTTCACTATCACGGTCCGAGACATGGTGGAGGCGCTGGAGGAGAGGACTTTGGATGCAGAGTTTGTGGCTAGGGCTAGCTTTGTCATGACAGGACTTGCCATGATGATTGGGTTGTACTCCCACTTCTTCTTCTAGACCTATTACGGACGGGTTGTGCCCGTAGCACGTTATGTAGTTTAAAACTTTAGTACTGATGTGGTCATGTGAACCCATCCCTTTTGTATCCTTGTCTTTTGGGATAATGTACTATGTATGTTTTAACTATGTATGTGATGGTTTAGGTTGTGATGATGGTTGTTTACGTTTGATGTTGTTGTATCCTTATGTCATGATCTATCATTATTATTATATAATGTTGTTTCTTTTTAAATGATTGTTAGAAAGAACGTCATGGCACCTAAGCGAAGGACGCCCCGTAACACTACTAGTGGCAACAACGAGACGATTTCCTCAAACGTGGAACAACTCATAGCACAGCGAGTAGCTGCCGCCATGGAGCAGTATGAAGCAAATCGAAATAGTGGCGGAGGAAACGGCAGCGGTACCGGCAGAGGAGGTGCAGGAGGTAGCGGTACAGCAGGAAGTAGCGGTACAGCAGGAGGTTCCGAAGGTTCCGGAGGTAATAAAATAAATAATCCATAACACATAGTCATGATCCGAATTAATGACGTTATGACTTGTGATTCTACGGATGCTCCAAATAGGAAGTGCACCTACAAGGCCTTCCTATCCTGCAACCCCCGCAGTTTCAATGGCACCGAGGGTGCAGTTGGGCTAATGAGATGGGTAGAAAAGATGGAATCGGTGATTGATATTAGTGAATGCACCGCTGACTGCATGGTGAAGTATTCTACATGCACACTCACTGATAAAGCTTTAACCTGGTGGAATTCACAAGTCAAGACTTTGGGGAGAGAGACAGCGTATCAATTATCTTGGGAAGACTTGAAAAACATGATGATCGAGGAATATTGTCCTCGAAACGAATTGCAAAAGATTGAAACTTAGATGTGGAACTTACAAATGATCGGAGATGATGTGGCGGGGTACACCGACCGTTTTAATGAATTGGCAATTCTGGTACCTCATATGGTCACACCAGAACATAAGCGTGTGGAAAGGTATCTGTGGGGCCTTGCGCCTCAAATTCGTAGTATGGTAACATCATCTAATCCAATGGATGCCAAGAGTGCTATAACTTTAGCATTCAAACTGAGGGATGACGCAGTGCGTAATGGAGTGTTTAGAAGGAAGGAGAACGAGGAAAGAAGATCTGGGGAGAAAAGGAAATGGATGGGAAATTCAAGTAATAAATCTGGAAAACAAGGGTTTAAGAAACAAGGAACTGTGAAGGCTTTTGCAGCCAACACAACGGAAAGGAAGGAGTATGATAGGGGCCTACCGAGGTGTAAGAAGTGCGGAAATCAGCACACCGGTGAATGTATCAAATGTGGAAAGTGCGACAGGTTTGGTCACACCACACTAGCTTGTCGAGTTACCGACCAAATGGGGAAATTTAAACCGGGATGTTTCATATGTGGTGACCTGAAGCACTTCAAGAAGGATTGTCCCAAGTGGAAGAATCAAACGAACGCTCAGGCACGAGGGAGGGCATTTGTGATGGGTGCAAGGGACGCACGCCAGGACCCGAACATCGTCACTGGTACGTTCCCGATAAATAATCACTATGCCTCTGTACTTTTTGATTCGGGTGCGGATATGAGCTTTGTGTCGAATGATTTTAAATCCTTACTCGGTATTAAGGCCAGCAAACTAGATCAAAGTTATACAATTGAATTGGCGAATGGAAAATTAATAGAAACCGGAGAGGTCATTAGGGGTTGTACTTTATATTTAGAAAACCATACATTCAGTATAGACCTTCTACCCGTCGAACTAGGGAGTTTTGATATTGTTATTGGCATGGATTGGTTATCAAAGAATCATGCCGAGATCGTATGCTTCGAGAAATTTGTACGTATCCCACTACCAAGCGGAGAAATTCTTTCAATTCGAGGCGAAAAGTGTAGAACGATGTTGAAGATGATAAACTGCATGAAAGCTCATAAGTATCTACGC
Organism: Smallanthus sonchifolius; assembly: GCA_023525975.1. Classification (NCBI taxonomy): domain Eukaryota; kingdom Viridiplantae; phylum Streptophyta; class Magnoliopsida; order Asterales; family Asteraceae; genus Smallanthus; species Smallanthus sonchifolius. The sequence continues at coordinate 21,722,595 of CM042046.1, read as the reverse complement.
AAGGGTTATTGTGCATTCCTGGCTCACATCGTCGAGAAGAAACCCGAGGAACGTCGACTCGAGGACATACCAATCGTTAGGGATTACCCTGAAGTATTTCCCGAGGACTTACCTGGATTACCACCATCAAGGCAAGTCGAGTTTCGGATCGACCTAGTACCAGGAGCCGCACCAGTTGCACGATCTCCGTATCGTCTAGCCCCTTCCGAGATGCAGGAACTGTCATGCCAACTACAAGAATTACTTGACAAAGGTTTCATAAAACCGAGTTTCTCACCATGGGGAGCTCCGGTCCTGTTTGTAAAGAAAAAGGATGGAACCTTTAGAATGTGTATTGATTACCGGGAATTGAACAAGCTGACAATCAAAAACCGGTATCCTCTTCCTCGAATAGACGATTTGTTTGATCAACTTCAAGGTTCCAGTTTCTATTCTAAAATTGATCTACGATCAGGGTATCATCAACTGAAAATTTAAGAAGAAGATATACCAAAAACGGCTTTTAGGACTCGTTACGGTCACTACGAGTTCCTAGTTATGCCATTTAGCTTGACTAATGCACCGGCTGTTTTCATGGATCTCATGAACCGCGTGTGCAAGCCGTACTTGGATAAATTCGTGATTGTGTTTATCGATGACATATTGATATATTCACGAACCAAGGAAGAACATGAACATCATTTGAAATTAATCTTGGAACTACTCAGGAATGAGAAGCTTTACACCAAATTCTCTAAGTGTGAGTTTTGGATCCGAGAGGTTCACTTTCTCGGACACGTCATCAATAAGAATGGTATTCACGTAGATCCATCCAAGATTGAAGCTATCAAAAACTGGGAAGCACCAAGAACTTCGACTGAGGTGCGTCAATTTCTGGGTTTGGCAGGCTATTACAGGCGATTTATCGAGAATTTTTCAAAGATAGCTTTGCCTATGACCATGCTAACTCAGAAGGACAAAAAGTTTGATTGGACTGATAAACAAGAATCAGCTTTTCAATTGCTGAAGCAGAAACTTTGCAGTGCACCAATCCTATCCCTTCCCGAAGGGATTGACAATTTCATTGTGTACTGTGACGCATCACACCAAGGTCTGGGATGTGTGTTGATGCAGAAAGAAAAAGTCATAGCATATGCATCCAGACAGCTGAAAGTCCATGAGAAAAATTATACGACTCACGATCTGGAATTGGGTGTTGTCGTGTTTGCACTCAAGATTTGGAGACATTACTTATACGGTACAAAATGTACTATCTTTACAGACCACAAGAGTCTCCAGCACATCTTTAACCAGAAAGAACTCAACATGAGACAACTCCGTTGGGTAGAGCTACTGAATGATTACGACTGTGATATCAAGTATCACCCTGGTAAGGCAAACGTCGTAGCAGATGCCTTGAGTCGTAAGGAACGGGTTAAAACTCTTCGTGTTCGTGCCCTAGGATTGACAATTCATACGAGTCTCACGACTCAAATCCGGATGGCACAACAAGAGGCAATCAAAGAAGAAAACATTCAGAATGAAGCTTTACGAGGGATGATAAAGCTGTTGGAACCAAATTCAGATGATACTTTATACTTCATGAATAGAATTTGGGTGCCATGTTATGGTAACTTACGGGAGTTGGTTATGGACAAAGCCCACAAGTCCAGGTACTCCATTCACCCAGGTTTGGATAAGATGTATAAGGATTTGAAAAAACACTATTGGTGGCCGAACATGAAAGGAGAAATTTCCATTTATGTCGGTAAATGCCTGACATGTTCAAAGGTAAAGGCAGAACATCAGAAACCATCGGGATTGTTACAACAACCCGAGATACCTCAATGGAAATGGGAACAAATTTCCATGGATTTCATTACAAAGTTGCCCAGGACATCGAGCGGATATGACACGATATGGGTAGTTGTCGATCGTTTGACAAAATCAGCTCATTTCCTACCCATCAAAGAAACGGATAAAACCGAGAAACTTGCAAAGCTTTATATCAAGGAAATTGTGGCTAGGCATGGGGTACCAATTTCTATTATCTCTGATAGAGACAGCAGATTCGTGTCTAGAATCTGGAAATCATTACAAGAAGCCATGGGCACACGTCTTGACATGAGCACGGCATATCACCCACAAACAGATGGTCAAAGCGAAAGGACCATTCAAACCTTAGAGGATATGCTCCGTGCGTGTGCAATCGACTTCGGTGGAAATTGGGATACTCATTTGCCGCTAGCTGAGTTTTCATACAATAACAGTTACCACACCAGCATCAAAGCCGCTCCGTTTGAGGCTTTGTATGGTTGAAAATGTCGTTCACCGCTATGTTGGGCGGAGGTTGGCGACAAACATTTAACCGGTCAAGAGACTACCGATAAGATCTTCAAGATCAATGATCGTCTGAAAGCCGCCCGTGACAGGCAAAAGAGTTACGCGGATAATAGACGAAAACCATTAGAATTCCAAGTTGGGGACCGCGTCATGTTGAAGGTCTCACCTTGGAAAGGAGTTGCAAGATTTGGCAACCGTGGCAAGCTTAACCCTAGGTACGTTGGACCATTTGAAATATGGGCTAGGGTTGGCCCTGTAGCATACAAGCTCAAGTTGCCACAAGAACTAAGCAATGTACATGATACGTTTCATGTGTCAAATCTCAAGAAGTGCTTATCGGACGACACATTAATTATACCGCCTGATGAGATTCACATAGATAACAAGCTGCACTTCGTTGAGGAACCCATTGAAGTCACAGATTGGAAGGTTCAGAGAACAAGGCGTAGCCGGATTAAATTGGTTAAGGTACGTTGTAACTCAAAGCGCGGCCCCGAGTATACGTGGGAGCGGGAAGATAAAATGAAAGCCAAGTACCCATTCTTGTTCACGAACACTCCAAGTCAAAAGGACAACAACTGAATTTCGGGACGAAATTCTCTTTAACATGGGGAGAATGTGACACGCAGCATACCAGGTCAATATCCATATTTCATAATTGCACGTTCATTAATTATATTTCTTGGTTTATTATTTTGACATAGTTTTGTCATGGAGTCTAGCAAAGGAACAAATATTATACTTTAGTAATTTTTAGAATTACTAAGAAGTAAACGGTTATAACCCGCAAGGAACGTCGTTGGTGATTAACAAATCTTTATTCCGGAAAAGTCTAGTAATAGGCTTTGATATAAAAACATATATATTGGTGACAAGATTATTAAAAATGAACACAACGATATCAGTTCATGGTGACGAGTTATTATTACAAGTGCATATATATATATTGTAGTTAAACATTAACTATGACGTGTTAAATTAGTGGATTATTGAAAAATAATCAAGATACAAAATATATAGGGTTTTTGACATTTAAAAATCCGAACACGGAGTGTTAGATCACGAGAGCACCTACCGGGTATACCCTACCCAAAAATCACTCAACTAATAACTAGATTAATACCACATGTGGGAACAAGACCCAACACCCCCCCCCCCCTAACCCCTCTCGGCCGAGACCACCCACCCACCACCCACTTTCCACTTTTTCCACTAACTCCATCAAATCATGTCATTAGAGCCATGCCATTTCAAGTGCTAACCCATCCAAGATCACATCAGTCTCATCTAACATATCTTGTAATGATGATAGTGTTTAAAACACTCCAACTCTTCTATCTCTACACATATATACACGTCACACACACATATATACACACACATTCACATTCCAAGACAAAACCAAAGTTAGAAAGTTAGGGTTAGAGTTTTGGAGATTGAAGAAGCTCTTGAAGGTTTGAAAGACGGTTTGCTAGTGCATCAAGTCATCCACATCTTTCTACCAACAAATCCCCACCTAGCTTGTCTAGTGGTAAGGAAAACGACACCCAACTCTAGTTCCACCTTTTTTTCTTAATCTAAACACGTTGTTCATCATAATAAACAAAGGGATTGAAAGATTAAAAGAGTTTTCTTAAGAATTTAACTTTATAAAGTATAAAAGTTGGGGTTTTGTATAAATATGTATAAATGGGTCGAAATTATTAAAGATGAAATGTAATATTTGTTGGTTTGATTATTTATGTAGCGAATGGATATATAATCTTGTAATATCAAGGATAAAGGTAGAGAAAAACTAAAATATACATAGATATATATATATGTTGGTCGAAAATATACATGCACATGTTTATTTATATGTTTGACTTGATTAAGAAACAAGAAGTGTTAGTGTATGATTTCATGTATATAAATAGAGACTAGAATATGCATGCATATATATATATGGATCGAAATAAATATATATATATATAGATATATTTGTGTTTGATTTGATAAATGATTTGGTAATAATCAAGTAGTTGGATCCATAAATAAAAATGATAAGTTAATATGAATATATGCACACGGTTTTATTATTTGAATAATCATGATAATAAATCATAGATGAATAAAAGTATAAAATTATACTTGGTGAAAAAGTGAGATACATGTGTATGTATATATGTGAAATCGTATGGAACATACATAAATAGATATGTGTTTAAGTTGGTGAATTTGAAAAGATTGTCAAGTATGAAAATGTGTTTATATGAAAAGTATATAAATGTATGAGTATGATTATAACTGGCGAAATTTGAAAAGTTGTTAAACATTTCATGTATATATATATATAGAAGTCATGATATATATATATATATAAATAACGGGGAAATTGTTAACTCGGAACTAGACATGAAACGACTAAATAAATGAAAACATATATGTTTAGAACTTGTTGATAACATGGAACGTAGACGCGAATAATGAAATATAAAGACGTTCGGTTTAAGGATAAATAATCATATGTTATTGAGAAACTTGTTTAAATATATGTTGGATTGTTAAAACATGATTATATTTGTGTGCATAAATAGATATAAATAAATGCATGTTGAACGTAAACACGTTAATAAATGTCGTTCGGAACGAGTAAATTGTATGAGTACGTGTTAACATGGATTATGTGCACGTAGGGCGACTCGCATGCTTAGAACATACTTGAACGACATTTGTAGTTTTATATAATTATTGATACGAAATAATTATATGGTAATACGCGAAATATAATATAAATATATTATATGATGTTGCAAAAATAATATTTATTTTTGACAAACGTATCAAGTCACCAATATGGAAATATATTATTTTCTTAGAAAATAAGTAAAGCGTCTAGACTAGGAATAATAATCACCAACGGGTCGTCACGTTAAAACACGGTTTTATTAAACAAAAACGCACTTAACGGGATTCGTTAAGGCGGGTGAACAACTTGTGTTTAAGACGGTTAGTCTTAACATGTAAGGTATCCTTATGTATTTAGGGTACGGATAAGCGGGGTTTACGGTTATTCAAGTGTTTGCTAGTAGTCATACTGTCGAGGTGAGTTTCACTAATCCCCCTTTTTCTAAGTTTTTCAAATGATTTGGGGTGGAAACATACTTGTAAAAGACTTTTGTGTGTAAATGAATTGAACTAATGATCTGACCGTATGTGTGTATTGAGGGAAAAGTAAAGCGCTTAAAGTCCTCTGAATAAGTTAGTAACCATTAGCTATTTTAGCCCGGGATTATATGGATAGTACTATTGGGGGTGACGCCTCCGGTCATGGTTAGTCGCGCTAACCAGGGGTCAAAAGGGCCGAATGACCGCATATTATCTTACTCGCAAAAAGGCGAGGGGGAGGCACAAAAGGTCGGGGTTTGGTTACGGTCTCGTACATTACATACTATTTTGTATTCCTTGCAAGCTTACAAATGGGGTCAATAGATCAGATTAGTATTCAAATTCATTGGTAATACATGCAAAAGGGTTCTGATCAGGTTAAAGTGATCAGGTTTTAAGCAAAAGAGTTCTGATCAGGTTAAAGTGATCAGGTTTTAAGCAAAAGAGTTCTGATCAGGTTAAAGTGATCAGGTTTTAAACAAAAGAGTTCTGATCAGGTTAAAGTGATCACGTTTTAAGCAAAAGAGTTCTGATCAGGTTTTAAGCAAAAGGGTTCTGATCAGGTTAAAGTGATCTGGTTTTAAGCAAAAGAGTTCTGATCAGGTTAAAGTGATCAGGTTTTAAGCAAAAGAGTTCTGATCAGGTTAAAGTGATCAGGTTTTAAACAAAAGAGTTCTGATCAGGTTAAAGTGATCAAGTTTTAAGCAAAAGAGTTCTGATCAGGTTAAAGTGATCAGGTTTTAAGCAAAAGGGTTCTGATCAGGTTAAAGTGATCAGGTTTTAAACAAAAGAGTTTTGATCAGATTAAAGTGATCAGGTTTTAAATAAAGGGTTTTGATCAGGTGAAAATGATCAGGTTTAAACATTGGGTTTATGATAACTCTTTATAATAATTTGTGAACTCACCAACCTCGTGTTGACATTTTTAAGTATGTTTTCAGGAAAATGAACGTGGTCTCCAGGCTAGCAATGTAGGTTACTTACATGCATGAGGATACAGCTTTTGGAAGGATTTCACTTGTATAACTCATGGTTTTGAGTCATATTTGAGAAATCTTAAACTTTGTAAAAACTAAGTTATGTTTTGGGATGTAAACTTTTAAACTTTGGTTATGTATCCAATATCATGTATGTGTTTGCGGTAATCATATGCTTCGAAAACCAGTGAACGTTACGCCTCGCGTTTCCGCCTTGGCGGGGTGTGACAATTTTCCCTACATATATCGAGCTACACACACACTTTGCATCTTCAATCCAAGAACACAAGTATAGAGGGTTGAGTTGGAGATTCAAGGAAGTTGGAGTCTAGGAGTCGGGTTTTGTAGCATCACGAGCATTTAGCATCTTTCTACTCGTTGTCTTCACCTAGCTTGTCTAGTGGTATAGACTCGACACCATATCTTGTTCTTGTCTTTATTTTAGTTTTAAGCTCGTTGTTCATCCAAATAATTAAAGAGATTTGAAAAGCTAAACAGTTTTATAAGTTTAACTTTATTAAGTTTAAAAACTAGGGTTTTGTATAAATATATATATGGGTCGAAAATGGTACGTTTATGTGCATATCTTGTTGTTTTGAACATTTTGTGATAAGTTGTTGTCAATTCCTATGATGTTGAGATTCACAACAAGAAAAACTAAAATATGCATACATATATACATAAGGGCCGAAATATACATGCATATGTATACATGTTTAATTTGATTAGAAATTTGGAAATGGTCAAGTGTATGAATACATGTATAAGAATCATAATTTGTATGTATATCGATATGTAGATGTTCTTGTTTGACCATTTGATGATAAAAAGTGAAATGTATCTATACATATAAAATCGTAAATTACGTGTATATGTGGGTATGTATATTGTTGCTAGATCATTGGATGGTAAAATATGAATGATAAATAAAAGATATGATTAGTGATTTTTACAAAATAAACGCTAGTGACATAAAGGCTAAAAATTGTTTATGTATATGCATATTAGGTTAAAAATGGCAAGACATATATGTTGACGCATGGTTGGTTGTTTAAAACACGACTTGATGATATTGGTAGAAAAATATGAATGATTATGAGGGTAAGTTGTATGTGTATATATAAGCATATGTAAACCGGAATATATGTGTAGGTATACATATTTATGATGTTGTCAAGTTACTGATTTAGAAACATGATCAAAGGCATGAGCATGAGATAATGAAAAGTGTTAGACGAGACGCTTAAAGAACTTGGAACTTGTAAATTGTAGTTATGTGTTTGGCATGAAATTAAAAAGACGTTTCGGTAAAAGTATAAATGTATACATGTTATCGCGAAGCATATTGAAATATACGTAGAATTAATAAACATAATTGTGTGTATTTGGTGAAAGTATAAATACATGACAAGTTAATAAATTTCGTTCGAAACTAGTAGTTGTATGTGAACGTTTTAACATGGATTATGTGCACGTAGGAAAAGACATACGTAAAACATACTTGAACGATATCTGTGATTATATAATTATTGGTAAAGAATAATTATATGGTTATACGTGGAACACAATAAGAATATATTATAAGATGTTGCAAAAATAATATTCATTTTTAATAAACGTAACAAAGTCACTAATATGGAAATATAATATTTTCTTGAAAAAAAAGTAAAGAGTCTAGACTGGAATAGTAATCACCAATGATTCGTCACGAGAAAAAAAATTTTTAAATAAACAAAGACTTACTTAACCGGAATAGTTAAGTCGGGTGAACAACTTGCGTTTAAGACGGGTAGTCTTAACATGTATAGTATCCTTGTGTAATTAGGATACGGATAGGCGGGTCCGCTTTTATTCGAATATTTGCTAGCATATACTTCTGTCGAGGTGAGTTTCACTATCCCCTTTTTCTAAGTTTTTGAAATGTTTTGGGGTGGAAACATATACTTGTAACGAATTTTCGTAAAATGAATGAACAAATTATCAGACCGTATGTGTGCATTCAGGGAACAATATAGTGCTTAGAGTCCCCGGAATAAAAACTTAGTAACCATTAGCAATGGACTTAGCCCGGGATTCTATGGATAGTACTATTGGGGGTGACGCCCCCGGTCATGGTTAGTCGCGCTAACCAGGGGTCCAAATGGCCGAATGACTGCATATTGTCTTACTCGTAGAAAGGCGAGGAGGGGCATTAAATAGTTGGGGTTTGGTTACGGTCTCGTGCATTACATATTATTTTGTATTCCTTACAAGCTTACAAATGGGGTCAATTAGTCAGGGTAATGTTCAAATTCATTGGTTATACATATAAGCTGTTTGATCGGAAAATGATCATTTTAAACGTTTGAAACGTTGGAATTATAAGAACTCTTGATAAAGAACTTGTGAACTCACCAACCTCGTGTTGACACTTTTAAGTATGTTTTCAGGAAATTGAACTTGGTCTCTGTAGGATCGTGAAAGTACAATATGGTTCTGTTCTTAGTTGAAATTGGCGAAAACAATAGCAACTACACAAGTATAATCGAGTAAACAGAAAGAATACTAATAAGAACACTGTTGTATTAAGCTTTTGCAGATAAACGATTACAAATGAAACTCAATCAGAAAGCACAAAAAGCACACTTACAATGAAGTGTTTACACAGTATTTATACTCACTTAGAATCAAGACAGCCCCTTGATTCTAAGGATCAGATCTAACACAAACCGTTGATCTGTTGTATATAGCTAACTATTACACGTTTAGTCTAAAACTAGTTAACTTTATTGAAACGTCTTCTTTATGCATCATTGCTTGCATGCTTGGAGAAGAGCATTGTTGTCTGTCATTGGTTGTGCCATTGAGGTTCCTTCTGCTTTGAGTGTGTCAGTTGCTTTTGTAGAAAGTTGTCAGTGATGCTTGGCATGGATAGTCAGCTGCAACGATTTGTCTTCAAAGCACAAGGCTGTCAGCAGCAAAGATGATGATCAGCAGCAAGATGTAACCATCCAAAGCTGCTGATGATTTGCCTGTCAGCAGCATCAAGTGTTGATGCTGCTGAGAAGCCTATCCGCAGCAACTTTGGTCTTCTACAGATAAGGCTATCCGCAGCAGATTTGTTCTTCAGTAGGAGAACAAGTATCCGCAGTAGATAAGCTTGTCCACAGCAGTTTGTTGGTCAGCTGCAAACTCTGAGATCAGCAGCATTTGTACTTAGAGAATTTTGTAGCCATCAGTCTTTGTTTCTACAAACTCCCCCTAGACTGATGCTACCAAAATTCTCTTACTGCCTTTGTTGCTGAAGCTTTTGCATGTTTCTGACTATCCTTTCAATCTCATATCCTCTCTGGTCCATGCTGGGATTGTTAAGAGGAAGCTCAGATAGAGTCTTGATGTCTTTGCTTGCCATTTTGAAGATAGCTTTGCTTGAACACCTCATCTTCTGTCCTTTAACATCTGTTAGAGTGAATTCATTCTTCTCAGCATTGTAGGACCAGCTGATGAATGGAGAGTGGGATTGAAGAGGTTTAGCATCAATGATTTCATCTTTGCTGGGGTTGAAGTTATGTCTGATTGCCAGCAGTAGATGTCTCCCACCTTCATTTTCAGGCTCAGAGGATTCACCCAGCTCCATCATTTTTCTTAGATCAGAATCTGGAAGCTGCAGTACCTCATCAACAGATGTATAGATTGATCTTTTAGCTTCTGTCCTCCCCCTAAACACTTCAAACCATTGGTCTTGAGGGCTGTATGACCATCTGATTATTTCTCTTGAGTCTTCTGGTTTGGAAGTGGGTTTGTTTTTCTTTTTGGGAGGTTGTTGATGAGTAGGAGCTGGGTGTGAGGATTTGGACTTTGAAGGAGGAGAGGAGGGAGGTCTAGGAAGGAGAGTGGAAGGTTGTTGGATTGAGGAAGTGTTGGGTGAGAGAAAAGGCTTGGTTTCTTTGATTTCCTTTCTTCTTCTTGAATGTTTACCCTTTGCTTGGAGCCTTTCCTCTCCAATCTTTCTTCCTCATCCTTCTTTACTTTAAAATAGAGGGCTTGTAGGTTCATAAAATTCATGGGACCTAGCCTCTTTCCACTCTCTCCTCTAACCTTAAGGAAGTCAATCATGATCTTCCGTTCTTCATGGGTCCTTTTATTAAAGGCAATGGTCTTTTTGGACTTTTTTTTTGGCTTTTTCTTCTTCTTCAGCCTTCTTCTTCTTTGCCAATTGACCCTGCTGACCCATGAAGGCTCTGTAAATTTCTTTGTTTGATAGTTTCTCAAGGTAGTCTGCATCCTCACCTTGAGAAACTAGAGCCTTTACCCACTCCTCTCTCATTTCTTTGGCTAGTTCAGAATCAGTTATTCTGAACTTAGCCTCTTCCTTCTTCTCTAGTTCTTCTTCCTTGTCAAATTGTTCCTGCAGTTGAAGAGCAAGAGCTTCATCTTCTTCGATCTGATAAACTGCAGGAATCTTTACTTTGAGCTCATCCAGCTGTTTTGCATACAAACTGGATTTATTGTTCTCTGAGGAGAATGGTTGTGAGTCTATCTTGAGCTTTCTTTGTTTCAGCCATCTCCTCTTCTTCTCTTCTTCTTCTTCTTTCTTCTTTCTCTTTCTTTTCTCTTAGTAGCCTCTCTTCGTCTTCTTTGGTCATAATTTCCTTCCCCTTATCTTTGTTGGATGCCTCTGCTTCGGCTTCACTGATCACAACAGCAGATGATGGTGCTACTGTTGGAATCTCAGCTTCAGCTTCATTGGTAATTTGAGAGGTTGATAAGGGAAGGTCACTAGCTTCATCTGTTTTGCACTCAGGACTTGTAAATTCTATCAGCATTTCTTGGACAGTGGATCTTGATTCATATACAGCAGCAAAGATGTCTACTCGAGGGGAAGCTGAGTCAGAATCAGTGTCAGAATTTGACACATATACCGCTTCAGCAATCCTTCCTTCTTGTTCAAGATGGGCTCTGACAATAGCTATCATTGCCTGGCTTTCGAGGGAGTTGACATTGCAGATATTTGCTCTGAGTTGAAAGATCTTGTAAAGAAAGTCTGTAGGCAGCAGCAGGATGTTCCTGGTGTTGATGGTGAGAGAGGAGCCGTTGCTTAGCAGAAAGGTGTAGTCAAGAGACTTAGTGCTTACCCATCCTAGCACATCTGAGTCCTTGACAATGGAGTTGTACAGAAATCTTCTTAAGCACAGAACTTCTTCTTTAGTGAGAAGACTGCTCCTTATTATTTCAAGTCTTCTTGGAGTTAGTCTTCTTTCTGCTGCTGTTGAAGATTTAGGATAGGCTACCCTTTTTGCTGCTTGTATTTGTCTTTGAAAGTTGGATAGATTATCCTCTATCAAGTCATAGAACCTGCCAATGGCAAGCTCTGCTGAGAGGTCCGTTGAGGTGTTGATGCATTGTAGATGATATAGGTGAAGGACATGGATGCTGTTGAGAAAGTCCCAGTTTAGCTCTTCTACTCCGCCAAACTCCCAACCAATCCAGAACCTCTCAAACTTTCCATCATACCCCCAAGCTAGTATTGTATCAAACTCTAGCTGTGTTGAAGTCAGTGGAAATTGGGGGGTAGTAGAGTGACTTATGATGGTTGCTGCTTCAGGGATGATGCTGAAAGATGTATATGTTTGTTCTGTGTCTTCAGCATCATTCATCATCTCATCAACAGCCCTGACGACTAACTTCCAGTCTTCAGATGTCTCTTCTTCTTCGTTATCTGAAGCTGGCAAGTCATGAACCTGTACAAAAGCTGGCTTGAAAAGTGTGCTTTGAAATACAGCCTGCTCTTGAATCCAGTCGTCAAGACTGTCTGAGTCTTCCTCCATTGGGACCATCTCCCCCTTTTTGGTTGCATCAGTGGAAAAATAAGCATCGGTTTGGGTGCCCACTGATACAAAAGAGGGAGTAGGTACAGTTGGGCATTGATGGGCTTCATGCATAGAGACTTGGTGTCTTAGTTTGGACACTTCAGCCTCTATCATAGCCACCCTGGCCGTCAATTCCAAGTTATGAAGTTTCCGTTTGTCCTCATCCACAGTTGGGAATCCTTGGATCCATATGGGGCCTTAGGCCTAGCCTCTTCATCCCCATCACCCATGGTTTCTTGGCACCTGGGATTCCTCTCAGTGAGGGGAGTTTCCAAGGAAGCATCCTCACTGTGAGTTACCGTGGTTGAGGTCTTAGCGATGTTGTCACTGTCCTCCTGGTCATTTGATGGACCAGCAGTAGTGACAGCCTCTTCCACATCCACTCTTTCATAACTCCCAAATGGACCTTCAGGGTAGAAGAACTTGGGTTGGGTGTGTTGGAAGCAAGATCAATCAATACCTCCAAGATAGTGGTAGTTGGAGAAGGTACATCATCTTGATCAGGTTACTCAACACTTAAGTTCAGAAGAGAAAGGAAAGGCTCAGGGGGCTGTTCTATGGATCCGGGAAGTATTCCTGATCCTAATAGAGAGACATCCAAAGGAGTCTCCCTAATAATGTGGTTGTCCCTTATGATATTCTCATCAGAATGTTGTGATTCTGAGTGAGGGCTGTTAGGTTGGGTTTGGGCCTTGGAGGCAAGAGAAGAAGGAGTTCTCTTGCCCCTTTTCCTAGTATATGTCGTTGCAACCGGGGCTCTGTGTTCCGGTTGAACGATAACATCTAAAAGAGGTGTAAGTAATTTTTGTGCCTGTGCATCCTTAGTAGTATGCACAGGGGTTCGAATGGAAGAAGCAGACTGTTGTTCAGGATGCGGGGTGGGGGTGGGGGTGTGGGATCAGTATCAGCTGGGATTGCTGAACTGTCACCCGGGGTACTTTGTATGTTCAGCATTGTAGATAACATTGGAACATTGACCCCTGAGAACTTTTTGGAAACAGTTCTCATGCTTTGAAAAATATTATTTTTATGTCCCAACATGATGTAGATTCTTGCAGGTTTTGAAAGTTCTTTTAGTTCTTGATTGAAAATTTCCTGCAAGAATCTTGGGTACATAAAAAATTGTTGCTTTGCACCCTCTTGAAGGTTATATCTCAAACCCTCAAAGATGAGGTGTGCAAAGTTGAAGCCTTGGTTAGTGACCATACCATGGAAGGTGGAGGCAAGTGCGGAGCTCACCTGATGCCATTCACTCCTCTTCTGGGATATGCATTGGAGAAGAGTGTGGCAAAGATACTTCTATGGAGGGCCCATCAGCGCCTTCTCGTTCGTATACTCGGTCTGATTTCCAGTGTATCCAATGGATACAAAGGTCCTCATGTATCCGTCCTTCGAGTATGAGATGGCTGCTCCCTCATCTTGAAGCTTAAGATGTTTTATGAGTGTGGCTTCCAAGATGGTGATATCCTTGCCGTCTACTTTGGCTTTAATTTGGGGAATCCCCTGTTCGGTTGAGTAGACGGCGGTACTCCAAAAATTCTCCATATGAGGGATATATATGGTAGGGTTGGTTGTGAGGGAAAAGTAGATTTTTGATCGACATAAGAAGTCGATCATATCATTAAATCCTTCGGATTTCTTTCCTTTGGTAAGATATGCTGTAAGGTTATGGTATGGGTAGAACTTATCATCAGGGTTATTGATGTCTGCCATTGTTGTTTGACTTGGAGGGAAGGTTAGAATATGGGAGGCTTTGAATGTTTTAAAGATGAAGGGCTTGAATATGGTGGGGACTTGAGAGAAAGTGATGGGGGTTTAGGGTGAAATTGAAGGTGAAGAGGTGGTAAGGAAAATTGATTTGTTTTTATAACGGCAGAGGAGAGAAAAAGCAAAATGACTTGTACAGTACAACCTTATTTACTTTTTATGGTTACAGCTGTAATACACCGAGGCAGTCATGGTAAAGATTGACGTTGATTTTTACAGCGGTTAAAAGTTAATTTGGACTTAAATTTACCCATCAGCAACAAACTTGGTTGTTGTGGATGAATAAGCATGTCCGCTGCAACCTTGGTTGCTACGGAAGGTTAAGTCTATCAGCAGCAAACTTATCTGCTGCTGATGGATTTAATAATCCGCAGCAAGGATGTTGTTGCTGACTGTCTTAAAGGAATCCGCAGGAAACCTGTTCCTGCTGATAACTTAAAGCAGTCAGCTGCAAATCTTTGCTGCTAAAGATCAGATCTGTCAGCAGCCAGAAAGGATGCTGCTGACTTATAACTTATATTTACAACAAAGGACAGACACATTTACAACAAAGGATAGACGCATTCAACTGAACCAATGATGATGCTTGGTGGTTTCTTTGCCTTCCATTGTTGAGTTGGTGGTTTTCCAGCTCTCTTTGCCTTTTCAGCGGCAGAAGCTGCATCTGAGGACTTTAGCTTATCAGCAGCAGATTTTGTTGCTGCTGATGGTTTTACTTGAGCAGCTGCAGACTTTGTTGCTGCTGAAGGCTTTCCTTTTGGTTGCTTAGGCTTTACTCGATCAGCAGCAGTTCTGTTGGCTGCTGATGGTTTAAGAACAGACGTATGCCTATCCTTCTTCACCTTACTGATAGGCTTCTGTATAATTGGGGTTGGAAGAAGAATCTGATTGAAAGGATTAAACTTACAATTTGCAGCAAAGTGGTCTTGTTCACCACAGATGATGCAAGATTGTTGAGGTTTTGACAACTGCTCTCTTGGTGGAGAAATAGAGTTTCTGAATTGAGTTGTCTTAGCTTCAAACCTTCTTACCTGTTTATTCTTCTTTGTCTTCTCAAAAGCATGTTGCTTGAGGTTTCTTTGCTGCTGAAGGTAGTAGAAGCAGGTGCTGGTAGTGTGGTTGTATTTTCCACAGACAAAGCATGATTTGGCTAGTTTGTCCCTTGAAAGGTAAACATAGTCTTTTCTTTTGAATAGGTCTTTAAAGTTCCATGGTTGAGCCTTGTTGTGCTCAAAGGTGGCTTCTTCCATTGTCTTTTGAACATGTGGAACTCTTTCTCCAGGCGCATGACATATGTCAAACACCTTTCTCTAAGGCTTTGAGGTTGAAGACTGCCCCTTTTCAACATTTAGCTTCCTACCTTCTGGAGGATAGCTAATTTTGATTTGTTTGAATGGTGTAGGAACTGGTACTGAAATGGCTGGTACTGGTGCTGAATGGATAATGGGGACTTCATCTTTAGTCAGAATAACTTGAGGGGCAGGAGGAGATGAAGCTTCACATGTTTCAGTGGAGTCTGAGCAAGTTGATTCAGATTCTGATGAGGTAGTGCATTCTTGCACCAAAGGTTCATCCTTAGAGGGATCAACATCTCGGTTGGCCTTTTCAAGATTTGAGAGATTGAAGCTTGGTTCATGGATGGTAACGTAGTCAGCAGGAGGTGCAACGGCTTGATATTGTTCAGCATGATACCCCAGACCAGTTTTTACCTTTTCATGAATTTGAGCATCCAAAAGTCTTTGCAGCTTTTTGGATGCAAATTCGTATTTGTCAACATGAACTTTCTGTTCTGCCAATTCTGCTCTGGTAGCTTTTAATCTGGCCAGTAGAACATCAATCTGAGTTTCAAAATTGGTTTGTTCATGTTTTAGTGATGAAATCTCTTTCTTTAGGCAGTTATTTTTTTCTTTGTAACTGTCTTCGACCTTTTTGAATTCAGATTTCATTTGATGAAACTCTTCATTTTGATCTATGAGGTTTTGATTATGCTTTCTGCAGCCTAAAACCTTATCAATACAGGCTTGGGAACATAGATGTTCATATACCTGAGGCGGTATCTCAGTTGTGTCTGCCATAAAAGCTTGGTTGTTAGCAGACAAATCTTCATACTGGAAGCTCTAGTCAAAGTCAGATGTTCCAACAGCTGCATAAGCTGCAGTTTGAGCTGGAGGAGTAGCTTGTTGCTGTTGTTGTCTTGGTTGGGCTTGGTGAGCTGCTGGGTTTGCCCTAGGTGCCTTGCATTCTCTAGCAAAATGACCCAGTTGGTTACAATTGTAACATCTTAGTTTGCTTTTATCCAAGCCAACTCTGGTGTTGGAGTTATTACTTGGAATGGGTCTTCCAGTTCTAGAGTAGAACCTTTTTGCTCTTATAGATAACATGGCATACGAGTGCTGTATGTCCATTTCTTCTAAGTCATCTAGATGGAAGCATTCCAGATCCTCCTTAATAAAGGACATGTTGCTTGAGTTTTCAGAAACAAAAGCAGCAGAGTGGAGCTTCAAGAAGAAATGGTGAGGTATTTGATTGAAAGGTAGGAGTTTGAGGATGTGTGAATATGGGAGGATAGTAGTTGCTAGTACTAGGACCTGAGTGGTCAGAGTGAAAAGCAAAAGAGGTGGTGGTGGATGTTGAAGCTGTTTGGTAGCTTGAGCTTCTTTCTTTTGCCTAAATCATCTCTAGCTCATAGATTTTTAGCATTCCAAAGAGCTCAGTCATCTGGAGAGTCTTCAGATTCTCAGTCCTTCTGATTGACACTGTGTAAAGTGTCCAGCAGCTTGGTAGAGATCTGATGAAATTTTTGAGAATATCTTCATTCTCTAGCTTCACCTTTGAGCTCTGCAGCTCACCTACAAGATAGGTAAATCTGTTGTATAAAACAGTTAGAGACTCACCTTCCTTCCAGATGAAGTTTTCATACTGCTGCTTCAGGATGTCTCTTATGTTTTCTTTGACTTCCTCAGAGCCAGCAAACATCTTCTCAAGAGCCTCCCAGAGCTCTTTAGCAGTTTTGTAACTTCTGAAGTTATGAAAAACTTCATTTGGAAGGCACATTTGGATAGCTCCTAGTGCCTTGAAGTCCACCTCCATCTTCTTTATGTCCTCTTCTGAGTACTTGGAGGGTTCCTTTGGAACTGGTGGTCCTCCAGAGTCAGCAGAGGCCACCATGGAAGTGTAGGGTCCATCCCTGATGGATTTCCACATCCCGTACTCCTGATAACAGAAAAAGCTTTCCATGCGATTCTTCCACATGTCGTAGTCTTCCCCAGATACCAATCTTGGTGGTTGGTTGATGTTGCCGATGTCTTAAAATCCATTGCTCTGTGCCATCTTTGTTTTTGGTGACTTGATGAAAGAGAGAGTTTAGAATAGAACCAGAAGTGATTAAATAAGTGTGAGTTTGTTTAATCTGAGCCAAAGCTCTGATACCACTTGTAGGATCTTGAAAGTACAAGATGGTTCTGTTCTTATTTGAAATTGGCGGAAACAATAGCAACTACACAAGTATAATCGAGTAAATAGAAAGAATACTAATAAGAACACTGTTGTATTAAGCTTTTGCAGATAAACGATTACAAATGAAACTCAATCAGAAAGCACAGAAAGCACACTTACAATTAAGTGTTTACACAGTATTTATACTCACTTAGAATCAAGACAACCCCTTGATTCTAAGGATCAGATCTAACACAGACCGTTGATCTGTTATATATAGCTAGCTATTACACGTTTAGTCTAAAACTAGTTAACTTTATTGAAACGTCTTCTTTATGCATCATTACTTGGAAAAGAGCATTGTTGTCTGTCATTGGTTGTGCCATTGAGGTTCCTTCTGCTTTGAGTGTGTCAGTTGCTTTTGCAGAAAGTTGTCAGTGACGCTTGGCATGGATAGTAAACTGCAACGATTTGTCTTCAAGGCACAAGGCTGTCAGCAGCAAAGATGATGATCAGCAGCAAGATGTAACCATCCAAAGCTGCTGATGATTTGCCTGTCAGCAGCATCAAGTGTTGATGCTGCTGAGAAGCCTATCTACAGCAACTTTGGTCTTCTACAGATAAGGCTATCCGCAGCAGATTTGTTCTTCAGTAGGAGAACAAGTATCCGCAGTAGATAAGCTTGTCCGCAGCAGTTTGTTGGTCAGCAGCAAACTCTGAGATCAGCAGCATTTGTACTTAGAGAATTTTGTGCCATCAGTCTTTGTTTCTACAGTCTCCAGGTTAGCAATGTAGGTTACATTCATGCATGTGGAGGATTTCTCTCGTATAACTCATGGTCTTGATTCATATTTGCGAAATCTTAAACCTTTGTAAACTCAAGTTGATATTTTGTGATGTAAATACTTTAAACTTAATTATGTATCCAATTATCATGTATGTGTTTGCGGTAATCATATGCTTTGAAAACCATGAATGTTACGCCTCGCGTTTCCGCCTTGGCGGGGTGTGACACCACTCGATCATTTTTTGTGAGATTCGAACATAGGACCATATGGTCACTAGTCTTATCTCACCACCAAGATTCCGCTAGGGTATTATGCCTTTCGTGGAAAGACGTGGAGTTAATTTTGCACAAGTTTTAGTGGATGGAGGCTACAAAGTGAAGGTTTACATGGGAAGAAGAGAACACAAATGGTTTATGGTTCCAACACTTTTTTTGGATTCTTGGGACTAGGGTTATTGGTTTGGGAAACAGGGAAAGTAAACACACATCGATATCGTCTTTCTTTAATAACCGGGTATAATACTCGTCCCGGACCCGGGTACATCGAGTATATTAGTTGGACACTTATTTAACCAATTTTCAACGACTGCCTAGCCGTTTGGGACCTAATTTGTGTTTGATATTAGATGCCCGATCATCACTAATATAAACGTTGCAATCGAGGTACGATCCGAAAAGTTACACTTTGGGCAAAGAACAAATTATACCGTTTAATTAAACGTTATTACACGAAACAAGAATCTAGAATTCGGTGAATTAAATATCTAGAGAGATATTTATTATTTATATCATGTTTAAATATTTAGAATATAAAGTGTTCGGTTTTTACGCAAGAATGCTTTATTAATTAATGTAATTATAAACTACAAGGACTAGAACTGATTAAGGGTTAATCAATTAATATTTAAAGGGTAACCGTTTAGGGTTTTAAGTGTAATTATATTTACTATAAATATATCATTATACTAAATCCCTAATCCTAGTTCAAGCCACCATCAAGATTTGCGCAAAAGGAAGAGGAGCCGACCCCTTTGCGTCATCGTCCTCAGCCGGCCATCCCACTGCCGCCGTGACAAGCCACCTTCGGCCACTACTCGCCGCCGCCATCCCAGCCGTGCGCCACCACCGTGTCCCTTGTTCCTCTCGCAAGCCGAATCGGAAAAAGGAAAAGAACTGGGTTCTCGTTTATAGTTTTTTCGTGTGATGAGTTCGTGTAACGAGTTCGTTGTAGTCATCTAGCGTGACGTTCTTTGTACCCGAGTGTTACAACCCGGTTCCCTAAACACTCTATGGTTGTGTTTATTTAATTATTATTGTCTAAACACTGTGTAATCGGATCACTGTCGGAAAAGATCGGATCTTTATTATCGTGTGCTTTTGTAAATACTTCCGCTATTGTAAATCTGATTTAATAAGTTTTTGTTTTAAATGTTAAAACCGGTGCACGATACCCCAACAGTGGTATCAAAACTACCTTTACGCGCGTTTAGACAAAATTATTTATTTTTCGATCTCCGTTTTATTGGTTAACAAAAGATCTAGCATTTATCGCTTTGGTTGTGATTGTGTTTGATACATCAATCCCTAGTAACCCGTGGTTTTTGTTTGTCATGGTTGTCTTATTTTCTTTGTATTTGTAATTTTATTTGTAGGTCCAGATTTCACTTAGAAACCTCACAGATGATCGATTCTCCACACACAAAGGCGGAAACAGTGTGTATGGATGTGAAACAGAAGGTAGAATCAGAAATGGTGAAGCTAACAGGCTAACCACGCTCAGAAATCAACACAAATAGATGTGAAATTGTAAGAACAACGCATAAAACAAATGCAAATTGTATTGATTCAGAGAAAACTGTGAAAGAGAAATGTTCAGGGTTACAGCCGCTACTCACACCCTAAACATTCTCTAACTAGTAGTTGACAGCCATCAAAACTATGCTAACCGAAACTAGTAGTTTCGGTTGAACATTTACAAGTGATAGAACAAACTGTCGAAACTACTATCTATCGAAACTACTAGTTTCGATTGAACAAAACTCAATCGAAACTAAATAGTTTCGATGGCCCAGACTTGGCTAAATAAAACAGTAAATTACATAAACTGAAATTACAATTAAGGAAACTAATCTAACATTGTTCAAAATACAATAATGATAACATCTTAAATAGAATCACATGACTCTACAATCTCCCCCTAAGTTGTTGCATTACTGTCTTCAGCTCTCCACTAAGCAGCTGGTCCTTCAGAAGGCTTCTTGATGTAAGGCTTGACATGTAGTGTCACAATTCGTTGATAAGCCTTGGCATCTGCCTCATCTTCATCACTTTAGGCTTGAATATGATTCTTGAAGAGCACCTCTAGATCATCCGGTTGGAACTTCAGCAACTCCATTGGTTCGAAGATCACCATATCTTCCTTGCCTTCACATTCTATCAGGACACTTCCAATATTTGGATTGTAGTACCATTTCTTGAAAGTTTGAAGTTGAACAGGCACTGATTTGGGAAGAGTGATGGTTTTGTGAGTCTGTGTTGGTTTGTACCTTAAGAAGACATAAGGCTTCTTGGTCTTAGGGTGAAACCTAGTCTTTGAAATTTTCTTCTAGGTCTTTCTAGGCTTCATTCCCTTGAAGTAATAGTTGACCTGGTTGTGAAGGAATTGTTCAAAATCAGAGGCCATCATGACTTTCCCTGGGTTTTGAAAGGGAAGCTTGGCTAGATCCCTCAGATCATAGAAAGGAAGGGTCTAGAAATCTGTCATGTTCTTAAAATGTTGAACTCCTCCCTTGTATCTTCTGATGATGAACAACTTCCTCTCAGCGTCATATTTCCAACCCACTGGAGGCCTTTTCAACTCTTGATGCTCAGCAATCCACTCATATGTTTGAGGGCTCTCTTCCTCTACTATCTTCCTCAACCGGGGCTTCTTCGGGTTTGGGTAGTTCGGATCAATAGGAGGTTGAGTTGGAGCTTGAGTGGCTTCAGGCACTTTAGGAGTTGGTTCAGCAGTGACAGTAGGCTTCACAACATTAACCTGGACATCTTCTTCTGTTTTATCTTTGTCAGATAGGGCTTGGATTTCATCTCCCTCTTCTGTGAAGTATCTTGTCCTTTCAGTTTCCTTTTCCTCAGTAGGTAGGATCTCTGGATATAGTTCATTGTAGCCAAAGTTTTCGATTTCATCTAAGAGGGAACTGAGCTCATCGTCCGATGCCACATCTTCTTCATCCAGAATCACAGTTTCTATCTCAGACATAGTTCCCTCCCTCTCCTTCTAGCTTCTCTTCTTTCACTTGCTGAGGGAAGGTCGAACTCATGTTCTTCAACCTTAACTTCCACAGCCTCCTTTGTCTTGACAGCATGGCTAGTATAGATAGTCATTGCAGACTCTGGGTCAGTGACAAAGGCAGGAGAAGAGGGTTCAACACCAGATGTGGTCTCCCCCGGAGCTGTTGAAGTGGTTGCTTGTTGTTGCACAGGCTTGACAACTGAAGCTTTTAATTGCTCAATAAGTTTAGCTAGAGCTTTGAAATCTTGTTGTTGTTGAGAAATAAGCTTCTGTTGATTTTCTAGTTGAGTTTGCTGGACATCAAGCTGGGTGTGTATACCCCCAACTTCCAGCTTCAAGTCCTTAACCCCCCCTTTACATTCATTCAACTCGGTTGTTAAGCTTTCAATCACCTTGTCCTTTTCTTGGATGTGATCATGCAATTTATTTACTTCCAAACTTAAAGTTTTCACTCTTGGCACTTCAGATGTTGGTTCATGGGAGGGTGAAGAAGGTGGTGTGAGAATGTGCCTATGTTGAGGAGATGGTGGTGGTGTAGGTTGTGGTGTTGGCTGAGGTGATGGTGATGGTGTAGGGATGTGTATATGTTGAGGAGATGTTGGTGGTGTAAGTTGTGGTATGTCAAACAAAGACTCAGAAGAAGATGACAAGTCTTCAAGTCCCGTCTTAATCTTCTTGGCTCTTGGTTCTTCCAAGTCATAGTCAGAGCCAGAGTCGGCTTGTCTCTTGGTGGAGGATGCAGGACACTCAATCTTTTCATCGGATTCAGACTTGTAATAATCAGAGCCATGGATTCCTATATCCAGAGTCTCACTAGACTCTGCAGCTTCTTCTTAAGCATTAACCACATGTTCAACTTGAACTTGTACTTCCTCCTCTTGAACATTTATTATAGGATCAATAAAAGGAGCTTCAATAATGGGCTCAATGATAGGTTGTTCTTCTTCTTGATCATGAGGTATCTCCATTTCAATATCCGGTTCAGCCACTTGTTGGTTACCCTGATCTTGCTCACCCTCTTCTTCTTCCTCTGATGATAAGTCTTCTACCTCCAGATCTGGGTCAATATCAGGGATAAACTCTTCCTCTTCACCAATGA
The DNA here is from genome assembly GCA_023525975.1 of Smallanthus sonchifolius. Classification (NCBI taxonomy): domain Eukaryota; kingdom Viridiplantae; phylum Streptophyta; class Magnoliopsida; order Asterales; family Asteraceae; genus Smallanthus; species Smallanthus sonchifolius. The sequence goes on along the minus strand of CM042046.1, from coordinate 21,699,920 downwards.
CATGACCATACAAGGGAATGTCAGCAATAGCTCTGTTTGTTCTTTTGTTTGTACTCCTCATGTAGCTGAGAGTCTTGGCAATCATGTGGTCAAAAATAAATACGTGTCCACCTTGTTGAAGCTCGGGATGAAGATGGTTGATGATGATCTGTAGGAATCTTGGATACACGAGAAACTTCTCTTTGACAGCTCCTGTCAAGTTATCCTTGAGCTGTCTAAATATCAGCCCAGAGAAGTTATAGTCTCTTCCCTTGATCAGTCCTACTACTACTGATGCTACCAGGGCATTGGCTGAATCAAACTCTGGGCTTTTGGGGTCATTGGTATCAAGGAAGGCACAGACATTGTGCTTCTTGACAAATAGTAGATCCATATCTAAAAACACACAAGATTAATCAAGCTTGGTATTTGTAATTTCAGAGAAGAAGCCTGATCGAAACTATTAGAACCAACACTTAGACAATTTCTGAGACAAGCCCTATCGAAACAACTAGTTTCGATTGAAACAGTACCTTATCGAAACTACTAGTTTTGATCAAAACTATAAGTTTTGATCCATACTTAGAAATTTTCTAAACAAGTCTTATCGAAACTTCTAGTTTTGATCGAAACAACTAGTTTCGGGCAAAGAGACTAGCGCAAGTTTGGGTATCGAAACTACTAGTTTCGATTGAAAACTGTTTAACTTTTTGAAAAGCCTATTTTAAAGGATAAGTATCTTTTTATCGAAACTTATTAGTTTCGATGCCCAAACCCTTGATCATACTTAAAACTCCCAGAGACTAGACTCAATGAAAAAATACAGACTCATATAAACATAAAATAGATAAAAGAGGGACGTAAGAGTGGCCTGTGAGTGTCGAAACTCTATCTTACCGATGATTCAAAGATAAATCTGCAAAAATGTACACTAAGGTGTAAGATATTAACAATGTTGAGTCTATGAACAGAAACTAAGCCTTGATCGACCATTAAAATGAAGTGTTAGTCGTTAAAAACTTTTCATTTCAACCCCTAGGTTTGCGCTCCTGACATTACAAATAGAAACCTTAACAAAATCGTTACCTAAAGATGAAGATGATGAAGACGAAGGGGAATCAGGTTGGGTACTGATTTCGCAAACTTAGAACGAGGGCTTGAGAGCTTTTGTGTGTGTGAGAAAAAGTGTAAAGTGATCAGAGACGGTAAAGAGGCTTGTCGATGAAGGAACCGATTATGAAGACGTTTAATTTCCCATAAAACAAAAGACGAAAATGCCCCTACCGAAACTACTAGTTTCGATAGGGAAAAGTAGTTTCGGGTGATTTTGTAGTTTCGGGTGGATTGGAAGTTTCGGTTGAAGGAGGTAGTTTCGATAGCTAAAAATAAAACAAGATTACTTAAATATTTACACATATATACAGACTTAAAATAAAATATTCACAGGTATTTACATTTATCTTCTTGGAAAAGATCCAACATGAGATCAGATCTGGTCAGTCTCTTGAAACATTTCCTTTTGCAATCAACTACTGTGAGTCCCTGAAGATAGCTGATATTTGTGCAAAATAAACCCGAACATTTGTTTGTACATAGTTTTTCATGTGATTATTAGGTACCATTTAAACATGATACAAGGTGTACCCCACATATTGAAATAAAAAGGTTTTGAAAACCTATCAACCCTCAGAAAATTCCCGTATTCATCCTATCATCTCTTTCTGATTGACCAAAGTACCATCTTAGTAATTCAAAGATACCACCAAAATAGAAATAAAAATCCAAGTGGATTAGAAGATGTAAAATAAAAGATATCCAAGTGGATATTAAAAGATACGAACATTCTAGATCTTTGCGTAAGCAAAACAGAAGAAGTCGTAAAATTATCCAAGTGGATAGGAAAATATTGAACACCCGAGATCTTTGCGTAAGCAAAACAGACGGGGTCAAATCATCCAAGTAGATGTGAAAAGGATGAACACCCGAGATCTTTGCGTAAGCAAAACATACGGTGTCATCGGTGGTAAATATCGTTACTTTGACGGTCACCTGGTGTATAAATAGGAATCCAACACGTAGAACTGTATCTAATTGAATTGGTTTTCTTAATTAAATAAAATGGGTTAGATGTTTTGATAATGGGTTCAAACACACAAGTATGAGATAAGTTTTAGGTTTTCACACTACTTACAAGTTTTAACCATATGTCGGGCCTACCAGCTATAACTCAGTAAACACCATCGCTTTTGGTCCATTCCATGTTCAAGAGATGTGATCAGACACTATCATTTCTTCAAATTTAGTAAACAGCTATAACTCAGTAAACACCATCGCTTTTGGTCCATTCCAGCTCATTTCAAACTTAGAACGCATCACTTCTTCAAATTCTTTGCACAGACGAGGATTGGTTGATCCAAAAATGATATCGTCCACATAAATTTGCATCATGATTGTATCCTTTCCATCCTTTCATTTGAACAGAGTTTGGTCAATGGCTCCTCGTGTGAAACCATTCTCAACCAGATGCTTTGATAATGTTTCATACCACGCGCGAGGTGCTTGGTGAAGACCATACAATGCCTTGTCTAACTTGTAGACATGGTCTATAAAGTTAGGATCAATGAAACCCAGTGGCAGCTTGACATACACTTCCTCTTGAACTTTTCCATACAGAAATGCGCTTTTGACATCCATTTGATGAATAGTGAAGTCCATATAGGCTGCATTGGCGAGAAATATTATGATGGCTTCCAAGTGAGCCACTAGTGCAAAGACTTCCTCAAAGTCAATCCCTTCTTCTTGATAGAATCCTTGAACAACCAAACGAGCTTTATTCCGAACCACAATTCCTCCTTCATCCTTTTTGTTACGAAATACCCAACGAGTGTTGATTGGTACTTTGTTCTTAGGAAGATCCACCAAATTCCACACATTCAGCTTTGAGAATTGTTGTAACTCTTCTTGCATTGCTTCCACCCAGCTGTTCTCAAGCAAAGCTGCTTTGATGTTCTTAGGTTCAACTTGAGAAATGAAGCACGAGAACATGTTGTTTTCTAATGCATCACAATCACCCCAGGTACGAACACCCACATTGAGCGGACCAATGATGTTATCGGTGGGATGATTCTTGTGAATTCTCAACTGGGGAATCTCATCTTCTTCCAAGAGTTCATCTAGATTTGTGATATTGTCAGCCGATGGACCAGCTTCATCAACAATAGGATCTTCAGCAGTTGATTGTGGGGTATCATCTACTATTGGAATAGCTTTGTCTTCAACAGTTTCACTTGTTGCACCTGAATCGGAAGAGTCCACATTAGATTCAACATCAACAGGTACATGGATTTCATTTTGAATGGATGAGGAAGAACTTTGATCATTTATGTTTCCTAGATTGTTCACAGAAAAGTAAGGATTAGCAGGAGTTAATTCACTTGAAAACACAGGAAGATTAAATGACTTAAACAAGGATTCGACATCAAAAAGCCAATCAGGACCATCCCTAGCGTCAGTATGATTGCTTGCATGCCAATTGATATCAATGGACTCCAGCACCATCCTTCTTTGCTTGTTGTAAACACGAAAAGCTCATTGATTTGATGAATATCCCACAAAATAGCATTCATCAACTTTGGCTTCAAACTTGTTTAGCTGATCTGACGTATTCAGCATCGTGCACACACACCCGAACTTTCTGAGAAAATCAATAACTGGCTTTCTCTTGTACATGATCTCATAGGGTGTCTTGTTGCAGCTTTTGGTGATGAGAACCCGATTTTGCACAAAACATGCAATGTTGACCGCCTCAGCCCAAAAGTTTACGGGAAGCTTGGAGTCAACAATCATAGTTCTTGCAGCTTCAATCAGTGTGCAGTTTCTTCTTTCTACTACACCATTTTGTTGAGGAGTATGTGGTGCACTGAATTGTCTAGAAATTCCTTTACTTTCACAGAAGGAATCAAGAGTGGCATTCTTGAATTCTATTCCATGATCACTCCGGATAGTCTTCACACTCAGATTGAAGAGGTTCTCAATTTGAAGCAGATAGGTCTTTAGAATCTCTGGCGTCTCATCTTTCTTAGCCAGGAAGAACACCCAAGTAAACCGAGAGAAGTCATCGGTTACCACCAAACAGTAAGATTTTCATCCAAGACTCATGACACTCACAGGACCGAAGATATCCATGTGAAGTAATTGGAGAGGGGAGTCAATGGAATTTGTGGTTTTGTGTTTATGAGAATATTTGTGCTATTTTCCCTTGGAACATGAGATATAGTGTTCCAAAGGAGAAAAATCTTTGAGAGGCAGTCCGGTGACAAGGTTTCCTCGAACCAAGCGGTTCATGGTTTTAAAGTTTACGTGTCCCAACCATTTATGCCACAGAAATGATTCATATTCAAAAGCCTTTGAAAGAAAGCACGATTCAATTCCAGATGGGTTGTTCATATACAAGCTATAGGTGTTGTATCTTCTGGGAGCACGCATGAGAATGAGTTCTTCTGGAATCACCACTCCAGGCTTCAAGATCAGGCAATTACTTTGCATTAAACAAGGCATAGAAATCCTTGTCACAAATCTGAGAGACACTCATCAGATTGTATTTCAATTGGGGAACGAAGTTGACATGCTCCAAACTATTTACACCATTCGAGACTATTCCTTGACCTTCAATCTCTCCTCCCCTTGGGTTGCCAGCAAAAGCTACATAATCTCCATCCATGGGATGATAATCTTGCTGCAAGTTAAATTGACCGGTTATATGTCTGGAACATCCACTATCTACATGTCAAATGTTATCTTCGGTTTTTCTTGGTTGAACCTATACACACAAATCATTTAAACATTTTGACCAATACCATTGCTATCCAGAACTTTCTTGTTAGGATAGAACATCATATTGGAATCATAATCAGAATCCTCCTTAGATGAAGCATGGTCATCATATAAAACATTATTTTTAATTTTCTAGGTCCTTTTCAAATAATTTTTAGCATTTTTAATTCTTTTACGCCTAGATTTTCTAATATGAGAAGACTCAGACGACACATTTGAATTTAATGACATTTTGGGAGACGATTCTTCATTACAATTAACTGTTGTCAATTTACAACTTTTTGAAACATGATTTGAAGCACCACAACTAAAACAAACTTTATCACAAGACGCCTTAGCATGATAATTGTCATCACAAGATGAAGATGATTGTGATGTTGAGGCATCTGAACATGATACGATTCTTTCGGCAATAACTTTGTCTTGAAGACTTTGTTCTTCCTTTAATCTGAAAAATTCCATGTTGCTCATGGTTTCACGTGGTACATCATTCACAATAATTCTTGCACTTTTAAACTTGGTAACACATGGCACAGCATTCAAATATTTAGGAATAAAAGGTAAAGCATTTTTAAATTTAGAAATGTCACATCCCAATCCCATATGCTCAGAAGGCATAGAATCAAAATACAAATTTTCAATGTGTTTACAAATATCTGGTTTTGACACGGACATATTATTACATTCATCTGACACATGTTCATTTAAAACAGTTCTAGAACAAGTACTCTCATCACAATCATCCTCTAAAGTTACACAATTTGACTCTACACAAGAAGCAAAACTGTCAGAATCTGAGGATGTAATATAATCATCAGTAGATAAGGTACACACAAAAGGAGTAGGAACATGAGCAACAGGCATGTCAGCAAATATTCCTGATTTGGAATAAGGTGGTGGATGAGAATTATAACCAAGACCCTCTGTGCTTTTTCTATTAAATTGTTTATCAATTATACCAAACAAAATTTTCTAATCCATATCCATATGGTCAACTTGTAATTTAGCCTTTTCTGCCTTTTGGACTCTTTCACTCAAAATTTTATTATTAATGGTTTGAGTATTAAGTTGCACAATTAAAGAACGGTTTTCTCCCGAAATGTCACGAATTTTCTTCAAGTACAATTTCTCATTTTTGGCCACAAAGTCATACATCACCTTAATGTGATCGCGTTCATCAATCAAAGCTTGATTGGTGAATCTGCATTTCTGAATTTCATTTAAACAAGATCTAGCACTACAAAGTTTAGAAATAACCTTAGTAGGTACAGTAGTGAGATCCTCGGCTGGCTCAATCATGACACATTTGCCCTTGTCCTCCACATCTGCCATCAAGGCTTTGTCAACAGCGTCCTCGGCTTATTCTCCCCAATGATAGTGTCCATAAGATTGATAGACAAGAGCAGTGGAACTTGAAGATGTGCTGGTCTTAGGAGGATTAGCAGCTTGCTTTCCTGAGGAAGTCTTGTTTTCATGTTGATCCTTGGAGGAAGGTTCTTTGCAGTTTCTTGCAAAATGACCCAGCAGGTCACAATTGTAGCACCTCACCTTCTGGATATCAAACCTAAGAGTCTTTCCCTGCTTGAATCTATCCAAACCCGTCCTTTTGATGAATATCTTGGCTCTTAAGGTCAGCATAGCCATGCACCAATCAATGTCCATATTCTCCAAATCATCAGGATTGATCTGCTCCAAGTCATCAGGTTGAAAACTGACCGGTGTCAAGTTTCCAGAAATTAAAGCATTGTTGCATGACATGAAGGCAGTCATGATTGGGACATATTCATCAGGAATCATAGTAATAGTCTTTTGAGAAGCAGATGAGCTGATAGATTGAATAGCAGCAGAAGGAGGAACATCAGTTTGGAAGTATGAGCTACTAGAAGAGCTTGATCCGGCAATAAGATCTGTGTTTCCAGACTGGTTGGTGGGAGTGACTGCTCCTTTCTTGATCTCAGTCTTATAAGATTCAAAGATGTTGTAGACTTCTTGTTGTGATAAGGCACTCAGATTCTCAGTCTTCTTGATCATGATACGGTACATATTCCATTCCTCAGGGAGAGCATCTAGAAGTTTCTTATTTAACTCCAGAGTTGGGTACTCAACACCCATTACCTTCAGCCTAGACACAATGCTTGAGAAACGATTGATCAGATCAGACATTGATTCTCCTCTAACACTGCTGAACATCTTATATTGCTTTTTAATCAGATCTCTCTTACTCTCCCTAACTTCAGCACTTCCCTCAAATCTGCTACACAAGGCCACCCATAAGTCCTTTGTTGTGGTGTCCTCGACAAAAGTGTTGAAGATATCCATAGGAAGAGCCATAGTAATAGTTCCATAGTGTGACACCCGGCAAATCTCGGTCAACCCCGTTAACTATATTACAAACCCCAGGGACTATTTTTGCCATGATTCAAACTTATATGCAATTAAACTTCAAGGACTAGCTGTGTAATTAGTCAAAACTCAATTTGTTGACTTTATAAAGTAAAAATCAAGTATGTGAGTGTTCTATTGACTTTTGAAAAGTCAAACTTTGATGATTTTGATCCAATTCAAACCGTAACCATCCATGGCTGTCCAAATTCGTAACTGAAGCTCATTACAATGGCAAATTCGATCATCAATGTACCATTTAACACAACAAATTAATCCCATTATAATCATTCAAGTCGTAACCACCGAACTCGTCTCTTATACTCTCTAAATCGATCAAATTCTCGTATCATCCTACAAGCAAACGCACTTCAAACCTTTATCGAGTTCCTATGAGTCATGTGCACCCATCAATTACGCCGGAGACGTAGCAGGAGACGTCGGGGACCAACACCTCGAAGCCGCAACTATGGTCTAACCGATTTCCATCAATTCGGTATCATCTAAGGTAATTAATCACATCCTCAGACTCGTTTCAATGTATAGATTGAAAGCCCTTTGCTGATTCAAACTTATAACATCGAATCGGTGAATAACAAATTCTAGGGTTCATACTCTATTGGGTGTAATCGAATTCAGGTCTAGACACGTTTTAAATCCAATTAATGTATATGAATAGTTTCGCAACACATCACTCTTTGAAAACCCCATGATTTCGGCAACTGTTATTACAAGTATGGATCAAATCGATTTGGTGTTCATACTCTAGGGACCCGGGTTTCTAACTGAGAATTTAACGATCCTATACTCGATCATTTTGCAATTAAATTCGCCTACTGATTCGCAAAACACCGATTAACAAAACCCCTAGATTATTTTGATCAATCGAAACCGAATTCATTGGATTTAGGGGGAGTTTTAGTTCGGTTCACGATCTAAGAGAAGAACGCAGGGGTGTTGAGGATTAAAACGCACCAGAACCGGTTCTTGTTGCGATTGTCCTAGCAGGTGGGTTGGTTAAAACGCATAACTGTTGGGGAGGAGACCCGGGTTCGAGCCCTCCTCCCTTGTTTTCTTTTTAAATCATACTTTTAACATTATTTTAAGTATAAAATCAATTATTATATTATTATATTGAAATATTAAGATGTTTTAACCCGGAAAATCGCCCGTAGGCTCGGGTTTGGATTTTGTAACACATTTCTAATATTGTTTCATACTTTTATAATAATATATTATACTATTATTCAACTTATAACTTCGAATAAAATAATATATTTGTATTATTTTCAAACCGTAACTCTAATTAATAATAATAATATATTTATATATTATTTTCGTCACGGTTATAAACGTAGTATAACGTTTCAAACTAGTAAAATAATATATTTCTCGAAGAAAAGAAGATTGACGACATCCCAATCGTACGTGACTATCCGGAAGTATTTCTTGAAGACCTTCCTCGTCTACCACCGCATCGTCAAGTGGAATTTCAAATCGACCTAGCACTCGGAGCAGCACCGATTGATCGGGCACCTTACAGACTTGCACCTAGTAAATTGTAGGAGCTATCCACTCAACTGCAAGAGTTGTTGGGTAAAGGTTTCGTCCGACCTAGCTCATCGCCATGGGGAGTTCCAGTCTTATTTGTTAATAAGAATGACGGGACTTTCCGAAGGTGCATGGACTATTATGAGCTGAACAAAGTGACGATCAAGAATCGTTATCCTCTACCATGCATTGTTGATCTGTTTGATCAACTCTAACGAATCAAGCTTCTATTCCAATATAGATCTTAGATCCGGTTACCATCAACTGAGAGTCCGAGATGAGGATATCTCTAAGACTGTCTTCAGAACTATGTACGGCCACTATGAGTTTATGGTCATGCCTTTCGGACTGACCAACGCACCCGCAGTGTTCAAAGATCTCAGGAACCGTGTGTGTCCTTGATCAGTTCGTCATCGTTTTCATTGATGACATCCTCATCTATTCTAAGAACAAGGAAGGACATGAGGAGAACCTACGTTTAATCCTTGAATTGCTGAAACAAGAGCAATTGTATGCCAAATTCTCTAAGTGTGAATTCTGGATTCGCGAAGATTCAACTTCTAGGACATGTAGTCAACGAGAAAGGAATACATGTGATCCGTCTAAAGTAGAAGTCATCAAGAATCGGACAGCACCGATGACTCCAACAGAGGTACGACAATTTCAGGGATTGGCTGACTGCTACCGTCAATTCATCGAGGGAATCTCAAAAGATTGCTCAACCTCTCACTACTCTAACTCAAAAGGGGTAAACCCTATAACTGGAGCGAAACACAAGAATCCGCATTCCAACTGTTGAAATAGAAACTCTGCAGTGCACCTATCATATCTATTCCTGAAGGAACGGATGACTTCATAGTGTATTGCGATGCCTCTATTCAAGGCCTTGGTTGTGTGTTGATGCAACGCGAAAAGGTTATCGCATATGTTTCCCGTTAATTGAAAGTTATGAGAAAAACTACACTACCCATGACCTAGAATTGGTAGCTGTAGTGTTTGCTTTGAAAATCTGGAGACATTACTTGGACGGTACCAAGTGCACCATTTGCACCAATCATAAGAGTCTTCAGCATATTCCAACAGAAGGAGTTAAACACCCAACAACGTCGTTGGATCGAACTTTTGAACGACTATAACGGTGCTATCAAGTATCATCCGGACAAGGCTAACGTGGAAGCCGATGCCCTAAGCCGGAAAGGAACTAAACCCAGACGAGTTCGAACATTTCAACTCACTATCCATCCTGGGCTACCCGATCAGATCCGTAGTACTCAACTTGAAACTCTGAAAGAGGAAAACCTACCGTTGGAGTCCACACGCGGTATGGAAGAGCAACTTGAAGTCAAATCAGACGGCATTCGCTACTTCGCGGAGCGAATATTGGTTCCAAAGTATGGGAACTTAAGGGAACTTGTAATGGATGAATTTCACAAATCGAGCTATTCTATTCATCCCGGTGCCGACAAGATGTACCATAACCTAAAGGTGCGGTATTGGTGGCCAAAGATGAAGACCAATATAGCCACCTGTGTGAGCAAGTGCCTGACTTGCGCAAAGGTCAAAGTAGAATATCAAAAACCTTCCAGTCTACTCCAGCAACCGGAGATTCCCATGTGGAAATGGGAGCAGATTTCAATGAATTTTATTACTAAACTACCCTGAGCTTCTAGCGAATGCGACGCCATATGTGTGATGGTAGATCTCTTGACTAAATCTACTCACTTTCTAGCAATCAGAGAGACTGATAAGATGGAAAAGCCCACTCGTGTTTATCTTAAGGAAGTCTTCTCTCAGCACGGGGTGCCAATTTCATTTATCTCGGATCGTGACGCACGATTCACCTCACGTTTCTGGAAATCCTTACAATACGCTTTACGCACGCGTCTAGATATGAGCACGGCATACCATCCTTAAATAGTTGGCTAAACGAAACGTACTATTCAAACTCTTGAGGCATGCTACGGGCTTGTGTAATTAGTTTCGGTAACAGTTGGGAAACGCACTTGCCTTTAGTGGAGTTCTTCTACAATAACAGTTAAGCAGCACCATTCGAGGCATTATACGGGTAGAGATGCCGATCACCTAACTATTGGGCTGAAGTTGTAACATCCAAGATTTTCTGGTATTATTATTATTATTTTATAAAACAACTGCAATTCTATTTCAAGTCCCGTACTTGTTCAATACAATATTTCACATTATTCACTACTTTAAACATGTATCAACTTAACGTTTCAACTTAGCTTATACATATTACTTTCTATTAAATATATAACATATGCATGTATATTCATATAGATGTATATAAATATATAAATTGCTATAATATTTCATTCAAAATAAAACTTATAAGGTTTTAATCATGTAAGTACATCTTCTTATATGTATAAATGTATTTATGTATGAATAAATATGTAAATATATGTATATACTTGATTATATTAAATAATTCATTTACACAATTTGTCATTTTATAAAAGTGGAAATTATTCCTTTATAAAATATTTATAATCAAATAAATATTAATTTGACTTTTATAAAAGAAATTTATAAAAACAATATTTCTTTAAATAATTAAAAAGAATCTAAAAAAATGGCCTTGAACCCCAGGTTAATGCCATTGAACCCGTTTAACTTGAATTTAAATCTTTTAAACCTCACATTTGACTTTTTTTGACCCCACTCACGAACTTTGACCCCATTTGACTTTTTAAAGTCAAACAAAACCAAATTGATCAAATATTTCATCCAAATCACCTTTGTGGACTGGCCTTGTATGATAGAACATTTACCGACTGTTACCTAACTACCACATTTTACGCGAACGCCGAACGACACGCCTCTCCGTAACACCTGATCACATGCAAAAAAAACTCGTTAGTATATGTCACGTACGAAATTCAATAACTTACGTGTGCACGTTCACAATATACACAACACGATCTCATAATACATGAAACTTGGTTGTTTGCAATATACATGATACATAACAACTGGTTGTTTGATATACAATACTTGATTGACCACATTGAACATGAAACTTATTTGGTTACAATGTACATGATACTAAGTTATTAACACCATACATGAAATTAATTTCATGCAATACACATGATACTAGATTGTGTACAATACACATGAAAGCTTATTGATTTACGAAATACATGATGCTCATGTTACACATGACATCTATTTGATTTCAAGCTATATGACACTAGATCATACATGAGACTTGTGTGTTTACATTATATATGAAACTAGGTTACTTACAATTGTTGCAATTGATTGATCACAATATATATGAAGCATGGTCATACACTTTGTTCACCACACTTGAAAACCATAACACATTGAAACTACTCAGGGTTTGACGTATACTTGTTCAAATACGAGGAATCTGTAACACTTTAAAACAACTTGGTGTTTGATGTATTCTTGTTCAAACACGAGCAAACTATGGAACTTTAAGTTATACTACCTTGTTACTCTTTAGTTGCTAACTGACCTGCCTATTTAGGGACATAGTTACTCACTAGCAACTCATATGTGAAAACAATAGACACGAACTAAGTGAACGTGTGCCCATTTTGAAACACACACAACAAGAGGATCTATACGAACCATGCGATGATTCGAGTAATTACGGGTGCACACGTAATTATAAAAAAAATCAGCGCGTGGAAAACATAGTGAATTTTATCATGTGTTATGACCTAAAACCTATCGTGATACATAACAATGAAACTAATGTGATATGACAAGGGCATGGTGGATACACCGATGGTACTTCTTGTATATTAGTGCTCTATCATATTATCAGGAGTAGAGTTGTTCGTGTCACGTGAAGTTTTGACCCAAACCAATTTTTGTGAGATCTCTTACCCACTGGCAATTCCTGAGCATATTAGACTACCTCTTAAACAAATCCTGATCGCCAAGTTCCCATCAAATCCATTCCAAGTGACGCATTTCACCTTTAGATTCTTTGAAAGATCCCCCCTTTTAATTCTCTTGAAATTACATCCACTATCATCATTCGTACCTTAGCTTGAGAAACATATCTGTGTCTTGTCACCAGATATACTCCTTCAACTAACAGTTAAAATTCATTTGGGAATCCAAAACCCTAATCTCTCTCCTGCTTCATAAATCCTCATCAGTTAAATTTCGGGACGAAATTCCCTCAACTAGGGGATACTGTAACATCCAAGATTTTCTGGCATTATTATTATTATTTTTATAAAACTACAATTCTATTTCAAGTCTTGTACTTGTTCAACACAATATTTCATATTATTCACTACTTTAAACATTTATCAACTTAACATTCAACTTAGCTTATACGTATTACTTTCTATTAAATATATAACATATGCATGTATATTCATATAGATGTATATAAATATATAAATTGCTATAATATTTCATTCAAAATAAAACTTATAAGGTTTTAATCATGTAAGTACATCTTCTTATATGTATAAATGTATTTATGTATGAATAAATATGTAAATATATGTATATACTTGATTATATTAAATAATTCATTTACACAATTTGTCATTTTATAAAAGTGGAAATTATTACTTTATAAAATATTTATAATCAAATAAATATTAATTCGACTTTTATAAAAGAAATTTATAAAAACAATATTTCTTTAAATAATTAAAAAGAATCTAAAACAATTGGCCTTGAACCCCAAGTTAATGCCATTGAACCCGTTTAACTTGAATTTAAATCTTTTAAACCTCATATTTGACTTTTTTTGACCCCACTCACGAACTTTGACCCCATTTGACTTTTTAAAGTCAAACAGAACCAAATTGATCAAATCTTTCATCTAAATCGACCTTTGAGGACTGGCCTTGTATGATAGAACATTTATCGACTGTTGTCAAACGCAAAAGGCACCTCAATTCGATCATTCGGCCTAATTCAAGTACAAACACAGTTGACTATTCGGAGTCAAGCCAAGCTATTTTAGGTAGGAATCCATGAAATTGAAACGTGTTAATGCCCTCTAATCATGCCCTAATCATTCTCGCATGTATCCAGTACCATAACATGACCCAATTCACTCCCAATTGATCGAATTCTCGCGTTAATCACTCTGACGGTTGTGAACAGTCAAATCAAATCGAATCGGGCCTTTAGGATGAAATTAATCGAATCATATCATTCAAAAACCTTCGCATAACCTCGTAAAAACTCTCCAAACCCAGAACCACATCCCACTTCACCTTTGTACGTCGATCGAACCTAGAGAACTCGTTCCCTGATCGTGTAGCCGGCAACCGTCGACAACCCACCATAGCAGGTAATCTTTACTTCATTAGCTCCGTTCTGATCCCTTAATCAAAACCCCCATGAAACCAGAAGCAATTGATCGATCGTTTGGGAAATTGCAAGGGCTAGGGTTATGGCTGAATGAATCGGGGGAGGGGATGGTTTGGGTTTGTTTATTTAACATTACCGGATGAGTAAATCTGTCAAGGCATCTGCCCTGTTCCAACGGTTAAGTCGCACGACACGCACACGTGTGGTCGCGGGTTCTAGACCCACAACCCCGGCCCATTTTTTTTTACGTGTTATTTAAACTCGGGCTGGCCCCCTTTTTCAATTACATTGTAAATTGAATTCGAAATAGACCTATTACAATAATCAGCCCCTGGTCTAATGGTTAGTCTGTGATGTCCTCACCGGGTAGACCCGGGTTCGACCCGGACAAGCTCCCTTTATTTTTAAAACCGATTGTTAATGGTCCAAAAATGGTATAAAAATTATTTTTATAAATCCTACATTATTTAGAACATAATGAATCAAGGTTTACAATTTTTAGCATCAGAATCACTATTTTTATAAATTTAATTGTTAAGAACTCAAATTGAAATATATATATTTTTTTGGGTAATTTATTTACTTAACTTTATAATTTTTTTTTGTTTTGTGACAAAGATTTATAAATACTTTTTACAAAGTTTTATAAAATTTAAGTTATATAGTTAAAACAAATAAAACTATATCTAAATATATATAGTTTTTCATATTTCTAAAAGAAGAGAACATGACTATTTTTAATTAAATTTAATTATTCTAACATACCTATTTAAATAATAAATAAATAAATAAATTTATTTATTATTTATGTATTTACATTTACAACTAACTTAGGATTTAAATGCATAATTAACATTAATTTTATATATCAATATTAGTTACACATTTTTTATAAATAAATAAATAAAATAAAGATAATTGTTTAAATCATATTTGAATAAATATATTTCTCACATTATTTTTATAACTAAATAAATAAATAAGAATTATTTAATTTATTTAGCTATTCAAACCCTAATTAAAATATTTTTTAAACTATTCATTTCAAATCGTTCATTTTATACAACACTTTTTCAAGTACAAACCACAATTTCCTACGCTCCTATACAACTTTTTTTACACACATCCAATTAAACCCTAGACTTAGACCTAGACTATCGTACACATTATTAATTTAATATATATTACACACTAGGTTAACGTGGTGAGTTACAAGGATCATTTTGCTACATAGTTTTGCGTGCTAGCTACACCCTTGAATCATGTGAGTATTACATAGCCCCTTTTACTCTTTTACACTTTTTGAGGTGAAATATGAACTCTATACACACAATTGCTTACATTTACACAAACTACACAAACACAAATCCTCTTTACATTCATGTATGCAAATTTTGAGATTTATGTTTGTGTGCAATTTATGTGCAATCATTAACTATTCAAGCCGACGGTTAACAATGATAGATCTATTGAGTCTGACAAAACCACCCAGATTGGGGTGATTGTTACCGACAACACAATTTGCATGCTAGTTACAAAGGTTTGATTGTACTTTGTTTACACAATAGTTCCTCCCCATAAATGCCTTATTTTATCATGTTATGTAAGGATTTATTTTATTCACATCTATATACTATCTATGTACAAACCTATGTATGCTCATCAACTTTTTAGTTGACTTTATTTTATTCATGTTTCAGGTGCTAATGTGTGATTTGATCAAGACTTTTTACACATAGGTTTTGGGACTTAGTTAATTTTAATTCAAGAACAATTTGTATTTCAATTATGTACTTTTGAACTTGGTTATGTTTGATTTGTTTGAAATGAAATTTGATGATTAATATATTGCAATCTAGTTAAGCTTGTGCTCATGAACAGTCTAAATGTCTCGCCCCGACGTATTCCGCCATCGGTTGGGGTGTGACAAAAGTTGGGGATAGCCAACATACAGGTCCTAAACATGTACTCGAAACTCCTGAAAAGATCATTCAAATTAGAAACCATAGGGCTGCAGCTCGCAATCGTCAAAAGAGCTACGCCGATAAGTGTCATAAACCGTTAGAGTTTCAAGTAGGCGACATGGTCTTATTAAAATTCTCCCTTTGGAAAGGTTTAATTCATTTTGAGAAGCAAGGTAAACTAAACCCTCGTTATGTTGGACCATTCAAGATAGTGAAGAGAATTGGCCCAGTAGCGTATCAACTGGACCTATCTGAAGGACTTAGTGGTGTACACAACGTTTTTCATATCCTAAACTTGAAGAAATGTCTAGCAGATAAGGCACTCGTTGTTTCTTTGGAGGAACTGCAAACCGATGAACAGTTGCGTTTCATCGCAGAACCGGTAGAAATAAGGGATAGGGAAGTCAAAACGCTCAAACATGGTAAAATCCCTATTGTCAGAGTTCGTTAGAACTCGAAACGCGGACCAGAATTCACGTTGGAACGCTAGGATCAGATAATGCGCAAGTATCCTCATTTGTTCAAGCACTCCACGTCAAACTCTTAAGGTAGTATTCTAATTTTCGAGACAAAATTTCTTTCAACTAGTGGATGATGTGACACCATAGAAATTTTTTTTTATTATTTTAATTTTCGGGACGAAAATTCTTCCAACTAGGGGATGATGTGACACCCGGCAAATCTCGGTCAACCCCGTTAACTCTATTACAAACCACAGGGACTATTTCTGCCATGATTCAAACTTATATGCAATTAAACTTCAAGGACTAGCTGTGTAATTAGTCAAAACTCAATCTGTTGACTTTATAAAGTCAAAATCAAGTATGTGAGTGTTCTATTGACTTTTGAAAATTCAAACTTTGATGATTTTGATCCAATTCAAACCGTAACCATCCATGGCTTTCCAAATTCGTAACTGAAGTTCATTGTAATGGCAAAGTCGATCATCAATGTACCATTTAACATCATCATTGATCACAAATTAATCCCATTATAATCATTCAAGTCGTAACCACCGAACTCGTCTCTTATACTCTCTAAATCGATCAAATTCTCGTATCATCCTACAAGAAAATGCACTTCAAACCTTTATCGACTTCCTATGAGTCATGTGCACCCATCAATTTCGTCGGAGACGTAGCAGGAGACGTCGGGGACCAACACCTCGAAGCCGCAACTATGGTCTAACCAATTTCCATCAATTCGGTATCATCCAAGGTAATTAATCACATCCTCAAACTCTTTTCAATGTATAGATTGAAAGCCCTTTGCTGATTTAAACTTATAACATCGAATCGGTGAAGAACAAATTCTAGGGTTCATACTCTATTGGGTTTAATCGAATTCAGGTCTAGACACGTTTTAAATCCAATTAATGTATATGAATAATTTCGCAACACATCACTCTTTGAAAACCCCATGATTTCGGCAACTGTTATTACAAGTATGGATCAAATCGATTTGGTGTTCATACCCTAGGGTCCCGGGTTTCTAACTGAGAATTTAACGATCCTATACTCGATCATTTTGCAATTAAATTCGCCTACAGATTCGCAAAACATTGATTAACAAAACCCCTAGATTATTTTGATCAATCGAAATTGAATTCAGTGGATTTAGGGGGGAGTTTTGGTTCGGTTCGCGATCTAAAAGAAGAGCGCAGGGGTGTTGAGGATTAAAACGCACCAGAACCGGTTCCTGTTGCGATTGTCCTAGCATGTGGGTTGGTTAAAACGCATAGCTGTTGGGGAGGAGACCCGGGTTCGAGCCCTCCTCCTTTGTTTTCTTTTTAAATCATACTTTTAACATTATTTTAAGTATAAAATCAATTATTATATTGAAATATTAAGATGTTTTAACCCGGAAAATCGTCCGTAGGCTCGGGTTTGGATTTTGTAACACATTTCTAATATTGTTTCATACTTTTATAATAATATATTATACTATTATTCAACTTATAACTTTGAATAAAATAATATATTTATATTATTTTCAAACCGTAACTCCAATTAATAATAATATTTATATATTATTTTCGCCACGGTTATAAACGTAGTATAACGTTTCAAACTAGTAAAATAATATATTTATTTATATTAGTTCTCACGTTGTTATAATCCGAATAAAATAATAGTTTTATTATTTTTTCACAAAATTTGATGATCGTGATATTATCTATTATAATAACGTATATTATTTTTCTAAACCATTATTGAATGGTACAAACATATGAATATATATGTATTAAATATTATTATTCGTACATAGAGACGTTCGTCGCATAACGCATTTATCTTAATAATTAAGAAATCCTTGTTTCCCGTGGACACGTTTGTCTACTCGTTGATCCTTAGAATGTTTTAGGACGTTCAACTTTTCGTGTCGTCGTCACAAATCCCGTTGTATCCCTAGTTTTTGTGTTATTAATTCTAGGGCATACATATGCAGTTCACATGTAATCTCTTGTGTTACCTACTTGCATCCTTGTGTGGTGCCACCTACTTATACTCAAACTCAGGTGAGTTTCACGGGCCCTTTTTACTTGTTTTCCTATTGGGGGAGAAACATGCTTACACACAAACATCATTTTACTTGTTTTCCTGTTGAGGAGAAACACGGATACTCACAAACATTATTTTACTTGTTTTCCCGTTGGAGAGAAACATGCATACATACAAACGAATATCATTTTACTTGTTTTCCCGTTAGGGAGAAACATGCGTATGAACTGACATACGTTACTTGCCTTCCAGCCAGGGAGAGACACACACAAACAGACATGGATCACATAGTATTTTGCTACCACTTGTGTACCTAAGTGCATACATAACATGCAAAGTACTTACACACTCGGACCGTTAATATATGGAGTATAGTGAGGAAATTTGAGTAGTACTACTGGGTTTGACAAACCCCACCCGGGTTAGTCGCTAACTTGATTGGAGGTCTAATGGGTGTAAATTGCCATTGTTGATGTTAGCAATGGCAGAAGGCATCTCAAACATAAACAGTCAGCTTCAGTTGCGAACGCTTAGAGTAACTTGTACATTGCCTAGCTAGCAATAGGTGTGACTTACGTATGTGGATCCTACAAACACTCAAACAGTTTATTTACTTGTAAGCCTATGAACTCACCAACCTTGTGTTGACACTTTTTCTTACATGTTTCTCAGGTCGCTAAGGCACAGGTTACACACTTAGGACATGCATGGAGCCCTACTATCATTTCCTCCTCATGCAAACATTCAAAACAATTTACTTGTTTTATTAAACTAAACTTGGGCGTGCTTGTTTTGCGTATTAATTTTCTTATTTAAACGTTTCCGCATTAACTCTGAACTTTTACGATATTTCATTTATGTCCCATATAGTGTCGTTTGATGTAACTAATGACTGAGATCATGGTTTGTCACGCACCAAACGGTAAAACTTCGTTAGTGGAATTTGGGGGTGTGACACATAGGCTTTGTTGTCTCGAGCAATCAAAGCAATATCCTTTTCATCATATTCAGCCACAGTTTTAGGACGCTGAACATCAGCAGTAATGATAACGGGTTTGTGAGGACCGTCTTTGATGGAGTTCAAAAGGGTATGATCATGGAATTGAAAGAAAGACTTCATCTTCTTTGTTCAATCTTCAAAGTCTCTTGTGGATACAAGAACATGTGGTTTGTTCCCTCCAGAAAACTCATTTGAACTTGAAGTTGCCATTATCTCAAAAATCAAAACTAAAACAGTGACTAGTTTCGAGTGGACAAGATTAATCGAAACAACTAGTTTCGATTGAGAAAAGGCTGATTGAAACTCCTAGTTTCAGTTAAGAAACTTTGCCCGAAACTTCTAGTTTCTTTAGGGAAATACATAATCCGAAACAACTAGTTTCGATGATGAACATTTAGCAAAAAATCAGCAACTTCAGCAGAAACTACCTAGTTTCGATACCCAAGTTTCGGGTAAACATGTTGCACAGAGTAGTTTCGATAAGAATATGACAACGGGCTAGTTTCGATTGTACCTTTTTCAGACAATAAGTACAGACAAGAAGTTTCGATGACCAACGAAGTTCTGTGAATGTTCCCCAGTAGTTTCGATGCCTTCTTCCCCAAACTTAGAAAAACTCCATTGTTGAAAAGCTCCAGAAATCAATATCACAGAAATGACAATCCAATCCGGTGAAAACCTTCGCCTAACACTCCAGATCACTAAATCAACCTTCGATTTTGAAAACACGCACAAAAACCTTTGGAAATCGATGAAACAGTAACGACGGCAATGAAGCAGTGCTCGTAGAATCCAGATGCAGAAAACTTCAATAAAACAACGAAAAACACCTAGAATCGATCACAAAAACCTGATAACACTCAGAAACAAGAGCATAAAGCTCTGATATCAATTGTAAGTCCAGATTTCACTTAGAAACCTCACAGATGATCGATTCTCCACACACAAAGGCGGAAACAATGTGTATGGAGGTGAAACGGAAGGTAGAATCAGAAATGGTGAAGCTAACAGGCTAACCATGCTCAGAAATCAACACAAATAGATGTGAAATTGTAAGAACAATGCATAAAACAAATGAAAATTGTATTGATTCAGAGAAAACTGTGAAAGACAAATGTTCAGGGTTACAACCGTTACTCACACCCTAAACATTCTCTAACTAGGCTATTTATAGTAGTAGACAGCCATCGAAACTATGCTAACCGAAACTAGTAGTTTCGGTTGAACATTTACAAGTGATAGACAAACTGTCGAAACTACTATCTATCGAAACTACTAGTTTCAATTGAACAAAACTCAATCAAAACTAAGTAGTTTTGATTGCCCAGACTTGGCTAAATAAAATAGTAAATTAAATAAACTGAAATTACAATTAAGGAAACTAATCTAACATTGTTCAAAATACAATAATAACAACAACTTAAATAGAATTACATGACTCTACATTATTTTTGGGTTATTTGGAACATAGATGTAATAGTTAGGTTTCTTTTATTTATTTATTTTTAATGTGAAAGTATAAAAGTTGTAAACCTAACAAGACGAAGAATTGAAGACAGAATGGAACATAGATGTAATAGTTAGGTTTCTTTTATTTATTTATTTTTAATGTGAAAGTATAAAAGTTGTAAACCTAACAAGACGAAGAATTGAAGACAGAAGATTGACAAAAACGGGATTTAAATATAGAGATCTTGGACTAAGTGGGAGGTGACAAGTTTGTATTTTATTTGTTGTCCCTTACACCGGTTCGGTTACTCGTTTGATGTCTCGAACAAAACCGAACAAATCTTACTAGTGGCTCGATGGTTGTTTTTTATGTTTGTGGTTGCTAAAATTATTTAGGATAATAATTTAAAACTGCAAATATTTTTATAAAATATTTAACACAAAATTATAAAACGAGAGAATATTAAAAGGTTTAAAATTTCTCGAAAAGGTAAATAAATAAAAGTAGTTTTTATTTAAAAGTAAAACGAGTTTTTAAATTTACTTGTTTTATTTAAAAACAAATTTAAATTAATTAAAGGTTAATTAGTTTAAAATCAAGTTCGTGACTAACGGTCAATTTAGTTTAAAAATAAGGTATTTAAAATTGGACCGTGTCGAGTGTTGAAA
Source organism: Smallanthus sonchifolius (assembly GCA_023525975.1). Taxonomy (NCBI): domain Eukaryota; kingdom Viridiplantae; phylum Streptophyta; class Magnoliopsida; order Asterales; family Asteraceae; genus Smallanthus; species Smallanthus sonchifolius. Next base: position 21,678,252 of record CM042046.1, on the reverse strand, counting down.
AGTGTTTCACGAACTTATATATAGTAAAATTGGTTTATTAAAATTTGCATGACTTGATTCAAGCTACTCATCGTCCAAATGTTTTGACCCTTAACCGTTAAATTAAAACATTAAAGAAATCCCAATTATTAAAATCGATATTTCAGTGCCACCCTTAATTGTGACACTTCAACTAAGCCGAAACATCGGTGTTAGTGAATGACCCTGCATCTGATGCCACAACTTTGGTTAAAGGTAGCACCGAGTTTTCTGAGTCACTTAGGCCAGGACTACAGTCACAATTGAAGGACAAATATCACTTAAGTCGTTTAAGCGGGCGTAGTTGAGGGAAACGTATTCGAAGCTTGACCTTGCTTGTCATGCCCCTCAAACCGAGAATTGTGTAGTCGACACAATTGATATTTTCATACCTATGAAAAGTGCTTAGCCATTCGCTGAAACATAGTGAACCGGGATCTCATTCTTAATTATAAGTATTTTTGTCTTCGGGTCATTAACATAATTAAGATATTTAAAGAATGAAATACTAAAATTTAATTGAATTTTGTAGATGGATCCATCTGCTAATGATGTTATCCTAAAACATCTTAACGATATCCTTAAAATCAAACTCGTTGGAACAAATTTCTTGAAATGGTACTACAATCTAAACAAAGTCCTTAGATATAAAAAGAATATGCATATTCTTAAATACCCCCTCTCTAAGCAGCCATCTGAGGATGCTGGCAAGTTTGTCTTAAATAAATGGAACAAACTTAAGGATGATACCCATGCTATATCAAACCTTTTGCTAACATCTGTTGACTCAGAGATTAGAGAATCACTACGGAGGTTGTCTGCTTATGATATGATCCGTAACTTGAAGGAGAAATACCGTCAAGATTACAACATGGATCCCTCTCACTCTTTAATGTCACATATTAGAGACGTTGCCTTAAAGAATCTAGAACGTGTTGTGGTCATGAGAAAGAAATTATCGGACATCGAGAAAGCATGCATTCCCATAGATGATCACTTGATCATAGGTATTACCGTTGATAACGCATTTAGCGACTGTAAAAGGGAAGGGCATCCCATTATTCGTTATGACTATGTTAGGGATTTCATTTCTTGGTATGCCGAGTGGGTGCCCGATGATGCTTTAAAGATGTCATTGATCAGCTTGAAAGAACAGGGATTTATCCAAGTAACAACATCTTAAAAGCTATTATCGATGATGAACTTCACTTGTGTTTCACAAGTAAAAGGGTACCGGTAAATACTGTCAGAACCGGGGATAAGGGCATAGCTATTGGTGAGACCAAAGCAAATATCTCTAAACTAAAATGTCGTGTAAGAGAGATACTTGAAGTTGCTGAAGCTAGAGGATGCTTATATGCATATACTCATAGCATCTAGGCAACTTTTCCATTGTTTCTTTATCGCTTAAAAGCTAGTCTTTTAACATATGCAAACTTCCTTTTTGCCGAGATTAAAGAAAAGAAGGAAAGGAAAAAAGAAAAGGAAGACGGACATAGCTTGAAGATTACTTCGAGATGTTGATTACACCATTTGATGATGTTATTTTATTTTTGTTTAGAACAAATTTAAATTCCGGATTTAATTTCTTTTGAATATTGCTTGATTATTTTAAGTATGACTTATTTAAATCGTTAATGCATTATGTTTGTTGCTTGACTATGAATTGAGAATTCAATACCATCTATTTGACATGAAAGATATGTGAGACATGTTATTCAAGCCCATTGGATACTTCATTAAATCGGATCTAATAGATATCATGAAACATATTAAGTCCTGTAAATGATATATATGTGATATAATGTTTATATATGACTTTGTGATTGAAATAGTGTCAATAAAATTCCTCTAGAAACGATCTTATAAGATAAGATATAAAAGAGCGATAAAAGTTATCACTACTCTAAGACTAAGTAGTTAGTCATATGAAAGCAGCTGTACAAAATCACAATCACTAGCCTTTAACCGAGAGGTTCATCCAAAACAGGTGTAATAATTCATATGGGATATGAATATAAAAAAAGGAGTCCCATGAACAAATAAGGATAGGATGTTATGAACCTTTATACGAAATAGTTTCATATGCTACCTTAATAAATAGTTCAAACTTATGAATAAGATTGCAGGTGTTCATAACCGTGATATACCTAATTTTTTAACAAGAAGCAAGTGTTGTTAAAAGTTCTGAATAAATAGTATTATTAAAGTGCATGGACATATACAAGCAAGGATTAGATCCATGAAATATATAAATGTTTATCATAAACAAAAGATGTGATCTTTTACAATTGATAAATATACAAAAGTTTACCATAAACAAAAGATATGATCTTTTATAATTGATAAATATGGAAGTGAAGATGTGATCTTTATCAACATACACTAGGGATCATATGAAGAAAGAATGAGATTCTTTAGTTAAATCATTTGATGATGATCCAGACACACAATCCATATTATGACAAATAAAGATTTGATCAAATCTGCACATGAATGAGATTCATTAAGATATAGAGGTTGTTTATGGAAACAACAGATATGGATTGTTAATACTAGAAGCCTAACAGATTATCAAAGGTTGATAAAATAGGAATTGGATTCCTAGTATCCTTAAGAGGAAACATATTACAAGTTTTGAACAGTTGAATAAACTAATCAAAATAAACATGTATTATGAATACTAGAATGTTCTTGTAATGAATTAGCTTCATGAAAAGTATAGAAGTCTGGATATGTCTGAGACCAATGAATCATTGACATTGATACGATCATTTCAAATAAGATTCAATATGATAGATGCAAAGGTCAGTGAGAGTAATTACCTACAACAATGAATATGTGTATGAGACACATTATTAAGAGAAGTGTATAGTGATACACCGAAGACCACAAACAGGGATGATAAGTGTTATCATAGAGTGTATAGTGATACACAGAACACTACAAATAGGGATGATAAGTGTTATCAAAGATTGTATAGTGATACATTGCTAAATTACAAGTTATATTTTAAAACATATCATTGAAAGATAATGTAACATCTGGCCCCTCATACCACCAATTTTGTCCGCTTTGCCACTAGGAGCTCACGGATTTGTTTTTGTTTGCCCAGGTGAAAATTTCCCAAGGGGTCACCCATCCCTGGATTAATCCCACCCGAGCACGCTTAACTATGGAGTTCTCCTCTCATCCACTACATTAAGCCTCAAATCGCGTTTATGGTATTTGAGGCAGGGCAATCCTTATGAACCAAGAGTCTCTCCTGTCCACGGCCATCTCGATGAGGTTTGCCCCACCATCCTGAATGGCACAGGAGTGGCTCTGATACCATTTGTAACATCCGGCCCATCATACCACCAATATTGTCCGCTTTGACCACTAGGAGCTCACAGATTTGTTTTTGGTTGCTCGGGTGAAAACTTCCTAGCGGGTCACCCATCCCTGGATTACTCCCACCTGAGCACGTTTAACTGTGGAGTTCTCCTCTTATCCACTACATTAAGCCCCAAAACACGTTGATGGTATTTGAGGCAGGGCATTCCTTATGAACCAAAATCTCTCCTGTCCACGGCCGATGTGTGATTTGTCTAGGGTGTCAATATTCAGTAATTCGGTAATTCAGTGCATCACAGATAAAGTATCTTTAGAAGATTAATTTCAAAGCATGCATTGATTGTATCCGTATATATGATATATAAAAGGGAAAGATTCTAAAGTAAGAAACACAACAATCTATTGACATTAGTAAAATTGTCTTAAATGTTTTGTGTGACAAAATCAATAAAGACATACCATTAACATTTCCTGTTAACATTATCTATAACCCATAATGATTGTGATAAGATGAAAATGAAATGGTTCATGTAGTTTCATCTAAAAGGATAGAGCGTTGTCAATATTTTCATACGATGAAAGAATTTTGAAATTTAGTTATAACAAAAGAAAAGAATATTGCTTGAAAGACATATAAAAGTGATCTTAAAGTGTCATGATGAGACAATGCTATCTTATTGGATAAAATGCTAAGATTGCCAACTTTGACTAATAAGAAGGGTTCCTGGAACAAGATCATAATTAGTTATGACAACTTTTCAGTCAAACACAATGATCTTAAAAAGGTTAAGATATAAACACCATAAGATGATCATTAAGAATGATTACACAATACAACAACATTATCTGATAATGATTATATGATACATGAACTTTATCTGATAGAAAAGTTCCATCAATAACAATTGCACAACCATGAGATGTTGTGACCTAAAAACATTAAAAGATAGTATTCTGAAAGGAGTTCAGATAACTTCTAATAGTTTGGAAAGAAGTTCCAAAAGAGGGTTTTTCATCGTTAAGTTTCATTAATGGGATCATGAAACTTGGAGACATCACGATAAAACGAAATTCACACAAATCAATATCTAGCTGACCCACTCGCTAAACCTATGCCTCAATCTGTGTATGCGAAGCATGTTAATAGGTGTTAGACATGCTAGACTTGAGTTTGATTTGTTAGTATTGGGTGCTTTCAAACAATATAGAAACATTAGTGTTTTATATTGTCTTAACGTTTAAGTGCATTATAAATAGATGTTTCTATGATTCGATATTTTATACGTTTTAGAAATCCTTGAATATTATATTATATTCTAAATGTTCGTAGTCGATCAGATTCATAGGAATCAATCTGAACGAAAGACTATTGTGAATTGGATGATTGGTTCATTAGGAATGAAAGTCCAAACGGCTGGTCATAGATAATCATTAGAGAATGATTATTGAACGTAACTCGCTTCAAAACTATCTTCATGGATCAAGGTCTTGAGAAGTTTTGAATATGGTAAGATCTATTGATCCTTCGACCCGAGGCACGCACTAAAACTAACTCTGACTAAAGTTTATTCCTTGATCTTATCTAACGTTGTACCTTAACAGGCAGTAATAAGGATATGACCAGGAGTAATCTGAAGTTAAGAGGGAGTTGTACGTGGCCAAAGGAATTGTATTATCCTTTGATTAGGATCTGGACATACTGGCACCCTCTTTGATTCAAACTGGTATAAATTGCGTTATCACGCACAAACTAAAGAGTAGTTTGTTTAGACCATTATTGAATCATAGAACGAGAACAAGAATAGTTGAACCACATATGAGAAGTGACTTGTATTCATGTCTCATATTCAACGGATGACCTAAACAGAAAGGACACATAGATATGTTTATCACGGCTATTTTACTTGGTTAAGTAAAGGTTACTTGAACACGAGGAATTAGATGACGATTGTAAATACATCATACCTTGTTAGGGGCAATGAGATGCACAGTGAGATGCAGCTAGGCGTCCACCACTGTATACGTTGACCCGATTAATCGATGAATCGTCCAAGTAGGAGATTGTTGGATATTAGATGTCCGATCATCATTAATATCAACGTTGCTGTCGAGGTACGATCCGAAGAGTTACACTTTGGGTAAAGAACAAATTATACCGTTTAAATTGTTAAACGTTATTAAACGAAACAAGAATCTGGAATTCGGTGGATTAAATATCTAGAGAGATATTTATTATTTATGTTATGTTTAATTATTTAGAATAATTAAACTAACGATAAACGGAATGAGGATATATATATATATAGTCAGGATTGTATATTTAACTGTTAAATATAAAGTGTTCGGTTTTTACACAAGAAAGGTTTATTAATTAATGTAATTATAAACTAGAAGGACTAGAACTGATTAAGTGTTAATCAGTTAATAATTAAAGGTTAATTGTTCAGAGTTTTAAGTGTAATTAGATTTACTATAAATATATCATTATACTAAAACCCTAATCCTAGTTCAAGCCACCATCAAGATTTGCGCAAAAGGATACGTCGTCGTCCTCAGTCGGCCACCCCACCGTAGCCGTGACCAGCCACCATCGGCCACTACTCGCCGCCGCCATCCCAGCCGTGCACCACCACCGTGTCCCTTGTTCCTCTCGCAAGTTGAACCAGAAAAAGGAAGAGAACCAGGTTTCTCGTTTATAGTGTTTTTGTGTGACGAGTTCGTTGTAGTCATCTAGCGTGACGTTCTTTGTACCCGAGTGTTACAACCCGATTATGCGTCAGAGGTATAAAACCCTAAACACCCTATGGTTGTGTTTATTTAATTATTATAATTGTCTAAACGCTGTCAAAAAAATCGGATATATATTATCGTGTGCTTTTGTAAACGCTTCCGCTATTGTAAATCTGATTTTCTAAGTTTTTGTTTTAAATATTAAAATCGATGCACGATACCCCCAACAATTTTGAAAGTATTTTTTTTATTTTTGGCCATTTTAACCTCCCATTAACTAGTATAAATACATATTTTATGTTTTGGTTGAACCACAACACTTAAAAACGTTCAAAATATCAAAACCTCAGTATAAACGCTCTCAAAAACTAGCAAATATGGCTTCCGAAAGTGCACTTCTTCAGTTGGTATGGGTTCTTCGTCAAGCGTTTTGGAAATACTTCCTACAACGAGGAACAAAGAGGGTTGGAGGCATTTTGAATTATTTAAATGGCGAGTTGTTGGAACAAAGCCCGATGCACGCATTGTGGTTGTTTTTTAAAATCGGATTCAAACACGACTTTGAAAAAACATTTAGAAAATTTTTGCAAGACGTTGAAAAATGTTTCGGATAAAGGTCAAGAAAAAATGTCTAATGAGGGAAATATTTAGCATTACGATGTGGAATATCTCACCGCAAGAGTTTGAAAATTTTTATATTTTGGCTTGGTGAAAACAAAAGGAATCCCAATTTCCGATTCTATCCATTATGGCCCGTGATCTACTAAGTGTTCAAACTTCCACGGTAGCTTCGGAATCCGCATATTCTGTTAGCGGCAGGGTTATATCTTTAAGACAAACAAGACTCACTTCGGAATTGGTGGAAATGCGCATTTGTTTGAAAGATTGGACGTAGCCGAAAGGATACAAGACATTTCTTCACTTGAAGGGGAAATAACTATAGAAGCGGAAATACAAGAAGAGGAGATAGCGGAAGGAATGTCGACCCCAATAAGTGATGAAGAACTCGCTAATGATGAAGAAATGAACGATGAATAAACACCAAACAACAACGAGGAAGACGGTCAACCAAACAACAACGAAGACAACGATTGAACACCGAAAATATAATAAATTAGTATTTTTTATGCGTTTTGTAACGTATTTCAATTTATGTTTTTGTAATTTCTAAACTGTAAAAAATAAATAAAAAGCGAATGATTTAGTTTACAATTTTTATATGATAAAATTAAAAAATATTTAATATAATATTAGTAATATTTAATAGAATGAATTTATGATATTGTAATTTATTTTAATTATTTTTACCAAATAAACTAAATATTTTAAATGAATTTATATTGGGTAAAAAATAGAATATAGGGTATTAAAACTCAACAATAATAGCTGATTCCAATACCCGGTATACCTGAACCGAATCCTACCCGGTTCCATACTCTACCCTATCCGGGTACATAGGGTTGAACTTTTTAACCCAATACTCGTACCCGAACCCTACCTGGGTATTAAAAACCCAATTTTTTAATACCCGATCATGCTCAAACCCGGTTCTATACCCGGAACCGGGTATGAAAAAAAAAACCAATTTGTACACCTCTAGTTATACCCACTTAACTTTTGAAAATTTTCTTCTTACGAATTAAGTCAACTTACACGAAGAGCAAAACCTTTGAACTTATCATGTTTGATCAAACCAACTAGGCCGTGTAAGCCTTTACTTTCAATATTCATAAACCAACTTACCTAGTCAACTCATCCCACTTAATATCAAATTCTCCACTTGTGTATATAGAGTATTCTTAAAAAGGATGAATGCGAGGTAAGCTTGACTTTATGACCGTGTAGACTTAAAACCTTCTATATCAACATCAAAACTATTTTCTTTCCACCGAACCATACAAACAATATGAAAAAAGAGGAATTAATCCTTATTTTTATACGAGATGTGTAAGCATGTCCGAGCAAACTTGATCATGTTTACGCTTTAGCTCTGGACAATTAATTCAAAAGGGTTGAGTTCTATATCTATAACTCGAGGTAGACTGTTAGTTACGAAAAACTAAAACATAAGTGTTAAAGAAAAACTACAAGTTTGAAGTCCAAAAGTTTTAACCCGAAAACCACAGGCTCTAGTATTGACACAGAGCCTCTAATAAGCATCTCATTTGGAGAAATAAAATAAGTTTTGCACACAAGTTCCTTCAGTAAACACCAGGAGGTCTGGAGTTTATATGAAGATAGCTTTCTTCAATAATAGATGAGATGACGTAAGCACAAGTTGGCAACATGTGCACGGATCTCAAATGGATAAGCCTACAACTGGCGCAAGTGGTCCTCTAGTCATAAGTGAATCTTCTATTCCATTATGCAACTCAACTCTGCCCTATAAGTAGCATTACAATTAATGAGATGAAGAAGAGTGATTCAAGCTATTCACTTCACGACATACACTCTGAATAGCACCTGCCAACCCCGATAGAGCATGTAGTATTCACTTAGATTTCTTTCTGTAACTGTTTAGTCTTAGTTGATAATCGTTTTTCATTTCACTTCTGTAAAAACATATTTACATGTGATTATACACAAAGGATTCTATATCTTTCACTCTTTGAAACGTCAATTTCTATTCTACACTTTCATATTTATTATTGAAATCATTTATCATCATACATTGTTTATTAAATATCTAGAACCATCATTGACTCGTGTTATTTAAAACTTCATGTCTATAGTCCGGATTGACTCGTGCCTCGTGAACCATTTGTCTATAGTTCTATAAATATATACTATCTATATATATTTAAAACTTTTTATTATGGGATTTTTACATATATCTCCTTATTAAGACTATTAATTACATATTTATCTAACTCTTCAAATTAATTACATATTTCTCTTTTTGTATGTGTTTTAGGAACATGAAATATGTAATTGACTTTTTGACATGTGTGTTACAAAATAGGAAATATGTATTTACCTTTTTAACTTAAGGAAATATATATGTAATAAATGATCTTATTTATTAAATAAAACTTATTGTAACAACATGGTTTACATAATTTAAGCCTATTCAAACTCAATATATAGATAGACTAGGTTAAAATCCCGTGTATTACACGGGTTAAATAAATAAAATGTTATAAATTTAGTAATAAAAATTTTATATTTTTAAAAACCCATGTAATACATTGGTTGAATAAACCAGTATATTACATCGGTTTAATAAAATATAACGTAATTTGTTAATAAACACATTTGTCAAAATATGTTTTTAAAAAATGTAATTTGTCATGACAGTTATAAGGTTTGTTATAAAACATTTTTTTCAAGTGAGTATTAACTTTTTAATTTAATTGATAAATGTTAGTTCATTTGATTGATGGTATAATAACTATTTATAATTAAATAATAAGTTTCTGTAATCAGATTTATTAATATAAAGATTATTATTTAATATGAGAGAGAAATAGAAAATCTAATATTTAATATGAGAGAGATGCGGGAAAATAAATGTGAGGAGTAACCAGAGAGTGACACGTGTCCTAAAGATATTTTCATTTATTAGAGTAGTAATATTATTAAAAGATGGAAATATATTTAATATGAGAGAGAGGCGGGAAAAAAATGATAAGGATGAATATGGATGCGACATGTGACAAGAAAAACCTTTATTTATTAGATAGTATAGATGTTCATCATCGCCATGTTTACACATTATGAGACACGCATTTTAATTACATATAAGAAAATGAACAGGGATTTCTTCAAAACTATATTTTTTTACATAATAGTATAATTTTGTCTGTTTAGAGGATGAGGCAACCTTCAGCTTGACGAGACGGTGGATACACAGGATAATATCCATATCCACAAGGATCGTTACAACAGATTAATGGAATAGTTTTATTCTCATCTTTCTTGTCTTTTTTTGGTCCAACACTTACGATCTCAGCAAACCAACGTTTCTTCCGCAAGCATCTAGCGACGCAAACAGGATCAACATCACCGATCACCACTAACATCTCCTTCGGTAAGTCCACTGACACCTGGTCGACACCTGATAATTTAGTGACAATCTTCATTACGTCTTTCCTGCATTTGGCAGAGTGCATGTTAACTTTTATCTTCATCTCCTGTAATTAATTGTGCATGCATACAAAGCAATAGTTAGGAGGGAAAATATATGATGCAGAAAACAGGTTATGCGACATTGCAACGTGTAATAGTAAGATTACCTGAACCATGATGCAAGACAATTAAACCAAGAAGACAATCGAAGTTCAAATGTTGTCACATTGAAATACTGGAATCAATGTTAATTTTATAGAATCAATCCTAAATCAACATACCTAACAAATTAAATATGTATACTCCAAGACTTTTGACTTCTTAAAATGCACTTTCCTAAAGACTTCTTCTCAGACCATATAATTAATCGGAGAACTTATGTCATCCTTTTTATAGAAAAATGAATTTAGTAATTTTTTGGCGTGTGAACATTCTTAGTTACATATATACATAGGTATTTTTTTACTTTGACCTTTTCCACACCTTGAATCATGGAAACCACAGTCGTGTACCATGCATTGACTCCACAGAAATCGATTTTTCGGACCATCTTGAAAATACTGATGGAATCAGAACTTTTTCGTTGGAGAAGTCATCATAAGTTTTATTTTCTGGTGACTTTAATAACTAAGAGCATTCACAGCCGGTTTCTTATCCTTATCATTATAATTACACTAAAATTAATACTTTTTCTCTCTACTTTTTAATTAAATAATATTTTTTTTATATTTTTATCATTACATTTTTCTCTTATACACTCACAACTACTTTCAAAAATATTAAAAAATTTATAAAGGTGAACGGTGTTTTCACAAATATACAAAAAAATTATATTCTTTCTCTCTCCTCCACTTACACCCACTTTAAATGACATTTTAAATTATATCAAACTCACTCACAAATATATATACCAAACCGGTTGTGAATGCTCTTAAGAGCATTCGAAGTCCGTTCCTTATCCTTATATTACACTAAAAATCACTACATTTTCTCTATATTTTTCAATTAAGTAATAATTTTTTATACCTTTATCATTAACTTTTCTCTCTATCCCACTCACAACCACTTTCAAAAAATATTAAAAATTTTATACAGGTAAACAATGTTTTCATAAATATACAAAAAAATTTATACATTTTCTATTTTCTCTTTGTTCTACTCACAACCATTTTAAACCACTACTTAAAATATATAAAACTTACTTACAAAAATATACCAAACCGGCTGTGAATGCTCTAAAGGGTAATACTCATGTTTTTCTTTTAAAAAAAACTTAGATATATTTTATAAGAAAAAATCAATGAATTCCAGAGCCCGGGGTTCAGTAAACCCTTTTCCGCCCCTGCATCCAAATGCACTCTACCTATTACTCCATTTGATCCTAATGCCTTACATCCGAAGCTTTTTTTCCGGCTTCGTTCGTTGTCCAACCAGGAAAACGACTTTATGATGGACCTTCCTTGGCCCTGTAGTTGACGTGTCAAGATATCATTTTTCACCCAAGTTATTTTATGAAATCGAGAGTAATAATGAAGTCAATATACGTTCAAAATCAAGGGAATTGACACCCTCACATTTTCCTGCAAGTGTTAGGGTGAAGGGGGCGCCTTCGAGTAGAGCTATCGGGTTTGTGGGTAGATGCGGGTACGCCGCCGCCGTTAATGCGGGTAAGGACACGGGTAGAGTTTTACGGGTATTACTACCCGAGTTCAAATGTTGAATCTCATCTCCTGCTTCCTTTATTTAATTTGAATTTATTGCTCAAACTTCTTTCTTTTTCCTTTTCTTTTCAAATCAGATAATTATCTTTTCCATCACCAAATAATTATAACTAGTTTTATCCGCCGCGCATTGCGGCGGCTTCGAAATATACGCTAACTTGAATTCTTGTGTCACGCAGCATAATAGGTTTGTATCGTGGAGTTATCATAACGATAACGACACTCGCCATGTGCTACGATATAAAAAAATAATCGATTTTAAACACAAATCCGTTTAAAAAAATTATAACGGAACGTTTGCAAAAATAAAAATCAAAAACAACCGTGTATTACTTTTTAACGAATGATATTAAAGAAAAACGAAATTAAAAATCGTAAATTAAATATAATAAGAGTTGCATTTTAAAAGATTTATAATATTATATCTGATTTGTAATTTTTTTTAAATAATTAAAATAAAATACTTAATAAATAGTTGCGAAACTTTTTATTTAATATTTGGTGAATGTGAATATCACAATAGGTGAAATTGAATTGGTTATACTTGTAATTAAATTAAAAAATTTAAAAAGTTAAAAATAAAATAATATAAAAACAAAATATCTTTACCACCTGTATATTCACAACTTAAAGTTATAATTTTTGTGTGTGTGAACTATTCACACGTTATTGATTGTTTGTTCTAATAATGTAAATATCACAATAAGTGAAATTGAATTGATTTTACTTGTAATTAAAATAAAAACTTTAAAAAGTTAAAATTAAAATAATATAAAAACAAAATATCTTTACCACCTATATATACACAAGTTAAAGTTATAATTTTTGTATGTGTGAACTATTCACACTTTATAATAATAATAATAATAATAATACTATAAAATATCATAAATTTCACAACTAAATAGCATTACATAAATTATTAAAAAAAATATAAATAATGAAAGAAAAAGTAACTATTTATTTGACACTAGTCCAAGTTGAAGTGGTGGGTCTCAACTTATTTTCTATATTTTTTTATAATATTCTTTTTTAATAAATTAATTTAATTATAATAAATATAAATCCTTTTGATTTATTTAGTTAGGATGGTTGACCAGAACTATCGCACTATTATTATTTGTTTTAAATTAAAAAAAAGAATTAATTAAAAAAAATTAGAGTATTAGGGTTGTGCTCATAACAATTTAGTGTATTAGGGTAGTATTTGAGTAAAAATGAGATGACACACCCTCATTAGATGATTTTATTAAAGTACTTTTTTATTAGGGTTGTCACCCTTCACCCTTATACAAAAATGAAAAGAAGACATTAGAAGTCGTTAAAATTTATCATTTTTAATACAATTTTTATACAATTGATCAAGCAACCAGTGGTTTTTTTATTTAACTTTTTTTTTATGTTTTTCTAGTCCTGGACCACTCGTAGTGAATGTTGGTACCTTGTTGACTCGTGTAGATCGAATAGCCAACTAGGAAAAAAAAGAATTGAATGAAATTGTTCTAGTTGTGAATAAAACTAATAAGTATAATTAATATATTATAAATCGTGTTCATAATTAAATTACTCTAAAATTAAGTGGTTATGATTGATGAAAAATGAATTTGTGTTTTTTTTTTTTTTCAAAATAAAGTTTAATTATATATCATCAAGACAAATTACATAAGGATAGTAGGTAGACGGGCAACAAACTGCGCCGCCATCCTCTTTTGAATGGAAAACCCTAATCTACTAAAAACAAAGCCTCGCCCCTGAGGAGTCGTAAAGTTGCTGTGGACCACACGCTGAACTCTAGCCAAGAACCGAACCGCCTCCGGCTCCAAGGAGTCGAACGTGTCAAACGCCAGGGAGACAAAGGCATGCTGATTATCCTCACAAGCTTTCGCGTGCTTTTCCACCTTCTTTGACTCTGCTTTCATAACCGCTTGCCCCGCCACAAACTCATTTTCCCGAAACCCAGCTAGGGGGATACACCTGTGAGATCGACACAAGCATGTTTCCCGCCCTCCCAACCAAAAACTAGCACGTCCGTCGGGCGTAGGGTGGACCTCCCTTCCGCCGGGTCCGTAAGAAAATTAACCGGTGCCTCTTTCTTTGCCGAGATCCCTGCTCGTCTGAGAATATCCATTAACACGTCTCGAACAAAATCATGGCGATACTTAAACCCCGGCAGCTCTCTACAGTGTAACGCATGCTCCCCGTATTTATCCAGGCATGCTTTACGGCAGACTGGGCAAGTTTCATCATTCGGGAACATGGGGATCATCAGACGGTACTTAAGGATTGACCGGTACTCCACCGCTGACATACGTTGACCCAGACCTTCAATAGGAGTAACAGTTAAAAAATCCTAGGCGTGAGGCCTCTGTAAGCATTCAATGACGGCTTTCTGGAGAGGGGACAAAAGGAAATCTTCTCCCAGACTTTGTGCGATTCGACAACAAAGGGCATTCGCCAAAGTTTTCTGTGGTTTTTTGGGGGCGGTGTCCTTGTTAGAGAAACCGCCGAGATCAAAATCAGGGAGAGATTCATGCAATCGATCCAGGGCGCTGGCATAATCCGGGTCAGTGGTAGCAACCCCACTGTTGCGTAAGATGTGGTCCTGCAACTCCCAAGATTGAGATTCATGAAGATTTTGCTTTAAGTTTATAATAAACATACCCAGCAAAAATCTCACTCAAATTGTAGGGTCTGGTAAAGGTGGAATGAGGGCAAACCTTATCTATATACCGAGGTAGAGATATTGCAACCAGAGAGACCCCCGACTTAGAAAACATACAAAACTTGCATACAATAGACAACAAATATCCAGCATCAAAAGCATATATATAAGAACACGACATATAATTTCTTACCATAAGCATACAGAAAGAGTAGCAGGCATAATTAATAGTCCCTAAATCTAAAGTCGTGAGACATACAGAAAGCATACACTACGTGTACCAAGAATCAAGTAGTCATAACGGATACAAGAATAATAAGGTAAGAATAATAAGGAATACAAATCTATGTCATAATCATATAAAAAGACCACTATGACATACAAGTCCCTAACGCTAAAGTAGATAAGGGTAAAGGCAATGTAAGACTAGATGCCTACCTACAACTAATGGCAAACCTAACACCTACACTAATGGCAACCTAAAGGTAGCCTAAGTGAACTAGCAATCACGTGACGAATCTTCCCAATGGTGCAGCCTATACTCGCCCTTAGAAATCACTAACACTTATCTGGCGTCTCTACGAACTCAATCAATGATCATGTTCTCAGAAAGGTGCAAATCTATCAAATCGTGATATATCTTCTCATCCTAAGACAATTTTGCTCTGTCTCTGCTCCTCTTCCCCTCCACAGTGAGTGTCTCCAAGCTCCTTACTGGTGCCGTCAACTGTCTCCTCTGCACATGCCCGAACCATCGCAATCTCCCCTCCCAAACTTTATCTGAGATACGAGCTACCCTTAATCTGTCTTTAAAGACCTCATTCCTTATCAAGTCCAACCTCGTGTAGCCACACATCTACCTCAACATACTCATCTCAGTTGTCTCCAACTTCCGCGCTTGAGTCTTCTTGATTGGCCAATTGAATTGCCACCCTATAGAATTTCCCTTTTAGTTTCTCTAGAAACCTTTTGTCGCACAAGACGTCTGTGGTTGCTCTCAACTTGCACCACCTGCCTGAACGCAGTGTAAGTAGTCATAACGGATACAAGAATAATAAGGTAAGAATAATAAGGCATACAAATCTATGTCATAATCATATAAAAAGACCACTACGACATACAAGTCCCTAACGCTAAAGTAGATAAGGGTAAAGGCAATGTAAGACTAGAGGCCTACCTGCAACTAATGGCAAACCTAACACCTACACTAATGGCAACCTAAAGGTAGCCTAAGTGAACTAGCAATCACGTGACGAATCTTCCCAATGGTGCAGCCTATACTCGCCCTTAGAAATCACTAACACTTTTCTGGCGTCTCCACGAACTCAATCAATGATCATGTTCTTAGAAAGGTGCAAATCTATCAAATCGTGATGAATCTTCTCATCCTAAGACAATTTTGCTCTGTCTCTGCTCCTCTTCCCCTCCAAAGTGAGTGTCTCCAAGCTCCTTACTGGTGCCGTCAACTGTCTCCTCTGCACATGCCCGAACCATCACAATCTCCCCTCCCAAACTTTATCTGAGATACGAGCTACCCCTAATCTATCTCTAAAGACCTCATTCCTTATCAAGTCCAACCTCATGTAGCCACACATCTACCTCAACATACTCATCTCAGTTGTCTCCAACTTCCGCGCTTGAGTCTTCTTGATTGGCCAATTGAATTGCCACCCTATAGAATTTCCCTTTTAGTTTCTCTGGAAACCTTTTGTCGCACAAGACGTTAGTTGCTGCTCTCAACTTGCACCACCCTGTCTGAACGTGGTGTGTTATATATCAGATCAATGGTGTTGTGACTATGTATGAACAAGCCTAAATACTTAACTTATTTATTTGCGCTAACGCTTCATATCCAATAGTCAACTAGATGTCCCCTTTGTTTTTTGCCGCACTGATGTCGCCCAGACGGTCTATAAAAACTATAAATAAAACCTAATCTAGACTCCTAAGTAATACTTTGGAAAACCTATAAACTAGACCGCACTGACAGGCAAGTGTATCTATCGAATGTTGTTAATCTTAATGGTAAATAATATTATCAAACCCTAGAGACACTACTATAGCTAAACTAAACTCTGACTATAACTAATAATATTGGTTTAGGGGGATTTTCTATAAACTAACGATTAAACTAATGAAATCAATATTATGAAAACAGATGAACGACTCTAACAATCAGTCAGAGAACTCGAGAAATATTAAGAATGAGAAGAACACTACCTAGGTCGGAATCCTGCTTTCAAAGCTCAGACTTCTACCGGTTATGGAAACTATGATGGAACTGGGTATCTAAGGATAACAGCTCTAGACAATCTAGTGGATCCCTAATCACTCACAGGGTGTCACCAAAAGGAAACTCTAAAGATGCACAACGCTCACCAGATGGTCGGATTACCTTTCAGTCTCTCCGACGACAAAATTGTACCCTACAGACATATCACCTCTCAGTCTCACTGTCACTGTACATTCAAAGAATGCACAGGGTAATCTTATAACAAAACACTATGACTCAGACTAGCAATGATTACTAAAAATCTAAGGGAAACTTCCTCTCAGACAGTTTACACTCAAAACTCTAACAACGAAGACTAACCGACAACCTCTCACCTTTCGGGTATCGAGATAGGAAGAACACTCAGATCTAATTTACTATCAATCATTGTTCCTATGGAATACTACGTCTAGCAAACCATCAAACAATCACAACACATAGTCTATGATCTAGATACATTACTCAAACTGAAAGATATTCACAAGCAGCATATGGAACTGTAATCAATTATAAATCAGATTCAAAGCATGCATAACATCATAATTATTGAACTAAGATCTTTACAGAATCAATTGTAGGTCCCGGGATCCTCGTTGCACAGCGAAAAAACAAAGATTTGTCCGTCGATTCATGTGGGAACAGTGAAGAACAGATAG
This sequence comes from Smallanthus sonchifolius, assembly GCA_023525975.1. Lineage (NCBI taxonomy): Eukaryota > Viridiplantae > Streptophyta > Magnoliopsida > Asterales > Asteraceae > Smallanthus > Smallanthus sonchifolius. The sequence continues at coordinate 21,660,789 of CM042046.1, read as the reverse complement.
ATAAAATCAAAGATAAAAGACAACATAATCAAACGATAAGTAATCCATAACAAAGAAGTCATCTCGTATTACAGACAACATACCGAAGGAGTACACATCTCTCATCTACGCTCACGGTCCAGGGGCGGGAGAGCTCATCCCGCCCGGACACCTCTCAACCTAGTTCCAGAGTTCCACTTACAAATGAAGACAAGTCTTCTATATATAGGGGAAGGAACACTACCAGCGTACTTGACTAAGTACGCAGGGAATTGGTCGTGCGTACTTGACAAGTACGCAGGGCAAAAGCCTTGCGTACTTATTAAGCACGCGGGACACCTCCTTGACAAGTACGCAGGGCAAAAGCCCTGTTAAAGATATGATTTTTCTTTGGTGTAAAGGCTAAGTATGCAGGAACACCCTCCTGTGTACTAGCCTAGTACACCGATACATAGAATTTTATCTATAGTTACCAAAACCTGCACCTACATCATCAAACCAACATTAAAATCCAAAAACCGAAGAAAAATCATATCTTTAACAAATATTCATCTATGACCTAGGCAGTCTATTAAGTTTAGCCAAGAATCATACTTAAAACAACTTAAACAAAAGTAAAAGACAGAACCATGGTCTCAAACAAAACAATCAAAGATAAAAGATTCAAACTTGGGAACCGAATACGTTAAAATAACGAACCCGGGATCGAAAGCCTCCAACTTTAGTCTTGATTTCCTTCTCTAGCCTCAAAATCGCCTAAGAGCACCTTTTAGACGGCTGAATGTCAAACTCTCCAACATAATGGCATTCAAATTGATTAAATATCAAAATAGGGTTTTTTCTCAGAAATTATGGCCCTCGTGCACCGCGAGGCAATGGTTCATGGTCCTTCGCGACACGCGAATGAAAAAGTAGTGGGGGCCGCTTTCTGATTTCCTCGCGTACCGCGAGGTTTTAAATCTCCCCCTTCGCGTACTGCGAGGGATTAAACTCCAACTTTTTTCATTCTTTTCCTTTGGATTCCACTCGTGCTTGATTTCTTCAAGATACGACTTCATATTCCACACGAGCTCCTAGAAACACAACATAGAATCAATTCGAACCAAATATGACTAAAAGAATGTAAAACTATCTAAAACACACGAAAACAATAGGATATAAGATGTGTGCTTTGCACTACATCACCCACTAAAGTTGCAAAAGAGATACTCGGCTTTAGACCGACGGATGCGTAAACCTTTTCGCTCTAAGGTCGCTCGCCACTCCTCTAGCCTCAGATTTAGGTCCCGCTTATTCTCCGCTACCATCATGATATCATATGTGAAAAGCATGCACCACTGGATGGCCTCCTGAATCTACATCGATGACTCATCCAGAACAATCACGAAAACGAACGAAATCAATGCAGATCCTTGGTGGAGCCCCCTACTAGAAGAGGTATGTGTCCCCTACTAGGATCCTGACACTCGGCTTAGCACCACCATACATATCCCTAACTAACTCTATACTTCCAAGGAATACCCCTACTTTCCAAACTATCCCAAATCACCTGACGTGGCATACTATCGTAGCCTTTTCTGTAACGAACCAAAATCCAAAATATAATGTTATTTTTCTAAATAATATTATACGGATGAAGGATGATTAAAACAAAGTAAAAGGTTTGTTTTTAAATAGAGCATTAATCTAGTTTTGGAAGAAGGAGTCAAATATGAAAGTTTAGGGGGCTGTTTGTAACCAAACCAATTCTTGGTTTGGTCATATAGCAAAAAACGCAGGAACACACTTTGTGTGTGTGTGTGTTCCTTACGAAAATCCAAGAGAAGGAAGAGAGGGGAAGACTACAATCTCGAAATGGGTACTTGCATGCTCGGTTTTGGAGGTTTTGATGCAATCATCTTCTTTCAAACATCAATGGTAAGTATTCTTCCATCTATGAATCTTCTCCAAAGGTGTTCTTGGTAGGTTTTAGTAGAAATCGAAATTGGGTTGAAAATGGGTGAAATTGGTGATAGATAACTTGTTATCTAGCTTAACTATGGGTGTTGGGAGGTGTATAACATCTTAGAATTATCTAATTTGATGATTCATAATTTAGGGTTCTTGAGTTGTAAATTAGGGGTTTTGATTTGGGGATGTCTTATTGATAAATTGAAAGTTGGAAAGTGTCTATGGTGATAATAGACACAACATTTGGTGAAATCCTTAAAATTTGAATGTTTAATGGTGATTTAAAGTTATGCCCATAAGGTGTTTGATTAAATGCCTAAACCAAAATGTTTAGTACAAAACTTGAGTGAATTACAAGGTTTACTTGTTTAATAAAAAGAATTATTAGTCAAGTTTAATTTATTGGCCATAAGCTTATGGTGAACATAGGTGGTGAATTGATGGGTTTGAAAGTTTGACTATTATAAGTCAAACGGGTCGTTTGGATCACAAGGGTGTATTGGGTGTCAATTGGTGATCAATGGATTACTAATTATAAATGGGTCGTTTAGGTGATCAAGTAGGAAGGGAATTAACTTGGAGGATCAAGCGGGATCATCTTTAGCAAAAGGTAAGTGTTTTGCACTTACTTAGTAATTATAGGTGGTAGTAGATGCATACATTATATACATGATGATTTGTTATTTATCTTATGTGCAATTTTATGTATGTTGATATGATGAAACGCATATAGTGGATGCATGCAAAAAGGGTGGGTGTTTATGGTGTTTGAGGTTATGAACCTCATAATGACGTTTAGTGATATACATTGGTGTAATAAGTAGATAGTGTGTGGAATGAATACTTTTTCTTATGTGTTGTTAAAATGGATGGTCCTGAAGTCTATGAACTTCATGGGTGAATAAAGGTGGTCTTGAAGTCTAAGAACTTCAATTAAATGATTAATTAAATGATTGTTTATGTGAATGTTGATTATATGCAAAGGCGGGGAATTAGATAGAGATTTGAAATCCATAATGGAAAGGGAGAGGTTTGGGATTTTGAATCCCACATGTTGGTGTGAGTTATAAAGATGTATTTGTAATGTGTGTGACACTTGTTTGTATGTATAGAGTCGGTATTTGGAGTCTAAGAGCCCCACTCATTATAATAGAGGTCATGGACCTCACATGTGTTGTTGTTTGAAGACTTGGAACTTCACTAGTTGTAGTTTTGTACTTACTTGGTAGTCATAGATAGTTGTGATTACACACAATATGTATGTGCGTTATGATTTGTAGATGAACTTATGTGCACTCATGTGTAAATAATATTAATTGAAAAGCAAATGGGTCGAATATGCATAAAAAGGGAAAGGGGGCGTTTGGTAATTGAGTTCTAAGAATCTCATCAAGATGGATGGTATTGAGGTCTAAGAACCCCACAAGGATGGTTTGAAATTGAGGTCTTGAGACTCACAAGGACGGTTTGAATATGACGTCAAAGAACCTCACAAAGGTGCCGGTAATTGAGGTCTATGAACCTCAGATGGGTAGGTCGAGTTGTGGTCAAAGAACCACATCAATATGGTTTGGGGTTGAGATCTAATAACCTCATAAGGGAATGAATAATTGAGGTCTTGAACCTCACAAGGGTGTGTCAACAATTAAAAGCTTTGAGTTTGTAAATGGTAGAATAATTAGTTTTAACTAAAACTTGATTTGGTGGTTGAATGATTAACTTAGATTCATAAGAAATCCACATGAGGTGTTTAGGAAATGTTAAAAGGTGTCCACACTAGTGGTGTAATGTTGTGGGGTTGTTAAAACACCAAGGGGTCGAGTCGGGAGGGTCGGATTGCATTTAAAATGAGTTTTGGTGTGTGCTGACCTGACTACTAGGGCAAATTGCTCTGGTAGTGGCGCAAATTGCGTTGGGCAGCGCATGCTGCGCTGAAATCCCACTGTTTTGTGCTGAAATGTTTTCGAAAAGTGTCTTTTAGGCCCAAGTTAAGGCATAAACTTGTAAAAGGTCCTAAGGGGTGTCTATCATTACTAATGGTTGTTTTGTTTGGGTGTTTTTATGTAGGAAAAGCTCTTGTCTAGCCTCGGGTCATGTTTCAAGCTTCGGATTCTCATTGGAAGAACATTTGATGCAATGGTTGTTCGTTTAAGCCTCACTATGAGTGCTTAAACCCTTTGGATGTATAAATGGATGTAATTAAGGTGGTATAACTTATGTTTTGGTTTAGACATCAATTAAACTTGGTTTCAGCCAAATGTAGTAGTCGATTTGTTTAATTGAAACTCATGGTTGATTTTGGGAGTCTTGGTCAGTCATTTTAAATCAAACCATGTTGTTTTCACTTCAATATAGTTAACATGTGTTGTTTTGTCAAAGAACGTTATGTGGGACCTACTTCCACGTGATTTTGAAAGTTCAAATCAGTTGAAAATTTTTGGGTGTTACATTTTCATGGTCGATAAACATCATATGCAAATCTTGCTTTTTTTCCCCTATAATTCTCCATTAGCCTCCTCAGGATGTGTAGCGCCTACGTAATCAACAAACCCGACATAAATCCAAACTGGTTCACCGTAACCTGAGTTTCGCATCACAATGTTGCCTTGATCACTTTTTCCCGTAATTTCATAGTATAACTCAAGAGCTTAATCCCACTATAGTTTTCCACAACATTGGTTATCTCATATATTCTTATGGAGCCGTACTAAAACGCTACACCTTCACTGTTCTGGCATCTTACATGTTTTAAGTATAGTGTTGAAAAGAATCTCCAACCACCTAACTCCCTCATTCGCTAGACATTTCCACACCTCGATGAGAATATTGTCCGGTCCCACCGCTTTTGTCTGACCCGTCTTTCTCAAAGCTCTCCCCACCTCATATGTGGTGATATTTAGATAGTAATAGATATTCCTTTAGCGTCTGTAACACCCCAAGATTTATGAAAATGGAAGTATAAGGTTGGAATGGTATTTAGCCCAAGTTTCAGGGGCTAAAAGTGTAAAATTTTGAATGTTGGGTCAGTAGCGAACCGCTATCGGACCATTAACGTTCCGCTACGTGTGGACAAAGGAAGCAATGATGAAGGGACACATGTATGATTTCGCGTCACAATCTTGCCTTGATCACTCTTTCCCATAATTTCATAGTATAACTCAAGAGCTTAATCTCACTATAGTTTCCACAATATTGGTTGTCTCATATATTCTTATGGAGCGGTACTAAAACGCTACACCTCTACTGTTCTGGCATCTTACCTATTTTAAGTATAGTATTGAAAATAATCTTCAACCACCTAACTCCCTCATCCGCTAGACATTCCATACCTCGATGAGAGTATTGTTCGGTCCCACCGCTTTTGTCCGACTCATCCTTCTCAGAGCTCTCCCCACCTCATATGTGGTGATATTTCGACAGTAATAGATATTCCTTTGGCATCTGTAACACCCCAAGATTTATGAAAATGGAAGTATAAGGTTGGAATGGTATTTAGCCCAAGTTTCATGGGCTAAAAGTGTAAAATTTTGAATGTTGGGTCAATAGCGGACCGCTACCGGCCCCTTAACGTTCCGCTACGTGTGGACGAAGAAAGCAATGATGAAAGGACGTGTTTCTGACGACTATACCCTATCGCGGACTGCTACGACATGCTTAGAGGTCCGCTAGCCGCAAACGAACCCAAGTAATGAAAGGGCGACACGTGGCGAGTAACACGTTACAGTAAGGTCAGTATCGGATGCCACCGACCTGCTTAGCAGTCTCGTACTGACCTGCCTAGCGGTCCGCTACTGTCAGCCATCTTACCTATAAATCGAGAACTTGTGTGTGCTCACTTCACACAAACAACAATCATCTACACTTTTACGCACACACACACATAAGCCATTGTGGTCGACTAGCCCGAGCCCAGTTCACGTCTACAAGTGCTGGTCCTTGCTTAAATATTCGTATATGTAGTAGAAAGCCCGGAGGTAAGGTTTTACCCAATTCCTTACGATTGGTTATTGCCAGTAAGATAAATATTAGTACCTAAGTAATGTGGTAATGGCTTAGGACCTTAAGCCAAGTGGGTGCACTATTTCTAACAGCCAAGGAAAGTTATTAAAAGAAAAGAAGAAGGAACGCTAGAGGTGAGTTCTATGACGCTCACTTTTAAATGTTTTAGACGTTTTGAGCATGTATACATGTTTATTGAAATGTTTTTTTAATAAAGATCCAAGATTTTGAATAGATGCATGTTTTAAACATGGCTCATTATTTAAAGAGAAAGATTACAAGTGTGAAGGTTTAAAATTTTAAACTTGAGAAAGATGTTATGAAAACAATGGTTTTAGCACGCAAAACGTTTTGTATAAGAGTATGAGTTATACTCTCGCTTGGCTCTCTCAAGTGAGAGTAGCCACATGAGATTGGTGTAACTGACACTTGGCTCTCATATGGCAAGCGGTATGTGAGTGATACTCAAGTGAGTATTAAATGTAACAATTTAAAATAATTTCAAATTTAATTAAAATAATAAATAAAAAAGCATAAATAAAAAATAAAAAATTAAATAAATAAAAAAACATAAATTTTAAAAAAGTTATATATAAAAACATAATTTGGTTTAAATGGGTTATTTATAGGGTAAAAAAATTAAATTAAAGGTATTTTTTTTTAATTATAACGGTTACAAAATTGAATGGAAATAGATCCATTGAACTGTCGAAAATTGCAATTCTACCCGTGAAGTCCTTCACGCCTGCACGCTCACGCCCCCTTCAAACCAAGGGGGTGATGTGCTATTCCATTTCACGCCGTAAGAGCCCTCATGCGAAAGTGTGCGTGAAGGGATACATGTTACCTTAGGGCTCCTGTAATCCCTGAGGCTCCCTCTTAAATTTTGCCCTTCGTCCCTTAGTTTATTCTTTTCTTTTTCTTTTGTTTCAATCTTTTTCTTTCGTTTCAATCACCTGGCCCAAGTAAATCAAATCAGTCCATATGACAAAAGTCTATAAAAGTTGATTTGAGACCAACTATTTAATTAGCCAATAGGCATTTAATTTAGACCCACAACTTCATAATTGCTCATGCCCACAACCCGTGTCACTTGATCTATCATGAACATCCATTTTCATTTCTTTTGATTGGCCCAATAAGACATGTAGTTCTTAATTTTGATTTAAATTCATTTTAGGTTGTCAATTATTTAAATAAACATAGTTTAAAATTTGACACGTTAGCTATTAGCATCTCTCTATCTCATCTATCATACTACATAATAATCAAGTAAATTATGGGACACATGTCACTCTCTAATTCATTCTTAATATATTTTTTTTTGTCTCACTCTCCTATTTAATGATGATATTAAAACAATATATTTATAAGTATTTAATGTAAATCTAATTATGGATATTTATTATTTAATTGGATAGTTATTATTTAATTAACAAATTAATTTAATATTAATTAACATTTATCAGTTAAATGAAAAAAATTAATACCCAATTAAAAACGTTGTTTTAAAAATTAACCAAACATAATTTATAATTGTTATGTCAAATTACATTTTTTAAAGGCATATTTTAACGAGTATGTGTTTTAAAAAATTACATTATTTTTATTCAACTCATGTAATACACGGGTTTGATCAATCCCTGTAATACCCAATTTTTTAAAGACATATATATTTTTTATTACTAAGTATATAACATTATATTTATTAAACTCGTGTAATAAACGGATTCTAACCTAGTACTACATAGTAAACAAGTAATATATGAGGACAATTGTCACAATTCTAGACCTTCTCATTCTCATTTCTCGCATCTCTCTCCTACTAATAATCAAGTACACTATTTTAGGCAACTAAATTAATTATTTTTTTTAATTTGTATCTACACATTTTTTAATTTAAAATTATGTTTATCATCAATTAATTTGTTAAATCATATTTTTATGAACTTTACAAACTAAAAACAATTTATAACCAACTAGGATTCAAATAAAAAACTTTTAATCATATATTTACATACTAGGTTAAAATCCCGTGTATTACACGGGTTGAATAAATAAAATGTTATATATTTTTAAAAACGGGTTGGATAAACCGATATATTACACCAGTTGAATAAAATATAATGTAATTTGTTAACAAACACACTCGTCAAAATATGTCTTTAAAAAAAGTTAATTTGTCGTGACATTTTTTTTCAACTGAGTATTAATTTTTTAATTTAATTGATAAATGTTAATTAATATTAAGTTCAATTGATTGATGATACAATAACTATTTATAATTATATAATTAGTATCCGTAATTAGATTTATATTAAAAATCTAAAAATAAAATCTTTTAATATCATTATTCAATATGACATAGAAAAGCGGGAAAAATGATACAAATAAACCAGAAAGTGACATGTGTCTATAGAATTTCATTTATTAATATAAAAATTATTATTTAATATGAGAGAGAAACATAAAAGGTAATATTTAATAGGAAAGATAAACAGAAAAAGTAATATTTAATAGGAAAAAGAGGCGGAAAAATAAATGTGAGAAGTAACCAAAGAGTGACACGTGTCGCTCATGGTTTTCTTTTATTATATAGTGTAGATATAGATTAACATTGTTCCATTTTGACAAATGTATATGTTAATAGATTAGATTATATTTTATTCAACCCGTGTATTATACGGGTTTTAAAAACATAAATTTTTTATTACTAAGTATTTAATGTTATATTTATTAAACCCGTGTAATACACTGGATTCTAACCTAGTATTTCATATAACTAGATTTAACCTCGTGCATCAGGTTTTTTTATTTCTAAATCTTATGTAACAGTCGATCGGTTTTGACTAAGATTTAAATTGAAACGTAAAAAATAAGGACTGTCGCAAATAAATAAATAATTTTTTTCCAAAGTACATCTATGATACTATAAAAAACAAAAATAAATCAAAGAAAAACTTTCTTCATGACGAACGTGTTACGGCAATGATATTGACACGATCAAATACATAAAAAGAAACGTATCAAGCTACGGTTGCTCGATTCTAAATATGCAGGCGTAAATAAAAAACACGCTAAAAACCACAAAAAACATATTTAGAAAAAAGGATTATATTTTCTGATTTTTATTAAACTAAAGACTTTTACCGCCTTTAAAAAAAAGACTTTTAAAACTTTAGCGACGGGAATTCCGTATTCTCACAAAACTGGAAATGAAATCGTGACCATTTCGGATTTTTGTAAAACTTATTCAGTTAGAGCTTTTAGATTTAAATATTAAAACTGCATGGATTTTAAATTATTTTTTTATTTTTTAATATAATTAACGTGTTTTTTTATTTTTTTAAATAAATTACATATATTGGAAATCCCGACCCACACATCTTCTCCTCCATAAGCTTCTTGACACATTTCGTGTTTCGATTATAGCTTGATTTGAAGGTTTAATGACTCAATTTAGACAAAAAATACATGATAACTTAATTGGAACACTTTTGAAATTTCATTACTATTCTATGAAGTTTTCCCTTAAATATTAGTCTTATTTTTTTAAACTAGTAAAAAATTTAAATAACCAAAAGCTATTTAAATTTATTTTATTAACTTTCGTTACGTCATAAAAACATTGAATCTCAAATTAGCTTTGATTTGAATTCACTCTAAAAGAATTTCAGTTAGAAAGTCTATTTATGAAATAAAAAGCCATTCGATGAACACCCTTTAAGACTAGTCACATTGGTGGCCTTTTGTTATGAGGCTGTGAGTTTTTTTTTAAAGACGCAACTATTTCAAACAGGGCAAACATGGTTGAAACCAAAGTTGGGTGTTTAATGACGGATCTAGAAAAAAAACTCAAGGGTATCAGTTTAAAATTTTTTTTCCTGTACATTCAAGTAATGAAACAATTTTTTTTTGGTATTGAAGTAAATGAAACAATTTTTTTTTTGTATTAAAGTAAATGAAACAATTTTTTTTTTCCGTACATTCAAGTAACTGAAACAAATTCTTTTTTCGTACTTCATCTACTTGATTAAGGTAATAACTAGCAATAGGTGGCTTCATCTTCCATGTAATCAAAATATCAAATACATAATAACAAGTTGTTATAACAACTAAAAAAACAACTAAACTCTATTATAAAGTTAAATTTCACTCAATTACACATATAAACCCTAAATCAAAAATTGCATATAAACTCTAAATCAAAATTAGTATAATACCTTAATGAGGATTGAGGAATTGATGGCAATAGCGGTGTGCGGTGGATGACGGTGGTGTGCGACAGATAGCGGTGGTGTGCGACCCAGCAGATGGCCCCTGTGGTAAGTCTCTCAGCGTCTGCTTCTAGCCTTCATCGTTCGGCGACTTCAGCGACTAAAAAATTAGGCGATGGAAGGTGTACGTGGATATGGATTGGGTATTTGGATCAAGAATTTGGGTATTAGGCTTTTGGGCTATAATTAAAATCTTTCATTTAAACATTTGGGCTTTAAATTAAACCCTAAATGTTTAATTAAAGTTCAAATGCCAAGCTTAATTAGTTAAGTAATGTTTTTATTAAAATTTCTTAGGTTTTTATAAAGTTTTATGATTTTAATAAAATTTTAAGTTTGTGTTGAGATTTGTAAGAAAATTTTAAAGGTATCTAAAATTTCGTTCAGTAGTATCAGGAAACATAAAACGGTAAAAAAATAAAAAAATCCACTGTGCGTCAAAAGTTGAGGGGTACCGACAGATACCCCTGCCCTAAGGCTAAATCCGTCATTGTTGGTGTCACATGTCAAGTATTTAATTGTTGTTTTTGTTATAATATTAGAATACTTTAGTCACATCTCAATGTGTATGGGTTTTATGGTTTCATTATTGTATATCTATATAAAGTAATCTATATCCCTATTAAATAAATAAGCTTTGAAATCTAAATATGTAACTTTTATTTTAAACTAAGTAGTAAATGAAAGTCAAATTATATTAAATACTAATTAATGTATTTTCGAAACTCAATTATAAATTAACTTTTATATTTTTTGAATTTTGTTTTATATCTTCTTTTGATATGTAATACATTTTTACACATGTAAAATACATAAATAAAGATTTAAACATTTTATATATTAATATTTTTCATCATGTGTGTATTACATAGGTTCTAAACTATAAGTAATATGTAAATATTTGTTACTAAGTATATAAAATTATATTTATTCAACCCGTATGATACACGGTAATTTAACCTAGTGTAAGATAAATGAATAGCATCAGTTTCCCTCCCTCAATTTCTCTATGTTTTACAATACGTTATAGACACGAATATGCTCTTTTCAAAACCCTAATCTCCATTTGGTTGTCAAACCATTACATACACGGATCATCAAACACCACCTTCACAAGAAAATTAACAGATCCCATTGAGGCACACGAGCTGCCGAAAATTCAAAGGCCCTCTTTGATTCCTGATCTCCCAACGTCTGCTCACTGTCAAACACCATAAATCATCAAGACAATCGGTGTTCAAGCCGTCTAGAAGTTCCACGAAGGTCTGGTCGATTACTCTGTATTCGTCTTTTTTCTCTACAATTCAGGTAACAATTTCTCGAGTCTACTCTTGATTATATACGAAATACATACAACAACCATATATATACTAGTTACATGCTTTCGAAAATCATCAACATCTATAATTTTATCCTGTGACTAGACTTTAAAATCAAATTTGTAAAAACCAAGAAGATGAACTTGAACGAAAATCTAGCAACAAGTAATAAACTGATTTTTCTTCTCAATATCGCAATTGTCCCCGCCGATCGATTTCTTTTCTCAATATCCATATATATACTATCACATGCTTTCAAATAATATAATGGATTATTGGATTTTAATAATCTCACCTTTTATCAATTGGCCACTAATAATCTCAACTAAGAATATTCTTACCACCGGTCCCTACTTTCAAACTATTTTTTTTACCTTGGACCACCCGTTAAAAAAACTTAACACCGTTAAAGTTTATATGACGTGAACATCTGCAAACTGTCGGAAAGTCGAGCCAAGCTAGCAGTGGTCTCGTGTTGACTTTTGAAATTGGCTTTGGTGATGTTTAACTGGTCTCGTTAAACACCACCGTTGTTTTAACTGGTCTCGTTAACCACCACCGTTGTTTCTGTTTAGACTTTCCGGACCCACGAGACTAGCTAAACACCACCAGAGCCAATTTCAAAAGCCATCATGAGACCACTGCTAGCTTGGCTCGACTTTCCGGCGGTTTGCAGATGTCCACGTCATATAAACTCTAACGGCGTTAAGTTTTTTTTAACGGGAGTCCAATGTAAAAAAATAGTTTGAAAGTAGGGACCGGTGGTAAGAATATTCTCAGTTGGGATTATTATTGGATAATTGGTAAAATGTGGGATTATTAAAATCCAATAATCCTAATATAATATATTTTTCAATTGGGATTGTTTTCTACTTTGGGCCGAGAGTGTGTTCCAAAATAGAGGTGTTCAAAGTCGGATATCCGAAAATTCGGATATCCGAATTTCGGATTTCGGATATCCGAATTTCGGATATCCGAAATTTTCGGATAGTGGATTTCACTATCCGAATCCGAAATTTCGGATATCCGAAAATTCGGATACGGATTCGGATAGTGAAACGGATATCCGAAAATATAAAAAAAATAAAAAAAATATATAAAAATAATATTTTTAAATTACAAAAACAATTAAAAACCTTAAAAAATATTAGAAAATATACATATAAAAATATATAAATATAATATATCGGGTTTTGATTCAAATTTTCTTATTTTTAAATAATAAAAACAATTAAAAAAATATATAAATATAATATTTCGGATATTTGGATATCCGAACTATCCGAAAATCACTATCCGAATCCGAAAATTCGGATATCTGAATTTCGGATATCCGAAATTTCGGATGTCCGGATTTTCGGATAATTTGGATTCGGATTTTCGGATAATTCGGTTTCGGATTCGGATTTTTTTGAACACCCCTATTCCAAACGGCAAAACCCATCTACATTTTTTGTTTATAATGTTTTGGATGGGTAAAAATGTTTACCAAGGTTTACCATATCAATTTAGTTATTATTTAACCATGACATTAATTTTAATTAACTTCATCATAACGTCTACAAAGTTACATAAGAAGCAAATAGTGTTGTAATTTCCTTAATATTAAATGGCTTATACTATGATTACTATTCTACTAAACAATGATATAGCTAGTGATCTCTTGATTAGATAAGCCACACTTATGCTAGTTAAGTAAATGGATGAAGTAACTATTTTCACAATTTTTGAGTATGGAGATGTGGTTAAACACATTATTAAGAGAAATTGATTGGTTTAGAGAAGCGATATGGACATGTTTAGGATCAAAGTGGATGTGGTTCTGAACTTTCTCTAATAAGTACCAATCCTTGACAGAAACGATACTTCCATCCAAGGCTAAAGTCATGATATTTGTTTTTCATCACATTCATAAAACCTAAAGAGAATACCTCACAATTGAGAACCCTTTTAGCATGTGAGAAATCTTGGACCATCCGAAGTTGGTCTTCTTCCCAAAAGCTCACTATGAATTTCTACTCCTGTGATTATTTTTAAGATGGTTAGCGAGTACAATTTCGCTCGTATCCACACTACCTTCGAATTGAAAGCATACAGAGAGAACATCACCAATTTTAAACTGATCCTAACGTAACTGTATTGAGAACGTGGATTCGTGAAATACTTGAATCACATATCATGTATTCTGGTCGTAACCAACCGATGCAAGTCCATTACCTGATGTGAATGATGCTACCATTCAAACGGATATAGGAGAGAAAAAGCACGTTTCCCATCAGAGGCTATATGTGTGGACAAAACAACTAATAGAGGTGAGAGGTTTATCATCCAAAACCCTACATCTGTGGTTAAACCGATATAACATGGTTCGGCCATTGAGGGAGAGATCTTACAAGGGTGGGAAAACATCTGCTACAAATATGGATCTATCTGGTTAAGCTTTGTCGTAAATCAATGAAATATAAGGTTAAAAGATGTTGAAACTTTTAGGGATCCTTGTAGCCCTGTTATCACCCATTCATTTGGATATTGTTGTTTTTGCCATCACCGATGAAAACCTAAAATAAAAGTTTTTATAACCTATCGAATGCTCGAGAAGAGCAATGTTATCTTACTTACCACGTTCATAATACTCTAGTAGAGTTATTGTAACCATCGGTGATGAATGTCTGGCATATAGCGACACAACTAGCACTATCCTAAAACATAAAAATACATTTATTAGATGTCTACAACAAAGACACTTATTTGTACTATTCCAAGAGTTGGTAACTTTATTGAATAGTCTAGAAGAGCTTCAATCGACAATCGGTAATCACTTTGATCTAATAGGGCTTCAAGCGATCAATCGGTAATCACTTGATCTAATAGGACTTCAATCGATCGAACAAAAAAAAACTGACTGTCGTATTAAAGATCTTTTTTTCAAATATAACTTTATATTTAGGGGCCTGTTTTTTCAAATTGCGCAGGACACCCAAAATCTCAGGGACGATCACGCATTTAATAAACGAGCTCGAGGCAGAACTCCATATATCAAGCTCGACTAGGCTCGCCAGCTTATACAACTTTTATTTGATATATTAAATATATACTTACATAATAATAATTATTATCTATAAAATTATGATAGAAATAATTAAAATATATATATATATATATATATATATATATATATATATATATATATATATATATATATGAGACGTATCAAATGAAAACCCTGAGTTGTTGTGAAAACCCTTAAACTCATTTCTGACCACACATTCATTTCCTAATAATTTAATATGTGGCTAGAATTAAATCTGAATTTTAATATATTAAATAAAAAAAGTTTGTGGTTTAGATTAATCAAGAGGGGTAAAGTTGTCATTTTACATTTTTTTATTAATACATATTTTCAACTTTCTAGGTATCCATGAAAATATTTAAAGAACATGATATTTATATGTGTGTAAAAACCAAATACACATGTGTAATAATAAAAATAAATATCATAATAACTCAAAACACAGATTTTCTTACTGTAATCCCTAAAACTTATCCATCAAACACATGTGTAAACCCATTGTACACTAATCAAATCTATGAAAGATATCATAACATGTTCTTTAGACATATGTAAAAACCAAAACATAAAAATATTAGAGACAAAAATGTGTAAACAAGATTTAAGAAAAAAAAATCAATTTACAAATCCAAGACAACTATTTGTAAACAAAAACCTTTATTCTATCTCTATCTAGATTCATCAACATCAACAGAAACCTAAAATTATTTTGCAACGAAATTACAATACTAATGACTATAAATATAAATACATAACCTTTCCAAATGCACAAATGTTTTTACAAATAATTACATTGTGTAAAACAAAAATACACAAGTATAAAATCAAAATAAACAAGTGTAAAATCAAAATACACAAGTGTAAATAAAAAATAAACAAATGTAAAATCAAAATACATTATTTAACCCAGATCTGAGCACTAGAATTTACCGTCTCCATTGGAGTCTGATCTTGGTTTCAACCCAGACGGAATAAATGAAAACTTCAAACCATAGATCTGATCTAATAACATTAATTAATAATAAACTAAAAACAAAAGAACTAATGAATCAAACACAACAAGTAATTTTGCAAGTGATCAAACTAAAAAAGAACCAACTGACCCAGAAGGCGTTGTATCTTTGTCCATGATATGAATTTCACTAACAAAAAAAATCAAAATCCAACTTAAAATGTCAACCTACCTGAAGCTTCTAGACATGTCCCATAACAAGAATCTTCCCTAATATCCATTAAATATCACTCTTCCTTTCTTTCCTCATCGTGAATCGGCAATTCAATTCAGGAATTCTTCATCTACACTTCAATCTACCGAATCTCAAAGAAAAAGTCAAACCCCTTGTAAAACCTAAAGCCAGATCCAAAAAAATTCTGACATGGTCGAGGAAGGCGACGACTGTCAGGTGGTTACCTTCGATCTCGCAAATCAAGAGGCAACATATCAGTTTTGGTATGATTTCAGATTGAAATCTGAGATGAAGACGAAGGTGGCTACAATGGACATTGGATTCTTGTTCTTCGATCTGGAAAACAAAGGTAGAAATCTGGTTCTTGTTCTTCCTTTTACAGATCGTGATGATGGCTTTAAAGAGAGACAAGATATGGTGATGGTGGTTTGAGAGAGAGAGAGATAGAAGATCTGAAGATAGGTGTTTTGGAGAGAGAGACAGGATGGAGGTAATGAAAAAGAAATATAATAAAGTCTAGGTTTAAATGGAGGGAGAGAGAGTGTGAGAAAATGACATAAATGCCCATTCAAATTAAAAATATATGTAAAAACTCAGAAAATAATGTGTGGATGAGAATGAGTTTAAAGGTTTTTACACTAAGTCAGGGTATACAAAAGATATGTCCCCTATATATATATATATAGAACTATATAATGTATATTGGATGGACACTATTGTAATTTACTTTATTTTTTAAGACATCTATTATATTTTTCTTTGCATAAGGTACAAGTTACTAATGCATTAAATACATTAAATGTGTTAAGTTACCAATTAACCCTCCCTTTAATACAAATCGATCCGTTATTTCAATCAGAGTCTCTTCTTCTTCGCCTCTTCTTCACCCTACCACCATCGCTCCTCTTCTTCACCTCTGTTCTTCTTCGGCGTATCCAGAGAAAGAGACGAGACAGAGGCATCGGAACCGACAGCCGGTTTCTAGCCCGTAATCGGCGTCGGTTCCTTCCTCTGGTGGCTCAGCATCGGCTGAGTTTTTTTGTTTGCGGCTTTAAATCAATGACTCCAAGTCGTCTTTAGGGTTAGGGATCGTAGATCGTGTTGCTATGCACAGCTTCTTTTCAATTTCAGGTTATAATATTTTCACCCCATTTTCGATCTTCTCTGCTTCATCCTCAATTTTCAGATATTAATGTTCACATGATATTGGTCCTTTGATTTGTTGTTAGAGAAAGACTCTGAGTATGTGTAGTAGTTCAATTTTATTGAAATTAAATCCCCTAATTTCACTTGCAATATTGTTCATTAGGTTCAGAAATGTTATCAACTTCATTTGAATGTATTGAATCTTGAGTGTGATTAATGTGGTTGTAGCATATCTATGCTAGGTTGGAAAGTCTAATGGTGGAATATAATGCATTGTTTTGATTGCTAATTAGGTTGTAAATGTTTGAGATTATTGTTATATCCTTTTTTGAGAATTAGCTTATACATATGTGGTTGAAACATGAATGTATTTTGATTTTTTAGTGTATATTTTTTTAATTTGATTTGTTATTTGAATATTGTTTGATGAACGGAAAGGTTATTTCAGCATCAGCTAAGCCCTGCAAGAGGACTCCTCCAAGCTGGTTGAATATCTCTTCTCAGGATGTATCTTATTTTAGATTTTACACTTTTTTATGTTCTTAATAGCTTGCCAATTATTATATTTTAGTTAACTTAGTTGGTATGATTATTTCGGGATATGAACTAACTGTAGTACGTTAATGATATTAGTTTTGATTGCATTAATTTGGGTTGTTAGGTATTTCATATTCAAACAAAGTATTTTTCCAATCATGCATATATTTCATGATCTTATTTTGCTTTAATTTTTTTTGAACGGCGAACATTGAATGTTGTGACGTTGCACCCCCTCGTCACATGGGAGAGCCTCGTCCAACTCCGGCCAATATGTTCTCTTAACCGGGCCCACTTGGCGTCAGAGTTGGAGAGCATCCAAGGAAAAATCCCACCCAATACGGCCCCTTCCGGGCTTGAGGGAGAGCCGAGGTTCGAACCCTGGATCGGCGTGAGTAAAACCCAGGTGCATCAGCCTAAGCTAGACCTCATTTGCATGCCGCAGAAACTAATGTGGAGAGCAGGGATTGAACCTGGGTCACTAGGAACCACTCCACCACTAGCCCATTGGCTTATTTTGCTTTAATTAATATCTTCTCTTTCTTTTCCATTTATTTTCAAAGGAATTGGTCATTCTTTGAACCCACCCAGCAAATAGCTCCGTAAGTTCAAGATGCAACATTTATTTGTTAAATTATCCTGATGGTGTAGTGAGTTCTTTTTGATATTTTTTTTACCCATGTTGCAGGTTTTGAAGCTCTCAACTCTACCATCCTATTCTAGATCTTCCATTTCATTGGTTTCAGTTGTTCAGGTCCCTCCTAAATGATTAATTTTATGATTTACATGCAACTTGTGGTACGCCATGCTGAATTATAAGATATATCCTTGTAAGTTTTTTTGTTTCAATTTTCAAATTGTGGAGTATGCAAACAACAAAGAATTTACATATGTTATTGTTGTGCACACCAGCTGTAGAGAACCATGATCTTTTTCAACTGGTTTTCATTTATTGACTTGATCTTACATTTCATATTACTGCTGAGTTTGTTTTTAACCTGATTTGACGATGTTAACATTAGGTATTTGATTGTGAAACAAAACTGAAGCAATATCTCCTCCTGATTTGGCGATGTTAACATTGGATGCAGAAATTAAGGCAGAGGTGAAGAGTGATGATGCAAGCATTGTTCTGAAGCCAAAGCAAGAAGTTGTTACCAAATCATCCATGAACAGAATGGAAAGTAAGTGTTTTCAAAGTGGTTCATACAATTTTAATGACTAGAATCATAATCAACCGTAGAGAACCATGATCTTTTTCAGTCGTAGAGAACCATGTTGTGCAGATTCATTGCAGATGTAACATAGAGTAACGGAATCTATAGCAAAATAAAAATACTACTAATAGTTTCACATTTTTAAATTGCATGTTCCATTTTATAATGAATCAACATTGAATGCACTCCAGATTTCACACGAACGCATCCGACTTTTACAGGTTTGTTCTTCGTGACCATGCTTTTTCCTTGGTGCAGCTTCCTGTCAATTAAAAGGTTCACTGTGTTTAACACGAGTTGTGGTTAACCTTTTCTTCAATTGTTTTACCGGATATTATACGCGGATTCTTCAAGTTGATTTTAGAATTACTGTCACAATTTAAGGGTAGAGGTCGAAGATTTAAGGATTGTATTCACTGTTCTAAAGATGCAATCATAAATTAGAAACTGTCATTGCAATTTGGGAACTGCTATTGCGAGTTCGTGAGTAAATTCTACTGATTAGGGATTGTTTCATCCAGGTAATTTTTAAACTTAATTCGATTCCCATGTGAGTAGAATACAATCTCAAATATCTGCATTACTAACCGCCACTGCAGCTACTGAGTTGCCTTGTACTGTAAAGCTAAGAATTTGGTCTCATGATTTAAAAGATCCTTGTGCCTTGCTCAAGGCTGAAAGATGTCGTTTAGTAATACCACATGATGTCCTTTGCAGGTATGATTTTAGGGTTGTTTAAAAATAAATTTTACTATTGAAGCCACTAATTTTGATCTGAGTTGTGTGTGTATGTATTTTTTTAAGGGCTAATCGCAATAAAAAAGGTAACCAACTTTGGTCCAATTTCTGTTCAAGTTAACCATCTTTCCCTGCATGTAAAAGAACCATTATTATTGAACATACAGATTACCGACATTTATGCTATGTTGTTTGCAGGTATTATGAATGTGTTGTTGAAGAATTTTATCTTGCTAGAAAGAAGCATAAGGTCATGACATTGTTTGTTATATTTCAAACCATCTTTTGTTGATTTTTATTTTTTTTAACATGTTTTAGAGTTATACAAGTCTCGTATTTGAATGGGGATGAAGAGACGTTGAATCTGAAAACACAAAGATAGGAAATTTTGCAAGAGTTTTATGTTCGGGATAATAAGGTTACAACATGCTGATTAGTGTGTAATGCGGTCACTTTAACGTTTTTTCTTGGTTTGTGCTGATGTGGTTCAGTTTACAGGAGCAACCAAGCGAGGCTCAAATTGAAGAGGCTTCCCCTTGAACGTATATGTTATTTTTTTATAAATCTGCTTGAGTATGATCTTATTGCACATATGTTCATACAAGTATGAGTCAACTGTACAAGAGGGAGAGAAGGGAAGACCTTGTTTTAGAAATTTAATAGTATACCAGTGTGATATACATAATACGTTTATATATATGCTGAGAGAAATATAATTGGGATTATTAAATCCATTTCACTTACATGGATATCTGATTGCGATATTGAATAATCAGAATCAGGAAGAATAATCAGAAAACTAGATACGATATAATGTGTTATAGGGGATTGCATTTTAAAGTTGCTTCTTCTGAAATTGAAAAAAATGTGAATTGAGATAATCAGTCATATATGAGATTACTTTATAATGTGATTTATTCTCTTTGTACTTCAGGTCACCTAATGGTTCATCCGGTGGCGGTTCTAGAACAAAAGTTCAGGGGTAGCGAATTTTTTTTTTACCGTAGTACTTTCATGTAAATGAAACAATTTTTTTTACCGTAGTTTCATGTAAACATTTTTTTACGGTAACATGCGACTAGCGAGGCGGAGGACTGGGGTTTGGCGGAACCGGCGCCAGGCGGTGGTCTCAGCTCAGGTCGAGCGACTGGTCGAGTGGTCGGTCTCTGACTCTCACAGTTCTCGCTCTTTGTCTTTCTTCTTGGTCGGCTGTTTGGGTAAGTTCGGTTTGAGAATTGAGGCTATTGTGTTTTAATAAAACATTTGGGCTAAGTCCAAATGTTTTATTAAAACCCAATACCTCAAAACCTTTAATAAAATGTGGGAACTTTTTATAAAGTATTAGGTTTTTTTAAAATTTTTGACTTTTTATAAGTGTTGAGCTTTTAAAAAAAATTGAGCGGTAACGTAATTTTTGCTCGGGGGTAACATGACGGGTAACCGAATACATAAAACCGTAAAAAAATTTTTTTGCACTGCGTGCAAAAGTTGAGGGGTAGCGGGGGCTACCCGAGGTTCTTGCATTCAAATGCTACCAGCAACAAGTGAGCACTGGAGGTAATTGTTCTCACTAAAATTGCTTTTCAAATTTCAATGTACTTAAAAATTACGGGTGTCCTTGGGTCGGTTTTGGGGTAAAACCAAAAGTTCGGTTTTGGGTTTTTTAAAACCGTTCGGTTTCAGTTTTTTCGGTTCGGTGTCTGTTTTTCCGGTTTTAAAACCAATTAGGTTTGAATTTTATAGGGGTAAAAGAAAAACAGGCCAAAATATTCAACTTGGGTTTGAAATTTTAGGCCTATATTTTTTTTATTAACTAATGATTATCATATATTTGAGCCTAACTATTTTGTACTACATAAAAAATAAACATTATAATCTATAAATTCAATAAATATAAATAATAATCTACTATTAATGCAAATACGTGTAACACAAATGTGTTTGCACTTTTAACATACAAGCAAACAACATAATATACTGTATATTATGAAACGTAAATACACACAATGTATAATCAAAGTATATGTAAATGTTCGGTTCGGTTTTTCGATATGGTTTTTCGGTTATTTCGGTATCGGTTCAGTTATTTTGATTTTTTGCTTACCCCTATTAAAAATTCATGTTTCTTAACTGATCTTTGATTTTTCCCTTTTAGCTTTTGCTGACCTTCACAATTTGGATGAGGTACAAAGGAATTCAAAACTCTTATGTTTTAACACGTGCAATTTTTTTATTTTCTCACTTGACAATTAATGGGTACCATCCTCAGGTGCTATTGCATTGTGTTTGATATGTTACAAACTACCGCGTTTTAAATTGTCGTCGCCGTCGCATCGTCCGGTTTTTTTTTTAATTTTTTATCCACACATTTTTTATTTGTTGATGTCTAACTAGCATTAGATTTTTTATATCCTAAAATGTGAGAAGCCTATTTGATAATTTTCACTCTCATATCGAAGTGGTACCGTACCACAATGTAGCTTTTTAACTCGCAAATGTATGTTTGTATCTTATACAACATTCCCGTCGCATCGCGCGGTGCATTCGCCATAGGGTACTCTTATAATTTTTCTATCTTTGTCAAATTTCATTGTGATTTAATAGAAGTTGATTCTCATAAAGATGATCCTTAATGTAAACACTTTTATGTTGATTTTATAAGGGTTTTTATGGAACAAAAGGAGGATGATTTGTGATCTTATACACAGTTTCTTTGCAATTATTTTATAGAATTAAAAAACCAAGTGTAACATCGTTTGTTTAGCACTGTGAACCGGTTGCATATGACCCAAAAAGCAGAAAACTCTACCATCTCAGCTTACCTTTTTTAATATCACGTCATGGTTTATAGCCTTCATTGGATAAAAGCAATTTTTTTTTCATAAATGGACCATTTTGCTATATTTTTATAATCATTCATATTGTGTTTGCTATTTATTATTTGTATTGGTTTTAAGTACACGCTCTCGCAAAAATGTTGTGATGAGTGAAATCAAGGTTCATGTATAAAGATATGTATTTATTTGTTGTATCTGATTGGACAACAATTCTTACAAGAACAAGAACATGTTTCTAAGATCATATATAAGGCCAAGGTCTATTATATTTTTCTACTTTTATAAATGATTGAAGCTCTCATTATGTAAATACAAACTTGGTGATTGTTCAACTATTTCAGGTTGAGCCGGTGAGTACAAACCAATTGATAAACTAACGAAAGACGAGTACAAACCCGTATATTGTACACTCCGCCGCAACGCGCGGGTTCCCCACTAGTATATATATATATATATAAGAAAATTATATTTTTATACTAATAAATAAAAATCATAAAGCGACACGCGTCACTTTATTATGCTTTTTCCGTCTCTCTTCTATTAAATAATTATATTAAAAGAATATATACTTGAAATATTTAATATAAATCAAATTATGAATAATTATTATATCATTAACTAAATGAATTTATTATGTATTAACATTTATCAATTACATAAAAAATTTAATACACAATTGATAAAAAAATATTTTAAAAATTAACTTAACATAATTTATAATTGTCACGTCAAAGTAAATTAAAAAAAAACATATATTTTGTAAGTGTATTTGTCAATAAATTACATTATATTTTATTCATGCCGTGTAATACACGGGCTTTTAAAAACACAAAATTCTTTATTACTAAGTATCTAATAATACATTTATTCAACCATCAAATATATGCATATTTACGCTAAAATACATTTAAAATATATAATATTAACACTTAGCCTCTCCCAGTGGTGTACACGAGCCGACTCGAGTTTGAGTTAGGTTACGCTCGAGTTTGGCTCGTTAAATTTAAAAGAACTCAAGTTCAGCTCGTGTTGAGATTTATTTATAAAGCTTGTGTCCGGCACAGACTCAAGCTCGACTCGTTTATTATTTATTAGTTACTAGATTAGAATCGTGTGTATTACACGAGTTAAATAAATACAAAGTTATATAATTAGTAAATAAAAAATTATGTTTTTAAAAACTCGTATTTTACGCGGGTTGAATAAAATATAATGTAATCTTTTAACACATACATCGTCAAAATATGTCTACTTTAACGTGACAGTTGTAAATTATATTAAGTTAATTTTTAAAACATTTTTTTTAACTTGGTATTATTTTTAAATTCATAATCAAATAAATCTTGATAAATAGTAATCCAGATTAAATTTATTTGTTTAATGATATATTAACAATACATAATTAAATTAAAAGTATTCATAATTAGATTGATATTAAATATTTAAAAAAATAGTAAGGTTAAGCTAAAATAGAACTTCTTCCTTGAACTTGAAATGAATTGAGGATATATAACCCTCTTATATGGTTAAGCTAAAATAAAAGATAACATAAATTAAGTTTCGAGGACAAAACTTGTTTAACAGGGGAATAATGTGACAACCCTTAAAATCAAGGTCAATTTTTATTAGCCCTTACTTGAATTATTATTTGGAGTTGTTTAAGTAGACACAATTAAGGTTACATAGTATCTTAGAACATATTTATAGTGGATATCATGCATTATTTGGCATAAAAACCTTGTTTTGCTTAATTGTCTATGTGATTGGATTTCATGATTTTATGTGATCTTTGTATTTGTGTGTTAGTAGAACCTTAGTAGTATATGTATGATCATATATATTGCCATTTTATAGCAAGAGTCAAGCCACAAGTTCACTTATTGAAAATTGGTTCACATGAAAAACTCATTTTTAGTTCATAAAGTTTATGAAAACTTTCGTGTTTTATAAGCTCGTAAATTATGGTGTTACACCATAATCATTTGCAAAAACTTATTTCTATGGATTATATATCATCCTAACTAACTTAGACATGAATTGTATTAACTTAAACACTAAACTAAGTTTAGTTATCTAACTAGTTTTACTTAAGCATAATCTAGTCTTAATCATCTACTTAAATTAATAATCCTAATTATCTAGATTGTTGACACCTAGCCTAACTAAATCCTACTCTTTCTATTATTGCTACACCTCAGCCTATTAATCAGCAGATTGTAATCATTACAATCTCAAAAACCACTCTTGCTTTCATCCTGTTTTGCTTGGCCGTAATCCACAAACAACCCACACTCACTCAAACAATTCATTTCACATATCTCTCATCTCTTTCTCTAACCTCTTACACATACAAAGCAAAAGTCTTGGAATTCTTATGTTCTTAGAAGTCTTTTAACTTCCTTTGAAAGTTTGAAGGCCGATTATCAACAAAATATCATCATCCAAATTAGTTTCCTTATTCCTACACCAAATTTCGTAACATTCTGTTAGAAAACCAGACCTGACTTCAAACGACTATATCTCCCTCATTTCTTAACCAAATGAGCTGATTCTGTTTCTAGAATTTAGTTCTATGAGTTATTTAAAGAACCCAATTCGTCTTACTCGATTTCGTGGAGATTTCGACATTCAAATAGCCTCCACAACACGACTGCGCTGGACGAACGTCTCCTGTGATGTCTTAATTCTTTTCTTTCGATTGAGGTAGCAAAACAACTCTAATTTTTATGATTCTTTTTCTTATCTATTGGTATTTAAACACTCTTAACTTTGGTAGAAAGCCCCAAATTATTTGAGTAATTGAAAGCACCTAAAATCATACTCAAACACAAACTAGTTAAAAAAAAACACACTTGTGGTATTCTTGAATTTTGAGACTCTTTTTGCTATATATGGTATATGTATATATGATTGAAGAATTTTGTGGACATATAGTTGCTGGAAATCATCATGTGTTATATCCAAAATCTTAGTCTTAAACCAAGGTATGGATCAAAACCCTAAAACTAGCATTTTTATGATCATTAGAATGTTTAATTATAAAAAGTTGTGTTAATTGGTATAAAGTTCGTATGAAAGTATGTAAAACAGTAGTATATTGCTCTGAAATTTGTAAAACTGATTTGGATGTTCATAAAAATAATTATGTGATTTATTATAATTAAATATTGAATTTAATAAGTAAATATTAAAATAAATATTCCGGACACAGAAAAATTATAAAAAAAGTTACTGTTCGGTTTGCATATGATGTAAAACTATTAAAAACGAGATTTTGGAATTTAATTGATATGTTTTTTTATAATTAAATAGTTAAATAAGATATAAATTAGAAAATAGGTTTTAACTTGTCAAATCTGCTTGTAATTGATATTGAAACCTGGATATAGTGTGTAAAGGTTATAAGATTATAATCTTGTGAATTTTTGAATATTCTATAATTATTTATGAATATAATTCTAAAACTGAGTAATTTATTTATTAAAAATAATCTATTTATTGGAAAAATACTTTTTGTCACCTTAACAGTAGATATTAACTTTTGGAAGTAGAGTTTTATAAATCTAAAGAGTTTTTATAAGATTTTCTATTTAAAGCTTATTTTAGTGATTTATTTTATAAAAAGTTTATAAAAATTGAGTTAAACTAATAAATTAAGTTATGGAATCTTATTTTCAGTTTATTAAAATAAGTTTTAACTATTAAATATTTTATTAAAAATATTTTTATAAAACTTTAAAATTAATAAAGTTTTATATTATAATAATATAGTGAATATTTAATGAATTCCACTAATATTATTAATATAATATTATAATTTTTAATAGTATATCTTATTTATAAAAGATTAATGTTTTAAAATATTAAATTTTAATCATTTATTATTAAAGTTTTATTTAATTATTATTTATTTAATCATTTTAGATTAAAATAATATTATTAATATAATTAATTATTATTTAAGATTAATTAATAATTATTAATTATTAGGGAAGCCAAACTTTGTCACCATGATTGGGGCTCAGGGCAAAAAATTCTTAACACGTGTATTTGATCATCTGCGGATGGTTACATTTAAATTTTGAAATTACTTACTTTTTATTATCGAGTCACAAAACCTGCGTACTTACCAACTATTTTTATAGTTGACTCGTTTTCGAAACATGCTTTTCAGGTAAACAGTTATGAGGATAACGAACTCTAAAGGGCTTGCTTTTGTGAAGAATTATTATTGGGTACCTTTGGTTGTGGTCGGACATTTTAGACACTTTGTGTTGATTCAGGATTTTCCATGTATTTGTCCTTTCGATAGAGGCTTGTAATATGGTTCAATGTAATGCACAACGTTTACTTTTAGTAATCTCCTGTATCTATGTGTTCGATGCACCGCTCTATCACGCCTCGCGTTTCCGTTTGGCGGGGTGTGACATGTTGTAATTTACTCCAAAATTTAAGACCCCTATCAATTTTTTTTGCATAGTGTATAAATTAACAATGACTTAAATGTGTACAATTATCTTTTAACTTATGTTTATAATTAAAGCCTAATAATTAACCTTTAACCCAAGCATTTAATTATTTTATTTACTAACCCATGTACTTAAATTATCTTATTTACTCAAAAAATTAAGACACCTAGCACAATGTTTTTTGACATAGTGTACAAATTAGCAATGACTCAATTGTTTACAATTAACTACTAACTCATGTATATAATTTAACCAATGATTAAATTGACAATATATTAAATAGAGAAAATCAATTAAAGACGTTCAATTCTCCACGGCAACGCGCGTAATACCTATTACGTGCGGTCGTACCTCATATAAATATTTTATAAGCAACTTGCATGTGCGTTTGCAAATGAGGTGTAATTTATAAAAAAAAATTCGTTTGATTAAGTAAATATTTGCATATAATTAATTTGTTAGGGTCGTACATCGTGCGGGTTTCCTACTAGTATTATTAACTTGTAATTAAGATTGACATTAAAATAATTGAAGTGATTTAGACCTCAAATTGCAAAAATAAAGAATGTGAGTTAACAAAAACGAAAAAAAAAGTCATGGAGTCTAAATGAAGAAGTTGAAAGAATTGAGGGGGTAATGCAAAAAAGATTAACAAATTAGAGTTGCAGAAGGACACGGATTGGAAACGCTATATATTCTCTCCCCTCCCAATCTCCGAAACGTAATTCAAGAAAACCTGCAAACGTGGTTCTTGGTTTAGAGACTTTAGAACCAACCATGAAGCACGGGCGGATCTACATAGGGCCGGTGGTTCACCGAAACCCCTGAGTTTTGAAATTGTGGTAGAAAACTATATAAAAAAACTGGAGTGAACCCTTTAAAAAATATATGATGAACCCAGAAAACTGATCAAGATCAGATTTAAGATGAAAGGAAAAGAATGAAACTGAGATAAACGGAATTCTTTTTCAGGTCGCCAGCTAAGGTTCTGCAGAAAATGGTAATAAGAACATATGAAGAAGACCTAATATATTAATATACTAGTTTAGATCCCGTGTACTACACACCGGGTGAAAAATATCAATAAATAAAATTTTTAAATCTTTATGTATATATTTACCGGTGTAAAAATGTATCATATATTAAGGATTGAAAACAAAATTCAAAATATGTAAAACTAATATATAATTGGGTTTCGAAAATACGTTAAGTACTATTTAATTTGATTTTAATTTATTACTTAATTAAAAATAAAAGTTAAATAATTAGATTTTAATGTTTCTTATGATAAGTGATAATTTAAAATAAATGTGTTTTATTAGTATAATTAATATCTTTTTTAAAGATATATTATTATTAAAAGATCGAGGTGCATTTAATAAGAGAGGTAGGTGGAAAAAAAATAATGAGAATATATATGGAGGAGACACGTATCATGGAAAAATCTTTATTTATTATATAGTATAGATAATGTATTGGGCCTTTCTAATTATAAGCCATGACCCATTACCCAGTTTTTAACTATTATTTCTATCTTAAATGAAGGATTAATTGGTTAAAGTAAAAAAACGTAATTTAGCTTTGTTTATGATTTTATTAATTAATTTATTTAACTTAATATAAAAAAAAGTTTAGCTTTCTCGTATTTCTTTTTAATTTAATTTATCGTTTATCCTTTTGTTTAGTTTTTGTGTACTACTTTTTAATTGGTTTTCTATTTTTGTAATATATCTTTTTTTATATCATAAACAGATATTTTCAAAAAATTTCTTAATAAAAACTAAAATTATTTATTAAATCCTTTAAATACTAATTAAAGTAATGTTAAAAGAATTCTACAATCATTCTTCTAATTGTATTATAATACTTCGATTATTAAAAAGTTAGCCAACATACACTTGTGAATGTAAAATAAAATGTAATGTGGACCCTCTACTTAAAATGTTCTTGTTTCGCCATTATTTTAAGATGTGAATTTGAAGTGGAATGATGTGTTGATAAAGACCCATAAATTACAATCTTGAAAAGAACCTTATCCGACCTGAACAACCGAACCGAAGCGAATTGAAATTTTTTATGTCCGCCCCTATAAAATTGGAGCATCTAAAAACAGTGAACCCCTGAGAAAAATTCCTGAATCCGCCACTGATGGAGTCATCACCATCCGCCCCCAAGAAATGGCAAGTCCCGTTTTGACTCATCTATGGTTAATATAGAGTTTCCTTCCTTTAAGTGACGTGTTTATAACTATTTTTAATTTGTTTCAGGATTTTGGTATTCGATCTACATTTGCATGGCATGCTCTTCATGGGGCTTTTAGCGACGATTCAAACTCAAATGACAAAAGAAAACCATTCTGCTTTTGAACTTAACGGAAACAGAGTGTTTATGATGGTTTCGATTGTTGCATTACTTGTAGCTGGAGTCACGTATCCGTCCATGAGGGCTAATTACTATTACATCATTCTGGCATTTATTAATCTCTTTTCGGCGTACCTCTAGCCTTTCTTGCTTATGGTGGTGTTAGATTTCCCCCCGGATGCGGGATCTGCTCATGTGTGTTATCACTGCGATGGCATTTGCATTTCAAGACGACGACGAGGACAGGTGTCCATCCATTGATGCTTTCACTCACTTGAAACTTGTTCTAGTACCTCTATCGCTTGTGTTTGTGTTATTCGTCCCTAGAAACCTCAACTGGATTGTGTATTCAGTCATAGGTCTATCCCTTGGGGTGGATTTTATATATATCTTGATCCTCTTATTCAAGTTAATTACACAAAACGTGGAAGTTAATCAAAGGATCCAACAAGACAAGAACAGCTGACCTGGAAGCCCAACAAGACCATAACAACAATGATTTGGAAGATCATCAAGTGATCCAACAAGACAACAACAGCATCCATCCTTGAGTTAATTACTTGTAGGTTTTTAATTTAGGACGTATTTGACACAGCTTAGAAGCTCATCATTTAGATGTTTATACAATGGTTCTGTTGGTTTTTCTTTTTTACTTCATGTTCTTGTTTTTCATTCATTAGCAAGAATACAAACCCTACGAAACCAAGGAGAAGAATTTTGGAATAAGTTCGTCTCTGCTACAAGATGATCATAATAAGTAATCAAAATTTAAGTTGGTAACTAAATACGAAACTAAACATTCTTCATGCATGCATTCATAATCCATGTTATTTACGATGATCCAGATGTATTTGCATCTGAATCCGCAATCAAACTTCGTGTGTGGGATCTAAATACATCTAGATCATGTGATACAAATAATTAAAGGGAAGAACCGAACTTGTTTCTACTAACGATGAACGTGTTGTAAGTGTAGGGTTAATCTTGACGGGTTCTAAACCGGTTCAACGGGTTTCGGGTCTTGGACATTGGCGGACCTATGTTGGTGTCGGCGGGTCGGCCGACACCGTTAATTTTTTTTTGTTATATATATGATATATTTTCGAGCGACCCCCATAAAATTTTGGAATGGACCCTCAAGAAAATATTTTTTTTAGTATTATAGATTTTATAAATAAAAACCAATTAAACCAAAATTTTAATAGTTTAACCCAATAACTTTTAAACAAAATAGGCCCAAATAAGACATAAACCCATAAATAAATTCAATACTCATTTAAATATTTTAAACCTAATTAGCTATTGAAAAAAAAAGTTGATAGTCATGTTTGTTATATTGAAAAATAGTTGTTTAGAAAAGTTCTTATAGATAATGTAATGGTTCGGACACAAAATATGAAAACCCGTAGAAAATAATTCTAGGGATATTGTTTTTTAATCATGCATTTCTAATGACAAGCATTGTATTATTATTGTTCGTTTATAATTGTGTTAGTTTTTGTCGTTTTATTGTGTGACCCGACCTGGGCCGAAAAAATTAATATTTAATTATTGACAATCGATTCCAAAAAAACTGCGACCCCCATAAAAAAGTTCCTGAGTCTGTCACCGGTCTTGGATACGGGTTAGAAGATTACCGTATGGCTAGTTAATTAGTTTTAATTATCATGTCTATTATATGTTTAATGTATTTGATTGAGTATAAGTAGTGCAGCCTTAGATGCAAACTTTTAGCAGTATTTGGTTTGTAGTGGGTCAAAAAACGTGGGATGTATCTGCTCCACGTATGCATGATGTGTGTATATTTATTTGCTATGTTTAATGAAATTAAAATGTGTTTAAGGTGATAAGTACACTCTAATTCTTTATCTTTGACCGGTCCCTTCGACACCGATCAAAATTTTGGCGTCGTTGCCGGGGAGTGTGTGCGCTTGGTGTTTTATTTTAATTGACTCGTGTGACTATTTGTTACTTGTTTTGTTTGGTTAATTCTTCTATTTTTGTGTTACGCGTGGTGTTTGTGTGTGTGTGCAGGTGACAGATTAGTGCATGCATACCCGTTCATCCGGGAGGACTTCACCGCTTGTTTTTGAACCAGAAATTGAGAGGATAGCAAGGCAAAACCGAACCCAACAACAAAATTTACAACCCATTTCATCGGAACCATCATCTATGGATGGTCGAAGCAGTCATTCTGGAACTAGCATAAGAAACCATGGCCCAACTCCAAATAGAGGCCCTATCCCTAACCGCCCCTGTCACAACCCCGGGCTACCCCTGCCCGGGCGTCGCGAGACAATGCTGGTATCTGAATGAGGTCCCATAAATTTGGACAGCGGAAGTCTTTGTTTTTACTTGATGCCCTTTTTGTAATGAAATGTCATGTAAATAACCTCAAGGGTTAATTCTGTACTTTTTGTCAAAACTTGGGATCCACGTCCCTTTTCATTTCATGATAATAGACATTCAAAAGTCTATTATATAATGTACATCTGCTGAATTAATTTACATAATACAAGCCATTTAAAATGTTTAGGATCTACGTCCGTTCCAACATTTGGTCTTGTATTAGTCTGCCACAGGGATTTAAATATGCCTAAAGATCTTGTCTTTACTGCACCACCCTGAATTTAATGATTTCTTTCACTACCTGTGAAAAACGTTTTGAAAATGAACATCAGCATAAAGCCGGTGAATCACATTTAACTGACACGAAAATGATTTCTAACATAAACCAAATTAAAGCCTTTAAGCACGTTTCTGTATGGTAAATCTACACATTCAGCAGTCTTTTTCACCTGAAATATATACCACCTACATACACTGGGTTAACTGCCATGGGGTCAACTGGCTGAGCTCTATGTCTCAGACTGATAGCCTATTCCCAGGGTCGTGATGCTAAGAACCTTGTTCTTAGTCTTATATGATACTCAGGAACTCGTCCCTCGTATAATCTGCTAAGGAACCATATCCTCAGTCTTATGATACCCCCTTTCATGATCTGTACCCAGCCACGGACCGGACTTTCACCCGTCACATGTATACCATTTGATCAAATCTACGTATGCTTATGGCCTGAATGCTATCACGTAGATTACCCTTATGATTAAAGTATTTAATTTGTTTCATGCCGTTTTCGTAAATAAAATGGTTTTATCGTTTGAAAAGCGTTGAATGTGTTCACCTTGATTTTGATGGCTGGTAGGGTTGTAGGCTTCGGAATTTGAGCAGAACCTCAACACGTTTCTTCCTAGGGAAGACACGATTAACGAGAATATATATGAGAGAATATATATATAATTGCGGCTATATATATATATGAATAGTTTTAATAATACCTACTTCGCGGGATTTGGACGGAACTACGGCTTGAGCAGGGTTTCGTAGGATTCTTGAACAGCTCTTCGGGACGTTGTGGAGTTTTGAGAGATCGGGTTTGTGTGAAACGAATGTTTGGAAACTGTACAGAATTTCAATCCCGTTGAAGGCCTTTTATAGGCTGATTTTCCAGTCTCTCGCGTACCGCGAGACTGGCCAAGGAAATCTCTCGCGTACCGCGAGAGGATGAGGTGTCACGAACGGTGCTGAGTCAACATGACACGTGTCGGCTGGTGGCAAGGGTGAATGACACGTGTTTTCTGGTCCTGACGCGTGTACTATTCCCTCGCGTACCGCGAGGCTTGGTTGGAAATCTTCTCGCGTACCGCGAGAAGATGATTTTCTGGCGCATAAGCAGTCCCCTCGCGTACCGCGAGGTTTTGTCAAAATCTCCCTCGCGTACCGCGAGGGAGTGAAATTTTGAATTTTATTTTCTTTTTATTTTGGGTGTTACATCCTCCCCTCCTTTAGAATAATCTCGTCCTCGAGATTCATTGAAAGAGATGTGGATACTTTTTGCGCATTTCTGACTCAAGTTCCCAAGTATATTCTGGGCCACGCCTGGAGTCCCATCTTACTTTGACCAATACCAATTGTTTCCGTTTAAGCTTTTTGATTTGTCGGTCTTCAATTTGTAACGGGCGTTCGATGAATTTGAGCTTTTCATTTACTTCCACATCTTGTAAAGGCATAAGCAAGGATTCATCAGCTAAACACTTACGTAGGTTTGATACATGGAATACATCGTGTATCCCCCCCATCTCTACGGGTAGTTCAAGCTGATAGGCAACAGATCCGATTCGTTTAATGATTTTGAAAGGTCCAACAAAACGTGGACTTAACTTTCCTTTCTTTCCGAAACGAATAACACCTTTCCAAGGTGAAACTTTTAATAACACCTTGTCACCGATTTGGAATTCTAACGGCTTTCTTCGTTTATCTGCATAACTTTTCTGTCGATCTCTAGCCATTTTTAGACGTTCTCGTATTTGCAAGATTTTATCGGTAGTTTCTTGGACTATCTCTGGTCCTGATAGTTGATTTTCTCCGATATCTGACCAACATACAGGCGTTCGACATTTCCGTCCGTACAATGCTTCAAATGGTGCGGCCTGAATACTTGTGTGATAACTATTGTTGTATGAGAATTCCATTAGAGGTAAATGATCATCCCAATTACCTCCAAAGTCTATCACACAGGCTCGGAGCATATCTTCTAGGGTTTGTATAGTTCTTTCGCTCTGCCCATCAGTTTGTGGATGATAAGCAGTGCTAAGATTCAATCGAGTTCCTAGAGCTGTTTGAAAACTTTGCCAGAATCGAGATGTGAAGCGACTATCTCTATCTGACACTATGGATAGAGGCACACCATGTAACGTTACAATTTCATTAACGTAAATTTGTGCCATTTTGTCCATACTCATGGTGTCTTTAATAGGTAGAAAGTGAGCTGATTTGGTTAAACGGTCAATGATAACCCAGATTGCATTATTTCCACGAGTGGTTCGAGGAAGTTTGGTAATAAAGTCCATAGTTATCAATTCCCATTTCCAAACTGGTAATTCTAACTGTTGCAATAATCCAGCTGGCTTTTGGTGTTCAGCTTTGACTTTGGAACAAGTCAAACATTTTGCTACGTAGATAGCAATGTTCTTTTTCATACCAATCCACCAGTAACTTTCTTTAAGGTTCTTGTACATTTTATCATTTCCTGGGTGCATGGTGTATTTGGACTTGTGTGCTTCTTCGAGGATTCGCTCTCGAAGATCACCTGTAACTGGTACCCAAATACGTTTATTCATGCGAAGGATATTATCTTCACCTTTGATCAGTAAATCAAGCATTCCTTTCATTCCTTCTTTTTCAAAGTTACCTTCCTTCAAAGCTAACTCTTGTGCCTCTTTTAACTGACTTACAAGATCAATTTGTAGTTCAAGTCTGAGAGAACGTACTCTCTTTGGCTTGACGTTTTCTTTTTGGCTCAAGGCATCTGCTACTACATTTGCCTTTCCTTCATGATAACAAATTTCACAATCATAATCATTCAGGATTTCCATCCATCTTCTTTGTCTCATATTTAACTCCTTCTGGCTAAATATGTACTTGAGACTTTTATGATCAGTGTAGATTGTGAATTTAATCCCATAGAGATAGTGTCGCCATAATTTCAAAGCAAAGATTATAGCGCCCAACTCTAGATCGTGGGTTGAGTAGTTTTTCTCATGAATTTTCAACTGACGAGATGCATAAGCAATGACTTTCTTGCGTTGCATTAATACGCAACCTAAACCAGTATGTGAGGCGTCGCAGTAAACTACGAAATCTTCAATACCATCTGGTAAAGATAGAATAGGTGCGTTTGTCAGTTTTTGTTTCAAAGTTTCAAAAGATTCAGATTGTTTGGGTCCCCATTCGTATTTTACAGATTTCCGAGTTAGGGATGTGAGTGGGATTGCTATACGAGAAAAATTTTGAATGAACCGGCGGTAATATCCCGCTAATCCCAGAAAACTACGAATTTCGGTGGGTGACTTGGGAATTTCCCATTTGGATATAGCTTCGATTTTTGAAGGATCTACTTGAATTCCGTTCACATTGATGACATGACCAAGAAATTGTACTTCTGTTAACCAAAATCCGCATTTGGAAAACTTAGCATATAATTTCTCTTTTCGAAGAAGTTCAAGTATGGTTCGAAGATGAGTTTCGTGTTCAACTTGGGTTTTGGAATAAATAAGTATATCATCAATAAAAACTATGACAAACTTATCCAAGTAAGGTTTGCAGACACGATTCATCATGTCCATGAATGCGGCAGGAGCATTTGTAAGTCCAAATGGCATAACCGTGAACTCGAAATGTCCATACCGTGTTCGAAATGCAGTTTTCGAGATATCGTTATCATGCACTTTCAACTGATGATAACCTGAACGAAGATCGATCTTTGAAAAATGACAAGCTCCTTGGAGTTGATCGAATAAATCGTCAATCCGTGGAAGCGGGTATCGGTTTTTAATGGTAACTTTATTTAATTCCCGATAATCAATACACATGCGCATTGATCCGTCTTTCTTCTTAACAAAGAGAATTGGGGCTCCCCAGGGTGAAGAACTTGGTTGTATAAAACCTTTCTCAAGAAGTTCATCCAATTGTTTCTTGAGTTCTGCCATTTCTGTGGGTGCCAGTCTGTACGGGGATTTGGCAATTGGAGTTGCACCAGGTACAAGGTTGATTCGAAATTCTACCTCTCGTTCTGGTGGTAATCCAGGCAGTTCTTCAGGAAAAACGTCTGGAAATTCAGATACTACATGTACTGATTCTATCTTCTTCTCCTTTTCCAAGGCAGTAATTGATACCAGACATGCCAGATATCCTTTTCTTAAGCACTTGGTTGCTTTAAGTATGGAGATTATCTGGATAGGTTTTGTGGGTTTATCACCTTGGATAGTTAGAGTTTTGTTTGTTGGTGAAATGAGTTTTACAACTTGTTGATTACAAAGGATTTCTGCTTGGTTATTGGATAACCAATCCATCCCCAAAATAATGTCAAAGCCAGTTATTGACATTGGTAACAATTGTACTGGGATAGTGAAACCAGCCAATGTAATGTAACAATTGTTCAGTGATTGGGATATTTTTATCAAATCACCGTTCGCTGTTTCTACTTCATATGTTTCAGCTAAGGGACTGAATGGTTCATTTAATAGATTACAAAAATTATAATCTATAAAACTCCGGTTCGCACCCGAGTCAAATAAGACCTTAGCATAAACATTATTAAGAAGAAATGTACCGGTAATTACGTCCGGCGTTCTCTCAGCTTGGTTAGCATTCATAACAAAAGCTCGTACGGTCTTTTTGTTTTCTGGAGTGATCTTGGCTCCTGATCCTCCAGCTCTTCCGGTCCTTGCAAACTTAGGGCAATTAGTGCTGATGTGCCCCAGCTCTCCACAACTAAAACAAGTTATTCCCTTTTTCTTGAAGCAATTCTCAGTAGAGTGACCTGAGACCTTGCAATAATTACAGAATGGAGTTTCAAAAACACACTTTCCACTATGCCTGCGTCCGCACGTTTTGCATGATGGATTGTTAAATGGTAACCCCTTTTGCCCAAAGTTCTTGCTAAATCTTTTGGCCTCGGGTTTTGATTTTATAGAGGATTCGACTTTCTTCTTTTCCTCTATATTTCTGATTAGTCCAGCCGTCATGGTACCGGTCAATTCTACGGTGGACTCAATGGTTTTTGGTGAGACAACCTTCACCAAATCACGGATCTCTGGAACTAAACCGTAAATATATCGAGTTATGAGAACTGACTCAGGTTTAGCCAGGTGAGGTGCCAAACGGGCATATTCAAAAAATTTGGTGGTGTACTCTCGATCGTTGGTACCCACCATTCGGTGCTCCAGAAATTTTCTTTCAGCTTGTTCTTTTTCAGTCTTGGGGCAAAATTTCTTTTTCACCTTTGCCCGAAATTCTTTCCAATCCATAGCATTGGTCTTTCTTCTCCCTTTGGCAGAAATGATTGAATTCCACCATTCCAACGCTTCATTTTTGAAGGAGTTTGAAGCATACAGTACTTGATCTTTCTTAGCACACTTGCTAATTGCTATTACTGACTCCATCTTCTCTAGCCAGTGAAGAGTAGCAATACCGCCTTCGGTGCCCTTAAATTCATAAGGTTTACAGTCCTGAAAGGTTTTATAAGAACACCCTTTGTGTCTATACCTTTTTGTTTCATTCTCTTCTTCTGAGCTTTCACTGCTTAGATTTAACGATTCTTCAGATTCAGAATACTTATTGCTTGATGTTCTGGATCTTTTCGAGGTTTGAGTTCTACGAGAGCTTGCTACTTGCTCTGTGTGGGTTTTCGAAGGGTTTTCCATTCTTTTTGAAGGAAGAGTTACGTGGCTTGGAGTTTTGATGTTTTCTTGTACTTCCTTTATTATGGCAGGAAGCATTTCTTTAATGCTTTGTTTGACCAGTTGTTGCAATTCTAGTTGTTGAGTAGCTATTTCAGGATTATTATTAACTTCTTTTCCTTTTTCCTTGATAATGTATGTAGATGGACTGCTATTGTCATTGTTTTGTTGAGACATCTAAGAACACAAGCACGAATTTGGGTCAAAATTTGAAGTTTATTATCGCTTAAACTTCATCTATTTGTTACAAATACAGAAATATAGATATGCATCTATATCACTTAAAGTTAGCTAATTATACAAATACTATCATTAACTTTAATCGAGAAGCACATCTCCCAAATCTTGATAGAACCTCCCCAGGGTCTCGGTCATAGCACCTTTCTGGATCAACTGATCTGCCACCCATTGTTCTGCGTACTTCCTGTCTTCCTGGGCTAGTTCGTAGTCAAATATAGTTTGTTCGTTTTTAACTACGACTTGTCTGGTGAAGAACAGTTCAGCACGTAGATCGTCAGCCTCTCTAAGAGCACGATCGAGGTGTTCATCAATTGATTTTGGCAGTTCATCATGGTATCCATAACAAGGAGGTGGTTCCCTGTGTCCCATCCTAAGATCGTGATATGCTGAGTTAACAGACCACACGACTTTTCCGTCGGTTGCATACTGACGTCCATCGGAGGGATCTACATAGAAGAAAGGTTCCTTGAAAACGGGATGTTCTGGAATAGGATCAAAGAAATACTTTCCACTACTGCCTTCACAAACAGCAGCCTTGTCGG
This sequence comes from Smallanthus sonchifolius, assembly GCA_023525975.1. Classification (NCBI taxonomy): domain Eukaryota; kingdom Viridiplantae; phylum Streptophyta; class Magnoliopsida; order Asterales; family Asteraceae; genus Smallanthus; species Smallanthus sonchifolius. The sequence goes on along the minus strand of CM042046.1, from coordinate 21,622,621 downwards.
ATTCAGAAATCGAATGTAGAGTTTCTTCACTTGGACTGGGTGGATGTTCTTGAATTGTTCCGGTATGATCTACCACGTCTAATGATTGAGGTAGTGGCATAGATGTCATAACAGGACGTAAAGATTCTCTTGAATCTTCCATTTCCACTGAATACTCTGATTCTTCCCTCAGAGGTTCAAGCCTTGCTTGAGTCTGCTCCACTTGTTCTGCGACCATTCTGTTCCAATTCTCCGGGGTCGGTAGATAGTGGACATAATCATCATAGCTTGGTACTACTTGATTAGATGATTCTCCAGGGAAGTAGTTTGGGTAATTATAAGAATAATAGTATGGATCTGACATCCTGTAATTTATTGGTTATGTTAAAGGCATTTTCCTACCGTTCGTTTAGTAGACACAACTATTGGTTAAAGCTAAGATACTATCATACAAGTATCTAATTTTGCTAAAACCCTTAAATGCGGCTCTGATACCAACCTGTCACAACCCCGGGCTACCCCTGCCCGGGCGTCGCGAGACAATGCTGGTATCTGAATGAGGTCCCATAAATTTGGACAGCGGAAGTCTTTGTTTTTACTTGATGCCCTTTTTGTAATGAAATGTCATGTAAATAACCTCAAGGGTTAATTCTGTACTTTTTGTCAAAACTTGGGATCCACGTCCCTTTTCATTTCATGATAATAGACATTCAAAAGTCTATTATATAATGTACATCTGCTGAATTAATTTACATAATACAAGCCATTTAAAATGTTTAGGATCTACGTCCGTTCCAACATTTGGTCTTGTATTAGTCTGCCACAGGGATTTAAATATGCCTAAAGATCTTGTCTTTACTGCACCACCCTGAATTTAATGATTTCTTTCACTACCTGTGAAAAACGTTTTGAAAATGAACATCAGCATAAAGCCGGTGAATCACATTTAACTGACACGAAAATGATTTCTAACATAAACCAAATTAAAGCCTTTAAGCACGTTTCTGTATGGTAAATCTACACATTCAGCAGTCTTTTTCACCTGAAATATATACCACCTACATACACTGGGTTAACTGCCATGGGGTCAACTGGCTGAGCTCTATGTCTCAGACTGATAGCCTATTCCCAGGGTCGTGATGCTAAGAACCTTGTTCTTAGTCTTATATGATACTCAGGAACTCGTCCCTCGTATAATCTGCTAAGGAACCATATCCTCAGTCTTATGATACCCCCTTTCATGATCTGTACCCAGCCACGGACCGGACTTTCACCCGTCACATGTATACCATTTGATCAAATCTACGTATGCTTATGGCCTGAATGCTATCACGTAGATTACCCTTATGATTAAAGTATTTAATTTGTTTCATGCCGTTTTCGTAAATAAAATGGTTTTATCGTTTGAAAAGCGTTGAATGTGTTCACCTTGATTTTGATGGCTGGTAGGGTTGTAGGCTTCGGAATTTGAGCAGAACCTCAACACGTTTCTTCCTAGGGAAGACACGATTAACGAGAATATATATGAGAGAATATATATATAATTGCGGCTATATATATATATGAATAGTTTTAATAATACCTACTTCGCGGGATTTGGACGGAACTACGGCTTGAGCAGGGTTTCGTAGGATTCTTGAACAGCTCTTCGGGACGTTGTGGAGTTTTGAGAGATCGGGTTTGTGTGAAACGAATGTTTGGAAACTGTACAGAATTTCAATCCCGTTGAAGGCCTTTTATAGGCTGATTTTCCAGTCTCTCGCGTACCGCGAGACTGGCCAAGGAAATCTCTCGCGTACCGCGAGAGGATGAGGTGTCACGAACGGTGCTGAGTCAACATGACACGTGTCGGCTGGTGGCAAGGGTGAATGACACGTGTTTTCTGGTCCTGACGCGTGTACTATTCCCTCGCGTACCGCGAGGCTTGGTTGGAAATCTTCTCGCGTACCGCGAGAAGATGATTTTCTGGCGCATAAGCAGTCCCCTCGCGTACCGCGAGGTTTTGTCAAAATCTCCCTCGCGTACCGCGAGGGAGTGAAATTTTGAATTTTATTTTCTTTTTATTTTGGGTGTTACAGCCCACCAGCTCCACCTCACCGAACCCCAACCCCATCTATACCTATCAATAACAACCAACCCCGTGGGTCGGGTACAGTTCAACAAAACCTACCTGTTAACATCCGTACCAATCCCGCGTACCAAGGAAGAAGGGGACCACAACAAAATCAAACCCCTCCTGGAAACATATTTGGAGCTCAACCAAGAAACGACAATAAGAACGATGGTTGGGAGGATGACGATGGTGAATACTTTGGGTATGATGATAATGAAAATGTTGGGAATGGTGATGGGTTTGGAGATTACGAGTATGAAGATGGTGAGAGGAGCCAATTTGGATAATATAACGAGGGGCAAGGCTTTGGAGAGGAAGAAAATGTGAATTATGTCACCAAAGGGCGAGACAACCAACGGGTCGAATGGGTAGAGCTGGGAGATTTGGTTATCCTCCGATACAAAAAGGGAGGAGAGTTAATGGGGGCTACAACAATGAAAACCGAAGACAACCGGTAGCCCCTATGGGTGGAGTTAATGGTCGCTTTCGACCGGCTATTTCGGAGAATGCTTCTCCAATTGTTCCACCAATTCCCGGAATGAGGCGATTCAAGTCAAGGCCAAATTATATCAACGTTCTCCCACATTTTCATGGCATGTTACCAAAGAACCATACACCCATTTAGCCGAGTTTGCCGCTATCTGTAGCACAATTGGAGATGAGAACTTCGATCAAGGCGAGGTCAAACTTAGACTTTTTCAGTTTTCCCTCAAGGATCGAGCAAAGCAATGGTTCATCACATTGCCGGCTAATAGCATCCACACATGGGATGAAATGCAACAAGTCTTCTTGGATGAGTACTATTCGGTTGCGAAGACGGATGATTCCCGAATTGATATTCGGACCTTTCAACAACAAACGGGTGAGCCTTTACATGAAGCCTTTACACGCTTCAAAAAGTTGTTGAGGAAATGTCCCCACCATCAAATCGAGTTGTGGGAACTAGTGAAGTGTTTTGTAGATGGTTTGACTCAAGAGGAGAGGAAGTACTTGAAGTCCACAAGTAATGGGACATTGTTGTCTAATCCCAAAGAAGATGATTGGGATTTCTTAGAAAGGATGAGCCAAAACTCTAAAGCCAAGGCATCGGCTAGTCGAAGAACTAAACACCCGATTTCTAAGTCCGTCCCGGATTATGAAACAAAAGAGAGGTTGGCATCTATGGAGAGAGAATTGGCCTTGTTGAGGAAAGGTGAAAAGAAAGAAGTAGCGGGAGTAAAAACCCGATTTGATGTTTGTGAAAATTGTGGAGATTTGGGGCATAAAGCGATGAATTGCTCAATGCAATATGAGAGACAAGAAGAAGTGAACCAAGTTTTTGGTGATAGGAAACCATATGATACAAACTCAAACTCCTATCACCCGAGCTCAAGGAATCATCCCAACTTCAAATATGGGGATGCGTCAAACCAATTGAACCCAAATTTCCAAGGTTCAAATCAAGGTACTTCGTTATACCAACCTCATCAACAAAGCAATTATAATTCCGGTGGTTACCAAAGGAGCTCTTATAACAACAATCGGAACACAAATTACCCCCAAAGGAACTACAAACAAGATCATCGACAATAAGGTGGATCATCGGGGGGTGATGATGCGGTTAATTCAAAATTGGATGCACTGTTGGAGATGATGAAAGAATCCAAAAGGGAGAATGAAGTGAGAGATAAGTCTCACGCGGCATTGGAGAGACAAGTTGGGCAATTGGCACAAGAAATAGCTCAATTCAAGCAAAATGAAGGTAAATTGCCAAGTGACACCACATTGAACCCAAAGCATCATGTTAGTGCAATTGATGTGGCTCATGGTAATGAAGAAGGTGAAGAAAGAGAAGAGGAGGAAATTGAGTTTGGAGAACCCTTAGTTCCTATTCAAATTGGAGAATTTAAAACTAATTTGGCATTATTAGATTATGGAGCAGGGGTGAGCATTTTACCGGGGAGCGTATATGACCAATACAATTTTGGTCCATTAGAAGAATACAACACCACGTTGGTGTTAGAAAATGCTACATGCACGCGTCCTCGGGGCAAATTAGTGGGAGTGGCTGTGAAGATTGGAGAATTTTACTATCCGGCAGATTTCTTGGTGCTCGATTATGCACCACTTGCTAAGGAGGAGGAGCCACGAGTGATTTTGGGAAGACCGTTTTTGGCAACTGCAAATGCGCAAATCAATTGCCAAAATGACACTGTTGACATGACCTTTGGGAATCGTAAGTTGAACATAAATATTTTTTCAAAGTTATTAACATATTTGGTTGAAAATAAATGTTCAAAATCAGTTACTACTAACGTGTGTCATCCTCGTGCCAAGGCAAATGAGGGTGACACCAAAAAGAAAGGTATTATGTTTGACAAGTTTAATGTGAAAGACGAGCCGAAGGCAATCGAGAAGGAAACTGAGAAGTTGAAAGATGAAAAGAAGCCACTCGACCATATCCAACATCCGAACGAGAAAGGAGATTTGTTTGATGTGGAATTTACAAGAGAGGAGACTTGGAGTTGGAGTGATAACAACCAAGGTGGTGGGGGAGCTAGTAGAAGCAAGTTTGTGTTTCAACCTCCATAAGGAGGTAATGTCGGGCTAAGGACAATAAACTTAGCGTTAACCGGGAGGCAACCCGGCTTGTGATTGTCTTTATTTTGTCTTTGTTTTGTGTTGTGTGTTTTAGTTTCATCACCATAGCAACACTCAAATGTGGGGAAGACTCATGGAAAACTTACGAGTCCATTTTTGGTGGTGGTTCAGGCACTCTATGATCGCCTCTAATCAGGTTCATGTACTCTTTATCATATTTATGTTGTTTTGATTGAACTATTTTGTTTTTGTTTATTTTTGTGTGTTTTTTGTTTGAAACTTGGGTGATGCTTGGGTTGATGTTTATGGTTTGGGAATTTACTTCTTGAATTTTGAAGGTTGGGTGTTAGATTTGTTTGGCACCCACTAACCGCACTTTTATATTTCATAACTATTTACATTGGGACAATATAAGGTTCAAGTGTGGGGATGTGAAAAATCTTGGAAACCATACAAATTTTTTGATAATTGTTTTAAAAAGTATTTGGTAGAGGTCTTTGGTCATGGTTAATTCACTAAGTACTTGATTAAGTCTTTCCAACAAATGATAAAAAATTTTTTTTGGAAATGTTGAATTCGGGAGTAACAAAGTTGAAGGTGATGGTTCGCATGCACATGTCAGTAACCTATTCCCACCGTTTTTGTGAGATTTTGAGCCAAATTGATATATATATTCACTTATTTGAGTGGTTGGCCAATTTGTTTCACATTTTAGAACTTGCATAATGTTGATACATGTTGAGACCTTGAACCAATTGATTGCACAAAAATGATAAAGGCATTAGGAGAAACCGTTTTTATTTTTAGCCATTTTTATACCTTTACCCGTTAATATCCACTAGATGTCCATTCTGAGCCTATACCTTTTCTTTTGAGAAAACCCACAACATTAACCCATTCACCTTTTAGCCTTTTCTTTTTAAACCCTTGAGTTGGAATTCAATTAACCTAGATTGTTGTAGTTGCGGTTGCAATTTAAAAAAAAAATTGAATGAAAAAGAAATACAGAAATAGTATTAGGTCAACATTTGCCCAAAGTTTTTGAGTATTAGTTTGAGCTACAATAAAAGTGTTATTGGGTCAGTTTAACTCAAGTTTCATTTGATAGTTTGAAGAAATAAGAACTTTAGTGTTGATGGGTCATTTATACCCATAGTAGAGATTTGAAAGTTTTAGATTGATTTGTAGTTTCATTAGTTGAATTCCACTCACCTTTAGCCACTTTAAAAATCCTTACCCATACCCGTAACGCTAGCCTACATTACAACCTTAAAAGACCTTTTGATTTGTGCTTTTTAGTTGTGTTAGTAGGTGGAGATGTGATCAATATGCAAGCCTATGATAATGTGGTTCATTGTTTGGTTTCGAGTGAAAAATACTAGCACATCATCGCTAGTCCATATATGAAGCCGAGTGGAATGATTGATTGTGAGGGGTGTGTGCATGCAAAGCCATAACTGGATATGAGTTAAGCTCGTTCAAATGTCTCCTTTTTATTAAAAGTTATCAATTGTTGTTGGATCGTAAATCAATTGAGAGTATAATTCTTATGAATCTTGCATGACCTTGGACCTTAACTCATGTTTAGTGAAAACAATTATTTGAGAATTTGTAATGTGAATTTAAAGCAAAAGACTTTGCTTGAGGGCAAACAAAACTCAAGTGTGGGGATTTGATAAGTGACCAAAGTTTCATGTATTAAAGGGTGCAATATGTTATATTTATGCAAATTAATATGGGGAATACAAGGGTTTTGTGTAGCTATGCATGTGCAGGTGTTGGAAGCTTAATGTATGATTTTAGAAGATATTATGCGAGAGATGCAAGAGTTGGAAGGAAGACGGAGGAAACGGGGCAAAAATGCAGGAGCCAGCGTAAGCCTACGCCACCTGGCGTAATCCTACGCCACCCAGCGTAAGCTTACGCCGCTCAGCGTAGGCCTACGCCTAACCAATTCTTTCACAGCAGGTTTCATGGATGCGGCGTAAGCCTACGCCACCCCAGCGTAAGCTTACGTCAGTTACGTTATTTTGAAGCGGATTTTCGGGAAACTGCCGATTTTGAGAGTTTAAGTGGGGGTTTCTTCCCCAAATTCGATATCACCTATTGAATAGCAGTTTTGGGCGATTTTGGTAGAGTTTTGGAGGCTAGAAACATATTATTGAAGATCGATATCAAGAAATTGAAGAATCGAAGATGAATTCCACAACCATGAGCGGCTAATCCACCGATAATCATTCCCGGGTGGATTGTTTGTAAGTTTTTAGGGTTTTTATCATATACTAGCTTTGAGAAACAATTCTTGTAATCGTTTGGTTTGAAATACTTGAATCTTTGTGTTTAGTATGGTTATGAACTCACGGGAGTCGATAAATTCTTGCACCATTGACCTCGTTAGATGATAATTGATATGAACTTCGATTTGTGTTGAATCTATTGATTAATCTAATTCTATATTGCATACATTTGTCTCGATTTCATTCGTGAATATTGTTTTACACTATTTGCCGATGATGTATGAATGTTGATGTTCTTGGTTATATTTGGTTAATTTGATTTGGATAACCATTTGATTGTTTGAACTCATATGTTGGTGTGATAATCCCTAATTACTTGTGAACTTGAAACCTGGGTGTGATTCATTTTTAATTATTGTTTACAATTTAAACCGTTTATTTGTTACTTGATTACTCGTGATCGTTTTGCTAGTTGATAATCATTGCTTGTTGGACTGGTTAATTTCACCTCAATCATTGCTTGTGTTTGGTTAGAAAGACCCATTGCAACTTCATAAATCACATTGTTAATTGAAGTTAATCACTGACCACAAACTCTTCGTGGTTCGACACTCTTCTTACCCTAACTAGTTTAAATTGATTAGGACACTCTAATTCTTTATCTTTGACAGGTTCCTTCGACACCGATCAATATGTCACGTTATTTCCGATGTGTTGTGTTTTGGTATTCGATCATCACGCCTAGCCCCCTGGTTGGGTTGTGACACTTACTCAGAAAGCTGAACAAAAATTTTCAAATGAAGATTTGCTGAGTGATGGAGCTGCTGGAAAAGTCACAGAAAAGATTGCTGAGATGTTATCTGAAGGCAATGCATTCATGGCAGGTTCTAAACAGGTACAAAAGGTTATGTCTTGTCCTAAATTTATTTATTATGATTTTAAAATTACTAGATTGTGTGATGACAACACAAATCTGATCTGTGACATGAAGGCGATTTACATATCTAATCAAACTTCGAAAGAAAATGAAATTGTTTTGAAAACTAGAATTGAATCTTTAAAAGATGACATTAAAGTTTTACAAATCAAAGTGAATGAACAAGCGTTTCATCTAGATGTGTCATACTCAGAGTATGAAAAGAAAATTAATGAACTTGCCGTGTCACAGACAGAAGTAACAAAATTGTTACGAAAGATTGAAGCTTATAAAAAATCCAGTTTTCTGTTGGAATATTATAATGAAAAAGCTTTAGGTGAGAAAGTTGTTGGAGGTGTAGGCTCTTGTCCTTCATTTGATGATAAAGATGTTGGAGGGGGTGTTGGGTATTGTCCACCATTCAATGGTAACTATACTTCTCGTTTCACTGAAACTGTAACCGATGAAGGGTGTGAAGCAGTCGGTTGTCAAGATTACATCTGCTCCAGCAAAATCTGTTGAGAATGTTGTGATTGAACCACAAAAAGTGAAATTGTCGAGACCAAAAAGACGGCAAAGAAATAGAAGGTTGAGAAAGTTTTTGGAACAACCAGTGGTCAAAGACAATGTTGTTGAAACATCTGAATCATCAAAAGAGAGTGAAAAAGTTCAAACTCAATCTGAATGGAAACCAAAGAATCAAGTTTCTGTTTCTGAGAACAATGTCGTAAAATAAAGGAGAGATTTTATTGTGTTTTGAAAGAAATTGTTTATTTTGATGAGTCAGGCCGACCCAAGACTACAATGGCTTGGGTCTTTATTACTAACTAATCATTCTTGTCTGTGTGCAGGGAAATCCAAGGAGGACTATCGACAACCATTGGTATGTTGATAGTGGATGCTGTCACACCCCGCTAGAGGTGGAAACGTGAGGTGTCACACATTTAGTTCATAACACAATGTATAAAGACAATTGCTAAGGAATCACATAATTTATTAATTTCATATTTAATATTCAACATTTGTTTCAATACACAAACAAACAACCAAAATGAAAACATTGATCAAAGTTATTAGTTAAGTCCTTGAGCAATCCTATATTATCTTTCACCTTTAGTTATTATTCCCTGAAACATGTAAAGTAAAGGGGTCAACATAAAGTTGGTGAGAGAGATAGGTTTTATAAGTAATAAAAATAAATTGGCATAAAAAGATATACAAATTCAATACAAGTTCAATCAAATGTGCAAACATATTAACACAAAATTTATTGCAATCAACCCTTAATGTTATATGCATTCACAATCACAAAGATTGTGCCGTTGAAATGTTATATCGGTATCCCTATATGGCCATACTAGTACTTCCTTAGCCTTATGAACACGTTAATGATTGCAACGTTATTGCAGTGTTCAAATATCAAGCACAATATTGAAATTACTTGTTTAAGAATTTGTTTTGATAAAAAAGGTTAAGTTATCAAGACATATATACATGTTTCACCCCAAAAGTAAAAAGAAAAAAAAGGGTTATGAATCTCACCTTGATAAGTGGAGGGTTAAACTTGTAACTTGTCGCAACAAAAAATTAAGGATGCCCTAAGTTAAATGGGATACGTCATTTAACATATGGAAACGATTAAAAGAAATAGGAACGAAATGATTTGGGGACATAGGGTTTTGGAGGACAGACGATCAGGGATACGAATAAAGTGTGTGATTGATGTTTTATAAATAAAAGCAAGCTAGGTGTCAAAATAAGTACTATTAGTAATTTAATACAATAAATATTTTATTAAAAAATTTAGGTTAAAATAATCATCATAATGGAATATGATAATATTTAATAGGATGTAATTTGAAATAAATAGACTAGTTATACGAATTGTAATATTATTATTTATAAAAAGCAAATTAGTAAATGAATCATATAACTACTAAGACCATATTATTTGTGAAAGTATACCTAATATGATAAGAATAATTATTAACATTCATAATATTATAACAAATATTATTATTAATAATATATTATATATCATGTCGTTTTAGATAAAATGTTTAGGTTAAAATATATTTAAAACGTTTTAGTTTATTTAAAACAAAGTTATTTTTAAAAGTTTTAATTGATTTTAACAAGTAACATAGTTACTTATGTGTGTGTGTAAGTATAAGAATCAAAACAAAACAGAAAAAAAATGAAAGATGTAGGTGGGTTTTGAACCCATCACCTCTAGCTTGTGGTGTACAACTTTCAACCAGTAGACCAAGTAAGCCATTGAATAAATATGTCCAAATAAAAGCCTTTAACATAAATAAGAACAACCACTGAGTCTTCTTCCCAAATAAGCCATGTCGCAAGCCATTCCCTTTAACCCTAAAACCTCAAAATAACCTTGAAAGAAGCATAATACGTGATTAGCATGGAAAGGAGGATACATGGACTTGCTCTACAACCAAAACGTTGCCGTCTGAGAAGTCCCGAACCCTTGCGTCGATCGTAAACAGAGAGGAAAAAGAAACGAGTTTGTGGTGGGTTTTGCTCGTAATCGGTACTGGTATATATAGGGTGTGCTAGGACGCGTAACAGCTTGCAAATGGAACGAGATTTGCGGGATTAGGGACTTGATTTATGGGCTTGAAAACCCACGACCGACTTCCAAATTTGGGGTTCAAAAACGAATAAACTCTATCAATTTGAATGATTTCGAGCCTCAAATGATCGTAATTGGATTGGTGATTGATTTGGGAGCATTAAAACTCCGGATATACAGGGATTGATGGGTGAATTAAACGCGTTTGACTTTCTTGGAGTCAAAATTGGGTTTGGTCTTGTCCAGGGTTCAATAAATGAGAAGGGGTTCAAAAGGGGGTTCAAATGTTGGGGTCCATGACCCAATTCTAGATAAAATTCTACTTAATTATCAAAAATAAAGATCTATTTTATAAACTTATAAAATCTAAACTTTTATATATATATATATATATATATAATTATTTAACAAACCTCATTTATATAAACCTAGAAGTTTATAATTAAAACAATATATGTATATATATATCTATAAAAAATATAAGGTTTTAAAATCTCAAAATAACAAGTCGTTACATGTTTGAATAATAATTGACACGACTTAATGTAATAACACGTATGAAATAACGAGATTGAAATAATATGACGGTCATAAATGTTATTAATGCACAAAATAGAATATAATATTACACACAAAAGTCACGGATGTTACAGATGCTCTCGGCACATGACATGAAATCTTAACTTATTGGAAAATGTCAAAGAAATCCAAGGAGGATATGTTGCTTTTGTAGGAAAGAAATGAGGCAATATTTCTGGTCAAGGTACTGTGACAAATGGAAGATTGAGCTTTGAGAAAGTCAACTCTGTGGAGTAGCTCGAACACAATCTATTATCTGTTTCACAAGTTTGTGACAAAGAATTCTCATTTTATTTTAATAAGTCAGAGTGTTTGGTGTTAAAGCCTGGATTTGAGATACCTTAAGATTAGATACTTATGAGAGCTCCCAGAAAGAATGACACTTATATGCTCGGCATGAGCACAACGACGACAACTTCGTCCGTTCCCACTTGTCTTCCTTCAAAAGCTTCTGAATCCGAATCAACTTTATGGCACCGGAAAATGGCTCATATTAATTTGGGAAAATGAATTATCTAGTCAAACTTGGGTTAGTTTCTGGTGTCCCTGCCATGAGATTTCATGTGGATGAAGACTGTATTCCTTGCAAGAAGGAGAAGCAGTATAGGAAATCTCATCAATCAAAGTTGATCAATTCTATTGTCACTCCTTTAGAGCTATTGCATATGGATTTATTCAGACCCATTAGTGTTAAGAGTGAAGGCGGCAAATCTTATTGTTTGTTGGTGACCGATGATTATTCAAGATTTTCTTAGGTGAAGTTTCTTGCTTCGAAGGATGAAACTGCTGAAATTCTTAAGTTCCTGATTGTGAGGCTTTAGACATTATTCAAATACAAAGTCAGGAGGATTCGGAGTGATAATGGAAAAAAGTTCAAGAATGGAAATATGGGTTTATTTTATTTACTAAAAGGAATCCATCATGAATTTAGTGCTCCTTATGTTCCTCAACAAAATGGTGTTGCTGAGCGGAAGAATCGAACTCTTATTGAGACAGCTAGAACTATGTAATCTGATTCAAAGTTGTCCGTCACATTTTGGGCAGAGGCGGGGAATACAACTTGTCATGTTCTCAATAGAGTTTTGACCGTTAAGAAACACAACAAGACTGGTTATGAATTGTTGAACAATCGAAAACCTAATTTGGCTTATCTTTTGCCCCTTGGGAATCCTTGTACCTTGTTGAAGACTCGCGATGTTCCTTCTAAATTCAGTTCCAAAGCAATCGAGGGAATTTTCTTGGGATACGTTGCAAATTCTCATAACAAAGAATCCCGAAAAACTGAGGAGTGGTTTCATGTTGATTGTGACAATCGTTCTGTTCCTCAGGATGACAAAGGTCCTTCTTCGGCGTTTGATTATGATGCATTATTCAGATCTTTCAATGTTTCTCCTACGGTTTCTCCAGCGGAATCATAAATGTTTTATCAGTCTTACTGCAATGATGATTCAATTGTCGATCCACGTTCGGTTATTCCGATTGTGGGTACTTCTCCGGTTGACCCGAATGTCGCTTCAACTTCGGGAACAACACAAGACGGTGACGGGGAGGATGATGAAGCTGTGTTCCAAGAATCGTTTAACGACATTCAGAACATAGTTGATGATTCATCAACACCGGCATCGCTTGAGGGGGAGTTACCTTCAAATCTTAATTATGTTATTCAAGCTTTAGATATTCCCCAATCCCGTGTGCATAAGCACCATCCTACTGACAATATTATTGGTGACTTGCATGCAGGTGTTCAAACGAGACATCGTACACTTACTGAAAATTCATGTTTATATGCTCAAATTGTTGTTACAGGTATCTTGGAGACGTGTTTGCATGCTTGCTTTATTTCTCAAACAAAGCCTAAAAATGTGGATGAAGCTTTAGATGATGATTGTTGGAGGAATTGGCTCAATTTGATAAGTTGCATGTTTGGGATTTAGTTGACTTACCCAAAGGCTCAAGATCTATTGGCACAAAGTGGGTATTCAAATGAAAGCGTATTGATCGTGGTGTTGTGGTATGCAATAAGGCGAGACTTGTTGTCCAGGAATTTAATCAGCAAGAGGGTGTTGATTACACTGAAGTTTATGCTCCAGTTGCGAGGATTGAGGTGATCAGATTGTTTGTTGCCAATGCTTCTTTCAAAGGTTTCAGAGTCTTTCAGTTAGATGTAAAGAGTGTTTTTCTGTTTGGAAGGGTAAAGGAAGAGGTTTATGTGAAACAACCGCCTAGTTTTGAAGATCCCAAAAGCCCTGAAAAGGTTTTTAAACTTAATAGGGTATTATATGGTCATCATCAGGCTCCTCGTGCTTGGTACAAAACTTTGTCGGTGTACTTACTTGAGAATGGATTTGAGCGTGGTCAAATTGACTCCACCCTTTTCATAAGAAAAGCAGGGGGAGATATCTTGTTCAAATATATGTTGATGACATAATCGCTGGATCGACGAATGTTGATATGTGTAAAGACTTTGAAAGAGTGATGAAGTTTAAATTCGAAATGAGCAGCATGGGAGAATTATCATTCTTTTTGGGTCTTCAAGTTGATCAAAAGGAAGATGGTTTTTACATTCATCAAACGAAATATGTTGCTGATATTCTCAAGAAGTTTGATGTGGCAAATACTTCAACTTTCAATACTCCAATCCCTATTAATCACAAACTAGATTCTGACCAGAAAGGGAAAGAGGTGGATTGTCGGTTATACAGAGGAATGATCGGGTCTTTAATGTATGAGACAACGTCCCGTCCGGATATTATGTTTGCAGTATGCTTGTGTTCAAGGTTTCAATCTAAACCAAAGGAATCTCATCTGATTGTTGTTAAGCGAATGTTTCGATACTTAAAGGGTAAACCAAGGTTGGGATTGTGGTTTCCTATTAATTCTGACTTTGATTTTAAATCTTTTACAGATTCATATTATGGAGGTTGTGGTTTGGATAGAAAATCGACGTCTGGTCATTGTCAGTTCTTAGGGAATAGACTTGTGTCCTGGCAATGCAAAAAGCAAACCTCGGTTGCAATTTCAACATGCGTGGCAGAATATATTACAGCAGCCAGTTGTTGTTCCCAAATCCTATGGATTCAACAACAGTTGATGGATTATGGTTTGAAGTTCACAGGGACACCATTGATGATTGATAACACCGCCACCATGTCGATTACAACAAATCATGTGAAACACTCGAAGACAAAGCACATTGAAATTCGACATCATTTCATTCTAGATTGTGTAGAAAAGAAGTTGATTGAGTTGGTGAAAGTCCACACGAATGACAATTTTGCTGATTTGTTTACCAAAGCATTCGATCATACACGGTTTGAATTTCTTACTGCAATGATTGGAATGATTAATCCAACGTGACAAAGGTTTTCAAAAGGTTTTTCATGGAAGTTTTTCTTTCAGTTTTCTAGATTATTTAAAGTAATTAGTTTTATGCTTTATTTTCATTAGTTTACTTGCTTTGTGAAAAACCCAAACAAATTTGAAAAAGATAAAATTGGCACTGCTTGAAGTTAGAGAAGAAATGATAGTACATCAGTAGGTGATCACATACACATGACCATAGAATGACTACCTGGTTTCCGTGTTTATGTTTGTGCTTATATGATTTGATCTAAACTTCTTAGTCTGCATAAACATGAAATGATAGCTTCGTGACTGCTTGACATTGTTGTATATAATCTTTTAATTTGGATTTTTGCATGTAATTTGAATTGTTATTAGGCTAGAAGCGTTTTTAGTCCATTAGTAGTGTGAAAACATAATGGTCTATGTCACAATTGTGATTTGAACCCATGGTATGTCGGGTGTGTGTGTTAAAAGATCATTATCAGATAAAGAATATGAGACTTCAAGTATTTCATGAGACCAGTATCAGACTATATTGATTAGCACAATTTTTCAGTTCACTTCACTGCCCATGCCCCGAAAAACATGTAATGTGAAGTTGGACTAAGATATGTTTCTGACAACATATGTGTAACACCCTTAATTGGAAAACCAATTAATTAAACATTTAACTCGCAGAAGCTTTTATCCCAAGAATTTTTTTATTTTATTTTATTTTTATCTTCGTGTGTCGCGAAGAACCAGACAGACTTCTTCGCGTGCTGCGAAGAGTCACAATTCAGCCAGGTCGGAAACCTGGTTCTTCGCGTGGCACGAAGAACCTCCTCCCCATATTCGCGTGACCTGAAGACACCCAGTAAACATAAAGTTTAGTTTTTCTACCCAGTTCTATACTTAGTCAAATTTCCAACTTTTTCACCAAAACAACATGACACCAAAAACTCCCAACACTTGGGTTTTTGACCAAACTTTCAAATATAGTTTACACAACTTTTATAAACATTAAAACATCATTTTAAGAATCATTTACACCACTTTACAAGGATTTTCCTTAAAATCCCCAAAATACCAAAAATACACACGAGAATTTCTCCAACGCCTCGGACTTGACTTGGACTTACATCGGAGCTTTCCCTACATAACCACATTAACATATCACCGTTAGTAATGAGAATAAACAAATTCAAACAAGTATTTACACTTGTTTCCACCCTTTCAACCATTTGAACCGTTTGTACCCATTTGGTCAATTAAGGTTCTTAACACTTGCATTTACACTACAAGTTTTATTCATTTCATTTAACTTTCATATTTCACCATTTCATATCTATTATGACACATAGGCCATAACCTCATATACATTATGATACTTAGATCATAACCTCTTATCCCTTATGGTATTTAACCATAACCTCATATCCATTATAATTCATAGATCATAACCTCATATCCATTATGATTCATAGATCATAACCTCATTCACACATATCCATTATAGTCTTTCACTATAACTACATTCATTCATTGCACATATCCATTATAGCATTTCAACTAAAACTACATTTATTTACATAACCATTAAGGTATTTTCACAATAAACACATTCATTCATTTACACATATCCATTATAGTTTTATCACTATAACTACATTCATACTTTTTCACATACTAGTTCATTCAGTCATCACACACATTCATTTCAATACATAGTATGCATCATAATACATATACCACCCAATTATCAACATTACTAAGTAAGTGCAAAGCACTTACCTTTTGGGTTCGAGGATCCCGCACCGGCTTCTCGATTCACAATTTGATTACCTAAACATATACACCTAGTTTAGTAATCTAACATACATACATAATCACATTACAATTGAGTTCACAACCCAATTTCCATTCCCAACCCAAACTGACCCGTTTGGGTTATTCCCATAAGTAAACACCCTTTTTTAATACAAACTCACCTACTTGAGTTTTATTTCCAATACATTGACACCAATTTCTCATTAAATTACTATTATTAGGTCAATTTGGTGTTCATTCAATTGTCTAATACCACCTAAACACTTAATCATCACTAATTCAATAATCTAGCATCATGATCCAATCACCCCCAATTTTCACCATATTAACCCTAACTTCTCATACTCAAAATCAAAGGGTTCTAGGATGTTAATCACCACTCTTTACCTTTAGTTTAGCTAGATTATCTACAATCTAACACTAATTTACCACATGCATACTCAATTTTTGGATTTCTCCAAAACCTACCAAATATCACATTCAAAGTGAAATCAAGGGAAGGAAATCACTTACTTAATGTTAGGAGAGTGATGTGCAAGCCAAAACCCCCACAAATCAAGCTCCAAATGCACGTTTTGCTTCAAATTCGATTTCTCCCCTTTTCACCTCTTGGAATGAACGACCCTTTCAACAACACAAATGCCAATTTTGACTTCAATAAGCCAAATATAGCAGATTTTCCATATTTACATGTTTAGCCCCTCAACTTCCATTTCACCCACTTCATTCCAAAACTAGTTAAAAACTAGTATAACTCAATTACTAATTTGAAACCCACTTGTTTCAACTTATTTCATAAATATTATTTTCAGCATAATATTTATTTATTTGAAAACGAAACCCGGATTTTGGTTTGTTATAAATCACCTCTCCTTATTTGGGTTTCGTCCTCGAAACCCGACTTCACATAAAAAGGTTCGGATAATATTTGAGCATTTCTTCCTCGGTTTTCCAAGTCATTTCCGCCCCCTTCTTATGTTTCCACCTCACAAAAACTTGGCTAATCTCTTTATTCCGCAATTTCTTGACTTTTCTATCCAAGATTGCCACCGGTTCATCAATATAATTTAATTTTTCATCCAATTCAATATCATCCAATGGGACAAAAGTAGATTCATCCGCCAAACATTTTCCCAAATGAGACACATGAAATGTGTTATGAAGTCTACTTAGTCCCTCCGGTAGCTCCAAACGGTAGACCACCGCACCCACCCTTAATATCACCTTAAACGGTCCGATGAAACGTGGACTTAACTTCCCCCGTTCCCTAAACCGTATCACCCCTTTCCAAGGAGAGACTTTCAAAAGCACAAAGTCTCCCACTTGAAACTCAATCGCCCGCTTCCTATTATCCGCATAGGACTTTTGGCGATCTTGAGCCGCCTTAAAACGTGCTCTAATTTGTTCAATACTATCAATGGTTTCATTAATCACCTCATTACTTCCAAGCTCCCGTTGACCAATTTCACCCCAACACACGAGTGTTATACATTTCCTCCCATACAATGCCTCAAAAGGCGGCATACCAATACTAGAATGGTAGCTATTGTTGTATGAAAATTCCGCCAACGGTAGATGGTCGTCCCAAATTCCCCCAAAATCCAAAGCACACGCCCGCAACATATCCTCGAGCGTTTGAATCGTCTGCTCGCTTTGACCATCCGTTTGTGGATGATAAGCGGTGCTAAGGTTTAATCTAGTCCCTATATCCTCATGGAATTTCTTCCAAAAACGAGAAGTAAATCTCGTATCACAGTCCGATATAATCGACACCGGCACACCATCACGTGACACTATTTCCTTCACATACAAATCAGCCAATCTATCCGAAGGATACGTTTCCTTTATAGGAAGGAAATATGCACTCTTTGTCAACCGATCCACTACTACCCATATCGCATCATAACCTTTTCGAGTCTTTGGTAGTTTAGTGATCAAATCCATGGTAATGTTCTCCCATTTCCATAGCGGTATTTCAAGCGGTTGAAGCTTTCCATATGACTTTTGATGCTCCGCCTTCACCCTTAAGCATGTGAGACACCTCTCCACATACTTAACTATATCACGCCTCATACCCGGCCACCAAAAATGACACCTCAAGTCGTAAAACATCTTTGTGGCCCCCGGATGGATAGAATATTTTTTATTTATGCGACTCATCTAACATAGTTGCCAACACACTTGACAACCCAGGAATCCAAATTCTATCAAAGCATGACTTTAACCCCGAACTATTTTCCCCAAGCTTGTCAACATAAGCAACCATCCTTTCCTTCTTCAAATCACCACCAAGTGCTAACACCTGAGCCTCCCGGATTTTATCAATAAGAGATGATGAGATTGACATCTTAAATGACTTCACCTTGATAGGTGTATGGCTCGTCTTCCAACTAAGTGCATCCGCCACTACATTCGCTTTAGCCAGATGGTAAAGTATCTCATAATCATAATCTTTAACCAATTCAAGCCACCGCCTTTGCCTCATGTTAAGGTCCTTTTGGTCAAAGAAGTACTTGAGATTTTTGTGATCCGTGTAAATCGTACACTTAGCCCCATATAAATAATGCCTCCAAATCTTGAGCGCGAAAACTACGACCGCAAGCTCTAAATCATGGGTAGGGTAATTCACCTCGTGAGTCTTCAATTGCCTAGACCCATAGGTAATCACCTTCCCCCTTTTCATCAAAACACACCCCAACCCCGAATGCGAGGCATCCGAGTATACCACAAAATCTTCGGTCCCGTCCGGCAAGGATAAGATAGGCGCCTTAGTCAACTTTTCCTTCAAGAGTTGAAAGGCAGATTCTTGCTCTGAACCACATACAAACTTTGTCTCCTTAAGCGTTAACTTCGTCATCGGCAAGGAAATCCGAGAGAAGTTCTCAATAAACCGCCGATAATAACCCGCCAACCCCACGAAACTTCTAATATCCGAAGGCGTCTTCTTCTACCGCCACTATCTTGGATTGGTCGACTGTAACTCCTTTCTCATTCACCACATGACCCAAGAACTGGATCTCACGCAACCAAAATGAGCACTTTGAAAACTTTGCATAAATCTTTTCCCTTTGCAACACTTCAAGTATTTCATGAAGATGAAAGGCATGATCACTTTTGCTCCGCGAATATATGAGAAGATAATCGATGAATACAATCACTGAACGGTCGAGGAACGGCCTACACACCCGGTTCATAAGATCCATGAAAACCGCGGGTGCGTTGGTCAATCCGAAAGGCATAACCGTGAACTCATAGTGACCGTATCGAGTGCGAAAAGCTGCCTTATGGACGTCTTCTTCCTTCACTTTCAACTGATGGTACCCAGACCTCAAATCAATCTTAGAGAACCATGACTCCCCTTGCAATTGATCAAATAGGTCATCAATCCGAGGTAAAGGGTACCTATTCTTCACTGTCAACTTATTCAACTCCCGATAATCCATACACATCCTCATGCGTCCGTCCTTCTTTTTAACGAAGAGAACGGGTGTACCCCAAGGCGAGACACTTGGGCGTATAAAACCCTTATCTAGAAGCTCTTGTAATTGCTCCATTAACTCTTTCATTTTCGGTGGTGCCAACCTATAAGGTGCTTCTGCTACCGGCTTGGCACCCGAGATTAAGTCAATCCCAAACTCTACTTCCCTTTCCGGTGGTACCCCCGTTAATTCATCCTGAAACACATCCATAAATTGATTCACAACCGGAACATCGCGAATATCTTTCACCCTATCTACCACATCCGCAACACAAGCCATGTATGCCTTGCACCCACGCACCATGTACTTTGTTGCCTTCACTTAAGAACACATCTTTACATTACATTTCTTTTCACTTTCTATGTAAATGGACTCACCCGATGGGGAATCGAATTGTACCACCTTAGGTCCACATAGAATATTCACTTTTTTCTTAGACAACCAATCCATTCTCACTATTACATCAAAGTCTCCCATGGACATAGGAATTAAGTCAATAAGGAACTTTTCACCCCCCGCCCTTAACTTGCAATTCCTATAAACATCAAATACTAGGAAACTCTTATCATTTGCCGCTTCAATTTCTAAGGGTTCATCTAACTTTCTACTTAAAAATGAAGAATGCTTAACAAATTTCAAAGACACAAATGAACGACTAGCCCCCGAATAAAAAAGAACTAGTGCGTGTAAAGAGTTAATCTTGAATGTACCTGACACCACCTCCAAGTTGGTCTTTGCTTCTTCAGGCGAGATATGGAAGGCTCTACCTTTTAGCCTTGGTATATATGCCTTCTTCTCACTTCCACCTTGCTTCAAATCGGGACAATCCGCCCTATTGTGCCCGGGCTTGTAACAGTTATAGCATATCCGAATTTGGCTTGTACATTGACTGGCCATATGCCCCGGCTTGCCACATTTATAACAATTTAAAGTCCCTTTCCTGCATTCCCCGAAATGTTCTTTCCCACAAAATTTACAACCACGGGGAGAGAATTTGCTAAATGGCTTCTTACTAGGGCTCCCGCCCTTTATCTTCTTCACAACTTGCTCCACAATCTCCCTTTTCCTCTTCTCTCCCCTAGCCTCTTGCCTCCTCAACTCCGCCTCTCTTTCCCGACACCTATTTATCAAATCCACAAGTGTGGTGAAAGAGGATGGAGATATGCTATCTCTGAACTCCACCATCAGCATAGCATAGAACCTGTCAATCTTCGCCTTCTCAGTCGACACCACGTCCGGACAGAACTTGGCGCGATCAAAGAAGGCCCCAACCAACTCATCTATTGACTCATTTGTTTGCCTCATGAGGAGGAACTCCTCAGTCATCCTATCCACTGCGGCCTGAAGGCAATGCTATTTCAGAAAGGCCGTTTTAAACTCCTCCCAAGTCATGGAGGTCACCCCTAGTTCACCCCTCTCCTTTCAGAGATTCAACAACCATTCCTTCGCCCTCTGTAAGGCCCCATTCCTGGGTAACCTCACTTGTTGGATTTACTCATAAACATAGTTACAAATACTGAGCTTGAATTTAAAACATTTGAATTCAATCATTACATAACGTAACATGACATGACATAACAGCGGAAGTCTTAACAATTAAATACATAACATTGTCTTAACATAAAATAAGTGGGATGTCAGTCTTGTGTCGGGTAACCTTCACGCCATCGCACGACCCTTCCTTCCTTTACCTGAAATGTATACTAAAAGTCAGCTAACGCTGGTGAGTTCTAGTTTAAGGGCAATCATACATAATACTTATCTTATCATGAATATTTTATATATGTATACATAACATACGTAATATTCGTACTTTTTACATATTCTTTACTTTACTGTTCTCACATAATCATTCATTTTGAGTATATACATATGTACATACATACTTACTTTAGGGGGGAGAACAGTTATTGGCCATAATCTTAAGGGAGATCAACCCATCACACTTGTCGCGAGTGTCACAAAGACATCGCAGTGAGAACTACCGTCGTAGCCCATTTCATTAACCGTTCGGCTCTAGAAAACCGTCCGTTCTTTCATTAAATCCGTCCGACAACCTTTATCCGTCCGCTCTTAAACCGTCCTACCGTCGTAGTCCGTTCTTTTGTCCGTTTGCCCTAGGGCATCCGTTTCCCACGCGACCATTATGTATGCAACCGTTCTACTTTTGTTAAGGCAATTGCTTCGACCGTCCATTAGTGCCTTAATATACGTCCTAGCTTGCGAAGGAACGTTTTTGTCTGGGTTGCAAAATAATCACGTGGTCGTCCGTCTACCGAAGTAGCCGTTGTCATAGAAGGGTTCATAACGTTTACATACATTCATAACATGCAATATATATAATATAAAGCAAGATTTCATTCATTTACGTTATGTCCTTTTTTTCATTCATTCTTTGTAATCATACGTTTCATTCTTTGTTCATAATTCATTTTCATATATAAGTGTGTGTATATATATATACATATTTGTATACCACGCATGATCACATTGACATTTATAGCATTTATTCATTTAGTGTATACATTTCAGCCCCAAAACATTTAAAGTGATTTGCACATAACATAGAAGGGGGCACATAGAACTCACCTGATAAGCTAGTCTTGGTTGTCCTAAACAAAGGTCCAACAACGTCACGTACGATCTGAATTAGGTAGTTAAATACACATCAGACCCAATCCCGACTCTAACAGTTTAATCATTCTAAACTTACTGACTTTACTTACTGGTCTGCTGCCTGCGCACTTAGTAAGTGCGCATGGCCTTGCTCATACGCACTTGACAAGTACGCATGATCTTTCTCCTGCGTACTTGGTAAGTACGCATGATCTTTCTCCTGCGTACCTACGTACTTGGTAAGTACGCATGATCTTTCTCCTGCGTACCTGCGTACTTGGTAAGTACGCATGATCTTTCTCCTGCGTACTTGGTAAGTACGCAGGACGTCCTCCTACGTACTTGATAAGTACGCAACACCTGTTTCCTGGACAAGTCCGAAATTTTTGCATGTTAATCCGATCATGCTAATCTTACAATTTTCTTTGATCAAAAGGTGCGGTTTTTACTCTAGATGCTAGTTCTAAGCTTATTTTCAAGTTTCATCCATAAAAACGTCTCCTATTTAGCTAAAACCCGAGAAACCCCAAAACGAAGAAAAAACTCAGTTTAAGGTCGAATCGTTACCTGGATTGTGATTCTGATTCGGAGGTTTTGCTCACGAGATCAGTAGTAACGTGTTCCTTCAATTTCGTGTCGATCCGTCGACTTTGTCTATCTAGACCCGACTCTCCTTTCTCTCTCTAGCTTGCAAGTGTTGGTGAAAAATGAGAGCTTCAAGGCTATCTTGGCCCTTATATACCTGGGCTTCCCTCGGCCCGTTGGAGCCGAGCCCAAGCCCATCCGTTTTTCTTTTGTTTTATGACGATTAAGTCTCTTTCGCGTTATTATTTACTAAATTACTATTTTTGGGATGTTACACCCTCCCTGTCAACAAAGGCACACTAAACATAACCCTATCCTCGGGCTTACACTTAGTCGTCTCAAAGTTAGACTCCATATCCACCACCCACCTGTGGCTAAGTATCGGGTCCACTTGCCCATCATATTCTTTGGGCTTGATCACCATAAACTCCTTAAGAGTACACCCTTATGGTGCCCTCTATTTTTTCCTTCAGTACATCCTCTAGAGTGAGCTTAATAGCCCCTCTCATTTCTTCCATCTTGCTCAAAGGCCTTAGCCACTTCTTCCTTAATCATTTCTTGGATTCTTGGATCCAATGGTTCATTATTAGCTTCTTCTGCCATCTCTAAACTGAGAAAATGAACCAAAAACACCTTAATCCCTTTTTACTTTCAATACCCTAGGTATCCATCACACGTTCACTATTATATGTATTAAGTATATATATACCTACCTATATACATACATACATATATAACCACCTTCACCTAATCCTTGCAAATGTTCATTGTTATATGGTTATCATAAAGTCCCTTGCACATTTCGTCTTATTAAACATATTGGCCAGACATGTTTAATAATACGCCATGCCTAATTGAAATTATCATCTCCATATAACAAGTAACAAAACAAGTTTCAGCACATATAACACCTTAACAACATTCAATCATACATATATACATACACCATATATATTACCTATTTATCAAAACATTACTAACCTTTCATTTCCGCAAGCTCCGAGTCTTAGTCAAATCCTTCGTGGATTCTCGTATCATTTCCCCCCATATCAAGAGCATTCGGTTTGAGTTTGGTGTCACCACACCAAATCCCTTAAACCATTGCTCTAATACCAAGTTGTAATACCCTTAATTGGAAAACAAATTAATTAAACATTTAACGCGCGGAAGCTTTTATCCAAAGATTTTTTTATCTTCGCGTGTCGCGAAGAACCAGACAGACTTCTTCGCGTGCCGCGAAGAGTCACAATTCAGCCAGGCCGGAAGCGTGAAGAACCTCCTCCTTATCTTCGCGTGGCGCGAAGACACCTAGTAAACAAAAAAGTTTAGTTTTTCTACCCAGTTCTATACTTAGTCAAATTTCCAACTTTCTCACCAAAACAACATGACACCAAAAAATCCCAACACTTGGGTTTTTGACCATACTTTCAAATATAGTTTACATAGCTTTTATAAACATCAAAACATCATTTCAATAATCATTTACACCACTTTACAAGGATTTTCCTTAAAATCCCCAAAATACCAAAAATGCACACGAGAATTTCTCCAACGCCTCGGACATGACTTGGACTTACATCGGAGCTTTCCCTACATAACCACATTAACATATCACTGTTAGTAATGAGAATAAAAAAATTTAAACAAGTATTTACACTTGTTTCCACCTTTTCACCCATTTGACCTATTTGACCCGTTTGCACCCATTTGGTCAATTAAGGTTCTTAACACTTGCATTTCCACTACAAGTTTTATTCATTTCATATAACTTTCACATTTCACCATTTCATATCCATTAAGGCACATATGTCATAACCTCATATCCATTATGATACTTAGATCATAACTTCATATCCCTTATGGTATGTTAACCATAACCTCATATCCATTATGATTCATAGATCATAACCTCATATCCATTATGATTCATAGATCATAACCTCATATCCATTATGATTCATATATCATAACCTCATTCACACATATCCATTATAGTATTTCATAATAACTACATTCATTCATTGCACATATCCATTATAGCATTTCAACTCTAACTACATTCATTCACATAACCATTAAGGTATTTCCACAATAACCACATTCATTCATTTACACATATCCATTATAGTTTTATTACTATAACTACATTCATACTTTTCCACATACTAGTTTATTCAATCGTCACACACATTCATTTCAATACATAGTATGCATCATAACATATATACCACCCAATTATCAACATTAGTAAGTAAGTGCAAAGGCACTTACCTTTTGGGTTCGAGGATCCCGCAACGGCTTCTCGATTCATAATTTGATTACCTAAACATATACACCTATTTTAGTAATCTAACATACATACATAATCACATTACAATTGAGTTCACAACCCAATTTCCATTCCCAACCCAAACTGACCCGTTTGGGTTTTTCCCATAAGCAAACACCCTCTTTTAATACAAACTCACCTACTTGAGTTTTCTTTCTAATACCTTGACACCAATTTCTCATTCAATTACTTTTATTAGGTCAATTTGGTGTTCATTCAAGTGTCTAATACCACCTAAACACTTAATTATCACTAATTCAATAATCTAGCATCATGATCCAATCACCCCTAATTTTCACCATATGAACCCTAACTTCTCATAATCAAAATCAAAGGGTTCTAGGATGTTAATCACCACTCTCTACCTTTAGTTTAGCTAGATTATCTACAATCTAACACTAATTTTCCACATGCATACTCAATTTTTGGATTTCTCAAAAACCCACCAAATATCACATTCAAAGTGAAATCAAGGGAAGGAAATCACTTACTTGATATTAGGAGAGTGACGTACAAGCCAAAACCCCCACAAATCAAGCTCCAAATGCACGTTTTGCTTCAAATTCGATTTCTCCCTTTTTCACCTCTTGGAATGAACGACCCTTTAAACAACACAAATGCCAATTTTGACTTCAATAAGTCAAATATGGCAGATTTGCCATATTTACAAGTTTAGCCCCTCAACTTCCATTTCACCCACTTCATTCCAAAACTAGTTAAAAACTAGTATAACCCCATTACTAACTTGAAACCTACTTGTTTCAACTTATTTCATAAATATTATTTTCACCATAATATTTATTAAATATTTATTTATTTGAAAACGAAACCCGGATTTTGGTTCGTTACAATCTGTTGGAACATATACTCGCCCTTGGATCAATTATCTTGATTCCACTGAATATATCTAGATAACAGTTGGATCACACTACGCTTTTTCATTGAATCAATCGATTCCTTGATCATTCTTATTGTTGAAGAATTCCATTGGTACAATCTCACTGTTACATTGAAGCATGATACTTCATCCAAAACCAAGCTATATGAATCATTTTGATTCCATATATCCTTCGGGATCTGTTTCTTTTCCTGTGCTTGTTGAGATAGTTTCATCCTGGAGATTGATCTAATCTTTTGCATAAGTCTCAATATGTCTTGAAGATGATGCAATTTAAAATTCCATTGGCATATTTGTGGGGTACGCATTGTTTTCATATAAATGGTACTAACTCACAAGAACGTTGGATAAAAACGCTTGTAGTTTCAAATCTTATAATGCTGACAACTTGAATTGACATGTAGTTTATTGCAAATTCGGTATGAATAAGTTAACATGTCATGATCTGATCTTGTTTACTTTGAAGTTTATTGCATATCATTTCTTGCAATTCTAAATGATGTGATTATAATGAAAAGATATGAGAAAGAAAATGGTACAAAAAGATCATAATGAAAAGATCATGAAAAAGAAAGGTGTGATATCTTTGAGGTGAGATTTGAATAGAAATTTCAAAAGAATTGATAGTATATGATAGCATACAGTGTCAATTCTGAAAAAATGTTTGCTGAGATATCATAAAGTGTAGCACAAGTTGCTTGTTTGCTGAGCCAAAATCTGTAAATATGCAGAATGTCATAGGTCAACCCTTAGATCTGCAAGAGAATTTTATATTCAGAATGTGTGTGTGATACATCAAAGATACCGATATGATATTCTTGCTCGTAGTGTTCGACCAAAAATATTGATTCTGTTTGTACAGAGAAAAACCAAAAAGATTTCTGATTGTAGTTGTTTTATTTTTACTTCTTTAATTCATTCAGAAAAAAATAATAAAAGATTTTAGTGTGTTTTACAAAAAGTTTGAAAAATCCAAAAATATGCTCTTTATTTGTTTGTTTAGCTTCCTTAGAAAAATCCAAAAAGATTTTGTTTCTATCTTCCATGAAAAAGTCTTAATTTCTTGGATTAAGTTGCTGAAAAGTTTACAAGGTGATTGGATCGAGAAGGAAAAGTTGGAAAATGTGAAAATTTTCAATTTTTGGATAAGTCTTGAAAGAGGCGAACTTGTTATGTTCACTTCATAAGTTCGCCCGAGGGAGTGTGGCGAACTTGTTAAGTTCACTTAAATTGGCGAACTTAAACTGTTGGGTATATATAGATTCCAGCAAACATGACCATCTCACTTGTTCTTTAACTTGAGCGAACATATCAGGCGACGTTATCCACATTTGAGAGATTTTGTTGGATTTCGATTTCTAGCTAGTTAGAGTGGTTTTTCGTTCCTGTTTCTTATATTATAATAGTTTGCGATTCCAAAGAAGGTAAAACCACATCATTTCATCTGTTAATTTGTTTGGATTCATGGTTTTTGTCATCGGTTTCTATCGCGACTGTCATTCGGATCTGTTCAGTGTGACTGATTTGTGTTTGAATCCTCGAATTTTACAAGATCGAATTCTGTGATGGTTCAAGGGCTTAGGCGAACATGATCACAAGTTCGCCTCTTTTAACTCTAAGAGAACTTGTTAAGTTCGCCACAGGGTTGAGTGCTAAAAGGACTTGGCAATTTTTTTCAAACTTGTGATTTTTTTTGATTTTTTTTATTTTGTTTTTGTCTTAGTTTTTTTTTTAATTTTGTGTTTGTGTTTGAAAATTGCATATGTCTAATCATATATTCTGAGCAGATCATAGATCGTCGTGTTGAGTATAAGCATAATCAGGTGGCACTCCTTGATCCGGAATTGACAGAAGCGGCAAATTACCAAGAAATTATAAATTTCTGAACCGGTCAAGACTGAGTGTTGCACTCTCGGCTAATCCTCATATTAGCTTACTTTATATTCAACAATTCTGGGAGACAGCACAACAAGATACTGATGTTGAGCCTCATGTGATCCGAGCAACAGTGAACAATCAGGAGATTGCCATTTCTGTACAAGACATTAGAACAGCTCTGGCGTTGGGTGGAGAAAATAATGGTCCTATTGGATTGCCGAATACCCTAATCATGGGTTGTTTTCAAAGAATGGGGTATAAAGGCAGACCAAATGATTCTCAAGCTAGAAAGGGTGGTCTAGTGGGGCAATGGAGATACTTTATGCATGTGATAATCCAATGCCTCTCCCCGAGGAAAGTTGATACTGATGGATTGAAGACTTCTTTGCAAGCTGCAATGGTGGCATTAACTCTAAACAAACCATTCAACTTTACCTTGTATATCTACAAAGAGTTAATTGCATAAATTACACCACCTGTGGGTCAGGGTTTTCTCATGTACCCTAGATTCCTGCAGATCATCCTTAACCATCTTATTCCAAACCTACCACCGGTGAACCCAAGATTGACTCTTACACCAATGACAAAGAGGATTTTCACTGATTGTTTGAATGTTAAATAACATAATCCGGCCTGTATTCCGGTTGCTACTCCATTGTTTGGGCACATAATCAATCCTGGTTATGTTACACCGCCAAACAATAATTGGATTCATGATGATCCTGCTTTGGAATTACCTCCTGCTGATAATCAAGACGATGAAGAAAAAGGCGAAGATGAGGGTGAGGGTGATGGTGATAGTGGGAGTGATGATGATGATGGTGATGAAAATGATGTTGCTGATGATAATAGTGAAGAGGATGATGATAATGATGATGATAATGGTGGAGGTGATAGGGGTGATGTCCAGGTGAATGTTGAAATGAATGAAATCTTATCACCACAAGTAGAACAGGTTGAGGTGGAAGATACAAGCACTAGTTCTTCGGGTTCTAGTGATACTGATGGAGATGATAGTGGTTCTCAAGATTTTGGTCCTGAGCATTATGCCTAGTTGGCTAAAGTGCCTAGAGTTACACAGAATGTCTATGATAGAAGATAAAAGTCTCTTGGTAAAAAGAAGGTGAAAGTACCAAGACGCAAGTCTGTTAGGGGTCCTCCTCCCGATGCAGTACATGGAAAAAGAAATATACAAGATGAAACTTCTTGTTCTGAGGTTGATGAAGCTCCCGCAGCTAAAGGTCCTAAACTGATGGCTTCGGCTATTCAGGCTGCATAGTCAGATGCACAAAAGGATAGAAATTTTGTTGAATCTTTGATTATAACTCCTATTCATTCTCATTCAAATACTCATCATGCTACTCCTACTGTGTCCAAAACTCAAGCTGAAGCAGGTCCATCTACAAGTGATCCTCGTGATGAAAGGATTAATGCTTTGGAGGCTCAGGTTTCTGGTTTACAAACGCATGTGGATGTGTGAATTGAAAGTGATGCTCAGTGTACTCAATCTATAAATTCTTAAAACAAATTGATTGCCGAAATGCAAATTCTTATTGGTTAGTTGGTAGAGCTTCTTGACGCTCAGGGGGAGAAGGTCGTTATGGTTGAAGAAGAGGCTTGTCACATAGTTGGAACTCGAAAGAAAAATAATGATGATGGTTTGGGTGAGCGTCAAAACGCTGATACTAACCCTACATCATTAACCCAGGGGGAGTCAGAAGCTATTATAGGAGCTACAATGATGACTGACACAGCTAATGGAACAACCTCAAGTGTTGATGCTGATATGTTAGATAATTTAATATTTGAAGATTCTGACATAGATGATGGAGATAAGATAGAGTGTTTGTTGGATATTGATGAATTGATGGATGATGAGGACGTAGTTGAGGATGAGTTAGAGGAAGCAGATATTGTGGAGGTTGAATTGGAGAGTGACAAACAGAAAGTTGTGTATGAATGCTGTAATGGGCTAATTGATATGGATGCCTTTGATGATGATGTAATACCTGAAGATGTATCCGAAGGGGTTGCAGAATCTGAGGAGTCTGATCCTAATCTTAATAATCAAAACCCTAATACTGCAGAGAATGTGCCTAAAGATACAAAAATGTATAAGAATATAGGAATGACCAAGGCACAGTGGGTTGAGATGGTTAAGAGCTGGAGAACAAAGTTGCTAGTTTCTCTAGTAGCACCAGTCCAAAAAGAAAGATATGTAAACAAGGACAAGTGCTCTGGCAGAATTATAAGTTGGTTCTATGAAGCTGAGGCTGAAGTACCTGAAGCCGAGGCTGAAGTACTTTAATTCCTTGCCGAGATGTGAAGTCAATGGGTTGTCAACAAAGCCCTTGATTAACAGATCGGGCAACGGCATAGCTGATTCAATTGCTAAGCTTATAAACATGAAGGAAGCCCAGGGAAATATGAAAGACTGAAACCTCAACAGGGAAAGAGAATCAAAGAAGTTGATCCGGTTACTCAAAAGGTGATCTGGAGATACAAGTTAAAACTTATGAGATCTATTCAGAAGATTCCTTTGAAGCTGATTCCTTATGATTGCCTGAATAATTTGAAGTGGTGGTATGTTGATGTCTATACGGGTGAAGCAGTGATAGAAGATCTGAGTGGCAAGGTTATAGTAAGGTTCTTTGATGCTATGAACCTTGTTAACTTCTCAAAGTCTGATCAGAAAATGCTGAGAAATCATGTTTGCTGATGAATGTAGAGAGCAGGCGTTGAAGTACAAGAGAGTTTTGTATGTGTGTTTAAAGAATGGAGTTTGTGCAGGGAGCTCATTACCAGAGAACTGGAAGAACAAGACTTGAAGATAAAGACCAAGCTATTGTCAAGGGGGAGTCTGTTGGAACATTTACGACGACAAGTAGCCTTTGTAACAGATTAGTCTTTATGTTAAGTATTGTATTGTTTTGTCTTGTATTTGTTAAGTTTGTAACACGCGAACTTAACATGTTCGCCTGATATAATTGTGGCGAACTTAAAAAGTTCGCCTGAACTAATATTGGCGAACGTATTAAATAGTGCTTAGTTTGTGTTCATTTGTAACTTCTGGAATTACAACTTGTAAGCACTGTTTTCAGATAATACAAGGAGCTTATTGATATCTTGTCTTGCGTGTGATCTTATTGTGTATGTGTGTGCTAGAGACGCGCGTATTCGTTAGGATTCCGCACTACGTGTATGTGTTGCGTGTTTTACGACCGAGACAGATCTATAGACCCGCTGGGACCAACACCTTCCCATCAACCGGATGTCGCATCATACCATCCGTTGAGCGTCCAGTATTAGTCTAGATCATATATTTTGCCGTTAATCTTGAACTATACCTTCGTTGAAGCCGTGAAGTTAAAGGAAAGTAACACAAAGGGGAATACTTAATCGACAAAACATACCATAGCCCCGATGTACCGAAGCCCCATGCATTGCATATAATAGCTACGAGCTGCTGTAAGCGCTGTTGGCTAACCAAGCACCTGAAGAAATGAGTATGATCAACTTTTCTAGGGTAGTACTTTCTTCCCCTTTGTGTTTTTGTCAACCCATCTACTCTCATTACAAACCGAACAGTTTTGCATTGATTCATTCTCCTTGCAAAACACTACACAATCATTAATGCAAACATGGATAGACTGATATCCTAACCCAATCTTACTCAGTTTCTTCTTAGCTTCATAGTGTGACTCTAGAACATGATTTTCCTTTGGCAATGCAATTTGTAGAAGCTCTAACAGCTGGTCAAACGAACTATTCATCCATTTGTTAATAACTTTGATATGCATCAATTTGATTATGAAGTATAGGGAAGACATTTGACTACAACCGGGGTATAACTCCTTATTTAGCTCCTCAAACAACGTATCAAACTCTGGGTCTAAACCAGTTCCATCTTCATCTATATTATCCTCATTTGTATTTTGCTCTGCCATCACATCATCTATGGCATCAAACATCTCATTATTTTTTGTTCTAGTTATTGGAGGAGTTGGTGTTGTTCTCGGGGAAAAAAGTGATGCTATCTCCGCCGCACGAGGATGTTGTGCACCCTGATAAATCCAATTCTGATATGATTGTTGAAACCCACGGTCATGTATATGGCCATATATCGTGTTCAAATCCTGTCGACACGCATTACAACAACGTCTACACAGGCAAAAAGCTCTACCTCGACCGTCGAGGTGGTTCTTGGAAGTATATATAAAGTTGCGAAGACCGCTTAAGAAAGCCGGAAAATTCCGATTTCCCAGTGTAACCCAGCTTTTATAAATTATCATATCTAGTATTATATCTATTGTGTTATAAAGATACACATATACGTGCATGCGATAAATGATATAAATGAATGTACATGATTTGATCGGTACTCTAAGGCGGTGGATCCTAACCCACTTTTTGAATATTCTATCACATATGTATACATGTTAACGAGTTGAATATTTAAGAAAAAATCAGCAATATTTCCCCTTAACTCCCCAAGTATGCAGATAAACCGCAAACTCGAAGGAGTAAGGAGAAATAGCTATCAATTTTTATTAAATGTTAACCCGTTAAAATATATACATATCCTAAATGAGATAGAATATTCAAAAAGTAGTCCAAAATTTATCTATATTAGATAAATTTCGAAAGGCTATATTATAAAGGGTTATCCTAAATAAACATACTAGTGTACACAACATGGACATGACATACATAAATAAACACGTACATAAATGACATTAGGGGTGTAAGCCTTTTTCTTATGTATTTTATAAAATTATAAATTATATATATTTTTAATATATAAGTAATAATATTTATAAAATCATGATAAACGAGGCGTTTACACCCTAAATGAAATAAAAAATTAACTACACAAAGGTAAAAAAGTCAGGATATGTAACTTAAATAAATTCAATGAAACACAAATATGATGTTATTCCCACCTCGTCAACCGCAACGAGTTCCGAACTTGCAACAAAATTAAATAAAGTTACATATACTTACAAACATATATAAATGCATTCACAATTACGTAAATACGTACACAGTTATATATATATATATATATATATATATATATATATATATATATATATATATATATGGGAGGGTTCCAGAGAAAACCACAAGTTAGACGAAAACCGAGAAAACCACTAAAAAAAATAATTTTACCCAATCATATAATAATATTTATTTTTTGTTTTATTTTATTTTTATTTATTTATAAGATTATCAATGTAATATTAAACATTTTTACTAAAAAACATTTTTACACATAGTATTACGTGTACGTAAACATAAAATACAAAAATTGTGGTTACATATACGTAAATCAAAAAAAATATTTTTGGATACGTATACGTAAATAAAAAATTGCCTTAAATGATGTGGTTTTCTTGGTTTTCGCCTAACTTTGTGGTTTTCTCTTGATCCCTCCCCTATATGTATATATATATAGAGGAAGGATCATAAGAAAACTCAATGTTCATGAGAAACCAAAAAACTACTTATTTAAGGTAAAAAAATAATAAAAAAACCATAACACAAATAATAAATCAAAAATTAAAAAACTTCTACAGAGACCTTGTTTCCCATGGCGTCCTCTTTAAAAAAAACTCAAAAAGTAATGGGTTTAGCTTTTGGGTTTAGTTTTTTGGGTTTAGTTTAGCTTTTAGGTTAGATTTTTGGAGGGGTGGGTGGGGGGTTTAGGATTGGGGGGGGGGGTGAGTGAGGGGGTAGATGGGGTGGGGTTAGGTTTTTGGGTGAGGGTGGGGTGGGGGATTAAGGTTTTTGAGGGTGTGTTAGGCTTTTTTGGTTTAGTTTTTGGGTTTAGTTTAGGTTTTTGGAAGGGTGAGGTAGGGGGTATAGGTATTTGGGGGGTGGGTGGCGGGTTTAGGTTTTTTTTTTTTTGGGGGGGGGGGTGGGTGGGGTGGGTTTAGGTTTTTGGGGGTGGGTTGGGTTTTTGGATGTACTACACATATGCAGTAAGAGTTTTTTGGTTTTCTAATGAAAATGAGTTTTCTAGTGAACTCATCCCTATATATATATGTATATATATATGGGAGGTTTCCAGAGAAAACCACATAGTTAGGCGAAAACCGAGAAAACCACTAAAAAACCAATTTTAACCAATCATATGATAATATTTATTTTTATTTATTTATAAGAGTATCAATGTAAAATTACACATTTTTACCAAAAAATCATTTAAATATTGGCTTACGTATACGTAACCCATAGTGTTTACGTATATGTAAACAGAAAACAAAAAAATTGCGGTTACGTTACGTAGTCCATAGTATTACACATTGTTTTAGTGGTTTTCTTGGTTTTTGCCTAACTTTGTGGTTTCTCTTGATCATTCCCCTATATATATACATATATAACAAACATACATACAAATACATTTATAAACATGTGAATAAATACACAATTATATACATACAAATCATACAAATATATAAACATATATACAAATACATACAAACATACATACATATTATATACAAACATACATAAATAAATGCCCAAATTCTCAAATTATATACACAAACACAATTCCATACATAAACATATATACAAACACACATACGCATATATACAAACATACATAAATAAATGCCGAAATTCCCAAATTACATACACAAACACAATTCCATACATAAACATAATACAAATACATACAAACACACATACACATATATGTATACATATTATATACAAACATACATAAATAAATGCCCAAATTCCCAAATTACATACACAAACACAATTCCATACACAAAGACAATTCCATACATAAACATACATACAAACATACATACACATACACAAATACAAATACAAACAAACACACACACACACACATATATATATATATATATATATATATATATATATACACTAGCTTTAACCATGTGTGTTACACAGGTGAAACGTTCAGATTATATTGATAAATATTTTAACAAATCTTTTTCATTTGATATTGTATTTGTAACTTTTTCATTTTGTTACATGTTAAGATTAAATGGATTAGAGTAATTAATATGTTTAGATGTGCACTTTTTACAATACATTAAATTACATGTCAAATTAAACCTTACAATGAATATTTACAGTTTTTAAAAATACTTCTCTGAGGTTTCGTGCACAAGTTCAGGACCCGTAAGTTGGCTATCTCCAACTTCAGCCCAACAAATTGGCAGATGAGTCTCCCAACTTTTACCGAAATCGATCACACAAGCCCGTAGCATGTCTTCTAGGGTTTGAATGGTACGCTCACTCTGGCCATCTGTTTGAGGATGATACGCTGTACTCATGTCCAGGCGTGTGCCTAAAGTTTTTTGTAATGATTGCCAGAAATGTGAGGTGAATCGGGCGTCTCTATCGGAAATGATGGAGATTGGCACTCCATGTCGGGATACTACTTCTTTAAGATAGAGGCGAGTTAACTTTTCCATTTTGTCGGTCTCTTTGATAGCAAGGAAATGAGCGGATTTGGTTAGGCGATCCACTATCACCCAGATTGTGTCACATCCAGTAGGGGTTCGGGGTAATTTGGTTATGAAATCCATGGAAATCTGCTCCCATTTCCACATCGGGATTTTCGGTTGTTGA
Organism: Smallanthus sonchifolius; assembly: GCA_023525975.1. Taxonomy (NCBI): domain Eukaryota; kingdom Viridiplantae; phylum Streptophyta; class Magnoliopsida; order Asterales; family Asteraceae; genus Smallanthus; species Smallanthus sonchifolius. Next base: position 21,587,068 of record CM042046.1, on the reverse strand, counting down.
AGTAATCCTGATGGCTTTTGGTACTCCACCTTGACCTTTGAACAAGTCAGCCACTTGCTCACGTAGGTGGCTATGTCGGCTTTCATGTTCAGCCACCAATACAAAACTTTGAGATCATGATACATCTTGTCGGATCCCGGATGGATAGAGTATCGGGATTTGTGAGCTTCATCCATGATTAGATCTCTTAGGTTTCCATATACTGGTATCCATATTCGTTCCGTAAAGTAGCGAATACCATCTGCTTTAACCTCAAGTTGTTTCTCCATACCACGAGTGGATTTAAATGGTAAGTTCTCCTCTTTTAAGGCTTCGAGTTGGGCATTGCGGATTTGTTCGGGTAATCCTATATGAATAGTGAGTTGTAATGCTCTAACCCGTCGGGGTTTGGTTTCTTTTCTGCTTAGGGCATCGGCCACCACATTAGCTTTGCCCGGATGGTATTTGATTGCACAATCATAATCGTTTAAAAACTCGATCCAACGACGTTGACGCATGTTCAACTCTTTCTGTTAAAAAATATGCTGAAGACTCCTGTGATCAGTGTAGATGGTGCACTTGGTACCGTACAAGTAATTTCTCCATATCTTGAGTGCAAACACCACGGCTCCTAACTCCAAATAGTGAGTTGTGTAATTCTTTTCGTGGATTTTTAACTGTCGAGAAGCGTATGCGATAACCTTGTCGCGTTGCATCAACACACAAGCGAGACCTTGGATGGAGGCATCGCAATACACCACGAAGTCATCCGTTCCCTCCGGTAGAGATAGGATGGGTGCGCTACATAGTCTCTGCTTCAGTAGCTGGAATGTTGATGTTTGAGTCTCGCTCCAATTATAGGGTTTATCTTTTTGGGTTAAGGCGGTGAGAGGTTGGGCAATCTTTGAGAATCCCTCGATAAAGTGACGGTAGTATCCGACCAATCCTAGAAATTGCCGAACTTCGGTTGGAGTTGTTGGTGCTGCTCAATTCTGTCACACCCCCAAAATCCACTAACGAAGTTTTACTGTTAGGAGTGTGACATACCAGGATCTCAGTCATTAGTTACGTTGAACGACTCTATATGAGTTTAATAAAAACACTAGCATTACTCATAGTCACGATGCAACACTAGTAAATGAAAATACTGAGTTAATGCGAAATGCAGAAGCGTAAAGATTGAAGGAAAAGCATGCGCCAAAAACAATTGCGCCCAAAACATGCAATTCGAAAATAAATAAATAAGTCCTGCGTTTGATAAATAATGAAACTCTAATGCATGCATCCCCTATCTCGTGCTCGTACCTTAACGAGCTGAGAAAACATGCTAAAATGTGTCAACACTAGGTTGGTGAGTTCACAGGTTTCAAATGTAAGTGAAGTTTACTAGATAAAACAATTTACAATTATATCAATAGGTAGCTAACCTAATAACATGTTACTAAAGCGTTTCAACACCGAAGCTGACTGTTTATGTTTGATCTGCCTCCTAGCATGTCTATCAAGAACAATGCTAAACTGTTTAGGTCAATGTTACACCCGTTCGACTTCCTATCGTGTTAGCGCGACTAACGCGGGTGGGGCTTGTCAATGCCCAGTAGTACTACTCAAGATTACCTCGCTATCCCATATATTAAACGGTTCGATAAGTAAGGACTTACATGATATGTTTGCGCTTAGTACAACAAGTGATATAAATGAAATGTAAGATCTAAATGTTTGTACCCATGTTTTCTCCCCCAAGTTTAAACCATAAGAAAAGGGGCAGTGAAACTCACCTTAGAGTGCGTGCAGATGAAAGCTAAGTTAAATATGCTTGACTACTAACCGCCACCTATAAACATCGGTTTATAAGTGCGTGTTTGTGTAAGTTGACATGAACCCTAAGTATCCAAACAATCCCATTGTTTTAAGTGTTTTAGAAAAAACATTTAATAGTTTGACCCGACGACCCGTTGGTGACCCGTTTAGTGATTTAATGTTTGGTTCGAATACTAACACACATAGTATACAAGTAATTCAAGTTTCATGCTACACATGTCACAACTAACTATAGCAAGTTATGTCTACAAAATGCATGTTCAACAAAGTTCCTACTTTTAACAATGTATGAACACAAAGTTTGATTTCAATAGATTACATCATCTATTACATAATTGAATAAACCTAACACGTTTATACATACCTACTAATGCATGAATGATCATCACAACGTACACATTAGGTCTATACATCAAGTTTCAATTTCTAAAAGTTTTCACTTTTAGTAAGTTAGGATCAATGCATGTGATTTATACCAAACAACACTCTTATAAGCTTTATTGCATTCATAATAGCGTGCCAATATCATTCCATAACATCATGCATGTAAAACAACTCACATATAACAAACACTTTTCAATAAAGTTTTCTCTTTAGGAAAGTCTACGATTTCTAGCTTGTTAACAAGATTCAACGCACCAATTCAATTGCATACAACCCAAATAGTATAAATATAACCATAATAATCATCGTAAACATCTAGCATGCAATCCTACATTATCACATAATAAAAAAGTCTCTACTTTAGACAAGTTATGAACCATAATGCAACTAGGGTTTTCCAAATAACAATATACTCATCAAATAATTGCAAAACAATAATAAAGTTAACATCTTTATTATAAAAATCAATGTTTGGATGAACTAGGGTTTGATCTAAAATTTAGGAATCAAAAATCAACGAAATTGAACGAAACAACTTACATAGTAGCGTTAGCAATGCGTAGAGGAGTCCGATTATGCGTTTAATTGAAAGATTGGAGCTTGTAGAGGGGGTGTATGGTGGTGGTCTTGGTTCGGTCGCAAGAGAGAATAAGGGGGGGGGGGTTGACGGCCAAAATAAAAAAAAGGGTTTAGGTTTAATTTTTTTTTATACAATTCTTTAAATACTTGATCTTATGGGTTTTAAAATGGGTTTAGATAATCCATGGGCTTCTTAATGAGTTTTTAATTATTTTATTTATCTACTAGCTAGAATTTTTTTATAATAATTATTTTTATAAAAACTTCTTTATAAAAATAACACTAAAGAAGTAAAAGTCACAACGCGCGTAAACGTACGCGATTTCACGAATGTTCACAAAATTCACAGAAAAATCACAAAGCATATAAATTCACCTAATTTATATTAAAATAATTATTCGCAATTATTTTTATTAGTTCATCGTGTGTGATCCGGTAATTCTACAAATTACCGATACGTGAGTGTTTGTGCGAAACTGACACACCTAATTAATCCTAATTAAATGTGATGCATGTGTGACTAACTGAGATAACAGAGTTTGCATGAATAATGTTTGACCTAACGATGTTTGTGTTAATGGAGTTAACCTGAATTTGCCGGATGTCACAGTTTGAGAAACCTGATAATGTAAGTCCAATAAAAAAATCAGTCATCAAAATTATCATTAGAATGCTCTGATTGACGGATACTATTTGTACTTGTATGCGGAAAATCTCGCTAAACTTTTAATACTAAATCTCTTATTAAAAAATTAATAAAAAGATACAAATAAAATTTTAAATTCAACAATATATCGTCTTTTAGGTTCAAAATTTAAAACTCCAAATTTTAAAAAGTTCACTCCTTAATATTTCGACACACTTAAATTTAAAATTTCATAATTAAATATGAAAAAATTAAAACTAATAAATTAAAATTGAAACTTGTAAACATGTTTTAAAAAAAATCTCATCATTTAAAAAAATTCAAGTTTAAAATATAATACACTTTAAAAAGTAAATATTTGTAAGTTTCTTAATTTTTTCAAAAACTAAGTATTAAAATTTATAAATCAAAATAAAAATTTTGTTTATAAATATAAAATTAATTAAAAACTACTAATTAAGTATTAGTAAACTTTATTCTAACACATATTTATTTAAAATACAAACGTAGTATTTTTAAATTTTATATGTAGAATTAAAAAAAATATTGTTTTTATAATAAAATTTTAAAAAAATTATTTTTTAATAATAAAACTTTAAAAACTCGCTTTTTTAAAAATCTCTTGTTTTTTAATTCTTGATTTTTATAAAGTATTAACTTTTGATGATAATTTAAAAAAATATAAGCTAGTGGTAATAATGATGTAAATGTTTATTTATATAATTTTTTTTTAATAAAAGCTAAATATGAAAGTATTAAATGGAGGATATAAATGTGATTTTAGGGAGGAAAAAGTTGTGAGATGAAATATGGTGATGCCAAGTGACAAAACCATTTAGTTTTTTATTAGAAGATATATATATATATATATATATATATATATATATATATATACATATACATATATATATATACATATACATATACATATACAAAAAAAACATTCACATCTAAACCTTATTTTATCAAATAAATATATATATATAAAACTAATTTCATAAAAAAATTACATAAATATTTATAAAATCATACATCTAAACCATATATACATACAAATAAAAACAAACATATACATACAAGCATACATCTAAACTTAATTTGTGAAAAAATTACTAAGCAAGTTTGCAAATTAGCTTCAAATAGCTTGAAATCCTTCAAAAATGGTAAAAGCTTCAAATACCTAAGAAAAATCAAAGAAATTAAGTTAAAAACCCAAAAATGTTGATTTTCTTGTGATTGAACAATAGATGTTAACTCACCTCAAAACCCGAGAGAGTGGTGAAGATTGCTCCACAAAAGACCCAAAAATCGTGAAATCGCCAAAGAAAGAGAGAGAGATGGGATGATTTTGGGGTTTTTTTTGTGGAAATGAGAAGCAGAAAGTTGTTTCCTGGTTTTATTCTTGCTGAGACCTATACCGACGACATGTCATCGGTATAGGGTCTCTTGTCATCGGCGTAGGGCACCTGTACCGACGACATGTCGTTGGTATAGGGTTTAATAGGATGTTGACCGATCAAAAAAAGTAAAGACCCTATACCGACGACATGTCGTCGGTATAGGTTTTCCAGATTTTTTTAACTTAAAAAAATTACAACGAAAAATTTAATACATTAAAAAGAGGAAAGAGAAAATGGGAATTGGTGTCACCCCCCAAAATTCCACTAACAGAGTTTTACCGTTTGGTGCGTGACAATCCAGGATCTCAGTCATTATTTACATCATACGACACTATATGGGTAATAAATATAATATCATAAAAGTTCAGAGTTAATGCGAAAGTGTTTAAATAAGAAAATAAATGCGCAAAGCAAGCACGCCCTAGTTTAGTTAATAAAACAACTAAATTGTTTTATATGTTTGGATAAGGATGAAATGATAGTAGGACTCCATGCATGTCCTAAGTGTGCAACCTGTGCCTTAGCGACCTGAGAAACATATAAGAAAAGTGTCAACACGAGGTTGGTGAGTTCACAGGTTTGCAAATGAATAAACTGTTTGAGTGTTGCAGGATCAACATACGTAAGTCATACCTATTGCTAGCTAGACAATTTACAAGTTACTCTAAGCGTTCGCAACCGAAGCTGACTGTTTATGTTTGGGATGCCTTCCGCCATTGCTAACATCAACAATGGCAAGTGTTTAGGACAATTTACACCCGTTCGACCTCCAATCGAGTTAGCGCGACTAACACAGGTGGGGTTTGTCAAACCCGGTAGTACTACTCAAATTTCCTCACTATACTCCAAATATTAACGGTCCGAGTGTGTAAGGACTTTGCATGTTATGTTTGCACTTAGGTAAACAAGTGGTAGTGAAATACTATGTGATCCATGTCCGTTCATATGTATGTCTCTCCCCGGCGGGAAGACAAGTAAACGGGTGTCTGTTCGTATGCATGTTTCTTCCCAACGGGAAACAAGTAAAATGATGTTTGTTTGTATGCATGATTCTTCCCAACGGGAAAATAAGTAAAATGATATTTGTGTATATGCATGTTTCTCCCCCAATAGTAAAACAAGTAAAAAGGGACCGTAAAACTCATCTGAGTCTGAATAAAGCGTAGTAAATAGCACCACACAAGGATGCAACAAATACCACAAATAGTTTGCTAGAGGACGATCTACCAATGCCCTAGAATGCGATTCATAACTGTTAGAGACACATAGGATTTCGTGATGACGACACGAAAGAGTTTAATGTCCTAAAACATATTTAGGATCAACGGATAGACAAACGTATCATCGAAAATCGAAGAATTCTAAGTTTAATAAAAAAATAGATGTGGTACGTTTAAAACGTTTCGCGATGCTTATAAACGTGGCGAAAATAATATATAAAAATATTATTATTAGTTTGAGTTTCGGGTTGAAAATAATATAAATATATTATTTTATACGTAATCGAGGTTTGAAAATGTTATATATATATTATTTTACAATGTGGTAATTATAATGGTTTATAAAATCAAACTTGAGTCTACATGGTTTCCGGGCTAAAACATTTTAATATATTAATATAGTAAGATAGGGATGGGTTTTATATTAAAAATATTTGTTTAAAAATTAAATATAAAAAAACAGGGGTGAGGAGACTCGAACCCGGGTCTCCTCCCCATCAACACACTGCTCTAACAAACTCGGCTCGCTATGGTTTCACAACAAGTTCAGGATCTAAAATGGTTTAACACAAAACACCCTTGAGTCTTCCCCCCATCCCCAATCGCGATCACACTAGTCCCAATCCTTTGAATCTGATTCACGAAAGACCGTGGATTCACAGGGGTTTTGTTAATCAGTCCTTGTGAACCTGAATGTGGGTTTAATATGAAAAACATCAGGTCTAACATCATTTAATTGCAGATTCAAAATCCGAAACCCTAGGTTTGAACTCAAAATCGATTTGAATGAATTAGATAATGGAATCTGTTGGAAACATGGGGCTTTCATAGATTAGGGTGTTGCGAAACTGTTGGTGTAGTTTAATTTGCTTGTGGTTGTGTTTAAGATCAAAACCCCCAAATTGTTCTATGAACAAACCCTAGGTTACGGATCGAGTTCCATTCGTTGTTTTAAGATCAAATTATGATTGGGCTTTCATTACACCAAGGATTTCGAATCTAATGGTGTAGGTTAATACGATTTCGAAATTGAACGATTTTTCTCAGAAGTTTCGAGTACAAGCTCAGGACCCGTAAGTTGGCTATCCCCAACTTCGGCCCAACAAATAGAAGATCGACATTTTCGTCCATATAATGCCTCGAATGGAGCTGCTTTAATGCTAGGGTGATAACTGTTGTTGTAGGAGAACTCCACTAGTGGCATGTGTGACGTTTCGGATTTTTCGTTCTCGCACTTGTATTATATTTATCATGTAATCATTTTCCTATTAAATGAAATGCGAGTGTTTTTATTTAATTTTGTACAAAATATATATATATATATTATTTTATGGATTTAAAACAATTAAAATTTTATAAGTTTTAAACTTATATAAAATTTTATATAAAAATTCTAAATTAAAAGTTGCACATTCAATGAAATAACCTATTTAAATGAGATAAATAGCTTTTATAAAAATTATTATTATTAATAATAATGAAAATAAATTTATAAAATATAAATAGATTTAAAAGAAATTAAATTAATAAAAAGTTTAGGGTTCGGTTTGTAATTAAGCAAACTAGAGGGTTTTAAAACAGAAATCTGTTGAGGGGCTGTTTCTGGACAAACCAAACCTCAGGGACTCATCCGTAATTAATTGAGGGACTAAATTAAAACATAAACAAACTCCAGGGACCAAAGTTGCCAATCCCCAATTCGCACTTCCGGTCACCACCCTCGTTTGTCCGGCGGTCCAAGCGTTTTTCCGGCGACATCTCGACACACCTGTTCCCTGCACCTCGACAGCCGACAAAGGTGTCTCTGAATTCGTCTTGCCCGTGCGAACAAGAACCCTCGACCAATTGGTCTCCCCAACATACGGATCGTCTGATCCTGTTGGTGGCCGAGAAACCGACGCTCAAATTCGAGCCCGACAGTCAACCTCCACGCATGTCGATTGTCTGGTTAGCTTCGTCTCGTTCAGAACAATGTCGGTACATGCCCAATCGCACGTTCTAGCATAGAAATCGAGCTCCCCTATAAATGACCATGGTCGGCCCTGCACGAACTCGCTACTCCTCTTCTACACACTCTCACCTCAAATTGAAGACGACATCACATTCGCCGTCCCTGAGTGAAGTTGTGACCAAGATATTAAGGGCTAATTTCATCCGGAAGATCGATTTCCATCTTTGACTTTTTCGGACTTCAAACCTCTGCCGACCAGACGCTTCGCGACTAGGTTCGAGTCTCGAATCGATCCCTTTACCTTCTGTTATCACCTAGTAAGCTTTTCCAATCGAAAACTCGGCAATCGCACGAGAGTTACCGGGCAAACCCAATGTCCTCGGACACGGTTGCCGGTCACCGAGGTCCAGCGACCTGATTTTTGCCTTGTGTACTTAATTTATCCGATACACACATAACCAGCGATGGGCAGTAGCCCGGCTGGTTATGCGTGTGTGTGTGTTTATGCTGTAGGTCGCGTGTTCGAGCCCGGTTGGCCTTCGGCCCATTTTTTTTTCTTCTGTTTTGCACTCTAATTATTTTATTTAATTAACCTAACTTATTTTGATATCATTTTTATACAATAAATACTAAAACGAGTCGGGTTACTCGTTCGTTTATTTAAAAATCGATTAAACTATATTTTTATAAACCATCCCATTTTTTTTGTAATATTTTTATAAACTTATTAAAATGCATTATAATATATAAAATGCCCCATTTTTATAAACCATGTAATATTTTTATAAACTTATTAAAACACATTATAATATACAAAATGTCCTATTTTTATAAACTTTGTAACATTTTTATAAAACCTACCAAAATACATTTTCACATATACAATGTCCCACCTTTATAAGCCTTGCAATATTTTTTTTATAAACTTGTTAAAACAAATTTTTAATATATAAATAATATATGATTAGTCAAAGAAAGAATTTTCTTTTATTTGTATTGTTATATATAAATACGTTAAACATAATAAACACTTGTTTAAAACAATATATATATATATATATATATATATATATATATATACACTCATAAGTTAAATTTTATAAAAACTATTATCATTCTATACTTTATACAAATAAATATTTAGGAAGAATATATTAAAGCCTATATACATTTAAACACAAATACACACCTATACGCATATAATAATACCCATTTGTCTACATAGGGTATCAACGTGCTTAGGCTTCCACGTACTTATCACCTACACGTGTGGAAAATACCCGCTTGCAAGGTGAGTTACATAGCCCCTATTTTACATTTTTGTACGCTTTGGGGTGAAACATTATACATGCTACTCACATTGTTTATACGTGTTATACATGAGACTATATGCTTATTCTTTGGATGTACATACATTTAAACACAAGACAACCAATTGTAATATTGATAGATCTATTGTGCCTGACCAGCCCACCCGGTTAGGGTGTTTATTACTGCATACTCGGATATAACCGCGTGTTATGTTCAATCATATCGGATATAGTGGGTAACTATATTCAAGCATACCGGACTTAGCTGTTGTGCTCTGTTCAAGCGCGTCAAACTCGGTTTGAATTGTGATTAAATAAATGTTACATCATATACTATGTTTAACAATATAAACAATGAGTTGCAAAACGATTTACAACTACTATTTACAGGAAATACTAAACCTATGTACTCACCAACTTTTTAGTTGACACTTGATTTAAATAATGTTTCAGGTTTGGATATGTGACTGCTTGCCGAAGATCTCTCTACTTAGGAACTATGGACCTAGTTAAATAAATTAATGTTTTGAACTAGACTAGGTTATTTGAAATGTATTGTATTTGGAACTTGTTGTCTTTAAATTAAATTAGTGAATTATGCAACCTTTAGTTATCATGTGCTTTTGAACAATCATTCTATTGTCCGCCTCGATGATTCCGCCATCGGTCGGGGTGTGACAGATTGGTATCAGAGCCATGGTTATAGGGAATTAGGTTATTAGACACGATGACCTAGACTATAACCCTAGGACTCCCTTTTATGTGTTATGTGCTAAATGATAAATTGCTATGTGAATTATTTGTAGTTAGGTATTATTTGAATTTTCCCAAGTTTGATACATGAGACTTATACACATACATACAAGGCTTAAATACATGATACATACTTTACATACACATTTGACAAACACACTCATGCAAACAAATACACTACTCATCCTTATCCATACTCTTTTCTAATCCATATTAATTGCAACATTCCTACACATTTTATACTCATAGACTCTCAAGTCTACCAAAAATCTTGAAAATCTTGTCAACGACTTAATTTCTTGAGACTAGTAAAGGACACGTGCAATCTGGAAGGGTGACACCTGTATATTGGGTTTTCTGTCTAGGAAAGCATTTCGTATAAATCCAAATAAACGGACCCGTATGCTTTCCTGGGAATTCCTGAAGTGAGTGTTTGCCTATAGGCTAAAGCATGTCTCTTTGAAAGTTTCGGGGAATTATTTAACGTTGATAAGTCAATGTATTCACAAGGATACAATCCGAACTTAAACTTAAAATTTGGGGATATTATAGCAAGATAGGAAGAACTAGACAAACATGCAAAACAAATCATTATCACGGGTGCACACGTAATAACGATTTGTAATGCATGCAAGTCCCGGCAATTCCTATTATGCAAATAATGATCTATAACATCATGTCCTACCCGGAAAAGATGACTTGGTTTCCCCTATCAACTTAGAATAAATACGCATGCACTGGCACGCGTCATGATAAATCTCGTATTTCTGCTTACATTATTTCCCGTTATAACTCATATTTATCCGTCTTATCTAAAATATCATTGTCTTTCTTATGGTGATAGAATGCCTCCTCGACGTGCAAACTCTAGCACTTCCAACCCGGATCTTGCTACGCTCCTTGCCCAGCTAGTAGGGCAAATGACCCAAGTAAATAACAATAGTGACGGGTCTCACAACATCCAAGGAAACGGTGGTACCAACCCGTCTCATTGCACGTTTAAGCACTTTAACTCATGCAATCCTACTAAATTCTTCAGGACTGAAGGTGCTACCGGCCTACTCCAATGGTTTGAAAGCATGGAAAGCACATTCCTATACAGCGACTGTCCCGATAATCTTCGGGTTCGTTATGCCACAAGTGTACTCCAAAAGAGAGCCCTCACCTGGTGGAACGGTGAGAAACGCACTCGTGGTGCTGAGGTTGCTACATCCTTGTCATGGGATGATCTGAAGAAGGCCATGACTGATGAATTCTGTCCTCGGAATGAAATGAGGAAGCTCGAGGCTGAATTTTGGGATCTTGCCCAAGACAGCGGGGATAATCTGGCTTACACCACCCGGTTCCAAGAACTAAGTCTGTTGGTGCCTCACATGATCACTCCCCTTACTCAGGGAATTGAAAAGTACATAGGCGGCCTGCCTATGCAAATTCAAGATGCTGTGCTAGGAAGCAATCCTCCTACTCTTGAAGCTGCTATCCGCCTATCTGCTACATTATCCGACAACCATGTCAAAGCCGGAACCTTAACAAGAAAGGGTTCCAAGAAGGTTGTGTCTACTCTTGCGGCAGTCAAAGATGTGAAACCCGAGTCTTCTAACCGCAATAAGAAACGTAAGGGTCGAAACTTCGCAGCCGTAACTCCCGCTGTACCTGCTATTCAAGCGGCCCCTTTAGGTCAAAACCCGAAAATTTATCAGGGCCCGAATCCCCAATGCCAGACCTGCAAGTACCATCATCCTGCCAATCTACCATGCCGATTGTGCTCAAGCTGCGGGCGATATGGACATATGGTCACTACCTGCCGTACACGTCCTCCCGTCCATCAAGCTGCTCCAGCCAACCGTCCCGTCTATCCGGCACCTCTCAATGGTCGGGCATGTTACGAATGTGGAGACCCAAACCACTTCCGTGACCGATGCCCAAAACTTCATCATCAAGGTGGTCCCCAAGGACGAGCGTTTAATATAAACGCTAATGAGGCACAAGCAAACAACGACGTGATAAACGGTACGTTTCTCGTAAACAATCATTATGCATCCATTTTATTTGATACTGGTGCCGATAGGAGTTTCGTGTCTCTTACCTTTGAATCTCGACTTGCCAAACAAAGAACGAAACTTGGCAACCCCTATTCTATGGAGATAGCAAACGGAAAATCTATTGCTATAAACTCTGTTATCCGCAACTGCAATCTCGAGCTTAATAATCATGAATTCTCTGTTGATCTCCTTCCAATGCAATTGGGAAGCTTCGATATTATAATTGGCATGGACTGGTTATCCAAGCACCATGCCGAGGTTATTTGCTACGAAAAGTGCATTCGTATACCTCTCCTTTCGGGAGACACGTTAGTTATTTTCGGTGAAAAACCGTGTCGTGGTCTTCAAATCATGTCTTGCACATTGGCACAAAAGTACTTGCGGAAAAAGTACGTTGCATTCTTGGCCCACATAGTTAAACACGAAAGACAAGGGTAAGAAATTGCAAGACATTCCAATCATCCGAGATTTCCCCGAGGTATTCCCCGAGGATTTACCTGGTCTTCCTCCCACTAGACAAGTGGAGTTTCGTATCGACCTTGTGCCCGGGGCAACTCCCGTGGCAAAAGCCCCCTATCGTCTTGCACCTTCCGAGATGCAAGAGCTTGCAAGTCAATTACAAGAACTCTCATCCAAAGGATTCATCCGCCCAAGCCATTCACCTTGGGGTGCTCCCGTGCTGTTTGTAAAGAAAAAGGATGGATCCTTTCGAATGTGCATTGATTATCGTGAACTCAACAAACTTACAATTAAGAACCGATATCCTTTACCCCGTATCAACGATCTTTTCGATCAGCTTCAAGGTTCAACATGTTTCTCCAAGATTGACCTTCGTTCCGGATACCATCAACTTCGTGTTCTAGATGAAGACATTCCGAAGACTGCCTTTCGGACTAGATATGGTCACTACGAGTTCATGGTCATGCCCTTCGGTTTGACTAATGCACCTGCGGTCTTCATGGACCTCATGAACCGTGTATGTAAGCCTTATTTGGACAAGTTCGTGATCGTTTTCATTGACGACATTCTTATCTATTCTAAGACGAAAGCGGAGCATGAACAACATCTTCGTTTGATTTTAGAACTCTTAAGAAAGAACAACTGTACGCCAAGTTCTCCAAGTGTGAATTCTGGCTAAAGGAAGTTCAATTTTTGGGACACATAGTCAACGATAAGGGAATTCATGTGGACCCAGCAAAAATCAAAGCGGTAAAGAATTGGAGTACTCCTAAGACTCCTACCGAGATTCGCTCCTTCCTTGGACTAGCGGGTTACTATCGTCGTTTCATCTCAAATTTCTCCAAGATTGCGGTTCCACTCACTGCCTTGACTCACAAGGGTAAATCTTACGAGTGGGGACCCAAGCAAGAAGAAGCTTTTCAAACTCTCAAGCACAAGCTCTGTAATGTTCCTATTCTAACTCTCCCTAATGGTAATGAAGACTTTGTCGTTTATTGTGATGCATCCAACCAAGGTCTTGGTTGCGTTCTTATGCAACGTAGCCAAGTAATTGCATACGCATCACGACAACTCAAAGTCCATGAGAAGAACTATACAACCCATGATCTCGAGCTTGGTGCTGTCGTTTTCGCCTTGAAAATTTGGAGACACTATCTATATGGCACCAAATGCGTGGTTTTCACCGACCACAAAAGTCTCCAACATATTTTCAATCAAAAAGAGCTTAATATGAGGCAACGACGATGGATTGAACTTCTTAACGACTACGACTGCGAGATTCGCTACCATCCCGGCAAAGCAAATGTTGTAGCCGACGCCTTGAGTCGTAAAGAACGTGTCATGCTTCATAGTATTTGTATTCATAACGATATTCAAGCCCGTATTCTCAAAGCACAACATACCTCGGTTACCGAGGGAAACATGTATCAAGAAATGGCATGTGGTGTAGAACTCTTGCTAGAAACCAAAGCCAACGGTCTATTGTATTACTTGGACCGTATCTGGGTTCCCGATCGCGACGATCTTCGTAAATTTTTGATGAACGAGTCCCACAAAACTCGATATTCGGTACATCCCGGAGCTGATAAGATGTACATGGGTCTCCGTCAGCAATATTGGTGGCCCGGCATGAAAAAGGATATTGCCCTCTTTGTGGCAAAATGCCTTACTTGTTCTAAGGTGAAGGCCGAACTTCAAAAGCCTTCCGGACTCCTCGAGCAACCTGAAATTCCCGTGTGGAAGTGGGAGAACCTTGCCATGGATTTCATCACCAAACTCCCACGCACTTCTAGTGGGCACGATAGTATCTGGGTTATTATTGACCGACTTACAAAGTCAGCCCATTTCTTGCCTATTCGTGAGGACTATCGAGTCGAGAAATTGGCTCGGATCTACATTGATGAGATCGTAAGTCGTCACGGGATCCCTTTGAACATCATCTCCGATCGTGATTCGCGTTTTACTTCCCGATTCTGGCAATCATTGCAATCTGAGCTTGGTACTCGTTTGGATTTAAGTACGGCTTACCATCCTCAAACTGATGGACAAACCGAGCGAACAATCCAAACTCTCGAGGATATGCTTAGAGCTTGTGTCATTGACTTTGGTGGCAATTGGAATTCTCACCTACCGCTGATCGAATTTTCCTACAACAACAGCTACCACACAAGTATTAACATGGCACCGTTTGAAGCTCTTTATGGACGAAAATGTCGTTCACCGATTTGTTGGAACGAAATTGGTGAAGCACAAATCACCGGTCCCGAGCTTATCCAAGAGACCACCGATAAAGTCTCTCTCATCCGTGACAACATTCGAGTAGCAAGGAGTCGACAAAAGAGCTATGCCGATAAACGACGAAAACCCTTGGAATTTCAAGTTGGAGATATGGTTCTTCTAAAGGTATCACCTTGGAAAGGCGTAGTCCAATTTGGAAAGAAATGAAAACTTGCACCTCGATATGTGGGCCCATTCAAGATACTCGAGAGGGTAGGAAAAGTGGCCTACAAACTCGACCTTCCTTCAGAACTCAGCAACGTTCATCCGACCTTTCATGTGTCTAATTTGAAAAAGTGTCTAGCCGACGAGAATCTCCACATCCCTCTTGACGAAGTGCGTATTGACGAAAAAATACACTTTGTTGAAAAACCCGTGGAAATCATTGACCGAGAAGTCAAGAAACTCAAGCGTAGCCGCATCCCCATTGTCAAGGTCCGTTGGGAATCTAAACGTGGACCCGAGTTCACTTGGGAACGTGAAGACCAAATGAAGACCAAGTATCCGCATCTCTTTTCATAGCCTCCACTAGTTGAATTTCGGGGCGAAATTCCTCTAACATGGGGAGACTGTGACGTTTCGGATTTTTCGTTCTCGCACTTGTATTATATTTATCATGTAATCATTTTCCTATTAAATGAAATGCGAGTGTTTTTATTTAATTTTGTACAAAATATATATATATTATTTTATGGATTTAAAACAATTAAAATTTTATAAGTTTTAAACTTATATAAAATTTTATATAAAAATTCTAAATTAAAAGTTGCACATTCAATGAAATAACCTATTTAAATGAGATAAATAGCTTTTATAAAAATTATTATTATTAATAATAATGAAAATAAATTTATAAAATATAAATAGATTTAAAAGAAATTAAATTAATAAAAAGTTTAGGGTTCGGTTTGTAATTAAGCAAACTAGAGGGTTTTAAAACAGAAATCTGTTGAGGGGCTGTTTCTGGACAAACCAAACCTCAGGGACTCATCCGTAATTAATTGAGGGACTAAATTAAAACAGAAACAAACTCCAGGGACCAAAGTTGCCAATCCCCAATTCGCACTTCCGGTCACCACCCTCGTTTGTCCGGCGGTCCAAGCGTTTTTCCGGCGACATCTCGACACACCTGTTCCCTGCACCTCGACAGCCGAAAAAGGTGTCTCTGAATTCGTCTTGCCCGTGCGAACAAGAACCCTCGACCAATTGGTCTCCCCAACATACGGATCGTCTGATCCTGTTGGTGGCCAAGAAACCCACGCTCAAATTCGAGCCCGACAGTCAACCTCCACGCATGTCGATTGTCTGGTTAGCTTCGTCTCGTTCAGAACAATGTCGGTACATGCCCAATCGCACGTTCTAGCATAGAAATCGAGCTCCCCTATAAATGACCATGGTCGGCCCTGCACGAACTCGCTACCCCTCTTCTACACACTCTCACCTCAAATTGAAGACGACATCACATTCGCCGTCCCTGAGTGAAGTTGTGACCAAGATATTAAGGGCTAATTTCATCCGGAAGATCGATTTCCATCTTTGACTTTTTCGGACTTCAAACCTCTGCCGACCAGACGCTTCGCGACTAGGTTCGAGTCTCGAATCGATCCCTTTACCTTCTGTTATCACCTAGTAAGTTTTTCCAATCGAAAACTCGGCAATCGCACGAGAGTTACCGGGCAAACCCAATGTCCTCGGACACGGTTGCCGGTCACCGAGGTCCAGCGACCTGATTTTTGCCTTGTGTACTTAATTTATCCGATACACACATAACCAGCGATGGGCAGTAGCCCGGCTGGTTATGCGTGTGTGTGTTTATGCTGTAGGTCGCGTGTTCGAGCCCGGTTGGCCTTCGGCCCATTTTTTTTTCTTCTGTTTTGCAATCTAATTATTTTATTTAATTAACCTAACTTATTTTGATATCATTTTTATACAATAAATACTAAAACGAGTCGGGTTACTCGTTCGTTTATTTAAAAATCGATTAAACTATATTTTTATAAACCATCCCATTTTTTTTGTAATATTTTTATAAACTTATTAAAATGCATTATAATATATAAAATGCCCCATTTTTATAAACCATGTAATATTTTTATAAACTTATTAAAACACATTATAATATACAAAATGTCCTATTTTTATAAACTTTGTAACATTTTTATAAAACCTACCAAAATACATTTTCACATATACAATGTCCCACCTTTATAAGCCTTGCAATATTTTTTTTATAAACTTGTTAAAACAAATTTTTAATATATAAATAATATATGATTAGTCAAAGAAAGAATTTTCTTTTATTTGTATTGTTATATATAAATACGTTAAACATAATAAACACTTGTTTAAAACAATATATATATATATATATATACTCACAAGTTAAAGTTTTACAAAAACTATTATCATTCTATACTTTATACAAATAAATATTTAGGAAGAATATATTAAAGCCTATATACATTTAAACACAAATACACACCTATACGCATATAATAATACCCATTTGTCTACATAGGGTATCAACGTGCTTAGGCTTCCACGTACTTATCACCTACACGTGTGGAAAATACCCGCTTGCAAGGTGAGTTACATAGCCCCTATTTTACATTTTTGTACGCTTTGGGGTGAAACATTATACATGCTACTCACATTGTTTATACGTGTTATACATGAGACTATATGCTTATTCTTTGGATGTACATACATTTAAACACAAGACAACCAACTGTAATATTGATAGATCTATTGTGCCTCACCAGCCCACTCTGTTAGGGTGTTTATTACTGCATACTCGGATATAACCGCGTGTTATGTTCAATCATATCGGATATAGTGGGTAACTATATTCAAGCATACCGGACTTAGCTGTTGTGCTCTGTTCAAGCGCGTCAAACTCGGTTTGAATTGTGATTAAATAAATGTTACATCATATACTATGTTTAACAATATAAACAATGAGTTGCAAAACGATTTACAACTACTATTTATAGGAAATACTAAACCTATGTACTCACCAACTTTTTAGTTGACACTTGATTTAAATAATGTTTCAGGTTTGGATATGTGACTGCTTGCCGAAGATCTCTCTACTTAGGAACTATGGACCTAGTTAAATAAATTAATGTTTTGAACTAAACTAGGTTATTTGAAATGTATTGTATTTGGAACTTGTTGTCTTTAAATTAAATTAATGAATTATGCAACCTTTAGTTATCATGTGCTTTTGAACAATCATTCTATTGTCCGCCTCGATGATTCCGCCATCGGTCGGGGTGTGACAGCATGTGGGACTCCCAAGTGTTACCGAAATCAATCACACAAGCTCGTAGCGTATCCTCCCGAGTTTGAATAGTGCGCTCAGTCTGTCCATCTGTTAGAGGATGGTATGTCGTACTCATATCTAGACGCGTGCCTAAAGCTTTATGTAAAGATTGCCAGCAACGTGAGGTGAATCGTGCGTCACGATCCTAAATGATAGAAATTGGCACCCCGTGCCGAGAGGCTAATTCTTTCAAATATATACGATAATGCTTCTCCATTTTGTCAGTTTCTTTGATTGCTAAGAAGTGAGCAGATTTTGTTAAACGATCGACGATTACCCATATGGTGTCACATCCGCTAGAAGTTCGGGGCAATTTGGTGATAAAGTCCATAGATATTTGCTACCATTTCCATATAGGAATTGTTAGGACATAGTTTGTAATGACAAAAGCTTTGTAATAGTTTAGATCTAATGTCTTTATGTTTTTGTATGTAATGTTCTAAGTGTTTTATACAAGTTACGCTAGAGGCGAGCTTGTCAAGTTCGCCTAGTCTAACAGAGGCGAACTTGTTAAGTTCGCTTAGTCTATCTGAGGCGAACTTGTTAAGTTCGCTTAGTCTGTTAGAGGCGAACTTGTTAAATTCGCCTAATACAGATCAGATGTCTATATATAGAGGTTACAGAGTCAGTTTGAGTAGAATTGTCTGATTGAGTCTGTAAACTCTATGATTGTTGGAATATAATCTTGAATGTTATTTACGTGATTGTTTATATTGTTATTTGTGTATACAATTGTTGATTCGGTTGGATTCCGCACTCCGCGTTAACAATACGTCTTATCACGAGAACGATTCGTAGAAGAGCCATGTGGACCTCTGTGAATAGATAAGGCAGTAGTGAGACCAGCTAATCCAGCACCAACAATAAGGATGTCAACATCTTCATGATTCTCCTCCATCTGAAATTTGTCAAGTGGTATCAGAGCTTATGCTCATGATTCTTGGTGATTTTAGACGGTTTTGTATGCAAATTGACAAGAAATTCATCATCTTTGAAATTTTCATTTCCATGGAGTTTTCAAGCTTATTTTGCTTCTGATTTGGTGTTTTTGAAGTGGATTTTGAAGAAATTGATCCGATAGAAAGGTTCTAATTGAGAAAATACACAATCCTACGGTTTAATTTGGTCTAATTCCTTCAAATCATTGAATTATGAAGATTTTTGGTGAATTTTTGTTCGTGTTTTTGGGTTGAGTTCTTCCTGAGTTTGATTCTGCTGAAGCAAGCGAACATGCTGAAATTGTGTGTAGGCGAACTTGACAAGTTCGCTTCTCTCAAATTAGGCGAACTTAATTTTTAGGCGAACTTAATCAGATTTCTGGATTCTGGTTTAAGCGAACTTATTAAGTTCGCTTGGGTGTATCTGAAGCGAACTTACTATCTTCGCCTAAGGGTAGTGTGTGTTCAACACTTTGAAATTTGTTTTTGGAAAATTGCAAATATGGTTCAAGTAACTAATATGTTCAATTATGATAATGAGATTGGTACACATCAGAAACCGCCGAAGTTGTTAAATATTGCTGATTATTCTAATTGGAAAGATCGGTTTGATCAGTTCGTATCCGTTACCGATACCAGTCTATGGATTCCAATCTTAGAAGGTTATACGCATCCGACTTACTCGTGGATGGGAAAGGATGATGTTCCAAAGCCGGTGTCTGCGTTAACCACAGAAGAAAAGTTGCTGTTTGATCGGGAAAATAAAGCGATGGCGAGTATTTCGATGTCTCTTCCGAAGGAAATATATCACAGTTTTAAACAATTCACGTCTTCTCAACAACTGTGGGAAGCATTACAGAAAAGATGTGAAGGTAGTTTGGATGTAAAAAAGAGTAGAAAAAAGCTTCTGAAAAAGCAATTCTTGGTTTTCAAGCACTTTCAAAATGAATCCTTGGATGATCTTGCTACAAAATTCTATCATCTGCTGAGTGAATTGTCAAGTGCTTCTGTGGTGTATGAGACTGAAGAGATTAACGATAAGTTCTTGGAGGCATTACCATCTAAGTTTGATGTGTATATAGTTTTAATAAAAGAGAATATCAAGTATAAGTCAATGTCTCTGGAAGAGGTTCTTGGAAAGATTCAATCTCATGATATGAATATGAAGAAGAAGGAGACTAATATGGAACATATACAAGATCCTTCAATGTACTTTGCCAAGACTTCTGTAACATCCCAAAAATAATTAAATGAATAAATATAGCGAGACCGGCGAGTTAGTCGGAATATTTAAACAAAAGGGAGCGGGCTTGGGCTCGGCTCCAATGGGCCGAGGGAAGCCCAGTTATATAAGAGGCAGAGCAGCCCTCTTCTCTGCTCATTTCTCATTCACGCAACTTTTAGAGAGAGAAAGGAGAGCTCGGGTCTAGAGAGAGAAGGTTGACGGATCGTCCCGGAATTGAGGGAACACGTTACTGCCAAGCTCATGAGAAGAACCTCCGGATCAGAATCTCGATACAGGTAATAATCTTGCCTAAATTTGAGTTTTTGTTCGTTTTTCGGATTTTCGGGTTTTGGCTAAAAAGGCAAAGATTTTGCGGATGGAACTTAAAAATGAGCTTAGGTATAGCATCTAGAATGAAAACCGAGCGTTTTGATCTAAGAAAAGTTGAGATACTGACTCGATCAGACTCGCATGCAAAAGCTTCGGATTTTGGGAAGACAATCTGTGCAGGCCTATCGAAACTACAAGTTTCGATATGTGCAGGTCTATCGAAACTACAAGTTTCGATATGTGCAGGTCTATCGAAACTACAAGTTTCGATATGTGCAGGTCTATCAAAACTACAAGTTTCGATATGTGCAGGTATATCGAAACTACAAGTTTCGATATGTGCAGACCTATCGAAACTACAAGTTTCGGTATAAGCAAATCTATCGAAACTACTAGGTTTAAGCATAGGGATGTCTAGTGTCATCTAGGATCACTACCTTACATGTATGGCTTTATTATAGCAGATCGTGAGTGACATTAGTGACACCCAGTAGCCAGCTAAGAGTATTTCAGAAACTGCTTATCAGGTGAGTTCTAGAAGCCCTCTTTTAAATGTTTTATATAATGTTTTCGGGCTGGTGTGCATACATATGAAATGATGTTTTATGAAATGATGTTTTATGAAACTATGTTTTATGAAATGAAATGATTTAGAATGAACGGTTTATGGAAAGAAAGTTTTATGAACGGAATGTTTACGAACTAATGTTTATAAAGAAATGGTTTAAAGTAAAGGTAAAGGGTTTCGAAAGTGAATGAAAGGTTTTATGAAAAGAAAAGAAAAAGGGCAAAAGTTTTAAAGAAGTCATTACAAATCTAGTCTGTCGAATGAAGGGAATTGACGAATGAAGTCTGGGAATGAGATTCTCAGCCTTGTGGTAGATTATGGACAGCGAGCCACAGTTACCATAAGAACAACGGGGGCAGTGTCTTAGTGGCCTGCCAATGGTTTGATGTTGTACAACTGGTATGGAGTAACGACGGTTACTCAGGGGTTAACGTGACCCTATGCGAGGTTAAATTATGATCCGACGATGTTATGGCTGAGAGTCATAACCGTCGATGGAAGTTGTCGGTCTATGGACAAGAGAGCCATAGGGGCAACTGAATGGGTATTGTCGGTCCTCGTGCAGTTAGCCTTGGGGGCAATACCAGGAAGGGAATTGACGGAATGTTGTGGCAACGACGGTGATACGTAACGGTTGACCACGACATGCAGGGTTCCTTCGGGGACACAGAGACGCGTAACGATACAGATTTTAGATGGTAATGTATGACTTAAATGAATGTTAAATCTTTTAAACAAATGATCCGTTCAATGTGTTTAAATGTGTGAAGGTTTACGAATGAAAGGCCCTGTTTTCTTATACGTGATGTTAAACCCTAATGAATGTTTTGAATGATGAACCATTTCTTAAATCGAACGAAAACTAGAACTCACCAGCGTAGCTGACTTTTTAGTATGCACATTCAGGTTAAGGCAGGTTATGAGGATGGACGGTGATGCTTGGCTAGAGATGAAGAGTTACCCGACTGATTTTGAAGACTGGCAATTCCGTTATGTTTTGTTTTAGTTTGCTTTATGTTATAAGCAATGTTTACGCTTCCGCAAGTATGAACAATGTAATAGTTATGATTTAATGAAGTATTTTCCGCTGCGTTATTTGATAATAAAGTTTAAGAACTGTTTATGAATGAGTAAATCCAACAAGTGAGGCCTCTCGGGTTTGGGGCCTTACAAGTTGTTATCAGAGCAATAGTTTGAGAGATTCGGACACTCCCAGTGTCTGAACTTAAACTTTGAATGGGACCGAAAGCGGATGCCAGTACGGGTAACTCAAGCCAAAGCATCAGGTATGAAAAGTAGAGTATGTGTATGTAGTATGCCTTAGAAAGGGGTAGGTAAGGACTTGTGTCTGATGGAATCACAAAGGTGGTCAAATAGAAATCGAAAGGTAGTGTAATGGTTAATTGCAGATGGCCAGTGTATATTAACATCTTACAGTACTTATTGAATTTTATTTGTTAACTAGCGTGATGACATTGGATTTCTTGTCTTATAGAACGAAATGGCGAGGAGAGGAAACGGAAGGCGTGGTGGCCGTACCGGTGGTCGGAATGGTGGGCGTGGCAGGATCCCTGCACGCCAAGAGAATAGTGAAGAAGGAAGTGTTCACACTGAACCGGCGGTCAGTGTGCATGGAACTGAACATACACCGGTAGAAGAACAACCTTTCACTTTTGAACCAGAAGTGAGAGCAGCTATAGCTCGAGAGTTCACAGAATTGATGAAGACTTCTCTGCCAGGTCTGTTGGCAGAAGCATTGAAGCAGGTCAATGGGGAAGGTGGGTCTAACCCGACGGTTGATACCCCGAACACTGAGGCAATCAACGCACCGCCTGCTCGCGGATGCGACTATAAGTCCTTCAAGGCATGTGACCCGCCAGTTCTGACAGGAAAGAAAGACGCGGTAGCTACGTTTGACTGGATAATCCGTATGGAGGCTGCCATCCGTCTCAGCGAATGCCGAGCGGATCAAGTTGTGAAATTTGCTGCTAACTCCTTGAGGGAGGAAGCATCCCATTGGTGGGAAGGTGTACGTCAAGCAAAAGGGAGCGAGATTGTGGATGCGATGATGTGGGCTGACTTGAAAACTTTGGTGATCAAAAATTTCTGCCCTAGGAACGAGATTGAGAAGGTAGAGAGGGAATTTCTAGGTTTGAAGGCCGGGAACATGACGCACCGGCAATACACAACCCGATTCAATGAACTGGCACGTCTGGTGCCACACCTCGTCACTACTGAAGAGAGAAAGATTACCCGCTATATTCAAGGGTTGCCGGACTAGGTCCGCACCTATGTTAAGGCAAACGCCCCTACTACCTATGATTCGGCAGTAGAGCTAAGTGGCGTGGTATTTGATGACCTGGCGCTGAATGTCATTGCCATTGAAGAGCCCAAGAAAAAGTCGAGTTTTCCCGCTAAACGATCGGGTGGAAAGTTGTTTGGGGCTCGGGACAAGCAGGCCAGGGTAGGCGAGACGACAGTCTGTGGGAAATGTGGAGTAAGACATGCGGGTGAATGCCGGTTAGGATCGAATCTGTGCTTTAAATGCGGGAAGACCGGACATTACTCCCGTGAATGCACGCAAGGCTACAAATGCTACAATTGTGGGGAAAATGGTCACATGAGTCGGGAATGCCCGAAACCGAGAATGGGTGAAGCCGGGAAAGGGAAAGGCCCGGAAAGGAAAGAAGAGAGGCCCCGAGCAAAGACTCGTGCGTACGCACTGACGCAAGAACAAGCCAGGGCAGACCCCGATGTGGCGTCAGGTACGTTCATCCTCGACAACACTATTGTTTCTGTGCTATTTGATTCGGGTGCCAGTAAGAGTTTTATATATGCGACTTTTTGTAAACGAGTGAAGTACAATGTGAATAAGCTAGAAAGGGCCTTTAGCGTAGAAACCGCTGAGGGTAGAACCACGAGAGTGACCGATGTAGTTGACAACTCCACGATAAAAATAGAAGGTCATGAGTTCCCTGTCAGATTGTTTGTTATGGTTTTGGGAGGGTTCGATGTCGTGTTAGGTATGGATTGGCTAACTGCCAATGAAGCGCAAATTATATGCAAACGAAAGATAATCCAACTCAAAGCTCCGGATGGTAGCAAAGTCGAGGTATTTGGAGATCGTGACGCCCCGATGCCAAACGTCATCTCGATGATTAAGGCAACAAATTACTTGAGGCGCGGATGCGAGGCTTATCTGGTGTACGTAATTGACAAGTGTAAGGAAGTGAAGGAACTAGACGACGTACCCGTGGTACGTGAGTACCCGGAGGTGTTTCCAGAGGATTTGCCTGGGATACCACCCGATAGAGAAATTGAGTTCCGAATTGACATAGTACCAGATGCCCAGCCCGTGGCTAAGGCTCCATATCAACTAGCACCAGTGGAAATGAAGGAACTTATGGTTCAACAAGACGAGTTACTTGAGAAAGGATTTATCCAACCGAGCATCTCGCCGTGGGGTGCTCCGGTGTTGTTTGTGAAGAAGAAAGACGGTTCGATGAGAATGTGTATTGATTATCGCGAGTTGAACAAGCGTACCGTAAAGAACAAGTACCCGTTACCAAGGATCGACGACCTGTTCGATCAATTGCAAGGCGCAAGTTGGTTCTCGAAAATCGACCTTCGGTCCGGGTATCATCAGTTGAAGGTAAGGGAAGAAGACATACCGAAAACTGCAATTCGCACACGTTATGGACATTTTGAGTTTCGTGTAATGTCTTTTGGATTGACGAACGCCCCTGCAGCGTTCATGGATTTGATGAATAGAGTTTGTCGACCAATGCTGGATCGATCGGTGATCGTGTTCATCGATGATATCCTCATCTACTCCAAGAATGAGGGTGATAACGCGTGTCACTTGAAGGAAGTATTGGAAGCTCTGAAGAAGGAAAAGTTGTATGCTAAATTCTCTAAATGCGCGTTCTGGCTTAGGGAAGTCCAATTCCTAGGTCACGTCATTAACCCGAACGGCATTATGGTTGGCCCAGCAAAGATAGTGACGGTAAAGGAATGGAATATTCCTAAGACGCCAACTGAAATCCGCAGTTTCTTGGGATTGGCAGGCTACTATCGGAGATTCATCCAGGATTATTCAAAAATAGTTTCGCCATTGACGAAGTTGACTCGGAAGGAGGTAAAGTACGAATGGGGTTCGACCCAGGATGAGGCGTTTAAGAAGTTGAAGGAAAAGCTAACTCAAGCTCCAGTCTTGGCCCTTCCCGAGGGCAATGAAGACTTAGTGGTATACTCTGACGCTTCGGGTCAGGGATTGGGATGCGTATTGATGCAACGCGGAAGAGTGATCGCGTACGCGTCACGACAGTTGAAGGTTCATGAAACTAATTATCCGACTCACGATTTGGAACTTGCTGCTGTCGTATTTGCATTGAAAATCTGGAGGCACTACCTTTATGGGGTGAAGTTTACTATTTACTCCGACCACAAAAGTTTGAAGTACTTCTTCGAACAAAAGGAACTTAATATGAGACAGAGGCGATGGTTGGAACTGTTGAAAGACTATGACTGTGAGATCATGTACCATCCTGGAAAGGCAAACGTGGTGGCTGACGCTCCAAGCCGAAAGGATGTACCTACTCCTATTAGAGTGAAAGCTTACCAGTTGGTTGTAACATCGGATGTGATGAGAGAGATTGAAAAGGCTCAAGATGAGGCGCTTAAGGAGGAAAACATGAAGAAGGAAAGGATGGTTGGCCAACAGGACAAGTTAGAATATAACACCCTTGGTGTTAGGACACGTTTTGGACGGATATGGATACCTATGTGTGGCGAACTTAGGACCAAAATCTTGGATGAGGCTCATAAGTCTCGTTACTCTATCCATCCCGGCACCAATAAAATGTACCAAGATCTGAGAAAGGAATACTGCTGGCCTGGAATGAAATGTGATGTGACGAAGTATGTAAGCAAGTGCTTGACTTGCTCGCAAGTAAAGGCCGAGCACCAGAAACCGTATGGGAAGATTCAACCACTTGATATACCGGAATGGAAGTGGGAACACATTACCATGGACTTCATAACCAAGCTACCTCGCACAGCTAAGGGTCATGACACCATCTGGGTAATTGTGGACCGATTAACAAAGAGTGCCCTTTTCCTACCTATTCGCGAGACGTTCTCGTCGGAAAGGTTAGCGGAAGTATTTATTAACGAAGTAGTAGCACGGCATGGGATGCCTTTGACGATCGTATCTGACCGGGACACACGATTCACATCGAGGTTCTGCAAGAGATTTCACGAGGCGATGGGCACGAGGCTTAATATCAGCACGGCATACCACCCGCAAACGGATGGTCAGTCCGAAAGGACCATTCAGACATTGGAGGATATGCTTCGTGCTTGTATTATCGACTTCGGTGGCAGTTGGGACAGTCATCTGCCGTTAGCCGAATTTTCCTACAACAATAGTTATCACACGACGATAGGCATGCCGCCTTACAAAATGTTGTATGGGAGAAGATGCAGAACCCCGGTTTGCTGGGGCGAGATTCGACAGAAGGAATTAGGGAGTCTGGAAGTAATAAGGGAAACGTCGAAAAGGTTTGATCAAGTCAAAGCACGAATGAAGGCCGCACAAGATCGTCAAAAATCCTACGCGGATAAACGACGAAGGCCTATTGAGTTTAGCGTTGGGGACCGAGTAATGTTGAAGGTATCGCCCTGGAAGGGGATCATACGATTCAGGAAGAGAGGAAAGTTAAGTCCGAGGTTTGTCGAACCATTAAGGATAATGGCACGGGTTGGTGAAGTCGCTTATCGGTTAGAGTTGCCTGATGAGTTAAGTGGAATTCATCCTACCTTCCATGTATCACACTTGCGAAAGTGTTTGGCGGATGAATCGGCTCACGTACTACTTACTGACATCGAGGTAGACAATAGCCTTAACTACATTGAAGAACCCGTGGCCATCCTAGATCGAAAGGAGAGACGTTTACGTAATAAAGTTATCCAATTGGTTAAAGTCCAATGGAAACATCGAAAGGGGTCGGAAGCCACTTGGGAAACGGAGACAGAAATGAGGGAGTCGTACCCTCAACTATTTGACTTATAAAAGGTTTCGGGGACGAAACCTATTGTAAGGGGGATAGACTTGTAACATCCCAAAAATAATTAAACGAATAAATATAGCGAGACCGGCGAGTTAGTCGGAATATTTAAACAAAAGGGAGCGGGCTTGGGCTAGGCTCCAATGGGCCGAGGGAAGCCCAGTTATATAAGAGGCAGGGCAGCCCTCTTCTCTGCTCATTTCTCATTCACGCAACTTTTAGAGAGAGAAAGGAGAGCTCGGGTCTAGAGAGAGAAGGTTGACGGATCGTCCCGGAATTGAGGGAACACGTTACTGCCAAGCTCGTGAGAAGAACCTCCGGATCAGAATCTCGATACAGGTAATAATCTTGCCTAAATCTGAGTTTTTGTTCGTTTTTGGGATTTTCGGGTTTTGGCTAAAAAGGCAACGATTTTGCGGATGGAACTTAAAAATGAGCTTAGGTATAGCATCTAGAATGAAAACCGAACGTTTTGATCTAAGAAAAGTTGAGATACTGACTCGATCAGACTCGCATGCAAAAGCTTCGGATTTTGGGAAGACAATCTGTGCAGGCCTATCGAAACTACAAGTTTCGATATGTGCAGGTCTATCGAAACTACAAGTTTCGATATGTGCAGGTCTATCGAAACTACAAGTTTTGATATGTGCAGGTCTATCGAAACTACAAGTTTCGATATGTGCAGGTCTATCGAAACTACAAGTTTCGATATGTGCAGGTCTATCGAAACTACAAGTTTCGATATGTGCAGACCTATCGAAACTACAAGTTTCGGTATAAGCAAATCTATCGAAACTACTAGGTTTAAGCATAGGGATGTCTAGTGTCATCTAGGATCACTACCTTACATGTATGGCTTTATTATAGCAGATCGTGAGTGACATTAGTGACGCCCAGTAGCCAGCTAAGAGTATTTCAGAAACTGCTTATCAGGTGAGCTCTAGAAGCCCTCTTTTAAATGTTTTATATAATGTTTTCGGGCTGGTGTGCATACATATGAAATGATGTTTTATGAAATGATGTTTTATGAAACTATGTTTTATGAAATGAAATGATTTAGAATGAACGGTTTATGGAAAGAAAGTTTTATGAACGGAATGTTTACGAACGAATGTTTATAAAGAAATGGTTTAAAGTAACGGTAAAGGGTTTCGAAAGTGAATGAAAGGTTTTATGAAAAGAAAAGAAAAAGGGAAAAAGTTTTAAAGAAGTCATTACAAATCTAGTTTGTCGAATGAAGGGAATTGACGAATGAAGTCTGGGAATGAGATTCCCAGCCTTGTGGTAGATTATGGACAGCGAGCCATAGTTACCATAAGAACAACGGGGGCAGTGTCTTAGTGGCCTGCCAATGGTTTGATGTTGTACAACTGGTATGGAGTAACGACGGTTACTCAGGGGTTAACGTGACCCTATGCGAGGTTAAATTATTATCCGACGATGTTATGGCTGAGAGTCATAACCGTCGATGGAAGTTGTCGGTCTATGGACAAGAGAGCCATAGGGGCAACTGAATGGGTATTGTCGGTCCTCGTGCAGTTAGCCTTGGGGGCAATACCAGGAAGGGAATTGACGGAATGTTGTGGCAACGACGGTGATACGTAACGGTTGACCACGACATGCAGGGTTCCTTCGGGGACACAGAGACGCGTAACGATACAGATTTTAGATGGTAATGTATGACTTAAATGAATGTTAAATCTTTTAAACAAATGATCCGTTCAATGTGTTTAAATGTGTGAAGGTTTACGAATGAAAGGCCCTGTTTTCTTATACGTGATGTTAAACCCTAATGAATGTTTCGAATGATGAACCATTTCTTAAATCGAACGAAAACTAGAACTCACCAGCGTAGCTGACTTTTTAGTATGCACATTCAGGTTAAGGCATGTTATAAGGATGGACGGTGATGCTTGGCTAGAGATGAAGAGTTACCCGACTGCTTTTGAAGACTGGCAATTCCGTTATGTTTTGTTTTAGTTTGCTTTATGTTATAAGCAATGTTTACGCTTCCGCAAGTATGAACAATGTAATAGTTATGATTTAATGAAGTATTTTCCGCTGCGTTATTTGATAATCAAGTTTAAGAACTGTTTGTGAATGAGTAAATCCAACAAGTGAGGCCTCCCGGGTTTGGGGCCTTACAACTTCCGGTAAAACTGGTACAGGGGTTGCATTTTTTTTCTGGTGATGCTCAAGATACTTCTAATGATCAGTGTTCTGGAGTTCCTCTTCATTCTGGTCATTCTAGTAATTATGGTTTCTCTGCAACTATAGTGTCTTCATCGTCTGGAACTCACAATATGAATCAAAAGGTTGCTGATGATTATTTGGCTATGTTTTCCTCATTCATGGCGTTGTAAGAAAATTTTATTGGTGGGAAAATTCATGATCCAGAAGTTATTGAAGAAGATTTCAGACAGATTGATCCTGTTGATCTGGAAGAAATGAACATTCAATGGAATATGGCTATGCTGATGCGACAAGCAAAAGATTTTCTTAAAAAGACTGGAAGAAAATATATTGGCTCTAACAGTCGATCATGCATGGGATTTGATAAAACCAAAGTGCGTTGCTATAACTGTCAAGAGTATGGTCACTTTGCTAAAGAATGTGTGAAGCCAAAAGTTGAGTTTGATTCTCAGAAGAAGCCGAATAATTTTAATCATAATCATAATCAGTCACATGGTTCATCTGGTAATTCTAATCATGCATCTACATTATCGGCTTTGGTTGCTTAGAACGATGAAAACTATGACTGGGGTATTCATCTATAAGATTTGGTGGGTACGGTAAGTCAAGCATTTGTAGCAGAGATTCATTCTGAAAAATCCAAAGAGTCGACTGATGATGATAGTTCGAGTGATGGTGAAAGTGTGCTGAGCGTTGATGAAGAGATAGAACAAGTGCAGAATATTGATTATGATATTACATCAGGTGTTGCTGAAGATGATATTGTTCTAACACAAAATGCTTCAGATGTTGCTGATTCAGAGAGTATTCCCATTGCCAAAGTTTTCATGGTAGACAGTCTGATCCGTCAAAGGTAAAAGACTCTGTTTGTCATATTTACTGTTCTGACTAAATTACTGTAAAATATAAATTGCAAAAGGTCATGGATGATAACACAAACTTGATTTGTGATATGAAATCGATGCACTCAGTTAATCAGAAACTGAAAGATAATGATAAATTGTGCATCGATAGAATTGAGTCTTTGAAAAGAGACTTAAATTCTCTGGGGTTGAAATATAAAGAACAAGCTTATCATCTGGATATGGCTTATGCTGAGATAGAAAAACGAAATGAAGTTGTCGCTCAAAAGAACAAAGAAATTTCTGACAAAGAATCTGAAGTGATCAAACTTCATCGAAAGCTGGAAAATTTTGAAAATTCTTCTGTAGTATTGGATTATTTTAATGCTAATGCTGATCCTACTAAGGGAGTTGTTGGGATTGGATTTGTTCCTCCTCCATTTAATGAAAATTATGTGGTTAAACCTGAAATCATACATGAAGAGGAAATTGATCCAAAAACAGTATTAAAAGTGAATCCGATAACTGGTGAGGATATGGTTTATGAGTCTGATTCTGAGGATGAGGTATTTGATGAGAAGAAGGTTGAAGGTATTCCAAAAGAGGTAAAACTTGATGAACCAACAGTTGTAAAAACTGTTACTCATGATAGATGCATTCTGACTGAACCTGACGAGGTGAAAGTTATTACACCTAAGCTTTCCCCAATTTAACAGTCAAGTGGGTTTGTTGCTGCCGGACATCAAAAGATGCTTTCATCAAAGGTACCTACACAGGTTTATGTTCCAAAGAAGCAAGTAAAGTGTTCTGTACAATCTTCTGAAGCTTACTTATCTGATGGTTTTTCAAACTCAAGAAAAACCCCTTATCTTAGAACTCATCAAGAGAGAAGAGTTTGTTTTCACTGCAATGAAGCTGGTCACATTCTGATAAATTGTCATTATAAGAACCAGGGCAAATGGAAGACTGCTCCTTCACAATCAAAAGTAGTGCAAATTCTGAAAAGAATAGATGTGGGAAAGTCGACTTCTAATGTGGAAAAAAAATATGCCTTGTCGATCTTTTGTTAAATCTTCTGGATTTAAACAGTAGGACAAATTGAATTCTAAATCATTTGTTTGTCAAGAGAAATTTGAGATTCCACATGTTGGAATTTCAAAAGATTCTCCACATAAAGTTAAACTGTCTAGACCACAAAGGAGAAGACGAAACAGAAAATTGAAGAAACTTTTGGAAACTTCTGAATCTGATAATAATATATCAAACAATGTTTTTCCAATTAAGCATAATGTGTCTTCTTTGAAAAAGTCTAAGTGTGAAACTTCTGTTCCAAAGGTTAATGATAACATTGATTGTGAATTGCTTGAAGTTGTTTATTTTGATCAATCTGGACGACCCAAGACCACAATGGCTTGGGTTCCTATTTCTAACTGATTTCTGTTGTTTATGTAGGGACAACCAAGGAGGACTATCAACAATACATGGTATGTGGATAGTGGTTGCTCTCGACATATGACAGGGAATATTCGGTTGCTTGAAGATGTCAAAAATATTGATGGAGGTTATGTCGCTTTTGCGGGTAATAAAGGCGGGTACATAACTGGTCAAGGTACTTTAAAGAATGAAAAAGTCAAATTTGAGAAGGTGAATTATGTGGAGCAGCTTGAACACAATCTTTTGAGTGTATAACAAGTTTGTGACAAGAAGTTTTCGTTCCATTTCAATGATGTTGAGTGTTATATCTTGAAACCGGGCTTCGTTATTCCTGACGAATGGATTCTCATGAAGGCTCCGAGGAGAAATGACACGTATGTCCTTGACATGAGTGTCACTACTACAACGGATTCAATTCCTACTTGTTTACTCTCCAAGGCGTCGGAATCAGATTCAATTTTGTGGCACAGGAAGCTAGCTCACATCAACTATCGGAAGATGAACTATATTGTTAAGAATGATCTGGTTCTTGGTATTCCGAAGATGAAATTCTCTGTACCTGATGATGGTATTCCTTGCAAGAAGGGGAAACAACGAAAGAAATCACACAAATCTAAATTGAAGAATTCTATCGTAACTCCTTTGGAGCTGCTGCATATGGATTTGTTTGGTCCGATTAGTATCAGGAGCATTGGTGGAAAATCATACTGTTTGGTAGTAACGGATGATTTCTCTAGATTTTCATGGGTTAAGTTTCTTTCTTCTAAAGCTGAAACCACTGAGTTGGTACAATACTTAATCCTGGGTTTGGAGAATTTGTTCAATCTGAAGGTCAAAAGAATTAGGAGCGACAATGGCAGTGAGTTTAAGAATAGCAAGATGGGCTTATTATGTCTACAAAAGGGAATTCATCATGAATTCAGTGCGCCATATGTTCCTTAACAAAATGGTGTTGCTGAACGAAAGAACAGGACATTGGTTGAAACGGCACGCACGATGCTTGCAGATTCTAAGCTTCCAGTTACTTTTTTGGCTGAAGCTGTGAATACTACGTGTCACGTTTTGAACAGGGTCTTGACCATCAAGTGACACAACAATACATGCTACGAGTTGCTGAATAATCGAAAGCCGAATCTGGAATATTTACTACCTTTTGGTAATCCATGCACCCTATTGAAAGTTAGAGATGTCCCAACCAAATTCAGTGCTAAGGCTATTGAAGGGATTTTTCTGGGTTATGTTGCAAATTCTACTACCAAGAGGGTTTATAACAAAGAGACGCGCAAAGTTGAAGAATGGTTTCATATTGACTGTTCAAATCGGTCTTTACCTCAAATGGCGATTGGACCAGATTGGGCATTTGATTATCAAAATTTATTCAAGTCTTTTCATTTACCTTCTGATATTTCTCCTGAAGAAGCTGTTGTTCTCTATGATTCTTGTCAGGATGTACAGCACAGTGGTTTTCTACCAAATGCAGTTCAAAATTCATCGGTTCCATCTACTTCTACTCCCGATCCTAATGTTGCTTCTTGTTCAGGATCACAAGATTCTGAGAGTGAGGAAGACAATGCTATTTTTCAAGATTCTTCTGCTAATCCTTTGTTGGGTGATGATCCATTACCTTCGACATAGGCTCAGGGGGAGATTCCTACAAATTTAGACGCGGAAATTCCAATTAATCAAGATTTTTCTTATCAATCTGATACAACTCAAGTTGAAGTGTTGCCAGTTCCTGAGGTCGCATCAATCAAGGAACTCAAAGATCATCCGGTGACGAATATAATAGGAAATTTGCGTGATGGAGTGAAAACATGTTCTATTGTAGACAATACTTGTTTATATACATGTATTAAAGATTCTGGTGTTCTTGATGATTGCTCACATTCATGTTTTATTTCTCAGGTCGAACCAAAGAATGTTGAAATGGCTTTAAATGATAACAATTGGATAGAGGCCATGCAGGAAGAACTTGCTCAGTTTGACAAACTCAAAGTTTGGAATCTTGTAGATCTTCCGAAGGGTATGTATCCAATTGGTACAAAATGGGTGTTTAAATGTAAGAAAGACGATCGAGGTGTCGTGGTAAGAAATAAGGCAAGATTAGTTATCTAGGGTTTCAATCAACAAGAGGGAATTGATTACACCGAGGTTTATGCTCCTGTTGCGAGGCTTGAAGCTAAACGATTGTTTCTGGCTTTTGCTTCTTATAATGGCTTTAAGGTGTTTCAATTGGACGTGAAAAGTGTTTTTCTATATGGAAAGGTCAAGGAGGAAGTTTATGTTTGTCAGCCGCCGGAGTTTGAAGATCCACTTAATCCGAATATGGTTTTCAAGCTTGATAAGGCCCTCTATGGTCTTCATCAGGCTCCTTGTGCGTGGTATGAAACGTTGTCTACACATCTTTTGGCAAATGATTTTGTTCGTGGCAAGATTTTCTTGGGAATATGAAATGGTGGTATGTTGATGTTAATACTGGTGAAGCAAGGATTGAAGACAAAGATAATAAGGTCATTGTATGTTTCTATGATGCAATGAATCTTATCAATTTTTCAAAGAAAGATCAGAGAACGTTGAGAAAGAATGAAATCATATTCACTGATGAATGGAGAGAACAAGGATTGCAGTATAAGAGAGTATTGGAGATATGTAGAAGATATGGAGTGCATTCAGGCAGCAGATTACCGGATAATTGGAAAAGCTCATCATAAAGACTGAAGACTGAAGATCAAGCTATTGTCAAGGGGGAGTCTGTTAGGACATAGTTTGTAATGACAAAAGCTTTGTAATAGTTTAGATCTAATGTCTTTATGTTTTTGTATGTAATGTTCTAAGTGTTTTATACAAGTTATGCTAGAGGCGAACTTGTCAAGTTCGCCTAGTCTAACAGAGGAGAACTTGTTAAGTTCGCTTAGTCTATCTGAGGCGAACTTGTTAAGTTCGCTTAGTCTGTTAGAGGCGAACTTGTTAAGTTCGCCTAATACAGATCAGATGTCTATATATAGAGGTTACAGAGTCAGTTTGAGTAGAACAGATAGCGTAGAACATAAGTGAACGAATTGTCTGATTGAGACTGTAAACTCTATGATTGTTGGAATACAAGCTTGAATGTTGTTTACGTGATTGTTTCTATTGTCTTTTGTGTATACAATTGTTGATTTGGTTGGATTCCGCACTCCGCGTTAACAATACGTCTTATCACGAGAATGATCCGTAGAAGAGCCATGTGGACCTACAGGAATCTCTCGTTGCTGAAGTAAACCGAAAGGTTTTTGATATTCTATCTTTACCTTTCCGTAAGTCAGTCACTTGCTCACATAGGTGGCTATATCGGCCTTCATCTTTGGCCACCAATATAGCACCTTTAGGTCATGGTACATCTTGTCGAAATCTGGATGAACAGAGCAACGAGATTTATGAGTTCATCCATGACTGGTTCCCTTAAGTTTTTGTACACTGAATCCATATTCGCTCAACGAAGTAGCGAATGCCGTCAGATTTGATCTCAAGTTGTTCTTCCATACCGCGTGTGGCTTACAGCGGTAGATTTCCCTCTTTCAGGGCTTCGAGTTGAGCACTACGGATTTGGTTAGGTAATCCGGTGTGAATGGTAAGCTGCAATGCTCGAGCTCGTTTTGGCTTGGTTTCCTTTCGACTTAGGGCATCGGCTATCACATTATCCTTGCCCGGATGATACCTGATCGCACAGTCATAATCATTCAAGAGTTTGACCCAACGACGCTGTCGCATGTTCAACTCTTTCTGCTCAAAGATATGCTGAAGACTCTTATGATCGGTGTAGATAGTGCACTTGATACCGTACTAGTAATGTCTCCATATCTTTAGTGTGAAAACTACGGCTCCAAACTCTAGGTCATGAAAGGTTTAGTTTTTCTCGTGAATCTTCAGTTAACATGAAGCGTATGCGATCACTTTTCTCACGTTGCATTAATACACAACCAAGACCCTGAATGGATGCATCGCAATACACCACAAAATCATCCGTTCCCTCCGGAAGAGCTAGGATGGGTACACTGCAAATTTTCTGCTTAAGGAGTTGGAATACTGACTCCTAGGTGTCGCCCCAGTTATAGGCTTTACCCTTCTAGGTTAAGGCAATGAGAGGTTGGGTGATCTTGGAAAATCCCTTGATGAATCGGCGATAATAGCTAGCCTATCCCAGAAATTGTCGCACCTCTGTTGGAGTCGTCGGTGCTGCTCCATTCTTGATGGCTTCTATTTTAGATGGATCGACATGTGTTCCATTCTCGTTAACCACATGTCCTAAAATTTGAACTTCATGAATCTAGAATTCTCACTTGGAAAACTTAGCATACAGTTGCTCCTGCTTTAGCAATTCCAGGATCAAACGTAGGTTCTCCTCATGCTCCTCTTTGTTCTTGGAATAGATGAGGATGTCATCAATGAAAACGATGACGAACTACTCAAGGCAGGGTTTACACACACGGTTCATGAGGTCCATGAAAACCACAGGTGCGTTGGTTAATCCGAAAGGCATGACGATAAACTCATAGTCACCGTACCTAGTCCTGAAATTAGTCTTGGAGATATCCTCCTCTCGGACTCTCAATTGATGGTAACCAGATCTAAGATCTATCTTGGAATAAAAGCTTGATCCTTGGAGTTTATCAAAGAGATCATCTATGCGAGGTAGAGGATAACGATTCTTGATCGTCACTTTGTTCAGCTCACGATAGTCGATACACATGCGGAAAGTCCCGTCCTTCTTATTGAAAAAAAAGATTGGAGCTCCCCATGGCGATGAACTATGTCGGATGAAACCTTTATCCAATAACTCTTGTAGTTGAGTGGATAGTTCTTGCAATTCACTGCGTGCTAGTCTGTAAGGTGCTCGAGAAATTGGCGTTGCCTTGGGGTGCTAGGTCGATTTGAAATTCTACTTGACGATGCGGTGGCAGACCATACAAATCCTCGGGAAAAACTTCCGGATATTTCAAACAATTGGGATATCATCAATCTTCTTCTCCCTAGATGGCTGCTCGACGACGAGAGCCAAAATAGCAGTATCGCCTTTTCGAAGACATTTCTGTGCTTTCATGAAGGATATGATGCCCATGACTGCACCACTCCTTTCGCCCTGGCCAGAAAGAGTTTCTCCACTCGAAAGAGGAATGAGAACGATTTTCTCACGACAGGCAATTTCGGCTTGGTTCTTAGATAACCAATCCATGCAGACAATTACGTCGAAACCACCAAGTGTGACCGGCATGAGGTCAATGTCAACCTTATGACCAACTGATCCTAACTTACATCATCTAAGAATGTGGGTTGTTTCGATTATTTGACCGTCCACTATTTCTATAGTGTACTAAGTTTCTAATAGTTTTAGAGTACGACCGTACCAACGTGAAGTTTGTGAAGTCATGCTGAGACTTCTAATGAGACCCACACTTATAAGATAAATGTCGGTTAATGCAAAGGATAAGGGAAGAGTTTCACATGTAGTAAAATAAATTTAATGAGATGCAGATTCCAGTAATACAAGGAATAGGTCGTATGTTTAAATAATCGCGTTCAACTGATGGTTGGTTAGATTAAATCCCCGGTTTCTAATGTCATTGGAACAACTGGATATGCTGGGGTATAAATCTAATTATACTAAGGATTAGTCACAGGATAAGGTAATAGAGTCAAATGAAATTTATTCTTGGAGTGTAAGAAATAACATGTTAGCATAGAAAGAATTTCTCGAATTCCACTTACATAGTGGGAGTCGGTGTGTTTACTATGAGGTTCTACCAGAGTTTCAATCGAGATCGTTTCCATGATAACGTTTGGATGAGAGGCTTAAGTTCACTAAGACTCTTACATGAGTGGGATAAAATGATGGATCCTATTGATGATAGTTCAGTGTGTTCGTAAACATCTTCAACCTGATAGTCGCATCTATCAATTGTTGAACAAGTTTAACGATACCAACTAGTTATTGAGCGGGTTACGAGAATTTCTACAGATAGTGGAAACTTAAGTCTGTAAATCACAGATTCGGACCATTCATTCACACGCTAGGTTTCACCAGGACTTACATGCACCTCAAATTACTATTACGTGTGCACCCGTAATGATAATTGGCTTTGCATGCTCACCCTAGTTCTCCCTGTCCTATGTCGTCCCTTAGTTTGTATTGCTGAGTACAAAGTGTTGTCAGATATGATAGGTCATCGAAAAGCATATCCATCAACCATAAGTTGATCAACTAGGACTCATATCAGGATGAGTAGTCGGGAATTGTATGAGCTGAGTATTCACTCAAGTTGAAACACAATGCGAGAGTCCAATCTAGCGGATTATAGATGAATCATGCACGCAAAAATGCAACTTCGAGAAGTGAAACTAATTCATGGATATGAGTTACAGGAAGCAGCAAAGTAACCATCTTTCCAACTGAGACAGGATAGGGTCTGAGTATGCAATGAGCAATGCGTTCTCAAATTTGTGATCAATCTATCTTCAACAGAATATCGAACAAAGACGCGAGCCCATGGCTCGGGAAAGTGATGACATCTACATGCTAATGGATCTTGCAATAATGCGTGCAACGATCTGCCTTTACTCGGCATATTGTTGCTAGTGATTACAGTAGGGACTCGCCTCCAACGATCCCAACTCCCAAAGAGATATGTGCTAGATGAGTGTCGTCCATAACATGGACATGAGAAAGCCCACCAAACCCGACAGGTAATGGTGGTGCAAGTGACTCCTCCGAAGGCTCCGTCTCGCTGCCCTCTAATAGGAGTGGATGTTGTTCTTATGATTCCCCGAGTGTCGCCACTGGGAATGATGATGCAATGCAAAAGATGTGTCCCTAGCCAACTGAGGGTGTTATGTATGGTATTACATGCCTACACTGCAATGTATGTATAGATGCTATGTGTACCATGTATGAGTGTTTGTGATGTGTAACTAATGTGTAAGTTTATAGTCTAGTATGCAGTCCTAGTTCTCTATAACCAATGGCTTTGATACCAATCTGTCACACCCCCAAATTCCAGTAACGGAGTTTTATCGTTTGGTGCGTGACAAAGCAGGATCTCAGTCATTAGTTACATCAAACGACACTATATGGGACATAAATGTAATATCATAAAATTTCAGAGTTAATGCGGAAGCGTTTAAATAAGAAAATAAATGCGCAAAGCAAGCGCGCCTAAGTTTAGTTAATAAAACAACTAAATTGTTTTATATGTTTTCATAAGGATGAAATGATAGTAGGACTCCATGCATGTCCTAAGTGTGCAACCTGTGCCTTAGCGACCTGAGAAACATGTAAGAAAAAGTGTCAACACGAGGTTGGTGAGTTCACAGGTTTGCAAATGAATAAACTGTTTGAGTGTTGCAGGATCAATATACGTAAGTCACACCTATTGCTAGCTAGACAATTTACAAGTTACTCTAAGCGTTCGCAACCGAAGCTGACTGTTTATGTTTGGGATGCCTTCCGCCATTGCTAACATCAACAATGGCAAGTGTTTAGGACAATTTACACCCGTTCGACCTCCAATCGAGTTAGCGCGACTAACACAGGTGGGGTTTGTCAAACCCGGTAGTACTACTCAAATTTCCTCACTATACTCCATATATTAACGGTCCGAGTGTGTAAGGACTTTGCATGTTATGTTTGTACTTAGGTAAACAAGTGGTAGTGAAATACTATGTGATCCATGTCCGTTCATATGTATGTCTCTCCCCGGCGGGAAGACAAGTAAACGGGTGTCTGTTCGTATGCATGTTTCTTCCCAACGGGAAACAAGTAAAATGATGTTTGTTTGTATGCATGATTCTTCCCAACGGGAAAATAAGTAAAATGATATTTGTGTATATGCATGTTTCTCCCCCAATAGTAAAACAAGTAAAAAGGGACCGTGAAACTCATCTGAGTCTGAATAAAGCGTAGTAAATAGCACCACACAAGGATGCAACAAATACCACAAATAGTTTGCTAGCGGACGATCTACCAATGCCCTATAATGAGATTCACAACTGTTAGAGACACATATGATTTCGTGATGACGACACGTAAGAGTTTAATGTCCTAAAATATATTTAGGATCAACGGATAGACAAACGTATCATCGAAAATCAAAGAATTCTAAGTTTAATAATAAAATAGATGTGGTGCGTTTAAAATGTTTCGCGATGCTTATAAACGTGGCGAAAATAATATATAAAAATATTATTATTAGTTTGAGTTCCGGGTTGAAAATAATATAAATATATTATTTTATACGTAATCGAGGTTTGAAAATGCTATATATATATATATATATTATTTTACAATGTGGTAATTATAATGGTTTATAAAATCAAACTTGAGTCTACGGGTGGTTTCCAGGCTAAAACATTTTAATATATTAATATAATAAGATAGAGATGAGTTTTATATTGAAAATAATTGTTTAAAAATTAAATATACAAAAACTAGGGTGAGGAGACTCGAACCCGGGTCTCCTCCCCCATCAACACACTGTTCTTACCAACTCGGCTCGCTAAGGTTTCGCAACAAGTTCCGGATCTAAAATGGTTTTACACAAAACACCCCTAAGTTCTTCCCCCCATCTCCAATCGCGATCACACCAGTCCCAATCCTTTGAATCTGATTCGCGAAAGACCCTGGATTCACAAGGGTTTTGTTAATCGGTTCCTTGCGAACCTGAATGTGGGTTTAATTTGAAAAACATCAGGTCTAAGATCATTTAATTGTAGATTCAAAATCCGAAACCCTGGGTTTGAACTCAAAATCGATTTGAATGAATTTGATAATGGAATATGTTGGAAACATGGGGCTTTCATAGATTAGGGTGTTGCGAAACTGTTGGTGTAGTTTAATTTGCTTGTGGTTGTGTTTAAGATCAAAACCCCCCAAATTGTTCTATGAACAAACCCTAGGTTACGGATCGAGTTCCATTCGTTGTTTTAAGATCAAATTATGATAGGGCTTTCATTACACCAAGGATTTCGAATCTAATGGTGTAGGTTAATTTGATTTAAACAGAGTCTAGTATAGTATTCGATTAAATCGTAAACATATAGATTGAGTTCATGCTAAAATGAATATTGTAAGCCCCAATAAAGACAAGGCTTTTGATCTAGGGACTGAAACGAAACTAAGGAAAAAATCAATTACCAGAATAGTTGTCGAATTGATGGAGTTCGACTAAAACGGGTGATGACGGCGACGGGGTTGATCTCCGTCGATTTTAATTGCTTCTCTAGCTGAATCGGGGTGTATAACAGGTTCTAAAGAATTCTATTAAGGTATGAGGATGTCCAATTCGTAAGGGTGATGACTGGTATGGACGAATTCGATTGATTTAGCACTTGGGTTCGACGGTTACAAAAGTAGTGATCATAGCTCGAGTTTAATTCGAAAATGATTATGATTAAGGCCCTAATAACGATCGATTATTGTTATAACATGAGATTCAGTTACGAATTTGAATCA
This sequence comes from Smallanthus sonchifolius, assembly GCA_023525975.1. NCBI lineage: Eukaryota > Viridiplantae > Streptophyta > Magnoliopsida > Asterales > Asteraceae > Smallanthus > Smallanthus sonchifolius. Next base: position 21,545,840 of record CM042046.1, on the reverse strand, counting down.
CATTCGGTTATTACTCATGAATTTATGATCAAAAGTCACGATTTTGACTTTTTAAAAGTCAACAGAATCCATTTCAATTGATTTTGACTTTGAGAGTCAACAAATCAAGTTTTCAGACTTGGCAGAACTAGTCCCTGTAGTTTGAGTTCAGATTATTGACATAAATAGTCCTTGGGGTTTGAATTTGAGTCCACTAAGTTAGGATTTAACTGGATTTGGTTAACAGGGTTAACCCTAAATCGCCGGATGTCACATCATCCTCTAGTTAAAATAATTTTCGTCCCAAATATTAAAATAAAAAAAAATTTCTCGTTGTCACAATTGGCCTATACCAACGACATGTCGTCGGTATAGGTTTTCCCCAATTATTCATTGGGCGCCATGTTTTCCCTCCATCTGGCTCAACCCTCGTCGGTATAGGGTCTCCCCTACAAAATTTTGGGTTTGGCCTTTCCCGACTTCATGTCGTCGGTATAGGGTAACCTATCCAGACGAAAAATGTCGTCTGGATAGGCGTTGTCGGCGTAGGGTGAAATCCTTGTAGTGTAAGGAAAGACAAATAGCTAGCTAAAATCGAGCCAAGCTGGAAAAATAACACGCCGGCTAGGCCATCTAAATAGACGGCTTTAGCCGGCTAAAAAGTTAATTTCGCCACGTGTCGAGATCTGGTTAGTTAAAACTCTGACAAAAAGTAACTTGGCATGGAATTAGGAGCCGGCTAAACTAGCCGTCTTTAGCGGTCTATTGGCCTAAATGACCATGAATTAGTAGGCTAAAAAAGTCTAATCATTTTTGTAAGTTTGAGCGGTCAAATAACCATTTTGGTAATGTTTAAGTATTCTTATTATTACTTTACCATTATTTTATTAATAATGTTTCCATTTTTTTACTGTTTCAAGTCATGTCTTGAATGTAACAAAGCGTAGGTGAATTTGGTGGAATATGCATCGCATATGTATATACTACACTAGCTTAGGACCTTGTAATACACTCGTATTAAAAAATATTAAAATATAAAATTTTTAAATTTATATATATATATTTTACAGATTTAAAAATGTATTAAAAATACTAATTATTATTTAATGTAATTTAATTTTCATTTACTATTTTATTAAAAGTAAACTTTACATAATTAGATTGTAAAGTTTCTTATAATTAAGAAATGATAATTTATAATAAATGTGTTTTATTAGTATAATTAGTATTTTTTTAATATATTATTATTATTATTAAAAGGTAGACTTGTATTTAATAAGAGAGATAGGAAAAAAATAATGAGAATGAATATGAAAACGACACGTGATATAAAAAACGTTTATTTATCATATAGTATAGATTATAAAGTGAAAATGCATATATGTGTAAGGGAGAGGTTCATTACAAAACATTAAATTATTTTAAGAACAAAAAGAACAAAATTAAATCGTTTAATTTCTTCATCTATGGTTTATATTTTTAAATTTTTGTACTTCATACATACAAATATGTATGTTTATAAACATAAAAAATCATTAAATAATTTTTTTGATATGTTTTTATACATTTAAAAGTTTAAATACACAAGTGTAAATTATGTGTAGGTAAAATAACATATACATCCTACACATGAATTGCACATGTGTAGGTTGTATAAATAAACGAAATTTTTTCATATTTTTTTTTATAATTTAATGAGAGATGAATAAACATTGCATTTCTATCATTTTCTTATATTTTAAAAAATTTTAAGATTGAATAAATAAATGATTCATTTTGTTCCACATGTTCTTGGAGCATTTATTGTTATGGATTGAACCCTTCCCGTATGTGTAATGAGGCCGCATGCACTAATAATCATTGCATGTGCCATAAAATCATATTTTATCTTTGCGTTATAAAATCTATATTTTATCATGACTCTTTACTTTAATATCTTATATCTTATACTAGGTTAGAATCATGTGTATTACACGGGTTAAGTAAATATATATAATGTTATATAATTAGTAAATAAAAAATTACGTTTTTAAAAACCCGTGTTTTACGCGAGTTGAATAAAATATAATGTAATCTTTTAACACATACACTCGTCAAAATATGTCTATTTTAACGTGACAGTTATAAATTATATTAAGTTAATTTTTAAAACATTTTTTTTAACTTGATATTATTTTTTTTTTAATATAATTGATAAATGATAATCCATATTAAATTCATGTGTTTAATGATATGATAACAATCCATATTAAATAAAAAGTATCAATAATTAGATTGATATTAAATATTTAAAAATATTTTTTTAATATAGTATTTAATAGGAGAGAGATGCGAAAAAATTATGCTAAGAATGCACCAAAAGGTGACACGTGTCCCATAATTTTTCTTGTTTATTAAGTAGTATAGATTATTACGTCGGTATAAATGCTTTAACTAATTTTAGCTATTAATAATCTCTTTTATTTTAAGCATTTAATTGAGTTTGAATATAATTAAATTTCTTAATTTAAAATTAGTTTTCCAAAACTCTATTTTGATGAAATTTAAAAAAGAAATAAAAAAAAGTTAATTTAAAATTTCTTGCGGGTATCTTAAAATCTTAATTTTACAAACTTGTAAGTTATCTGCACTCGTTTTCCCCCAAGCTACGCGGCGGGAGTTTGATAGTTATCGGTTCAACTCGTCTACGGTGATCAAAGTTACGTTATAGCGTACGATAAAAAAAACTCGGATCACTGACAAAAAAAAAAAACTAAACAAATCCGTGCATACTGTTTAAAAAAAAAGTTAACGAAAGTTTACTAAAAATAACAAACCTATTGAACTTTTGTTACAATTTTATAAAAAATTAAGCTTGAGGGAAAAAAACTAAAGTTTACTCTATTAAAGTTTTGTGGCAAATTTAAAAAAACTTTAAAAAAAATATATATTAAAGTTTAAACATTTTTGTGTCATTTCTATAAAAAAAACTTTTGGGGTAAAAAAGAAATAAAGGTGACTGTGGAATCCCATGGCCAATTAAAGTTGGTTAATTCTAAGTTTCTTAAAATCACTATTTTCACCGAACTCGTTTATTTTGCATTATTTATTTTAAAAATTGATTTGCATATAAAATCCTATATCTATCAACCATGAAAATATTTTAAAACAATAAATGCAAAACCGAGCCACAATTGATCGGTGTTTTATGAGTCTACAAAACGCCAAAGAGGACCAGGAACATTTAAAACACACAAATCTTGATCTTCAAGCCCCCACTTGTTTCAACATCAGGTTTTTAGTAGCGTGCGTGGACTCCATATTGTTGGATTTCGATTTCACTTGTAACAGTTTTGTCAATAAAATATAATTGTAATCTACTATTTTTACAACATAATCAAATAAAATACAAGACCTGAAAAATAAATTTATTTATTACAATCAAATTGAAATGATTAGAACAAAAAAAAATTAAATGAAGACAACCAATCACACACGTGTAGCATCTTTTTACATTAAGACTGTACATAGTGGTGGCGTGAGCCACATCAGCCTTTCACGTCCAGGAACACCTCCTCCTATGCGTGAAAAGGGGGGGCGTGGGGCATTTCACAGGCACTTCTCACTCTCACCAACACACAAACCATTCCAACGGTAATATTACCGTTTAAAAAGAAATTACCATTTAGAAAAAAATAAATATAATTTAACCCAAAATCTAATATAAATACCAATCAATTTTAACTCACTAAATCATTAAACCAACTTCTCAATTTTTTCTCCAAACCTCACAATGAATCCTTGGAACCCAAACAATCCATTTTTTTCAAACATTCGTAACAACCCAAATAACCCTTTCATCCCGAACAACGACCCGAGCAACATTTTCAATCCAAATGTTCAAGATGTTTACGTTTCGAGTACGTCACCGGAACCAAACATTTTTCAACAAATTCCCTGTGGATTTAATTTTCAACAAATGTCGGTCCTACACAAACCCCTCCCACACCGGATTCAATACCCAAAACACAGGAATTTACCATCCCCGAGACACAACCGTCTACTAAACCGAAGAAACGCTCACATAGAAAGAAACAACCATCGACCGTCGACACAACCAAAGAACCGAGTCGTGTTGTTGAAAGGTGGACGCCGGAAGAAGAATTTGTTTTGACTAAAGCTTGGGTAGACGTGTGGGACACAAAAATTGGTGAGACGTTTAATTTTTTTTATAAATTGATATGTTATTTTTAGTAAAATTTGTACTAATATTTTTTGTTTAGGAAATAATCAAACAGGAAATGATTTTTGGGTGCGTGTTCATGCGAAATTTCACGCGGCAGTGGGGAGGGGCGAACACCGGAATCCGGACAAGATCTCGGGTAAATGGCTGGACTATAACCACAAGCTTACTAAGTTTAACAATTTTTACAACAAACACTACAACAATCGTAAAAGTGGTCAAAGTGACCAATATATATACTTAGAAGCCTGTGAGGAGTACAAAGTCGTAGTGGGTTCAGCTTTTAATTCCCATAAATCATGGGATATTATTAGAAAATCTCCCAAATGGGGCCAAGTCCCGTTGATGTCCTCGTCGTCTAAACGAACTAAAACGTCGTCTACCGGCGATTATTCACCTGGTATCAATTCAAGAATTAATCTAAATGATACCGATGACGAAGTTGAAGCACCGGAAGAACCGGTTCGTCCGCCCGAAAGAAACAAAGGTAAACGGGTTGCTTCTTCGTCAACACCGGACACCCATTTTGAAAAATTAGACTCGAAGCTTTAAAAGCTACTTTCTTTTAGACAATATAAACAACAATTACAAGATGTCAAGTTTCTAAGTATGAACTTCGACCACCTTACCGGAGCTGCTCGTAAACTAGCGGAGAGGCAAAAAAAAAGAAATATACGAATACCAAAACATAAACGACGAGGATGAGGATGATGACGAGTAGTTTTTTTATTTTTATGAATGTAGTTTTTTTTATAAATGTCGTTTTTTTTTAATGTAGTTTTTTTTATATTTTTTAATGAATGTACTTTTTTAATTACTTTAATTTTATTTTATTGGTATTTAGTTAATTATTAGTTAATGATTAAAAATTAAATATGGGGCGTGAAACCACTACGCACCTTAGTGAAAATAGGCAGTGAAAACTCCTGTGCTGATGTGGCGCTGACGTGGATGAGCGTGAAAGAGAGGGGCGTGAAACTACTACGATAGCCTAACACAAAATTGAAATATCCATTTGATCTTTATTTAATAACTTTTACCATCCTACATACATGTTTATTATAATGGTAGTAATTAATATAAGTTGCTTTTGAAAAATACTATTTTTTCTTTACGAAAAATCATATTTTTCTAGATTTGTTAAAATCAAATCAATCAGGGTTTCAATAACTTGTGTTTATCCCAAAATTCTTGTTTATCTTCATCCCTAGAGATTTTAGGAATCCCTATTGCTATCAAGTAATAGATACGATACGATATATTTTTTTTAAAACGGAGTTTTATTTAAAGTTGAGTTTTTTTATCGTTGACTATAAAAAGTGTCGTTACCGTTGTGCTACTGTGACGAGCCAAAGCTATTATGAGAAAACAACATCATTGTCGGTATTGGTATTATCGGAACCCGTATCGGTATTCACTTTTATGTTTTTCGACGACCCGAATCGGTAATATTTTTATTTTTTATTCATTTATTTTTATGTTTATTTTTTATTAACATTATTTTTACCGCTGTGTCTATTTTTCATTTAAATTTTATTAACCGTTGGCCGACACCCGTCGCGAAGCGCGGGTAAAACAATCCGATTAATATTTAATATTCCTAATAATGAATATTTTTTATTATTTCACGAAATAATAATGTTTTAACATTTTTTTGGATTTCTCGCAACAATTATTTTGCTAAACAAAGATTAATTTTGACTTTTGTGATATTTCATTAAACCTCTTTTAAACGAAAGTTTGATTAACGCTGCTTAGTATGTAACGTTTTAAGATCATATTAAAGGTAAAATGGTTTTTGATAATCTAAATTATTATTCATTGGCTGATAATAATTCAAACTAACAGTTTGGTTGGTGATAATCTCGACTTTTACTTTTGTTGTCAACGACAGTAGTAGTAATAGTATAATCATCATGTAATTACAAGATATCAAGATCAATCTACAGATCCGTTGATATTCGATTTACAGATCAATCTACAGATCTGTTGATGAGGTAATGCAACTTTCGGATTCTGATCTGAAGAAAATTTTGGAGTTGGGTGAAGCTCATGAGCCTGACAATGAAAGTGGGAGGCATCTCTTGCTAGTGATCAAACATTACTTCAATCCTAGTAAAGATGTTGCCATAGCAAAGATGTCATTGATGCAAAGGCACTCCAATCCCACTTTTCTTTTGTCAAATGGTTCTACAATGCTGCCAAGGATGAATACACACCGGAAGATGTCAAAGGATACAAGATGAGGTGTTCCAGCAAGGCTATCTTCAGCTTGCAAAGCAGGGACATCAAATCTCTATCTGAAATCCCATTTGATGATCCCAGCAAAGATTCAAGAGGCTATGGACAACAAGGATTGTCCTGAACATGCAAAAGTTTCAGGAATAAAGGCAATTAAGAGTTTTGGTAGCATCAATCTAGGGGGAGTTTGTAGAGATAAAGACTGATGGCTACAAAATTCTCCTAGTATAAGCTGATGACTCCACAATTTTGACAACTAATGAAGTTGTTGCGGATAAGTGTCTGTGTTGCGGATAGTTAAGTTTTGCTGCTGATCTACAACTATGTTGCGGATAGCCTTTCTGCTGAAGTCCAAATTTGTTGCTGATAGGCTTCTCAGTAGCATGCAAATTATCAGCAGCTTTGACTTTACTACTGACACACCTTTTGCTGCAATACCAACACACCTATCAGCAGAAAGAATGCTATTGGTGCAGATGGCAAAAGACAAAGCTATTACTTCTGAAGTATCCTGCAAAGATTCCTACGAAAACTTTTGTTTTGAATTTACCCGTTTACTACAGTTTGTCTTTTTGTTGTCTACCAATTGTAGTGTAACTTTTATCTGTACAAGATCAATGGTTTGTGTTTGATCTGATCCTTAAGTCCTTTATATGTATTGTTACTCTTCACTTTGCATGTATGCTTCCTTAGAGTTTTTCTCTATAACTTGTAAACTTTGAAGATCAATACAACTTGCATTTATCAGTATTTTCATTGTTTCTTATTACATTACATAGTTGTGATTGTTTCCGTCAATCTCAACTAAACAGAACCATCTTGTAAAACATCGATCCTACATAAACGTTCCTTTTTTTTAAACGAAGTGGTATTCAAATCGAGTATTTTGTTGGATCATACACTATAGTAAGCAATCATACATTTGAAAGTGACGTGAATACTACTTGCAGCCTATGATGAGTGCTGGTTGGTGTCTATTTTTTTGTACTTAACCAAAATTTAATTTATTTTTTAAGATTATATATGGTTTGGAAGATTTACACTAAAGGGGTCTAGCCCAGTTGGTATTAGCGCTCACATGTATTCCATTCTTACTCCATCCATCCCGGTTCAAACCCTGGGGGTGACATATATTTCTTTTTTGTTATTTTTTAATCCACTTTTTTTAGTTAATATTTTCGTACAGATTAATGTTTTGATTTAGTATTACCCACGAGGTATAAGGATTTAAATGGAGTGTCTTTAGACATAAAACCACTCCTGGCACAGCGACAAGGGTACTCTCTAATCCTCATACACCCTGGTTGAACATTGAGATTGCCTTTTTTTTAATCCTAATTTTTTTAGTGTTTTTTAAGACAAATTTCTTAATTTTTGTTGGGAGTGAGACTTAAACCCATGATTTCACCAAACTTTGTGTTCATCTTAATTTTTTTAGTTATCGCTTATATTTGCGCTCGAGCCCGTGACCCGCTGCGGAGCGCGGGCACCGAGTTATAAATATATAAGAACATAACTATAAGTAAAAAATATTTAACTAATATATGAGTAACCTTAGAACATTACTCACGAATCAAATTGAAGTTTTAGATATTTAATACATGAGCTGATTTTAAGTTTGGAAGATACTAAATTGAATTGAGCCGTTTTAGACTAAACAAGCCAAGTAAACCTCAATCACGCTCGACCCAACTCATTCTATCGGTATATGAAATCTATTTATTTTCCTATCACTGTCAAATTAGGTTTTAGGTATCTAATAATACTGATTATCATAAGTCACACGGCACCATAACAATTTATTTATAAATTTATTTTACGTATATATAAAAGGTATTAATGAGATATGAATATTTTCAGACATACTTAAGTCATATCATTACAGCTTTGCTAATATGATTATAATTGTTAAAATCGGATAATAACATTGCTCCTTAAATAAGAACAAATTTTCTCAAATACACATTCACTGGACTTAGACTCTAGTCATTACTACCACTGACTTGCTATAACTTATGCGGTTATGTAACATCCCAAAAAAATAAAACGACCGTTATAATAACAGAATAAACGAACGAAGCATGACGGGCCGGGCCGGGCCGGATGGGCTAGAAGGGGAGCCTCCCTATAAATAGCCAAGGATCATCACCATTTTCTCTCATTTGCAACATCTAGAGAGAGAAACCGTAGAGAGAGGAAGTTGGCGGATCGACCCGAGATTTTAGCAAAGTGTTACTCCATAGCTCGTGAGAAGAACCTCCGGACCAGAAGCTCGATTCAGGTAACGATCCGACCTAAATCTTTTAGTTCGTTTTTGGGTTTTTCGGGTTTTGGGTGAAAATGTAACATTTTAACGGATGAAACTGAAGGATAAACATAGATTTGAGTTCCTTAATGGAAAACGAACGTTTTGAATGCAAACAGGTTCGGGATCTTGACGTGATCAGACCCGAATGAGAAAGTTAGGGTTTTTGCGAAGAACAGGTCGTGCGCACTTATCAAGTACGCACGGAGCAGGTCCTGCGTACTTATCAAGTACGCAAGAAGAGAGCACTGCGTACCTATCAAGTACGCAGGAAGGGGATCCTGCGTACTTATCAAGTACGCAGGAAGGGGATCCTGCGTACTTATCAAGTACGCAGGAAGCAGGGTCTGCGCACTTGCTAAGTGCGCAGGCATCAGGCTGATTAGGTAAAGTCGGTATGTTTAGAAGGTTAAACCGTTAGAGTCGGGATTTGGTCTGATGTGTATTTAACTAATCAATTCAGATCGGAAGTGACGTAGTGGGACCTTTGTTTAGGGCAACCCCGACTAGATTATCAGGTGAGTTCTAGAAGCCCTCTTTTAAATGTTTTATATAATGTTTTCGAGCTGGTGTGCATACATATGAAATGATGTTTTTACGAAACGATGTTTATGAAACTATGTTTATAAAATGATGCTTATAAAACTATGTTTACGAAATGAAATGATTTGGAATGAACGGTTTATGGAAAGAAAGCTTATGAACGGAAGGTTTACGAACGAAATGTTTATAAAGAAATGGTTTAAACTACAAGTAAAGGGTTTCGAAAGAATGAAAGGTTTTATGAAAAGAAAAGAAAAAGGGCAAAGGTTTTAAAGAAGTCATTACAAATCTAATATGTCGAACGAATGGAATTGACGAATGAAGTTTGGGAATGTAATTCCCAGCCTTGTGGTAGATTATGGACAGCGAGCCATAGTTGCCATAAGAGCAACAGGGGCAGTGTCTTGGTGGCCTGCCAATGGTTTGATGTTGTACAACTGGTAAGGGAGTAACGACGGTTACTCGGGTGATGACGGTCATCCTAAGGGAATGAGGTAAGGGGAAATCAATGACGGCGATATGTAACGGTTGATTCCTAAAGGAAAGATGCGTGTTGGGCAATGACGGCGATACGTAACGGTTGACCCCACGTATTGAATGGTTGTGGCAATGACGGCGATACGTAGCGGTTGCCCACAACATCAAAGGTTATTTCGGGGACACAGAGACGCTTAAAGAGAGATACAGATTGTAGATAGTAATGTATGACTTAAATGAATGTTAAATGTTTTAAACAAATGATCCGTTCAATGTGTTATGATGAGCAAAAATGTTTGAAGGTTTTCAATGATGAATGAAATGCCCTGTTTTCTTATAAGTGATGTTAAACCCTAATGAATGTTTTGAATGATGAACCATTTCTTAATTTGAACGAAAACTAGAACTCACCAGCGTAGCTGACTTTTTAGTATGCACATTCAGGTTAAGGCAGGTATGGATGATGGACGGTGATGCTTGGCAAGCGAGAGGAGTTACCCGGTTGATCATGAAGACTGGCATCCCGTTATGTTTAGTTATGATGTATTTATGTTTTAAACAATGTTTACGCTTCCGCATGTATGAACAATGATGACGTTATGTTTGAATGAAATTTTCCGCTGCGTTATTTGATATTAATGTTTAAGAACCGTTTGTGAATGAGTAAATCCAACAAGTGAGGCCTCCCGGGTTTGGGGCCTTACAGGTTATAAATGAAAACTACTAGTTCTACCCGTCGCGCGTTGCGACGGATTCGAAACGTAGCCTAACTCGAATTCCCGCGTCACGCGGCGTGAAGCGGATATTATATGGTTGAGGTGATTACAAAAATATAGTTAGGTACATAAAAAAAACATATTATGGTTACTCGTTTAACACTGAAAGAAAATTTAAAAAATAAAAGAAAAAAACCAAAGTACATAAAAGCAGTGCGCGGATCCAGGATTTTTCGTGAGCGGGTGCCTAAAAGAGGTTAGGTCACAACGGGTCGCCTCAACAAAATTACATTAAATCATATAAGATCACAAAAAATAGGCAAAATGGAATAACAAGTGTTGAATGTTATTACATATCATCCTCTATGGAAGATTTGAGGAACCATGGGCTTAATGATAATCCCATTAGAACTACTTCCTTATTTGTTTTCAGTTCACTTGTAAAATAGCTCATTTGTAGCACTCATTTTCACAACACTAAGCAAATGGTCCCTATGAATTCAACTCATTATTAAACGCGTTACTACAAGATCTGTAAACAAAAGTCATTAATTAAAAGAATCAAGGTGCACATTTCATGAAAGTGTTACTTGAAAACTCAGTGTCCCTCAAGAAATATCATCACATAATCGATACTCGTGCATTAGCCAATCAGTTTGATCACTTTCGTCTTTGCCTATGGCTTTCTAGTAATCAGATTTTGTTGCTCTATTTGTGCGTGATCCATTTGGGTACTTGAGATCACGTGGAACAAAAGAGAACCACTCCATATCACACATAGGAAGGAAAGATTTATCTGTGAGTAACACACTAATCATAAAGTATAATATGATTAAAGAACTCCATTGTTGCTTTAAAGAAAAAAACAAAGATTCTACAACAAGATTATGCTCTGAAAGTTTTATGATCTCAAGTATTTATCTTTACATAAAAAGAAAAAAGAGCCCCTAAAGCTTAAAAATGAATTAGTTCATGTGAGCATGAAGTGATTTTCATTGAGGCATAAAAACAATCAGGTTGCATGCATTAAAAACTTTAAATTTAATTTAAGAAAATGAAGCTCACCAGGTAATTCCCATGCATCAAATTTGTACAATTTATTACTGAATCACTTCAAGTTCTATTTCAAGCCCTTCAACATTCCTTTTAATGTAATAACAAATCTATTCTTCATCTGTTGAATAAAACCTAAAACTTAGTGGGAATGATGCCCCCCACATAATTGTCTACTATAGATATCAGTATTTTAAAGAAATATAGAACGAAAAGAAGATCAGTATCTCAAAATTTTTCGTTATATTCTCGCATTACACCAATTGAAAATCTAAAAGTTCCAAAACAAAAAACTTTTCTCAACATAGAAAATAGAAATGCTTATGAATTCATGCCCTAAGCCTCTTGGAGGACTTTCATTGACAACAACAATAAAAAATGAAATCAAATCATATATATGTGGGCAACAAGAGAACTTCATGGCAATCATTCCAGTTTGACGGGTCAATTTCATGACAATGAAAGGTGCCTGGCAAATATTTGAGAAGGGGCCTATTCAAAAAAATTACAATTTTTCTACTGTCTCGAGAAAGTTCAGGGGTTGCCTTGCCCCCCACTGGACAAGCCATGTCTCCGCCCCTACATAAAAGTAACGTATGAATTTGATGCGGATCGGTTTTGAAGATCTAACCATAGATAAAAAAATACATGATTTGTCTCTCATATTACGCCTAATAATTAAAAAGAGTAAAAAAAATCAGAAAATAACAAAGGAAAAAAAGGTTTGAAAAATATTAAAGAAGGTGGCGGTAAAGAGGGTAGAACCATGCGACCTTAAACAAAATGGTAAGTGAAGTCTACCACTGTGCCAACTAATGAGTTGTATAAATTCTGAGTTTTCAATTATTTATTTATATAAAAGATGGATGTAATAAAAAACTAATATGTTAATGTAGCTAAGTGTTACTTTTTAAATAGGTTTATAATGTTTTAAGAAGATATATATGCAATATTTGGTTCCGTTTATATACACCGCATATAAACCTAACACAACACTAATATAACATGAATTAATGTTATGTTAATAATAATTATTTTTATTTTTTTGTTGCAAATTTGAAATTTTGGGGAGAATTACATTTATCTCATGATTTTAAACGAAATCAAATATATACTTAACCTAAAACTTAAATTACATATATTACTTTCTTTCATAAATTACACATTACGAAAAATATACCCTTTTAAGTTCTCTCTTAATATACATCTTTAAGTTCATCAATCCCTCGAATCAATCCTTTCAGAATGGTATTTTCCATGAAGATGTTCTATAAGAAAACGACATTATTTGTCAGAATCACTAAGCTACATGATGCTTTCACGCCTCCGCATCTATTATGTTAATAATTAATCAATTTTCAGAGAGTTGGAGAATGCCCCCTTTGCCCGTGAACCTGCTCACGCGGGAGCCCCACGACCTGGATCACGCCCCAAAGGGCGGTGTTTCACGACAGTGGTTGAGCTAGATGGCTCACGCCACCCATTTCACCTAGATATTCTAGGATAATTAGGTTTCTTGGGGATACATCTAAAACACCCAGGGCATCCCACCCCCCCACCTACCTCTAACCGGACAAACCCTGACCTGAACCCTTTTTTACTGTGATTAGGATTCGAACTCAATACCTTCATTATCAGAGGTGTTGGGGCTACCGTTGCACTAAATGGCCAACGATAAAAAGTGAATGGATGTAAATTAAGAGGGTGTTTGGGATTGCGTTAGAAAACTGCTTATTGACTTATTGGCTTTTTCAAAAGTCAATAAGCTAAAAAAAAGTGTTTGGAAAATATAAAAACACTTTTTGTTTTTAACTTTTTGATAACGCTAAAAAGTTATTTTTTAAGAAGTCACAAATTCGTGGCTTTTCAAATGGCTTTTGCTTTTGCAATAAAATATTATCAATTTACCCACCCTTTATCCTACAATAAATATAAGCTAAGCCAAACACTTTAAAAAAAAACAACTTATTGGCTTTTCCCACCACAAAAGTTAATCCAAACACTTTTTTTAAAACTCATTTTAGAAAAGTCATAAGTCAATAAACACTTTTAACAAAAAAACACTTTTCGAGTTAAATAAGCGATCCCAGACACCCTCTAAATTTTAAGGTGAGATATATGTAATTCATGAAGTTATCAGGATAGAGAAATAAAACACCCCCAATTGAAGAAAAGCTGGCATTCACAGCAGTTTTCTCATATATTTGTAAGTGGGGTTTCTCATATTTTATGCAGTGGTTTAAAGTAGTTGTGAGAGTAGGAGAGAGAAAATGTGTAGATATAAAGACTGATGGCTATAAAAATCTCTAAGTATAACTGCTGCGGACTCCACCTTTTCGTTGCTGACAAGTCTAATCTTCAGCAGCAAAGAATCTGTCATTTACTACTTTAAGTTATCAGCAGGAACAAATTTCCTGCGGATAGCTTTAAAGCAGTCATGTCACACCCCAACCGACGACGGAAACGTCAGGGCGGGACATGTAGACTGTTCATGAGCTCAAGGTTGACTAAATTGTAATATATTAAATCCATTTTCATTCAAACAAACATGAATCAATTTCAAAGTACATAATGAATTACAATTTGCTTTTGAATTGAAATTAACTAAGTCCAAAGACTATGTGTGGCATGTCTTGATCAAACTCATATAATAGCACCTGAAACATGAATAAAATAAGGTCAACTAAAAAGTTGGTGAGCATACACAGGTTTGTATGTAGATAGCATATAGTTTGTAAATAAACAAATCCTTACATATCATGATAAAATAAGGCATTTATGGGGAGCAGCTATTGTGTAACCAAGTACAATCAAACCTTTGTAACTAGCATGCAAAATTGTGTTGTCGGTAACAATCACCCTACCCGGGTGGGTTTGTCAGACTCAATAGATCTATCATTGAAAACCGTCGGCTTGAATAGTTAATGATTGCACATAATCGCATACAAAAGTTAGCACAACTAGCACTCGGGCATAAAGCTCAAATTGCACACATGAATGTAAATAGGATTTGTACTTGTGTTGTTCGTGTAAATGTAAACAGTAGTTTGAGTAGTGTTCATGTTTTACCCCAAAAATGTAAAAGAGTAAAAGGGGCTATGTATACTCACCTTGTATCAGTTGTTGTAGATAACACGAGCGATACGTAGCACAAGTGATTGTACTAATCACAAGATTAACCTAGAGTTGAATTATGGATTTGAATAAACGCTAAGCATAAAAGTCTAATTGAATAAATGTGAGGATTTGTGCAAAGGGTTTGTGTAATTTCATGTAAATGGTATGTGTAGATTGTGTTTGTATTTGGATAAATGCTAAATGTTTAAATGTGGTATCAAAGTATATATGACTTAAAGGAAATAATAATTGTTTCAGAGTTTTATGTAAATAAGTAAAATAATTTAAATAATTAAATTATTTCTATTTATTTAATAATATAATAACATGCCATAAAAAAAAAGGGAGAATATATATTAGTATATATATATTTAATAAATTATATTTATTCAAATATAAATTAAACTTTAATTAATAATGATATTGATTAAATGAAAAAAAAGAACTATATAAATAAATGATTTTCTTTTGTTTGTAAATATATGAATAAATAAACAGTGTTCTTTTGACCGTAAATAAATGAATAACTAAATAATAACTTAACAAATAAATAAATAAATAAATAGATAAATGCATAGTTTAAACCTTTTTATTTATTTATAGTTTGAATTCCATGAATATGTAAACGGTTTTAAAGATAACCACATTTATAACCCAAATATAGTTTATAAATTAGAGATTTCAAATAATTAATTTGCTAAAATAATTGTATAGTTTAATTAAAGTTATATTTAGTTTTTATCCTCAAAATATTAAATAAAATTGTTTTCTTTAAAAACTTATCCATTTAAAATAATAAAACTGATCTGAGTTTCATAAGTTTATAAAATAAATTTTATAAAAAAATTTTATATGTGAAAATCGAGTTCTAAAAATAAGTGGAGTGGTCCGGAATCGAACCCGTGACCTATCACGTACAGGGGTAGAGCTTTAACCAAATGATATGGGCGAAAGCCTTGTAGGTGATTCGATTTTTAAATGTTTTATCCAACATAAACCCAGATTCCATCGTCCCCGAATACGCAAACATAACCCTAGCCCCAATCGAACCCGATTACGCAGAATCAAGCACCTAA
Organism: Smallanthus sonchifolius; assembly: GCA_023525975.1. Taxonomy (NCBI): domain Eukaryota; kingdom Viridiplantae; phylum Streptophyta; class Magnoliopsida; order Asterales; family Asteraceae; genus Smallanthus; species Smallanthus sonchifolius. Next base: position 21,530,111 of record CM042046.1, on the reverse strand, counting down.
ACCATGGGGCTTTTGATCCTTAGATTGAAACGAAACTATTGATGTAACATTTACCTGAAATGGTTACGAAACGGAGGCGATCGACGGGGAGTATGAATTCGGTGTTCTTGGAGCTTGACAGTGATTCAGAGGTGGAATGACGACCGATTGGCGATCGAGCGAGGTTCAGAGGGGTGGTGCGACGGTGAGGGAGCGTTTTAGGTGAATCAATTTCATCTTGATTGTTTGATTTAATTTATCCGCGTAGAAGGCAACCGTTAGCACGATTTTTACGCGTTAAATTGATGATTGATGGTGAATTGAGTCACGAAACTGGCTTGGATACATGTCCAAATGGTCAGTGCGTGATTTCCGGATCACAAACGCGTTAATTGCAGGAATTGGTTACGAATTGATACGGATTTGACTTTGTGAAGTCAAATTCGTTTGAATTCATGATTATCCGCTTAACTGATCAGTTTTGCATGTTGTTTGGGCCGGGATTGGATCGATTTTTGTTTGTGTAACCACAGTAGTCAAATCCAGCAAGAACCTGACCAATTACAGCCTTGGATTATCAAGAATCGGTCTGCTTTGACTTTTAGAAGTCAAAGTTTGTTAAATGTTCTTGAATTGGGGTCAAAATTTAGTCAAAGATCCAAATTCACGAGTGCGGGTTCAAATTGAGGGTTCAAGGGACTAAAGGGTTCAAGTTCAAAATGTGGGTTCAACTAGTTTATCTTTAAATAATTTTTATTTTTTTTTAATTATAAATATATACATATGTATGTGTACATATAAGTTTTGGGTTTAAAATAAAATAAGTTTACATATTTATACTTAAAACATAGGTCATATATATATATATATACATATATATATTGTATAATATTTTTCATATTGTATAATATTTTTCATAACTGATTATACACGCATATATGCATATATGTAGGTATATATATAGTAAAAAAAATACTATGTTAAAATGAGAAAACAAATATTTCATGTGATGGGTGTGGGATTGAACTGAGGTGTTTTTATTATATGTTAAATATATAATAATAATAATTAAAATAATACCAGAAAATCTTGGATGTTACAGTCTCCCAATGTTAAGGGAATTTCGTCCCGAAATTTAACTAGTGGGGGCTACTGAATTAGAAAAGGTAAGGATTTTGGATTCCCAATTGAGTTTTTTTTTTTTTTTTTTTTTACTGTTAGTTTAAGGAGTATAACTGGTTACAAGGCACATGTCTGTTTCTCAAGGTCAGGCACGGATGATGATAGCGGATTTAGTTTTGAAATGAGCTTAATGAGATAGTCTGTTTGAATAATAATTTGGGTTCTAGAGATGGAATGCATTACTTGGAATGGATTCGTTGCGGATTTGACGATCAGGGTTTGTTTATGATGTAGTCTAATATGCTCAAGATACGCTACATGTCAAGAGATTCCACAATCATTGGTCAAGGTCAGAATAACATAAAACTTCTCGTGATACGAACAACGCTACTACTGACAATATGACAGGAACACTTATATATAGGAAGTACCAGCGGCGTATCCACCATGCCCTTGTCACATCACATTAGTCTCGTTGTTATATATCATGATAGGTTTTAGGTCATAACACACGACAGAATTTGCTATGTTTTCCATGCGCTGATTTTTATAATTCCGTGTGCACCCGTAATTACTCAAATCATCACATGGTCCGTATAGATCATTCCGTTGTGTGCGGGTCAAGTGGGCACAAATTCACGTTCATGTCTATTGTTTTCACATATTAGTTGCTAATAAGTAACTAAGTCCCTAGTAGGCAGGTCAGTTAGCAACTAAGGAGAAGTATGGTAGTATAACTTAAAGTTCCATAGTTTGCTCGTGTTTGAACAAGAATACGTCAAACATCGAGTTGTTTTAAAGTGCTAAAGCTTCCTCGTGTTTGAACAAGTATACGTCAAACCCCGAGTAGCTTCAATGTGTTATGGTTTTCAAGTTTGGTGAACAAAGTGTATGACCATTCTTCATGTACATTGTGATCAATCAATTGCAACAATTGTAAGTAATCCAGTTTCATGTATAATGTAAACACACAAGTCTCATGCATGATCTAGTGTTATGTAGTTAGTAATCAACTAGGTTTCATGTGTAACGTGAACAACTTGGCATCATGTCAACTAAACTTGTATTGTAAGTAATGTAGTATCATGTGTATTGCAAACAACAAATTTCATGTATGGTGTGGCATGTGCTAACGTGATTTGTATGTGATCAAGTGTTGCGGAGAAGCGTGTTGTTTGGAGTTCGTGCATAATGTGGTGGTTAGGTTCTAGCTCTTTAAATATCGTTGAGGTTGATGGGGATGGTTAACGTCTACGCGGTATAGATCGTCTCTTGAAGTGGCAAGTGAAAGGTAACGAGGGGGGGTTTTGAAAACACTCAGGGAGATATGTTTACAAATAACTGATCTTTGTTTGAAAATAGGAAATTGTAAATTGTTCCTGGTTGTAGATATATAAGGTAGTGAAAATATTGAGTTAAATAATCTAAATAAATAGATAATTATGGGAAAAACCTTTTTATTAAATTTTTAATTATTATAAGGAGGATATTTTTAAGAGGAATTATTGGCTAAATAAGTAGTTGTATATTAATTTAGCCAGGTTTTAGAACTAATTACTTTAATGGGAAAATCATAATTATTTATCAATTCGAGATAATATTTTTATAACATAGGTTGTATTAAGTTCCCTTACACGGTGAAAATGTTTATGGGAAATTTATATTTCTGATACTCTTTTAAAAGTTTGATAAACGTTTGGTTTTGAAAATAACGAGGTTGTTTACATCTAATAGGATGAGTTGTTTACGAAGGAGATTGTCGGTAGTGTACTAAATCGTATTGAATGAAGAAGGCGATACTTGGAAAATCTTGATGAAAATGTGATGGGTGTAATTCACACTCAACGTGTCAAATCAATGAATAATAACTTTAGAGTTGGAATATATAAAATTGATTGAATGCTGAAATGGTAAACATTATTCAAAACATAGGGAAATGGTTCTCAAACTGAAAATTTTAGGACAATAAATATAAATTTCTGCTAACGTCTCTGGTAGCTTTCCACTAGAAGAAAGATAATCACCAAGATGAGCACCGCTATGGTCACTCGGGTAGCCGATCTGGTTTCAGCTCTAGCTGTTTCCGTGCGATTCTCCAGTACTTCTTTTTCGAGAATGGAGATTAACTCCTTTTGATACCCTAATTGGTTTGCTAGGCTATCCATCCTTTGTCCTTGCAAGTCGTGCATTACTTCGTACTCCATCCCTTGCTTCTCAAATTCTGAGGTCCTCACATATTGGTGAATGTCATTGATTGGAATTCCCATGGCACTTATGGGTGTCATGGTATGCCTTACCCAAGGGTTAGGATGATACGGGTCGGGCACCAGGTACGAGTCTCTGAGTTGGGGTGGTAACTGAGTGTGAAGATGGGGTGTCTGATACGGGTTTCTAGGTGAGGGTGATCCAGATGTTCGAAGTCTTGAGCCGGTGTTCCTAATCCAATCTGCCCTTACATCAAATCTTGGTCTAGCAGCTGGGGGTGTTGGTGACCGATATACGGGTGTCCCGATGTCTTCTTCCCAAATCAGACTCTGCTCCAGGACGGTAAACTGGGGAGGAAGGAGAGTAGGAGTCCATGTCTAGCAGGAGAACAATGAACATGTTGTAAGCGATAATGAAATACCGAGTGTTAAGTATAGGAGTTCTCATAGGTTTAGAGTTTGACTAGTCATAACACCGAGTCTTCACAATAGTATTTTAGAAATACACTTGACCTATAAGCAATGCATCCCTGAGGAGAAGTCCCAGGAAAGAGGGGTGGGTCACTAGGACACACTTAAGTACCCTGTCTTTCCTTAGTCAGAATCCCTCATGGGCCTGCACACTCTTCCATCCATCGTATATTAATAACACTATTGTTGGGCTCATGGTCATGATGAGAATTGTTGGGTACTGGGCTTTAAGGCCCGAAAATGAGGCTTATATATTGTAGTAGGCTTCTTCTTCTTGGAGGGTAAGTGGGCTTCTTGTTATTTATTGATGGCCTTTAGGCCCAATAGTTTAAGCCTTTGTTCACAAGAGGTGATGGTATCATGTGTGTGAGTTCAAAGGTGTATGAAGAATTTGGTGTGTACGTGTGTGTGTTAAACTTAGGATAACACTTAATGAAACACTTAGGTAGCATGTAGATATTAATGAATGTAAGCACAAGAGTTATCAAGTAGTGTGACAAATAACTGTTGAGTATGGTAACATGTATTGAAATTACTTAGGATAACATGTAGAAATATCCACACAAGTATTAATCATGCAAATCATATAGTAGCATAGCATATTGTGGGTGTCCTAAGGTTATAGTCTAGGTCAAGAGTGTCTAATAACCTAATTCCCTATAACCAAGGCTCTGATACCAATCTGTCACACCCCAACCGACGGCGGAAACGTCAGGGTGGGACATGTAGACTGTTCATGAGCTCAAGGTTGACTAAATTGTAATATATTAAATCCATTTCCATTCAAACAAACATGAATCAATTTCAAAGTACATAATGAATTACAATTTGCTTTTGAATTGAAATTAACTAAGTCCAAAGACTATGTGTGGCATGTCTTGATCAAACTCATATAATAGCACCTGAAACATGAATAAAATAAGGTCAACTAAAAAGTTGGTGAGCATACACAGGTTTGTATGTAGATAGCATATAGTTTGTAAATAAACAAATCCTTACATATCATGATAAAATAAGGCATTTATGGGGAGCAGCTATTGTGTAACCAAGTACAATCAAACCTTTGTAACTAGCATGCAAAATTGTGTTGTCGGTAACAATCACCCTACCTGGGTGGGTTTGTCAGACTCAATAGATCTATCATTGAAAACCGTCGGCTTGAATAGTTAATGATTGCACATAATCGCATACAAAAGTTAGCACAACTAGCACTCGGGCATAAAGCTCAAATTGCACACATGAATGTAAATAGGATTTGTACTTGTGTTGTTCGTATAAATGTAAACAGTAGTTTGAGTAGTGTTCATGTTTCACCCCAAAAATGTAAAAGAGTAAAAGGGGCTATGTATACTCACCTTGTATCAGTTGTTGTAGATAACACGAGCGATACGTAGCACAAGTGATTGTACTAATCACAAGATTAACCTAGAGTTGAATTATGGATTTGAATCAACGCTAAGCATAAAAGTCTAATTGAATAAATGCGAGGATTTGTACAAAGGGTTTGTGTAATTTCATGTAAATGGTATGTGTAGATTGTGTTTGTATTTGGATAAATGCTAAATGTTTAAATGTGGTATCAAAGTATATATGACTTAAAGGAAATAATAATTGTTTCAGAGTTTTATGTAAATAAGTAAAATAATTTAAATAATTAAATTATTTCTATTTATTTAATAATATAATAACATGCCATAAAAAAAAAGGGAGAATATATATTAGTATATATATATTTAATAAATTATATTTATTCAAATATAAATTAAACTTTAATTAATAATGATATTGATTAAATGAAAAAAAAGAACTATATAAATAAATGATTTTCTTTTGTTTGTAAATATATGAATAAATAAACAGTGTTCTTTTGACCGTAAATAAATGAATAACTAAATAATAACTTAATAAATAAATAAATAAATAGATAAATGCATAGTTTAAACCTTTTTATTTATTTATAGTTTGAATTCCATGAATATGTAAACGGTTTTAAAGATAACCACATTTATATCCCAAATATAGTTTATAAATTAGAGATTTCAAATAATTAATTTGCTAAAATAATTGTATAGTTTAATTAAAGTTATATTTAGTTTTTATCCTCAAAATATTAAATAAAATTGTTTTCTTTAAAAACTTATCCATTTAAAATAATAAAACTGATCTGAGTTTCATAAGTTTATAAAATAAATTTTATAAAAAAATTTTATATGTGAAAATCGAGTTCTAAAAATAAGTGGAGTGGTCCGGAATCGAACCCGTGACCTATCACGTACAGGGGTAGAGCTTTAACCAAATGATATGGGCGAAAGCCTTGTAGGTGATTCGATTTTTAAATGTTTTATCCAACATAAACCCAGATTCCATCGTCCCCGAATACGCAAACATAACCCTAGCCCCAATCGAACCCGATTACGCAGAATCAAGCACCTAAACCATGGGGCTTTTGATCCTTAGATTGAAACGAAACTATTGATGTAACATTTACCTGAAATGGTTACGAAACGGAGGCGATCGACGGGGAGTATGAATTCGGTGTTCTTGGAGCTTGACAGTGATTCAGAGGTGGAATGACGACCGATTGGCGATCGAGCGAGGTTCAGAGGGGTGGTGCGACGGTAAGGGAGCGTTTTAGGTGAATCAATTTCATCTTGATTGTTTGATTTAATTTATCCGCGTAGAAGGCAACCGTTAGCACGATTTTTACGCGTTAAATTGATGATTGATGGTGAATTGAGTCACGAAACTGGCTTGGATACATGTCCAAATGGTCAGTGCGTGATTTCCGGATCACAAACGCGTTAATTGCAGGAATTGGTTACGAATTGATACGGATTTGACTTTGTGAAGTCAAATTCGTTTGAATTCATGATTATCCGCTTAACTGATCAGTTTTGTATGTTGTTTGGGCCGGGATTGGATCGATTTTTGTTTGTGTAACCACAGTAGTCCAATCCAGCAAGAACCCGACCAATTACAGCCTTGGATTATCAAGAATCGGTCTGCTTTGACTTTTAGAAGTCAAAGTTTGTCAAATGTTCTTGAATTGGGGTCAAAATTTAGTCAAAGATCCAAATTCACGAGTGCGGGTTCAAATTGAGGGTTCAAGGGACTAAAGGGTTCAAGTTCAAAATGTGGGTTCAACTAGTTTATCTTTAATTAATTTTTATTTTTTTTTAATTATAAATATATACATATGTATGTGTACATATAAGTTTTGGGTTTAAAATAAAATAGTTTACATATTTATACTTAAAACATAGGTCATATATATATATATATACATATATATATTGTATAATATTTTTCATATTGTATAATATTTTTCATAACTGATTATACACGCATATATGCATATATGTAGGTATATATATATATATATATATATATATATATATATATATATATATATAGTAAAAAAAATACTATGTTAAAATGAGAAAACAAATATTTCATGTGATGGGTGTGGGATTGAACTGAGGTGTTTTTATTATATGTTAAATATATAATAATAATAATTAAAATAATACCAGAAAATCTTGGATGTTACAAGTCAGCAGCAACATCTTTGCTGCGGACCATTGCATCCATCAGCAGCAATTGAGTTTGCTGCTGACAAACTTAACCATCCACAGCAACCAAGTTTGCAGCGGATAGGTTTAACCATCCGCAGCAACCAAGTTTGCTGTTGATGGGTAAAAATAAGTCTAAATTAACTTTAACCCACTGTAAAAAGTACTTTCAGTCTTTACCATGACTGCTATAGTTGTGACACCCGACATTTCAGGTCAACATCCGTACATGTTATAAACAAGTTTAAATTATAATTGTTTTGTGATTTACTTAATTTCACAAACAAGGACATTAAGGTCTAACAAAAATCGTACAGGGTCTCATTTCACATTCTGGTAATTCTAGGAGTTACCGGTTCACGTACCAGGATAACCCGACTAAATACGAACACTAGTGGTTAAATTTACACTTAAATCAAATGGTTTGATTTATTTAACCCCACCCACTCCCATTGACAAGAAATCTCGGCCTCAAGGCCATGTGGGTCCATCCCACACCCTAAATTTCAACATCTTCTACTTTCTTAAGCAATCTCCCATACCACCTCATTTTCTATCAATTCATCAAGAGCAAAAACCCTCAACCCCTGTTATCTCTCTCTTCTTCTACGACAACAACAAGAATACCTATCTCCACTTTCTTTTGGGGTTCTTCCATAATCGAAGACTCGAATCCTTTATTTCGGTGCTATAAGGAGAGTTCCAAGTGTTTTCTCAAAGGGTTTTAGCAGGAGAAGTCAAGATCATTCTCTTTTTCTCTCAAAAATCGTCATCTCTGTCCAGAGGTAAAAACTCGATATTATCCACTTTATTTTCTTTAAAACCGTATCTAAGCATACAAAGGTTCAATCGCAAGTAAGATAACAAGAAAAGTGTGTCAAATTCAAGATTTGAACATAAAAATATACAGGACGAATTCTGTCAATCAAAGTGCAGTAATCGAAACTAGGAGTTTCGATACCTGTTCAATCGAAACTAGGAGTTTCGATACCTGTTATTCAATCGAAACTAGGAGTTTCGATACCTATTCAATCGAAACTAGGAGTTTCGATACCAGTTTACTCAATCGAAACTGGGAGTTTCGATACTAGTTGTTCAATCGAAACTAGGTAGTTTCGATACATATTGCTCAATCGAAACTAAATAGTTTCGATACCCTTCTTGCCAATCGAAACTAGATAGTTTCGATACCTAACTACTCAATCGAAACTATGAAGTTTCGATACTCAATTGCCCAATCGAAACTAGGAAGTTTCGACATCTGTTCATCAGTCACATTGGGCAGTAACTTAGAACTGTTTTTATAGCAAAACAAGTGTTGAAAATCTAAGAAGATATTTAAACAAAAGCAACTAGATTTACTAGGTCGATGAACAATTTGCAATATGAGACGTTCGGTCTTAACATAATTTACCCTTTGGTATCTAGGGTACGAATAGTCAAGTTTGACTACAACAAGTATCATTACAAGTATACACAAACTCAAGGTGAGTTCACTGTCCCCTTTTAACTTTTAATGTTTTAGAAACATCGGGGGAGAAACATACTTGCATAACACGTTTGAAAACACGAAACATCATTACTTGATACATCTTAGAAAACATGGAACACGTACATATAAACATTTTCATATGGTAACAAGAAAACAAGACCCGACCTTTATGTTTGCATGAGTGAACACGTTAGGAGCTCGTAAAGTCCCCTGACCATCATATTTTATAACCATTAGCTAAGGATAGCCTGGGATTCTATGGATAGTACTATTGGGTCTGACACCCCCGGTCATGGTTAGTCGCGCTAACCATGGGTCCCTCTGGCCAAATGACCGCATAGTGTTCTAATATTGCTCGTGAGGTACGAGTGAGGGGCAAAACACCTGGTCTTGGTTTGGTTATGCCTCATGTATGTACATATTATTTGTATTCCTAGCTAGTCTACAAATGGGTCAACATTACTTGTTTTGTTTATCATATTCATTGAAACGTTTTCGTGCAGATGGATCTGCCAATCACTTATACACAAATGGTTTTGCCATTCGTTTACGTGGAAATGTTTTTATCAATGTTTTCAGGAAAAATGATTTATTTTATGACTATGAAGTCATCACATGTTTTCATTGAGAAAACTACTCGTTTTATGACTATGAAGTCATCACATGTTTTCATTGAGAAAACTACTCGTTTTATGACTATGAAGTCGTCACATGTTTTCGAGGAAAACAACCTTACATTAAACCCGTGTACATATTTTCAATATTTTCGAGGAAAACAGTTTCGTATCACGGCCATGTACACAATATCAATGTTTTCAAGGAAAATCACTTTACATTGCAACATTCAAACCTGTGAACTCACCAACCTTTGTGTTGACATTTTTAAGTATGTTTTTCAGGTAATTCATAGCCATGGCACGGTTGGAATAGGCTAGCTATGTTGGATCAATTTCTAGTAGCTGGAAGGACGTAAAATATCAAGTCTCAAGTCTATCGTTGATCTAGAAAAACTTAGATCATAGTATTACTTAGTTTTAGTAATTGTATATGTAATCAAGTCTTAGAAATCACTATTACAGCTTCCGCTATCGTGTAATGAACCAATCGTTACAACCTGTATTTATTTAATAAGTAAATAAATTTGGGGGTGTGACAATAGTGTATTACAGCTGTAACAATTAAAAGTGAATGAGGTTGTACTGTACAAGTAACTTTGCTTTTTCCCTCCTCTGCCGTTATAACACAAATCAAATTTCACCTTAACCTCTTCACATTCAATTCCAACCTAACTTTCACCATTTTCTCCCAAGCATTCACAAAATTCAAAGCCTTCCATACTTAAGCACCTTTCAAAAACTTCCTCCTTCCCTCCAAACCCAACAACAATGGCAGAGGTTGACATAAACCAGCCCAATGATAAGTTTTTACCCTATCACAATCTCACCGCATACCTAGTAAAAGGAAAGAAGTCCGAAGGGTTCAATGATATGATCGATTTTCTCTATCGATCAAAGATATACTTTGCACTAACCGTCAACCCCACCATATACATCCCTCATATGGAGGACTTTTGGAGCACCGCCGTCTACTCTACCGAACAGGGGATTCCCCAAATCCAAGCTACGGTAGACGGCAAAGACATCATCGCCACTGAAGCTACCCTAAGAAAACATATTAAGCTTCAGGATGAGGGGGCCGCCGTTTCATACTCCAAGGAAGAGTATATGAGGACCTTTGTATCCATAGGGTACACTGGAAATCAGAATGAATATACCATTGCAAAGGCGTTGATGAGCCTTCCATGAAAGTTTCTATGCCACACTCTTCTACAATGCATATCCCAGAAGAGAATTGGATGGCATCAAGTAAGCTATGGTCTCGCCTCTACTGTTCACGGTATGGTCACTGGCCAAGGTTTCAACTTTGCACATTTCATTTTTGAAGGTTTGAGATATAACCTTCAAGAAGGTGCAAAGCAGGCATTCTATATGTACCCAAGATTCTTGCAGGAAGTTTTCAACAACGAGCTAGAAGATCTTTCAAAATCTGTAAGAATCTACCTTATGCTGGGACATAAAAATAATATTTTTCAAAGCATGAGAACTTTTTTCAAAAAGTTCTTAGGGGTCAATGTTCCATTGTTATCTACAATGATGAACATACAAAGTACCTAGGGTGACAGTTCAGCAATCCCAGCTGATACTGATCCCACACCCTCCACTTCAAAACCTGAACAACAAACTGCTTCCATTGTTCGAATCCTTGTGCATCCTACTAAGGCTGCACAGGCACAAAAACTACTTACACCTGTTTTGGATGTTATCACTGCCCAACCGGAACACAGGGCCCCAGTTGAGGCTAAATATACTAGAAAAAGAAAAAGGAGCAAGAAGACTCCTTCTATTCTTGTCTCTAAGGCCCAATCCCAACCTAAAAGCCCTCATTCAGAATCCCAACATTCTGATGAGAATATCAAAAGGGATAGCCAAATTATTAGAGAGACTTCCCTGGAAGTTTCTCTATTAGGATCAGGATCACATCTCGGATCCATAGAACAACCCTCTGAGCCCTTTCATTATTTTTCTTCTCTGAACTTAAGTGCAGAGGCACCTAGTCAAGATGATATACCTTCTCCAACTACCACTGTATCGGAGGTATTGATTGACTTGGCTGCTAATGTACCCAACCCAAGTTCATCACCTAAGAAGGTTCACTCTGGGAGTGATGATAGAGTGAATGTGGAAAGGGCTATCACTATTTCTGGTACATCCATTGACCAGGAGGACAGTGATAACATCATTAAGTCCCCAACCATGGCAACTCACAATGAGGATGTTTCTCTTGAAACACTCTTCACTGAGAGGAATCCCAGGTGCCAAGAAAACCAGGGTGATGGGGATGCAGAGGCTAGGCCTAAGGCCCCATCTAGTTCCAAGGATGCCACAACTGTGGATGAGGACAATCTGAAACTCAAAAACATGGAATTGACGGCTAGGGTGGCAATGCTAGAGGCTGAAGTGTTCAAACTACAGCACCAAGTCTCTATGTATGAATCCCATCAATGCCCTCTAGTGACTACTCCTTCCCTTGTATCAGTGGGCACTCAAACAGATGAAACTTTATGCACTGATGCAACCAAAAAGGGGGAGATAGTTACTACTGAAGATGATGCTGACAGCCTTGATGAATGGATACAAGAGCAAGCTGCTTTTCAAAGTACTCTCTTCAAACCTGCTTTTGTTCAAATCCATGACTTGCTAGACTCAGTAGATGAAGAGGAAGGTATCTCCGAGGAATGGAAGTTAGTTTTCAGAGTTGTTGATGAGGTGTTGGAGAATGAAAGTCAAAATGAAGACACACCTTTATCATTTAGCATACTTCCCTCTACAACAAATATATAAAGACAGACCATTGCCCCTCAATTCACACTAACTACACATAAGCTAGAGTTTGACTCTATTCTAGCTTGGGGTATGATGGTCTATCTGAGAGATTCTGGATTGGACGGGAGTTTGGTGGAATAGAAGAGCTTAATTGGAATACCCCGAATCCACTTCAGGTTCTTGAGTTGTACTTATCAAGTTGCATCAACACATCCACAGATCTTTCAGCAGAACATGCAATCAATAGGTTCTATGTCTTGATGGAGGATAATCTGCCCTGGTTTGAATGGTTTCTAGAAGAAGCAAACAGGGTGGCCTATCCTAAACACATTGCAGAGTCTTCAACAACATCAGAACAAAGACTGGCTCCAAGATTTGACTTGATAAGGAGCAGTGCTTTAACAGAAGAAGAAGTTTTATGTTGGAGAAGATTCTTCTACAATGAAATGGTTAAGGGCCTGGAAGTGCAAGGATGGTCAAGCACTGGGTCCTCTAGTTTTCAGTTCTTCTTATGTGATGGATCATCTTTCACAATCAACAACATTTAAGAGATCATGCTCCTCAATACAGACTTCTTGCACAAGGTCTTTGAACTCAGGACACACATCGGCAACATAAACTCGTTAGAACGTCAAGCAATGATCAAGATTATCAAAGCTTATCTTGAAAAGGAGGGATGACTTGCAATGGATGATTCTGAATCAGATCTATCCCTTCCCTCATCACCAACTGTCATACTGAGTGCAGCAGTAGAGTCAAGAAAAGTGGCTGCTCAGAATGTCAAAGAGGCCTTCAAAGCTATACATGGGAATAAATGGGAAAAAGAAGAGAGTGAAGCAGTCCCTTCCTCTGTGTCTGTTCCTCAGATTGCCAATGAAGCTGAAGCTGAGATCCCAACAGCATCTCTTACATCTGCTGTTATGATCCATGAAGCTGAAGCAGAGGCATCCAACAAAGACAAGGGGAAGGGCATCATGACAGAAGAAGAAGAAAGAATAAAGAAAGAGAAAAGAGAAAAAGAGAAGAGAAAGAGAAGAAGAGGAGATGGCCGAGATTAGAAAGATTCAAGAAAGGAAAGCTACCATTCTCCCCAGGGAACAACAGATCCAGTTGCATGCTAGGCAACTGGATGCTTTGAAAGTTAAAGTTCCTGCAGCTACACAATTACAAGGAGATGAAGCTCTAGCTCTTCAGCTACAGGAACAACTCAATAAAGAAGAAGAAGAAGAAAGAGAAAAGAAAAGAAGAGGCTAAATTCAGGATAACTGACTCTGAACTAGCCAAAGAAATGAGAGATGAGTGGATAGAAGCTCTGATTTCTCAAGGTAAAGATGCAGACTGCATTGAGAAATTATCAAATAAAGAAGTCTATAAAGCTTTCATGGGTCAGCAAGGTCAACTGGCAAATAAGAAAAGGGCTGAAGAAGAAGAAAAAGCCAAACAGAAAACCAAGAAGACCATTGCATTTAACATAAGGACCCATGAAGAAAGGAAGGTCATGATGGACTTCCTTAAGGCTAGAGGAGAGAGTGGAAAGAGGCTAGGTCCCATGATCTTCATGAATCTGCAAGCCTTATATGTCAAAGTCAAAAAGGAAGAAGAAGAAAGATTGGGGAAGTCAGGCTCAAAGAAAAGAGTAAACACTCAAACTGATGATAGAAAACAAAAGAAACCCAAGCCTACTCCCTCATCCACTCCTTCCTCTATCCAACAACCTTCCACTCTCCCTCCTCTCCACCCAAAGAGTCCAAATCCTCACATCCAGCTCCTCCTCATCAACAGGCTCCCAAGAAGAAAACCAAACCTACTACCACACCAGAAGATTCAAGAGAAATTGTTATTTGGTTCTACATCAATCAAGATCAATGGTTTGAGGTCTTTAGGGGAAGGGCAAAGGTAAAAAGATCAATCTACAAATCTGTTGATGAGGTGATGCAGCTCCCAGATTCTGATCTTAGAAGAATGATGGAGCTGGGTGAAGCTCATGAGCCTGAGAATGAAGGTGGAAGACATCTGTTGCTAGTGATCAAACATCACTTCAACCCTAGCAAAGATGTAGTCATTAATGCTAAACCTCTTCAATCCCACTTTCCATTCACTAGCTGGTCCTACAATGCTGAGAAGGATGAATTCACTATAACAGCTATCCGAGGTCAACATATGAGATGTTCTAGCAAGGCCATTTTTAAGATGCCAAGCAAGGACATCAAGACTCTGTCTGAGCTTCCTCTAGACAATCTCAGCAAGGATCCTAGAGGCTATGAGGTAGCAAGGATAGTTGCTAACATGCAAAAGCTTCAGCAACAACAACAGTAAGAGAGTTTTGGTAGCATCAGTCTAGGGGGAGTTTGTAGATATAAAGACTGATGGCTACAAAATTCTCTAAGTACAACTGCGGACTCCACAATTTTGCTGCTGCAGATAAGCTTGTTTACTGCGGATAGTTGTTCTCCTGCTGATGAACAACTCTGCTGTGGACAGCCTTATCTGCTGAAGATCAGAGTTGCTGCTGATAGGCTTCTCAGCAGCACCAAACACTTAATGCTGCTGATAAGCAAATCATCAGCAACTTTGTATAGTTGAGTCTTGCTGCGGATCATCAACTATGCTCCGGATCATCAACTATGATGCTGATAGCCATATCCGTTGAAGATCAATCGTTGTTGCTGACTGGCATAGCAAAAACAACTTTACTACTAACAACTTTCTGCTGCAACTTTGACACATCACATGTAGAAAAAATGTTACTGATGCAGACAATAAAAGACAACAACGCTCTCCTTCCAAGTATCCAAGCAATGATGCCTAAGAAGACGTTTGATTAAAGTTAACCTTTGTGGTATTTGTTGTCTTAACTTGTAGTATAGCTTAAGATTAACGGCTTGTGTTTGATCTGATCCTTAGAATCAAGGGTGTGTCTTGATTCTAAGTTACTATATAAGTAGTGTATTTATTCATTGTACAAGTGTGTTTTTCAAGAGTTTTCTCTGTAATCTTGTAACCATTGAAGCTTAATACAAATTGCATTTATCAGTATTATTTGTGTTTACTTGTTTACATTGCTTAGTTGTGATTATTTCCGCCAATCTCAACTAGAATAGAATCATCTTGTATTCACCGATCCTACAAAATGTATAAATCTTTTGTATATTTGGGAAAACACTGTTCACCTGCATAAATTTTTTAATATTTTTTGAAAGTGTTGTGAGTGGAGGATAGAGAAAAGGTAATGATAAATGTATAAAAAAATATTATTTAATTGAAAATGAGAAAGAAAAGATAGTGATTTTTAGTATAATTATAAAGATGTGATAGAAAACTGATGGGAATGCTCTTAAACGGGAAAGATGAAGAAACCCCCTGGGCTAGATTCATCAAATTCAGTCTTACTACTGCTGCTGTATGTAATGTATGTTTCTTCTTCAACTATTTCATCTTAAATTTCGCATTCAGTTGGAACGTAGACATCTCAACGCTATCGACCTACTCATCCATCATCCATTAAATGATCACGCTTCAAGCTGTTGTATTCTGCACTTAATTCAATCAGATATTTAGGAATCAACTTGCATTGCAAAATATAATATCTTTCCAAAGTGTGTCACAAGGTCCGCAGGGAATTCAAGTGAACCCCCAATTTTTTATATTTATTTTAGGTTATAGCAGTAGAAATTTGAGTTGGGGAAAGGATAAGATCATCGTTGGTTTTAGTGCTCCTCTTTGACTTTTATGGTCAAAATTCAAACTGCTTTTTGACATTTAATCTGGCCTTAAAATGCAAGCTTACCTCTATTTTCCAAAAGTTTTGTTAGTTTTCCCATAATTTGTGGAATTAATTAGAACACGCTAATTGCTTTTATTAGTTTCTAAGTTTCCCATTAAGTCTTGCATGTCAACTAAAAGAAATATTAAATACTATGAAGATTTAGGTATTAGTAAAGGATATATTAAATAGTTAGTAATTAAAAAAAAAAATAAGCGGGAAAGAATCCCGGGCTCAAGAATTGTGATACATGGCGCAACCAGTTACTTATTTATTTGGTACAGATGTATATTATATATATAGTGCTGGGTTAAAATAGTAACCCTTAAATATTTAGGAACCCACCACTGTAATATATAAATGCCATTTTCCTGTTTAAAATAGTTGTCATCATGTCTAGTCTAAATCACCTTAATAGATGACAGTTTTAGTTTTACCCAGGATTTAAACGAGTCGGGTTCGGGTCAACTTGGGCTCACATCATATGTGGTATACTAACATATGACTTGTTCAGTTTGACTAGGATTTAACCGTCTATAATTGTTACATTGAGCAAATTAGTTATAAAACTAATCATTATCAATCGCACATCACTAGTCAAAGAGGGTTTGAAGAAGGATGCAAGTGGTAGGACATTAAGACATAGGTGTAGTGGTGCAGTAATTATACCATTGGGCCAATTATACTTTAAGAAACTAGTTATTATCTTCTACATTATATTTCAACTCTTCATGGATTTTTGTAATTTGGTTTGTGAGTAAAGTAGGACGATTTCTTCCTTATACTACGCCTTAAGAAATGGATATAAGAATTAAGCTGTTACTTGTGCTTGTATACATACATGTATTGCTTGCATCTGGTCAGAATCAAGATTGTAAGTTCTTTTTTCTTCAATATGTTTCAAGAATGTTTTGGATTTTTTTTCATCATGAATTTACCAAGTCTTACTTAATCCTTTGTTTCTTGGTTTTAAAAACCGCGCTTACTCGCGCTTAACTCGTGACTCGACCTAGGGCGACTCTAGCGAGTCATGTAACCCAACTCGAGCAACGTACAAAACTCGCACTTTTTTGAAAAAAAATCGCACTTAAAGGCTCGATTCTTGTACAGGGGCTGTTTTTGTGCTTCAAAGTGTTATACATTTAGCTAAATAAGTTGTATATGTAAGTAATTTATACATTAAATCATATATAAACCTTATTTATGGCTATATTTTGGGTAAGGGATGCTAAAAACCAATGGGATGAATAAAAAAATTTATATAAGCACCTTGCGCTTCGCGTACGAAAAAATCGGTCCGCTTTTGCGATTTGCGCTTCGGATTTAGACTTTGTTGCTTCTTTGCGCTTCTCGCTTTTTAAAACCAAGCTTTGTTTTTAGTTTTCCAACGTGTAGAAAACCAACTATACTTTTACAATGCTTTCTTTTTTAAAGTATTCTCATAATCATCAAATTATTACTATTTTTTTAAGTAAGCACCCTTCAAAAAGTGTTTTCTAAAATTCAAATTCCATTCATAATATTTCAACCGTATAAATCTATTTAACAAGTCCAATTTACAATTCAGAATGAATTTAAGGACGATTGTTTTGCTCAAGTTTAATATTGATCGAATAAATTATCAAAGACACTTTATCTAATCTTTCGAAGAAGAATTGTAGTCCTAGAAAATAGAATACAGTTTTTTCTTGAAGTTCAGAACTTCAGATTTGAAGTACAACAGTCTTTTCAGGAATCAGGACAATATAGAATTATTAGGCGGACTGTCCTATTGGGTCAGGGTGAGTATGTTTAAGTTTATTTGTGATGGTTTACATAATTTGATTAATTAATTTTTTGGTTAAAATGTTTGGACCCAAAATGTTCATTTGTTTGGGACGGAGGGGGTGTTTGAGTAAGCGTGTAAGATAATTTGACTGCTTTTTCATTCCTTTTTGTGAGAACATTCTTTTTTTACATAGTATTTTAGTGAAGATTCATCCAGATATAGAAAGAAAAATAACTGTTACTCTATGATGCAGTTGTTTATCTAAAGGCTCTCAAGGATAATTGGAAGAATAGGGCACCCATGTGGAGACAAATGGGATGGAATTACCTGCACTGATTCACGTATCACATCGATGTGAGCTTTCTCACAGATATATGTGTGTGTGATGACTATTGATACCATCCAACTTTATTGATTTATAACATATACACCCGTAAGAACCTTATCAAGCATCAATTTAATTGGTGAGATTTCTGGAGACGTTGGACAATTATCTGAATTGCAAATGTTGTATGTCTCCTAAACTATATTCTTGTCTTTTATTTCCTTGTGATAGTTGTTTTCTATGCATCTTAGAATACCAACTTGAAACTAGGGTTAACTGCATAAAAAGGTAACCAACTTTGGTCTGGTTTATGTTTCGGGGAAACAACTTATTCTAGGCCACAAAAACTGAAAAGTTAAAAGAAGTTGTGTAAGGTAATTTTACCCGGGATAACCAGTTTTCACAACCAAAAAAAGCAACATGGTCAATGGTCATTTTGACCGATTACCGGGTCGGATGATGGTAAACCATATTTTTTAAATTTAGTTACTTTTTTTTATACATTTAACCCCTTAAATTACAAATTTTATGAATTGTTTTTACATGTAGGGATCTATCTTACAATAAGGGTCTGACAAGATCTCTTACGCCAGACATTGGCAGTTTAAAGAAGTTATCAAGTTTGTAAGGACAGCTTTATTGGTTTTTGATAGGAATCTGATATTATGCAGTTATAAATCGAAGAAGATAATCAGGAAATTGACAGTAGAATGCAATGTTTCAAATGAAACGATTACAAGGGTAACAAGATAGATCCAGGGCTATGCCCTCTCTCCAAGCACAAGGTGCAGGAGCCCTAACAAACTAACCACTTAATTCCTTCCCCTCTAACATGCCTTATTCTCAATTATTTATACTATCCCCATATTACACTTTAGCCCTTTAAGTCTACCTAAAGCTCACTTCCCTCTCTTAGCCCATTCCTATCACTACTCCCTCCTTTAAAACAGTCTTGTCCTCAAGACTGGGATCAACTGCTTCGTCTGGTGGCCGACCTTGCCCATGCACCACCCACGAATGATGGAATCCAACAATTAACCCAATAACAGAACTTACCGTCTTGTACCACCAACGAATACCCGGTAGTCTTGTAAGAACGAAAATTCCAGCAAAGGCAAACGTGCCAATGTACATAACCTGGTCAGCAGGAGGTACCGTACCACCTTTCCAACCAAGGCGTCGATCGCCAATTTTGAACATAGACACCACCAATGCCATCTGAAGCTGTTTTTCCAGTGGTGGAGGTTGCTGAAACAGAATTACAGTGAATAGGAAATCCTCCGAAACCCCGAGTCAACTAGCAGATTGGGTGAACACACCCTTAATTGAAGGTGCATTCCATTGCAACCCGAAATCACTAGAGGGAAACGCAAAAAGAGGAACTGGGATCAGAATGGCATCCCTCCAATCGGTACGAGTAAGAGATTGAACTCCACTATCCCGTGAGAAGTTGGAGCTAACATCGGGCATGGCAGAAATCCCAGGTTTGGCGGTGGAAAACGATCGCGCAAATTCGAGGATGGAAAGAAAGGGACGGTCCATGGGTTCAGTGTTAAATGAGGGTTTGGGCTCCGAATGACCCACTGTATCGAGCCCATCCAATAACCCAATCGATGAAGGCCAAAAATGATCCGAGCAACGAGAACGGTTCACGGAAACGTTGTCAGTGGTAGGGCGAAGCATTGCGTCAAATTGAGGACCCGAAGAAGAGAATACCTCACCGGAAAAAAACAGATCCAGACTCCGACGAACCCTCCCCCGGAGGTGTCGCCTGATTCTTCATCCAATCCAGAACCGTCTTCCGAAATTCCCTGGATGCCGCTCGATCCGCCTCAAATGCTTTCAGAATCGATTTGATATCAACATCACGTTGAAGCTGTTGAATCTGGCCTTCCTGAACATCGATCCGAGCAAACAAACGTGTTTCCATGGAAATTGAAAGAGAAAATGGCAAGTCAAAGGCAGGTCGGACCAATGATAGGACTCTGATATTATGCAGTTACAAATCGAAGAAGATAATCAGGAAATTGACAGCAGAATGCAATGTAATAAAATTCAAATGAAACGATTACAGGGGTAACAAGATAGATCCAGGGCTATGCCCTCTCTCCAAGCACAAGGTGCAGAAGCCCTAACAAACTAACCACTTAATTCCTTCCCCTCTAACATGCCTTATTCTCTATTATTTATACTACCCCATATTACACTTTAGCCCTTTAAGACTACCTAAAGCTCACTTCCCTCTCTTAGCTCATTCCCATAAGTTTTTTATGGTTTATGAATTACTACTTTACATTGTCATAAGTAAGCTTCTTGGGTAACATATGCTAACTTGTTTTGAAATTACTTTTCAGAATTCTGGTTGGTTGTAGTTTCAACGGTTCACTTCCAGACACACTAGGATCTCTACCCCAACTGAGCTACTTGTAAGGGTTGTGATTATATACAATTTTCCTGTGAGAAAATATTTGAAAAGAGTATTTTTGTCACTTTGAAAATATTTGCATGCAGGGCTTTGAATTCTAACGGCTTCACAGGGAAAATTCCACCATCAATTGGGAATCTTACTAAACTTTATTGGTTGGATTTAGCTGATAACAAGCTTAGTGGACCCATACCCGTTTCTGATGGACCCACCCCGGGCCTTGATTTGTTGCTTAGTGCAAAGCACTTGTAGGGTAGTTTTGGTATTTTATTTAATTACTCTATAGAAGTAAAAGAATATGAAATCATGGTTTTCTTTTGCATTTAATTACAGTCACTTTGGAAAGAACCAACTCTCAGGTCCAATACCGTCTCAGTTCTTCAGCTCAAAAATGACTCTTAAACATGTGTATGTTAATGTAAACCTTATTAAGTTACCGATTTGAGATGTGATTATTATCGTAGATTTATTTAATGTTAATTGAGCAGGCTATTTGAAGATAATCAGTTAACAGGCACCATTCCTTTGACACTAGGATTGGTTCAGACTCTTGAGGTGTTGTGAGTATCTTTAGCTGTTTCATGCTCAGAAGAAACATATGTAGTGGTGGTAAAGTCCAAAAAAATAGCTATAAAGGAAACATGTCAAATGGGTAACATTAATTGAATGTTAAAATAAATTGTAATCATATTGGACACCCTAATTGTATAAAACATCTAAAAGTTTTTGGGAAAAAGCATAGTTGTCAATAGCGCTCGCTATAGCGCTCTATGTAGCGAAGCGTCCTATGGTCGCTATATAGTGTTTAGCGAGTGAATAGCGAATATTCCATTTTTTTAAAATTATTTTTTAACTTTTTATTTGATTAATATAAATAGGATTGCTAATAACCCTAATATATGAAGATTTAGACAATGTTTTTAAAACCGGACCGGACCGGCCGGTCGGACCGGTCGGACCGGGACCTCCACCGGTCCGGTTACATGCTCTGAGACCGTTTGCTGGTTGAATCGGGCGATTCAAGCGGTTCAGCGGTCGAACCGTGAACCGCGAACCGGTGGTCGAACCGGGTAGTTTAATTTTAAAAAAAAAAATTTACTATTTTTTTATCTTTTTTATCCTATAGTCCTCCTACTTACTTCGCTCTTTCCTTTTAACTTATACGCTACCACAGGTCCTCCAAAACCCTAATCAAAATTAAAATTGAAGATTCAAAAGAATTAAAATTTATACAGACCTACAACCCTCGTCATTGACTCAAAATTGTTTAAATGGTTGTATATGTAGTATTTGGAATTTTTATATTTTTTATATATTTTTATGAATATTTATATTATTTATTGCGTCATCCGGTTCTTGAATCCGGTCCGACCGATCCGACCAGTGAACCTCTAAGACGTCCGGTTCGTTGTCCGGTCCGGTTCTGAAAACATTGGATTTAGATGAATATTGATTATAATTGTTATAGATCTTGCAATAGTTAAATACAAAATATTTCTAAAACATTCTACTAGTGTATCGTTAAACGTGAAATAGCGTCCGCTATTTCATCGCTATCGCTACATATCGTATAGGTGGCTTGTCGCTATTTACAGCTATTCGCTATTGACAACTATGGGAAAAAGTCTTTGGCTCAACCAATTTGACCTTACCTACTTTTACCGCACAAAGAATAACCGGTTTGACCCGTTTCCAGCTCGACAAACCCGCCCATTTTGCCACCTCTGTTAGTTTGTAATGGTTTATAACTTAAAGTTTGCACGTGTAATACAGGCGATTAGACAGAAATATGTTAAGTGGAAATGTCCCATCAAACATCAACAATCTTACGCCGATCAACCAGTTGTAAGTTGGCCAACATAGAACTTCAAACAAAAAAAACTCATTTGAATGTTCTGGACTCACCAAGAAACTTGTTGACTTGTTTTGTTTAGGTTTCTATCCAACAACATATTTGATGGCCCAATCTAACCGGCATGAAAATCCTGAACTATTTGTAAGCGCCCATTGGTGGTTGTACTTCTTAATTATATTATAAACTTATAAATAAAGATAGCAAATAATTGTTCTGCATTGCAGGGATATGAGCAATAATTCTTTCACAAATTCCTCCATGGTTTTCATCCTTGCAGTCTCTGACAACATTGTACATTTCTCTCCCACCGCCTTCCTCTATGTTCATTTGTTTTACATTTATTTTCATGGTACTTGTAAACCAGAATATTAAAGCGACCATAATTATAGAAATTGGGCGAATCTATTTTGAATACTATAATATTTAGCAAACTAATTGATGGTCTACTTTTGAGGTAGAGTAACTCTTCCTGGTGATGCTCAAACTCTCTGAAATTAAAAATAAGCACTCCAAGGCATTTCAGAATGACCAAACAGCCCCTCTACATTTAGAAAACTTGCACCTTTACCCTGTCCACATTATATATTTTAAGTGTCATAAAATCACCACTATTATTATTTTTTTTATTATCATTGATATTATTACTATTGTTCCTAATAATATTAATCTTTTTATTATTGAAATTATTGTTAACAATAATAAAGGAACTCAATCAATCTAAGTCACACTTATTGTTGGTTAAATTTGAAATATCAGGATGATGCAAGAGACACAGCTTCAAGGAGAAGTGCCTGCTGACCTTTTTAGCATTCCACAGATAGAGACTGTGTGAGAGCATCATGATAATCTTTCCTCGCGCCATGTCACAATTTCAGTTTCTTTTTTCCTGTTTGAATTCCTAAGAGGTGATAAAATTTTATTACAGGGTACTAAGAAACAACCAGCTTAATGACACCCTCGATCTTGGAGCTTCTTATAGCAACCATCTTTCACTCATTGATATGAGAAATAACTTAATTTCAGGCTTCACACAGAAGCAGATACACTGCAGATCTCATGTATGTTTTATAGTTCAGTTTTGTCAAATTTCATCCAAATTTATAAAACTGAATTCTCAAACTCTTACTCTTTTAAGAGGAGATATAAAATAAATATACCCCACATTGACATATTTGGTATTTGTCATTTTAAAATGATGAAGAAAATTGTAACCTCACAACAACAATCTGATTTTGGAAATA
Source organism: Smallanthus sonchifolius (assembly GCA_023525975.1). Taxonomy (NCBI): domain Eukaryota; kingdom Viridiplantae; phylum Streptophyta; class Magnoliopsida; order Asterales; family Asteraceae; genus Smallanthus; species Smallanthus sonchifolius. The sequence goes on along the minus strand of CM042046.1, from coordinate 21,506,511 downwards.
AAATCATTTAAGCGGTTTTGTACATTTTGAATACAGTTTGGGTGACTTGCAATTCGACCCCGTTTGACTCATTAGAGGCAAAGTACCACCCAAATCTACATGTGTTCCATAATGGCTCAAAGTTGCTACCACTAACATTCAGTAACAGCACCATATACATCAGATTGCTTGTACCTTATGGCTACCAAATGTTTTAGGAGCTTGTACCCCATAACTACTAATGCAGTTTCGTTCTTTTGTCAGACTGATCAGTAATCCAATTTGTTTGGAATCAGAAACAACAGCACCATATTGTTCATTCCACAGAATCCAACTCGTCATATTAAACACCATCGGACAATTGTATTGCTGCTACCTGCGGTTTGGATCAAATTTCAACCCCAAATTGTAAATGTTCATATCCATATACCGGAACCTTAACTTTCCGGGCTCCTTCCTTTTCTGATCTGGGAAATTCAACTATCTTTACATCCCTTCAGAGTTCCTTGATGATTTCTTTTGAATCTAATCAGCTCTCGGTTGACTCGGTTTCATTGAGTCACCCCACCAAGAATTCAGATGACTACCTCGAGGTAACCCTGGATATTTTCCCATCTGGTGATGACCGTTTCAACCGGTCGGGAATTTCTCGGATAGGATTTGTGCTTAGCAACCAAACTTATAAACCTCCACATACTTTTGGACCATACTTTTTTATTGCCAACAACTATGATCCTTTTTAGGTAAAACTTCATAGTTTCTTTCTGGTTTCCACGCAACTTTTGTTTAATTTATGTTTCGGGTAACCATAAATCAATTGCTATTTACAGATTTATCCAAAAGAAAACATAAATCAATTAGCATTGGAGTTATCATTGGAGTATCAGTTGGTGGTTTTGTTCTGGTGTTATTACTTGTCATTGCTGGAATTTATGCTTACCATCAGAAAGGAAGAGCTGAGAGAGCTACCATTAAGAACAGTCCTTTCGGTAAGTCTGGACAAATAAAAATAAAAAGAAAAGAAAAGAAAAGAAAAATACCATTCAGCCTGCTAACGATCTAATTTTACTCTTGCAGCTTCTTGGGATCCTGATAAAGGCAGTGGTGGTCGTCCTCAACTGAAAGGGGCACGATCTTTCACATTTGAAGAGCTTAAGGCATGCACAAATAATTTTTCAGCCGCAGCCAACATAGGCTCTGGTGGTTATGGGATGGTTAGTTTTCTAGATCTTGAAACTGTGTTTTTACCACTTGACTTGATGGCTTGGTTTAAAAAAGCATGTGGTGCTCCGAGGCGTTTTGGTCCCAAATGCCGGGGCACGAGGCGTGTGCATCACGTACGTGAGACGCGCGTCTATGTATAACCAAATAAGTTTATTGACAATCAGAATCTGCATATCTTTCATCTGTTTTACACATTAAGTAACCCTTTCATAGTTTCTATTTCCCTTAGGTTGTTTTTACATACAAACCTCCTACGGACCCTAATTTTGACCAAGAACTACACGAGGCGCTCCTTTATAAACCAAGCTTGCTGGAGCAAAGTTAGTAAATGTTTTTGCTTAAAATGTCCAGGTGTACAGAGGGAGTCTTCCAAATAGGGAATTAGTTGCTATTAAAAGAGCTCAGCATGGGTCAACTCAGGGAGGACTTGAGTTCAAAACAGAGATTGAGCTTCTTTCAAGGGTTCACCACAAGAATCTTGTTAGTCTTGTCGGTTTCTGCTTCGATGCAGGTGAACAGATGCTGGTTTATGAGTATATTGTAAATGGTACCCTCAAGGACAGTCTTTCAGGCATTCTTTCTTTATTTTATAAATAAATAATATACCAAATACAATTACAAAAACTATTATCAAATAATAATCCTTCTGAACAGGGAGGAAAGGGATAAGGTTGGATTGGATGAGAAGACTTAAAATAACACTTGGAGCAGCAAGAGGTTTGCATTATCTGCATGAACTTGCTGATCCTCGCATAATACATAGGGACGTTAAGTCGAATAATATCTTACTTGATGAACGCTTAAATGCCAAAGTTTCTGATTTCGGTCTTTCCAAACCGCTTGGTGAGGCTGACCAGACACATGTTACAACTCAGGTCAAAGGCACAATGGTTAGTCAACTTCCTTTTCTTTTTCATGTTACTACGCAGGTCAAAGGCACAATGGTTAGTCGAATAATTACATAAACTATCTCAATAATTAGGCAACTTCTTACTTTCTTCTTAATAAGTCTTTTGACCCTAAATTCAAACTTTTTCTTTTGGGATTAGTTTTGATTTTAACAAAAGGGTGTAATTGTTATAGGGCTACATGGATCCTGAATACTACATGACTCAACAGTTGACCGAAAAAAGTGATGTTTATAGTTTTGGAATAGTGATGCTGGAGTTGATAACCGCAAGAAACCCGATTGAGAAAGGTAAGTATATTGTGAGGCAGGTAAAGGAAGCAATGGACACGCAAAAAGACTTGTATAACCTCCGCGAGGTCCTTGATCCAATCATGAGTTTGAGCAGTGAACAACTGCAGGGTTTAGAGAGGGTTGTGGATGTTGCATTGAGATGTGTTAAAGAAACAGGAAACCGAAGACCCAAAATGAGTGAAGTTGTTAAAGAGATAGAAAATATCATGGAATTGGTGGGTATGAATCCAAATGCTGAATCCACATCCACATCAGAAAGTTATGAAGGGAAAAGCAAGGGGAATAATCATCCTTATTTGACAGACTTTTCGTATAGTGGAGGTCTTCTAGCTTCAGATTTAGAGGCTAAATGATAGTTATGATCGAGGTGGAAATTTTAACTCGTTTATTAATAAGTGGGTTGTTTTGGGTTATGCTTTTATTTTCAACGGGTCAACCGGGTAAATTTTAATAAAAGTTTGATACAAGAGACCCGGGTTGAAAATCGTCTCTAGTGTATTCGTATGTAAATAAGGCAGAAAATGGTACCAAAAAATAAATATGGGGTGAGTGTTTGATGTTAATCATTAGTAAATTCTGTAAGAAATAATAATATTCGTGTCTTAAATTCAGTAAGATTATAAATATTATTTGTATATGCACATATGGTAGACCATTGGTTGATGGGTCCTGACTTTTAAAACATTTATGTCGTAAAATAGGCATTTAACTATTAAAAAAACACTAGTTACACACTCTCTATTAAACATACAAGAACATGTAATATTTATTCTTATAAAAACAGCCAAATTAAATACATCAAATTTACTATTAAACCTAAACGTAGGTGAGGTGGAGTATTTTTATTACAAAATATAAAACTTATATACATATTTTAAAAAGGCCAAGCACGTAAAAAACAAAATTAAAAACTAATAATAATTAGTAAATACTAAATAGCAAAGTATCTTTTTATTAATCAAATCATTAATAAATTATGTTTTATCCAATGAAATTAGGAAAGAGACAAACAAGTTTTTTTATAAAAACACTATTTTGGTAAATATTTTTCTAACAACACCATTTTGGTAAATAAGTTTTCTACCAACACCTATTTGAAAAAAAAAACTCGCTAACAAGTAGCTAGAGCTTACACAAAAAACACCAAATGCATATTACAAAAGAAGATTAAAATGACATCAATATGACTAATCTACTCCTTCGGAATGAGCCATATTTTTATCCATAAATAAGATTTCGCCTTAGCCGCCTCAAAGATCTCTGCATTAGTAATTTTCTTTTGAAAAATCTCTTGTTCCTCGCTATCCAAGTTCACCATAATGTAACCAAAAAGATTGCATGAAGCAATTTTTGTTTCTTCTCAAGTTTTGAAGCCGAGAATGGAAAAGCAAGGAGATCCTCCAACGAGTCCAAAGGAATATGGGTTGTATGACACCCTAAACATTCTAAAAATGTGAAAGAGAGAATGCAAAAGTTACAGCCCCTACATACACACCTAAACATTTTTAAACTAGGCTATTTATAGGGAGCTGACATGTATCGAAACTATGCTCACCGAAACTACTATTTTCGATTGAGCATTTACATGAAACTGATCAGCCTATCGAAACTCTCATCTATAGAAACTACTAGTTTTGATTAAACAACCTCAACTGAAACTAGGTAGTTTCGATGGCCCAGACTTAGGGGGTGTTTGGGATTACTTATTGAAAGTACTTATTAACTTATATAAGTTAAAAAGGTGTTTAGAAAAGGTGACTTTTGCTACTCCTTTTAACTTTTTAAAAGAGGGAAAAAGAGATTTTGAGGGGGTGTTTGGATTGCCTTTTCAAACTAACTTATTGATTTATTAACTTCTTTAAAAAGTTAATAAGTCATAAGTTTGTTTGTTTAAGGAAAAGTTGGTGGGAAGTAACTTTTTGAAATGGTGATATAAGTTGATTTTGAGAAGTAGCTTGGTTCTTACTTTTGAAAGTAACTTATAACTTCTGCAGATCAGAATTACTAAAGTACCTTTCAATATTTGAAAACAACTTATTAACTTATAAAAAATGTCCTTTTTGGTCATTTTACATGAATAAGTCAATCTAAACACTTTTTTTAAAAACAAGTTATTGACTTATTGACTTCCCCTACCAAATAAGCTAATCCAAACACTTTTTTAAAAACTCCTTCTTCAAAAGTTATAAGTCAACAAGTCCTTCTCACAAAAAAAGACTTTTATGTTAAATAAGTCTATCCAAACACACCTTAAGAAGTAAGGGGAAATTACTTTTCAAAACTTCTTATGACTTTTTACAAAAGTCAATAAGGAGGTTAAAATAAGTAATCCCAAACACCTCCTTAGACTAATAAAAGCAGTAAATTACATCAAACTAAAATGACTGAAATACAGGGAAATAAAAACAAAGTACAATTGATCAAAAACATACAATGATGATATTAGCTTACAAAATACTCAACCCTACAAAAAATAATATTTTAATTCGAAAACTTAGAGATAAAGTTACATGATTTTAGGAAACACAATCAAAATCTCAACTTATCCCAAATTAAGGGGATTTCATCGAAAATTATGATGAATACGAAGACAGTTTTATGACCATCAAATAAATTGTTCTTCAATAATATCAGATTTAAGCCTGGAATTGAAATTTTGAAACATAATTTTTATCAGATTTCAAAAAACTTTATAGATCTCGATTTTAGGAGATCAAAACGTATAATATTGAAACCTGGTACTTAGACCAGATCCAAAAATATGAAAAATAAACTTTTTCTTTTTCGGTTTTAATAAAGCTTTTGTTCCCCGATTTTAATTCCACTTTAAGGAATGAAAACAAGAATGATTAATCAACATGAACATCTGCTCTGATACCACATGTTGATCAATTCTTGGAACATCATAATTGAAAACAATAATATAAAGCATACCTGTTAAGCTAACCGATGAGAGGGAAGACGCCATGATCTCGTGTATGGATCGGGTTTCCCATTTAGGGTGTACGGTTAGGATGACTAATGTGCGTTCGTAAGAACTCACGGTTATGGGAGAGAGTGAGGGACGAATTCTTAGTGGTGATGGAATTGTTGATTTGTCTATACACTCTAATTATTTCTCTATTTATATGTACACTCAAGGGGAAACCATTAATGGTCCATTAAGGGTAATTAGGCCCATCAACTAATTATTAGCATAGGTTAATAAATAAATAAATAATTCAATTGGTCATCTAATAATTAGATAAATAATTATAAGAGCCACATAATAAAACCGTGTCTTAAATAGATGCGGGAAATAAATACGGTTTCATAGAAGCCGAAGTATGAACCTATACTAAAAGAAAATGGGTTCTATAGTGCTCTAAGGGGATTTTTTTCATTATTTTATTTAAATAATTTTTAATTCATAGAGATTTGCCAACTACTTCTAATTTTAACGTACACATTTAGCTTTTTTAAATTCTTCAACTGCTTTAATATTTTTATTAGTTTATTAATTAATAATTAATTTTAAATATATTTTATTTTTCATTTATACCTTTTAAAAAATAATGTTTTCGTACAATCCAAATATACCGTTACTGTATGATTATTTATATTTACGTTTTGGTATAAACTTTATTCAAATGCAAATCGATCAATGTTTCGACATAAATTTTAACCAAAATCAAATGCGATAAAATATGATTTTTTTTAATTTTTTTTAAGTCGCTTTCGTGTTTCTTAGCCCTCATTTTTACATATGATCTTACGTTTTCTTGATTTCCGAATTAACCGTTGCGACGTGTTTTTTTATCTACATTTCGATATTAAGAATTGGGATGTCGTAACTTAATTATACGCTTATTTTTACATGTTTTTTTTTATTTTGTTTAAAATCAAGCCGTGTCAGATTAAATATATTTCCTGTTTTATGTACACACAGAATTGTTAGCATAACAAGTTGTTATCAGGCCAGTTATCTTTCTATTCAACATGGTATCAGAGCCTACTCGATTCATGCTTGATTGAAGATTTTTGTTGTCGCTTCCACTCCGTTGTTGATTCGTTTGTTGTTTGGTTGTTCGTTGTTGTCGCTTCCGTTCTGGATTTCTTTGACTCGTGAGGTATCAAAGTCACTGAGTTTATTTTATTTGAACTGACTTGTGTATTTGGAAGAGCTTCTGGACAAATTGACAGGTTTGGACCTCGTTTCTGTCCCGTTTTATGAAGTTTGCGGTTGTCACGAAGATTGCGGGAATCGAAGTTTGCGGTATTCGAAGTTTGCGGTATTTGAAGTTTGCGGTTATTCTGCTATCGTTCGGTTTTGATAACATGGCTGGGAAAGATGACTCTCGTCAGTCTATTAGTACTCGTCTAGATGGTAAAAACTACACCTACTGGAGTTATGTAATGAAAAACTTTCTTCGAGGGAAAATATGTGGGGTTATGTCACCGGTACTAAGGGAAAGCCTACTTACAAGTCTAAGGTTGTTGAATATGCCTTAGCTCTCGATACATGGGAAATGGATAACTCTAAAGTTATAACTTGGATCAACAACTCTGTAGGTCAGTCCATTGGTATTCAGTTGGCTAAATATGATACAGCTAAGCAGGTTTGGGATCATTTGAAAAAGCTGTATACTCAGTCTAACTTTGCTAAGCAGTACCAGTTGGAGTTTGATATCTGTGCTCTTCAACAGAATGAGATGAGCATTCAAGACTTCTATGTAGCTAAGTCAGATTTATGGGATCAATTGGCATTTACGGAGTCTGCAGCATTGAAGGTGGTTAAACATTATATTGATCGAAGGGAGGAACAATGTTTGGTACAATTCTTAATGGCATTACTTTCAGATTTTGAAGGACTGCGTGGAACGATTCTTCATCGTTCCCCTCTTCCAACAGTTGATTCAGTTGTTCACGAGTTGATTGTAGAGGAAACTCGGTTAAAACCGTAGGTTGATAAAGCTCCCAAAGTAACTACTACTCCCGCTGTGTTTGCCGTTCCCCCTAATCAGTCTAGAAAAGGTGCTAAAATTGCTTTTGATGAATGTGCATTCTGCAAAGGGAAAGATCATTGGAAGTCTCAATGTCCATTATTACTTAGCAGAAGGAATTCTAACTTGCAGAAGCCCCCACAACAGAACAAATCAGGTGGACAATTTCCGTCTCGCACGTCCACCTCTGCTGGTTCATCTGGTCCATCTTCATGGACATTTAAACCACCTCAGTTTACTACTACTGCTAAACCACCATCTGTAGAAATGAACAAACCACCATCTGCTCTGGATCCGCAAGTATTTGAACAGTTCGGACAGTTTCTTGCCGCCAACCCTACCGCTATGTCTGCTACGGGACTGTCTTCATCTGGTACCTCAGGTATTTCATCATCATTATGAATTTTGTATTCTGGTGCCTCACATCATATGTCTCCCTATATGTCTTCTTTTCTTTCTTTGTTTCTTGTCTCTCCTGTTTCTGTCATGTCTGTTAGTGCTACATCCATGTTAGTAGAGGGTGTTGGATCTGTGTCTATCTCTCATGTGTCTCTCAATGATATCTATTATATTCCGAAGCTTGCTTTAAATATTGCTTCAGTCAGTCAGTTGTGTAAGTCTGGAATTTGGGTTTTCTTTTGTGACATTGTTTGTGTTGTACAAGATCAACACACTCAAAGGGTGATTGGGATCGGTCGTAGGGTGGGAGATTTATATGTCTTAGAAGAACTCAAAGTGCCTGCTCCTGGTGTTGCTACCTCCGGCGTTGATTTATCCTCTTTTCGTTTAAGTCCTTTGTCGTCTGAATTTTATATTTGGCATTCTCGTTTGGGACATGTGTCCGTATCTCGTTAAAATTTTTTGGTTTCCACAGGTGTTTTGGGTCAGTTGCAAACCTGTGATATTTCTGATTGTTGTGGTCGTAAACTTGCCAAATTTTCTACTTTACCTTTTGATAAAAGTATTTCTCATTCTGTTGCACCATTTGATATTGTTCATTCTGATGAGTGGGGATCATCACTAGTATCCACCAAGGGTGGTTCACGTTATTATGTTTCCTTTATCGATGATTACACTCTTTATACCTGGGTGTACCTTATGAAACGTAGATCTGTGTTCTTTGACATTTATAAAACATTTAGGGCTTATGTTCAAACGCAGCATTCGGCTGTGATAAAGTGCTTCAGGTGTGACTTAGGGGGTGAATACACCTCTAATGATTTTACTCAGTTGCTTGCATCAGATGGTATCATACACCAATCGTCTTATACTGACACCCCTCAACAAAATGGTGTTGCTGAAAGGAAACATCGTCATCTTATGGAAACCGCTAGTTCTTTCCTTCTATCTGCTGAAGTACATGGTGTATTTTGGGGAGAAGCACTTCGGACCGCCCAACATGTGATTAATAGGATCCTTACTTCTCACAATGATGGGATGTCTCCATTTGAAATTCTTTTCGGTGAACGCCCAGATTATGGTGAATTATGGGTTTTTGGATATACTTGCTTTGCTCTCTGTCCTCATGTTGAACGAGACAAATTGACAAATAAGTCAGCCTTATGTGTTTTCTTAGGCTATGCCAGTGGTCCCAAAGGATATGGCACAGGACAAAAATGATACCGTTGTTTTGATCATGTAAGTCAGAAGTTATATGTGTCAAGATATGTTACTTTTCTTTAGCATATTCCATTCTATTTGATTCCAGCTAAGTCCCATGATGTAACAAAGTCAGATCTAAATAATATTGATCCTTTTGCTAGCAACATTGATGTCCCAACCTCTGATGTTCCCGATTCGTCTGTTGATCCTAATATGCCTGCTCCATATACTTCTGTTGCACATGATGTGCCAGTTCATGAACCTTCCACGTCATCTGACACAAATGTTGATTCTCCTTCACCCCCGAGAAAGTCTAATCATCCATGTAAGTCTACTTAACTACCAGATTTTGCATACTCTACATATTCTGCTTCGTTTAGTTCATTTATCTTGGGCATTTATCATCTGTCTGAAGTAGAATCATATAGAGAGGCTGTCTCTGACACTCTATGGCAAAACGCTATGGCTGAAGAGCTCACTGCTCTTCATCAGACTCACACTTGGAATTTGGTTCCTTTACCACCAGGTAAACATAAGGTTGGTCGTCGTTGGGTGTATAAGATTAAGACAAAGTCTGATGGCTCTGTTGAACGGTACAAGGCTAGACTTGTGGCAAAAGGATATGCGCAAACGTATGTTATGGATTATGAGAAGACCTTTGCCCTTGTGGCAAAAATGACAACAGTTCGTACTTTAATTGATGTTGCGTCCGTTCGACAATGGAAGATCTGTCAAATGGATGTCAAAAATGCATTTCTGAATGGTGATCTTCATGAGGAGGTTTACATGACTCCACCCCCGTGAATAGCTCATCAGCCCGGTGAAGTCTGTTGGCTTCGAAAAGCTCTATATGGGCTTAAACAGGCCCCTCGTGCCTGGTTTGAAAAATTCTCTACAGTCATTACTTCCCTTGGCTTTCTTCCTAGCAATCATGATTCGACATTATTTGTTCGATATACGAATGCTGGACGCATTCTCTTGTCTTTATATGTGGATGACATGATTATTACAGGTGATGATTATGATGGCATTGAATCCTTGAAACGTGACTTGGCCCATCGTTTTGCTATGAAAGATTTGAGATTGTTACGATATTTTTTTGGGATTGAGGTAGCTCAATCTAAAAAAGGATATCTTCTCTCTCAGACGAAGTATATTTCTGATCTGTTTCAACATGCAAGACTTTCTGATAACAGAATTACAGACACTCCTCTTGAAATCAATGCACAATGCACGTTACTCTCCCACTTATGGTGTTCCTCTATCTGATCCGAGCCTATATCGTATAATTGTAGGCAGTTTGGTTTATCTTACAGTTACTCGCCCTGATATCGCTCATGCTGTTCATGTGGTTAGCCAGTTTGTTACCGCTCCTACTTCTGTTCATTGGGGAGCTGTTTCTTCGTATTTTGAGATATCTTCGTGACACTCAGTTTCAAAGTATTTTATTCCCTTCTACGTCTTCTCTGGAATTACGTGTCTATGATGATGCTGATTGGGATAGTGATCCCAATGATCGTAAATCCACTACTGGTTTCTGTATTTTCCTTGGTGATTCCTTAATCTTATGGAAAAGCAGGAAACAAGACGTTGTCTCTAGGTCCTCCACTGAAGCTGAATATCGTGCTATGGTTGTGACTACATGTGAAATTGTTTGGTTACGATGGCTTCTTGCAGATACGGGGGTTGTTGTTTCCTTGCCTACCCCATTACATTATGATAATCAAAGTGCTATGCAGATCGCCAAGAACTCTGTCTTTCATGAACGAACAAAACATATTGAGATAGATTGTCATTTTACTCGTCATCATCTTCAGCTCGGGACCATCCCACTTCCTTTTGTTCCATTAGCCTTGCAGATTGCAGATATTTTCACCAAGGCTCAATCGGCATCTCGGTTTCGTTTTTTGTGTGACAAACTCTCAATGTTTATTTCTATTGTATTGTGAGTTTGAGGGGAGATGTCAGCATAATAAGTTGATTTCTTCTTTATTTGTAAGCTAATCTTCATTTGTGTAATATAGAGACTCCATCTTTTATTTGTACATGTTTGTTATTCAACAAGAATTACCGCCGCAAAGCGCGGCCAATGGCTACTAGTTCAAAGTAAAGATGGTAGTCGTATGTCGAATCATGGAATCAAAGCCATCACATTCCAACCAAGAATTAAAAAGTTTAAATGGTAAAAGGAAATGCTCTGAATAAACTCTAGGAAGTGCCAAAATCGAAGCGAAAGGCCACTTTGTCATGAAGGAGTCACAAACCAGATCTATTAATCTTACTTCTCTTCCCGCCATCACTAGAAGAATACCAAGTGACTTTTTTTGCCTCCATATTAAATTCCATGAGGCCGAATTGTAGATAAATTCATTAAACAATCTAGCGCCCACCGGACAAAATTGTGTGTTAAAATGTTGGAAACGAACTTCATTAAAGTCCCCCGTAAAGATCCAAGTATCATTGTCATTAGAATTCTTCAAAGAAGAAAGTTCATTCCATAGATTAGAATTGTGAGACTGATCACGCGGTGCATAGACATTTTTAATGTGTTGTGCATAGACACTTTTAATGTGTAACAGATCATCACAACAAACAACTTTCCCATCAATGATCAAGTAACAAGTAACATTTGTGCATAGAAACACACCACCATCCCATAGACAAAGAATACCACCCGATCGACCTCTAGCATTCACATACTCATAGTTTAAAGGCGAACTATCCCAAAGAGTATTAACTTTAATTTTTGAGCCATCACACATTTGAGTTTCTTGTATACCGATGAAACAGATTTTGTGCTCAATTTTTAGTCTTTTTATCCAACTAGCTTTCAAGGAATCTCGGACCCCCCTATCATTTAGAGACGAATAATTCACAAAAGAAACACCTTCCTCTTGTGTAACAGTCCTAATCTTTTCAGCATAATTAGTCATGTTGAAACCAAGACACTCTCCGATGTGAATAGCGTCTCGAGTTTTATCTAGAAGACTATCATCACTCGGTAGTGGCTGATTTAAAACAGTGTCCACATTAGCCATGATTTTCGACAGGGACGAAAACGGTAATTTACTCCTTATTTTGTTCTTTATTAAGTTAAACATTGGGAGTTTTTTCTTTTATCTAATTATTTGTTTACTTTTAATAAATTTGTAATCTTTAAAGGGAAAGAGACAAAGTATTCAACCTACTTGCAAGTTACAAATATAATAAAAGTCTTCTAATGCAAAAAGGGTCCATCATCCATGTTCATACAGAGTTTTAAACCTATTCAATCTGATTTGGTCAAAAGGTTAGACTTGGCAATATAAAACACATATACCCGCAATCTTGTTGTTTTACCTTTGTCGTGAAATGAATTAGAAAAAGTAATCATACTTTCTATTCAAACTAAGAATAGTAAACGACTATTCCATGCTCAATTATTTTTGGAAGGCGATAGAATTTTATAAAATAAACAAACGTGACCGGGATTATTACATATACAAAAAATAAGTTAAGACTATATCTGAAACAATCTAATGACCCGATATTATTACATTACAATTAATTTACACTGATCCGTTTATTACAGTGCTCCAACCTTAAACTTAAGGAAACTTCACCTTAACTGGCTTTTACCATTTGACCTAACCCCACCCACCAATGCTCAAATAATTATTCATACTTTGATTGATACAGACCATCTGTCCCCACGAAACTTCCTTCATTTGAGTTCTAAAATATATTATTTAACTGGTTTTCCTATTTTCACAATTTGTCTTTCCGATTTATGTTTCAAATCACAAATGGGTGCAAGAATACGCCAATTTCTTCTTATTCTGTTCATAAATTTCTTGTTTTCAACAGCACAAAACGATGATGGTAACTTCATTACTGTTGTATTAGTTTTAAACATATTTCAAATTTTGTTTGATTTTCATGATCATGATGCAGCTACATTTCTGCGAGCTGTGAGAAATGATTGGCGGAATACGCCACCCAACTGGGATGATAACACCGAACCCTGTAGTGGTTGGGATGGGATCAGGTGCAGAGACTCGCGTATCATCTCCATGTGAGTGCTTCCTTATAGTTATCATAGACTATAGACTAAAGATATGTAATATTGTTATCTAATATAGTAGTATATTATTTCAATTTTTTAGAACTTTGGGAAACTTGGGTTTGACCGGCACGCTTCCCGGAGACATAGGGGAGTTAACTGAATTGGAGATTCTGTAAGCTTTTGGTTAACTGAATTGTGGATTACTAAGTAGATTTACCTTTTTCTTATTTGTTTTATTTTTTATTTAGAGATCTATCTTACAACAAAAATTTGACTGGGTCTTTGAGTACACGAATTGGGAATTTGAAGAAATTAAGAAATTTGTGAGTAATTTTTACGGTTCAAATTATGTTTTTTCGGATGTTAAATTGAGTTTTGTTTGTTAGACTCCTGGTTGATTGCGGTTTCGGTGGTCAACTTCCAGACACCCTTGGAGAGATGGAAAGTCTCGTCTTCATGTGAGTATCAACTGTTCTTCTTCCAAATCATATGTCAATTCCCATTTTTAATTTAGTGGTGGCTGTTTTAATCCGTTTACCCATGAATGGGTCAAATTGGGTTCTCTGATTTGTAATGTATAAAAACTCTTAAATCATTTTGTTTAAAAGAAGTTGGTATATAACTAAAATAATAGAAGTTCTGTACTTATATTTATGTCATCAACTGCTTACAAAAACTCATGACATGGTGGTCTAGTGGTATGGTGTTTGCCATTCACAAAAGTGTTAGGTATCACACGAACACAACACACGCTAAAACGAATAAACGACACGAGAGATTTATAGTGGTTCGGTCGGTATGACCTACGTCCACTTGCTGCAACTAGGGTGTTTATTATATTTAAGTGCTCAAAGAATCACAAGTACAAGATTGATATATATAGAGACTAGATTAGGGTTTCTAACTTAGCCTACAAGCTAAGCCCAACCCACGAGTAGGAGGCCCCTGACTAAAGACTCCATACTCGATAAAAAGTGGTGTGAGTTCAAATCCTTGTAAGTGCAAGATCAAATGGCATTTAGGTCTAAAAAATTTCTGTTAAAAAAAAATAATTGTTCACAATAACCGAATAGAACTTTTGGGGAAAATGTGTTTTGAGTCAACCGAACCCTGACTACAAACGTAACACATGCGTGGGTGCGAGTAGTTTCAGGAAAGCATTCACCAAGTAAGCAAAAACAAAGCCGTGAGCTTTTTATGGGCATAACAGATAATAAACAAGCAAACATACACCGTAAAATCCTACTTATAACAATCGGATAAAACAGATAACAAAATAACCATTTTTCCCATGAGTGGCCATTTTACAATATAAGAAGATTCCATATTTTTTCTTAAAAGTCGAGTGATTAATAATTCATGATTCTGGATTGTGCAGGTCTCTGAATTTGAATAGTTTCTCCGGACAGATTCCGCCTTCCATTGGTAACATTCAAAATCTTTACTGGTTGGATCTAGCTGATAACCAGCTTACCGGAAGCATACCAGTTTCAAGTGCGACCACTCCTGGTCTTGATATGCTGATTAATGCAAAACACTTGTATGTTCATTCTTTCTTAGTATCGAATGACTTAGTAGCTAGGATTCTTCTCACTTGTGTCTTCTTTTCAGCCATTTTGGAGGAAACATGCTCTCGGGTCCTATCCCGGAACGGATCTTTCACACAAATATGACACTAATTCATCTGTATGTTCTGTCATAACAAACAATCTAATTCTTCACCGGTCGTGCCAAGTAAAACTTACTTTCTTCTTGTTTTTATGGAGCAGTCTGTTTGAAAACAACCAGCTTACAGGCACCATCCCCGACACGCTTGGGCTTGTGAAATCACTAGAAGTTGTGTGAGTACCCATCTATGATCATCACATGCGAAAAGGTTGATCTTAAAGTGTAATTTTAATGTCGTTTTTCATGTGACATCAGGCGTCTTGATAGAAACTTTTTATCTGGCGATGTTCCATCAAATATCAACAACCTTACGAGTGTAATGGAAATGTAAGTGTATATCAGAAAAACTCTAACTTGGCCAAACTGTTTAGATCATTTCATTTTCTGATGAATTTGCATATAAATAGGTTCCTCTCAAACAATCGGCTGACTGGTCCTGTCCCTAATTTGACCGGTTTAACCGCCCTCAACTATCTGTAAGTAGTAATATTTCAATTTCAACCAACTTATTCTTCATTACAGATCCTGATCTCAAAATGTGGTTCCAGGGATTTAAGCAACAATGGTTTTGATCAATCAAATGTTCCTTCTTGGTTTTCAACTTTACGGGCTTTGACCACACTGTAATATCCCTCTAACCGTCACCATTTTTCTCTCTTTTAAATTAAAAGAAATCACATTGGCTAACTATTTACCTCTTTACAATACTTTGCAGTAAGATGAATGAAACAAACCTTGTAGGACAGCTGCCTGCTGCCCTTTTCAGCATCCCTCAGTTACAAAGCGTGTGAGTTGACATTTTGTCGGTTTTTATAGTTATATTACTTGCCGAAATTCAAATACTAATTGATGATTTGATTCTTTCATCAGTGATTTAAGTAACAACAGACTAAATGGCACCTTGAATCTTGGCTCTAGCCATAGCACCCAACTACAACAGGTCAATTTGCAGAATAATGAAATTACCGAGTTCACTCCAAGTAGTCAAACCACTGTTGATGTAATGTGAGTTTCCTCATTATAATGCCATCTTTTTCACAAAAAAAAAAAACCTCATGATTTTTTAACTTAACTGACTAAAATGGATCTGTTTATGATTTGTCAGTAGCCTTGCAGGAAATCCAATATGTATGGAATCAGGTACTAGATATGGATTTTGCTCCCCTCCAACAAATCCTGGTTCAACATACTCGACGCCATCCAACAACTGCTCGCCTGTATCTTGTAGTTCAGGCCAATTTTCAAGTCCAAATTGTAGATGTGCATATCCCTACACGGGCTACCTTAACTTCCGAGCTCCTTCATTCTCTAGCCTTGGAACTCCCTCTATTTATGAGGGACTCCATAATGAGATAATGATTTTTTTCCGCACGAATCAAATGCCAGTTGAGTCGGTTTCACTCAGTAATCCTAGCAGAAATTTGGATGATTATTTTGTGATCAAGCTTCAGATTTTCCCATCTGGAGAAGAAAGGTATAATAGGAGTGGGATAATTGATATTGGGTTCTCCCTTAGTAACCAAACATTCAAGCCTACCGACACCTACGGGACCTACTTTTTCACTGGTGAATTATATGCCTTCACAGGTGATTGATACATTTCCCCTCCAAATCTGTATGATAGTTGTGAATTTAAAAGTAAATGGGTCACAATGGCTCAAATTTCAAGGTTAGCATGTAAAACCTCATAATTATTTTATTTGAAAGGTTAGATTATTATTGAAACAATATAACTTTTATAAACATGTGTTTACACATCAATTACTTAAAAAATTTGCCATCCCATTTTCCCACCTCTGCTTTACACATATGTATATATAGTTAGTCAGTCATTAAACCATATTGAATGGTGTCATCTCACAGGAGCATCAGGGGAAGGAAGCAAATCATCCAACACTGGTGTTATTGTAGGAGCGGTTGTTGGTGGTTGTGTGGTTGTAGCACTACTGGTAGTTGCAGTACTATATGCCACTAGAAAAAAAGAGCAAACTGAAAGAACGACTCATGAGAGCAGCCCTTTTGGTATAATTTGCCATGATCTTTTAAATAAAGTGTTTGGATTACCTTTAAATATATAACCAGATTCTAATCGGTTTGTGTAAAATTGTAGCATTATGGGATGAAAACAATGGAAGTGGCGCTGTCCCTCAGTTGAAAGGAATGAAAGCTTTCTCTTTTGAGGAGCTTAGCAAATACACAAACAACTTTTCAGAATCAAACAACGTAGGAAACGGTGGATATGGAATGGTAAGCTCCCATATGTGTGTGTATGGGCAGATCAGCCGGGCTGGGTTAATGGTTCAAAACGGATATCTTTTGGTATGGGGCCAAACGGGTCAGGCTGAATGCCTGAGTTGGGTTGACCCGCATAACATTTTTATTCAAAAGCTTTAGTTCTTTTTTATAAATAGTAGTGTGTTAAATATTGTTACGGATAAAACATAATCCAATATCGGCCTTTACATAAGTAAACAGTTTAAAATTGGTACCCCTACATTTAGAAAGTTCTAACAAGATTATTGTGTGCAGGTATACAAAGGAAGTCTACCAAATGGGCAGCTAGTTGCCATTAAAAGGGCTACGCGTGGATCAACACAGGGTGGGCTTGAGTTCAAAACCGAGATTGAGCTTCTTTCCAGAGTTCATCACAAGAATCTCGTGAGTCTTGTAGGTTTCTGTTTTGATCAAGGTGAACAGATGTTGGTTTACGAGTATATTGTGAATGGTACAGTCAAAGATAGTCTTTCAGGTAATTTAATCATTTCATTTGAAACTCATCATTAGATATTCATCCAAACTGATGATGATCAACGGCCATGACACATGCAGGGAGATCTGGATTTAGATTGGATTGGATAAGAAGACTTCGAATAGCATTAGGAGCAGCAAAAGGGTTACAATACTTGCATGATCTTGCTGATCCACCAATCATACACCGAGATGTCAAAACAAATATCTTATTAGATGAACGCTTAGTTGCAAAGGTGGCAGATTTTGGGCTATCTAAGTCACTTGGTGATGCTAATAGGACTCATGTTACAACTCAAGTCAAAGGGACAATGGTCGGTATATGTTTTCAGCTATCCAATTATTTAGGGGTTAAATAAACAATTCTGATATGAAAAAGTATGCCATTTGTTTTGATGCAGGGTTACATGGACCCCGAGTATTACATGACACAACAACTGACAGAAAAGAGTGATGTCTATAGCTTTGGGGTCGTACTTTTGGAGCTAATAACAGCAAAAAACCCAATCGAGAAAGGGAAATACATTGTGAGAGAAGTAAGACAAGCAATGGACAAAAGTAAAGAGCTATACAACCTGCAAGATGTCCTTGACCCAACCATTGGTTTGACCACCCAACTAAAAGGTTTGGAAAGATTTGTTGACGTGGCATTGCGGTGTGTGCAAGAAACAGGAGATGCAAGACCAACAATGAGTGATGTTGTGAAAGAGATTGAGAGCATTATGGAAGTTGCAGGTCTTAACCCAAATGCTGAGTCTGCATCAAATTCAGCTGCCTATGATTACGTGAGTAAGGGAAGCGAGCATCCTTATACTAATGACAACCTTTTTGCTTATAGCGGTGACCATTTCTCTACAAAGTTGGATCCCAAATAGAAACATTTGCTCAGTTAGAAGACTGGTTGTTAAATATTGTGTTTTTTTTCTTCTATTCGTGTAAAATGAGAACCAGAAAAAACAGATTTTAACTAGGAAAAGTGTGAGTTTTTATGTATTTATTTAATTTTTTTATACGTTGTACACATGGTATTCGAAGCTATTAAAAGCAACTTTAAAAAATAAACGCCAAATGTAACACCTATTTCACGATTTTGTGTAGACGCGGAAAAGCATATAGGTGTAGGATAAGCGGGTTGGACACCGGTTATGTAGATTTTCCCTCTTTTGACTTAAATTTGAAATACCAAAACCGAAGCCGGCGTTGGGCAACTAGTAGGAGCCTGGAGCAATTCCTCTACTTTGCTAACAACATGAGTAATCTCGTCATAAGTAATAACTATGAATTGATCAATCACACTTAATTTTTCATTGAACTCTAATTAATTAAAGTTATAAAAGAAGATCCTAAAATAGTGGATTGGATACAACAAAATAGGGAGACTAATTCTATCACTATGGAATACGAAATTCAAATTTAATATTTAAACATTGTACAAAAATGTTGGAGGGAACTAAGTGAACCCGTTGAACCGGGTTACACGTTAATATGCCCCCGCAAGATGGACGTGTTGGGATTTTGACATGTCTTTAAAATAAATATTTGCAACGGAAGCTAATTTAGACATGTAATATTTTAAATCTTTTAAAATAAATCCCACCAAGGTCCATATGTAAGAAGATGAAACTTAAAAACAACCAAAAGGGGTTAAGAATATGACAACCTTTGATGAGAAGTGGTTGTCCTTTGAGAAGATGAAAGAACTCAAGTGTGTTCTTCTCCAGTATAGTCCACACCAAGCAAGCTTTTATCTTTGTGCTAGCAAACCACCTTTGGTGTTAATCACTCACTAATACACTCTAGTTTAGTATTGATTTTATGTAGATGCAAGTATGAAATTGTAAGTCCCACTCAGAATGGATCTTCGAATAACAAACACTCGATATCAAATTCTCACAATCACTAGGCGGAAACTAGTAATTGTGGTGATTCAAGAACAAAGAGATTCAATGTAATACTTTTGTATTGATCAAAAGAATTATAGAGAAAAACACACACACAACCGCTATCCCCTCTACACGGTTTTTCCACACGTCTAACTCTCTCAAAAATGTTTTTCTTGTGGCTAACCTAATTTAGGTTACATAAACATGTATTTATACTAAGCCTAAACAAACTAAGCCCATAATACATGTTCTCGGGCCATGGCTGACCCAAGACCCAACTTGTGAACATATGGTTCACGGTTCTAAAACCGAATATCCATTTATTCGGTAACACTAATAATTATAATTATTTGATAAGCGTCAGCCTCACATATATAGACCCAACAATCTCCCCCTAGGCTGATGCTATCAAATGATCTTCATACTTCGAATGTAGCACTTTGATCACCACTTCCGGCATACAATATTTTCTTCAAAATCTGTTGTTGTTGTTGTGGTGACGATGTTGGTGTTGATAAGATTCAGCATCTCTGAACTCTTAAACTTGGGTCTCTCTTTCTTCTCTTAGAGTTAGATCCGTATTTGGATCAGAATCAACATTTGCTTGATCATCTTACTAAAAGAGGATGTGAGAGGAGGATTCTCAGTAGCTCTTTTCTTTTTCATTCTTTCTCTTTCAAGCAGATTCACATGTACTTCTTAATGTATACTTTCATTGTTGGAAGATGAAAATACATCAGGTCTTCTGACTCAAGTACATTCTGTTGTGCTGCTACTTTAAGCTTGTCAGCAATTGATAGCATTTCATTCTTCTTCAACCTTGGTTCTTGATTTGAGATAAATCCTGCAAATTCTCAGATGTTTTGTAAGCATACATTTATATGCAATAGAGAATCCAGTATTCACACGAATACTTAGTACATCCACGTACTATCAAACCTTTGAAATTTCAACTAATTTGATGACAAGTCTTTAAATTCAAGAATAGTCAATTTTTGTAAAGATAAAATAAAAGTAAAATACACTAAAACAGAAAAGCTAAAAACTGAACTATAACGGAAGTAAAATTAAAGATAAAATTTCAAACAAAATCTTTTTGGAATTTTCTTCACAAAATGTAACTCAAATTAAACACAATTTTAAACTAACAATTATTAACACAAACTTGTAACAACGAGCCTTTAGGAAGTTTGCAATGGGATCAAATCATTCTACAGGCAGACCAAGGAATATTTTTCTGCATGTACCTTTACTCAGACAGTTAAGCAGATTGCTAATATTCAGATCCTTCTAAACTCATGCTTTAGTTTAAAACCTAAGTTTTTCACTATGATTTAAGTCATCATGTTTTGGTTATAATCAGTTATGACTTAATGGGTCCCACACTCATATCTCAGAAACCTGTAATTAAGTGAATTATTGATGAACTTTAATAGACCCCACCGCTTATTAAGTAAACCTCCCCTTTCTCATGATCTTTTGAGCACCTAGATAATAACTGATTTGAGCATAAATACCATGGGTTTATGCAACTTTTCAGAGAATCTCTAACAAGATTTGATTAAAAACATAGCACTACAGGCTTACATGTTCATAACCAGCAAAAGCTCAAGGTCATAGCACTACGGACTTACATGCCTTGACAAAAGATCCCTTTCCAGTCACAGATTCCCAAAAAGAAAAATATTTAAAATAATAATATGTACGTCTTTAGACATATCTTTTTGTTGTATGACATTGCATATCTTTTGATTTATTCCTATAGCACGACATTAACATTGCGTGTCTTTTTGCTCAGAGATCTGCTTTGCAGATTAGCTTTGCACTTTCATTTAGTGTCTTTTCACATATTGCATGTCAATGCATGTCTTTCAACTATATAGATATATAATATCTACAGACTTGTATCATGTCAAGCTCGCAACCCCTTTGTGAAGGGTCCCGGTTAATGCAATCCCAATAGAACAAGGGTTATCCACAGTTCATCAAACTTTATGTTTAAGTCTCAATTATTAACAGGAATAGAAAATTACACTAATCTATGAGATGTTTCCCACTAAAGCCATAGGATTATTTTGTTCAAGTGTATCACATGCAGAGCCTATCAACATATCCAACACTGATCCTAGTCATTTCAATTTAGTGCCTTACATGTGTTGATCCTAGCCTTAAGAAACGAACATTCATATCACTTCCCATTTAATTGCAAAACTTTCGACTCAAGCAGAAATATATTCTTTTTGTATTTTTTTTATTTGAACTAAAGGCAGACTTAACACACTCAGAAACAAACTCTTTTTTGTATTTTCTTGGTACTAATAAACTTTAAAAACACTCTTTTTGTATTTTTCTTATATCTCCCCCTAAATTTGTGCATAAAAAAATGTACAAATTTAAACTACATAGAAAAATCCAAAACTTTAAAAGAAAAAACATTTTTGTAACCATTCTCGAATTTCAAGACTCATTATTTTCAAAGTATAATGTACCGAAGTTAATTGTACCTTTATTGCCGATCTGACCTCCCTTATCTCCTACAAAAGAAACATACCCTCTGTTAAATTATTAACGTTATACGTTAGAGAGATGTCACTCGTCATGTGCCTGGAACAACCCATATCAACATACTAGGCTAGTTATTGACAGTCCTCCTTGGCTGTCCCTGCACGAATGAGAAGATTAGTTAGACATAGGTACCTAAGCCATAGTTGATTCCTGAAGCATCAATGTAAGATACTTCCTACAAACACATAACAATCTTAGAATCAAGGACATGCGCAACATTTTCCTTAGCCTTCGGACAAGCTTTGATTGAGCAGCCGGTTTTGTCTCTTTTGAAACTAAGACTTTAGGTTTCACTATTTGCTTATTTTGTTTAACCTTTTGTCTTTCAAAATAATCCTGTCTGTTTCTCTTTGCAGCATTCCAGTCACCATCAGAAGGCTTAACTTTGGGATGCTTATTCTTCATTGCCTTAGGTTTTTCAACCTTCATTGGCTTAGAATAATACTTTTCCTTTGGTGTAGCCCTTTGTTTGTTCATGTAATAAGGCTCATATGTACGATGCATGCAATTTCTTGCAATGTGACCGGCTTTGCCACATGTGTAGCATGTCTGCTTCCTAGCATAAACAACATATCCCGATCTGTTTGACCATGATGATGAAGATAATGATGATTGTGAGTGATAAGATTGATCATATATTCTCTTTGAGCAGCTTTCATACTTCCTGTTTTTCTGATCATGGTCTTGTTCAAACCTCTTATGATGATGATCATACTTTGTATAAAACTCAGCTTTGGTGAAGTGCTTAGGTGAAACACTTGAGGTTTGAACATTGACCATTGGTTTTTCAACCTATTTGCTTTTCTCCTTTAGCTTGGACAGGTCCTGTTGGAATACTTAACAACATTATCATTGACAGGTTTAACAAGTCTGGTTTTTCCATCACTATATGCTGGTAATTTTGAATTTTTAGAAACATTTTTCCAAGCCTGCACATAGTGTTTGTTGCTTTTAGAAGTAGTGCCCTTAGAAGTATTAGTTTTATTTCTGCAACCAGAATTAACATTAGTTTTATTCTCGCAAAAACAAGTCTCTTCATACTCCTCATTTTCACTATCACATTCCTCAATCTCTACTTTTTCTGCACATGAAGTAGAAGTATCAGAATTGTTCACACATTTAACATTAGAAGCTAATGATGACGATGATTTGGATTCAT
The DNA here is from genome assembly GCA_023525975.1 of Smallanthus sonchifolius. Lineage (NCBI taxonomy): Eukaryota > Viridiplantae > Streptophyta > Magnoliopsida > Asterales > Asteraceae > Smallanthus > Smallanthus sonchifolius. The sequence goes on along the minus strand of CM042046.1, from coordinate 21,483,455 downwards.
CAGTGCATGACGTGCTACCGGGAGTAAACATGAAGAACTCCTTTACTTGTTCCTCAATAGAGGGAGGAACAGTGGTATAGTTTTCGTTGAACGGAGGAGGCACATTATTATACCCAAGCCCTTTGCTCCCATTACCCGGCTTGTGGAGTTAATCTTCAAGAATATCAACAACCTCGCTCGACTGACCAAAGAATTCTACTTTGAATTTTGCTTCATTAAAATTTGATTTTGCCTTTTCTAATTCAGTGGTCAATCTAGCAATTTCTTGATTGGCATCAGTAAGCAAACAACATTTATTGCTGAGTTGAGACCTTAGTAATGAAATATCCATTTTAACAGCATCTATTGCCTCTTTATAATCCTTTTCAGACTTAAGAAACTTTTTTGTGTGATATTTTAGATTTTCATTTTCAAACCTCAAATCATCATTTTCTTTTATATACATCTCTATCTTATCAATACACAATTTAGAACAGAGATTAGATGTTACCTTAGGTGGAATTGAACCTGAAGATGATGAAGTTTGTCCTGCTACTCTAAATGTAGAAAACATCTTGTTAGAGATATCCTGAACTTTCCCACCAAAAATTTGAGCAAGGGTTATTCACCAAAAGACATTCAATGATAGTGCAAAGTTAATCTGCAAAGCAGATCTCTAAGCAAAAAGACACGCAATGTTAATGTCGTGCTATAGGAAAAACACAAAAAGATATGTCTAAAGACGTACATATAAATATACTTGTCAATATTTTTTCTTTTTGGGAATATGTGATTGGGAAGGGATTTCTCATGATGGCAAGTAAGTCCGTAGTGCTATGACCCTGAGCTTTTGCTGATTCTGAACATGTAAGCCCATAGTGCTATGTTTTTTGATCAAATCTTGTCAGAGATTCCCTGAAAAGTTGCATAAACACGTGCTAGTTATGCCCATTTAGTTATTATATAGGTGCTCAAAAGATCATGAGGAAGTGAAGGTTTAACTGATAAGATGTGAGGTCCATTAAAGTTCATCAAGAATTCATATAATATATATTTACTTAATTACATGTTTCTGAAATATGAGTGTGGGACCCATTAAGTCATAATTAATTCTACTTAAAACATGATAACTTAAATCATAAGTGAAAAACTTAGGTTTAAAGCTAAAACATGAGTTTAGAAGGATCTGAATATTAGCAATCTGCTTGACCTGTCTGAGTAATAGTACGTGCTGAAAAATGTTCCTTGGTGTAAGTCCCACTCAGAATGGATCTTCGAATAACAAACACTCGATATCAAACTCTCACAATCACTAGGGAGAAACTAGTAATCGTGGTGATTCAAGAACATAGAGATTCAATGTAATACTCTTGTATTGATCAAAGGAATTATAGAGAAAAAAACACACACAACCGCTATCCCCTCTACACGGTTTTTCCACACGTCTAACTCTCTCAGAAGTGTTTTTCTTGTGGCTAACCTAATTTAGGTTACATAAACATGTATTTATACTAAGCCTAAACAAACTAAGCCCATAATACATGTTCTCGGCCCATGGCCGGCCCAAGACCCAACTTGTGAACATTTGGTTCACGGTTCTAAAACCGAATACCTATTTATTCGGTAACACCATTGTCACACCCCCAAATTTATTTACTTAATAAATAAATAAAGGTTGCAACGATTGGTCATTACACAATAGCGGAAACTGTAATAGTGATTTCTAAGACTTGAGTACATATACAATTACTAAGACTAAGTAGTATAATGATCTAAGTTCTTCTAGATCAACGATAGACTTCAGACATGATAATCAATGGCTTTGTTCTACCCAAAAATGGAGTCATTTGGCCAAGAAATGAGGGAGATATGATCAAATGAAGTCGACCGAAAATTCTGGCCGAATCTGTCAAGATTTTGAGGTTGTTTACGACTTCAAAGAGGATAAATGGGAGAACTTATTTGGCTGATTTTTTTGAGAATGTTTGTGAAGAATGGGTGTTATCAACATCCTAGATATTTATTGCATTGTCATTGTGTAAAAAGTTAAGCAAGGGAGGGTGTTGGAGTGTAAGAGTGAACAAACTCAATCAAATGTGTGTGTTGTGTGGGGTTTCCGTAAAAAAGGGGGTGAGGGTGGGTTGTTTTAGGTCTTTCAATGTGATAGATAAGACTTGTGTGTGTAAGGCTTTGTTTAAAGCATGATTTGAATGAAAGACCACTTCCATTCATATCCTTTTTTTATTTTTGATTTTCTATAAAAAATATAATAAAAGTTGACATATATATAAGCTAGTTGATGGTTTTGGATGAAATGTTTAGGCCTTTATGTTTTATAATGCCACTAAACATATATTTATACATAACCGAGTCCAAAGGGAAAATTTATATTTAATTTTGTAAGTTATATAACACATATATGTTTAGATGGATTTTTAATTTATAAAAAGGTCGAATTTTGTTTTCCATTGATTCTAGACATGAATCGTTTACATGTTATGGATCTTAGGATGATAAATAGATAAAATCCATATAAAACGACCCTAGTTCGTGAGCTTGAATATTAAGTGACGAAAATTACACAAATGAAATTTCTAATGTCCTTGAAATTTTATCTTTTCTATAGTATTTTAAAATGCTTGAATATATAAGTGGATCACATTTCTTTAGTTTGTAAAATAGAATATTTTATTTTTAAATCACCAATGCTTGTTAATATGTCTTATATGGTATTGATCACAATCCATAAAATTGCATTATCACAACGACCTGGTTATCTATATGAATAGAAAGTGACTTGAATTTGGCGGTTGTCACATTCTCCCATTCTTAAAGAAATTTCGTCCTCGAAATTTGTTATACTTACATGGATTAATATTTGTATCCTTACTCCATTTCCGGATTCTTAGGGAGAATTTTCACTCATTCCAACTACAGTCGATATATGAAGATAAAGTGGATATTTCATCAACTAACGATATTCAATGTATACAGATTTGAAATATCATCGGATCATGTAACAGTTTAACGTTACCGTTGAGCATGCATTATATCAAATAAGTGGCTTTAGGAAAACTCTTTAAATGTTTCATCAAGTGAACGTCGTTAGCCATACCACTAAGTGATAAAGTCATCACTAGAGACCCATGGACAAAAGGGATTAGAACCATTGAGGCCTTGATCGTGTAATGAGTAAGGCACTAAGAGAATGTCTCAATCGATGTGAATTAAAATAATGAGTTTTCGTAATTCAAGTAAACTACTAACACACTAAGATAAACAATCAAGGTTTAGATGTTGAATAATTTGTTTATATGATCATTCTCATTAGAGTGGAACTGTAAGATCATTATCATTGGTAATGAAAGGCAAAATTGCATTCATGCACATGGATTTTTGAAAGTATATGGGCACATACTCTTTATTCATATCTGGGTTTTATCTCATGAAAACCAAATCATGAAAGAATTTAAAAGAAAATTGGCACAAGTCCAGTAAGATAAGTCAGTTGGTTTAAAGAAATGTCCATGTGTCAGTTCGTAATCCGATAATTGATAATTCATTATAACGTATTAATGTCTATGTGAATTCATTCTTTCTAGAACGAAAGGTTCTTACATTTCATCTGACTAGTCAGTGCATAGGTTGAATTGATTCAGTTAAGTTCCAAGAAATAGTATCAACGCATACCATTTCTCACAAAGGAGTTGGAATGGTCTAGATAGAAATATTAATGAAATTGATATGGAACAGTGAACCTTAAGACAATATAATCTCGTAGTATTATTGAATCATCCAGATTTTTATGATTCATTTGAAGATGAGGGTGAATCTAGATGAAGAATGAAGAAATGCTAAAGTATTTAAGAATCATCGAATTGATTTGGCTTAACAATCACTAAAGGTAAATGAATCTTCATAGGGTTCAAAGGAAAGTGTTTAAGAATGGTCTAGTTTTCGTTGGTGAAGATTGAGTTAGATACTTCATTCACCAGTGTTTGCACCGTACCCCTACTACAGTGTAGCATTTAGGTTGTGATATCATGATTTGTGAATTCATGATTTGGCTATCATGTCCATGAGGCAGGCATGCCATAAGAAGTTATGTGTTCGTTTGGAAAGTCACAGTTCGTCTAGATAGAGAAGTGAAAGTCATAACCTGGAAAGAGTCTCATAGAAGTAGTGTTTCTTGAAACTGATTCCTGGTTTACCAACCATTAAACTGGTAGACTTTGATGTAATATCATTTTGAATTTAGTCTGGGTCTTGACTCTCTCTAGGTAGATGTCAGAGAATAGACGAGGATCAAGTATAACTTCAGGAATTTGTCGAATACGAGAAGGTCACGCTCTTAGGTTCCTTTGAAAATATATAGGTATCTCAAAAATAACTTGAAGAAGAGCGAATAATTCATTAAAATGAATTTGGAAAGACAAAAGAAATGTATATGTGTAGACTTTCAAGAGGGCAATGTTAATTACGATTCCTCCTTTGTTAATTTTCCACGTGGCGTACAACTTTAAACGGTCAACAATCGTAAAACACAGAAATAATTTCTCAAATTTCAACGTAGGTCCTTGATTTCAAATTAAAGTTGGTCGAAACGGATCATAAGGTTTTCAGAATTTGCCTTGTGAGCTATCGTTGAAGAGGGTGAAATTGATTATTTGCCAACAACTACTAGTATGCTACGCCTACAGCTTCCCTGGCTGTCGAATGGTATTATTATGACTTAACATTACGTATTTAACTCATATCGGTTATAGCCCTAAATTCCTTAACACAATGGTTTAAGTCATAAAATTGAGTTAATGAGTGTTAAATGTCAAGGTTTTGTATTTTCCATGAGTATGTGTTAAAAAGTCGTTTCCTAACAATAAGTTCCTTAGAGTTTTCTAACTATAGAAGATTGGGAGTAAGAGATGTGAACACGTCTCTCCCGTGGTATGAGATCAGATACTCAGCCAACAAAATAATCCTCGAGGAAATGTAAGTACAAAAGGATACAAGATTATCCTATTCGGATCTTTGTGAACAATGAGTTGTTGGAAGCAACTCACATTTACGTCCCTTATGTATAACATGAACTAACGAGGTTAGTAGGAAAACACGCATTTGGGACACCTTTAAGAATTTTGTACGTTTGTCTCATGTTGGCCCGACAAGAGTCGACAATTCATACTTAGGTTTCCTTGGAATTCACTCGAGCATAATTCACGAATTATTTTTCATTAGAAGATATTCAAACTTGATGATGTGTTGAATGTCAAAACTTGTGAGAACAACCCGTTTGACAAATATTCTGAAAAGTCAGATTACCTATTTGTCTCAGGTCGGGTTTACACAATACCCCGTAGGTGTCATGTGTAAGAGGATCGAAATAAATTTCCATGTTAGTTATGATAGTCCATAGCATCATTAGATTCCCTTTTGGTTCAACCCTTGTGGTTATGCTGATTTCGATCATTAATCGAGTGACTGAGAATTAAGATTAGGAATACGGATTAATCATGAACAATAGCTCAGACAGTAAGACTCACTAGAGTTCTCATGCACCGCAAATTATGATTACGTGTGCACCCGTAATGATAATTTACCTTGCATGGTCCCTATAGTGTTTCTCCCATCCCAAGCTCTCAGTTGAAAGGGATTTAAATGTTCATTAGATCGTGTCATCATGTTGCACTCTTACGTAAGAGAGTGTGTATGTTCTAACGGATTACTCTTAGTCATGTGTACCAATACTCATGAATCTGCCGACTAAGGCTATTGCTGGATGGAGTTAGTGATAGAGAGGCACAATCAATGTCTTCTAATAACATGACATGTGCGATGGAAATTAGGCACTATGTTAGTGTAGAGATCCTCAAATGTGTGTTTGACAAATCATGCTCCAAGTGCATTTGTACATGTGGATCCATATGATCCAAATGAGTCTATGAGTCTCCTAACTCGTAGAGTTCTCTCTCGATTAGTCCTGTCCTTCCCACCTTTGGTTCCCTTCTGCTTGGGCAGTCCTGTCTGCCATAACGCATGGCGAAAGTTCTAGTCATCCAATCCGGTAAGTCATGAAGGAGAGTAGATATATACCGCAATAAATGATATAAACATATGTCAGAAAGAAAGTTGAGTCCACGGCTGGGGTATTTGTAGTTATGGTGTAGGTATAGGTACATGTTCAAGTACTGGTTCAGCCTATTGTGAGACCAAGTTTGGTAATTGGCGATTTCTTCTGTCGTCGTCTTTGTCAATCTCAGCTCATAACTCGATTTTCTAGGGCTACAGTGTGCTGAGTACCCGTCATCCTTGATTTGTAAACCGAATAGTGACTCTTTGTTGTTTAATGTTGTAGATGTGTATTATTTCCACATTGTTGTACGTGTTAAATGTTTATTACATATGCCATGTAATTGTATTAGGTATTAGTGTAGCTAATGATACCCTAGCGTAACTACATACACTAATGGTCTACTCAAGTTGTTCGGCAACAGTTGGAATTTCTATGCTCAGGTCTTGGGTGTTCTTAGTGGATGTAAGTCTCATAAATCTTGGCCCCTAAATGAGTCGGGTTAGAGCCTAGGTGACACTAAGGAGACCTAATTCGCTAAAACCATTGGCTCTCATACCAGTCTGTCACACCCCCAAATTTATTTACTTAATAAACTAATAAAGGTTGCAATGATTGGTACATTACACAATAGCGAAAACTGTAATAGTGATTTCTAATACTTGAGTACATATACAATTACTAAGACTAAGTAGTACAATGATCTAAGTTCTTCTAGATCAAAGATAGACTTGAGACTTGATAATCTATGCCCTCCCAGCTACTAAAAATTGATCCACATAGCTAGCCTATTCCAACCGCGCCATGGCTAAGGGTTACCTGAGAAACATACTTGAAAGTGTCAACACAAAGGTTGGTGAGTTCACAGAGTTAGTTATTTCAGTTCAAGGCATTTTTCCTATAAACATGATGATGACCTCATAGTCATAAAAAAAAGTCGTTTTCCCCAAAAACATGTACATGACCTTACCGTCATAAAACAAGTAGTTTTCCCTGAAAATGGGCACATGACATTACCGTCATAAAATAAGTAGTTTTCCCTGAAAACATATACATGACATTACTGTCATAAAATAAGTAGTTTTACCTGAAAACATGTACATGACATTACCGTCATAAAATAAGTAGTTTTCCCCGAAAACATGTACATGACATTACCGTCATAAAATAAGCAGTTTTCCCCGAAAACATGATAATGAATTCCTTGTAAACAAATAACTCTAAGTGCATATAATAAACAAAACAAGTATTGTTGGTCCATTTGTATGCTAGCTAGGCTTACAAATAATATGTTCATACATGAGATCGTAACCAAACCTAACTGGTGAATGGCCCTCCCTCGCTTTACCACGAGAACAAAACAGGACAATATGCGGCCATTTGACCTTTCAGGTCCCGGTTAGCGCGACTAACTATGACCGGGGGTGTCACCCCAAATAGTACTATTCATAGAATCCTAGGCTAAGTCCATAGCTAAAGGTTACAAAATGTTGATGTTGTTTAGGGGACTTTAAGAGATCTCCTCATGTAAAACATAATGTTAGTGTCTTGTTTTCTTGTTATCATATAAAATGTTTGCAATGTTTTCTCAAGTATATGAAACAACAATGTTTCCAAATGTGTTGAATAGTAACGTAAAGCATGTTCTGTAAGTATGTTTCTCCCCCGTAGTTTACAAAACATTTAAAAGCAAAAAGGGGCCGTGAACTCACCTGAATTTCTTTTAGATTGTGAATTCCAATTAATTATGTCTGTCGGCCTTGGTCCTACCCACTTTCTACAAAAGTAATTATAAACTATTGAGACTTAAGGACCAACCTATATGTGTACATGCATATCTTAGCGTTTCACTACCGGTTTTGCTAAAAGCACGTTACCATGGCATCGGCTCTCACATAGTCAACGGTGATTTAGACATTTTAACGGCTTAGAGTCTTCTAATACATCGTCTAAATGCTTATGAAATCACTATATTATTATTGTGATGTAATTAGGATCTTGTTTTCTTGAAAATGTAAGTAATGTCGTCAGAAGATTGTTTTTGTCAAAAATATATTTTCTCGTGTAACGTCGTACCTCTAAAATCTATTTGTTTCGTATCGAATTTCCCCAAATCCCAACTTCGTCATAGTTTGTGAACTCAATTATTATTTTGAAAAATAATATACTTTCACAAAATGCTTTCCAAAAAGCTAAGTGTCATATTTTTACGAAATTTCGGCATTATAACGGTTGTAAATTAGAGTTGTCCCAAACGACAAAAGTCCGTTTTAAATCCTAATATCAAATCCCATCACAACAACAATATATGTTAACCCAAACCAAAGGTGAGGACGATCATACGAAACTATTTCACCAAAGATTCTATGATCTATATGTATACGTCCCGTGACGTGTAAATGCATGATTCTAACCATAATTCATGATTTCTTGAACAAAATCCATCTAATATATATATATATATATATATATATATATGTGCTTATTTGTACATATATTTTGTTATGGATGAGTTTAGCCAAGCCATTGGTGATGTTAACTTGGGGTTTTTAGTCTTAATCCATTATTTTTGTAAAAATATATACATACTTTTACATGTAGCCTTTTGAACTAACATGATTCATTCAACACTTCGTTTAGTGAAATAACATGATCCAAGAGTTTAAATACTTTGATATACTTGTGTAAAAATACTCATTTATACATCTATGGACCCCATGTATATTTTAACATCCATAGCTTTCAAAGGATATATTTTTCCATAACTTTTAGCATAAACACTAACATAATCATGATTTTTTTGTAAGATTAAAGATTATACTAGTTTATGTATATAAACCTATATGAACAAGATCAATATTTTATATGATGATGATGATGATGATCCACTTTATAACACCATTTTTGCTTTCAAATTATGAAGTCATGAACATAAAAGCATAATTCGAAATCCTTGAAAATTAGAACTTGTAACTTGTCATACATATACATATCTAACTGGATTTTGGTTCAAGAATAATGGAATGTTCCTAATAAAACATGAAAGGATACAAGATTAAGAAGTATACCCTTGGCTAGATGAAGTAATGATGGAGATCCTAGAGTCTTTGAGTTCTTGAGTTTACATCGAAGCAAAACCAACTCAGAATTTAAGGTGACTTTGGAGTACGATTTTGATAGCTTTAGAAACCCAAATGACTTGGGGTTTCCATCTAAAATCAAGTTTATTGAAGTAAGAACACATAGCAAAAGGAATTACAATGTTTGGAGTTGTGTAGGTACCTCAAAACAATCAAAATAAAAGAGATCTCCAGAATCGGGATGTTCAGCGTAGTTGTCTTGTGACGGCTGTTTGGAGGTCAAGTCCTTCATGGATTTGAGTAATTCCAATTGGATTTGTTAAAGGACTCATATAGCTTTGTTCCACCCAAAAATGGAGTCATTTGGCCAGGAAATGAGGGAGATATGATCAAATGAAGTTGACCGAAAATTCTGGCCGAATCTGTCAAGATTTTGAGGTTTTTTACGGCTTCAAAGAGGATGAATGGGAGAACTTATTTTTCCGATTTTTTTGAGAATGTTTGTGTAGACTGGGTGTTATCAACATCCTAGATATTTATTGCATTGTCATTGTGTAAAAAGTCAAGCAAGGAAGGGTGTTGGAGTGTAAGAGTGAACAAACTCAATCAAATGTGTGTATTGTGTGGGGTTTCGGTAGAAAAGGGGGTGAGGGTGGGTTGTTTTGGGTCTTTCAATGTGATAGATAAGACTTGCGTGTGTAAGGCTTTGTTTAAAGCATGATTTGAATAAAAGACCACTTCCATTCTTATCCTTTTTTTTATTTTTGATTTTCTATAAAAAACATAATAAAAGTGGACATATATATATATATATATATATATATATATATATATATAAACTAGTTGATGGTTTTGGATGATATGTTTAGGCCTTTATGTTTTAGAATGCCACTAAACATATATTTATGCATAACCGAGTCCAAAGGGAAAATTTATATTTAATTTTGTAAGTTATATAACACATATATGTTTAGATGGATTTTTAATTTATAAAAAGGTCTAATTTTGTTTTCCATTGATTCTAGACAAGAATCGTTTGCTTGTTATGGATCTTAGGATGATAAATAGATAAAATCCATATAAAACGACCCTAGTTCGTGAGTTGAATATTAAGTGACGAAAATTACACAAATGAAATTTCTAATGTCCTTGAAATTTTATCTTTTCTATAGTATTTTGAAATGCTTGAATATATAAGTGGATCACATTTCTTTAGTTTGTAAAAATAGAATATTTTATTTTTAAATCACCAATTCTTGTTAATGTCTTATATGGTATTGATCTCAATCCATAAAATTGCATTATCACAATGACCTGGTTATCTACATTAATAGTAAGTGACTTGAATTTGGCGGTTGTCACATTCTCTCCTTCTTAAAGAACTTTCGTAATTAGAACCATGGACACGGATCCTATACTCAACCCTCACTATTGTCTGACTAGAATAATAAGTTGGAAAATGGGTTTTGTTTAAAAGGAAAATAAAAGTTAAGAAATGTAATTAGAACTATTATTCAGTTTAAGGTGTTACTCTAGTTGTTATCCCTTGTTAATTAATGCTGTATTTAAAGTAAGGTTGGTTATAGTTACTAGTACTAACCCTTTCGATAGGGGAGTTAGTATGTCGTAACGGAACAGTGGATACGGTCAGCCTACTGTTCCTTAATGAATATAACGTACCCTAAAAGGGGTGTCAAGTCCGTCAGTATCATCGCAATTCATTATTCGGACTTATTATCCTTGTGACTGACGTACGTCTGGTCTTGTAACTTCTTCTGGTATGTCGGAATACACGACTTCATCCAAAGGTACTTTATGAACGCTCGGATCTAACTAATTATGTTCTTAAATAGTTGTCTTTATTATAATATTATTTCAAATAAATAAGACTTTCCTTCTCAAGATTAAACCCCATGGCTCCCACTAGAAGTCCTCTACAAGCCAATACAAGAGAAGTAGAGAAATACCGACACAAACCGCCCGGTCTGGTTAGGGCTCAAACGGCCTGCTGAATACCCAAACCTCCAACCAACCCATAATATTAAATCTATACTAACCGGCTGTGCTAGCATCAAGATTTGTATATAGACAGTACAAATATCGAATAAGCTTCCCAAACAATAAGTCTTGTTTGAGTAACTCACAAGATAAAATATTATTAGATTGATTTAAAGATCACTTATTCTGGTCTTTTTTAGATAATTTATAGTAAAGATTTTAAAAACATAACTTACTAAAAATACTTCATTAATTAATTAAAGTTTTACCAATTCGAGCAACACTAGAGGACTAGCCATGAATGACCATACAAGTGTCTCCACTAACCCTTAGATAATGTGTGGAAGTATTCCAACACCAAGGGAGAGTGGGTATAGGTTGTCTCTTGTTTCACTCGAATGAGAAGAACAAGTTCATATTACAAGACTTAGAAAAGAAAAAGCTAAATGGATCAAAACAGAGAGAGTTTCGGCTCTTAGCAGGGCACTAAGGCCTTCCCTTCTCTAGATCTTGGACACCTAAAACACTAAAATGAGCTTGTTATTTATAGACTCAGAATATGGTAATGCACGGCCATGCATTGGGATGCACGGTCGTGCAAAGCACACATCTTTTGCACGTGAGGGAATCTGGCAAAGTAGGAAGGTACAGGGACACGTGGCACCATTCGCACGGCTGTGCATTGTAACGCACGACCGTGCAAAGCCAAATTTTGACTTTAAGCTTGATTTTGACTTATGGGTTGACTCCATGCGTCCGGTTTCATTCAATTGGCTTCCGAATGCTGATTTTGCCTTGTTTTTGGTTGTTTTCTTCATGTTTTTGTATGCGAGGGTTAATTATCCTGTTGTAACACAAATAAGTGGATTAAGTATCATATCTTATCATATTCTCTATAATTTGTGCTATTTATGGGGATAATTGTGCATGTAAAACATGTATAAATGATGGTATATCATAACACCCCATACTTAAACTTTGCTTGTCCTCAAGCAAACTCAAGCATGATTATACCCATAGAATAAAACATTGATCTAAAGCTTTGTACCAAATGGTTAAACGCCTCTTTTAATAATAATAACTTGATGTTTGCACCTTTCGAATGTTTCTCCACAATAGGGTAGCAAGCCAAACATACTTGATGGAACTATGATTATGCACAAAATTACAGTCTCACAAATGTTCACTCAACACTCGGGCTTAATATATGGATAATGTATGTTAAGAAAAATACTTAATGCTATAATTAATGCTTGCATAATCACAGACTTGTATAGAAATCAAATCTCCATCAATTGACATAAAATATGTGCATAAATCAAGAGGGCTTTAAATGGGCTGTAATGATAGGCATAGGGTTAGGGTAGGAGATATTTGGGAAGAGTGGCTAATTGTTGGAAATCCGACTTGGCTTAATGATTAAATGGTTAGACTAGACATTGTGACTAATCTAAGGACTCTTTTAAGGTTAGATCATCAAGACCAATTTTCTTTCTTCAAGAATGAAAACTTCTTCTTATTTTGAAGCATTCACTACTATCAATCCCCCATAGATTTTTTGGTCGTTTCTTCCTAATACATCAATATTCTTGATTTGGTTTGCATACTCCAACTTTTAGAGTAAGTTTGATTTTCTTTTGATGAAATTTTGTTCAATAATTTGGGCGAGTATATCTTTTTGCTGCCCCCTTTTCTTTTCTTTTCATTTTCATATTCATTCTTCTCTTCTTGCTAATTTCCATTCGTTGAATGCATGATCGTTTTTATGGATAATTGCTCCTCACATCATCGCCAAGTTGACTTCCAACTAAATAGGGAAAAAGGGAAGTGACGCCAAAAACTTGATATCGTTTATGGGTTTGATGTGTAGGTTTAGGAATGAAAAGGGTTTAGGCTCAAAGGGGTTAACTAGGGGGTAATGTTTAGGGTAGGTGAAAAGAAGGCTAAAGAAAGTGGGTAAATCCTAATGCCTCAATCATTTTTATGCATTATTTTAGTCCATGATTTTGAAATATATATTTTACACAAGTTCTAACATGCAGAGCAATAATTAGCAAACACACTATCAAACAAAATGAGCATGTAAAATTTGGCAATGGTGTCAAAAACTTGATGTGTTATATGATAATGCTCGGCTAGGCTCAAATTTCCACATGAAACGGAAGATAAAGGGGTTTAAAAGTAAAAATGTGCATAAACTTATTTCTTTCTTTCTGTTGTGCTTACTAATCTTCCCTATTTGTTTTTTGATTCATTTCAACGGTATTTCAAATTATATTTTTTATAAGATCGTTTTTATCCAAATGATTTTTAAGACTTTAAGCTTTTAGATTATATATGAAAATGTTTTGATGACTTCTATGTGTATTTCAATTTGATGGATTGAATACTTGTTAATCATGCACTTGTAATACTTAGGACAATTTCTCTGCCGATGCATTGGTGAGTTTTCTAACACCCCATACTTAGAATTTGACAATGTCCTTGTTATACGAGAATATGTTATTTAATAGTTGTCTTGGGTAAGAAAAGGATGAAAGAGAACTGAAACTCCCCCTTTTAATGAATCATCATTATGTGTACGGTTGATTTCCTCAGCTTAATTAATATATGCTCCAAAAACTTTATGTCCCTGTTATGCTATGCAATGCTCAAACAATAAAAAGTAAATATTAAACATAAAATTAAACCAATTTTCGCTAATAGATGGCGGCCGAATAGGTTGGTGGCAATGCCACCCCGTCAACGGTTACTCCTATAACCGGTAAAAATGGTACGTGTCTAGAAAACCAACAATCATTGTTCAAAAGTCAAGAACCACAACTACATCAGACAAGAACCACAAATATCAAAGATGAAGGATGAGAAGAGTAGCTACTGGAAGGAAGGACGCTGCCACTACGGGTGTAGGCCGGGAGGCTGCTGCTGATACTGTCAATGGGCATACGGATTATGAGTATGATCGTAGAATTCCTGCCGCATACCGTCCATCGTGTGTCCCAATTGACCCATGCGGATCATCAAATCCAGCATAGTAGGATCAGCAGTAGTGTGATACATATCTGGCCTTGATATCCTAGTTGTTCCCTTGGTACTTCGTCATCCTCAGACTCTTCAACTTCACGTGTCCAAATGTTCCCCCGATGCCCCACTAACCGGCACACCCCATTAAAATTTTCATCATATGCATGTTGATCATTACCTGGGTGTCTATAGGTTGAATGGGTAGATCCATATCTTGAATTTGTCCAAGATTTATATGGAATAAAACACCTAAGTATTGAGCCAGATGGGTGATGTATGGTCCTCCAAAGATGTGGCTGCTAGAACTGAGCCTGTGGCTCGGGTAAAGAATTTAGCCAAGCTGTAGGCTAGGTTACAGGGGACTTGATCAATCAGACACCGGAGATGGAAGAGGTCTCTCACGGTTACCACCCCGGTGCTATATTTCCTCCCCCCAGGAAAAAGGATAATACATCGATCTAGATAACGGTAGAGAGGGTGTTTTATCCTGGTGCTTTTCTAGGTATGCGGGTCAAAGGGTCCTGACCCGATTTTGTTCCAAAATACTGAGGCTTCACCTTCTGCAAACTCTGATTTACTTTCGATGAAGATCGGTTCTGTTCTCTCCCTATACCTATACAATCCCATCTTTAACCCAAATTCTGACAAAGTCATTACATACCACTGTCTAGCCATCCTAAATCTCACACAGTCTTGTATCTCCATATTTACCACCGACCTATCGAACTCAAAAGAAGCTAAGAACTCAATAGTGAGCTCATAGTATGTTGCTTTCCTAATAGCAAAGAACCTCTGCCAAGGTTTCATGATTAGAGGGACTGCACTATCCAGGAGATTAACATCCTCTAAATTTGGATAGCAGATGGTTTTATGTATCCCAAAGTCAAACTTGTCAAAATTTTTGACCTAGTTCATCAAATTAACAATCTTCCAACAAGCTATACTCCATTTTAAACATATATATAAAAGATTCATGCTTCAATTCATACATTCAAGGTCAAATTTTTTTAAGCAAAAATCAAGAACCCAAATCATACGAGTGGAACAAATCTATCTAAACGAGGCTACAACAAGTTACATTATGATCTATCATGGTAAAATATGCATTTAGATTAAGCAATAAGTTCAGATTCAACATATTTATACCAAAATTCAAAACGAAACCCTAGCCTTTATTTGAACAAAATTATCCATAAATGAAGCAAAATCGACTAAAAAACGATAATGGACAAGTTTACATACCTTGGAGGAGAGATTAGAGTGAAGAAACGAGAGAAACCATGACAAATCAGAGGTTTTGAGGTGTTTTCGGCCGACTCCGAGAGTGTTTGGGGTTTGGGGTTTTGAGGAAAGATCTGCTACTGCTGTATTTTAACCCAGACCCGCATTTGGCCAATGCATGGTCGTGCATTGGGATGCACGGCCGTGCATTCCCTCTTTTCACCAGGATTTTTTTATATATTTTCAGATTAGTGTTTTTAGAAAATAAATTTTATATTTTTAATTAAAAATTAATTAAAAATTAACTTAACTTTTTTTTTCCGAAAACGTATTACCTGAAAAATATAACCGTGGTCAACGGGGAATGACGCCAACAAAAAATCCGAATTCATACTTGGAAACTTACCTTATTTCGTGCAATCTAACATCAGAGTATCGAGCTTGTCATTATCAAAAAAAAAAAATGTTACTCACGTAAAAACCGTTCGAAAGCGTTACGCCTAATTAAGAAAAAATGGTTTTGCTTTCGAATGGCGGTACTTGTGTTTGTTCATTTTTCTTAACAAAAATTTTGCGGTCCGGATCCTTTAATATTCTTGAAAAGATAGATGTAACTAACACAAATATCATGACTCAAGAAAAAGAAAAATAAAAATAGTCAGTCCAACGACTTAGATCTTTCACAGAATTATCTTGTCCCCGGCAGCGGCGCCAAAAACTTGATATGCTTGTTTTATATAAAAATATAAATAAATATATTTTTAGGATGGTTTCACAAGATCAGGTTTTAAATTTATAAAAATATAATTACTTGAACGTAAAACACACACAATAAGCAGCGTACCTATCGCAACGTAATATAGTTTAGGTAAGAACCAAGTATCGAACAATGGACACGGATCCCGTACTCAACCCTCGCTATTGTCTAACTAGAATAATAAGTTGGAAAATGGGTTTTGTTTAAAAGGAAAATAGAAGTTAAGAAATGTAATTAGAACTATTATTCTGTTTAAGGTGTTACTCTAGTTGTTATCCCTTGTTAATTAATGCTGTATTTAAAGTAAGGTTGGTCATAGTTACTAGTACTAACCCTTTCGATAGGGGAGTTAGTATGTCGTAACAGAACAGTGTATACGGTCGGCCTACTGTTCCTTAATGAATATAACGGACCCTAAACGGGGTGTCAAGTTCGTCGGTATCATCACAATTCATTATTTGGACTTATTATCCTTGTGACTGACGTACGTCTGGTCTTGTAACTTCTTCCGGTAAGTCGGAATGCACGACTTCCTCCAAAGGTACTTTATGAACGCTCGGACCTAACTAATTATGTTCTTAAATAGTTGTCTTTACTTATAGTATTATTTCAAATAAATAAGACTTTCTTTCTCAAGATCAAACCCCATGGCTCCCGCTAGAAGTCCTCTTCAAGCCGATACAAGAGAAGTAGAGAAATACTGACACAAACCGCCCGATCTGGTTAGGGCTCAAACGGCCTACTGAATACCCAAACCTCCAATCAACCCATAATATTAAATCTATACTAACCGGCCGTGCTAGCATCAAGATTTGTATATAGACAGTACAAATATCGAATACGCTTCCCAAACAATAAGTCTTGCTTGAGTAACTCACAAGATAAAAGATTATTAGATTGATTCAAAGATCACTTATTCTGGGCTTTTTTAGATTATTTATAGTAAAGATTTTAAAAACATAACTTACTAAAAATACTTCATTAATTAATTAAAGTTCAACCAATTCGAGCAACACTAGAGGACTAGCCATGAATGACCATACAAGTGACTTCAGTAACCCTTAGATAATGTGTGGAAGTATTCCAACACCAAGGGATAGTGGGTATAGGTTGTCTCTTGTTTCACTCGAACGAGAAGAATTAGTTCATATTACAAGACTTATAAAAAGAAAATAAAAAGAAAAAGCTAAATGGACCTAAACCGAGAGAGTTCCGGCTCTTAGTAGAGCTCTAAGGCCTTCCCTTCTCTAGATATTGGACACATAAAACACTAAAATGAGCTTGCTATTTATAGACTTAGAATTTGGTAATGCACGACCATGAATTGGGATGCACGGTCGTGCAAAGCACACATCTTTTGCACGTGAGGGAATCTGGCAGAGCAGGAAGGTATAGGGACACATGGTGCCATTTGCACGGCCGTGCAAAGCCAAATTTTGACTTTAAGCTTGATTTTGACTTCTGGGTTGACTCCATGCGTCCGGTTTCGTTCAATTGTGTGACAATCTGACATTTCAAGATTTAATCCTTTAGCAATCCAGTTAAATATTCCGTTAAGTCCTAACCCTGTTAACCTAAACCCAGGGACTTATTCTGTCATTTGTTAATCTAGAAATACAAGGACCGAAGTTGTAATTAACCAAAACCCAATTCTGTTGACTTTTGTAGTGAAAATTGAATGAAACTGTTCCTTGTTGACTTTTGAAAGTCAAATTCGCAACCCATAATTAAAAATTCAAGTTCTATAACTAATTTATGTTCGAATTTATTGCGGTTATGCACGTTCACGACATTAACATTCGTCATTAAGTCATTAATCATCGGCAATTGATTCTAATCAAACCTAATTATGACTAATCAAACCCTAACCGTCGACTTTGGTCGTTATTTCATCAAATTGACGAATTTGAGTATTGTCTTCTCAAATCAAACTCACTCTCACCTAAATCGCTCGTCCCTGAAGCTGTTACGAATGACAATTCGGCTGAAGAAGCTGTTGGAATTGCCGTAGGCCAACCCCGTCACCGTCGGCACTCATTTTACTCGTTCCCCATCAATTCGTCAACGATTCTGGTAAATTCCTACACCTATAGTTTTGTTTTAGTCTATTCATTGAAAGCCCTATGCCAATGCAGCCCCATATCATCGAATTGGCCGAGATCGAGATTCTAGGGTTCATATGAAACCAATTCAATCGACCAATACCTTAGACTCTGTTTAAATCCAATTGAATTACATCAATAGTTTTGAAATCAATCATCTATTAAAACCCCTATGTTAATTGGATCAACCAACATCGAATCTGTCATGATCCAAGTCTAGGGTTCTTCATAAAAACGATTTAGGGATTTCGACCCTAAACCCAATCTCAATCAAATTAAAATACATCAACAGTTTCGCAATCACGTATTCATTGAAAACCCTCTATCAATTTCACCTTTTAACATCGAATTTGATAGATTTGATTTCATATTCAAAGCTAGGGTTTCGGTGTTGACTTGTGTAAATAATCGATCTTAAACTTGTTGTTTTTACAATTAAAATCGACCACATGATCGAATTAATCTAGCGAACAAAACCCTATACCTACCGGTTCAATCGAAGTCAATATTGATCGATTTAGGGTTGGTTTGGTCGCGGGTTCGAAATGGAGGAAAAACTCAGGGGGGTTTGATGATTAAAACCTTTTTGGTCAGGTGATCGGTGTCGAAGGTACCGGTCAAAGATAAAGAATTAGAGTGTCCTAATCACCTTAAAAGGGTGTCGAACCACGAAGAGTTTGTGGTCGGTGCTTAACTTCAATTAACAATGTGATTTTTGAAGTTGCAATGGGTCTTTCTGACTAAACACAAGCAATGATTGAGGTGAAATTAACAAATCCAACAAGCAATGGTAATCAACTAGCAAAACGATCACGAGTAATCAAGTAGAAAATAAACGGTTTAAGTTGTAAACAATAATTAAAAAGGAATCACACCCGGGTTTCAAGTTCACAAGTAATTAGGGATTATCACACCAACATATGAGTTCAAACAATCGAATGGTTATCCAAATCAAATTAATCAAATCTAACCAAGAACATCAACATTCATACATCATCGGCAAATAGTGTAAAACAATATTCACGAATGAAATCGAGACAAATGTATGCAATATAGAATTAGATTAATCAATAGATTCAACACAAATCAAAGTTCATAGAAATTATCATCTAACGGGGTCAATGGTGCAAGAATTTATCGACTCCCGTGAGTTCATAACCATACTAAACACAAAGATTCAAGTGTTTCAAACCAAACGATTACAAGAATTGTTTCTCAAAGCTAGCACATGATAAAACCCTAAAAACTTACAAACAATCCACCCGGGAATGATTACCGTTGGATTAGCCGCTCATGGTTGTAGAATTCATCTTCGATTCTTCAATAATTCGGTATCAATCTTCCAAATCGATCTTGGAATGGTGTTTCCTAGCCTCCAATCGCCCCCAAATCGCCCAAGATGTGTGTAGCCAAAGATGATTTCGAATTTGGGGAAGAAACCCCCAATTAAACACCAAAATCGGCTGTTTCCCGAAAATTCGCGTCCAGAAAACGTAATGGGTTGGCGTAAGCTTACGCCGCCACACTAGAAGCTGCTGTGAAAGAAATGTTCAGGCGTAGGCCTACGCTGGGCGGCGTAAGCTTACGCTGGGTGGCGTAGGCTTACGCCAGGTCCTGAGTTTCTGCCCCATTTTCTCCGTGTCTCTTCCGACTCTTGCATCTCTCACCTAATATCTTCCAAAATCATACTTTAAGCTTTCAACACCTGCACATGCATAGCTACACAAAACTTTTGTATTCCACATGTTAATTTACATAAATATAACATGTTACACCCTTTAATGCATAAAACTTTGGTCGCTTATCACATCCCCACACTTGGGATGATTTCTCGAGCTCGGGTGATAGGAGTTTGAGTTTGTATCATATGGTTTCCTATCACCATAAACTTGGTTCACTTCTTCTTGTCTACCTTCTTGGAATGGGCAAATCATGGCTTTGTGCCCAAATCTCCCCAACTCTCACAAACATCAAAACGGGTTTTCACTCCCGCTACTTCTTTTTTCTCTCCTTTCTTCAATAATGCCAACTCTTTCTCCATAGATGCCAACCTCTCTTTTGTTTCATAATCCGAGGTAGATTTTGAAATTGGGTGTTTGGCTCTTCGGCTAGCCGATGCCTCGGCTTTTGAACTTTGGCTCATCCGTTCCAAGAAATCCCAATCTTCTTCTTCGGGATTAGATAACAAAGTTCCATTTCTTGTGGACTTCAAATATTTTCTTTCCTCTTGAGTCAAACCATCCACAAAACACTTTACCAATTCCCACAACTCAATTTGATGGTGGGGGCATTTCCTCAACAACTCTTTGAAACGGGTAAACGCTTCATGCAATGGCTCACTGGTTTGTTGTTGAAAAGTCCGAATCTCAATACGGGAGTCATCCGTCTTTGCAACCGAGTAATATTCGTCCAAGAAAACTTGTTGCATTTCATCCCATGTATAGATGCTATTAGCCGGCAATGTGATGAACCATTGCTTTGCTCTATCTTTGAGGGAAAACTAAAAAAGTCGGAGTTTGACCTCATTTTGGTCAAAGTTTTCATCCCCAATAGTGCTACAAATGGCGGCAAACTCGGCTAGATGAGTGTATGGCTCTTCGGTTACCATGCCATGAAAATGGCGGCAAATTCGGTCTTGACTTGAACCTCCTCATTCCCGGAATTGGTGGAACAATTGGAGAAGCATTCTCCGAAATATCCGGTCGAAAGCGACCATTAACTCCACCCATAGGGGCTACCGGTTGTCTTCGGTTTTCATTATTGTAGCCCCCATTAAATCTCCTCCCTTCTTGTCTAGGAGGATAAACAGGTCTATCGGGTCTACCCGTTCGACCCATTGGTTGTCTCGGTCTTTGGTGAACATAATTCACCTCTTCTTCCTCTTCAAAACCTTGCCCCTCATTGTATTCTCCATATTGGCTCCTCTCGCCATCTTCATATTCGTAATTTCCAAACCCATCACCATTCCCAACATCTTCATTATCATCATACCCAAAGTATTCAACATCGTCGTCCTCCCAACCATCGTTCTCATTTTCGTTTCATGGTTGAGTTCCAAAGATGTTTCCAGGAGGGGTTTGATTTTGTTGTGGTCCCCTTCTACCTTGGTGCATGGGATTGGTTCGGATGTTAACGGGTCGGTTTTGTTGAACTGGACCTGATCCACAGGGTTGGTTGTTATTGATAGGTATAGATGGGGTTGGGGTTCGGTGAGGTGGAGTTGGTGGGCGGTTAGGGATAGGGCCTCTGTTTGGAGTTGGGCCACGGTTTCTCATGCTAGATCCGGAATGACTGCTTTGACCTTCCATAGATGATGGTTCTGATGAAATAGGTTGTAGATTTTGTTGTTGGGTTCGGTTTTGCCTTGCTATCTTCTCAATTTATTGTTTAAAAACAAGCGGTGAAGTCCTCCCGGATGAACGGGTACGCATGCACTAATCTGTCACATGCACACACAAACAAACACCACGCGTAACACAAAAATAGAAGAAGATTAACCAAACAAAACAAGTAACAAATAGTCACACAAATTAATTAAAATAAAACACCAAGCGCACACACTCCCCGGCAACGGCGCCAAAATTTGATCGGTGTCGAAGGTACCGGTCAAAGATAAAGAATTAGAGTGTCCTAATCACCTTAAACTAGTTAGGGTAAGAAGGGTGTCGAACCACGAAGAGTTTGTGGTCGGTGCTTAACTTCAATTAACAATGTGATTTATGAAGTTGCAATGGGTCTTTCTGACCAAACACAAGCAATGATTGAGGTGAAATTAACAAATCCAACAAGCAATGGTAATCAACTAGCAAAACGATCATGAGTAATCAAGTAGAAAATAAACGGTTTAAGTTGTAAACA
Organism: Smallanthus sonchifolius; assembly: GCA_023525975.1. Classification (NCBI taxonomy): domain Eukaryota; kingdom Viridiplantae; phylum Streptophyta; class Magnoliopsida; order Asterales; family Asteraceae; genus Smallanthus; species Smallanthus sonchifolius. Next base: position 21,461,369 of record CM042046.1, on the reverse strand, counting down.
ATAATTAAAAAGGAATCACACAGGTTTCAAGTTCACAAGTAATTAGGGATTATCACACCAACATATGAGTTCAAACAATCGAATGGTTATCCAAATCAAATTAATTAAATCTAACCAAGAACATCAACATTCATACATCATCGGCAAATAGTGTAAAACAATATTCACGAATGAAATCGAGACAAATGTATGCAATATAGAATTAGATTAATCAATAGATTCAACACAAATCAAAGTTCATAGAAATTATCATCTAACGGGGTCAATGGTGCAAGAATTTATCGACTCCCGTGAGTTCATAACCATACTAAACACAAAGATTCAAGTGTTTCAAACCAAACGATTACAAGAATTGTTTCTCAAAGCTAGCACATGATAAAACCCTAAAAACTTACAAACAATCCACCCGGGAATGATTACCGGTGGATTAGCCGCTCATGGTTGTGGAATTCATCTTCGATTCTTCAATAATTCGGTATCAATCTTCCAAATCGATCTTGGAATGGTGTTTCCTAGCCTCCAATCACCCCCAAATCGCCCAAGAAGTGTGTAGCCAAAGATGATTTCGAATTTGGGGAAGAAACCCCCAATTAAACACCAAAATCGGCTGTTTCCTGAAAATTCGCGTCCAGAAAACGTAACCAGCGTAAGCCTACGCTGGGTTGGCGTAAGCTTACGCCACCACACTAGAAGCTACCGTGAAAGAAATGTTCAGGCGTAGGGCTACGCCGGGTGGCGTAAGCTTACGCCGGGTGGCGTAGGCTTACGCCAGGTCCTGAGTTTCTGCCCCGTTTTCTCCGTGTCTCTTCCTACTCTTGCATCTCTCACCTAATATCTTCCAAAATCATACTTTAAACTTTCAACACCTGCACATGCATAGCTACACAAAACTTTTGTATTCCACATGTTAATTTACATAAATATAACATGTTACACCCTTTAATGCATAAAACTTTGGTCGCTTATCATCAGGTCCATATCGCGAATGCCCTAGCGGGTGGACTGGTTAAATCGTTTGACTGTTGCGGAGGAGACCCGGGTTCAAATCCTCCTCCCCAGTTTTCTTTTTAAATGATATTTTATTGATGTTTTAAATTTAAAAACAATTTACACTATTATTATAATATTATATTAAGATGTGTAAACCGAGAAAATCGCCCGTGGACTCGGGATTGATTTTATGAACCATTTTTATTATTATTTCCTGCTTTTATAATAATATATTTAACTCACAAATTTGAATAAAAATATATATTATATTATTTTAAAACCGTGACTCTTGTTAAAATAATATATTTAGATATATTATTTTCGCCACATTTCTAGATTTTCTGAAACGTTTCAAAACTAATAAATAACATAATTATTTATGTTAATTACTCACGTTCATATTCTCGAATAAAAATAATAAACTTATTATTTTTGTCACGCAATTTAATTATTTATGTTACTTTGCTAAACTTAAAAATAATATAATAAATTATATTATTTTTCTAGAGTTCTAGCTAATGACAAAACGCTCGAATATATTTATTATATATTATTTTGTCATTCGTCGCGTAACGTATATATCTTAATTATTAATTAAAGAATTCTTAATCCCGTGGACACGTTCGTCTACTCTTGATTATTAGAGCGTTTCTTTAGGACGTTCAGTCTTTCGTGTCGTCGTCACATATTCCCATTGTATCCCTAATTGTTATGTGTATAATTTTAGGGTATACGTAAGCCGTTGCAGTCTAACACTTGTGGTTTCAATCTTATTCTAGTGTGAACCTACCTACGCCGTTCAGGTGAGTTTTTACGGCCCCTTTTACTGTTTTACAACTGGGGGAGAAAACATGACGTAAACATTTTTGGTAATGTAATTCATATATGTTATCACTTGTTTAACTATGCGTACACATCTATCACTAAGTCCTTACATCGGACCGTTAATATGAACATAGCGAGGTAAGTTGAGTAGTACTACTGGGTTTGACAAACCTCACACGCGTTAGTCACGCTAACCCGACTGGATGTCGAACGGGTGCATTCTTGACCTAAACATGCACCATGGTTGATAGGCCTGGTGGGAGGCAAAAACATAAACAGTCAGCTGTCGGTTGCGAGCGCATTAGTTAACATGCTTATGGGTTAGCTACCTATTGATTTATATATTAAATGTACATTAACCTATTGAACTTTGTTGCAAACTGAAACATGTGAACTCACCAATCTCGTGTTGACATTTTCTTACATGTTTTCTTAGGTCGCTTAAGATAAGGCACAAGTGCAGGCATAGGGCATGCATGGAGTCTTATGATTAAGTTATAAACTATTATTGTTGATTTGCTTTGTACTTTGTTTTGGACTTTGTTTAGACTGAACACTTTGGGACTTTTCTTGGGCGCCTTTGTTTTGCGCATTTACTTTCGTTTTACGCTTCCGCACTTACTTTGATCATTTATGATATATTTTCATTTTAGTCCCATATAGTGTCGTTCAATGTAACTAATGACTGAGATCCTGATTTGTCACTTCCCAAACGGTAAAACACCGTTAGTTGAAATTGGGGGTGTGACAGATTGGTATCAGAGACATTGGTTATAGAGAACTAGGATTGCATACTAGACTATAACCTCACACATTAGTTACATGTCATAGACATTTGGATTTTTGGCACTTATGTATTACGTTACAGGATCATGTTGTCAAACCCACCACCATCACCTAAGGCATCTACCTTATAATCCCCGGAGCCCAAAAGGCGCCGGACTAGTTCTAGTGATAACTCGGTAGAACAGGGTGAACCAAGTAATGCACAAGCAAGGAACACAACACTTAATTGGAATGCATATCCGAAGATGATCCAAAGATGGATCGAGATGGGAAATGTTCCATCACCCTATTTTTGTTCAACTTCCTCATCCTCTAATTTGCCAAGCTTGCCATGCACCATGGAACAAGCTTTTGCAGCTTTTGTGTTTATCATAACTAAGGAGTTAAAAGCGATAAAGGAAGCCACTGATGGGATACCTGACATTCTAGAACGAGAGCCACAAATGGAAGAAAACAAGGAGCAAATAGAGCATCTGACCACTGAACTAGCAGCAATGGACAAGGTCCATGACCATTTAGTGGATTGGGTAGCACATTTGGAGACGAGGGAGGACACCTCGGACCATGATGTAGGAGGGACTCTGGAGAGAGTGACTCATCTGGAAGCCCAACTACAAGTAGCAGACCATGCTGCTGAAGGACTTCGGGAGAGAGTGACCCACTTAGAAGCCCAACTACAAGCAAACCTATTTCCAGAGGATATTCCACTTTCGGACGACGAGGAGGAGCCCTTAGAGGAGGAACCGGTGGAGATCGACGATGCACAATCATACGTTTCTTCCGATGATGTGGATGTTTGATGATCCTTCTATTCTATCTTTCCTTTTCATTCATGCTTCGTTTATGTTATTTCTCTTTTCAAACCTAGATGGGTAAGGTTGTTCCCATTCAATAAAAGCATGAGAAGTTTAATGTTTTGAGTTATTTATTTTGTAGCTTTACAATTTATTTAATTTTCAAAATGTTAGATGTTGTATTTCCTTACTTGTACACAAATAATGTTTAATATGCGATATATTTCTCATTGTTTTGTATTTGTGAATGTGAAGAATCATGTCGGGAAGAGGACGTGGAGGTCGTGCTGGTGGCCGAGGTACCATCAACGTGACAGCAGCGGAGCTGGCGGCACTAATCAACGATAGTGTGGCTGAGGCTCTAGCAGCACAGAATGCTGCAGATAAATGCTATAACCATTGACTAGTGAGGTCAATTCATCTCTCAAAGTGCCTTTCCCAAGCTTTATAACCCCGATCCTATATTATGTTTCTAAATCCAGGTCAGCAGAATCAGCAACGCACCTGCACCTTCAAAACATTTATGGACTGCAAGCCCCACACCTTTAGTGGAGCCGAAGGAGCTGTCGGACTACTCCGGTGGTTCAAAAAAGTAGAATCGGTATTCGCTATGTGCAACTGCCCCTTTGGCCAATCAGGTTAAATTTGCTTCTGGAACTTTGGAGGGCCCGACTCTCACGTGGTGGAACGCTCAGGTCCAAATGTTGAGTCTAGCTATGGCCAATGCACTCCCATGGGAGGAGTTTAAGATGATGATGAAGGAGGAGTACTATCCTCGGGATGAGATCCAGAAGTTGGGAGGAGAATTCTGTGAAAATGGAAGGTTCTGAAATTGAGTTGTATACCACTCACTCCCATGAGCTTGCTACCATGTGCCCACACATGGTGACTCCTGATTACAAGAGAATTAAGCTATACATTAGATTCTTAGTGCCTCAGATTCAGAGTATGGTTACTTCATCTAACCCCACTACCATCGAGCAGACTATCAGACTTGCACACAAGTTAAATGACCAGGAGGTAACTCAAGGGACTCTACCCCCAAGGGGTTCAGTTTCTAAAGCTACTGATAATCATAAGCGCAAGTTTGATCACAACTCTAACTCTCACTCCAACTCCAAGGTATCCCAGTTCAATCAACCCTAGCAGCAACAACGAAAGTTTGAGCCTGCTAAGAACTTTAATCAAATGCCCTCTTCAGGTCAAAATCAAGGTGGTTATGTGGGAAGAGCCCCTAAGTGCAACAAGTGCAACTACCACCATGTCGGTGCTTGTAACCGTTGCCAACGGTGTGGCAAGATGGGCCATGCTGCAAAAGATTTTAGAGTTGATCTTCAAAACAAGCAACCATTCCGACCGCAAGGGTCCACAAGAGGATGTTTTCAGTGCGATAAGGAGGGACATATTGAGAGGGATTGTTCTCAGTCGAAGAGGGGTGGTAATGGGAATGGTAATGGTAACTGTGACAATTTGACTTTTCATGTTAACTCCGTTAACAATCCCATTAAATATTATGTTAAAAACTTAACCCCGTTAAATAAATCTAGTTAAATCTTAACTTATTTAACAAAATTAAACCCCAAGGACCAATTCTGTCATTTCCTGATCTCAAACTTCAGGGACTAATCCTAACAAGTCCCTAAACTCAATATGTTGACTATTGAAAGTAAAAATTGATGAGTTTTTGTTCCTGTTGACTTTTTGAAAGTCAAAATCGCATTAACCGACCCAAAAGATTCGAATTCCAATCAAGATTTGATCAAATCGTAACAAAAGTTACATGTTAATGACATTTACGGTCATCATTGCGGTGTTAATCATCTTCATTGCCGAATTAAACTCAAATAATGGAAATTAAACTCATAACCGTCGATCTCATTACTTCATTTCAACTGAATTCAACCAATTCATCCATCATTCTCCTAATTGAGCACCTACGCACGCTAGACGAACCTCACAGAAGCAATTCCACCCACCAATTTGACCAGAGCCACAGCAGGAATCACTGGAGGGCAAGGAGCCGTCGTCGGAATACGTTTTTAGTCGGAATCCATCAATTCGAACCGTGATCAGGTAACTCTTACATCCTTTAGCTTCGTTTTTACATCAAGATCGTAAGCCCTATCATTATCAGGGCTTACATTATCGGATTTAACTCAATCGACATCTAGGGTTCATACGGTCTTCGTTTTAATCGAACCCTATCAATCCGATATCAAATGATAAAATTGAACTCATCCTTAGTGTCGTCTCAATGCCTGGATTGAAAGCCCTATGAAATCCAAGGCTTATATCACCGAATTGAACCCAATCCAGATTCTAGGGTTCATGTAATTTGGGGTTTAATCGAACCCTACCTTCGAATCGATCTCAATCAAATCAAACCACATGGATAGATTCGCAATGCCTTACCCTGTAAAAGCCCCAATCGTTTCAACAACTTTTAAGATCAGAATCGATCAAATTGAATCCATGTTTATAATCTAGGGTTTCGGCGATTTAAAACTTGAATTAACAGCTCCAAACATATTGTTTTTGCAATTAAACGCGACCTCTGATTCGCAAACCCCCGATAAACAAAACCCATATTCATCAGATCCAAACCGTGGTCGATTTCGTTGCTAATTGGGTTGGGTTGGTTTGGTCTCGGGTTCGAAAGGAAAAGAGGGATCTCAAGGGCGTGATGATTAAAACTATTCTGGGTTGGTTCATATCGTGATTACCCTAGTGGCCTGAACTGGTTAAACTCCTGTGCTTATAGGGAGGGGACCCGGGTTCAAGTCTCCCTCCCCTGTTTTTGGAATTTTTATTATTTTAAACTATTAATTAAATACTTAACCTATTCCTATATTATTATATTAGCGTGTTTTGAACCCGGAAACCACCTGTAGGCTCGGGTTTGGTTTTGTAACCCATGTTTATTATTAAAACTCATTTATAAAATAATATACTTATATTATTTTCAACCTTAAACTCCTATTTAAAATAATATATGTATATATATTATTTTCGTCACGCAATTTTTATGTGATACTTCGTTAAATTCTAAAAATAATATATATATATATATATATTATTTTATTTTTCTTGGATCATTATGTATTGAAGAAAGCAATTGAATGTATTTATTACATATTATTTATTATAATTATTGTTTTCCGTCGCGAATCGTGTATCACTCTAATTATTTAGAAACCCGTACTCCCGTGGACATGTTCGTCTACTCTTGATTATTAGAGCGTTTCTTTAGGACGTTCAATCTTCTGTGTTTTCATCACATATTCCATTGTATCCCTAATTGTTATGTGTATAATTCCAGGGCATACGTAAGCTGTTGCAGGCTAACACTTGTGGTTTCAATCTCATTCTTGTGTGAATTTACCTACTCAACTCAGGTGAGTTTCACGGCCCCATTTTACTTGTTTTTCTATTGGGGGAGAAACATGCATACTCACAAACATTATTTTAATTGTTTTCCCATTGAGGAGAAACATGCATACTCACAAACATTATTTTACTTGTTTTCCCATTGGGGAGAAACATGCATACACACAAACAGTATTTTACTTGTTTTCCCATTGGGGAGGAACATGCATACAAACGAATATCATTTTACTTGTTTTCGTGTTGGGGAGAAACATGCGTACAAACAAACATCATCTTACTTGTTTTCCCGTTGGGGAGAAACATGCATACGAACAGGCATCCGTTACTTGTCTCCCAGCCAGGGAGAGACATACACACGGATATGGATCACATAGTATTTCATTACCACTTGTGTACCTAAGTGCACATAACATGCAAAGTCCTTACACACTCGGACCGTTAATATATGGAGTATAGCAAGAAAATTTGAGTAGTACTACTGGGTTTGACAAACCCCACCCGGGTTAGTCGCGCTAACTTGATTGGAGGTCTAACGGGTGTAAATTGTCCTAAACACTTGCCATTGTGGATGTTAGCAATGGTGGAAGGCATCTCAAACATAAACAGTCAGCTTCAGTTGCGAACACTTAGAGTAACTTGTACATTGTTTAGCTAGCAATAGGTGTGAGTTACGTATGTGGATCCAGCAACACTCAAACAGTTTATTTACATACAAATCTGTGAACTCACCAACCTCGTGTTGACACTTTTTCTTACATGTTTCTCAGCTCGCTAAGGCACATGTTGCACATTTAGGACATGCATGGAGTCCTACTATCATTTCATCCTCATGCAAACATTCAAAACAATTTACTTGTTTATTAAACTAAACTTGGGCGCGCTTGTTTTGCGCATTTATTTTCTTATTTAAACGCTTTCGCATTAACTCTAAACTTTTATGATATTACATTTATGTCCCATATAGTGTCGTTTGATGTAACTATGACTGAGATCCTGGTTTGTCATGCACCAAACGGTAAAACTTTGTTAGTGGAATTTGGGGGTGTGACAGTAACGGCAATAATCAGGGAAACAATGGTAACAACAACAATCAAGGCAACAAAAATGGTGGCAATAATGCCAATAATGGAGGAAATGGTGCAAAAGGACGAGCCTTCGTACTAGGATCTGGAGTAGATCGATATGATCATAATGTGGTCACCGGTAAGTTACTCTTAAACAATTACTTTGCTTCTGTCCTATTTGATACCGGTGCTGATAGGAGTTTTATATCTAAGAAGCTTAGTGATATGATAAAAGGAACTCCAACTCTGTTAGAAGCTAAGTATATAATAGAGATAGATGATTGCCAAATAATTGAAGCAACCCACATTCTTAAGGGTTGTAAGCTTGAGTTGGCTAGTCATAGACTTGATATCGACCTTATGCCGGTCACACTTGATTGTTTTGATGTAATTGTTGGTATAGATTGGTTATCTAAAAACCAAGCTAAAATTGTCTGTCGGGAGAAAATCGTTCACATTCCTCTCCCTAGTGGGGAAATCCTTTCCATTCAAGACGAAAAGAGTGGTGCAGTCATAGGCATCATATCATTCATGAAAGCGCAGAAGTGCCTGCGTAAAGGTCATACTGCTATTCTGGCACTCGTTGCTGAGCAACCATTGGAAGAGAAGAAAATGGATGATATTTCGATCGTTCATGATTTTCTGGAAGTGTTTCCCAAAGACTTGTCTGGTCTGTCACCACACCGTCAAGTTGAATTCCAAATCAATCTAGCACCCGGGGCGGCACCGATCGCTCGGGCACCTTACAGATTAGCACCAAGTGAATTGCAAAAGCTATCCACTCAGTTGCAGGAATTGTTGGATAAAGGTTTCATCCGACCAAGCTCATCGCCATGGGGAGCTCCAATTCTGTTTGTCAAGAAGAAGGACAGGACTTTCTGTATGTGTATTGACTCCCGTGAACTGAATAAAGTGACAACCAAGAACCGTTATCCTCTGCCTCATATAGATGATCTCTTTGATCAAATCCAAGGATCAAGCTTCTATTCCAAGATAGATCTTAGGTCCGGTTACCATCAATTGAGAGTCCGTGACGAAGATATCTCCAAGACTGCTTTCAGGACAAGGTACGGCCACTATGAGTCTATGGTCATGCCTTTCAGATTAACTAACGCACCCACGATGTTCATGGACCTCATGAACCGTGTGTGTTAGCCATACCTTGATCAATTTTTCATCGTTTTCATCGACGACATTCTCATTTATTCCAAGAACAAGGAGGAACATGAGGAACATCTACGCTTAATTCTGGAATTACTTAATCCGGAGCAGCTGTATGCTATGTTTTCCAAGTGTGAATTCTGGATCCGAGAAGTTCAATTCTTAGGACATGTGGTTAACGAGAAGGGAATACATGTCGATCCATCAAAGATAGAAGCCATCAAGCACTAGGCAGCACCGACGACTCCGACTGAGGTGCGACAATTTGTGGGATTGACCGGTTATTATCGTCGATTCATCGAGGGATTCTCTAAGAATGCACAACCTCTCCCTACCTTAACTCAGAAGGGTAAAGCCTATAACTAGGGCAATAACCAAGAGTCAACATTCCAACATCTTAAGCAGAAACTTTGCAGTGCACCTATTCTAGCTCTTCCGGAGGGAACGGATGATTTCGTGGTGTATTGTGATGCATCCATTCAGGGTTTGGGCTGTGTACTAATGCAACGAGAAAAGGTGATCGCATATGCTTCGCGTCAACTAAAGATTCACGAGAAAAACTACACCACTCATGACCTAGAGTTGGGAGCCGTAGTTTTCGCACTTAAGATATGGAGACATTACTTGTACGGTACCAAGTGCACCATCTACACCGATCACAAGAGTCTTCAGCATATCTTCAAGCAGAAAGAGTTGAATATGAGACAACGTCGTTGGGTCGAGCTCTTGAATGATTACGATTGTGCAATACAGTATCATCCAGGTAAGGCTAATGTTGTAGGTGATGCCCTTAGTCGAAAGGAAACCAAGCCCAAACGAGTTCGAGCATTACAGCTTACTATTTACCCCGGATTACCTGACAAAATCCGAAGTGCTCAACTTGAAGCCCTGAAAGAGGAAAACCTACCACCGGAAGGTACACGCGGTATGGAAGCATATCTCGAGGTCAAATCTGACAGTATTCGCTACTTCGCGAGCGAATATGGGTTCCAGTATTTGGAAACTTAAGTGAACTAGTCATGGATGAGGCTCATAAATCTTGTTACTCCATTCATCCAGGTTCTGAAAAGATGTACCATGATCTAAAGGTGCTGTATTGGTGGCTAAAGATGAAGGCCGATATAGCCACCTATGTGAGCAAGTGCCTGACTTGCGCAATGGTCAAATATGAATATCAAAAAGCCTTCTGGTCTTCTCCAACAACCAGAGATTCCCATGTGGAAATGGGAGCATATATCTATGGACTTTATCATGAAGTTGCCATGAACTCTTACCGGATGTGATACCATTTGGGTAATCATTGATCGTTTAACAAAGTCCGCTCACTTCTTAGCAATCAAGGAAATAGACAAGATGGAAAAACTTACTCGCATTTACTTGAATGAAGTAGTATCTCGGCACAGGGTGCCAATCTCTATCATTTCGGATCGTGATGCACGATTCACCTCTCGTTTAAGGCAATCGTTACATAAAGCTTTAGACACGCGTCTAGATATAAGCACATCATACCATCCTCAAGCTGATGGCCAGATAGAACGTACTATTCAAACCGTGGAGGATATGCTACGAGCTTGTGTGATTGACTTCGGTAACACTTGGGAGTCTCACCTACCGTTGGTGCAGTCTTCCTACAACAACAGTTATCACACTAGCATCAAGGAAGCTCCATTTGAAGCATTATATGGACGGAAATGCCGTTCTCCTATTTGTTGGGCCGAGGTTGGGGATAGTCAACTTACAGGTCCTGAACTCGTACTTGAAACTTCTGAGAAAATCGTTCAAATTAGAAACCGTATGACAGCAGCTCGTGATCGTCAAAAGAGCTATGCCAATAAGCGTCGTAAAACCTTAGTATTTCATGTAGGGGATATGGTCTTGTTAAAAGTCTCACCTTGGAAGGGTGTCATTCGTTTTGGGAAACGGGGCAAACTGAATCCTCGTTATGTTGGACCATTCAAGATAGTGAAGTGGATTGGTCCAGTAGCGTATCAATTGGACCTACCTGAAGGACTTAGTGGTGTACACTACGTCTTTCACATCTCAAACTTGAAGAAATATCTAGCAGACGAGTCACACGCGGTTCCTCTTGAGGAACTACACATTGATGAACAGTTTCGTTTCATAGAAGAACCTGTGGAAATCATTGATAGGGAAGTCAAAACACTTAAGAGTAGTAAAATCCCTATTGTTAGAGTCCGTTGGAACTCGAAACGTTGACGTGGGAGCGTGAGGATCAGATGATACGCAAATATCCTAATCTGTTCAAGCACTCCACGTCAAATTCGTAAGGTACTATTTCTTTCAACTAGGGGATGATGTGAGATCCAGATTTTTTTTTGTTTATTTAATTTTCGGGATGAAAATTTCTTTCAACTAGGGGATGATGTGACAATCCGACTTTTCAAGATTTAATCCGTTAGCAATCCAGTTAAATATTCCGTTAAGTCCTAACCCTGTTAACATAAACCCAGGGACTTATTCTGTCATTTGTTAATCTAGATATACAAGGACCAAAGTTGTAATTAACCAAAACCCAATTCTATTGACTTTTGTAGTCAAAATTGAATGAAATTGTTCCCGGTTGACTTTTGAAAGTCAAATTCGCAACCCATAATTCAAAATTCAAGTTCTATAACTGATTTCTGTTCGAATTGATTGCGGTTATGCATGTTCACGACATTAACATCCGTCATTAAGTCATTAATCATCGGCAATTGATTATAATCAAACCTAATTATGACTAATCAAACCGTAACCGTCGACTTTGGTCGTTATTTCATCAAATTCAACGAATTTGAGTATTGTCTTCTCAAATCAAACTCACTCTCACCTAAATCGCTCGTCCCTGAAGCTGTTACGCACGATAATTCGACCGAAGAAGCTGTTGGAATCGCCGGAGGCCAACCCCGTCACCGTCGGCACTCGTTTTACTCGTTCCCCATCAATTCGTCAACGATTCTGGTAAATTCCTACACCCATAGTTTCGTTTTAGTCTATTAATTGAAAGCCCTATGCCAATGCAGCCCCATATCATCGAATTATCCGAGATCGAGATTCTGGGGTCATATGAAACCAATTCAATCGACCGATACCTTACACTCTGTTTAAATCAAATTGAGTTACATCAATAGTATCGAAATCAGTCATCTATTAAAACCCCTATGTTAATTGGATCAACCAACATCGAATCTGTCATGATCCAAGTCTAGGGTTCTTCATAAAAACGATTTGGGGGTTTCGAACCTAAATCCAATCTCAATCAAATTAAAATACATCAACAGTTTCGCAATCACGTATTCATTGAAAACCCTCTATCAATTTCACCTTTTAACATCGAATTTGATAGATTTGATTTCATATTCAAAGCTAGGGTTTCAGTGTTGACTTGTGTAAAAAATCGATCTTAAACTTGTTGTTTTTACAATTAAAATCGATCACAAGTTCAAATTACTCTAATGAACAAAACCCCTACACCTGTTGGTTCAATTGGTTTGGTCGCGGGTTCGAATTGGAGGAAAAACTCGGGGGGCGGGGGGGTTGATGATTAAAACCTTTTTGGTCGGGTCCATATCGCGATTGCATTAGCGGGTAGACCGGTTAAATCGTTTGACTGTTGGGGAGGAGACCCGGGTTCGAATCCTCCTCCCCAGTTTTCTTTTTAAATGATATTTTATTGATGTTTTAAATTTAAAAACAATTTACACTATTATTATAATATTATATTAAGATGTGTAAACCGAGAAAATAGCCCATGGACTCGGGATTGATTTTATGAACCATTTTTATTATTATTTCCTGCTTTTATAATAATATATTTAACTCGCAAATTTGAATAAAAATATATATTATATTATTTTAAAACCGTGACTCTTGTTAAAATAATATATTTAGATATATTATTTTCGTCACATTTCTAGATTTTGTGAAACGTTTCAAAACTAATAAATAACATAATTATTTATGTTAATTACTCACGTTCATATTCTCGAATAAAAATAATAAACTTATTATTTTTGTCACGCAATTTAATTATTTATGTTACTTCGCTAAACTTAAAAATAATATAATAAAATATATTATTTTTCTAGAGTTCTAGCTAATGACAAAACGCTCGAATATATTTATTATATATTATTTTGTCATTCGTCGCGTAACGTATATATCTTAATTATTAATTAAAGAATTCTTAATCCCGTGGACACGTTCGTCTACTCTTGATTATTAGAGCGTTTCTTTAGGACGTTCAATCTTTCGTGTCGTCGTCACATATTCCCATTGTATCCCTAATTGTTATGTGTATAATTCTAGGGTATACGTAAGCCGTTGCAGTCTAACACTTGTGGTTTCAATCTTATTCTAGTGTGAACCTACCTACGCCGTTCAGGTGAGTTTTTACGGCCCCTTTTACTGTTTTACAACTGGGGGAGAAAACATGACGTAAACATTTTTGGTAATGTAATTCATATATGTTGTCACTTGTTTAACTATGCGTACACATCTATCACTAAGTCCTCACATCAGACCGTTAATATGAACATAGCGAGGTAAGTTGAGTAGTACTACTGGGTTTAACAAACCTCACCCGCGTTAGTCGCGCTAACCCGACTGGATGTCGAACGGGTGTATTCTTGACCTAAACATGCACCATGGTTGATAGGCCTGGTGGGAGGCAAAAACATAAACAGTCAGCTGTCGGTTGCGAGCGCATTAGTTAACATGCTTATGGGTTAGCTACCTATTGATTTATACATTGAATGTATATTAACCTATTGAACTTTGTCGCAAACTGAAAACTGTGAACTCACCAACCTAGTGTTGACATTTTCTTACATGTTTTCTCAGGTCGCTTAAGATAAGGCAGAAGTGCACACATAGAGCATGCATGGAGTCTTATGATTAAATTATAAATTATTATTGTTGATTTGCTTTGTACTTTGTTTTAGACTTTGTTTGGACCGAACACTTTGGGACTTTTCTTGGGCGCGTTTGTTTTGCGCATTTACTTTCATTTTACGCTTCCGCACTTACTTTGATCATTTATGATATATTTTCATTTTAGTCCCATATAGTGTCATTCAATGTAACTAATGACTGAGATCCTGGTTTTTCACTTACCAAACGGTAAAACTCCGTTAGTTGAAATTGGGGGTGTGACAAATTGGCTTCCGAATGCTGATTTTGCCTTGTTTTTGGGTGTTTTCTTCATGTTTTTGTATGCGAGGGTTAATTATCCTGTTGTAACACAAATAAGTGGATTAAGTATCATATCTTATCATATTCTCTATAATTTATGCTATTTATGGGGATAATTGTGCACGTAAAACATGTATAAATGATGGTATATCAATTTTCAAATCATTTTGTTTTATACAATCATATAAAATACCAATGATATGTCATGATTCTTAGATTATCATTTTATTCTCTGATAATTTGTCTAAACATAAAACCTAGGTGGTATACCTTTAAAACCTAGTTTAAACGTGTAGTAGATTACTTGCTTGATGTGTGACCTTTTGGGGTCAAATATCAATGGCAATAATATTGTACGTAGTGTCTTAGGCGTATGCGTTTAACTATCTCCCACTTGCACAAGATTTTACGTACATTAAAGTAGACAGTGGTGGACGTCTAGCAATATCTCACTGGCCCCAATGATATAAGACTTAATATCATCCTCAACACTCATCCAAGTAAAGCCTCTTGTTTTAAAAGCAATGCTGTATGGCTTGCTATCAATTATCCCTCTGTGACATATATCTAGTTTAACATGAGACATGGATTGACATCAATCTCATATAGTGTTCAACCATTTTGTTACTCGATCAAGAATAAACTAATTATAATCAAACCTAGTTTGAGCACGACCATGCATTTCAATTATCTTGAATCATCTAGGGGGCCAAAGATATCAACCTTAGAAAGGTATAGATTCCTTATTGACCACATACACCTCTCACTACATTTCACATTGCTCCCAATGAAAGCCCTTATTACTGCCTGGTCAAAGAACAGTGTTAGACAATATCAAAGAACAACGTTCCATGCAATCAAGCCCCAATATGTATCTCAGGTCAAAGGATACAAAGATACTACCATTTTCAAGACACTTAAGATGTCGATCCATGTAGTGTCCTTGAAAGCGGTCACGTCCGATATTTGCCTTCCATAAATATCGGAGATCTTTGGTTACATTTATCAGTCAACCAAATGATCCACAATAATATTACCTCAAGGCTATTCCCATAACTTTGACCGACTATGGATATTTAGAAAAACCTATTGTTCATGGATTCTAAACGTGCTAACATGGAACACAGTTTTCATTAATATAAAAGACGACAAGTCAGATTAGATGAAATGATACTGCTATATAGTTCTGAAATATCCAAGTAGTAAAGTACATATCAAATCCAATCACTACACATACGAAGCCCTATTGTTGTGGCATGTGCCTCATGTTTTGTTTGAGGCATGGGCTTTGGGAAAGGATCTGCCAAGTTTAGATCTGTGTGTACTTTGCTGACGATGACATCTCCTTGTTCCACTATCTCCCTAATGTAATGGAACGTCCTTTGAATGTGCTTAGTCCAATGATGTGACCTTGGTTCTTTAGCCTGAGCAATAGCACCAGAGTTGTCACAGAAAATCTCGATAGGTTTCTCGATGCTCGGCACCACCTTGAGATCAGTGATGAATTTCTTCATCCAGGTAGCCTCCTTTGCTGCCTCCGAAGCGGCAATGTATTCAGATTCGGTCGTGAACTGTGCAACCACCTTTTTCTTGGAGCTTCTCCAGGTAATGGCTCCACCATTGAGAGTGAACACATATCCCTATTGTGATCGTGAGTCATCTTGATCAGTCTGGAAGCTAGCATTTGTATAACATCTCACCGTAAGCTCTTCTTCCACTCCTCCATATACCAAGAACATGTCCTTATTCCTACGAAGATACTTAAGGATCTTCTTGACAGCAATCCAATGGCTCTGTCCAGAATTTTGTTGGTAATGGCTCGTCATGCTTAAAGCGTATGATACGTCCGGTCTAGTGCACAACATGGCGTACATTATGGATCCAATTACAGAAGCATATGCAGTCCTTTCATCTTATCAATTTCTTCGGTCAAACTTGGACACCGAGATTTATTAAGAACAGTACCATGTGCCATAGGTAAGAAACCTTTCTTTGCATGTTGCATTGAAAAATGTTAATTACCTTGTCAATGTATGCAGTTTGACTTAAACCAATGACTCGCTTCGATTTGTCTCTGTAGATCTTAATTGCTAGAATATATGCGGCTTCTCCTAGATCCTTCATTGCGAAACACTTTCCTAACATGATTTAATGTCTTTTTAGGTTTGAATGTGGTTTCCAATGAGTAATATGTCATCGACATATAAGATCAGGAATACAACGGTGCTCCCACTAGTCTTCATGTAAACACATGGCTCATCTTCGTTTTTTAATAAACCTATATTCTTTGATTTTCTCATCAAAGCGAATATTCCAATTCCTTGATGCTTGCTTTAATCCATAAATGGATCTTTTAAGCTTGCATACTTTATCAGGATGCTTTGGATAGACAAAACCTTATGGCTGTGCCATATAAACATCTTCACTTAGATGTCCATTAATGAAAGTCGTTTTGACATCCATTTGCCATATCTCATAATCATGATAAGAAGCTATGGCAATAAGTATCCTGATTGAATTAGTCATGGCCATAGGAGAGAAGGTTTCCACATAATCAATTCCTTGAGTTTTAGTAAAGCCCTTCGCAACTAGCCGCGCCTTATAAGTATGAACGTT
Organism: Smallanthus sonchifolius; assembly: GCA_023525975.1. Classification (NCBI taxonomy): domain Eukaryota; kingdom Viridiplantae; phylum Streptophyta; class Magnoliopsida; order Asterales; family Asteraceae; genus Smallanthus; species Smallanthus sonchifolius. The sequence continues at coordinate 21,444,553 of CM042046.1, read as the reverse complement.
ACCGTCCATGTCGGTTTTCTTCTTGAAAATCCACTTACTCCCAACAGCCTTGCCATTGGGAGTTAGGTCAACCAAATCCCAAACTTGGTTGTCATACATGGACTGCATCTCGGCGTCCATCGACTTAAACCATTTATCGGATTCTTTATCTGATATTGCAGATTTGTAGTTAGTAGGTTCGAACTCATCCACCAAATATACCTCATAATCACCAAATCTTTCAGGTTCTTGGCGAGTTCTACTTGATCTACAGACGTCTTATGTTACATTGGGTACCTCATCCATTTGTAGTTGAGGCTCAACGTTACTTTGTTGACTAGCGGTTCTAACCTCAGGTGCGACATTTTGTGGTTCTAAAATTTCTTCAAGTTCCAAGATATTTCTATTTGTATCTCTTGAAAGAAACTATTATTCCAGGAATACTCCTCATCGTCTGATAAAAACTTTATTGTCGCCAGGATGATAGAAATAATATGCCTTTGTTTCCTTAGGGTATCCGACGAAGATTACTTTCTCGCCTCTAGGATCCAACTTGTTGGAAGATTGATGTTTAACAAAATCTTCACAACCCCAGACCTTAAGGTAGGATAAGTTTGGAGGCTTTTCATTCCATAATTCATATGGAGTCTTTTCCACCTTCTTGGTTGGAACCTTTTTGACTATTCAAGCTGTAGTTTCCAAGGCATAACTCCAAAATGAGTGAGGCAAGCTAAGACGACTCATCATGGATCGAACCATGTCCAACAAGGTTCGATTTCTCCTTTCGGACACACCATTATGTTGTGGTGTTCGAGGTGGAATAAGTTGAGAAATAATCCCAGAATTCTTGAGATGTTCATCATAGTCGTAGCTAAGATATTCACCAACTCGATCTGACCGAATGACTTTTATCTTCTTACCCAGCTCGTTTTATACTTCATTTTGAAACACTCCGAAAACTTCAAAAGCTCCATACTTATGCTTAAGCAAATAAATACAGCCATATCTACTGAAGTCATCAGTGAATGTTATGAAGTACCTCTCACCACTTCTTGACATTGTTCAAAAAGAGCCACACACGTTCATGTGTATGAGTCCTAATAGGTCAGAAGCCCTACTACTTGTGCCGGTGAAGGGTGCTTTGGTCATCTTACCACAAAAGCAAGACTCACAATTGTCAAAAGATTCTGAACCAGTGGATTCTAAGTGTAACACCTGCCACAAAAATGTCCAAGATTTGGCAAAAGGTACAACCCTAGGGAGTATAAGTGTAAATGAACCAAATTCTAAGGTTCAAATTGAAAAATATGAAATTTAAGTAGATAGCGGCCCACTATCAAATCCGTGGCGGACCTCCATCACCCGGATAACGGTCCGCTAGCCGCAATTTCTTGAGTTGACACATGTCCAGTGACTCAGCACCCATGTTGGACTGCTATGACCCCCATACTGGTTCACTAGCCGCAAACCTAGGTTCGGTCCAATCAGAAACAAACGTGTAGGGTTGACGTCACACATGGGCGGTAGCGGACCACTACGCCCATACATAACGGTCCGCTACGGACCCAAATTCACCCCTATAAATAGCTTCACCATTTCAACGATTTTATCACAACTCAAATCTTCCTTTACTTCCAATATTCGTTCCAGAGCCCCTATAGACGACCCCCGACGATTCCGGCTCGATTCCCGTTCTTCGTAGTGCCCGGTTAAGCAAGAAACCCTAGTAGAAAGGACGAAACGCTAGAGAATCAAGCTAGGAAGCTGACTTTGTAGTTTTTCAACTTTAGAAGCTCATTCCTATTATAAAGGTGAATATTTTATTTTTTTCAAAACTCGTGTCAAACATTTTTTTTACGAAAATGGCCAAATAAAAGTTAACGAAGTAATGCTCAACGTTCTTCTACGAACAAGCATCCAGGCCATAGTTATACGTAAAACTTGCAAGGGATACATGGGTCATGGGTGAAATTCCCGGATTGCGGCTGGTGCTCATCTTATAACAAATGCAGAGGCGTAGACCTGTCCGCTGTTATAAGCTATGACGCTAGTGTATACTGTGGTGCGATTTAACAGGACGGGCCTGCTGAGTGTGTAGATTGAACATAAAATTATGATTACGAAATTAATACTTGTTTGTGCCAAATGATTTTATGTCAAAATATTGTATTTACCGGCATTCGCGCTGACGTTTTATTTTCAAAATGTTTTCAGGTAATGAATAAATTATGTTGAGAAGGGGGGGGGGGGACATAAGATCTGACCCATGAAATGAAATGATGGAATGCACGTAGGATTCTCAGGCCTCGTGTAAAAGGGAAATCCCAAAGAAATGAGATAGGACCAGAGAACTGATCAACCCTGAGTTGTACTATTTCTGGTGGCTTGTTATGTATTTGATTTCACACTATGTTTTGTAATAAAAAATGAAAGGGTATTTGAAACCCTATGTTTATGAAGTAAATATAAAACTTTTGTCTTCTAACTGAGTTTTGATATTTACAAATATAACCCTTGAGGTTGAGACAAATGATGAAACAATCCTTTTAAAAAGACTTCCGCTGTATTTTACAAAAAAACTCTGAAATCAAAGAACAAGATACCGATCGAGCTCGCACACGTCCAGGGGTGCTTGAGGCGGGGTGTGATAGGTTGGTATCAGAGCCACAAGTTTTCGTGAATTAGATACTTAGATCTAGTATCTAAGCTTCAACCATTAAATGCTTTTAAGATAAGAAAACAAGGTAACCTTCTGACCGGTATGTAGTTATCTGACAAGCGAAAGTTCTGTCTAAGGAAAGAGCGGTGTATAAATCTATCCTAGACCCGTCGCTCTAACCTGGGAACATATCTGTTGGAGGTACTACTATGGGAAGATAACCGTCCTTGTAGAACTTTAGCTAAAATTAAGATACCGACTTTAGTAACCAAGTCTTGACTAAACAAATAAGACAAATACTAATATGTTAAGACTGCAGATGTCAGGAGGAAATTCCGTTCCGCATTACGATCCTAATCGTCCTATTAACAAGAATCCCCGGAATATCATCCGCTAGGTTCACAACAGAATCCTATTTGTTCACCTTACTATAATGACGCCCCATTGGCTATGCTCCCTGAGCATAATTCTCCCGAATACCACCCTCATTCCCAAAACTCTTCAAGCCAATAGATGGATGTTGGATTAGACTTCAGCAATTGGAATACTGGTGCCCCATCTGTACAAGAAAATGAGGCACAACCTAGTCAAATCCAATAATCAGAAGAGGATACTTCAGAAGATTCTCATTACTATCAAACTGCTTCTGAAAATCCCGATGATTATCCATTTAATAATCCTGATTCAAACAGTTCTGATTATCAATCCCATAACTCTGATCCTTATATATTTCCTAAACCTCCTTATGGTGGTCCTTTTAAGAATTATTTCCAAGCTCCACCTGGTTACCAAAACGCTTATAATGATATTATGGTTCGACTCCGTGAACGTCCACCAAAATATGGTTATGAGCATAGTATGCCTTCTTCCTCTATCGAATATCTAGATCGTTCGTTATGTCAAACGGATGAAGTAACAAGGGAAAAGATCATGGACAAGGCAAGGACCAATTTTTATGGAAAACATGTGTACGAGTATGGAGAAGATCTGATGACTCTTAGAAAAGAGTTGATGAAGGATTGAAAATCTTGTTGTATTTTACTCTATATTGTATTATATTCTTTTATAGTAATAAAATATCTTTTGTTTCTATTTCAGAATGGTTGGAAAAGGTAAAGGTCCTAGTGCTCGCGTTGTCAAGGTCAATCAAAAACAATATTAATTCTAATCCCTAGCTACCTTAAACTATAGTATAGTGAAGTAGGGTGTCGTATCCACAGCGAATTGGTGGACAGTGTTTGTTTATGAAAACTGTTCAGATTTTGAAAAAGCAAGTAACTTTAAACTTTTGAAAACTATTATGAATAAACGGATCACTTCCGGGTTTAGATTGCAAGTTCTGTGATTACTGGTTTGTAATTATTGGAAGTTACATAGACATAACTCATTCATTAGATTTGACAAACAATTAACAATGAAGATAGTGACTGCATTGAGCAACGATTACAAAACCGGGTACTTGACACAGATTAATAAGTCAATAGTTAATTAACAACTTAGAAGATCAGATCTAAATATTCAATTATTCACGATAGAAAACCGAAAATTGATGAATGTATTAAATTGAATGAAAACCAAATCGTTTTAAACAAATCTAAGAATCAAGCATTCAAACAATCATACGATTACAAGAATAGCAAACCAAAACAAGTATGAGCCTTAGTCTATCACTTACAAGCAGATCCTACACCCGGAAACGACACGAAAAGATTAGCCGCTCATCGACATCGTCGATTCTTCAATAACTGGTGTAACTTGATCTAGCATCAAAGACTCAAAAAGATTTGAACTTTATCTCTGGAAATCACCTCTGGGATGCTCTGAGACGAAAGTATGCAAGTTAATTCAACAATAGACTCCTCCATGGCTTATAATTTAAATTAGGTTAAGTTTGCCGAAATTAGAACTCTTCGCATGTCGCGAACTTAGGATAGATGTTTTTCGCGTGGTGCGAAGAACAAATTAATCGGGTGGGCTTTTAAGGCCCTCGCGTGTCGCAAACTATCCTTCCCACGCGAAGATCCTAAATTCCATAATTTTGACTTTTGTTGACTTTTACATCTCTAGGGCCCGTGTATGCTACTATCCTCATAATTTTAAGCTCGTGTTTTCCCATTCACTTAGCATATTAAACCTGTAGCACTCATAAACACCACATGCACATAAAACATACTTGATATACAAAGCTAAACGCTTAAAACTGTATACTTAGACTCTTATACACGTGATAGTTAACCTCACATCACATCCCCACACTTGATCTTTTTCATCTCGAAAAAGAATTATGCATGGAATCATAATCAGAAAACTTGCCATTTATTTTCATTCTTTTCCATCTTTTGATTTTTCTCATGTTAACCGTAACAATCGGTATTTCTATCCAACTAAAACCATCCACCGACTCTCGAGCCCCCAATTATATAATCTATATATTATACATTACCTAGCATACAACTTATCAATGGGTCTCACGCTCAGAAAGCTATGACTCAGCGTATAGCCCGGGTTAATGGATCGATGGGTGAATCTTTTAGCCACCATTATAAACATGAATTTATATGTCTTTGAAATCAGATGAATTATGGATCGATGGGTGAATGTTTTAGCTTTTATTAATACTTATACGATTAAACCTAACCCTGTGGTGTTTCAATCAAGCTGGAACCCAATATATGACACGTAGGCTGCAATTTTTAAGCAATGAAATTCATAAGCTTCAGAATAGGGGTGTATCCTTCAAGTCACCATCCCAAAGGGAAACACATAAACCTAAATCAGGTGCCCATTATTGATCACTTAAGTCCCGTCCATGGGTGTGTCAACCAAGTCACTATCCCGGAGGGTAACACGTAGGCAAAACCTAAGTTTTCAATTTTAATTAATTAAGCTCATTCAATTGATGGATTATGGATTGCGGGCGCCACCAACTTTCGGATTTATTCTCATAAAAAGAAAGAGGTGTGCCAAATAATTTAAAAAACTTATAATTTTTTGTTTGTAAAGGTACCTATCACCCTATATTGACAATTTCGACCTTACCGACAACCCTAAGATGAGAACCCACAAAACATCCTGAATTAATTATTCAATTAACTTAGATTCACTATCAGGACATTTAAGCTCTTTAAGTCAGTTGGGCCTACCAAAACGTTACTAATTAGACATGTTTGACCATCTTTATTCAATTATTTTTTTTCTCTAGCACAACTCTGATTGTACTATCATTTTCCATTTAGTTGTAAAAATTCTAATCCAGAGACATTTTTGTAATTTTTTATTTTTTATGGATTTTTGTGACTCAAAACTCACTCAAAGAAAAAGACTCAACTAAACCTAGACAACGTCTCCCCTCCCTCAGCACTTCCAACTCACATAGGTGCAACTTCCACTGAAGTGCCCTCCACAAGCATATGAATGGGCATGTTCCAATAAGTACTGGACTTCACTTTCGGGCACACAACACAGGATCATTTGTTCTGCCCCAAATTTAAACAAAGCCGGTTCATCCCAGATATACTGCTTCACTTGAGACATGAAGTGTTGCCGCTTCTTCTTAGCCCAATGTTCTGGAATTTTACCTGCAACCAAGTAATTAACAATGTTAGCATACCAGGGTTCAGTAGAAACACTTAGGATTTGCTCATTTGGGAATGTCTCCCCGATTCTTTCAGTATAATCTTCTTCTGTGTTCACAACCCTTGACAGGTGGTCTACTTCCACATTCTCTGTTCCTTTCTTATTGCGGATCTCTAGGTTGAACTCCTGTAACAATAGGACCCATCTGATAAACCTAGGCTTTGCATCCTTCTTCTTCATTAGATATTTCACCGCATTGTGGTCTGAATACACTATCACTTTGCTTCCCCAGATGTAGGACCTGAACTTATCAAGAGCATATACAACTACAAGTAATTATTTCTCAGTAGTAGTATAGTTCAATTGTGCCCCATCCAGGGTCTTGTTGGCATAGTAAATTGCCACTGTTTTCTTATCCACCCTTTGCCCCAAGACTGCCCCGATTGCAAAATCACTTGCATCGCACATGATTTCAAAAGGTAGTGACCGATTAGGTGCTTGCAAGATCGGGGTGTCTACCAATTTTTCTTTTAAAATATTGAATGCTTTAAGACACTCATTATCAAATTCAAAAGTGACGCCTATTAAAAGTAGATTACAAAGTGGTTTGGTGATAGTGCTAAAACCTTTAATAAACCGCCGTTAATATCCCGCATGCCCCAAGAATGATATTAACCCTTTGAAATTGGTAGGGGGAGGTAGTGTTGAAATTACTTTGATTTTTGCTCTATCTACCTCCATCCCCCTACTTGACACTATGTGTCCCAAAACAATCCCTTCCTGAAGCATGAAATGGCTCTTTTCCGAACTAAGGACAAGGTTTGTTTCGACACACCTTTTCAATACTTTGGACAATTGGTCTAAACATGCATCAAATGACTGACCAAAGATTGAAAATTCATCCATGAAGATTTCCAAAGACTCCCCAATCATATCTAAAAAGATACTCATCATGCACCTTTGAAAGGAAGCTGGGGCATTACACAACCCAAATGGAATTCGCCTGAATGCAAAAGTACCATATGGGCAGGTAAACGTGGTCTTGTGTTGATCATAAGGATGAATAGCAATCTGATTATATCCTGAGTACCCATCTAAAAAGTAGTAAAATTTCTGACCTGATAATTTCTCGATGATTTGGTCAATGAAAGGTAAAGGGAAGTGATCCTTGGAAGTGGCTGTGTTCAACTTCCTTTAGTCAATACATACCCTCCACCTCGTTAAGGTTCGGGTGGCTACCTGTTATCCCTGCTCATCCCTTATAATCTTGATGCCTGCTTTCTTTGGTACTGTCTGTGTTAGACTTACCTAGGTGCTGTCAGATATGGGATTGATGATCCCAGCATCCAACCATTTTAAGACTTCTTTCTTCACAACTTCCCTCATGTTTGGGTTTAGCCTTCTTTGTGCATCTCTTGCTGGCTTTGCATCCGGTTCAGTGGTAATCTTGTGCATCACAATCGAAGGACTAATCCCCTTCAAGTCGGCTATAGTCCTCCCAATTGTAGCTTTAGGAGTAACCAGAACATCCATTAGGGCCTTTTCCTGTGCCTCGGTCAAGTTTGATGCAATTATGACCGGGAGAGTTTTGTTGTCTCCAACGAATGCATACTTCAAGCTCTCTGGTAAAACTTTCAATTCCACTTGAGGTGGTGATTCCAAGGATGGTTTTAGATGAGTGTCTATGGAATCTGGCAGACTTTCTACCCGAAGTGTCCATGTAGGTTTTCCCTTTTTGAGGACACACACTTCTAACTATTCTTCTTCAACTTTCAGCTCATTCTCATACTCAGCTTCTCCCATGTTACACAAAACACACGGCTCCTTGGGCGTATCCTCATTTGCATGAAGAATACACCCATCAATGATATCCGCACAAAAGCATTCATCAATGATTGGATCATTAAATGTAGTTTATAACACATTGAGCGGTTTTTAAATGGCATTCCCAAAATGACATTGGGTTGGCTTCCTTTAGTAGGGGCTACATAGTCAAGCACTAAGAAGTCGACTGGGTAATAGAAGTCCTCCACCTTGACAATCACATCTGTTAATATCCCACGGGGAAGCTTCAGAGTTAAATCTGCTAACACCACGGTGGTATCAGCTTTTTATAGAGGACCGAAATCATATTGGTCATACAAGCTTCCCGGCAAGATACTAACACTTGCTCCCAAATCCAGAAGTGCCTTATATATTTTGAAATCACCTATTTGAATTTGGATCAAAGGCGCCCCTGGATCTTGGAGCTTAGGTGGAAGAATACCAGATAAAACCGCACTCACATTATCAGTTAGATCAATCTTTTTGGGCATATTATGATTCCTTTTTTGAGTGCACATATTGTTTAGATATTTTGCATACGCCGGTACTTGTTTAATGGCATCAATTAGGGGAAGATTAATTTTAACTTGTCTGAAAATTTCCCACATTTCATCTTGTTGTGGGACGCTTTTATTTACCGGTTTAGATGGATCAACTAATGCTCTCGGAAACGGGATGGTATTATTCTCCACACCCGTCCCTTGAGCACTAGTGGATGATTTAGAATTGTTAGGTTTTTCAGAAGTTATCGATTGTTTAGATTTAGATGCAACAAGTACCGGTTCATCATCACTTTCTTCATCCACATCCTCCACCAACCCTTCAGCTAGCGGTTGTGGAGGGACAACTTTGTTGTCATATGGCTTACCACTTCTCAAAACACTTACCTGGCTTACATGAGCATTCTTTGATCCCGACCCTTGGTGTTATGGGTTGGTTTGAGTATTGCTTGGTAACTTATCCGGTTCTCTCCTTGTCCACTCTTCAGCCATCTGACCCACTTGCTTCATAAGGGCATGTACCGTTTTGATAAAAACTTCATTGTCCTTCTTCAACTCCTCGATAGCATCCATGATCGCATTAAACTGGGCACCCCCAGGTCTTCACTTCCTGCATTACCACCTTGTTGATTTTGTTGTTGCTAGCCTCTTTGCTACCTCTGGTATCCGCCTTAATTGTCCTGACTGGCGGTTTTGGTATTGTTGTTGTTGTGGTTGTCCTCCACCCGACACATTAGCACCCTAAAAGTTAAGATTCATTTGATTAGATGCATTACCATACCTGAAGTTTGGGTGATTTATGAGTCCTAGATGGTAGTGTGTGGTAGTTGCCTTCTCTCCTCCAAGCTGGTTCACTTCTTCAGGCTTTGCTTGCTCTCTTGGGCAGTTTGTTAACACATGCCCCAACTCCTCGCATCCGTCACATACCAGATATGCTTATGAGACATTTGATACCTCTTTACCAATCGGCTTACCAAGACATGCCATTTGAATTTCCATTGCATCCAACTGCTTCTACATCTCATAATCAACCGACTTCACAGATGAAGTTGACTTTCCCCTCCTGTTTGCATTAGCTTGTCTTTTGGATATCACCTCCATCCTCTCAAGTATGTCCCAATCATCATCAACATGGTTATAGAAAAATGATATGTTACTAATAGAGTTAACATCTCAGGCAGAAGGCCATCTGTCACACCTCAACCGACGGCGGAATACGTCGGGGCGAGACATGTAGACTGTTCATGAGCTCAAGGTTGACTAATGTGTAATATATTAAATCCATTTCAATTCAAACAAACATAAACCAATTCCAAAGTACATAAATGAAATACAAATTGTTCTTGAATTAAAATTAACTAAGTCCCAAAGCCTATGTGTAGCAAACCTTGATCAAACTTTAGCACCTAAAACATGAATAAAATAAGGTCAACTATAAAGTTGGTGAGCATACACAGGTTTATACATAGATAGTATATAGATGTGAATTAACAAATCCTTAAATAACATGATAAAATAAGGCATTTATGGGGAGCAACTATTGTGTAACCAAAAGTACAATCAAACCTTTGTAACTAGCATGCAAATTGTGTTGTCGGTAACAATCACCCCAATCTGTGTGTTTGTCAGACTCAATAGATCTATCATTTTTAACCTTCGGCTTGTATAGTTAATGATTGCATATGTAAATTGCACACAAAAGTAGTTAACACACCTAGTACTCAAACATAAAGCTCAAATTACACACATGAATGTAAGGTGGAATTGTATTGTGTCGTATTGCAAATCATTGTATATAGTATTCATGTTTCACCCCAAAATATGTAAAATAGTGTAAAAGGGGCTATGTAAAACTCACCTTGAATAGTAGAGGGTTGAAACTTGTAACTTGTAGTAACATGAATTAGGGATGCCCTAAGTTAAGTAATATATGTTATTTAATATATAGAAACGATCATAGGAGACAGGAAGGGAAAGATTTTGACTTTAGAATTTGGAACGAACGAACGAATACTAAAGATTTGAATTTTATAGATAACTAAAGTGATGATGTCATTTCATGAAATAATGTTTTATAACTTTATTTATAAAGAGATTTTAGGTAGCATCAATAAATGTTAATTGCTAGTTAATATAATAAATACCCTATTTAAATGATTAGGTTAAAATAGTTATCATGATGGAACAATAATATTTATATGAATATCATTTGAAATAAGTAACTAAATTAATTATGCAAATGGTAGTATTATGGTTGACCAAATTTCTAAAGAATAATAAAATACGTGAAAGTGATAATAATATGATTTTTAATAAATAAGATATTAATAACACTAATTTTATTGTTAATTTTGAATCATGTCGTTATAATAGTTTAGGTATGTATAACCCCTTTTGTTTAATAAAATTCGTGACGTGACTATAATTCTAAAAGTTATAAAATAATGGGGGTTTAGTTATAAAACGCTCAACATTTGTCATCATTTATAAATATATATATATATATATATATATATTGGTAACGAAATAACATACGTGTAGTGCTTATAAAATATTTGTTATACGTTTGAGAAAATTAGAACAAATAAACATAGTTATAAATATTTATCTATATATGTATATATATATTTATTTGATAGGGATATTAATTGTAAACCCTTGAATGTTTCTAACAGATAGGTCTATAACAATAATTGTTTATCAGAAAATTATATGTATATACATATATATTTTTGTTTACAAAAGATAATAACTATGAAATTCTTGAAAGTTTATAATAGAAATGAGTTTTTTTTTGTTTACCATAACATAATAATAACAATACATAATTTGTGTGTGTGGGTGTCAAACAAGAACAAGAAACAAAAAGAAAATGTAGCAGAGCCAGGTTCGAACTCGCGACCTGTTCTGTGGGAAGGAATGCTTTTAACCAATAGACCTGAGCACCTGTTTGTTTAAAATTCAGAACCAATTTAGTTTTAATAAATGGGTTCTGAGAACCCATCTTACCCATTGAGTTCAGTCGCAACCCAGACCCAAATCCCTTAACCCTAATCGATTTCTAGAATAAAAGCAGAAGAATGGAATGATTAACATGGGGAAGTGGTTACCTGAAGTAAACGATTTGGACCAGAAAGAGCTAGTAATGTCGTTGATTTGCGAGGTCCTCCCCCCCTTCCCGTGTCGATTGAGATTAGAGAGAAAATATTGAATTTGCGTACTGATCTTGATTGTGAAGTGAAATAGAAATTATCGGAGGCTATCAGATGGTTTGAAACGCGTTATACTCCTTGATTGGGAAGAGATTGGCGGAATTTGAACTTCATGACCGCAACTCCATGTTTTGGTTTAAAAAACTTGATTTTGTAATCAATTCGGCTAATTACTAGTTCCTAAATATCGTAAATGGGATGGAGAATGATTTGGGCGAATTTGAATCCCGAAATTTCAGGGATTGATTGAGGTTTGGGTCGAGTTTGACTTTTCCAAAGTCAAAATTGAGTCTAAAATTGGTTCCAGTGTCCAAGATGAGGAAAGGGTTCAAAGTGAGGGTTCCAAACACAAAAAGGGGGGTTCAAGGTAATATGTGGAGGGTTCAAGACTCAATTTAATGGTTTAAACCCATTTTATTTATTTAGAAAATTGTTTTTATAAAGTTATAAAAATCTAAATATTATTTGTTTAGTTGTAATTAGTTTATAAAGTAAAACTTTAATTTTTTTTTCTTTTCTTTTTTAGAAGAAAAAAAATCAAAAGTTGTATAAATGTTCTAGTTAATACAATTAAATATAAATATTAACTTATATATTTATAGATAAATATATGAGATAAGTAAAATGTGCATACAATAAAAAAAAAAATCATGGATGTTACACCATTATAGAATGCCTGGATCAATTCCCACTTCTCTATACCATGATGTGGGCAATTCCTCAGCAACTCTTTAAATCTCTTGAAGGCTTCATAGAATGGTTCTCCCGACTGTTGCCTAAAGTCTCTGATTGCAGCTCTGGCCTCATTAGTCTTATGTGGTGGGAAATACTCATACAAGAATTGTTGCTAAAGTTCTGCCCATGTAGCAATACTAGCAGACGATAGAGAAAGGAACCATTATTTAGCATGGTCCTTTAGTGAAATATGGAAGACTACCAATTTCACCTCGTCTGTAGTGAATCCCTGTCCACCGACGATCCCTAAACATCCCAGTTTGATCTCAAATGCGTTCCCCCTACGAACTGGTGGAATCACAGGGGAAGCATTTTGGGCTAAAGAAGGATGAAAGTGACTATCTACCCCCTGTTCATGCCTTGGCATGTTTCTGTTCCTAGACGGTTCCTCTTGATAATTAGGTCTGTTCACTTGAGGTTGACTGTGCCTTTTCACTTGGTCAAAATTAGCCTGATTTCTCAGTTGATACCCATAGTCGGCTCTTGGTGGTGGTTGTACCCAATTTTCCACCCGGTCATACCACGCTTCTTTTTCATCCCAGTTCTTATGTTGAGAACCGTGTTCTGGCCTGTAGCTTTGTCCCGTTGACGAATGCTCATTATCACCAAAATCTGAGTAACTTGGGTAGCTGTTATATGGTTGGTTGTTATGGAATGGTGGTGGTGGTTGTTGATTTTGTGGTTGTGGTTGTGCAGGTGGTTGTGGTTGTTCGGGTGGTTGTTGATTTGGTGGTGGTTGATTAGGAAATTAGAGATCTAGGAAAGGTGGGACTGGTCCCCCTCCTTGGTTTGGATCTGGTTTTAGTGGTTGATTTTGTGAACTTCTCGGGCTGTCGAGTTTCTCTAAGATGGTTTGGACCTGATTCATTATCTTTCGGTTGGCTCTAGCGGCCTGTTCTATTTCTAGATTGAATAAAATTGGTGACTTCCTTCCTGAATTATGAGTATGCATAAACCTGTAAACGTGTGATCTGCACGAATAACAAAACTATCACTAAGCGCACGTATTCCCCGGCAGCGGCGCCATTTTAATCGCGTTGTCAAAGTCAATAAAAAAAATATTATTTCTAATCCCTAGCTACCTTAAACTATAGTATAGTGAAGTAGGGTGTCGTAATTCATGGACAGTGTTTGTTTATGAAAACTGTTCAGATTTTGAAAAAGCAAGTAACTTTAAACTTTTGAAAACTATTAAGAGAAAACGGATCGCTTCCGGGTTCAGATTGCAAGTTGTGTGATTACTGTTTTGTACTTATTGGAAGTTACATAGACATAACTCATTCATTAGATTTGATAAACAACTAACTATGAAGATAGTGACTGTGTTGAGCAACGATTACAAAACCGGGTACTTGGCACAAATTAATAACTCAATAGTTAATTAATAACTTAGAAGATCTGATCTAAGTATTCAATGATTCACGATAGAAAACCGAAAATTGATGAATGTATTAAATTGAATGAAAACCAAATCGTTTTAAACAAATCTAAGAATCAAGCATTCAAACAATCATACGATTACAAGAATAGCAAACCAAAACAAGTATGAACCTTAGTCTATCACTTACAAGCAGATCCTACACCCGAAAACGACACGAAAAGATTAGCTGCTCATCGACATAGTCGTCGATTCTTCAATAACTGGTGTAACTTGATCTAGCATCAAAGACTCAAAAAGATTTGAACTTTATCTCTGGAAATCACCACTGGGATGCTCTGAGACGAAAGTATGCAAGTTAATTCGACAATAGACTCCTCCATGGCTTATAATTGAAATTAGGTTAAGTTTGCGGAAATTAGAACTCTTCGCGTGTCACGAACTTAGGATAGATGTTCTTCGCGTGGCGCGAAGAAAAAATTAGTCAGGTGGGCTTTTTAGGCCCTCGTGTGTCGCGAACTTTCCTTCCCTGATCTTCGCGAGGTGCGAAGATCCAAAATTCCACAATTTTGACTTTTGTTGACTTTTACTTCTCTAGGGCCCGTGTATGCTACTATCCTCATGATTTTAAGCTCGTGTTTTCCTGTTCACTTAGTATATTAAACCTGTAGCACTCATAAACACCACATGCACATAAAACAGACTCGATATACAAAGCTAAATGCTTAAAGCTGTATACTTTGACTCTTATACACGGGATATTTAACCTCACATCACCTCGCTTTCTTCGTAAATTTGCTCCTGCTAATTACTTTTAACGTAAAACAAATGAAACAACTATAGAACTTAATGAGGAAACTGAAAGTTCTACTTTCAGAAGCCTCGGAGAAATAGGAAACCTTAGTGTTCCCTATAATCCTTCTACAAGTTTTCATTTTGCTCCAACTGCTGGAAGCTATAAAGTTACTCTAGTTTATTCACAAAATTTTCATAAGGAATACACTGAAACACCTTATGAGAATAAATGTGATCCTAAAGAAGAACATACTGATTCTAATATACCTTACGTTATTTATTATGATACGATTCCTATTCCTGCTCCGCATATAAATGAGGATGCGTCAGGAAGTGAAAGAGAACAAATGTTGTTGAACCGAATAGCCAAATTGGAAAGAGAAAAGGCTGAAGTTGAAGCTCAAAATGCTTTATTAGTCAGGCTCTTGAGGACAAGAACTTTAGAAATTTCTGAATAAATTTATATGTACTATCACTTGTACTATATCTTATCAATAAAAAGCTTTGTTTTAAATCAACATCTGTTCTTGATAGTATGTCAAAAAATACTGGACCTTCTCAAAATACGAGAGGCAAGAAAAAGCAAACAGCGGTTGAGAATGCAGCTGAAAATAATGACTCCCGAAAGGAATTCCTAAAGTTGATTGCAGAAGGAATCAAGGATTCTCTCCCAATGATCTTTAAGGAACTTGAGAAGAGACAAGCTGACAAAATATCTATTCCACCTTCGATTCCTCAATTTATTCATTCTCGACAAACTCGAATAATTACTCAATCAAAACCCGTCACTTTTAAGCCATAAGGCTCTGCTACTCATAAGATGAAGAAGAGAAGAATACTCTCACAATTCATCTAGAGATGAAGGAATGGGTAACAACTACGGTCATGTAGAGAAGAAAAGAAAAATGGTTGGTTGTACCTATAAGATGTTGCAAGATTGCAAGTCGTACAACTTCTTTAGAAAGAAGGAGGAATAGCCACATTGAGGTGGATAGAAAAGACTGAGTCTGTATTGGCAATCAACAAGTGTGCTGAGGAGGATAAAGTTATGTATGCCTCCAATCTATTTAAAGATCAAGCTCTTGAATGGTGGAACAATATTATTGCTGCCAAAGGTAGAGATGCACCCAACGTATTGGGCTGGAGTGCCTTTAAGGCAAGAGTTGAGAAGAAGTACGTTCCCCAGAACAAACGGGAATAGATTGAAGGAAAGTATATGAGTTTGAGAATGATCGAAACAAATCATCAGGAGTATGCTACCAAACTCCTCGAATATGCTCGAATCGTTCCTCATCTTGCTACCCCTGAATCCAATCTGACTAAGAGATATATTTGGGGTTTGATCGGAGAAATCATCGATATAGTGAAGGTCGCAAACTGTGAAAATTTGGATGATGCTATGGATTTAGGAGCATCATTAACAACTAGCCTGATTAGGAATCAGGAAGAAGGAAGAAGGAAAGAAGAAAAAGGAAATAGTTGGGCAAGGCCCGAGTGGATACAAGAAACCAACTTTATTCCTAGAAACAACAACTCTTCAATCCCTGAGTGTCTAAGTGTAGAAAGAGGCACTTGGAACAATGTTATGCTGGACTTTTCTGCAATTTTTGCAAAATGTCCGGATACAAAACCGAACACTGCTTCAAGAAAAAGCCGATTACTTGTTTTGGGTGTGGTGAAGCTGGTCACATCAAAACCAATTGTCCTAAACTAAAGAAAACCGACGGGACAAATGGAGTGAAAAAGAATGCACGAGCATTCGTTCTCAACACTCATGAGGCAGCAGGTATGCCCGATGTCATTACGGGTACATTTCTTGTTGATTATATTTATGCTCGAGTTTTATTTGACTATGGTGCAAACCAAAGTTTTATAGATCATAGATTCTGTAGACTATTAAATACAACTCTAGCTAAATTAGACAAGAAATACGTGGTAGAAACTGCCAACGGTGACCTCGTCCAAATTTCTGAAGTCATTGACGAATGCCATATCACATTATCAGGACATGTTATTCCTGCAAAATTATTGCCAATGGCTTTGGCAGGTTTTGACATTGTCCTAGGAATGGATTGGTTAGCCTCTAACCAAGCCTGTATCATGTGTGATAAAAAGGCAATAAAACTCCGTTCGCCGAAAGGCAACATTCTTACAATCAATGGTGATAAGTTATCCAACTCTGTTGGAATAATTTCTATGTTAAAAGCCACCAAGTACTTACGAAAAGGATGCCTAGCATACCTTGTTTATATAACTACCGACACTAAAACAAAAATTGAAGATCCTGATGTCTTTCCTAACGAGTTGCCTAAAATTCAACCTAAAAGAGAAGTGGAGTTTATATAGTACCTGGTGCGACACTTATTGCTAAGTGGACCTAAGGCGATACAACTCGATTCCCCGTCGGGTGAGTCCATTTACATAGAAGGTGAGAAGAAGGGCAAAGTAAGATTGTGTTCTTATGTGAAGGCAACAAAGTAACGGTGCGTGGGTGCAAGGCATACATGGCTTGTGTTGCGGATGTGATCGAGAAAGTGAAAGAAATTCACAATGTTCCAGTTGTGAATCAGTTTGAGGATTTGTTTCCAGATGAGTTACCGGGGGTTCCACCGGAGAGGAAGTAGAGTTTGGGATTGATTTGATACCGGGTGCTAAGCCGGTAGCCAAAGCACCTTATATGTTGGCACCACCAGAGATGAAAGAGTTAATGGAGCAATTGCAAGAACTACTTGATAAAGGTTTCATACGCCCAAGCGTCTCACCTTGGGGTGAAACCGTTCTCTTCGTTAAAAAGAAGGACAGAAGCATGAGGATGTGTACGGATTATCGGGAGTTGAACAAGTTGACAGTGAAGAATCGGTACCCGCTACCTCGGATTAACGATCTCTTCGACCAATTGCAAGGAGTGTCATGGTTATGTAAGATTGATTTTAGATCCGGGTACCATTAACTAAAAGTGAAAGAAGACGACGTGCCTAAAACAGCTTTCCACACTCGTTACGGTCACTATGAGTTTACGGTTATGCCTTTCGGTTTAACCAACGCCGTGATTTTCATGGATCTTATGAACCAGGTGTGTAGACCGTTCCTCGACCGTTCTGTTATTTTATTTATTGATGACCTTCTCATTTATTCGCGGAGTGAAGGTGATCATGCCTTTCATCTTCGTGAAATTCTTGAAGTGTTGCAAAGGGAGAAGCTTTATGCTAAATTTTCTAAGTGCGCATTTTGGTTGTGTGAAATTCAATTCTTAGGCCATGTGATTAACGAGAAAGGAATTACTGTAGACCCATCCAAAATTGTGGCGGTAAAAGATTGGTCATCGCCGAAAACGCCTTCGGAGATTAGAAGTTTCATGGGGTTGGCGGGCTATTATCGGCGGTTTATTGAGAACTTCTCTCGGATTGTCTTGTCGATGACGAAGTTAACGCGTAAGGAGACTAAGTTTGTTTGGGATGCCGAGCAAGAATCTGCCTTTCAATTCTTGAAAGAAAAGTTGACTAAGGCACCTATTTTGTCCTTGCCGGACGGGACCGAAGATTTTGTTGTGTATTCGCATTCGGGGTTGGGGTGTGTTTTGATGCAAAGGGGGAAAGTGATTGCCTACGTGTCTAGGCAATTGAAGACTCACGAGGTGAATTACCCTACCCATGATCTAGAGCTTGCGGCCGTCGTATTCACGCCCAAAATTTGGAGGCATTATTTGTATGGGGCGAAATGTACGATCTACACGGCTCACAAAAGTCTCAAATATTTCTTTGAACAAAAGGACCTCAACATGAGGCAAAGGTGGTGGCTTGAATTGGTCAAGGATTATGATTGCGAGATGCTTTATCATCTGGGTAAAGCGAATGTAGTAGCGGATGCTCTTAGCCGGAAGACGAGTCATGCACCTATTAAGGTTAAGTCATTCAAGAAGACAATTTCATCATCTCTTATTGATGAAATCTGGGAGGCTCAAGTGTTAGCACTTGGTGGGGATTTGAAGAAGGAATGGATGGTTCCATATGTTGATAAGCTTGGGGAGAATAGTTCGGGGTTGAAGACATGCTTTGATGGGATTTGGATACCTAGGTTGTCAAGTGTTTTGACGACTATTTTAGATGAGGCGCATAAATCCAAGTATTCTATCCATCCGGGGGCCACAAAGATGTTTTATGATTTAAGGTGTCATTTTTGGTGGCCGGGTATGAGGCATGATATTGTTAAGTATGTGGAAAGATGTCTCACATGCTTAAGGGTAAAGGCGGAGCACCAAAAGCCGTATAGAAAGCTTCAACCGCTTGAAATATCGCTTTGGAAATGGGAGAACATAACCATGGATTTAATTACTAAACTACCTAGAACACGAAAGAGTTATGACGCAATATGGGTAGTAGTAGATCGGTTGACAAAGAGTGCACATTTCCTTCCTGTAAAGGAAACATATACATCGGATAGATTGGTGTACTGGTGACGATTGTATCGGATCGTGATACGAGGTTTACTTCCCGTTTTAGGAAGAAATTCCATGAGAATATGGGGTCAAGATTGAATCTTAGTACCGCTTATCATCCGTAAACGCATGGTCAAAGCGAGCGGACAATTCAAACGCTTAAGGATATGTTACGAGCGTGTGCATTGGATTTTGGGGTTAGTTGGGACGACCATTTACCGTTGGCAGAATTTTCTTAAAACAATAGCTATCATTCTAGTATTGGTATGCCGCCTTTTGACGCGTTGTATAGGAGGAAATGTCGAACACCCATGTGTTGGGGTGAAATTGGTCAACGGGAACTTGGTAGCAAAGAGGTGGTCAAGGAAACTATTAGTAGTATTGACCAAATAAGGTGTTGGAGCATGCTTTGTGACAACAAGCCTTGTAATAGATTAGTCTTTATGTTTAATGTTTTGTATTGTAATTAGTTAAGTTTGCACAGGCGAACTTAACATGTTCGCCTGATATAGTTGAGGCGAACTAGGTGGCGAACATATTATGTTCGCCTGAACCAGTTTGTGTTGCCTATAAATAGTACAGTAGTTGTTCTCATTTGTAATGTTCAGAATTTCCAGAACTTCTATGTGAGTACTGTTTACAGAGTAATACAAGAAGCTTTTTATGAAATCATGTCTTGTGTGTGATTCTATAGTGTTTGTGAGTATTCGAGACGTACGTATGCGTTAAGATTCCGCACTACGTATACGTATCACGTGTTTTACAGTAAAGATCGATCGTTAGATCCGTTGGGACTTACAAGTGGTATCAGAGCCTTTGCTTTTGATTAGCTACTGTTGTTTAACATTGTTTCGATTGCTATTTCACAACAAGATAAAGATTTTCAGAAGTTTCTGTGTTCTTGAAGTTTGAGGTGATTTTAGAAGATAATTTTAATCAAATTCTTCATTTTTGGTGTTCTTTTTACCAAAATTAATCCGATAGAAGTGTTCTAAATCATCATTTGAAGAATCCTACGAAAAGAATTGCTCTAATTCCTTCAAAATCGAGAGATATGGAAAAATTTGGATTTGTTCGTGAGTTTGGGTGTTAGAAAAATCTTCCTTGTTCTTCAGCTAAAACAGGCGAACTTGTCTGATTAGTTTCGTGCAAACTTGTCGAGCGAACTTATTAAGTTCGCTATATTTCATTTAGGCGAACTTAGTAGGCGAATTTGTTAAGTTCGCTTAACACAGAAATTTGAAAAATTTTCTAAGTATAGAAGTGTGTTCAAGGATGTCGTCTACTTCTAATCAAGTGAACAATATGACTCATTTGTTGAATCATGACAATGAGATTGGTACTCCAACCAAGCCACTGAGGCTTATGAATCTCAAAGATTATTCAAATTGGAAATGTCGGTTTGAGAACTATGTGAATATCAATGACACAAGTTTGTGGATTCCTATAAGGGAAGGATATGAGCATCCTGTTTATCGTCATATAGGTGTGTCAGATACACCGAAACCAATTTCAGCTGTTAATGATGATGAAAAGAAATTCTATGATCGTGAAAAGAAAGCTCTTGCAGCTTTATCCATGTGTTTACCTCTAGATATCTACCATACTTTCAAGAAGTTTAAGACTTCTCGTGAACTTTGGGAAGGTCTAGCTAAAAGATGCGAGGGTAGCACTGGCATCAAGAAAAGCAGAAAAGAACTGTTAAAGAAACAATTTAGTGTGTTTAAACATTTTGATGGTGAATCGGTGGATGAAATCATGTCACTGTATTATCATCTTCTATGTGAAATGGTCAACAATGACATTACTTACAAAAACAAGAAGATTCTTGAAAAGTTTTTGGATGCTTTACCAGCTCATTTTGAGATGTACACTATTATGATAAAGGAACAATCTGGATTTGATGATCTGAGTCTTGAAGATTTAATGGGAAAGATTCAATCATATGATTTGCATAAACAGAAGAAAGACACATTCTATCAAGATCCAAGCATTTATTTTGGGAAAGGTACATCGGCACAGAACTCTGGTGGAGTAGCATTATTTTCTAGAGAGTCTTTTGGAGTTCCAAAAGAAAGTTCTTGTCAAGATGGTACATGCTTTGTTGCTTCTAATTCTGGATGTTCAACACATAGTAAGAATGAAGGTCATTCTTGTTCTACTAAGGTGTCTTCTTCTGCAGCTAATGATATGATGGCTATGATTGCATCATTCTTAACCTCATATGAAAATTTTATTGGTGGCAAGATTACTGATCCAGATTTGATTGTGGAGGATTTTAAACAGCTGGATAAAGATGCTTTGGAAGAAATAAATATTCAGTAGATTATGGCACTATGGTTGAGACAAGGTAAAGATCACTTGAAGAGAATTGGAAAGAAGTTCATTGGAGCATCAAGCAAAACTAAGATGGGGATGGATAAATCTAAAGTCAAGTGTTACAATTGTCAGGAGTTTGATCATTTTGCTCGGGAATGTATAAAACCAAGAAATCAGAATCAAGGATCCTCAAATTCTCAAGGAAATCAAAACAAACAGAGTACTTCCACAACTTTGATATCTCAACAAGATGAAAATTATGACTAGAGTATTCATTTGGAAGATATTGTGGCTCATGTTAGTCAAGCTTTTCTAGCTGAAGTTCATAATGAAGATGGAGGTGAAAACAGTTCTTCTGATGGTGACTCTATAGATTCTGGGAGTTTACTTGAAAGTGAAGAGTCAGTTTCTTTGAAGAATGAACCGGAGTTTTCAAATGAAGATTTGCTCAATGATGGAGCTGCTGGAAAGGTTACAGAGAAGATTGCTGAGATGTTAGCTGAGGGGAATGCATTCATGGCCGATACTAAACAGGTTGATTCTTGTTTAAAATGCATTGATTCTGAATTCAAAATTACGAGATTGTGTAATGATAACACGAATCTCATATGTGACATGAAAGCAATGTACACATCGAACCAGACTTTGAAAGAAAACGAAATAATTTTGAAAGCTAAAATTGAATCTTTAAAAGATGATATTAAAGTTTTGCAAATCAAAGTGAATGAACAAGCATTTCATCTCGATGTGTCATACTCTGAGTATGAAAAGAAAATTAAAGAACTTACTGTGTCACAGACAGAGGTAACAAAATTGTTACGCAAGCTTGAGTGTTATAAGAATTCCAGTTTTTTGTTGGAATATTATAATGATAAAGCTTCGGGTGCAAAGGTTATTGGAGGGGTTGGTTCTTGTTCTTCTTTTGATGATACAGATATTGGGGGATGTGCTTGTTGTTGTCCACCTTTTAATGCAAATTATACCCCATGTTTGACTGAGGAAGTTTTGGTTGAAGATTTGGAACCGAAAACTGTGTTGAATATCAATCCTGTTACTGGTAAGGACTTGGTCTATGATGATTCAACTGATGATGAATTGTTTGATTCAAACAAAGTTGAAGGCATAGTAAAAGGGTGTAAGTATGTGGAACCAGTTGTGATGAAAATAGTGACAAGAGACAGATGCATTCTAACTGAACCGGGTGATTTGATTGAACAACCAAAACCTAAATCTACTTATAAATTATTTAAACCTTTTGTAAGTGGTGGTTTTGATTCACTAGAAACAAACAAGATTGAGAAACTCTCAACTCTTGATTTTTGTAAAAAGAAAATTGAAAAGGAAAATCAACAGGGTGTTCAATCTTCAAACACTACTTCCTAGTGTTCATCATCCACATCACTCAAGGTTCGGAAGGAAAAGCATGTTCACATATACAAAGAAAAACATGCTTGTTTTCATTATGGTACGGTTGGTCATATCTTGAAAGACTGTCCAAATAAGATTTTGGGAAAGCGTCTGGAGAATCCAAAGTTGGCTAGACCGTTTGTGAATCCACCTGCAAAATCAGACATAACAATTGGTGATGTGAAGAAGAATGTGGATAGGTGTCATAAGAAACCAAGTGTCCAGATTGCTTTTGATTCAGTGAAGAGAGTAGAGAAGATTGTGTTTGCTGGTAATACTACACAACCAAGGGAGAAATTGTCACGACCACAAAGACGTCAAAGAAATAAACGGTTGAGAAAACTTCTCGAACAACCAGTGGTAAATGACAATGTTGAGTCATCAAGAGAGAATGACAAGGTTCAGGTTAAATCAACGTGGAAACCTAAGTCCACAGTTACTGTTTCTGAGAAACCATCTCATACACTTCAGGAGAAATTTGATTATGTGTTGAATGAAATAGTTTATTTTGATGAATCAGGCCGACCCAAGACCATAATGGATTAGGTATCTATTACTAACTAATCATTTTTGTTTGCGTGCAAGGAAATCCAAGGAGGACTGTTGGCAACCATTGGTATGTTGACAATGGATGCTCTCAGCACAAGACGGGAAATCTTAACTTATTGGAGAATGTAAAAGAAATCCAAGGAGGATATGTTGCTTTTGCGGGCAAGAAAGGTGGAAATATTTTTGGCCAAGGCACAGTGTCAAATGGTAGATTTAGTTTTGAGAAGGTCAACTATGTTGAGCAGCTGGAACATAATCTGTTTTCTGTTTCGCAAGTCTGTGATAAAGATTTCTCATTTCACTTTAATAAGTCAGATCGTTTGGTTCTGAAGCCAGGATTTGTGATACCTGAAGATTGGATACTTATGCTAGCTCCTCGAAACAATGATACATATATGCTCGACATGAGCACTTCAACGAAAACTTCGTATGTTCCAACGTGTCTTCTTTCGAATGCTTCTGAGTCGATTCAACTTTGTGGCACCGGAAAATGACTCATATACATTTCAGAAAAATGAAATATCTTGTCAAGAATGGGTTAGTTTCTGGTGTCCCAGCCATGAGGTTTCATGTGAATGAAGACTGTATTCCATGAAAGAAAGGGAAGTAGCATAGGGAATCTCATCCTTCAAAGTTCACTAATTCTATTGTGACTCCTTTAGAGTTGTTGCATATGGTTTTGTTCGGACCTATTAGTGTCAAGAGTGAAGGAGGCAAATCTTATTGTTTGGTAGTGACTGGTGATTACTCAAGGTTCTCTTGGGTCAAGTTTCTTGCTTCTAAGGATGAAACAGTTGAAATCCTTAAGTTCCTAATTGTGGGGCTTGAGAAATTATTCAAATTGCAAGTCAGGAGGATTCGTAGTGATAATGGCACAGAGTTCAAAAATGGAAATATGGGTTTATTCTGCTTACAAAAGGGCATCCATCATGAATCAGTGCTCCTTATGTTCCTTAACGGAATGGTGTTGCTGAACGGAAGAATCGAACTCTTATTGAGACGGCTCGTACTATGTTATCAGATTCAAAACTGCCTATTACTTTTTGGGCTGAGGCGGTGAATACAGCTTTTCATGTTCTCAATAGGGTTTTGACCGTGAAGAAACACAACAAGACATGTTATGAATTGTTGAATAATTGAAAACCTAATCTGGCAATCTTTTGCCCATTGGAAATCCTTGTACCTTGTTAAAGAATCGCGATGTTCCTAATAAATTCAACTCGAAGGCAATTGATGGAATTTTCTTGGGATACGTTGCAAATTCTCAAAACAAGAGAGTTATTAACAAAGAATCATGTCAAATTGAATAATGGTTTCATATTGACTGTGATAATCGTTCTGTTCCTCAGGATGCAAAAGGTCCCTCTTGGGCATTTGATTATGATGCATTATTCAGATCTTTCAATGTTTCTCCTGTAATTTCTCCAGATGAAGCTGAAATATTCTATCAGTCCTACTGCAATGATGATTCACCTGTCGATCCTCGTTCGGTTATTCCGATTGTGGATACTCCTTCAGTTGACCCGAATGTTGCTTTAACTTCGGGTACAACACAACATGATGACACTGATGATGATGAGGCTGTGTTTCAGGAATCTTGTAATGATACCCAGAACATAGTTGATGATTCATCAACATAGACATCAGTTAAGGGGGAGTTGCCTTCAAATCTTGATGCTGTTATTCAAGCTTCAAATATTCCTCAATCTAGAGTGCATAAGAATCATCCAACTGACAATATTATTAGTGATTTGAATGTGGGTGTTCAAACGAGGCATCGTACACTTGTAGAAAATTCATGTTTATATGCACAGATTGTGGATACAGGTATCTTGGAGACGTGTTTACATGCTTGCTTTATTTCTCAAACATAACCTAAAAATGTGGTTGAGGCTTTAGATGATGATTGTTAGATTGAGGCCATGAAGGAAGAATTGGCTCAATTTGATAAATTACATGTTTGGGATTTAGTTGACTTACCCAAGGGCTCAAGATCTATTGGCACAAAGTGGGTATTCAAATGCAAATGTGATGATCATGGTGTTGTGGTCCGTAATAAGGCAAGACTTGTTGTCCAAGGCTTTAATCAGCAAGAGGGTGTTGATTACATCGAATTTTACTCTCCAGTTGCGAGGATTGAGGCAATACATTTGTTTCTTGCATATGCTTCTTTCAAGGGTTTCAAAGTTTTTCAGTTGGATGTCAAGAGTGCTTTTCTGTATAGAAAGCTAAAGGAAGATGTGTATGTGAAACAGCCGCCTGGTTTTGAAGATCCCAAGTTTCTAGAAAAGGTGTTTAAATTGAATAAAGCGTTATATGGTCTTCATCAGGCTCCTCGTGCTTGGTACAAAACTCTGTCGGTGCATTTGCTTGAGAATGGATTTGAGCGTGGCCAAATTGATTCTACCCTTTTCATCAGAAAAGCAGTGGGAGATATATTACTTGTTCAAATCTATGTGGATGACATAATCTTTGGATCGACGAATTTCGATATGTGCAAAGACTTTGAGAGAGTGATGAAGTTGAAATTCGAGATGAGCAGCATGGGAGAATTATCGTTCTTTTTGGGTCTTCAAGCTGATCAAAAGGAATATGGTTTTTATATTCATCAAACAAAGTATGTTGCTGATATTCTCAAGAAGTTTGATATGGAAAATGCTTCAGCTTTCAACACTCCAATTCCAGTTAATCAAAAACTAGATTCTGACCTGAAAGGGAAATAGGTGGATTGTCGATTATACAGAGGAATGATCGGGTCTTTAATGTATTTGACAGCGTCACGTCCATATATTATGTTTGGAGTTTGCTTGTGCTCAAGATTTTAGTCTAAGCTGAAGGAATCTCATTTGATTGATGTAAAGCGGATTTTTAGATACTGAAAGGGTAAACCAAGGTTGGGATTATGGTATCTAATTAATTCTGACTTTGATTTTAAGGCTTTTACAGTTTCAGATTATGGAGGTTGCGGTCTGGACAGAAAATTAATTTCTGGTGGTTGTCAATTCTTAGGGAATAGGATTGTGTGCTGGCAATGCAAAAAGCAAACCTCAGTTGCAATTTCAACGTGTAAGGCAAAATATATTACAGCAGCCAGTTGTTGTTCCCAAATCCTATGGATTCAACAGCAGTTGAGGGATTATGGTTTGAACTTCACAGGGACACCAATGATGATTGATAACACAACCACCATGTCGATCACAACTAATCCTGTGAAACATTCAAAGACGAAGCACATTGAAATTAGGCATCATTTCATCCGTGACTGTGCAGAGAAGAAGCTGATTGAATTGGTGAAAGTTCACACGGATATAACTTTGCTGATTTATTTACCAAAGCATTCGATCGTTCACGGTTTGAATTTCTTACTCAAATGATTGGTATGATTAATCCAACGTGACAAAAAGGGTTTTTCATGGAAGTTTTTCTTTAAGTTTTCTAGATTATTTAAAATAGATAGTGTTAATTTTATTTTTTAAATTCTTACTTGCTTTCTAAAAAACCAAAACAAATTTGAAAAAGATAAAATTGGCACTGCTTGAAGTTATAGAAGAAATGATAGTACATCAGTAGGTGATCATACACATGACCTTAGAATGACTACCCGGTGTCTGTATTTATGGTTGTGCTTACATGATGTGATCAAAACTTCTAAAGTCTGCATAAACAGGAAATGATAGCTTCATGACTACATGACATTGTATATATAATTTTCTAATTTGGATATTTGCATGTGATTTGAATTGTCAGTAGGCTAGAAGCGTTTTTCATCCACTAGTAGTGTGAAAACATATTGATCTATGTTACAATTGTGATTTGAACACATGGTATGCCGGGTGTGTGTGTTAAAAGATCATTATCGGATAAAGAATATGAGGCTTTAAGTATTTCATGAGACTTGTATTGGACTATATTGATTAGCACAATAATTCAGTTCACTTTCCTGCCATGTCCCGAAAAACATGCAATGTGAAGTTGAACTAAGATATGTTTTTGACAACTTGTTGGAACATATACTAGCCCTTGGATCAATATCTTGATTCCATTGAATATATCCAGATAACAATTGGATCACTTTACCTTATGACATTGAATCAATCGATTCCTTGATCATTCTTCTGTTACTATGAATCATGATATTTTATCCAAAGCCATGTAACTTGAATCATTCTGATTCCATATATCCTTCGGGATCTGTTTCTTTTTCTGTGCTAATTAAGATAGTTTCATCCTGGAGATTGATCTTATCTTTGCATAAGTCTCATATGTCTTGAAGATAGTGCAATTTTATATTTCTGTTGGCATATTAGTGGGGTACACATTGTTTTCATATAAATGGTACTAACTCACAAGAACGTGGGATAAAACACTTGTAGTTTCAAATTGTATAATACTGACAACTTGGATTGACATTTATTATATTGCAAATTCGGTTTGAATAAGTTGGCATGTCATGATTTGATCCTGTTTACTTTGAAGTTTACCGCGAGTCATTTCATGAAAATTGTCAAACAGTGATCAAAATGAAAATAGTTGAAAAAGATTTTGATGCAAAGATCAAGAAAAAGAAAGTTGTGATATCTATAAGATAGCATTTGAATAGAAATTTCAAAAGAATTGATAGTTTGTGAAAATATGAAGTGTTAGTTCTGAGAAAATGTTTGCTGAGATATCATATAATGTAACACCAAGTGCTTGTTTGTTGAACCAAATATCTGTGCATATGCAGAATTTCATAGGTCAACCCTTAGATCTATCTTCCATGAAAGAGTCCTAATTATTTTTGGATTAAGTTGTGTACAATTTGCAAGATGATCGGTTTGTCGAAAAGAAGTGAAAAATGAAAAATCTCAAATTTTTTGGCCAAGTGTGGAATAGGCGAACTTGGCATGTTTGCTTGACATGTTCGTTTGGGAGCGAACTTGTTAAGTTCGCTTAAATATAGAGAATTTAACTTGTGGAGTATATAAAGGATTCAACGAACATGACTAGTTCACTCATTTCTTGACTTTTGCGAACTTATTGAAAGAATTTGTCAAAGTTAATCATTTCTTATCTGATTTTGATTTCTTGTAAGTGAGGGTGGATAATTGTTCTTGTGTGTAGATCGAAATTCATTTGCGAATTCATAGAAGGTAATTTCATCTCATTCCATCCATCAATTCGCTTGGAATCAAGATTTTCATATCGGGTTTATACATCATCTGTCGCCATAATTGTTCATCATTATTTGTTGAATAAAAGGTGAAATTGGCTGGTGATATCTCATAATCGGGTGTTGGCGAATCATAGTGTGTAATTGAATTGAGGTTATAACATCAACATAGTTGAAATTGATGTATGTGACTGTTCGAAGATGTTGGCGAACATGCTCAGGCGAACTTAACAAGTTCACCTCTTGTAACTCTAAGTGAACTTGTTAAGTTCACCTAGGGGGACAGTGTTGCAAAGACTTAGCAATTTTTTCAAAGTTAAATTTTTTTTGTTTTGTTTTGTTTTTACTTGTTTTATTTTTGTTATTTGAAAAATTGTCGATGTCTAATCATACCTTTTGAGCAGGTCATGGATCGTCGTGTCGAATATAAACACAATCAGGTGGATTTACTTGATCTAGAGCTGGCTGAAGCAGCAAATTATCAGGAAATCATTAAATTTTTGAACCGATCAAGAATTCATGTTGCTCTTTCAGCTAATCTGCATATTAGCTTGTTATATATTTAACAATTTTGGGAAACAGCTCAACAAGATACCAATGTTAATCCACACGTGATTCGGGCCACTGTGAATAATCAAGAGATTGCCATTTCAGTTCAAGATATTCGTGCAGCTTTGACATTAGGCGGAGTGAATGACGACCCTATTAATCTACCTAATACTTTGATCATGGGTTGTTTCCAAAGAATGGGTTGTAGAGGAAGACCAAATGATTCCCAAGCACGTAAAGGTGGTCTTGTTGGTCAATGGCGGTACTTCATGCATGTGATAATTCAATGTCTATCTCCAAGAAAAGCTGGAACGGATGGGTTGAAGACATCTTTACAAGCTGCTATGGTGGCTTTGACGTTGAATAGACCATTCAACTTTGCTTTATACATCTACAGGGAGTTGGTGATGCAGATTACACCACCTGAGGGTCATGCTTTCTTAATGTACCCTCGATTCTTGCAGGTTATCTTGAATAATTTGATTCTAAATTTGCCACCGGTGAATCCAAGATTGAATTTAACTCCTATGACAAAGAGAATCTTTACATATTGTATGATTATCAAACAGCAGAATCCTGCCTTAATTCCAGTTGCTACACCGTTGTTTGGGCACATAATCAACCCTGCTTATGTTGCACCGCCAAACAATAATTGGATCCATGCTGATCCTGCTTTGGAATTACCTCTAGCTGATAATCAAGATGAGGAGGAAGAGGAAGAGGAAGGTGCTGCTTCTGATAATGAAGAGACTGAGAGTGATGATGATGGTAATGATGATGATGATAATGCTGATGGTGATGATTATAGTGATAATGATAATGATGACGGTCGTAATGATGGAGGTGATTTGGATATGAATGTTGAAATCAATGAACCTCAAGATGAACAAGTGTAGATTGCCGAGACTAGTACAAGTTCATCTGAATCTGGTGATGCTGACAATGATGACGAAAGTTCCCAGGACTTTAGTCCTGAGCACTATGCTCAGTTGGCTAAAGTACCTAGGGTTCCTACGAAGGTTTATGACAGACGTCAGAAGTATCTATGCAAGAAGAATGTAAACCTTCCACGACGCAAGTCTGTAAGGGGTCCTCCTCCCGATGCAGTACTTGGCAAAAGTAAATTACAAGATGAAACGTCCAGTTCTGAGGAAGATGAGGCTCCTGCAGCTAAGGGACCAAATTTGATGGCTTCGGTTATTCATGCTGCACATTCTGCACAAGAAAGAGAGGATGGAGAGTTTGTTGATTCTCTGATTATAACTCCTAATCCTTCACAGTCTACTACTCCTAGATAACTCCTACGTTGTCTAAATCTCATGATGAAGCTGGTCCATCCACTATAGATGCAAGAGATGAGAGAATCCAGGCCTTACAACCTCAGGTTTCAGGGTTACAATCTCTGGTGGATAAGTTGCTTAATAGAGAAGCCCCAACATATTCAAGCCTTAAATAATCAAAGCAAGGTACTTGCAGAGATGCAGATCCTTATCAGTCAAATGGTTGAGCGTCTTGACGCTCAGGGGGAGAAGGTCCAAGCTGATAAATCTGTTTGTCATAGTATTGGTGTTCAGAAGAATCTAGATGATGATGATGAACCAGATGCTGGTGATGGTTTAGGTGAGCATCAACACACTGAATCTAATCCTTCATTAACTCAGGGGGAGTCAGAGGTTATTATTGAAGCCAATATGATAACTTGTGGTGAAAATGAAGCTGAGAATGATGATGCTGACATGTTATATAATTCATTGTTTTTTGAAGATTCCGATATGGATGAAGCTGACAAAATTGAATGCTTGTTAGACTTGGATGATTTGCTAGATGATGAAGATATGGGACAGGAGGAGTTAGAAGAAGGAGAGATTGTTGAAGTGGAAGTGGAGAATGATAACCAGAAAGTGGTTTATGAAAGGTGTGACGGATTAATTGACATGGATGTCTTTGATGATGATGTGATTCCTGAAGATGTGTCAGAAGGAGTTGTAGAATCTGAAGAGTCTGATCCTAATCTGGATAAAGAAAAGGAAGATACTGCTGAGAGCTTACCTAAAGATACTAAAATGTATAAGAATACAGGAATGACAAAGGAACAGTGGGAAGAGATGGTTAAGAGTTGGAGAACAAAGTTTCCAGTCTCTCTGGTTGCTTTCGTACAAAAGCAGAGATATGTATACAAGGAGAGATGCTCAGGTAGGATAATAAGTTGGTTTTATGAGGCTGAGCTCAAGTTATTCACATTGAAAAGATCAGATGGAGTTTAGTATTTGAAGCCAAGGCTTAAATACTTTAACTCTTTACCGAGATGTGAAGTCAATGGGTTATCAACTAAGCCCTTGATTAACAGATCGAATAATGGAATAGCTGACTCAATTGCCAAGTTGATAAGAATAGAAGGTGGATCTGGAAAATATGAAAAGCTGAAACCTCAACAGGGTAATAGATTGAAGGAAGTTGATCCAGTTACTCAAAAGGTAACTTGGAGATACAAGTTCAAACCTGTGAGATCAGTACCGAAGATTCCTTTGGAGCATTTTTTTATGACAACAAGCCTTGTAATACATTAGTCTTTATGTTTAATGTTTTGTATGTTTTGTATTGTAATTAGTTAAGTTTGCACATGCAAACTTAACATGTTCGCCTGATATAGTTGAGGCGAACTTAACAAGTTCGCCTGAACTAAAGGTGGCGAACATATTTAGTTCACCTGAACCAGTTTGTGTTGCCTATAAATAGTGCAGTAGTTGTTCTCATTTGTAATGTTCTGAATTTCCAGAACTTCTATGTGAGTACTGTTTACAGAGTAATAAAAGAAGCTTTTTATGAAATCGTGTCTTGTGTGTGATTCTACAGTGTTTGTGAGTATTCGAGACGTACATATGCGTTAAGATTCCACACTACGTATACGTATCACGTGTTTTACAGTAGAGATCGATCGTTAGACCCGCTGGGACTTACATAAGGGCACGCTTAAAGGCGGCCCATGATCGCCAAAAATCCTATGTGGATAATAGAAAGGAGGAGATGGAGTTTCAAGTGGGAGACTTTGTGCTTTTGAAAGTCTCTCCTAGGAAAGGGGTGATACGGTTTAGGAAACGGGGGAAGTTAAGCCCACGTTTTATCGGACCGTTTAAGGTAATAGCAAGGGTGGGTGCGGTAGCCTATCGTTTGGAGCTACAGGAGGGACTAAGTAGACTTCATAACACATTTCATGTGTCTCATTTACGAAAATGTTTAGCGGATGAGTCTACATTTGTTCCCTCGGATGAAATTGAGTTGGATGAAAAGTTGAATTATGTTGAGGAACCAGTGACAATCATGGATAGAAAAGTGAAGCGTTTACGCAATAAAGAGATTAGCCAAGTTTTGGTGAGGTGGAAACATAGAAAGGGAGCGGAAATGACTTGGGAAACCGAGGAGAAAATGCTCAAATACTATCCGAACCTCTTTATGTGAAGTCAGGTTTCAGGGAAGAAACCCAAATAATGGGAGGTGATTTGTAACGAACCAAAATCCGGGTTTCGTTTTAAATAATTAAATATTTCTAATTAATATTACGGTGCAAATAATATTTTAGAAATAAATTGAAACAAGTGGGTTTCAAGTTAATGTTAGGGTTATATTAGTTTTTAACTAATTTTGGCATGAAAATGGATGAAATGGAAGTTGAGGGACTGAAATTGTAAATATGGCAAATCTGCCATATTTGACTAAAAGAAGTCAAAATCCATAATTTTCTTACTGTTGTGGGGAAGCTGATATTTACAAGAGAAAATGGAGAAAAGGAAAATTGAAGCTAAATCTTGCAATTGGAGCTTGATTTGTGAAGAATTTGGCTTGCACATCATCTTTCTAACATCGAGTAAGTGATTATCATCCATTTGAATTCACCATTGATGTGTTAGTAGGTGGATTTTTTAGAAATCCAAAATTTGATGTTGCATGGGGTTAATTAGTGTTAGATTGTTGAAGCTCTAGCTAAACTAAAGGTAAAGAATGGTGAATAACATCCTAGAACCCTTTGGTTTTGATTATGAGAAATTAGGGTTCATATGGAAAGAATTGGGGGTTTTTCGGTTATGATGATAGGATGATGAATTAATGATGAATAGGTGTTTATATGATGTTAGATACTTAAAAGAACACCAAATTAACCTAATGTTAAAGATTGAATAAAAAATAGTGTTAAGGAAATGGTAATGAAACTCAAGTAGGTGAGTTTGGGTGGAAAGAGGGTGTTTGGATATGAGCATAGCCCAAACGGGTCAGTTTGGGTTGGAAATAGAAGATTGGGTTGTGAACCCAATTAAAATGTGATTTTGAAGTATGATAGATTACTGAACTAGGTGTATGTGTTTAGGTAATCAAATTGCAAATCGTGAAGGGGGAACGGGATCTTCAAACCCGAAAGGTAAGTGCTCTTGTACTTACTTAGTATTGTTGATAAATGGTGATACACATGTTATGTTTGCATACTATGTTGTGTGTTATGAATGTGTATGAAAGTGTATGAACATGTGAATGAATGTAGTTATAGTTAAAATACTATAATGGAAATGTGATGAAGTTATGATCTAAGTATCACAATGGAAATGTGTTATGATCAAAGTATCATAATGGAAATGTGATGAAAATGATGGTCTAAGTACCAGATTGGTAATGTGAAGGAGTTATGGTCTTGTACCATAATGGAAATGAAATGATGTCAAGTATGGTAAAGTTACAAGGAAAGAAAGAATCATGTATGGTGTTATGCAAGTCACATTGTTACCCAAGGTGTAATTAGGTGGAAACGGGTCAAAGGGGTGAATAAGGGAAAATGAATGATTTGACCTTGTTATGTTTTATCTTCATTACTAACGTTGAAATATGTATGTGGTTATGTAGGAAAAGCTCTGGTATAGTCAAAGTCAAGTCGTTGGTAAAAGATGGATTCGCGTATGCACGTTTTGATGATTTTGGGGTGTAAATAGAAATCCTTTAAAAAGGTTCTTAATGATACATACATATGTAGTTTTTTATGTAAAAGAATGGTGTTTGAATTTTTTAAATCCAATCTCAAGTGTTGGGAAAATTTTTATGTCAATATGGTGAAAAGTGGGGAAAATTGGCTAAGTGTTGAAACTAGGCAGAAAATGAAACTTTCTGTTTACTAGGTGTCTTTGCCCCACGCGAAGATCAGGGAGGGGTTCTTCGCGACACGCGAAAAACTGGTTTCTCGGGCAAGCGTATTTGGGACTCCCTCGCGGCACGGGAATCGCGAACCTGTAAAAAAAATTCTTGGGACAAATGCTTCTGCGTGTTTAAGGTTAAACAATCAGTGTTCGAAACTAGGGTGTTACAACTACATTGGTATCAGAGTCAGCGGTTTTAGCGAATTAGGTTTCCCTTAGGATTCCTAGGCTATAACCGATAACATCTTAAGGTTCCTCACCCTTAGGACTCTGAAACTACTAGGGTTTTGATTTCATTTTAGTACTTTAGGAGAACCTAAGTACTTTGAGACATGACTTTTAGGACCTTGACTAATATGTACACTTTAGGATGGTTACTCCCACATCAACACTTGAAACAACCTTGGTGTACGCATACATTATCACTATGCTAGGAGATTTCTAGAGTGATCATGTGACTAAGTTGAGAATTACACTTGATATCATGTAATTGAGAGCTTACATGCACATGTGAATTCTAGGAAATCCTATCGGGTCTCCATATGCGTAAGCCACAAACAAAAAAACAAACAAAAAAACTCTTCCTAAATTAAAACAATCCTTGACGATAAAGAGGCATTCAATAGCTCAATTCATCCTTGCATCCTTCTAAATTCATCACTTTTCTTAGAAACTCGAGTCAACTATGCTCTTTCATGATAACAAGCAACTTCTTCTATCAATATCTTTGACTCTTTTACCTAAGTCACCATAGATCACTCATGAACAAAATTGTTACAACCATATTGCTTTGATTTCATATCCTTATATATTAACTGTATTATCCTTAACAACACACTTGTTGACCCATTGTCAAACTACAATCATATTCCAACACCGTTACTTCACTAACTACAATCCCTATCTAAGTTCCTATCATCTTGAAGAAGCCTAAGAGATTTGGATTAAGCATGGCGGAAGCATCGGTCAACTTGGAACGCCGAAGACTTACCTCATTCCTCATGGCATTCAACCACATCCCATGAAGCAGTTACCCCTCAATACAACCTTTCCATCATGTAAGGCCCCAAACCCGAGAGGCCTTACTTGTGGGATTTACTCATTACAAACAGTTATTAAACTTGAATATCAAATAACGCAGCGGAAAATTTCATTTAAAACATACTCATAACATTGTTCAACATGCGAAAGCGTAATATAGTCTAATACATAATCATAACATAAACTAATCATAACGGGATGCCAGTCTTCATGATCAACCGGGTAACTCTTCTCGCTTGCCAACCATCACCGTCCATCGTCCATACCTACCTAAACCTGAATGTGCATACTAAAAAGTCAGCTACGCTGGTGAGTTCCAGTTTTTCATTCAATTTATAAAATGGTTCATTATTCAATAATTCATTAGGGTTTAACATCATGTACAAGAAAACAGGGCCTTTCGTTCATCATTAAAACATTCAAACATTTATCATCATCATGAACACCGTTGAACGGATCGTTCTTTTAAAACATTTAACATTCATTTAAGTCATACATTACTATTTAAATCTGTGTTACCATTCGTTCCGACATTTAGTATTGTATTGCCCCTAAGGCTTAATTGCACGAAGACCGACAATACAATACATTCCGTCAATTCCCTTTTGTATTGCCCCCAAGGCCTAACTGCACGAGGACCGACAATATCCCTTTAGTTGCCCCTATAGCTCTCATGTCCTTAAACCGAAAACTTCCATCGACGGCTATGGCTCGCGGTCATAACACCGTAGGATCATAATTTAACCTCCATAGGGTCACGTTAACCCATGAGTAACCGTCGTTACTCCCATACCAGTTGTACATCATCATAACCATTGACATGCCACAAAGACACTGCCCCTGTTGTTCTTATGGCAACTATGGCTCGCTGTCCATAATCTACCACAAGGCTGGGAATTACATTCCCAGACTTCATTCGTCAATTCCATTCATTCGACAAATTAGATTTGTAATGACTTCTTTAAAGCCTTTGCCTTTTTCCTTTCTTTTCATAAAACATTTCATTCATTTTTAAAACACTTTTTCCTTCATTTTAACCCATTTCTTTATAAACATTTCGTTCGTAAACATTCCATTCATAAAACTTTCTTTCCATAATCCATTCATTCCAAATCATTTCATTTCGTAAACATAGTTTCATAAGCATCTTTTCGTAAACATCGTTTCGTAAACATCGTTTCGTAAAAACATCATTTCGTATGTATGCACACCAGCCCGAAAACATTATTTAAAACATTTAAAAGAGGGCTTCTAGAACTCACCTGATAAGCTAATCTGGGATGTCCTAAACAAAGGTCCCACAACGTCACTTCCGATCTGAATTGATTAGTTAAATACACATCAGACCAACCCCCGACTCTAACGGTTTAACCTTCTAAACATACTGACTTTACTTAAACAGCCTGATGCCTGTGCACTTAGCAAGTGCGCAAGGCCTTGCTCTTGCGTACTTAATAAGTACGCAAACCTTGCTTCATGCGTACTTGATAAGTACGCATGATCCTCTTCCTGCGTACTTGATAAGTACGCAGGACCCTCTTCCTGCGTACTTGATAAGTACGCAGGATCTGCTTCTCCGCAAAAACCCTAACTTTCGCCTTCAGGTCTAATCACGTCAAGATCCCGAACTTGTTTACATTCAAAACGTTTGCTTTTCATTAAGGAACTCAAAACTATGTTTTTCTTCCAGTTTCATCAGTAAAAACGTCACATTTTCGTCCAAAACCCGAAAAACCAAAAACGAACAAAAACTCAAATCTAGGTTGGATCGTTACCTGTATCGAGCTTTCGATTTGGAGGTTCCTCTCACGAGCTATGGAGCAACGCACTTCTTCAATCTTGGGCCGATCCGTCGACTTTCTCTCTCTACGGTTTCTCTCTCTAGAACTGGCAAATGAGACAAATGTGGTGACTTAGGCTATTTATAGGGGAAGCTCCCCTATGTTCGCCCCTTCAAGCCCGCCGGCCCATCCGGCCCGGCCCGTCATGCCTCATTCGTTCATTCCGTTATTATAATTGTCGTTTTATATTTTGGGATGTTACAAGTCTACCCCCTTACAATAGGTTTCGTCCCCGAAACCTATCATAAGTCAAATAGTTGAGGGTACGACTCCCTCATTTCCGTCTCCGTTTCCCAAGTAGATTCCGATCCCTTTTGGTGCTTCCATTGGACTTTAACTAATCGAATAATCTTATTACGCAAACGCTTCTCCTTTCTGTCTAAGATGGCCACAGGTTCTTCGATGTAGTTCAAGCTGTTGTCGACCTCGATGTCAGTAAGTGGTACGTGAGACGATTCATTCGCCAAACACTTTAGCAAGTGTGATACATGGAAGGTAGAATGAATCCCACTTAACTCATCAGGCAACTCAAACCGATAAGCGACTTCACCAACCCGTGCCATTATCCTGAATGGTCTGACAAACCTCGGACTTAACTTTCCTCTCTTCCTGAATCGTATGATTCCCTTCCAGGGTGACACTTTCAACATTACTATGTCCCCAACATCAAACTCGATAGGCCTTCGTCGTTTATCCGCATAGGATTTCTGCTGATCTTTTGCGGCCTTCATTCGTGCTTTGATTTGATCAAACCTTTCCGACGTTTCTCTTACTACTTCAAGACTCCCTAATTCATTTTGTCCAATCTCACCCCAATAAACCGGGGTCCTGCATCTCCTCCCATACAACATTTCGTAAGGTGGCATGCCTATAGTCGTGTGATGACTATTGTTGTAAGAGAATTCGGCTAACGGCAGATGACTGTCCCAACTGCCGCCAAAATCGATAATACAAGCGCGAAGCATATCCTCCAATGTTTGAATGGTCCTTTTGGACTGACCATCCGTCTGTGGGTGGTATGCCATGCTGATATTAAGCCTCGTGCCCATCGCCTCGTGAAATATTTTCCAGAACCTCGATGTGATTCGTATGTCCCGGTCAGATACGATCGTCAAAGGCATCCCATGCCGAGCTACTATTTCGTTAATAAATACTTCCGCTAACCTCTCCGACGAGAACGTCTCGCGAATGGGTAGGAAATGAGCACTCTTTGTTAAACGGTCCACAATTACCCAAATGGTGTCATGACCTTTAGCTGTGCGAGGTAGCTTGGTTATGAAGTCCATGGTAATGTGTTCCCACTTCCATTC
Source organism: Smallanthus sonchifolius (assembly GCA_023525975.1). Classification (NCBI taxonomy): domain Eukaryota; kingdom Viridiplantae; phylum Streptophyta; class Magnoliopsida; order Asterales; family Asteraceae; genus Smallanthus; species Smallanthus sonchifolius. The sequence continues at coordinate 21,406,118 of CM042046.1, read as the reverse complement.
CGGTATATCAAGTGGTTGAATCTTTCCATACGGCTTCTGGTGTTCAGCCTTTACTTGCGAGCAAGTCAAGCACTTGCCTACATACTTTGTCACTTCATGTTTCATTCCAGGCCACCAGTAATCCTTCCTCAGATCTTGGTACATTTTATTGGTACCAGGATGGATAGAGTACCAAGACTTATGAGCCTCATCCAAGATTTTAGTTCTAAGCTCGCCACCCATAGGTATCCATACCCGTTCAAAACGTGTCCTAACACCAAGGGTGTTATATTCCAACTTGTCATGTTGGCCAACCATTCTTTCCTTCTTTATGTTTTCTTCTTTCAGCGCTTCATCTTGAGCTCTTTCAATTTCTCTCATCACATCTGATGTTACTATCAACTGGCAAGCTTTCACTCTAATAGGAGTAGGCACATCCTTTCGGCTTAGAGCGTCAGCCACCACGTTTGCCTTTCCGGGATGGTATATGATTTCACTGTCATAATGTTTCAATAGTTCCAACCATCGCCTCTGCCTCATATTAAGTTCCCTTTGTTCGAAGAAGTATTTCAAACTTTTTGTGGTTGGAGTAAATAGTAAACTTCACCCCGTAAAGGTAGTGCCTCCAGATCTTCAATGCGAATACGACAGCAGCAAGCTCTAAATCGTGCGTCGGATAATTAGCTTCGTGAATCTTCAACTGCCGTGACGCATATGCGATCACTCTCCCGCGTTGCATCAATACGCATCCCAATCCCTGACCCAAAGCGTCAGAGTATACCACTAAGTCTTCATTGCCCTCGGGAAGGGCCAAGACTAGAGCTTTGGTTAGCTTTTCCTTCAATTCCTTAAACGCCTCATCCTGGGTCGAACCCCATTCGTACTTTACCTCCTTCCGAGTCAACTTTGTCAACGGCAAAGCTATTTTTGAAAAATCTTAGATGAATCTCCGATAGTAGCCTACCAATCCCAAGAAACTGTGGATTTCAGTTGGCGTCTTAGGAATATTCCATTCCCTTACCGTCATTATCTTCGCTAGGTCAACCATAATGCCGTTCGGGTTAATGACATGACCTAGGAATTGGACTTCCCTAAGCCAGAATGCACATTTGGAGAACTTAGCATACAACTTTTCCTTCTTCAGAGCTTCCAACACCTCCTTTAAGTGACATGCGTGATCACCCTCATTCTTGGAGTAGATGAGGATATCATCGATGAACACAATTACCGATCGGTCCCGCATTGGTCGACAAACCCTATTCATCAAATCCATGAACGCTGCAGGGGCGTTCGTCAATCCAAAAGACATTACGCGGAACTCGAAATGTCCATAACGCGTGCGAAATGCGGTTTTCGGTATGTCTTCTTCTCTCACCTTCAACTGATGGTACCCGGATCGAAGGTCGATTTTTGAGAACCAACTTGCGCCTTGCAATTGATCGAACAGGTCGTTGATCCTTGGTGAAAGGTACTTGTTCCTCACCGTTCGTTTGTTCAACTCGCGATAATCAATACCATTCTCATTGAACCATCCTTCTTCTTCACAAACAACACCGGATCACCCCAAGGTGAGATGCCGGTTGTATAAATCCCTTCTCAAGTAGTTCGTCTAATTGGGCCATAAGTTCTTTCATTTCCACTGGTGCTAGTCGATATGGAGTCTTAGCCATGGGTTGGGCATATGGTACTAAGTCGATTCGAAATTCAATCTCTCTGTCGGGTGGTATCCCAGGAAAATCCTCTGGAAACACCTCCGGGTACTCGTGTACCACGGGTACATCGTCTAGTTCCTTCACTTCCTTACACTTGTCAATTACGTACACCAGGTAAGCCTCGCATCCGCGCCTCAAGTAATTTGTTGCCTTAATCATCGAGATGACGTTTGGCATCGAGGCATCACGATCTCCAAAAACCTCGACTTTGCTACCATCCGGAGCCTTGAGTCGGATTATCTTTCGTTTACATATGATTTGTGCTTCGTTGGCAGTTAACCAATCCATACCCAATACGACATCAAACCCTCCCAAAACCATAACAAACAATCTGATAGGGAACCTATGACCTTCTATCTTTATCGTGGAGTTGTCAACTACATCGGTCACTCTCGCAGTTCTACCCTCAGCGGTTTCTACGCTAAAGGCCTTTTCTAGCTTACTAACAGTGTACTTCACTCGTTTACAAAAAGTCGCAGATATAAAACTCTTACTGGCACCGAATCAAATAACACAGAAACAAAAGTGTTGTCAAGGATGAACGTACCTGACACCACATCGGGGTCTGCCCTGACTTGGTCTTGCGTCAGCGCGTACGCACGAGTCTTTGCTCGGGGCCTCTCTTCTCTCTTCTCTGGGCCTTTCCCTTTCCCGGCTTCACCCATTCTGGGCTTGGTGCATTCCCGGCTCATATGACCACTCTCCCCACAGTTGTAGCATTTGAATAGCCGGGGACATTCACGTGCGTAGTGTCCGGTTTTTCCACATTTAAAGCTTAGATTTGACCCTAACCGACATTCACCCGCATGTCTTACCCCACATCTTCCACAGACTGCCGTCTCGCTTACCCTGGCCTGTTTGTCCCGAGCCCCAAACAACTTCCCAGCCGATCGTTTAGCAGGGAAACTCGGCTTCTTCTTAGGCTCTTCAATGGCAACGAAATTCAGCGCCAGATCATCGAATACCACGCCGCTCAGTTCTACTACCGAATCATAGGTCGTAGGGGCGTTTACTTTAACATAGGTGCGGACCTGGTCCGACAGCCCTTGAATGTAACAGGAAATCTTTCATTCCTCAGTCGTGATAAGGTGTGGCACCAGATGTGCCAGTTCATTGAACCGTGTGGTGTACTACCGGTGCGTCATGCTCCCGGCCTTAATCCCTAGAAATTCCCTTTCTACCTTTTCGATCTCATTCCTTGGACAGAAATTCTTGATCACCAAAATTTTCAAATCAGACCACATCATCGCATCCACAGTCTCGTCCCCTTTGGCTTGACGTACACCTTCCCTCCAATGGGATGCTTCCTCTCTCAAGGAGTTAGCAGCAAATTTCACAACTTGATTTGCTCGACACTTGCTCAGACGGATAGCGGCTTCCATACGTATCACCCAGTCAAAAGTAGCCATCGCGTCCTTCTTCCCAATCAGGATCAGTGGGTCACATGCCTTAAAGGACTTATAGTCGCAACCACGGTTAAGCGGTGCGTTGATTTCCTCAGTGTTCGGGGTACCAACCGCCGTGTTAGACCCACCCGTCTCACTAGCTTTCTTTAACGCTTCTACCAACAGTCCTGGCAGGGAAAACTTCATCAACTCAGTGAACTCGCGTGCCAGAGCCGCTCTCACTTCTGGTTCAAAAGTGAATTGTTGTTCTCCGACATGAGTCAGCTCTGTCCCGTGCACACTAACTTCTGGCTCAGTGTGGACACTTTTTTCTTCACTGTACTCCTGGTATGAAGGGGTCCTGCCGCGACCGTCGTTACGACCACCGGTACGGCCCCCACCACGCCTTCCATTTCATCTTCTTGCCATTTCGTTCTATAAGACAAGAATCCAATGTTATCAAACTAGTTAACAAATAAAATTCAACAAACACTGTAAGATGTTAATATACACTGGCCATCTGCAATTAACCATTACACTACCTTTCGATTTCTATTTGACCACCTTTGTGATTCCATCAGAACACAAGTCCTTACCTAACCCTTTCTAAGGTATACTATATATGTAAATATATACTACCTTCATACCTGATGCTGTGGCTTTCGATCCCATTCACAGTTTAAGTTCAGGCACTGGGAGTGTCCGAATATCTCAAACTATTGCTCTGATACCAACTTGTAAGGCCCCAAACCCGGGAGGCCTCACTTGTTGGATTTACTCACTCACAAACAGTTACTAAACTTGAATATCAAATAACGCAGCGGAAAATTTCATTTAAAACATACTCATAACATTGTTCAACATGCGAAAGCGTAACATAGTCTAATACATAATCATAACATAAACTAATCATAACATGATACCAGTCTTCATGATCAACCGGGTAACTCTTCTCGCTTGCCAAGCATCACCGTCCATCGTCCATACCTACCTTAACCTGAATGTGCATACTAAATAGTCAGCTACGCTGGTGAGTTCCAGTTTTTCATTCAATTTATAAAATGGTTCATCATTCAATAATTCATTAGGGTTTAACATCATGTACAAGAAAATAAGGCCTTTTGTTCAACATTAAAACATTCAAACATTTATCATCATCATGAACACCGTTGAACGGATCGTTCTTTTAAAACATTTAACATTCATTTAAGTCATACATTACTATCTAAATCTGTGTTACCATTCGTTCCGTCATTTAGTATTGTATTGCCCCTAAGGCTTAATTTCACGAAGACCGACAATACAATTCATTCCGTCAATTCCCTTTTGTATTGCCACAAGGCTTAACTGCACGAGGACCGACAATACCCCTTTAGTTGCCCCTATGGCTCTCATGTCCATAAACCGACAACTTCCATCGACGGCTATGGCTCGCGGCCATAACACGTCGGATCATAATTTAACCTCCATAGGGTCACGTTAACCCCTGAGTAACTATCGTTACTCCCATACCAGTTGTACAATGTGACAACCGTGAATTTTACGGTCAACACCTGTGTTCGACGAGTTCGTATAATAATAGTATTATTATTATTATGTTGAAATATACTTTCATACGAAAGGAACTCTTTAGTGAACGGAAGATAATAGCAAGATTTATTTTGGTGTTATAATGTCAAAAAGTTGATCAAGTTCAGGTCTATACGTGTTAACACTCGAGTCGAGCAATTTCGTAAAATTTAATTTAAATCCGAAAGGATATATATTTACGAGACGCAAGGACTCGAGAGAAAATATTAAATTCTAACGAGTTATTTTTGGGTAAAATACGCCACAATTTTTATCGGGTTTGTTTAAGCGAAAAACCGACACGCGATCGGAGACCGCAGGGGCTATAAATACCCCATCTTAGTCCACTATCTCATTTTTCAAAAATTAAGAGAAATTTTAGAGAGAGAGAGTGGAGAGGGCTGGAGAGTTTTCCGGCAAAGTAGTGGTGGTCCGACGGTGGTGCGTGGCGGTCAACGGTGGCGGCCAAAGCTCGTTTTTCACCCGGAACCATTTCTCGACACTACGAACGCAATGGTAAGATCAGATTTGTCTAAATCCTTGCTTAAATTCGTTAAAAAGAGTTTTTAAATTCTGTCCAGAAAGTTTTATGCATGCGCAGTCCTAAAGATCGGACGATCCCCGAAAATCCGACCGTTAGAAATGCATGAATTTTGGATATGATCTTTTCAACACATAGACGCAAAACTCTACCAGAGGAATTTTTTATCAGAGTTCTCTAGATATGCTTCTCATACCCTCGAATGTGACTGATCCGATTTTCGGATTTGAAAAACTGGGTCTCAAAGAATCGTCGATCCCCGGAGATCCAACCGTTGGATCGTTACGATTTTTGGACAGTTGTTTCTTGGAATAAATATGAATGTTTTTACCGTAGGAATTTCCGATCAGATGTCGGGAAGTATATTTTGAATACGAACAGATTGTAACAGTTTCTAGGATTAAAAACAGGAAATTGATCGGGTTGCATGGCCATCGAAACGGCATTGCATGTCAATTTTGAGCATGTGAGAATGCTCGGGAGATAAAAACGACCCTAATGGTGTTTTTGGTTCGTATTGCATGTGATACGGGAGGTTCCGTGTACGCGAACCATTTATACGGAAGGTATAAACTTTACCCGTTACGCTTTGATTTTATGTTAGAATAGTTTTATAAGTCATTGTTTGAGAATTGAACCTGAAAATATTTAGTATAGAGATATTTGGTATTTTACGTGGTTATTAGGTTATACACCAAACCCTGTTTCACGTGAAACAAATAATGAAACTAATATATTTATTTTTATACGACAATTGTTTTGATGAATTTTTAAAAATTGTTGATCTAGCACCCAAAAATTGGTTTTAATCAGTAGAATATGTTTTAAAATAAGAATCTGGAAAATTTGGTTATCTAACTCTTTATAGATTATTTATTAAAATTCACACAAGTTTAATACATGAAAATTTGGGAAAAATACTTATGAGTATTGAAAAATTCTGGAAATTGGACAGTGATAGTTATACGATGAACTAAGACACCTGTCCAAATTTATGAAAATTGGAGTTGTTTAAGTATACGTTTAGTATTTATAAAGTTTAAACGGATGATTTATGGTTTGTATACTTCTGGATAAAATCAGGACTTAAAACTTGGTATGGGATCTTATATTGACTTAAAACTAATATGGTAAAATTTTGGTAAAGTTTTGATGTGTTTAGCTATTTTTCCCGAATTTGTAAAATTCTAACAATTTTAAATTCATATTAAATAATTTGGATATTAAAAAAAATATGAAAATTGGTCAGAAATTTTTATTTATATACATGATCAATTTGTATAAATTTTAAGCAGTAACTTTATGTGTAAGTATGGTTTTGGAATTATGGTCCATTTAAATTTTATAAAAAGTTATTAATTTTGGAAAATTTTTATATAAAATTAATTTTATAAAAATTCTAAGGGATTTTGGGCAGAAGTATAACCCCATTTAAACATAAAATTTGACTTTTAAATTGGGTGCTAATATCACACTAAAACCGTAACCGCGTTTTTGATCAAACGAAACCTTTACTTGAGATTTTATTATATATGACTTTATAACTACTGATGTATTTTATTAAAATCTAAAACTTAAGGTTTTAATGTCACGAATTTATTTAAAAGTCGTTTTACAATTTCTAACAGTCCGTACGCGTATGCACGGTTTTGGGTACGCAACCGATTACATAGCCACTTTTTGTTTTGTTGACTTGGTCACAACCTCTAGGAGTCCTGAATGCATCGTTTGTGTCCACTTGACTAGTAGGACCCTGTTAGGACTCGGATTTTATCGGTTTTTGTCGACTGTGTCGCATCACTCGCCCGCATTGTCCAGGTGAGTTTAGCGGCCCCCTTTTTACTTACTGTTTTACTTTTTTTGGGGGAAAGCTGTTTCATTTTTTTTAGTCACATGTTACATGATACATTGATTACATGAGTTAATTTTTTTTTTATATAATGCCTTAAAGTCCTCAATTTTAGGCAATCAATTAGGTGAGCGTAGCCGTTGGGAATTTTGAGTAGTACTACTTGGGTTGACACCCCCGCTCATGGTTTGGTTGCGCCAACCAGACTTGTAGGGTCACTTGGACGCAAAGTTAGCCAATTTTTTTAGGCGGTTGTTTGCATTAGACTTCCGTATGGGGTACTTTATTTTTATTTCGTCGAGGTTTTGATTGCGGCTCATGGTAATATGTTGTCTAATACATGTGTACTCGATCAATGGATTTTTTATCACTTTGGATTTTTTATCCGAAACTTTTCATAGAGTCGTAAAACCTACGAACTCACCAACTATTTATATAGTTGACCCGTTTTCGAAACATGCTTTCAGGTAAACAGAATTGAAGAAAAGATTTTTATGAGGGCATGCTTTTGGATTAGAACTATTGTTTCTAGTTATGATTATATACTTTGGTTGTAGTCAGGAATTTAGACACTTTGTACTATTTTAGAGATTTTACTTGTATTTGTACTTTTGTTAGAAGCATGTAGTATGGTTCAATGTAATGCACAATTTTCCTTTAAGTTTCTCTTCTACTTGTGTTCAATGCGATATACCGGTTACATCCCATACTTCCGCCTTGTTGGGGTGTGACAGACTTGGTATCAAAGCACTGGTTATAGAGAATTAGGTTTACTCGAGACTAGACCTAGACTATAACTCTAAGTTTATTGCATTGAACCGTAGGAATTATTTGTGCATTGCATACTACCTCTTGCTTATCTACGACACATTGCTTCATCATAATCATGTCGTCGTCACAGCACTACGCGTACTCTTTGATGATTCCGGTTACGTTTGCGGTAATCTATATCCGCATCTATCTGTCTTGGTGTTACCTCGAGCTGTAGTTGTACCTACATCTCACCTGCATCTACTCCAGTTCTGGTGTCGACTTTCTTATTTAACATCTATTGTTTTCACTTTGTGCGGTATATACTTGCTTTGGTGATCTGTTGGATTGGATGGCTAGAACTTTCGCCATGAGATATGGCAGCCATAATTGCTCGATCAAAAGGGAACCCGAGGTGGAGAAGCAGGACTAAACAGGAGAGAACTCTACGTGTCAGGAGACCCATAAACTTTTTTTTGTTTGTTTTTGTTGGATCATTGGATCCACGTAATTTGTAGCATAACTTGCTTGACTCAGATTTGGAGATCTCTGCCCTATTATTACTGCCTGACTTCCACCACACACTTTTTATTTATTAGAGGACGCCGGTTTTTCCCCTCTATCGTTACCTCCATCCAACAACAACCTTAGTCTGCAGATCCATGAGTATTGGTACAAATAATTAAAAGTGATCAGATAGAACATCAACACTTTTACGCGAAAGTGCAACACGATGACGTGATCCAATGAACATTCCAGTTTCTTTTTTTTTTAGCTGAGAGCTCGAGATAGAGGAAACACTGTAGGGACCATGCAAAGTAAATTATCATTACGGGTGCACACGTAATCATAATCTGCAGTGCATGAGAACTTTAGTGAGTCTTAGTGTCCGAGTTAATGTCCATGATTAACCTGTATTTCTAGTCCTGATTCCCAGTCATCCGAATATTGATTGAAACTATCGTAACCTTAGGGTTGAGCCGAATACATCGAATGATGCGATAGGCTACCTCAGGTGACATGGGAATTTATATTGTCTCTTTTATTTTTGAATCTTAATGGATCCAAAACACTTATCAAGTTTTATTCTGTATGACAATTTAGACCGAGACACTGAATAGATCTGTTCTCAGTTGATTTAACCTCGGTATTTGGACCGGATTTGGCAATTATTTGTTAAGTATTGCTTCATTTTTGAGATCCAGCTAAAGATTTTCTCATTTCAATTTTGTTATATGTTTATCAACGCATGTGACGACTCTCTGTCTAGCGTGAATCAGACCTCGACATTTCTGACTCCCCTAATAGATCTTCATGTAACGTTCTCGCAGTTCTGAAGGAACAAGAGAAATTCTAATTTGGTCTAATCAACTCCTTACTGAATCTTGAGCAACGAAGATTTTCTCTCAACTATTTTACTTGCTAAATCATATCCCTTGAGATTTTACTGGCCACGTAAATTCAGTATGGGACTTTACAACGCTCGACACTTGGAGTAAGTGTACGACTATCATCGGAGGTCTCGGTATAATCTCGTATTTTATCTTATAATCCAAATGCACTCTAATATCGATGGAGTAACAATATGATGGAGAAATTCCTTAAAGAAATATAAGCTTCTTTTTCTTAGACAATATAACCTTTCTATACGATTGTTCGTATAAATCCTCATTTCGGTGTTTGTCAATCTCAGTATACCCCTGATAAATATTTTTAATAATTCAGTCTTACACCTACTTGAAATTTTCATTGCAAGTGCTCTGCACTCACTATGGTAATTTGGTACACTTAATCCCGATTCTCTTAACCGCGACGCTTATATTGTGGAAACTTAACTTGAGAAACTTGTTTACTTGGGAGGAGCCATCTTTACGACGTTCATTGTCGTGTTTATTTCTATCATTTGCAGTTCTACTATGGACACCGAGCGGCTTGTGCCCAGGATTCTTTTAGTTGGATGTACCAAAACTTTTAATTTTGGGATAGCTATGGCTTAGTATGAAACTAATGCCCTTTTTTGTGAACATTGCTACATATGTTTTGCAAATCTTGATTTCTCCTGGCGCTTCGATGTCTTATTGAAAACCATTTTGATGGAGAAAATGAAACTTTATGTTGGAATGATTCTTTGTGTACCAAAAAATTTATTAGTAATCATTCAAAGTTTATTTATGGTGATTATCGCTATTTGTTACTCTACGTATACTGTCCTTATAGATCCGAATAGGATAGTCTCATATCCTTTTTGTACTTGTTCTCTCTCAAATGTCATTTTGTTGATTGACTTTTTGATTTCCAACTAGGTAGAGACGTATACGTATCCCTTATTCTCAGCCTCGTGTAATTAGAAAGCCTTAGAGCAACTACTGTTTAGAAACAACTTCTTAACACGTGCTCTAAGGAATATGAATCTATGACATTAAACAGTCATTCCATCAAATTTATGGCTTAAACTCTTATGCAAAGGATTTTAAGGCTATAACCAGTATGAGTGAAATACGAAACGGTAAGTCATAATGGTACCGTTCGAAAGCCAAGAAAGTTGCAGGCATACTGTACTACCAGTTATTGGCAGATAATCTATTTGACCCCCTTCAACGCGAGATCTAAGGACAAACTTTGAAACCTTATGGTCCATTTCCATCGAATTTAATGGAAAAACGAGGACCTAAGTTGAAATTTGAAAACCTTATCATTTGAAAGATGCGTCCTAAATCATAGTAGAGCAATTTTGAATTTATTTTTGTGTTCTACGAATTCTTAACCGATTAAAGTTGTATGTTACTAGGAAGAGGAACAAGTGACGAATCATAGTTGACTCTGCTCTCTTGAAGATCCACTTGAGATTGCATTATCTTTAAGGGACCTATGAGCATGACGTCCTCACATTTGGCAAATTCCTGAAGATTTACTTGATCCTCTCCTATTTTTTTTGACGTCTACTTTATGAGAATCAAACCCCAAGCTAAATTGACAATGATATTATATCAAAGTCTACCCATTTTGTGGGTTATCAAGCTCATAATCATTTTCGGGGGACACTATTTTTATGAGATTATTTTCACAATGTGACTGTTTATTTCCTCATCTAGCTGAATAGCGGATTACTTCCGAATCATTTCAATACACATCAAGAAAGATGTAGACGTCTAATGTTATCCTATCAAATTTGGCCGACTCGATGTGAAGAGTAGACCATCTTTTTGATATGGACTTCTTGTTAAAATTTCAGAATTCCATTTCTGACCGTTAACCAAATTCGATTTATGGTGTTAGTCAATTCAATGTCCAAATATTGAACTTGCACCTAGTCTTTTAACTAATCTACTTGACTAGATCGTTCTGGATCTTTAGTCACTTTCTCTATCTAGATCTTGTGGTGATTTGATTTTTTAGTATAACTCATTGCTAACCTTGGGCAATATGTATATGAACCTTTAGTTGAAAATCATCAAACATGGTTATATTATATCGAGACTAACACGCGAGTTAGTACCGAATCCTAATGCTTTGTGGTTAGGTTACATAGCACCAGGTCATCACTGGCATCTATTTTATGATGATGACTCATTTGCTATAACACTTCATAGGATTGAGTAAATTTGACTCTTAGCAAATTTATCTCGACAGAATCTTAGTATAAACTTCTATGTTTGTTAATCTTCGGTTTAACGACTCGAGTTTGGTACAATCATATTGGTACTCATTATATACTTGCTTTGTAAACCTTTAAGCTCGGATTACTCGTTATTAATTCACTCTATAATGACTAATCATCACTCTTCAATTCTAGTACAAGAAGTGTGAATCTCGTCATTTTGTTATGGTGATTTTCAAAATTCCCTTGTATATACTTATACGGTTATGTTGTATACACACCAACCATGTTGTGTCGCCTTATAACGCAACAACGTACTGACCATTATGAGTAATTACTATTACTAACAATAAGTACATACAACAACTTGAGATTCCATAAAGGAATGTGGGAACAAATTTCAATAGATTTCATTACTAGGCCTGCCTAGAACATTGGGCGGCTATGATTTATTTTGGGACATTGTTAAGCAATTAACGAGCTCTGCACATTTTCTACTTATCCGAGAGGAGTTCTAGATAGAAAAGCTAGCTCGACTGTATAGTAGTGAAATTGTAACAAGCATGGAGTGCCTGTTTCCTTTATCTTCGATACGGATAGTCGTTTTACATCCCATTTCCGGCAGACACTAAAGAAAGCTTTGAGAACGCGCTTAGATATGAGCAGTGCTTACTATCCTCAAACAGACGGTCTAAGTGAACGAACTATTCATACCTTGGAGGATATGCTCAAGGCTTGTGTGATAGAATTTGATGGTAATTTGGATACTCTTTTACCTTTAGTCAAATTTCCTTACTCTAACAGTTATCACACTAGCATTAACTAAGCGCCATTAGAAGCTCTGTTTTGACACAAAAGGTTGATCACCATTTTGTTGTGTTGAGGTTGGTAATAATCATTTGATTGGTCTTGTTGTGTACAAACTGAAACTACCTCAGGAGCTTAATGGTATATACGATGCTTATCGTATATCGAGTCTCAAAAGGTGTTTAGCCTACGAATTTGTAATTATACAACCTAAGAACTTCGTATTTACGAAAATTTCATTTTAACGAGGTGTTATCTATCTGTATTCTAAGTACATGATATGATCATCCTTCATAACCTATAGTATTTGTTATCGCTATTGTAGGTCCCTAATTTGGTACGTGACGGATCTCTAGACTCGCGGTACGACACGGTGATAACGTGCGGAATCCATGATCAACGTGCTCGTGTAACTCAATCAACAACAAAGGTGTAAATAAACTCTTTGTATTCCACCAAGATATCAGTTTACAATATTACAGAATTTCTCTCAGATATCCTAATTCTCACCGTCTCTGTGTTCTTCTACTCTGTCTACTGATATCTCCTATTTATAGCCACAGACCTGCACCAGGCAAACTTAACAAGTTCGCTTCACTGTGCTTAGGCGAACTTATTAAGTTCGCCTCTAATAGGCTAAGCGAACTTAATAAGTTCGCCTCTGATATACTAGGCGAACTTAATAAGTTCGCATCGGATAGGCTAGGCAAACTTCTTAAGTTCGCCTCTAGTAGAACTTACACAGAATTTTATCAACAGTTACAAAACATGTCCTAACAGACTCCCCTTTAACTGTTGCTAACAATTCTATCATTTACAAGTCAAAGACTCTAAGACTAAGACATAATATCTTCAAGCTCGTTGTCACCAGAATATGCTCCAACAGACTCCCCCTTGACAACAGCTTCAGAAGATTGTCATCCGTCTTCATATATCATCAAACAAGTTGTAGTCTTCGTTTTGTTCATCTGCACATACTCTTTCTAACTAGAAGAAAACTTGGGAAAAGGACCCATTGTCAACTTCTTTCTGCAATATTCAGTTTTTGCAAAGGAGAACAACCAAGAATAACCAACAATTAAGATTTCCATGGAAGCTGGAAAAATAAAATCTTTATGATTTTTCAAACATAAGAAACACAAAATCTTTTTGGTTTTTCTCTATATAAACTGAAATGTAAAATACAAAATCACATATTTTTGGTCGAACATCACGAGTAAGAAGATCATATCAGTATATATGATATATCAATCACACATCTTGGATGTCAAATCCATATAATATCAAATGGTATCCTATGTCATTCTTTCAAGCCTTGACCAATCAAACCAATATCTTTCAAGATTTTCACACTCTATCTTTTCAAGACTTTTATAGTGCATGTTATGATACGCGATAAACATTCAAAGAAAATAGGATCAGGCTATGACACACAAATTCAAATTGTCAATATTATAAGATTTGAAACTAAAGCATCTCATTCCCACTTTCTTGTGAGTTAAGGTACCATTTAAGTATGAAATACAACATGTACCCCACTAGTATGCCAACAGAAAGTAAATGTACTATCTTCAAGACATATAAGATTTTACTAAAGATTATCCAAATTTCCAGAATGAGGAGACATCACTTAGCACATGAATAGCAGAATCCAAATTGGATTGTATAGGAATCAATGAGATTCAGAATCGAATGATTCAATGTCTTGGCTTATATATGTGGAATCATAAGATTTAGGTACGTGGATCCAACTGTTATCTGGATTATGAATTCAATTGAATCAATAAAGATAATTTATCAATATGATCCAAGGGCTAGTATATGTTTGACAGATGTTGTCAAGTACATATCTTGATTATACTTCAAATTGCATGCTTTTCGGGACATGGGCACTGAAGCAAATCGAATGAATAGTGCTAAGGACATAACCCGAAACTGATCTCATAGGAAAATCTTTATTACAAGCTAATATTCTTTATCTAATAGTGATCTTTTAACACACACATCCAGGCATAAAATGGGTTCAAATCACAGTTGTAACATATGAAATTATGTTTTCACACTACTAATGGTTCAGTGACGCTTTTAGTCTACTGACAATTCAAATTATATGCATACACAACACTATCATTTCCTATTTGTGCAGTCTCTGAAGTTTAGATCAAAACGTCTAATTCAGATATATTATCATAATGCACCAACCAGTCAGCCTAAGGTCATGTGTGAAAGAACATCTACTGATGTACTATCATTTCTTCTTTAACTTCAAGTAATGTCGATTTTATCTTTTTCAATTTATTTGGCTTTTTCAAAGAAAGTAAAACAAACGAAAATAAAATCTTCCATGAAAACATTTTAAGAAAAACATTTTACTTGGTTACTCAAGATTAAGCAATTCAATCAATTAAAAACTCAAACCAATGTAATGTAATTGAATGTCATTGCCTCTGTCACCAACACAGTTCTGTACTCCCCCTGTCCTGTAGACTCCCCCTCAACTAGTCAAATGGTTGCATCAATGACTTTATGCTCACCATCGTCATCCTAAGTTTTAGGTTATCATTTGGACTTTGTAAAACTGTTTCCAAAACATTGTGTGTGACATATTCTCCCCCTTGAGCATCAAGTCGTTGAATCAAATAGATTCGCAGTTATCAACAACTCGTTACTCATGCAGATGTCATTCCCTATCATGTGCTTAGAACCACCACTATCAACAACCAAAATGGTATTAATAGTCCTTCTTGGTAATTCCTGCACAACTAACAAGAAACATTAATTTGAAATTGGGACCCAAGCCATGGTAGTCATGGGTCGTCCATCTGTATCAAAATAATAAACCTCACTCCATTCACAATCGAATCTTTCATCAATTTTAGGAGATTGGTCTGACGAGTCAGAAATAGAAACTTTAGATTTCCAAACATACTTCTTTTCATTAAGTTCTTTTTGCTTAAAATGTGAAGTGTTTGAACATTTTCTTTCATTTGAAAATTGATTTGATTTTGAAAACTCTTGTTGTTCTAAAAGTTTTCTCAATCTTCTGTTTCTCCTCCGTCTTTGAGGTCTAGAAAGCCTAACCTCAGATTTTGATTTACCCTTTGGTGTAACATGAGGTTTAACCACATTTGGGTTAACATAAGGCTTAACAGGAGTTCTTACCTTTTCTGGAGTAACATGTCGGTTACCTTTGGCGTTGTGAGGACAAGCAATCCGAATGCGACCCACAAGACCACAGTAAAAGCAAGATCTCGTCTCACGATATTCTCTCATATAAGGAATCTTCACACGATTAGATGCACTTGAAGAAGATTCTCCTACATGAACTTCTTTTGGAGTTTGAGACGGAACAAACTTTTTTCTCAACAGGTCTTGATTCAGGCTTCATCTTCTCAGGAACTACATGCTTCTTTCCTTTATTTTTGTAAGGACAGTTCACCATAATGTGTCCCATCTCATTACAATGAAAGCATGTACGCCTGTCTTTATAATCTCTGACATATGGAACTCTCCTTGATTTTGAAGAACTTCCAAATGTATAATTTCTAGATGAATTAGAATCAACCTTTGAGTCTTCTTTCTTAATCTCTTTCGCTATCCCCTCTACCTTAGCTTCATCAAAATATTCATCATCACTCTTATCAGAATACACCATATCTTCACCCGTGACTGGATTTACTTTCAACACAGTCTTAGGATCTAAATCCTCATCGTTTATAATCTCAGGTGTAACAGAATAATTTCCGTTGAATGGTGGAGGAACATAGACAATACCACTAGTTCCCTTCTCATGATAATATCCTAATAAGAATGATGAATTTCCAAAGCTTTCTAACTTTCTATGCAATCTGTCTGCTTTAGATTCAGCTAGTTCCTTATCTTTCGAAGCAAGATCATTATTTCGTTTCTCAATTTCTGCAAAGGACATATCCAGGTGATATGCCTGCTCTTTGATCTTCAAAGTCAGAGAACTTATATCTTTGATCTTCAAAGTCAGAGAACTTATATCCCTCTTCAGTGATTCTATTCTCTCAATACACACATTCTCATTATCCTTTAATTTCTGATTTACAGTGTGCATCGATTTCATATCACAAATAAGGTTGACGTTGTCATCCATAACCCTCATCATTTAACCTTAACTGAAACACAGTTAGAACAAAACGTTTCAGAGTTAGAAAATACCTCAGGTTTTACTTCTAAAGAAGATGCACCAGGAGCCATGAATACGTCATCATCAGCTTCACTCTTTTGTTCAACAATAACAGGCTCTGCATCAGTTTCTAATTCACTCAGATCATCTTCAACTGTCTGAAAACTTTCTTCACTCATCACATCAGTCTCAGTAGATTGAGTACTTACACCAGAACAAATACTGTCACTATCACTTAAATCTGCAGAAGAATCACTTTCAGAAACACTCTGCTTTACTACTTCTTCTTTGATCAAGACCACAAACGCTTGAGTAGTAGCTTCACCCTTTTTCTTCAAAGTTTCCCATAGTTCTCTTGAAGTTGGACACTTCCCGAGACTATGAAAGATTTCTTTTGTTAAAGACATCGTTAAAGTTTCACGCGTCTTCATCTCTCGATCAAACATCTGCTTTTCTACTTTATTAAGAGCTGACAGTGGTTTAGGAATATCATGAAATCCCATATAGTCATAACTAGGATGCACATATCCTTCAAATATGGATGTCCAAAAGTTTTCATCAGTTTCTGATACAAACTGTTCGAACCGGACTTTCCAGCTACGAAAATCTGATATGCACAAAAGTCTCGGTGGCATAGTTCCAATCTCATTTTCATCACATGAAATTGACATTTTGAAATTTTTGAGAAAATATCCGGAAAAAATTTCCCGCCAAAATACTCTTTTTAAAAAATTTCAAAAATTCAAAATTTCAAAAATGATTCAAAACGATCAAATAAACTTTCCCTAAAAAATTTAAACAAGATGAACAAAAAAAAAATACTCTTTTTTTTTTAAGAACACTAGCAAACAGATAAGTTCACCTGATACTGTACAAGCGAACTTAATAAGTTCGCCTCAGAGACGCCCAAGCGAACTTAATGTGAAGCGAACTTAATAAGTTCGCTTAAATCAGAATTCAAAAATCTGATTAAGTTCGCCTAAAATAAGTTCGCTTAATCCTGTGAGAAGCGAACTTGACAAGTTCGCCTGCTGCTAAGTTCGTCTGCACACAGATTCAGCAAGTTCGCTTGCTTCAGCAGATTCAAAATCAAGAACTTTCTTCAGACCAAAAACACGAACCAAGAACATCCAAAAATCGTCATTAATCACTGAATTTAAGGAATTAAACAAAATTGGACCGTAGGATTGTGTAATTTGTCAATTAGAAGCTTTCTATCGGATCAATTTCATCATAATCCTTTTCAAAAACTCCAAATCAGATCAAAATCAGTCTTGAAAACTCCATTGAAATGAAAAACTCAAAAATGATGAATTTGATGATGATTGGACACGAAAACACCACGAATCTTCTGCTAATCAAGAGCAAAGGCTCTGATACCACTTGTAGGTCCCTAATTCGGTGCGTGACGGATCTCTAGACTCGCGGTACGACACGGTGATAACGAGCGGAATCCATGATCAACGTGCTCGTGTAACTCAATCAACAACAAAGGTGTAAATAAACTCTTTGTATTCCACCAAGATATCAGTTTACAATATTACAGAATTTCTCTCAGATATCCTAATTCTCACCATCTATGTGTTCTTCTACTCTGTCTACTGATATCTCCTATTTATAGCCACAAACCTGCACCAGGCGAACTTAACAAGTTCGCTTCACTGTGCTTAGGCGAACTTATTAAGTTCGCCTCTAATAGGCTAAGCGAACTTAATAAGTTCGCCTCTAATATACTAGGCGAACTTAATAAGTTCGCCTCGATAGGCTAGGCGAACTTATTAAGTTCGCCTCTAGCAGAACTTACACAGAATTTTATCAACAGTTACAAAACATGTCCTAACAGACTCCCCTTTAACTGTTGCTAACAATTCTATCATTTACAAGTCAAAGACTCTAAGACTTTGACAGAATATCTTCAAGCTCGTTGTCACCAGAATATGCTCCAACAGCTGTGACGCATTTTTATTTCAATGAGTCGTGGTGATTCTACCGATTCTTTGAACCTTAATAGCAACTCCCCTGTTAAAATTTTATGGTTACTATTTATAATAGTATTCCTTAATGGAAACAAACAGAATGATACTTTTCCTTGCTTATAAAAGGATACTAAATCACCGGGATTTTGTAACATAACATCTTTCTAGATTTGTACCAACTTTGTATACCTGTGTAGATCAATCCTTTGGCGGATTTCTTAATCTTCCGAATAACATCAACAGTGTACCGTTTGACTAATTCAGTAAATCAATAATCTATAGATTCTTTGGAATTCGAAGGATTTTTCTCTCATTATTATTCAATTTGCTTTTGAGCCTAGCTAGACGTAACCTACTCTCGGTTATTCTTAGATCTCGATTTTTTAAATCTCCATTCTATATCTAGGAAACTAGATTTCCCTTGATGATCATACATGAATCAAGTTATGAAAAATAACTTGTCAACTATTATACCAGTTGAATTTCGAGACGAAATTCTGTTAACTGGGGGAGAATATGACAACCGTCACTTTTACGGTCAACACCTGTGTTCGACGAGTTCGTATAATAATAGTATTATTATTATGTTGAAATATACTTTCATACAAAAGGAACTCTTTAGTGAATGGAAGATAATAGCAAGATTTATTTTGGTGTTATAATGTCAAAAAGTTGATCAAGTTCAGGTCTATACGTGTTAACACCCGAGTCGAGCAATTTCGTAAAATTTAATTTAAATCCGAAAGGATATATATTTACGAGACGCAAGGACTCGAGAGAAAATATTAAATTCTAACGAGTTATTTTTGGGTAAAATAACGCCACTATTTTTATCGGGTTTGTTTAAGCGAAAAACCGACACGCGATCGGAGACCGCAGGGGCTATAAATACCCCATCTTAGTCCACTATCTAATTTTTCAAAAATTAAGAGAAATTTTAGAGAGAGAGAGAGTGGAGAGGGCCGGAGAGTTTTCCGGCAAAGTAGTGGTGGTCCGAAGGTGGTGCGTGGCGGTCAACGGTGGTCCGGCGCGGTGGGCGGTGGGCGGTGGCGGCCGAAGCTCGTTTTTCACCCGGAACCATTTCTCGACGCTACGAACGCAATGGTAAGATCAGATTTGTCTAAATCATTGCTTAAATTTGTTAAAAAGAGTTTTTAAATTCTGTCCAGAAAGTTTTATGCATGCGCAGTCTTAAAGATCGGACGATCCCCGGAAATCCGACCGTTAGAAATGCATGAATTTTGGATATGATCCTGTCAACACATAGACGCAAAACTATACTGGATGAATTTTTTATCAGAGTTCTCTAGGTATGCTTTTCATACCCTCAAATGTGACTGATCCGATTTTCGGATTTGAAAAACTGGGTCTCAAAGAATCGTCGATCCCCAGAGATCCAACCGTTGGATCGTTACGATTTTTGGACAGTTGTTTCTTGGAATAAATATGAATGTTTTTACCGTAGGAAATTCCGATCAGATGTCGGGAAGTATATTTTGAATACGAACAGATTGTAACAGTTTCTAGGATTAAAAACAGGAAATTGATCGGGTTGCATGACCATCGAAACGGCATTGCATGTCAATTTTGAGCATGTGGGAATGCTCGGGAGATAAAAACGACCCTAATGGTGTTTTTGGTTCGTATTGCATGTGATACGGGAGGTTCCGTGTACGCGAACCATTTATACGGAAGGTATAAACTTTACCCGTTACGCTTTGATTTTATGTTAGAATAGTTTTATAAGTCATTGTTTGAGAATTGAACCTGAAAATATTTAGTATTAAGATATTTGGTATTTTACGTGGTTATTAGGTTATACACCAAACCCTGTTTCACGTGAAACAAATAATGAAACTAATATATTTATTTTTATACGACAATTGTTTTGATGAATTTTTAAAAATTGTTGATCTAGCACCCAAAAATTGGTTTTAATCAGTAGAATATGTTTTAAAATAAGAATCTGGAAAATTTGGTTATCTAACTCTTTATAGATTATTTATTAAAATTCACACAAGTTTAATACATGGAAATTTGGAAAAAATACTTATGAGTATTGAAAAATTCTGGAAATTGGACAGTGATAGTTATATGATGAACTAAGACACCTGTCCAAATTTATGAAAATTGGAGTTGTTTAAGTATACGTTTAGTATTTATAAAGTTTAAACGGATGATTTATGGTTTGTATACTTCTGGATAAAATCAGGACTTAAAACTTGGTATGGGATCTTATATTGACTTAAAACTAATATGGTAAAATTTTGGTAAAGTTTTGATGTGCTTAGCTATTTTTCCCGAATTTGTAAAATTCTAACAATTTTAAATTCATATTAAATAATCTGGATATTAAAAAAATATGAAAATTTGTCAGAAATTTTTATTTATATACATGATCAATTTTTATAAATTTTAAGTAGTAAATTTATGTCTAAGTATGGTTTTGGAATTATGGTCCATTTAAATTTTATAAAAAGTTATTAATTTTGGAAAATTTTTATATAAAATTAATTTTATAAAAATTCTAAGGGATTTTGGACAGAAGTATAACCCCATTTAAACACAAAATTTGACTTTTAAATTGGGTGCTAATATCACACTAAAACCCTAATTTCAGACGAATCTGATTTTCAAACTGTAAAACAGACTTTACGCGCGTAATCGCGTTTTTGATCAAACGAAATCTTGACTTGAGATTTTATTATATATGACTTTATAACTACTGATGTATTTTATTAAAATCTAAAACTTAAGGTTTTAATGTCACGAATTTATATAAAAGTCGTTTTACAATTTCTAACAGTCCGTACGCGTATGCACAGTTTTGGGTATGCAACCGATTACATAGCCACTTTTTGTTTTGTTGACTTGGTCACAACCTTTAGGAGTCCTGAATGCATCGTTTGTGTCCACTTGACTAGTAGGACCCTGTTAGGACTTGGATTTTATCGGTTTTTGTCGACTGTGTCGCATCACTCGCCCGCATTGTCCAGGTGAGTTTCGCGGCCCCCTTTTTACTTACTGTTTTACTTTTTTTGCGGGAAAGCTGTTTCATTTTTTTTAGTCACATGTTACATGATACATTGATTACATGAGTTAATTTTTTTTTATATAATGCCTTAAAGTCCATAATTTTAGGCAATCAATTAGCTGAGCGTAGCCGTTATGAATTTTGAGTAGTACTACTTGGGTTGACACCCCCGCTCATGGTTTGGTCGTGCCAACGAGACTTGTAGGGTCACTTGGGTGCAAAGTTAGCCAATTTTTTTTAGGCGGTTGTTTGCATTAGACTTCCGTATGGGGTACTTTATTTTTATTTCGTCGAGGCTTTGATTGCGGCTCATGGTAATATGTTGTCTAATACATGTGTACTCGATCAATGGATTTTTTATCATTTTGGATTTTTTATCCAAAAATTTTTATATAGTCGTAAAACCTGCGAACTCACTAACTATTTATATAGTTGACCCGTTTTCGAAACATGCTTTCAGGTAAACAGAATTGAAGAAAAGATTTTTATGAGGGCACGCTTTTGGATTAGAACTATTGTTTCTAGTTATGATTATATACTTTGGTTGTAGTCAGGCATTTAGACACTTTGTACTGTTTTAGAGATTTTACTTGTATTTGTACTTTTATTAGAAGCATGTAGTATGGTTCAATGTAATGCACAATTTTCCTTTAAGTTTCTCTGGTACTTGTGTTCAATGCGATATACCGGTTACATCCCATACTTCCGCCTTGTTGGGGTGTGACATACAACATCATAACCATTGACATGCCACAAAGACACTACCCGTGTTGTTCTTCTGGCAACTACGGCTCGTTGTCCATAATCTACCACAAGGCTGGGAATTACATTCCCAGACTTCATTCGTCAATTTCATTCATTCGACAGATTAGATTTGTCATGACTTCTTTAAAACCTTTGCCTTTTTTCCTTTCTTTTCATAAAACATTTCATTCATTTTCAAAACCCTTTTTCCTTCATTTTAACCCATTTCTTTATAAACATTTCGTTCATAAACATTCCATTCATAAAACTTTCTTTCTATAATCCGTTTATTCCAAATCATTTCATTTCATAAACATAGTTTCATAAGCATCTTTTCGTAAACATCGTTTCGTAAAAACATCATTTCGTATGTATGCACACCAGCCCGAAAACATTATTTAAAACATTTAAAAGAGGGCTTCTAGAACTAACTTGATAAGCTAATCTGGGTTGTCCTAAACAAAGGTCCCACAACGTCACTTCCGATCTGAATTGATTAGTTAAATACACATCAGACCAACCCCCAACTCTAACGGTTTAACCTTCTAAACATACTGACTTTACCTAAACAGCCTGATGCCTGCGCACTTAGCAAGTGCGCAGGGCCTTGCTCTTGAGTAGTTAATAAGTGCGCAAACCTCGCTTCATGCGTACTTGATAAGTATGCATGATCCTCTTTCGGCGTACTTGATAAGTACGCAGGACCTGCAGGACCCTCTTCCTGTGTACTTGAGAAGTACGCAGGATCTGCTTCTCCGTAAAAACCCTAACTTTCGCCTTCGAGTCTGATCACGTTAAGATCCCGAACTTGTTTACATTCAAAACGTTTTCTTTTCATTAAGGAACTCAAAACTATGTTCTTCTTCCGGTTTCATCCGTAAAAACGTCACATTTTCGTCCAAAACCCGAAAAACCAAAAACGAACAAAAACTCAGATCTTGGTTGGATCGTTACCTGTATCGAGCTTCCGATTCGGAGGTTCCTCTCATGAGCTATGGAGCAACGCACTTCTTCAATCTTGGGCCGATCCGCCGACTTTCTCTCTCTACGGTTTTTCCATCTAGAACTGGCAAATGAGAGAAATGTGGTGACTTAGGCTATTTATACGGGAAACTCCCCTATGTTCGCCCCTTCAAGCCCGCCGGCCCATCCGGCCCGGCCCGTCATGCCTCATTCGTTCATTCTGTTTGTAACATCCTAAAATGGCGAGAAATAAAGTTAGCGAGTTCAAGTGGACCGAAGTCGGGCCGGGTCGGTCGTGAACCGGGCTTGGGGAAGTCTCCCCTATAAATAGCCCAAGGCCCTCACTTCTCCTCTTTTGCAATTCTAGAGAGAGAAAATCTGTAGAGAGAGAAAGTGTCGGAATCGCACAGGATTACACCGGCTCGTGTCTCCTGCACTCGTGAAGGAAACCTCCAAATCAGAATCGTCATCCAGGTAACCATTCGAGCTAAATTTGAGATTTTTGCTTAAGTTGGGTTTCCGGGTTTTCGGGTGAAAATAGGACGTTTTTACGGATGAAACTTGAGAATAAGCTTAGGTTTAGTATCTGGAATGAAAACCGGTTGTTTTGAGCAAAGAAAGTTGAAGTTTTGACATAATCGAACTCAAATGCGTGAATTTCGGGACTGTTTGGGAAGATGGTTGCTGGTGCAGGCGAACTTTTCGCCTGTCAAGTTCGCATGGTGGAGGCGAACTTATCAAGTTCACTTGAGTTAAGTTCGTCTGGCCAAAGGTAAGCGAACTTATTATGTTCGCTTGAGTTAAGTTCGCCTGGCCAAAGGTAAGCGAACTTATTATGTTCGCTTGAGTTAAGTTCGCCTGGCCAAAGGTAAGCGAACTTATTATGTTCGCTTGAGTTAAGTTCGCCTGGCCAAAGGTAAGCGAACTTATTAAGTTCGCCTATAAGTTCGCCTAGGCCATAGGAAGCGAACTTAGCATTAAGTTCGCCTATATTAGCTGAGTAAAAGTGTGAAGTGAGGTTAGGTCTGATATATGTGTTTTATAACTAATTCAGATCGGAAGTGACGTTGTTGGGCCTTTGATTAGGAAAACCGAGACTAGCTTATAAGGTGAGTTCTAGAAGCCCTCTTTTAAATGTTTTATATAATGTTTTCGGGCTAGTGTGTATACATATGAAATGTTGTTTTATAAAATGATGTTTATGAAACTAGGTTTACGAAATGAAATGATTTAGAATGAACGGTTTATGGAAAGAAAGTTTTATGAACGGAATGTTTACGAACGAATGTTTATAAAGAAATGGTTTAAAGTAAAGGTTTCGAAAGTAAAGGAAAGGTTTTGTGAAAAGAAAAGAAAAAGGGCAAAGGTTTTAAAGAAGTCATTACAAATCTAATCTGTCGAATGAATGGAATTGACGAATGAAGTCTGGGAATGAGATTCCCAGCCTTGTGGTAGATTATGGACAGCGAGCCATAGTTACCATAAGAACAACACGGGCAGTGTCTTAGTGGCCCGCCAATGGTTTGATGTTGTACAACTGGTATGGAGTAACGACGGTTACTCAAGGGTTAACGTGACCCTACGTCAGGTTAAATTATGATCCGACAGTGTTATGGCTGAGAGCCATAGCCGTCGATGGAAGTTGTCAGTGGGCTGAGAGCCATAGCCTTCAATGGAGGTTGTCGGTCTATGGCTGAGAGCCATAGGGGCAACTGAATGGGTATTGTCGATCCTCGTGCAGTTAGCCTTGGGGGCAATACCAAAAAGGGAATTGACGGAATGTTGTGGCAACGACGGTGATACGTAACGGTTGTCCACAACATGCAGGGTTCCTTCGGGGACACAGAGACGCGTAAAGAAAGATACATATTTTAGATAGTAATGTATGACTTAAATGAATGTTGAATGTTTTAAACAAATGATCCGTTCAATGTGTTTAAATGTTTGAAGGTTTATGAATGAAAGGCCCTGTTTTTCTTATACGTGATGTTAAACCCTAATGAATGTTTTGAATGATGAACCATTTCTTAAATCGAACGGAAACTAGAACTCACCAGCGTAGCTGACTTTTTAGTATGCACATTCAGGTTAAGGGAGGTATGGATGATGGACGGTGATGCTTGGCAAGCGAGAAGAGTTACCCGGTTGATCATGAAGACTGGCATCCCGTTATGTTTAGTTATGATGTATTTATGTTTAAAACAATGTTTACGCTTCCGCATGTATAAACAATGATGACGTTATGTTTGAATGAAATTTTCCGCTGCGTTATTTGATAATCAAGTTTAAGAACTGTTTGTGAATGAGTAAATCCAACAAGTGAGGCCTCCTGGGTTTGGGGCCTTACACTGTTATTATAATTGTCGTTTTATATTTTGGGATGTTACACATAAACTCCTCACAACGAGAACACCAAAGGACCCTTCTCAACCTTGGACTCCTGTTGTAAACTTGAGACTTGGTTCAAGAAATATTTCTTCACAAAAGCCTAAGTCCAACAACTACTACCATATACATCAAATCCATTACCCAAATCTTGATAAAATTAACATTTTCACTTCTATTGGAAGCCCATACTACTTAAGTTATATAACACAAAATTCTCTGGAAAAATAAAAGTTTATAACAATTGTATTATTTTGTTACTTTTATTTAATTGACTATTGTTTTAATGCGTTTAAATGATATATATTCTTAAATGATTAAAATTACCTCAACATGTCTAAGTTATATTTTTCTATAGTAGGTTATGACTCATAAGGTATAAAAATAATTTTTATATAATTGTTTTCTATATTTTCTATATTTTTATATTTTTAGTGCATTTATTTGTCTAAAAATGACTTAAATTCCTAGTAATTATTAGATAAACTTAGAAATTTGATTTTATATTTTATATAGTCTTAATACAGTATATGTAAAACTTAAAAGTTTTGAAATCAGATTTTGAATAGATTCACTATTTACTAAAAATTCAAATAGTTCCTTGGTTATTTTACATACATTAAACATGTTTCATAGTAATTGGAGATCTACACCTAAATCAATATTTTCCCTAGGTTTATATTAGTATTAGAAAGTTCTCTGTAAATGTTCATAATTTTCTGAGGTGTTTAACTATTTTTCCAGTTTTTGTCTTTTAAACTCGTTTTAAATCGTGAGGTTGTTTAGAAAAACGTTTTTGGATGATTCTTTTTAGGAAACTCTTTATTTAGGACTTACGTCCTTTGGAGAATTATGAGTTTATAAATTGATTGGTAAAATTATAATTTTTGAGTGAACAAGATTGTGAAATCCGTTTTCGACGATTTCACGACGGTTTTTCGATGGTTTTACTATCTTTTCAAGTTTTGAGCCATAAGTTGTTATGAGTCAGTTTATAAACTTAATAATATGTAAATTTAGTATCTTTAATGGTTTGGACATATAGGAGGTCATACGTGCCTACAAAGGTGTAAAGTAATGAAATGAACGCCTATAAACGTACGGTTTTCGGGTAGGCTTATAATTCTACGTTAGAAATTTCCAGCAAACAAATCCATTTTCAAATCTCCTCTCATCCCATTTGAATGCCTATGCATCCTTTAAGAGAAACCCCATAAATTCGATGATTCTACAATTGATGACATCATGAAATTATGTCATCTCTATGTTGACTATCCTACACCTACCCTGTGGAGTTCTAGCCACCGACCGACCGAATACAATGTTATGTCAAAGTCATCAACAAAATAGACTTCACAAGCCCATAAATCAATATGAGGAAACCTTGTTTCCATGAAATTTCCTTCCATGACACAACTTTCTATTTCACTACCTAGACAACTACTATCAACACGCCTCAAGTCTCTCCAATCAACACTAAGGAAGATGCGAAAGAAAATGTCATTTTATTCCCGACGAACACGATTGAACCAATAAACCCCCTCAACAGACCACATTTCTATGAGAATCTATTAATAGGACTATCATGTTCTGTAAATATGAACGTATCAAGACACTAATTCCTTGCGAAAATGGCCCATTGCCTAATTTTAAACTATTATATATACTCTTCCAAATGATCTACCCAATTGATCTTCTTTTAGACCCTCTTGTGATAAATAGTCCTCTACTTGATTTCGAATTGTTGCATAGTCTTTTTACTAATCCTTGTCTAACTTTTACTCCCAAACCATCCCTTAACCTGTATCTAGGAGAAATAATCATCAAGTAATAAGCGTTACGTGTGTGATCTCTTGTCTAATAGTTCCCACATACACTTGCATCCTTTCTTTCCCTTAGCAGCAACAATTATCTCAAACCATCTAGAACTAAATCATGATACTTACATGGTAAACCCCCCCCCCCCCCCGCGAGTATGGATCGTCTACAATATCCTTTGTATTCTTTGGTTTTCATGAACCTATTTCAAGCTATTGCATATGTCAGTACCCATTCTTTCTCTCATTTAAAAATAATAAATCACTCACATATCACATCGTACCACATTTCAATATCAATTGTCGCTTCATTCAGTTACCTAAACTTACACTTTAAAAGTCTCTATGAGCCCCTTAGCCAGAATAGTGACTTCATATGATAAAACCAACCGTCTCTTTCCTTTCAACAATCCATTGGAATTGTTTCCACTAACTCTTAAATAGCCTAAGTCTATTCACGTCTTGTCGAGTTAAACTTTTAAGTCCTGATTATCATTATTTGCCCTTGGAACCTTGATTTAACAATCTATATTCCTTCCAAATTCGTCAAGTGGTTTAAAAATTTACACTACTGTCGAGATTCATAATCAAATTTTAGAAAGTAACAAAAACTTAAATTTCGAGGACGAAATTTCTTTAACAAGGGGAGACTGTAACAACCACAAATTTAGGGCCTGATTTTTTTTATTTAGTTACGTATTATCCATTCTGATACTTGAACTATTGTATAGCAAATTTGAACACTTTTGGCTACCATTTAGAACCCAATAAATACATTGTGTTTACACAACTAAAGTAGGCCCATTAGACTTGGCCCAACTATGGATGCCCAACTAAAGGCCTAATATACGAATTGAAACCAAAACGAACTAATAAATATTATTTGATGGATCGTTACACGATTCGATATAATTTATAATTATATAAACTGTTTACACGGAGAATTGTTAGAACGATTAACGCACTAGTACGGGTTACTACCGGTTATCCGACACGATAAAATGTTTGGACATCAAATCACAAATAAATAAAATTAATAAATACTAGTATTTAATTCGGGCGACTGCTTAGGAATTGATACACGAGATATGCGACGTTGGATGCGCGACTGCAACAAACACCGGTGCAGAAATCAGCGGGTATTGTTAAACCTGTTATAATTAAATAATATAAACAAGTATCTATTTTATATCTATTGTATTATAATATTAATATTATTATTTAGGAAATAATAATTAACTTCGGAAGGCGAAACGTTTAGTCTGAGCATACGCGGTTATACATGAGCGACACCCAACTATTTTAGAACTGCGTTACTAAGTGAATAATATAAATAATTATTTGTATTTATTAGTTATTATTAATTACTATATTAAGTATTATTATTATTATCACTAACATTATTATTATTCTTTTTTTTAAAACATAATATTATAACTATTAACTTTAATTATAAATTTATTAGTATCATTATTGGTATTAATATTATTTTCAGCTACTAAACTCATAATATATTTTACGATAATATTAACACTAATATTATTATTTTTAAATACTACACTTATTGTTAACGTGTTATAATTAGCATAACTTATATATTAGTGTTATCGTTAACAATATTTTAAAATACTAACTTTACTTATTACAACTTTATTAACACGATTCTTAACATTCTTAATATTATTACTATTATTCTTATAGTTAGTATAGAGATACCATAATTATTATTTTTACCTCTACTAGTTATTATAGTTATTAAAGATACCGTTACTTTCATTATGAATAGTAATTATATCACCAACATATAATACTTTACTCTTGACACATATAAAATAAGGAAGGTTGCATCTATACTTATTATCGCACAACCGTGTATTCATAAAACTTGATTATTACTTTTGAAACAACTACAATTACTTAAATATATTTATTGTTATAAATACTATATATATACATTGTGTAGGTAATACGTAAGGCTACTTATATTTGAATCGAACACGTATCTATATTAGAAACCTAAATGTTTATTTTAGTACCAATGTGTATAGTTAAAAATAGTAAGTATTAGCTACTTTTTGTAAGAAACATATTATATATTTTCTGAATCCTGTTATATAATAATTAAAGTTTCATATATTATATTTATTTTCGACATACTTACATATACATATACAACCTTGATTTGCTTACATATACATACATACTTATTTAACCATATTTTACTTTACTTAGCATGAGTTAACGAAAACAATATTTGACGCGATACTTTATACATATATTATGTATGTAGGGGACATATCAAATGAAAACCCTGAGTTGTTGTGAAAACCCTTAAACTCTACCACAACCACACACTCATTTCCTAATAATTTAATATGTGGTCAAAATTAATTCTGAATTTTTTATTTACTTCCAACACAAATGTGTGGCTATGAATAATTAAAGGGGTAAAATGGTAATTTAACATTTTTTCTTTTTATCTTTTACTTTTTTGATTAAATCAAGATTTTAATGAAAATTAAAATCCTTAAAACAATTGAAAAACATTATTTTAAACATGTATAAAAATCAAATACACATATGTAAAAATCAAATAAACATAAACAAAATAATAATTAATTATCAAAAAATGAACAAATTGAAGAACAATTCATGAATATGTTTTTTATACATGAGTAAAAATCAAAAACAGGGTTTATGATCCTAAAACATATCCATAAAACCAATAATTCAACTGTATATATAAAATAAAATCAAATACACATGAATAATAAAAATAAACATAGGTAATAACCTAAAACACAGGTTTTATGTAGTGTAACCCTAAAAATATATCCATAAAATTCATAATTACACTATATAAACAGAATAAATCAAACTCGATCGAATACACACATGTAAAATCAAAATACACATATGTAAAAACAAAATACACATTTGTAAACCATTATATTTAATAACATGAGGAATTTGAACCTGCAAATAAATAGAAATGATAAATTCTGAACCTGCAAATAAATAGAATCGATAGAGAAAGGTGATTGATTTAAAATATTGATACAGAAACTTAAAAATAAAAATATAACAAAGATTATATTTTACTAAGGGAAATACCAAATGAAGTCACTCTATAATACCAAATAAAGCATACAACCAGATTCTCTGATACACATATTAAATTAAATTTTAAATCACAATTAAGACATATTATAGGGTTTTTATGCTTTCATAAGCAATTAATTTCTTTAAAAAGCTTTATTCCTCAAATCCCGTCAACAAAATTTATTTCAAAACAACTCTATGTGAAAAACTATTTCCAGCTAGTTTCTTTTTAAACACTAAACAATCAATTATTTTTAACTAATTTTTTGGTAAGATCATAACAAACTGAAATAATACTTACGGAATTGATCTAGGTTATTTATTATCAATTACAAAGATAATTAACTTTACCTTCAAAGTAGAGTCCTTGCTACCACTCAAGAAAAGCTTGCTCTTAACAGACCAGTTGCACAAAAGCATACAACATATCAGAAAACAAAACCGTCTTACACATTCTATCAGAAAATGGATGAGTCAAATAATATACACATGAAATACAGTTGAAATATAATTTTTTTTAACTCTCCCGGGTCTGTGCACACTTGTGAAAATTCAAATAACCAATTTATTAGTATATCGAAACAAGATATCAATTTTATTTAGCAGCAGATGAGACAACTTTTTACCATATAACCCTAAAATTGACAAGTTTATGATAAACCCTTTCACTAACATTAATAAAAATTGACCTCAAAACTTCATATGCAATTATGCAAACAATTAAAATCATATATGAATGCAAGAAA
This sequence comes from Smallanthus sonchifolius, assembly GCA_023525975.1. Lineage (NCBI taxonomy): Eukaryota > Viridiplantae > Streptophyta > Magnoliopsida > Asterales > Asteraceae > Smallanthus > Smallanthus sonchifolius. The sequence continues at coordinate 21,375,008 of CM042046.1, read as the reverse complement.
ATCTTTTTAATCCAATCTCTTCAAACAAAAAGGTTACAAAAATTAAAGAACTAAAGTGAGGACAAAAAAATTGTTGATAACCCAATAAATGTGTTTGGTCCTAAATCGAATATAAACATGTGTAACTTACCTTATGTAAATCGAACAAACACATGTGTAAACCGAATATACGCATGTGTAAATCGAATATACACATCTTTTATGTCATGATTTTGTGGTTCAGACCCGTTCAAAACCTTAAAGCCCCAATTTAAATGTGTGTAAAAACGTTTTTAACAAGAAACTTTTTAAACAAGTTTAAAAACTTTTAATTTTTTTTCTACAAATTTGAAAAGAGTTGTACTTAAAAGAAATCAGAAACCCCTACACATTGGTACACAAAATTTTTTTTTAACTTGAATCCATTACAAAAAAAATACTAAAAACTGATCGTAAAACTTACACGTGGTACAATCCCAAAGCAAAAGATTAACATAACTAGCATCATATAAAATTTACTAATTTAATAATTACAAAATATAATTTACCTTTCTAGGAACCCTCCGACATCGTCATATTCGCCGACGAATCGGATCTAAGAAAAGTTGTGTGGGGGATTTAGAAGAGAAATTGAGGCCCGCAATGACGAAATCGCGACTCAATCGAATGAACGAAATAGCCGCTCACAAAAATATCCCCCAAATCAGATCTGGAACTCCATCTTTCTCTCTTTCTTAGTTCTATCTCCCCTTTCTCTATCTCTAATCAGGTCTACAACTCCATCTTCTTTATCTAATTCAGCAAGCTATGTACTTTACTGTGCATAAAGACGTTGCGTGAACAGGCTTGAACTTGTCGGAGATGTAGTCGCAGGAAACAGGAGTGATTGGTGATAAAATGATTTTTGTCGGAAACAGATATGCAACTACAGTCACTTCAAAGTTTTTATATATAATCTTCATCTTTAAATAAAAAAAATATGTGATGTAGATTTCATCTTGAAAAGAAAAAAATGATATTTGATGAGATCTTCATCTAGAAGAAAGAAAAACAATTTGTGTTTTCGAGAGAGAGAATGATGTATGCTCAAATAGAGTGGGGGTATCAAATGACCATAATATCCTTCGGGTATAAAAAAATCCAAAAAAGAGAAATAAAATAAGTGGTCCAAGTTGAGTTTATGGATTTTCACAACAATTCAGAGTTTTTATTTGATACGTCCCCTATGTAGGGGATATATATATATATATATATATATATATTTATATATATATATTTATATATATATATATACACGCACAAACATGTTATAAACTTCAAATATTTATTTTCGATATAAATATATTTTTATGTGCCTTCATACAATTATGAACTTAATTTATTACCAATATTTACAAACTAAGCATTATGACTATAGTTTAATATAAGACGATCATAAATACTTTTCTTCAATACCTATGATTGATAATGTACAAGTATATTTTGATGACTTTTATGTTTAATTATGTAACTATAAATTATTATTTTTGAACAAATATAACTACTCGAATACATATTTATTTTTAAATACATATATATATCATGTAAGTAAATAATGCCTAGTGTTACTTTATTTGAATCGAAGCATTATTATAATATTTAGCATTACTTTGATTCGGGTCGAAACATTATTTTACTACTTTCATTATAGTGCATATACAAGTATTACCATTATACACAAATACCAAGTCAAACCAACGCTTTTATAGTACAACTATTTTAGAATAATAAATAGGGGTTACAACCCGAGACTTTTCCCAAAACGACCCCAACACCTTACCGAATCGGTCAAGCTCAACCACACGGTTAATAACATTACTCTAGTATAGTATACTAATGTCACGATGATAATTAGGATTTGTCTTGACAACTTCATATTCGATAACACGCTTGCAACTTTAGCATATTATTTGGCACATACAAGATTACCGGGTGAGTTCATGTGCTTTTCCCCTCTTCTACTTAAACTTTTTGGGGGTGATTACATGCTTCTATTTTGTTTACATACTTGGTGTATTAATTAAATAAGGCCATTTTTAGCTGCCATAACGAATCCCCGAACTTCAGCACACAATCATTAACTCCTTTGGAGCTAGCGAATATATGTGTAGTACTATCTGGTGAAACCCCCGCACACCATGGGCCCGACATAACCGGGACAACCTCCCATGGAATGATAATCATATAATGATGATAAATATCGTGTGACATATATTCATTTAACAGTTTTGAACTTATGTTGGCAGGCATGAGTAATTAGACCCATAATAATAAGGGGCATGGGTTAGGGGATATTATTATTATTTCTAGATGTCCACGGGTTGTCGGAACAGGGTTGATTGTGAACTTGTTTAATTTTACACCATACACATTTGGATTCTCAATATAAATTATCTATTAACTAAACTCATGAACTCACCAACTTTTTAGTTGACACAATATTTTTAAGCATGTATTCATGTACCATTCTCGAGTTTGGAAATTAGCAACCTAGACACGAGCTTGCTTGAAGATAGATGATTCCTTAGAAGACTTATGTCGAACCATAGATTCCACCCGAGAAAGCTTTAATGAGAAGATAGAATCCATTATTTTATTTTAGTTAGTATATATATGAGATAAACCTTTGTAAATGTATATTTTGACTTAGTTGGGCCAATGACATTTATAAATTATACGTCACGTTATTTCCGTTGTGTTTTGTTTTGGTATTCGATCATCACCCCTAGCCCCCTGATCGGGTTGTGACAGATACTTATCATCCGCAAATGGATGGTCAAAGCGAGAGGACGATTCAAACGCTCTAGGATATGTTACGAGCGTGTGCATTGGATTTTGGGGGTAGTTGGGACGACCATTTACCGTTGGCAGAATTTTCTTACAGCAATAACTACCATTCTAGTATTGGTATGCCGCCTTTTGAGGCGTTGTATAGGAGGAAGTGTTGAACACCCATGTTTTGGGGTGAAATTGGTCAACGGGAACTTGGTAGCAAAGAGGTGGTCAAGGAAACTATTAGTAGTATTGACCAAATAAGGGCATGCTTAAAGGCGGCCCAGAATCGCCAAAAATCCTATGCGGATAATAGAAAACGGGCGATTGAGTTTCAAGTGGGAGACTTTGTGCTTTTGAAAGTCTCTATTTGGAAAGGGGTGATACGGTTTAAGAAACTGGGGAAGTTAAGCCCATGTTTCATAGGACCATTTAAGGTGATAGCAAGGGTGGGTGCGGTAGCCTATCTTTTAGAGCTACCGGAGGGACTAAGTAGACTTCATAACACATTTCATGTGTCTCATTTACGAAAATGTTTAGTGGATGAGTCTACATTTGTTCCCTTGGATGACATTGAGTTGGATGAAACGTTGAATTATGTTGAGGAACCAGTGACAATCTTGGATAGAAAAGTGAAGCGTTTACGCAATAAAGAGATTAGCCAAGTTTTGGTGAGGTGGAAACATAAAAAGGGAGAGGAAATGACATGGGAAACCGAGGATGAGATGCTCAAATACTATCCAAACCTCTTTATGTGAAGTCAGGTTTCGGGGACGAAACCCAAATAAGGGGAGGTGACTTGTAACGAACCAAAATCCGGGTTTCGTTTTAAATAATTAAATATTTCTAATTAATATTATGGTGGAAATAATATTTCAGAAATAAGTTGAAACAAGTGGGTTTCAAGTTAACGTTAGGGTTATATTAGTTTTTAACTAATTTTGGCATGAAAATGGATGAAATGGAAGTTGAGGGACTGAAATTGTAAATATGAAAAATCTGCCATATTAGACTAAAATAAGTCAAAATCTAGAACTTTCTCATTGTTGTGTGGAGGTCGATGTTTACAAGAGAAAAAGGGAGAAAAGGAAAATTGAAGCTAAATCTTGCAATTGGAGCTTGATTTGTGAAGGTTTTCGCTTGCACATAATCTTCCTAACAACAAGTAATTGATTATCATCCATTTGAATTCACCATTGATGTGTTAGTAGGTGGGTTTTGTAGAAATTCGAATTTTGATGATGCATGGGGTTAATTAGTGTTAGATTGTTGATAATCTAGCTAAACTAAAGGTAAAGAATGGTGAATAACATCCTAGAACTCTTTGATTTTTATTATGAGAAATTAGGGTTCTTATGGAAAGAATTGGGGGTTTTTGGGTTATGATGATAGGATGACGAATTAATGATGAATAGGTGTTTATATGCTGTTAGACACTTGAAAGAAAACCAAATTAACCTAATGTTAAAGATTTAATAAAAAATCAGTGTTAAGGAAATGGTAATGAAACTCAACTAGGTGAGTTTGGATGGAAAGAGGGTGTTTGGATATGAGTATAACTCAAACGGGTCAGTTTGGGTTAGAAATAGATGACTGGGTTGTGAACCCAATTAAAAGGTGATTTTGAAGTTTGATAGATTACTAAACTAGGTGTATGTGTTTAGGTAATCAAATTGCAAATCGTGAAGGGGGAATGGGATCTTCAAACCCGAAAGGTAAGTGCTCTTGCACTTGCTTACTATTGTTGATAAATGGCGATACATGTGTTATGTTTGCATACTATGTTGTGTGTTATGAATGTGTATGAAAGTGTATGAACATGTGAATGAATGTAGTTATAGTTAAAATATTATAATGGAAATGTGAGGAAGTTATGATCTAAGTATCATAATGGAAATGTGATGAAGTTAAGATCTAAGTATCATAATGGAAATGTGATGAAGTTATGATATAAGTATCATAATGTAAATGTGATGAAAATGATGGTCTAAGTACCAAATTAGTAATGTGAAGGAGTTATGGTCTTGTACCATAATGGAAATGAAATGTTGTCAAGTATGGTAAAGTTACAAGGAAAGAAAGAATCATGTATGGTGTTATGCAAGTCACGTTGTTGCCCATGGTGTAATTGGGTGGAAACGGGTCAAATGGGTGAATAAGGGAAAATGAATGATTTGACCTTGTTATTATGTTTTATCTTCATTACTAATGGTGATATATTTATGTGGTTATGTAGGAAAAGCTCTATAGGTCCAAATTTCTCTTATAAATAACTAATTTGATCGATTACACACACACACACACTGGCGAAAACTGATTGTATGGGGGTGAAACAAATGATAGAAACAGTGTTGGTGAAGATAACAGGCTAACCACACTATGAATCAACACGCAAATGGTATGAAAATGTAAGAACACAGTGAATAAACAACTGCAAATTGTATTGATTCAAGAACAATGTGAAAGAGAAGGTTCAGGGTTACAGCCGCTACTCACACCCTAAACATTCTCAAACTAGGCTATTTATAGTAGTAGCAGGTATCGAAACTATGTTCAATCGAAACTACTAGTTTCGATTGACCATTTACACGTGATACTCAGAACTGTCGAAACTACCATCTATCGAAACTACTAGTTTCGATTGAACACACTCAATCGAAACTAAGTAGTTTCGATGGACCAGACTTGGAAATAAAACAGTAAATTACAGAAAACTAAAATTACATTTTAATGAAATGAAAGAAAGTAAACTAGTCTAAAACTGTTTAAACATACAATAAATGACAACAGCTTATACATAAGATATGACTCTACAATCTCCCCCTAAGCTGTTGCATTACTGTCTTCAGCTCTTCATCAAGCAGCTGGTCCTTCAGTTGTCCTCGGTATAAAAGGTTTAACATGGTGAGATACAACCCGTTGGTAGGCCTTGGCATCAGCTTCATTTTCATCACTGTATGCCTGAATGTGATTCTGGAACAGTATCTCCAGATCTTCAGGCTGAAATTTCAACAACTCCATAGGCTCAAAGATGGTGATGTCTTCCTTGCCCTCACACTCTATTACTGCACTGCCAATAATTGGGTCATAGTACCACTTTCTGAAAGTTTGCAGCTGGACAGGTACAGATTTTGGAATGGTGATGGTCTTGTGAGTTTGGGCAGGCTTGTACCTCAAGAACACATATGGCTTATTTGTTTTAGGGTGAAACCTAGTCTTTGAGATTTTCTTTTGAGTTTTCCTAGGCTTCATACCCTTGAAATCATTATTGACTTGAGAATGCAGAAATTTCTTGAAGTCATAAGCCATCATGACCTTCCCAGGGTTTTGAAGGGGAAGTTTGGCTAAATCCCTGAGGTCATAGAAAGGAAGGGTCTGGAAGTCAGTCATATTTTTAAAGTGCTGAACTCCCCCTCTATATCTTCTGATAATGAAGAGCTTCCTTTCAGCATCATACTTCCAGCCAATTGGAGGCCTCTTTAGTTCTTGATGCTCAGCTATCCATTCATATGTTTTAGGAGTTTCTTCCTGAATGATTTTCTTAAACCAATATTTTCTTGAACTTGGAGGTTCAGGTGCAACAGAAGGTGGATCTTGTGCTGGACTTGAATCAGAGACAGTAGTGGTTGGTTCATGAGTGACGGTCTTGATAAGATTAACCTGCACATCTTCTTCGCCTTTTTCTTCATCAGATAGGGTTTGAATTTCCTCTCCTTCTTCTGTGAAGTATCTGGTTCTCTCAGTCTCCTTTTCCTCGGTGGTCAAAATTTCTGTATAAAGATCATTATACCCATAGTTTTCAATTTCATCTAAAAGGGCATTCAGCTCGTCATCAGATGGGATGTCTTCTTCATCAAGATTCACGGTCTCTATTTCAGTGGAAGTCCCTTTCCCTCTCTTCCTTGCATCTCTTCTCTCACTTGCTGAGGGAAGGTTTAGTTCTGTTTCTTCAACTTTGACTTCAACTGCCTCTTTTGTCTTCTCAGCATGGCCAGCAAAGATAGTTAGTGCAGATTCTGGATTAGTCACAAGGTCAGGAGATGAGGGTTCAACTACAGATGTGGTCTCCCCCTAAGCTGTTGAAGTGGTTGGTTGTTGTTGCACAGGTTTTATCATTGAGGCTTTGAGCTGCTCCACCGCTTCAGCTAAAGCCTTGAATTCTTCTTTTTGCTATGAGATTAGTCTCTGTTATGTTTCAAGTTGAGTTTGTTGAATCTCAATCTGGGTATGTAAACCCCCAACTTCCAGCTTCAGGTCTTTAACCTCTTCCTGGACATCATGCAAATTAGTTTTTAAGCCTTCAATTTCTTCATCTTTCTCTTGAATCTTATCCTGCATTTTCTTCAGTTCAAGGCTTAAAGTTTTAACTCTTGGTACAGGAGAGATTGAATCATGAGTTGGTGATGTGGGAGTAGTATGGATGGGTGATTGTTGTGGAGATGGTAGTGGAGTGGGTTGTGGAGTAGGTTGTGGAGATGGTTGTGGAGATGGTTGTGGAGTAGCTAATAGAGAATCTGACGAGGATGACAAGTCTTCTAATCCAGTCTTGATTTTCTTTGCCTTAGGCTCTTCATCCTCAAAATCAGAACCTGACTCAACTTGCCGTTTGGAGGAAGATGCAAGATGCTTTGTTCTATCATCTGAATCAGACTTGTAGTAGTCAGATCCATAAATTCCTGCATCCAGAGTTCCACTTGATTCTGCAACTTCCTCCTCAGCTTCATGCATACCAGCTTCAACATTAACTACTGGCTCTTGAATTATCTGTATTTGTTCAACAAAAGGAGCCTCTATCACAGGCTCAATGATGGGTTGTTCTTGTTCTTGAACATTAGGGACGTTTATCTCAATCTCAGCTTCATCAATAAGTTGATTACCTTGATCTTGTTCAATTTCCATCTCTTCTTCTTCAGATGATAAGACCTCTTCTTCTAGACCAGAGTCAATATCAGGAATAAATTCTTCTTCTTCACCAACAATATGACCGAACAGGGGAACGTCAGCTATAGCCCTGTTGGTTCTCTTGTTTGTACTTCTCATATAGCTGAGAGTCTTGGCAATCATATGGTCGAACACAAAGGTGTTCCCAACTTGTTGCAGCTCAGGATGAAGATGATTGATGATAATCTGTAGAAATCTTGGATGTGCCAGAAATTTCTCCTTCACGGCTCCTGTTAGGTTGTCATTTAACTGTCTGAAGATGAAGCCAGAAAAATTGTAATCTCTTCCCTTAACTAACCCCAAAATTGCTGAGCCCAGAGTGCTGTTTGCTCAAATCAAAACCTCATTTTCTGATTGATAGTCAGTGAATAAACACGTGCACTATGTATCTCCATTGGCTTGGTAGGGAATTCTTGATTATCTGGCCACTTTTGAATTCATCTAAAGCATTCTTTAATATAGAAGATTGGAAATTCAATGGGTGCATCTGAATTGTCATTAAACTGCAGCACCTCTCTAACTGTAGCTTCAGAAAATAAGACTTCTTGGCCAAGCACAGTTGCTCCGATGTGCTCCATATTTTCAACTGTGATGATCTCTGCAGTCTCCCAAAATTCTCTTATAGATGTCTCAAACACCGGCAGGTTGTTGCTGATAGCAAAGCTGATGTTGGAGTTTGCCAGGAAGTTTAAGACAGGAATGAACTCTGTAACTTTTGGATCATTGGCATTAAGGAATGCACAGACATTGTGTCTCTTTACGAATAAGAGATCCATACTTGTAAAATTCATCATTTTGCACAAGAAGTAAGGTTTCTGAAAATACTTGACTGAAACAAGATATATCAACACTTAGAAAAAATCTGAAATCCTTACTGTCGAAACAACTAGTTTCGATTGAGATGAACTTGGTTAATTTAATCAAACAACTTTATCGAAACAAGTAGTTTCGATAGATGCAATAAGCTTTTATCAATACTTAGAAAATTTTGAAATCAATACTGTCGAAACAACTAGTTTCGATGGTGATGAACTTATCGAAACTAACTAGTTTCGATCAGAGATACTAGGGTAAGTTTGGGTGTCGAAACTAGTAGTTTCGATTGAAAACCTTTTGAGAAATTTTGAAAGAGTTGAACCCCTTTATCGAAACTACTTGGTTTTGAAACCCAAACCCCTTACTTCATTATACTCAGACTAATATAAACAATTTAAAGAAGGGTTTAGAGTGGCCTGTAAGTGACGGAACTTCATCTTACCGAATGTGAGACGTTATCTTCAAGAATACACATTAATCGTGAGTTCAAAGATATAGAGATGTATGCAAACACGGATAAGCACAAAAAACGACTGTTATTATGAAGATTTCGTCGAACAAATTTTAAACTTTGAAATCCTAGGTCTGCCGATTTGCAAAAATATCCAAAATGAAGTAGTTAGATGTTACCTGATGATGGAGACGATGGTGACAACGGGGGAAAATCAGGTGATTAACGCAGATATCTTGCAACTCAGACCGATGGTTTGAGAGATTTTACGAATGACGGAGAAGGCGAAGAGGGTTTGAAAAAGACGAGTGATAATCAGTATGAAGGGAGGGATTGATTATGAAGCCTTTTTAATTTTTGTAAGACAAAAGACAAAAATGCCCATGTCGAAACAACTAGTTTCGATAGGGCAAACTAGTTTCGATATGAACAACTAGTTTCGATAGTTCAAAGTAGTTTCGATAAGTCAAAGTAGTTTCGATATGCACAAAGTAGTTTCGATATGTACAACTAGTTTCGATATTTAATAAATGAAATTATACATAAGATATTTACACTTATCTTCTTGGAAAAGATCCAACATGAGATCAGATCTGGTCAGTCTCTTGAAACACTTCCTTTTGCAATTAACTACTGTGAGTCCCTGAAGATAGCTGATATTTGTGCAAAGTAAACCCGAACATTTGTTTGTACTAAGATTTCATGTGATTAGAAGGTACCATTTAAGCAATATACAAGGTGTACCCCACATATTAAAATAAAATGATTTTGAAAACCTATCAATCCTCAAGAAGTACCCATCTTCATCCTATCATCTCTTTCTGATTAACCAAGGTACCGTCTTAGTAATGTCAAAGTACCACCAAAATAAAATAAGATATCCAAGTGGATTTAGAATATTAAAATAAAATATATCCAAGTAGATATTAAAAAGGTACGATCATTCTAGATCTTTGCGTAAGCAAAACAGAAGAAGTCGTAAAATTATCCAAGCGGATAGAAAAATGTTGAACACCCGAGATCTTTACGTAAGCAAAACAGACGGGGTCAAATCATCCAAGTGGATGGGAAAAGGATGAGCACCCGAGATCTTTGCGTAAGCAAAACATACGGGGTCATCGGTGGTAAATATCGTTATATTGACGGTCACTTGGCGTATGAATAGGAATCCAATACGTAAGCCTGTATCTGATTGAATTGGTTTTCTTAGATATAAAAATGGGTTAGATGTTTCAATAATGGGTTCAAACACATAAGTATGATATCTATATATATATATTAGGTTTTCACACTACTTACACGTTTTAACCATATGTCGGGCTACCAGCTATTCCTCAGTAAACACCATCGCTTTTGGTCTATTCCATGTCCAAGAGATGAGATCAGACACTATCATTTCTCAAAGGTCAGATTCAATTTTTTTTTTGGAACTTGTAAGATTATATACACAGCAATTCTTTTCAATATTATATTTCTCCTCCAAAAGATTTGCATAGAAACTGTACATAAAAATAAAATCTTTTTGGAATTTTCTTAGACAATTTAAACAGAATTAAAAAAAATACTATTCACACAATTTACTGAAAGTTGATCATTCCAAGCATCTCCACCAGTTGGGCAAATCTGGTAGAGTCAAAAGCCTTTGTGAAGATGTCTGTGGTTTGTTTATTAGTTTTGACTTCAACAATTTTAATATGCTTCTTTTCCACACAGTCACGGATAAAGTGATGTTTGATTTCAATGTGTTTTGTTTTGTAACGCTGAACGGGGTTTTTGGTGATATGGGGAACAACAGCGTTGTCACACAGAATGGGTGTCTCATGGAATGTGATCCCATAGTCAAGAATCTGATGGTGTATCCATCTGACTTGGGAACAACAGAGGGCTGCGGCAATGTATTCGGCTTCGGCGGTGGATTGGGAAACGGTGGATTGTTTCTTACATTGCCATGAGACAAGGCGGTTGCCAAGGAATTGACAACCTCCAGAAGTTGATTTTCGGTCTAAGTTGCAACCCCCGTAGTCTGAATCTGAATAATCCACAAGATCAAACAAGTCAGTTTTAGGATACCACAGACCCAATTTTGGCTTATACCTTAAATATCTTAAAATACGTTTGACAGCAGATAAATGAGAGAGTTTAGGATTAGCCTGAAAACGTGCACACAAGCACACTGCAAACATGATGTCGGGTCTGTTGGCCGTGAGATACATGAGAGAGCCTATCATAGAGCGATAGAGATGCTGATCAACGCCTTCACCATCCACATCAGGAGTCAAACAATGACGAACTTCCACAAGAGTTTTTACAGGGTGGGAATCAGCCATTTTGAACTTGGTCAAAATTTCTTTCATGTATTTTTCTTGATGGATAAGGATTCCTGACTCAGACTGATCAACGTGTAGTCCCAAAAAGAACTTCATTTCTCTCATGGAACTCATTTCAAACTTAGATCTCATCACTTCCTCAAATTCTTTGCAGAGACGGGGATTTGTAGAACCGAAAATAATATCATCCACATAAATTTGCACCATGATTGTATCCTTTTCATCCTTCCATTTGAACAAAGTTTGGTCAATTGCTCCTCGTGTGAAACCATTCTCAAGCAGATGCTTTGATAAAGTTTCATACCACGCACGAGGTGCTTGGTGAAGACCGTACAATGCTTTGTCTAACTTGTAAACACGGTCTGGAAAATTAGGATCAATGAAACCTGGCAGCTGCTTGACATATACTTCCTCTTGAACTTTGCCATACAAAAATGCGTTTTTGACATCCATTTGATGGACGGTGAAGTCCATGTAGGTTGCATAGGCGAGAAACATTCTTATGGCTTCCAACCGAGCCACTGGTGCAAAGACTTCCTCATAGTCAATCCCTTCTTCTTGATAGAAACCTTGAACCACCAGACGAGCTTTATTTCGATTCACAGTGCCGCCTTCATCCTTTTTGTTGCGAAAAACCCAACGAGTGCCGATTGGAACTTTGTTCTTGGGAAGATCTACCAAATTCCACACATGCAGCTTTGAGAATTGTTGTAGCTCTTCCTGCATTGCTTCCACCCAGCTGTTTTCTAGTAGAGCTGCTTTGATGTTCTTTGGTTCAGCTTGAGAAATGAAGCAAGAAAACATGTTGTTTTCAAATGCTTCACAGGCACTTCGGGTACTAACACCTACATTGAGTGGTCCAATGATATTGATGGGATGAATCTTGTGAATTCGCAATTGAGGAATTTCATCTTCTTCCACGACTTCTTCCAAATTGGTAAGATTTTCAGCAGGAGGATCGGCAATATCATTAATAGGATCTTCAGCAGGTGATTGTGGTGAAACATCTACTATTGGAATGGAGTTGTCTTCAATAGTTTCACTTGTTGCACCAGAACCGGAAGACTCCATATCAGATTCAGCATTAGTAACCACAGGAATTTCAACCTGAGCAGATGAGGAAGAGCCTTGATCATTTTTGTTCCCTAGATTGTTCACAGAGAAGTAAGGATTAGCATGAGTTGATTCAATAGAGAAATCAGGAAGATTAAATGACTTAAAAACTGAATCGACGTCAAAGAGCCAATTGGGACCGTCTCCTGCGTCCGTATGATTGTTTTCATGCCAATTGATATCAATGGACTCCATTACTATCCTTTTCTTCTTATGGTAGACACGAAAAGCACGTTGATTGGATGAGTAACCAACAAAATAGCATTCATCAGCTTTGGCTTCAAACTTGTTGAGCCGATCTGAAGTGTTCAGCATTGTGCACACACACCCAAATTTTCTGAAGAAATCGATAACTGGCTTGCGCTTGTACATGATCTCATAAGGTGTCTTGTTGCAACTTTTAGTGATAAGAACCCGATTTTGCACAAAACATGCAGTGTTGACCGCCTCAGTCCAGAAAGTTACGGGAAGCTTAGAGTCAACAATCATAGTTCGTGCAGCTTCAAATAAAGTGCGGTTTCTTCTTTCAGCTACACCGTTTTGTTAAGGAGTACGAGGTGCACTAAATTGTCGAGAAATTCCTTTGCTTTCACAGAAGGAATCAAGAGTTGCATTTTTGAATTCTGTTCTATGATCGCTGCGAATAGTCGTCACACTTAGATTGAAGAGGTTCTCAATTTGAAGCAGATAGGTTTTTAAAATCTCTGGCGTCTCATCTTTCTTGGCTAAGAAAAACACGTAAGTGAATCGAGAAAAATCATTTGTTACTACCAGACAGTATGACTTTCGTCCAAGACTAATGACACTCACTGGACCAAAAAGATCCATGTGAAGCAATTGGAGAGGAGAGTCAATGGAATTGGTGGTTTTAGGCTTATATGAAGATTTGTGCTGTTTTCCCTTGGAACATGAGATACAGTGTTCCATAGGAGTGAAATCTTTGAGAGGTAATCCAGTGACTAGGTTGCCTCGAACCAGTCGGTTCATTGTTTTGAAATTGACATGTCCCAACCTCTTATGCCACAGGAAAGATTCATCTTCGGAAGCCTTTGAGAGAAAACACGATTCAATGCCCGATGGGTTGTTCATATCCAAGCTATATGTGTTGTATCTTCTGGGAGCATGCATGAGAATAAGTTCTTCCGGAATCACCACTCCCGGCTTCAAGATAAGACATTATTTTGAATTGAATAAAGCACAAAAGTCCTTGTCACAAATCTGTGAAACACTCATCAGATTGTATTTCAACTGAGGAACAAAGTTGATAAATTCCAGACTATTCACTCCATTTGATACTGTTCCTTTTCCTTCAATCTTTCCTCCTCTTGGGTTTCCAGCAAAAGAACATACTCTCCATCAATTTGATGATAATCTTGCAGCAAGTTAAAGTGCCCACTCATATGTCTTGAACATCCACTATCTACATGCCAGATGTTATCGCCGGTTCTTCTTGATTGACCCTATACACAATGAACCATTTATACGTTTTGACCAAAATTGTTTCAATCAAGAGATCTTAGTGTCAGGATATGACATCTCATTGGAATCAGAATTACAACCATCCTTTGATGAAGCACGGTCATCAAATAGAACATTATTTTTAATTTTCCACGTTTGTTTTAAATAATTTTTAGCATTTTTAATTCTTTTACGCCTAGATTTCCTACTGTGAGAAGACTTAGGCAACACGTATGAATTTAATGAACTTTTGGAAGGCGATTCTTCATTAGAATTTGTGGTTGTCAATTTACAACTTTTTGAAACATGATTTGAGGCACCACAACTAAAACAAACGTTTTCACAAGATATCTTAGCCTGATAATAGTCATCACAAGATGAAGATGATTGTGATGTTGAGGAATCTGAACATGAGACGGTTCTCTCATCAATAACTTTGTCTTGAAGACGATGTGATTCCTTTAATCTGAAAAATTCCATGTTGCTCATGGTTTCACGTGGTACATCATTCACAATAATTCCTGCATTTTTAAATTTGGTAACACATGGCATAACATTCAAAGATTTAGGAACAAAAGGCAAAGCATTTTTAAATTTAGAAACATCACATCCCAAACTCGTATGCTCAGCAGGCATATAATCAAAATACAAGTTTTTAACGTGTTCACAAATATTTGGTTTTGACACGGACATATTATTACATTCATCCGACTCAAGTTCTTTTAAAATAATTCTATCATTAGCACTCTTATCACAATCATCTTCGGAATTTACACAATTTGATTCTGCACAAGAAGCAAAACTGTCAGAATTGGAGGACGTAATATAATCATCAGGAGTTAATGTACAAACAAAAGGTGTGGAAACATGTGGAGTTGGCATATCATCAAATCTCCCTGATTTAGAATAAGGAGGTGGATGAGAGTTATACCCAAGACCTTCTGTGCCTTTTCTATTAAATTGTTTATCAATTATTCCAAACAGAATTTTCTGATCCATATCCATGTGGTCAACCTGTAATTTGGCTTTTTCTGCCTTTTGAACTCTTTCAGTTAAAATCGTATTATTAATGGTTTGAGTATTGAGTTGCATAATTAAAGAATGATTTTCACCAGATATGTCACGAATTTTCTTTAAGTAAAGTTTCTCATTTTTGGCAACAGAGTCATACATCACCTTAATGTGATCTCGTTCATCAATCAAGGCTTGATTGATGAATCTGTATTTTTGAATTTCATTTAAGAAAGATCTAGAATTACACAGTTTAGAAATAACCTCAGCAGGCACAGCAGTGAGATCCTCAGCAGGTTCAATCATGACACACTTGCCCTGGTCCTCCACATCAGCCATCAAGGCTTTATCAGCAGCTTCCTCAGCTTGTTCTCCCCAATGATAGTGTCCATCAGCTTGACACACAAGAGCTATGGAACTTGAAGATGTGTTTGTCTTTGGAGGATTGGAAGCTTGTTTTCTAGAGGAAATCTTCTTTTCTTGCTGATCCTTGGAGGACGGC
The DNA here is from genome assembly GCA_023525975.1 of Smallanthus sonchifolius. NCBI lineage: Eukaryota > Viridiplantae > Streptophyta > Magnoliopsida > Asterales > Asteraceae > Smallanthus > Smallanthus sonchifolius. The sequence goes on along the minus strand of CM042046.1, from coordinate 21,359,599 downwards.
TCCTTGCAGTTTCTGGCAAAGTGACCCAGCTGATCACAATTGTAGCATCTTACCTTCTTGATATCAAACCCAAGTGTCTTTTCCTGCTTGAATCTGTCTATGCCAGTCCTTTTGATGAATCTTTTGGCTCTTAATGTTAACATGGCAATGCACCAATCAATATCCATTTTCTCCAAATCATCAGGATTAATCTACTCCAAGTCATCAGGTTGAAAGCTAACCGGTGTTAGATTTCCATAAATCAGTGCATCATAGCATGACATGAAAGCAGTCATGATTGGGACATAATCATCAGGAATCATGGTGACAGTCTTTTGAGGAGCAGAGGAGCTGGTAGAATTAATTGCAGCAGCTGAAGAAGGGACATCAGTCTGAAAGTATGGGCTACTGGATGAGCTTGATCCAGCAATAAGAGCTGTGTTTCCAGAATGAGTTGACGGGGTGACTGCTCCCTTCTTAATCTCAATTTCATAAGATTCAAGAATGCTATAGACTTCCTGTTGAGACAGAGCACTCAGATTCTCAGTCTTTTTTATCATGATTCGATACATATTCCATTCCTCATGAAGAGAATCTAGGAGTTTCTTGTTTAGATCAAGAGTAGGGTACTCAACTCCCATTACTTTCAATCTTGATACAATGCTTGAGAAACGGTTGATCAAGTCAGATATTGATTCTCCCCTTACACTGCTGAACATCGCATATTGTTTCTTGATCAGATCTCTTTTGCTTTACCTGACATCCTCACTTCCCTCATATCTTGTGCACAATGCAGCCCATAAGTCTTTGGCAGTTGTGTACTCAGCAAAGATGTTGAAAATATCCATAGGAAGAGCCATGGCAATAGTTCCGTAGGCCTTTTTGTCTCGGGCAATCAAGGCAAGATCTTTCTCATCATATTCAGATACTAACTTAGGACGTTGAACATCAGCAGTGATAGTTACGGGCTTGTGGGGGCTATCGGTGATAGAACTCAACAGTGTATAATCGTGAAATTGAAAGAAAAGTTCATCTTTTTAGTCCGGTCATCAAATTCTCTTGTGGACACAAGAGCAGGTGGTCTATTTCCCCCAGAATGTTCTGTTGAACTTGAAGTGGCCATAATATTTGGATTCAAAACTAAACAGTAACTAGTTTCGATAGGACAACTTTAATCGAAACAACTTCTATCGAAACAACTAGTTTCGATAGGACAACTTCTATCGAAACAACTAGTTTCGATAGGACAACTTTTATCGAAACAACTAGTTTCGATAGAATTGAAAAAGATTAACTCGAAACAACTAGTTTCGATTAACACTAGTTTCGATACTGAGAATTTCACAAACAAGTTTCGATAACCACAGTTTCTATAGAGATAAGACAAAAATCTAGTTTCGATAGTACCTTCTCCCGATAAAACGTAGACAAGAAGTTTCGATGATCAACAAAAATCAGAAACTGTCCCCTGTAGTTTCGATGCCTTCTTCTCTAAGCTCGTAAATACTCCATTGATGATAAGCTCCAGAAATCAATAGTGCAGAAATGACAAATAATCCAGCGAAAACCTTCGTCTAACACTCCTGATCACTAATCCAACCTCCGATTCTTGAAATCACGAACAAAAATCATTGAAAAACGATGAAACAGTACGTCTGAGATGTTATGTGCAGATTCCAACAAAAACCTCAAAAATACCTCACAAATCACCTAGAATCGATCACAAAAACCTGATAACACTCAAAAACACTAGAGCATAAAGCTCTGATACCAATTGTAGGTCCAAATTTCTCTTATAAATCACTAATTTGATCGATTACACACACACACACAGGCGGAAACTGTGTGTATGGTGGTGAAACAGATAATAGAAACAGTGTTGGTGAAGATAACAGGCTAACCACACTATGAATCAACACGCAAATGGTATGAAAATGTAAGAACACAGTGAATAAACAACTACAAATTGTATTGATTCAAGAACAATGTGAAAGAGAAGGTTCAGGGTTACAGCCGCTACTCACACCCTAAACATTCTCAAACTAGGCTATTTATAGTAGTGACAGGTATCGAAACTATGTTCAATCGAAACTACTAGTTTCGATTGACCATTTACAAGTGATACTCAGAACTGTCGAAACTACCATCTATCGAAACTACTAGTTTCGATTGAACACACTCAATCGAAACTAAGTAGTTTCGATGGCCAGACTTGGAAATAAAACAGTAAATTACAGAAAACTGAAATTACATTTTAATGAAATGACAGAAAGTAAACTAGTCTAAAACTGTTTAAACATACAATAAATGACAACAGCTTATACATAAGATATGACTCTACAAGCTCTGGTATAGTTAAAGTCAAGTCACTAGTAAAAGATGGATTCTATTATGCACGTTTTGATAATTTTAGGGTGTAAATAGAAATCCTTTAAAAATGTTCTTAATGATACATACATATATAGTTTTTGATGTAAAGGAATGGTGTTTGAATGTTTTAAACCTAATCTCAAGTGTTGGGAAAATTTTTATGTCCATATGGTGAAAAGTGGGGAAAATTGGCTAAGTGTTGAAACTGGGCAGAAAATAAAACTTTCTGTTTACTGGGTGTCTTCGCACCACGCGAAGATCAGTGAGGGGTTCTTCATGACACGTGAAGAACCGGTTTCTCGGGCAAGCATATTTGGGCCTCCCTTGCACACCCGAAGGGAGGGCCCCAGAAGTTCGCGATACGCATGTTTAAGATTAAAAAATAAATAAATAAATAAATAAAATTCATAGGACGAATGCTTCCGCGTGTTTAAGGTTAAACAATCGATGTTTGAAACTGGGGTGTTACACCTTGAAGCCATCCGATTGTTTCTGGCATATGCCTCCTTTGTCGGTTTCAAGGTCTTTCAACTTGATGTAAAGAGTGATTTTCTGTATGGCAAAGTGCATGAAGAAGTCTACGTCACTCAACCACCTGGCTTTGAAGACCCGTTACATCCTAACAAAGTGTATAAGCTTGATAAAGCACTTTATGGTCTTCATCAAGCCCCAAGAGCGTGGTATGAGACTCTATCAAAGCATTTATTGTCCAATGGTTTCGACCGAGAGCAAATTGATTCGACTCTTTTCATACGGAAAGCAGGAGGTGATCTTCTACTTGTACAAGTATATGTTGATGTATATTGGGTCTTCCAATGAAGAGATGTGTAAGGAATTCGAGCAGGTAATGAAGTCCAAGTTTGAAATGAGCAATATGGGTGAAATATCATTTTTCTTAGGTCTGCAAGTCAGTCAAAGGGAGAATGGCATCTATCTGCATCAAACTAAGTATGTACAAGAAATTTTGTCAAAATACAAGATGAATGATTGTACAGCTTATGGCACACCTATCCCAGTCAATCATGGTCTACATCCGGACAAAGACAGAAAGAATGTGGATTGCAAGTTGTACCGTGGGATTATCGGTTCTCTTATGTGTCTCACAACTTCAAGACCTGATATAATGTTTGCAGTCTGCTTGTGCTCAAGGTTTCAGTCACAGCCAATGGAATCTCATTTGATTGTTGTAAAGAGAATCTTCATATACCTGAAACGAAAACCCCGATTGGGTCTGTGGTACTCTAAACAACAATCTTTTGATCTCAAGGCTTATACAGATTCTGACTATAGCGGGTGCAACCTTGATAGAAAGTCAACTTCCGGTGGATGTCAATTCTTAGGAGACAGACTGGTTTCCTCGCAATGTAAAAAGCAATCAACTGTTTCTATATCAACTTGTGAAGCCGAATACATTGCTGCTGCAAGCAGTTGTTCTCAGATCTTATGGATTCAACAACAATTAAGAGACTACGGCTTAAACTACACTAGCACTCCTATGTTCATTGACAACACTGCCACCATGTCCATCACAAACAACCAGGTGAAACTTCCAAAACTAAGCATATTGAAATTCGTCACCATTTCATTTGTAATTGTGCTGAAAAGCATTTAATTGAACTTGTAAAAGTTCACACGTATGATAATTTTGTTGATCTTTTCACCAAAGCTTTTGATTGCACTCGTTTTGAACATCTTGTCAACATGATAGGAATGTTCAATCCTGAATGAAAAACATTTTCAAAACACACTTGTTTCTTGGAAGTTACATTTATTTTCTTTTAGATTTAGTTTACTTTCTGTTAAACTTTTAAGAAAAAACCAAACAAAATATAAAATTTTCAAAATTTCAATGTCATTTGAAGACAAGAGGAAATGATTGCACATCAGTAAGTAAGGTAAATTTCTTACATTGCATAATTGGAAAATGATTGCACTTTGACTACTTAAACTATTTTAAACTATCATTTAATTAAAATTTTCAGTAGGCTAGAAGCATTCATTAAATCATTAGTAGTGTGAACACCTAAATATCTTTACTACAAATGTGATTTGAACCCATGTTATGCGGTGTGTGTGCGTAAAAGATAAACAAAAGATCATTATCAGAAATAGAATGTAAGATTTTGACTAGTATTATCCTTTGAGACCAGCTTCGAGTTATGTCTTTAGCACAATTTTCAGTTCACTTCACTCCCATACTCAGTATGCAATGGGAAGTTGAGCTAATATATTTCTTGACAATAACGGTTAAGCATATATTATCCATTAGGTCACATATGTTCCATTGAAAACATCCGGATAATAGTTGGATCCCGTTACCTGAATCTTCGGATTCCATATTTATTAGCCTGAATCAACACAATTACTCATAAAGTTAAAGCTCACGAGCCAAGACAAATGAATCAATCGATTCTGAATCTTATGATTCTTGATAATCCTTATGGATTCTGTTTGATTTCTCTGTGCTAAACGATATAACCTCAATCTGGAGAAACTGATAATCCTAGGGAAAATCTTAGATGCCTTGAGATAATGTAGTTACTTTCTGTCTAACTTAACCATGGGGTACACATTGTAGAACTTTAAATGGTACCGTAACTCACATGAATTTGATCCAAGAATGCTTATAGTTTCAAATCATATAATATTGACAATTTGAAATTAAAATGACATGTAATTCAATTTGATTTCAAACAAAGTATGTCATGACATGATCCCAATTTCTTTGAAAGTTTACCGATATCACTATTGCTACATGTTTAAGCCTGATATGATCCTCTGCTTATCACTTGACCAAAAAGACGTTCACTGTAAGTATTCAATCATTCTGTATTTTGTTTATTTACCTAGAAAAACAACAAAAATATTTTCAGTGTGTTTTAACATAAACTTTACAAAAACTAAAAAAGATTTCTTGCACAATTGTTAAACCCTTTAAAAAAAATGAAAAAACAAAAATATTTTCACAACTTCCAGAAACGTGTTTTTAAATTTACAAATTGAACGTATCTATCATGTTCGTCTCAAAAGACTTCATAAACAATGATTTTGAGTTAGAGTTTGAGTGTGTTAGGTCATGCGTACTTATTCAAGTGTGCAAAGCTCAACTCATGTGTACTTGATAAGTACGCATGAGGAAAGCCATGCGCACTTAGATAAGTACGCACGACTAGAATGGCGGGGTATATATAACGGCACAACCCATTTACTCAACATTTCAAACACTTTCACACTCAATATCGTCGACCTGCTCATTAACTCTCAAAATCTTTGTGTTACCAAACCGGTTTTTTCATCTCGTTTTCAGTTCTAACATCACCTAAGGATCATTTGGTGAGAATCTTGACCAATTCCAACCGTTCAAACATCTAAAATTGAGTGATTTTTTGTGTTCTTGAAGTTAGGGTTTAGATGACTTATTTTTAGTCCAAATGGTTGTTTGCATGTGAAATTGAGCAACTATTTACGATTTTAGTTATCAATCTTAGTCGTTTAAACACAAAATTCATCATTTTAACTTACAAAATAGGATTTTTGATCCTGGGTTTGACCCTAAAGTAGCGTCGGTCTCTGTTTGACTCAAAGGGGTCAAAATTGTGTTGATACGGATGAAAAAAAATGTCACATTGAGTCTCTATACCTTTTTCGACATCATTAGGACTAGAATTCCGGACTTTAGACCTTGACTTGATGATTTCAGACTTGCATAAAAACTGAACTTCACGAGACCCATGCGTACTTACAAGTACGCATGAAGGCTTTTGTTCATGCGTACTTGATAAGTACGCATGACCTAATCTGTTTGTGCGTACTTGCACATGTACGCATGAGGCAGATGTGTGAAATTTTTCTAAGTCCAAAATTCTTATTCGTTGTCTATGCTATCTTTACTAATACATGATGTTCTATAATATGTTCTAATCTTGTTTTGTTTTGTATTGTAGATATGGCTAGATGAGCGTATATAGAGGACTTCAATATGTTGGCACTAACTGACCCAGAATGGAAAGGTGCTGCCCTCAACTATCAAGAGATAGTCACTTTCCTAAATCGATCAAAGATTTCGTATGCTATATCTGCCAACCCGGTAGTATCACGTCCTTATTTGGAGTAATTCTGGGTTACCGCTGAACTGGACAGTAGACCTACGCCAAATGTAATCATTGCTACTATGGCAAACCATATAATTGCAATTTCTGAAGCAACTATGAGGCAGGTGTTACAGTTTAATGACTTAGCCACTGATCCAACTCAATATCCGGAATAAATGATAGATGGGTGTTGGAGGCAGCGGATGGGATATGTTGGAAGGGTAGGGTATCCATCCTACAAAAAGATGTGGCTCTTAGATCAATGGCGTTAATTCGCCCATGTGATGATAATGTGTATATCAGCGAGAAAGGCAGGAAAAGATGCTATGGGACATGATCTGGCCTCTGCTATGGTTGGCTTATCTCTAAACAAATGATACAATTTTTCACGATATGTATACAAGTCAATCCTTGATCAAATTAATGTTGCTCCTAGATTCAGGTTCCTATTGTATCCTCAGTTCATTCAGCTGCTGATCAACCACTTCTTGCCAAACCTTCCACCCACAGGACAACAGCTACCGGTCAAACGTGTTGATAAACGAGTGTTTGTGCAATTCACGAATGCAGGAACCGAAGAACCAATCCTAATGCACACACCTCGAAGCCTATATTGCACCAGAAGGAGATAGATTGTATAGTGCTGACAGTGAACCTGAGTTGAGTGACCACTCGGATGAAGAAGAGGTTGGTGATGATAATGATGATGATGAGACTGATGATAGTAATGATGATAGTGCTGGTGGTGAGGGTGATGTTGATGCTGGTTATGGACAAGGACCTGAAGATAGTGAATCAGACAGAATAGTAACCGACTCTTCTGATTCAGACAACACACTAGATCAAAGAGATCAAAGGCACCCCAGGAAAAATATTCGGGAATCCCTTCCTGAATCATCGTCGAGACGTCGACGAAGACAAAGTTCAGATTCTGATTTCCAAATTGATAGTTCAGATAGCAACAATGAGGCACCTCATATGACTGAAAGGAGAAAGAAAACCCGCAATGATCGCCCATGGAAACAGGTAATGGATGAAATCAATGCACGGGCACACGCACAAAGAGCCATTGATGTCCCGACACAGCTCTATAGCCGAAGGAGACGAAGGACAATAACTCCGGTTGTTGTTCTAACTTGTGAATCTACTACATAATCCATCGTCTCTCTTCCCACTACCACAGTCCAGATCACAACTACCACACTCCACCCTATTATGATCGAATCTACTCTGGTTTCAACCACATCAGCACCCATTGTTCTATAAACAACAACCCTACCCGTCACTATCACGGATGGTACCTTACCACCCATGACACATTCATTAGAGTTTGGCGATATGGGACACCACTTTGACTTGTCCGAGCTCTTTACAGACACTATTCATGAAACCGGTGAACCTTCACGGGATGAAAGAATATCATCCCTAGAATCACAAGTGACAGCTCAACAAACATAGATTAACTTACTTGTTGAGTCTAACACCAGGCTGACCAATCAATGGCAAGCCATGGAAGAACAGATGAGATCATTCTTTGAACTTCATAAAATGCAATATAGTCTCAATGATATGTTCTTCGCCGCCAGGAGAGCCATGGAAACTAAACTATTAATCCAATGTGGTGAGTATCAGATTATGGTAGAAATGGTGAGTAAATTGAAAAACCAGCTTCCTCAGGGGGAGACGAGCAAGAAGGCTAAAGAAGAACCCTGCCACCATATTGACCTTACTAAAGAAAAAGATCAAGATGAGGATCCCAATGCAGGCCCCTCAGGAGCTGGTGGAGGCGAGACACAAGCTGTCTTGCCAACACAAGCTACGCCTGTGGCTCAGGGGAGTCTACACAGCAGCAAGGTGGTGGTGGTGCTAACAAGGGTAAAACACCTACTGAGGTATTAGAGGAGTTATGTGCAAGCCCTAACCTGAACGGTGACGTTATGATCGGGGCGTTGGCTGAATTGGAAGAAGGGGAGATTGATTCAGGAGATGATTAGGATGAGTGCAGGAATGATGTGATAGTTGAATTCCCTAAAGGTGATGGAGAGGGGATTTATGAGTTGAAGATGGGGAGATTTTCGAAGCCCCTGTGATCAGAGAACAAGCTAAGCCTACAATTCCTATTGATGATGTTAATTAAACTACAGCTGACGTTCCTGAAACCAACCAAGAAGCAGGCACAAGTGGCACTTCCTGGAGGAAAATTCCTCAGGATTGGATCAAGAAAGATGCCGAGGCACCGTGGTATAAACCACAATACACAGACAAACATGGCGTAGCCGAGATGATCCTATCGGTAAGATTTGAAGAAGACAAAGGGTTGTTTGCTATTAAAAGATCTGGTGGAGTTCAGTACCTGAAACCAACAACGGAAGCATTCAATTCCTTACCTAAATATGATCTAGCCAACCTAGCAAACCGTGAACTATGTAGTGATACATCAAATGGGATTGCTAGATGTCTGTGGGGTGCGCTATAAAGAGAAGGACGATCAGGAAACTTCGAGATCTTTCATCCTCAAATTCCGAGGCGTGTCAAGGACAAATCAGTGATACATCCATCGAAATGCAAATTCTTAAAAAGACTCATCTACGAACCTGTTCTATGTGAGACCTGTATACCTTTGAGGAGAATCCCTCAAGATATATTGGGAACCATGTGGTACTGGTATGTGGATCCAGTAACCGGGGAGGCTGTTTTGGTCGAGAAGAAGAGCTTCAGAGAAACATCAGGGTGTTTGATGAAATTGTTTTCATCGATTTTTCAGTTAAGGATTTGGAGGTTCTTGTCGACAAGTACTACTTACATACGGACGAGTGGACAAAGCTGCTGGCTACCAAGTACAACAGGTTATTGAAATTCTGCCACGATTACAAGAGTGGTGGGAGTCAAGCAGGGAGCTCATGAAAGACTGAAGATATCCATAGATGCTATCAAGGGGGAGTCTGTTGATGCACGTTTTGGTGACAAGCACTCTGGATCAGAATCAAGCTTTTATTATTTATTATTTAGTCTTGTATGTATTAGTATTTTTTGTATCGTGTTTATCGAGTTGTAATCAGTAAATATGTAGTTGAACTTGTATGATTTTGATTTGTACTAAGCAAATATGCAATGTATTCCTGCGTATTTATCAAGTACAAATGGTGATGTGTACTTAGACAAGTACGCATAAAGGATAGTCATGCGTACTTGCTAAGTACGCATGGACCAGGTTCTATAAATAGTACAGGTTTGTTTCATTTTAAGCATAAGATGTAACAGAGAGTCAAGTACGCATAGTCTGCTGTTTTGTCATTCCAGAAGTCTTTTGACTTGTGTCTGTACTTGTTGAAACACCTTACTATATAGAAAGTGTATTTATTAGTACGAGCTTGTGTTGTTTTGATTGTGCTTTCATCTCATACGTTGTTGCACCTAGTTACAGGCATTCTGCACCTAGTAACTAGTTTACATTCTCACACGATATCGATTTGACACACCCACCCAGATGGACCTACAGCAAGAAACGGTCGTAGAAAGGACGAAACGCTAGAGAATCAAGCTAGGAAGTTGACTTTGTAGATTTTCAACTTTAGATGCTCATTCCTATTATAAAGGTGAATACTTTATCTCTTTTAAAACTTGTGTCAAATATTTTATTTACAAAAATGGCCAAACAGAAGTTAACGAAGTAATGCTCAGCGTTCTTCTACGAACAAGCATTCAGGCCATAGGTATACGTAAAACTTGCAAGGGATACACGGGTCACGGGTGAAATTCCCGAATTGCGGCCGGTGCTTATCTTATAACAAATCCGGAGGCGTACACATGTCCGCTGTTATAAGCTATGACGCCAGTGTATAGTGTGGTGCGATTGAATGTAGATTGAACATAAAACTATGATTATGATATTAATACTTGTTTGTGCCAAATAATTTATTGTCAAGATATTGTATTCACCAGCATTCGCGCTGACGTTTTATTTTCAAAATATTTTCAGGTAAGGAATAAATTATGTTGAGAAAGGGTCGGGCAGACATAAGATATGACCTATGAAATAAAAGGATGGAATGCACGTAGGCCTTGTGTAAAAGGGGAATCCTAAAGAAATGAGATAGGACCGGGAACTGATCAACCTTGAGTTGTACTATTTCTAGTGGCTTGTTATGTATTTGATTTCAAACTATGTTTTGTATTAAAAAATGAAAGGGTATTTGAAACCCTATGTTTATGAAGTAAATATAAAACTTTTGTCTTCCAACTGAGTTTTGATATTTACAAATATAACCCTTTAGGTTGAGACAAATGATGAAACAATCCTTTTGAAAAGACTTACCGCTGTATTTTACAAAAACCTCTGAAATCAAAGAACAAGATACCAATCGAGCTTGCACACATCCAGGGGGTACCTGAGGCGGGGTGTGACAATAAGATTCCATCGGTTTGTAGTTTCGACATATGTTTCTTGTTTTTGTGACCTAAGCGACAATGCCATAGATACGATTGATTAAAGTTAGATTTTGATCTTTTAGTGAGAGTATAAATAGAGTTATCATCATATGAGCTATCAACATAAATTTCATAAATGTCATTGTGAGGCCTGTCCTCAAAATGGAAGACATTTTCTTTGAAAGCCAAAATGTTCCTTCCATTAAACTTAAAGGAATAACCTTGCTCATAGAAACGGCCTGCTGAGATAATATTCCTAGTGATACTAGGTACAAAACATACATTGTTCAATCTTAAATACATGCCATTTGGTAACAAAATAGAATATTGTCCTACGGCTTGAACTGCAACATGTGCTCCATTGCCGACATGTAATACCAAATCGTCTTCTCTCAGCTTTTTAACTTTCTCTAGCCCCTGCAAATCATTGCAAATTTGAGTTCCACACCCAGTGTCAAAAACCCATGCATTACTAGTGAAAGCAAATAACTCTATCATAAGAAAACCTGAAGTCGAAGCCCCATTAGGGTTCTTCTTTATCTCAACTAGGAACTTGGGGCAATCCCTCTTCAAGTGATTGGGCTCCCCATAGTGAAAGCAATTAGGGTTCTTGGGAGCTTTTGGCTTTGGGGTTGCCTTTGGTGTTGCTTTAGGTTCTTTCTTGTTCCTTGTAACAGGCGCCCTTCCCCTTGGAGTAACCCACAACTTTTTAGCTTTTCCTTTGCCCTTGGCTTGGTTTCTTGACTTGACCCTCCATTATCATGAGGACTGGTTGAGCTTTGGATAATATGTTCTTCTCAGCAACCTTTAGCATGCCAAGGAGTTCTAAGACTGACTTCTCAAAACCATTCATATTGTAATTTATTACAAAATAGTTGTATGACTTAGGAAGTGACCCTAGTATCATGATGATAGCTTGTTCATTCTTAAGTGGAGATCCAAGACGCTCCAACCTTTCCACATAGACCTTCATTTTCATGACATGAAGGCCAACAGAAGTTCCTTCTTGCATTCAACAGTTGACAAGAGATATCATAGTGTCATATATCTCTTGTCTTGCTTGCTCTTCGAACATCAGCTTGAGTTCTTCAATGATGTCGTAGGCTTTCATGTTCTCCAAATCATGTTGTAGATTTGGTTCCATGGAAGCAAGCATAAGACACTGTACAATTTGAGCATCATCGAAATGCTTCTGCCATGCGTCTTTCACGGCTTTTGTGGCATTGTCTGCCCGTGCATCAGGGACAGGTCCTTCAAGGACGTACAATTTCTTGTCTTGGGTCAACACAATTCAAAGATTGCGATACCAATCCATGAAATTTGTGCCATTTTCACGGTCTAGAATGGAGCGTAGACCGAAAGAGAGAGATGGTTGAGTGTTCACGGGAGTTGTCATCAACAAAACATAGTTATAGGTTTTAGAACTTGGATATGAATTCCTTTAATAATTAAGTACCTTTGTCTTTTTTATAAAACTTTAATTAGTTAAAGGCTAAGATCCACATCGCCCTTAACTTCTTGTGCTTGCCCTGCGCACTTACCACAATAATTAAGTAGATAAGTAGGTTTTAAAAACCAATTGCTTACTTACAACTGTTAGACCCTTGGGATTCATTAACATAAATTTGTTAATATTGGCACGTTTATGTTGGATATATGATGTTCGATCGTCAATTAAATCAACGTTATTATTAAGGTACGATCCAAAGAGTTACACCTTAGGCAACGAACAAAATATGTAATATTTAATTGTCAAATATTATAGATCACGAAAGACGGATTATTTATGCGGCGAATTAATATTTAGAGAAATATTTATCGGTGATTGGGTTAATTAATTATTTAGTGAAATAATTATATTCGAGGGATTTAATGATTAAGCGTTAAACATTAAAAGATCTATTTTTTACTAATAAACTGTTATTAGTAAACTACAAGGGTTAAAAGTAATTAAATGTTAAATACTAAGAATTAAATGTTAGTTCACAAGGGTGTGGTTTGTAATTAAGGAGATTATAAATATAACCTTAATCTACAAATCCTAACACACCACACCTCCAAAAAGCCGCCACCCCCCTCCCCCTTGCGCAACATCGTCGTCGGCCATAGGCCACCGCCGCACGTCGCAGCCCGCAGCCAACCACCATCTTCGGAACCCCCTTCACTTTCGCACGCCACCGCCGTGTGTTTTGGTGTACGTGTCATATAGCGTGACGTTAGTTGTACTAAGGTGTTACAGATCTGGTTATCGTTGAAGGTATAAATCTAATATGGTTGGTTATTTAATATTGTTTATACGCGTGTAATCGGATCACTAAATGGAATCCATGTCTGATCTGGTAATGGTACTAATAAATTGCTTACGCTAAAATATATCAGATTTATTTATTTAAAAGGTTTAAATAATTATTGTTTTAAAAGTTAAAACTGGTACCATGATTCCCAACAGTTTAATCCCGGATTGGCCTGCGCATTTTTCAAAAAATCGAGTTATAAGATGTCCTACTTTAAAATATACGATGTCCTACCCAACCAATGTGCTTGGCCTACGCACTTTCCACAAAGGTTGTGACAAACCACCTTACCTCGCCACAAGAACATTCTAGTGAATGGCCCATGGAAACTCTTCATCGGAATGTTCTAGTGACGCGTAAGTATTTTAAATAGGATGGCATATACTTATTTTGAAAAGGTTATTTTATATTTGATGTGAATGACATTTTCAAAACGTTTTATGCAACGAAGTTTTTCATGCCTTGAAATCGTTACATTAAATAAAACCAAGTTTTATTAGTTAATCTTGTGTTTATAAATCATGACGATTTGATTTTAATATCCTAGATATTAATACGATGGTATTAAATGCGCCGAACCATTTTTAGCTAGTAATAAAAAATTTTATTTTTAACCGATGAGTTTTATAAAATAACATTCATTTTATTTTATCGCATTAAAACTCATTTTTATGAAACATAAAATATACATTTTAGTTTCTTACAAGTTTTCAACTTGTGTGAGTTTTTATAAACTATAATTTTTATAAAACTCCTTATTTGCATTTTTCATTTTAATAAAATGGTTTTGATGATATGAAATCTTAGAAATCAAACAAACATCACAAACTATGCAAATAATCATAGATGCAAAGCAAAGTCATGAATGAGCGTGTGGTGTTTTTGTGAGCCAAAACAAAAACACCACTTAGGTCTTAAGGGACACAAATCTTCAAGTCTTCAATCTTGACTCTCACTTGTTCCAAGACCTCCTTATGGACTCCATGCTTCAAGTCTTCTTGTTACATTATGAAATAAAATATAAACTAGTCTATTTTACATACAAAATTAAAACAAGGAACAAGACTTGAAATAATAGTTATTACATAACCAAATGAAATAATATTACAAACGTATTGAAATCCAACACACATGGTCTTTGGCTTGCTTTGCATGAAACATCATTTTTAATCATAAATGACATAAGTAACTTAGTTACCACCTTTGTAGCATGCAAAGGCGATGACAAATATTTTATGTCTTTTCTTTCTTGAAAAGGACATAAAACATAAACTAGCAATGTTGCTTATGATATATCATTTTTCTAACTTGAAAGATGATATTTTTAATTTCTTTTTATAAACAAACCAAAATATGTTGAGGAGTTTCAAATTCATACATAAGTGGCTCTAATACCAATTGTCGGGATTTTGACATGTCTTTAAAATAAATATATGCAACGGAAGCTAATTTAGACATGTAATATTTTAAATCTTTTAAAACAAATCCCACCAAGATCCATATGTAAGAAGATGAAACTTAAAAACAACCAAATGGGGTTAAGAATATGACAACCTTTGATGAGAAGTGGTTGTCCTTTGAGAAGATGAAAGAACTCAAGTGTGTTCTTCTCCAATATAGTCCACACCAAGCAAGTTTTTATCTTTGTGCTAGCAAACCACCTTTGGTTTAATCACTCACTAATACACTCCAGTTTAGTATTGATTTTATGTAGATGTAAGTATGAAATCAAACAAGACATGGAACCAAAACAAACTTACACTTTTATGTTAGTAGTTTGATATGTTTCTTTTTATGTTTTTCATTCAATAGAGCTCTTTTCTTTTTCTCTTTTTTCTGGATGGAATGTAGCCTCAAAAAGCCGCATATTTATATCCATACTCTATGAAAAGATGGAGAACAAAAGTACATCAATATACTCAAGTAAGTATAGACTTTTGTGTGTTCAACAAGTGAACAAAAGAGTATGGGAAACCCATGCTTGGGTTCCATCGAAAATGAAGAGAAGAAGCAAAAGGGGATGGGCCATGTGATGTACTCAACTGCCTTTGACCAACATCAAGTTGTAGGTGGAGTTTTTATATAAACCTTCTAGTATCTTTATATATATTTACACCACCAAATAATGTGTATATATATGAACATATTAACTATTTAAATGATAGACATTTAAATAATATGATGCAAGATTTATATAAAACAGGTCACAATTTCCATAATACTTGCATTGAATCATTTATATAAAGAAACATTCATATTTTCATATCATTTTATTTTATACAATCATATAAAATACCAATGATATGTCATGATTCTTAGATTATCATTTTACTCTCTGATAATTTGTTTAAACATAAACCGAGGTGGCATACGTTCAAAACCTAGTTTAAACGTGTAGTAGATTATTTGCTTGATGTGTGACCTTTTGGGATCAAATATCAACGGCAACAATATTGTACGTAGTGTCTTGGGCATATGCGTCTAACAGGACGTTCGTGAGAGAAGTCCAATGTTGGATAAAAGAGTGCGATACGCGGTGTTTAAGTAATGGCTTTGTTAAAGCATCCGCCGGTTGATCATCACCTTTAACATGACTAACTCGTTAGGACCCATCGTGTACGTTTTCACGAACAAAATGGAATTCGAGAGCAAGATTTAATAAAAGATTGACGTTCGTGAGAGAAGTCCAATCTTGGATAAAAGAGTGTGATAGCGGTGTTTAAGTAACTTTTTCTAGAATGGAACACCGGGTTGGCCGAGTAGTGCGTAGCACTTAAGTTATCGCAATAAATGGTCGGTGTTACTGTGGATTTGTAGCCATGTTCAGATATCAAGGAGATAATCCATTGTACTTTTGTAGTGGTTGAGGCAATGGCCCAAAATTCAGCCTCAGTGGGTTGGCGTTTAGAATTCCAAGCTACTGTTTTGGAGCCGAGATAAACAATGTAGCCTGTTGTACTCCGATAAGTTTGTTTTATCACCTGCCCAGTCATCATCAGTAAAAGCATGAAGTTGTAATGGTGAATTAAGACGTATAAATAAACCATGAAGAATTGTGTCGTGTAAATAGCGTAACAATCTCTTTAGGGAGGCCCAATGAAGATCTGTGGGCTGATGAATAAATTATGAATGTTTATTTACAACAAATGTAACATCCGGACGGGTTAATGATAAATATTGCAATACCTCAAACGATCGGTATGTAGTAGGTGATGGTAAAGGTGTGCAATCGGTTGTGGTGAGGTGAACTGAGGTTGTCATGGGCGTGGAACCCGTTTACAATCACTCTTGTTGGCCTTAGTAAGAAGATCGAGAATGTATTTGCTATGAGAAAGAAATAAACCATCGGTGTGAGGGAGAACTTCAACACCAAGAAAATAAGAAAGATTTCCTAAATCTTTTAAAGAAATACGATTGGCAAGGGGGGTGATGAAAGAAGTGACGAGATGAGTTGGGTCCAGTGATGATAATATCATCAACGTAAACAAGAATGTGAATTGGAGAGGTGGTAAAATGATTAACAAAAAGAGAAGGATCAGAGATTGTGGATTTAAAGTGGGCCGATGGAGGAAAAGATTTAAGTTCATCGTATACGTGATGCTTGACGAGGACCATAAATCGCTTTATTTAGTTTACAAACATGATGTGGAAACGAAGGATCGGCAAAACCGAGGGGTTGAGACATAAAAACGGCTTCGGTAAGAGTGCATTGTAGAAAAGCGTTATTGATGTCAAGTTGTCAGAGACACCAATTGTGGGAAGGGTCTAGAGCAAGAATGAGACGAAGTGAAGCCGGTTTAACAACGAGACCAAAGGTTTCAATATAATTGAGACCGGGGCGTTGATGAAATCCCATAGAAACAAGACGTGCTTTTAGGCGATCAACAGACCCGTCGGGTTTATGTTTGGTTCAAAAGACCCATTTGCCACCAACAAGGTTAGGAGCTGATTTAGGAGGTACAAGTGACCAAGTTTGATTGCGATGAAGAGCATCACGTTCTTCTTACATTGCTTTGGCCCCTAAAGTTGTATAAGCGCTTGGGTGATGGTGGAAGGTTCGGGAAATGGTTGGGTAAGATAATGATAAAGAATGAAATCATTGTTGTGATATTTTGAGTTTTGTTGGCGAGAAGTTCTAGTTTTTGGAGGAGTGTTGAAAGGAGCTAAGGTAGGTGAGGGAGGTGTAGGAGGGTGGGAAGTGATGGCACTGTCGTTTGATTGAATTTTAGCAGAGGAAGGGGAGTTGGGAGAATGAGTATTAGAAGACGTGTTGGTAGTTTGCAAGAGCGCGACAGAAGAAGAAACAGAAGTGGGGCGCATGTTTCTGTGTGTGTATGTAATTAGATGTCTATTAGATGGGGAGGTAGCAGGTGGTGAGGTTGTGGAAGTGGGATGAGGTTGATATTAAGTCAAGTATCTGAAAGAAGATAAAAGACTGGTCAAAAAATTCAAGGTCAATGCATCTTTCTTTGCTGTTAGTTTTGTATTTAACAGTGCTGAACTTTGCTGTTAGTTTATGCAGTTTTTTGCTGAAATTTAGTGCTGAATTTTGCTGCAATTTAATGCTAAAATTTGCTGCAGTTTTGTGATATTTTTTTTGCAGTTTTTGCTGCATTTTATAGCTGAATTTTGCTGTTTTTATTATTTTTTTTGCTGCAATTTAGTGCTGAATTTTGCTGCAGTTTTGTAATTAATTTTTTTGCAGTTTTTGCTGCATTTTACAGCTGAATTTTGCTGTTTTTTATTTTTTTTTGCTCCCAAATTTAGAGCTGAATTTTGCTGCAGTTTTGTGACTTTTTTTTTCCAGTTTTTGCTGAATTTTACAGCTGAGTTTTGCTGTTTTTTAGTGTTTTTTGGCTGCAATTTAGCTGAATTTTGCTGTTTTTTAACTGTTTTTTTGCTGCAGTTTAGTGCTGAATTTCGCCTGCAGTTTAGATAATAGAGAATGTAGTTGTAGATTGTGGCAAGTGTCAGGATTACCTTGTTTGCATTCAATAGTTGGAATATACAACATCAACAATGACCCGGCCGGAGGAATATGTAAGTGATTGGTTCAGGGTTGAGAGGTTCAAAGACACGTACAATCACTATACAGACATGATTTGGTTAGAGATGTTCTTTGTGATGTTCTTAAGCAGGTAGGAATTTCTGCTAAAAAAGACGCCCCCGTGAACTTTCTGACAGATCCGCTTGAAGGGAGGTCTACTCTACGGCCGGCTGATATTCTTGTGTTTGGTTGGGCAGGGGGGAAACACGGTTGTGTGGACCTTACAGGAGTGTCCCCTCTTGTGGGGCTCAGGGACAATGGGGTTGTTGCAGGCCAAGCTGCGTTAAAGGCGGAATCAGGAAAAGTTGCTAAACACGAGAAAACTTGTTTAGAGAACCAACACGTGTTTATCCCTTTTGATTTTGCTACTTTTGGTTTTCTAGCACCGGAGGCAGTGGAATTCCTAAACAGGGTTCAACGGGTCGTGCATAATAATATTTTGGCCCCTAAGACCCAAAGCTTTGTTTTTAGTAGGATCGGTTTTGCTATTCAAAAGGGGGTTGCGCAACTTGTTGCCCGTTTACCTGCCACTTTATTGTAATCGTCCTTCTTTCCTGAATATTATTGACGAGTGAAAGCCGAAAAAAAAATCAGTATATGAAACCGTTAAACGGAAGCAATGACATTAGCAGATACAATAGCTTAGCACGGGGTGGATAGGTCCCCTTTAGCACAACACCATTTCTTACAAGAAATTTTAGTAGCCAAGTAAAATGTATATTTTTGCTTGCAAAATGGAAATAGAAATCAGGCATTAGAGGCACCACAGACCCATTCCACTGTCCACCAGGGGCACCAATTGTATTTTTTTTTTCAAAATCATCTATTAATTAAATAGTTGCTTACTTGCTTTTGTTTAATTTTGTTTGATTAATTGTTTTCTTTGCACAAGTTTTAGTCTGAATGGTTTATATAGTTGACTATTTCATGTTTAATTTTGTTTGATTGATTATTTCTTATTTAATTTTGTTTATTTAACAAAGTTATAATATTTATGAATTATAAATAAGATAAACTAGTATTTTAACCGCGTTACTTGCTTTTGTTTAATTTTGTTTGGTTAATTGTTTTCTATACACAAATTTTAGTCTGAATGGTTTATATAGTTAACTAGGTTATATACCCATGTATTACATGGGGTTGTTTATAAAAAAATAAAAGTATAATAATGTGTAAAAAATTTAAAATAATGTATAAAAAAGAAATAAAATTCTTTGTTTTCTTAATTAAGTAATAATTAGAATTTAAATTTTATATTATCTTTTTAAAAAAAAAAAACATTAACATAATTAAATTTCAAAATTCAAACTTACTTAAAATAGAGAAAATAATAAGGTTTTGGTAAGAAAAAACATGGTGATTACATGTGGCATTAGTTGGAATCATTTATTAGAATAATGATTATTTCGTGTTTTATTTTGTTTGATTGATTATTTCTTATTTAATTTTGTTTCTTGATGTTTAATTATGTGTATTTAACAAATTTATAATATTTATGAATTATAAATAAGATAAACTAGCATTTTAACCGCGCGCTTCGCGGGGAGCGCGGTCATTTTTTCTCCGTAATACGCGGCAGTGGTTTGATCGTAATAAATTCAAATCATAAAAAACATAAAAGCGAAAACCAATACCGAATACGATAAAACCACCAAACCGCTAACGATGTTGTACGCTCGTAAGCGGTTGGGTTTGTTTCGGCACCGCAACGGTAACGTTGCTCGGTATAACGTACGACCCAAAAAATAGCCTCGATTTTAAATACAACTCCGTTTTAAAAAAAAATTATATCGGAATATTCACAAAAAAAATACAAAAACAACCACGCATTTAATTTTTTTAAAGGTTACAAACGAAAGTTATAAGAATAAAACGAAATTAATAGAAAATGAAATGAGTTAAAAGCGTATATTTATTATATTATAAGGGCTGAAAACCAAAATTAAAAAAATAAAAATAAAATTCTTCACTCAAAAAATGAGACGTGAAGGAAAATATTAAAAACCACTGTAGATGTCCTTTCTTTTTAGAATAGGTTTAGTAATTGTTTGTTTATGTTAATTTCTTATTTGTTATTAATCTATTATTAGGAGCTATGAAAAAAAAATTGAAAAGAAAAATCCATCTAAAGAACATATGAGACTAGAATTTCATGTTATTCTATCATTATTTGTTTTTTCTCGTTGGCCAGACTCAGTTTGACCGACCCAATTTTTGTGCCCCGTGGCGAAAATTTCTAAATCCGCCACTGGACGTGGATATCAACATCTTACATTAAGCCACCCCCTCTAAAAGAGAGAAGGATGCCGCATAGGCCATCAATTAAGAGAAAGAGACATGAAAGTGAAAAGCGAGAAAAGTATCAACTACAGGAAGATACATGAGTTGTAGCAACTGTTTAGAGAAATGACATGATATAAAAACATGTTAAAATGAGAAAAAAACGCACCACCTAAAGAACCAAAAAAAGGGAGGCCTAGAACAAATATGATAATGGAAGATATCATTGGAATAGGTACGTGTGAGAGGTGGTAGGGGACGTATTGAACAAGAAAATGATGAAGTTGTTAAACAAAAAGCCAAGTATTCCACCTGATATTAGAAAGTAAATGTGTTATGTATGTTTAACCTTTTTTTTTGTTTAAGAGTTATAATAGGTTGTTTAAACGGCAAGACTGATTTTGGTTTCTTGCTATAAACAGGTTCTATTTAACAACATAGAACCCGGTTTTGTGTAATCGAGTCCTATTAGTTTCTCCATAATATAAATCGACTTATTTTTTTTTAAGCGTCAAAACCTTATATAAGTTGTTTTTAAGAAATTTGAAACATATCTGTGTTTTCATAGCAGTTACACCTAATACCTACTCAATGGTTAAGAGGGCTGTTATCTTGAAGTGACCGAACTGAACCACGAATGGCCAAAGTTTGAATTCTTTAATGGCGTCATTTATTTATGTACAAGATTGAAGATTCAAATGTACGAACACAGATACTTGTTTATGCATTTGGTCTTTCTCTTTTTTATTCCAAGATGTACAAGTTTTATATTGGATAAAGTCAAATGAATTAGGTTTTAGTAGTTAAACAAATGTGATTTCGATTAAACAAAGATTTATGTACCTTTTGACGTACCTCTTAGCTCGTAGTTACTCGTGGTGGCATTCGTTACTTTCGTCCCATTTACGGTTTACGTTTAGGTATATAAAAACACCGAGTTTCTCATGAACAGCGACTCTGATACCAACTTGTAAGGCCCCAAACCAGGCACCCTATAGTTAGGTCACGTCACAGTGTATTCTTGTAAAAACACTTAATTCTTGTAAAAAACATACAACGGAAGTCTTAACTCAAAATAGTATTTGTATTTTAAAATCATTATTATTCTTCACATTACCATATGAATACATACACACAAACCCGAGTAGACCCACACCCAAAGCTAAGATCCATCGTCACCCGAACTCACCTGCAAAACAGTCTAATGTGTTGGATATTAGATGTCCGATCATCGATAATATCAACTTTACTATCAAGGTACGATCTGAAGAGTTACACTTTGGGCAAAGAACAAATTATATCGTTTAATTGTTAAACGTTATTACATGAAACAAGAAATTAGAATTCGGTGGATTAAATATCCAGGAGATATTTATTAATTACGTTGAATTTAATTATTAAGAATAATTAAATATAACGATAGTCGGAATGAGTTTTTATATATATTAGTGATATATATATATATATATTAAACAGGTCTTGTATTTAATAGTTAAATATAAAAATGTTTGCAAGTTTTATTTATGATTAATGTAATCATAAACTAAAGGGACTTCAGTTAGTAATTAAGTGTTAATTACACAACGGTTTAAGATATAAATATTATTATTATAAATACATGCTTAATGTCAAAACCCTAGTTAAGGTTTTTAGTCTCCTCCTCCCCTTTCTCTTGCGATCAAGAACTGGAACCCCCTCCCCTTCGGTTTTCGTTCAACGCCACCAGCAGCCACCACCGTTGTGAACTGCTGCCATCCACCGCCACGGCCGCTGCCCTATGTCGCGCAGCCACCACCGAAGCCGGCCCCACCCCGTCGTCGTGTCTCTTCTGAGCGAGCCGAACCAAAAAGGAGAGAACCGGGTGATTTTTCGTGTGACGTGTTCATGTGTCGAGCTCGTTGTTGTCATCTAGCGTGACATTCTATGTACCCGAGTGTTTCAACCCGGTTGTTTCATCAAAAGCATAAAACCCTAAACACCCTATGGCTGTGTTTGTTTTATTTATTATTATTGCCTGAACGCTGTGTAATCGGATGACTGAATTGAATCCAGATCTGATACGGTATTGGTACTATTAAATTTCTTCCGCTAAAATATATCAGATTCATTTATTTAAAAGGTTTAAATAATTATTGTTTTAAAAGTTAAAACAGGTACCATGATTCCAACAGTGGTATCAGAGTCACATTTACGCGCGTTAGACATAATTGTTTATTTTTCTATCTCCGTTTTATTTGTTAACACTTTTGGTTAAGAAAAGATCGAATCATTATCGTTTTGGTTGTGATTGTGTTTGGAACATCGAGCCCTAGTGACCCATGTTTCTGTTTCTCATGGTTGTTTTTATTTTATTTGTATTTTTATTTTTGGGTTATTTGAAACCCGGATGTAATAGATAGGTTACTTTTGTTTATTTATTTTTATTGTAAAAGTATAAAATAAAAGGTTGTAAACCTATCAAGACGAAGATTTGAAGACAAGGATTGACAAATACGGGAACTTGAAAATAGAGATCTTGGACTAAGTGGGAGGCGAAAAGTTTATATTTTATTTGTTGTCCCTTAGACCGGTTCGGTTACTCGTTTGATGGATCGAACGAAACCGAACAAACTTACTAATGACTCGATGGTTGTTTTGTATGTTTGTGGTTGATATAATTATTTAGGATAATAATTAAAACTACAAATATATTTATATAAAACATTTAACACAATCTTATAAAATGACGAGAATATTAAAAGGTTTAAAATTTCTCGGGAATGTAATTAAATAAAAGTAGTTTTTATTTAAAAGTAATACGAGTTTTTAAATTTAATTGTTTTATTTAAAAGGATTATTGGATTTTAATAATCTCACATTTTACTAATTGGCCAATAATAATCTCAACTGAGAATATTCTTACCAACGGTCCCTACTTTCAAACTATTTTTTTTACATTGGAACCCCGTTAAAAAAACTTAACGCCGTTAGAGTTTATACAACGTGGACATCTGCAAACCGCCGGAAAGTCGAGCCATGCTAGCAGTGGTCTCGTGGTTGCTTTTGAAATTGGCTCTGATGGTGCTTAACTGGTCTCGTTTGTCCGGAAAGTCCAAACAGAGACAACGGCGGTGTTTAAAGAGACTAGTTAAACACCACCAAAGCCAATTTCAAAAGCTAACATGAGACCACTACTAGCTTGGCTCGACTTTCCGGCGGTTTAAAGATGTCCACGTCATATAAACTCTAACGGCGTTAAGTTTTTTTAACAGATGGTCCAATGTAAAAAATTAGTTTGAAAGTAGGGACTGGTGGTAAGAATATTCTCAATTGTGATTATTATTGGCCAAGTGGTAAAAGGTGGAATTATTAAAATCCAATATTCCTATTTAAAAACATATTTAAATTAATCAAAGGTTAATTAGTTTAAAATTAAGTTCACGACTAACGACTAATTTAGTTTAAAAATAAGGTATTTAAAATTGGACCATGTCGAGTGTTGAAAAGCGTTTCACGAACTTATATAGTAAAATTGGTTTACTAATATTTGCACGACTTGATTCATCCTATCCGTCATCCAAAATATTTTTGACCCTTAACCGGTAAATTAAAACATTAAAGAAATCTCAATTATTAAAATCGATATTTCGGCGCCACCCTTAAGTATGACATTTCAACTAAATTGAAACGTCGATGTTAGTGAATTACCCTGCATTCGAGGCCACGATTTTGGTTAAAGCTAGGATCATGATTCCTAAGTCACTTAGGTCGAGACTACAGTCACAATTGAAGGACAAATATCACTTAAAGTCATTTAAGCGGGCGAAATTGAGGGAAATATATCCAAAGCTTGACCTTGCTTGTTGATAGCGTGTTTTTAGTAGTAATAAATATATTGTATTTAGAGCTACACAAAATCAGGTTTTAAATTTATAAATTAAAATGATAATTACTTCAATATCATTAACGGACTCCTACTCCATCTTTTCATCATTCATTCACTTCACAACACTCCATCCTCACTCTTTTCTCCATCTACTCACGACAACAACAACCAACATCCATCTTCATATTATCTTCAAATGTTCATCTATTTTCAAGGCTAAAAACCTCCTTCTTTGGTGATTCAAGAAGCTTACTAGTGTTTCCTCAAGAATTCAAGCTAAGAAGTTCAAGATCTTCATATTTCTCTCTTAAAAATCACCATCTAACTTGTTGTCTTCCCTAGATTGTCTAGTGGTAAAGATTCCATCTATTTAATCCTTGTATTCATGTTATTTTCTTTAAAAACTATGGTTTAACATGCATTTTGTTAACCTTAAAAAGGGATACCTTCATAAACTTTTCTAATATAAATCATATGACAAGTTAAGTGTACTAAACTCAAGATTTAAAACATAGGTATATACATACATGCATGTGTGTCGTATATGTATATATATGTGAATCCATACGGTTTGTTGTTTTATGAAAGATTATAGATGATAAAGCATGAGTAGTTAGAAAATAGATCTTTGAGTGTGTATATATATACAAATACGTATGTAGTTGTGTATTTGGTACTTGATTATAAAAGTTGTAAAAGCAAAATATACATGAGTAGAAAAATATATAGAGAGAGATGTTTTATTAAAAATGGAGGTTGAACATCTAACTCGTGCTAAAAATGTGTAGATCTAAATATATATAAAACATTAGGTATAAAAATAAGCATGTTTATGAAAAAATGAAAGACGTTTGTGTAGATTTATACATGTGTATGTAGATTAAATACGTCACCGAGATATAGAATTAAAGTGTATAAAAATAAGGTGATTGTGTTCTTTTATACATGTTGTAAAAACAAGTATATGTGAAAACGACACGTTAAAATAGTATGTTTATAATAAATATAAACATGTACTCATTGATTGGGAGTAATTTGGTAAACAATAATGGTTAAACGATTATTACCAATTAAAATGGTCGTATTAGTATATATAAATTTAAGACTTAACCCTTGTTCATAAAAATGATTTTTAGTGACATTATGACTTTAAACATATTTTTAATAAAAGTAGATAACATATATATATTAAAGACGTTTTTAAAATAATCAAATATAAAAGGATATTTTATAACAAAAATGGACATTATAAAACCCGCGTATTCATTTAGTAAATATAACCATTAAGAGTATTAACTCGTACGTTTGGAAATTTCTAAGTTCTTAAGCGTTACGAGATTTTAAAGAACATTATGTGCTACTAGGATAATTGTGAATATATATGTGTGTGTGATGCTCACAATATCTAATCGGGTGTTACCTAATGAAATTTATTTAGTAAAGAAATAAATAAAGTAATAATAGAATATATATATATATATTCTTGCATGATCATGACGATAATGAACTATTATTTAAAATAATATATAGATGAATGAAAATAAAATTATTTAGTAAACGTAACATGTCATCATCATGCTATATAAACTTCTCACATGAAAATATATTTAAATATCTAGAGCGGAATAATAATCACCAACGGGCCGTAACACAAAAACATCGTTTTTACTAAACAAAAGTATCCCTAACCAGATATGTTAAGTGAGGTGAACAACTTGTATGTAGGACGATCAGTCTTAACACTAAAATGCCCTTTTGTATTAGGGTACGGGTAGTCAAGTCTTCCTAGAACCAAGTATTATTTGCTAGCATACTCAGATCTCGAGGTGAGTTTCACGGCCCCTTTTTACTGTTTTCCATATTTGGGGGAAGAACATACTTACAACTATTTTTATGTGATAACAAGAGAATAAGACCCGACCTTTATGTTTGCATGATTTGAACACGTTTTAGGCCGCTAAAGTCCCCTGGAATAATTTAGTAACCATTAACTGTAGCCTAGGGTCCTATGAATAGTACTATGGGGAATGACGTCCCCCGGTCATGGTTAGTCACGCTAACCGCAATCTGGAGGATTTATGGCCGCATAGCATCTGATAACAAATGAGAGGGGCAAAGGAACAATTGTCATGGTTTGGTTACGCCTCATGTATGAACATATTATTTGTATTCCTAGCTAGTTTACAAATGGGTCACACATTACTTATTCTGATTATCACATGCACCTGGAACTATTTATGAACAATTGAATTTACAAAGAACTATTTGATTAACCCTGTGAACTCACCAACCTAGTGTTGACATTTTAAGTATGTTTTTCAGGAAATTGAGCGTGGTCGCAAGGTTAGCAATGTAGGTTTCATGCATGCACTATGGATACGACTTTTGGGGGATTTCTCTTGTATAACTCATTGTATATGAGTCATATTTGCGAAATCGTAACTTTTTGTAAGCTCAAATAACATTTTGGGATGGAAAACTTTAAACTTGTTTATGTATCCATTTATCATGTATGTGTTTGCGGTAAGCATATGCTTTGGAAACCATGAACGTTACGCCTCGCGTTTCCGCCTTGGTGGGGTGTGTCAGATTGGTATCAGAGCCATTGATTATAGCGAACTAGGAGTCAAAAAAAAATTTGAACCTAGTCTATAATTCAAATGACTCACAAAAACGTTTTCATTGCATAAGCATTGCATGACCATTCATCATGTCACATGTATATTATAGTCACATCATGTCACACACTAACCCCCACCCTAACTTCAGTCCACTGTTCGAGGCGACCGAGTATTGCCTAGACACTACGGTAGTTCACAAGATGCCAGAGTCTTCAGGCGTACCCGCACCCAGAGCACCTAGAGTGTGCACGTCTGATTGGGATTGGTTGATTCGGGCTATTCGGATGTGGCAGGTTGAGGAGGACCTTCCGATGACGTGCGACCCAGTTGGACTATCGTGCTTGCTACCACCCGTGCCGCTCACGGGAGAGTGCGTAGGATGCACCATCCCTGTGCTAGTTTCTCGTAGCTACACTCATGGGGAGCAAATCGGCTATTTAGAGACCGGCGTGGGAAATCTCCAAGAGGATTTAGCATGCATACATCAGCTGAAGCTGAATGTTCTGGGAGTGATGGAGGATCATGAGCTGTACGACATCTGGTGGAGGTCGGGAGGAGACTAGCAGAGATGGAGTTGAGGACCACCACCACTGAGTAAAGAGCAGAGGCAGCCGAGCAGAGGGCGATTTAGGCTGAGCTCCGAGCTACTTTAGCTGAGTCACGCGTTGAGTCTATGATGACCTCAGCTACCGTTCCGCCACGAATGCTTTCCTATTTTTAGACCTATTACGGGCGGGTTAACACATTATGTAGTTCAAACTTTGGTACTGATGTGGTCATATGAACCCATCTCTTTTGTATCCTGATCTTTTGGAACAATGTACTGTGTATGTTTTAACTATTTATGTGTTGGTTTATGTTGTGATGATGGTTGTTTACGTTTGATGTTGTTGTATCCTTATGTCATGTTATATCATTATTATTATATAATGTTGTTTCTTTTTAAATGTTATGTTAGAAAGAACACCATGGTGCCTAAACGAAGGATGCCCCGTGACACCACTGGTGAAAATAACACAACGATTTCCGCAGAAGTGGAGCAACTCATATCACAACGTGTAGCAGCCACCTTGGAACAATATGAAGCAAATCGTAATAATGGCGGAGGAAATGGAAGTGGCACAACTGGAGGTTCTGGAGATACTTCGAATAAGAAATGCACCTATAAGGCATTCTTGTCATGCAACCCCCGTAGCTTTAATGGCACTGAGGGTGCAATTGGTCTTATGCGCTGGATCGAAAAGATGGAGTCGGTACTAGATATCAGCGAATGCACTGCCAACTGCATGGTAAAGTACGCTACCTGCATGCTTACTGATAAAGCATTAACTTGATGGAATTCACAGATGAAAACCCTGGGAAGGCAGATTACGTACCAACTGACTTGGGAGGAGCTGAAGGCCATGATGATCGAGGAGTACTGTCCTCGAAATGAGTTGCAAAAGATCGAATCTGAAATGTGGAATTTACAGATGATTGGAGATGATGTGGTTGGTTACACTGACCGATTCAATGAGTTAGAAATCTTGGTTCCACACATGGTTATCCCAGAATACAAGAGGGTTGAAAGATATTTGTGGGGTCTTGCACCTCAAATCCGAAGCATGGTGACTTCATCGAACCCTATGGATGCCAAGAGCGCTATAGTTCTAGCTTTCAAGCTAAGGGATAATGTTGTGCATGATAGTTTGTTTGGGAAGAAGGAGACTAAGGAAGGGAAGTCTGGGGAAAAGAGGAAATGGTTAGGAAAACCAAGTAATCAAATCAAGAATCAAGCTTACAAGAAACCTGAAACTATGAAAGCCTTTGCCGCCAACACTGTGGAACAAAATGGATATCTTGGGACACGACCGAGGTGTGACAAGTGTGGATATCATCACGGTGGAAGGTGTACCCAATGTGGAAAGTGTAAAAAGTATGGGCATCTAGCCCATAACTGTTGGAGCAATGCGAACCCTAATAAGATCAATCAAGTAGCAGGAAAGGTCAACCTTGGAGCAGTAAGGATGAATCAGGGATGCTTTGAGTGTGGAGATCCAAAACACTTCAGGAAAGATTATCCAAAGTTGAAGAACCAAAAACAACAATCAGGCCCGTGGAAGAGCATTCGTGATGGGAGCAGGGGATGCACGCCAGGACCCCAACATCGTCACGGGTACGTTCCCGATAATTAATCGATATGCCTCTATACTTTTTGATATGGGTGCTGATATGAGTTTTGTGTCAAATGACCTTAACTCCTTACTTGGTATTAAGACCAGCAAACTAAATCAAGTTTCACAATAGATTTAGCAAATGAAAAATTAATTAAAATCGAAGAGGTTATTCAAGGTTGTACCTTAGACTTAGGAAACCATACTTCCATTATAGACCCTCTACCTGTTGAACTGGGAAGTTTTGATGTCGGTGTTGGTATGGATTGGTTATCAAAGAACTACGCTGAAATCGTCTGTTTTGAAAAGATTGTACGCATTCGACTCCTGAACGGAGAAGTTCTTTCGATACAAGGAGAAAAGAGAGGAACGACACTACTAATGGTTAACGGCATGAAAGCCCGCAAGTACCTACGCAAGGGTTATTGAGCATTTCTGGCTCACATTTTCGAGAAGAAAATGAAGGAGCGTCTACTCGAGGATAAACCTGTCGTTAGGGATTATCCCGAAGTGTTTCCCGAAGACCTGCCTTGATTACCGCCACCAAGACAAGTCAAATTTCAAATCGATTTGGTATCTGGAGGCACACCGGTTGAACGATCGTTGTATCAATTAGCACCTTCTTAGTTGAAGGAACTGTCAAGTCAACTGCAAGAGTTGCTTGACAAAGGCTTCATAAGACCAAGTTTCTTGCCTCGGGGAGCTTCGATCTTATTCAAATATCACCCTGGGAAGGCTGGTTGTAGCAGACGCCTTAAGTCGTAAAGAACGAGTTAAAACTCTTCGTGTTTGTGCCCTAGGATTAACAATTCATACGAGTCTCACTACTCAAATACGATTGGCATAACAAGAGGCGTTTAAGGAAGAAAACATACAGAAAGAAGCACGGTGTGGGATGATTAAAAAACTGGAGCCTAAGTCTGATGATACTTTATAATTCATGGACAGAATCTGGGTGTCGAGTACCGGTAACCTATGTGAGTTGGTTATGGACGAAGCTCATAAGTCCAAATACTCCATCCACCCAGGTTCAGATAAAATGTATAAGGATCTCAAAGAACTATATTAGTGGCCAAATATGAAAGGAGATATTGCCACATATGTTGGTAAATGTCTAACATGCTCAAAAGTAAAGGCAGTATATCAGAAGCCGTCTGGTTTATTACAACAACTAGAGATTCCCTAGTGGAAATGGGAACAGATTTCCATGGATTTCTTCATGAAATTACCTAGGACGTCTAGTGGTTATGATACTATATGGGTACTTGTCGATCGTTTGACAAAATCCGTCCACTTTCTGCCAATTAAGGAAACCGACAAGACCGAGAAACTTGCAAGGTTGTATATTAAAGAAATAGTGGCAAGACATGGAGTACAAATTTCTATTATCTATGATAGGGATAGTCGCTTCGTGTCAAGGATCTAGCAATCCTTACAAGAATCCCTAGGCACACGCCTAGACATGAGTATAACATATCACCCGCAAACGGACGGCCAGAGTGAAAGGACTATCCAAACATTAGAGGATATGCTCCATGCGTGTGTAATTTATTTTAGAGGAAATTGGGATACTCACTTACCATTGGCTGAGTTTTCCTACAATAATAGCTACCATACCAGCATTAAAGCCACACCGTTTGAGGCTTTATATGTTCGAAAATGTCTTTCACCGCTATGTTGGGCAGAAATCGGTGATAAACACTTAACAGATCCTGAAATTATTCAGGAAACCATCGATAAGATCTTCAAGATTAAGGATCGTCTAAAAGCAGCTCGAGATAGGAAAAAGAGTTATGTTGACAACAGACGTAAACCATTAGAATTCCAAGTTAGAGACCGAGTGTTGTTGAAAGTCTCACCTTGAAAAGGTGTTGCAAGGTTTGGCAAACGTGGCAAACTTAACCCTATATAAGTTGGACCATTCGAGATAGTAGCTTGGGTTGGTCCTGTAGCATACAAACTCAAATTACATCAAGAGCTAAGCAACGTACATGACACGTTTCACGTGTCGAATCTCAAGAAATGCTTAGCAGACGAAGCATTGATTATACCACCTGATGAGATTCATCTTGATGACAAACTTCATTTCATAGAGGAACCAATCGAGGTCACAGATTGGAAAGTCCAAGAGACAAGACGTAGTCGGGTCAAACTAGTTAAAGTGCGTTGGAATTCAAAGCGTGGCCCTGAGTACACATGGGAGCGCGAAGACCACATGAAAACTAAATACCCTTCTTTGTTTGAGAATGCACCAGTTCAAAATAGCACAAACTGAATTTCGGGACAAAATTCTTCTAACACGGGAAGAATGTGACACCCAGCATTTCAGGTCAATATCCATACCTATTAAGAACGTGTTCACATTTAATGTTTCCTGACCTGTTTAGTGTCAAGCTAAAAAATATAATAAGTCTAGAAGAAAAGCATGTGTTACACAATTTGCAACCCGTGATTTGAATATTTTTCACCAAACTAGCCTATAACCAGTTAAATTGTAATACTAGTACCGTTAATAACCTAAACCGAATTAAACTGCCATTTAAAACTCTAAATGAAATTAATACACTTAATGAACTAATTAATTAACTTTTAAACCTAATTAATTAGTTTATTAACCCAATCCACCCCACCATTATTCTTTCACGGCAAAACCCAAGTGGGTCCACCCCATATGACTATTTTTTTCATTCCATTTGATTTTATACACTTCAATACTCCAACTTCCATACTTCATTTCTTTTCAATATCATTAAAGGACTCCTACTCCATCTTTTCATCATTCATTCACTTCACAACACTCCATCCTCACTCTTTTCTCCATCTACTCACGACAACAACAACCAACATCCATCTTCATATTATCTTCAAATGTTCATCTATTTTCAAGGCTAAAAACCTCCTTCTTTGGTGATTCAAGAAGCTTACTAGTGTTTCCTCAAGAATTCAAGCTAAGAAGTTCAAGATCTTCATATTTCTCTCTTAAAAATCACCATCTAACTTGTTGTCTTCCCTAGATTGTCTAGTGGTAAAGATTCCATCTATTTAATCCTTGTATTCATGTTATTTTCTTTAAAAACTATGGTTTAACATGCATTTTGTTAACCTTAAAAAGGGATACCTTCATAAACTTTTCTAATATAAATCATATGACAAGTTAAGTGTACTAAACTCAAGATTTAAAACATAGGTATATACATACATGCATGTGTGTCGTATATGTATATATATGTGAATCCATACGGTTTGTTGTTTTATGAAAGATTATAGATATTAAAGCATGAGTAGTTAGAAAATAGATCTTTGAGTGTGTATATATATATATACAAATACGTGTGTAGTTGTGTATTTGGTACTTGATTATAAAAGTTGTAAAAGCAAAATATACATGATTAGAAAAATATAGAGAGAGAGATATGTTTTATTAAAAATGGAGGTTGAACGTCTAACTCGTGCTAAAAATGTATACATCTAAATATATATAAAACATTAGGTATAAAAATAAGCATGTTTATGAAAAAAATGAAAGACGTGTGTGTAGATTTATACATGTGAATGTAGATTAAGTACGTCACCGAGATATAGAATTAAAGTGTATAAAAATAAGGTGATTGTGTTCTTTTATACATGTAAAAACAAGTATATGTGAAAACGACGCGTTAAAATAGTATGTTTATAATAAATATAAACGTGTACTCATTGATTAGGAGTAATTTGGTAAACAATAATGGTTAAACGATTATTACCAATTAAAATGGTCGTATTAGTATATATAAATTTAAGACTTAACCCTTGTTCATAAAAATGATTTTTAGTGACATTATGACTTTAAACATATTTTTAATAAAAGTAGATAACTTATATATATATTAAAGACGTTTTTAAAATAATCAAATATAAAAGGATATTTTATAACAAAAATGGACATTATAAAACCCGCGTATTCATTTAGTAAATATAACCATTAAGAGTATTAACTCGTACGTTTGGAAATTTCTAAGTTATTAAGCGTTACGAGATTTTAACGAACATTATGTGCTACTTGGATAATTGTGAATATATATGTGTGTGTGATGCTCACAATATCTAATCGGGTGTTACCTCATGAAATTTATTTAGTAAAGAAATAAATAAAGTAATAATAGAATATATATATATATATATATTCTTGCATGATCATGACGATAATGAACTATTATTTAAAATAATATATAGATGAATGAAAATAAAATTATTTAGTAAACGTAACATGTCATCATCATGCAATTCATATATAAACTTCTCACATGAATATATATATATATATATATATATAAATATCTAGAGCGGAATAATAATCACCAACGAATCATAACACAAAAACATCGTTTTTACTAAACAAAAGTATCCCTAACCAGATATGTTAAGTCAGGTGAACAACTTGTATGTAGGACTATCAGTCTTAACACTAAAATGCCCTTTTGTATTAGGGTACGGGTAGTCAAGTCTTCCTAGAACCAAGTATTATTTGCTAGCATACTCAGATCTCGAGGTGAGCCCTTTTTACTGTTTTCCATATTTGGGGGAAGAACATACTTACAACTATTTTTATGTGATAACAAAAGAATAAGACCCGAACTTTATGTTTGCATGAGTTGAACACGTTTTAGGCCGCTAAAGTCCCCTGGAACAATTTAGTAACCATTAACTGTAGCCTAGGGTCCTATGAATAGTACTATGGGGAGTGACGTCCGCCGGTCATGGTTAGTCGCGCTAACCACAATCTGGAGGATTTATGGCCGCATAGCATCTGATAACAAATGAGAGGGGCAAAGGAACAATTGTCATGGTTTGGTTACGCCTCATGTATGAACATATTATTTGTATTCCTAGCTAGTTTACAAATGGGTCACACATTACTTATTCTGATTATCACATGCACCTGGAACTATTTATGAACAATTGAATTTACAAAGAACTATTTGATTAACCCTGTGAACTCACCAACCTAGTGTTGACATTTTAAGTATGTTTTTCAGGAAATTGAGCGTGGTCGCAAGGTTAGCAATGTAGGTTACATGCATGCATGATGGATACGACTTCTGGGGGATTTCTCTTGTATAACTCATTGTATATGAGTCATATTTGCGAAATCTTAACTTTTTGTAAGCTCAAATAACATTTTGGGATGTAAAACTTTAAACTTGTTTCTGTATCCATTTATCATGTATGTGTTTGCGGTAATCATATGCTTTGGAAACCATGAACGTTACGCCTCGCGTTTCCACCTTGACAGCAGAGCACTAAGGCCTTCACATCTCTTGATCTTGGACACCTAAATGAGACACTTGAGCTTCCTATTTATAGGCAAAGAGTTGGGGTTGTCATAGGCATGCATTCAAATGCATGGTTGTGCATTTGGTCAACTAGTACACTAGTACTTTTGTAAGGGAATGTTCTACTTTTGGAGACAAAGGTACACACATATAATGAAAGAATCGTTTGCTTTTATGGTGCGCACGGGTATAATGCATGACCTGGTTTCTGACTTCCACGTTTTCTTCAATTTCTTTGTCTTTTTCGCTTCTTTTTGTTCGGGAATCCATTTAACCTACAAAAATAAAATATATGCGAATTAAGTAGTATTTGCAAGGTTTTTATTCAATAAGTACCATAATATGGGAAATTTGTGCATGTAAAATATGTATAAATGATGGCACATCACTTGTCATGCCCCTCAAACCGTGAATTATGTAGTCGACGCAATTGGTATTTTCAAACCTACATGTCTAGCTATACCAGTGAAAAGTGCTTAGCCATTCACTATAACATAGTAAACCAGGATCTCATTCTTAATTATAAATAATTTTTGTCTTTGGGTCATTAATATAATTAAGATAATTAAAGCATGAAAATACTAAAATTTAATTGAATTTTGTAGATGGCTCCATCTGCTGATGATGTTATCCTAGAGCGTCTTAACGATATTCTTAAAATCAAACTCGTTGGAACAAACTTCTTGGAATGTTACTACAATCTAAAGAAAGTCCTTAGATATAACAAGAAGATGCATGTTCTTAAATACCCCCTCCCTAAGCAGCCATCTGAGGATGCTGGTGAGTTTGTCCTAAATGCATGGAACAAACTTAAGGATGATACCCATACTATATCTCAAACCTTATGCTAGCATCTGTTGACTCAGAGATTAGAAAATCACTTCGGAAGTTGTCTGCTTATGATATGATTTGTAACTTAAAGGAGAAATACCATCAAGATTACAACATAGATCCTTCTCACTCTTTAATGTCACACATTAGAGACGTTGCCTTGAAGAATCCAGAACGTGTTGTGGCCATGAGAAAGAAAGTATCAGACATCGAGAAAGCATGCATTCCCATAGATGATCACTTGATCATAGATATTACTGTTGATAACGCCTCTGACGACTGTAAATGGGAAGGGCATCCCCTTAGTCGTTATGACTATGTTAGGGATTTCATCTCTCAGTATGCCGATTGGGTGCCCGATGATGCTTTAAGGATGTCATGCTTCATTGATCAGCTTGAAAGAATAGGGATTTATCCCAGCGACAACATCTTAAAAGCTATGATCGATGATGAACTCCACTTGTGCTTCACAAGTAAAGGGTACCGGTAATGACTGTCAAAACCGGGGATAAGGGCATAACTATTGGTGAGACCAAAGGAAATATCTCTAAACCAAAATGCCATGTTCGAGAGATGCTCGAAGCTGCTGAAACTAGTGGATGCTTATATGCATATACTCCTGTTATCTAGGCAACTTTTCCATTGTTTCTTTATCTCATAAAGTTACACTTTTAACGTATGCAAACTTGCTCTTTGTAGAGATAAAAGAAAAGAAGGAAAGGAAGAAGAAAGAAAGACGGACACAGCTTGAAGATTACTTCAAGTTGTTGATTGCACCATTTGATGATGTTATCTTTGTTTAGAACAAATTTAAATTCTGGATTTAATTTCTTTTGAATATTGATTGATTATTTTAAGTATGAATTATTTAAATATTTAATGCATTATGACTATTGCCTACGATGAATTAAGAATTTATTACCATCTACTTGACATTAAATATTAAAGACATGTGAGACATGTTATCCAAGTGCATTAGATACTTCATTAGATTTACATATTAACTCTTGTAAAAGATATATATGTGATATAATATTTACATATGACTTAATGATTGAAATAGTTTCAATAAAATTCCTCTAGAATAGTCTTATGAGATAAGATATAAAAGAGCGATAAAAGTTATCACTATTCTATGACTAAATAGTTAGTCATACAAAGCAGCTGCACAAAATCCAAATCACTAGCCTTGAACCATAAGGTTCATCCAGAACAGGCGTAAAGATTCATATGGGATATGAATATAAAAGGAGTCTTATGAACATATAAGGATATGATGTTATGAACCCCTATACGAAATAGTTTCGTCTCCTGCCTTAATAAATGCTTCAAACTTATGAATAAGATTGAAACTGTTCATAACCATGATATACCTGATTCTTGAACAAGAATCGAATGTTGTTTAAAGTTCTGAATAAATAGTATTATTCAATTGCAAAAGACATGAAATTTAATATACATGCAAGGATTAGATCCTAGAAATATATATATATATATATATATATATGTTTATCATAAATAAAAGATGTGATCTTTTACATTTGATAAATATATGTTTATCATAAACAAAAGATGAGATCTTTTTCAATTGATAAGTATATGAAAGAAAAGATTAGATCTTTTACAACAGACACTAGGGATCATACGATGAAAGAATGAGATTCTTTAGTTAAATCATTTAATGATGATCTAGATACACAATCCAGTTTATGACAAATAAAGATTTGATCAGAATACACGTGAATGAGATTCATCAAGATGTAGAAGTTGTTTTAAAACAACAAAAGGATCGTTAATACTAGAAGCCTAACAGATTATCAAAGGTTGATAAAATAGGAATTGGATTCCTAGTATCCTTAAAGGAAACAAATTACAAGTTTTTGAACAGTTGAATAAACTAATCAAAACAAACATGTATTATGAATACTAGAATGTTCTTGTATCAAAAATAGCTTCAAGAAAAGTATAAGAAGTATGGATATGTCTGAGACCATTGAATCATTAAAACTGATACGATCATTTCAAATAAGATTCAATATGATAGATGCAAAGTGCGACAACCCGACGTTTAAAAATAATTCCGTTAGTAATTCGGTTAATTTTTCTGTTAAATCCTAACCCGGTTAACCTAAACTTCAGGGATTGTTTCTGCCAATTCCTAAACTACTGTGCATGAAACCAGAAGGACTAAATCCGTAATTCATCTAATCTTGATTTTTGTTGACTTTTGAAAGTCAACCCGATCAGTCTTGGGTCAAAATCGCATACCATAATCAAATTCAGTTGAAACCATAACTGATCTTCACGATCATTGCCATTAACGCCTGGCTTTAACTCGTTTAAACTCCATCATTGCCGAATTAATCTGATTAATGGCGAGTTATGTTGAAACCGTCGACTCTCCCATCGATCCTTATCAAAATCACACAATTCGGTTACCATTCTCACAATTGATCGTTGTATCATCTCAAACGAACTATTGTAAAGCCTTTACGAGTATCAATTCGATCGAAGGAGTGGCTGAAGACTCAGAGGACGTAAGCCGTCGACGCCGGAGCACATTCCAGCTGAGAACCTTCAATTCAAAGTCGTTTCTGGTAATTGAAACCTTCTACACTTTCGTTTCAGTCTATAGATTAAAAGCCCTAACCTGATTAGGGCTTGCAGTAACAATTTTAACATGAACCCGAATCTAGGGTTCATGCGTTTACAGTTTAATCGATCACCATCCCAGACCCGATTATAATCCAATTAACATATGTGGTTAGATTCGCAACTGGTCACTCATTGAAAGCCCTATGAATCCAACCATTCAACTCAGTTCATAATCTAGGGTTTGTTCTTGTTTAATTTGGGGATTTTGATCTTAATCGTAATGAAAATCAAATTAAACTGTATAGATATATTCACAAACCTTTGTTGAGTAAAAGCCCCATGATCCCATCGAGTTTCAACATTCAATTTGTTCATCACGATTACGTGTTCTTATTCTAGGGTTTCGGGTTTAAAACTGGGAATTAAACGACCATACACTTAACCGTTTTACAATTAAACGAACACACAGATTCGCAAACCTCCGATTTTCAAAACCCCTATACTTTTTGGTTCGATCATGGTCGGAATCTATGGATTTAGGACGGAATTGGGTTCGAAATCGCGAATGGGGTGGAGACTGGGTGTTTGTGATGAATAAAACCATTTTGATTTGGATATGTATGCGATTCCCTAGCGGGCGGGAATGGTTAGAGTGTGTGGCTGTGGTGGGAGAGACCCGGGTTCGAGTCTCTCCACCCACATTTATTTTTAAAAACCGATTTCTATTATTATTTTAATTACCAAATAAATTTTTATATTAATATAATGTTATATTAAAGTGTTTTAACCCGGAAAACAACCTTTAGGCTCGGGTTTGATTTTATAACTTATAATTGGTAATAATTCCACTTTTGAAATAATATAATTATATTATTTTCAACCCCGACTTCATATGAAATAATATATTAATATTATTTTTAACTCGTGACTCCTATTTCTAAATAATATATATTTATATTATTTCACTTTGTTTAAATATCTCGTGCGACGTTTTAAACTATTTAATAATATAAGTTATTATATTGTTTACCTACGTTATTTGCTCGAATAAAAATAACATATTTGTTATTTTTGCTAATGATTAATTATTAATCTTACGAATCTAAAATAATATATTAAATTATATTATTTTCCTAACTTTTGTAAACGATTCGAACTTACGAACTTATTTATTTATTTATTTATTATTCGTTATTAACGTTCAACGTGTAATACATTTACCTTAATTATTATGATATATATATATATATATAATTCCGTAGACACGTTCGTCTACTCTTAAATCCCTAGGATGCGTTAGGGCGTCCAATCTTCCGTGTCGTCGTCACAAATCCCAACTTGTCCCTAATTTATGTGTTTATAATTTTAGGGCATACGTAAGTCGTCAAAGACTTACACTCGTGGTTCCAACTTTTCTCTTGTGTGATTCAAATCTCTACTCAAGCTCATGTGAGTATTCACGGCCCCTTTTTACTGCTTTTAAACTGGGGGAGAAAACATGATGCAAACTCTTTTTGATTTTTGTACTTCATTTTATATCACTTGTTATGACTATGCGTAAACTCTATCATGAAAGTCCTCACATCGAACCGTTTAAATATGAATATAGCGAGGTATGTTGGGTAGTACTACTGGGTTTGACAAACCTCACCCGCGTTAGTCGCGCTAACTCGATTGGATATCGAACGGGTGCAATATTGACCTAAACGTGCACCATGGTTGATAGCCCTGGTGGGAGGCAATACAAACAGTCAGTTTACGGTTGCGAGCGTAATAGCAAACATGAACATGGGTTAGCTACCCGTTGGTATATATATGTTGATTGTACATTAATCTGGTAAACGCTTTTACTGAAACCTGTGAACTCACCAACCTTGTGTTGACACTTTTTTTACATGTTTTCTCAGGACGCTAAGCTAAGGCACAGGTGCACGTTAGGGCATGCATGGTGTCAACATGATATATTCAATAATTGTCAATCTGTTGAATATTTATTATGTATCCATTATTGTTAGACTTGGGCGCGTTGTTGTGCGTATTTACTCTCTTGTTTAGATACTTCCGCATTTACTCTAAACTTTTATAATATTTCAATTTGAGTCCCATATAGTGTCGTTTGATGTAACTAATGACTGAGATCCTGGTTAGTCACACACCAAACGGTAAAACTCCGTTAGTGGAATTTGGGGGTGTGACACAAAGGCAAGTGGGAGTGAATACCTACAACAATAAGAATGTGTAAGAGACACATTATTAAGAGGAGTGTATAGTGATTCACAGAACACCACAAACATGGGATGATAAGTGTTATCATGGAATGTATAATGATACATTGCTAAAATTACGAGTTATATTTTAAAACATATCATTGAAAGATAAAGTAAGAATCACAGCAATCTATTGACATTAATAAAGATGTCTTAAATGTTTTGTATGACAAATCAGTAAAGACATACCGTTAACATTTCTGTTAACATTATCTATAACCCATAATGATGGGGATAAGATGAAAATGAAATGGTTCATATAGTTTCATCTAAAAGGATAATGAGCGTTGTCAATATTTTTCATACGATGAAAGAACTTTGAAATTTAGTTATAGCGAAAGGAAAGGGATATTGCTTGAAAAGCATATAGTGGTGATCATAAAGCGTTATGATGAGACAAAGCTATCTTATTAGATAAGATAAGAGTACCAACTTTGACTATCAAGAAGGGTTCTTGGAACGATATCATAATTACTTATGACAACTTGTCAATCAAACACAACTATCTTAAAAGGTTAAGATACAAACACCATGAGATGATCATTGAGAATGATTACACGATACATCAACATTATCTGATAATGATTACATGATACATCAGCGTTATCTGATAGAAAATTTCCATCAATAACATTTTCATAAACATGAGATGTTGTGACCTGAAAACATTAGAAGATAGTATTCTGAAAGGGTTTCAGATAACTTCAAATATTTTGGAAAGAAGTTCCAAAAGAGAGTTCCATCGTTAAGTTTCATTAATGGAATCATGAAACTTGGAGACATCACGATAAAACAAAGTTGACACAAATTAATATCTAGCTGACCCATTCGCTAAACCTATACCTCGATCTGTATGAGAAGCATGTTGATAGGTGATAAAAATGCTAGACTTAAGTTTGATTTGTTAGTATTGGGTGCTTTCGAACAATATAGAAACATTGGTGTTTTATATTGACTTAAAGGTTAAGTGCATTATAAATAGATGTTTCTATGATTCAATATTTTATACGTTTTAGAAATCCTTGAATATTATATTATGTATTCTAAATGTTCGTAGTCGATCAGATTCATGAGAATCAATCTGAACGAAAGACTATTGTGAATTGGATGATTGGTTCATTAGGAATGAAAGGACGTCATGTTCATATATAATCATTAGAGAGTGATTATCGAACGTAACTCGCTTCAAAACTATCTTCATGGATCATAGTCTTGAGAAGTTTTGATTATGGTAAGATCTATTGATAAAGACTATTGTGAATTGGATGATTGGTTCATTAGGAAAGAAAGGACGTCATGTTCACATATAATCATTAGAGAGTGATTATCGAACGTAACTCGCTTCAAAACTATCTTCAAGGATCATAGTCTTGAGAAGTTTTGATTATGGTAAGATCTATTGATCCTTCGACCCGAGGCACTCACTAGAACTAACTCCGACTAAAGTTTGTTCCTTAATCTTATCTAGCGTTGTACCTTAACAGACAGTAATAAGGATATGATCAGGAGTAATATGAAGTTAAGTGGGAATTGTACGTGGCCAAAGGAATTCTGTTATCCTTTTATTAGGATCTGGACACTCTGGCGCCCACGTTGATTCAAACTGGTATAAATCACGTGGCCACGCACAAATTAGAGTAGTTTATTTAGACCATTTTTGAATTAGAGAACGAGAACAAGAATAGTTGGACCAATTATGAGAAGTGACTTGTATTCATGTCTCATGTTCAACGAATGACCTAAACAGAAAGGGCACATAGATATATTTACCATGGCTATTGTACTTGGTTAAGTAAGAGTTACTTAAACACAAGGAAGTAGTTGACGATGGTAAATACGGCATACCTTGTTAGGGGCAGTGAGATGCAGCTAGGCGTCCTCCACTGTCTACGTTGACCCGATGAAGCGACCAAGTGGGAGATTTTTGGATATTAGATTTCCGATCATCGATAATATCAATGTTGCTATCAAGGTACGATCCAAAGAGTTACACTTTGGGCAAAGAACAAATTATATCGTTTAATTGTTAAGCGTTATTACACGAAACAAGAATTTAAAATTCGGTAGATTAAATATCCAGTGAAATATTTATTAATTATGTTGTATTTAATTATTAAGAATAATTAAATATAACGATAGTCGGAATGAGTTTTTATATATATTAGTGATATATATATTAAACGGGTCTTGTATTTAATAGTTAAATATAAAAATGTTTGCAAGTTTTATTTATGATTAATGTAATCATATACTAAAGGGACTTGAACTGATTAAGGGTTATTCAGTTAGTAATTAAGTATTAATTACACAAGGGTTTAAGATGTAAATATTATTATTATAAATACATGCTTAATGTCAAAACCCTGGTTAAGGTTTTTAGCCTCCTCCCCTCCCTCTTGCGATCGAGAACCGGAACCCCCCTCCCCTTCGGTTTTCGTCCGACGCCACCAGCAGCCACCACCGCTGTGAACTGCTGCCAACCGTTGCCGTCGTTGCCCTGTGTTGCACAACCACCACCGAAGCCGGCCCCACCCCGTCGTCGTGTCTCTTCTGCGCGAGCCGAACTGAAAAGGAGAGAATCGGGTGGTTTTTCGTGTGACGTGTTCGTGTGACGAGCTCGTTGTTGTTATCTAGCGTGACGTTCTTTGTACCCGAGTGTTTCAACCCGGTTGTTTAGTCAAAGGTATAAAACCCTAAACACCTTATGGTTGTGTTTGATTTATTTATTATTATTGTCTGAATGCTGTGTAATCGGATCACTGAATTGAATCCATATCTAATCTGGTATTGGTACTAATAAATTGCTTCCACTAAAATATATCTGATTTATGTATTTAAAAGGTTTAAATAATTATTGTTTTAAAAGTAAAAACTGGAACCATGATTCCCAAAATAACGTACATACAATGTTAGCTACGTTGAGTGAGTTCTAATAGTTTATCTTAAAAAAAACTTTCTCGTCACAAATGCCTTTTCTTAAATCTCAGACCTTCACGTCAGTTATAAAATAATTCACCATTCATACCGGTAACTCATATTACCTAAAACATTACAACTCCCCTGAGGGCCCAACAATCCCCGACTTAACCCACAACCATAACCCATAAGTCTCTCCGATTTAGATCGAACTTACCAAACCACAAACCTATGACCTACCACCCATATCAACCTGAAGACCGGTTAACACAACCGACTCCTAGACATAGACCTGAAATGCCCTAGGCAAGACTCTCACAAGGTCTACTAACACATCCGTCATAAACACGACATCACGACCATCAATATTAAGCACACAAGCTAATATTACGATCACATCATTGCCTCATCACTAAGGCCAAGCAAGATTTAACATACAATAAATCACACACATGAGACATACCTTCGAAGGGTTTCCCCTGTCTAATCATCATCACCCTCGTCAGGGTTATCCCCGTGGGGATATTCCTCATCTCAAAGCACCCCCGTCCGGGTGTCAATTTTGCACCCATAGGGCCTCGTCACATCACACAGTGACTACCTCTTCATCCACACGATGACTACCTCGTCATCCACACGATGACTACCTCGTCACCCATATGATGACTTCCTCGTCAACCACATGATGACAACTCCGAAGGACCGACTCCTTCACATCACCGT
This sequence comes from Smallanthus sonchifolius, assembly GCA_023525975.1. NCBI lineage: Eukaryota > Viridiplantae > Streptophyta > Magnoliopsida > Asterales > Asteraceae > Smallanthus > Smallanthus sonchifolius. The sequence goes on along the minus strand of CM042046.1, from coordinate 21,315,827 downwards.
TAACCGTATACATGGACAACAATGCTAGCACACAAAACAACAAGTTATACACACGTGACACTACATAGACATGTACTACAACTCACCGTCCATACACAGATCACTTACGTGTGTGACTAAACACATACCCTAGACGTACCCACATAACGTCTAGACACATCATTGGAATTATCCCAAATGTCATTATACGACATACCAGTGTCATACCGACATCTAACCCACACAACCTAGGGACACCAAATTAACCCTTAGTTTTATTTAAAAAGATATAGTTAACTCGACGGTTTAACCCATTTCTTGTAACACGTTTATTTATATGATGAAACATGTAAGCATGTACGGTAGCCCCAAAAACAAGTAAAATGGGGATTAGAAACTCAATGGTTACAAAGATCCAACTCCCGCGCTGCAACCCGTCTGTCCACTCACGAAACCGAACGTATGATCACACTATCAGAATATGTTCTAATCGTACGTCAAATAACGCATAACATAAACCCCACACTCCGTCATTCCAAATGTCAAACCCTAGCCCCACGAATACACGTGTACCCGAGCCGGGTTCCCATGCATGCACGTATGCCATGCAAAAACCCTAGCCGGTCGCCATGTTGCCCTCCGTCTCTTCCACCGTGCACCACCATGCACATCTTTCATCTCCTCCACCGTGCACCACCATGCACGTCTTTCGTCTCCTCCACCGTGACCAAACCCTAATCGACTAACACCACCACTATCATCACCGATGGACTCCACCCGAGCTACCCTACGCTCCTGAAGCATCACCTTCCTCATCCCCGCCGTTCACCACCATGGTGCGCCACCACATCAGCCGTCTCCGCCTACTTGTCACTCGCCACCCTCCATCTTTCCTCCTCTCAACAGCCGACCACCAGACCATCTGGGTCACCACCGTGTTCCCTCCTGCCTGATGTCACCATCACACACCACCACATAGTCGTCCCTGTTACCTGCTACATCTTGTAGCCACCGTCGTCGTCTACAACCACAATCGGCTGCTATACTACTACCGAACCATCTCCTTCTACGCAAAAACAAAATCAAGAATGTGATAAAGATTAAACGGGATTACCTTAACGTGTTTCAGAATTCATGGTCACGGGACCACCTCCTGTCGTCGTCCTCTTCCTTCACCATCGCCGGCTCCCCCTCTTTCTCCTATTGCAGTCGTCGCACACCCCTAGGTCAACAATGACCTAGGGTTTTCCCATAAAGGGATATTTAAACCCTTTTAAACAATCGTCCGGGTCCCTCTCTTTCCATCTTGTGCATTTCGATCCCAGGTTACCTTCTAAACGACTAACTGTGTCATTTAATGTCGTTAAAACGCCCCATGCGTGACAAACCCTGCTCATCCTTATATTAAATACAGATTCAGGTCGCTCACTAACCCGAACCATTAGCTTTTGGATTTCCGGGATATTACAATACACAATGGCAATTTGGTAAACTTGAAGCCCACAAGTAGTTTGAACTTGATGCCCATACACAAAAGCTAAGTTTACGTAATAAATATTATATATTAAAAAATTATAAATTATTTATAATACAAATTTGGGTTAATCGAATCGATTAGAATTGGGGATTTTTGAATTTGAATTTGACTTGCTTATTCGAATCGGATAATTACGATTCAAATAACCCAAAATTCGAAAACCAAATTTTTATTCGAATTTGGTTCGAATCGAATTTAGGGTTATTCTAATGCGATTCGAATAATGAACACCCCTACTTTGGTGACACTCACATTCAATAAGGACGTTTAGTGGTTAGTGAGTGTGACCGGTTTTATTATATTTAATATATTTTATTAATTATTTTTAAACAACTAATATTAATCTCTAAAAGCATTACTTATTATCTGAAATGTCGATCTAAACATGTGTTAAACCCATTTACGAAACCAAAAATAAATTATATTTTAAAACAACTCTTTTTTCCTTCAAATTCATAGCCGAATGTTCGGAAAAAATAACAAGACTGTGTATGTAGTTTTTTTTTCTAAATAATTACCAAGCATAAATTTAAATAATATTAAAAAGCAACTGTGTCTTCCGAGTGAAAATCACTGTTGCTTTTGAACTGGTTTTGAAGCGTAGTGTACAACCAGTTTATGTAGAGGATTTAGAAAAGGAGGTTTTATATACATAAAATATGAATCACCAATATAATCAAACTAGAATCTAGCCCAATTGCTAAGGTTGCAGAACTCTCACACACTTCACGCTAGATTGAAACACTCCGTCAGCATGTTATTATAAATTATTACCATTTTGATGTTAGCCTAATTTTTTTTAAGGATTATTGGATTTTAATAATCCCATCTTTTATCAATTGACCAATAATAATCACAACTGAGAATATTCTTACCACCGGTCACTACTTTCAAACTATTTTTTTACATTGGACCCCCCTGTTAAAAAAACTTAACGCCGTTAGAATTAATATGACGTAGACAACTGCAAACCGCCGGAAAGTCGAGCCAATCTAGCAGTGGTCTCGTGGTGGCTTTTGAAATGGCTCTGATGGTGTTTAACTGGTCTCGTGGGTCCAGAAAGTCCAAACAGAGAAAACGGTGGTGTTTAACGAGACCAGTTAAACACCATCAAAGCAAATTTCAAAAGCTAACACGAGACCACTGCTAGCTTGGCTCGACTTTCCGGCGGTTTGCAGATGTCCACGTCATATAAACTCTAACGGCGTTAAGTTTTTTTAACGGGGGGTCCAATGTAAAAAAATAGTTTGAAAGTAGGGACCGGTGGTAAGTATATTCTCAGTTGGGATTATTATTGGCCAATTGGTAAAAGGTGGGATTATTAAAATCCAATAAAGACTTTTCTTTTTTAATTTGTTTTTTGAAAACATTGATTTATTTCGCGTTTTAACGAGCCGAATTACACAGGAGTTAATTTTTTTCGTTATCTAACGCGTCATAACGAGCGTGAAATTTTTTTCTTATAGTCTCTTTCTTTATATATTATATATAAGGTTTTTAATATTATCAACACTCTCACAATAACGCATGGGTTTATGTAAAAGTTTTAGATTTTATCATCCCCTCACTTAACGTAAATTCACGGCTTGCCGCACCGTTGCGTTTACTTTGATTTAAATTCTTTAACAAATCGGTTGGTTGTTTGCTATAGAGTTTGTTCCGGCCGCAACACGCCGGGGCACGGTTTACTAGTTTTTTATGAAAAATCATATTAAATCATAAAGTAATTGTTATAATAGAAAATTTGAAAATGGAAAATGATGAGGTGGCAAGTTATGATTGGCTCACTTAAAAGAATAAACAAACTAGTTTTGCCTCCCCAACGCCGTGAGCATGCTCATGCCAAAGGGGCCACAATCAGCCTCACGAACCTCCGTATTGGTGTTCCTCCGTGGTCACGTCGTCTTCCACGCCCCCTCTCACAATGTCACTATAGATAGCCTTGGTATGATATACTGAGTCAAGGGTCTTTATTTGTGAAATTGTGATATGCTTAATGTTGTGCGACACAAAGTTTTTGGATGACAAAATTTGATAAGAAAAAATATATATTCGACCACCTTACCCGATTAAAATCCAGACCGAAAGCTTTTTACCCTGATAAAAAATTTTATGCGTCTGACACTGTTCACGAGATTACATGGATGAAATTATCCTGAGAAAGTGGAACATAACGATAGAAACACGTCATATTATATGACTTAACTTTGTTGTTTATTTTAAATTGTGTTTTGTGTATTAACTTCATACATAACTGATCTGTATTTTTACTTTATGCTAGGATATTGATCCAAATATTTTATGTAAATAGTATAAATTCAATAAACTAACGCCTTTGACCTTTTTCTAAAATGTAAAACTTCTACGACATTTAGGGAAATGACCGAAATGAAGATGTAGACAAAAAAAATTACAAAATGATCATTGACTTTTTGTTCAAACCAGAATGAATAAATCCAAAAAGAACCAATCGCAAAAGGTTACGTACCCCATTCTCGGTTGAAACGGCTACATACTTGCCTCCGGTTAAGCACCCGCCGCTAACTTTTTTGAGGCAATTTTTTGTTGGTTGATTTTGTGAACACATGTGTACTTTCAATGATTGTAGCCGAGAATAGAACAAAAAGTCAATGATCATTTTGTAAATTTCTTGAGCCAACATGTTCATTTCAGTGATTTTCCGTTAAATTTATTGACGGTCTTATATAATGAAAAGGGTATTTTGGTAAATTGCGTACTTGAGCTAGTGCAGTCCGGCCATTCAAATATAACTTAAAATATTTTACACCGGGAAATATGGTTACAGAAATAGTCTACGGTAGGAGCATGTAACATTCATCACCTACTACATTATCCATTACAAAAACTCCATCATTCTTCTTCCCAGTGATGTCAACACCATCAAACAAATTGAAACGGTCTTGTCTGTCTATATCCACTGTCTGTTATTGGTGGGAATTTCGTACAAACAGTTAGGCTTCAACACAGATGTTGCACAATGACCAAGTCTACATGTGTATCATTAACTCGTAATTTTTTATTCTGTTTCGAAGCCAGTGTGACATAAATCCAACATTATGTGGCCATTTGCATACTCAAAGAAGATACTGTTGGGTTTAGAGAAATGGGTCCAAGAATTCGGTTACGGCTGATGGTTATTTGCAGTCAGATTATGCTAATTGCGGCGGTGACAAATCCGAACGATCGTAAGTTGTTATCATAGTCTGTTTGTCGGGTTTTGTGTTATAATTTGTTCATATGTTGTATAAACTGGTTATACTTGTAGTTGCTGTTCTAAATGCTCTCAAGTCTAGCTGGAATAATCTACCACCTCAGTGGAAGGGTTCAGATCCATGTGGAAGCAAATGGGAAGGAATCAACTGTACCAAACAACCTTGTAAGTTGTGCGCGTTTTAATCTTACATAACTCTAGAATAACCTTAACCTTATGTCTGACCCCTTCATTACAGGGTATTGGCAGATATTGGGGTGAGAACTAATGACATTGGAGACATTCCATCACTCTCCATGTTGCAATACTTGTAGGTTTTCAATTAAAATTAAGTAATTATTGATCTAGGCTGTGAATATATGCATGATTTGGTAGTTCAAAATTAACTTTGAACATGATTTTGTAGAGATCTTTCTAACAACAAGGGGATTAGGGCCACTCTTCCACCATCTATTCAGAATTTGAAGAACTTAACGATGTTGTAAGAGTTCAATTTTGTTTCTAAAATTTATTTGTCTCGGGTGTTAAAAAACTTGTCTGGTTTTTCTTGTTTGACCAAGTACACTATACATGTAGGATCCTGGTTGGTTGCAGTTTTAGGGGTCCAATCCCTGATTCAATAGGATCCCTCAATAAGTTGGTCTTTTTGTAAGTGTTCCAAATTCTTGTCTATTACATAGATTGACAGTGGATTTACATAATTTAGTGCGAAGCATTTGATAGCATCTTTAGAAACCGATCACGTTGTAGTCCATGAGAAATACATCACCTTTTTCTGCCTTCTATGACATAAGTCTTAAAGGGTACCATTTCTTATTTTATTGAGATTTTCTGTCTTATCATTAAAGTAAGGAATTTCAACTCATATCCTTATGCCTGGGTAGATTTGGTGTGTTTGTTATCTCAAACAGGACAAATAATAAATATTAGCTAAAAGGAAATGGATCAAACATGTTGACAGTCGTCCAAAGTCTATTCATTGATGCAGCCTCCTAAAATCATTTATTCAATATTCGAGTAATAATATTTTTGGTTCATTATAATTAACACAACCAGTGGATGAAAGTGTTTTTCGGTCAATCAAACACAACCAGGCCCATATCCACCCGTTCATCACCACTTTGATTCATTACTGACCCGTCCACCTTCTAGTTTTATTTGTAAATTTCTAACCCAGTTCCTGATTCTATCCTTTTTTTGCAAAGGTCTCAATAATAATAGCTTTATTGGAACTATCCCACCATCCATCGGTAATTTAACTAATATATCATGGTTGGATCTAAGTGATAATCAGCTGTCAGGACCGATTCCCGTCTCTAATGCAACATCCCCTGGCCTCGACAAGCTAGTGAAAGCAAAACACTTGTACATTCTATCTCTAATATACCACCTGTTTGAGTTTCCAACTTTTGAATTGATTAATTGTACTTATGCATGCTATATTTTTGCCATTATGCAGCCATTTGGCAAATAATCGCTTATCTGGTCACATTCAATCTCAACTTTTCCACTCAAACATGAGCCTAATACATGTGTAAGTATTGCAGTAGCTGCAGAAAATATTTGTACGAATTTTGTTTTGATGTAAATGCTTGTTTTTTAACAGTATAATTAACAACAACCAGTTATCTTGAACAATCCCTTCTTCGATAGGAACCGTGAAGACTCTTGAGGTGGTGTAAGTATCAGTCATTAATAATCATTAAACATGATGGAAATTCCATCAGTACTGAAGATTTCAATCTTTTATGTCACAGATGCCTGGACTCGAATTCCTTGAGTGGGACAGTGCCTCAGAATCTATCAAATCTTCAAACTCTCAGTGAGTTGTAAGTGATAAGAGAGAAATCAACCAATCTTTTTATTTATTTTTTATGGTTATAATGTTTATTTGAAGGTTGACATTAATTGACAGATACATTCATTTTCAGGTACTTATCAAACAATAACCTGAGTGGACCGGTTCCAAATCTGTTAGGAATGAACTCACTCTTTTATGTGTAAGTTGGTTTAAACCTTTTGAATCTGGTACAATGTTAATAGCATTTATAAAAATAATCCTTTAATTAGTATTTTTATATTCTAGTTTCTAACATCATATACCTTATCATTTGCAGGGAAATGAGCAATAATAGTTTCGATAAGTCTGATATTCCTACATGGTTTACACTTCTATCAATGAACACAATGTAATGTTTTTTTTGTAAGTTCTATATAATTTGCATACATTCCTTTCTAATAGACGTGGAAATTTCAACAAATTTACTTATGAACGGGTCAATTTGGGTTGTATTTTTTCTCATTCGGTCAATAAAAAAATTGGCAAAAAGGGAATATTTTTCACCAAATTGCCACACTATTTCGTCATTGTTGCGCGTTGCAGAAGACAGTTTTATAAATACTTCTCAAACTCCATGTGTGTGTCTAAATTTTCTTCTACTGACAGATTAATGGAAAAGACACAGCTCCAAGGAGAAATCCCATCAGACGTCTTCCAACTAGGGGTGGCAATCTTGACCCATTCTTCAAAGAATGGGTTAATTTGGGTAAAAAATCAATTGTATATGGGTCAATTTGGGTCAAATTAGATTAGTCAACGGGTCAATTTGGGTCACCTCAGATTAGTTGACGGGTCAATTTGGGTCACCTAAAATTAGCCAATGGGTCAAAATGTATTATAAAACTTGTTAACTTAAAAATAATACAAATGGCATAGCCTCCCCACCAACGTCACCCACCACCCACCGCCACCCACTCTACCGCCGCCTCGCCGCCACCACCCCCGCCGCCACATCGGCACCCCTCGCCACCCCTCTCCCGCTGTTGCGGCCTCCCGCAGTACTCCTCCCCCCACCGCTGCCGTGCCACTAACACCACCCCTTCCCACCACCACCACCACCCGACGTTCTGTTGCGTTCGACGCTTTGCCGCCGCCACCACCACCACCCACATTCGCCGCCAACCACCCGCCACCGCCTGTTGCGGCGACCTACGCCACCCCACCCCCACCACAACCCCCACCCCACCCCCACCCCCACCCCCACCGCCACCATACCCCCACCCCACCCCCACCCACCACACCCAACCCCACCCACCACACGCCGCCATCGCCCGATCGTCGACCCCACCCTCCCCCACCCACCCCACCCTCCCCCACCCTACCCCACCCACCCTACCCCCCACCACACCCCGCCATCGCCCGATCGCCGACCCCACCCTCCCCCACCCACCCCACCCTACCCCACACCACACCCCGCCAGCCATCGCAAGATCGTCGCCACCCACCCCACCCCACCCACCCCCCACCCTACTCCACCACACCCCACCCACCCCCACCCACCCCACCCTACCCCACCCACCCTACCCCCCACCACACCCCGCCAGCCATCGCAAGATCGTCGCCACCCACCCCACCCCACCCACCCCACCCTACCCCCCACCACACCCCGCCAGCCATCGCAAGATCGTCGCCACCCACCCCACCCCACCACCCCCACCCTACCCACCCACCCCACCCTACCCCACCCACCCTACCCCCCACCACACCCCGCCGCCATCGCAAGATCGTCGCCACCCACCCCACCCTCCCCCACCCCACCCCACCCACCCCACCCCACCCCACCCACCCAACCCACCAAACCCGTTTTGACCCAAAGTCATTTTGCTCCTAACCCATATTGACCCGAACCCATTCTGACCCGAACCCGTTATGATCCGTGACCCGAGCCCGCCCGACCCGCCCAGTTTGCCAGGCCTACTTCCAACCTCAGTTGGAGAGTTTGTGAGTATTAGCTGAATGCTTTCTTCTAAACTTAAATCGTATAATACATTATGGCATTATTGAAGCATGTAGGAAATAACCATCATTTATTGGGTTTAATCGGTTGTTTATGGGTCACACAAGTCATGGGTTCACGGGTCAGCAGGTCAATTGGGTCAGCGGGTCAAGTGTTAGTTAATGTTGACCTTCTTTCAAGGAAGTGAACATTAGAAATCTGTTGCTAAAAGGAAGGAGATTGTGGGTTTATTTAGCATGTGTTTTGTTTTGTTTTGTTTTGCTCATTATAAATAGGGTTTTTGAGTCTACAGTTTTTTGTTCCTGTAAATTTCAGGCAAGTTTTAATCAAAGAGTTTTGTTGAGATTTCTTGTGTGTAAGTGGGGCCTGAAACAACATCCTTTATATAGTTAGTTAGGCTGCCACTGAGAATTGAGATCCAACAGGGGCCATTTAGTAACTAACCATGAGTATGAGGTCATATATAGAATATTATCATACACACTTATAAATTAAGTTAATCAATTTACTGTGTCTGTGTTATCCTGATTAACACAAATGTGGACACTGTAAATATTTGCAGTTTTAATCTATTTACAGTGTTGATGTGTTAATTTCACTATATACCAAAACATGGCCTCAAATATGTACATTGTCCATGTGTTAATCTGTAAATATTTGATTGAGTATATTTCCAACATCTCAAACAATAAAACTTGGCATTTGTTTGTGTTTGTAGAAACATATATAAATATTTGCATTTTGAATTGCGTTTGATTATTCTTTATTCTCTCTTTGGTTATCTATTGACAAGGTGCTAAGCAACAACAATATTAATGGAACACTAGATATCGGTGACCGTTATAGCAGTGACTTGATTGTTGATCTCAGAAACAATTCCATTACCAACTTCCTAGAATATCCCAGATTTAATTTGAGCTTAAAGTAAGATCTTACGTATCTTTTATCTTTCTACTCGATTTCCACTTCTTTCCCATATAATTAATATGATAACTATTCAATGTATAAGAATTTCAAAGAGGTGGTTATTTCGACCCGCTGATGGTTTGAACCGTTTTCTTATTTATTTTATTTTTTCAAAAGCGTTAGTTTGCATAAATGCTTATTCCAAAATTGAAAAAAATAATAATAAAGGTAAACAGCGGGTTCCATGTTCCATATTGTGAGATGAACCGTCAAACCTGGTTTTCAAGCTGTCAAATGTAAACCAAACCGCATAAATCTTAACCCAGCTGAACTGGCTGATATACTTCGGTTTGGACGTGGTTGGTTACAATCTTATGGAAATATTCATTTGCAACTGTGCAGTGTTAACAATAATCCAATTTGTGAAGGTGGATCAACAGGAAGATATTGTACAGCCCGAAAGCCGAATATACCAACTACTTTACCATCAACTAGTTGTCCACCTGTAAATTGTGGTTCATCTAAAGTGCTTAGTCCCAACTGCATATGCACAAATCCATACACAGGAACCATATATTTTTTCTCACATTCCTTCTCGAATTTGGATAATACAGCATACCTTACAACTCTCCGCGACACTTTAATGTCAGCCTTTCGGTCCGGTCAACTTCCAGTGGACTCAATTTCTATTTCTAGTGCAACTCTTGATGAATACAAATACCTTCAATATAGATTGCACATTTTTCCCTCTTGTCAAGATTATTTTGACCGTTCATCTGTCTCTTCAATTGGAACAGTGATCAACCGCCAACTCTTTTCTCTACCATTTTATGGACCTTTATTCTTTCTTGATGAAAGCTATTGTTGCTTTCCAGGTATTAATGTAATTTAAATATGATAAAAAAAATTAAAATTTTAATATTCTGCACTATGAGCAATTTGTTTTCTAATTTTGAGTACGCGCAGGAGACAAGTCATCCAATCATGGCGTCGTTATTGGGTCTGTGGTTGGTGGTTTTGTGGTCCTGTTGCTACTAGCCTCGGCTATCACTTATGGCATCTATCAAAAAAGACAAGCAACAAAATCAAAACAAAAGAACCCGTTTGGTAAGACGAGTGGGAATATAGGCGGATTTGGGTCATGGTTTATCCCTGATGGGCCAAATAAAATAAAAAAAAGTTAAGCTAACAAGAATTGAAAGTAGTTTCAAGTGCGATTTTAATGCTAACCGCCTCCTATATCGTATTATTTCATTAAAAGTTAGATTAATATGGCACAACATAGTTCTTCTAGTCATATTTAACACTTCAAGAATTTGAATAAAATGGTAAGAAGTGTTTGCGGGTCAACTCAATCTGCTTGATTCATTTTGAGACGTTCTAAAATAAACCTGTTTTGACCTGTTATCCAACCTGCCTACTAATTTTCCAACGTCTAGGATATTCTCATTTTTATGACAAATTCATATTCTTACATATGTATGTTATGTGATAATGCAGCATCATGGGGATTGGATAATGACAGTGATGCAGGTGGTGCTCCTCAACTAAAAGGAGCAAGATGGTGTTCATATGAAGAACTCAAACGATGCACCAACAATTTTTCAGAAGATAACATAATTGGATCCGGGGGCTATGGGAAGGTATAAGCTTCCTAATCATCAGGGGTAGCCCTTAGGGGGGGCGGGGAGGGCGATCGTCCGGGCCCGGTCTCCTAAGCGGCCTGTAGATTTTAAATTTTTTTATATATTATATATATATATATATATATATATATATATATATATATATATATATATATATTTGTTTTTATAAAAGGCTCAACTTGTATCATCCATTTATCCTATTAACTCACTTATAAATTAAAAAAAGGCCACTACGTGTATTATTCATTTATCTTATTAACCCACTCAGAGATTAAAAAAAGGTCCACTAGATTTTCAAACTTATTAATCGTTATGTATGATTCGTTAATCGTTATTCGTTTGTTGTAGTTTTTTATTTTGCCATTATGAGTTTATATTATGGGGCCCACTTTTTTATACATGTCCCGGCCCAAAACGTTTTGAGGATTCTCGGGACCGGCCCTGCTAATTATTATTGGGTAACTGACATATTTCTAAAGCGGTTAAGATGGTGACTGGCAGGTGTACAAAGGGATTCTTGACACTGGTCATGTAGTTGCAATCAAAAGAGCTCAACAGGGGTCATTGCAAGATGCTCAAGAATTTAAAACTGAAATTGAGCTTCTTTCGCGTATTCATCATAAAAACGTTGTTTCCCTTGTGGGTTTCTGTTATGAGAAAGGTGAACAAATGTTGGTCTATGAGTACATTTCAAATGGTACTTTAAAAGAAAATCTTTCAGGTAAATATACTTTTTTCCTGGAATTTTAATTTCATATAACAAAATGATGAGGAAGTGGAAGAACTAGTGGTGGTTGATTTGTTATTAAATCATATCGACGCATTTACTTATGAGTGAGCTTAAATTTTTCTTTAACAGTTAGAAACAAAAATTCATGTTAAAAGTAAAAGTTGTCAAAAGTGTATTTTAGATCCATAAAACCTCTTATTTCATTTTATTTAATAAACAAGATAATTAATAAAAAATATATATACAGTTTTTGTGATCATATTTGGCACACCAATTATAAAAGAGAGTGTTTTTCCCAAAAACAAAAAAGGCTTTATTGTGTTATAAATTACGTGTTACCCAACCCACTCGACCACCTATGGGAATATTCAATAATGAATCAAGTGTTTTTATTACAAATTCATCATGCAAACACTTTAAAAATTCATTTTCGTGTTGTAAACTTGCATATGTCAGGTGATGCAAGAATGAGGATGGATTGGGTGAAGAGACTTAAAATAGCTCTTGATTCTGCCAAAGGGGTGACATACTTGCATGAGCTCGCAAACCCTCCCATCATACACAGGGACATCAAATCAAATAATATTCTTCTGGATGCTCATTTGACTGCAAAGGTTGCTGATTTTGGAATATCCAAACTGTTAGGAGATGAATCAAAGAGCTATGTTTCTACTCAAGTGAAGGGGACAATGGTAACAGCCAAATCCTCTCTTTTATTTGACCACTTGATTTTAAAATTATCATTAACGGGTCCAAATTGCCACAGAGAGAAAAATGGGGATCGCAAACGAACCCAGAAACCTAAAACCTAAAATATGTGGTACCGGTATTCGGCTATGGGATTAGTATTAAAAAGTTTTGCAGGTATGGGACGGGTATGGTATTATGTGATACCCAACCCAATTACCCGAAACATACATGTAGACATTATCTTTTTCTTTATCCTTGGTAATAGAGTAATCCATTAATTTTTAGTTTTTATATTTATAATTTCCTTAGGTAATAAAATCAGTTAAAAATCAAAGGCAAATTCAGTTTTAATAATCTAAAATATTTTCCATTGACCAATAATAATCTACACCATCGGTTTGACCAATAATGTCACACCCCCAAAATCCACTAACGAAGTTTTACCGTTAGGAGCGTGACATACCAGGATCTCAGTCATTAGTTACTTTGAACGACTCTATATGAGTTTAAGAAAACCACTAGTATTGCTCATAGTCACGATGCAACACTAGTAATGAAAACACTGATTTAATGTAAGACTGCGAAAGCGAAAAGTTAAATGAAAAACATGCCCAAAACAGTCGCGCCAAAAATAAACAATTCAACAATAAATAAAATAAATAGTTCTTGAGTTTGAAAATGATGGACTTCGAATGCATTTATGCCTTAGCTTGTGCTTGTACCTTAATAACCTGAGAAAACATGCTAAAACGTGTCAACACTAGGTTGGTAAGTTCACAGGTTTCAATGTTTGTAAAGTTTACTAGATAAAACCATTTACAATTTATATCATAGGTAGCTAACCTAGTTATATGTTACTAAAGCGTTTCGACACCGAAGCTGACTGTTTATGTTTGAACTGCCTCCTACAATGACTATCATGATTAATGGTAAATGTTTAGGTCAATATTACACCCATTCGACTACCTGTCGTGTTAGCGCGACTAACGCGGGTGGGGCTTGTCAATGCCCAGTAGTACTACTCAAGATTACCTCGCTATCCAATATATTAAACGGTTCGATAAGTAAGGACTTGCATGATATGTTTGCGCTTAGTACAACAGGTGATATAATTGAAATGTAAAATCTAAATGTTCGTACCCATGTTTTCTCCCCCAAGTTTAAATCATAAGAAAAGGGGCCGTGAAATTCACCTTAGAGTATGTGCGAAAGAAAGCGAACTTAGAATGTTTGACGACTAACTGCCACCTATAAACACCGGTTTATAAGTGTGTGTTTGTGTAAGTTAATACGAACCCTTAGTATCCAAATAATCCCATTGTTTATATGTTTGAAAAGAGTTTACAAGTCTGACTCATGTTTGACCAAGTTTGACCCGACGACCCTTGGTGACTCAATGTATGAAATAGTGTTTGATTAATATAATATTTTCATATTACACACATAAGATCATGCAGGTAACACTTAGAAACAATTCCTTATTGTTCTAGTATGCTAGCACAGTTACCACATATAGTAAGTTTCTATATTTAGCAGCTTTCCATAATTAGCATGTTTCCATAAATAGTAAGTTTCTATAAATGGCAATTATGTTCGAGACTCGTGTTTTCTAGAAACTATCGTTACTAATTATGTTCATGATATGAATCTAATACGTCTTAGATGGTTAAACATTTAACACACACATTGATCTTTAACATGTTGATCACATTTCAGTTTAGGGTTTCCTTTTATAGCCGGCTAAAGATAACATGCATGTTTTCTGAGATTTAACACATTATAACACGTTATTTCATCATTGTTAACATATAACTATCATAATATACTAACATGCATATCAAACTAGCAAGTTATGACTACTTTAGTCGATTAAAGTTTCCTTATTTAGCAAGTTTGTAAAACCGGACTAGGTATTCAAAATCTAACTTCACAATTCATTTAAACATGCGTCAAGTAACGTATAAATATCATCATATCATCCTAATCATGTCTAACATGCAAGATAGAAAACACTAAAAGTTTCCTTATATAGTAACTCTCGGTTCTAGACATCTAGGGTTTCATAAGATCAACAAAACTAACAACTATCATCATAATACACAATTAATTATCAAAGTTTGCATCTTTATTGAATGGATTCTTGTTTGGATGAAAACTAGGGTTTATCAAAACTATATTTTCGAAAAATATATAAATAAATATACATAAAATCTTACTTGATCCGATAGAAACGAAGATTGATGCTAGGATTGCTCAAGAACACCAACGATTGCAAGAAGGAGATCGATCTAAGAATGGTTTGAAGATAAAGAGAGGATTTTTGATTTCAAGGGAGGTGGGGGCTGAATATTTTCGAAATTTTGGAGTTATGGGAGTTAGGGTTTTATAATTTCTTTATATATGCACTCTATGAGCCCCTCCATGAACTTAAAAATTGATTTATGTGGCTCATGGACTAATTAAATGAATTTAAAACACATTTAATTAAATGTAACTAATTAAAATAGTTTCTAATAAATATTTTTATAAAACTTCTTTATAAAAATCAATAAAGCAATAAAAGTCACAACGTTCCGCGTAAACGTACGCGATTTCACGAAAGTCTACAGTTTACGCATAAAATCACATAACACGTAAAAGCACATAATTTATATTAAATATAAATTATTTATTGTTCGAAATATTATTTTTTAATTATCACCAACGTTCGGGGATCGACTCGTGCGATTCGGTAATTCTCCGAATTACCGTTACGTGAGTGTTTGTGCAATAACTGACACAATTAATTAACTTATTAAATGCAATGCACGTGTGACTAACTGAGATAACTGAGTTTGCAATGAATAATGTTTGAACTAACGTAGGAATGTTAACGGAGTTAACCTGAAATTGCCGGATGTCACAAATAACACTCCCGACTTTCACTTTTGTAGTCAATGGTAAACCCAGTAGCATAATCATAATAAATCTACATTCAATTTCTCTCACAATGATGATTATGAACAATATGGGAATCATAGAAGCTAAAATAAGTGAAAGTTAAGTGTAAATCTATGATGGTTATGCTCCTCGGATTGCTCTTGACAACAAAAGTGAAAGTTAGAAGTGTCATTGGTCAAATTGTTGACATGGAATAAGTCGAAGTTTGAATTATTAAAATCCAATTTACCAAAAAATAAAAATAGTAAGAAATGTATTTGGAAATCCAAGCAGGTAACTTATAACAAACTAACGGGTAAATCTGATACCCCGACGGGTATGGAACACACAGGGATTATCAATACTCGTCTCATTTTAATCTCTAGACAAAAAATGCCACATCTACAGTGTTTCCAGTTTCCTGATTTTAAATGCTGATCCTTTTTTAAATGCAGGGATACATGGATCCTCAATACTACATGACCCAACAACTGACAGAAAAAAGTGATGTTTACAGTTTCGGGGTTGTACTATTAGAGTTGTTAACCGCAAGATCACCGATAAAAAACGGTAAATACATCGTGAGAGAGGTTCAAGACGCCATTGGCAAGTCTAATGGCCTTCACACGATTCTTGATCCATCTCTTGGTTCATTCCAAACACTTGGAGGTTTGACCAAGTTTGTTGATTTAGCCATGAGTTGTCTCCAAGATACAGGAGTTGATCGGCCCAAAATGGGAGAAGTTGTGAGAGAGATCGAAACCATTATAGATTTGGCCGTAGGAGGTGACTCATCTTTGACTTTTTCAAGTCAAAATACAGGGAAAGTTGGGGACCTTTATCATCCATATGGTGATTCAGTTTCTGATGCAAGCAGTTTGTCTATGCCATTTGAAACAGAACTACGTAGGTGAACCCAAGTGATGCTGCTTTCTATACTTGAAATTGTTGTATTGTATGTGTATATATATAAAAACACTTAATAATCAAGATTGTTAAAATAAAGATTTTAGAAATATTAAATTATATGAACTTGATGTTTTTATGATATATTTTGTATTAGAAAGTAATAATTTAGACTAGATTTTAAGTGTGTTTTCCATGTAAAAAAATATTACGTTAGTTTTTTACAATTTAATATTTCATTTATGTTTCTTTGATTCGATTGCATATACTTGTATTTTTTCATAAGTTAAAAACTTCATATATTTATATTGTACTAGCTAAGTAATTGCTGTATTTAGAAGGTATTCAAATGTAATGTTATTTTCTATATAAAGAATTCATGTAACCATATTATCCACACAATAAAAATACAATTCCTTTTCTTGGTTTAACATGGTAATGCAACTAAGTTGCTCCAAAACCCTAGATGCAGGCCACAAACGTCATAGAAACCCTAGCCGTCGGCTACAAACCGCCACACAAATCCTAGTCCTCGTCAGTAACTACCGATGGAAACCCTAGCCGCCACAACAGCCCACTCATAACAATTTAGTTATTTCCAAATCTACACAATATGAAACTGGATTAATAGACATCACAACACCACTTTGTTAGGACATAATTTCTAACCAACCCTAGTGAACTTCTCTATTGATGGTGGAAAATCACATCAACCTATTCTTCTTGGATGACCGAACACAATAGCAAATAATCATCACACACGTAATTTAGCAAGTCTAGACAGACAACTCAAAGTATTGGTAATGTCGCACTTCACGTCAGTAATAGGAAGGACTCCTTATCTTTATTATCCTTCAAATATGCCCAAGACTGAGAAATTGTGACTAAGTTTCTTTGCCCTAAACTACTTAGTTTCGGTTGATGGTTTCAAAGTTTTTATAAGTGTAAATTTCCTCGTCATGTGTATAGCCCCAAACCTAGGAGACCTCACGCGTTGGATTTAGTTATCAACACATACTTTTTAAACATAAGATATCAACCAGTAGTGGAAATAACATTCAAATTACAAACTTGTTCTTAACAAAAGGAATATTGTCTTAAACCATAATTTGAAACATAAACATAACACAGCACAAGCCCATCATCCATCAACAAACCAACAACCCACACTCAACCTGATGTGTATACTAAAAGTCAGCTTCGCTGAGTGAGTTCTAGCTTTACGTAAAACATTAACTTCAAATATTTTGCCAAAATATAAAGATTTAAACGTCTATAATAAAACCGTACGTAAACATGCTAAAACATAATCAAACATAAGTCAACATATATATCAAATGTGCGCCTTCTCGTAACCGTCAATTTCAACTTCAAGTACGGTACTCCGAAGAGTAAAGTGTATCAAACGGTACTCCGAAAAGTAGTACGTACCAAACTTCAAGCACGACGCTCCAAAGAGTAGCACATACCAAACTTCAAGGATCATATTAATCCCCTTAATGACCATCGTCACCACCCGTTGTACATCAGTTTCCAGTCGCAGTCACAAAGGCCCCTAAAAATGTATTGTCATACATAACATAACTTCGTTTTGATTCCCGAATTAACCATGGCAGATTCATTCATATTGTGACTTTCGAAAACATTCACTTCTTTCATTTCAAACATCATAATTAAAGCATTTGTATGTTTTATTAAAATAACTTACCGTTCATAAACTGTTATGGCAAATCATTTCTTAAGCTTCACTTCATAAACGTCATTTTATAACTTTGTTTCATAAACTTTATTTCAAAAACGTTCTTTTCATAAACTTTACTTCAAAAACGTTCTTTTCATAAACTTCTCATACGTATACACATCAGCCCCCAAAACATTGTAAAACTTTATAAAAAGGGGCATCTAGAACTCACCTCATCTACAGACTTTTATTCTATTTTGTTTACATTGCATATCTTTGGAACGTCTCATATGCTAAATAGCACCATTAAATCAGTTGTCTATCACGTTGTAACCTTATGTTAGTTAGCGCGTGACTGATTGCTATCATTCAGTCTTTTCTCATAATTTTTCTGCCTTAACATCACCCATCCCGTAAGAAGGACGTTTCCAGTTCAAAAACATATTCCTTTAAATCTAACGAAAACCGGGTAGAGTCTTGTTTGTTTTTGCTTAAAACCCGACAAATCAAGTTGTCCATATTTTATCCCAACTCAACATCAATAATCCATAATAAATCAAGCTTTAACTATAAGCTTTGATAATACTACTTTAATACGTTTTGACTTCAGTTATATAAACAAAATATATAAATATACCAAATATATCTTTGTCCAAAAAAATATATGTGTAAACGTCGTCCCTAATAGTTATTAATAGATCTACGGGTTTTACGTGGTTATACCTTCATGTACGTGTCGTTCTGAGCACGAATATAAAGAAAATCAGAACTTTAACACGGACCATTTTTTAACCTTGTTGGTAACTAGTCCAAATGAAGTCCGATTTTGTTGATTCAAAAGCCCTTGGTCTCGTATCGACTCGCCGGTCACTACAAAATTAACACCGCCAACGTTGTCATCGTATGCAGCCACATAAGGGGCCGGAATCTGAAATGTGATTGAAAAATGTTTCTGTTTCGCGACCAAACTCTTTTGTATGAATAGATCGGGTTGTTAGGAGTTCGAAAATATAACTTTCGTCAAAAGCCCCAAAATCAACCCTCGCCGAAAAAACGCTTTAGGCTGGAATTCTCGTCGGATCTGCTATAAAAGTACTTCAAACCTTTAGAAACCATCATATATCCATAAATCATTCATACTTGTCGCTAAAAACGTAAGCTTTACATAAAGTTGTTACCTTATCAAGTCCAATGTTGAATGTATCTTGATTACTATACGAGTAGCTTGAAACAATATCTAACGGAGTTCGATTGTTGTGATTCAAGCGGTCACGGAACCGTCTCGTCATGAACTACAAACATGAATGGGTCATGGTTCGGGTTGGTTAAACTTGGTCGGGTGTGACATGCAGAAGGGACCCATTTGTTATTTCCTTTGGTTTTAAAGTTAGATGGTAATGAGATGTCATGTGTGAACAGGTTCCGAATCATATCCTAGGACCGTTTTTCCCGTATATGTTCTTTAGCCTTGTGTAACTCTACTGACTACATACGGGTGAGTTCTAGAAGCCCTCTTTTAAATGTATTTGTAATGTTTTGGGCTGGTGTGCATTTATAACGAAACGAATTTTTCAAATGAATGTTTACGAAATGACGTTTATGAAAAGAAGTTTACAAAATGACGTTTATGAAAAGAAGTTTATGAAATGTTTTGCCACAGAAGTTTATGAAGTGTTTTACGAATGAGAAGTTATTTAATAAAACGTACAAATGCTTTAACTAAAGTTTGAAGTAAAATTTTCCCCAAAGTCACAATATGAATATATATACCATGGTTCCTTGGAACCAAAGTGAAGTATGTTATGTATGGGCAATTCCTTTATAGGAGCCTTTGTGGCTGGCCAACTGTTGTACAACCGGGGATGACGACGGTCATCATAAGGATTAACGTGATCCTTAAAGTTTGATACGTGTTATCCTTTGGGACGCCGTGTTTTAAGTTTGGTACGTGTGCTCTACGAAGCACTGTGCTTGAAGTTGAAATTGATGGTTACGAAAAGGCGTATAGTCGATGTATTTGTTGGCTTATGTTTCCTTATTATGTAATTACATGTTTACATACGCTTTTATTATTTATATTTAAATGTTATGTTTTGGCAAGATATTTTATGTAAAAGCTAGAACTCGCTCAGGGAAGCTGACGTTTTTAGTGTGCACATTCAGGTTAAGTGTAGGATTATAAGATGCATGGATGCTTGGCTAGCGATGACGAGTTACCCGGTCATTGAAGAAATCTCGCATCTCGTTACGTTTTATAAGTATGAGCAATGTTTAAGACAATGTTTCTTTTTGTTATTAACAAGTTTATGATGTGATGAATGATTTTTCGCTGCATTAATGAATTTCGAGGTTTAAGAGCTATTTGTTAATGAGTAAATCTAATTCTTGAGGCCTCCCAGATTTGGGTCCTTACATTTATGCATGTCATGAAACATGTCTGATATATTTGTCTATTAAATTGAGGGGTACGTTAAAAAACATGCAATTCAATGTCTTTATTATCTGTTATTTTATCTAACTTGAAATGCTTTATGGTTTTGGGCTTTTATATGTTGTTGGGCTTGGAAGCCCATGTTGCTGGCCTACTTGTTCTAAAGCCTCATGTGAAGTTCTGCTTGATGTCGCATTCATTCTTTAGTCCAGCGCAAGTCTAGGCTCCTCTCGTCCATTGATTATATCAAAGTCTTAAAGAAGGAATGATACCCCCTGTTTGATTTATCGTATCTCCATATGTCCTTTATGCAATTCACGTTGTCCTTCCAAATAAAACAAACTAGAAAATTAGTACCCGCTCTTTGAAGCGGGAAGCGGATCTTAAACGGTTGAGAGGGTGACATTAACGTGGCTAAGCACAAAAAAGAAAGTGGTTCATTAAATAAAAGAAACGTATGAAGTTACGACGACTTTGTTAGCCCAATAAAAAAGAAATGTAAAAAAACAAAAGAAAAAAACCCAAAAAAATTATGATGGACCAACAGATAGGTGACACGTGGCATAGCGGTGGGGAAAACACCAACTTTTGACATTTTACAAAGTTGAGGAGGCTTTGTGGTCGACACTTGTAAATGAATATAACAAAATTTATGACGGGACGCTGATAAAAAAGATTAAACACAACAACAATTTTTTTTAATTAACGAACAAAAGTTATTAAGGAAAAATCCGATTATATATAATGAAGAGGGTAAACTCAAAATTTTCAAAACTTGAAGAGGTCAAAGTGAAACTTTAGGGGTAAGTTTTACCAACTTACAAAGTTGAGGGGTAGGTTTTGTGGGTGGAAAAGTCCACCGACGTCGCATATTAAGGTATAGTATATATATTATAACTCGCGTGGCGGCTCGTTAAACAGGGAAATAAACTAACATCTTCAAAACTTTATATAAAAAACAAAACATTTATGTAAACCAAAAAAAATTCCCAACCCATTTGTTTACAATTTGCAAACACAACATTATATAAAGAGAAATAGGAACAAAAGAAAAAAGGAAAACATGCATTAAAAGCTTGTAACTTATGCATCAATATTTGTAAATTTTGAACAGTGATTTGATACTCACAACCCAACTTTACCTTTTAATATTTATTAAATTATTTGGTGTTTTCTTCTTTTGGTTCTGGTTGTAATCGGGCCGATTGGTCTTTGTTTTGAAAGAGCTATCTGATTTGTACCATTTTGACACCAACATATTTGCATATTTCCTTATAAATTGGTCATTTTTACAATCTCACTTCCCAAACATGACCTAATTGTATTTATTTACATGCTTGTACTCATTTGATCTAAACTTAAGATCTATGGGATAATATGACTTCTAAATTCATACCTCGGTCCATTGAACCCCCATTGAACCATTTCACATAATTTGAAACAAAATTAGTAACTGAATATGCTGATATTGCCAATTACTAATAGAAGGAGCAGAATATCCTGTCGACTTGATCCCACTTGTAGGTCCCTCCGGATGGGTGTGTCGGATCGAAAACGTGTGAGAATGTAGCCTAGTAAACAGGTGTTGAATGCCTGTTACTAGGTGGAACAATGTGTGAATGAAAGTATAACAATCAACACAAGGATGTACTAATAAATACACGGTCTATTGATATCATAGTCTTTCAAACAAGTACAGATACAAATGGAAAGACTTCTTGACTGATACAATACTGCGTACTTGTGTGTGGAATTACATGTGTGTTCATATGCTATTTATAGACTTGGTCCATGCGTACTTAGCAAGTACGCATGACCAACCTTCATGCGTTACTTGTCTAAGTACGCATGACCATTGTACTTGGAAAATACGCAGGAATACATCCTTGCGTATTTGTTTAGTACAATATCAAAATAATACAAGTTCAGATATAAACATGACATATTACAACTCGATAAACAAAATACAACAAGTACAAAATATATACAGGACTAAAATAGATAATAACAAAAGCTTTAGCTTGATCCAGAGTGTCTGTCACAAAACATGCATCAACACAATACCAATGCAAGAATTCTACGTGATCATTGGAATGGACTAGTTGTCTTCACATGCTACAACGATTATATGCAATCAAAAGATTATATGATTCACGACGCCTACATGAAAAGAAGTTAGTGTTATGGGCGAACGACGCCTACATGTGCTTCTCGCCTAAAATGGATAATTGCATTATACACCCTTAAGTGACATTTAACCTTAACAATTGTGAACATAAAATCATTTTATTTAAAATTATTTCTTAAACATTGTAAAAGTTAGAACCACGCCTTTTATTAACTTAATAAAATTGGGATGAGCAAACGCCAGCAATTTCTATCAGTCATAGTTGTCATCGGTGATCCCTCGATAACATCCTTTGGTGAACCATTAGTAAATTCTCTACGTATGTCTTGTTTTCTGATGAAGTCCATCGACGAATGACGGACGGTTACCACTTTCAGTGAGGGACATCTGACTAATATGGTGAAAGTAGTATCAAAATTATATTTTCCTTTTTGCTATATTTAAATATTTTCTTATCTGCCCCGGTACGTAAGACTTTACACTTTGAACCCACTAGGTTGTTTTGAATTGTTTTTTACCTAGACTATATGGACACAGAATCATGATTATTTATAGAATTAATTACACGGATGGCCCCTGTGGTTTACTCAGATTTCACTTTTGGTCCCTACAAATGCTAAATTACAAGTTTGGCCCAATAGTTTGCACACTTATTTCACTTTTGGCCCCTGGGTTGGATGGCTATTAAGTTTGTCTGTTAAATGGGAGCAAAATGACTATAATACCCCTTATAAATTTGAAAAGAAATTAAGTATTAAATAGACCCCACTCTCTTTTTAATTTAATCCAAATAAACAAATCAGAAAGCTTCAGCTCATCACCATTCACTTCACCACCAACCCTAGCCCACCTCCCCCCTTCACGATAACCGGCGATCCATCACACAGAACAGAGAGGCTTCACCGGATTGTTACGCACGTACGACACCGGAGCAGTCACTCACACTTCCCTTTCCACAATCCAATACAAACCGCGTCTACACACCTTCATTTTCACCTTCACACGCATCACCACCACCATGAGACTACCACTTCCATGGCGGACTCCATCTTCCCTCTCCTCTCCTCTCTCTAACCCTTCTTCTTCTCCTCTCCCTTTCCAATTCCTCACTCCCAACCGTCTCAATCTCACACCTCAACCCCAACCAAACCCTAATATGTGCCCTAACGGAACCCCCAACCCAACCACAACCACGCCTCAATTGCACCACCACTGGAGTAGTTCCAGTTCCGTTAAGTGACATAAACAGATTTTCCTTCATCGGTGGATCTCAATTCCTCTGTGGATTAACCTCGCCAGTCTTAAACTCATCGCTTCTAGTCTGCCGGAGGTTCCTCGAAGATGGAACGATGCTACGCAAGCGGATTTACCGTGGTCCGCTTCTCAAAGACATCGATTCCGGCGATTCACATGTCTGCGAGATTGTTTCTGCCACCAATCAGCTTGTGTGCTGGCAATGGGACCAGTTCAACGATAATTCCGAACTCAATCAAACCGAATTCAGCTCCGCCGTGGCCGTCGGAGAGAATTACGTCTGCGGATTGTCTGAATTAGGGCAAATAAGATGTGTAGGAGGTAACAGTAGCATTGATAATCTCAACATCACTAACAATATCCCAACCGGAAATAAGATGTGGTATCTCCGGCACGGTTATGGGTTGTAGATACACCGGCGGGACAACAAGATGGCCGGAAAAAAGAGGGTGGGGAAGATGAAATCCAGTGACCCATTATTTTATTTTTTTATTTCCTTTTAATATATAAAGGGTATTTTGGTTATTTTATAAAATATTAACAGAAAACTTAACAGCCATCCAACCCAGGGGCCAAAAGTGAAAAAAGTGTGTAAACTATTAGGTCAAACTTGTAATTTAGCATTCCCAGGGGCCAAAAGTGAAATCTGAGTAAACCACATGGGCCATCCGTGTAATTAATTATTATTTATATTATAAATTGTTTTTTATATATAATATTCCTAATTATTATCGCTATCACTTATGAAAAATTAAGAATATTTTATGTGTGCATGCATGTATTGCATGTATATGTACTTGCGCATGTACGTTGACGGACAAACAAAGTATTTGATTCCCATTTGTGATGAAATGAAGGCATGACTTTTCTTGTTAAATATATAATTTGCGAAGAAATCCTTGTGAAATTGACATTTTAATAGATAAAAAGTCTTTTGGATATACATAGTCAATTCGTTAGGTATGATGCTGTTCTCATCATACGTAAGGTTGATCATTCTATAAATGTAACATAGATTTGAGAACATTTGTACATTCATCATATCTTCTTCATTTACTTGTTGCACACCATGGTAGTGCAGGTAATCTTACTATTCGATCTCTTGCATAATCCACTTTCTTCTCTATCATATATTTTTCCTCTAACTGTTTCTTTGTATGCATGCATGATTGCAGGAGATACAAGTAAAGGTTAACATGCACTCTGAAAAATGCAGGAAAGAGGTAATGAAGACCGTTAGTAAATTATCTGGTATTAACGAGTTATCGGTAGACCTAGAGAAGGAGATGTTAGTGGTGATTGGTGATGTTGATCCTGTTTGTGTCGCAACTTGCTTGAGAAAGAAACGACGAGTTGCTGTGATTGTAAGCGTTGGGCCGAAAAAGGAGAAGGACAAAGATGGGGACAAAGATGGGGACAAAGAGAAGGACAAAGATGACGATAAGTTAGTCGTTCCAACGATGTATTGTAATGCTCCTTACGGATACGGATATTATCCCGTGTATCCGCCGTCTCGTCATGGGGAAGGTTGCTTCATGCTCTAAAATGAAGCTCGCACAATCAAAATATTATGTGAGATATGTTCTTGAAGCAATTAATTATCTGCTCATTATTGTTTTGTTTAAATGTAATTGATATATGTGCCTCGTAATGGTTAACAACTTTTATACGAAATAAGGGTTTAAATTAACTTAAAAACTCAGATGGAGCATGGTATAAACGAGCTCTAATATGGCCTTCATATTTGAAGCTTGGAAAAAGAATATGTAACTACATAATAAATTGGATTAAATTCGTAGATATGTCTACAAATTAAAACTTATCAAAGTACCATATATAATTATACCAATTATAAATCCTTATTCTAATAAACGATTGCAAAGAATACCACGTGTAATCATCATATTTTTTCTAATCAAAATATTCTATTTTTTTCTATTTTAAGTTTGAAATTTTAAATTTAATTATGTTAATGTTTTATTTTTCAAAAAAGATAATATAAAATTTCAATTCTAATTATTACTTAATTAAAAAAATAAAGAATTTTATTTCTGGTTTATACATTATTTTAAATTTTTTTACAAATTATTGTACTTTCATTTTTCTATTAAAATCGCATGTGATACATGGGTATATAACTAGTACTAGGTTAGAAACCTCGTATATTACACGGGTTGAATAAATACAATGTTATACAAATATAATAAAGATTTACATATTACATATTTATGAAATATTATATAGTTTTTTAATACAAATTTTAAAAACGTTATATAGTTAATTTTTTTAAAATGTTTTATAAAAAGAAATGTTCAATTTCTAAAAATATTTTATGAAACCTATTTTTTTAAATGAAACACGTTTTATAAAAATAATTATAGATATCATTATTACTAGGTTACCTTTGTATTACACGGGTTGAATCATGGAAAAAAACAATAAATAAATTTCTTATATGTCGATAAGTTATTATTAGATTTTAGAGAGACACAATTAGAAGACAACTTAATTTTATTAGATTTTGTGAAAGAAAATGTCAATCTAAATCCTATGTTCATTACTGATTAAAAAAATTATAAAAAATTAACACCTCTAAATCTTATGAATTATAATGAATTAGTTAAATTTGATTGTAAATAAAGTATTTAAAAGTGAAGTTTTTGGTCTACCAAAACGTATCCTACATTTGATATTTAAAATTTAAAATCATAATAAATATGAAAACGTTTAAATGGTATTTAATCAATTTAAGAGTTTAAAAAAATCAATTAAAACAGATAATTGGAAATGTTTAAACGGGAAAACAAAGATCTAGAAGCTCTAGAATGATGACATTTGGCATCACAAAACTTTTATATATTATAATTGATAGATGATAGATTTATGACATATTACATAGTTTTTTAATACAAATTTTAGAAACATTATATAGTTATTTTTTAAAAATGTTTTATAAAAAGAATGAAAGAAATGTCTAGATTATAAAAATGTTTTATGAACAAACCTAATTTTTTTAAAATAAAAATCGTTTTATAAAAATATTTATAGAAATCATTATTATTTAATAGGAGAGAGAGGAAGAAAACAAAGAATAAAATAAAAACAATTTAAAAAAATATGTATAATTAATAAGAGATAGAGGCGGAGAAAAAATGTTATGGATGAACATGTGAATGACAAGTATCCACCAAAATATTTATTTATCATATAGTATAGATTTAATAGGGACAGGAAACAAAAAATTATAAAAAACAATTAAAAATAATTTATATAATTAATAGGAGAGAGAGAGGCAGAAAAAAAGAATAAGGATGCATAGCAGGGTGACAAATGTCCCTCTCAAACCTTTATTTATTATATAGTATAGATTAAAACTTATCAAAGTACCATATATAATTAAACCAATTATAAATATTATATATATATATATATGTGTGTGTGTGGGGGGTTAGGTTATGGTAAAAAGGGTTTAAAAATAAGAAGAGTAAAAAGGATTCTGGCTTGACATGTGTTATTTTATTGTTTTTAAAGAGATGGCATAATGGTCATTGTGTAACATGCCAGGTCATTATGTAATATAAGGTTTGATATTACACGATGACCAGACCTGTGACAACCGTGACTTTTACGGTCAACACCTGTGTTCGACGAGTTCGTATAATAATAGTATTATTATTGTGTTGAAATATACTTTCATACGAAAGGAACTCGTTAGTGAACGGAAGATAATAGCAAGATTTATTTTGGTGTTATAATGTCAAAAAGTTGATCAAGTTCAGGTCTATACGTGTTAACACCCGAGTCGAGCAGTTTCGTAAAATTCAATTTAAATCCGAAAGGATATATATTTACGAGACGCAAGGACTCGAGAGAAAATATTAAATTCTAACGAGTTATTTTTGGGTAAAATAACTCCACTATTTTTATCGGGTTTGTTTAAGCGAAAAACCGACACGCGATCGGAGACTGCAGGGGCTATAAATACCCCATCTTCATCCACTATCTCATTTTTCAAAAATTCAGAAAAATTTTAGAGAGAGAGAGTGGAGAGGGCTGAAGAGGTTTCCAGCAAAGTAGTGGTGGTCCGACGGTGGTGCGTGGCGGTCAACGGTGGTCCGGCGCGGTGGCCGGTGGCGGCCGAAGCTCGTTTTTCACCTGGAACCATTTCTCGACGCTACGAACACAATGGTAAGCTCAGATTTGTCTAAATCCTTGCTTAAATTCATTAAAAAGAGTTTTTAAAATCTGTCCAGAAAGTTTTATGCATGCGCAGTCTTAAAGATCGGACGATCCCCGGAAATCCGACCGTTAGAAATGTTTGAATTTTGGGTATGATCTTGTCAACACATAGACGCAAAACCTTACCAGAGGAATATTTTATCAGAGCTCTCTAGTTATGATTTTCATACCCTCGAATGTGACTGATCGGATTTGAAAAACTAGGTCTCAAAGAATCGTCGATCCCCGGAGATCCGACCGTTGGATCGTGACGATTTTTGGACAGTAGTTTCTTAGCACATATATGAATGTTTTTATCGAAGGAAATTCCGATCAGAAGTTGGGAAGTATAGTTTTGAATACGAACAGATTGTAACAGTTTCTAGAATCGAAAACAGAAAATTGATCGTGTTGCATGGCCATCGAAACGGCATTGCATGTCAATTTTGAGCATATGGGAATGCTCGGGAGATAAAAACGATCCTAATGGTGTTTTCGGTTCGTATTGCATGTGATACGAGAGGTTCCGCGTACGCGAACCATTTATACGGAAGGTATAAACTTTACCCGTTAAGCTAGTTAGAATAGTTTTATAAGTCATTGTTTGAGAACTGAACCCGAAAATATTTAGTATTGAGATATTTGATATTTTTAGTGGTTATTAAGTTATACACCCAACCCTGTTTCTCGTAAAACAAATAATGAAACTAATATATTTATTTTTATACGACAATTGTTTTGATGAATTTTTAAAAATTGTTGATCTAGCACCCAAAAGTGATTTTAATCAGTAGAATATGTTTTAAAATGAGTATCTGAAAAATTTGGTTATCTAACTCTTTATAGGTTATTTATTAAAATTCACACAAGTTTAATACATGGAAATTTGGGAAAAATACTTATGTGTATTGAAAAAATCTGAAAATTGGACAGTGACAGTTATATGATGAACTAAAACTCCTGTCCAAATTTTATGAAAATTGGAGTTGTTTAAATATACGTTTTGTATTTATAAATTTTAAACGGACGATTTAGGGTTTGTATACTTCTGGATAAAACCAGGACTTGAAACTTGGTATGGGATCATATATTAACTTAAAACTAATATGGTAAAACTTTGGTAAAGTTTTGATGTGTTTAGCTATTTTTCCCGAATTTGTAAAATTTTAACAATATTAAATTCATATTAAATAATATGGATATTAAAAAAATATGAAAATTTGTCAGAAATTTTTATTTATATACATGATCAATTTGTATAAATTTTAAGCAGTAACTTTATGTCTAAGTATGGTTTTGGAATTATGATCCATTTAAATTTTATAAAAAGTTATTAATTTTGGAAAATTTTTATAAAATTAATTTTATAAAAATTCTAAGGGATTTTGGACAAAAGTATAACCCCATTTAAAACATAAAATTTGACTTTTTAAATTGGGTGCTAATATCACACTAAAACCCTAATTTCGGACGAATCTGATTTTCAAACTGTAAACCGGACTTTACGCGCGTAATCGCGTTTTTGATCATACGAAACCGTGACATGAGATTTTATAAAATGTGACTTTTTAACTACTGATGTTATTTATTAAAATCTAAAACTTAAACTTTTAAGGTTATTAATTCATATAAAAGCCGGTTTTACAATTCTTAACGGTTCGTACGCACGTGCACGGGTTTTGGGTATGCAACCGATTACATAGCCACTTTTTGTTTTGTTGACTTGGTCACAACCTTTAGGAGTCCTGAATGCATCATTTGTGTCCACTTGACTAGTAGGACCCTGTTAGGACTCGAATTTTATCGGTTTTTGTCGACTGTGTCGCATCACTCGCCCGCATTGTCCAAGTGAGTTTCGCGGCCGCCTTTTTACTTACTGTTTTACTATTTTTGGGGGAAAGCTGTTTCATATTTTTTTTTACTCACATGTTACATGATACATTGATTACATGAGTTATTTTTTTTTATAATGCCTTAAAGTCCCCAATTTTACGCAATCAATTAGCTGAGCGTAGCCGTTGGGAATTTTGAGTAGTACTACTTGGGTTGACACCCCCGCTCATGGTTTGGTCGCGCCAACCAGACTTGTAGGGTCACTTGGGCGCAAAGTTTGCCAATTTTTTTTAGTCGGTTGTTTGCATTAGACTTCCGTACGGGGTACTTTATTTTTTTTGTCGAGGCTTTGATTGCGGCTCATGGTAATATGTTGTCTAATACATGTGTACTCGATCAATGGATATTTGATCACTTTGGATTTTTATCTGAAACTTTTTATAGAGTCATAAAACCTACGAACTCACTAACTATTTATATAGTTGACCCGTTTTCGAAACATGCTTTCAGGTAAACAGAATTGAAGAAGAGATTTTTATGAGGGCACGCTTTTGGATTAGAACTATTGTTTCTAGTTATGATTATATACTTTGGTTGTAGTCAGGCATTTAGACACTTTGTACTGTTTTAGAGATTTTACTTGTATTTGTACTTTCGTTAGAAGCATGTAGTATGGTTCAATGTAATGCACAATTTTCCTTTAAGTTTTTCTTGTACTCGTGTTCAATGCGATATACCGGTTACATCCCATAATTCCGCCTTGTTGGGGTGTGACAGACTTGGTATCAGAGCACTGGTTATAGAGAATTAGGTTTACCCGAGACTAGACCTAGACTATAACTCTAAGTTTATTGCATTGAACCATAGGAATTATATGTGCATTGCATACTACCTCTTGCTTATCTACGACACATTGCTTCGTCATAATCATGTCGTTGTCACGGCACTACGTGTACTCTTTGATGATTCCGATTACGTTTGCGGTATTCAATATCCGTCTCTATCTGTCTTGGTGTTACCTCGAGATGTACCTGTACCTACACCGCACCTGCATCTACTCCAGTTCTGGAGTCGACTTTTTTTATTTAACATCTATTGTTTTCACTTTGTGCGGTATATACTTGCTTCGGAAATCTGCTGGATTGGATGGCTAGAACTTTCGCCATGAGATATGGCAGCCATAATTGCTCGATCTAAAGGGAACCCGAGGTGGAGAAGCAGGACTAAACGGGAGAGAACTCTAAGGGTCAGGAGACCCATAAAAAAATTTGTTTGTTTTGTTGGATCATTGGATCCACGTATATGTACAAATTTGTAGCATGACTTGCTCGACTCTGATTTGATGATCTCTGCCCTATTATTACTGCCTGACTTCCACCACACACTTTTTATTTTATTAGAGGACGCCGGTTGTTCCCCTCTATCGTTACCTCCATCCAACAAC
The DNA here is from genome assembly GCA_023525975.1 of Smallanthus sonchifolius. Lineage (NCBI taxonomy): Eukaryota > Viridiplantae > Streptophyta > Magnoliopsida > Asterales > Asteraceae > Smallanthus > Smallanthus sonchifolius. The sequence continues at coordinate 21,284,496 of CM042046.1, read as the reverse complement.
AGCCTTAGTCTGCAGATCAATGAGTATTGGTACAAATAATTAAAAGTGATCAGATAGAACATCCACACTTTTACGCGAAAGTGCAACACGATGACGTGATCCAATGAACATTCCAGTTTCTTTTTTTTTTAGCTGAGAGCTCGAGATAGAGTAAACACTGTAGGGACCATGTAAAGTAAATTATCATTACGGGTGCACACGTAATCATAATTTGCAGTGCATGAGAACTCTAGTGAGCCTTACTGTCTGAGTTAATGTTCATGATTAATCTATATTTCTAGTCCCGATTCCCAGTCATCCAAATATTGATCGCAACTGTCGACCTTATGGTTGAGCCGAATACATCGAATGATGCGATAGGCTACCTCAGGTGACATGGGAATTTATATTGTCCCTTTTATCTTTGAATCTTAATGGATCCAAAACTCTTATCAAGATTTCTTTTGCATAAAAATTTAGACCGAGACACTGAAGAGATCTGTTCTCAGTTGATTTAACCTCGGTATTTGGACCGAATTTGGCAATTATTTGTTAAGTATTGCTTCACATTTGAGATCCAGCTAAAGATTCTCTCATTTCAATTTTTTTTATATGTTTATCAACGCATGTGACGACTCTCGGTCTAGCGTGAATCAGACCTCGACATTTCTGACTCCCCTAATGGATCTTCATGTAACGTTCTCGCAGTTCTGAAGGAACAAGAGAAATTCGAATTTGATCTAATCTACTCCTTACTAAATCTTGAGCAACGAAGATCTTCTCTAATCTATTTTACTTGATAAATCAGATCCCTTGAGAGTTTACTGGCCACGTAAATTCAATATGGGCTTTACAAGGCTCGACACTTGCAGTAAGTGTACGACTATAATCGGAGGTCCCGACATAATCTTGGATTTTATCCTATAATCCAAATGCACTCTAATATCGATAGAGTAACAATATGATGGAGAAATTACTTAAAGAAATATAAGCTTCTTTTTCTTAGACAATATAACCTTTCTATACGATCTTTCGTATAAATCCTCATTTCGGTGTTTGTCATTCTCAGTATACTCCTGATAAATATTTTTAATAATTCAGTCTTACACCTACTTGAAATTTCCATTGCAAGTGTTATGCACTCACTATGGTAATTTAGTACACTCAATCCCCAATTCTCTTAACCGCGACGCTCATATTGTGGAACCTAACTTGAGAAACTTGTTACTTAGGAGGAGCCATCTTTACAACGTTCATTGTCGTGTTTATTTCTATCATCTGTATTCTTACTATGCCCACTGAGCGGCTTGTGCTCAGGTTTCTTTTGGTTGGATTTATAAAAAAAATCATTTTGAGATAGCTATGGCTTAGTATGAAACTAATGCCCTTTTTGGTGAACATTGCTACGTATGTTTTGCAAATCTTAATTTCTCCTGGTGCTTCGATGTCTTATTGAATACCATTTTGATGGAGAAAATGAAACTTTATGTTGGAATGATTCTTTATGTACCGAAAATTTTATTAGTCATCATTCAAAGTTTATTTATGGTGATTATCCTAATTTGTTACAATGCGTACACTATCCCTGTAGATTCGAATAGGATAGTCTCATATCCTTTTTGTACTTGCTCTCCCTCAAATGGTCATTTTGTTGATTGACTTTTTGATTTCCAACTAGGTAGAGACGTATTCTCAGCCTCATGTAATTAGAAAGCCTTAGAGCAACTTCTGTTTAGAAACGACTTCTTAACACGTGCTCTAAGGAATATGAATCTATGACATTAAACACTCATTCCATCAAATTTATGGCTTAAACTCTTATGCAAAGGATTTTAAGGCTATAACCAGTATGGGTGAAATACGAAACGGTAAGTCATAATGGTACCGTTCGAAAGCCAAGAAAGTTGCAAGCATACTGTACTACCAGTTATTGGCAGATAATCTATTTGACCCTCTTCAACGCGAGATCTAAGGACAAACTTTGAAACCTTATGGTCCATATCCATCGAATTTAATGGAAAAGCGAGGATCTAAGTTGAAATTTGAAAACCTTATCATTTGAAAGATGCGTCCTAAATCATAGTAGAGCAATTTTGAATTTATTTTTGGTGTTCTACGAATTCTTAACCGATTAAAGTTGTACGTTACCAGGAAGAGGAACAAGTGACGAATCATAGTTGACTCTGCTCTCTTGAAGATCCACTTGAGATTGCATTATCTTTAAAGGACCTATGAGCATGACATCCTCACATTTAAAAAATTCCTGAAGTTTTACTTGATCCTCCCCTATTTTCTGACGTCTACTTTATAAGAATTAAACCCCAGGCTAAATTGACAATGATATTATGTCAAAGTCTACCCATTTTATGGATTAGCAAGCTCATAATCATTTTCGGGGGACACTATTTTTATGAGATTATTTCCACAATGTGACTGTTTATTTCCTCATCTAGCTGAATAGCGGATTACTTCCTAATCATTTCAATACACATCAAGAAAGATGAAGACGTCTAATGTTATCATATCAAATTTGGTCGACTCGATGTGAGGAGTAGACCATCTTTTTGATATGGACTTCTTGTTAAAATTTCAGAATTCCATTTCTAACCGTTAACCAAATTCGACTTCTGGTGGTAGTCAATTCAATGTCCAGCTATTGAACTGGCACCTAGTCTTTTAACTAATCTACTTGATTAGATCGTCCTAGATCTTTTGTCACTTTCTATATCTAGATCTTGTGGAGATTTGATTTTTAGTATAACTCATTGCTAACCTTGGGCAATATGTATACGATCCTTTAGTTAAAAATCATCAAACACGGTTATATTATATCGAGACTAACACGCGAGTTAGTACCGAATCCTAATGCTTTGTGGTTAGGTTACATAGCACCGGGTCATCGCTGACATCTATTTTATGATGATGACTCATTTGCTATAACACTTCATAGGATTCAGTAAATTTGACTCTTAGCAAATTTATCTCGACAGAATCCTAGTATAAACTTCTATGTTTGTTAATCTTCGGTTTAACGACTCGAGTTTGGTACAATCATATTGATACTTATTATATACTTGCTTTGTAAAGCTTTAAGCTTGGATTTCTCGTTATTAATTCATTCTCTAATGACTAATCATCACTCTTCAATTCTAGTACGAGAAGTGTGAATCTCGTCTTTTTGTATGTTGATTTTCAAAATTCCCTTGTATCTACTTTTACGGTTATGTCGTATACACACCAACCATGTTGTATCGCCCTATGATGCAACAATGTACAAACTATTGAATAGTAACTACTATTACTGACAATCACAAGGTACAATAACCCGGGATTTCACAGTGAATGTGGGAACAAATTTCAATAGATTTCGTTACTAGGCCTGCCTAGAAATTTAAGCGGCTATGATTCATTTTGGGACATTGTTAACTAATTAATGATTAACTCTGCGCATTTCCTACTTATCCGAGAGGACTTCTAGATAGAAAAGCTAGCTCGACTGTATAGTAGTGAAATTGTAGCAAGGCATGGAGTGCCTGTTTCCTTTATCTTCGATAGGGATAGTCGCTTTACATCCCATTTCTGGCAGACAATATTGAAAGCTTTGAGAACGCGCTTAGATATGAGCACCACTTACTATCCTCAAACCGACGGTCTAAGTGATCGAACTATTCATACCTTGGAGGATATGCTAAGGGCTTGTGTGATACAATTTGGTGGTAATTTGGATACTCTTTTACCTTTGGTCCTATTTCCTTACACCAACAGTGATCACATTACCATTAAATGAGCACCATTGGAAGCTCTGTTTTGACACAAATGTTGATCACCATTTGGTTGTGCTGAAGTTGGTAGTAATCATTTGATTGGTCTTGTTATGTATAAACTAAAACTACCTCAGGAGCTTAATGGTATATACGATGCTTATCATATATCGAGTCTCAAAAGGTGTTTAACCTACGAATCCGTAATTATACCACCTAAGGAAGTTCATATTGACGACAAGTTTCATTTTAACGAGGTGTTATCTCTCTGTATTCTAAGTACATGATATGATCATCCTTCATAGCCTACAGTATTTGTTATAGATGTGACGCATTTTTATTTCAATGAGTCATGGTGATTCTACCGACTCTTTGAACCTTAATAGCACCTCTCCTGTTAAAACCTTATGGTTACTATTTATAATAGTATTCCTTAATGAAAACAAGCAGAATAATACTTTTCCTTGCTTATAAAAGGATACTAAATCACCGAGATTTTGTAACATAATATCATTCTAGATTTGTACCATCTTTGTATACCTGTGTATATCAATTCTATGGCGGATTTGTTAATATTCTGAATAACATCAACAGTGTACCGTTTGACTGATTTAGTAAAACAATGATCTATAGATTCTTTGGAATTCGAATGATTTTTCTCTCATTATTATTCAATTTGCTTTTGAGCCTAACTAGATGTAACTTACTCTCGGTTATTCTTAGATCTCGATTTGTCAAATCTCTATGCTATATCTAGGAAACTAGATTTCCCTTGATGATCATACATGAATCAAGTTACGAAAAAGAACTTGTCAACTATTATACCATTTGAATTTCGGGACGAAATTCTGTTAACTGGGGGAGAATGTGACAACCGTGACTTTTACGGTCAACACATGTGTTCGACGAGTTCGTATAATAATAGTATTATTATTATGTTGAAATATACTTTCATACGAAAGGAACTCGTTAGTGAACGGAAGATAATAGCAAGATTTATTTTGGTGTTATAATGTCAAAAAGTTGATCAAGTTCAAGTCTATACGTGTTAACACCCGAGTCGAGCAGTTTCTTAAAATTCAATTTAAATCCGAAAGGATATATATTTACGAGACGCAAGGACTCGAGAGAAAATATTAAATTCTAACGAGTTATTTTTGGGTAAAATAACTCCACTATTTTTATCGGGTTTGTTTAAGCGAAAAACCAACACGCGATCGGAGACCGCATGGGCTATAAATACCCCATCTTCATCCACTATCTCATTTTTTAAAAATTCAGAAAAATTTTAGAGAGAGAGTGGAGAGGGCTGGAGAGGTTTCCGACAAAGTAGTGGTGGTCCGACGGTGGTGCGTGGCGGTCAACGGTAGTCCGGCGCGGTGGCCGGTGGCGGCCGAAGCTCGTTTTTCACCCAGAACCATTTCTCGACACTACGAACGCAATGGTAAGCTCAGATTTGTCTAAATCCTTGCTTAAATTCGTTAAAAAGAGTTTTTAAAATCTGTCCAGAAATTTTATGCATGCGCAGTCTTAAAGATCGGACGATCCCCGGAAATCTGACCGTTAGAAATGCATGAATTTTGGATATGATCTTTTCAACACATAGACGCAAAACGATACCGGAAGAATTTTTTATCAGAGCTCTCTAGGTATGATTTTCATACCCTCGAATGTGACTGATCGGATTTCGGATTTGAAAAACTAGGTCTCAAAGAATCGTCGATCCCCGGAGATCCGACCGTTGGATGGTGACGATTTTTGGAAAGTAGTTTCTTAGCGCATATATGAATGTTTTTACCAAAGGAAATTCTGATCAGATATTGGAAATTATATTTTTGAATGCGAACAGATTGTAACAGTTTCTAGGATCGAAAACAGGAAATTGATCGGGTTGTATGGCCATCGAAACGACATTCCATGTCAATTTTGAGCATGTGTGAATGCTCGGGAGATAAAAATGATCCTAATGGTGTTTTTGGTTCGTATTGCATGTGATACGGGAGGTTCCGCGTACGCGAACCATTTATACGGAAGGTATAAACTTTACCCGTTAAGCTTTGATTTTATGTTAGAATAGTTTTATAAGTCATTGTTTGAGAACTGAACCCGAAAATATTTAGTATTGAGATATTTGGTATTTTTAGTGGTTATTAAGTTATATACCCAACCCTGTTTCACGTGAAACAAATAATGAAACTAATATATTTATTTTTTATACGACAATTGTTTTGATGAATTTTTAAAAATTGTTGAGCTAGCACCCAAAAGTGGTTTTAATCAGTAGAATATGTTTTAAAATGAGTATCTGAAAAATTTGGTTATCTAACTCTTTATAGGTTATTTATTAAAATTCACACAAGTTTAATACATGGAAATTTGGGAAAAATACTTATGAGTATTGAAAAATTCTGAAAATTGGACAGTGATAGTTATATGATGAACTAAGACTTCTGTCTAAATGTTATGAAAATTGGAGTTGTTTAAGTATACGTTTAGTATTTATAAAGTTTAAACGGACGATTTAGGGTTTGTATACTTCTGGATAAAATCAGGACTTGAAACTTGGTATGGGATATTATATTAACTTAAAACTAATATGGTAAAACTTTGGTAATGTTTTTATGTGTTTAGCTAATTTTCCCGAATTTGTAAAATTTTAACAATATTAAATTCATATTAAATAATATGGATATTAAAAAAATATGAAAATTTGTCAGAAATTTTTATTTATATACATGATCAATTTGTATAAATTTTAAGTAGTAACTTTATGTCTAAGTATGGTTTTGGAATTATGATCCATTTAAATTTTATAAAAAGTTATTAATTTTGGAAAATTTTTATAAAATTAATTTTATAAAAATTCTAAGGGATTTTGGACAGAAGTATAACCCCATTTAAAACATAAAATTTGACTTTTTAAATTGGGTGCTAATATCACACTAAAACCCTAATTTCGGACGAATCTGATTTTCAAACTGTAAACCGGACTTTACGCGCGTAATCGCGATTTTGATCAAACGAAACCGTGACATGAGATTTTATAAAATGTGAATTTTTAACTACTGATGTTATTTATTAAAATCTAAAACTTAAACTTTTAAGGTTATTAATTCATATAAAAGCCGGTTTTACAATTCTTAACGGTTCGTATGCACGTGCACGGGTTTTGGGTATGCAACCGATTACATAGCCACTTTTTGTTTTGTTGACTTGGTCACAACCTTTAGGAGTCCTGAATGCATCGTTTGTGTCCACTTGACTAGTAGAACCCTGTTAGGACTCGGATTTTATCGGTTTTTGTCGACTGTGTCGCATCACTCGCCCGCATTGTCCAAGTGAGTTTCGCGGCCGCCTTTTTACTTTTTTTTTTACTGTTTTTGGGGGAAAGCTGTTTCATATTTTTTTTAGTCACATGTTACATGATACATTGATTACATGAGTTATTTTTTTTTATAATGCCTTAAAGTCCCCAATTTTAGGCAATCAATTAGCTGAGCGTAGCCGTTGGGAATTTTGAGTAGTACTACTTGGGTTGACACCCCTGCTCATGGTTTGGTCGCGCCAACCAGACTTGTAGGGTCACTTGGGCGCAAAGTTAGCCAATTTTTTTTAGTCGGTTGTTTGCATTAGACTTCCGTATGGGGTACTTTATTTTTTTTGTCAAGACTTTGATTGCGGCTCATGGTAATATGTTGTCTAATACATGTGTACTCGATCAATGGATTTTTGATCACTTTGGATTTTTATCTGAAACTTTTTATAGAGTCGTAAAACCTGCGAACTCACCAACTATTTATATAGTTGACCCGTTTTCGAAACATGCTTTCAGGTAAACAGAATTGAAGAAGAGATTTTTATGAGGGCACGCTTTTGGATTAGAACTATTGTTTCTAGATATGATTATATACTTTGGTTGTAGTCAGGACTTTAGACACTTTGTACTGTTTTAGAGATTTTACTTGTATTTGTACTTTCGTTAGAAGCATGTAGTATGGTTCAATGTAATGCACAATTTTCCTTTATGTTTCTCTTGTACTTGTGTTCAATGCGATATACCGGTTACATCCCATACTTCCGCCTTGTTGGGGTGTGACAAGACCTGATATTACACAATGAACTGATATTACACAATGAGCATATTACATAATAACCGGACTTGACATTACAGAATGACCTGACATATTTGTGCGAATTACACAATAATGAGCAAATTACACAATGAGCTATAAAACGTAAAACACAATGATAAATACATATAACACAATGATAAAAAATATTTGACAAAATGAGCATATTACACAATGAGTAAATTACACAATGACCAGACTTTACATGACACAGTAACCTGACATATTTAAGCGAATTACACAATAATGAGCAAATTAAACAATAAGCTGGAAAATGTAAAACACAATGATGAATACATATAACACAATGATGAAAAATATTTGACAAAATGATGAATACATATAACATAATGATGAATACATATAACACAGTGATGAAAAACATTTGACACAATGACCAGATTTGACATTACACAATGACCAGACCTGATATTACACAATGATCAGACATGATATTACACAATGACCTGAAAAATTACACAATGGGCTGAAAAACGTATTTTTTTCGTTTTTGTATATAACGACACTGTACTCGTTTTAAAGATAAAAACGCTCGTTTTTGTATTAAATACAAAGTGTTTTTTCGGCGAGAAGCGTAAGAAGTATTTTGAAGCGTTGATCTAGGAAATCAATGGTTAGGATCAATGTTTTAAGTGTGAAAAAATTCCAAAAATGGTAAAATTGGAATAGCCTACCGTTATTGACTTTTTATAAGTTCCCCCATTTTTTTAAAATAGGCATAACTTTTTTATACGACATTATTTAAAAAAAATTACACCATAAAATCGATCATTTTATTCTCTTTAACTTGAGTATACTTTTGCTATACTTTAAAAAAATGACTTTTTTTTAAAAGGTCGATGTGTTGTGTGTATACTATGCGTGATTACGTGATTATGGTCATGTGTATAACATGCGTGATTACGTGATTATGGTCATGATTATAACATGCGTTGTTACGTTATTATGTCTATACATTATTATAAATCATGCGTGATTATAACGCGGACGCATTTACCCCTCGCCTACTGAACACGTGTCGCATGCTGGTGACTTCGTATGCTAAAACACTTTGTACGATAATCGGCCCCTATATATATATACATATATATTGTATAGGGATCCGCTAAAAAGTCAAAAAAGTGAAAAAAATGTAAAAAGTCGTTTAAAACGCTCATAACCGGCTCATACGAACTCCGATTTTACTCATTTCGGTGGCGTTGGAACCATTCTCGTCAAACTCTACGATCTTAGCTTTTAGGGTTTAGATTTTAGGATTTAGTTTTTGCCTTAGGGGTTTAGCTTTTAGTATTTTGGCATTTAGAGGGGGTGGGGTGGGGGTTTTAGGTTTTTTGGGGGTGGGGTGGGGGTTAGGTTTTTTTGGGGGGGGGGGTGGAGTGGGGGTTAGGTTTTTTTTTGGGGGGGGGGGGGTTTGGGTTAGAGGTTTAGGCTTTTGGGGGTGGTGGCGGTGTTTTTAGATGACTTTTTCGGCTTTTTAGGGTTTTTTTTTGTTAGAATTTAGGTTTTTAGGGGTGGGGTGGGGGTTAGGTTTTGGGGGGGTTGGGTTGGGCGTTTTAGGCTTTTGGGGGGGTGGTGGGATTTTTTAAATACTTTTTACACTTTTTAGCCTTCTTAGAATATCACTCCCTATATATATATATATATATGTATCTTTAATCTTTAATCTCTAATAAAAGAATACTTTGAGTGGACACTTGTCAACTTGTGGTGCTTCTTCACCTATTTCCCCCCCAAAATATCACTTATGCCCAATAATATTTTCATAGACCTTTTGTCTCCTACTATAACCATTTTGCTTGTATAAAACAATTTGGAACTTCTCTTTCATTAAATTTTGGAGTTTGGACTTATTGTTATTTTTTATTATGATGTATTTTTATTTCCATGATGTTAAAAATTTAGTGTATTTTAACATTTAGTTAGAAATCCATGGATAAGTAAAATTTATTTTTTAACTTAATAATAAAACATTATATTCTTTTCATCTGATATCATAATAACAGTAATTTTTTCCCTTTTATATAGAATAGAAAAAATATAACCTTAATTAATTAGTAAGTAGTAACTAATAAGTTTAAATATTATACTTATGATAATTTTAACCCCTTTATATTTAGATAATAATTTTAAATTAAACTATATGAATTTATTCGTATTGTTAATCTTAATTTTAATTACATGATTAACCCAAAATGATTATCTAAATTGATTAGCTAAAAATAAGCAAAAATAATTAGCTAGGATTACCAAATTTTTAAATCCATATATTGTAAAATCTTTCAAATTTAAAACTCATTACTTATAATTTCTAAATTCTTCTCTTCATCTTCATTCTTTATCAAATTCATAAATTAAACACTATGTTAGAGACCCATGTACTACACGGGTTTGTAATAGAAAAGTTTTCTTTAGTCTTGTAATGATAAAATTAAACCATTGTCACGATCAAATAGTAGAACAAATATATTAAAATGCAATTAATAGAAGACTTACGCAGCACTATTAATATAAAAATCCTTTAAGTCATTTATTTGTAAGTCTATTTGTGCCGGTCAATCCGAATACGACGGGTACAATTCACGTACATAACAAAAAATATTTAGTGATTAAGCAAGTAAAAATATATATGCGATTAAATATTCATATATCTCATAACTATGTGCGTGAAATTATTGACATAGTCACACAATATGCCTCATTTAAAATTTTTACTTTATTATTACATAAATAAGCAAAAAAACATATAAATAGATCGTCTCACTTAAAAATGGTCACTTTATTATTACGTAAATAAGCAAAAACATATAGATAGATCATCTAAACTGGTTGGGTAAATTAATGTTACGATTACGTGAAAAAGAATCATCAAAGGGTTACATTTTTTTTTATGTTATGTTATTCATGTATGTTTTTTATATGAGTGTTTAACTGTTTATGCTTACGTTTTATGTTAAAGATTCGGTTTATGTTTAAATGATAAAAGAGCAAATAATAAATACAATATAATTATGAATTCAAAGGTTTTAATAGCGAAATGCTTTGGATTGATTATACTCCCGGTTTAAGTTTAAATGGAATAAACTTAATGTTTTTGTTTAGTTTTTTATGCTTCAAAATGAAAATAAATAAATAAATATGTAACATTTATAATCAATCGTTAGTAATTTTTTATATCTTTTAAATATATATCTTTTTAATTGTTCACCCGTGTAGTACACGGGTCACTAACCTATTATATATATATATGGAAGGGTTCAAATACTAACCAACTTTTTATGTGATAACTGTGCTAACCACTATCAAAGAATCACATAATTTATAAATTATTTTTTATTTTAATTCTTAAAAGAGTATTTAAGTATTGTGAACATTTATCTTGAACATAAATACGGAAATGATGATTCTTACATATACGTACCAAATAATGTTACATATACGTGACACATAGTGTTTACGTATGTGTAACATTATTTGGTACGTATACGTAACATTATGTTTGAGAGTGGTTATCATGGTTATCACATAAATATTGGTTAGCATTTGAACCTCACCCTATATATATATATATATATATATATATATATATATATATATATATATATATATACATATATATATACACACATAGGGGAGGGATATTCTAAAAAAGTGTAAAAAGTATTTTAAAAACCCCACCACCACCCCCAAAAGCCTAAAACCCCCCACCCCAACTCCCCCCCCCCCCCACTCAAAAAAAAAACCTAACCCCCACCCCACCTCGAAAAACCTAAAACCCCCCACTCCCACCCCCAAAAACCTAAATCCTAACAAAAAAAACCCTAAAAAGCCGAAAAAATCATCTAAAAACACAACCACCACCCCCAAAAGCCTAAACCTCCAACCCAAACCCCCCCCCCCCCCCCAAAAAAAAAAAAACCTAACCCCCACCTCAACCCACCCCCAAAAACCTAAAACCCCCACCCGCACCCTCCAAAAGCCTAAATACTAAAAGCTAAACCCTAAGGCTAAACCCCTAAGGCTAAACCCTAAGGCAAACTAAACCCTAAAATCTAAACCCTAAAAGCTAAACCCTACAAGATAAGGTCGTAGAGTTCGATGAGACGGTTCCAACGCCGTCAAATGAGTAAAATCGGAGTTCGTATGAGCCGGTTATGAGCGTTTTAAAGCAGTTTTTACACTTTTTAGCGAAAACTCACACTATATATATATATATATATATATATATTGTTACTAAGTCGGCCAAATATCATATATTTTCTCCTAAAATAATCAAAATATCAGAAGTTTAACAAACTTTATAAAAAAATTCATAATATGACCATTGTATCCCTAATTTTCTTAAAACGTTAAAGTTTCATACCTTTTTTAACTCATCTGTTGAATGCTTTTTTTTTTTTTTGCTTTTATATATTTCCTATTTTTCACGGTGCTTTTTTTACTCTTTTCCAGTTCACTTATTTTTACAACAATTTGTATTTAAAAAATAGTTTATTCTGATAAAAAAAAATAGTGGTATCAGAGCCACTCTTGCAAACAATAAGACGCATTTTTATTATTACAATCATGTTTTATTTTTGTCAAATATTTATTTGACAAAAGATTGTATCTTTTATGTTTTGTTATATTGTGTTCTTGTTTGTGGATCAAGCCCAGACTCATGGTTGTGTTTGTTTTGGTTTTTTTTGTCTTGTATTTTTATGGCTATTTTGGAAACGGATTGTAATAGATTAGGTTTTTATATTTTATTTATTGAGACAATATGAGACGAAGATTTGAGACCAAGAGACATAGACGGCTTAGAGGACAAGATGGAGATCGTGAATCAAGTGGTAGTTATTCAAGATTGCAAGAGTTGTTTCTTGGTTTTTCATCCCCTTGACCTAGTTCAGTTTGGCTATTGGCTCTAGCAAACAGAACGTCTGGCTTGATTCACGTTGTGTTTTGGTTGTGTTTTATTTAAAACAAAGGGTAAAGACCAATTTGACCTCATGTGCATGACACGTGACCAAACTTAACGGAAAATTTTAACGTCCGTTAGGCCAAAGGACGTAACGTGCAAACTTTTTTAAACATAAAGAACGGATTCTGTAATTTTCTTAGTTAAAGGACGTATATTGAAATTTGGTGAATACTTAAAGGACGTAATTTGTAATTTGCTCTATTTTTTCGGTGAAAAGAAAATAATAAGACTAAATTACAATTTTGTCCTTTATGTTTTACTAAATTATAGAATAGATCCTTTAATTTTTTGACTTTCACTCCTTGTCCTTTATTTAATAAAGTTCTTACGAATTTCGTTCTTTTCACTAACGGATGTTAAGTTTTCTAGTTAAGTCACATCATGTGCACTGCACATGAATGCGTTTTAGTCTTTTTATCCAAAAGGACAATTCTTATAAAAATAATAATATATTATTATTAATAAAACCCCTCTCTCTCTTGGTTAACGGAGAACCCCAAACTTAATCACCACTCATAGTAACCACCACCATAACGCTGGCAAGTCAGTAACACCACCACCACAGAGCCCCACCACCACCATGTCGCTTGCAACCATCGTCGTCGTTCTCGTCAACCCAGGTCTCGTCGTTCTCGTTCTCCTCTCCGGCGACACCACCACCATATTCTCCTCTACGCACATTTCAGAACTCGATGGCCTAGAAGATGAATCTCCTTCCCAAACACACACCCCATTTATCCCAAACTTTATAAACCTTAACCCTCATTTCTCATAACATTCTGAGTTGAATTCACTTCACACACATCCTAAAAAACAAAACTTTATAAACCCTAATCTAATAATTTCATGAAAGAACAATCAAATCGTCTTTCCCCCGATGTGCACTAAATCAAAAGATGGATTATTGAAGATCTAAAAGAGGGATTGTAATAATCAAATTGTCTTTTCCCCGGTCTACTGTAAATCAGGCCTACAAATCACGATCTAGCTCACCTGTTATGGCGGTTGTCCACACCGCTACCCGCCGCCATTCGGTACATCCCACTCCGTCGGACCTTCGTGTTAATGATTTTTGTCCAAGATACGACTTCGATTAGCATCCATGGGAGATCGTTTTGAAGGAATTTCAGCATACAATTGATACCAACACTTCTTCACATGATTTGGGGTACGATTGTTGATGTTGCAAAGACTCAACAAGTGGAGGTTCAAAAATTGGGTATTGGTATGTATGGTTCTTCACTTGATTAGTATCCTCATTAATCTTTGCATCCATCATCAGTCATTGCTTTGATTTTTACACAAGAGAAGTTTATCTAGAGGGTGTTTGGGATTGCGGTGGAAAACTGATTATTGACTTATTGGTTTTTTCAAAAGTCAATAAGCTAAAAAAAGTGTTTGGCAAACATAAAAACACTTTTTTTTTAACTTTTTGATAAAGCTAAAAAGTTATTTTTTAAGAAGCCACAAATTCCTGGCTTTTCAAATGGCTTTTGCAATAAAATATTATCAATCTACCCCTAACAATTTCTAACAAATACATATATAAAATATAAACATGTCCTTTTTTGTCATTTTATGTGAATAACCTATGCCAAACAATTTTTAAAAAACAATTTATAGACTTATTGACTTTTTCCACCACAAAAGTTAATCCAAACATTTTTTTTTAAAACTGTTTTTTATAAAGTCATAAGCTAATAAGTATTTTTAACAAAAAAACACTTTTGAAGTTAAATAAGCAATTCCAAACACCCTCCTATTTGATTTGGGGTTTGTTTTAGGGTTTTTAGCGGAAGGAAATGAAATCGATGTGATTTGGCTTTATATTCTCTTTTTAATTTTACTCTAATAATATATATAATATTATTTGTAATAGATAAAATAGTTTATTAAATTTATAAAACGTAATTAAATTATAGAAATTGTTCTTTATTGGTAAAAAGGCTAAAATGCCCTCATGTGCAATGCACATGAGGTGACTTAACTGGAAAACTTAACATCCGTTAGTGGAAATGACGAAATTCGTAAGAACTTTATAAAATAAAGGACAATGAGTGAAAGTCAAAAAATTAAATGATTCATTCCATCATTTAGTAAAACATAAAGGACAAAAATTATAATTTAGTCAAATAATAATTTTAAGTTAAAATTATAGTTTTTGATTACAGTATTACACGGTCAATAAGTCACGTTTACCAGGCATCCGTCCAATTAATTAAAGTATTTAATACACAAGTAGAGAATTTGATATTCGTTGAGATGAGTTGAGGCTTTAGTTGGTTTGAATGAACTTTATAAGTTCGGTTAAAATGGTTGACTTAATTTGTTAAATGAATGGCGTTGAATCAGGAAGATGGTGTTAGAGATTGAAAAAGAAAACAAAATGACAAAATTTAATAGTTTTAAAGAGAAATAACTTGCATGTGAGACGGTGAGACTAAACTAAAATATTAACAAATGGCTAATTTATCACCCAATTACTTTAATAGGGGGAGGATCAAATAAGAAGTTGTTTTCGGCTAAGAACTCTAAGAAGTGACAAAAACATTGATAAACGATATCAAACGAACTCGGATTGAGAGTATTCCAGCGGCGTTGGAACCGTATCGTCGAACTCTACCATCTTAGCTTTTAGGGTTTAGATCTTAGCGTTGAATTTTAAGATTTTAGCCTTAGGGTTTAGCTTTTAGGGTTTAGATTTTAGGGTTTAGGTTTTTTTTTGGGGGTGGGGGTGAGGGTTTAGGTTTTTTTTTGGGGGGGGGGGGATGGGAGGGTTTAGGTTTTTGGGGGGTAGGGGTGGTTTTAGGCTTTTCGGGGTGGGGTTGGAGGGGGGTTTTAGGTTTTTGGGGGTGCGGGTGGAGGGGGGTTTAGGTTTTTTGGTCCGGATTAGAGTTCGATGAGACGGTTCCAACGCCGCTCGGATGAGCTCAATCGGAGTTCGTTTGACCCACTTCTTAGCGTTTCTTAGCGAAAAACCACTTCTTAGCGGAACCTTCCCCTACTTTAATATATGTATTAATCAATATGGTCGGTATCTACATGACTTTTTATGGTTTTATATGTTGGCCACTAAAGTTTAATAGTTTGTAAAAGAGCCCTTATATCCTCTTAAGTAAAAAGGTACCTCAGTGCCAGCTACAGAAATAGGGAAAGAAAGAGTAGGATATGCCTCTAGGTCTTTGTCTTCCGGCGCCGGTGGCCTGATCCGACGAAGACGGTGATGTGTCATCTATAAACCTTTACTGAACCGGTCTTCCGGCGCCGGTGCTTGATCCGACGAAGACGGTGATGGGTCATCTATAACTTTTTACTGAAACCAAAATGGAATGTACAGTAACAACCTTTAAGTAGTCCACGTGTTTTTTGTTTTTTTTCAAAGTTCTATTTTAACCCTTTTTTATTTCAAATTCCGTTTTTAGCCTTTCTGTTATATGTAATTTACGTTTTAACTTGTTTGATTTTCTATTAATATTAATAACGTTTTTTTATAATAGCTTGCGTTCGTTATCTTAAAAAAACAGATTGCGTGGCTGATTTTTTTTTTATGTGAATGTTTCGGTATATTTTTTTTAAACAGATTTGTATTCAAAATCGAGTTTAATTTTTTTATCCTACAATATGGCGAGCGACGTCAGTGTTGCGTAGACGTGACAACCTCAACCGCCTATGAGCGAACAAAATCGTCGCTAGTGTTTTGGTATCATTGTTTCCGATGTTGGTTGTCGCTTTTATAATATTCTACGAGTGGCACCGATAACGACCAACCACCTGCCTCTTAACACGGCGAAAAAAAACCACGCTCATGCCGCGAATCGTGGGTACAATTCTATAACCTAAACATTTTCAAAAGAAGTTAACAGTACATTGCACTTAGTTGTCCACGTATCAGTTGGCACGTGTCAGTCTGTGAGTGACCAAAAATTGTTTTTCTAGAACTTGTACTATATATAATATACGCTTGTAACCCGTTTCATTTTCTAATAATTTTGTTTTCCTATAATAACTTTCAATCGTTAAATTTTTTAAAAAATGGCATGCGATGCTGATTTTAGTTTTTTTTGTGAAAGTTTTGGCATAACTTTTTTTAAAACAGAGTTGTGTTATTAATCGAGTATATTTTTTGTGTCTTAGGCTATAGCGAGCGACGTTACCACTGCGGTGTCGTGACAAACCAAAACGTTTATGAGCGAAAAACATCAATGAAGGTGTTTTGATATAATCGAATCCGGTATCAGTGTTTTCTTTATTGTTTTCGACGATTTTAAAAAGATAACTACCAAACTCATGTCGTGTAGTGCGCAAGAAAAATAACCGCGCTCGCGCAGGAAGCGCGAAGTATAAATACCAGGTATTAGTAAATTGACTTTCAATTTCCGTACACATCTATTTGAATGAAAAAATAAATAAATAAACTTTCTTGTTCCAAGTAGTTATATTTAAATTTATAAGTCAACTCACATAAAATAAATTAATTATATTAAAATGTTATTAATTTTGTTTTGTTAGTTGACATTCTTTATTATATATATATATATATATGTTTTTTTACGGCGAACATTGAATGTTGTGACGTCGCACCTCCCGTTATACGGGAGAGGCTCGTCCAACTCCGGTCAATGTGTTGTCTTAACCGGGCCCACTTGACGTCAGAGTTGGAGAGCATCAAAGGAAAAATTCCACCCAATACGGCCCCTTCCGGGCTTGAGTGAGAGCCGAGGCTCGAACCCAGGATCGACGTGGGTAAAACACAGGTGCATCAGCCTAAGAGTTAGGCCTCATTTGCATGCCTCATAAACTAATGAGGAGAACAAGGATTGAACCTAAGTCACAAGGAACACCAAGTCTTCTTCTTACTACTTCATCACCAGCTCATTAGCTATATATCTATGTAAAAGAAATTTTGAATACAATGTAATACAAAATGAAGTATTTGTTGTGGACTAGCTTACGACCCGTGTAATACACACGGGTTGAAAAATATAAATACATAAAATTGTTAAAGCTTTATATATATATATATATATATATGGGAGAGATCAAGAGAAAACCACAAAGCTATGCGATAACCGAGAAAACCACATCATTTAAGTCAATTTTTTTATTTACATATATGTATCCAAAAACATTTTTTTTGATTTACGTATACGTAACCATAATTTTTTTGTTTTATGTTTACGTATACGTAACAAAATGTGTAAAAATGTTTTTCTGGTAAAAATGTTTAATATTACATTGATACTCTTATAAATAAATAAAAATAAAATAAAACAAAAAATAAACATTATTCTATGATTGGGTAAAATTGATTTTTTAGTGGTTTTCTCAGTTTTCGCCTAACTTGTTGTTTTCTCTGGAACCCTCCCCTATATATATACATATATATATATATATACTATATAATAAACAAGTAAAAATAGGATGACACTTGTCACATTTCTAGGCATCATCATTCTTATTTTCACACCTCTATCTCCTATTAATAATCAACTCCATTATTTTAGACAACAAATTAATTATTTGTTTCAATTTTTATCTATACAATTTTGAATTTAAAATTATATTTATAATCAATTATTTTTTTTAATCATATTTTTATGAATTCTACAAATCGAAAATAATTTTATATCCAACTTGGATTAAAAAAAAAGTTAATCATATATTTACACATTCACATTGTTCCATTTTGACGAGTGTATATGTTAATATATTAAATTATATTTTATTACACGGGTTTTAAAAACATTAACTTTTTTATTACTAAATATATAATATTACATTTATTCAAACCCGTGTAATACAAGGGATTCTAACCTAGTGTATATATATATATATATATAAGGGACGTATCAAATGAAAATCCTGAGTTGTTGTGAAAACTCTTAAACTCAATATGAGCCACACAATTGTTTTGTATATTATATTTTGTGGCTCTCATTAAATCTGACTTTTAATTTTTTTTTCTTTTTAAAATATTTGAAACAACCCCAAAAGGGTAAATGAGTAAAATTGCATACTTAATTTAACAAGTATGCACCATCTCTCTATATGCAGATCCTAAAATGCTAACTTTAGGCTTCTTTTTTACACAAATCAACAAATTCGGTTCTCTTTTACACAAATCAGCAAATACACAAATTAGGAAAAATAAGGGGGAAAACATCTTTACAAACATATACACAAATCAGGAAAAAAAATTTACATCTAAATACACAAATATCTTTACAAATACACAAGTGTAAAATTAAAATATACAAGTTTAAAATCAAAATACACAAGTGTAAAAACAAAATGCACAAATGTAAAACGAAATACACAAGTGTAAAAACAAAATACACTTAGGGAACTTCCAAACCTGTTTCCTCTTAAAATATATTTTTTTTCATCCATTTTAGATCTGTGTACAAACTATATTCGAGTAGAAGAATGAAACAATTAACGCATCCATTTTAGATCAAAGAACAAGAACCAGTTCCATCTCTTGAATCATGTTTTAGAGATGAGCTAAAACGAAAAACCTGTTCCAGATCTAGATCGTCGTGATCTGTTGAAGCCCGAAGCCCAAATCGTTGCTGAATATTTGATGTTTTGCTGCATTCGTTCAGAAACCTGCGATTTTCAGATCGAAAAACAAGAAAATTGCAACTTTCAGATCTAGGCTTTCTTCGAAGAGTATACTCCGCCACCAAAACCGTCAAAAATACATATGTAAAACAAATATATATAAAATATATACAAGATATTCAAACTCAAACTTTTGAATTAGTTGCAAATATATAGCAATGCACTTTCACTTCATTTCAATTCAGCTACTAAACTTTAGAAATTGTTACTAAACCCATCTAACCTATGTGTACAAACAAAATACACAAGTGTAAAATCAAAATACACATGAGCAACTTCCAAACCTGTTTCTCTTAAGCTACTTTTTTTCCCTATGGGGGTTGATAAGCAAAACAAGAAACTCATTTCCTTTCCAAAAAAAAATCAAACCAAACCTTATAAAGAGAGGAGAACCATATATATTTCACGAATGTCATCACGAGCACCGCATCAAAGACCTAACTTGTTAAAGAGCTTTTCAATAGTAAATAGATATCCTTGTAAAAACCACTTACCAGTCAAAAAGAAAACCCCCACTAGAATAATAATTAGATAACCATGTAAAAATCACTTACCGGTCAAAAAGAAGCCTTGAGATCTGGATTCCCACCCTTTCCCCCTGATAACATTGTTTTTCATTTTATTTTTATTAGTGCCTTACAGTAGTATTTTCCTACTTGATTAGATTCTTTATCATCCTGAAAACTGACATTGCACCATTCTATAAATAGAAAGTTCAGTGCAATGGTGGTGAAATGGGTCCCAATACATGAGGTCGAAACTTCAGAAGTTTCAAGAATCGTTAAAATTGAAAGGCGTAAAATAATGATGTCGAAAGATAGAACAAAATGATATTGCTTCAACTTCGATGAAAAAAAGGAGAGGAGACAGCAAAATGTTATTAATTCAACTTTTTGCACAATGAAACTTGAGTGGTACCATATACAGGTGAAAGAGAAAGAGAGTTACGGGAGGAAGGAAGAGCGTAAACGGGGGAGGAGCCGGTGGTGTCGGACTATGGAGCGAATAAAAGGCGGCAGACAGTGATCTACCAACAGAAACCGACGGTAAACAAAGGAACTAGGGTTCCCGTGGTGACGGGATGACGGCGACTTTGGTTTTTCCAGTGAATGGGCTATGGTTCCGTTCTTCGCCTTGGGTCGCCTCTGCGCTTGACGAAGATTTTGAACGGATCTTCAGATCTGGTTTGAATGAAAAGGATGAAGAAGGAAATTGTAGAGAGAGAAATTTTGTTTAGATGAATCTTGTGTTCCAATTAAGAAGTCAGGGGTTATATTAATTTAGGTTTCTAGGGTTTACAAATGACACAATTGCCCTTTTAGAATTAAAAATAAATAAAAATAAAGGAAAATGGATGTGTAGCCATAAATAAGTTTAAGGGTTTTCACACCAACTCAGGGTTTACAAATGATACGTCCCCTACATATATATATATATATATATATATATATATATATATATATATATATATATATATATATATATATATATGGGTTAGGTTATTGTCAAAAGGGTTTTAAAAATAAAAAGGATTCTTGGCATGACATGTGCCCTTTTATTGTTTTTAAATGGAGGGTATAATGATCATTGTGTAATATACCAGGTCATTGTGTAATAGAAGGTCTGATATTACACAATGACCAGACCTGATATTACACAATGAGCAAATTACACAATGACCAGACCTTACATTACACAATGACATGATATGTTATTAATGGTCATTGTGTAATATTCCAACCCATTGTGTAATAGAAGGTCTGATATTACACAATGACCAGACCTGATATTACACAATGAGCAAATTACACAATGACCAGACCTTACATTACACAATGACATGATATGTTATTAATGGTCATTGTGTAATATTCCAGCCCATTGTGTAATAGAAGGTCTGATAATACACAATGACCAGACCTGATATTACACAATGAATTGCTATTACACAATGACCAGAACTTACATTACGCAATGACCTGACATATTTGAGGGAATTACATAATAATGAGCAAATTACACAATCAGTTGGAAAACGTAAAACACAATGATAAATACATATAACACAAATGATGAAAAATATTTGACAAAATGAGCATATTACACAATAAGCAAATTACACAATAACCAGACCTTACAATACACAATGACCTGACATATTTGAGCGAATTACACAATAATGTGCAAATTACACAATGAGCTGGAAAACATAAAACACAATGATGAATACATATAACATAAATGATGAAAAATATTTGACAAAATGATCATATTACACAATGAGCAAATTACACAATAACCAGACCTTATATTACACAATGACCAGACATATTTGAGTGAATTACACAATAATGAGCAAATTACATGATGAGCTGGAAAACGTAAAACACAATGATGAATACATATAACACAATGATAAAAAATATTTGACAAAATAAACATATTACACAATGAGCAAATTACACAATGACCAGACCTTACATTACACAATGACCTGACATCTTTGAGCGAATTACACAATGAGCTGGAAAACGTAAAAAAATGATGAATACATATAACACAATGATGAAAAATATTTGACAAAATGATGAATACATATAACACAATGATGGAAAACATTTGACACAAAATGATGAATATATATATATATATAAATATATATATATATATATATATATATAAAGGGTAGTGTTCTTATCAAAACCCACATTTCATAAGAAAACTCTAAAACTCTCATCCAATTGTTGCTTTTATCTTAAATACACAAGATGTTGCCATGTGTCTACTTTGTTATTTTAATTGAAAAGGGTAAAAGAGTCATTTCAAAATCCCCCACTTTTTTTTAAACTCCACCATAATTTTTATATCCTTATTTACTTTTTTATACTATGTTATTTTTTTATAAAAATTTCACCATTAAACTAGTATCATTTTTCTCTTTAATTTCGTTATAGTCTCGACAAATTTTTTTTATTTTTTTAAAAACGAACGAAATTACATCAATGTAGTAGATACACCAAAATTAACATTTACAACACAAAAACTAGTTACATTGATGTAATTTCGTTGGTTTTTAAAAAATAACTAGTTTTTGTGGTGTAAATGTTAATTTTGTTGTATTTGTTACATCGATGTAATTTCGTTCGTTTTTAAAAAAATAAAAAAATTGCCGTGACTATAACGGAATTAACGAGAAAAATGAGACTAGTTTAATGGTTAAATTTTTATAAAAAAAATAACATAGTATAAAAAAGTTATTAAGGATATAAAAAGTAGGGGGAGTTTTTTTAAAAAAAGAAAAACAAAGTGTGGATTTTAAAATGACTCTTTTACCCTTTTCAATTAAAATAATAAGGTAGACACATGGCAAAATCTTATGTGTTTGAGATAAAATCAACCATTAGATGAGAGTTTTAGAGTTTTCTTATAAAATGTGAGTTTTGATAGAAACACTACCTTTTATATATATATATATATATATATATATATATATATATATATATATATATATATATATATAGAGAGAGAGAGAGAGAGAGAGAGAGAGAGAAATGTTCAGGTAAAGAGGATTTTAATTTTAAAAAGGGTGAGAAGGATTTAGCGAAATTAGATCAATTTGTAGAAAAAAAATTAATGGTTGAGATTAAATTGTAGGAAAAAAAAGTTGTTGGAAGGGTATTTTAGTCTTGGCCACTTTTTTTGACTTTCTATCAAGTTCCCCCCTTTTTTAAACGTTAATAACTTTTACATACGACATTATTCTTTTTAAATTACACCATAAAACGAGCGTTTTTTAATCTTTAAAACGAGCGTTTTTTATTTTTAAAACGAGTATAGTGTCGTTGTATACAAAAACGAGAAAAAAATTTACGTTTTCCAGCTCATTGTGTAATTTGTCAGGTCATTGTGTAATACAGTTCATTGTGTAATATCATGTCTGATCATTATGTCAAATGTTTTTCATCATTGTGTTATATGTATTCATCAGTTTGTCAAATATTTTTCATCATTGTGTTATATGTATTCATCATTGTGTTTTACGTTTTCCAGCTCATTGTGTAATTTGCTTATTATTGTGTAATTCGATCAAATATGTCAGGTAATTGTGTAATGTAAGGTCTGGCCATTGTGTAATTTGCTCATTGTGTAATATGCTCATTTTGTCAAATATTTTTCATCGTTGTGTTATATGTATTCATCATTGTGTTTTACGTTTTCAGCTCGTTGTGTAATTTGCTCAAATATGTCAGATCATTGTGTAATGTAAGGTCTGATCATTGTGTAATGTGCTCATTGTGTAATATCAAGTTTGGTCATTGTATAATATCATACATTCTATTACACAATGGCCTGACATATTACACAATAACCATTAATAACATATCAGGTCATTGTGTAATTTGCTCATTGTGTAATAGAAGTTCATTGTGTAATATAGTCATTGTGTAATACTATACCTTCTATTACACAATGACATGTTATATTACACAATGATCATTATGCCCTGCCTTTAAAAACAATAAAAGGACACATGTCAAGCGCAGAAATTCTTCTTACCTTTCTTATTTTTAAAACAATTTTTACAATAACCTAACACATATAAACTATGATTAGATAAGTATTTAATGCTTTATTAATAATTAATGAGAGTTATTTAATGTTTAGGTAATAATTAATTCTTTTATAGGCTAGTGTATTGTATGCTATGATGCAAATAGTAACACCCATAATTTATTATAGATGAATCTCCCAGTCGTTCTAAAAAAAAGGTGAATCTCCCAGCTTTGACTCTTGATACGATAGAAAATGGATGCCGTTAGTCATTTTAATACCCCGGATCCAATTAGATTTCTTAGGATTATTGGGTACTGTTTCAGGGGTTCGAATTTCTGTATTATTATTCGAAATAGGGGGTTTCTAACTCCATAGGGTTGGTATGTATCATTGGTTCGGCATTAAAGCTATTAAGTCCATCCTTATTTGTAACAGAAGAAATTTTGGTACTGCGTGACGTGAGTAGACAAATAAAGTGTTCTGATCCATATCGTTGGAATTCAAATCGCTGGTGGTACTAGTTGGGCTACGCATATTCCTTTTTCTAGCATTTGAGGATTGGCACAAAGGGAAGTAGAGGTGCACAAAACGGTTAAATAAACCGAACCGGTTTGGTCAACTTTGAGTCAAAACCGGTTTGTCTTTAAACCGGTTTAAAAAAAAATTAAAAAATAAATATATAACTAAAAATATAAAGTTTAACGTTTATTCATTTATTAGAAGTTCGAAAATTACAAAACATTACAAAATAAAATTCGAAAATACTAGAAAATGAAAAACATGTTTTTATTTTTTGAAATTTTTATTGTCTATTCTCCACATATTCCTGGGCTGGGCTGGGCTGGGCTGGGCTGGGCCGGGCCGGGCCGCTTCCTTTTTCTAGCATTTTAGGATTGGCACAAAGGGAATTAAGGAAGGATGACCAAATATTTATTGGGTTATTTCCCGTTTCTTGATCTAGTTGTTGGTTTAACGGAGAATAATAATGGCCGCCCATATTAATCTGGGATTGATTCCCAAAGTCTTTAGAAAAGCTATTCCCGATGTTCGTTCCCCTTGGTGAGGATTAAATGTGTTGTTGAACATCCCTAGGGGACTCAATAGCTGGAGACATTTCCTGGTCACGCTGATGGGCGGTGTTAGATAAGTTACATAAGTTGTTTGGTGTTTTATAGGGACCATTGTGTAATTAGTTTGTTTTATACCCTGTACTGTACTTCTATATATACTGGTGCTCAATACAAAGAACACTCATTGAGGGATTTCCTAAAACACTAACATGGTATCAAGCCATTAAGTCCCTCAAACTTTTTCTTTTCTTTTTTACCCTAATCTACTGTTCTAGACGCCGCTGTACAATCGCCGTTGAACCAGATCTCACCACCCACCCCTTGTGTTCCTTGGCTAGCGATTAGGGTTTCCTCAAAATTTCAGCCCCGTCCGACCAGCCACGCGCTGCCACTCGCGGCGTCTTTGCCACCGCTGCTCTCCACTGTTTGAGCGCGTGAGGGCGCGTCCAGGCGTCTCCGGCCACCGTCTTTGCACCGCCGGACTCGTTATCTCATTCCGGTCAAAACCATATTTTGTTTGTCGGATTTGGGTATATTTTTCTGCTGCTACTCGTCTATGTCGCCATCTCTAGGGTTTCACCGGTCCGTTTTTGGCAAAACCCTTTGCCTATGGTTAGCTCTCTCCTTGTCTTCGTGTTTTTAGTATTTTGATTTATTTTCTTTTACATTATACTTATGTCTACCACCGGAACCGTTACTAACACCGTTTCCCCACTCGTTATGTCCCTTGCTTACGGTATCACCAACGTTCACCAACAATTCGGTTTTAAACTTAACATTGATGGTACCCGCTACAAACTGTGGCGTACCATTTTCCAAGATCTTTGTATTGGTGTTAGGGTTCTTGGTCACATTAATGGAGCCAGTTTTCCAAAAGATGACAATGACGAAGACTGGTATTCATTAGATGCAAAAATTAAGAGTTGGTTTTATAATACTTGCGACATTGATCTCTTGCAAATTATTACCACTGAAAAGTCCACTTCCAAAACTCTTTGGGACAACATTAGTGAATTCTTTCTTAATAATAAAATGTCCTGTATGCTTCAACTTCAAGACACTTTTTGTAATACTAAAAAAGGGACAATGTCTAGTACCTTATTTTGTCATCACTTAAAGAATCTTGCTGATGGCCTTGTTGATGATGATTCTCTATTTCTGATACGGAGCTTGTTATGCAAATTCTCCGCCAACTTCCCCCCATCCTATGGTAGCATTGTTGATGTTATCACCAATAAAACTCCATTTCCCACCTTCTTAGAAGCCAAAAACATGTTTCTCCTTCATGAGTCCCGTGAAGGCAATGACACACCTATTGTGTCCCTCTCAAACTCCCCCACGACCCTTTACACCACTCAGGTAGCTCATAATATTAATAGTAAAGGGAAAGGTCGGAAAAACAAAAACCGATTCAATGGACGTGTGGCTTTCGGGGGGGGGGGGGGGGGAGGCAATGCTACTAATGTTTCTAGTGATTCTTCTTTTGTTTCAGGTTATCCATGCGGGAACTCTCAACAAAGAGGGCACACTATGCACTTTGCACCCTCTCAGTTTGCTCATCAACAACAGGTTCCATACTCACAGTATCATCCTTCATAGTATGGTGCTCATTTTGCTTCTACGGCTATGCCACCTTTATACGGTACACCACAGCTACCACCGGTATCACAGTAGATCGCTCCACAGTTTCCTTCGCTGCTTGGTCCACCACCTCCCGGTGGTCAGCCGTATCATGGTAGTCCGCTCGACTCGTCATTTGCAGGGTTCAGTTTTGCTCAGCCCTCACCTTATGGTGTTCCATCACCGCAATATACGGATCTGGCATCGGTCTTCAGGTCCATGTCTTTCCAACCACCTGCTCAAGACCACAACTACTACATGGACACTAGGGCTAGCAATCACATGCAATTTCACCGAGGTAATTTACATTCTCTTATATCTTGTGATAAATCCAAAGTCATAATGGTTGGTAATGATGCTTTACTTTCGGTCTCGCATATCGGTAACTCTTTCTGTAAGGGCCAAAAATATAATAGGTTGACGCATCTAAGAATCACCGAGTTGTTCAGAAGTTCGGATACTTCAGGGCCAGCAGCATACTTGAAGTATGAGACAGCGTACTTGAAGTAAGTGGAAGCGTACTTGAAGTATGCTGTACATCGTACTTGAAGTATGCCAAAACCTAAGAGCATCGGGTTATATTTCATGTGAAATTAAAGTGCACGCCACGTAGGCGTCACCTTATCCCCTTTATTTTTCACATCATTTCACATGGGAAGGGGTATACATGTGTGAAAGTGAGTGATTTGAAAATTAAATGTTAGCAATTTTTATTTATATAATTTTAATTCAATATTGAAATTATATTAAAAAACCAAAAGTGAGTGGCTAAATCCAGTTTCCACGCTGTGAGAATTCTCACGCCCACCCTTTTTATGCCCTAGGGGACGGTGTTTCACGCCTCTCACGCTCCTCATTTGTCTTTCATATCCGGTGTACTCCTCACCCTAATATTTGTTGATGATGAAGTGGAGTATGAAGTCTAAGGATACAAGTTGAGAATGAATTTCAAAAAGGGGTTGGAACAAGATCCAATCCCATTAAAACATGAAGATGCATGCTAATTAAGTGGCAAATGAAATGGTTTATTGAAGATCTCTCACTTTGATTTCACACCATCACAAGGTATTACGCTCTGATTTACGCTTGAAATCTTTATATAATGTTATTGGGGGCAGCTGTAAAGTATCTACATTATAATTACTACGGAATAAAAGAAATATTAAATAGTTAGTAATAAAAATTAAGAATTGTAAAGTAAATATTAAATAGTAATGAATATTTATGAATTATTAAATAATTAATAATGAAGAAAAAATAAACAAGAAAAATAATTTTAGGCTCACAAAATTATGGTAGACGACGTAACTAGTTTCTTAGAAGTAGATAGATTTAGGGGAACTTTAAAGTATTTACATTATCATGGTCTAGTGCTAGCACACGTTATCATTATAATTATAATATACTAACAAATAAGTTACCAATAACATTAAATATATTGAAAGGAATGTTTTTGTTATAAACTTGCAAATTCCTCCCTCACTTGTCTGGGTTGCTTCAACATACAGCTAGTGAATATATCAGTACGGCATCCACGGGACACCTTTCGTAGTGAGGGAAGTCCTCTGTTTTTAGTTTTTAGGTTGACGAGCTACTTTAGTTTAGTTTCTGAAAAAAACATAAATCCCGGTATTTTCGTAAACGTAAAAGAGGGACGAGTGACAAGGGACTTGAGTGACTCACCCTAAATGTTCATGACCATGTAAACAACATGAAAGTTACAAGTTTCATACAAATTTTCTACTTTCCGAACAACTAATTTATTGATCCCCCACTCAATTTTCAACGTTTAGTTAAAAAAAAAACAGTTATCCCTTCAAATGCTTTCTCTTAGTCAATGGGTGTATCTGGCTGGTTTTCAGGCATCAGCTTGGAATGCAGGTACCTGCTGGTATGCCATGCTCAACCTTGATAGAAGAGGAAATTCAGTCTGCATCAACAAATAACAATTTTAGACTTAAACTATCCTCGAAAACAAAGTTCAAAATTTCTACCGGTCTATTTCTCTTTTTTTCTACAACGACCCGTTTCAACCCAAACCCATTTTGTTAAGAGCCCGTTTTAACCAAAATCTAAATCATTTTTTTAAATGACCCGTCTTGACCCGAGCCCATTACCCGACCTGCTCGTTTTGCAAGACTCAAGTAAAAACGCTGTATAAGACAGAGCATACCATGTCAAAGTTGTATCTTTATGAACCTTAATGATTGGCTCCAGAAACACATCAGCCTGCATAAGGTTTGAAAACACACTCCAGTCAACATATATAAGTCCAAAAATTAATATGTGAGTTTTGGGTTTTAGCAGAAATTAGTTCTAGTGTTAACAAAACCAGTTATTTTTTGGTGGTTCAGTGGTCACGTGCTCCACACATGAGTACTTTTAAGTAGTCAGCTTAATATGATGCTTGAGTATATGCAAATAAGAAAGAATCATTACCAGAAATATTTCATCCCCGGTTGCATACTTCCCAGCATGATCTTCTAGTAATTTCTCCAACGCTGCAAGACGAGTTTTACAGAAATCCGGAGATTCTCTTGTATTTATAATCAACAACCAAAAGGTATGTGGCCTAGTGGTGCCAAGGTATGTAGGAAAGGGTGTCCCTCCCCAAGTGGTTCAAGGCTCAAGTCCCATGGTGGAAAAAGGTGTGGATATAAGAGTAGGATCAGAGGGTTTAGTAGTTGGCCGTTCTGAAAAAAATATATTTATAATCAACAATAGTTGTAACCATGGTTGGAAAAATCACTAGGCGCTAGGCGGGCGGTGGGGTGGGGCCTAGGCCTAGGCGGGATTAATCGGATTGGAATTTTTATATGTAATATTAAGTTTTTTATACATATTTTACATGCACAATTATCCCCATATTTAGCACAATTATAGAGAAAATGATAAGATATGACACTTAATATACTTAATTGCGTTACAACAGTATAATTATCCCTTGCATGCAAAAACATGAATAAAACACTAAAAAACAAGGCAAAATCAACATCCGGAAGCCAATCAGACGTTCATGCACCCAAGGAGTCAACCCAGAAGGTCCAAATCAAGCAAAAGTCAAAATTAAGGGTTGCACGTCGTGCATCCCAATGCACGGTTGTGCAAATGGTGAAACTGGGCCTGCCAGATTTCTTCACGTGAAAGAAATGAGTGATTTGCACGACCGTGCATCCCATTGCACAGCCGTGCATTGTCCAAATCTTTGCCTATAAATAGGAAGCTCATTCTAGTGTTTTAGGTGTCCAAGATCAAGAGTAGGGAAGGCCTTAGAGCTCTGCTAAGAGCCGGAACTCTCTAGGTTTTGGTCCATTTAGCTTTTTCATTTTATTTTCTTTTCTAAGTCTTGTAATATGAACTTATTCTTCTCGTTCGAGTGAAACAAGAGGCAACCTATACCCACTCTCCCTTGGTGTTGGAAAACTTCCACACATTATCTAAGGGTTAGTGGAGTCACTTGTATGGTCATTCATGGCTAGTCCTATTATGTTGCTCGAGTTGGTTGAACTTTAATTAATTAATGAAATTTTTAGTAAGTTATGTTTTTAAAGTCTTTACTATAAGTTATCTAAAAAAGACCGGAATAAGTGATCTTTAAATCAATCTAATAATCTTTTATTTTGTGAGTTACTCAAACAAGACTTTTTGTTTGAGAAGCTTATTCGATATTTGTACTGTCTATATACAAATCTTGATGCTAGCACGGCCGGTTAGTATAGATTTAATATTATGAGTTGATTGGAGGTTTGGGTATTCTGCAGGTCATTTGAGCCCTAACCAGACCCGGCGGCTTGTGTCGGTATTTCTCTACTTCTCTTATATCGGCTTGCAGAGGACTTCTAGCGGGAGCCATGGGTTTGATCTTGATAAGGAAAGTCTTATTTATTTGAAATAATATTATAAGTAAAGACAATTATTTAAGAACATAAATTGTTAGGTCCGAGCGTTCATAAAGTACCTTTGGAGGAAGTCGTGCATTCCGACTTACCGAAAGAAGTTACAAGACCAGACGTACGTCAGTCACGAGGATAATAAGTCCGAATAATGAATTGTGATGATACCGACGGACTTGACACCCCGTTTAGGGTCCGTTATATTCATTAAGGAACAGTTGGCCGATCGTATCCACTGTTCCGTTACGACATACTAACTCCCCTATCAAAAGGGTTAGTACTAGTAACTATGACCAACCTTACTTTAAATATAACATTAATTAACAAGGGATAACAACTAGAGTAACACCTTAAACATAATAATATTTTTAATTACATTTCTTAACTTTTTATTTTTACTTTTAAACAAAAACCATTTTCCAACTTATTATTCTAGTCAGACAATAGCAAGGGTTGAGTACGGGATCCATGTACATGGTTCGATACTTGGTTCTTACCCAAACTATATTACGCTGTGATAGGTACACTTGCCTATTGTGTGTGTTTTAAGTTAAAGTAATTATCATTTTATAAATTTAAAACCTGATCTTGTGAAATAATCCTAAAAATATATTTATTTATATTTTCATATTAAAAAAAGCACATCAATACACACACATAATTATATGTAATTTTTATAAAAATGTTCATTTTTAAATATTTATACACATATTTGGCTGTAATTTGAAAGGTTTGGCTCGAAAATCCAAGGTTTTGCTGAAAAATCCAAGGTTTTTGCCGGAATTTGGCCGGAAATTTCAGGTTTTTGCCGGAATTTTCGCCGGAATCTTCGCCGGAATCTAGACGCCTAGGCCTGATTCCGATTAATGGTCCGCCTAGCTCAAAATTACAAGATAAATGACCACCTAGCGCCTAGGCCCGATTTTTACAACACCGGTTGTAACACAATAATTGGTTAATAATCTATATTTATTTTATACATATTTATTCTTAAGATTTAGTCTTTTTGTTCTCTATACTTTGAGAGTTTGATATCACCTTGCGCCTTAAATAAGACGGTGTAGATTATGCTATAAGCCTTTAATATAGACAACTGGATTAGAAGAGGGACGGTAATATTTTTATCATAAAAAAATACCTCAGTTCTATATAATTTAGTGTCATATAGTGTATGTGTGTTACAGTCTTCATTATTGCTTGATTTATGGTTCTAAACGCTTCCAAGGGCGGCTCAATGGCCAAGGGGGTAAAGCAAGGGCTTGGGGCCTCTAAAATCTTAGGGGCCTCATTTTTGTAAAATATATATATAGAAGTTGGCTTTTGTTGGGCTCGTCCAGTGATTTCTAATATTCATCAGCATATCTATTCTGGCGCTTATTTCTAATAATCTAATTCATCGATTACTGTAATTACATCCAACGCACTCATTAGAGCATACGGCTCGAGGGAGATCAAACATCAATGCAACATTGCAAATTGATGGGGGTTGGGGTGATAAACCGCGAGTCAACTATTGGGCTTGTTGTTCTCCAGGACTTCAGGTACTTCTTATTTAATTTCTGTCTCTTTGAATATCGATTTTATTTATGCTTATTTGACAATCTGTTATTTGGTAATCACTTAATCTGACCAATTGGATATTGCTTGCTTTGGCTTGTGATTGCTGTTGATTTGGGTTTGGGTTTCTGCTGATTTGGGTTCTGTTAATTTGTATACACTTCTAGAAAAAATAAACTTATTCCGAATATATTTATCCACATACAAAAAATATATAAGAATACAGAAAAAATTTAAATTTTTGACTCTACTAATTATAAACTTTTTAGTTTATAATTGCCGGCCCCATGAAACCTGATACCACTGTCATCATTCAAAATGGAAAAATCAACATGTTCAAGGGCTCAATGAGGCTTGCAGTGGACAAGTGGGGTCGTATTGAGGTAACCGATCCTGCTACATTTGAAGTCAAAGAGGACAACAATCTTTCTAATGTGGAATATGAGCTGGGAAATGTTGCTGAGTAGGTAATTGAACATATGGTGTTTCTTATTGCTTACTTATGTTTTTAGTTACAACTGTGGATCAGAACATAATTTCTTATCAGAAAAATATTATGCTTGTTAGATTTTAGAGTAAACTCCGGTTTTAGTCCCTGTGGTTTGGGCCAATTCCCTATTTTAGTCCATTAGTTTTAATTTCTCTTTTTTAGTCACTGTGGTTTCATCTTTGTCTTAATTAAACCCACACCTCTAACACCATTTGTTTTTTTCTGTTAACTATTTGTTAAAAGACAAAAATACCCTTGTTATTACGGAAGACAAAAATATTCACCACCATAATCTTTCTTCCGCATAAAAACCCTAAAATTTACATAAACCTCTATTGTCACCACCCACCTCCACCTCCATTGTCACCACCACCGACAAAAAATCCGGCCACCACCTCGTTTTTCCGGCTAGGCCACCAACACACCACTCCGGTTCACTACACCACCACCTAAACGAGATCTGGTCAAACACCGTCACCTAAATGAGATCTGGCCACCACCATTCTTTACTCTCTCTCTCTCTCTACCATATTTTTAGCCAAAATAAATAGAAAGGGATCGATTCCTATTTGTTTCAAAGGTACCATTCAGTATCTATAGAACTAAAACGGCACATGTGTGCCAGTGGACTAATATTGTAGCCTAGTTTGACCCTTTCTTCCTGAATGCTCCATTTACCATGTTCCCTCAAAGTTATCCCTGTGATTATCAGCATCAAGAGTTCCATTACATTGTGGTCTAATAATGGATGTATTGCATCCAAACCCATTCGGTGACACATGACGGAGGTTCAGTGGTGGTACTAGACGAATCATCATCGTTGGTGGTGGTTCGTTTTTCGATGATCTAGGGCGGCGACCGTGGTGGTTCGTTTTCCGGCGATCTAGGGCGGCGGCTGTGGTGGTTCGTTTCCGGCGATATAGGGCAAATCAAACCCACCATCATCTAGGGAAAATCAAACCAAACCTCCCTGAAAAACGAGTTTGCGGTAGAGGATGAGAGAGAGAGAGCGAGAGCGAGAGCGAGAGCGAGTGAGCTTAAGTGGTGATGGTGATTTAGGTTTCCGGCGGTCAAAGAAGGGCGGTGGAGGTGGTGGCCGGAGGGTTGCCAGCGGTTCTTGGTAGAGAGAGAGTAGAGATGAGTGTGTGTTTGGATAAAGAGTGTGAGGTGGGTAGGGTTTTATTAAAAGGGGTAGTTTTATCAATTAACAAAAAGTTAACAGAAAATTTTAATGGTGTTAGTCATTTGGGTTTAATTGAGACAAAGATGAAACCACGGTAACTAAAAAAGAGAAATTGTTGAAGCACTTTTGTGTGACAAACACTCTGGATATTGTCTTAGCTTTTGTACTTGTCTTGTATGTATTAGTCTTTGTATCTTAGTGTCTGTATGTATTAGTTATCGAGTTATATTTACTATTGTATGTACTCATTGTCTAAATTCTCTAAGTGTTTTGCGCACTTAGCAAGTGCGCAGGAGTTATCTCCTGCGTACTTAGCAAGTACGCAAGAACTCTCTGCGTACTTGCTAAGTACGCATGAGAAGTTTGCCCTGCGCACTTGCTAAGTGCGCAGAGCCCAGGTCTAGTATAAATAGGCAAGGTTAACAGAACTTATGTACGCAGTCATATGCACTCAGTTGTATTTTCCCTGTAATCTTCAAGTTTATAATAGACGGAGTTTGAAAGTGATTTCGTTGTCGGTTTACTTTGTGTTGCTTGTTTCTCCACCTAGTCACGGGCATTCCGCACCTGGTCCGACTAGCCACACACCCACATGTAACGATCCGACACACCCGGGGACCTACAAGTGGTATCAGAGCCAAGCTCTTGATTTCGAGTGTTGTGAGTGTGTTAGGAGCATCTTCTACACAATTTACAGAGATTTTGCAAGCAAAAATGTGTGTTTTTGTTGATTTTTGTGATAAAATAGGGGTAGCTCTGGAGCACTATTTTAGAAGCAAAAATCACTCAAAAACCGACCTTTTGTTGTGTATTTGAGTGTTTTGAGCATCAAAGGTTGGTTAGAAACGAGTTTCTAACCCTTTGGCTCATTTTGTTTGGTCATTCCTTCAACTTTTTCTGTCTCCGGTGAGATTCCAGTGACCGGAAAAAGTTGGTGTGGGTTGGTGAAAAGTGATCTGCGTACTTACCATTTTTGGAAACAAGTACAGGCTTCCTGCGTACTTACCAAGTACGCAAGAACATTTCTTGTTGCGTACTTAACTTACTCCTACGTACTTGTCATTTACTCCTGCGTACTTGTTAAGTACGCAAGAGCAAACTTTAAGTGCGCAAGGCCAGAATTTAAGTGCGCAAGTTGCATTGATTTTTCTGAAATTTGACTAAGTGTTTCACTATGGCAAATCTTCAGAACCTAGGTAACCTTCTGAATTATGACAACGAGATTGGAACCCCACAAAAACCACCATAGCTGCTTAATGTAAATGATTACTCAAACTGGAAAGCACGCTTTGAACACTAAATTTCTTATGCCGATTCTTCATTGTGGATACCCATTCTTGAGGGTTATAAGCATCCCACATATACATATCTTGATGAGGAAGTTCCCAAGCCTATCTCTAAACTGGATGATGAAGAGAAGAAAGTTTATGATAGAGAGAAGAAGGCACACGGATCTATTACAATGGCCTTGACCAGGGAGTTATTTCACAGCTTTAGAGGATACGATAACTCCAAGGATCTCTGGAAGGTATTGCAGAAAAGATTTGAGGGAAACAGTGACATCAAGAAGAGTAAGAGAGATCTTTTTAGAAAGAAGTATGAGTGCTTCAGATATATGGAGAATGAATCTACAGATGAGCTTATATCTAGATTCTATCATCTGCAAACTGAGTTGAAATCTAATGATCTAACGTATACTGAAGAGGAGTTAGTTGAGAAATTTCTTGATGCCCTACCTCCAAAGTTTGAGATGTACACAACCTTGATGAGAGAGAACTCAAAGTTCTATGAGATGACTATTGATGAAGCAATCGAAAAGATTCAAGCACATGATATGAATCTGAAAAGAAGAGAAAGCTCAGGAAGACCTCAAATTCAAGACCCTTCTATGTATTATGGGGCGTCTTCCACATCTTAGTCATCGGGTTCAGGGATTGCCTTATTCTCTGGAAACTCTCATGAAGAAGACAACTCAAATGTTTGTGGTGGTCATGCATGCTATGCTTCATCTGGATCTCACCACCAAAATTCATCAAGAAATCCTTCTCTCACATCTTCAGCTAACCAATCTGCAATAGCCAAGATAGCTGAAGATCATGTGGCTTTGTTTTCATCTTGTATGCTTGCCTATGAAAACTTCATTGGTGGCAAGCTAACGGATCCTGAAACCATAGAAGAAGACTTTAATCAGGTGGATCCAGATGATATGGAGTACATGGATATTCAATGGAATATGGCCATGATCTTGAGAAGGGCAAAGCGTTTCCTGAATAGAAACTGGCAGGAAATTTATTGGTGGACATTAAAATGCCAAGGTGGGATTTGATAAATCCAAGGCCAAGTGCTACAAATGCAATAACTTTGGGCATTTTGCAAGAGAATGTCAAAAGGACAAAGCACCGGCCTCGGGGTTCACCAGACCTAGCCAAGGAAACAGTCAAGGGTACAACAACTCCAACAATCACAATCAAGGTCAAGGTGGAACGTCCAACGCTTTGGTAGCACAACAGGACGACAACTTTGATTGAGGTGTTCATTTGGAGGATGCCATTATTGCTCAAACACAGGTTGGTCTGATGGCCGAGATCGTTGAGATGATGGAAGTAGAAGATCGGGAAGCTTCTGTGGCTGACCAAGAGGAGTCTACAACTGCAGTTGCCCTCATGGCTATTGGAGAGGCATCATGTTCACCAACTGAGGTAGATTCTAACTCTTTTGCTGTTATTTCTTGTTTTAAATTTAAAGCTTGCAGGATGAAAATTCTAAGCTTCAAGACAAGGTAGAACCTCTTCGTACTGCAGCTTTAAGCTACAAAGAAAATGAAAAACGATACAAAGATTCAATTGAAACTTTGAAGAAAGAAAAACGTGATTCTTCACTTAAAATCAGCGATCAACAGTTTCATTTGGATGTTGCGTATAAGGGGTTAGAGAAAAGGAACAATGAGATCAACAAGCTGCAAAATGAGATCTTGCAGTTAAAAGGCAATATTGAGAAGTTGAAAAATTCTCTTTTTGTGGTGGAACACTACGAGTCTGTAGTGAGACAAGTGAATGGCTTAGGGCTGGGTACTAATGCCATTCCTCCACCAGTAAGCGGGAAATTTGTCAACGGCTTAATTGACATTGATTTGTCTTGCCTTGATGAGTCCTCGAGTCGGGATGATTCCTTTAACAAGGATGATTCCTCAAGTAAGGCTGACTCTGCATCTGATGAAGAGTTCTTTACTGCTTCTGATGATGGGTCTGAGAACACCTGCCCTGATGGTGTAGTCTCCGAGGAGTTGCTCGATGAACAGAAGGTTAAGAAAAACGTTGTCACTGATCGTGATAATTGCATTTTAACCGAACCCGACATTGTTGAAACAAATGAAAAATTAAAAGTGATGCTTTATGGGGGATATAAAAACATTAACCAAGTTAAGAAAGAAGCCTTTTCAGCTCATTACGGGCTTGGCTATCAAGAAAATATGCAAAAGTATTATATTCCCAAAAACCAATCACCATCGGTTCAAACTACTGTTCATCAAACAACTTCTCATGTTCATCATGCTGATTCATTCAATGTCAAATCAAATTGGCCTTACAGGAGGACTTACAAAGATAAAAGAACCTGCTTCACTGTGGTACTGTCGGTCACATCATTGTGAACTGCCCGAATAAGAACCAATGGAAAAGGCCAGTTGTTTCACAACCAGCTGTTGTCCCCAAGTCACCACCAGTGAAACAGACCAAGAGTCCAAAGAAGAATGAGGTGAAACCACCAGTGAAACCGTTGGTGAAGCCAAAGACCACATCTGAGGCTAAACCAATTGTTCCAAAAAGGGAAAAGATTCCGGTTAAACCCTGTGCATCTACCTCTGGTAGTGCACCAACTGGTGAGAAACATGTGGTAAAACTCTCCAAACCACAGGGAAGAAGAAGGAACAAGAGATTGAGAAAGCTGGAACAGCTGGCTGGAGTTCAATCAGGTGAAACTTCCATTAGCTCACCTACTGCTGTTGAATCTAAGCCTACTGTTCCATTTAAGAAAAAGATAGGTCCTGGAACAAGAAAACAAAAGGTTCTCAATCTCCTAATCCCAAGCCTTCTACAGAGTCACCCATTTTTGACAGTCACGACTGTGAGTTGATTGAAGGTTTTTATTTTGAGAAAGACGGACGACCCAAGACCACTATGGCTTGGGTATCCAAATCTAACTGATCTGTTTGTGACTCGTGCAGGGACATTCGAAGGGTACTATCTCTAATCGTTGGTATGTAGATAGTGGATGGTCCCGGCACATGACATGCAACATGGCTCTGCTTCAAGATGTTAAACCATTCAGAGGCGGCTATGTGGCCTTCGCTGGAGAAAAAGGCGATAGTATCACGTGTCAAGGCGTGGTTTCGAATGGTTGTGTTAGCTTCGACAACGTCAACTACTGTGAGCAGCTGAAGCATAACCTGTTGAGTGTCTCCCATATGTGCGACAAGGAGTACTCGGTTATGTTTGACAAGTCAGAATGCATGATTCTTAAACCTGGTTTTGTAGTTCCTGAAGACTGAATTCTTATGCGAGCACCAAGAATAAACGACACCTGTCAGATCGATATGAGCGTGGCAACAACCACCTAATCAATTGCTACTTGTTTACTTACCAAAGCGACAGAGCTTGACTCAATCTTGTGGCATAGGAAACTCGGACACATTTCTTATCAAAAAATGTATCATCTTGTCCGAAACGGTAATTCCTAAGTTGAGATTTGCCGTTGCAGATGACTGTATGCCTTGTAAAAAGGGCAAACAGCAACGGAAGTCTCATTAGCCAAAGCTTCAAAACTCCATCGATACCCCTTTGGAGCTATTACGTATGGATCTGTTTGGCCCCATAAGTATCAGGAGTATTGGAGGTAAGTCATACTGTTTGGTTGTAACTGATGATTTCTCACGATTTTCTTGGGTGCATTTCTAAGGTACAAAGGACGAGACTGCTGACATTCTTCAATACCTGATCCTGAGCTTGGAATCTCTTTGCAAGTTGAAGGTTAGAAGAATAAGGAGTGATAACGGAACTGAGTTCAAGAATAATTTGATAGAGCTTTTCTGTCTCAAGAAGGGCATTCGTCACGGATTCAGTGCCCCATACACACCTCAACAAAATGGAGTTGCAGAAAGGAAGAACAGAACATTGATCGATACTGCAAGGACAATGTTGTCAGAAGCAAAGCTTCCTGTAACGTTTTGGGCAGAAGCAGTAAATACAGCTTGTCACGTCTTGAACAGAGTCTTGGTTGTTAACAGGCACAACAAGACTTGCTATGAGTTGATCAACAATCGACCTCCCAATCTTGACTACCTAGTTCCTTTTGGTAGTCCCTGTTCCTTATTGCTACAAAACAATGATCGAAAATCTAAATTTCATGCAAAAGCAGTGGAAGGCATCTTCTTAGGATATGTTGCCAACTCACCATGCAAGAGAGTGTACAATATAGGAACGCGTACTGTCGAGGAATGGTTCGAAGTGGAATGCAGCAAACACAACATTCCACCAGAACCAACTGGTCCAGCTTGGGGTTTTGATTATGATGCGCTATTCAACTCTTTCAACCTTCCTGATCTATCTGCCGATGATGCTGCAAATGTGTACGATTTCTTTAATGGCGTCGATGACTCCAACTTCTCAACCCGTGCCACCGTACCTATTGTAACTCCCGATTCCAATGCTGCATCTGCATCTGGAACTCATGATAGTGAGTACGTTGAAGTAGTCCATGTTGATGGAGATGACGCTCTAGCTAATCCTAACACTCGTGTAGGAAATGAAGCTCCAGCTGATCTAATCAACATTGAATCGTCTTCTTCTGGATTACAGGATATGGGGGAGTTGAGCACGAATCTAGACACAAATCTCCAGGAACCGCATGTACCAGAGACGAGAGTGCATAAGAATCATCCAATTGACAACATTATTGGTGATCCTCATGCTGGTGTTCAGACTCGTCATAGAACCATTGCTGAGAACACTAGTTTGTACGC
Organism: Smallanthus sonchifolius; assembly: GCA_023525975.1. Classification (NCBI taxonomy): domain Eukaryota; kingdom Viridiplantae; phylum Streptophyta; class Magnoliopsida; order Asterales; family Asteraceae; genus Smallanthus; species Smallanthus sonchifolius. Next base: position 21,244,638 of record CM042046.1, on the reverse strand, counting down.
TGAGTTACTTGACACTGGTATCATGGAAACATGTTTGCATGCTGCATTCGTGTCCCAGTTGGAGCCGAATAATGTGAAGGAGGCTCTCGCTGACAACTGCTGGATTGAGGCGATGCAAGATGAACTGTCCCAATTCCAAAAGTTGCATGTGTGGGATTTAGTTAACTTGCCAAGAGGCATACAACCAATTGGAACCAGATGGGTGTTCAAGTGCAAAACGGATGATCGTCATGTCGTAGTGAAGAATAAAGCAAGGTTGGTTGTTCAAGGATTTTATCAACAAGAGGGCCTGGATTACACTGAAGTATATGCCCCAGTTGCTAGACTTGAGGCCATTCGACTGTTTCTGGCTTATGCCTCCTATGTCGGCTTCAAGGTCTATCAACTTGATGTGAAGAATGCTTTCTTGTACGGAAAAGTTCATGAAGAGGTCTATGTCACTCAACCTCCCGGCTTTGAAGATCCGCATAATATCAATAAAGTGTATAAGCTCGACAAAGCACTTTGTGGTCTTCATCAAGCACCTCGGGCATGGTATGAGACGTTATCAATGTTAGGATTAAAGACGATCACACACGAAAACTCGAATGCGGAAAAAGCACGAACACGAGATTTATAGTGGTTCGGTCTAAACTGACCTACGTCCATTTTGCAACTAGGGTTTATATTATTTCTGTGCTCAAGGAATTACAAATACATATTATGTATATATATAGAGATTAATCTAGGGTTAGTAACTTAATTTCCAAGTTAGGCCCAACCCGTGTAGAACCCATTAGGGCCGGCTGCCCTATATGAGACTCCACACCCAACAACCTCCCACTTGGAGGCTCGAACTGCGCTCCACCGACTTTCATCATCTTGTACCTCTTGTAATATTCCTTACCACTAGTTGCATCAGCCTTCTCATCAGTTAACCTGAAGGCACGTTGAAGCTGCCCCGAGCTTCAACTCATCAGTCACGACCGGTGACTCATTCTTTGTCCCTGCCTGCTCCCACTGTAACGAACCTGTTACTCTGCACACTCTCCATCATAAGCAAGTAATCCACTGGAGAGACTTTTCCAGTCGGAATGCTGGTCTTCTTAACCCATTGTAGCACTGGAGCTGTAACTGAAACACGACCTGTGCTCCCACTGTCACGATGCCCTCTACTTGGTTTAACCTTCCGAACTCGTTCATCCTGAGTCTTCACTTTGACTCTGGGTTGCTCACTTGCAAAGCAAACCCTCTTCTGCCCACGAGATTCTGTGAACCGGACTTTGTTTTCTTTATGAATCGGGATAACCTCTCCCTTAGACGGTATACTGACCATATAAAGCGAACCTCTCTTTCTTCCTCGAGCCATGACAAGATTACCTTTAACCACCTTCCATTGACCGTTCCGAAACTTAACTTCGTGTCCTTGTTCATCCAACTGTCCGACAGAAATTAACCTTTTCTTCAAACCTGGAATTACCCTGACATCCTTCAAAGTCCATGAACCGATTGAAGTCTTCAAATCTATGTCACCCATGCCCGTAACCTCAAGAACATCATCGTTCGCCAATCTTACCTTCCCAAAATCCCCTTCTTTCAAATTCTGCAATGCTTCACTGCTGTGGGTAGCATGGAATGAAGCACCAGAATCCATCACCCATGAATCTATAGCATCCTCTACGCAACAAATCAACACGTCATCTTCTGCTTCAACTTGATTCACTTCCTTTTTTGTGTTCGGACACTGATTCCTAAAGTGTCCCGCTTCCTTACAGTTCCAACATATCACATCCTTACGAATCTTTGACTGACTCCTTCTCCAGGTCCCACTGCCCCGATCTTTCCCTCTACCTCTGTCGTCAGTAACCAACAAAGTATTTGATGAGTCACCTGAAGTTCTGCGTCTGACATCTTCTCCCATAAGCAGGTCCCGAATTCCATCAAATGTAAACTTAGTAGCAGAACTACTAATCGCTGTAACTGTTCCTGACCAACTATCAGGTAGTGAGGATAACAACAAAAGGGCTTGAACTTCATCGTCGAATTTAATGTCAACTGACATTAAACGAGACAGAATTGTATTGAGGTTGTTAATGTGTGTTGTTACTGATCCACCCTCTCTCATCTTAGTATTCACCAGCTCACGGATCAAGAAAACCTTGTTTGCTGTAGACGGCTTCTCATACATGTTAGACAGTGCTTCCATCATCCCACGCGCTGTGGTCTCCTTCAAAAGGTTGTAAGCAACATTCTTTGACAAAGAGAGCGTTATCACTGCCCGGGCTTTCTTATATAACTTATCCCAATCCGCTGGTAACATCTTTTCTGGTTTTTCCTCACTCATCACTACATCCAAATCCTTCTGACATAGTAGTGCTTCAATCTGCATCTTCCACCACCCAAACTCCTTTCCATCAAACTTCTCAATCCTCGTTTTCTCGTTATCTGCAATTGCGAACTGCAACAAACTGAAAAAACAACCCGAAAAACTGACCTCGTAAAACGTGCAGACTGCCCGAAAATCACAGCAGCAAAAACTGGACAGAAAACAGCAGTTGTTGACTTTTTCTGGTCAAAATTAGCAAGCTGTTGACTTTTCTGGTCAAACTCAGCAAGCTGTTGACTTTTCTGTTCAAACTCAGCAGGGGTACTGTAGATACGACAATACAGTAGCAACGGTACTGTTCCGGCAGCTCTGTAGCGGGGGCGGATACTGTTCACGGCGGAAAAATACTGTTCACCGAGGGGAAACACTGTTGTGGCGGCGTACTGTTCACGCGTCACTGTAGCGCAATGTAGCGGCGGATTACTGTTCACGACGGGGTTACTGTTCATGGTAGCGTTACTGTTAATGCACGGGTACTGTAGGGACGTCAGTACTGTAGCGGCGGAACCCTAATCTGGCGGCGGCAAACAGTCAACGGTTCGTGTGATCTGATCTCGAGCCAAAGCTCTGATACCAGTTGTTAGGATTAAAGACGATCACACACGAAAACTCGAATGCGGGAAAAACACGAACACGAGATTTATAGTGGTTCGATCTAAACTGACCTACGTCCACTTTGCAACTGGGGTTTATATTATTTATGTGCTCAAGGAACAAATACATATGATGTGTATATATAGAGATTAATCTAGGGTTAGTAACTTAATTTCCAAGTTAGGCCCAACCCGTGTAGAGCTCATTAGGGCCGGCTGCCCCATATGAGACTCCACACCCAACAATCAAAACATCTACTGTCCAATGGTTTCGATCGTGAACAGATTGACTCGACCCTCTTCATTCGGAAAGCAGTAGGTGATATTCTACTTGTACAAGTGTATGTCGACGATATTATCTTTGGGTCTACAAATGAAGAGATGTGTAGGGAATTCGAACAGGTGATGAAGTCCAAGTTTGAGATGAGTAACATGGGTGAATTGTCGTTCTTCCTGGGTCTGCAAGTCAGTCAAAGAGAGGATGACATCTATCTACATCAAACTAAGTATGTGTAGGACATCTTGTCAAAATACAAGATAAATGATAGCAGTACTTATGGCACACCTATCCCAGTCAATCACGGTTTGCATCCAGACAAAGATGGAAAGGATGTGGATTGTATATTGTACCGTGGGATGATCGGTTCTCTCATGTATCTCACAGCTTCAAGGCCCAACATAATGTTTGTCGTAAGCTTGTGCTCAAGGTTTCAGTCACAACCGAAGGAGTCTCATATGATAGCTGTAAAGAGAATCTTCAGATACTTGAAAGGGAAACCCCGATTGGGTATTTGGTACTCAAAGCAGCAGTCATTTGACCTCAAAGCCTATACTGATTCAGACTATGACGGTTGTAATCTTGATAGAAAATCAACCTCAGGTGGATGTCAATTCTTGGGAGACAGGCTGGTCTCCTGGCAGTGCAAGAAGCAGTCAACGGTTTCTGTCTCAACATGTGAAGCAGAGTACATTGCTGCAGCGAGCGGCTGTTCTCATATATTGTAGATTCAACAACAATTGAGAGACTACGGCTTAAACTTCACTGGAACTCCATTGTTCCAACAATGCCACCATGTCCATCATAAACAACCCGGTGAAACATTCCAAAACTAAACATATTGAAATTTTCCATCATTTCATCCGTGATTGTGTTGAAAAGCATCTCATCGAACTTGTAAAGGTTCACACGGATGACAACTTTGCTGACCTTTTCACTAAGGAGTTTGATCAAACACGTTTTGAACATCTTGTCAACATGATAGGAATGTTCAATACTGAGTGAAAACTTGCTTTCTAAAATCAATTCAATTCATGGAAGTTAAATTTATTTCTTTTAAGTGTTTTCTGTAAAGTTCTTTTAACTTTCAAATATTTAAAAAAAATCCAAACAAAATAGAAAACCGAGAAAATTTTAAAGTCATTTTGAGAAAAGAAGAAATGATAGTATATCAGAAATGATCTAAACGTCTTAGATTACACATATGGGAAATGATTGCGTCATGCTTACTTAATTGTTTAAATTGTTGTGTTTTTAATCTGTGTGTTTACAAGTAATTTGAATTGTCAGTAGGCTGTAAGCGTCTTTGAATCATTAGTAGTGTGGAAATTAAATCATTGCTACAATTGTGTTTGAACCCATGTTTGCTAGTGTGTATGTGTAAAAGAATGCAAAAGATCACTATCAGATATAGGATGTTAGATTTTAGCAATGATTTTCTTCTGAGATCAGTTTCGGGTTGGGTCATTAGCACAATTAACGCGGTTCATCTCATTGCCCATACTCACAAGTATGCAATGAGAGATTGAATCAAGATATGTCTTGACATCAACCGTTGAGAATATATTCACCCTTGAATCACTCATGATTCAATGAAATCAAATCCAGATAAAAGTTGAATACCCTTACCTGAATCCTCAAACACCATATTCATTATCCTGAATCATCATACCGATATTCACTTAAGAAATCACATGAAACCAGAACAAATGAATCACTCGATTCTGAATCTTATGATTCCTGATAATCCTTATGGATTCTATTTGATTTTACTGTGCTAATTGATGTAGCCTCATTCTAGAAATTTAGAAAATCATTGGTAAAATCTTAGATGCCTTGAGATTAGTGCAAAGTTAAATTCATAGCATAACTGTGTGACACACATTGTAGATTTATAATTATTACCTTAACACACAAGAACATGATACTAAGACGCTTATGGTTTCAAATCTTATAATATTGCCAACTTGAATTACTTGTTTATGTGCTTATTACGTATAAATAAATAGTAATCCATGACATGATCCCATACTCTTTGATGTTTATCTTGTATCATTTTTGCTATAGTTTAGCCTTATATGATCCTCTGCTCATGTCGTTGAACAAAAATAGCTTGTGTGTGAATATGTGTATATCGTTATTCAGAAAATATCAAAAAGATTTTAAGTTTGTGTATAGTTCAAATTTCAATCAGAAAAACCAAAAATATTTGTGTTTAACCTTCGTGAATTGACTTTGAATCCTCTTGATTGAATGTGCTTATCATGTTCGTTATTTGACTTTGACTTCTTCATAATTTGAGTTGAAATTTGTGAAACACAAGGGTTTCTGTGTACTTAACAAGTGCGCAAGAATTAAACCTTACGTACTTGTAAGTACGCTGCACTTAAACTTTGCGCACTTGCCAAGTACGCAAAAGTTAAGTCTTGCGCACTTGTTAAGTACGCAAGACCCAAATGCGCGGGGTATATATACAGGACTTAGGTTTTTTCTGAGTTCATCTCATTTCGAACTTTCGACACTGTTGCATACTCCCAGATCATTTTTCACTCAAAAATTTGTGTGTTCCTAAATGATTTTTCGTCCCGATCTTAGTTTCAACATCATCTAACTAACATTTGGTGAGAATCTAGGACCATTTCATCCGTTAAATCATGTGTTATGGACCGATTTGTGACTTTGAAAAACTAGGTGTTTGAAGCTTGATTTCTGACAATTATGGGTTGTTTTTGCAACGCATTATGGCCTAAAACATGTTTAAAATCATCATTCGAATCTTGATCATCACTTAATCGTCCATTTCGACCTTTGATTTTGTTTTTGACCTAGTCAGTGACCGTAGGTTCACGCCTGGGGACACTTAGGTCAAAATGACCAGGTAGTAGCACAACTTTGATGTTGGTTTTGGTTCCCATGGTCATTAATGTGACATCTCTAAAAAAAATTGTATGATTCTTGTTTCGTGTAATCTTATTTCGATTTAATGTAAGAGTTTCGTTTTGCGTCATTTTATATATCAAATTAATTTCAATTCTTAATAAGTAATTACATTAATATTTTTTAAACAAAGATGGAAATTATTAAAGTGATTAGTTATATTTATAAAAGTTTAAAAGTTATAAAATTTTATACGTTAAATGAATTTAAATGTTTTTTTTTATTTTATTATTTTCTTTTATCAAAAAGAATTTCAATAAATAGACCATGAACCCTCATTTTGATGTTGAACCCTCTCTAAATCCCTTGAACTTTTTTGAACCCCTTCCCTTGAACTTTTTTGAACCCCTTCCCTTTTTCTCATTTTTGAACAACAAGAACAATTTTGACTTTTCAAAAGTCAAAATCGTCTCAAATCCTTCAAAATTCATCAAATTCGATTGCCTTAAACCCTCTAAACTCGTTTCTAAACATTATCTAGCGAAAGGAACGATGAATCCGGGAATAATTGTTATAAATTTTAAATTTTGAAAGCTCAAAATTGAAAACCCGTAACATGGATAACCCAAGCCTCAAATCCCTGATTTTCGTACTAAATCCAACTGATTATGCGTCTACAATGGAGCTAAAACCCCTATAAATACCCACGTCGATTCCTAAAACGAAACTATCACAAAAAATCCATCCTTTTTCTGAAATTCCGATCGGCGCAAGGTGTTCCCGGGTCTTGGTTCGTCGTCAACTAGGCTTTAATCCGTGTGGTTTCGACTCAAGGTACTCGTTTTCATGTTAATCGCACGTTCTCCCTTACTACTTTCCTTACAAAATCGATTTTAGGGTTCTAGGATGCGATCTCTGTTCTTATTTATTTCAATGAAGAAGATGAACTGTGGGATTTTGTTTAAAATTTTCTGTTACTGAGATTTAACTAAATGGAGCCTTGGTTTAGTGGTTTAAGCATTTCACCCTTATGCCACAGGTCATGGGTTCGAGTCATAGTGGCTGTTTTTCTTTTGTTTCTTTTTCTGTTTTGATTTTTAAGCAACTTACACTCACACAAAAATATGTTCATAAATAAATACAATCTTTTAAACAAATAAATGTTATTAAATCAATTACTTTTTAAATTCCCAATTCACCATAATATTATGTTTTATTTTAGTAAAAATAAAATGTATTTCTTTTAAATATCATATATAAGTTATGTATTTTTCTTTAAAAACATAAGGGATTTTGTATACTTTTTATTTTTATAAAAGATTTTGCAAGAAACCATTTAAAGTTATGTTTTATTTAAAACTAATGACGTTATTTAAACTATAAACTATTTATATATATTACTAAACATTATTTAAAAAATTTGTTTTCTTCTTTAAAATACAAGAATTTCAAATATGTTTTATAAACTCTTTAAACATTGTTCAATTTAAAAAAAAAAACGATATCTTCTTAATTCTTTTTTTTACTTTTAATTAAGTTTTATTTTAACTCTTTATTTCCTATCAAACCCTATAGTATTCAACATATCCATTTCAATCTTTATTAAATACACATTTGCACTTTAGTCCTTATAATTTTTCAAACTTACCAGACACGTCCTAAACTCGGTTAAAGTATACGAATAGAGTAACATTCAAACTGGTATGTAGTTATCTGACAAACAGTAAGGTTCTGGCTAGGAAAGACGGGGTTCTGATCCGGCCAACTCTTTCCTGGGAACTTTGCTGTTGGAGGTACTACTCTAGTACGATAACCACTCTAGTATACGACAACTACTTTCCTCTATTTACAAAACAACCCCTCATCTTTCCACAATTCTATAAACTAACTTAAACTCAAACTTACTTAGGAAATTCTTAAAGCATCTCCTAAAGCAAGTTACTTCAGTAATCAAGATCTACCCACCTGCTGCAAGGTGAGAACATAGCCCCTTTTTCTTTTTAACTTTTGGGGTGAAACATGTATATTTTTATGGCTTGATAACTTAAACCTTTCCAAACAAATTCTCAAACAAGTAATTTCAATTATGTGCTTGATATTTGAACACTATAACATTATTGCGATCATTAACTTGTTTTCAAGCCTAAGGAAGTACTAGTATGATCATATGGGGGAAACCGATATAACAACGGCACAATCTTTGGGATTGTGGATGCATATAACATTTTTACGACACAATCGTGGATTGTGGATGCTTATAACATATAACATTTAGGGTTGATTGCAAAACGTTTGTGTTAATATGTTTGCACATTTGTTTAAACTTGGTTTGAATTTGTTTATATCTTTTATGAAAATTTATCTTTATAACTTATAAACCTATGTCTCTCACCAACTTTATGTGGACCCATTTTCTTACATGTTTCAGGAAATAATAACTAAGAGAGAAAGGATCATGTAGGATTGCTTATGGACCTAGTTAAAGAAATTTTTGCAATGTTTTTGTTGGGATTTTGTTTATTTATTTTAACAATTGTTGAACAATCAATTATGAAATTAATAAAGTTTGTGATGCCTTAGTAAATGTATTTATACCTTGTGCTATGAACTAAATGTGTGACACCTCGCGTTTCCGCCCTGGCGGGGTGTGACAATTAACATACTTTTCGACTCATTTGTGACCAACAACAACATCCAACTTCACATTTACAGATTTTGGAATTTCAAAATTATGCACTAGTGTTAAGCCTGTGTACTTAACAAGTTCGCAAGACATAAGTCATGCGTACTTGCTAGGTACGCAAGGCATAAACCCTGCGTACTTGACAAGTGCGCAGTAAGGCCAAACTTGAAATTTTTCTAAGTCTGAATTGTCCGTTCATTGTGAATGTGGTATACTTGGTCATGTGTATTCAATTCCAATGAGTCTTCTTGTTCTTATTGTGTTTACTGTTTGTTTTTGCAGTGATGGCTCATGCATTTACAAGTGAGTTCAATCTGCTGGCACTTACTGAACCGGAATGGAAGGGTGCTGCACTTGAGTATCGGGAAATCATCAATTTCTTGAACCGCTTAAGGATAAACTACGCTATTTCAGCAGACCCTGTCATATCAAGACCGTACTTGGAGCAGTTCTGTGATACGACAGAACATGACTGCACAGTAACCCCCAATGTCATTCGGGCTACTGTGGCTGGTCATGACATTGCCATTTCTGAGGACACTATCAGGAGGGTCTGACAGTTCCGGGATCTTGCAACCGACCCAACTTCCTATCCTGATTATTTTGTGGATGGGTGTTGGAGACAACGTATGGGATACGTCGGTGTGCGAGATTATTCATCTTACAAGAAGATGTGGGTGCTAGATCAGTGGAGGTACTTTGCCCACATTATGACCATGTGCATATCTTCAAGGAAGGCGGGGAAGGATGCCATGGGTCATGATCTAGCAGCTGCTATGATTGGGCTGTCTCTCAACAAGGGCTACAACTTCTATCGATACGTCTACAAGGCTATCACTGATCAGATTGACACAGCGAAGAGGTTTAGGTTCTTTTTATACCCCAGATTTGTGCAACTCTTGATAAATGATGCGTTGCCTAATCTACCTGCTATTGGGGAGAGACTGCAAGTTAAGAGGGTGGCCAAGAGAGTTTTCTCACAGTTCTTAATGCCAGGCAGTGTAGAACCTACCCCTGAGCATACTCTACTCTTTGGCCACCTGATCAATGAAGCTTATGTGGCACCGGCAAATTGGAGATGGTATAGTGCCGAGTCTGAGCCTGAACTCAGTGAACACAGTGGTGAAAAACAGGAAGAGGAGGAAGTTGAATCTGAGGATGAAGTGTCTGAAGAAGGAGGAGACGAAGAACAGTGAAGTGGGGGTGCTGAAGAATCCGACTCAGAAGCAAGCGAGTCAGATTCATCTGATTCTAATGATGCACCATCACAGTCACACCCAAGGAGATTGACGAAGGTGACCCTTCCCGAGTCATCTTCTAAGAGAAAGAGACAAAAGAGTAACAGTGACTATGAGCCCGATTCTGATTCGGACGCTGCTATACAGAGACGCAGAAGAGAGTATAAACAAGCGTTGGGGGGATAGGCAACACCAACCTATTCTTCGTGAGGTAGAAGTAAGTGCTCAGAGGCAAGTAACAGTGACGGCTGCGAGTATTGAATCAACTTCTACTTCACCTTCACAGCAGCTGTATAGGCGACAGAGGAGGAGGCCATTGGTAACATCTGTTGAGGCTACTACTACTATCACAGAGAAGGTTCCTGTGATAGTGACCCTCCCTGTACAGTCTGTCCAGGTGGCGGTGACGACTCCTTTTCTCACTGAGTCTATCACCATCACCCCAACCACCATCCAAACAACAACCATCCCTACCTAAGTCCCTACAACCACCCTCCAACACATCAGTGAACCCTTTCATGACTTTGACTTCAACCAGGGGTTCGATTTTGGAGAATTCTTTTCCTTCCCGACTAATCAAGCTGAAGCATCGTCTTCTAGCGGACCTGATCCTCGTGATACCCGGATCACTACCCTAGAGACTCAAGTCGCTGGACTTCTTGAAACACTACGGAAATCGAGAGAAGAATCTAACAAACAACAGGGGCAGATTAACTCTCTGATTGAAGAGGTAGCCGCGCTAAAGAAACAACGGGCGGCTGATGACAAGCAGCGTTTAGAGAATGAAACTATGGTGAAAATGGTCTGTGATATGGCCAAGATGCTTGCTGCTCAGGGGAAGAAATTGAAAGAGTTATTGGAGAAGCAATCAACCAAGCCTAGCAGTGAAGAGGCTTGTCACTTAGTTGACCTAACTAAAGGAGATGATCAGGACAAGGATCCTGAAGCCGAAACGAGTGGAAGTGAGCAGCAATCGTTAGCTTTGGCGATTGTTCTCATTTATGTCGTGCCTATGGCTGAGGGGAGTCCACTCAGAGTGAAGGTGGAGGTGATGCTTCAGGTGGTAATAAAGGAAAGTCGGTGGCTGACGTTTTGAAAGATCTATCTGACGACGTGTCGGATGATGTGATCTTACTATTAGAGCCGGACTATTCCAAGGAAGCATAGATCGATGATCTCTGCGATTTGGAAGAAGGAGAGATCGAGTCTGGTGATGTATGGGATGAGGAGGATGAGGATGTTGTAATCGAAGTTCCCAAGGGCAAGGGCGACGGGGAAGGAGAGTATGAGTTTGAAGATGGAGAGATATTCGAAGCTCCATCCTTTGAAACTCATCTTGACACAGGTTCTGTCGAGCCTGATAGTACTGTTGAGGCATCGACTGAAGCCTTCCCTGCCGACTCTACACCTATGGATCCAGAGGCACAGAAAGACAAACATATGCCTGGAAGTTCATCGAAAGATCCGGCTCCTGTCTGGCAAAAGACATCAATCATAGACAAACATGGAGCTACAGGGATGATCTTAGTTGTGAGGTTCGAGGAGGACAAGAAGTTGTTTACAATCAAGCGAGTTGGGGGTTTTCACTACTTGAAACCAACCAGCGAAGCTTTCAACTCAAGATACGACCTCGTGAACCTAGCAAACCGAGAGCTGCTAGGTCACTCAAATCACACAGTAGCGATGGGTTTGTGGCAGGTCCTGTAGCGAGAGGGAAGATCAGGGAAGTTCGAGGTGTTTAAGCCTCAAGTGCCCAAGCGAGTCAGGGACAAGAACGTTAGACATCTCGTGACTCATAAAAGCTTAAAGAAACTGGTGTACAAGCCAGTGTTGTGTGAAACCATGATTCCTCTGAGCAAGTTATCTCAGGATATCCTCGGTAACATATGGTACTGGTACGTAGATCCTAAATCGGGCGAGGCAGTGGTGATTGGAAAGGTGTGGTCCGAGAGTGGAAGCTTAGTGCCAAGGGAACTGATCAGAGTTTTTGATGAAGTCTGCTTCATAAACTTTTCTGTGAAAGATCTGGAGGCGCTAGCTGACAAGTACTGCATGTACACGAACGAGTGGACAAAGTTCCTTACTTCTAAATACGACAAGGTGGTCAAGTTCTGCCTTGACTACAAGAAGAAGATGGAAGCTAAAGCTGGGGAGCTGTGAAGACCGAAGACAATCCAGAGTTGTTGTTAAGGGGGAGTTTGTTGAAGCACTTTTGTGTGACAAACACTCTGGATATTGTCTTAGCTTTTGTACTTGTCTTGTATGTATTCGTCTTTGTATCTTAGTATCTGTATGTATTAGTTATCGAGTTGTATTTACTATTGTATGTACTCGTTGTCTAAATTCTCTAAGTGTTTTGCGCACTTAGCAAGTGCGCATGAGTTATCTCCTGCGTACTAGCTAAGTACGCATGAGCAGTTTACCATGCGCACTTAGAGCCCAGGTCTAGTATAAATAGGCAAGGTTAACAAAACTTATGTACGTAGTCATATGCACTCAGTTGTATTCTCTCTGTAACCTTTAAGTTTATAATAGACGGAGTTTGAAAGTGATTTCGTTGTCGGTTTACTTTGTGTTGCTTGTTTCTCCACCTAGTCACGGGCATTCCGCACCCAGTCCGACTAGTCACACACCCATACGTAACGATCCGACACACCCGGGGACCTACAGAAATTAAAATTAATGGACTAAAATAGGGAATTGACCCAAACCATAGGGACTAAAACCGGAGTTTACTCTAGATTTTAACTAGGAAAATGTTTTGGTTGTTTTGATTACATATTTTATATGATTATTAGACCTTTATTGTTCTCATCTTTTCTTACTGCTTCTTGTTGTTTACTTATTTATGATTTCAACTGCAAGGTTTGAGTGATCAAATCATGGAAACACTTGGAATGGTTTATAGAAAAATGCCACAGACAATTTTGGAAATGGACATGCCATGGGAATTATTTTTTACCTTTTGTGCACATAAAACACGCATTTAGAAGCCAAGATCACCTATGTGCTTATAATTAATATAATAACATGCTACGTTTGTTTGTTATTGCTAGTCCCGAGCCTGGATTAAGGAGGGTTTATAACATGACTTTTGAAAAAAAATCCCCAAATTTTTAGTTCGCTAGGGTCGGTGTGTCCCCCAAATCGGTTGAGCCACCCCTACACACTTCTTCAAAGTAAAATAGCTGGTTGTTGTGGAAAGGGAAGTCACGTAAAATTTTACCTGCAAAGCCTTTTCCAACATGCTTATGAACCCATGAAATCTTTTCGTCTTGACCAAGAGTTCATATTTAAAAGTCTTTCTAACTTTTTGGAGGAAAATTCATATTTTTCAACATGAACTTTCTGTTCTGCCAGTTCAGCTCTGGTAGCTTTTAGTTTGACCAGTAGATCATCAATCTGAGTTTCAAGATTAGTTTGTTCGTGTTTTAGCGATGAAATCTCTTTCTTAAGGCAGTTAATCTTTTCTTTATAAGTATTTTCAACCTTGTTGAACTCAGATTTCATCTGATGAAACTCTTCATTTTGATCTATAAGGTTTTGGTTATGTTTTCTATAACCCAAAACTTTATCAATACAGGCTTGAGAGCAAAGATGTTCAAATACCTGAGGTGGTATCTCTATAGTGTCTGCCATAAGAGCTTGATTGTTGACAGGTAGTTCTTCATACTGAAAGCTCCAGTCAAACTCAGAGGTTCCAACAGTTGCACAGGCTGCAGTTTGAACTGGAGGAGTAGCTTGTTGTTGTTGTTGTTGTCTGGGTTAAGCTTGGTGAGCTTGTCTTGACTGAGGAGTAGCTGGATTTGCTCTTGGTGCCTTGCATTCTCTGGCAAAGTGACCCAGTAGGTTACAGTTGTAACATCTTAGTTTGCTTTTTTCCAAGCCAACTCTGGTGTTGGAGTTGTTACTTGGAATGGGTTTTCCGGTTCTAGAGTAGAACCTTTTTGCTCTTATAGAGAGCATGGCATGCGAATGTTGTATGTCCATTTCTTCTAAATCTTCTGGATGAAAGCATTCTAGATCCTCCTTGATAAAGAACATGTTGCTTGAGTTTGCAGAAACAAAAGCAGCAGAGGTTGATGTTTGAGGAGGGGCTTCTAGGAGGAATGGAGATGTGTTTGTTTGAGAGGTTGGAGTTTGAGAATGAGTGATGATGGGAGGATAATAGTTGCTTGAACTAGGACCTGAGTGCTCAGAATGGAGGGCAGAAGAGGTGGTGGTGGATGTTGAGGCTGTTTGGTAGCTTGAGCTTCTTTCTTTTGCCTGAATCATCTCTAACTCATAGGTTTTTAGCATTCCAAAGAGCTCAGTCATCTGGAGAGTCTTCAGATTCTCAGTTCTTCTGATTGACACTGTGTAAAGTGTCCAGCAGCTTGGGAGAGATCTGATAAACTTTTTGAGACCCGCAGGATTTTGGGTTGTTGTTCTTGTAGGGACTTGTTAGAAGTCTCAAGGACTAATTACATTTACTAATCTTGTTCCTTTTCATGTTTTGAATGTAGGAAAAGCTCCGTTATGATCTCGGGTCTCGCTAGAGATGAATAATTGGATTCTCGATCTCTCTTTTGGAATTGTTTACTTCAATACTAACCCTTAGAAGGGATTACTTATGTTAACAAGTATATTTTGGAATTGTAGTAGTTTAAACACATGTCCTTGTGAAACTTATGATATTCATATGTTAATGTGAATAGATTGTCAATGCTTTTAAATATGAATGATCTTTGGGACCTAGCTTCCGCATTTTTTTAAAAAGTTTAAATCGGTTTGAATTTTCGGGTGTTGCAAAAACACTACAAAGCCCACCGTTAATAGGTTAATTTACACCATAATAATAAATCGCCATTTCACCCCGTCACATGTAGTGATACACGCAACCATATACACGATTATTACTTTAATGTAATCCCACCACATTTCGACAAATACTGATGCTAACATATTAATAAAAAAAAGTGTTATTCATTCACAAGCACTACACAGTAAAACACGCGTATTTGCACATACGGTTCACAACATCTATGACTCCTTAACTTAGTATACACACCCCAAATCAAGATATCTCTCATTTCAACTTATGTAATTAATAAAGACACCTTGAGAGCTACAACGATATAAAATAATCACATCCAACGGGTTCTTGATTAATTTCAAATAGTTATGTAAATACTACAAGTTTCTTTTTCAAACAGATTTGATTAGCTGTATTAACTCCGTATTTCCCCCCCACTTACATTGGTATTTCATTTCAAACTAAAAATCTAAGTAAAGTAGACTCATAAGGCTTTCCGTCGATATAAAATACGCCCCAAACGAATACTCGGTTAATTTACTATGAATATTTGAAAACCAGTAAACATCTGGAAATACGTTGAATTTTCAGCACTTGGGTCACACGACTCATTATCATTTTGCACTCTATCTTTATAGGTTTAAACCCCTAAAACATCGTCAAAACAATACATTATTGTTATGTTAAACCATATTCAATATTTTTTATTAAACCACCTTAACCATAAGAATTTAAAGTCAATAATTTACATAATATAAAACTAGTTACAACCCACTAGTTCCACCAAACACAATTCGAGTCACTCACCTTCGCCCATAGGAGTGTTGTAGTTCTTTCCATCCCGTTTGACCCATTTTCTTCCTATCCATGCCATTCCTACTTTGACAACAAGTCAAACTTGCAAACCATTAGAACATGTAAAAGGGCTATTCATTTCCCGAAATACATAAGTATTAATCACCCATCTCATAATATGTGTTCTTGGTCATTAATATCACATTCTAATAATTGGGTTATCCCCACCCATTTGACCAGTTAACGCCCAACTTAGTTTAACCGTAAGCTACGGGTCATTATTATCATTTCAACATATGTCACCTTACTTTAAACGAACAATTAACAACATTATGATGGTTATAGTTGTTAACCAAACCATGTTAAACCATACTCCCAAATGACCCGAATAGGTGATCAACTCAAAAAGGCATTTTGATTATATATATATATATATATATCATTCCAATTCACCATTTACATTTACCGTAAACTTATGTCCGCTAATAACTCTTATTACTATCAAACCATGTAAATCAAGTAAACATTACAAAACATACAATTTTCTTCCATTTATTTGGTTTAAACATTTCATCAAACACCTTGTGGGCATAACTATAATTCACCATATATGACATCCATATGAACTCACATACTCCCTTTTATCATCAAAGATGTCTAATTTATTTACAATCCCCCAAGTGTACCATCTTTTAAGTTATTTGAACAAGATCACCATTATTTTATATTATGAAATTCCTATTCAGATTCACTCAGTAACTACACAAGATTTCCATCTCACACTACTAATTTACCAAACTTAGTAGTCAAACCATACATGCAACATGAATCTAAAACTCAATAACTCTAATAAATCATTTTAACACATCAATTAGGTGTTCTACACACAAAATCATCCACCATTACCCCCCAATTTTGAAGTTTGAACCATGAATCATGTGAAATCCTAATTCTTGAGTTTCACCATCAAAACATAGAAAAATCACATACCAGAGCCTTAGAAATCGAGAAGGGAAGATATAATTGAGCTTTAATCTCCCCAACTCATGATTTGCATGGATGAAATCGCCCCCTCCCCTTGCGTTTCTTCTGCTCGACGTCCCCACTCCCAAAATCATGTTTTGTTCTTTTTTTTCTTTTTAATTTGTCATTTCCCCTTATTACCACTACTTTTGGTTTTATCAAGTTTAGTCCTTGAAATTGTAGTATAAATAAGAGTACCCATAACTCTCATGTTTTAAAAAACAAACCCCTAACTTTTAAGTTAGGTGAAAACCTTGATAATTAAATTATCAACAGTAAATTATTGTTTGAGTCCCTGACGTTTGACCATTTTAACTATTTGAGTCCTTTATATTTAAACTGTCTATTTTAACCCCGACGTTTCATTTTTTACTCTATTTGAGTCCAATTGGCTAACGTCGTTAGATTTTACAGTTAACTTTTTCTAAAATGACCAAAATACCCTCATGGACTCAAATTATTAAAAAAGTTATATATCTTATCCCTGCTCTTGGAAACACACACAAACCCACAAACCACACACACATGTTTGTGTGCATAAGAGAGAAATAGAAATTCAGGAACTAGAGGAGGTGGTCACGCCATCTCCGGCGACCCCTTCCGGCGGCGGTAGCTAACTGTTAAATAACCTTTTTAACAATTTGAGTCCCTAAGAGTATTTTGGTCATTTCAGAAAAAAAAACTAACTGTTAAATCTAACGACGTTAGTCATTTGGACTCAAATGGAGTAAAAAATGAAACGTCAGGGTTAAAAGAGACGGATTTAAACATAAGGGGCTCAAATAGTTAAAATGATCAAACGTCAGAGACTCAAATAGTAATTTACTCAATTATCAAATAACATTTCCCGACCTTTAACATCTTTATAAATGTCATTTTATAGTATTTACTTAAAACTCTTTTTATCAAAATAATTTCACCTTGATGATAGATATTTATTAAAAATATCCCTTAATTCATATGAAAACCGGGATGTTACAGTTGATTTGTTCGTATTACAATAAAGGTGATGTTGTATGTAATATGTGATGTAATTCGATGTCTACCAACATAGGGTTTGTGCAGTTTTAGTCTATGTGTTGATTTGTTGCCTAATTAACCACATGTGATGCATATTTTAACAATAAACACATAACATGTGTTTTGTTTAAAAGTTATTGTGTTGTTTTAAACATACGATACATGTTGTTGTTTTAAACATACGATACATGTTGTTGTTTTATGTGTTGTTATAGACTTTTATTAATTTGTGTAATACAAATACAATATGTGATGTTTTAATATGTATTATGTGTTTGTTTGGATGTGTTGTTACAAACGTAACATGTTGCTTTAGTTTATGTGATATAGTTTACGTGTCATCATTTATACATGTTTTGTATGCATAATAATCACATATTATGGTACTAAATGAATAATAACATTGCAATTGGTACTTAAAACGTTTATAATTTGTAATTGCAGGTCATTCGGTGTCTTAAAGATAAACAAAGCTAAATCCTAGCAAAAACACCAAGAAATCAAGCTTATAGAATGATCATTCCCGAGCTTTGACCCCCCAAAAGTTAAAATTGGTCAACACATGTCAACAAGCAGCTAAAAGACGAAGTTGGGGATCAGATAGTGCCATTCACGACCGTGCATCCCCTATCTTGCTTCCCAAGGACCAAGTACACCGTCCTCTGTACCCTATTTGATTCTCTAGGTGTTTGCACGTAATCCAATGCACAACACGTGCGTTGCTCGTTTTGAGGCCTATAAATAGAGGGCTTGGGTTCTTGGTTTCACACACCACACCACACCTCAAGATAGTGCTAGAAAGTTCGTTTTGTCGTGGTCTAGAGTAGAGAGTAAAGGGGCTCCTCCTCGTTGTTCTACAATAGGGGAGCCTACGAATCTCTGCTTTACGTTAGTTAGTATGGCCATTCGTGGCTAAACTCTTTTTATTGCTAGGGTGAAGATGAAGCTTGGTGCATGTTAATGTTTGACATATTAATCTAGTGGTATGTTTTATTCGTTCTTAAAACCACCTCTTGGTGGGCTTTTGTCACACCCCAACCGACGGCGGAATATACATCGGGGCGGACATGGAGACTGTTCATAAGCACATGATCAACTAAATTTCATATGTTTATTTAATCAAGATTTCATTACATAAGTTCAATCAAATAACCAAAATCAAATACATCAAAATGTTCAAATTCATTATTCAACTAAGTCCTCAATCCTATGTGTAGCATCTTGTATATGATCTCAAATGTTAGTGCCTGAAACATGATGAAAACAAGGTCACCAAAAAATAGTAGGTTTAATAAGACAATTATGGAGAACCACTATAGTTAAACAAGGATGTACAATCAAACCTTGTGACTGCACACAATGTTATCCTAAATGTAATATCGGCAATAATCACCCTACCTGGGTGGGTTTGTGAGACACAATTGATCTATCATTGTTACCATCGGTTTAGACTGAGTTAATGATTGCACTTGCACTACGCACACAAGTATGTAATTGTAGTTTGCACTCATAATGTTCAAGCATAAGGAACAAATTGCACGCATGTTCAAAATGTTTGAATTGTATAAATTGTAAATAGTTTCAAATGAACTCATGTTCCACCCCAAAAGTATAAAAATGTTAAAGGGAGCTATGTAAACTCACCTTGCAATGAGTAACTTTGAATGTCACACAAGTATGTTGTTTGTTGCACAAATGTTCTAGCTAACCACAAGGTTAACCTATGTTTGACAGAATATATCTATCAATGATTTGTAAAAATGAAACAGGGAATCCTAATGTGCGAAGAGATTGATGTGGGTGTCCTCATTTTAATAATAAAATAATTATTTGAGTTGAAAATAATATTTATGTGAATCTTTGATAAATAATTGTATTGTAATAAGTGAAAGAATGAATAAGGACTTCGTTTGTTTGTTATAAATAAATAATT
The DNA here is from genome assembly GCA_023525975.1 of Smallanthus sonchifolius. Taxonomy (NCBI): domain Eukaryota; kingdom Viridiplantae; phylum Streptophyta; class Magnoliopsida; order Asterales; family Asteraceae; genus Smallanthus; species Smallanthus sonchifolius. The sequence goes on along the minus strand of CM042046.1, from coordinate 21,225,039 downwards.
AGGGTTCCTTTGTTTGTAAATAAATACACAAATAAATAAATGAGTAGCTTTCTTTTATTTGCAATTGCATAAATTAATAAATGGATAAATAAATAAATGAGTAATAGTTAGTTGAGTAAATAAACAATTAACTACATAAATAAATGAATAAAACTTTTTATTTGATTTATGAAAAATAATTGTTAAAAATAATAATTTAATTAATTGATAATTAAACCATAATTTAAAGTATAATAATGTTCTAATTAATTAATAATTAAACCAAAATTTAAATATAATAATATTTTAATTAATTAATAATTAAACCATAATTAATTATTAATTAAAAGTATACAATTGTGTTTTAAATGTTCTCATATAATAAAAATAAATTATATAAAAGTTTGTATAAATGTTTGCAAAGAATTGAGTTTATAATCATAATTAGTTTATGAATTAAAGTATGGAATTTGTTTTAATAAAAATGAATTATATAAAAGATAATAAAATTCCTTTACAAAGTAATGGGTTTATAAAAATAATCAAATTTAACTATAATTCATAAACCTAAATTTTAAATAATTTGTTTAAAATAAATATATTACTTAAACTAAATTTTATTAGGTTTTTATGCTCAAAAGAATAACAAACAAATTTGTTTCTCTTGTAAGTTTATCAATTTAAATTATTAGAATGATTCTAAGTTTCAAGAGTTTATAAAATAATTTTTATAAGATAGTTTTGTGTATCACAATATATAAGTATATATGTTTATATGCTAAAAAAAGATATTATATGAATGTTAAAATTGTGTACATATTGACCTCTATGGTTTTATAAAAAGGATGCATAAGTTTATACATGTATAAGTATGTATACATATGTATATATGTGTGTGTGAGTGGGTGTGCTAATCATGAAAACAAGAAACAAAAATGAAAACAAGAATGCAAAATAGAATGCGGGTAGAACTTACTTAAGAACATGGAAACGACTTTGGATCTTGAGGGAGAGATTAGAACTTGATATGGTGTGAGAATTGGGCTCTTCAACTTTGTTGGAATGGTGTGAGAATGAGGGTAGAATGAGAGTCTATTTATAGTGAGAGATTATGAGAAAAACTAGTAAATTATTAATAAAATGTTTCATAATATTTAAGAGTTTTAAATTCCATAAATTTATATAATAAATATTTTGAAAGTTTTTTTTTAAATGGGTATTCATCTTTAAGATTTTTAATAACATTCATGACTAAATAAATATTAAATGTTGTTTTTAAGGTTTAAATTAATGATCTTTTAAGTATCAATTTTTATAAAGGTACACAAATGGACTTTGTAGTTATAAATGTGTGGTTTTAGACTTTTTAGTTTTCTTATAACTTAATTGTTACAATAACTCCTATGAATATGATAAAGAAAATTTGGAATTAAAATCATGATAATTTGTAGTTATAAATGTGTGGTCTTAGACTTTTTAGTTTTCTTATAACTTAATTGTTACAATAACTCCTATGAATATGATAAAGAAAATTTGGAATTAAAATCATGATAATTTAAATTAGTAAATGCATGAGTTAAGAAAAGTTTATAATAAGATAGTGAATAAATATGTATCACAAGTTTGATATATTTATGGAACATAAATATGAAATTTGATAGAGTTTTAAGTCTATAGAAAATATAAGTCATTTGATATAAAAATGTTTAGTGAAAATAATATTTTTAAAATGATGATGTATAAATATGATGTGTTGGAATATGAATACATTTGTAAAGATAACTATGATTGATCATGTGTTATAATAACTTGTAAAATGCATAATGTATAATGAACACTTGTTTTATGTTGTGTTGAAATTTGAACTTGCCCATTGATTACATGGGTTTGTACGATGAATACAATGAAATGAAAAACAAAAATGTTACAATCTACCCTACTTTAGGGAATTTTGTTCCGAAATTGAAATTATGAAGAGTCTGTAGAGAATAAGTGCAAAGTACTTGGTCTGCATTTGATCATCATGTTTCCCAAGTAAACTTGGGGTCACGTTTGGATTCCCAACGAGTTTTGACTATCGGTCTGAGGAGTACAATCGATAACAACATTTAGGTCTGATGCTCAAAGTCAGACATAAATGATGATAGTGGATTTAGTTTTAAGAGAATTGAGGAGAAAACTGTCAAATAATATTTTGGACTCCAAAGATGGAATGCGTCACTTGGAATGAGAATGATGAGAACTTGATGATCAAAAGTTGTTTAGGATGTAGTCTAATATGTTCAAGAAATGTCACCGGATAAGAGATTTCACAAACATTGGTCAAGGTCAAAATAACATAAAACTTTACGTGACACGAACAACGCTACTTCTGACAATAAGAAAGGAACACTTATATATAGGAAGTACCAGCGGTGTATCCACCATGCCCTTATCATATTACATGAGTTTCATTCCTATATATCACATAGGTTTTATGTCATAACACACGACATGATTTACAATGTGTTTCCGTGCGCTGACTTTTATAATTACATGTGCACCCGTAATTACTCAAATCGTCGCATGCTCCGTATAGATCATCCCATTGTGTGTGGATCAAGAGGAGACACAAGATCTGTAACATCCTTAAAATCAAATAACTAATGGGTCGGGTTAATGGATAACCCAAACTCCTAATAAATGACATAGTTGACTTGAATCGTCGAGTAAAGCTTGGATCAATGGGATTAACGGACCTGGTTAGCCATTATTTCAAAAGTTTGAGTTAAAAATGCGTCAAAGGAATTAAGAGGGACCCGGAACGAAACAACGGGAGGTTTATAAGGCATACTATGCGCAAACCCTAGGTCATTATTCGACCTAGGAGTGCGACGGCAAGGATCAGAGGCACGAGGGAGATCCGGCGAAGCGGAAAGAGGAGCTCGGTGGTTCCGTGCGGCGTACGACGTCGGTTTACGAAGACGACTGGCAGGGAGAACTCCAACAACGAGAAAGGTAACCTTCATATCTCATTTTTTGTACTTCTCGTTCCTGTTTTGCGTCGACACCTGACTAGGGTTTGGGGTTAGGCTCACGGCTAGCGGTGGAGACGATGAGACGAAGGCAGCGAGCACGGATGACACGTGGGGATGGCGGGATAGAGGCATTCAGAGTTGGGATATCCACGACATGACCGGCGATAGCTCAAAGGGTGGTTTTGGTGGCTGCGCTACGACAGTGAGGATGAGGCGGAGGCTGGCTATGGACAGCGATGGCTGTAAACAAGGGTAGCAGTGGCTACCGGTGTAAGCGGCTGGTGGCATGGTGATTCGGCGGCGAAGGGAGAAGAGAGAGTAGGTCATTAGTGGTGTACGTGGTGGTGCGCGACGGTAGAGCACGTAGGGGTAGGGATGACCATCAAGGCAGCACCCGATAACAGTGGTGGCCATATGGTGGGACCCATGGTGGTAGGCGGTGGTGCGTTGGTGAGCACGAAGGCAGGTACATGTGGAGCGATGGTTGCATGGAGGCAATATGGCGGTTAGGGTTCCGGCGTGGCACATGCATGCATGGGAGGTCCGGGTTTGGGTGACCGAGCCCTAAGCAAGTCAAGGACCGTGTTGCGAGTAAACCCGCGAGAGGAAGGACTCGTGGGGGTAGGGACGTTAGAGCGGGGAATCGAATCTAATTATTGTTATGCAACATTCGAAGCTTGATTTGATTGCGTCTGATCATATGATCATAGATTTAACAGGTTCGAGTTTCGAGCGTGATCGGGCGAAGCGTAAAAGCTAGGACTTGGATTGTCTTTTAACTGGTGAGTTTCTAATCCCCCTCTTTTAAATATTTACTATTTTGGGGCTATCGTACATACTGAATAGAAGCGTTAATATATGTAATTGAGTTTTTTGGGTTTTAATCCCAATACTTTATGAATTAAAAAGGATTATTAAGAGTCATAGGGTCTACGATGCGTTCATAGAAATACGTGGGCTAAGGGTAGGGATGATTGATGTGTGACGTGTTACGGGCCAATCAGAAAGAGTCGGGCCTTATATTAAATGCTTATGAGTTCTTTTGAGAACTAGGTATGCGTAAGGTGCAAGTGTAGTTAATGAGTCACGTAAATGATGTGTTATTATGTGTTTATATTTATGCACCGGGTTTGCATCATTGTCATTATGGCACAGCAAATGGGATTGTAAAGGATGAGGTCCTTCGGGAAGTGATGTCATCCAGACGGTCTATATAAAACTAACAAAACCTAACCTGGACTCCTAAGTAATAAAATGGAAAACCTATGAACTAAACCGCATTGACATGCAAGTGTACCTATCGAGTGTAGCACAACTTAATGGTAAACCGAGTTATCGTACCCTAGAGACACTGAATACTAATACTAGACTCTGACTCGGACTTAAGATTGATTGGTTTGGGGGGTTTACTACACTACTTATTATTACTAGAGGGTTCGGAGTGGATTAAACTAATGAATATGACTTCATGGTTTTCGTTCAAATTAAACTATTAGAACTCACTCAACGTAGCTGACTTTATGTGTACGTTGGATTGTTTTGCACGTAAGAGTAGCGTGGACGTATCTTGGCTTGAGGGCGGTGTTACTCGAATTTGGTGGGCATGCATTCATGAGGTAAACTTAATAACATTAAAAACTAATAAATGAGTTGAGAAATACTTCCGTTGTAGTTTGAATTGCCATAAATGCGCTTTTAATGAAAATGAACCGTTATGAGAACCACCTGTAGGATGCCCGGGTTAGGGTCTTACAAGTTGGTATCAGAGCCGTGGTTTAAGAGAAAATCAGTATTTTTAAACAAATAAAATAGTTTAACTTAAACTGAAAATGGGACGAGGGTGAAACGAATGCCACCACGAGTAACCGCGAGCCAAGAGGTACGTCTTTCGAGTTAAGTAGTAATTATTAATTACATTTGTATAGTGTTACGATAGGTAAAGTGATTAATGTGAGTGAATGATTTATGGTTTCGCGTGGGAACATGATGTGTGCTATGTGCTATAGTAGTATGTAGAACTAAGTAAAATGCGTGGTGTGACTTTAGGAAATCATGTTTTGTGAGCTAATTAATGTAGAGTAGCATTAATTGCGTTATGTGACATAGTATGTTGTGTTAGCATAGCATTAATGAATTTGTGTGTAACTATATGAGGTGTACAGTTGTGATTATCATAATGATGTGCTGGGTTATTGTATGATGCTATGTGAGTTGTGTGGGATGCATGTGCATCTGGTGTGCGTGAAGGTCGAAAGTTAGTGTGGGTATGATGGGAGGGGTTTAGAATCTGAGCAGTGATGCGGACCACCAAATTGCATTTGATCACCGTGATTTGGCAGTCTATGATTACTCTCATATTCTGGATTTGTGCTCATAGTAATCACTCTAGCGTTCCATTTTGAGTATGATTAGGTGGCTAAGATGAAGCATACGACATCGGTCAGGCGTGATGCTCTTGCTAGGGGGAATGCGGAATGACCAGTCAAGACGACGACTGCTGCGGGTGAAACTGCTAGTGACATGGGAGTAGTACGGGTGCTTCCTGCGCCAAGTATAGCTAGGACTGAGAATAGTGGCGTTCCACATGGTGCGATGACCAAACTACCGGATGGAAGAGACGAGTAGTGTCAACGGTATGCGATTTCCCTCCAGGATGTGGACCTGCGTAGCTGAAGAATCAACCACGTGTGGCAGCTAATAGAGCTCTACTTCAAGAAGATACGGTGATTGATCTGGGATCCGATGAGGAAGAACCAGAGGAGGATAGTATACGCACCTGAGGCGGGTGAGCAGTAACTTCGCGAACACTGTTTGAAATATTTGATTTTTCTGAATGACCGGTGATAGTGACAATTTACCTCGGGATATTGCGAGGTGACTTGATTGATTAGACGCTTATGTGGTGCGGTGTTTGACTGGAATGTTGACTATTTGGTTTTGATATTGACTTTTGCTTTGTCGTGATGTGATTTAGACGTGGTTAAAAATAATTGTGTTCCTGAATGCATTGTATGGTGCTTGCGATAGGAAGCTATAAGCAGTGTGGTGTAATTTGATTTTTTTTTCATGGTGTGAGTTCATACCAAAGGTAAATGCCGATGTGATTGATTAGATACTGTGAGTAGACTTGTGTAGATATGAACAATGATATTCTCTTTGTTAACGAACGTGTGATAGTGTCATCTATGAGTTAAGGTCTAGGTGGGGGTGTGAAGTAAAAGGGGTACGTTGCACCTTGTGTGAGTATTCAGGACAGGGTCCTGTGGGGAGTTATGATTTATATATATTATATGTGCAATTGATTAGAATGATATCTTGTGTCTAGGCCGAGTAATGTGATGCTCAGAATCATTGGCACGACTCGTTGGGGTGAATATAGGGTAGAGTCCAGGTGTGTGTGTTTATAAATAGCAAGGTCATATAGTGAATATGTTGAATTGCTCAGGTCTAGCTAGTGGTGTGTGCACTTTATGCGAGTTAGAGAGATAAAATTCTGTACCTATACATACTCTGAACATGACAGGTTTTGCTAGTACGACCTGACGTTACGAGTCCTCGTAGTACACCCTTAGTCATGCATAGGACGGGTAGTCGGTGTGTGCAAGTATAGTGTTTCTATCTATACGATTTTCTCAACGGTGATACATCAATGCGATACTCGGAGTTTTGACGTTATTCCAGATGATCAGCAAGGTGCTCTTATGAGATACCTATACATATATCTCGGGAATGCGGAGCACAAAGCCAAGGAGTACAGTGGTGGGAGATAACGATGAAAGTGTTACGTAGACGTTTGATCAGAACTAGTTATGACGTGGTCAAGGTGACGACGCCAAGGACTTCAGCACGGAGTGATTGAACGGGGTGAAAGAATCTTTAAGGAATACATCCATATGAGGAGTTTTGTCAATGGAGATTACAAGGGGAGTGAGAATGCTTTTCTGAACGAGACTAATGGTGACTATGACGTATGAAAAGACGGATTGCATGCGCGTATTTAACAAATGAGACGTGGTTGGTAATCGCGTGGTGTTGATAGAGCAACGACGAAGAAAGCAAGATTCAGGAGGGATAAGTGCATGATTGTACATACGTTGGTAAGCATGTGACTAGTTTAAGGCAAGCTCATGTGGGCGTCGAGTGAAGCAAATGCTTTGCTTATGAGGCAAGCATGATGGTGGCGTGTGGATTTTTGGGAATCAATGGGAATTGATAATTATAACTTTAGTCATGAAGTGGTATGAGCTTACTTAAGAGACGTAGTGAACGTGTGATGATAAGTTAAAGAGATATTTTGGTAGAGAATTGGCAGGGAAGAGTGTAAGCTTAGCACAAGATCCTAGAGATCGTCGGAAAGAGGCTAAAACGATATCATTATGGGTAGAGTAGGGGGAATGAGTTGAGGAATCATCACAGGATGGCGGTCAAAGTATGAGGCGAGAAGTTTGACGACCTCACTTGGAGGGGCGACGAATGAATCCATTCGTGAAAGGTAATAAGCATACCTGGGAAGGTGACCCTCAGAAAGACAAGACCATAGGGATCATACTAGGGGCAAGGGCAATTGTGCATGTGAGCAGAAATGAAACATTACAACTTCTAGTGAGTGCCGGAGTAGCGAGAGTTGGAAATGCGGCCATTGGCTGATGGCTGAAAATGCGGGTAATAAAGGAATGTGTAGATAAAACCTACCGGTCCCAAAGTGGAAAATGGACACTAAAGAGGATTTCTTTGAACGCCAAGGATGGTGACTGAGTTGTAAAGTAAAGTTACCATGTTGATGTGTACAATGTATGGATGACATCAAAAGATTTCGTGATGCACCGGTTAGGTCAGAAGGATGAGTCATGTATGGTTGTACCGACGCAGGATTCGAGGGAAAATCCTCCTTTAAGGGGGGTAGACTTGTAACATCCCTATAATCAAATAACTAATGGGTCGGGTTAATGGATAACCCGAACTTCTAATAAATGACATAGTTGACTTGAATCGTCGAGTAAAGCTTGGATCAACGGGATTAACGGACCCGGTTAGCCATTATTTTAAAAGTTTGAGTTAAAAATGCATCAAAGGAATTAAGAGGGACCCGGAACAAAACAACGTGAGGTTTATAAGGCATACTATGCGCAAACCCTAGGTCATTATTCGACCTAGCACGACGGCAAGGAGCAGAGGCACAAGGGCGATCCGGTGAAGCGGAAAGAGCAGCTCGGTGGTTCCGTGCGGCGTACGACGTCGGTTTACGGCGACGACTGGAATGGAGAACTCCAACAACGAGAAAGGTAACCTTCATATCTCATTTTTTGTACTTCTCGTTCCTGTTTTACATCGACACCCGACTAGGGTTTGGGGTTAGGCTCACAGCTAGCGGTGGAGATGATGAGATGAAGGCAACGAGAACGAATGACACGCGAGGATGACGGGATAGAGGCGTTCGGAGCTGGGATATCCACGACACGACCAACGATAGCTCAAAGGGTGGTTCCGGTGGCTGCGCTGCGACTGTGAGGACGAGGCAGAGGCTGGCTATGGGCGGCGATGGCTGTAAACAAGGGTAGCAGTGGCTACCGGTGTAAGCGGGTGGCGGCATGGTGATCCGGCGGAGAAGGGAGAAGAGAGACTAGGTCATTAGTGGTGTATGTGGTAGTGCGCAACGGTAAAGCACGTCGGGGTAGGGATGACCATCAAGGCAACACTTGATAATAGTGGTGGCCATATTGTGGGCCCCATGGTGGTAGGCGGTGGTGCGTAAGTGAGCACGATGGCGGGTACGTGTGGAGCGATGGTTGCATGGAGGCGATATGGAGGTTAGGGTTCCGGCGTGGCACATGCATGCATTGTAACATCCCAAAAATAGTAATTTAGTAAATAATAACGCGAAAGAGACTTAATCGTCATAAAACAAAAGAAAAAAACGGATGGGCTTGGGCTCAGCTCCAATGAGCAGAGGGAAGCCGAGGTATATAAGGGCCAAGACAGCCTTGAAGCTCTCATTTTTCACCAACACTTGCAAGCTAGAGAGAGAAAGGAGAGTCGGGTCTAGAGGGAGAAAGTCGACGGATCGACACGAAATTGAAGGGACACGTTACTACTGGGCTCGTGAGCAAAACCTCCAAATCAGAATCAAAATCCAGGTAACGAATCGACCTTAAATTGAGTTTTTCTTCGTTTTGGGGTTTCTCAGGTTTTAGCTAAAGAGAAGACGTTTTTATGGATGAAACTTGAAAATAAGCTTAGAACTAGCATTTAGAGTAAAAACCGCACCTTTTGATCAAAGAAAATTGTAAGATTAGCATGATCGGATTAACATGCAAGAATTTCGGACTTGTCCAGGAAACAGGTGCTGCGTACTTATCAAGTACGCAGGAAGGACGTCCTGCGTACTTACCAAGTACGTAGGTACGCTGGAGAAAGATCATGCGTACTTACCAAGTACGCAGGAGAATGATCATGCGTACTTACCAAGTACGCAGGAGAAAGATCATGCGTACTTGTCAAGTACGCATGAGCAAGGCACTGCGCACTTACTAAGTGCGCAGGCAACAGACCAGTAAGTAAAGTCAGTATGTTTAGAATGATTGAACCGTTAGAGTCGGGATTGGGTCTGATGTGTATTTAAACTACCTAATTCAGATCGTACGTGAAGTTGTTGGACCTTTGTTTAGGACAACCAAGACTAGCTTTTCAGGTGAGTTCTATGTGCCCCCTTCTATGTTATGTGCAAATCATTTTAAATGTTTTGCGGCTGAAGTGTATACACTAAATGAGTAAATGTTATAAATGTCAATGTGATCATACGTGGTATACAAATATATATATATATACTTATATACAAAAATGAATTATGCACAAAGAATGAAACGTATGATTATATAGAATGAATGAAAGTATAACACAATGTGTTAGAATGAAATCTTGCTTTATATTCATGTATATATTGCTTGCAAAGAATGAAATAAGGTTATGGACGCTTCAATGATAATGGCTACTTCGGTAGACGGACGACCACGTGACTATTTTATAACCGGGACAAGTGCGTTCCTTCATCAGCTAGGACGTACGAATGCCACAAGTGCGTTCCTTCATCAGCTAGGACGTACAAAAGCCACAAGTGCGTTCCTTCATCAGCTAGGACGTACTAAAGCCATTAACGGACGGTCGAAGCAATTAGCATATTATGATAAGTAGAACGGTTGTATAAATAATAGTCGTATGGGAAACGGATACCTTAGGGTAGACGGGCGAATTACGGCCTACGACGGTAGGACGGTTGTAAGTCATTACGGACGGACAAAAGTTGCCGGACGGTTGTAAGAATAAAATTACGGACGGACACTAGTTGCCGGACGGTTGTAAGAATGGCGGGCCATGACGATGGACCGTGGCGTTTGTCTTTGTGACATTCGCAAACAAATGACGGATTAATCACCCTTAAGTGTATGACCCATGAAAGTTAAGAAAAGAAAAAGGTGAATGCATATATATATATATGTAATCACAAAAGAAAGATGAAAGAAAAGCAAAAGTTATGAATACGTATTTATATATATGTAATCACAAAAGAAAGATGAAAGAAAAGCAAAAGTTATGAATGTATATAAATATGTATACTTATAAAGAAAAGAATGATCATACCCGGCACAAGACTGACATCCCACATTTATATATGTTAAGACAATGTTATGTATTTAATTGTTAAGACTTCCGCTGTTATGTCATGTAATTTGAATGATGTTTGCTTCCGCTACTTCTGAATGTTTTAAATTTAAGCTCAGTATTTATGACTATGTTTATGAGTAAATCCAACAAGTGAGGTTTCCCGAGAAAGGGGCCTTACAAGATGGTATCAGAGCAATAGTTTGAGAGATTCAGACATCCCTAAATGTCTGGACTCAAACTGATTATGGGACCAACGCACGGATGTCAGTATGGGTAACCAACGCCAACGCTAGCACGGTAAGTAAGTACTAGAGTTAATACACTTGGATAAGAATAGATACCTTAACTTAGAACAAATAGATGTCAATGTCACAACCGATTTGAAGAGTTTTGAACCCGAAAAGCAATGTAAATTAGTAATCACAAACCGGTCACTGTAATTAAAAATTTACCATGCTCGTACTGTTCTAAACTATGATCTGAAGGAATGGCATTGATGTATTCCCTTTATAACTATCAGGAAACTAGGAACTATGGCTGGTGGAGGAAGAACAGGACGCCGAGGCGGTCGCACTGGCCGAGTCGGTAGACCTCCATTGAATCAAAGACATGAAGAAGAAGAAGAAGAGAGTGTGCACGCAGAACACACTGAGAGTGTGCACGAAACAGAAGTGACCCCAACAGGGAACAACAGTCAAGGGCCTCTACAATTAGAACCAGAGGTCAGGGATGCTATTGCCCGTGAAGTTGTGCTCACTCTGAAGAAAGTATTGCCTGATCTACTATCCGAGGCACTAAAGAAAAGTAAAGAGGATGATGAAGGAGACCATGAAGAGAAAGTGTATGATAGTGATGGGGATGAAGTGAAAATGGGATCAAGCAATCGTGGGTGCACTTACAAAGGATTCAAAGACGGAGACCCACCCAAGTTCGATGGGAGCAATGATTCAGTGGCAACGCTCGAATGGATTGAGAGGATGAACGTTGTAATTAACATCAGCGAGTGTCGACCGGACCAGGCGGTTAAATATGTTGCTCATTCTTTCACCAACGAAGCACTAGGTTGGTGGAGAAACATTCAGAGAACAAAGTCGCCAAACGCTATCGCCAGAATGACATGGGAAGACCTGAAGAAGCTCATAATCCAAAAGTTCTGCCCACAGAACAAGATTGATCGTGTGGAGAACGAGTTCCTAAACTTTAAGGCGGGCAGCAAGACGCACCGCTAGTATACATCTAGATTCAATGAGCTAGCTCAACTGGTACCCCACCTGGTGGAGACAGAAGAGAGAATGATCAAGTATTATGTGAATGGCCTACCTCAAAGGGTCCGTGTCCATGTGAAAGCCAACCTACCCTCGACCTTCGAGTGGGTAGTGAATCTGAGCGGAATTGTCTACAACGATTATGCCAATGAGGACCCACCAACAGAGACCCAAAAGAGAAAATGGGAGAACCCGTCTAGAGGCACCGGAAGAGGGAATGTAACAACCGAAATTAATAAACCAAGGTCAGAAGGGTATGAAACTTGCAAGAAATGTGGAAGGCATAAACTTGGCGAGTGTCGAGTCGGCACCACCACATGTTATAGGTGTGGGAAGGCGGGACACTATTCTCACGACTGTTTGAGAGACACTAAATGCCAAAGTTGTGGACAATTTGGACATCTGACCAAGAATTGCAGAAAACCAGACAATCTGGTTTGGGAAAAGAAAAGGAACAAGAACAGCCAAAGGCTAGGACACGAGCCTACGCCCTGACTGAGGAGAAAGCAAGGGGAAACCCTGATGTTGTGTCAGGTACGTTCCTAGTTAATAACAAACATGCTGCTATTTTATTTGACTCCGGTGCTTGTAAAAGTTTTATATCCAATGCATTTAGTCGTAAACTAGGTTGCACTATCAACACCATAGTAAAGGTCTTTAGCGTACAAACTACCGTTGGTAAACATTCGGTAGTATTTCAAGTAACAGATGATTGCATCATAGAAATAGAGGGTCATAAGTTCCCTTATAGATTATTCCTTCTCACCTTAGGAGGATTTGATATAGTATTGGGTATGGATTGGCTAGCTGCCAATGAAGCTCAAATCATATGTAAACGTAAGAGGATACACCTCAAAGCTCCTAGCGGCAGTCCAATTACGGTCTATGGGGATTGGAATTGCATGATGCCGAACATCATCTTGATGATCAAGGCCGAAAGTTACATGAGGCGCGGTTGCGAAGCTTATTTGGCATATGTTATTGATGATAGAATGAAAATGAATGAATTCAAGAATGTACCCGTGGTGTGCAACTTTCCGGAAGTATTCCCTGAGGATTTACCTGGGTTACCACTCGATCGGGAAATAGAATTTCAGATTAACTTATTGCCAGGAGCTGAGCCCGTTGCCAAAGCCCCCTACCGATTGGCTCCGTCAGAAATGAAAGAATTGATGTCTCAACTAGAGGAACTAACAGAAAAAGGATTTATTAGACCGAGCATCTCACCGTGGGGCGCTCCGGTACTATTTGTAAAGAAGAAGGACGGCATCATGCGCATGTGCATTGACTACCGCGAGCTGAACAAGAGGACAATAAAGAACAAATACCCACTGCCTAGAATAGACGACCTTTTTGATCAACTGCAAAGTGCAAGTTGGTTCTCAAAGATCGATCTTAGGTCGGGTTACCATCAATTGAAAGTAAGAGAAGAAGACGTTCCAAAGACCGCGTTTCGCATGCGTTATGGGCATTATGAGTTTCTCGTGATGTCCTTCGGATTGACTAACGCACCAGCAGCGTTTATGGATTTGATGAATAGAGTATGTCGACCCCTGTTGGATCGATCAGTGATAGTTTTTATAGATGACATACTGGTATATTCGAAAAGCGAGGGTGATCACCACTGTCACCTAAGGGAGGTTCTGGAGGTCCTAAAGCAGGAAAAGTTGTACGCAAAATTCTCCAAATGCGTGTTCTGGCTTAGGGAAGTCCAATTCCTAGGTCATGTAATAAACCCAAACGACATTATGGTGGATCCTGCAAAGATCAAGACAGTAAAGGAATGGAACGTTCCAAAGACACCAACAGAGATACGAAGTTTTCTGGGATTGGCAGGCTACTATCGAAGGTTCATTCAAGATTTCTCAAGGATAGCATCGCCACTAACTAAACTGACACGGAAGGAAGTAAAATATGAATGGGGTCAAACCCAAAACAACGCGTTTGAAGAACTTAAGGCACGATTAACCCAAGCTCCAGTCTTGACTTTACCTGAGGGAAATGAAGACTTGGTAGTCTACTCTGACGCTTCGGGGCAGGGTTTAGGTTGCGTACTTGTGCAACGAGGAAAGGTAATTGCTTACGCCTCGCGACAACTAAAGATTCACGAGGTTAACTAGCCAACACACGATCTAGAGTTAGCGGCAGTAGTTTTCGCGTTGAAAATATGGAGGCACTATCTGTATGGAGTTAAATGCACCATTTACTCCGATCACAAAAGCCTGAAGTACTTTTTTGAGCAAAAGGAATTAAACATGAGACAAAGGAGGTGGTTAGAGCTATTGAACGACTACGACTGTGAGATATTCTACCATCCAGGAAAGGCAAACGTGGTGACTGGCGCTTTAAGTAGAAAGGAAGAATCGACACCTATCCGGATCAAAGCGTGTCAGCTGATTATAACGCCAGATTTGATGAGTGAAATATCAAAGGCACAAGATGAAGCACTATCAGAAAGAAATATAAAACAGGAAAGAATAGTAGGACAACAAGGGAATTTAGATGCAAATGCATACGGTGTAAAAACTAGGTTTGGCCAGATGTGGATACCTAAGATTGGCGAGCTTAGAGCCAAAATACTCGATGAGGCCCATAAGTCTCGTTATTCTATCCACCCCGGGACAAACAAAATGTATCAAGACTTGAAGAAAGAGTACTGGTGGCCGGGCATGAAGAATGATGTGACTGAGTACGTGAACAAGTGCTTGACGTGTTCACTAATTAAGGCCGAGCACCAGAAACCATGCGGTAAAATACAACCCTTACCAATACCGGAATGGAAGTGGGAGGAGATCATGATGGACTTCATTACCAAGCTACCGCGAACAGCTAAAGGCAATGATACCATTTGGGTGATCGTCGACCGCTTGACGAAAAGTGCTCACTTCTTGCCAATACGTGAGACTTCTTCGTCAGAAAGACTAGCAGAAATATTTATCAAGGAAGTTGTAAGTAGACATGGTATGCCGCTGTCGATTGTGTCCGACAGGGATACTGGATTCACGTCAAGGTTTTGGAAGAAATTCAATGAAGCAATGGGCATTAGACTGAACATCAGCACCGCTTACCACCCCCAAACCGATGGTCAATCGGAAAGGACCATTCAGACCTTGGAGGACATGCTCCGGGCCTGTATCATTGACTTCAGTGGGAGCTGGGACAGCCATCTACCATTGGCAGAATTTTCATATAACAACAGCTATCACTCGACTATTGGCATGCCGCCATTTGAAATGTTGTATGGGAGGAAATGTAGGACCCTGGTTTGTTGGGGGGAAATTGGACAAAAGGATTTTGCAAGTCTCGAAGTGGTCAAAGCTACTTCCGAGAATTTTGATCAAATCAAGGCTCGAATGAAAGCTGCAAAAGACAGACAGAAATCATACGCGGATAAGAGAAAAAGGGATTTAGAGTTTCAAGTGGGGGACATGGTACTGTTAAAGGTATCACCATGGAAAGGAATCAACCGATTTAGAAGACGTGGCAAACTAAGTCCAAGGTTTGTCGGACCTTTCAAGATTTTAGCGAGAGTGGGTCAAGTTGCTTACAGACTCGACCTACCCGTTGAGCTTAGTGGAATACACCCTATGTTCCACGTGTCACACTTACGCAAGTGCCTAGCAGACGACACAGCTCACATATCTTACGACGAGATCGAAGTGGATGACAAACTAAATTATGTGGAGGAACCAATAGCCATTATTGACCGAGATGAGAAACGAATATTCAATAAGTCGATTCCTTTAGTCAAAATACAATGGAAGCACAGAAAAGGGTCAGAAGCTACATGGGAAAAAGAAGACGAGATGAGGGGACTATACCCTAAATTGTTTAACGTATAAGCGGTTTCGAGGACGAAACCTCTTTAAGGAAGGTAGACTAGTAACATCCCAAAAATAGTAATTTAGTAAATAATAACGCGAAAGAGACTTAATTGTTATAAAACAAAAGAAAAAAACGGATGGGCTTGGGCTCAGCTCCAACGGGCCGAGGGAAGCCTAGGTATATAAGGGCCAAGATAGCCTTGAAGCTCTCATTTTTCACCAACACTTGCAAGCTAGAGAGAGAAAGGAGAGTCGGGTCTAGAGAGAGAAAGTCGACGGATCAACACGAAATTGATGGAGCACGTTAATCACAATCCAGGCAACGAATCGACCTTAAATTGAGTTTTTCTTTGTTTTGGGGTTTCTCGGGTTTTAGCTAAATAGGAGACGTTTTTATGGATGAAACTTAAAAATAAGCTTAGAACTAGCATTTAGAGTAAAAACCGCCTTTTGATCAAAGAAAATTGTAAGATTAGCATGATCGGATTAACATGCAAGAATTTCGGACTAGTCCAGGAAACAGGTGCTGCGTACTTATCAAGTACGCAGGAAGGACGTCCTGCGTACTTACCAAATACGTGGGTACGCAGGAGAAAGATCATGCATACTTACCAAGTACGCAGGAGAAAGATCAAGCGTACTTACCAAGTACGCAGGTACGCAGGAGAAAGATCATGCGTACTTCTCAAGTACGCATGAGCAAGGCACTGAGCACTTACTAAGTGCGCAGGCAGCAGACTAGTAAGTAAAGTCAGTATGTTTAGAATGATTGATCCGTTAGAGTCGGGGTTGGGTCTGATGTGTATTTAAACTACCTAATTCAGATCGTACGTGAAGTTGTTGGACCTTTGTTTAGGATAACCAAGACTAGCTTTTCAGGTGAGTTCTATGTGCCCCCTTCTATGTTATGTGCAAATCATTTTAAATATTTTGGGGCTGAAGTGTATACACTAAATGAGTAAATGTTATAAATGTCAATGTGATCATACGTGGTATACATATATATATATATATATACTTATATACAAAAATGAATTATGCACAAAGAATGAAACGTATGATTATATAGAATGAATGAAAGTATAACACTATGTGTTAGAATGAAATCTTGCTTTATATCCATGTATATATTGCTTGCAAAGAATGAAATAAGGTTATGGACGCTTCAATGATAACGGCTACTTCGTTAGACGGACGACCACGTGACTATTTTATAACCGGGGCAAGTGCGTTCCTTTATCAGCTAGGACGTATGAATGCCACAAGTGTGTTCCTTCATCAGCTAGGACGTACAAAAGCCACAAGTGCGTTCCTTCATCAGCTAGGATGTAATAAAGCTATTAACGGACGGTCGAAGCAATTGGCATATTATGATAAGTAGAACGGTTGTATAAATAATAGTCGTATGGGAAACGGATACCTTTGGGTAGACGGGCGAATTACGGCCTACGACGATAGGACGGTTGTAAGTCATTACGGACGGACAAAAGTTTCCGGACGGTTGTAAGAATAAAATTACGGACGGACACTAGTTGCCGGACGGTTGTAAGAATGGCGGGCCATGACGATGGACCGTGGCGTTTGTCTTTGTGACATTCGCAAACAAATGATAGGCTGATCATCCTTAAGTGAATGACCCATGAAAGTTAAGAAAAGAAAAAGGTGAATGCATATATATATATATATGTAATCACAAAAGAAAGATGAAAGAAAAGCAAAAGTTATGAATACGTATTTATATATGTGTATTCACAAAAGAAAGATGAAAGAAAAGCAAAAGTTATGAATGTATATAATTATGTATACTTATAAAGAAAAGAATGATCATACTTAATAGTTTTAAACTAGAACTCACCAGCGTTAACTGACTTTTAGTATACATTTCAGGTAAAGGAAGAAAGGGTCGTGCGATGGCGTGAAGGTTTCCCGGCACAAGACTGACATCCCACATTTATATATGTTAAGACAATGTTATGTATTTAATTGTTAAGACTTTCGCTGTTATGTCATGTAATTTGAATGATGTTTGCTTCCGCTACTTCTGAATGTTTTAAATTTAAGCTCAGTATTTATGACTATGTTTATGAGTAAATCCAACAAGTGAGGTTTCCCGAGATAGGGTCCTTACATGCATGCATGGGAGGTCCGGGTTCGGGTGACCGAGCCCTAAGCAAGTCAAGTATCGTGTTGCGAGTAAACCCGCGAGATGAAGGACTCGTGGGGGTAGGGACGTTAGAGCAGGGAATCGAATCTAATTATTTTTATGCAATATTCGAAGCTTGATTAGATTGTGTCTGCTCATATGATCATACATTTGACAGGTTCGAGTTTCGAGCGTGATCGGGCAAAGCGTAAAAGCTAGGACGTGGGTTGTCTTTTAACTTGTGAGTTTCTAATACCCCTCTTTTAAATATTTACTATTTTGGGGCTATCGTACATACTGAATAGAAGCGTTAATATATGTATTTGAGTTAAGGGTTTCGGGTATTAATCCCAATACGTTATGAATATAAAAGGATTATTAAGAGTCATAGGGTCTATGATGCGTTCATAGAAATACGTGGGCTAAGGGTAGGGATGAATGATGTGTGACGTGTTATGGGCCGATCGGAAAGAGTCGGGCCTTATATTAAATGTTGATGAGTTCTTATGGGAACTAGGTTGTTCTAGGGTTATGCGTAAGGTGCAAGTGTAGTTAATGAGTCACGTAAATGATATGTGTTATTATGTGTTTATATTTATGCACCGGGTTTGCATCATTGTCATTATGGCACAGCAAACGGGATTGTGAAGGATGAGGTCCTTCGGGAAGTCACCAGCGGTGACAATTATTTAACAGGTTAATGATGAGCTTGGGGTGTGTTGAACGCCCTGATGAGGGTGACCCTGACGAGGGTGCAGTGACGAGGTATGTGTTTACGAGTATATTTACGTGGTGTTGAATTGCATGCAAAAGTAGAGTTATATTTATTATGCATGTGATGATATTAATGTGGTAAGTTTGTGTGACGTGTAGATGATATTATTGTGGTATGTAGAGTAGATTGACTATTGTGTCAAGACTGTGACGGGAAGTATATAACTGTCGTGTCAGTTAATTGTGGGAGCCTTGGTTAAGGCCGGGTGTGTTAAGGTCTAGAGCGTGTTGTGTTAATCAAGCGTCGAGTTAGTACTTGATCTTGAGTATGAGTGGTTAGTATAGTAATGTAGGTGTATGTCAACGAGATGGTAATGTTATTATCATTATTACTATTAGCAGTACGGGTTGAGTCTCGGTTGATGAACGGTTATGGGATGACGTGGGATGACAGGGGGTTAACTATTCATTAATAAATCATAAAACTATTTTGTAAGGACTAGAGGGTCCGGAGTGGATTAAAATAAGGAATATGACTTCATGGTTTTCGTTCAAATTAAACTATTAGAACCCACTCAACGTAGCTGACTTTGTGTGTACGTTAGATTGTTTTGCAGGTAAGCGTAGCATGGACGTATCTTGGCTTGAGAGCGGTGTTACTCGGATTTGGTGGGCAGACATTCGTGAGGTAAACTTAGTAACATTAAAAACTAATAAATGAGTTTTGAAAGACTTCCGTTGTAGTTTGAATTGCCATAAATTCGCTTTTAATAAAAATGACCCGTTATGAGAACCAACTGTAGGATGCCCGGGTTGGAGTCTTACAAGATCATTTAATTCATAACTATTGTTTTCACATATGTGTTGCTAACAAATAACTATGTCCATAGATAATAAAATCAATCAAGGAATAAAAGAATAACAATATGGCACAACCCCGTGGTTGTCCTAGATAGATGACATAATCCTCAAGATTACCCATAAAGTTTATAGCTCCCTTGTGTTTGAATAAGAATACGTCAAACCCCGAGTAGTTCAAAGTTTATAGCTTCCTCATGTTTTAACAAGAATACGTCAAACCCCGAGTAGTTCTTATAACACTCAATTTTCATAGATAAAATGAATAATCATGCGTCATGTATAATGTAGACAATCAATTGCAAACAATCGAGTTTCATGTATAATGTAAGCAATAAATTTCCAAGTAATCAAGTTTCCAATATAATGTAAACAATCGAGTCTTATGGATAATGCGAACAATCAAATGTAAATAATCGAATCTCATGAGTAATGTAAACTATCGAATTTCGTAGGTGGTCAAGCTTCATGGACAAGCGTGTTGCTCGGCGTTCATGTACAATGTGGGTAGTCGAGTTTTAAATTTTCGAATTCGTCGATGTTTATATAGATGGTTAACGCTCATGTGAAATGATTCATCTTCTCGAAGTTGGCTAACAAGCTCAAACTCTTTTTAATGATGGTGACACACCCTAGTAGGTGTGAATAGTTCAGACAACGACAAGATAACGTAAATGATTACAATGCATAATTTATTCTAGATTAAATCTCCATTTGACTCCATCTTGCACCTGTTTCAAACGGTCTCATTCTCCGCCTCGATATTGACTTGATTTTCGTTGGTGTTTATGTTGAAAGCATGCCCACGAGCACCACCTTGGTTTGCATTAGCCAATATTGGGCATTGGTTCCGAAAGTAGTTTGGATCACCACACTCATAGCAAGCACGCCCGTTAGTGATAGCCAGTGGAGCTTGGTTAACAACTTGCTGATTGGCTCAGTTTCCTTGGTTAGCTGGAGGCCTAGATCGACAGGTATTTGCCAAATGACCATATCTTCCACAACTCACACATAGACGGCATGGTACATTTGGGAAATGATGGTATTTCCGAATTTGATTAAATGACAAGTTTTAAAATCATTTTTAAGGGAAGAGATATAACAAGTAAATGATGGGGGGGGTGTTATGTATAGTATGTCCCATATAATAATCAATTTCAAATAACCTTTACCTTTTTTTCCGAAAGGCAAATTTCATAAAAATAAAATTTCCCTAATATTAATATAATATCTCTCCAAATACACACAAGTTAAATATGATAATCCTATTATCTCGTTTGAAATTAAATTGATTCCGCCAATATGTCAATAATTTCACTCCATTTCCCCTTATAAATCATCACACATTTGAAACAAATAAGATTTCTTGGCTTTTTGTGTATTAGCTTTTGCCATTGAATCATCATTCTTTGAAATCACCATAAAAGAATCTTTTGAACTCACTATGTACAACCAAACACAATGATTTGATATAAAGTTGGAAATATACGTTTATAAATCGAATGCGAGAGATATCCGAAATCACACTGCACAACCAAACACTAAGTCACCATTTTACAATGACCAGCTATTCGGGACTCGTGAGGAGTTAATGGAGTGGGTGCAAACTACAGCACCCAATCTTTGATACATTATTGTCATACAAAGAATGAAGAAGACTGTTGACGACTTCGTCAATAAGGCTGATCTTATGTGTGATCGTGGTGGTGAATACAAGTCAACATCACAGTCGACAACACATTCATGTACAAAGAAAACTGGATGCCCGTTTCAGCTTATAACAAAATATAATCATGCTTGGTTAACAACAAGTTTAGGTTGGAAAATTAAAGTTAAATGTGATGAACATAACCATGATCCAGCTATATTTTTTGTGGGGCGTGCTTTTGCAAGAAGGTTATCTAAAAAAGAGTTTGAAATGGTGGAGGACATGACAAAAAAGAATATGCTTTCACGAGATATTCTTACTCAGTTAAAGAAAAAATGACGATAAAAATGTCTCCACAAAACAAACGGCATACGATGCGCGACAAAAAATACATTAGGCCGAAAGAGTTGGACGAACCCCTATGCAATCAATGTTGAAATCTTATTTTCATATAGAACCTGATTCCAATCAAGTACAAGATTTATTCTTCATAAATCCAATTTCAGTGAAGATGTGGTGTGCATTCCCCCATGTGCTCATTTTAGATCCCACGTACAAGACCAACATGTATCACCTACCTTTGCTTCAGATTTTTGGATTAACATCAACAAACAAGACCTTTTGTATAGCTTTTGCGTTCATACGAAATGAGATGACCGACAATTTCAAAATGTTCTCTCTTAAATTCATTCTTAAATTTATCTAAATATACATCTATTGAAACTAACATGTTTTTATCAACATTTCAGATGTATTTACTTACTTGGATGCAAACCGGTTAGAAATTTATAAAGAGAAGTTTGTGTCCGCTTGGATTGATCAACATCTCAATTTTGGAGAACGAACAACGAATAGGGTAGAGAGCCAACATTCTTCATTAAAAAATATCTGGATAATGAAAAGTCACATTCAGATAAATTTACAGGAATTATAGATGACATAGTTCGTAGACAATACACAGAAATAAAGGCAAGTTTCGAAGAAAGCATGAATAAGATAAAACATTTACACATGAATAGAACATTTTCTTTATTGCTAACAAAAGTTTCTATCGAAGCATTAGATGTATTAACAGGTGAGATGAAGTGGGTTAAATATATAAAGCAAAAAAATAAATCATGTGGGTTAAATATATAAAGCAAAAAAATAAATCATGTGGGTGTCAAATTCGTGCAAGCTGCGGTTTACCATGTGCATATGAAATCTCTCAATATGACGATGCAGGTGTATCGATTCCATTGCATTCGATAAATTTCTTTTGGAAGAAGCTTGATTTAGACCCGACACTGTTGAACCAAGATGAAACAAATGAAGCTGATGATCAAGATACTGACTTTCGTGAACAACTACATGCGTTTAAAGAAGCTTACAACAGAGAAAAAAGAGTAGTGGTGAAAAAGAGTTGGCTACAAAAGATAAAAGCTATATGGGATCCTGGCAGCACGATTTATGATGAGTCCGCGGTGCAAACAAAAGCTCGTGGAAGGCTAAGTACAAAATCCAAACAACAAAAAAAACAGACCTTGCAACAGCTAAACCTCCCCTTCAGCGAAGCTACTCCCATAAGCCTCCAAGGCATAGTTCATATGTGACCTCCCAAGAACGTGATTACGGCCTAGAGCCTCCAAGACACAGTTCATTCGTGCACTCACAAGAGCATCCAATACAAAACTTCATTCAGGGACTATAACGCGTATCCCTGTTACAACAGTAACTACATGAACTACCAAATGCCTGGTGAACCAAGTCCATTCATGAACCATGATACTTTCGGGTATCCAGAGCCTGCAACACAAGGTTCACACGAGAACTATGATGATTATCCCGGTTACAACAGTGCATACGTGAACTACCAGGTGCCTAGTGAACCGAGTCCGTCAATGAATCAAGATGTCGCCGGGCAAAGTTATTTCTCCAACCCTTCAACCGCACCGTCCTATGATTTATTCGGGTTGAACGAGAATACTGCCGAACAAACTTATTTCACCAATGCTTCAGGTGCAACAGGGTATGATTTCTTCGGGCTAAACGAATATAGTGGCGAACAAACTTATTTAACCAACCCTTTAAGCGCCGGTCCTTTAAGTCCGTCTGTCTACGATTTCCTGGGGTTGACCCAGCACAATGTTACTAATAAAAAATCACAGGACTATCACAAATATATTGATCAAATTCCAACAGTCTTTCAACAGTATGTGGAAGATATAAAAAATGTGTTAGGTAATGGAAATTGTGGGTTTCGGGCGACAACTTTTGCTCTCAGGTACGATGAAGATGAATGTCTATTAATCCGAAGGCTACTAATTGATGAGATGGTGCAGTTTGAAACACATTACAGAAAGGCTTTACAGGACGAATACAATGAGGTGTTTTCATTCTTAGAGTGGTCGAGGCCTAGTTTTGCGCCACAAAAATACTGGATGAGTATGCCAGAGACGGGGTTTTTGATTGCGAACAAGTTTAACGCAAATTTTCATTTCATATCTAAAGAAAGTAATAATAATTTGACATTGTTTCCGCTTTGGAGAGGCCCTGACCAGTTTGCAGATAAAAAAATAATCACAATTGCACGGGTGAATACAAATCATTATGTAATGGTAGAAATGCAAGGAGAGATTTCAATGAGTTTCACACACAACTTATGGATACTAATGAGTGAACGAGACACAACTGAGAGGGAAACGTATTTAAATCACGTCAAAAGCTTTATAAAAATTGAGTTGCAAAACCCGCTAATTATGAAGTTATAGATTAATATTTTTATTTATTAATAAATTTGATTGTGTATTTTTTTTTATTTATCAGTGAAATTTTGATTGCTGTTAATAATTTTTTTTTTGAGATTTGTATACAAAAGTTTTATAAAAAATTAGTTAACTTAAATTTAAATAAAAATTTATATTTATTTATCAGTGAAATAGATAATTCCATATAAAAAAATTAAAAAATCATGAGAACTCATCCCAATTTTTTGAAAAAACTGATTGACATCTTTGTTTTTTTTTATATTTTTAGTGTAAAATATCTAATTGTGGGGTGCATGATTAAGGGTCAGAAAATCTAAAAATAACGGTTGGTGTCAAGGGACCAATGCTATCAGTAGCTCAAAAGTTAGGACCATTTGCTTAATTTCTCATAGTTAAAGAACAAACGTATAACAAGAGTAAACCTAAAGGCATTGGTGTAAATAACAACATTTCTAGAAGCATAATGCTGTAACTTTTCTAAAATGTGGACTTTCAAAAGTCGATAAATCTTGCAAACTCACAATTTTTTTAGCGTTGACGAATCTGGTCTGTCTTCTTCTCTAGGTCCACCGCCATCCTCTAGCTTCCTGCTACAGATCGATATGGTGTGTTTCTTTCTCTGTGTCAAATTCGATTTCTGTTTTTCACACACTAACAAACCTATTGGCACTATAATGGTGTAGACGAGTAAGCTGCAACTTTATTCTTTCTTCATGAGCGGTTCCTCTTTCCGTGTTCGTATCGCTCTCAATTTGAAAGGTTTTCGTATTGTTTTTTTTTTTTCAAATTGAATACCTAATGCTGCATTTGACCTATTTACAGATAACTAATTTGAATCTGTTTGTAACAGGTATTGATTATGAATACAAGGCTGTTAATCTGTTTAAAAACGAACAACATCGTCCTGGTAAGAAATTGACCTCTTTTATTCATACATGATGATGATGATTATGTGGAGTTTGTGAACATCAATATTGGGATTTAAATTCATAATATACATCAAAATACTAAAATTTCAGTGCTAAATCCTTAACAAGATCTATTAGATATGATATAGTATTGATTTGCCTCTAGATATATTAAATCTTTAAAATTTCAGTGCTCATCATGACTTGTATTTTGTTCCATTCTATTTCTATATTGTAATTTACTCCGGTCCGGTTTTATTTAGTGTAGAGTATTTGAAGATCAATCCTATCGGGTATGTGCCTGCTCTCGTGGATGGTGACATCGTACTTGCTGATTCTTTTGCAATCATATTGGTTAGTAACTTCAGCACTATCCTCAGAAAATCTTCCTCATGAAATGGCATATATGTAAAATTTTCAAGCTTTTCTGTTTCGTTTAAGGTAGCCTGTTTTTCCTTTCTTATTTTTCCGGTAGTACAGTATCTTGAAGAGAAGTACCCTCAACATCCTTTATTACCTCATGACCTTGCGAAAAAGGCAATAAATTATCAGGTAATATCATTTAGTTTCTTGTAGTAATAATACTCGTTATTGTTATATTCATACAGTTATTGGCCTACATTGAAGCTAAATCACCTACTCATATCTTTTGTGATTGACGGAAGACTTTAGAGAACACCAATATTTTCACATACACGGATAGCAAAACATTTGAAAGTAATATATGAATCATGTGTATGCAATAAAACCAAGATTTTACATATCATAAATTTTCTATGATACATATATCTTAACTTTCCTAAAACCATGTCAACGCACTCGCATTATGTTCAACTTCACCTCTTTAAAGTTATTTTCATCTCATGTTCCCTTACATTGTTGAATAAACAAGCAATTTAAGATGACTACCTATTTTGACAAATTTATATTTTGAATGTGGTTTTAGTAGTGATTAAAGCGTATTGATACCTTTTATGGTTGCTGGTTCATGTGGTGATTCCTTACATCATCTAGGTATTTCTAAAGTCATATTCTTTCAAAATTGTAGGCTGCAAACATTGTTTCTTCAAGCATACAACCTCTTCTAAGGTTACCTGTTATGGTGAGTGAAATAGTTTTTGTTGATTCAAAAACCCGTCACAATGATTTACAACATATGAATTTATATATTTGTTCCATTATTCCAACTTGTAGTACTACATTGGAGTAAATGTTGGTGAAGATGCAAAAATTGAATGGGTTCATAAGCATGTTTCAAAAGGCTTTGCTGGTAAGTTTTAACTTGACTTCCTTCCAACAATAATCAGGAAGTTAAACTTTATTAAGGTTTGATAATAAAAAAAATAAAAAATAGAGACATTTATACACCATGGGGACCACTTTTGTCATCCAAATGCTGTCTATAAATAAGTCAGCAAGCAATCACGAATCTATAAGATTGAAAGTATAAAGAAAGAAAGTTCTATAGATCTTGAAAATGAAGTGTGTTTTTGTGTGTTAATTCACATGCGATTAAATTGATTCATATGAGAATATTGATGGAGAATCAAATGACAACCAAAAAGAAAGTTGAACCATAAATTTATGTGTCAATTTGCATGTGCTTCAGTTCGTTCACATCTGAACTATTGAAAGTATTAACCTAAATAGTAGTTTGGGTCAAAAGTGTATATATTGAAAAGTTAAGATTTAGAGTCAAGATTGTATTTATGTAAATTCAAAGGGTATGTGTGTATATTAGAAAGTCAATAACCGGTCTTAGGAAAGAAACGTTGCGATCGTTTTGATGTACGGTTCTAGGGTTATAAATACACCCCCACAACCGTATGAAATTGGATCGATTGTATGTATATGTATGAACGGTTTCTTCAATAAATTCTGCAAGTTTGATCATAAACCTGTGATTTTGCAAAGCCGATTACCAACAGTGGTATCAGAGCACACGTTTTCAAGTCTGGGATTAAGAAGAAACCATCGATTAAAGAAAGCAAAATCGAATTTGCGGAGGAATCGATCATCAGTAATAATCGATCAAAAGGGGTAGTGTTTTTGATTCTATAACCATCGATCAGAAGGAATAAAGCAAGAAGGAACAAGGACGATTGGTTATTACGAATCAGAAGGCATCGTTGTTCTTGAGGATCAACCGATCCGGGAGAAGCAAGTTGAAAGCCTGTTCGTTTTTAATTCCTTCATAGAACCAGGGTTATTCAATCAGGGGAAGAAACCGAAGAGGGCAACCAAGTTTTGTTCTCTGTACAGTCAATCGAAGAAAGAAGGAAGTCACAGCGAATTGATTGGGGTCGTAAAACCGGGAAGGAAAACAGCAACATCATTTGATTTTCTGTTTGGGTTTTTGCGCATAAAGAAGAACACCAATTTTGACTTTGGTGTGGTTGGGGTCTGCGTATAAGTAATACAGGAAGAAACGATTTTTGTTTTGTGTTGGGAATAGCAAAGGAAGAAAACAAAGAAAGACAAAGTTTGAATTTTGGCATTGTTTAGGCTTCATAAAGAGAAGAAAGGCAATTGTTTAACGGCAGTAGTGGGTTCAAGGAAGACAAAATTCAAACCAAGTTGAAGCCTGTGGTCAATCAAAAGCAACAAACAAAAGGACTAAAGGCTACGGTTTCTTTGCAAGGCAGAAACGTAAAATTGAAAGAAGGAATCACCATTCAGATAAGTTTTCTTTCAATTTTATTGCATAGTTTATGTTTTGAAAATAGAAAGTTAGAATCCCTGTTTGATTAAGGAAAGTAAGAAAAAAAAACCGTGTGATTCATAGCAAGTCTCGAACCTTGTAGGTTCATATAGCAAGTTAGAACTTTTGTTCTATTAAGCAAGTAGAACCATCATTTGGTTCAAAATTTAGCAAGTAGCAAGTTAGGAACATTGTGATTCAATTAGCAAACTAGGTACCAGGATTGAACCATAGCACTTCAAATTAGCAAGCAAGGACCAAATTTAGGTCAAAATCTGATTAGCAAGTGGGTCAGAAGCAAGTATAGCAAGTTAGCACGCAAAACCTGATTAGCAAGTGGGTCAGGAAGCACAAAACTGATTAGCAAGTAGGTCAGATACGTGCAGCAGCAAGCAAGAATTGGGTCAGGAGGCACAAAACTGATTAGCAAGTAGGTCAGATACGTGCAGCAAGCAAGCAAGAACCTGATTAGCAAGTGGGTCAGGAGGCACGATATTGATTAGCAAGTTGGTCAATATTCAACAAGTGCAACAATACTGGTTAGCAAGTAGGCCATAAATAAGCAAGAATACTGGTTAGCAAGTAGGCCAGAAATAAGCAAGAATACTGGTTAGCAAGTAGGCCAGAAAACGAGCAAGGATCTTTTTGATCGATTGATCAAATAGCAAGAGCTTCAAGACAGGCAAGAAGAAAAAGGCAAGAAAACATTCAAGCATGGTAGATGAAAAGAAAATAGAAGATGCATCAAGCATCACACCAACTCGAGAGCAGTGGAACGTAACACTTCAATGCCCAAAATTGACTGGTTCAAATTACACTACATGGGCATTATTGATGGAAACAATATTGAAGGCTTATGGCCTTTGGGAAGTGATTGATGCAAAAGAAGCCGTAGATGAGAAGAAGATGAACACCACAAGAGCAATGATCTTCCAAACACTCCCGGAAGATGTTCTAATGCAAGTTGCACAATACTCGACTGCGAAGGAAGTATGGGACAAAATCAAGGTTCAATATCTAGGAGCAGATTTAGTCCAGAAAGCGCGTCTACAAACATTGAGAGGTGAGTTAGAAGCTTTGAAGATGAAACTGAGTGAATCTGTAAGTGACTTCTCAGGAAAGTTGAGCAGTATAAGGGCAAAATTCAAGAGCCTTGGTACAAACTTGAAGGATAAAGCTATCGTGAGGAAGTTGCTCAACTCATTACTAAAGAAATTTCTACCGATTGTGGCAACTATTAAGCAATATTCAGAACTTGACACAATGCCATTTGAAGAAGCAGTAGGCAGAATAACAACTTTTGAAGAACGCCTCAAGTGTCAAGATAAACTCGAGGAAAGCTATCAAAGCAAACTTCTTATGGCAAGTTCAAACAACCAAAGCCGTGGTAGAGGACATGGAAGAAAGTTTTACAACGGAGAAAGTGGACATGGAAAGAGCATGGGTCGAGGATTCAAAGATAAAAGCAAGTTTAGGTGTTATGATTGTGGTAAACTTGGGCATTTCGCAAGTGAATGCAACAAATGGAAGGATAAAAATGAAGACAAGGAGCATGAAGCTAATCTCATCAATGCTGCTGTAAGCGCAAGACAAGCAAGTTGAAGACCCTCGCTAAACTATATTTAGTTTAATGGGGAGTATTGAAAGTATTAACCTAAATAGTAGTTTGGGTCAAAAGTGTATATATTAGAAAGTTAAGTTTTAGAGTCAAGATTGTATTTATGTAAAGTCAAGGGGTATGTGTGTATATTAGAAAGTCAATAACCGGTCTTAGGAAAGAAACGTTGCGTCATTTTGATGTACCGGTTCTAGGGTTATAAATACACCCCCACAGCCGTATGAAATTGGATCTTGGTTTTAAATTGCGCGATGCGCTTCGATGCGTTTTGTCCCAAAATCCGATGCGCGATGCGAGCGCATCACGTATCTGATGCGTTCTTTAGTAGAAAAATACTAAAAATTTAATAAACAAATTAGAAAATGTTTAGAGTCATACTTGATAAAACCTATAACACTAAGGGTGAGAGTGTAATTTAATATTTAAAAGAGAAAGTAAAAGATATAAAGTTGTAAACCCTAAAATCAGTTGTCACTTTTCAGCTTCTCTACTATTTTCTTCTCTACGTCGCTTATTTCATCTTCTTCTCCATCTCTGTGATAAGTTTATCTTCTCTCCAAGGGTTCTCCATCATCTCCAGGTAAGATCTGACCCGGTATTCATTTGAAAAGTCCTACTCAAGTCCTGATTCCTTGTTGCACGCAACATAGCGCATCTTGCGATGCAGCGCATTATGCGATAACGGCGCAATAATGGCGCAATACGTAAACGCTACGCATCAAGTGCTGCGATGCGCTAGACCTATCGCAATGGCGCTAGACCTATCGCAATGGCGCAATACGCATGCGCGCAATTTATAACCAAGAATTGGATCGATTGTATGTATATATATGAATGATTTCTTCAATAAATTCTGCAAGTTTGGTCATAAACCTGTGATTTTGCAAAGCCGATTACCAACATGAACAACCTGGACCATTCACATTTGAACAAATCAAAAACCTCCGAATTAAGTGGTAAATATGTGGATTTTACCTTTTTTGGTCTCATTTGAACCTTCCCTGTATGCTTGTGTGTGTGTGTGTGTCTATCAAACAAAGATTATGGTATGTACAAGTGCTAAAGCAGTTCTCATTCTCAACATATTTGTGATTCTTAATTAAATGTGCCTGTATATGTATATGCGTGTGTGTGTATACATCAAACGAAGATTATTATATGATTAGACAATTAGTCAATAGGTATTAAACAGTTATTAGATTATGAACAAAGTCAAAAAGAAAATGCAGAACAATATTAAACACAATATCATGGAAAGATATGCGAGCATGTAACAATAGGTAGTTGGTACAAATATATATAACCGCATCAGAAATATTATTACATCTGTACATTTACTTAACTCTAATATTATGAATTTTGATTTCAAATTTAGGAGATGATAGTAAGACAAACTTTATTATGGTACCACTTTTGCTGATTTTTACTATAAGAGGTTTGTCTGATTTCTGTAATCTAATGCAGCTTTGGAGATATTACTAAAAGATCATGCTGGGAAGTATGCAACTGGAGATGAAATTTACCTGGTAGCTACTCTTAGTTATTCAAACCGTAGTTTATCTTTTCCCTGATTAAAACACAAATATTTAAAATATGTGTAATGTTTGACATTGTAATAACAACATATGCAGGCTGATGTGTTTCTGGCTCCACAAATCATTGGTTTATCAGAGAGATTCAACTTTGACATGGTAGGTTCTGAAAAACGTTCACATAATTGTTCACAGCTTGTAATTCAATTCTGAAGTTATATCAAAGTAATAAGTAGGCTGTTTGTGTTGCTCTCATGCATACAATTCTTAGTTAGTAGTAAATGGTTTCAATTTTTTTGTGAGATTTACAATTGTTATTTGTTTGTGCAGAGTGCTTATCCTCTTCTATCCAGGTTGAGTGAGGCATACAAGCACGTACCTGCTATTCAAAATGCCCTGCCCGAAAACCAGCCGGATTTCCGATCAATTGAGGGAAAAATTTAAAGGTACCATCTTAAAGCCTCTACATAGGGATGAATTACTGGAAACTAACTAAGTGGGCTCAAATCGGGATTAATTAGGCTAGGTGTGGATCAATAAATAACTTATTCAGGAGAAGACTTTTAAGTCAAAACCTTCAAGGGGGTGGGACTGTGGTAAGTGCTTGAGTTCCTCTAGCATAGGTCTCAAGTTCGAATCCCACTTTCAGCGGGTGCCTTTAACCCCTTGAAAGCCACCAGCTCGGTGCAAGCTACATTTAACCCGGTCCCATTGGTTTGCAAGGTAATGGTGAGGTCCCGTGGGTTTTCCGGTAACATGTTCTCACGGTCACCAAAACAAGAATAAAGTAAAATCTTAAACTTTCATATGTTTTCACCATCTACAAATATTTTTATGAGTGAATTTCTAATCCATCTTGTAACTCTCCAGATTTGCATGGATAGGTCAATAAAGTTCAAACTCCTGCCAAAAAAGTTTTAAAGTGAAGATTTATGTCTCTAGTTTAAACCGTGTAGAAAGTACCAAGTCAAAGACAGATTTTAACTTTAACTAGGTAATTGAACGGATGAGGCACGATCATGCCTCATGAGTTGGCACGGTTGTGCCTTAAGTCTAGGCATGGTCGTGCCTTATGCTCCAACACGGTTGTGCCTCATGTCTAGGCACGGTCGTGCCTTATGCTCTGACATGGTTGTGCCTCATGTCTAGGAACGGTCGTGCCTGGCCGTGTGTTACTGTTCAATTTTTAAGGTCTTTCAATAAGAAGGAGAATAACTTTTGAGAAGAACTTGGATATAAGGGATTCATGTAAAAAGAAAAAAAAATTAAAGCCGTCTTGCATGAAGCTCTATTTCATACACTATGCAAGTAGTATGAATATATTGCAAGCTTATGCATATTGTAAGCCAAATTCTTGTGTATATATAGTAGGCCAAACTTATATACGTGTACATAAACACACACACACACACACCCCACTAGATATCAATCTATATGAAATGCCCATGAGTATATTTATACGATCCTAAAGAATCTCATGGGCAACACAAACATATAATACTAAATGATTATATAAAAGAACTCTTTACAAAAATAAAAAGTACCACAATTTTTAAATAAATTACTATTCAGTCATTTTTTATTTTCTAAAAATATTCTCAAACTTTTATAATAGTTAATATCTTTACATAATAAATCAAACTATTTTTCTTCCATCTCACATCACTTTGAGGTAGGAATTCCAACCCTTGTATCCTCTAGGCACGAGGCGATCTTAGGTGCAAGGGGTTTCGCTTCAGGTGACATAAGGCGAGTGTCATACGAAAGGCGCAGGTGAGGCGCAATTTTTGGCAAAAATTTGGCACGAGGGCCGCGCCTCATGTACATGGCCTTATTTTGTGCAACAGGATTTTGTACAACAGGCTTTTTACGTTGTACATGTAGGTAATTTATATGTTAAAACATATATAAAGCTTATTTATAGTTAAATTTTGGGTAGGGGATGCTAAAAAACCTATAATATATATAAAATTATATAATCACTTTGCGCCTCACGTATGAAAAGCTCACCGCTTTTTCACTTGCACCTCGGTTTTAGACCTTGTCACCTCGATGCGCTTTTTTAAAACCAAACTCTATATAAGACTTAACCTACCCTTCTTTCTTGCTATTCAGCGGTTTTGCTAGTTTGGTTTATAAACTAGTGTGGATGGTTCTTTTTGAAATTATGAATCATGGTTTGGTTTAGAAAAGGCCATGGAACCAGCTAAACCAGGTGAACAGTAAAAAGTTCCAATTTTAGACTGCGGCAGACCTAGAAAATTTTTCATGAGGGTTGTAAATTTTTTGGTGTTGGTTGACTAGCGATATATTACGCGTATATAACACTAAATTTTTTTCATGGGGGGCGATTGCAAAGTTTTATGGGGGGCAATCAGGATTTTAACCGTTATATAATAATAATTTTTTTTCATGGAAGGCGGCTGCCCCCCATCGGCCCAACATAGGTCCGTCTCTGATTTTAGAGTGTGCTTTAGGTCCTTAAGTAGATGAACCCGTAAGCTGCATCTCATGATGAGACCAATAATGTTAAGAAAGAATGATATCAAGAATGCTGTGTGGAAATTCTACACTTTGTGTATGCCAAAGTGGAAATTAGGTTGATTAAGCTATATAAAATAGTTTACTGATGTATTTTTATTCCAGGTTAAATGATATCGGACAATGTGACAAGGAGCGATTATGACGACTTCGTGGTAGATTTCAAGATAATTCTCTATATGTTGTGTATTAAATGTATGCGATTGATTTGTATAAACAGTTGGTTTGGATGACATTCTACTTGTGGTTAAAGAATAAGTTTAAAAGTGGGAAAATGATAGATTGACTTTATAATATTTTTTGAAATGCAAATAAGTGTGACATGGATGGTTCTTCTTAGTGGTTTGTTTGTTTAAAACTTGGATCTTTTGAATATGAGCAGAGCTTCCCTGCCGCCAGCCCACCATTACAAGGGACATTATTTTAGCATAATTGTGTATGTTTTGATTTGAAAAATATAATAGTAAAACATTAGTATTAACAGTGTCAGTAGTTGATTCATTTCTCTCTACGTGTTACATCATGTTACGAGCATGATGCTCTAGCCAGTGAGACTCTGATGTAAACCCTTTGAGTGGGTTACTCTCCAAGAAAATAGAAAGAGGAAGAAAACCAAATTTGGGACAAATTTTCTCTGTATTTCTTGAATGCAATTACAAACTTAAATAGTAAAAATAGGAAACCTATTCTACGTGCAAATTATTAGGAGAACAAGAGTTGTGGAGAGGAAAATGTAATGCAACGTGGGGTAGCAACTCCCCCCACTAAACCACTTCCAAATATGCTTTTGACTAAGTCTTTGAATTATCCATCGGGTCCTTCACTACGCAGCCCTTGGTTCCTGGGTTGGGTCATGTATAGAGTTGTTGGGTCTAAGGCTGTATCAGACTCCAATCCACAACAGCAACCGCATCATCCTCATGAGGACATTGTCTACATAGCAAAACTCGCTGCACAAGCAGAACGCTACGATAAGATGGTGGAAATCCTGTAAAAGGAAGTAGGGATGAGCATTTTGTACCGAGTATCGGTACCGTACTGATAGATTCGGTACTCACTTTTCCAGAAATTGGGTATTGGTATTTTTGGTACCTGTACCATATAAAGATGAGCATTTTGTAACGAAAGTTGGTACCGTACGGATAGATTTGGTACCCACTTCTCCAGAAATTCGGTATCGGTACCGGTACGGATACGGTATCGTTCTCAACCCTAAAAAGAAGTCACTGCCTCCATAGATGGTGGAGAGGAACCAACCATCAAGTAGAAAAAGGAGAGCCACATAAATAACCTCCGATTAGGCTGTGTTAACCACAACCACAATCTATTATAAGATTTTGATTCAGAAATTCTTTGATTTTTAAACTAGGCTAATTAATGCTTTGGTTGCAAAAGTGGCGGTGAGACTACCGGGAAGTTCAATTTTGTTACGATGGAATCCTCCATCCCCATCTATATAATTTAATTAAAAGATATAATTTTTTAATTCTATCTCTCATTTTATAAAACCTCATACATTCCTAATAACTGAAATGAATGAAACTTTTTCTTCTTTTTTTTCATATTTCATATGCACCCCCTCATTTTCATATTTTCAAATAATAACCCTTAACTTTCTAAAAACCTAAATATACCTCTACATACAAATTATGTGTTTTTGTGTTTAATATTTTTTTCTTTGCGTCCCGGTATAAATTTTGTTTTACTCATTTTGTTTAAAAAAAATATCTTTGCGTCCCGGTAAAAATTTTGTTTTACTCATTTACATGTGTCTTACCATAACTCCCCGTGAAGTTTGTAAAATATAAAAATTATGTGTATTCCCCAGCGTCACGTCACATGTCACCTATCTGTTGGTCCATAATTTTTTTTGGATTTTTTCCTTTGTTTTTTAACATTTATTATTATTGGGCTAATCAAGTCGCCGTAACTTTATACATTTTTTTATGTACTTAATAATTTTTTTTGTGCTTAGTCACGTTAGTCACTGACTCAATTGTTTAAGGTCCGTGCTAAAGTCACCGTATTTAACGACGTTAGTGTCACAGCCGCAACACGTGTAGTGAGATTCACAAACACGCAGATTTAGTTATGTAATTAACCACGTTAATATCACTGTAGGAACCCGCCGCAACGCGCAGGTCATAAATTCTAGTACATCTCATTCTTCATATGTTTCTCTCTCATTCTTCATATGATTATCTAATTAATTAAATAATAGTTCTTTATTATTTTTTCTCTTTCTTTTACTTACATTACTCACAAAAAATACAGAAAATAAATATGTAGGGTGAATAGTGACTCCTCAAATATGGATGATGACTTTGCTTTCCTCTAGAAATAGGTTTAATGATGAAGGATGAGATGTAGTGATGTTTTTGTTAATTTTTTAAAATTTTAAGGATGGAAAGAGGGATAGAGGTAATACTATTAAGGGTGAAAGGGGTGTAATGCTGTAAGGCCCCAAACCCGGGAGGCCCCACTTGTTGGATTTACTCATTCACAAACAGTTCTTAAACATGAATATCAAATAACGCAGCGGAAAACTTCATTCATCATAATTAAAACTTGTTCATACATGCGGAAGCGTAAACATAGTTTAAAACATATTTACATCATAACTAAACATAACGGGATGTCAGTCTTCATGATCAGTCGGGTAACTCTTCTCGCTTGCCAAGCATCACCATCCATCCTCATAACCTACCTTAACCTGAATGTGCACACTTAAAAACGTCAGCTACGCCGGTGAGTTCTAGTTTTAACATAAAACCTTAACTTCAAATAAATTGCCAAAAACATCACTTCAAACTTCATTTAATAAAAAGCGTACGTAAAATATGCAATAACAAACATAACACTTCATAAGTCAACGAACATATAGAATCTGCGCCTTCTCGTAACCGTCAAATCCAAACGTTACATACTGGTTGAATAACTTAAGGATCACCACCACTAGGCCCATCATCACCGTACTGTCCTTCGGGTGAGGAACTCCTAGGGCCCGATACTTAGGTAATCCAACCCTTCAAGCACGGCGTCCCAAAGGATAGCGCGTACCAAACTTCAAGCACTGCGCCCCGTCGGGCGCAAGTACCAAACTTCAAGCACGACTACCCCGTAAGGTAAATCGTACCAAACTTCAAGGATCATGATAATCCCCTTGGTGACCGTCATCACCCCAGTTGTACAACAGTTGGCCAGCCACAGAGGCCCCTAAAAGGTAAAGGCCCATAATATACTTCCCATCCCTTAACCTTCATTCCCTAAGGAATATTGGCAGATTCGTTCGTTTGTGACTTTCGTAAACCTTCGCTTCTTTTACTTCAAAAACTTCAGTTAAAGCATTCGTACGTTTTATTAAAAACATTCTCATTCGTTAAAACACTTCGTAAACTTCGTAAACTTCTTTTGGCAAAATATTTCATAAACACTTCCTTCATAAACATCATTTTATAAAACGTTACATACAACCTTCGTAAACATCATTTTATAAAACGTTACATACAACCTTCGTAAATATCGTTTCATAAACATCGTTTCATAAACATCGTTTTATAAAATCATCACGTGTGCACACCAGCCCAAAAACATTATTAAAACATTTAAAAGAGGGCTTCTAGAACTCACCTTATAAGCTAGTCTCGGTTGTCCTAACAAAGGTCCAACAACTTCACTTCCGATCTGAATTGATTAGTTAAATGCACATCAGACCAATACCGACTCTAACGGTTTAATCATTCTAACATACTGACTTTACTTAATCAGTTCTAATGTCTGCACATATCGAAACTAGGTAGTTTCGATGGAGTCTGCACATATCGAAACTAGGTAGTTTCGATGGACCTGCACATATCGAAACTTGTAGTTTCGATGGACCTGCACATATCGAAACTTGTAGTTTCGATGGACCTGCACACATCGAAACTAGTAGTATCGAAACTAGTAGTTTCGATGGGGTCTGCACAGATTGTCTTCCCAAAAATCCGAAGCTTTTGCATGCGAGTCTGATCGAGTCAGTATCTCAACTTTTCTTAGATCAAAACGTTCGGTTTTTATTCTAGATGCTATACCTAAGCTCATTTTTAAGTTCCATCCGCAAAATCGTTGCCTTTTTAGCCAAAACCCGAAAATCCCAAAAACGAACAAAAACTCAGATTTAGGCAAGATCCTTACCTGTATCGAGATTCTGATCTGGAGGTTCTTCTCACGAGTGCAAGAGACACGAGCGGTTGCAATCTTGTGCGATTCCGACACTTTTTCTCTCTCTACGTTTTTTTTCTCTCTCTAGAATTGCAAATGAGAGAAACATGTGGTGACCTTGGCTATTTATAGGGGAGACCTCCCCAAGCCCGGTTCGCGGCTGACCCGGCCCGACTTCGGCCCGCTTGAACTCGTAAACTTTATTTCTCGACATTTTGGGATGTTACAAGTCTACCCCTCTTATAATAGGTTTCGTCCCCGAAACCTATCACAAGTCAAATAATTGAGGGTACGACTCCCTCATTTCCGCCTCCGTTTCCCATGTAGTCTCTGATCCCTTTCGGTGCCTCCATTGGACTTTAACCAATGGAATAACTTTATTACGCAAACGCTTCTCCTTTCGGTCTAAGATAGCCACAGGTTCTTCGATGTAATTAAGGCTGTTGTCGACCTCGATGTCAGTAAGTGGTACGTGAGCCGATTCATCCGCCAAACACTTTCGCAAGTGTGATACATGGAAGGTAGGATGAATCCCACTTAACTCATCAGGCAACTCCAACCGATAAGCGACTTCCCCAACCCGTGCCATTATCCTGAACGGTCCAACAAACCTCGGACTTAACTTTCCTCTCTTCCTGAATCGTATGATTCCCTTCCAGGGCGACACTTTCAACATTACTCTGTCCCCAACATCAAACTCGATAGGCCTTCGTCGTCTATCCGCATAGGATTTCTGGCGATCTTGTGCGGCCTTCATTCGAGCTTTGATTTGATCAAACCTTTTCGACGTCTCTCTTACGACTTCGAGACTTCCTAATTCCTTCTGTCCAATCTCACCCCAACAAACCGGGGTCCTGCATCTTCTACCATACAACATTTCGTAAGGTATCCATACCCGTCCATAACGCGTTCTAACACCAAGGGTGTTATATTCCAACTTGTCCTGTTGGCCAACCATCCTTTCTTTCTTTATATTTTCTTCCTTCAAAGCTTCATCTTGAGCTCTTTCGATTTCTCTAATCACATCTGATGTTACCACCAACTGGCAAGCTTTCACTCTAATAGGAGTAGGCACATCCTTTCGGCTTAGAGTGTCAGCCACCACGTTTGCCTTTCCAGGGTGGTACATTATTTCATAGTCATAGTCCTTCAGGAGTTCCAACCATCTCCTCTGCCTCATATTAAGCTCTTTTTGTTCGAAGAAGTACTTCAAACTTTTGTGGTCGGAGTAAATAGTAAACTTTACCCCGTACAGGTAGTGCCTCCAGATTTTTAATGCGAATACGACAGCAGCAAGTTCCAAATCGTGAGTCGGATAGTTGACTTCGTGAACTTTCAACTGCCGCGACGCATATGCAATTACTCTACCGCGTTGCATCAACACACACCCTAATCCCTGACCCGACGCGTCAGAGTATACCACCAGGTCTTCACTGCCCTCGGGAAGGGCCAAGACTGGAGCTTGTGTTAGCTTCTCTTTCAATTCCTTAAACGCCTCATCCTGGGTCGAACCCCATTCGTACTTTACTTCCTTCCGAGTCAACTTTGTTAATGGCGAAGCTATTTTCGAGAAATCCTGAATGAATCTCCGATAGTAGCCTGCCAATCCTAAGAAACTGCGTATTTCAGTTGGCGTCTTAGGAATGTCCCATTCACTTACCGTTACTATCTTTGCTGGGTCAACCATAATGCCGTTCGGGCCAATGACGTGACCTAGGAATTGGACTTCCCTAAGCCAGAACGCGCATTTAGAGAACTTAGCATACAACTTCTCCTTTTTCAGAGCTTCCAATACTTCTTTCAAGTGACACGCGTGATCACCTTCATTCTTGGAGTAGATAAGGATATCATCGATGAACACAATTACCGATCGATCCAGCATCGGTCGACACACCATATTCATTAAATCCATGAATGCTGCGGGGGCGTTCGTCAATCCGAAAGACATTACGCGGAACTCGAAATGTCCATAACGCGTGCGAAATGCAGTTTTCGGTATGTCTTCTTCCCTCACCTTCAACTGATGGTACCCGGACCGAAGGTCGATTTTCAAAAACCAACTTGCGCCTTGCAACTGGTCGAACAGGTCATCGATCCTTGGTAAAGGGTACTTGTTCTTCACCGTTCGTTTATTCAACTCGCGATAATCGATACACATTCTCATCGAACCATCTTTCTTCTTTACAAACAACACCGGAGCACCCCACGGCGAGATGCTCGGTTGAATAAATCATTTCTCAAGTAACTCGTCTAGTTGAACCATAAGTTCCTTCATCTCCACTGGTGCTAGTCGATATGGAGCCTTAGCCACGGGCTGGGCATCTGGTACTGTAACACCCAAAATAAAAAGAAAAGAAAATTTAAAATTTCACTCCCTCGCGGTACGCGAGGGAGATTTTGACAAAACCTCGCGGTACGCGAGGGGACTACTCATACGCCAGATTTACACCTTCTCGCGGTGCGCGAGAATATTCCCAACCAAGCCTCGCGGTACGCGAGGGGATAGTACACGCGTCAGGGCCAGAAAACACGTGTCATTCACCCTTGCCACCAGCCGCCACGTGTCATGCTGACTCAGCACCGTTCGTGACACCTCATCCTCTCGCGGTACGCGAGAGATTTCCTTGGCCAGTCTCGCGGTACGCGAGAGACCGGAATTCCAGCCTATAAAAGGCCTTCAACGGGATTGAAATTCTGTACAGTTTCCAAACATTCGTTTCACACAAACCCAATCTCTCAAAACTCCACAACGTCCCGAAGCGCTGTTCAAGAATCCTACGACACCCAACTCAAGCCGTAGTTCTGTCCAAATCCCGTGAAGTAGGTATCGTTAAAACTATTCATATATATATAGCCGCAATTATATATATATTCTCTCATATATATTCTCGTTAATCGTGTCTTCCCTAGGAAGAAACGTGTCGAGGTTCTGCTCAAATTCCGAAGCCTACAACCCTACCAGCCATCAAAATCAAGGTGAACACGTTTAACGCTTTTCAAACGATAAAACCATTTTATTTACGAAAACGGCATGAAACAAATTAAATGCTTTAATCATAAGGGTAATCTACGTGATAGCATTCAGGCCATAAGCATACGTAGATTTGATCAAATGGTATACATGTGACGGGTGAAAGTCCGGTCCGTGGCTGGGTACAGATCATGTAATGGGAAATCATAAGACTAAGGATGGGTTTCCTTAGCAGATTATACGAGGGACGAGTTCCTGAGTATCATGTAAGACTAAGAACAAGGTTCTTAGCATCATCACCCTGGGAATAGGCTATCAGTCTGAGACATAGCGCTCAGCCAGTTGACCCCATGGCAGTTAACCCAGTGTATGTAGGTGGTATATACTTCAGGTGAAATAGACTGCTGAATGTGTAGATTTACCATACAAAAACGTGCTTAAAGGCTTTAATTTGGTTTATGTTAGAAATCATTTTCGTGTCAATTAAATGTGATTCACCGGCTTTATGCTGATGTTCATTTTCAAAACGTTTTTCACAGGTAGTGAAAGAAATCATTAAATTCAGGGTGGTGCAGTAAAGACAAGATCTTTAGGCATATTTAAATCCCTGTGGCAGACTAATACAAGACCAAATGTTGGAACGGACAGAGATCCTAGACATTTTAAATGGCTTGTATTATGTAAATTAATTCAGCAGATGTACATTATATAATAGACTTTTGAATGTCTATTATCATGAAATGAAAAGGGACGTGGATCCCAAGTTTTGACAAAAAGTACAGAATTAACCCTTGAGGTTATTTACATGACATTTCATTACAAAAAGGCATCAAGTAAAAACAAAGACTTCCGCTGTCCAAATATATGGGACCTCATTCAGATACCAGCGTTGTCTCGCGACGCCCGGGCAGGGGTAGCTCGGGGTTGTGACAGGTTGGTATCAGAGCTACATTTAAGGGTTTTAGCAAAATTAGATACTTGTATGATAGTATCTTAGCTTTAACCAATAGTTGTGCCTACTAAACGAACGGTAGGAAGATGCCTTTAACATAACCAATAAATTTCAGGATGACAGATCCATACTATTACCCTTATAACTACCCAAACTTCTTTCCTGGAGAATTATCTAATCCAAGAAACGATCAAATAGTACCAAGCTATGATGATTATGTCCACTATCTACCGACCCCGGAGAATTGGAACAGAATGGTCGCAGAACAAGTGGAGCAGACTCAAGCAAGGCTTGAACCTCTGAGAGAAGAATCAGAGTATTCAGTGGAAATGGAAGATTCAAGAGAATCTTTACGTCCTGTTATGACATCTATGCCACTACCTCAATCGTTAGACATAGTATACCCTACCGGAACAATTCAAGAGCATCCACCCAGTCCAAGTGAAGAAACTCCACATTCGATTTCTGAATCCGACAAGGCTGCCGTTTGTGAAGGCAGTGGTGGAAAGTATTTCTTTGATCCTATTCCAGAACATCCCGTTTTCAAGGAACCTTTCTTCTATGTAGATCCCTCCGATGGACGTCAGTATGCAACCGACGGAAAAGTCGTGTGGTCTGTTAACTCAGCATATCACGATCTTAGGATGGGACACAGGGAACCACCTCCTTGTTATGGATACCATGATGAACTGCCAAAATCAATTGATGAACACCTCGATCGTGCTCTTAGAGAGGCTGACGATCTACGTGCTGAACTGTACTTCACCAGACAAGTCGTAGTTAAAAACGAACAAACTATATTTGACTACGAACTAGCCCAGGAAGACAGGAAGTACGCAGAACAATGGGTGGCAGATCAGTTGATCCAGAAGGGTGCTATGACCGAGACCCTGGGGAGATTCTATCAAGATTTGGGAGATGTGCTTCTCGATTAAAGTTAATGATAGTATTTGTATAATTAGCTAACTTTAAGTGATATAGATGCATATCTATATTTCTGTATTTGTAACAAATAGATGAAGTTTAAGCGATAATAAACTTCAAATTTTGACCCAAATTCGTGCTTGTGTTCTTAGATGTCTCAACAAAACAATGACAATAGCGGTCCATTTACCTACATTATCAAGGAAAAAGGAAAAGAAGTTAATAATAATCCTGAAATAGCTACTCAACAACCAGAATTGCAACAACTGGTCAAACAAAGCATTAAAGAAATGCTTCCTGCCATAATAAAGGAAGTACAAGAAAACATCAAAACTCCAAGCCACGTAACTCTTCCTTCAAAAAGAATGGAAAACCCTTCGAAAACCCACACAGAGCAAGTAGCAAGCTCTCGTAAACCTCAAACCTCGAAAAGATCCAGAACATCAAGCAATAAGTATTCTGAATCTGAAGAATCGTTAAATCTAAGCAGTGAGAGCTCTGAAGAAGAAGAGAATGAAACAAAAAGGTATAGACACAAAGGGTGTTCTTATAAAACCTTTCAGGACTGTAAACCTTATGAATTTAAGGGCACCGAAGGCGGTATTGCTACTCTTCACTGGCTAGAGAAGATGGAGTCAGTAATAGCAATTAGCAAGTGTGCTAAGAAAGATCAAGTACTGTATGCTTCAAACTCCTTCAAAAATGAAGCGTTGGAATGGTGGAATTCAATCATTTCTGCCAAAGGGAGGAGAAAGACCAATGCCATGGATTGGAAAGAATTTCGGGCAAAGGTGAAAAAGAAATTTTGCCCCAAGACTGAAAAAGAACAAGCTGAAAGGAAATTTCTGGAGCACCGAATGGTCGGTACCAATGATCGAGAGTATACTACCAAATTTTTTGAATATGCCCGTTTGGCACCTCACCTGGCTAAACCCGAGTCGGTTCTCATAACTCGATATATTTACGGTTTAGTTCCAGAGATCCGTGATTTGGTGAAGGTTGTCTCACCAAAAACCATTGAGTCCACCGTAGAATTGACCGGTACCATGACGGCTGGACTAATCAGAAATATAGAGGAAAAGAAGAAAGTCGAATCCTCTATAAAATCAAAACCCGAGGCCAAAAGATTTAGCAAGAACTTTGGGCAAAAGGGGTTACCATTTAACAATCCACCATGCAAAACGTGCGGACGCAGGCATAGTGGAAAGTGTGTTTTTGAAACTCTATTCTGTAATTATTGCAAGGTCTCAGGTCACTCTACTGAGAATTGCTTCAAGAGAAAGGGAATAACTTGTTTTAGTTGTGGAGAGCTGGGGCACATCAGCACTAATTGCCCTAAGTTTGCAAGGACCGGAAGAGCTGGAGGATCAGGAGCCAAGATCACTCCAGAAAACAAAAAGACCGTACGAGCTTTTGTCATGAATGCTAACCAAGCTGAGAGAACGCCGGACGTAATTACCGGTACGTTTCTTCTTAATAATGTTTATGCTAAGGTCTTATTTGACT
This sequence comes from Smallanthus sonchifolius, assembly GCA_023525975.1. Classification (NCBI taxonomy): domain Eukaryota; kingdom Viridiplantae; phylum Streptophyta; class Magnoliopsida; order Asterales; family Asteraceae; genus Smallanthus; species Smallanthus sonchifolius. The sequence continues at coordinate 21,181,329 of CM042046.1, read as the reverse complement.
CAGGTGCGAACCGGAGTTTTATAGATTCTAATTTTTGTAATCTATTAAATAAACCTTTAAGTCCCTTAGCTGAAACATATGAAGTAGAAACAGCGAACGGTGATTTGATAAAAATATCCCAATCACTGAACAATTGTTACATTACATTGGCTGGTTTCACTATCCCAGTACAATTGTTACCAATGTCAATAACTGGCTTTGACATTGTTTTGGGGATGGATTGGTTATCCAATAACCAAGCCGAAATCCTTTGTAGTCAACAAGTTGTAAAACTCGTTACACCAACAAACAAAACTCTAACTATCCAAGGTGATAAACCCACAAAACCTATCCAGATAATCTCCATACTTAAAGCAACCAAGTGCTTAAGAAAAGGATATTTGGCATGTCTGGTATCAATTACTGCCTTGGAAAAGGAGAAGAAGATAGAATCAGTACATGTAGTATCTGAATTTACAGACGTTTTTCCTGAAGAACTGCCTGGATTACCACCAGAACGAGAGGTAGAATTTCGAATCAACCTTGTACCTGGTGCAATTCCAATTGCCAAATCCCCGTACAGACTGGCACCCACAGAAATGGCAGAACTCAAGAAACAATTGGATGAACTTCTTGAGAAAGGTTTTATCCAACCAAGTTCTTCACCCTGGGGAGCTCCAATTCTCTTTGTTAAGAAGAAAGACGGATCAATGCGCATGTGTATTGATTATCGGGAACTGAATAAAGTTACCATTAAAAACCGATACCCACTCCCAAGGATTGACGATTTATTCGATCAACTCCAAGGAGCTTGTCATTTTTCAAAGATCGATCTTCGTTCAGGTTATCATCAGTTGAAAGTGCATGATAACGATATCTCGAAAACTGCATTTCGAACACGGTATGGACATTTCGAGTTCACGGTTATGCCATTTGGACTTACAAATGCTCCTGCCGCATTCATGGACATGATGAATCGTGTCTGCAAACCTTACTTGGATAAGTTTGTCATAGTTTTTATTGATGACATACTTATTTATTCCAAAACCCAAGTTGAACACGAAACTCATCTTCGAACCATACTTGAACTTCTTCGAAAGGAAAAACTATATGCTAAGTTTTCCAAATGCGGATTTTGGTTAACAGAAGTACAATTTCTTGGTCATGTCATCAACGTGAACGGAATTCAAGTAGATCCTTCCAAAATTGAAGCTATATCCAAATGGGAAATTCCCAAGTCACCCACCGAAATTCGTAGTTTTCTGGGATTAGCGGGATATTACCGCCGGTTCATTCAAAATTTTTCTCGTATAGCAATCCCACTCACATCCCTAACTCGGAAATCTGTAAAGTACGAATGGGGACCCAAACAATCTGAATCTTTTGAAACCTTAAAACAAAAACTGACAAACGCACCTATCTTATCCTTACCAGATGGTATTGAAGATTTCGTAGTTTACTGTGACGCCTCACATACTGGTTTAGGTTGCGTATTAATGCAACGCAAGAAAGTCATTGCTTATGCATCTCGTCAGTTGAAAATTCATGAGAAAAACTACTCAACCCACGATCTAGAATTGGGCGCTATAATCTTTGCTTTGAAATTATGGCGACACTATCTCTATGGGGTTAAGTTCACAATCTACACTGATCATAAAAGTCTCAAGTACATATTTAGCCAGAAGGAGTTAAATATGAGACAAAGAAGATGGATGGAAATCCTGAATGATTATGATTGTGAAATTTGTTATCATGAAGGAAAGGCAAATGTAGTAGCAGATGCCTTGAGCCGAAAAGAAAACGTCAAGCCAAAGAGAGTACATTCTCTCAGACTTGAACTACAAATTGATCTTGTAAGTCAGTTAAAAGAGGCACAAGAGTTAGCTTTGAAGGAAGGTAACTTTGAAAAAGAAGGAATGAAAGGAATGCTTGATTTACTGATCAAAGGAGAAGATAATATCCTTCGCATGAATAAACGTATTTGGGTACCAGTTACAGGTGATCTTCGAGAGCGAATCCTCGAAGAAGCACACAAGTCCAAATACACCATGCACCCAGGAAGTGATAAAATGTACAAGAACCTCAAAGAAAGTTATTGGTGGATTGGTATGAAAAAGAACATTGCTATCTACGTAGCAAAATGTTTGACTTGTTCCAAAGTCAAAGCCGAACACCAAAAGCCAGCTGGATTATTGCAACAGTTAGAATTACCAGTTTGGAAATGGGAATTGATAACTATGGACTTTATTACAAAACTTCCTCGAACCACTCGTGGAAATAATGCAATCTGGGTTATCATTGACCGTTTAACCAAATCAGCTCACTTTCTATCTATCAAGGACACCATGAGTATGGACAAAATGGCGCAAATTTACGTTAATGAAATTGTAACGTTACATGGTGTGCCTCTATCCATAGTGTCAGATAGAGATAGTCGCTTCACATCTCGATTCTGGCAAAGTTTTCAAACAGCTCTAGGAACTCGATTGAACCTTAGTACTGCTTATCATCCACAAACTGATGGGCAGAGCGAAAGAACCATACAAACCCTAGAAGATATGCTCCGAGCCTGTGTGATAGACTTTGGAGGTAATTGGGATGATCATTTACCTCTAATGGAATTCTCATACAACAATAGTTATCACACAAGTATTCAAGCCGCACCATTTGAAGCATTATACGGAAGAAAATGTCGAACGCCTGTATGTTGGTCAGATATCGGAGAAAATCAACTATCAGGACCAGAGATAGTCCAAGAAACTACCGATAAAATCTTGCAAATACGAGAACGTCTAAAAATGGCTAGAGATCGACAAAAGAGTTATGCAGATAAACGAAGAAAGCCGTTAGAATTTCAAATCGGTGACAAGGTGTTATTAAAAGTTTCACCTTGGAAAGGTGTTATTCGTTTCGGAAAGAAAGGAAAGTTAAGTCCACGTTTTGTTGGACCTTTCAAAATCATTAAACGAATCGGATCTGTTGCCTATCAGCTTGAACTACCAGTAGAGATGGGTGGGGTACACGATGTATTCCATGTATCAAACCTACGTAAGTGTTTAGCTGATGAATCCTTGCTTATGCCTTTACAAGATGTGGAAGTAAATGAAAAGCTCAAATTCATCGAACGCCCGTTACAAATTGAAGACCGACAAATCAAAAAGCTTAAACGAAAGCAATTGGCGTTAGTCAAAATAAGATGGGACTCCAGGCGTGGCCCAGAATATACTTGGGAACTTGAGTCAGAAATGCGCAAAAAGTATCCACATCTCTTTCAATGAATCTCGAGGACGAGATTATTCTAAAGGAGGGGAGGATGTAACACCCAAAATAAAAAGAAAAGAAAATTTAAAATTTCACTCCCTCGCGGTACGCGAGGGAGATTTTGACAAAACCTCGCGGTACGCGAGGGGACTACTCATACGCCAGATTTACACCTTCTCGCGGTGCGCGAGAATATTCCCAACCAAGCCTCGCGGTACGCGAGGGGATAGTACACGCGTCAGGGCCAGAAAACACGTGTCATTCACCCTTGCCACCAGCCGCCACGTGTCATGCTGACTCAGCACCGTTCGTGACACCTCATCCTCTCGCGGTACGCGAGAGATTTCCTTGGCCAGTCTCGCGGTACGCGAGAGACCGGAATTCCAGCCTATAAAAGGCCTTCAACGGGATTGAAATTCTGTACAGTTTCCAAACATTCGTTTCACACAAACCCAATCTCTCAAAACTCCACAACGTCCCGAAGCGCTGTTCAAGAATCCTACGACACCCAACTCAAGCCGTAGTTCTGTCCAAATCCCGTGAAGTAGGTATCGTTAAAACTATTCATATATATATAGCCGCAATTATATATATATTCTCTCATATATATTCTCGTTAATCGTGTCTTCCCTAGGAAGAAACGTGTCGAGGTTCTGCTCAAATTCCGAAGCCTACAACCCTACCAGCCATCAAAATCAAGGTGAACACGTTTAACGCTTTTCAAACGATAAAACCATTTTATTTACGAAAACGGCATGAAACAAATTAAATGCTTTAATCATAAGGGTAATCTACGTGATAGCATTCAGGCCATAAGCATACGTAGATTTGATCAAATGGTATACATGTGACGGGTGAAAGTCCGGTCCGTGGCTGGGTACAGATCATGTAATGGGAAATCATAAGACTAAGGATGGGTTTCCTTAGCAGATTATACGAGGGACGAGTTCCTGAGTATCATGTAAGACTAAGAACAAGGTTCTTAGCATCATCACCCTGGGAATAGGCTATCAGTCTGAGACATAGCGCTCAGCCAGTTGACCCCATGGCAGTTAACCCAGTGTATGTAGGTGGTATATACTTCAGGTGAAATAGACTGCTGAATGTGTAGATTTACCATACAAAAACGTGCTTAAAGGCTTTAATTTGGTTTATGTTAGAAATCATTTTCGTGTCAGTTAAATGTGATTCACCGGCTTTATGCTGATGTTCATTTTCAAAACGTTTTTCACAGGTAGTGAAAGAAATCATTAAATTCAGGGTGGTGCAGTAAAGACAAGATCTTTAGGCATATTTAAATCCCTGTGGCAGACTAATACAAGACCAAATGTTGGAACGGACAGAGATCCTAGACATTTTAAATGGCTTGTATTATGTAAATTAATTCAGCAGATGTACATTATATAATAGACTTTTGAATGTCTATTATCATGAAATGAAAAGGGACGTGGATCCCAAGTTTTGACAAAAAGTACAGAATTAACCCTTGAGGTTATTTACATGACATTTCATTACAAAAAGGCATCAAGTAAAAACAAAGACTTCCGCTGTCCAAATATATGGGACCTCATTCAGATACCAGCGTTGTCTCGCGACGCCCGGGCAGGGGTAGCTCGTGGTTGTGACAGGTACTAAGTCAATTCGGAACTCAATTTCTCTATCGGGTGGTATCCCAGGCAAATCCTCTGGAAACACTTCCGGGTACTCGCGTACCACGGGTACATCGTCTAGTTCCTTCACTTCCTTACACTTGTCAATCACATACACCAGATAAGCCTCGCATCCGCGCCTCAAGTAATTTGTTGCCTTAATCATTGAGATGACGTTTAGCATCTGGGCGTCACGATCTCCAAAAACCTCGACTTTGCTACCATCCGGAGCCTTGAGTTGGATTATCTTTCGTTTACATATAATTTGCGCTTCATTGGCAGTTAGCCAATCCATACCCAACACAACATCGAACCCTCCCAAAACCATAACGAACAATCTGACAGGGAATCTATGACCTTCTATCTTTATTGTGGAGTTGTCAACTACATCGGTTACTATTGCAGTTCTACCCTCAGCGGTTTCTACGCTAAAGGCCCTTTCTAACTTACTGATAGTGTACTTCACGCGTTTACAAAAACTCGCAGATATAAAACTCTTACTGGCACCCGAATCAAATAACACAGAAACCAAAGTGTTGTCAAGGATGAATGTACCTGACGCCACATCGGGATCCTTCCTAGCCTGATCCTGTGTCAGTGCGTACGCCCGCGTCTTCGCACGAGATCCCTCTCCCTTCTTTTCCAGGCCTTTTCCCTTCCCGATTTCCCCCATCCTGGGCTTGGTGCATTCCCGACTCATATGACCACTTTCCCCACAATTGTAGCATTTGTAGCCTTGCGGGCATTCACGGGAGTAATGTCCGGTCTTGCCGCATTTAAAGCACAGATTCGATCCTAATCGACATTCGCCTGCGTGTCTTACCCCACATTTCCCACAGACTGTCATCTCGCCTACCCTGGCCTGCTTGTCTCGAGCCCCAAACAACTTCCCACCCGATCGTTTAGCGGGAAAACTCAACTTCTTCTTAGGTTCTTCAATGGCAACAACATTCAGCGCCAGATCATCGAATACTACGCCGCTCAGTTCTACTACCGAATCATAGGTAGTAGGGGCGTTTGCCTTGACATAGGTGCGGACCTGGTCCGGCAACCCTTGAATGTAACATGAAATCTTTCTTTCCTCCGTCGTGACAAGGTGTGGCACCAGACGTGCCAGTTCATTAAATCGGGTTGTGTACTGCCGGTGCGTCATGCTCCCGGCCTTCAAACCCAAAAATTCCCTCTCTACCTTCTCAATCTCGTTCCTTGGGCAGAAATTCTTTATCACCAAAGTTTTCAAGTCAGCCCACACCATCGCATCCACAATCTCGCTCCGTTTTGCCTGACGTATACCTTCCCACCAATGGGATCCTTCCTCCCTCAAGGAGTTAGCAGCAAATTTTACAACTTGATCCGTTCGACACTCGCTCAGACGAATGGCAGCTTCCATACGGATCACCCAGTCAAATGTAGCCACCGCGTCTTTCTTTCCAGTGAGGACCGGTGGGTCACATGCCTTAAAGGACTTATAGTCGCATCCGCGAGCAGGCGGTGCGTTGTCGGTCTCATTGTTCTGAGCACCAATTGCCGCACTAGACCCGCCCGCCGCATTGACCTGCTTCAATGCTTCTGCCAACAGACCTGGCAGAGAAGTCTTCATCAATTCTGTAAACTCTCTAGCTATGGCTGCTCTCACTTCTGGTTCAAAAGTGAAAGGTTGTTCTTCTACCAGTGTATGTTCAGCTCCATGCACACTGACCGCCGGTTCAGTGTGAACACTTCCTTCTTCACTATTCTCTTGGCGCGCAGGGATCCTGCCACGCCCACCATTCCGACCGCCGGTACGGCCACCACGCCTTCCGTTTCCTCTCCTCGCCATTTCGTTCTATAAGACAAGAAATCCAATGTCATCACGCTAGTTAACAAATAAAATTCAATAAGTACTGTAAGATGTTAATATACACTGGCCATCTGTAATTAACCATTACACAACCTTTCGATTTCTATTTGACCACCTTTGTGATTCCATCAGAACACAAGTCCTTACTTAAACTTTCTAAGGCATACTATATACGTAATATATATATTACCTTCATACCTGATGCTTTGGCTCGAGTTACCCGTATTGGCATCCGCTTTCGGTCCCATTCAAAGTTTAAGTTCAGACACTGGGAGTGTCCGAATCTCTCAAACTATTGCTCTGATACCAACTTGTAAGGCCCCAAACCCGGGAGGCCCCACTTGTTGGATTTACTCATTCACAAACAGTTCTTAAACATGAATATCAAATAACGCAGCGGAAAACTTCATTCATTCATCATAATTAAAACTTGTTCATACATGCGGAAGCGTAAACATAGTTTAAAACATATTTACATCATAACTAAACATAACGGGATGTCAGTCTTCATGTTCAGCCGGGTAACTCTTCTCGCTTGCCAAGCATCACCGTCCATCCTCATAACCTACCTTAACCTGAATGTGCACACTTAAAAACGTCAGCTACGCCGGTGAGTTCTAGTTTTAACATAAAACCTTAACTTCAAATAAATTGCCAAAAACATCACTTCATACTTCATTTAATAAAAAGCGTACGTAAAATATGCAATAACAAACATAACACTTCATAAGTCAACGAACATATAGAATCTGCGCCTTCTCGTAACCGTCAAATCCAAACGTTACATACTGGTTGAATAACTTAAGGATCACCACCACTAGGCCCATCATCACCGTACTGTCCTTCGGGTGAGGAACTCCTAGGGCCCGATACTTAGGTAATCCAACCCTTCAAGCACGGCGTCCCAAAGGATAGCGCGTACCAAACTTCAAGCACTGCGCCCCGTCGGGCGCAAGTACCAAACTTCAAGCACGACTACCCCGTAAGGTAAATCGTACCAAACTTCAAGGATCACGATAATCCCCTTGGTGACCGTCATCACCCCAGTTGTACAACAGTTGGCCAGCCACAGAGGCCCCTAAAAGGTAAAGGCCCATAATATACTTCCCATCCCTTAACCTTCATTCCCTAAGGAATATTGGCAGATTCGTTTGTTTGTGACTTTCGTAAACCTTCGCTTCTTTTACTTCAAAAACTTCAGTTAAAGCATTCGTACATTTTATTAAAAACATTCTCATTCGTTAAAACACTTCGTAAACTTCTTTTGGCAAAATATTTCATAAACACTTCCTTCATAAACATCATTTTATAAAACGTTACATACAACCTTCGTAAACATCATTTTATAAAACGTTACATACAACCTTCGTAAATATCGTTTCATAAACATCGTTTCATAAACATCGTTTTATAAAATCATCACGTGTGCACACCAGCCCAAAAACATTATTAAAACATTTAAAAGAGGGCTTCTAGAACTCACCTTATAAGCTAGTCTCGGTTGTCCTAACAAAGGTCCAACAACTTCACTTCCGATCTGAATTGATTAGTTAAATGCACATCAGACCAATACCGACTCTAACGGTTTAATCATTCTAACATACTGACTTTACTTAATCAGTTCTGATGTCTGCACATATCGAAACTAGGTAGTTTCGATGGAGTCTGCACATATCGAAACTAGGTAGTTTCGATGGACCTGCACATATCGAAACTTGTAGTTTCGATGGACCTGCACATATCGAAACTTGTAGTTTCGATGGACCTGCACACATCGAAACTAGTAGTATCGAAACTAGTAGTTTCGATGGGGTCTGCACAGATTGTCTTCCCAAAAATCCGAAGCTTTTGCATGCGAGTCTGATCGAGTCAGTATCTCAACTTTTCTTAGATCAAAACGTTTGGTTTTCATTCTAGATGCTATACCTAAGCTCATTTTTAAGTTCCATCCGCAAAATCGTTGCCTTTTTAGCCAAAACCCGAAAATCCCAAAAACGAACAAAAACTCAGATTTAGGCAAGATCCTTACCTGTATCGAGATTCTGATCCGGAGGTTCTTCTCACGAGTGCAAGAGACACGAGCGGTTGCAATCTTGTGCGATTCCGACACTTTTTCTCTCTCTACGTTTTTTTTCTCTCTCTAGAATTGCAAATGAGAGAAACATGTGGTGACCTTGGCTATTTATAGGGGAGACCTCCCCAAGCCCGGTTCGCGGCTGACCCGGCCCGACTTCGGCCCGCTTGAACTCGTAAACTTTATTTCTCGACATTTTGGGATGTTACAAATGCGCGGGTACAATCGAGTAAGGGTGAGTAGGCCGGGTAAGAAGGGGTACACCGCCCCCTTTAAAATTGAGTTGGCCGAGTAGGGGAGTCGGGTTGTTTGAACGAGTAAAATTACTTGGAGAGGAAGAGAGCCGTTGGGTGTTGGGATTGGGGAGAGAGCCGTTGGTGATTTAAAAAAAATTATTAATTATTTATATATCTCTCATATATATATATATATATATATATATATATATATATATATATCTCACTTTACTCTTTAAAACAAATAACTCTTTTTCACCCATATATTTTTGTAAAACTCCAAAAAAATTTTAACAAAATGTCTTCATCTGATTCAAGCATTCTTGGTTTGTCTTCAGGATTATCGTTTTTTTTAATTGGTAACTTATTTTGTATTTTGTTATTTTTAGTTGTCTTTTGTATTTTTAATTAATAAAAAGTATGTTTTTGTATTTAAATGTTAATTTATTTTTAAAAAAAGTTGGTGAGTAAATGCGTAAAACGAGTAGGGTGTTTTCAATGAAATCTGAGTAAATGAGTGAAATGAGTAGTTTTGAGGTGACAGAATTCTATTGGGTAGTTTTGATGAGTAAATTGAGTAAAGAGGTACCCTAAGGATTCAATTTTGATTTGGTCAATTAGTTTACCCATTTAGTTGATTGATTTTATTTTGAATTCAATATTAACTTTGATCCATCAACTAAACTAGGGGATTTACCCACCTCGCGTTGCGACGGCGTCAAAACGTACAGCAACTCGAACCGTCCTGTGCTGCAGCCGCGTTGCGGCGGCGTCAAAACGTATAGTAACTCGAACCACGTCGCGTCACGGCGGCGTCAAAACGTAAACAAACTCTACCGCACCGCGTTGCGGCAAAAACATTGGACATGTGAATTTTCTGCACCTGGTTTTCGTCGTTTGATTCCAAATAAGGGGCAAAAACATAAATTTGTTCCAAATAAGAGGCAAAAGCTGATTCCAAATAAGGGGCAAAATCATAAATTTGTTCCAAATAAGGGGCAAAAGCGTAAATTTATTAAAATTACTATTCATTTTACGTTTTCTTTCAATAACAAGGAGAATAAACGTTTTAATGAACTTTTAAAACATTAAAAAGTATGACCAATAAATCTATACTATATAATAAATAAATGTTTTTACATACCACGTGTCGTCATCATATTCATTATCATCATCTTTTTCCCGCCTCTCTCTCTTATTAAATACGCATTTATATTTTAATAACAATATATCTTTAACTAAAATACTAATTATAATAATAAAACACATTTATTTTAAATTATCCGTTATTATAAAAACTTTGAAATATAATTATGTAAGTTTTATTTTGAATCAAATAGTAATGAAAGTCAAATTGCATAAAATAGTAATTAACGTATTTGCGAAACCTAATTATATATTAATTTTTATATATTTTAAATTTTGCTGTTAATCATTCGTATGTAATACATTTTTACATATGTAAAATATATATATAAAAAATTAAGAATTTATGTATTGATATTTTCATCCCGTGTGTAAACACGGGGTATAAGCTAGTACAACTAATATATTTAAATTGTAATGAACAAGAATAAATCATTATTTCATCAATAAGATGTGGTACATATATACACAATCAGTAAACATGAACTAGTCTAACATAAAATAAAAATGAGATAACGAAGGAGTAAACGAGGGAGTCAATATTATGTTATAACACTCACCCTTAAATATATTATCCCTCATTATACATTACTAACGTCATACTTCAGGATAATGTTAAGTCGGTACATCAAGACCTATTAAATAAATTGATTCTACTCGATCAGTTTTGTTGTCTCGTTGAAAACTTTACTAAGAAGACTCATGGGACAAACTTTAGTCAAGGGAAAAAAAGTGCAACGATAAAATGCTTCCCTCAAAACTAATACCGGGCTTTTAGTATGCGAAGTCTGTTATCCATGGCAGTGCTTGACTTGATCTTTGAGGTAGACTTCTTTAATCCGAACTATGTAAGCTACATTATCTTCATAAATAATCTTCAAGTTCTTGATTTGTTCTAATCCACATTCTTCTTATATGTGTTAGATCATTGATCTTAGCTTCATGCATTCTTGAATGGTATCATATATTGCTACGTAAGTAAGAAAATATCCAAATTGAGATCAAGCTCTGTCGAGTCTGATAGGTAACATGCATTATCATAACCAACTAGTTGGGACTCTGTATATTTCTCGTAGAACAATCCTATTACTCGAATCCAGCAAAGATTTCAACTTATCCTTTAATATGCATGGTGATGTTGACTCGTTAAAAACTTTGCTAAGAAAACGTAGTGGGACAAAGTCATAGCTTAAGTACGGTATATCGGGACTATGTACATCTACACCCTCTTATTTGGGGCGTTAAGGATCCTTATGTATGTTTGTGGATCGGACAACTAATGATGTACTTAGTGGTTAAATTAAACATCTTCCGGATGTGGATTGATTTATGAACAAATATATGTTTTACATATGTACTTGAACTATAGGTCGAGGAATAATAAATTTTTGTCACGTTCTTTCAAAAGTTCTCTTTAGTAGTTCGACGATTTTTCCCATTGATAATTATCACCGTAAACTGCGATTATAGTGAACTTGAAGAGTGAAAATTTTGATAAATACAATGGACAAATCCATAACACATATACTCAAACTGCATGTTGAAGAAAAATCAAGTTATGTCAAGTTCTTTGAAAATTCTATCTAGTAGTTCAACAGTTTCTCTTAATGATGTTTAGATCATCGTCATAAACTATGACTATAGTGAATTTTGATAAATAGAAATGGTTGCTTTTATCAAACTTATACCATTTTTTTTCATAATGTCTACAGAGTCGATTGTACTACGACTGGTTTTCTTGAGTCTATATAGAAATCTCTTGAGATTTATAACATAAATTTTGGGTTATTTGTTTTAACCCTTCAGGCATTCTTAACCCTTTAGTTAAAACAACAATGGAATTATAGCCGTCAGTATCATGTTGGGAATCCGTGTACCAGTTTTAACTTTTAAAACAATTTTATTAATCAAATTAATTTAACAAAATGGTATAATATAAAGTTTTAACCAAACATTTCATATGATTATGGAATTGCAAAGAGGTGATATAAATAGGTTTGATTGTGGCTGTCCAAATTCGTAACTCCGTAACTTTTAACGTTTCATAATGTTTATACTAATCAAAAGAACACTACAATCCTGGCTTCTATATATTTGGTAATATTAGTTTATAATAAAATGAACTCGTGTTATATAATGGGTGCTGTTATTTAAACAACCCCGAAAAGTAGTTGGACAACCCCTATACGAACAGTATAGCCCAATACTACCCGTATAAGGTTTCACCAGCATTAAATGCACACCTTATACGACCTCGTATAGCTCTATACGGGCGTATAGGTACGATGTACGAGGCACTAACCAATGATTGGCTGGTAATTAATGAACCCTATACGGTCGGGCCATATAGGGCACCCGGGATGTCCAAATAAAATCAATAGATGTCCAAATAACCACTCCCTATATAATTAGATTTTTCTTTTAAAATGTTTCATCGCATAATCTATATCTATACTATATAATAAATAAATATTTTTTCATGACACGTGTCGTCTTTATATTCATTATCATTATTTTTTCTCGCATCTCTCTCCTTTTAAATATACACCTTTATCTTTTAATAATAATAATAATATTTTTAAACAAATATACTAATTACACTAATAAAACACATTTATTTTAAATTATCCATTATTATAAGAAACTTTGAAATCTAATTATGTAATTTTTATTTTCAATCAAATAGTAAATGAAAGTCAAATTATATTAAATAGTAATTAACGTATTTTCAAAACCCAATTAGATATATTAATATTTACATATTTAAATTTTATTTTTCTATCGTTAGTATATGTAATACATTTTTACACCTATAATATATATATATATATATATATATAAGGTGAAGTTCATAAGAAAACTAACATTTAGGGAGAGAACTAGAGAACTACTATTTAAATGTAAAAAAAATAATAAAAAAATCATAACTCAAAATATAAATCAAAAACTAAAAAGTGGTTCGGAGACTTTCCCACGTTGTCCTCGTTAAAAAAAATCGAAAAAATAGTCGGTTTAGCCTTAGGGTTTAGTTTTTAGGTTTAGCTTAGCTTTTAGGTTAGGTTTTTGGATGGGGGTGGGTGGGAGGGGGGTTTAGGTTTTTTTGGGGTGGGTGGGGTGGGGTTAGGTTTTTGAGTGGGTGGGATGAGGGGTTTAGGTTTTTGGGGATGGGTTAGGTTTTTGAGGGTGGGTTAGGTTTTTGGGGTGGTACTACACATATGCAGTATTATAATTAGGGTTAGATTTTTGAGGGTAGGGGTGGGTGAGGTGGGTTTAGATTTTTGGGTGGGGGTGGGTGGGGTGGATGGGTTTAGGATTTTGGGTGGGGGTAGTGGGTTTAGATTTTTTGGTGGGGGTGGGTAGGTGGTTTAGGTTTTTGGGTGGGGGTGAGTGTGTGGTTTAGGTTTTTGGGTGGGGTGGGTGTGGTGGTTTAGGTTTTTGGGGGTGGGTGTGGGGGGTTTAGGCTTTTGGTAGGGGTGGGGTGGGGGTTTAGGTTTTTGGGGTGATACTACACATATGCAATATTGAAAATAATAAGAACAAAAAACTACGAGTTAATTCTTATTTTTTATAACGTTATTTATACTCAAATGAAAAATAAAGAAATTCTTGATTTAGTGGTGCAATTTTAAAATAAAAATAATAATGTATGTAAAAGATAGAAATGTTTAAAGATTTATATATTTTAAGTTTCAGTTTTACCCTTACTGTTTAAAATTCCACCCTTCTTTTCTTAGTGGTTCTCTAGTTCTCTTATTAAAGTGAGTTCTCTCATGAACTCAACCATATATATATATATATATATATATATATATAATATAGGGGAGGGATATTTCTAAGAAATGAGAAAAGTGTAGGAAGTGTAGGAAGCCACCATAGAGTGCCATGTATCAAAGAAAGATTCCAAAGGAAAAGGGCAAAAACGTAAACACATCATCCACATGCTAATTACATTACAAGGAAAATGCATATGCAAGTCACATGCATATTCCCCCCATCTTTTTTAAACGTCCATAACTTTTTAATGCGATATTATTATTTTTTTTAAATTGCATCATAATAACGAGTGTTTTTTTATCTTTCAAACGAGTATGATATTGATATATATATATATATATATATATATATATATATATTTAAAAAATCGTCGTTTTATGGTGTTTTTGAACTGAGCGTTTTAAGTTGAGTCTGAACTGAAAATTTATGGTGTTTTTGAACTGCGCGTTTAACATTCTGTTCATGGTATTTTACACATGACGTTTTACACATGTTGTTTTATATTGGTCATTTAAAAAACCCTTTTATTAACATGAACTGAGCGTTTTCTACATGGGTTTTAGATTGGTCATGGATGGCGTTTTAGATTCTGATCATGGTGTTTTACACCTGGGCATGGTATTCTACACATGGCGTTTTAGATTCTGTTGATAGTGTTTTACACCTGAGATGGTGTTTTAACATGGCGTTTTAAAACACCTCGTAGAAAAAACTGAAATAATTTTCCTAATAATTGTAATCCACTCCGAAGAAAAACACCATAAAATGATTAATAGTTTCGCTCGAAAACATCATAAAACACACTCGAGAAAACGTAATGAAAAACATTATAAAAACACCATTTAAATTATGGTTTATATGACGCTCGAAAAACACCATAAACACGTCATACAAACGTTCAAAAAAACACCATTAAAACTTCAAATACAAAACGTCATAAAACGTTAAAAAAATACCAATTAATTTATGGTTTATATGACGCTCGAAAAAACACCATAAACACGTGATACAAACGTTCGAAAAACACTATAAACACGTCATACAAACGCTCCAAAGAAAAACACCAAAAGGGCCTCAACGAGTGTGACAACCGCGACGTTTCAAGTTAACACCCGTGTTCGACGAGTTCGTATAATAATAATGGTATTATTATTATATTGAAATATAATTTTAACAAAAGGAACTCGTTAGAGAACGATAAATGATAGCAAGATTTATTTGGGTGTTATAATGTCAAAATTTTGATCAAGTTCGGTTTTATACGCGTTAACATCCGAGTCAAGCGGTTTCGTAAAATTTTAATTTAAATCCGAAAGTATATATATAATTACGAGACGCAATGACTCGAAGATTATAATGAGTTATTTTTGGATAAAATAACATCGTTATTTTTGGATAAAATAACATCGTTATTTTTATCGGGTTCGTTTAAATGAAAAACTGACACGCGATCAGAGACCAATGGGACTATAAATACCCAAACTCCATCCCACTAGCTCATTTGTAAAAATTTTCAGAAAAAGTTAGAGAGAGAGAGTGGAGAGGGCTGGAGAGGATCCCGGCGAAGTGGTGGTGGTCCGGCGGTGGTGCGTGGAGGTCAACGGTGGTCCGGCGCGGTGGTCGGTGGCGGCCGCAGGCGGCCGAAGCCCGTTTTTCCTTTGGAACCATTTCTTGACGCTACGAACGCGATGGTAAGCTCAGATTTCACTAAATCTATGCTTAAGTTCGTTAAAAAGAGTTTTTTTTAAATCTGTTCGGAAAGTTTTATGCATGCGCAGTCTCAAAGATCGGACGATCCCCGGAGATTAGACCGTTAGAAATGCATGAATTTTGGATATAATGTTTTCAACACATAGACGCAGAACCATACAAGAGGAATTTTTGATCAGAGCTTTCTAGGTATGCTTTTCATACCCTCGAATATGACTGATCGGATTTTTGGATTTGAAAAACTGGGTCTCAAAGAATCGTCGATCCCCGGAGATCCGACTGTCGGATCGTGACGATTTTTAGATAGTAGTTTTTTTAACACATATATGAATGTTTTCACAGAAGGAAATTCCGATCAGATATTGGGAAGTATATTTTTTCAGTACGAACAAATTGTAACAGTTTCTAGAATCTAAACATAGGAAATTGATCGGGTTGCATGGCCATCCAAACGGCATTGCATGTCAATTTTGAGCATGTGGAAATGTTCGGGAGTTAAAAACGATCCTAATGATGTTTTTGGTTCGTATTGCATGTGAAATACGGGAGGTTCCGCGTACGCGAACCGTTAGGCATAAACTTTACCCGTTAAGCTTTGATTTTATGTCAAATAGTTTTATAAGTCATTGGTTGGGATTTGAACCAGAAAACATTTAGTATTGAAATATTTGGTATTTTGAGTGGTTATTAGGTTATAAACCCAACCCCGGTTCACGTGGAACAAATATTGGAACTAATATATATATATTTTTTATATACAACAATTGTTCTTGATGGATTTTTAAAAAATGGTTGATTTGGCACCCAAATTTATTTCTAAACAGTAAGATACGTTTTAAATTGAATATCTAGAAATTTTGATAATCAAACTCTTTATGGATTATTTATTAAAATTTCTATAAGTGAAAAATACCTATGAGTATTGGAAAAATCTGGACTTTGGACAGTGGTTAGCATATGATAAATGAAGACTCCTGTCTAAATTTCATGAAAATTGGAGTTGTTTAAGTAGGTGTTTAGTATTTATAAAGTTTAAACAATTGATCTGGGTATTTTATACTTCTACTTGAAACTTGGTATGGAATCTCATATGGACCGAAAACTAATTTGGTAAACATTTGGTGAAGTTTTTATAAGTTTAACTATTTTTCCAAATTTGTTAAGTTTTAATAATATTACATTCATAATAAATAATCTGGATATTGAAAAAATATGAAAATTGGTCAGAAATTTTTATTTATGTATATGATCAATTGCTAAAAGTTTTAAGCTTTAACTTTATGTCTAAGTATGGTTTTGGAATTATGGTCCATCAAAATTTTATAAAAAGTTACCATTTTTGGAATTTTTTGTATAAAATTGTTTTTATAAAAGTTTTGGGGGATTTTGGACAGAAGTATGATCACATTAAAAACATGAAATTGGACTTTTAAATTGGGTGCTAAAATCACACTAAAACCTTAGTTTCGGACGAATCAGATTTTTAAACCGTAAACCGGACTTTACGCGCGTAATCGCGTTTTTGGTCAAACGAAACCTTGACTTGAGATTTTATCATATATGAAATTATAACTATTGATATTCATTAATAAAATCAAAAACTTAAGGTTTCAATGTCACGAATTTATATAAAAGTCGGCTTTACAACTTTTGAGAGGTTCATACGCGTGTGCACGGGTTTTGGGTATGCAACATACTGCATAGCCACTTTTGAGTAGTAGACTCAGTTTTATACTTTAGGCGTCCTAAATGCTATTTTTTTCGCATCTACTTGGTTAGTAGGACTCGGTTAGGACACCTGTTCTTGGGTCTCATGCGGATTTAGCCGTACCTTGGTAACACTGAGTTGCTAGCCACACTTTGCGTGCATTTGGCTGCTGGCCTTTGATAGAATTTAGATGTTAACTGTACTATGCGATTTTTGTTGACTATGTCACACTTACCACCGACGATGTTTAGGTGAGTTTCGCGACCCCACTTTTCATTTTTACTATTTTACGGGGGAAAAGCTGTTTCACACACTACACGTTATTACCTAGGTTTACTAATGAATGTATTAAGTCCACACTTTAACACAATCAATTAGCTTGGATAGCCGATCAGAATTATGGATAGTACTATTTGGGTTGACACCCCCGCCAGGGTTGGTCGCGCCAACCACACTTGTAGTTTCATTTGGGCGCATAATTAGCCATAGTAGGTGTTCACATTCGACACCTGGATACAGGGGCAACGACTAGTCTAGCGGTTTTGATTGTGGCTCAGGGCAATAAATTCTTAACCCGTGTACTTGATCATCTGCGGATGGTTACTATTACATTTTGAAATTTATTTACTTAGTTTTTCGTATCGAGTCGCAAAACCTGCGTACTCACAAACTATTTTTATAGTTGACCCGTTTTCGAAACATGTTTTTCAGGTAAACAGTTATGGGGATAACGAGCTCTAAAGGGCTTACTATTATGAAGAATTATTTTTGGGTACCTTGGGTTGTAGTTGGGCATTTTAGACACTTTGTATTGATTCGGGATTTTCCATGTATTTGTACTTTCGATAGAGGCTTGTAGTATGGTTCAATGTAATGCACAATTTTCCTTTTAGTTTCTCTTGTACTTGTGTTCAATGCGATATACCGGTCGCACTCCGTGTTTCCGCCTTCGGCGGGGTGTGACAACGAGTATGGTATTTTTGAACTACGCGTTTAACATTCTATTCATGGTGTTTTACATGTGACGTTTTACACATGGTGTTTTAGATTGGACATGTAAAAATCCATTTTTTAACATGAACTGGCGTTTTCTACATGGGGTTTTAGACATGACGTTTTAGATTCTGGTCATGGTGTTCTACACCTGGCGTTTTATATTCTGTTGATAGTGTTTTACACCTGGGCATGGTGTTTTACATGGCGTTTTAAAACACCACGTAGAAAACGTTGAAATAATTTTCCTAATACTTGTAAAACCTAAAAACACCATGTATATACTTAAAATGTCATAACCATAAAACACCATGGGTAGATTGACGTTTAAATGTTAAAACACCATGTACAGACTTAAACACCATGTACATAGTTACACACAAATGTATATAACTAAACACCATGTACAGACTTAAACAACACCATATACATATTTAAACATCATATACAGACTTAAACATTGAAGTATAAATGTTAAAACACCAGACAGAATCATAGTTACGTTTCTGTAAGTAATTGCTGCAGTCGGTGGACAAATTTTGTTGTGCAGTGGCGAAAAGAAAAAAAAACAACATAAAAATGCCATGTACACCATAAAACTGACCGGTTTAAGCAACACCAACTTCATCGATTTTTTTTTGTTTTTTTATATATCAATACTATACTCGTTGGAAAGATAAAAAATTGCTCGATTTTATGGTATATTAAAAAAAAATAATAATGACGTATAAAAAAATTATGAACGTTTAAAAAAAATGAGGGAAATGGCATGTGACAAACATGTGGGGTTCTTTAGCCGGATTTACCTTTCTACCCCTCCAGATGGAATCTAAGTTGCAATTATTTACCCTTTTGCCATCGCCTCATTCTCAACCACAAAACCCAAAGATCTTGTGGCTCAAAATCCTTCCTACACATTTTAGCAGGACCCTATACTATATATATATATATATATATATATATATATATATATAGTAAGGATCAAATGTAAACTTGTAAACCAAAACACAAATTCTGACCACACATTTATTTTCATCTTATTTTAATTCACACCCCAAAAGTCAAACACTCAATTAATTATAATAAACATGTGGTTAGGATTTGTTTTTTGGTTTACAATTTAAATGTGATTTACATTTGATCCTTTT
This sequence comes from Smallanthus sonchifolius, assembly GCA_023525975.1. Taxonomy (NCBI): domain Eukaryota; kingdom Viridiplantae; phylum Streptophyta; class Magnoliopsida; order Asterales; family Asteraceae; genus Smallanthus; species Smallanthus sonchifolius. The sequence continues at coordinate 21,161,811 of CM042046.1, read as the reverse complement.
CATATATATGTATATATATATATATATATATATATATATATATATATATATATATATATGGTTAGGTTAATGTAGAAAAGGTTTTAAAAATAAGAATGATTCTGGGCTTGACATGTGTCTTTTTATTGTTTTTAAAGGGAGGGCATAATGATCATTGTATAATATACCAGGCCATTGTGTAATAGAATGTCTGATATTACACAATGACCAGACCTGATATTACACAATGAACTTTTTATTGTGTAGAAAAGGTTTTAAAAATAAGAAGGATTCTGGGCTTGACATGTGTCTTTTTATTGTTTTTAAAGGGAGGGCATAATGATCATTGTATAATATACCAGGCCATTGTGTAATAGAATGTCTGATATTACACAATGACCAGACCTGATATTACACAATGAACTGCTATTACACAATGAGCAAATTACACAATGATCAGACCTTACATTACACAATGACATGATATGTTATTAATGGTCATCATGTAATATACCGGCCCGTTGTGTAACTGAAGGTCTGATATTACACAATGACCAGACCTGATATTACACAATGAACTGCTATTACAAAATGAACAAATTACACAATGAAGAGACCTTACATTACACAATGACATGATATGTTATTAATGGTCATCATGTAATATACCAGCCCATTATGTAATAGAAGATCTGATATTACACAATAACCAGACCTGATATTATATAATGAACTGCTATTACACAATGAACAAATTACACAATGACCAGACCTTACATTACACAATGACCGGACCTTACATTACACAATGACCTGACATATTTGAACGAATTACACAATAATGAGCAAATCACACAATGAGCTGGAAAACGTAAAACACAATGATGAATACATATAACACAAATGATGAAAAATATTTGACAAAATGAGCATATTACACAATGAGCAAATTACACAATAACCAGACCTTACATTACACAATGACCTGACATATTTGAGCGAATTACACACTAAAGAACAAAATACATAATGAGCTGGAAAACGTAAAACACAATGATGAATACATATAACACAATGATGAAAATAATTTGACAAAATGAGCATATTACACAATGAGCAAATTACACAATAACCAGACCTTACATTACACAATGACCTAACATATTTGAGCGAATTAGACAATAATGAGCAAATTACCCAATGAGCTAGAAAACGTAAAACACAATGATGAATACATATAACACAATGATGAAAAATATTTGACAAAATGATGAATACATATAACACAATGATGAAAAACATTTGACACAATGACCAGACCTGATATTACACAATAACCATACCTGATATTACACAATGACCTGACAAATTACACAATGAGCTGGAAAACATAATTTTTTTTCGTTTTTGTATATAACGACACTATACTCGTTTTATAGATAAAAAACGCTCGTTTTTATGGTGTAATTTTTTTAAAAAAATAATGTCGTAGTTAAAAGTTATACGTTTAAAAAAGGAGGGGAACTTGATAAAAAGTCAACAAAAGTGGCCAACACTAAAATACCATTCTAACAACTTTTTCTCCTTACAATTTAATCTCAACCATCATATCTTTTCTACAATTTGATCTAATGGCCCTAAATCTTTCTTACCCTTCTTAGAATTAGAATACTTTTTACCTGAACCTTTTCCTAGTTTATATATATAATTAAAATTAATACATATAACTACTTTTTTGTGTTCTTAATTGATTGTTAATAAATAAAAGTTTATATTTGATTATTTTCTAAAAGATTAATTTTTGTTATAAAAGTATAACGTTTATTATACATTGTTAATTTTAATTTTGCAGTTGTATTATTAAAATTTTTAATTTTGTAATTGTATTATAAGTATTTTGCAAAACAATTTTGTAGAGTCATATATTTTGTATAAGCTGTTGTCATTTATTGTATGTTTAAACAATTTTAGACTAGTTTACTTTCTGTCATTTCATTATTGTAATTTCAGTTTTCTGTAATTAGTTAAGTCTGGGCCATCGAACCTACTTAGTTTCGATTGAGTCTGTTCAATCGAAACTAGTAGTTTCGATAGATGGTAGTTTCGACAGTCTGTGTATCATTTGTAAATGGTCAATCGAAACTAGTAGTTTCGATTGACCATAGTTTCGATACCTGTCACTACTATAAATAGCCTAGTTTGAGATTGTTTAGGGTGTGAGTAGCGGCTGTAACCCTGAACCTTCTCTTTCACATTTTGCTTGAATCAATACAATCTGCAGTTGTTTATTCACTGTGTTCATACATTTTCATACCTTTTGATTGCTGATTCATAGTGTGGTTAGCTGGTTATCTTCACCAATACTGTTTCTATTATCTGTTTCACCTACATATACACAGTTTCCGCCTGTGTGTGTGTTTAATCAATCATATCAGTGAGATTCGACTGAAATCTGGACCTACAATTGGTATCAGAGCTTTATGCTCTAGTGTTTCTGAGTGTTATCAGGTTTTTGATCGATTCTAGGTGATTACCGAGGGTTTTCGTTGCTTATTTTGGGTTTTTGCACATTTATTCTCGAGGTACTGTTTCATCATTTTTCAAAGGTTTTTGCTCGTATTTTCGGAATCGAAAGTTGGATTCGTGATCAGGACAGTTAGACGAAGGTTTTCGTTGGATTAGTTTATTATTTCTGCATCTTTGATTTCTGGAGCTTTTCATCAATGGAGTATTTCTGTTTTGGAGAAGAAGGCATCGAAACTACGGGGAACAATTTCTGATTTCTGTTGATCATCGAAACTTCTTGTCTACGTTTTGTCGGGAGAAGGTACTGTCGAAACTAGATTTTTGTCTCTTATAGAAACTGTGGTTATCGAAACTAGTCTGTGAAATTTTCAGTTTCGAAACTAGTTGTTTCGATAAAAGTTGTTTCGATAAAATTTGCTCTATCGAAACTAGTCCTATCGAAACAAGTTGTTTCGATAAAATTTGATCTATCGAAACTAGTTGTTTCGATAATAGTTGGTCTATCGAAACTAGTCCGATCGAAACTAGTTGTTTCGATAGAAGTTGACCTATCGAAACTAGTTACTGTTTTAGTTTGATTCAAAACATTATGGCCACTTCAAGTTCAACAGAACATTCTGGGGGAAATAGACCACCTGTTCTTGTGTCCACAAGAGATTTTGATGACTGGACTAAAAAAATGAAGCTTTTCTTTCAATTTCACGATTATACACTGTTGAATTCTATCACCGATGGTCCCCACAAGCCCGTAACTACCACCGCTGATGTTCAACGTCCTAAGTTAGTGTCTGAGTATGATGAGAAAGATCTTGCCTTGATTGCCCGAGACAACAAGGCCTATGGGACTATTGCCATGGCTCTTCCTATGGATATTTTCAACATCTTTGCTGAGTACACAACTGCCAAAGACTTATGGGCTGCACTGTGCACAAGATATGAAGGAAGTGAGGATGTCAGAGAAAGCAAAAGAGATCTGATAAAGAAACAATATGCGATGTTCAGCAGTGTACGGGGAGAATCAATATCTGATTTGATCAACCGTTTCTCAAGCATTGTCTCAAGGTTGAAGGTAATGGGAGTTGAGTATCCTACTCTTGATCTGAACAAGAAACTCCTAGATTCTCTTCCTGAGGAATGGAATATGTATCGAATCATGATCAAAAAGAATCATGATCAAAAAGACTGAGAATCTGAGCGCTCTGTCTCAACAGGAAGTCTATAGTATTCTTGAATCTTATGAAATTGAGATTAAGAATGGAGCAGTCACCCCATCTAATCAGTCTGGAAACACAGCTCTCATTGCTGGATCAAGCTCATCCGGTAGCCCATACTTTCAGACTGATGTTCCTCCTTCAGCTGCTGCAATTAAGTCTACCAGTTCCTCTGCTCCTCAAAAGACTGTCACCGTGATTCCTGATGAATATGTCCCAATCATGACTGCTTTCATGTCGTGCTATGATGCACTGATCTATGGAAATCTAACACCGGTTAGCTTTCAACCTGATGACTTGGAGCAGATTAATCCTGATGATTTGGAGAAAATGGATATCAATTGGTGCATGGCCATATTGACCTTAAGAGCCAAGAGATTTATCAAAAGGACTGGTATAGACAGGTTCAAGCAAGGAAAGACGCTTGGGTTTGACATCAAGAAGGTGAGATGCTACAATTGTGATCAACTGGGTCACTTTTCCAGAAACTGCAAGGAGCCGTCCTCCAAAGATCAGCAAGATAAGAAGATTTCCTCTGGTAAACAAGCTGCCAATCCTCCAAAGACAAACACAACTTCCAGTTCCACAGCTCTTGTGTGCCAAGCTGATGGACATTATCATTGGGGAGAACAAGCTGAGGAAGCTGCTGATAAAGCCTTGATGGCTGATGTGGAGGAAAATGGCAAGTGTGTCATGATTGAACCAGCTGAGGATCTCACTGCTGTGCCTGCTGAGGTTACTTCTAAACTTTGTGATTCTAGATCTTGCTTAAATGAAATTCAAAAATACAGATTCATCAATCAAGCCTTGATTGATGAACGAAATCACATTAAGGTGATGTATGACTCTGTGTCCAAAAATGAGAAACTTTACTTAAAGAAAATTCATGATATTTCTGGTGAAAATCGTTCTTTAATTGTGCAACTCAATACTCAAACCATTAATAATACAATTTTAACAGAAAGAGTCCAAAAGGCAGAAAAAGCCAAATTACAGGTTGATCACATGGATATGGATCAGAAAATTCTGTTTGGAATAATTGACAAACAATTTAATAGAAAAGACACAGAAGGTCTTGGGTATAACTCTCATCCACCTCCTTATTCTAAATCAGGGAAATTTGCTGATATGCCTACTCCACATGTTTCCACACCTTTTGTTTGCACATTATCTCCTGATGATTATATTACATTCTTTGATTCTGACAGTTTTGCTTCTTGTGCAGAGTCAAATTGTGTAAAGTCCGAAGATGATTGTGATAAGAGTGCTAATGATAGAACTATTTTAAAAGAACTTGAGTCGGATGAATGTAATAATATGTCCGTGTCAAAACCAAATATTTGTGAACACGTTAAAAACTTGTATTTTGATTCTATGCCTGCTGAGCATACGGGTTTGGGATGTGATGTTTCTAAATTTCAAAATGCCTTGCCTTTTGTTCCTAAATCTTTGAATGTTATGCCATGTGTTACAAAATTTAAAAGTGCAGGAATTATTGTGAATGATGTACCACGTGAAACCATGAGCAACATGGAATTTTTCAGATTAAAGGAAGCACATCAGCTTCAAGACAAAGTTATTGATGAGAGAACCGTCTCATGTTCAGATTCCTCAACATCACAATCATCTTCATCTTGTGATGATTATTATCAGGCTAAGATATCTTGTAAAAACGTTTGTTTTAGTTGTGGTGCCTCAAATCATGTTTCAAAAAGTTGTAAATTGACAACCGCAAATTTTAAAGAAGAATCACCTTCCCAAAGTTCATTAAACTCATATGTGTTGCCTAACTCTTCTCACAATAGGAAATCTAAGCGTAAAAGAATTAAAAATGCTAAAAATTATTTAAAACGAACTTGGAAAATTAAAAATAATGTTCTATTTGATGACTGTGCTTCATCAAAGGATGGTTGTACTTCTGATTCCAATGAGATGTCATATCCTGATACTAAAATCTCTTGATTGAAACATTTTTGGTCAAAACGTATAAATGGTTTGTTGTGTATAGGGTCAATCAAGAAGAACCGGCGATAACATCTGGCATGTAGATAATGGATGTTCAAGGCATATGACTGGGCACATTAACTTGCTGCAAGATTATCATCAGATTGATGGAGAGTATGTTGCTTTTGCTGGAAACCCTAGAGGAGGAAAGATTGAAGGACAAGGAACAGTGTCAAATGGAGTAAATAGTCTGGAATTTATCAACTATGTTCCTCAGTTAAAATACAATCTGATGAGTGTTTCACTGATTTGTGATAAGGACTTTTGTGCGTTATTCAATTCAAAAGAATGTCTTATCTTAAAGCCAGGAGTGGTGATTCCGGAAGAACTTATTCTCATGCGTGCTCCCAGAAGATACAACACATATAGCTTGGATATGAACAACCCATCGGGAATTGAATCGTGTTTTCTCTCAAAGGCTTCCGAAGATGAATCTTTCCTGTGGCATAAGAGGTTGGGACATGTCAACTTCAAAACAATGAACCGACTGGTTCGAGGAAACCTAGTCACTGGATTACCTCTCAAAGATTTCACTCCTATGGAACACTGTATTTCATGTTCCAAGGGAAAACAGCACAAATCTTCACATAAGCCTAAAACCACCAATTCCATTGACTCTCCTCTCCAATTGCTTCACATGGATCTCTTTGGTCCAGTGAGTGTTATGAGTCTTGGACGAAAGTCATACTGTCTGGTGGTAACAGATGATTTTTCTCGATTCACTTGGGTGTTTTTCTTAGCTAAGAAGGATGAGACACCAGAGATTTTAAAGACCTATCTGCTTCAAATTGAAAACCTCTTCAGTTTAAGTGTGAAGACTATCCACAGCGATCATGGAACAGAATTTAAGAATGCAACTCTTGATTCCTTCTGTGAAAGCAAAGGAATTTCTCGTCAATTTAGTGCACCTCGTACTCCTCAACAAAACGGTGTAGCTGAAAGGAGAAACCGCACCTTAATTGAAGCTGCACGGACTATGATTGTAGACTCTAAGCTTCCCGTGACTTTCTGGACTGAGGCGGTCAACACTGCATGTTTCGTGCAAAATCGGGTTCTTATCACTAAAAGTTGCAACAAGACACCATATGAGATCATGTACAAGCGCAAGCCAGTTATTGATTTTTTCAGAAAATTTGGGTGTGTGTGCACGATGCTGAACACTTCAGATCAGCTCAACAAGTTTGAAGCCAAAGCTGATGAATGTTATTTTGTTGGTTATTCCTCCAATCAACGTGCTTTTCGTGTCTATCATAAGCAGAAAAGAATAGTGCTGGAGTCCATTAATATCAATTGGCATGAAAATAATCACACGGACTCAGGAGATGGTCCCAATTGGCTATTTGACATCGATTCAGTTTTTAAATCATTTAATCTTCCTGATTTCTCAATTGACTCAACTCATGCTAATCCTTATTTTTCTGTGAACAATTTAGGGAACTTAAATGATCAAGGTTCTTCCTCATCTGCTCAGGTTGAAATTCCTGTGGTTGCAAATGCTGAATCTAATATGGAGTCTTCCGGTTCTGGTGCAACAAGTGAAACTGTTGAAGACAACTCCATTCCAACAGTAGATGTTGCACCACAATCATCTGCTGAAGATCCTATTAATGACATTGCTGATCCTCCTGCTGAAAATCTTACCAATTTGGAAGAAGTCGTGGAAGAAGATGCAATTCCTCAACTGTGAATTCACAAGATTCATCCCACCAATAACATCATTGGACCACTCAATGTGGGTGTTAGTACCCGAAGTGCTTGTGAAGCATTTGAAAACAACATGTTTTCCTGCTTCATCTCTCAAACTGAACCAAAGAACATTAAAGCAGCACTACTAGAAAACAGCTGGGTGGAAGCAATGCAGGAAGAACTACAGCAATTCTCAAAGTTACATGTGTGGAATTTGGTGGATCTACCCAAGAACAAAGTTCCAATCGGTACTCGTTGGGTTTTTCGCAACAAAAAGGATGAAGGCGGCACTGTGATTCGAAACAAAGCTCGTATGGTGGTTCAAGGTTTCTATCAAGAAGAAGGGATTGACTACGAGGAAGTCTTTGCACCAGTGGCTTGCTTGGAAGCCATCTGAATGTTTCTCGCCTATGCAGCTTACATGGACTTCACCGTCCATCAAATGGATGTTAAAAGCGCATTTTTGTATGGCAAAGTTCAAGAAGAAGTATATGTCAAGCAGCCGTCGGGTTTCATTGATCCTAATTTTCCAGACCGTGTTTACAAGTTAGGCAAAGCATTGTATGGTCTTCACCAAGCACCTCGTGCGTGGTATGAAACTTTATCAAAGCATCTGCTTGAGAATGGTTTCACATGAGGAGCAATTGACCAAACATTGTTCAAACGGAAGGAGGAAAAGGATACAATCATGGTGCAAATTTATGTGGATGATATCATTTTTGGTTCTACAAATCCCCGTCTCTGCAAAGAATTTGAAGAAGTGATGCGATCTAAGTTTGAGATGAGCTCCATGGGGGAAATGAAGTTCTTTTTGGGACTACAAGTTGATCAGTCTGAGTCAGGAATCCTTATCCATCAAGAAAAATACGTAAAAGAAATCTTGACCAAGTTCAAAATGGCTGATTCCCATCCAGTAAAAACTCATGTGGAAGTTCGACATTGTTTGACTCCTGATATGGATGGGGAAAGCGTTGATCCGCATCTATATCGCTCTATGATAGGATCGCTCATGTATCTCACGGCCAGCAGACCAGACATCATGTTTGCAGTGTGCTTATGTGCACGTTTTCAGGCTAATCCTAAACTCTCTCATTTATCTGCTGTAAAACGTATTTTGAGATATTTAAAATATAAGCCAAAATTGGAAATATAAGCCAAAATTGGGTCTGTGGTATCCTAAAACTAACTTGTTTGATCTTGTGGCTTATTCAGACTCAGACTACGGGGGTTGCAACTTAGACCGAAAATCCACTTCTGGAGGTTGTCAATTCCTTGGAAATCGCCTTGTCTCATGGCAATGTAAGAAACAGTCCACCGTTTCCCAATCCACCGCCGAAGCCGAATACATTGCCGCAGCCCTCTGTTTTTCCCAAGTCAGATGGATACACCATCAGATGCTTGACTATGGGATCACATTCCTTGAGACACCCATTCTGTGTGACAACACCGCCGTTCCTCATATCACCAAAAACCCCGTTCAGCATTCCAAAACCAAACACATTGAAATCAAACATCACTTTATCCGTGACCGTGTTGAAAAGAAGCATATTCAAATTGTTGAAGTCAAAACTCACAAACAAACCGCATACATCTTCACAAAGGCTTTTGACTCTACCAGATTCGCCCAACTGGTGGAGATGCTTGGAATGATCAACTTTCAGTAAATAGTGTGAATAGTATTTTTTTTATTTTTTTTATTATTCTGCTTACTTGACAAAAGAAAATTCCAAAAAGATTTTATTTTTATGAACAGTTTTTACGCAACTCTTTTGGGGGAGAAATATTATATTGAAAAGAATTGCTGTGTATAAAATATTACAAGTGGTTTTAAGTTGCAGGAAGAATTGAATCTGACCTTTGAGAAATGATAGTGTCTGATCTCATCTCTTGGACATGGAATGGACCAAAAGCGATGGTGTTTACTGAGGTATAGCCGGTAGGCCCGACATATGGTTAAAACTTGTAAGTAGTGTGAAAACTCTAATATATATCTCATACTTGTGTGTTTGAACCCATTATTGAAACATCTAACCCATGTTTATATCTAAGAAAACCAATTCAATCAGATACAGGCTTACGTATTGGATTCCTATTCATACGCCAAGTGACCGTTAATATAACGATATTTACCACCGATGACCCCGTATGTTTTGCTTACGTAAAGATCTCGGGTGCTCATCCTTTTCCCATCCACTTGGATGATTTGACCCCGTCTGTTTTGCTTACGCAAATATCTCGGGTGTTCAACATTTTTCTATCCGCTTGGATAATTTTACGACTTCTTCTGTTTTGCTTACGCAAAGATCTAGAATGCTCGTACCTTTTTAATATCTACTTGGATATTTTTTATTTTAAATTTTCTAAATCCACTTGGATATCTTATTTTATTTTTGGTGGTACTTTGACATTACTAAGACGGTACCTTGGTTAATCAGAAAGAGATGATAGGATGAAGATGGGTACTTCTTGAGGATTGATAGGTTTTCAAAATCATTTTATTTTAATATGTGGGGTACACCTTGTATAGTGCTTAAATGGTACCTTTTAATCACATGAAATCAAAATACAAACAAATGTTCGGGTTTACTTTGCACAAATATCAGCTATCTTCAGGGACTCACAGTAGTTAAATGCAAAAGGAAGTGTTTCAAGAGACTGACCAGATCTGATCTCATGTTGGATCTTTTTCAAGAAGAAAAGTGTAAATATCTTGTGTATATATGTTAGTCTTATTTCTGTCACTTTTGTATATATCGAAACTACTTTGACATATCGAAACTACTCTGTTCATATCGAAACTAGTTTGCCGTATCGAAACTACTCTGTAAATATCGAAACTAGTTTGCCCTATCGAAACTAGTTGTTTCGACAGGGGCATTTTTGTCTTTTGTTCCTCGCAATTTAAAAGCCTTCATAAATAAATCCCTCCCTTCATATCTTCTTCACTCGTCTTTTTCGCAACCCTTTCATCTTCTCCGACACACACAAAATTCCTCAAGCCTTGGTCTGAGTTGCAAATTATCAGGGTTAATCACCTGATTACCCCCGTTGTCACCTTCGTCCTCACCATCAGGTAACGTCCTACTATTTCATTTGAATGTTTCTTGCGAATCAACAGACCTAGGGTTTCAAAAGTTCAAATTGTTCGACTGAATCTTCATAATAATAGTCGTTGTGTGCATATCCGTGTTTGCAAACATCTTTATCATCTTAGAACTCACGATTATTGTGTTTTATTGCAGATAAACAGTCTCGCATTTGGTAAGATGACATTCCGTCATTTACAGGCCACTCTAAACCCTTCATTAAACTGTTTATTTTAGTCTGTGTATAGTGAATCAAAAGGGGTTTGGGTTTCAAAACCAAGTAGTTTCGATAAAGAAGTTCAACTTTTTCAAAATTTCTCAAAATGTTTAATCGAAACTACTGGTTTCGACACTCAAACTTGACCTAATGTCTCTATTGAAACTACTTGTTTCGATAAGTTTTTCTCTATCGAAACTACTTGTTTCGATAAGTTTTTCTCTATCGAAACTACTTTGTTTCGATAAGTTCATCTCTATCGAAACTACTTAGTTTCGACAGTGTTGATTTCAGAAATTTTATAAGTGTTGATCAAGGCCTATTGCCTCTATCGAAACTAGTTAGTTTCGATAAGTTCATCTCTATCGAAACTACTTAGTTTCGACAGTGTTGTTTTCAGGAACTTTATGTGTTGATCAAAGCTTATTGCTTCTATCGAAACTAGTTAGTTTTGATAAGTTCATCTCTATCGAAACTACTTAGTTTCGACAGTAAGGATTTCTTATTTTTTCTAAGTGTTGAAATACTTAGTTTCGATTGACCATATTCAGAACCTTTACTTATTGTACAAAACTGATGAATTTTACAGGAATGGATCTTGTATTCGTGAAAAGGCACAATGTCTGTGCATTTCTTAATAGCAATGATCCGAAAGCTGCTGAGTTCATTCCGGTCTTAAACTTTCTGGCAAACTCCAACATAAGTTTTGCCATAAGCCACAACCTGCCGGTGTTTGAGGCAACTATTAGACAATTTTGGGAAACTGCAGAGATAATCACAGTTGATAATGTGCAACACATTAGAGCAACTGTACATGGCCAAGAAGTATTATTCTCTGAAGACATAGTGAGAGAGGTACTGCAGTTAAATGACAACCCAGAAGCACCCTTTGATTTTCCAATCTACTATGTGAAAGAATGCTTCAGAAGAATGGGTCATCCTGATGAGTTCAAGAGCGGTCAGATAATCAAGAACTCCTTACCAATCCATTGGAGATATATAGTGCATGTGTTTATTCACTGCCTATCAATAAGGAAAGGGGGTTTTGATTCAGCTAACAGTACTCTGGGATCAGCTATTTTGGGATTAATAAAGGGAAGAGACTACAACTTTTCTGGTTTCATATTCACTCAGCTAAAGGATAACTTAACTGGAGCAGTGAAGGAGAAGTTTCTAGCATATCCTAGATTTCTTCAAATTATCATCAATCATCTTCTTCCTGAGCTTCAACAAGGTGGAAACACCTTTGTGTTTTATAATATGATAGCCAAAACACTCAACTACATGAAAAGTACCAACAAAAGGACCAACCGGGCGATAGCCGACGTTCCCCTGTTCGGTCATATCATTGGAGAAGAAGAAGAGTTTATTCCTGACATTGATCCTGATCTTGAAGAAGAAAACTTATCATCAGAAGAAGAAGAGTTGGAAGCTGAACAAAATCAAGGTAATCCACATATTGATGAAGCTGAGATTGAGGTAGACATACCTATTGTTCAAGAAGAAGAGCAACATGTAATTGAGCCTGTGATAGAGGCTCCTTTTGTTGAAGAAATACAGATTGTTCAAGAGCCAGCAGTAAATGTTGAAGCTGGCTTACAGGAGAATGAAGAAGAAGTGGCAGAGTCAAGTGGGACTCTAGATGCAGGAATTTATGGATCAGACTATTACAAGTCTGATTCAGATGAAAGAATAGAGCAACTTGCATCTTCCTCTAAAAGACAAATTGAGTCAGGATCTGATTTTGAAGAGGAGGAGCCTAGGGCTAAAAAGATAAAGACTGGATTGGAGGATGTGTCATCCTCGTCAGAGTCTTCATTCACCACTCCAGAACCATCTCCTCATCCTACTCCACAACAATCACCTATCCCTACACCTCCTACATCTCCACAACAATTACCTATCCCTACACCTCCTACATCTCCACAACAATTACCTATCCCTACACCTCCTACATCCCCAAAACAATTACCTATCCCTACACCTCCTATATCTCCACAACAATCACCCATCCATACACCTCCTGCATCTCCACACCATGATTCAACCTCTCCTGTACCAAGAGTAAAAACTCTAAGTCTTGAAATAAAGAAAATTCAGGACAATCTTCAAAAGAAAGATACAGAGATTGACGGCTTGAAGTCTAAGCTAAAAGAAGTTAAGGAGGAAGTCAAAGACTTAAAGCAGGAGGTTGGAGGCTTACATACTCAAATAGATAGTCAGCAGACTCAGCTGAAAACTCAACAAAAACTAATCATAAGTCAACAAGAAGACTTTAAAGCCTTAGCTGAAATAGTTAAGCAGCTCAAAGACTCAGTCAACAAACCTACTCCACAACAGCCAACCACTTCAAAGGCTCAAGGGGAGACTACATCTGAACTTGAACCATCGTCTCCTGCCTTTGTCACTGATCCAGAATCTGCACTAACCGTGTATACTGGCCACGGTGCCATGACAAAGGAGTCTGTTGAAGTAAAGGTTGAAGAAACAGAGTCTGTCCTTCCCTCAGCTCATGAAAGAAGAGAAGCAAGGAAGAGAGGGAAGGGAGCTATGGCTAATATTGAAACAGTGATTCTGGATGAAGAAGACATCCCATCAGATGATGAGCTGCATGCTCTTCTAGATGAGATTGACAACTTTGGATACAATGACCTTCATCCAGAAATTCTAACTACTGAAGAGAAAGAAACTGAACAAACTAGATATTTTACTGAAGAAGGAGATGAAATTCAAACCCTATCAGATGAAGAAGATGTTCAGATTAATCTCATCAAGACTATCATTCCTGAACCAACCATTCCAATCTCTGAGTCAATTCCAACTCAAGATCAACCTTCAACTGCACCTGAACCTCCTATTTCAAGGAAGTCTTGGTTTAAAAAGATCATTCCAGAAGAGACTCCTCAAACTTATGAGTGGATAGCCGAGCATCAAGAACTGAAAAGGCCTCCAATTAGATGGAAATACGATGCTGAAAGGAAGCTCTTTATCATCAGACGATATAGAGGGGGAGTTCAGCACTTCAAGAACATGACTGACTTCCAGACCCTTCCTTTTTATGACCTCAGGGATTTAGCAAAACTTCCACTACAAAACCCTGGGAAGGTCATGATGGCTTATGACTTTGAGAGGTTTCTGCATTCTCAAGTCAACAATGATTTCAAATGATTGAAGCCTAGGAAAACTCAGAAGAAGATCTCAAAGACTAGGTTTCATCCTAAGACTAAAAAGCCATATGTTTTCCTAAGATACAAGCCTGCCCAAACACACAAGACTATCACTATTCCAAAATCTGTACCTGTCCAGCTACAAACTTTCAGAAAGTGGTTCTATAACCCAGTAATTGGCAGTGCAGTTATTGAATGTGAGGGCAAGGAAGACATCACCATCTTTGATCCAATGGAGCTGCTGAAATTTCAACCTGAAGATCTGGAGGTGCTATTCCAGAATCACATTCAGGCTTATAGTGATGAAGATGAAGCTGATGCTAAAGCCTATCAAAGAATTGTATCTCTCCATGTCAAACCTTTCATCCCAAAAACATCTGAAGGACCAGCTGCTTGATGAAGAGCTGAAGACAGTAATGCAACAGCTTAGGGGGAGATTGTAGAGTCATATATTTTGTATAAGCTGTTGTCATTTATTGTATGTTTAAACAATTTTAGACTAGTTTACTTTCTGTCATTTCATTATTGTAATTTCAGTTTTCTGTAATTAGTTAAGTCTGGGCCATCGAAACTACTTAGTTTCGATTGAGTCTGTTCAATCGAAACTAGTAGTTTCGATTGATTGTAGTTTCGACAGTCTGTGTATCATTTGTAAATGGTCAATCGAAACTAGTAGTTTCGATTGACCATAGTTTCGATACCTGTCACTACTATAAATAGCCTAGTTTGAGATTGTTTAGGGTGTGAGTAGCGGCTGTAACCCTGAACCTTCTCTTTCATATTTTGCTTGAATCAATACAATCTACAGTTGTTTATTCACTGTGTTCATACATTTTCATACCTTTTGATTGCTGATTCATAGTGTGGTTAGCTGGTTATCTTCACCAATACCGTTTCTATTATCTGTTTCACCTACATATACACAGTTTCCGCCTGTGTGTGTGTTCAATCGATCATATCAGTGAGATTCGACTGAAATCTGGACCTACAATTGGTTGACTGCTCCTGTGCAAAATTAAAATTAACAATGTAAAGGGCCCGTGAAACTCACCTGAGTGTGCAAAGCGTAGGTAATTAGCATCACACAAGGATGCAATAAAACAACGAATAGATAGCACGTGGACGGTCTACACATGTCTAGAATAATTTATGACAGTTAGGAACACGTAAGATTTTTGTGACAACGAAACGGAAAGATCAAACGTCCTAAAACACACTAATGATTAACGAGTAGACAAACATGTCATCGGGATTAAATGATCCATAGTTTAATATTTATTATGGATGTGGTACGTTCAAAACGTCACCAAACACGAGTTATTAATATAAAATAAATGTTTGCGTGTTTTTATGGATTAAACAATAATTTAGGAAATAATAAGAATAATTATATTATTATTATTATTAGTATGTACGTATATAACACATAAAATGAGTTATAAATTCAATCCCAAGCCCACGGGTGTTTTTCGGGTTCAAAACGTATTAACATATTATTATAATAATATAGGGATTATTTTTATTTAAAAATAATATATAAAAAACTATTTAAAAACAAAATGGGGTAGGGAACCCGGGTCTCCTCCCCAACAGCCATGCACCTTAACCAGTCCTGCCCGCTAGGGTATCTAACACACAACCGAATCGAATGATTTCTTGTCTTTAACACCCCTGTGTTCTTCCCCCTATCGAAGCCGAACCAAGAATCAGTCCCAAATCCCACCAATTCGATCGCGATTGCCCAAGAGATCAAAGGGGTTTTGTTCATCGGTGTTATGCGAATGTGTTGGTATGTTTAATTGTGTCACGCCCGTAACACAGGACAGTTATCTAACTAGAGTAGTACCTCCAACAGATATGTTCCCATGTAAGAGCGACGGGTCTAGGAGAGATTTATACACCGCTCTTTCCTAGACAGAATATTCCGTTTGTCAGATAACTACATACTAGTCAGAAGGTCGCCTTCTAGTTACTGTGACGTTGATATCAAAAACACACAACGGAAGACTAAATGATAACTTATATTAATATCAAAATATTGTTTACAACAGGATTAATAAAAGTTACATCACTTATCCCTAACAAGGGACATATTATTCGGGACTTATAGTTCCTGGCATGCCCATCATCTGGATCATTCATCATTTCATTCTAGCCCTGGAATGCCCTGTCTAATGGCTACCTGTGATGCGGTAAAAAAACATTTGATAAAACATGGGTCAGCACAAAGCTGGTGAATTCATAAACTAAAATCGTTTATTAAAATGACCCGCCAAAGTATCTTGAACACATCCATGGGGTTCCACCCCTAAATTCATAGATAACTATGAACAATCAGTGTATATATATATATATATGTATATATATATATATATATATAACCAAAGATCGTTCCACGGGTCCTGTCCAACATGCCGTTCCATGGGCAAGTGAAATACAATAAGCGCATTGAATACGTTATATATAAACAATCGATACAATCGTTTCAAGATACTCAAAATGTTTCATAAATCAATCATGCCAGACAAGGTCATGAAAGGGTTCATGCATCACAGTTTAAGAACTCACCTCGACAGTATTTCTGCTTAATAATCAGTAATCTCACAAACACCTTGGGCAGAGTTCATAGATAATCATAACCTTTCTTAATCATATGATCTTAGCTTAATGGTTCATAATCAAAGCTTAATGGGAAGTTGGAACCTTACCTCAGTACTATCTACGATATCTTGGAGTCAAAATGCTGGAAACCGGACTCTCGTACGCGAACAGGGGCTCGGGATTAGAGAATCAGAGTGTGTGTGTTTAGGAGAGTATGTTTGTGTGTGAAAAGAAGTTGAAAACGACCATCTATTTATAGGGCCAAAGTGGCACTCGTAGCAGACCGCTACGCTTGGTGGTGGCGGTCCGCCACCCCTTGAGGCGGCTTATTTGGCTTTGCGCGCACGTAGCGGACCGTTATGGTTTGGCTAGCGGTCCGCCACCCCTTACACGCGTCAGATTTCCATCGGTGAGTCACAGGGACAAGTGTCAGCTACCAGAGTGTTCCTTAGTCCACACGTAACGGACCGCTATGGTCCTTGGTAGCGGTCCGCTACCCCTTGATTTTTTAGAATTTTCATTTTAAGTCCCTGGACTTTGATTATTTATATATCCAACCCTCAAATTTGAATTTTGGCAATTTTAATCCTTTGTCTTTCTAAGAAATTTCGAGTACAAAAACATCGAGTATAGAATCGTTAATTACTCATTTGAAAAGCCGAAACCCTAAATTAAGAACACGAAATCAAATTGATCGAATTTGATAATATTTACTGTTGGAATCATGGGGCATTTGTTGAACCTTGCATTGACGTTCAATCTAGGGTGGTGTTCGATTAAACCCGAATTCGTATGAACCCTAGGTTAGATTCTTGTCCAATTCGATGATATAAGCCCTAGATATGTTAGGGCTTTTTTTCTAGGAATGAAGGCGAGTCTGAGGGCGGGATTAGTTACCTGAATTGAGTTCGGATTGATAGAGTTCGACTAAAATTCAGCCGTGAGTCCGACGTGTTGGTCCCCGGTGTCTCTGGCTTTGTCTCTGGCCGAATTGATATGTGCAACAGCTTCAGGGAAACTCGTTTGAGGTGTGCAGATGTTTGATTGAGGGAAATAACAGACCAAATGATTGAATTTGATGGGTTCATGATGAGTAGTCGACGATTACAGGTTCTAGGTGGTAAATTGGATTAATTCGCATCAATAACATTGTTTAAAGCTTCAGTGATGATCGACCAA
Organism: Smallanthus sonchifolius; assembly: GCA_023525975.1. Classification (NCBI taxonomy): domain Eukaryota; kingdom Viridiplantae; phylum Streptophyta; class Magnoliopsida; order Asterales; family Asteraceae; genus Smallanthus; species Smallanthus sonchifolius. Next base: position 21,144,155 of record CM042046.1, on the reverse strand, counting down.
GATGTTAACATGTATTTCAGTTACGAATTTGGACAGGTTTTCGGTTATTGTTGCGAATTTGGATCAAGAACTATTGGATGTTTGACTTTCAAAAGTCAACTGAACACATACACACTTGATTTTGACTTTACAAAGTCAGCAGATTTAGTTTTGAGTAATTACACAACTAATCCTTGTAGTTTAAGTTTATTTGAGTTTGGATTATGACAAGTTTAGTTCCTGAGGTTTGTAATAGAGTTAACGGGGTTAACCGGGATTTGGGTGTCACAATATATAACTCTTGGTTGGAAAGTAATGGACTTATGGAGCACATCGGCAATCTCTGCAGATCCTTCAAGTTTAACGGACCTGTAGGTTTGGCTCTGGCAACTAAACTAAAATGGGTGAAATCCGGTATCAAGGACTGGGTAGCAGCCGACAAAAAAAGATCTAAAGGGTGTTATGACACTAAGAAAACACTCATCAGTAACCTAGATATTCTAGTAGAATAAAGACCACTGACTGATGTTGAACTTGAAACCCGAGCTGAAAGTAAAAAATATATTTTGGAGTCTGACCTATTGAAACACTTAGATCTACAACAAAAATCTAGAATCAGGTGGGCTATTGAAGGGGATGAGAACTCGTCTTATTTCCATGGAATCATTAATGCCAATAAATGGTTTGACAGTTGGTGGAGAATGGATAACATCTCCCATGATCGTCAAAAACTTGACTTTTGAATTATTTGGTAGCAAATTTAATGAACACGTGGACTCAAGACCTCCAATTATTTGCCATAAGCCGTCTTTCGGATTCTGAGGCTACTACACTTGTCCAACCATTCACTGATACATAGATTAAAAATGTAGTGTGGGACCGTGAAGGTAACCGGACCCAGCCCTGACGGTATCAACATTCATTTTCTTAGGGTGTTGGGGGTGGACAACCCGGCTATGTCCGAGTATGAGTGAGAGTACCTGGGTAAATGGGGTACACCGCCCCCAATACCTCGAGTAGAGCCGGGTAAACATGGCCGAGTACCATGAACGAGTATATTTACTCGGAGATTGGCCTTCACCCAACTTCCAACCACCCGATACCCACTTGTACCACATGTATTAAAAGTTGTACTTATAAAAAATAAAGTTAGTGAGTAAATGAGTAAGGTGTTTTTAATAAAATCTGAGTAAATGACTAGTTTTGAGGTGACAAAATTCTATTGGACACTTTTGGTGAGTAAATGAGTAAATGGGTATCCCGCCCCCAACACCCTTAAGAGATGTTAGAGTTCGCTCAAGAAAGGTTTTATAAAACTTTTAAATGAGTTATATTCAAAAGAATCTATCCATCGGGGATGCACCTCTTCGTTTATTGCACTGATCCCTAAAATCGTAGACCCTAGGAATTCCAGGATTTTAGATCGATCGCTCTAATTGGCTGCATCAATAAGGTAATATCAAAGGCCCTGGTTAATAGGTTGAAATGCGTTCTACCTTCGCTGATATCTGAGGAGCAATCGACTTTTATATCTAAGATAAGCATTCTACATGGTCCTTTGATTCTTAATGAATTAATCTCCTGGCTACGCAAATCCAAAAGAAAAGGTATGATCTGTAAAGTTGATATTGATAAAGCCTTCGATTTCCTTAACCGAGCTTCCTGGACTCAATCATGGAACAAATGAACTTTCCCATCAAATGGAGAAAATGGAACTTGTCTTTGATCTTTGTATCGTGCTCCTAACCAGGTGATTGAAAAGATGGGTCTGATGAGAAGAACTTTTCTTTTGTCAGGATCCACATACAATACGAAAATTTGTTGGGTGGCATGGACTATAGTAGTAAAGGCAAAACAATTCGGTGGTTTAGGTATCGGCTCACTCAAAGAAGAAAACATGGCAATGCTATCTAAGTGGTTGTGGATGTTTAAAGAAGAGAAACACGGACTCTAGCGAAAAGTAGTTTGGTGTATTCATCAAAACTTGAGAGCTTGGAATATGATCCCGGTCAAGCTTTCCATGCTGCTGGAAACAAATCCACAAAATAACGCAAGACTTATCTCAAGTGGTTGTGGAATTGAATAAAATGATAAAAGGTGTTCTGATTAGTAGCTCGGTATACTATTTTGGTTGGAATACTGGACTATGGACGAAAACTTAGCAACCAAATTCCCATATCTGTTCTAAATTGAACATGACAAATGGTTCACCATTGCAGATCGGATACACTCATCTAATGGAATCACTACCTTGAGCCTCAACTGGAAACGTGCACCCTCATCACCAACATAAATAGAAGAACTACGGTTGTTATCCTCCTCCCTCCAATCAACAATCCTTTCCTCGAAAGAAGACATGTGGAGTTGGTCTCTGGATGTAGCTGGTGCATTCTCGGTAAACATCGAAGCCAAGTCATCAACTCGGAGCCAAACGAATTCCTTTCCATGGAACAAATACCAACAAAAGTTAACTTTCTAGCTCGGAGAGCGAAATTGGATACGCTACCTTCTTTAACATCTCTAGCCATGAGATGGGTAAGCGTTCCAGTATTATCAGTACTATCATGCATCTTCTGTAGTGATCATGATGAGTCAACTGAGCATCTATTTATCTCTTGCTCTCTCGCCCAAACCGTATGGGATCTAGTTACACAATGGTGTAACATTCCGACCTTATTCATATTCAGTATTGTTAGGGGTCAGTTTTTACCTCTGGTATCCCGGATCCTCAAGTATTCAACACTTCATAAATGACTAAATAAATGGCTGAAGAACCGTTCAAACCATTAGGAAAACGCGTGGAAGTCAAACTATAACGGTCAAGAATTAATGGAGACTTGTAACTGCCATGAAGACCTGATTTTTCACTTGGATCCTCGCTTTTCAGTTATTTTATCTTTTGTATATATATTCAGCAGCTTGATCGAATAGGACACACAATTCACGAACTCTCACAACACAATACACTCGAAAACACCTCTGTAACACTTAGATTTTGATCATATACTGCCCTTTTTGTACTTTTTCATCAATTTATACAAGAACAGGAGGCAAGTGACTTTCGGTCACTTCCAGAGGTTTTATGCCGACAATACTTAGAGATTAAGGGCTTTCCTCGTACATCATCATGTCAAGCTTTACATTTATGTTCATTATTTCACATTTTGATCAAGCACACTACCTCACATTCTAAATTTGGTTACAAAATTAGTCTTGTTAATTTTTATCCAAAACAATTTGGCGCCCACCATGGGGCAAGTGGTGCTTTTTATCTTAAAATCTTTGCTAAAATTTGTGTTCAATCACTATCTTTCAAAACTAATTTAAAAAATGTCATCCCAATCTAAAAATGTTTCTGTTTCTGCTCCATCTTCAAGCTCTGGGTTGAACCACCCTATTCCTCCTCCTCCTCCATTCCAAAAGAGTGTTAATCAACCAAAGAAAACTACTTCTACGGGTTTTTTGGGATCCGGAACCGGTGCACCTGTGATCGTATCAAACAATGATATCATCGATCTATTCTCGAAGATGAAACAACAAATGGAGCAACAAAGAAAGACTAACCAAATGCTGTTCAGAGAGCTTGAAAATGTCAAAGAATCAAAGAAACCAGTGGAAGTGACAACCCCATTACAACCAAGGATCTTGGATTTCGATTATTCAGGATCCTTAGGAATCCATAAGGGAGACTTTCTTCCATGCATACCGGAATCACTACTGTTAGAGTTACTACGAGTCAGGATCTTGGATTTACTCCTGGAACATCATTCAGAAATCCTGATATTGGTAACACTTTTAATCAATTTTCGAATACTAAGGAATCTGTGCAGGATACAGGAATCACTCCGTTCATGGCCAAGGAACTGAAGAAGTTACGGGAGATGATCTCTAGTGTACCAGGTGTAGTCCAACCTATACCGGAGATATCCTCAAGCAGTCACAGGATCTAGAGATTCGCTCCACCGATATGTGATGCTGTAATCCCAAAACGCTTCCAAACTCTTAACATGATGCTGTATGATGGAACTACGGATCCTGAGGAGCATGTTGAGCAATACAGGGAGAGAATGGAGATAAACCCCATTCCGTTGGACTTAAAAGAAGCTTGCCTATGCAAGGGCTTCGGCTCTACCTTAACAAGATCAGCCTTAAAATGACTACTTAATGTTCCACCTTATTCAATAACTTCATTTGCTCATTTGATCAATTTGTTTAATCACCAGTTTTCTTGCAGCAAAACATTCGAAAGATTAACAAGTGACTGATATAGGATAACTCAGAATCCCAGAGAATTCCTCCGAGATTATGTCAGCAAGTTCGGTCGGGAATCCCTGGATATTCCGAACCTTGACGTTGCCACTGCAGTCCAAGCATTCAAGATGGGACTGAAGAAGGATTCTCAATTCTATGAAGACCTTGTCATGAATCTTTGTAGGAATCTTAATGAAGTCAGGAACCGGGCACTGAGGTTCATAACGCTCGAGGATGATAAAAATATTCAGCAATGAATAGATGCTCCAACTAGTTACAATCATCCCAAACGGAAGACTGAGTCCGCTTGTGGAAGATGACGAAGAAGAAGAAGAATATACTAAGTTATCCGAATATTGTTTTTCACTTGACACAACTGGTTTGTTATATGACATGTAGGATCTTGGAGATAAGGTTAGGTGGCCCTGTTAATTCGAGAAGAATACCAGATGGAAGGACAAGCCCAAATGGTGTGCTTTCCATGAGGATTTTGGCCATGTGACCGAAGATTGTATTGCTCTGCTCAAAGAAATAAGCTATCTCTTAAGCAAGGGATATCTCAAAGAATTCCTAGGCAAAGGAAAAAACAAGACTAAGGATCTTGACAGGATCCCACAAAGAGCAAAATTGTAACATCCCGAAAATCCTAAAGACAATGATTCGGGCTATTAGATGACTCGGATCTTATGTAAAGGTATTATGGAGCAAAGACTTCATGAAAAATATATGTTTTAACCACAGTAAAGGAAACGGTTTGCCATTTAACATCCGGTTCAGGGTCAAAACACCAGAGATGTAACTAGAGGGACCCAAATGTAACAAGCAAAGGTTTAAAAACCTTTACAAAGGAAACCCTAGGCCATTCGGCCTAGGTCACACAATCTGAACAATCATGACAATTGACACGTATCAGACTTAACTCAACGCTAAATGGTTTAACCATTCTGATTTAGGCGACTATACTGACTTTACCAGCCTGATGCCTGCGCACTTAGCAAGTGCGCAAACTCTGCTTCCTGCGCACTTCGTAAGTGCGCAGGACCTGCTCTGTGCGCACTTGATAAGTACGCACGACCTGTTCTTCGCCAAAAACCCTAACTTTCGCATTCGGGTCTGATCACGTCAAGATCCCGAACCTGTTTGCATTCAAAACGTTCGTTTTCCGTTAAGGAACTCAAATCTATGCTCATCTTTCAGTTTCATCCGTTCAAACATAACCTTTTCACCCAAAACCCGAAAAACCCAAAAACGAACAAAAACTCAATCGGTTACCTGTGATCACTTCCTTTTCGTTGCTAAACACTCAAGAGACTCTTGCTAATGATCCTTGAAGCTCTAATCCGAAAACCGGGACTTTCTCTCTCTAGGCTCTCTCTCACTTTCTCTCTCTAGAATCCGAAAATGTGTTGGAAGTGAGAGTTTTGGGCTAGTCTTGAGGCTTATAAGGGCCCAAACCCTTGCCTCTTTCAGCCCATACACCCCGGCCCAAGCCCGCTTCCCTTTTTCTTATTTAAAATTTTTAATTCTCGTAAATTTTTTCGCGCCCTAAAACTCAGGATGTTACACACATTATTTAAGTAATAAATAAATAAAAATTTATTTACTTAAAATAACTATTTTTTTTCAATATTCTAAATTAACTACAGGGTTAACGCTGTGGAAGATGACGAGGAAGAAGAAGAATATACTAAGTTATCCGAATATTGTTTTTCACTTGACACAATTGGTTTGTTATATGACATGTAGGATCTTGGAGATAAGGTTAGGTGGCCCTGTTAATTCGAGAAGAATACCAGATGGAAGGACAAGCCCAAATGGTGTGCTTTCCATGAGGATTTTGGCCATGTGACCGAAGATTGTATTGCTCTGCTCAAAGAAATAAGTTATCTCTTAAGCAAGGGATATCTCAAAGAATTCCTAGGCAAAGGAAAAAACAAGACTAAGGATCTTGACAGGATCCCACAAAGAGCAAAATTGTAACATCCCGAAAATCCTAAAGACAATGATTCGGGCTACTAGATGACCCGGATCTTATGTAAAGGTATTATGGAGCAAAGACTTCATGAAAAATATATGTTTTAACCACAGTAAAGGAAACGGTTTGCCATTTAACATCCGGTTCAGGGTCAAAACACCAGAGATGTAACTAGAGGGACCCAAATGTAACAAGCAAAGGTTTAAAAACCTTTACAAGGGAAACCCTAGGCCATTCGGCCTAGGTCACGCTCGACATCAAAGGAGAAAAGAGGGAAGGTGTGCTGGAGTTTGGGGGAGGCCGGTTACGGCAGTTCATCGTGATTTCAAGACGGTTTCGAGCGGAAACTCCACGTCTAGCCAAAGGTAATATTCGTCTACTCCTTTTACGCGTCCACGATTGTGATGTTTTGGTTTAAAACCCGATTAGGGTTTTGGTTGGATTGTGGCGATCGGAAAGGAGAAACGGCCAGTGGTCAGGTGGCGGTTGCGCCGGCATGCACTCGACAACCATGAGTGATCGTGGAAGTGGAGCTCGAGGGGAGGCGCTGCGAAGGATTTCTGGATTTGAGTGGTGGTCTCGGTGGTTTTAGCAATGACCGGTGGTAGTGGGGATGTTGGTTCCAAACGCGGTGGTAGGCGACGGGTAAAGGTGTAAGGTGGCGTCACGGGTGTTGCTTAGACTTAGGATGACGACACGGTGACAGTGAACCTCGGAGGTGAGGGAATGAGGAGGCTGCAATGACCCGATGGGGTGTAGTCGGCTGACGGGGAAGAGAGGAAAGAGGAAGGGGACGCAGGCGGCTGTTGGGATGGCGGTCGAGGTGCATGACGGTGACAAACGGCTGTGACCTGGCGGTGAAGGTGATCGATGGCCGAGAAGAGGGAGAGGGGTGGTAATAGTGTTCTAGCCGGAACAGTTGATGCGGCGGTGGTGCCCGGTTACGGTGGTGTGCGACGGAGAAGCATGGGGACGACGAGGATGTTGAAGGCCGGCTAGGGTGCACGATGGCATATAGGTGTTCGGGGTGTTACGTGGATCGTATGCTTGCATGGATCGTATGCGGGCATGCATGTGAGCCGAATGGAACCAACGATGCCTATATGAGCCAATAATAATCCATCATGAGTAGGTGATTTCAAGATAAGGACAACATGGGTTTTATGAAAGGACAATGAAGAGCAGAGGAGTCAAGCACCTGGGCCTTAATATCTAGTACGCGATTATTTAACATAAATTAATGTGGAATCTGATCACGTAATTGCACACTTGACAGGTTCGGGAGTTGAGCAAACGGTCAGGGAGCAGAGTAGGAATTCGGTCGCAACGTGTCCGGTGAGTTTCTAATCCCCTACTTTTAAACGTTTTACTGTTTTGGGGATATCGTACATACTTTAAAGAGGTGTTAATACAATTAATCACGTTAAGGGTTTCGGGTTCTAACCCAATGCGTTCTGAATATAAAATGAGTAGTAAGAGTAGTAGGGTCTATGATGTGTTCATAGAAATACGTGGGCTAGGGGTAGGGATTGTTGATGTGTGACGTGTTATGGGCCGATCGGACAGAGTCAGACTTTATATTAAATTCTTATGAGTTCTTATGAGAAATAGGTCGTTCTAGGGTTATACGTGAGTAACAGGTGTAGTTAATTAGTTACGTAAATGATGTGTGATACTATGTGTTTATATTTATGTGTCGTGTTTGTATCGTGTCATTATGGCACAACAGACGGGACTGGGAAGGATGAGGTCCTTCAGGAAGTAACCAACGGTGACATTTATTTAGCAGGTTAATGATGAGCTCGGGGTGTGTTGAACTCTCTGACGAGGGTGAAGTGACGAGGTATGTGTTTACGTGTATAATTATATGTGTGTTGAATTGCATGCAAACATTGAGCTGTATTTATTATGCATGTGATGTTATTAATGTGGTGATGTGAAATGAGGTGTGGATAATATTATTGTGGTACGTAGAGTTAAATTGACTGTCGTGTTTATGTCGTGACGTGACGTGTATAGCTGTCGTGTCAGTTGATGTTGAAAGTCAGGGTTAGGGCTGAGTATGCCAATGCCTAGAGTATGTTGTGATAACCAAGTGTCGAGTTAATACCTGTTCTTGGGTATGAGTTATTAGTATAGTATGTTGATTCTATGCCGACGTGATGGTAAGGTTATTATTATTATTGGTAGTACGGGCTGAGTCTCGGGTGATAAACGACTATGAGATGTCGTGGGATAATAGGGGGTTAACTATTCGTTAATAAAACATAAAACTATTTTGTAAGAACCGGAGGGTCCGGAGTGGATTAAACTAATGAATATGACGTGATGGTTTTCGTTCAAACTAAACTATTAGAACTCACTCCGCATAGCTGAGTTTGTGTGTACATTAGATTGTTTTGCAGGTAAGCGTAGCGTTCCGTATCTTGGCTTGAGAGCGGTGTTACTCGGATCAGTGTGCAGGCATTTGTGAGGTAAATTAATATAATTAAATAACAATAAAAGAATTTAGAAAGACTTCCGCTGTAATTGAATTAATAATAAATGCATTTTTAATGCGAATGACTCGTTATGAGGACCAACTGTAGGATGCCCGGGTTGGGGTCTTATAAAAATCCCCGCCGCCAGATGCCAAGGTAATAGGTTTTATATCCGGTGGATCTGACATTTTGTGGCACTTCTTACTCTACAGCAAAAAGAAATGCCAAAGAAGCAAAGACAGAAAAAGGGGACAAGGCTATTAGAACCTCCGGCTTGACTGAAGAAAAGGTGATATCTTTCGATGAAGATGACAAAGATAACGTGCAGGATCCTCCTCATGATGGACTAGTGATCACTCTGTATATTGCTAATCACTTCTTCCAAAGGATACCGATAGACGGAGGAAGCTCGGTGAATATCATTCAACATGAAGTCCTAAAAAGAATGGGGATCCTGGATTCCGAAATTATTTCCAAGTCTGCGGTACTAGTAGGATTCAGCGGAGAAGTCAAAAACACAGTCGGAGAGATAAAGCTACCGATATATATCGAAGGGGTAAATACTATACAAAATTTTTGCATAATAGATTCTTTGTCTTGCTATAATATCATTCTAGGGAGGCCTTGGATACACGATATGAAGGCAGTGCCCTCAAAATACCATCAATGTGCCAAGATGCCAACCCTTTGGGGGTAGTGAAGATCAACAGTGATCAACAAGACGCAAAGGATTGCTACACTTCTTCGATGAAAGCCTCTGCCAAGACCAGGAAAGCATAGAAATTAAAGAAACAAGTCCGAGACGTACTGGAAACCAAAGAGCAAGATGTTAAAGAAGTATCCCTAAGTACGGTGGATACTGACGTCAAGGTGTTTGTTGGAACCAATATCCCCAAGGATATTGATCAGAATCTTTTAGAGTTACTAAAAAGCAGAACTTCAACCTTCGCCTGGAAACATGAAGACATGACAGGTATCTTTAAAGATATTATTACACATAAATTGGGTATTGATAATACTTTTAAGCCAATACACCAAAAGAGGAGAAAGTTTGCACCAGAAAGGAATGCAATTATCCAGGAAGAGGTCAAGAGACTATTGAAAGCAAGAATGATAAGGGAAGTAAAATTCCCAAGGTGGCTAGCTAATGTGGTGGTGGTCCAGAAGAAGAATGGGAAATGGAGGGTCTGTGTAGACTTCACTGACTTAAACAAAGCGTGTCCCAAAGATCATTTTCCATTACCACACATAGACTCAATGGTTGACGCTACAGCAGGCCACGAAATGCTGACATTCATGGATGCTTCATCAGGATTCCAACAGATCCACATGGAACCTTCGGATCAGGAGGATACTGCCTTCATGACTCCAATAGGTATTTATTGTTATATTGCTATGCCTTTCGGTTTGAAAAATGTAGGTGCTACATACCAAAGGATGGTGAACATGATGTTCAAAGAAAAACTAGGGGACACCATGTAGGTCTACATAGATGACATGGTGGTAAAATCAAAGAAAGCTGAGGATCATCTCGGGGATCTCATAGACGCATTCGATATCCTGGACCAATATAACATGAAGCTGAATCCTTCCAAATGCCACTTCGGAGTGGGGGCAGGAAAGTTCTTGGGCTATATGGTAACCAAAAGAGGAATAGAAACTAGTCCAGAGCAAATCAAAGCAATCATCAATCTGAAATCCCCAGCAAACACCAAGGATGTCCAAAGGCTAACCGGCAGAGTAGCAGCACTCAACCAATTCTTACCAAGATCCTCAGAAAGGTGCAAAGAGTTTTATGACATCCTAAAGAAGAACAAGAGATTCGATTGGGAAGAGAATCATGAACAAGAACTCCAATCATTAAAGGAATACTTGTCATCGGCTCCTCTATTGATGAAACCATAAGATAGCGAACCATTATCCCTATACTTGGCGGTATCCAGTAATTCTATAAGTGTTGTCCTAGTCAAGGATCATTAAGGCCAGCAACATCCAGTATACTATGTAAGTAAAAGCCTACTCGCAGCAGAAACTAGGTATTCTCATTTAGAAAAATTGATATTAGCCTTAATAATGACATCTACTAAACTTAGACATTATTTTGAAACTCATGCTATACATGTTAAGACTAACTATCCTATTAAGTGTGGCTTGAGAAAACCAGAGATGTCAGGAAGGATGACCTCATATATGAACCTAGAACAACAATAAAATCTCAGGCACTTGCGGACTTTGTGGCTGATTTTAGTAGTGACATTCAACATGAAGCAGACCTTGAAGTTCAACAATTGGAAGAATCCAAGGATAAGTGACCCTTATTCACTGACGGTGCATCAAACGTAAGAGGAACAGGTCTAGGTATCATACTGAAATCGCCACAAGGGGACATAATACTCCAATCCATAAGTTGTGAGTTCCAGGCAACGAATAATGAAACAGAACATGAGGTGCTAATAGTAGGATTACAATTAGCCAGGGATATCAAGATCAGGTATCTCCAGTTATATGTAGATCACTGTTAATTGCTAACCATTTCAATGTCTCATATACAGTAAAAGGTGAGAAGTTAGCTAAATATCTCACAGTAGTGTTTCGGCCAAAAATTACCAAAGATAATCAAGTAGCCAAACTTTGTAAGTGAGGTAGCGTGCTTGTATAATTATGTAAGAAATGTGATGTTAATAAGAAAATCGACACAGGGATATAAGAGGAAAGCCCTTGATCCTTTGGGGATCTCCGGCATAAAACCTCGAGAGCCGACTAAACGTCAGGATACCTTGTTATCTTTTATAAAACCTTAAGAACGAGTACAATGAGAGCAATAAGAGATCGAATGCTAAGTGTTACAGAGGTTTTTGTGTGTGTGTTGTGTGTATTGTGTGTATTCTCTCCTAATGATCATCTTATGCCCTTTATATACAGTACATTACATTAAATGAAAGGCTAATATTCCGAAATTGCCTTTAATGGACCGTTATAAGACTTCCTTCACGCATATATTCGTTTTAGCTAATGTAATCTCGTGTCTTCAGCTAGTATTAATGAGAAATAGTTGTTACATGTATGACCAAGTCAAAACAAACGTGTAATATTAATTATTACAACGGTCATTTAATCAAGATACTGAAACATAGTAAGGATCAGGGATACCGATACTTATCTGAGGATCCGGGATACCAGAGGTAAAACCGAGGCATAACAATTGTCCCCAAGTTTTTGACAGTTGTGAAGGTCATTCAGACAGCTGTAAAAAACTTTAAAATTCAATATTCAAAAAGTTTTGACCGATGTGACTTGATGAGTGCTTAGATCTAGGTAAAACGACTCCCATATTTGATGGTTTCCCTTTTTCGATTTCTTTCAGTCCACCGGTTTATCATTTTTTCAGGTGATGTCTACAAGAAGCTTCATGTTCTCAGTCATCTGTTAACATACTTTCAGTATCCTGGATTTTGAACCTGCATTAAAGAAACTCTAACAGATTTTCTTATAACAGGGCTGAGTCCTTCATTTATGATCTTGAAATATTTTCTTTTCATATGTGTGGTTGTTGAACAATTTACTTTTTCTGCTTTAGGGATCCCAGTTTGGGATAGACAATTTCAACTCTTGACTGATGGTCCGTGATTCGGGTGGACATGTCCAGCTTTTAGATGAAGCCTGAATCACTAGTTTTCCTACACTCTCAATATTAGTAAATAACTTATGACTATGTGTCATGATTGTTATGTGTTTGATATGTTTTGACATATTATTAGAAAATAAGGATCCTTAGGCAATTAAGCCTTATGATACATGGAAAAATAGATTTATGTTTAAACTTTGGGTTAAGAAAACATACATTGTTTCTGATAAATATTTTGGCAAAATATCGGTTACAAACATACCATGACTTAGTCAGCAAATATTTCTATTCAAAATTGAAAATTGATAAGAAATTTTAAGTAAATACCTTCCTCGAGAATCAGGATGGGTAGATAAACATACCAGATAATGATAGGGAGTCCAAACAGACTCAAAGTATGATAGTTTTTAGTTGTCCCCTGTGTATAGCTGTCAAACAAATTGTACTTCAGGATTCTCAGGGTTGTCCCCAATCCGCTAGGATCTTGATTTATTAACTTAGGACATGCCAACATAGTGGGTTGTACCCGTAGTGACATGTAAATGACAATAACCTTTGGTTAACATGTCAACGTTAAACTGCTTGGGTCATGCCCGGATGTATAGCACGTCCGTGTTACTCCAATGATAATATTCGTAAGGTCCAACATATAGCCAACAGTGATGAAATTATCAGGCACTGTTACATGGACTGGTCGCACCACCTCGAACTATACTTGGATATCGTGCGCTCCTGGCGGGGTGTAGAAACCCAATCTACTTAGAAAGATGAAAGCCGTTTAAACCTTTGAAGGGATTTTGAATACCTTAGACTTTAGGAGAGATGGCCAATCTCTATCTTCTTGTAAGGATCTTTGAGGATCCTTCCTGCAAAACATGAAACCTTGGTGAAGGTGGGTGTTAGACTGGCTAACACCCCTCCGAAGCTCAAGTCAGTACCTTTATAAAGGAGTAATGAAAATAATTGAGAATAGCAGTCATACCAGTTTAAGTTAGAATTTAAGTTCTAACTTACATAAAATAGGCTTTGAGATGGATAGCATTCCAGGATCTTGGCAGAATATCACGCCTTATGAAGGAGATAACTTCTTTTTCCCTTTCCTCCTGGTGCTTTAGGCAGTAGTATCATGTCCTCAGGATTCTCGAGAATAATGCTCTGTCCCCGGTGTGATTATCACAGTCTCCTTTACGTACGTCTTTCCAGACTTCTTGTGTTTCAGGATCCTTTAAACATCTCAAGTATGGACCTGCAATAGATTTTCTATACAAATTATTGTGTAAAATTATAAAACGAGATACCTTCATGCGAAAAGCCGTGTGATTCCTTTCGTCACTCGGGATCTCACCATCCGGCAAATATTTTTTAATAGGTAGGATTCAGGATCCTTGAGTAGTTTCGGGATCTTGAATCTCCTCTTCTTCTTCTGTATTTGACATTTCATCTATTTTGAGAAATAATCTGTCATTTCCAACATGAATACCTTTCCTCTATCTAGCAGGATCCTTCGTACGAAATGCTTGGCGATATATAGAGTAATTTCCAATCTGTCATGATGAGGATCCTTGGCATCCTTAGGTGGAGATGCCGCTCATCTTGGGGTAACATCAGTATTCTGATTCTTTTCTTTCTTTCTGCCCAAGAGTTCTTTCAAGTGGACCTTGTTAAGAGATAGCTTATCTCCTTCCTAAGGGCAACACAATCCTCAGTCATGTGACCGAATTCTTTATGATAGGCACACCATTTGGATTTGTCCTTCCACCCAAATCCCTTGTCAGTTTTCCTCGGCCATCTGGCCTTGTTCCCAAGATCCTGCATAGCACACATGAGTCCTGAAATATCAACAGAAAAACAATAGTCGGTCAGTTTAGGATAATTTTCTTCTTCCTCATCGCCCTTCACAATGTTGAATGTGTGATTATCGTCTCTCGAGTAAGGCTTTGATCTATGAGGCTTGAAAGATGATGATTCTGATTTCCGATTGGGATAATCATAGTTGGAAGGCACATTAATCCTTTTCTGGATCTTCGAGTCTTATGAATCTCATAGCCCGACTCCTAACTTCGTCCAAGTTCCTTCAAGGATTCATTATGAGATCTTTGTAGAAGGGGGAGTCTTTTAGCAATCCCATCTTGAAAGCTTGAACTGGCGTAGCAATGTCAAGGTTCGGGATATCCAAGGATTCCTGACCAAGCTTGCTTACATAATCCCTAAGGGATTCTTCAGCATTCTGAGTTACTCTGTATAAGTCACTAGTTAGTCTTTCAAAGATTCTGCTGCAAGAAAACCGATTGTTAAATAAATTAATTAAGTGAGCAAAGGAAGTGATAGAATAAGGAGGAACATTAAGTAGCCATTTTAAGGCTGATCCTGTTAAGGTAGAGCCGAAGCCCTTACATAGGCAAGCTTCTTTCAAGTCCAAGGGAATGGGGTTTATCTCTATTCTCTCCTTGTATTGTGTAACATGCACCTCAGGATTCGTAGTTCCTTCATACAGCTTCATGTTAGGAGTTTGGAAGCGTTTTGGGGTTTCAGCATCACATATCGGCGGAGCGAATCTTGAGATCCTGTGACTGCTTGTGGATATCTCCAGTATAGGTTAGACTACACCTGGTATACTAGAGATCATCTCCCTTAACTTCTTCAGTTCCTTGGCAATGGACGAAGTGATTCCTGTATCCTGCACAGATTTGTTAGTATTCGAAAATTGATTAAATGTGTTACTGTCACACCCCGCCAAGGCGGAAACGCGAGGCGTGACGTTCAATGGTTTCCAAAGCATATGATTACCGTAAACACATACATGATAAATTGATACATAAACAAGATTAAGATTATACATCACAAAAAAATAATCTGAGTTTACAAAAAGTTAAGATTTCACATATATGACTCAATTCAATGAGTTATACAAAGTAAATCCTCCTTGAGTAGTATCCATCGTGCATGCATGTAATCTACATTGCTAACCTTGCAGTCATCATTCAATTTCCTGAAAAACATACTTGAAAACGTCAACACGAGGTTGGTGAGTTCACAGGTTTAATCAAATAGTTCTTGGTAAAACACAGTTGTTCATAAATCGTTTCAGTTGTATGTGATAAACAGAATAAGAGTTGTTGACCCATTTGTAAACTAGCTAGGAATACAAATAATATGTTCATACATGAGGCGTAACCAAACCATGACAATTGTACACGCCCCTAATTTCGTTATCCGGTTCTATGCGGGCATAAATCCTCCAGATTGTGGTTAGCACGACTAACCATGACCGGGAGACGTCACTCTCCATAGTACTATTCATAGGACCCTAGGCTACAGTTAATGGTTACTACGTTGTTCTAGGAGACTTTTCCGGCCTCAAATTGTTGTTCTCATCTCATGTAAACATACAAGTCGTGTCTTATTCTCTTGTTATCCCATAAAATAATTGTAAGTATGTTTTCCCCCCAAATATTGAAAACAGTAAAAAGGGGCCGTGAAACTCACCTTGAGTTTGTGTATACTTGTAATAAAACTTGTTGTAGTCAACCTTGACTATTCGTACCCTAGATACCAAGGGTAAATTGAGTTAAGACCAAACGTCTTAATTGTAAATTGTTCACCGACTTTGTAAATCTGATTGTTTTGTTTAAACATTTTCGTAGTTGTTCAACACTTGTTTCGTTATAAAATAGTTCCAAGATACTGCCCCAAATGGGACTGTTGACCAGGTGTCGAAACTTCTTAGTTTCGATTGGGCATATGTGCATCGAAACTACTTAGTTTCGATGGAGTAGTCAGGTGTCGAAACTTCATAGTTTCGATTGAGTAAACTGGGTATCGAAACAACCTAGTTTCGATTGTGTAGTTGTTGTCGAAACTACCTAGTTTCGATTGAGTAAAAGGTATCGAAACTCCTAGTTTCGATTGACCAACAGGTATCGAAACTCTTAGTTTCGATTAACCAATAGGTATCGAAACTCCTAGTTTCGATTACTGGACTTCTGTTTGACAGAATCAGTCCTGCATATTTTGTTTTACAACTTGACATGGACACCCTTTACTTGTTATCTTACTTGCGTTCAAATATGTTGTAACTTTAGCTACGGTTTTAAAGAAAATAATATGAAAATGTCGAGTTTTTACCTCAAAACCGAGATGAAGATGATGAAATAAAACAGAGATGATCTCGACTCTTTTGCAGAAACACTTGAAATTCTTCTTAAAACACTGGATTGTGGTAGGATTTCGCCTTAAAACTTGGCTTCGATTTTGAAGAGAAATGAGAAGATTTTCGTAAGAAAATGAGAGAGATAAAAGGTTTGTGAGAGTTTTGAGTGAAAGGGTATGGGTTATATCTGAAAATATGGTAAAATGGGACGTGAGAATGGGGGGGAATGGTTTTCTCTGCACTTCGGCCGAATAGTCAAGGGTGGGTGGTTTGGGTCAAAATAAATCAAACAATTTGTTTTTACCACTAATTTATTAATGGTATTAACATCTATTAGAGTTTTAAAGGGGTAGTTTAATTTGGTTTATTTTCCCCACGGTATTATAATTTTATTCTAAAAATAATTTATTGACCAACTTAAAATTTGTGTAATATATATACGCCTGGATATTTAATTTATCCACTATTGCTCGTCTTAGTCGGTTTGTACTGGTACTTGCACCGGTAATTCCTAGAATTACCCAAGTATAAATTGAGACCATGTACGATCTTTGCTAGACTCTAAAGTCCTTGTTTGTGAAATTAAATAAATCACAAAAATAATTATAATGTAAACTTGTTTATAATGTGTACGGATATTGACCTGAAATGTCGGGTTGTCACAGTTACCAATATCAAGATTTTTGAATGATGATCCTGGAGTAAATCCAAGGTCTTGACTTGTAGTAACTTTAACAGCCAGGGTCGGTCCAACAGTAGTGATTCCCGTCTACGTGGGAAGAAAGTCTCCCTTATGGACTGCTGAGGATCCTGAATAATCAAAATCCAAGATCCTAGGTTGTAATGGAGTCGTCACTTCCACTTGTTTCTTTGATTCTTTGACCTTCTCAAGTTCCCTGAGCAACATTTGGTTAGTCTTCCTCTGCTGCTTCATTTGTTGTTTCATCTCCGAGAATAGATCGAGGATATCCTTGTTTGATACGATCACAGGTCCACCAGCAGGTATTCTGGATCCCCAAAACCACCAGAATTAGTTTTCTTTGGCTGATTAACACTCTTTTGGAATGATGGAGGAGGAGCAGGGTTGTTCACCCCAGAACTTGAAGATGGAGTTGAAATAAAAACCATTTTGGATTGGGACGACATTTTTGAAATTAGTTTGGAAAAATAGCGATTGAACACAAATTTTAAAAATATTTTAAGATGAAAAGCACCACTTACCCCACGGTGGGCGCCAAACTGTTTCGGCAAAAAATTACCAAAGATAATCAAGTAGCCAAACTTTGTAAGTGAGGTAATGTGCTTGTATAATTATGTAAGAAATGCGATGTTAATAAGAAAATCGACACAGGGATATACGAGGAAAGCCCTTGATCCTTTGGGGATCTCCGGCATAAAACATCGGGAGCCGACTAAACGTCGGGCTACCTTGTTATCTTTTATAAAACCTTAAGAACGAGTACAATGAGAGCAATAAGAGATCGAATGCTAAGTGTTACAGAGGTTTTTGTGTGTACGTGTTGTGTGTATTTTGTGTATTCTCTCCTAATGATCATCTTATTCCCTTTATATACAGTACATTACATTAAATGAAAGGCTAATATTCCGGAATTGCCTTTAATGGACCGTTATAAGACTTCCTTCACGCATATATCCGTTGTAGTTAATGTAATCCCGTGTCTTCAGCTAGTATTAATGAGAAATAGTCGTTACCTGCATGACCAAGTCAAAACAAACGCGTAATATTAATTATTACAACAGTCATTTAATCAATATACTGAAACATAGTAAGGATCAGGGATACCGATACTTATCTGAGGATCCGGGATACCAGAGGTAAAAACTGAGGCATAACAAATAGTTAAGCAATTTCTGTGAAATTCGATTTTTTTTAACATTATAAAGGTACCTAGAGAAGACAATACTGAGGCCGATGTCTTTGAAAACCTTGCTTCGGCTCTTAAAATACCAGAAGGTATTAAAATACCAATCATACATATCCTGAGCTCAACAATTGAGAAGAAAAACGAACTATCCAACACAGAAGAAGAAGCAGATGTTCAGGATCTTGAACCTAGTCAAGGATCCTGGATTCTACCCATTAAAAAATATTTGCAGGATGGTGAGATCTCAAGTGATGAAAAGAATCACAAATCTTTTCGCATGAGGGTATCTCGTTTTATAATATTGCACAATGTCTTGTATAGAAAGTCTATTGCAGGTCCATAATTAAGAGGCATGGAGGATCTTGAAGCACATGAAGTCCTAAAAGACATACATAAAGGTGACTGTGGTAATCACACTAGGGGCAGAGCATTATTCTCGAAGATCCTGAGGATAGGTTACTACTGGCCTACCATGAGGAAAGATGCTATGACTTACTCTAAAAAATGTGATGCTTGCCAAAGACACAGCAACATACTTCACCAACCAGCAGAACCTTTATATCCAATCATCTCTCCATGGCCATTCACTAAATGGAGAATGGATATAGTCGGCAAACTTCCCAAGGCACCAGGAGGAAAAGTTTTTTATGCTAGCAATGGCAGACTACTTCTCAAAATGGATTGAAGCTGAGGCATTTGTCCAAGTGAGAGAAAAAGAGGTCATCTCCTTCATCAAACGCAATATCCTAACAAGATTTGGGATCCCGACAGAGATAGTGTACGACAAGGGATCTCAATTCATCGACAAAAAAACAACTAACTTCTGTGCGAGTTGGGGAATCAAGATGATAACCTCCACCCATGTACATCCTCAAGCCAATGGACATGTAGAATCCAGTAATAAGATCATCATTAATAACCTCAAGAATATATTAGGGGCTAAGAAAGGAAGATGTGCTGAAGAAATACCATTTGCACTCTTGGCAGATAGGACAGCCACAAAGAATGCAACAGGTCAAACTCCATTCTCATTGGTGTTTGGAACTGAAGCCATGATCCCTACAGAGATGGTTGTCCCTACTGCCAGAACCAATCTTCAAACTCCAGAGACCAACAATGAAGCTCTTGCTCATGATCTCGACACTATGGATGAGCTCAGGGATCTTGCCAAAGTTCGTATTGCAGTTTATCAGAAGAGGGTAGCAAAATCATACAACAAAAACATAAGGATCAGAAGATTCCAAGTAGGTGACTTAGTACTGAGAAAGACATTCCAAAATACTACTAATCCCAGCAATGGAAAGCTTGCACCAAAATGGGAAGGCCCATACTTGATTGACTCAAAAGCAGGCAAGGGTGCATATTGGTTGCCTACTATGGAAGGTGAAATCCTGCCAAGATCCTGGAACGCTATCCATCTCAAAACCTACTTTATGTAACTTATAACATATATTCTAACTAAAAATGGTACGTATTCTTTCAAGTACTGACTTGAGCGTCGGAGGGGTGTTAGCCAGTCTAACACCCACCTTCACCAAGGTTTCTTGTTTTGCAGGAAGGATCCCCAAGGATCCTGACACAAGATAGAAATTGGCCATCTCTCCTAAGTTTAGGTATCCTGAAATATCTCAAAGGTATAAACGACTTTGTCCTTTCTAAGAATTGGGTTTCTACACCCCGCCAGGAGCGCACGATATCCAAATATAGTTCAAGGTGGTGCGACCAGTCCATGTAACAGTGGCTGATAATTTCATCATTGTTGGCTATATATTGGATCCTACAGATATAACAGACGTGTTATTCCTCAAGTTTCTCCCGAGCATTTAACACTTACGTGTTAAACTAAGGTTTTTAGCATTTACATGCTAACTCAATACTGGCTTGGCCCATGTTATCCGGCTTGGCCCACGTTACTGGCTTGGCCCACAATTTTATCTTGTCACAGGTATTTAACACTAATGTGTTAACCCAAGAACTTAGCATCAATATGCTGACTCAGATCCGTAAACGGATTGAAGACTTATGAAGATCCTGAAGTACAATTACTAAGTCTACGATGTGTTTAATAACTATACACAAGGGATATCTTACAGTTGTTATATTCTGGACTCCATGTCATAATCTGGTATGTGTAACTATCCGACTTAATTCTCAACAAAGGTATGTGTTACTTATTAATTTTCAATTAAAAAAAGATTCAAAATTTGAATGACTAAGTCATGATATGTTTGTAACCGGTACTCTTCCATACCATTTATCAGAACCAAACTATATTTTTCTAAGTCAAGGTTTGATAAAAAAAAACCTAAGATGTTATTTATAAATAATTATTAAGGATCCGGTATCCTGAAAATATAGCTAAACCTATTTCTCTAAATATCCCAAGGCTTAACTGCCTAAGGATCATGATCTTCTATAACATGTCAAAGCAAACCAAACGATAACAATCATGGCACATAGTCATAAGTTATTTACTATTATTGAAAGTGCAGGAGGATCAAGAATTCGGGCTTCATCCAAAAGTTGGACCCATCCACTCGAATCCTTAACCATTAGTAAGAAAAATAAATTGTCTATCCCATGCAGGGATCCCCAAAGACAAAAGAAATTATGTTTTTAAACAGGCACCAACATGAACAGTAAAAAAACCACAAATTCCGTGTAGAGGTCCTCTTTTTTCCTGACGTCTTGGTGCGAAGTGTCGGGACCCTGGCCTTGGCAATAACATGTGTGGGAGCCTCTTGCTTAACAATGGCTCCTTAAGAGAGAATGTTATCAAGATTAGGGGTGTTCAAAATCGGATATCCGGAAGAATTTCGGATATCCAAAAATTTCTGATAGTGGATTTTACTATCCGAATCTGTATCCGAAATTCGGATATCCGAA
The DNA here is from genome assembly GCA_023525975.1 of Smallanthus sonchifolius. Taxonomy (NCBI): domain Eukaryota; kingdom Viridiplantae; phylum Streptophyta; class Magnoliopsida; order Asterales; family Asteraceae; genus Smallanthus; species Smallanthus sonchifolius. The sequence continues at coordinate 21,122,923 of CM042046.1, read as the reverse complement.
ATTCGGATATCCGAAATTTCGGATACGGATTCGGATAATAAATCGGATATCCAAAATCTGAAAAAAAAATAATAGAGTTTTGTTTGAATTCTGAATAAATAAACCATTCTAACTCCAAAACAACAAATTCCATCCGATACAAAGTTACCCTCAAAAACAAGAAACACAAATTCTTAAAAAAAATCATTAATGAGCATTTGCTATCGATCTGGAAAAAAAAAAATCCCTTTTTACCATCCATGGTGGTTCGAAAGTAATCTTGAAAAAAAATTCTACCTAATCAAAAAATTCAAATCCTTTTTTCAAGGAAAAGAATACCCACTGAAATGGTAGCTCTGTGATTGTTGACAAATTTTTACTAAAAAGGCCATCTTTAGGTGGTCGACTACAACTCAAAAACCACCATGGGAAAACCCCAGTTCTCGACTATTAGGTGATATCGCCGTCGTTCCAGGATCAAAGATTCAATTGCAACTTTGTCGAGCTCGTCAATGATGAAACACTCGACATCGATTCGTGGCCGGAACACATTCAAACGGGTGGTTGCGTGGCTGGAACACAGTCAGGCTCATGGTGGATGAGGAGGCAGAACTGGGAAAGGGAAATAAGGGAGTGTGGGAGAGACATATTTGGGGATTTAGGGTTTCTACTTTCTAACATGTATATATATTTAAATATAATAAATAATTAAAAAATAAAATATTTCGGATATCCGAAATATCCGAAAATTTCCAATATTACTATCCGAATCCGAATCCAAAAATTCGGATATCCGAAATTTTAGATATCCGAATTTTCGGATAATTCGGATTAGGAATTTCGGATTCGGTTTCAGATTCGGATGTTTTTGAACACCCCTAATCAAGATCAACCAAAGCAAAATGAGAACCAGATCTTTGAATCTCTACAAAAGTAGAAAAGGCAATTAGAGTCAATAAAACTCAGTAAACAAGTAAAGCAAATTCTTACTTGACGACATGGTGGTTTCGGAGTACTCGGTTGCAAAACTAGCTTCACTAACAACAGATGCAAAGTGAACGAGCTCTCACCAACATGTATATCCGACAAAGCTTTGTTCCTTTTATCCGTGTCACTCCTTGCAGGAACTAGCTTCTCAAACTTTGGGATTGTACAAGACATAAGGATCATCAAAACAGGTCACACACACACACACATATATATATATATATACCTACTAACATGCAGGGATCCTAACTACATCCTGCCCTTCTTAAGCTACTGGAGTGACTAAAGATCCCCATCAGGGATAGATGTTCTCTTCACAAAAAAGTATTTCCCACTCCAATCATCGTCATTCTCGGTAACTTTTGGAATCAAAGGAGTTTTACCAGACTTAAGTTGAAGAAAATAAGGCAAACCGGGGGATTGAAAGAAATAGGTAATCAACAAACCATCAAATACGGGAGCCATTTTACCTAGATCTACGCGCCCATCAAGTCACATCGGTCAAAACTTTTTGAATTATAATGTTTTTTACAAATGTCCGAATGACCTTCACAAACTGTTAAAAACTTGGGGACAATTGTTAGGGGTCCGTTTTTACCTCTGGTATCCCGGATCCTCAGGTATTCAACACTTCATAAATGACTAAATAAATGGCTGAAGAACCGTTCAAACCATTAGGAAAACGCGTGGAAGTCAAACTATAACGGTCAAGAATTAATGGAGACTTGTAACTGCCATGAAGACTTGATTTTTCACCGGGATCCTCGCTTTTCAGTCATTTTATCTTTTGTATCTATATTCAGCAGCTTGATCGAATAGGACACACAATTCACGAACTCTCACAACACACTACACTCGAAAGCACCTCTATAACACTTAGATTTCGATCATATACTGCTCTTATTGTACCTTTTCATCAATTTATACAAGAACATGAGGCAAGTGACTTTCGGTCACTTCCCAAGGTTTTATGCCGGCAATCCTTAGGGATTAAGGGCTTTCCTCGTACATCATCGTGTCAAGCTTTACATTTACGTTCATTGTTTCACATTTTGATCAAGGACACTACCTCACATTCTAAATTTGGTTACAAAATTAGTCTTGTTAATTTTTATCCAAAACAAGTATAAAAGACGTGCTACAATTACATCGCTTTATACAAGGATCTAAAAAGAAGAAAAAGGCGATACACGCGGTGATGTTCACAACCTTATGGAGTTTATGGAAGGCGCGCAATGATAGGATGTTCGAATAGAAACCGGTCAACATCGGTAAGATCATAGAAAAAATCAAAATCTTGAGTTCCTTTGGGTAAAAAACCGTTCTACGACAACCACTCCGTCTTGGGAGCATTGGAGGTATTTCAACCTAAGCATTGGAGGTATTTCAACCTGAGGTGTTTGGTAACTTAATATAATTCTCTTGCTGTATGGTAATTACTCTTTATATTTGATATTTGTAACACTTACTTGATACATCGTAGCTTTAATTAAGTAATATTTTCTTTGACGGTTCACAAAATAAATGTACGAACTAATTACACGGATGGTCCCTATGGTTTGATCAAATTACGGTTTTCGTTCCTAGCTTTTAAAAATTACGGATTTAATCCAACATAGTTTGATTTTGTTAAACTGACTGTCCTGAAATGGATAGAGTTTAACTTTTTCAGTTAAGTTGATGTGAAAAAACTAAAATAACTTTAATAACAAAAGAATAAATAAAATAAAACATTAAAAAGGAAAATAAATATTGAAATATTAGTGGGTCCCACCCACAATTAAATAAAAAAAAGACTTTCTTCTTCATTTGGCGGATCACCACCACCTACCCACCCATCGACGATTACCGGCGACCACGACAACCAGCATCACCACCCCGCCGACCACCGCAACCTCTACAGGCATCATCGCCCGAGCATCACCCCGCCAACTACCACCTCCCCACCCTATTCTCCCACAGTCGACTCCACCCTTTTAATCCTTTATGAAGCTTATGAATAAAATTAAAAAAAAAGGGAAGCATACTCACTGCCATCAACAACATTTAGCTTCAATTTAATATCACCAATTGAGTGGCCCAGAAGCTTAAACCCATGTTTGTTCTTTGAAGAAAAAACAAAGCTTGGTGTTGGTGTTTTGGGATTAAAGAAAAGGGTGCAAGACCTTCGTTGCCGCCGGAGACAAGGTATTCCGACTTCTCAAAACAAATCTAGATCGCCGCCACAATCATTGCAGGAGTCGTCTCCGGCGCTGTTGCCGTAGCCCTTCATGGCTAACCCAATGTCCCAACACCACCCCATCGCTATGACAACGCCGCCCTCAGATTCCACCACTTGACTGTCGTTGACCATCGCCGAACTTCGTGACTGAGGAGTACCACCGTAAACCAGATCGCCACCTCCTTGGTTTTTCCGGCAACAACAACCACATCATTAACTTGTTTTCAGCAACAACGACTACCATTACTATCTTGTTTTTCCGACAACATCGCTTGAAATCATCGCAGAGAGAGCAGAGTAGAAGATTTAGAGATGAACACGACTCATTTTTCTGACTTAATCAGGGGTAGCTCTTGGTGGTGGTGGTTGTAGAAGGCAGTAGAGATGGTTGTGGTGTCGGTGGAGGTGGCCGGAATTGTTGCTGTCGGTGGTGGTAGACCGTCGATGATTTAGGTTGGGGAAGACAATGGGGGAGGGAGTGGGGGGAGTGGTTATTTATTTTCTTTGTTAATTTTTATTTATTTAACTTTAAGGATATTTTCATCATTTTATGAAAAGTTAACAGAAAACGTAACCCCCATCCATTTCAGAGATCATCAGTGCAATAAAATGATAGTATCTTGGATCAAACCTGTAATTTTTCAAACCTAAGGACGAAAACGTAATTTTGTCAAACCACAGGGACCATTCATGTAATTAGTTCTAAATATACAATTTACAATATAATTATTAGAATTAATTACATAGATGGTCCCTATGGTTTGGCCAAATTGTGGATTTGGTCCATAAGTTTGAAAATTACGGATTTAGTCCAACATAGTTTGATCTTGTTAGGGTTAACTTTTCTGTTAAATTTTTAAAAAATACCCAAAATACCTTTATTTTATAAATAAAAAATGAAACTTAAATTTATACATTAATATTTTGTGGGACCCACCAACACTTATCCCATTGCATCAACTCCCCTCCCTCACCACCACCATTACCGTCTTCTCCGGCGACACAAACCTGCAACTTTCGACGACACAATAAAAATTTCTTAGCTCTAAAAGCTAGATTTGGATGCTGAGATTAACGGAAGTCCCATCATCCTTTTTAACAATGAAAATTTCTTAACTATTTATAGATAACCAACATCTTCATCCATGGTATTTATAAATTCTCAAGACTCTACAATCATCCTTTTTACAGTTCTTAAATCAATAGATTCCATTTTATGCAAATCCTTAATCATGTATTCCGGTATGCATAATCAGTGTTATTTCACCAACAGAAGGGCAAATTGGGAACCATACACCAGTAACACCAGAGACCAACAACCTACCATTAAAATTATTAAAGCAACAATCACAAATTTATACCCAAAATACAGATGCTGAGATTCTGACGACCATCTTCTATCCTTGGAGACTGAAGAAAATACAGATGTGGAAGAGGATTCTAGAAGAAACATTTCAGGGAAGAAACACAACAATTCAAATAAAAACACCAGGTGAAACCTAGGGTTGTGGGTTTAAAAATGTTAAAAACTTTTAATGTTTACTTTAATTAATAAAAAAGGTGGGCCCCATCCATATTAATATATTCTTTTTTTTTAATTTATAAAATAGAGGGATAATTTGGTCTCACATTCACTTAACAGAAAAAGTTAACCACCATTCACTTCAGGGACCATCAGTGCAACAAAATGAAAGTATCTTGAACCAAATTCGTAATTTTTCAATCCTAGGGACGAAAATCATAATTTGGTCAAACCACAGGGACCATCTGTGTAACTAGTTATAATTATTATACTCTTTTTCTTATCCACATATTTTAAAAATGAATGATATAAATGTCTGTTATCTTTATCCGTGAATAATATATTTGATATTATAATCGATACGTTTAATAAATATAAAATTACTACACTTATAAAAATAATATATGTAATTACCGGTGTTATTGAGATCGGTGGCGTAGTGATAAAGACAGAACCTTTTAAAATTTCAAATTTTGAAAATGTCATAAAAGATTGTGCCTTTAAGAAAAAAAAATGTGATAACCCGTGCATCACATTTTCAACTAGCCTGCGAGAAGTTATCACCGAATAAAATGTATCCAGATTTCGCTTGCCACTAACATCCTAATCCACTGGCCGACAAAGAATAAATGGTCGCGTCAAACTCAAAAAAACTTGGCCTCTCAGTTCTCACATGGGTCCAACCCAAGCTAATTACATATTAAATATCAATACATACTAATAAATAAAGGTTTTGGATTGCCACATGTCACTCTCTCATGCATTCTCATATTGATTTTTCCGCCTTTCTCTCCTAATAAATGCACCTATATCTTATTAAATAATAATGATATTATAAATATATTATTAAAGAAGAATAATAATTATATTAAATAAGAATATATAATAAGAATTCAAAATATAACTAATTAAAGAAAAATACTAATCTATACTCCCTAATAAATAAATGTTTTTATAAAATGGTTTTCCCACCTAAAGTTTAATTATAATTTAAAATTTTAAACATCTCACAAATAATAAATGGTTAACAAATATAATTACTAAAATTATTTAATATCATTTGACTAGAACTTAAAAACCGTTTGATTTGAAAATTTTGAACTTTGTATTATTTAAATTATAACAAAATCAATAAATTAACTCTCGCAAATTTACTATATTTAGAGAATTAAATTGACAATTTTTAAAAAAAATTAACAACTTATCTTTGTTAAGCAAATAACAATTAATCAAAATCAACTTTTTAGAATCTAAAAAATTTACCTTATGTAATTTGGTTTTGTGAATGTAATTGTAATTTTATTTTTTTTCACTATATAAAGTAATTCTTATTTAGACACTTATGAATAATATATGTTTGTTTTCATTAACCGTGTAATACACGGGAACTAACCTAGTATTATATATATATACTATATAATAAATAAAGGTTTTTTAATGGTACGTGTCGTCTCTATATTCATTATTATTATTTTTTTCCCGCCTCTCTCCTATTAAATTCACCTCTATATTTTATTAATAATATATTTTGAAAGAAAATATTAAATATACTAATAAAACACATTTATTTTAAAAGGTTAGATTCAAATAAAAATGGTTTTTAAAATAAGAAGGGTGAGAAAGATTTAGGGCCATTAGATCAAATTGTAGAAAAATTTAATGATTGAGATCAAATTGTAGGAGAAAAAGTTTTTGAAATGTATTTTAGTCATGACCATTTTAGTTGATTTTTTTTATCAAGTTCCCCTCCTTTTTTTAAACATTCATAATTTTTATATACAACATTATTTTTTTTTAAATTACACCTTAAAAACGAGCGTTTTTTAATCTTTAAAACAAGTATAGTGTCGCTATATACAAAAAGGAAAAAAATACGTTTTCCAGCTCATTGTGTAATTTACTCGTCATTGTGTAATGTCAGGTCTGATCATTGTGTAATATCATGTACGGTCATTGTGTAATGTCAGGTCTGGTTACTGTGTCAAATATTTTTCATCATTGTGTTTTACGTTTTAGATAATTTTGTGTTATTTTTATCACTGTTTTTTATGTATTATATATAATATAGTGATGAAAAATATTTGACACAATGACCTGACATTAGACACAATGACTAGACGTGACATTACACAATGACCGTACCTAACATTATTGTGTAGTTTGCTCATTTTGTCAAATATTTTTCATTATTGTGTTATATGTATGTATCATGGTGTTTTACGTTTTAGATAATTTTATGTTATTTTTGTCAATGTTTTTATGTATTATATATAAGATAGTGATGAAAAATATTTGACACAAAGACCTGACATTAGACACAATGACCAGACCTGTCATTACACAATTACCTGACATATTTGAGCAAATTACACAATAATGAGCAAATTACAAAATGAGCTGGAAAACTTAAAACACAATAATGAACGAATACAAATAACACAATGATGAAAAATATTTTACAAAATGAGCAAATTACATAATGAGCCGAAAAAGGTAAAACACAATGATGAAAAATATTTGACAAAATGAGCAAACTACACAATAATGTCAAGTCTGGTTTTGTGCAATATAAAAAATAACACGAAATTATCTAAAACGTAAAACACACTGACGAAAAACGATCATTTTTTTTATCTTTAAAACGAGTATAGTGTCGTTATATACAAAATCGAATAAATTTACAAAAACGAGTATAATGTTGTATTATACAAAAACGACATTATTGTGTAATTTGCTCATTGTGTAATATGCTCATTTTGTCAAATATGTTTCATCATTGTGTTATATATATTAATCATTGCGTTTTACGTTTTCCAACCCATTGTGTAATTTTTGCTCATTTTATCAAATAGTTTTCATTATTGTGTTATATATATATATATATATATATATATATATATATTCATCATTGTGTTTTACGTTTCCAGCTCATTGTTTAATTTGCTCATTATTGTGTAATTCGCTCGAATATGTCAGGTCATTGTGTAATGTCAGATCTTGTTATTGTGTCTAATGTCAGGTTATTGTGTCAAATATTTTTCATCACTATTTTATATATAATACATAAAAAACAGAGACAAAAATAACACGAAATTATCTAAAACGTAAAAGACAATGATTTGTATATATAACACAATGATGAAAAATATTTGACAAAATTACCAGACTAGACCTGACATTACACAATGAGCAGACCTGATATTACACAATGACCATTATGCCCTCTCAACTAAAAACAATAAATGAACACGACATCATTCTTATTTTTAAAACATTTTTTTACCATATCTAACCCTATTTTAAATTCTCTCTTAATATAAGAAATATTAAAATATAATTATATAACTTTTATTTTCAATCAAATAGTAAATGAAAGTAAAATTATATCAAATAGTAATTAACGTATTTTCAAAACCCAATTATATATATTAATTTTTACATATTTTGAATTTTGTATTCTATCCTTATTATATGTAATACATTTATACACAAATAAAATATATACATATAAATTTAAGAATTTTATGTATTGATAATTTTCACCCCGTGTGTATTACACGGGTTCTACGCTAGTTATATTATATAACCTTATATTTTATGTTATGTACCTATGTACTGTGTGTAGAGACAAATTGTTGGAAACCAGATCCAAAAACATAAACATAAATTTAATCTCAACCAATATTGACTCTTTTATTATATTGAAAACCAAAACTACACTTACAATTAACCCCTAACCATCTATTTATAATAAACCATATACTAATGCTAACCCAACTCAAACTAAATTAAATAATCAAATAAATAAAAACTAACTGCTAGTCTAATACAAATTCAACCAATTAATAAATTAATATTAATAATTATATTTAATCAAGATTAATTCTTCATTCTCCCCCTTAATCTTTATTTGATTTATACCTCTAGATCTTAAATTTCTAGCAAGACCCGAAACTCTTTCACACCATCATGGTAATCACAATAATGATATTCAGTTTATTATCAATAACTCTAATCACTCAGGTCTTTCACACCAACTTGAATCACTCAAGTTTAATCATGTTCATAACTTTCTTCTACACATGTATCACACCTTCATCCCCAATCTAAATCATTTAGATTCTTCTCATCATTTCACACGGTCTTCAATCCCGTCTCACACAAAATCTTCTTGATCTATCTCATATTTTCTCCCACACAGCTCTCACAGCCTTTTGAACAATCTCTCAGGGATTGGATGTATTCTTCACTTCGTTTGAACCGTTCAAAGGTTCTAATACTCCTTCACCGGTATCATACCGTACCACCCTGAATCGCGCAGGCAAACATTTTGCAGATCCCTACACCCTTCTCAGGTAATTGATCCTTCACTCAATCTAATTCGCTAAGACTGATATCTTCCTCGGTTGACTCACACAACCCTTCGTTTGAAACTTTACAAACGCTTTCACAATTCGTGCTCTCACGGATCGAATTTCTGCAACTAGACTCACATCAAACATCAACCGAATAGAGGAATAAACTACCAATTGAAACTTAATCTTATATTAAACAAAGTTTCTTTTAAAAATATTTCACATACGCCAATCCAAGAATTAATCTTTAAACTTTTGGATAATCTCTCGTTTTTTGTGCAATTTAATCAAACTACAACTTCAATCTCCTTTTTTTGTTTCTATATTAATTTGTAAAAAAACTTGAATTTTGCCTTGCTTTTCTTGCACATCACAGTAGCTCAAAAAACAAAACGTTTACTTTGCTTTTTGTCCACGTAGGTTTAACCCAAACTGTTTCTCGCATAATGCTTCGTCCCGCTTTACACCGATCCGAACCTCATAGATTCGTTTAATCTTTGATGTGAAACACACAAGTCAGTCGTACTTACTTGAATCACTCAAGTTTTTGATCGCCTCTTGATTGCTTCACACAATCGGCTCGTTTTCACACAAAAGTTCCGATCACACTCATGCTTTAGTGATGTGAATATACAAACCCATGAGACTTCCTTCGTGAATTTGGTAGAAAGAAACCGCAATAAAACTCGTTGTTGTTATTCGCCCCACAAGGTTCCAGTAACTCGTTCTTGATTACGAACCTTAATCTTCAAGAAACAGGAGTTAGACCTGCTACTCTTTTTTTTCTTGTTGAATCAATCGGTATATCACACACCCTGGCTGCTCGTCATTGCCGAATAGAAACCAACACAGCCCGTCGATGGCCGCTTATCACCATCTATATCTTTCTTTCTTTTGCTTCACGCAACAACTAAAGAAGCTGGTCTCGATTTCTGTTTCGAAAACAACCAACTCCTACTCCTTTTCAACCCCCTTGCTACCTCTATTCTCGTCTTGATTTCAGCCTTGCAGCAAAGGGCTGCTCCCTTTTCTCAGAAAAAAAACGACTCTCAAAACCGTAGAAAGCTGACTCTGATACCAATTGTTGAAAATCAGACCCAAACACACGAATTTTGATCTCAATCAAGATTTACTCTTTTATTATATTAAGAACCAAAACCACACTTACAATTAACCTCTAACCATCTATTTATAATAAACCATATACTAATCCTAAACCAACTCAAACTAAATTAAATAATCAAATAAATAAAAACTGACTGCTATTCTAATACGAACTCAACCAACTAGTAAATTAATATTAATAATTATCTTTAATCAAGATTAATTCTTCATAAATTACATAGATGGTTCATTTCGTTTCTGCATATTACGGATTTGATCTTTAAACTTAGTTTTTCTACGGTTTTGATACTCAAGTGGATTGTTTGCTTTTAAAAATGGTATGTAGGTCCGTTAATGGTCTTAATGTTGTTAAAGTTGGAAGCACTATTACCCTTTTAGTTTATAAATAATTATAACCCCCTCCCCGCACATGTAACATATGGATGTGCAGAGATGACATAACATACAAGGTTGTTTTTCTCGTACGAAGCCAACCGAACGTGACACGTATTTATTAAAACTGGAAAAAGTTATTATTTTAAGTTTATTACCCCTTAGATAACATAACACACAAGGTTGTTTTTCCTGTATGATGCCAACAGAATGCGACACGTTTTTTAGCAGGAATAGATGTATTTGCGTCCAAAACCAATTTACGTTATAATCAAGCTAAAGATATACACTAAACAATAAAACAAATATCTATTGCAAGTAACACATCAAACATATACATCAAAGATATGTGCTAGGTAATTACGTAGCGTATTACGCTACTTATTACACACATCAAAACATTAAAAAAGTGTTTTTTACAAACATTATATAGCAATGCTATGCTCATATTAAATATAATGAAATTCTCAAACTTACGGTCTGATTTTTTTAATAATGGAGTATATGAAAGTTATTTGAGTTTAAAAAAATGGTGAAACTAAATAAAAGTTAACAACGGTAGGTATTCACAGATTACCCCTCTAAGCCTTTTTATACGATTTCTTCTATACATCTGATACCTAATCATCTCAACCATTATTTATCTTGATTAATGGTCAATATTTACTTTTTTCGCTTTGCATTAATTTTTCATTTTTAAGTTTGTATTTGATCGTCAATCTATATTAGTAGGTTTCCGCTGCACTATGTTGTGGAAAAAAACGTATATTACAAAATGAAAAAGTTGAAATAAGTATTAGATTTATTTATACATAGAGCCCCCTTCTGTAACAAATTGTCAATTGGTTTATTGGCTTGAGTTTTCTTTTAATCCCTCTCTTAGGCTCAATGAAATGAAAAGTGGACCGTGTTACCAGAACATAAAAGCATAATATGTCCAAAACATACAACACGTGTGTTCGAGAAGCACCCCGATTTCCTCAATCTGCAAGACAGCGAAAACCATTTCTTTCTCCGAAACAAAGATTTAACGTTATCTAATCAAATCCCAAATCTACCCGTTTTTTGTGGATTTTTTCATTGTCGGCCTGAAAAACATTGAGTACAGCTATTGTACAATAATAATAGAGAGCAGTAATAACATTAAAGGCAAAAGAAACCATTTAATTTATTGAAAGCATGGGTAAATAAAAAAAATAATGGGTAAATAAATAATAGAAAAAGAATAATACTAATAGTAAGTAATAATAAAATGAGTTACTTATATAAATGCCTCATTTGGTTTGATCAAATTGCATGTTTGGCCTCTAGTTTTTAAAAATTACAAATTTAGTCTAAACTTTTAGGACTGTTGCGCCTTTAGCCCTTGGTTGCAAAAGTTTGGGCTAGATTTGCAATTTTTAAAACCTAGGAGCCAAACATGCAATTTGATCAAACCACATGTGCCATTTATGCAATTAACTCTAATAAAATAATAATAGATAGTAGTAATTACATTAAAGCCAAAAGAAAAAAAATTTAATTTATAGAAAGTAAAGGTAAAAAAAGTTTGAAGTTGATGGGTAAATAAAGGTGGTACAGGTAGGGGTATTAAAAAAAATTCCGTATTCGAAACCGAATCCGAACTATCCGAAATTCTGAATCCGAATTATCCGAAAATTCGGATATCCGAAATTCGGATATCTGAAAATTCGGATTCGGATATTAATATTGAAAATTTTCGGATATTTCGGATATCCGAATCCGAATCATTTTCTTTTTTAAATATTTTTTACATTTAAATAATAAACATATATAAACACATTGAAAATGAAAAAGCCCTAATCCCTAATCTCTCTACTGTCTCACTCCCGCTGACGCAGCCAAGCTCTGCTGCTCAACCCCAAACCTCCGACCCTGCGGCTCCCTCGTCTCTCCTGCCACCAACCGAACACCACCTACGCCGCCAAGTTCCGCCATGAGCAGGAGCTCACTCGGAGCTGTGTCGCGATGCTGATGCGATAGTTACTTCCATGGTTGTCTAGAAGTCTATGCTCACCTCCTTCGTGCCTACCTCGTTTTGCCGGTGATAATCTCGTTTTGCCTACCTCCTTTTTTTTAAAGGAACACTCACTTCCTTTCTAATTTGCTTGTAATCTGCTCGGAAAAGTTCACCGACAAGTGCTTTGACTCTAAAAAAGATAAAGCTTTCTATTATCTTTTCATACAATTTGAGTTATCTTGATGTTTTTTTTATTAAAATTGAATATATTAATTTTATGTTTTTATTAAAATTGATTGGGAGCATGGCATATGAGTGCTGTATGTCCATTTCTTCTAAATCATCTGGATGAAAGCATTCCAGATCCTCCTTGATAAAGGACATATTGTTTGAGCTTTCAGAAACAAAAGCAGCAGAGGTTGATGTTTGAGGAGGAGCTTCTAGGAGAAATGGTGAGCTGTTTGTTTGAGAGATTGGAGTTTGAGGTTAGGTGATGATGGGAGGATAGTAGTTACTTGAACTAGGACCCGAGTGCTCAGAATGGAGTGCAGAGGAGGTGGTGGTGGATGTTGAGGCTGTTTGGTAGCTTGAGCTTCTTTCTTTTGCCTGAATCATCTCTAGCTCATAGGTTTTTAGCATTCCAAAGAGCTCAGTCATCTGGAGAGTCTTCAGATTCTCCGTTCTTCTGATTGACACTGTGTAAAGTGTCCAGCAGCTTGGTAGAGACCTGATGAACTTCTTGAGAATATCTTCATTCTCTAGCTTCACCTTTGAGCACTGCAGCTCCCCTACAAGATAGGTAAATCTGTTATATAAAACAGTTAGAGACTCACCTTCATTCCAGACGAAATTTTTTAGTTTTTTTTTTCATATTTAGGATACCCGGCTAACTATCCGAATCCGTATCTGAATTTTCGGATATTTTCGGATATCCGAAAATTCGGATACGGATTCGGATAGTAAAATCTACTATCCGAAATTTTCGGATATCGGAATTTTTGGATATCCGGTTTTGAACACCCCTAGGTACAGGACACCTAATCAAAGGGATAAATTCATTTTTGTTGTATAATTATAATAATAATTTTTTCGGACCCACGCCTCTTATCTACGTCTCCGATCAATACTAGTTCTTAAATAAAACTAGAAACTGTACCTCGTGCTCTGCGGCGGGTACCAAACCTTAAACGGTTGAGCCGACGATATTAACATGGCTAAACAAAAAAACCATGGTTAGATAAATTTTTCCATGCGCTGCACGACGGGAGGCGAACCTTAAACAGTTGAGGCGGTGATATTAACGTGTCTAAGCACAAAAAAAAAAAATCTTAGTTAAATAAATTTAAAAAAATTGTATGATATTACGGCGACTAGGTTGTGGAGGTCGAAACATAGATAAAAGATTGTTAGATAACGGTAACAATATGATTGAGTTGGTGTCTGTCTCATTTTTTCACGATTGTTAGTCGATTATAGAAACAAATATAAGGAAAAAAAGTTGCACGGCGCGGAATCAAACCCGTGAGAAAAAAATCAGATTATGTATACCACATAAGGTAAACGTGAAAATTTAGAAATTTGAGGGGGTGGAAGTGTTTTTTTACAATGTTGAGGGGGGTGGGTTTTGACACACTAAAAGATTGAGGGGTAGATTTGATACATACTACAAAGTTGGGGGTTAGATGAAAGATTGAAGGGTAGTTTTGGTAAATATCACAAATTTTTGGATTAGTTTGATAAATATCACAAAGCTTGAGGTTAGTTTCGTCGGTGGCCAAATGCCACCGGCATTGGTAAATGTGTTTCTACGAATGACAATTACAAATATACTCCTATAAATGTAACACCCAAAGATTTTCAACCGAAATTAACATTTCGAAACACACGGAAGCACGTCCCATAAAAAGCCCTTGATTAATCAACACACGATATATGCAAGAATTCGACTAACGACATCGTTTTCTTTTAAAATCAATAACCAACACTTCAAAAATAACAAGTTTAAACCACCAAAAGATAAATTAAAACAAGTTTAATTGTCACACCCCAACCGACGGCGGATTATACGCCGGGGCGGACGCGGTTGTCCAATATCACAAGGTTGACTATTAAAGTTTTAATATTTCATTAATGAATAATTTAAGATTCAATACAAGGAAGGATAATACGAATACAACATTTAATTTAAGTAGTCTAGGTCCAAAGCATCCTATGTGATCACGAATAAGTCTCATGTTGTAAACCTGAAACATGTGAAAGAATCTGTCAACTACAAAATAGTTGGTGAGATACAAAGGTTTTGACACAGTTTAACAAGTATTTGAAAAGTATTACAATTCACTATGATTTGTGCATTCTATAATGTAAGTATGAGAAAACAAGCATGTTAGACATTGTGCACATCAACCCTCCAACCAAGTTTAGGCGTAACCCGCAGGTTACCCTTATAAGTCTCAAGTTTAAAGTTTAATGTAGTAACAAACACCAAGGGCTCCCCCCGAAGGGGTCAATCAATCAAGGTGGATTGGTCAAATACAATAGATCTATCATTGTTACTATCGGCTTGATCAAAGCTAATGAATGTGCTAGTTTTAAGTTTAATCTAAGCATACAAGTCTCACGTTTAACATAAGAATAAACACGTAGTCATATTAGTACAAGAATTGTATAAGTTTAAGAATTGTGAACATGTTTCACCCCAAAAGCATAAAAGGAAAAAGGGGCTAAGTATACTCACTTGGATGATGAATAGTATCCGACACGGATAAGTATTTGCAAGACTTGGAGGGAGAATATCCTCACGATAAGCCTAAGTATGCAAGTTTAAAGATTTAAGTATGATCCTATAAGTCTATGGTAAGGATCTAGGATTCTAAGATTGACTAGGGTTCCAAATGAGAGACGGATATGATTTGTGTTTATGAAATTTAAATCAAGTTTAAAATAAAGGTTTTGATACAAGATTTGTATGTCAAAGTTTAATAGATTTATAGATTAGAATAATTATTAATTAAAATAACTATTAAAAAGTTTCACTATTGTTAATTATATAAGTTAGGTAAGAATAATAAAAATAGTTTTTCTAAGTATTTAGAATTAAATAATTTACAAGAATAATCAACATACATCATTTGAGATTTGATTAAGTTTCTAAGTATTAAGTATTTATAATACAAGTAGATTCGTAATATACATACGTTTAAATAGATAATAACACTTATAAGATATTAACTAAAATATGGTTATATCTTAATTATAAGTTTATAAACATTTTTAAAGTCTAAAGAGAACCATAAGTTTAATAGGTTTTTAAATAGAGTTTCTATTAATTTATAAGTTTATAAGTGTTTAAATAAAGTTTTACGAGTTCATAAATGTTTAAAGTTTTCATTTAAATTTTATAAAGTTTATAACTTTATAATTATTTAGAAAATCAATAAAGTATAATTATTTCTCTCGTTTTATATAAACAAATAGATTTAAATATTATGAAGTGTACAAATTTATAAGTTTATGCTTTTTAAGTAAATTTTTTTATAAACTTTTATGAGTTTACAAAAATTATATAAGTTTAAATGTTTATAAGTGTAAATTAAAGATTAGGTTAAAAGAATTCTTTAAAATACAATTAATAATAAAAGTTTACTTTAAATAAATAGTTTATGTGAAATCACAAGTTTTATAAAAGTATAAAAACACTTTCATAGTTTTTAAGTATTCAAAACTATTTTTTAAAGATTTAATTGTCATACTTTTAGTTATGTTTAATTAATTAAATTGGTTCTGGAAAATAAAAATGTAATTGAAAACCATTTTTAAGTTTATAAAAGTTTAACAGATTTTATAAAAATAATTAAAGTATTTAAAACTGATTTGAAAAAGCATAAAAAAATGAAATGGACAAAACCCTGCTCCCCGGATTCGAACTCGGGTCTCGCCCGGGTCACCTGCACACACGCGCACTTAACCAGCCCGACTACGGGTTCGTTAGCTTAAAGCATAGAAAAATAAATTGATAAATAGAATCTCAAACCAAACCCCAAATCCGTATGAACCCTAGAATTCAAATTCGTCAAATACGGCTTGATAACCCCTCTGTCATTGGAAACCGACAGAGGGCTTTCGATTATGGGACGAAAACGAGTTCTTTGGCAATTGGAATTACCTGATACGATGTCGAAGTGGGTGAGAACAATTCCTGGCTTGGAGTCGGCTGTCAAGGATCTTAAATCGGCAATGCAGGTGTGAATAGAGTGAATTGAGAGCTTACGAAGTTAGAGGGTGATCTCTTCGAAGTGTGGTAACGTGTATTTATAGTCGATTTTAGTCTTAATTGTTGAATTAGGTGGGGCAATTACGGATGAGAGTATTAATTACGTTTTCGAACCCACGCGAGGATACGGTTGAAATCGATAGTTAAGGCACATTGGAGAGAGGTCGCATGCGCGACTCGAAGACCGGGGTTCGTTGAATCCGGTCAAATTCGCGTTTTCGGGAAAAAGGATGGTGAAACCGGTGAGGTGCGGGATTCGAACCTGGGTTTGGTTTGGGTTCCGGAAGTTTGAAGTAATTACACGACAGGTCCTGTAGTTTCGAGGGTTTAACAGTTCGTGTATAAATTTTAAGTTTTGGTTTAAACCTAGTTTGGAACATTGGCTATTTTAGTCCCTTTACTTCACAATCATGAAATAAACGAGTTTCCTTTTTATAAAATCTAATGTATATACATATATATTAGATAAGTATAAAAATAAAATCGGTTATATGCTTAAGTGACAGATTTATATAATTACAAACTTGTAATTATATATATATGTATATTTAAGATTAAAATTAATATTTTTCGTTTGAAAGAAAAGTGAAATTGGGTTTTAAATTTAATGGTACGTGCAAAGGTTTTAGGAAAAGATAGGTCGGAAATCTCGGATATTACAGTCTCCCCTACTTTAGGAAATTTCGTCCCGAAATTAAAGTAGAAGGTTTCTGTTTTCTAGATTTAAGTTTATGATACGCGCAAGGATAATGAGAAGGATACTTTACGTTCCCAAGTAAACCCTGGGCTCCGTTTAGAGTTCTGAAGGGAAAGTATCTATTGGAATAAGATTTCGCTTGAGTTTCTAAGTTTTCAAAGTCTGGGGTTGCCAAAAGTTTCCCTACGAAACATATAGTTTCATTGAAATATAGGAAGATTCGTTTTCAGGAATGCATTCGAGAGAATAACTGATGAATTTCCACTCAAAATTTAAAGTGAAATGCATCGATGATAGTTCAAGAATTTGAGTTTGTAGACTAGAACGTCTAAGGATTGCTACGGTACCTAAGTTACGTGGATCCCTTTTACGACCAGTCTTAGATCGTAGCACACAACAGAGTTTACTATGTCTTTCCATACGCTGATTTTCGTACTTACGTGTGCACCCGCAAGCATTTAAATCGTCGCCTAGTCTGCATAGGTCCTTCCGTTTGTGTGTGGATCAAGAAAGAGTACAAGAATTTGTTTAACATACGACTAGAGTTTCCACATAAGAGTGATCATTGATTAACGAGTCCCTTAGAGAGAAGCGTCATTCAATGAGTAAAGAAAAGAATGTGACAAGATTTATAGTTTCAAAGTTTCCGCGTGATTGATTAAGAATACTTCAATCATTGAGTAGTTTAAAGTCTTTACACTTCCTCGGGTTTGATCAAGAATACATCAAACCTTGAGTAGTTCATCATGTTTGAATAAGCATACGTCAAACATGGAATAGTTTAAAGTCTTATACGTCCATCGTGTTTGAACAAGCATACGTCAAACATGGAGTAGCTTAAAGTCTTATACGTCCATCGGGTTTGAACAAGCATACGTCAAACATAGAATAGTTTAAATTGTGTTTGATCAAGAATATATCAAACATAGAATAGTTTAAATTGTGTTTGAACAAGAATACGTCAAACATCGGATAGTTTAAAGTCTCTTAGTTTAGCCTCAGTGTATAGAAGTGTATGATTACGTTTTGAGTATAAGACGGTTATCTAAATACTCTAGTATTTAAGAGAGGTGTGGGACAGCGTTTGGAACAGGATTAACCGTTATACGTTTTCTCACAAAAGATCCGAGTTGTCCAGAAGATTAGTGGATCCCGATATTTGGTTTAGATAGGAGTCAGGGGATGTACTCTGCTAAAGAGAGTAATGTCCTCCTTCCTGCTAGTGTCTAGTATCAAGAGTGAAGTTTTCTCGTATATATGGAATGTATGTTTATCAAGTCTTATAGGGTCTGGTTAAGATGGACACACAAGGTTTTCAAGACTAAGAATCCAAGTATAAGTTTGAAAATAGGATAAGTCAGTTGAGTTTCAAGTTTCAGTATTAATCCTTACATGATCCTTTATTGATCATGTTTAGTTTTAAGAACACGGGATTGAGTATTTGTACAAGTTTTACATGACTCAAAAGTCTCTGACCTCATAGTTGTGTATACGAAGTTAAATGTCTTAGCAACGTGTATTTAAACTTTTAGTTTATAGTAAGTCTTTTACGTGACAAGAGTTGAATGAGGAAAGTCTCCAAGCATAGGGTGACGGGAAAAGTTTCGATAAGGTTTATGATAGTGTGTTTACAAATGATTTATCTTGATTCATAACAGAAAGTATAGTTTTATTTTGTATAGAATGTAATTAAGATGTTCAAAAACGACGAGTTAGGCATCGATAAGTAGTACGAGTAAGATTTATAAAAGATAGGTGTGATTGTTAAGCAAAAAGTTGGTCAAGTTTACAAGTGTTAAGTCTATACAAGAAGTAAGGGTCATGGTTGTTTGGGGGTAATGATTCGTAAGTCGGGTTGTTTTTGAAAATGTGCTTACGAATTAGAAGATTTGTTCAAGATTTATTCCTTAGGTACACGTGTCACTTAGGATTTTTATAGTTTAATGCAACGTTGTTAATTATTTCAAGTACTAACGTAAGTTGTTTTTGACGAAAGTGTTTGGGTAGGTGTGTTAAGTTACAATGATGAAAGGAAAGTTAAACTAGTAAATGATGACAAGATGAAATTTCAAAATGGTTTCCATTTAGATGTTTCAAAATTGGGACTCCTAGCCCTTACATAATACAATTTAAATGGAAAATTAAAGTGTGTAAGTAAGTTGATTAAATATGTTCAAAAGGTTTTTATTCATAATACTGAGTCATCACAGTAATATTTTCAAAAATTGTTTTTAATTGGAAGTTGATGGGCTAACGAGGAAGATTCTCGGAAGAAAGGGGTGGTCACAAGGACTCACTTATGTACCCTATTTCCCTAGCCAGAACATCCTCATGGGCCTACAACTTCTCTCAGTTGTTGTCACCGATGTTTGGGTTGATGGTACTATGTCGAGGTTCATTATGGGTTTAGAGTTTTAAACGTGGAGCTTGTTTATTCTATAGTAGGCTTCTTCTCTTGCGGGAAAACGATCAGGTTACTAATCCCCTTGTTAATGTACTTTAGGTTTAAAAGACGTCAAGTTTTGTTTATAAGAACCGGTGATGTGGAAGTTTTAAAGACGTATGAAAGTTTTGAGGTGTATAAAAGCATAACAAAAGTTTTTGAGTTAGTTATCAAATGAAACTTGGTTAAGTGCTAAGGAGGTAAGGTAAAAATACAAGGGTTACTTCTTAGGTGTCATATTCATAAAATAATGAAGCTTTATAGAAGGATTTGTAGGGTAATACATAGTTTTAAGGGTTATATTACAATGATCATGAAGTTGATTGGGTAGTATCTATAAGTATAAGTTTATGTATGTAGTTTTTAAGTATAATCTCGTAAGAATTTCTCCTTGAAGGTAACTCCTTCAGGTCATGACGAGTAAGCCTGCTATCATGTGATAAGACGGGACTTAAGAATCATATAATAAGGGTTATAGAGGAAAGTTTTTGAATCATGAATTTATGAAGCGTAAAGTATTTGAGATGGCACTCATTTAGTGCATATCACTAAGTGAGTATTTTGACATATCAAGACAAATTTGAGCTCACTAATGTTTAGAGAAGTCGTGCATTCCTATAAGTGAATACTCATCCCAAGAATTCCCAGGAAAGCATACGGGTCCAACGGTTGATTTGGATTTATACGAAATGCTTTCATTGACAGAATTTCCCAGAATACAGGTATCCACCCTTCCGGTCCGCACAAGTTCTCATACATTGTCTAGAACTTAAATACTTTTGACGAGAGTTTAGTGGAGGATTAGGCTTGAAGCCTAAGAACGTGTCCTCGATGTAGTAGCCTCTGGTAGCACGTAGGTAAGTAGGAACGTAGAATCTCCAAGCGTTCGCGTATAACATTTAAGAATAGAATGAGGAGTAAGTTCCTAGTAAAGGACATTAGATAACTCATGTTTGGGTCTCCTAAGTTATAGTCTAGGTCATGTGTCTAATAACCTAATTCCCTATAACCAAGGCTCTGATACCAATCTGTCACACCCCAACCGACGGCGGATTATACGTCGGGGCGGACGCGGTTGTCCAATAGCACAAGGTTGACTATTAAAGTTTCAATATTTCATTAATGAATAATTTAAGATTCAATACAAGGAAGGATAATACGAATACAACATTTAATTTAAGTAGTATAGGTCCAAAGCATCCTATGTGATCACGAATAAGTCTCATGTTGTAAACCTGAAACATGTGAAAGAATCTGTCAACTACAAAATAGTTGGTGAGATACAAAGGTTTTGACACAGTTTAACAAGTATTTGAAAAGTATTACAATTCACTATGATTTGTGCATTCTATAATGTAAGTATGAGAAAACAAGCATGTTAGACATTGTGCACATCAACCCTCCAACCAAGTTTAGGCGTAACCCGCAGGTTACCCTTATAAGTCTCAAGTTTAAAGTTTAATGTAGTAACAAACACCAAGTGCTCCACCCCGAAGGGGTCAATCAATCAAGGTGGATTGGTCAAATACAATAGATCTATCATTGTTACTATCGGCTTGATCAAAGCTAATGAATGTGCTAGTTTTAAGTTTAATCTAAGCATACAAGTCTCACGTTTAACATAAGAATAAACACGTAGTCATAGTTGTACAAGAATTGTATAAGTTTAAGAATTGTGAACATGTTTCACCCGAAAAGCATAAAAGAAAAAAGGGCTAAGTATACTCACTTGGATGATGAATAGTATCCGACACAGATAAGTATTTACAAGACTTGGAGGGAGAATATCCTCACGATAAGCCTAAGTATGCAAGTTTAAAGATTTAAGTATGATCCTATAAGTCTATGGTAAGGATCTAGGATTCTAAGATTGACTAGGGTTCCAAATGAGAGACGGATATGATTTGTGTTTATGAAATTTAAATCAAGTTTAAAATAAAGGTTTTGATACAAGATTTGTATGTCAAAGTTTAATAGATTTATAGATTAGAATAATTATTAATTAAAATAACTATTAAAAAGTTTCACTATTGTTAATTATATAAGTTAGGTAAGAATAATAAAAATAGTTTTTCTAAGTATTTAGAATTAAATAATTTACAAGAATAATCAACATACATCATTTGAGATTTGATTAAGTTTCTAAGTATTAAGTATTTATAATACAAGTAGATTCGTAATATACATACGTTTAAATAGATAATAACACTTATAAGATATTAACTAAAATATGGTTATATCTTAATTATAAGTTTATAAACATTTTTAAAGTCTAAAGAGAACCATAAGTTTAATAGGTTTTTAAATAGAGTTTCTATTAATTTATAAGTTTATAAGTGTTTAAATAAAGTTTTACGAGTTCATAAATGTTTAAAGTTTTCATTTAAATTTTATAAAGTTTATAACTTTATAATTATTTAGAAAATCAATAAAGTATAATTATTTCTCTCGTTTTATATAAACAAATAGATTTAAATATTATGAAGTGTACAAATTTATAAGTTTATGCTTTTTAAGTAAATTTTTTTATAAACTTTTATGAGTTTACAAAAATTATATAAGTTTAAATGTTTATAAGTGTAAATTAAAGATTAGGGTAAAAGAATTCTTTAAAATACAATTAATAATAAAAGTTTACTTTAAATAAATAGTTTATGTGAAATCACAAGTTTTATAAAAGTATAAAAACACTTTCATAGTTTTTAAGTATTCAAAACTATTTTTTAAAGATTTAATTGTTATACTTTTAGTTATGTTTAATTAATTAAATTGGTTCTGGAAAATAAAAATGTAATTGAAAACCATTTTTAAGTTTATAAAAGTTTAACAGATTTTATAAAAATAATTAAAGTATTTAAAACTGATTTGAAAAAGCATAAAAAAATGAAATGGACAAAACCCGGCTCCCCGGATTCGAACTCGGGTCTCGCCCGAGTCACCTGCACACACGCACACTTAACCAGCCCGACTACGGGTTCGTTAGCTTAAAGCATAGAAAAATAAATTGATAAATATAATCTCAAACCAAACCCCAAATCCGTATGAACCCTAGAATTCAAATTCGTCAAATACGGCTTGATAACCCCTCTGTCATTGGAAACCGACAGAGGGCTTTCGATTATGGGACGGAAACGAGTTCTTTGGCAATTGGAATTACCTGATACGATGTCGAAATGGGTGAGAACGAGTCCTGGCTTGGAGTCGGCTGTCAAGGATCTTAAATCGGCAATGCATGTGTGAATAGATTGAATTGAGAGCTTATGAAGTTAGAGGGTGATGTCTTCGAAGTGTGGTAATGTGTATTTATAGTCGATTTTAGTCTTAATTGTTGAATTAGGTGAGGTGATTACGGATGAGAGTATTAATTACGTTTTCGAACCCACGCGAGGATACGGTTGAAATCGATAGTTAAGGCACATTGGAGAGAGGTCGCATGCGCGACTCGAAGACCGAGGTTCGTTGAATCCGGTCAAATTTGCGTTTTCGGGAAAAAGGATGGTGAAACCGGTGAGGTGCGGGATTCGAACCTGGGTTTGGTTTGGGTTCCGGAAGTTTGAAGTAATTACACGACAGGTCCTGTAGTTTCGAGGGTTTAATAGTTCGTGTATAAATTTTAAGTTTTAGTTTAAACCTAGTTTGGAACATTGGCAGTTTTAGTCCCTTTACTTCACAATCATGAAATAAACGAGTTTCCTTTTTATAAAATCTAATGTATATACATATATATTAGATAAGTATAAAAATAAAATCGGTTATATGCTTAAGTGATAGATTTATATAATTACAAACTTGTAATTATATATATATGTATATTTAAGATTAAAATTAATATTTTTCGTTTGAAAGAAAAGTGAAATCGGGTTTTAAATTTAATGGTACGTGCAAAGGTTTTAGGAAAAGATAGGTTCGAAATCTCGGATATTACATTAATGAACCCCAAAGGAGTTCTAACTCCAACCATAAACAACCGTAAAACGAACGATAATCCAATCTGACATGAAGCGTGACCCGAGACTTCAAACCGGAGCTTTACCTACAAGAATAAACCATAATACAACAATTAGTAATGATATACAACATCTAATTCCTCTTTACAGTCCACTCGTTTCCTGAATTTTATCTTCGTGCAACATATAATAATCAACTCCACCAGAGTTGTACACCATGAAGAAGAATCCACTCTATATCGCCAACCGATAGTATCGAGAAGCCGATCTATCTCCATTCCTTCTGATACTACAAGATTTAGGCAAGATTGTGCTTAGTCATACAACATGCCCTTAATCTTAGTCAATTCACCTCTCCAGATACACAGTCCACTACAACTTGTGGATAAAAGCATTTCAAGAACGCTTCTTGAATTCACCCCAACGTATTACCTTCAAGCCCTTAAGCTTTTCTCCTTATGGAGAAATCCCATCCAATCCTCCACCATGTCCCGGAGTCGCCTCATATGAATCGTACTCTATCTACCAATCACAATGGTTTGCTTCCGAAGCCAATACCATTATTGTGATGCATCGTTGACTAACCAACGAATAAACTACCACCAATTAACTCCTTTGGTTCGCACACCAAGAAACCCCTTGTGAAAACAAGGTTTTCTTCCTCGTACTCCTTAGGCTTCATACATTTCTTCCAAAGGCTCGGCTTTGTAGGATCGTGAAATTACAAGATGGTTCTGTTCTTAGTTGAAATTGGCGGAAACAATAACAACTACACAAATGTAATCGAACAGACAGAAAGAATACTAATAAGAACACTGTTGTATTAAGCTTTTGCAGGTAAACGATTACAAGTGAAACTCTATCAGAAAGCACAAAAAGCACCCATACAATGAAGTGTTTACAAATTATTTATACTCACTTAGAATCAAGACAGCCCCTTGATTCTAAGGATCAGATCTAACAAGGATCAGATCTAACACAGACCGTTGATCTATTGTATCTAGCTAACTATTACACGTTTTGTCTATATCTAGTTAACTTTATTGAAGCGTCTTCTTTATGCATCATTACTTGCATGCTTGGAGAAGAGCATTGTTGTCCGTCATTGGTTGTGCCATTGAGGTTCCTTCTGCTTTGAGTGTGTCAGTTGCTTTTGTAGAAAGTTGTCAGTGACGCTTGGTATGGATAGTCAGCTGCAACGATTTGTCTTCAAGGCACAAGGCTGTCAGCAGCAAAGATGTTGATCAGCAGCAAGATGTAACCATCCAGAGCTGCTGATGATTTGCCTGTCAGCAGCATCAAGTGTTGATGCTGCTGAGAAGCTTATTCACAGCAACTTTGGTCTTCAGCAGATAAGGCTATCCGCGGCAGATTTGTTCTTTAGCAGGAGAACAAGTATCCGTAGCAGATTGTTGGTCAGCAGCAAACTCTGATATCAGCAGCATTTGTACTTAGAGAATTTTGTAGCCATCAGTCTTTGATTCTACAAAGTCCCTCTTGACTGATGCTACCAAAATTCTCTTATTGCCTTTGTTGCTGAAGCTTTTGCACATTTCTGACTACCCTTTCAACCAAAGGAAAAAGCTTCGAAAACAGCCATCTTGTACTTTGAAATACAGCCTGCAGTCGTCAAAGCTGTCTGAGTCTTTCTCCATCGGGACCATCTCCCCCTTTTTGGTTGCATCAGTGGACAAATGTACATCAGTTTGGGTGCCCACTGATACAAAGGAGGGAGTAAGAAAAGTTGGGCATTGATGTGCCTCTATCATATTCACCCTGGCCGTCAATTTCAAGATATGAAGTTTCAGTCTGTCCTCATCCACAGTTGTGGAATCCTTGGATCCAGATGGGTCCTTAGGCCTAGCCTCTTCATTCCCATCACCCATGGTTTCTTGGCACCTGGGATTCCTCTCAGTGAGGGGAGTTTCCAAGAAAACATCCTCACTGTGAGTTGCCGTGGTTGAGGACTTAGCAATGTTATCACTGTCCTCCTGGTTATTTGATGACCAGCAGTAGTGACAGCCTCTTCCACATCCACTCTTTCATAACTCCTAGAGTGGACCTTCAGGGTAGAAGAACTTGGGTTGGGTGTGTTGGAAGTAAGATCAATCAGTACCTCCGAGTTGGTGGTAGTTGGAGAAGGTACATCATCTTGATTAGGTTCCTCAACACTTAAGTTCAGAAGAGAAAGGAAAGGCTCAAGGGGGCTGTTCTATAGATCCGGGAAGTGATCCTGATCCTAATAGAGAGACATCCAAAGGAGTCTCCCTAATAATGTGGCTTTCCCTTATGATATTCTCACCAGAATGTTGTGATTCTGAGTGAGGGCTGTTAGGCTGGGTTTGGGCCTTGGAGGCAAGAGAAGAAGGAGTTCTCTTGTCCCTTTTCCTAGTCTATGTCGTTGCAACCGGGGCTCTGTGTTCCGATTGAACGATATCATCTAAAACAGGTGTAAGTAATGTTTGTGCATGTGCATCCTTAGTAGTATGCACAGGGGTTCGAATGGTTGAAGCAGACTGTTGTTCAGGATGTGAGGTGGAGGGTGTGGGATCAGTATCAGCTGGGATTGCTGAACTGTCACCCGGGGTACTCTATATGTTCAGCATTGTAGATAACAATTGAACATTGACCCCTGAGAACTTTTTGGAAACAGTTCTCATGTTATCACTTCAGATCGGCGAAAATGCAGATCTTCGTGAAAACCCTAACGGGTAAGACGATCACGTTTGAGGTCGAATCATTCGACACAATCGACAACGTGAAGGCAAAGATCCAAGACAAGGAAGGTATTCCGCCAGATCAGCAGCGTCTAATCTTTGCCGAAAAACAGCTCGAGGACGGTAGAACCCTGATGACATCCGTTTCTTTTCTGAGATATGCATTGGAGAAGAGTGTGGCTTCCGAGATGGGGATATCCTTGCCGTCTTCCTTGGCTTTGATTTGGGGAATCCCTTGTTTGGTAGAGTAGACGGCGGTACTCCAGAAATCCTCCATATGAGGGATATGTGTGACATGGTTGGATGTGAGGGCAAATTGGATCTTTGATCGACATAAGAAGTCGATCATATCATTGAATCCTTCGGATATCTTTCACTCGGTTGGGTATGACAGTGAGGGATGAAGGGCTTTGAAAGTGATGGGGCTTGAAAGAAAGTGATGGGGACTTGAAGGAAAGTGATGTTGGTTTAGGGAGAAGTGGAAGGTGAAGAGGTGGAAATTTGATTTGTTTTATAATGGCAAAGGAGAGAAAAAGCAAAATGATTTGTACAGTACAACCCAATTCACCTTTTATTGTTACAGCTGTAATGCACCGAGGCAGTCATGGTAATGACTGACGGGAATTTTAACAGCGGGTAAAGGTTAATTTGGACTTAAATTTACCAATCAGCAGCAAACTTGATTGCTGTGGATGCGGAAGGTTAAGTCTGTCAGTAGTAAACTTATCTGCTGCTGATGGATTTAATAATCCGTAGCAAGGATGTTGCTGCTGATAGTCTTAAAGAAATCCGCAGGAAGCCTGTTCCTGCTGATAACTTAAAGCAGTCAGCTGCAAATCTTTTGCTGCTGAGGATTAAACCTGTCAGCAGCTGGAGGACAAAAATGCTGCTTACTTATAACTTTTATTTACAACATAAGACAAAAGACAAAAATAGAGTGGAGAAGAATTTTAATCAAAGTTCATCATACCAATTGATTCAACTAAATATTTAAATCTAGCTTCATCAAAAGGTTTTGTGAACAAATCAGCATATTGCTTATTCGTATGAACTTTGGTTAAAATAATCCTCTTTTTCTCAGCTTGATCTCTTATGAAATGATACCTGATGTCAATGTGCTTTGTCTTTGATTGCTGAACCGGATTGTTTGTGATTGAGATAGCACTCATGTTGTCAATGTGAATTGGAGTTTCCATGAAAGTCATCCCATAGTCCAACATTTGATTTTGTATCCAGATGACTTGTGCACAGCAACTTGAAGCTGCAATGTATTCTGCTTCAGCTGTAGAAGTTGAAACACATGTTTGCTTCTTGCACTTCCATGAAATCAATCTCCCTCCCAGAAACTGACATCCCCCTGAAGTGGACTTTTTGTCCAAGTTGCATCCCCCATAGTCACTGTCAGTGTATGCATATAGATTAAACATGTCATTTTTAGAATACCATAATCCAAGTCTTGGGGCACCCTTTAGGTATCTAAAGATTCTCTTGACAACCTGAAGATGTGAAACTTTTGGAGCTGCTTGAAATCTTGCACAGAGGCATACTGCAAACATGATATCTGGCCTTGAGGCAGTGAGATACATGAGAGACCCTCTCATTGCACGATACTGATGTTGATCAGTGTCTTGGCCATCTTTGTCTGGAGTCAATTGATGATGCACTTGCATGGGGGTTCTTGCAGTAGAGCAGTCAGCCATTTTGAATCTTTCCAGAATGTTCTTTACATATTTGGATTGGCTGATGAAGATTCCATTTGGGACCTGTTTGACTTGTAGACCCAAGAAGAAATTTAGTTCACCTATTGAACTCATTTCAAACTTTGAGTGCATCAGAGTCTCAAAATCTTTGCACAGCTGTTTCCTTGTTGATCCAAAGATGATATCATCAACATAAATTTGAACTAGTAAGATTTCTCCCCCTTCATCTTTGATAAACAGGGTCTGGTCTATGGCACCTCTTCTGAAGTTGTTTCTTAGTAGATATCCGGACAAGGTTTCATACCAGGCTCTTGGTGCCTGATGTAGGCCATACAGAGCTTTGTCCAGTTTGAACACTTGAGTGGGATGTGCAGGATCTATAAATCCTGGAGGCTGTTTGACGTATACTTCCTCACCAATCTTCCCATACAGAAAGGCACTTTTGACATCCATTTGATAGACAAAGAAATTCTTGGATGCAGCATATGCTAGGAAGATTCTGATGGCCTCCAGTCTGGCAACAGGAGCAAAGACTTCATCATAGTCAATCCCTTCTTCCTGAGTGTAGCCTTGAGCTACAAGTCTGGCTTTGTTCTTGACTACAATGCCTCTCTCGTCTTGCTTGTTCCTGAAAACCCATCGTGTTCCAATAGCATATTTACCTGGTGGAAGATCAACAAGTGTCCAGACATCCTTCCTCTTGAATTACAGCAATTATTCCTTTATTGCTTCAATCCAGCTGCTGTGTTTGAGTGCTTCGTCTATCTTCTTGGGTTCCACCTGAGATAAGAAACAAGAAAACAGGCATATATTGGCCTCATGAGATTTGCTCCTTGTGAGAACTCCTTGGTGTATTTGACTAATAATATACTCTTGAGGATGTTCTTTATGGATCCTCTGTGCTGGTACCACCTCCAGCTGTATCCTTTGCTCTAGATTGCTGAAATTTTGATCAGGGGCCTCTTCATTCATGGTGGAAGAATCTTCAACCGCATTATCCACATTAATATTTTCAGCAAGAGCATCAGCAACATCTACAGCATTTACCGAAGAGTCTTCATTTAGATTTTCAGTTCCAGACAGGCTGTTGCTGGTGATATTAGACCGTCTTGTTCCTGCTTCACTTGCTTCAATTGCTTCCACAACTGATGGAGGATCAATTGATGGTCTTCATAGACTGACAGAAGATGTAGGAAAATTCAGTCTATAGTCGGTGGATGAAGTGGAGGCAGGTGTTTGTGTAGACGTAGACTCCATATTTGAGAATGGGAGAGGCTCAAATATTTAGGAGAATGAGTCTATGTCAAAGAGCCAGTTTGGTCCTCTTCCCTGCTCACAGACAATGTGTTCTCTGCATTCCACATTTGCTGATTCTTCAACAATTCTTGTTCTTGAATTAAATACTCGATAGGCCTTTGATTGAGAGGAATAGCCTACGAAATATCCTTCATCATATTTGGCACCAAACTTAGGAAGAATCCCATGTGTGATGAGAATGATGCATGGACACCCAAAAGGTTTTAGGAACCCAATATAGGGAATTCTTTGAAACCAAAGTTCATAGGGTGTTTTGTTGAGGGGTTTGACAATTAGAACTCGGTTTTGCACATAACAGGCTGTGCTAACTGCTTCTGCCCAGAATGTGAGTGGCATTTTGAGTCAGCCAACATAGATCTTGCTGACTCAATAAGAGTTTTATTTCTTCTTTCAGCAACTCCATTTTGTTGAGGAGTTCTTGGAGCGCTGTATTGTCTTTCTATCCCCTTGCTTTCACAGAAAGAGTTCAAGGTGTGGTTCTTGAACTTTGTGCCTTGATCACACCTTATGATCTTCACCTTTTGATTACTTTGATTCTCTACCCTGAGAATGTAGGATTTGAGAATTTCAGCAGTTTCATCTTTAGTTCTCAAGAAGTATACCCATGAGAATCTGGTGTAGTCATCAGTTATCACCAGACAGTACGACTTCTTGCCCATTGACATGACATTTGTAGGACCAAAGAGATCCATATGTAGCAGTTGTAGTGGAGTGTCATTTGTATTCAAGGTCTTGGGCTTGTGAGAGCTTTTGTGTTGTTTCCCCTTTAAGCATGCAATGTAGTGGTCTTCCAGCTGAAATTCTTTGTCAGGAATCCCTCTGACAAGATTATTCTTCACCAATTTGTTGATAGTTTTGATATTAACGTGGCTTAATCTCCTATGCCAGAGAGCTGGTTCATCAACTGATGCCTTTGATAAAAAGCAGGAAACACTCCCAGATGGAGTGACTTCATTCATGTCCAGTACATAGAGATTTTCTTTTCTCTAAGCAGTTAATAGAATGCTTTCTGGAGGAGGTGTGGATAAGCCTGGAGTCAGTACAAAACATTCTTTATCTATGAAGAGCATCCAATGCTTTTGGTCGCAGACCTGGGAAACACTCATGAGATTGAAGTCCAATTCTTTAACATAGTTGACCTTGTCAATGCTCATTCTTTCGTTGGACACAGTTCCTTGTCAAGTGATGGATCCTCCCTTTGAGTCACTTCCAAAGGCAACATATCCTCCATTGAAATGTCTGAAGTTTGAGAGGATGGATCTGTTGCCTGTCATGTGCCTGGAACACTCACTGTCTACCACCCAGGTGTTATTCTTGTGACCTGGCTGTCCCTGCACATGATATATTTCTAATTAGTAGAAGGAACCCAAGAGTCTGCAGACTTGAAAAAGATGGTTGTTAGTTTATCCTTTTCAGTATGTTTGTAGTCAATGGAACCAATGACAGTGCTTGAAGATGATTTGGCTTTCCATTGCCTTATTGGTGTTTTTCTAGTTTTCCTCACACTATCAGCAGCAGATTTTGCTACTGATGTTTCTGGCTTGTTGACAGTAGATCCTGCTGCTGACAGCTTTGTTGAAGTGTCAGCATTCTTTGCTACTGTAGGCTTTGACTTGGATTTCGCCTTATCAGCAGTGGGCACTTTTGCTGCTGATGTCTTTGCCTTATCAGCAGCAGATTTGCTGTGGAGGATTTTAGCTTATCAGCAGCAGACTTGGTTGCTGCTGAAAGCTTCTGCTTTGTTTTCTTGGGCTGAACTGGACTAACAACCGATGTATGCTGATCTTTCTTTACCCTTTGTCTTTGAGGAGCTTGATGAAGGATCTGGTTGAATGGGTTAAACTTACAGTTTGCAGCAAAGTGGTCTGATTCACCACAAATGATGCAAGTTTGTTGAGATCTAGGCAGCTTCACTCTTGAGGGAGATAGAGACTTTTTGAACTTTGTTGCTTTGTCTTCGTAGCTTCTTACCTTCTTATTTTTGTTAATCTTTTCAAAGGCATGCTGCTTTGAATGTCTTTGATATTCCAGGTAATGAAAGCAGGTGCTGGCAGTGTGGTTATATCTGCCACACACAAAGCATGATTTTGCCAGTTTATCTTTTGAAAGGTAGACATAGTCCTTTCTTTGGAACAGATCCTTGAAGTTCCATGGATGAGCTTTGTTATGTTCAAAGGTGGCTTCTTCTAGGGTCCTTTGAACATATGGAACTTTTTCTTCAGGCTTACGACATACATCAAATACCTTTCTCTTTGTGATTGGCATGAACTGAGGCTTGGGGTTTGTGGGTTCTGATGTCTGTCCCTTTTCTAGCTTTCTTCCATCTAGAGGATAGCTGATTTTGATCTGTTTGAATGGTACAGGGGCTATAACAGCTGGAAGAACAGCATGAACTGCAACTCTATTCAGAACAGCTTCAGATGGGACTGCACTGGTTTCATCATGGTCTGAGTGAGTTGACTCAGATTTCGATGAGGTAGTGCAATCTTCGATGAGAGGTTCATCCGTTGAAGGATCAAGGTTTCGGTTTGCAGTGTCAAGATTTTCAACATTGAAGCTTGGTTCGTATATGGCAATATAGTCAGCAGGAGGAGGAACAGCATTGTATTGATCATTGTTATACCCAAGTCCAGTTTTTAGCTTCTCATGGACTTGAATATCTAAAAGTCTTTGTAACTTTTTGGAGGAAAATTCATATTTTTCAACATGAACTTTCTGTTCCGCCAGTTCAGCTCTGGTAGCTTTTAGTTTGACCAGTAGATCATCAATCTGAGTTTCAAGATTAGTTTGTTCGTGTTTTAGCGATGAAATCTCTTTCTTAAGGCAGTTAACCTTTTCTTTATAAGTATTTTCAACCTTTTTGAACTCAGATTTCATCTGATGAAACTCTTCATTTTGATCTATAAGGTTTTGGTTGTGCTTTCTATAACCCAAAACTTTATCAATACAGGCTTGAGAGCAAAGATGTTCAAATACCTGAGGTGGTATCTCTGTAGTGTCTGCCATTAGAGCTTGATTGCTGACTGGCAGTTCTTCATATTGAAAGCTCCAGTCGAACTCAGAAGTTCCAACAGTTGCACAGGCTGCAGTTTGAACTGGAGGAGTAGCTTGATGATGTTGTCTGGGTTGGGCTTGGTGAGCTTGTCTTGACTGAGAAGTGACTGGATTTGCTCTTGGTGCCTTGCATTCTCTAGCAAAGTGACCCAGTAGGTTACAGTTGTAACATCTGAGTTTGCTTTTATCCAAGCCAACTCTGGTGTTGGAGTTGCTACTTGGAATGGGTCTTCCGGTTCTAGAGTAGAACCTCTTTGCTCTTATAGAGAGCATGGCATATGAGTGTTGTATGTCTATTTCTTTAAATCATCTGGATGAAAACATTCCAGATCCTCCTTGATAAAGGACATATTGTTTGAGCATTCAGAAACTAAAGCAGCAGAGGTTGATGTTTGAGGAGGAGCTTCTAGGAGAAATGGTGAGCTGTTTGTTTGAGAGATTGGAGTTTGAGGTTGGGTGATGATGGGAGGATAGTAGTTACTTGAACTAGGACCCGAGTGCTCAGAATGGAGTGTAGAGGAGGTGGTGGTGGATGTTGAGGCTGTTTGGTAGCTTGAGCTTCTTTCTTTTGCCTGAATCATCTCTAGCTCATAGGTTTTTAGCATTCCAAAGAGCTCAGTCATCTGGAGAGTCTTCAGATTCTTCGTTCTTCTGATTGACACTGTGTAAAGTGTCCAGCAGCTTGGTAGAGACCTGATGAACTTCTTGAGAATATCTTCATTCTCTAGCTTCACCTTTGAGCACTGCAGCTCCCCTACAAGATAGGTAAATCTGTTGTATAAAATAGTTAGAGACTCACCTTCCTTCCAGACGAAGTTTTTAATTTTTTTTTTTCATATTTAGGATACCCGGCTAACTATCCGAATCCGTATCTGAATTTTTGGATATTTTCGGATATCCGAAAATTCGGATACAGATTCGGATAGTAAAATCTACTATCCGAAATTTTCGGATATCGGAATTTTCGGATATCCGGTTTTGAACACCCCTAGGTACAGGACACCTAATCAAAGGGATAAATTCATTTTTGTTGTATAATTATAATAATAATTTTTTCGGACCCACGCCTCTTATCTACGTCTCCGATCAATACTAGTTCTTAAATAAAACTAGAAACTGTACCTCGCACTCTGCGGACGGTTGAGCCGACGACATTAACATGGCTAAACAAAAAAACCATGGTTAGATAAATTTTTCCATGCGCTACGCGACGGGAGGCGAACCTTAAACGGTTGAGGCGGTGATATTAACGTGTCTAAGCACACAAAAAAATCTTAGTTAAATAAATTTAAAAAAATTGTATGATATTACGGCGACTAGGTTGTGGAGGTCGAAACATAGATAAAAGATTGTTAGATAACGGTAACGATATGATTGAGTTGGTGTCTGTCTCATTTTTTCACGATTGTTAGTCGATTATAGAAACAAATATAAGGAAAAAAAAGTTGCACGGCGCGGAATCAAACCCGTGAGAAAAAATCAGATTATGTATACCACATAAGGTAAACGCGAAAATTTAGAAACTTGAGGGGGTGGAAGTGTTTTTTTACAATGTTGAGGGGGGTGGGTTTTGATACACTAAAAGATTGAGGGGTAGATTTGATACATACTACAAAGTTGGGGGTTAGATGAAAGATTGAAGGGTATTTTTGGTAAATATCACAAATTTTGGGATTAGTTTGATAAATATCACAAAGCTTGAGGTTAGTTTCGTCGGTGGCCAAATGCCACCGGCATTAGTAAATGTGTTTCTACGAATGAAAATTACACATATACTCCTATAAATGTAACACCTAAAGATTTTCAACCGAAATTAACATTTCGAAACACACGGAAGCACGTCCCATAAAAAGCGTTTGATTAATCAACACACGATATATGCAAGAATTCGACTAACGACATCGTTTTCTTTTAAAATCAATAACCAACACTTCAAAAATAACAAGTTTAAACCACCAAAAGATAATTTAAAACAAGTTTAATGAACCCCAAAGGAGTTCTAACTCCAACCATAAACAACCGTAAAACGAACGATAATCCAACCTGACATGAAGCGTGACCCGAGACTTCAAACCGGAGCTTTACCTACAAGAATAAACCATAATACAACAATTAGTAATGATATACAACATCTAATTCCTCTTTACAGTCCACTCGTTTCTTGAATTTGATCTTCGTGCAACATATAATAATCAACTCCACCAGTGTTGTACACCATGAAGGAGAATCCACTCTATATCGCCAACCGATAGTATCGAGAAGCCGATCTATCTCCATTCCTTCTGATACTACAAGATTTAGGCAAGATTGTGCTTAGTCATACAACATGCCCTTAATCTTAATCAATTCACCTCTCCAGATACACAGTCCACTACAACTTGTGGATAAAAGCATTTCAAGAACGCTTCTTGAATTCACCCCAACGTATTACTTTCAAGCCCTTAAGCTTTTCTCCTTATGGAGAAATCCCAACCAATCCTCCACCATGTCCCGGAGTCGCCTCACACAAATCGTACTCTATCTGCCAATCACAATGGTTTGCTTCCGAAGCCAATACCATTATTGTGATGCATCGTTGACTAACCAACGAATAAACTACCACCAATTAACTCTTTTGGTTCGCACACCAAGAAACCCCTTGTGAAAACAAGGTTTTCTTCCTCCTACTCCTTAGGCTTCATACGTTTCTTCCAAAGGCTCGGCTTAAAGAGCCCTACCTTCCTTGAAGAAAGATTAATACGATAAGGTAGAAAGCTTTAGTCATCATTCACTAGAATGTTGCTCTCTAACTCTCCTAACTAACTCCAAGATACTCACCATCCTCGAGGTGACACACACGTAGACTCTTACGTACATGAGTCTTTAAGATAACTTTCATATATAGTTCTACCTACTAACATCTGTCCTTGTTAGTCATTCCCCGATCATGTCAAAACAATTGAGTTGTCATACGTGTATAAGTATAACTATAGGTATCTATCTTAAGTTATACTCCTATATGTATATAAGTATATCTACATTCATATACATATAAATACATATATAATCACTTTTCCTTACTCCTTGGTGATGGTTATTATTACATGGCCACCACGAAGACACGCATACATGTTATATTACTAATCATCCTGGTCAGACATGATTAACAATATACTATGCCTTAGTATATTCATTATCCCCATGTGATAACTCCCAAGACAAGTTTCGGCACACATTATCGCCTTAGACACCGGTTAAACTACCAACAAATATCATTACTAACCTCCACCTTAGCTTCGTGTCTCGGTCATGCCTTGGTTGGATTCTCATTGCACCCACCTTATTAAGAGCAAATAAGTTTGAGTTCGGTGTCTTGCACACCTAAATCTGTCAAACCATTCTCTGATACCAAGTTGTAACACCCAAATATTTTTGACCGAAATTAACTTTTCAAAACACGCGGAAGCAAGTCCCATAAAAACGCCCTTGATTAATCAACACATGATAAAGGCAAAAATTAAAAATACGACCAATTACATAGTTTTGTTTTAAAATCAACAGCCAACACTTCAGAAATAACAACAATTTTAAACCACCAAAAGATAATTTAAAACAAGTTTAATGAACCTCAAAGGAGTTCTAACTCCAACCATAAACAACCGTAAAGAACGAAAATCCAATCCGACATGAAGCATGACCCGAGACTTCAAACCGGAGATTTACCGACAAGAATACACAATAATACAACCATTAGTAATGATATACAACCTTCCTTAAACCCCCATGGGTTAAACCCGAGCAAATACCCCCCAAAAATAGGGAGTTTTGAAGAAACAAGATTTCTAACTTGGCCATGTGCAGAATCAGACATGGCCATGTCCATCTGATATCCACAACAATTTCCAGACATGACCATGTGCAGACTAACATAATCATATCCACCTGATGTACACAACAATTTTCTAATATGGCCATGCGCAGACTGACATAACTATGTCCACCTGATGAACTAAAAACTTATGACATGACCATGTGAAGAATATACATGGCCATGTCCACCTGCAACAAATTTTAGTTTTCTACCTTTTCGACTCTCCCGACTCGACCCCCGGTCGTTATAAGCTACCAACAACATTTTGTGAATGTTTTAAGCACCTAACAACCTGACCATACTTCTTTATGAGGTTCTAAAGACCTGAAACACCACAAAACGACAATATGAAGTTCATAACCTCAAATAACTTTCGTGTGAGGTTCTTAGAATTCAATACCACAAACGACTTGTGAAGTTCATGACCTCAGATAACTACAATGTGAGGTTCCAGACTTCAAACTCCTTATTATGATCATATTAACTACGTATGAGGTTCAAGGACCTCAACAAAAACGACATTAGTGAAGTTTAAAGACTTCAAGAGACAATAACATAAGTGAAGTTCATGACCTCAATTAACTACCGGTGAGGTTCTTAGACTTCAAACTGTCACGCCCATAACATATGACAGTTATCTAACCAGAGTAGTACCTCCAACATATATGTTCCTAGGTAAGAGCCACTCTAGGAGAGATTTATTCACCGCTCTTTCCTAGACAGAACATTCCGTTTGTCAGATAACTACATACTGGTCAGAAGGTTACCTTCTAGTTACTGTAAAGTTGATATAAAAAACACACAACGGAAGACTAAGTTATAACTTCTATTAATATCAAAACATTGTTTACATCATGTTCAACAAAAGTTACATCATCTGTTCCTAATAAGCAACAAGTCATTTGGGGCTTATAGTTCCTTGCATACCCATCATCTGGATCGTTCATCATTTCATTCTAGTCCTGGAATGCCCTGCCGAATGACTACCTATGATGCGATCAAAAACATTTGATAAAACATGGGTCAGCACAAAGCTAATGAATTTATAAACTAAAATAATTTATTAAAATGACCCGCCAAAGTAACTTGAACACATTCATGGGCTTCAACACCCAAATTCATAGATAACTATGAATAATAATTCAGTATATATATAACCAAAGACCGTTCCACGGGTCCTGTCCATCATGCCGTTCCACGGGCATGTGAAATACAATAAGCGCTTGGAATACGTTATATATAAACAATCAGTACAATCGTTTTAAGATACTCAAAATGTTTCATAAATCAATCATGCCAGACAAGGTCATGAAAGAGTTCATGCATCAAAGTTTAAGAACTCACCTCGGCAGTATTTCGGCTTAATAATCAGTAATATGATAAACACCTTGAGCACAGTTCCTAGATAAGTATGTACATTACTTAATTATACAAATCTAGCTTAATGATTCATAATCAAAGCTTAATGGGAGGTTGGAACCTTACCTTAGTGCTATTTATGGTGATTTGGAGTTGAATACTCAGAAACCGGACTCTCGTATGTGAATCGGAGCTAGGAATAAGAGAATTAGAGAGTGTGTGTGTAGGAAAAGGTGTTTTTAGGTATGTAGAATTGATGAAATCGATCATTTATTTATAAGGCAAAACTTTCACCCGTAGCGGACCACTACGCTAGGTGGTGGCGGTCCGCCACCCCTTGAGGCAACCTATTTGGCTTTACGCGCACGTAGCGAACCGTTATGGTCTGGCTTAGCGGTCTGCCACCCTTCCACGCGTCAGATATTCATTGGCGAGTCACAGGGACACGTGTCAGCTCTCGGGGTGTTCCTTAATCCACATGTAGCGGTCCGCTAAGGTCCTCGGTAGCGGTCCACTACCCCTTTGATTTTCAGATTTTTCATTTTAAGTCCTTGGACCTTGATTATTCACATATCTACCCTAAATTTTGAAAATTGGAAAGTTTAATCCTTTATTTTCATAAGAATTTTTGTGTTGTTACACAAACAACGACTCTTTAACATACATACAAGTGTACACACACGGCACGATTCAATTTTTATAACCCTTTCGTTATTTACCAATATGTGGGATTCAAAGATTCCAATTTCAACATTTAAACTTGTGAAGTAAAAACACCTCAACTACAACCCATTCAGTCCACTTGTACATTCAACATACACATAAAATGACGCCACAGAACTCATAACTAATTCTATGACTATAATTACCATACGATATTGTGAGGTTCATAGACCTCAAGCATCTACGCTTTACATACTTACACCACACGCAGTTTCACCAAATCAACATACACACATTTGCACATATGATAATCAACAAAATCGACACGTAGATCAAGTATGTGCATTTACTACCACCTATCATTTCTAAGTAAGTGCAAATCACTTACCTTTA
Source organism: Smallanthus sonchifolius (assembly GCA_023525975.1). Classification (NCBI taxonomy): domain Eukaryota; kingdom Viridiplantae; phylum Streptophyta; class Magnoliopsida; order Asterales; family Asteraceae; genus Smallanthus; species Smallanthus sonchifolius. The sequence goes on along the minus strand of CM042046.1, from coordinate 21,083,968 downwards.
GCTAGAGACGATTTCACTTGGTATTCAAAGCTAGCTCCCTTAACACCTTTATTACCTAGTAATCATCTTCCATTTAGTAATTTATTTATCTCAATCCATACACCAAATTGAGATTCAAGACACACCTATGATCTAAAGATCAACATTTCTAACTTAATTTGGTTAAACCTTAACCAAACCTCTAACATCCTAAAACAACCTTTCAACCCATTTGACCCGTTAAAGTCTTATCCGAGTTCACCCAACACCTTAATTTCATAAATCACCCATTATGAATGTGGTTTCTGCTAGGTCTAGTGTTCATGGACATACCACAACATTCTTACACTTTTCAATCATCACCCCAAACTCCCTGAACCCAAATCACCCGTTAAGGAATCACCCAAGTTCCACCAAAACTCCCATTTTACAAATCATCATAAAATATGGGGCTTTATGGTTAGTTGTGTGTCTATTAACTACCTACACACTTACCCAACCTTAATTCAACTGTCAAACATCCCCAATTTGAAAATTCCCAAATTAGGTCCTCAAGAACCCTAGTTTTCAAAACACATATTGGATGTTAAAACCAAGTAATTCTTGATTCTCCAACATCAACAATGATAGATTAAGGTTTATAATAAACTTTTAACCAAAAATCACCCTACCAATTAGCCCAATTTGGGTTTTCTACCAAAACACACTAAAAACTCCATTGATGGAGGTTTATGTGATGAAGAATATGAATGATGACTTACTTGTTAATTAAATTGATGATAGGTACCTCCAACTCAACTGATTTAGCAAGGAATTCCAGATTTTGCGTTGGTTTTCTTCTCCCCTTCTTCTTCTTTGCTTTTCGCGCAAAGACATAAGTCTGTGTTGCCATCTCCCCCTCCCTATAATCTGATTGTTTATATTTAAAAATAATTTACATATTATCCCCTTGCACTTTACTTTTAAATTCTTTTAACCTAAAGTCCAAGTTTGTGTCCCCGGCTGAATTCAGGGAGCTTGGTCAGCTCTCTTTCCTTATTCGTTCTTTTGCAATTCTAGAGAAACCGGACAAGGGGGTCTGGAACATTGGTGAGCTTGTGTCCTTCTCCGTCAATAGGTTGAAGAACACGGGATTTAGGAACTATGGTATTGCTCCCTTGTCGGGCCATTGCTGGAATAACTGGGTCCCTATTAAGGTGTGTATTTTGGCTTTGAGGGCCAGTCTTGATCGTCTCTCATCGTAGTCGGCTCTAGTTATGAGAAAATTTCCATTGCCTCTGTCCATTGTAAAATTTGTGGTGAGGCTGTGGAAACTACGTAACACATATTATTCTCGTGCCAGTTTGCCCAATCTGTTTGGTAGATTAATGCACAGTGGTGAAATATCCTGCCCATTTTCGCTTTCTCCATTGCTGATCTCATGGGGTTGTTCACGTTCTTAAAGTTCTCAAAATATAAAGCCAAAGTTTTTCATATCGTTTACTTTATCACGTTTTGGTGTTTGTGGAAAGTCCGGAATAATCTTCTCTTCAACTCTCAGCTCGTTTCTCTTCACAAGGTTGTTGATGAGATTAATGTGCTTGGCTTTTTATGGATTAAAAATTGTTCAGGGGCTTTGTCTTTAACAAGAGAGAATTGGCGTGTTTTTAATATCCCTTGTTTTAGTTAATCTTCGAGTGTTTTATTTTTCATCTTTTGGTGCAAGTTGTTTATTTGGCCTAGCTCCTTGCTAGCGTCGGTTATTAATTTAGAATTTTGTTGTTCGTTCAAAAAAAAAAAAAGGTGAATTCTTTAACAGGTGAAAGTTTCACCGTGAAACCATTTAATTGGTCAAGAAGTTTGACCGTCCATCTCAACCCAACATTCAAGAACTTTTGCAAATTTACATACAAAAAAATTGTCAAAATTAAGCCTGGTGAAATAACCAAAAATGAAACCCCGCCCCTACCCCTCGTCCCCCCAATCCCATCGGTCGAAGATTTTGTTCATTTTCTTCCCTCAAACTTCAAAACCCAAACAAACCACCACTGATGACCAAATTGGAAGCACCGTTAAGATATTGATTTCTGGGTTGAGAAGAGACACCGAGAGTGAAAGAAGTATCTTAGATTTGACTTTTTTCATCTCTAAATATCCCAGTTACAACATTCAAGACTGGTTTTGCTTAAGCAAATTCTAAAATCAGAGCTTTTTTTATAAAGAAAAACGTTTTTTTTTCCTTAAAATTTTTACACATGAGAATATGTTGACGCATATTTATTATAAAAGCACGCAATCATACATATTAAACTAGTTTAGATTCCGTGTTTACACACGGGCTAAAGAATAACAATATATAAAATTTTTAAATATAGGGGCAGGTTATCGTACAAAGTGTTTTAGCGTACGTCACCAGGATGCGACACATGTTCAATGGGCGAGGGATAAATACGTCAGCGCTATAATCACGCATCAACATTTGTATAATCACATAATCACTCTTAGCAATCAAAACATTTGAATAATCACGCAATCGCGTAATCACTCTCAGCACATCAACATTTAAAAAAAAGTCGATTTAAAAAAAATATCGCAAAAGTGTACTCAAATTAAAGAGAATAAAATGCTCGATTTTATGGTGTAATTTAAAAAAAATAATGTCGTATAAAAAAGTTGAATAAAGTCTACAAATGTAGGTTATACCCATTTTACCATTTAAGACTTTTTTCACGCTTAAAAACAATCTGACTAGGCACGCTTTTGATCTTAACTCTTGAATTCTTAGATCAATGGTTTATAATCACTTCGTACGCTTCGTACGCTATGCCCACTTTGTATTTAATACTTCCCATATATATATATATATATATATATATATATATATATATAGGGGAGGGATCAAGAGAAAATCACAAAGTTAGACGAAAACCGAGAAAACCACTAAAATAATGAGTAATACTATAGGTTACGTATACATAACCGCAATTTTTTTGAATTTTTTTGTTTTCTGTTTACGTATACGTAACACTATGGGTTACGTATATGTAAACCAATATTTAAATAATTTTTTGGTAAAAATTTGTAATATTACATTGATACTCTTATAAAAAAAAAAATAAAATAAAATAAAATAAAAAATAAATATTATTTTATTATTTGTTAAAATTGGTTTTCTTAGTGGTTTTCTCGGTTTTCGCCTAACTATTGGTTTTCTCTGGAACCCAACCACACACACACACACATATATATATATATATATATATATACATGTGTAAAAATATATTAATTATACTAAGGATTTAAAACAAATTCAAAATATGTAAAAATTAATATATAACTGGATTTTGAAAATACGTTAATTACTATTTAATATAATTTGACTTTTATTTACTATTTGATTGAAAATAAAAGTTACATAATAAATTTCAAAGTTTCTTATAATAAGGGATAATTTAAAACAAATGTGTTTTATTAGTATAATTAGTATTTTCTTTAAAAAATATTATAGTTAATTACTGTTTGAGTCCTTAACGTTTGAACATTTTAACTATTTGAGTCCCTTATGTTTAAATCCATCTATTTTAACACTGACGTTTCATTTTTCACTCAATTTGAGTCTAAATGGCTAACATCGTTAGATTTAACAGTTAACTTTTTTTTGAAATGACCAAAATACTCTCAGGGATTCAAATTGTTAAAAATACATTTATTTTGACTAACCCTGTCTTCACCACCACCATCATCTCCGACGACTATCATCTCCGGCAACCACCATCATCTCCGACCAACACCACCATCATCTCCGGGCACCACCATTGTTTAAAATTTTAAAATAAAAGAACATTGGGTCACAAAATGATTCTATGGATGCGTTCGCCTATAGCTTTTTGGTATTGATCACCAAAGGGGCAAACCTCTTTGACATGCTCATTGTTTCCCTTTCACTAATATTGTAATCAATAGAAAACATAACTAATATTGCAAACCAACACAAAAATGCCAGCCAAAATTTAGTGCACAAAATAAAGGGTAAAAATTTTGTTTCTTTCAGTCAGACAAATTATCAAACAATTGGAGAAGAGGAGGAGCCGACCCACTTCTCTGGCGCAACGATGGTGGTCTTTCCACCATAACCCACATCTACACCTCCTATCTTCCGGAGTCACGGCGGCTCCAGGGTTTCCATCGTAACCCACATCCACACCTCCTATCTTCACGACGGCAACGACAGGAGAGAGAGAGGAGGTACGAGAAGGAGATGAGAAGAAGATGATGGCGGCTCCGGTTAGGTTTTTAACCCGTTTTTCCGGCCATCCCCCATTATCGGATAATCGGCGTCGTAGATGCTAGCGTCCATGTCTACGGGGAAGGTTTTGGCGGGGATGGTGTAGTGGTAGCGGGCGGCTAGAACAGGTGGGAAAGAGGGAGAGTATAGAAAAGGGAGAAGGGATTGAGGGTGAGGTTTCAACCTCGGGGGGGGGGGGGGAGGGACTGAGGGTGGGGGTGAGTTATGCAATTTTTACAACTATGATAATATTAGGGGTATTCTAGTCTTTTCAGAAAAATATTTAACAGAAAATCTAACGACGTTAGGCATTTGGACTCAAATGGAGTGAAAAATGAAATGTTAGGGTTAAAAAAGACGGATTTAAACATAAGGGACTTATATAGTTAAAATGGTCAAACGTTAGGGACTCAAACAATAATTAATTATTAAAAGATAGAAAGTGCATTAAATAAGAGAGAAATGCGAGAAAAAAATGATGAGAATGAATATGGAGATGACACGTGATATGAATATGAGACTCAAACAGTAATTTATTTATTATATAGTATAGATTTGGAGTGAGTTTAGTAAAAAAAATCTTTTTAAATATACCGAGTTTTGGCTATTCTTGTGAAATATAAAAATTAAACGAAATTAAATTCTAAAAGTTATGACCCTTTAAATATGGACCTTAGATCATTCACATCAACTTTTTTATCCTTATTTTTGTAATTTAACTAAAACCATTATTAAATTAAAAGTTTGTTCATTTTTTAAAATCTCACATCTCGTTCCTTATCCTTATAAGTTTAAAGAAATAGTTAAAGAATTAGTATATTTAATACTAGGTTAGAATCCCGTGTATTACACGAATTGAATAAATGTAATGTTATATACATAGTAATAAAAAGATTATTTTTTGAAATATGTGTAATACACGGGTTGAACCATGTATTACACGGGTTGAATAAAGTATAATGTAATCTATTAATACATACACTCGTCAAAATGGAACAATGTGAATATGTAAATATATGATTTAAATTTTTTTTTGAATCGTAACTGGGTAAAATTGTTTTTAGTTTATAGAATTCATAAAATATTATTGAACAAATTAATTGATTATAAATACAATTTTAAATTAAAAAAATGTGTAAATAAAAATTGAAATAAATAATTAATTTAGTTGCTTAAAATAGTGGAGTTTATTATTAATAGGAGAGAGAGACGGGAAAATGAAAATGAGGAGACCTAGAAATGTGACAAGTGTCATCCTATTTTATTTGTTTATTAAGTAGTATAGATATAGATTCTAGTGTTCATTTCTTAATAATTTTAAACATAAAGATAAAGTGTAAAAAACCTGATGTAAGACCCTTTTACCTTAAAATCTTATTTTTTTTCTCCTTATAATTTAAGGAGATGATACATGTAACAATCAGGGGCGGCCCTTAGGGGGGCGGGGAGGGCGACCGTTCGGGGCCGGTCTCCTAAGGGGCCCGTAGTTTAAAAAAAATTATACGTTATATATATTTTTATAAAAGACCAAACTTGTATTATCCATTTATCTTATTAACACACTTAATAATTAAAAAAGACTCACTACTTCTATTACCCCATTTATCCTATTAACCCACTTATAAATTAAAAAAGGCCCATTAGATTTTCAAGCTTATTAAAAGTAACAAAACAAGTGGGCTGGAGCGGGTAGGGAACTCAGAAGACGAAGGAGGCAAGAACGATAGTCGACATCGTAATTCATTTTTCGTTATGTATGATCGTTAATCGTTATTCGTTTGTTGTAGCTTTTGATTATGTCATTATGAGTTTATATTGGGGCCCCACTTTTTTTAACATATCCGGGGCCCAAAACGTTTTGAGGATTCTCGGGACCGGCCTTGATAACAATACCAATGTGGATGCACTTAAACGACAACTTATTTTTTTGTATAGTCGAGTCACCCTTGATTTAAGATATCTATCTTTAATTGTTTCCAACCCAACAAATTACATCTCGTCCAACTATACCAAATTACATCTATCCTTGTTAGCTTCCACAACTAAATCCTATATAACAATGGTTAGATTCAAATATGTGTGTGAGAGAGAGTTTTGTTCGTGGGAGATGTATTTTAATTTTACTTGTTAAAACATAAAAACATTAAAATGCCTCTGAAACTAACTAGCCAAGTTAAACACCATTAAATCAAGATCAAGGGACCGTATGAGAAAACAAACAATGTAACCAAATCAGTAAAAGCTTTAGTTTAAGAGTAAGTGCTATGCCTTCCGTGAGGCTTGTTCACAACGTGAGGGAGAAGGGCACACCGCCCCATTAATGGCATGAGGGGGTGGGTGAGGGTGAAGCGTGTGATTTCTCACAGGAAGGAGAGGACGTTGCGAGTTCAGACGACTATGCTTTTTTTAAATGTTGCCATTCAACGGTAACAAATTAAATAAATTTTTTTTGGGCAATTTCAATATACCCTTATAAATTTGAAAAATATCATATATACCTAACAAGAACTAAAAATATCATATATTTACCAATTTTTAACATTGAAATTTCATATTTACACATTTTCAAACTTTATAATTTTATATTTAACCGTAAAAAATAGTTTTCTCAAAATACTATTTTGAATTTTTCTCATTTTTTTTATAATTTTACCAATTTTCTTTTATAGCATTAGCGTTTTATAACTTTCTCGCGATCATTCTTTCTAAATTGATGCCTTCTGAATGAGTTTGAAGAATCGTTATAGTCGGCAATAAGAATAGGAGAACGAGTGATCTTTTACTTATTAAATAAAACTCAAGAATCGTTTTATGCCCAATGAGTTTTTGTTGGGTATATATGATATTTACCTATGTTTGTAAAGTTATATTATATATATATATATATATATATATATATATGATATTATCCCATTTGTTTTCTCAATTAAACTACTATAAATAACACTTTTACCAAATATATTTTACAATAAAAAAATCTCACTTTACTCTCTATAAATCATGAATCCTAACGATCCTTATATAAATTAATATTAATTATATTTTATTTTTTAGGTAACGTTCAAAACAAAAGGACGTTATGGAAACGTATTGGTAAAAAAATTTGAAGCCTTAATTGGCGTACCCCCCGAGTACCGAACTATGGATCAATTGAGTTCTAGATGTACTCATATAAACCGAAAGGTCTTAAAGTTTCACGGGATCTCCCAACAATGTGATAGGAGCCGAAAAAGCGATTGTAATGATACCGACATCTTGATGCAAGCAATGTCCCGCTATTAAGACGATGAGGAGGCCAAGCTCCAATAGCGACTTGGGAACTATTGAGGAAATCACCGAAATGACAAACAATGTACGTCAATCCAAGCGGAGACGGATCGTCAAAGAAACAATCCTCGACCGACATTGATACTAGTCCGACCGCGTCTGACGGAAGTTCTATGTATAATCCTCAATCGAGGTGCACTAGATGAAGAGGACGACATACCATGTCCGATCGAAAAAAAAAGAAAAGGCCTTCGGGCTCGGGATCCGGGTCGGTTCCCACTCACGTCGACATTGGCCAACAAATGGTCGAACAAATGCAAGAATTTAACGTGAGTGAAAGAGAAAAGTTTAATCGGAAGAGAGAAAAAGAAGATATGAAAATTCTCGCCCTCAACCTTGATCAGATCACCTACCCCCTACGAGCTTTTCTCGAGAAGAAACAAAATAAGATCAAGGCAAAATATGGAATCGGGTAATTTTATTTATGTTTATTTTTAAATTATGTAACTTTTATTTTCGTTTTTTTGTTTTGATATTTTGAATTTTTATTTATGTCTTTTCTTAATACAACTTTAATTATCAATATTATTTAAATAAATATTAAATTAAAAAAACATTTAATGTCCACACCATCCTTAATTACTTCGGGATTTATGTTGTCAAGTAAGGTTAGCGTGAAAGTTAATAGAAAAGAGGTGACGTCATATGATAACCACTTTTCTTCTCATTACACCCTCACTCACTAAAATATATCATATACTCTAAGTACCAAATTTTAATATGTCCCAAAGTATCGTCCGTGTAATTTACACTTTCTTATACATAGATCATGGGACTTTAAAAAAAAAAAGAAAAATCTACATATGTGGTTTGAATTTTCTTGATTTAGCCCTTCTTTAGTGGATCAATCATTATCAAATAATTCATATTTCTTAAAAAATATTTAAAACCAGAAACGCTTTATTCTTTTGTATTTTTTCTTTTAAGTTTTTCCTTTTATTTTGATTCGTTTTTGTGAAATAAAATGGTGTAACAATATATTTTAAAAAATAATGATACCGCGTATTAGGGTGTGTATTAAATGGGTTGGCCCTTGAAAACCCATAGGACCTGCCCGTTAAACCCGAGTCCGGCCCGTGATGTGTGTAATCGGTCCCGTCTTCGATCCTATCTTTTATGACTTAACAGTTACGGTCTTGGTTCGGGTTAAGCCCGGAGGTCTTCAAAAAAACTCGTACGTATGGAACAATTACTAATGTATTTACCACGTATAATAAAGAAAACCCTAATAAAAGATTGTAAATACAGCAGTGAAAGAACTTACCATTACAAGTCCTTTAGTTCGTTTGTGTCTGGTTCGCTCGGTTCATCACCTTCTTCACACTAGATACAACAGTAACAAGTTAAACATTACACAGATAGAAAATTAACCTTAACAATTGTTGGAAATCATCTACCAGTTTTTAACTTTTAAAAATAATAATTATTTAAATATTTTAAATAAACAAATCAGATATATTTTAGTGGAAGCGATTTAATAGTACAATAAACAGATCAGATTTGGATTCTTGCCGGTGATCCGAATACACGCGTATAAAAAAATTTACATAAACCAACCATAGAGTGTTCTAGGAATATACCTTTGATGATAACCAAATCAGAACACCTTAGTACAACGAACGTCAACGTTAGATGACACGATCATGAAAACCAGCAGCAAAACGTCACACAATTGCTCAAGGTGGAGCTGATCACGACGACGGCGATGGTGCGACGGTGGCGGTGGCGCGGCTAGGCGGCGACGGCAAAAGGTGGTGGTGGTGGCTCGTCAATAGAAAGAAGGAGGGGAAGGGGTTTCGAAAACCCATGATGGCTAAGCAACTTCAATTAGGTTTTAGGGTTAAAGTTAATGTTATATTTATAAACCTGTAACTTACAAACTGACCCATCAGATATTAGCAGCTAATACACAATAATTATTAACTGTTTAATTATTAACCTTTCTATTTTAGTAATTACCAATAATCAGTAAAATTTAATCTTTTAAATGTTTAATACTTTAAACATTCATTCCTCATAAATAATTAATTCATCATATAATTAATTATCTCAATCTCTGATAAATATTTCTCTTAAATATTAATCCACCATTTAATAAATCCGTCTTTCGTGAATAACATTTAACAATTAAATATTATATATTTGTTTGTTGCCTAAGGTGTAAATCTTTGGATCGTACCTCGTTAGTAACGTTGACTTAATTGACTATCAGACATCATATATCCAACAATCTCCCACTTGGTCGATTCTTCAATTAATCAAATCAACGTTGATAGTGGTGGACGCCTAGCTGCATCTCACTGCCCTTAGCAAGGTATGACGTATTTACAATCGTCAAACTATTTCCTTGTGTACATATAAACATACTTTACCAAGTCTAACAGTCCTAGTAAGCATATGTATAGGGCATCCGTTGAATATGAGACATAGATATAATTCACTTCTCATATGACGTTCAACTATTGTTGTTCTCGTTCTCCATCAAAGTGGTCTAAACTACTTCCTGTTAAGGTAGAACGTTCAACTATTGTTGTTCTCGTTCTCCATCAAATAGTCAAATTACTTCCTGTTAAGGTAGAACGTTAGATAAGATCAAAGAACAAACTTTAGTTAGAGTTAGTTCTAGTAAGTGCATCGTGGGTCGAGGATCAACAGATCTTACTTTATTCAAAACATCTCAAGACATTGATCCATGAAGATAGTTTTGAAACGAGTTACCTACAATAATTATTCTCTAATGATTATCTATGAATATGGTTTCCAACTTCTTGGTCTTTCATTCACAATGAACTAACCATCCGATTCACAATAATCTTACGTTCAGATTGATTCCCATGAATCTGATCGACTACGGACATTTAGAATAATCTATATATTCAAGGATTTCTAAAACGTATAAACTATCGAACACGATAAAATCTAATTATAATGCATTTAACCATTAAATCAAATATAAAAACTAATGTAACTGTATTGTTCGATAACACCAAATACTAAATACAGATCAAACCCACTGTCTGGAAAATATAAGGCCTATCTTGTCAGAATGCTCCTCATGTTTAGAATATAGGCTTAGTGAACAGGTGGGCTAGATTCTGATATGTGTGAACTTTGTTTAACCCGATGTCTCCCCGTTCTAATATATCCCAGATATAATGAAATCTTCTGAGTATGTGCTTCGTGCTGTGGTGTGACCTTGGTTCCTTAGCTTGAACAATGACACAAGTATTGTCACACAGTATCTCGATTGGTTTCTAAATGCTAGGCATTACTCCGAGATCAGCAATGAACTTCTTCATCCAAGCAACCTCCTTTGCAGCTTCCGAAGCGGCAATGTATTCTGACTCGGTGGTGGATTGAGCAACAACACTTTGCTTAATACTTTTCCAAGTGATCGCACCACCATTCATAACAAATACAAATCCAGTTTGTGATCGGGAATTATCTCGATCAGTCAGGAAGCTAGCATTAGTGTAACATTTAACTGCTAGTTCTTATTCCAGTCCTCCATATATCAAGAATATATCCTTAGTTCTTCTTAAGTACTTTAGGATGTTCTTTACAGCTATCTAGTTACTCTCACCAGTATTCTGTTGATATCTGCTTGCCATGATTAAAGCATACGATAGGTCAGGTCTAGTACATAGCATGACATACATGATTGAACCAATCGCAGAAGCATATGGAACCTTTTTCCATTTTCTTCTTCTCCTCATCGGACTGAGGGCACTAATTGTTATTCAATATGGTTCCATGTGCCATAGGCAAACACCCTCTCTTAGAGTCTTGCATGAAAAAGCGTCAGATTACCTTATCAATATATGTACTTTGACTTAAACCTATAAGCCGCTGATGTGTGCCGGATGGTCTATAAAAACTAACCACAAAACCTAACCTAGACACTCCAGCTTTAAATTTATAAATCTAGACTCAACCTAATACTAGACCACACAACCAGCAAGTGTACCGATCAATGTAGTAAAGTCTAATGAATTCCGGATATCGAACCCACGAGACACTATTGACAACTCTATCTAGAATCTGACTCAACTAACTGAACTGAATTATATTGGGGGAATTTCTATGAACTAGGACTAAACAATGAAATCAAAAGTATTAAAAACTCTCTAACGACAACTAACTATCTGATAGACGAATCGAGTGAAAACAACACTACCTAGGTATGAATCCTAAATGTACATCTCAGACTTCTCTCAGTTATGGTTACTGTGACAATCCGGACTTTTTAGTCCAACTCCGTTAACTATTCTAGTTAAATCCTAACTTGTTATTAACCAAACTCAACCCCAAAGACCTATTCTGTCAATTCCCTGAACTTACTGCATGAAACGGCAGGGACTAAACCTGTAATTGGTTCATTTTCGATCTGGTTGACTTTTGAAAGTCAATATCATAGCCAAGGATTCAAATTTGTGACACCCATTATTTCAGGTCAATATCCATATTACATAAATGCACGTTCATAACATATATTTCCTGAAGTTTTATTTTGACTAAGTAAATTCAAGGAGTCTAGCAAAGGAACTTATATCAAAATAATAATGTTTATGAACTACTAGGAAAATAAACAGTGGTAACCCGCAAGGTACGGTCGTTAGTGATTAACAAGAATTTTATTCTAGTAAAGGTCTAGGGAGACGCTTTAACATAAAAACATAAATATTGGTGACTAAGCATTTATAAAAAGTTGACTTATAAATAATTGTTACATGGCTCTATATTATTTATATGTGTATACATGTATTATATTATAGTTAAAATAATAACTATGACTGGTTAACTAGTAAATTATGGAGACTAGTTAAACCTCACAAAAACATATAAGATATGTGATCGTTAAAAGTTTTACACTGAGTATTAGATCACGGGATCGACTACCGAGTATACCCTACATAAAATATATCTAACTAAACACCCATAAACCAACTAGAAGTAGAACAAGACCCAACCCCCCACCCTTCTACCCAATTCGGCCGAGAAAAGGGGGGACCCCACCCACAACATCACCTACACCACATCATTACCATATTTATGTCATAAGAAGACCATGCCCTTTCAAGTGTAGAGCAAGCCACCATCACATCAAAATCTACACACCATACCTTGCAATCATTTGAATGAGTTAAACACTCCATCTTCTTTTCTCCATATCATATATACGACACATACACTTATGCACCCACACATTCTTTTACCTAAATATCTTTCCAAAAGTACCATCCATCATGAGCCACCATCATTGATAATGATGATAGTGTGACCAACACACTATCTCCATCCCTTTCACCCTATAAAAATCGATGCACACATATGTGCATACACTTTGCACACTTTGATTCAAGAACACAAACACTAGAAGGTTTAACTAAGAATTCAGAGGTCCAAGGAAGTCTTGGAAGTCTAAGGAGTGGTTCTTGATAGCAACTCGAACATCTACTATATTCTACTAACGAATCCCCACCTAGCTTGTCTAGCGGTATGAAACCGACACCACACTTTATTTGATTATTTGTCTTTATTTATAGTTTAAAGCCCGTTGTTCACTGAAGTAACAAAAGATTTAAAAGATTAAAAAGGGTTTCTTTTTATAAAGGTGTAACTTATTAAGTTTAAAAACTAAAAGTTTTATAAAAATATATGTAATGGGCCGAAAATAATAAGTTTATATGCATAGATTGTTGTTTTGAAACATTTTATGAGATATTGTTGTTTTGATTCCATGATGATAAATTATAAATGGTCAAGTATATGGATGCATGTATAGGAATCGTGATATGTATATATGTGTGTTTAAAAACTTGTTAACTTGTAAATAATAAAGTGTATGAATACATTTATGTATTATTGTCAAATGGTATTTGATGGTAAAATGTGGATTGTTAAATAAGAGACATGATTAGTAAATTTTACAAAATAAACACTTGCGCATAAAGACTAAGAATTGTTTAAGTATTTGCATATTAAGTCAAAAATGGCAAGATATATATATGATGGCGCTTGGTTGATTGTTTACAGCACGACGTGATGATATTGGTAGAAAAATATGCATGATCATTAGGTTAAGTTGTATCTATGTATATAAGCATATGGAAATCGGGATAAATGTGTGTTATACATATTTGTGTAGTTGTATGATCAAGGGTATATAGACATAAAATAATGAAATACATTCGTATCTTGAAAATAAATCATGAACAACACAATTAAGAGATTTAGAACTTACAAGTTATTGTTATGTATCGACACGAAATTTGTTGTGATTAAAATGTCTAAGACATTTAGTAATTATAACAATCATATATTCACATATTATGATAGAGTAATCGTATAGAAATTATGTGAATGAAACTAAAGACGTTTCGGTAAAAGTATAAATGTATACATGTTATCGTAAAGCATATTGAAATATATGTAGAAGTAATAAACATACTTGTGTGTATTTAGTAAGAATATGAATACATGAAAAATTATTAAATGTCGCTCGGAATAAGAATTTGTGACATGCTAACATGGTTTATGTTCTCGTAGAATAAACGACATGCTTAGTACAAACTTGAGCGATATTTGTGATTTATATAATTATTGATAGGAAATAATTTTATGATGATACATGGACTATAATATAAATATATTATAAGATGTTGCAAAAATAATATTTATTTTTGACAAACATAACAAGTCACCAATATGGAAATATAATATTTTTCCGGAAAATAAATAAAGCGTCTAGACTGGAATAATAATCACCAACGAGTCGTCATGAGAAAATAATGTTTTAAATAAACACAGACAAACTTAACACGAATAGTTAAGTTGGGTGAACAACTTGCGTTTAAGACGGGTAGTCTTAACACATTAGTACCCTTGTGTGATTAGGGTACGGATAGACAGAGACTATTAGCACAAGGTTATTTGCTAGGATTTCATCGGACACAAGGTGAGTTCACGGCCCCCTTTTATTTTTCTGCTGTTTTGTAAACATCGGGGGAGAAACATACTTACTTGTTATGTTTTGAAAACATGAATTACATTTGTTTACACATTTGACATCATGAACATTCGAGTTTAACTCCTTGTGAGTTTCACTAACCCCTTTTTCTAAGTTTAGAGAAATGTTTTGGGGTGGAAATATACTTGTAAAGAATTTTCGTATGTAAATGAATGAACAAATGATCAGACCGTATGTGTGCATTGAGGGAACAATAGAGCTCTTAAAGTCGTCGGAATAAAAACTTAGTAACCATTAGCTATGGACTTAGCCCGGGATTCTATGGATAGTACTATTGGGGGTGATGCTCCCGGTCATGGTTAGTCGCGCTAACCAGGGGTCCAAATGGCCGAATGACCTCATATTATCTTACTCGCAGAAAGGCGAGGGGAGGCACTAAATTGTTGGGGTTTGGTTACGGTCTCGTGCATTACATATTATTTTTGTATTCCTTGCAAGCTTACAAATGGGGTCAATTGATCAGGTTAAAATGTTCAGATTCATTGGTTATATATATAAAGAGTTTTGATCGGAAAATGATCATGTTTAAACATTGGATTTATGACGGTAAAGTCATGGGAATGTTTTCGAAGGAAAACTACTTATTTTATGACGGTTAAGTCATGGACATGTTGTCGAAGGAAAACTACATATTTTGTGACGGTTAAGTCATGGACATGTTTTCGAAGGAAAACTACATATTTTATGACAGTTAAGTCATGGACATGTTTTCGAAGGAAAACTACATATTTTATGACGGTTAAGTCATGGACATGTTTTCGAAGGAAAACTACATATTTTATGACGGTTAAGTCATGGACATGTTTTCAAAGGAAAACTACATATTTTATGACGGTTAAGTCATGGACATGTTTTCAAAGGAAAACTACTTATTTTATGACGGTAAGTCATGGACATGTTTTTCAAAGGAAAACTACTTATTTCATGACGGTGA
Source organism: Smallanthus sonchifolius (assembly GCA_023525975.1). Lineage (NCBI taxonomy): Eukaryota > Viridiplantae > Streptophyta > Magnoliopsida > Asterales > Asteraceae > Smallanthus > Smallanthus sonchifolius. The sequence goes on along the minus strand of CM042046.1, from coordinate 21,068,434 downwards.
AGTCATGGGCATGTTTTCAAAGGAAAACTACTTATTTTATGACGGTAAAGTCATGGGCATGTTTTCAAAGGAAAACTACTTATTTTATGACGGTAAAGTCGTGGTCATGTTTTCAAAGGAAAACTACTTATTTTATGACGATTAAGTCATGTATACGTTTTCGAGGAAAACTAACTGTACTAAATGAACAATCTCTGTGAACTCACCAACCTTTGTGTTGACACTTTCAAGTATGTTTCTTAGGTAACCTTTAGCCATGGAGCGGTTGGAATAGGCTAGCTATAATTGGATAAATTCTTACTAGCTGGAAGGACATAGATTATCCGATCTCAAGTCTGTCGTTGATCTAGAAGAACTTAAATCATTGTATTACTTAGTCTTAGTATTTGTGAATGTATTCAAGTCTTAGAAATCACTATTACAACTTCCGCTATCGTGTAATGAACCAATCGTTGCAACCTGTATTTATTTATTAAGTAAATAAATTTGGGGATGTGACAGATTGGTATCAGAGCAATGGTTTTAACGAACTAGGTTTCCTTAGTGACACCTAGGCTCTAACCGGACTCATTTAGGGACCAAGATTTATAAGACTTGCATCACACTAAAAACACCCAAGACTTGAGTTTAGGAATTCCAACCGTTGCCGAACAATTTGTGTAGACTATTAGTGTATGGAGTTACACTAGGGTATCATTAGCTACACTAATACAATTACATGGCACATGTAATGAACATTTAAACACATACAATAATGTGGAAATAATAAACACTTACAACATGTTACTGTTCAGATTACGAGTCAAGAATAACGGGTACTCAGCATACTGCAACCTTAGAAGATCGAGTTGCGAGCTGAGCTTGGGCGACGACGGCAACAACCGTCAGTTACTGATCTTGGTATCACAACAGGCTGAACCTGTGCTGGAATCTGTACCTATACCTGCACCACACCGACAACTACTCTAGCCGGGGAGACAACTTTCTTTCTGACGTATGTGCGGTATAAATATTCTATGTCATGAGTTGCCGGATCAAACGAATAGACTTTCTCCATGAGATGTGGCAGACGGGATTGCCCAGACCGAAGGGAATCCAAGGTGGATAAGCAGGACTAAACGGGGGAGAACTCCATGGGTTAGGAGACCCAGACATTCATCAGGATCATATGGATCCATACGTACATACATACTTGGAGCATGAGTTGCTCGACACTAATTTAAGGATCTCTGCCCTACACATAGTGCCTGACTTCCATACACATTTTATTCTTGAGAGACACCGGTGGTGCCTCTCTACCGTTAACCTCATCCGGTAACAGCCAGATTCGGCAGACTCATGGGTATTGGTACTCATAATCAAGAGTAATCTGATAGAACAATACACACTCCTACACAAGTGTGCAAACACGACCTAATGATCATTTCAAATCCTTTTAACTAAAAGTTGGGGATAGAAGGAACACTACAGGGATTATGCAAAGTAAATTATCATTACGGGTGCACACGTAATCATGATTTGCAGTGTATGGGAACTTTAGTGAGTCTTGCTGTCCAAGGTAATGATCAACCCATGTTCTCAGTCACTTGATTAAGGATTGGATCTTAACAAATCGGACTTCTCAAATAGGTGTCCACAAAGTATTCTCCTAGTTCGGGAGGAACGAGAGAAATTCGATGAATTCAACCAATCCTTAGTGAATCCTGAACGGGGAAGGATTTCGCACATTCATTCTTTGAGATTCTGCTTATCAAGATGACTCCAAATTGAGCATTACCACAACCCACAATTACAATAATTGCAAAATTATTGTGGGAGATTATAGCATAATCTCGGGATCTATCGTACAATTTTGTCTCACAGTTACTTGAAAGTTACGTCAGGAGTGCTATGCACTAGCTCTGGTAATGGGGCAGAAAATTTATTCTAACCCGCATACACATAGCCCCGATGGGGTATTGTGGAAGCTCGACATGAGACAAGTAGGTAATCTAAAATTTTAGAATATTGGACAAACAGGGTTGTTCTCACAACCTTTGACATTCAGTACACCTTTAAGTCTGACTATTCTTTCGGTGATAAATAAGCCGTGATTTATTCTCAAGCGAATGCCAAAGAAACCTAGGTGTGGACTAACGACTATTGATGCAATAACAAAAGGACGACGTAGAAAACTATTAAAGGAGTCCCAAATGCGGAATTTCTTGCTAATCTCATTAGCTCATGATATGCCTAAGGGACGTAAGCATGAGTTGTTCACTACATACCACTGTACATAAAGATTCGAGAAGGATAGTTTGATACCCTTTGTACCCGCACTTTCCCAAAGATCATCTTGTTGAATGGATCCCAGATAGCCTAGAGGAGAGGCGTGATCACATCTTTCGCTCCTAATTTTCTATAATTGGGAAGCTCTAGATCACCTATTGTTAAGAAATGACCTCTTAACGCAAGCTCAGTAAGAATATAAAGTTTTCGATGTTTAACACTCATTACCTCAATTTTATCCTTGTGCTAAGGATTTTGAGGATATAACCTATATGAGTGGAATACGTAATAGTAAGTCACCAAAGCACCATTCAAACACTAAGGAAGTGCATACACACTGTATGACTAATAATTGGCTATCAACCCTTTCTGCCAACTTAATGGGTTGACAAACCCATAGCCCATTTTGGGGAAGCACAAATTCGATGAGACCATTCTCACAGTATCACTGTTCATTTCCTCACCTAGACGAAATGTGAATATTCCAAACAAACATAGAACTTCGTATGGCTTACATACTTCGAGAGTATGGTCGTCAAGCCATGAGTTTACATATCAGGACGTTACAACCCAAAGGCTGGTCTGCCTCAGAAAGGTGGTACAAGCAAAGCGTAAAGTGGTGATTAGACTCGACCTTCGCAAGTAAGAGCTCCCAAGGAACATCAAATCTTAGCTCCATGAAGGCACATGGAGAGGAAAATCCTAGAAAACATGAAATCTGAAACAAGAGAAAAGTGTTAGTCTGGGAAAATGCTTTCGAAAAGCATAAGAGGGATAAACATAAAGTTTCTTTTCCGTACTGTGTCATTACTACCCAATATTTAACTAAAACCTAGACACCTCGTCGTGTAATTCTTTCCTAAGATCTATAGGGACATGCCTTTGTGACAAAGTGCGTAGACGAATAGAGGGTATGTGTCAACATACGCTCAAGATTCACAAGCATCATTCCTTTCATTACCAGGAATGAGCATCACATAACCCTACCATATTGAGGGTAATAAAAAATGGGTTCTTGCACGTTTAATATCGTTAGTCGAAGAAGTATTCGCTTTGCTTTCGAATACCGACTACCAAGTAAATGGAATCAAACAATTCAAGCCTAAGTTGGATGATACAGATAGAATTTAGGTACCAGGTATCGGTATCCTATGTGGGAGGTTATGGATGAAGTCCATAAGCCCAAGTACTCCGTTCATCCAGAATCGAATAAAACGTATAAGGATCCCGAGGAACTCCATTATGTGGCAAAACATGAAGGGAGAAATTGCTATCTATGTTGGGAGATACCTGACAGTAAAAGCAGAATGTTAGGAATCACCTAAGTGAACACATCAACCGAAGATTCCTCAATAGAAATGGGAGGAGAATTCCATAGATTTCATTACAAAATCTACCCAGAACATCTAGCGGCTGTGATACTATATGGGTAATCATCAGTCGTTTGACGAAATCCGCTCACTCCTTACCAATCAAGGAGACAGGTAAAAGTAAGAAGCGTGCAAGGCTAAATATTAAGGAAATTGAGGCTAGGCATGGTATGCCAGTTTCCATTTTCTCTAATAGGGACAGTCGATATTTGACAGTCTGTACAAGAAGCCTTGGGCACACGTCTTGACATGAGCACGGCATATCACCCACAAACAGATGGTCAAAGTGAAAGGACCATTCAAACTTTAGAGGATATGCTCCGTGCGTGTGCAATTGATTTCAGAGGAAATTGGGATACTCATTTGCCGTTGGCTAAGTTTTCATACAATAACAGTTACCACACCAGCATCAAAGCCGCTCCGTTTGAGGCTTTGTACGGTTGAAAATGTCGTTCACCGCTATGTTGGGCGAAAGTTGGCGACAAGCATTTAACCGGTCCTGAGGTTATTCAGGAGACTACTGACAAGATCTTCAAGATCAAGGATCGTCTGAAGGCCGGTCGTGAAGGAAAAAAGAGTTACGCGGATAACCGACGAAGACCATTAGAATTCCAAGTTGGGGACCGCATCATGTTGAAGGTCTCACCTTGGAAAGGAGTTGCTAGATTTGGCAACCGTGGCAAGCTTAACCCTAGGTATGTAGGACCATTTGAAATATTGGCTAGGGTTAGCACTCTAGCATAAAAGCTCAAGTTGCCACAAGAACTAAGCAATGTACATGATACGTTTCATGTGTCAAATCTCAAGAAGTGCGTATCAGACGAGTCATTAATTATACCGCCTGATGAGATTCACATAGATAACAAGCTGCACTTCGTTGAGGAACCCATTGAAGTCACAGATCGGAAGGTTCAGAAAACAAGGCGTAGCCGGGTTAAATTGGTTAAGGTACATTGGAATTCAAAGTGCGGCCCCGAGTATACGTGGGAGCGGGAAGATAAAATGAAAGCCAAGTATCCGTCCTTGTTCACAAACACTCCAAGTCAAGATGACAAGAACTGGATTTCGGGACAAAATTCTCTGTAACATGGGGAGAATGTGACACCCAGTATTTCAGGTCAATATCCATATTACATAAATGCACGTTCATAACATATATTTCCTGAAGTTTTATTTTGACTAAGTAAATTCAAGGAGTCTAGCAAAGGAACATATATCAAAATAATAATTTTTATGAACTACTAGGAAAATAAACAGTGGTAACCCGCAAGGTACGGTCGTTAGTGATTAACAAGAATTTTATTCTAGTAAAGGTCTAGGGAGACGCTTTAACATAAAAACATAAATATCGGTGACTAAGCATTTATAAAAAGTTGACTTATAAATAATTGTTACATGGCTCTATATTATTTATATGTGTATATATGTATTATATTGTTGTTAAAATAATAACTATGACAGGTTAACTAGTAAATTATGGAGACTAGTCAAACCTCACAAAAACATATAAGATATGTGATCGTTAAAAGTTTTACACTGAGTATTAGATCACGGGATCGACTACCGAGTTTACCCTACCTAAAATATATCTAACTAAACACCCATAAACCAACTAGAAGTAGAACAAGACCCAACCCCCCCACCCTTCTACCCAATTCGGCCGAGAAAAGGGGGACCCCACCCACAACATCACCTACACCACATCATTACCATCTTTATGTTATAAGAAGACCATGCCCTTTCAAGTGTAGAGCAAGCCACCATCACATCAAAATCTACACACCATACCTTGCAATCATTTGAATGAGTTAAACACTCCATCTTCTTTTCTCCATATCATATATACGACACATACACTTATGCACCCACACATTCTTTTACATAAATATCTATCCAAAAGTACCATCCATCATGAGCCACCATCATTGATAATGATGATAGTGTGACCAACACACTATCTCCATCCCTTTCACCCTATAAAAATCGATGCACACATATGTGCATACACTTTGCACACTTTGATTCAAGAACACAAACACTAGAAGGTTTAACTAAGAATTTAGAGGTCCAAGGAAGTCTTGGAAGTCTAAGGAGAGGTTCTTAATAGCAACTCGAGCATCTACCATTTTCTACTACCGAATCCCCACCTAGCTTGTCTAGCGGTATGAAACCGACACCACACTTTATTTGATTATTTGTCTTTATTTATTGTTTAAAGCCCGTTGTTCACCGAAGTAACAAAAGATTTAAAAGATTAAAAAGGGTTTCTTTTTATAAAGGTGTAACTTATTAAGTTTAAAAACTAAAAGTTTTATAAAAATATATGTAATGGGCCGAAAATAATAAGTTTATATGCATAGATTGTTGTTTTGAAACATTTTATGAGATATTGTTGTTTTGATTCCATGATGATAAATTATAAATGGTCAAGTATATGGATGCATGTATAGGAATCGTGATATGTATATATATGGGTGTTTAAAAACTTGTTAACATGGAAATAATAAAGTGTATGAATACATGTATGTATTATTGTCAAATGGTATTTGTGGTAAAATGTGGATTGTTAAATAAGAGACATGATTAGTAAATTTTACAAAATAAACACTTGCGACATAAAGACTAAGAATTTTTTAAGTATATGCATATTAAGTCAAAAATGGCAAGATATATATGATGGCGCTTGGTTGATTGTTTACAGCACGACGTGATGATATTGGTAGAAAAATATGCATGATCATTAGGTTAAGTTGTATCTATGTATATAAGCAAATGGAAACCGGGATAAATGTGTATTATACATATTTGTGTAGTTGTATGATCAAGGGTATATAGACATAAAATAATGAAATACATTCGTATCTTGAAAATAAATCATGAACAACACACTTAAGAGATTTAGAACTTGCAAGTTATTGTTATGTATCGACACGAAATTTGTTGTGATAAAAATGTCTAAGACATTTAGTAATTATAACAATCATATATTCACATATTATGATAGAGTAATTGTAGAGAAATTATGTGAATGAAACTAAAGATGTTTCGGTAAAAGTATAAATGTATACATGTTATCGTAAAGCATATTGAAATATATGTAGAAGTAATAAACATACTCGTGTGTATTTAGTAAGAATATGAATACATGACAAATTATTAAATGTCGCTCGGAACAAGAATTTGTGACGTGCTAACATGGTTTATGTGGTCGTAGAATAAACGACATGCTTAGTACAAACCTTAGCGATATTTGTGATTTATATAATTATTGATAGGAAATAGTTATATGATGATACATGGACTATAATATATAATAAGATGTTGCAAAAATAATATTTATTTTTGACAAACATAACAAGTCACCAATATGAAAATAAAATATTTTTCCGGAAAATAAATAAAGCGTCTAGACTGGAATAATAATCACCAACGAGTCGTCATGAGAAAACAATGTTTTAAATAAACAAAGACGAACTTAACAGGAATAGTTAAGTTGGGTGAACAACTTGCGTTTAAGACGGGTAGTCTTAACACATTAGTACCCGTGTGTGATTAGGGTACGGATAGACATGAACTATTAGCACAAGGTTATTTGCTTGGATTTTATCGGACACAAGGTGAGTTCACGGCCCCCTTTTATTTTTCTACTGTTTTGTAAACATCGGGGGAGAAACATACTTACTTGTTATGTTTTGAAAACATGAATTACATTTGTTTACACATTTGACATCATGAACATTCGGGTTTAACTCCTTGTGAGTTTCACTAATCCCTTTTTCAAAGTTTAGAGAAATGTTGTGGGGTGGAAATATACTTGTAAAGAATTTTCGTATGTAAATGAATGAACAAATGATCAGACCTTATGTGTGCATTGAGGGAACAATAGAGCTCTTAAAGTCCTCGGAATAAAAACTTAGTAACCATTAGCTATGGACTTAGCCCGGGATTCTATGGATAGTACTATTGGGGGTGACGCTCCCGGTCATGGTTAGTCGCGCTAACTAGGGGTCCAAATGGCCGAATGACCGCATATTATCTTACTCACAGAAAGGCGAGGGGAGGCACTAAATTGTTGGGGTTTGGTTACGGTCTCGTGCATTACATATTATTTTTGTATTCCTTGCAAGCTTACAAATGGGGTCAATTGATCAGGTTAAAATGTTCAGATTTATTGGTTATACATATTAAGAGTTTTGATCGAAAAATGATCATGTTTAAACATTGGATTTATGACGGTAAAGTCATGGGAATGTTTTCGAAGGAAAACTACTTATTTTATGACGGTTAAGTCATGGACATGTTTTCGAAGGAAAACTACATATTTTATGACGGTTAAGTCATGGACATGTTTTCAAAGGAAAACTACATATTTTATGACGGTTAAGTCATGGACATGTTTTCGAAGGAAAACTACATATTTTATGACGGTTAAGTCATGGACATGTTTTCGAAGGAAAATTACATATTTTATGATGGTTAAGTCATGGACATGTTTTCAAAGGAAAACTACATATTTTATGACGGTTAAGTCATGGAGATGTGTTTAAAGGAAAAATACTTATTTTATGACGGTAAAGTCATGGGCATGTTTTCAAAGGAAAACTACTTATTTTATGACGGTAAAGTCATGGGCATGTTTTCAAAGGAAAACTACTTATTTTATGACGATTATGTCATGTATACGTTTTCGGGGAAAACTAACTGTACTAAATGAACAATCTCTGTGAACTCACCAACCTTTGTGTTGACACTTTCAAGTATGTTTCTCAGGTAACCTTTAGCCATGGAGCGGTTGGAATAGGCTAGCTATAATTGGATAAATTCTTACTAGCTGGAAGGACATAGATTATCCGGTCTCAAGTCTGTCGTTGATCTAGAAGAACTTAAATCATTGTATTACTTAGTCTTAGTATTTGTGAATGTATTCAAGTCTTAGAAATCACTATTACAGCTTCCGCTATCATGTAATGAACCAATCGTTTCAACCTGTATTTATTTATTAAGTAAATAAATTTGGGGATGTGACAAAATTCAAGTTCTGAAACCGTTTTCTATTTGAATTGAAACTGATAATACACGATTATGACGTAAACACTCATCATTAACAAATTAATCACGGCATTGATTCGAAATCAAACCCAATTATGGGCATTCATGTTGTAACCATCGAACACATTTCTAAAACAATCGAATTCGACAAATCTGAGTTACCAATTCTCAAATCGAATCCATGCGCACCTTGTACGAACTCACTTGGAGCAATTGCACACAACAAACTCGTCGGAATCACAGCAGAAGACGCCAGAGATCAAGCTCTTCTACAGTCGGCACCTATTTTACTCGTACTCTACCAATTCGAGCTTCATTCGGGTAAATTCTTACATCATTAGTTTCGTTTTCACTCCTGGAACATAAGCCCTATCATAATCAGGGCTTAAATTATCGAATTTAACTCGATCAAATACCTAGGGTTAATACTGTTTTCGTTTTAGTCGAACCCTATCAATTCGATATCAATTATAGAAATTAAACAAGTCCTTTGACTCGTTTTGATGTCTAGATTGAAAGCCCTATCATTTACAGGACTTATATCATCGAATTGATCTTGATCCCGAATCTAGGGTTCATACATTCACGCCTTGATGGAACCCTACTCTAGACCCTGTTTCAACCAAATTAAATCATACCACAAGTTTCGTAATCATTCGCTTAATAATAACCCTATGTTAATTTTATCAAACAATACCGAATTAATCAGAATCTATAATCTAGGGTTCTTCATAAAATAAATTGGGGGTTTTGATCCTAGACCCATTTTCAATCCAATTAGACCACATAGACGGATTCGCAAGGTCTCACTCTATAAAAGCCCCATGAATTTAACAAGTTTCATTAGAGGATTTAACCAAATCTATTCCGGGTTCTATTCCTAGGGTTTCGGCCTTCTTAAACCAAATCTAACGATCTAAAAGTACTTGTTTTTGAAATTAAACTCATTCACAGATTCGAAAACCTTCATTTAACAAAACCCCTTTGCCCGTGATTCCATCCGTGGTCGAATTCGTGGGTAATTAATCGGGTTTGGTTCGGCTTGCGCTGAGGGGGAAGAACTCCGGGAAACTGATAGTCAAAGCCATTCTGATCTGGTCCATGTTACGATTGCCTTAGCAGGTGGACTGGTTAAATGTGTATGCTTGTGTGGGAGAGACCCGGGTTCGAGTCTCTCCGCACTGTTTTATTTTTAAACATTTTTCTTGTATTATTTAATTATTAAAAATCAAACCCAATATTATTATATTAATATTTAAAAGTGTTTAAGCCCCGGAAAACACCTGAAAGCTCGGGTTTGATTTATAAATAGCATTTTCACTTATAAAATAATATATTTATATTATTTTCAACTTGTGATTCCAACTAAAAATAATATATATATTTAAATATTATTTCACCACGTTTACAAACATTATGAGACGTTTCAAACTAATAAATAACATAATTATTTATATTATTTACGTACGATTATATTCTCAAATAAAATAATAGTTTTATTATTTTATTGTCACACATTTTAAATAATCGTGTTATTTCTCTAAAAATAATATATTAGTTATATTATTCTCTTAGCCATTATTTTAAATGGTGCAAACACACGAATAAATATTTTTATGTTATTATTCAAAAATAGAGACGATCGATACGTAACGCATTTATCTAAATTAGTTAATTTAAGAATCCTTTATTTTCGTAGACACGTTCGCCTACTCATGGTCATTAGAGCGTCTCTTTTAGGACGTTCAACATTTCGTGTCGTCGTCACATACCCTAATATATCCCATTTTATCGCTAATAATTATATTGTAATTCTAGGGCATTCGCGATCTGTTTCGGGCTAACACTTGTGGTTTCAATTTCATACTTGTGTGATACTACCTACTACGCAACGCAGGTGAGTTTTCAATGCCCCTTTTTACTGTTTTAACTTGGGGGAGAAACCATGATTCAACTATTTTGAGATTTTTGTAATTCATATGTTATCAATGTTAAAGCTAAGCGTAACACGCTATCACTGAAAGTCCTCAACACACATCGAACCGTTAATATGGATCTTAGCGAGGTAATGTTTAGTAGTACTACTGGGTTTGACAAATCCCACCCGCGTTAGTCGCGCTAAATCGATTGGAGATCTAACAGGTGAAATGTTAGCCTACTCACATCGCCGGGGTTGATAGACCTGGCAGGAGGCAAATAAACAAACAGTCAGCTTCGGTTGCGAGCGCTTAAGTTGAACACGAACATATGTTAGCTACCTATAGATACATATTAAATGATCAATAATATGGTAAACGTTTATTTATATATTGAAACTTGTGAACTTACCAACCTCGTGTTGACATCTTTTTTTACATGTTTTCTCAGGTCGCTAAGATAAGGCACAGGTGCACACATTGGACATGCATGGGATTCTTCTTTTGATTTATGATTTATTAAACTGTTTGGAGTATTTTGAATTGTGTTGGTTTGGACTTTTGGACTTTTTGGGCGCGTGTGTTTTGCGTATTTACTTTCTTTACGCTTCCGCATTAACTCTGATTGATTTTATAGTTTCATTTGAGTCCCATGTAGAGTCGTTCACTGTAACTAATGACTAAGATCCTGGTTTGTCACTTCTTGAAACGGTAAAACTCCATTAGTTGAAATTGGGGGTGTGACAGATTGGTATCAGAGCCATTGGTTATAGAGAAATAGGATTGCATACTAGACTATAACCTCACACATTAGTTACATGTCATAAACTTTGAATGTTTGGCACTTATATTTTATATTACAGGATCATGTCTTCAACTCCACCACCATCACCTAAGGCACCTACCGTATCGTTCTCGGAGCCCAAAAGGTGTCGGACTAGTTCTAGTGATAATTCGGTTGATCATGGTGAACCAAGTAGCGCGCAAGCAATGAATCCTGCTCGCAATTGGAATGCATACCCGCAAATGATCTAAAGATGGATCGAAATGGGAAATGTCCCATCACCCTACTTTGGTTCCACTTCCTCATCATCTATTTTACCTAGCTTGCCCTGCACTATGGAACAAGCTTTTGCAGCTTTTGTATTTTACATGTCTAGAGAGTTAAGCATTATGAAAGATGCTACTGATGAGATACCTGACATTCTGCAGTGAGATTCACAAATAGAGGAGAATAAGGTAGGGATAGAGCTTTTGACTGCTGAACTAGCAGTAACGGATCAGGTCCATAACGTTTTGGTAGATCGGGTTACACATTTGGAGACGAGGGTGGACAACTCGGATTTGAGGTAGGAGGGATTCCGGAGAGAGTGGCTAATCTGGAAGCCCAACTACAAGTAGCAGACCATGCTGTTGAAGGACTTCGAGAGAGAGTGACTCAGTTGGAAGCCCAACTGCAAGCAGCCCTATTTTCGGAGGATATTCCACTTTCGGACAGAGAGGAGGAGGCTTTCGAGGAGGAGCCCTTCGAGGATGAGCCGGTAGAGGAGGAGCCACCCAAGGAGGAACTAGTGGAGATCGACGATGCGTAATCATACGTTTCTTCCGATGACGTGGATGTTTGATGATCTTTCTATTCTATATTTCCTTTTCATTCATGTTTTGCTTATGTTATTTCTCTTTTCAAACCCATATGTGTATGGTTGTTCCCATTCAATAAAAGCATGAGAAGTTTAATGTTTGAGTTATTTATTTTGTAGCCTTACAATTTATTTAATTTTCTAAATGTTAGATGTTGTATTTCCTTACTTGTACATAAATGATGTTTAATATGCGATATATTTCTCATTGTTTTGTATTTGTGAACGTGAAGAATTATGACGGGAAGAAGACTTGGAGGTCGTGCTGGTGGCCGAGGCACCATCAACATGACAGCAGCTGAGCTGGCGGCACTAATCAACGATAGTGTGGCAGAGGCTCTCGCAGCACAGAATGCTAAGGGTAAATGCTTTAGCTATTGACTAGTGAGGTCAATTCATTTCTCAAAGTACCTTTCCTAAGCTTTATAACCTTGAACCTATATTGTGTCTCTAACTCCAGGCCAGCAGAATCAGCAACCATCATGCACGTTCAAAACATTCATGGACTGCAAACCCCACATCTTTAGTGGAGCTGAAGGAGCTGTCGAACTACTCCGGTGGTTCGAGAAAGTAGAGTCAGTTTTTGCTATGTGCAACTGCCCATTGGCCAATCAGGTCAAGTTCGCTTCTAGAACTTTGGAGGGCCCAGCTCACACGTGGTGGAACGCTTAGGTCTAGATGTTGGGTCTAGTCATGGCAAATGGACTCTCGTAGGAGGAGTTTAAGACGATGAAGAAGAAGGAGTACTGTCCTTGGGATGAAATTCAGAAATTAGAAGGAGAGTTCTGGAACCAGAAAATGGAGGGTTCTGAAATTGAGTTGTATACCACACGTTCCCATGAGCTTGCTACCATGTGCCCACATATGGTGACTCTGGATTACAAAAGGATAGAACTGTATATTGGAGGCTTAGTGCCTCAGCATCAGAGTATGGTTACTTCATCTAACCCTACTACCATCCAGCAGACGATCAGACTAGCCCACAAACTAACCGATCAGGCGATGACTCAAGGGACTTTACCCCCAAGAGGTTCGGTCTCTAAATCCACCGATAATCATAAACGCAAGTTTGATCACCACTCCAACTCTCACTCCAGCTCCAAAGGACCCCAGCCCAACCAACCTCAGCAGCAGTAACGTAGGTTTGAGCTTACTAAGAACTTCAACCAGACGACCTCTTCAGGTCAAATTCAAGGTGGCTATGCGGGAAAATCACCCAAGTGTAACAAGTGCAACTTTCATCACTTCGGGGTTTGCAACCGTTGTCAGCGGTGTGGCAAAATAGGTCATGCTGCCAAAGATTGTAGGCGTGAGTTGCAATCCAAGCAGCGTTTTCAACAGCCTGGGTTTACAAAGGGTTGTTTCGAGTGTGGGAAGGAAGGACATTTTTGGAAGAATTGTCCTTAGTTAAATAAGGGAGGTAATGGAAACCACAACCCTAATCAGAATAACAACAATGGTGGAAACAACGGCAATAACGGAGGGAATGGTGCGAAGGGACGAGCCTTCGTGCTAGGATCTGGAGAGGCTCTTTATGATCATAATGTGGTCACCGGTAAGTTTCTCTTAAATAATTACTTTGCTTCTGTCCTTTTTGACACTGGTGCTGATAGGAGTTTTATATCTAGAAAACTTAGTGATATGATTAAAGGAACTCCAACTCTGTTAGAAGCTAAGTATGTAATATAGATAGCCGATGGTCAAATGATTGAAGCAACCCACATTCTTAAGGGTTATAAGCTTGAACTAGCTAGTCATATACTTGATAGCGACCTTATGCCGGTCACGCTTGGTAGTTTTGATGTAATTGTCGGCATGGATTGGTTATCTAAAAACCAAGCTGAAATCATCTGTCGTGAGAAAATTGTTCGCATTCCTTTCCCGAGTGGAGAAACCCTTTCCGTTCAGGGCGAAAAGGTTGGTGCAGCCATGTGCATCATATCCTTTATGAAAGCACATAAATGCCTTCGAAAAAGGGCATACTGCTATTCTGGCACTCGTTGCTGAGCAGCCATCAGAAGAGAAGAAGATTGATGATATTCCCATCGTTCGTGAATTTCTGGAAGTATTTCTCGAGGATCTGCCTGGTCTGCCACCACACCGTCAAGTTGAATTTCAAATCGATCTAGCACCCGGAGTGGCACCGATTGCTCGGGCACCTTATAGACTAGCACCTAGTGAATTGCAATAGCTATCCACTTAGTTACAGGAATTGTTGGATAAAGGTTTCATCCGACTTAGCTCATCGCCATGGGGAGCTCCGGTCCTGTTTGTCAAGAAGAAGGACGGGACTTTCCGTATGTGTATCGACTACCGTGAATTGAATAAAGTCACAATCAAGAATCGTTATCCTTTGCCTCGTATAGACGAGATCTTTCATCAACTCCAAGGATCAAGTTTCTATTCCAAGATAGATCTTAGGTCCGGTTACCATCAATTGAGAGTCCGAGATGAGGATATCTCTAAGACTACTTTCAGGACAAAGTACGGCCACTACGAGTTTATGGTCATGCCTTTCGGATTAACCAATGCACCTGCGGTATTCATGGATCTCATGAACCGTGTGTGTAAACCATACCTTGATCAATTTGTCATCGTTTTCATCGAAGACATTTTCATTTATTCCAAGAATAAGGAGGAACATGAGGAACATCTATGTTTAATCCTGGAATTACTTAAGCAGGAGCAGCTATATGCTAAGTTTCCCAAGTGTGATTTCTGGATCCGGGAAGTTCAATTCTTAGGACATGTGGTTAACGAGAAAGGAATACATGTCGATCCATCAAAGATCGAAGCCATCAAGAATTGGGCAGCACCGACGACCCGGACTGAGGTGCGACAATTTTTGGGATTGGCTGGTTATTATTGTCGATTCGTCGAGGGATTTTCAAAATTTGCACAACCTCTCACTACCTTAACTCAGAAGGTTAAAGCCTATAACTGGGGCGATAACCAAGAGTCAGCATTCCAACATCTTAAGCAGAAACTTTGCAGCGCACCTATCCTAGCTCTTTCAGAGGGTACGGATGATTTTGTGGTGTATTGCGATGCATCCATTCAGGGTCTGGGATGTGTCCTAATGCAGCGAGAAAAGGTGATCGCATATGCTTCGCGTCAACTAAAGATTCACGAGAAAAACTACACCATTCATGATCTAGAATTGGGATCCGTAGTTTTCGCACTTAAGATATGGAGACACTACTTGTACGGCACCAAGTGCACCATCTACACCGACCACAAGAGTCTTCAGCACATCTTCGAGCAGAAAGAGTTGAACATGCGACAACGTCGTTGGGTCGAGCTATTGAATGATTATGACTGTGCGATCCGGTATCATCCGGGTAAAGCTAACATTGTAGCTGATGCCCTAACTCGAAAGAAAACCAAGCCCAAATGAGTTCGAGCATTACAGCTTACTATTCACCCCAGATTACCTGACAAAATCCGTAGTGCTCAACTTGAAGCTCTGAAAGAGGAAAACCTACCGCTGGAAGCCACACGCGGTATGGAAGCACAACTCGAGGTCAAATATGACGGTATTCGCTACTTCGCCGAGCGAATATGGGTTCCAGTATTCGGAAACTTAAGGGAACTAGTCATGGATGAGGCTCATAAATCTTGTTACTCTATTCATCCAGGTTCCGACAAGATGTATCATGACCTAAAGGTGCTGTATTGGTGGCCAAAGATGAAGGCCGATATTGCCACCTATGTGAACAAGTGCCTGACTTGCGCGAAGGTCAAAGTTGAATATCAAAAGCCTTCTGGCCATCTCCAGCAACCAGAGATTCCCATGTGGAAATGGGAGCAGATATCCATGGACATTATCACAAAATTGCCATGAACTCCTACCGGATGTGATACCATTTGGGTAATCTTTGATCGTTTAACAAAGTCCGCTCACCTCTATCATTATGGATCGTGATGCACGATTCGCCTCTCGTTTCTGGCAATCGTTACATAAAGCTTTAGGCACGCGTCTAGATATGAGCACAACATACCATCCTCAAAGTGATGGCCAGACAGAACGTACTATTCAAACTCTGGAGGATATGCTACGAGCTTCTGTGATTGATTTCGGTAACACTTGGAAGTCTCACCTACCGTTGGTGGAGTTCTCTTACAACAACAGTTATCACACTAGCATCAAGGCAGCTCCATTTGAATCACTATATGGACGAAAATGCCGTTCTCCTATTTGTTGGGCCGAGGTTGGGGATAGTCAACTTACAGGTCCTGAAATCGTACTTGAAACTTCTGAGAAAATCAATCAATTTCGAAACCGTATGGCAGCAGCTTGTGACCATCAAAAGAGCTATGCCGATAAGCGTCGTAAACCGTTAGAATTTCAAGTAGGGGATGGTATTGTTAAAAGTCTCACATTAGAAGGGTATCATCTGTTTTGGGAAACGAGGCAAGCTGAATCCTCGTTATGTTGGACCATTCAAGATAGCGAAGAGAATCGGGCCAGTAGCGTATCAACTGGACCTATCTAAAGGACTTAGTGGGGTACACAACGTCTTTCACATCTCAAACTTGAAGAAGTGTCTAGTAGACGAGTCACTCGTGGTTCCTCTTGAGGAACTACACATTGATGAACAGTTACGTTTCATCGAAGAACCAGCGGAAATTATGGATAGGGAAGTCAAAACGTTAAAACGCAGTAAAATCCCTATTGTCAGAGTCCGTTGGAACTCAAAACTCGGACCGGAATTCACGTGGGAGCGTGAGGATCAGATGATGCGCAAATATCCTAATCTGTTCAAGCACTCCACGTCGAACTCTTAAGGTACTATTCTAATTTTCGGGACGAAAATTCTTTCAACTAGGGGATGATTTGACACCTCATAATTTTTTTTATTATTATTTTAATTTTCGGGACGAAAATTCTTTCAACTAGGGGATGAAGTGACAATCCGGACTTTTTAGTCCAACTCCGTTAACTATTCCAGTTAAATCCTAACTTGTTATAAAACCAAACTCAACCCCAAGGACCTATTCTGCCAATTCCCTGAACTCACTGCATGAAACGGCAGGGACTAAACCTGTAATTGGTTCATATTCGATCTGGTTGACTTTTGAAAGTCAAATTCATAGCCAAGGATTCAAATTCAAGTTCTGAAACCGTTTTCTATTTGAATTGAAACTGATAATACACGATTATGACGTAAACACTCATCATTAACAAATTAATCCCGGCATTGATTCGAAATCAAACCCAATTATGGGCATTCATGTTGTAACCGTCGAACACATTTCTAAAACAATCGAATTCGACAAATCTGAGTTACCAATTCTCAAATCGAATCCATGCGCACCTTGTACGAACTCACTTGGAGCAATTGCACACAACAAACTCGTCGGAATCACAGCAGAAGACGCCAGAGATCAAGCTCTTCTACAGTCGGCACCTATTTTACTCGTACTCTACCAATTCGAGCATCACTCGGGTAAATTCTTACATCATTAGTTTCGTTTTCACTCCTGGAACATAAGCCCTATCATAATCAGGGCTTAAATTATCGAATTTAACTCGATAAAATACCTAGGGTTAATACTGTTTTCGTTTTAGTCGAACCCTATCAATTCGATATCAATTATAGAAATTAAACAAGTCCTTAGACTCGTTTTGATGTCTAGATTGAAAGCCCTATCATTTACAGGACTTATATCATCGAATTGATCTTGATCCCGAATCTAGGGTTCGTACATTCACGCCTTGATCGAACCCTACTCTAGACCCGGTTTCAACCAAATTAAATCATACCACCAGTTTTGTAATCATTCGTTTAATGATAACCCTATGTTAATTTTATCAAACAATACCGAATTAATCAGAATCTATAATCTAGGGTTCTTCATAAAATAAATCGGGGGTTTTGATCCTAGACCCATTTTCAATCCAATTAGACCACAGCGACGGATTCGCAAGGTCTCACTCTGTAAAAGCCCCATGAATTTAACAAGTTTGATTAGAGGATTTAACCAAATCTATTCCGGGTTCTATTCCTAGGGTTTCGACCTTCTTAAACCAAATCTAACGATATAAAACTACTTGTTTTTGAAATTAATCTCATTCAAAGATTCGAAAACCTTCGTTTAACAAAACCCCTATGCCCGTGATTCCATCCGTGGTCGAATTCATGGGTAATTAGTCGGGTTTGGTTCGGCTTGCACTAAGGGGGAAGAACGCTGGGAAACTGATAGTCAAAGCCATTCTGATCTGGTCCATGTTGCGATTGCCTTAGCAGGTGGACTGGTTAAGTGTGTGTGCTTGTGTGGGAGAGACCCGGGTTCGAGTCTCTCCACACTGTTTTATTTTTAAACATTTTTCTTGTATTATTTAATTATTAAAAATCAAACCCAATATTATCTTATTAATATTTAAAAGTGTTTTAGCCCCGAAAAACACCTGAAGGCTCGGGTTTGATTTATAAATAGTATTTTCACTTATAAAATAATATATTTATATTATTTTCAAACCACGACTCCGTATAAAATAATATATTTATATTATTTTCAACGGTGATTCCAACTAAAAATAATATATATTTAAATATTATTTCACCACGTTTACAAACATTATGAGACGTTTCAAACTAAAAAATAAGATAATTATTTATATTATTTACGTACGATTATATTCTCGAATAAAATAATAGTTTTATTATTTTAGTGTCACACATTTTAAATAATCGTTTTATTTCTCTAAAAATAATATATTAGTTATATTATTCTCCTAGCCATTATTTTAAATGGTGCAAACACACGAATAAATATTTTTATGTTATCATTTAAAAATAGAGACGATCGATACGTAACGCATTTATCTAAATTAGTTAATTTAAGAAACCTTTATTCTCGTAGACACGTTCGTCTACTCATGGTCATTAGAGCGTCTCTTTTAGGACGTTTAACATTTTGTGTCGTCGTCACATACCCTAATATATCCCATTTTATCCCTAATAATTATATTGTAATTCTAGGGCATTCGTGATCTGTTTCGGGCTAACACGTGTGGTTTCAATCTCATACTTGTGTGATACTACCTACTACGCAACGCAGGTGAGTTTTCACGGCCCCTTTCTACTGTTTTAACTTGGGGGAGAAAACATGATTCAACTATTTTGAGATTTTTGTAATTCATATGCTATCAATGTTAAACCTAAGCGTAACACGCTATCACTGAAAGTCCTCAACACACATCGAACCGTTAATATGGATCTTAGTGAGGTAATGTTTAGTAGTACTACTGGGTTTGACAAATCCCACCCGCGTTAGTCGCGTTAACTCGATTGGAGATAGAACGGGTGAAATGTTAGCCTACTCACATCGTCGGGGTTGATAGACCTGGCAGAAGGCAAATAAACAAACAGTCAGCTTCGGTTGCGAGCGCTTAAGTTAAACATGAACATATGTTAGCTACCTATAGATACATATTGAATAATCAATAATCTAGTAAACGTTTATTTATATACTGAAACTTGTGAACTCACCAACCTCGTGTTGACATCTTTTCTTACATGTTTTCTCAGGTCGCTAAGATAAGGCACAGGTACACACATAGGACATGCATGGGATTCTTCTTTTGATTTATGTTTTATTAAACTGTTTGGACTATTTTGAATTGTGTTTGGTTTGGACTTTTGGACTTTTTGGGCGCGTGTGTTTTGCGCATTTACTTTCTTTATGCTTCTGCATTAACTCTGATTGATTTGATATTTTCATTTGAGTCCCATGTAGAGTCGTTCAATGTAACTAATGATTGAGATCCTGGTTTCTCACTTCCCAAAGCGGTAAAACTCCGTTAGTTGAAATTGGGGGTGTGACAGTTACTATGATGGAACTGGGGTTCTTAGTATGACACTCTCAGAATACCTAAAGCATCCCTGATCACTCTTTGGGTGTGACCTAATAGGAACTCTACGGAATGTATAACGCTCACCGGCTAGTCGGATCACCTTTCAGTTTCTCCAACGACACTAAAGTACCCTACAGATAGATAACCTTTTAGTCTCACTATCATAATACATTCGATGAATGCAAGGAGTAATCCCAGAACAATCGATAAGACACGTTTAGCAAGGACACTAAGAACCTAGGGGAAACCTTCCTTCAAAGTCTTTACACCTAGACCCTTAACACCAGAGACTAACCAACTACCTCTCACATCTCGGCTATCGAGATAGGACGAACACTCAGCTTTAACAAACCATCAATTAGTATTCCTATGGACTACTACATCTAGCAACACCATAAATAGTCACAAACACAAAGTAAGCGACCTAAACATGCATCTAAAACTGAAAGACATTCACAAGACACATGCAGAACATAAATCAACGAAAAATCAATACTGAGCATGCATAAACATCATATCAATTGAACCAAGACAGTTGTAATAGAGTCAAACCATCAATAATTACCAAAAAACCAATAAAAATCCAATCTTTAACAATCAATCATCAAAACCTAGGTAGCAACTAAGTGTTTAGCCAAGAAACATGGTCCAACATAGTAAATCAGTAGCAAAGAAGAACAACATAGTAGCAATCGAACCAATCGAACACAAAATCATCAATAACGAATACCGAACGATTAATTTCTAATCAATACGAAGATAAAAGATCCAATATTTGGCTTCGAACATATTCTCTACTCCTGAAATCGCCTGGAAAACTCCCCTCAGACGGCTAAAAGTCTAACCTTTTAAGATATGGCATTACAATTCTATTAGTAATCAAAATTAGGGTTTTTACGGATTATGTGGGTTTTTGCGTGTCGCGAACAAGGTTTAGAGGTTTCTTGCGTGGCACGAGAAACAAACTAGTCGGCTGCCTTTTGCCTTTCTTCGTGTGACGTGAACTTTCCAATTCAGTCTTCGCGTGGCGCTCAGACTTGAATTCTCAGATTCTTGATTCTTGTTCACGCTTTCTCTCGTGTGCTCGATTTCTCTAGGATTTTACTCTATTTCCGCTTCCTTAGCACATGAAAGCCTCCACACAATTGACCCGAACTCATAACGAACTAAAATTGACACAAAACGAGTACAAAATTATACAATTTCACACATATACACTAGGATAAACGTATGTGTTTTGCAACACATCAAACATCTCCACACTTACTCTTTTTTTGTCCTCGAAAAAGATATCTGCATTGGAATCATAACTGGATATAGAATTTTCAAACTCTATTATTAATCAGCACAAATATAATCACATGTTAAAGTGTAATAACCGATATTTCTAACCGACTAAACCCAAACACTAAATTTCAAGCCCCCACGAAGTGTTCTAATTCCATTTTATATAGTATATCAATCAAACTATGGGCCCCACACTTAAAGGTTACAACTCAACCTAATCCCGTCTCACGGTCATGTTTAGGCCCGGGTAAGATCATGTAGATCTTCCCACCATGATAAATTCAAATTTACATGTTTTTAGAAATTTAGATGGATAACGAGTCGGATGTCAAGAGCATTCTTAAATTTATGAATAAACCTCACCTAGGGGTGCGTCTCCCAAGTCACCATGTAACGAACCAAAATCCGGGTTTTGTTTTTTAAATAAATAAATATTTCTAATTAATATTATGGTGAAAATAATATTTTAGAAATAAGTTGAAACAAGTGGATTTCAAGTTAGTGATGGGGTTATATTAGTTTTTAACTAATTTTGGAATGAAATGGGTGAAATGGAAGATGAGGGGCTAAACTTGTATATATGGAAAATCTGCCATATTTGACTTGATGAAGTCAAAATTGAGCCATTTGGTGTGTTGGGTCGTTCATTTGCAAGAGAGAAAAGAGAGAAAAAGGTGTTAAAGCAAATTCGTGCAATTGAAGCTTGATTCATGGAGGTTTTGGCTTGCACATCACCTTCCTAACATCAAGTAAGTGATAATCTTTCATTTGATTTCACCATTGTTGAGTTAGTAAGTGGGTTTAGTAGAAATCCAAAATTTTATGATGCATGGGGTTAATTAGTGTTAGATTGTTGATAATCTAGCTAAACTAAAGGTAAAGAATGGTGAATAACATCCTAGAACCCTTTGATTTTGATTATGAGAAGTTAGGGTTCACATGGAAAGAATTGGGGGTTTTGGATTATGATGATAGGATGATGAATTAATGATGATTAAGTGTTTATATGATGTTAGACACTTGAAAGAACACTAAATTAATCTAATGTTAAAGATTAGATGAAAAGTTAGTGTTAAGGAATGGTAATGAAAACTCAAGTAGGTGAGTTTGGATGGAAAGAGGGTGTTTGGATATGGGAATAAACCAAACGGGTCAGTTTGGGTTGGAAATGGAAAATTGGGTTGTGAACCCAATTATAATGTGATTTTGATGTATGATAGATTACTAAACTAGGTATATATGATTAGGTAATCAAATTTTCAATCGAGAAGGTGGAATGGGATCTTCAAATCCAAAAGGTAAGTGCTTTTGCACTTACTTAGTAATGTTGGTAAATGGTGATACGTGTAATATGTTTGCATATTATGTTATGTTTTATGAATGTGAATTAATGTGTATGAATATGTGAATGAATATAGTTATAGTTATAAATACTATAATGTAAATGTGGTGATAAAGTTATGGTCAAAGTACCATAATGGAAATGTGATGAAAATGCGTTATGTTTGCATACCTTGTTGTGTGTTATGAATGTGTATGAATGAGTATGAATTGTATGTGCAAATGAAAGAATGTAGTTGTAGTTGTAAAAGTATAATGGAAATGTGGATATGAGGTTATGATCTAAGTATCATAATGGAAATGTGAATATAAAGTTATGGTTTAAATACCATAATGGAAATGGGTGATGAAGGTATGATCTAAGAATCATAATGAAAATGTGGTGATGAAGTTATGGCTTATGAGCCATAATGGAAATGGAAATGTGATAATTTTGAATGATAAATGATAAGAATGAAACTTGTAAGGTGAAATGCAAGTGATATGTAGCCTAATGACAAATTGGGTGGAAACGGGTCAAATGGGTGAATGGGTGAAAACAAGTAGATTTTACTTGTTTGTTATGTTTTATCTTCATTACTAATGGTGATATATGTGATGTTATGTAGGAAAGGCTCCGATGTAGTTAGAGTCAAGTCCAAGGCGTTGGCGGGTTCTCGTATGCAAAATGGGTGTTTTTTGGGTGTAATTAGAAATCCTTAAATGGATGTTATGACACATGAGATTATGTTTTTGGGTGTATATATTTGGTGTATGAATGTCTTCAAACAAAAAACCCAAGTGTTGGGAAATTTTTGGTGTCATGTTGAATTGAAAAATGATGGAAAAATGGTTAAGTGTTGAACTGGGCAGAAAAGTAAACTCTCTGGGTGTTTTTGCGCCACGCGAAGATCAGGGGACGGTTCTTTGCGACACACGAAGAACCACTTTCCTCGGTTTGGCGATTTGGGACTCCTTCGCGGCACGCAAAGGGAGACGATGGACGAGAAAAAAACTTTTCTTGGGACGAATGCTTCCGCATGTTAAACGTTTAAATAATCGGTGTATGAATTAAGGGTGTTACAACTTGGTATCATAGCAATGGTTTGAGGGATTTGGTGTGGGTGGCACCAAACTCAAACCGGATGCTCTTGATACGGGGGAATGATACGAGAATCCAAGAAGGACTTGACTATGACTCGGATCTTTCGGAAGTGAAAGGTTAGTGATGTTTTGAAAGGGTGGTTATATATATATGGTGTATATGTATATGTATGAATGAATGACAAGGTGTTATGTGTGCCGAAACTTGTCTTTATGATTTGTTATATGGATATGATAATTACAATTGGGCATAACGTATTATTAAACATGTCTGGCCAATATGATTAATAAGATGAAATGTGCAAGGGTCTTTATGATAACCATATAACAATGAACATTTGCAAGGATTAGGTGAAGGTGATTATATATTTATGTATGTATATAGGTAGATATATATACTTAATACATATACGAGTAAATGTGTGACGGATACCTAAGGTATTGAAAGTGTAAGGGAATTAAGGTGTTTTTGTTCTAATTCTCAGTTAAGAGATGACAGAAGAAGCGAACAATGAATCGTTGGATTCAAGAATCCAAGAGATGGTTAAGGAAGACGTGGCCAAGGCCTTTGAGCAAGCCACATCCTTGCTAATGGAGGAAATGAGAGGGGCTATTAAGCTTACTATCGAGGAGGCAATGAAGGAGAATGAGAGGGAACCACAAGGTTGTACTCCAAAGGAATTTATGTTGATCAAGCCCAAGGAGTATAATGGGCAAGTGGACCCGATCCTTAGCCACATGTGGGTGGTGGATATGGAATCTAATTTTGATTTGACTAAATGTAAGCCCGAGGATAGGGTGATGTTTAGTGTGCCTCTGTTGACGGGGAGGGCAAAAGAGTGGTTATTGAATTTTTGAAAGGAGAGGGGTGAATTGAGGATGACCTCCATGACTTGGGAGGAGTTTAAGACGGCTTTTCTGAAGTTTCATTGCCCACAAGCCGCAGTTGACAGGATGACTGAGTAGTTCCTCCTCATGAGGCAAACGACCGAGTCAGTTGATGAATTGGCAGGGGCCTTCTTTGATCGCACCAAGTTCTGTCCGGACGTGGTGTCGACCGAAAAGGCAAAGATTGATAGATTTTATGCTATGTTGACTGTGGAGTTCGAGATAGCGTATCTCCTTCCTCTTTTACCACACTTGTAGACTTGATAAATAGGTGTCGGGAAAGGGAGGTGGAGTTGAGGCGGCAAGAGGTTAGAGGTGAAAAGAGAAAACGGGAAATTGTGGATCAAGTGGTGAAAAAGATAAAGGGCGGGAGCCCTAGCAAGAAGCCATTTAGCAAGTTCTCTTCCCGGGGGTGCAAGATTTGTGGGAAGGAGCATTTTGGTGAATGTAGGAAGGGGACGCTAAGCTGCTATAAATGTGGGAAGCCGGGGCATATGGCTAATCAATGTTCAAGCCAAATTCACCTGTGCTACAATTGTTACAAGCCTGGGCTCAATAGCGCGGATTGTCCCGAGTTGAAGCAAGGTGGAAGTGAAAAGAGGATAGAGACGCCAACGCGAAAGGGTAGAGCCTTCCACATCTCGGCAGAAGAGGCAAAGACGAACTCGGTGGTGGTGTCAGGTACATTCAAGATTAACTCTTTACCTGCACTAGTTCTTTTTGATTCGGGGGCTAGTCGTTCATTTGTGTCCTTGAAATTTGTTAAGAATTCTTCGTTTCTAAGTAGCAAGTTAGACGAACCCTTAGAAATCGAGGCGAAAAATGATAAGAGTTTCCTAGTATTCGATATTTATAGGAATTGCAAGTTAAGGGCGGGGGGTGAAACGTTCCTTATAGACTTAATTCCTTTAACCATGGGGGATTTTGATGTAATAGTGGGGATGGATTGGTTGTCAAAGAACAAGGCGAATATTCTATGTGGACCTAAGGCGATACAAATCGATTCCCCGTCGGGTGAGTCCATTTACATAGAAGGTGAGAAGAAAGGTAAGATAAAGTTGTGTTCTTATGTGAAGGAAACAAAGTACATGGTGCGTGGGTGCAAGGCATACATGGCTTGTGTTGCGGATGTGATAGAAAGGGTGAAAGATATTCGCGATGTTCCAGTTGTAAATCAGTTTGAGGATGCGTTTTCGGATGAGTTACCGGGAGTTCCACCGGAGAAGGAAGTAGAGTTTGGGATTGATTTAATACCGGGTGCTTAGCCGGTAGCCAAAGCACCTTATAGGTTGGCACCGCCAGAGATGAAAGAGTTAATGGAGCAATTGCAAGAACTACTCGATAAAGGCTTCACACACCCAAGCGTTTCGCCTTAGGGTGCACCTATTCAGTTCGTTAAAAAGAAGGACGAAAGCATGAGGATGTGTATGGATTATCGGGAGTTGAATAAGTTGATGGTGAAGAATAGGTACCCATTACCTCAGATTGACGACCTCTTCGATCAATTGCAAGGGGTGTCATGGTTCTCTAAGATTGATTTGATATCCGGGTGCCATCAACTAAAAGTGTAAGAAGACGACGTGCCTAAGACAGCCTTCCGCACTCGATATGGTCACTACGAGTTTACGGTTATGCCATTCGGTTTAACCAACGTGCCCGCGGTTTTCATGGATCTTATTAACCGAGTTTGTAGACCGTTCCTCGACCGTTAAGTTATTGTATTTATATATGATCTTCTCATCTATTCGCGGAGTGAAGGTGATCATGCCTTTCATTTACGCGAAATTCTTGAAGTGTTGCAAAGGGAGAAGCTTTATGCTAAATTCTCTAAGTGCGCCTTTTGGTTGCGCGAAATCCAATTCTTGGGTCATGTGATTAACGAGAAAGGATTTACTGTTGACCCATCCAAGATAGTGGCGGTAAAAGATTGGTCATCACCGAAGAAGCCTTCGAAAATTAGGAGTTTCTTGGGATTGGCGGGCTATTATTGACAATTTATTGAGAACTTCTCTCGAATTGGCTTGCCAATGACAAAGTTAACACGTAAGGAGACTAAGTTCGTTTGGGATTCTGAGTAAGAATCTGCCTTTCAACTCTTGAAAGAAAAGTTGACTAAGGCACCTATTTTGTCCTTGTCGGACGGGGACCGAAGATTTTGTGGTGTATTTGGATGCCTCGCATTCGGGGTTGGGATGTGTTTTAATGCAAAGGGGGAAAGCGATTGTCTACGCATCTAGGCAATTGAAGACTCACGAGGTGAATTACCCTACCCATGATTTAGAGCCTGTGACCGTGGTATTCGCACTCAAAATATGGAGGCATTATTTATATGGGGCTAGGTGTACGATCTACACGGATCACAAAAGTCTCAAATATTTCTTTGACTAAAAGGACTTCAACACGAGGCAAAGGCGGTGGCTTGAATTGGTCAAGGATTATGATTGTGAGATACTTTATCATCCAGGTAAAGCGAATGTAGTAGCGGATGCTCTTAGCCGAAAGACGAGTCATGCACCTATTTAGGTGAAGTCATTTAAGATGACAATTTGATCATCTCTTATTGATGAAATCCGGGAGTCTCAAGTGTTAGCACTTGGTGGTGATTTGAAGAAGGAACGGATGGTTACTTATGTTGATAAGCGTGATGAGAATAGCTCAGGGTTAAAGACATGCTTTGATAGAATTTGGATTCCTAGGTTGTCTAGTGTTTTGACAACTATTTTAGATGAGGCACATAAATCCAAGTATTCTATCCATCCGGGGGCCACAAAGATGTTTTATGATTTGAGGTGTCATTTTTGGTGGCCAGGTATGAGGCGTGATATTGTTAAGTATGTGGAGAGATGCCTCACATGCTTAAGGGTAAAGGCGAAACACCAAAAGCCGTATGCAAAGCTTCAACCGCTTGAAATACCGCTTTGAAAATGGGAGAACATAACCATGGATCTAATTACTAAACTACCTAAGACACGAAAGGGTTATGATACAATATGGGTAGTAGTAGATCGGTTGACAAAGAGTGCACATTTCCTTCCTATAAAGGAAACGTTTACGTCAGATAAATTGGCGGAAATCTATGTGAAGGAAATAGTGTCACGTCATGGTGTACCGGTTACGATCATATCGGATCGTGATACAAGATTTACTTCTCGTTTTTGGAAGAAATTCCATGAGGATATAGGGACTAGATTGAATCTTAGTACCGCTTATCATCCACAAACGAATGGTCAAACCGAGGGGACAATTCAAACGCTCGAGGATATGTTGCGAGCGTGTGCTTTGGATTTTGGGGGAAATTGGGACGACCATTTACCGTTGGCGGAATTTTTGTACAACAATAGCTACCATTCTAGTATTGGTATGCCGCCTTTTGAGGCATTGTTGGGAGGAAATGTCGAACACCCGTGTGTTGGGGTGAAATTGGTCAATGTGAATTTGGTAGTAAAGAGGTGGTCAAGGAAACTATTAGTAGTATTGACCAAATAAGGGCACGCTTGAAGGCGGCTCAAGTTCGCCAAAAGTCCTATGCAGATAATAGAAAGCGTGCGATTGAGTTTCAAGTGGGGGACTTTGTGCTTTTGAAAGTCTAACCTTGGAAAGGGGTGATACGGTTTAGGAAACGGGGGAAGTTAAGTCCACGTTTCATCGAACCGTTTAAGGTGATAGAAAATGTGGGTGCGGTAGCTTATCGTTTGGAGCTACCGGAGGGACTAAGTAGACTTCATAACATGCTTCATTTGTCTCATTTGCGAAAATGTTTGGCGGATGAATCTACTTTTGTTCCATTGGATGATATTGAGTTGGACGAAAAGTTGAATTATGTTGAGAAACCGGTGGCAATCTTGGATAGAAAGGTGAAGCGTTTACGCAATAAAGAGATTAACCAAGTTTTGGTGAGGTGAAAACATAAGAAGGGAGCGGAAATGACTTGGGAAACCGAGGAGGAAATGCTCAAGTATTATCCAAACCTCTTTATGTAAAGTCGGGTTTCAGGGACGAAACCCAAATAAGGGGAGGTGATTTGTAACGAACCAAAACTTGGGATTCTTTTTTTAAATAAATAAATATTTCTAATTAATAATATGGTGAAAATATTATTTTAGAAATAAGTTAAACAAGTGGGTTTCAAGTTAGTGATGAGGTTATATTAGTTTTTAACTAATTTTGGAATGAAATGGGTGAAATGGAAGATGATGGGCTAAACTTGTAAATATGGAAAATCTGCCATATTTGACTTGATGAAGTCAAAATTGAGCCATTTGGTGTGTTGGGTCGTTCATTTGCAAGAGAGAAAAGAGAGGAAAAGGTGTTGAAGCAAATTCGTGCAATTGAAGCTTAATTCGTGGAGGTTTTGGCTTGCACATTACCTTCCTAACATCAAGTAAGTGATAATCTTCCATTTGATTTCACCATTGTTGAGTTAGTAAGTGGGTTTAGTAGAAATCCAAAATTTTATGATGCATGGGGTTACTTAGTGTTAGATTGTTGATAATCTAGCTAAACTAAAGCTAAAGAGTGGTGAATAACATCCTAGAACCCTTTGATTTTGATTATGAGAAGTTAGGGTTCATATGGAAAAAATTGGGGGTTTTTTGGATTATGATGATAGGATGATGAATTAAAGATAATTAAGTGTTTATATGATGTTAGACACTTGAAAGAACACTAAATTAATCTAATGTTAAAGATTAGATGAAAAGTTAGTGTTAAGGAATGGTAATGAAAACTCAAGTAGGTGAGTTTGGATGGAAAGAGGGTGTTTGGATATGGGAATAACCCAAACGGGTTAGTTTGGGTTGGAAATTGAAAATTGGGTTGTGAACCCAATTATAATGTGATTTTGATGTATGATAGATTACTAAACTAGGTGTATATGTTTAGGTAATCAAATTGTCAATCAAGAAGGTGGAACGGGATTTTCGAATCCAAAAGGTAAGTGAATGAATGTAGTTATAGTTAGAAATACTATAATGGAAATGTGGTGATAAAGTTATGGTCAAAGTACCATAATGGAAATGTGATGAAAATGCGTTATGTTCGCATACCTTGTTGTGTGTTATGAATGTGTATGAATGAGTATGAATTGTATGTGCAAATGAAAGAATGTAGTTATAGTTGTAAAACTATAATGGAAATGTGGATATGAGGTTATGATCTAAGTATCATAATGGAAATGCGGATATGAAGTTATGGTTTAAATACTATAATGGAAATAGGTGATGAAGTTATGATCTAAGAATCATATTGGAAATGTGGTGATGAAGTTTTGGCCTATGAGCCATATTGGAAATGAAAATGTGATAATTATGAATGATAAATGATAAGAATGAAACTTGTAAGGTGAAATGCAAGTGATATGTAGCCTAATGATAAATTGGGTGGAAACGGGTCAAATGGGTGAATGGGTGAAAACAAGTAGATTTTAGTTGTTTGTTATGTTTTATCTTCATTACTAATGGTGATATATGTGGTGTTATGTAGGAAAGACTCCGATGTAGTTAAAGTCAAGTCCAAGGCGTTGGCGGGTTCTCGTATGCGAAATGGGTGTTTTTGGGGTGTAATTTGAAATCCTTAAATGGATGTTATGATATACATGAGATTATGTTTTTGGGTGTATATATTTGGTGTATGAATGTCTTCAAACAAAAACCCAAGTGTTGGGAAATTTTTTGTGTCTGTTGAATTGAAAAATGATTGAAAAATTGTTAAGTGTTGAACTGGGCAAAAAAGTAAACTCTCTTTTATCGGGTGTTTTCACGCCACGCGAAGATCAGGGGAAGGTTTTTCGCGACACGCGAAGAACCAGTTTCCTCGGTCTGGCGATTTGGGACTCCCTCGCGGCACGCGAAGGGAGAGTCTCTAATGTTCGCGACATGCGAACAGAAAAAAAATCTTTTCTTGGGACGAATGCTTCCGCATGTTAAACGTTTAAATAATTGGTGTTTGAATTAAGGGTGTTACACACCATCCCGGAAGGTAGCACATAGGCTGCAGTCATATCACTTAAAGCACATAAGACTTCAATTTAGAGGTATATCCACCAAGTCACCATCCCACTGTAAAACACATAAATCAAAGCTCATTTATCTAAAATATCGATCACAAGAGTTCCCACCCATGGGTGTATCCACCAAGTTGCCATCCCGGAGGGTAACATGTAGGTGAAAACTCAAGCTTTCAATTTATTAATTATGCTCATGAATATATCGAATTATGGATGCGGGCGCCACCGAATCTCGGATTTATTTTCCTAAAAAGAGATTGGTGTGCCATTAGAATTTTTAAGAACCTCTAAATTTCAGCTTACCTTGGTACCTATCACCATATGTTGACAGTTTCAGTTTTACCGATTCCTTAAGATGAGAACCCACGAGATTTCATGATTTAATTACGTTGTTAGCCCTAAATAACACTTTCTGGATATTTAAGCTTTTAATACTAGCTGGGCCTACCAATTCATCACAACTTAGACACGCTTTCTATTGTTTATTTTATTTCAATTTAACACACTTTCTATTGTTTGTATGATAATCTGTACAAACAACCACCCAGCCGAGCCCCCCACACAATTATATAATACATCAGTAGTTATATACAGACCATGATAATAAAAACATAAATAAAAAAAAAGTACAATGGAAACAAAATACAACCCGACTGAACGGTGCTGGTGACTCAACCCTGATCTTCACCTGTGGTATCGTCTGGCTCTGCCTCAGCCTGATCTGTCTGGTTTGGAACTCTGAAATCCGGTGGGATCTCGATGCCCTGGCGTACCATCATGTACCGGATGGCATCGTCCTGCCTATCTAATCTGTCAAAAACCTGATCCATCCTATCGAAAACCTGATCTTGGAGTGCCTCTAACATCAATGGTGCAGGCGGTCGCTGCCGTAAAGGATGCGAGCCCTGTGGTCGCTCAATATGGTGAACGACCCTCTGTCGGGCGGTGGGCGCCCCCATATGGATGGCCTCCAATGCAGGTGTCCCGACAGGTGGTGGTACCTGTGGACCCTCTCTAGCCTCAACGAACCTCTGCGACTCATCCATCTCACAAATGCCCGCTAATCGCAACTCCTGTTGCCCAAAACCAATCGTATCTGGGGCGGATGTCAGCAAATGACCGGGATAATGATCAAATACACCCAATCTCTCTACAATCCTACCGATATACGATCCTAAGTCCAATTTGGCCTCCGGTCCACCTCGTCGGCCCCGGGACAGTGATGATAACAGAATGGTGGCCAGGTTGGCCTCTCGGCGGCCGACGATGCAGAACAAGCAGAATAGATCCACTTGATTGCATTTTTTGGTGCCGGACTTGCGTCCGACAAGAGTGCAAGCAAGGATCCTATGAATATAACGGATCATGGTATCACGAATCGACGACTCCAAAAAAGTAGTAGAATACGTCCAGTCAGCGATCGAACCCCAAAACTCCCTCAACTGACCGTCACTGACCCCATGGTCATGACGCCTCCTAAAACAGCCTCTCAAACTCTACACAAACTCCGGCTCTACCACCTCAGCCTCAGTGTAAAACCCTGTAGCTACTGCAAATACCCCGCTGCCCTAACTGATCAATCAACTCCCAACTGATACTTCGATGTTGCAGCGGCTCCATCTCGACAAACTTCTCACATCTAACAGACTCCTCGGTCGTGAGCTCAAAACGAAGCAGGGTGTGACGACTAAGAACCCTTGCGTCTAACGGAATCGGCTGGGTATCAACCTTCGGACGATCCTCTGGCGCTGCATAACAAATCACCCGCGCAGGACGACGGATCGGGCGGGGCTCCTCTGGGTCTCCCCTGGGGTGCGGAATGGGCCCATGCCTGCGCTTGGCCCCCGGGGGCTCGCTAGAAGATGCTCCTGCATCAGACATGCCTGCAATACAAAGTTAGACACATATATACATGTAATATGGCATTCCGAGCGGCCAGGACGACTGTATAGCATTACATTCGTAGTCGTCCTTGATAAAATTAAATAATATAGTAAATAAAATAAAAAAAAGAAAAATTCGGGGACACCCTTTATAGTTTAATCAAAACCAGACAACCTCGCCCGAATGTAGATTGAGTACGGGCGAGGTGGCTAAACCTGTAAGAACACAAAAGCATGCCCTCGAGACTCGATTTACAAAAACTATACACTAAATTAGACTAGAACAAAAGACTCGACTGACTTGAAGTTAAAACTTAAACTAAAAACTAGAAATAAAGAAAAAGAAAGCATAAGTAAATACAAGACTCGAAATACAACGCATGGGACCTAAACACGAACAAAATCCCACGTAAGGTGATGCCACAAAGCCACGAACTCACATTCCAACAAGCTCAGATTATATAATACCAAATGTGCATGTAGAAAATTTAAAACAAGTTGAAAAACCCCCCTTAGCACAACGATATTTGCTCATTTAAAAATCTGTAGATTCAACCTTAATTCCAATTCAAATAAACTAACATGCTATTTATAGGGCATGTGGCACACAAATAACTAACAGTTAATCCCAAATTGGCCCCTTCACACGACATAATCATCAAAGTGATGACAAACATTCACCAAACCCAAAAACAAGCAAATGAAACCGGCAAGCATAAAAACTAAACTCAAACCCCTATTATGCAGATTCTAAACGACTGACTCGAACCTAATCAAAATTACCAACTATTTACTCAAATCATACATGACTCAAATTACACTGACCAAGTAACCCAAATTATGCAACAACGACCTAATTGACACACACTACTCCTGAAAGGGACTCGAACCAAACGAAATTAGGGAGAGGTACCTCAATGCCAATAGGAAGAGTAACCTGAAGGTGAAATTAGTGAAACCAAAACCCTAGTGTTGTCCTCTGAGATGCAGGTGAGGGTGGTTGGTGCGATGGTGGTTGGAGTATGAAGTGGGGGTGGCTATAGGTAGTGGTAATAGGTGGCGAATGGCGGTGATTGAGTGGTGGGTGAAAGAAACAGGTACCAGAGTGGTGGAATAGAAGACACGGTGGTGAAGGTGGTGGTAATGGTGGTCGGAGTATGAAGTGGGCTGGCTATAGATAGTGGTGGTGTTAAGGTTTCGGAGGTGGTGATAAGAGGAGGTGGTTGGTAATTGGTGGTGGTCTGATGGTGGTGGTGATGGGGTAGTGGGTGAAGGGTGATCGGAGATGGTGAATTGTTAGGTGAAGAGTGGGGACGAAGACAATAATCCCTAATAAACACCCCCCTTTTTTCTGAGAAAAACTAATTTTCGCGTGTCGCGAATATTGGCTATCTCATACTCGCGTGGCGCGAGGGGGTAGGTTCTGAGACCACCCTTTGGGTTCTTCGTGTGCCGCGAATAATCTACTGGTCTTTTTCACGTGGCCTGAACAACAAAATTTCTGGAATTCACTATTGTCTTTGGCGTGTCGCGAAGAATGGCCTTATATTGTTCGCGTGGCGCCAATACTTCTCATTCACAGAAAGTTTACATATTTTTTTACTTGGAATATTTTTTTCATAATCTCTGAATATTTTATTCACCCCAAACCCTCTAGAAAACATGTTCCAACTAAAAGTTATAGTGCATACATACCTGGAACTTCGTGCTTGATGGTTTCCCTTGCCAAGACAGTTACGAATCCCTGAAACACAAATACATGAAAACACACAAACCGAAAATCAAATAAAAGGTATACATATAAAGTTACATAGACCTATCAAGTTCTACATTACTCTACACCTACCATCCCCACACTTATCCTTTATCAGGAGGCTTTTCCTTTATTCCGTCCCCATCCGGCTCATTCAATGTGACTGGCTACCACCGATTTGACAAACCCTGATGGTAGATTTTAAAATTGATTTGAATCTCTCAAACGGGTCAGACCACCTAAACTTAAAATTAACTGGACCAAACCTGATACGTGGCATGTAGTGTAAGACTCTGTCGCCTCTACAAGCGATACGCATCCCATCCATATTCCGGCTTAGATGTCTCCAAATCCTCTATTGTAGCTTTGTCGATTTGGGTGGCGATCCACCGTCTACTAACTCTACATGCCACTCATCTCTCGTCACTTCAATCAATCTTGAATTCCTCTCTGGTTGATTATCCTCAGGTTGCTCCTTTCCCATCCCCACACATGGCTCGTTATGCAATAGATCTTCAAGGATCTTTAGATCACCAACTGGGTTGAACTCTTCTTCACTAGGGATCCGCAGGTCCACCCATTCGTCGCTAAACTCATCCTCCCATGATGGAACCTACTCCTCCTCTATCATCTCCGCCTTGGATTCATTTAGCTGCAATTCACAGCTATCATCCATCTTACACAACTCTGATAGACCCTCATCGACACACTCGTCTTCGCTTTCAGACCCTGCATCGAATTATTCTCAAAGAACAAGCGTAAAGAATCAAGTGCGTTCGAGGGTTCAAGCTCGTCACTCGGAAAATTAAATGATTCAAGATTATCACAATTGTGCTCGATTAAACTTGGTTCTGAATGCCTACTTGGACCATCACCCACAATGTTATATGAGGACTCTTCTACCTCTGCTTCATCATCACTGAAGAAGTCATCCTAGATGGGCTCTGGCCCGCAACTTTGTGGTGTATAAACTGAAGGTGGGTCAGGTGCAGAGTATTGTGGACTCATGAGTGGCACCTCTTCCGTTAGTTTCTTCAGTTTTGGAGCTGATTTTTCTCTTGCTAGCCTCAGACTCACTAGCCCATCCATTAGCCTCCCATTTTCTTCTAGAAAGACCAGTCGCTCGGCCTTACTTATAAGGTGCCACCGAGTGCTCATGATCTCCTGCACTTTCCTTTGCTTCTCTTTGATCGTTTCTTCATCTTGTAGTTTCTGCACCGACTCAATCTCATAAGACAAGTGTAAAGTATTACATGGAACTGCATGAGCTTGCAAGGAATCAGTATAGTATTCATCACTACTAAGATCAAGGTCAGAAGACTTACCTGTAGGTGGGACTTGTGCTTCACCTTCTGTCACTGTGAGTTTCACTTCGTCCATTATAGTCTCCAGTGATAGGGTTTCCAGAATCACTACATTTGATCGAGGTTTAGATCCAATAAAGTTCCCGTCATAGTCAAAGACCAAACGTTCTCGATTCTTCAGACGTTGTGGTTCTTTGTACTCCATTACAGCCTGGATTTCCCCATCGTATGTCCACGAGCTTCCAAATATGCTGTATTGCTGTTTAAACATTGTTCTCAAACAGCAGGTGAGATAAAACAAAATAAAACAATTGATAACCTACAAAAAATAACTAGACACATACGAACAAGCAAACAAAAGACACGGACAACTAGATTCTATGAACTAGGACTAAAATATGAAATCAAAAGTTTTAAAAACTCTCTAACGACAACTAACTATCTAACAGACGAATTGGGTGAAATCGGGAATAGAAAACAACACTACCTAGGTATGAATCCTAAATGTAAATCTCAGACTTCTCTCGGTTATGGTTAGTATGACGGTACTGGGGTTCTAAGTATGACACTATCAGAATACCTAAAGCATCCCTGATCACTCTCTGGGTGTGACCTAATAGGAGCTCTAAGGAATGTATAACGCTCACCAGCTAGTCGGATCACCTTTCAATTTCTCCTAAGACACTAAAGTACCCTACAGATAGATAACCTTTCAGTCTAACTATCTGTAGGTCCCAGGAGCCTCGTCGCGTAGCGGAGAATAACACGGACCTGTTCTGTGATTTTGTGGGAACCAAGAAACAAAGCAGAGAAACAAAAACAAAGACAAAATATAATGAAACGATACGTAATCCATTACATAGAAGTCATCCCGTATTATAGACTACATACCGAAGGAGCACACATCTCTCATCTAAGCTCACGGTCCAGGTGTCGGGAGAGCTCGTCCCGACCCGAACACCTCTCAACCTAGTTCCAGAGTTCCACCTACAAATGAAGACAAGTCTTCTATTTATAGGGGCAGGAACACTACCTGCGTACTTGTCTAAGTACGCAGTGCATTGGTCACGCGTACTTGCTAAGTACGCAAGGCAAAAGCCTTGTGTACTTACTAAGTACGCAGAACCAACCGGTGAGCAAGCTAAGTACGCAGGAACACCCTCCTGCGTACTAGCCTAGTACACCGATACATAGAATTTAATCTATAGTTATAAAAACATGCTTCTACAAACTCCCTCTTAACTATAGCATCAAATTATATCTATCACTAACACTGATATGCATCAGTTTACAAAGAATGTCCTTACAGACTCCCTCTAAACTAATGACATCAAG
This sequence comes from Smallanthus sonchifolius, assembly GCA_023525975.1. Classification (NCBI taxonomy): domain Eukaryota; kingdom Viridiplantae; phylum Streptophyta; class Magnoliopsida; order Asterales; family Asteraceae; genus Smallanthus; species Smallanthus sonchifolius. The sequence continues at coordinate 21,031,452 of CM042046.1, read as the reverse complement.
TGTCTTATTACGAGACTTGATCTTCTGGCTTTCCACTTGAGATCTTCAAATCTTCAAAATTCAGTCTTCAGTTGCCGAGTGATACACACGACTCCCTCATAATCATAGCTTTCATTGTAGACCAAACCAAGTGCTTCAATAGGAACTGACTAACCCAACACACCTCATTGTAGTTCATCCTCTCAGCAGTAGCTTGCTCCACCCTGACTTAGAACTCTGAGTCTGACAATGTCTTCCTAACTAGGAAACAATAGTAGACTAAGACAACTCCAAATCAGCTGGTATATGATAGAGAGTTTGAATTTCCAATAACCTGCATCAAACTAATCAGCTCCCATAGGAATTCCAGTAAGATAAACTTAAGTCTTCACACAAGATGTGTCCAACTTTATCCTGTATCTTCACAAGTCAACCAAATTCCCGAAGATGTTCATTTCCAATTTCCCCTTTCAATGTAAGCTTCTCCTGACTAGACCAGAAACAAGGGAACGTTTCCTATCCCGTCATCCAATGATAAAAGGTTCCATCTTCAATTAATAATCCAACGGATATCCAGATTCATCTTGAAAACACTTGATAGAATCAAACACAAAAAAATATAGTTTACACGAGAAATCACGGTTGATGATACATCCCCCCATTTCTCTGTAAACTATGACCAGCTTCATCATCACTTCACTCAAATCCTCAAAAAGCACAACTAGCCAACTCCAGGATTTTATTCTTTTATTTCTTTGCAAAGATCCAAAACAGCAAATCCTTGGGTTCAAGTTATTCAAGTATTCATCCCCTATTAAAGAAGTATCCCGGATACTCGTAGCCCACATATTCAGGTTTGAATACCTAAACAAGATGATTCTTTTTCTAAAAGACCCAAAGCAGCCACATCTTCACAAATAGAACGAGACTTTTAGCCGATGACGACCCAATTGCTCCCATTAGTTCAGCATTTATACCCTATTAAATAAGTATCTCGGATACTCGTAGCCCACATTTTCAGGTATGAACACTTAAACGATGTATGACAAGTGGTATCATTCAACAAAAATCTTGTCCAATAAAAATCTCGTCCGTGTTTCGCCAAGCCTCATCGTATACAAATTCTGGTCCGGAAAAAACCAAATTACTATCTTCTCAAAAATTGCCCGAAACACGCGTACAAATGATCCTTAAAAATTTGGTCAAGGAAAGTTTTCCCGCCAAAAAGGGTGTTCATGCGTACTTAGTAAATACAGACATAAAGGGTGTTCATGCGTATTTAGTAAATACGCAAAGCCAAGTAGCCATGCGTACTTGTTAAGTGTGCAGAGAAATGCTCTTGCGTACTTAGCTAAGTACGCAGGTCACTTCTCATGCGTACTTACTAAGTACGCAGGGCTAACCCATGCGTACTTAGCAAGTACGCAGAAAAGGTGATTATGCGTACTTGTTCAGTATAACAGTGTTCTTGACGGATCTTGAGGAGAATGCTCGAAAAGTGATGGATCTGAGAAATTGATGCTTCCTAAAGCTTAGAAATCATCATCTAACAAACCCTTAGCCCTCCAAACACCAAATGAAGTGATAACAAACTCGATTTTAAGGATTTTAGGTCTGAAAAAGTATGAACTCGTATCTTCTCAAAACCCTAAAAAATTGAATCTGGAACACAAATCAACGAACACCGAGGCTCTGATACCACTTGTAGGTCCCGGGAGCCTCGTCGCGCAGCGGAAATACACGGACCTGTTCTGTGATTTATGTGGGAACCAAGAAACAAAGCAGAGAAACAAAAAAAAAACAAAAGATAATAAAACGATACGTAATCCATAACATATAAGTCATACCGTATTACAGAATACATACCGAAGGAGCACACGTCTCTCATCTAAACTCACGGTCCAGGGGTCGGGAGAGCTCGTCCCGACCCGGATACCTCTCAACCTAGTTCTAGAGTTCCACCTACAAATGAAGACAAGTCTTCTATTTATAGGGGCAGGAACACTACCTGCGTACTTGTCTAAGTACTCAGGGCATTGGTCATGCGTACTTGCTAAGTATGCAAGGCAAAAGCCTTGCGTACTTACTAAGTACGCATGACCAACTGGTGAACAAGCTAAGTACGCAGGAACACCCTCCAGCATACTAGACTAGTACACCGATACATAGAATTTAATCTATAGTTACAAAAACATGCTTCTACACTATCACAATACATTCGATGAATGCAAGGAGTAATACCAGAATAATCAATAAGACACATTTAGCACGGATACTATGAACCTAGGGGAAACCTTCCTTCAAAGTCTTTACACCTAGACCCCTAAAACCAGAGACTAACCGACTACCTCTCACATTTCGGCTATCGAGATAGGATGAACACTTAGCTTTAACAAACCATCAATTAGTATTCCTATGGACTACTACATCTAGCAACACCATAAACAGTCACAAACTCAAAGTAAGCGACCTAAACATGCATCTAAAACTGAAAGACACTCACAAGACACATGCAGAACATAAATCAACGATAAATCAATACTGAGCATTCATAAACATCATATCAATTGAAGCAAGACAGTTACAATAGAGTCAAACCATCAATAATTACCAACACCAATAAAAATCCAATATTTAACAATCAATCATCAAAACCTAGGTAGCAACTAAGTGTTTAGCCAAGAAACATGGTCCAACACAGTAAATCAGTTGCAAAGAAGAAGAACATAGTAGCGATCGAACCAATCGAACACAAAATCATTAATAACAAATACCGAACGATTATTGTCTAATTAATACAAAGATAAAAGATCCAGTCTTTTGCTTCCAACATCTTCTCTACTCCTGAAATCGCCTAGAAAACTCCCCTTAGATGGCTAAAAGTCCAACCTTTTAAGATATGACATTACAATTCTATTAATAATCAAAATTAGGGTTTTTACGGATTATGTGGGTTTTCGCTTGTCGCGAACTAGGTTTAGATGTTTCTCACGTGGCGCGAGAAACAAACTAGTCGGGTTGCCTTTTGCCTTTCTTCGCGTGATGCGAACTTTCCAGTCACAGTCTTCGCGTGGCGCGAAGACTTGAATTCCTAGTTTTTTATTTCTTTTTCACGCTTTCTCTCGTGTGCTCGGTTTCTCAAGGATTTTACTCTATTTCCGCTTCCTTAGCACATGAAAGCCTGCACAATTGACCCGAACTCAGAACGAACAAAAAATGACACAAAACGAATACAAAATTATACAATTTCCCACAAATACACGAGGATAAACGTATGTGTTTTGCAACACATCAGCCGCTTTGATCTATCACAATAGATCTCTATTCCCAGAATATAAGCAAATTCACCAGGATCTTTCATTGCGAAACATTTTGCTAACCAAGACTTTACATCTTTTAGAATAGGGATATGGTTTCCAATGAGCAGTATGTCATCTACATACAGAATCAGAAAAAGTCACATGTGTGACGCTCGACTATTTCGGGTTAACCCCGTTACCCCCAAATAGTAACTTCAAGGACTATTTTTGTCATAAACTCAAACACATATGCATGAAACTGTAGGGACTAAAGCTGTAATTACCCTAAACCCAATTGTTTGACTTCTGAAATTCAAAATTGAACATTTTTAACTCAAATTTGATTGGTTGACTTTAAAAGTCAAACCTTCATGATCTTTGATTCAAATTCAATCCATAACACTCAAGACCGTTCAAATTAGCGGTTGTTATACTCAATAATGACGATGTCGACTTGAAGCATTTCCATACTTTTACGATTGCCATTGATTGCAAATTAAGTCTACTAAACTCGTAACCGTCGAACTCGTAACTATGACCATAGAATTTGATCATTTGGATTACCATTATGCAAGCAAACATTCCCACACCTTGTTTGCACATCTCAAAAACTTTTGAACACATCAATTCGACCGGAGACGCAGTCAGAGTCGCCGGAGACCGAGCCACCCGAAGTCGGAACCCCGTTTAGTCGATCACTATCAAATCGATATCGATTGAGGTAATTGAACGCATCCTCAGACTCGTTTCAATGTATAGAACAAAATCCCTAACCAAATTGGGGCTTACATCATCGAATTGAACAAGAACTAGTTCTAGGGTTCATCACGTATACGGTTTAATCGAACCCTAACCTAGACTCATTTTCAATCCCATTAATTTATATGGTTAGATTTTCAATCCATTGCTTGTTAAAAGCCCCTTGATTCCAAGCGTTAATCTTATCGATTTTGATCAATTGATTCCACGTTCAAAATCTAGGGTTTCGGTATTTCAAACGAGCAATTAACAATTTGGACTTGATGATTTTTGCAATTAAGCACACCAACAGGATCGCAATACATTGTTTAATGAAACCCCTAATGTCTGTTGCAAATGGCGATCAAAATAGATGGTTTGGAGGGTGGGTTTGAATCGAATCGAATGGGGGAAGAACACTGAGACATTGAGTGTTAAAACCAATCTGATCCGAGCCTTGTTGCGATTACCCTAGTGGGCAGATTGGTTAAGTCTTGGGCTGTTGTGGAGAGACCTGGGTTCGAGTCCCTCTACCCCTATTTTATTTTTAAATAAAATCATCCCTATGTTATTATAATAATATACTAATACGGTTTGACACCGGAAAACACCCGTGTGCTCGGGATTAAATTCCTAATTCATCCTAAGCATTATTTATAATTAAAAATAATGTATTTATTGTAATTATCACCTAGATAGTTATTTATATTATCACCTAAACTATTATTTCCTTCATAAAAACACATGAATATTTAATTAATATTATTATCTCGTGTTTAGTGACGTTTCATACGTACCACATATGTATTAGATACTAAACTAGGGATTCTCTAATCCCGATGACAAAATGTCTATTCGTTATTCATAAGCATATTTAGGACATCCGACCTTTCAGTCTCATCTGTTATGGGTCAATTTTCACCTCTTAGATAAGTATCATAATCCCTGATCCTTATTACGTTTCAGTATCTTGATTAAATGACCGTTGTAATAATTAAGATTACGCGTTTGTTTTGACTTGGTCATGTAGGTAACGACCATTCCTCATTATTATAAGCTGAAGACACGGGATTGCATTAAATACAACGAATATACGCGTGAAGAGGAGGCTTATAATGGTCCATTAAAGACATCTCCGAGATTTTAGCTTAGCAATTAATATTAAGAATTATATTTATATTGACAATGATCGATAGGAAACACACATCATAACACACACACTACTCTTTGTAACATTAGTCTTGATCAAATCATTCATTCTCGTAGTATTGTTTATTGAAATCAATAAGATCAAACAAGGTAGCCCGACTTTAGTCGGCTCCCAAGGTTTTGTGCCGGAGATCCTCAAAGATCAAGGCCTTTCCTCGTGACTCATCGTGTTATTTATGTATTTTTACTTCATTTTATGCAAGATTATACAAGGATACTACCTCAGATACAAAGTTTGGCTACTATATTATCCTTGTTAATTTATCGTCAAAACATCATCGTCACAAAATCCTACGTGTTCCTAACAATCGTAAACATATTCTAGTGCATTCGTATATTTGTGGTTTTGTTGCATCCTTGTGAGGTGCTAATTACTACACTCTACACACTCAGGTGAGTTTCACGGCCCCATTTACTGTTTTAAACTAGGGGGAGAAAACATGACGCAAACACTAGATTCTTGTAGTTCTTATATATCACTTGTTTGAGCTAAGCGTAACACTCTATTATGAAATTCCTTACACATCGAACCATTTAATATGGACTTAGTGAGGTAATCTTGAGTAGTACTACTGGGTTTGACAAACCCCAGCCGTGTTAGTCGCGTTAACTCGACTGGAGGTTGAACGGGTGTAATATTGACCTAACACATCACCACTGTTGATAGACATGGTGGAAGGAATCAAACACAACAAACAATCAGCTTCGGTTACGAGCGCTTTAGTAACATGAACATAGGTTAGCTACCTATTGAATGTACATAATCTGGCAAACACTATTATGAACTAAAACCTGTGAACTTTCTTACATGTTTTCTCAGGTCGCTAAGGCACAGGTACACGATTAGGACATGCATTGGAGTCCTTTCAGTTATTGCAAACATTAAACTATTTATCTGCTTTTAATAAACTTGACTTTTGGGCACATTGTATTTCGCATTAAATACTTTGTCTTTTGCTTCCGCATTAATCTGAACAATTACTGGTTTTTATTAAACTCATATAGTGTCATTTTATATAACAAATGACTGAGATCCTGGTTTGTCACACGCCTAGCGGTAAAACTCTGTTAGTGGATTTTGGGGGTGTGATAACATGGTTCCTGTTAGGGGTCAATTTTTATCTTTGGTATCCCGGATCCTCAGATAAGTATCGGTATCCCTGATCCTTATTATGTTTCAATATCCTGATTAACTAACCATTGTAACAACTAATATTACATGTTTATCTTTGATTTGGTCATCCAGGTAATTAACACGTCATTAATGACTAAATAAATGGCTAGAGAACTGTTCAAACAGTTAGGAAAACGCGTGGAAGTCAATCTATAACGGTCAAGAATTAATGGAGACTTCTAACTGCTATGAAGACCTGGTTTTTCTTCAGGATCCTCGTTTTTCAGTTATTTTTATCTTTTGTATATAATAAGCAGCTTGGTTGATTGGAAACACACACAAGCACACTTAGCATTATTCAACACTCGAAAAGAGCTCTGTAACACTTAGTATTCGATCACTAATTGCTCATACTGTACTTTTTTCATCGATTTATTAAAGAACACAAGGCAGTCCGACGTTTAGTCGGCTCCTGAGGTTTTATGCCGGAGTTCCCGAAGGATTAATGGCTTTCCTCGTAAACACTTGTGTCATTTACAGTTTTCCTTTATATTTTATTCACGATTCTTTCAAGCACATTACCTCACATTCTAAATTTGGTTATGTTGGAGCATGTTTTGTGACAACAAGCCTTGTAATAGATTAGTATTTATGTTTAATGTTTTGTATGTTTTGTATTGTGAATAGTTAAGTTTGCACAGGTGAACTTAACATGTTCGCCTGATCTAGTTGAGGCGAACTTAACAAGTTCGTCTGAACTAAAGTTGGTGAACATATTAAGTTCGCCTGAACCAGTTTGTATTAGCTATAAATAGTGCAGTAGTTGTTCTCATTTGTAATGTTCAGAATTTCTAGAACTGCTATGGGTGTACTGTTTACAGAGTAAATACAAGAAGCCTTTTCTGAAATCTTGTCTTGCATGTGATTCTAGAGTGTGTGAGTATTCGAGACGTACGTATACGTTAGGATTCTGCACTACGTATACGTATCACATGTTTTACAGCAAAGATCGATCGTTAGACCCGCTGGGACTTACAGATTACAAAATTAGTCTTGTTAATTTTTATCCAAAACAATTTGGCGCCCACCGTGGGGCAAGTGGTGCTTTTTATCTTAAAATCTTTGCTAAAATTTAAATGTCATCCCAATCCAAAAATGTTTATGTTTCTGCTCCATCTTCAAGCTCTGGGTTGAACAACCCTATTCCTCCTCCTTCATTCCAAAAGAGTGTTAATCAGCCGGAAAAAACTACTTCTGCGGGTTTTTCTGGATCCGGTAGTGGACATGTGATCGTATCAAACAATGATAACCTCGATCTATTCTCGAAGATGAAACAACAAATGGAGCAGCAGAGGAAGACTAACCAAATGTTGTTTAGAGAGTTTGAGAAGGTCAAAGAATCAAAGAAACTAGTGGATGTGACAACCCCATTACATCCAAGGATCTTGGATTTTGATTATTTAGGACCCTTAGGAGTCCATAAGGGATACTTTCTTCCCATGCATACCTGAATCACTATTATTAGACCAACTTCGGCTGTTAGAGTTACTACAAGTCATGATCTTGGATTTACTCCGGTATCATCATTCATAAATCCTGATATTGGTAACACCTTTAATCAATTTTCGAATACTAACGAATCTGTGCAGGATACAGGAATCACTCCGTCCATGGCCAAGAAACTGAAGAAGTTAAGGGAGATGATCTCTAGTGTACCAAGTGTAGTCCAACCTGTACCGGAGATATCCTGAAGCAGTCACTTGATCTCGAGATTCGCTCCGCCGATATGTGATGCTGAAATCCCAAGACGCTTCCAAACTCCTAACATGAAGTTGTATGATGGAACTACGGATTCTGAGAAACATGTCGTGCAATACTGGGAGAGAATGGAGATAAACCCCATTCCATTGGAATTGAAAGTAGCTTGCCTATGCAAGGGCTTCGGGTCTACCTTAACAAGATTAACCTTAAAATGGCTACTTAATGTTCCACCTTATTCAATAACTTCATTTGCTCATTTGAACAATTTGTTTAATAACCAGTTTTCTTGCAGCAAAAAATTTGAAAGATTAACAAGTGACTTATACAGGATAACTCAGAATTCCGAAGAATCCCTCTGAGATTATGTCTGCAAGTTCGGCCAGGAATCCTGGATATCCCGAACCTTGACATTGCCACGGCTTTCCAAGTATTCAAGATGTGTCTGAAGAAGGATTCTCAATTCTATGAAGACCTTGTGATGAATCCATGTAGGAATCTTGATGAAGTCAGGAATAGGACACTGAGGTTAGTAAGGCTCGAGGATGATAAAAAGATTCAGCAATGAATGGATGCTCCAACTAGTTACAATCATCCCAATCGGAAGACTGAGTCCGCTCCCTTCAAGCCTTACAGATCCTAGCCATATTCTAAGTCTGATAATCACAGGGTTAACGCTAAGATGAGGAAGAAGAAGAATATCTTGAGTTATCAGAATATTGTTTTTCACTTGACACAACTGGTTTATTATCTGCTATGCAGGATCTTGGAGATAAGGCTAGGTGGCCCTATAAATTCGAGAAGAATATCGGATAGAAGGACAAGTCTAAATGGTGTGCTTTCCATGAGGATTCTGGCCATGTGGCTGAAGATTGTATTGCTCTGCACAAATAAATAAGTTATCTCTTAAGCAAGGGATATCTCAAAGAATTCCTAGGCAAAGGAAAAAAACAAGACTAAGGATCATGAGAGGATCCGCAAAGAGCGAAGCTAAATCCCCGCCGCCAGATGCCAAGGTAATAGGTTTTATATCCGGTGGATCTGACATTTTGTGGCACTTCTTACTCTGCAGCAAAAAGAAATGCCAAGAAGCAAAGACAGAAAAAGGGGACAGACAGGGCTATTGAACCTCCAGCTTGACTGAAGAAAAGCTGATCTCTTTCGATGAAGATGACAGAGATAACGTGCATGATCCTCATCATGATGGACTAGTGATCACTATGTATATTGCTAATCACTTCATCTGAAGGATACTGATAGATGGAGGAAGCTTGGTGAACATCATTCAGCATGAAGTCCTGAAAAGAATGGGGATCCCGGATTCTGAAATTATTTCCAAGTCTGCGGTACTAGTAGAATTTAGAGGAAAAGTCAAAAAGACAGTCGGAGAGATAAAGCTACCGTTATATATCGAAGGGGTAAATACTATACAAATGTTTTGCATAATAGATTCTTTGTCTTGCTATAATATCATTCTAGGGAGGCCTTGGATACACGATATGAAGGCAGTGCCTCAACATACCATAAATGTGTCACGATGCCAACCCCTTGTGGGGGGGGGGGTAGTGAAGATCAACAATGATCAACAAGACGCAAAGGATTGCTACACTTCTTCGATGAAAGCCTCCGCCAAGACCAAGCAAGCATAGCAATTAAAGAAACAAGCCCGAGACGTACTGGAAACCAAAGAGCAATATGTTAAAGAAGTATCCGTAAGTACGGAGGATCCTGACGTCAAGGTGCTTGTTGGAACCAATATCCCCAAGGATATTGAGCATAATCTTATAGATTTACTAAAAAGTAGAACTTCAACCTTCGCCTGGAAACATGAAGACATGATAGGTATCTCTAAAGATATTGTTACACATAAATTGGGTGTTGATAATAGTTTCAGGCTAATACACCAAAAGAGGAGAAAGTTTGCACCAGAAAGGAATGCAATTATCTAGGAAGAGGTCGAGAGACAATTGAAAGCAGGAATGATAAAGGAAGTAAAATTCCCAAGGTGGCTAGCTAATGTGGTGGTGGTCCAGAAGAAGAATGGGAAATGGAGAGTCTGTGTAGACTTCACTGACTTGACCAAAGCGTGTCCCAAAGTTCCTTTTCCGCTACCACACATAGACTCAATGGTTGTCGCTACAGCAGGCCACGAAATGTTGACATTCATGGATGCTTCATCAGGATTCCAACAGATCCAGATGGAACCTTCGGATCAGGAGGATACTGCCTTTATGACTCCAACAGGTATTTATTGTTATATTGCTTTGCCTTTCGGTTTGAAAAATGCAGGTGCTACATACCAAAGGCTGGTGAACATGATGTTCAAAGAGAAACTAGGGGACACCATGGAGGTCTACATAGATGACATGGTGGAAAAATCAAAGAAAGGTGAAGAGCATGTCCAGGATCTTAGAGACGCATTCGATATCCTGGACCAATATAACATGAAGTTGAATCCTTTCAAATGCTGCTTCGGAGTGGGGCAGGAAAGTTCTTGGGCTGTATGGTAATCAAAAGAGGAATAGAAGCTAGTCCTAAGCAAATCAAAGCAATCATCAATCTGAAATCCCCAGCAAACACCAAGGATGTCCAGAGGCTAACTGGTAGAGTAGCAGCACTCAACCGATTCATATCAAAATCCTCAGAAAGGTGCAAAGAGTTCTACGACGTCCTAAAGAAGAACAAGAGGTTCGAATGGGAAGAGAAGCATAAGCAAGCACTCCAATCATTAAAGGAATACTTGTCAACAATTCCTCTATTAATGAAACCAGAAGACGGCGAACCATTATCCTTATACTTGGCGGTATCCAGGAACTCAGTGAGCGTCGTCCTAGCCAAGGATCACGAAGGCCAGCAGCATCCGGTATACTATGTAAGTGAAAGCCTACTCGCGGCCGAAACCAGGTATTCTCATTTAGAAAAATTAATATTAGCTTTAATAATGGCATCAACTAAACTCAGACATTATTTTGAAACTCATGCTATTCATGTTAATACTAACTATCCTATTATGTGTGTCTTGAGAAAGCCAGAGATGTCAGGAAGGATGGCTAAGTGGTTAGTCAAGCTCAGCGCCTACGACCTCATATATGAACCTAGAACCGCAATAAAGTCATTTGCACTTGTGGACTTTGTGGCTGATTTCAGTAATGACATTCAACATGAAGCAGACTTTGAAGTTCAACAACTAGAAGAATCCAAGGATAAGTGGACCTTATTCACTGATGTGCATCAAATGTAATAGGAACATGCCTAGGTATCATACTGAAATCGCCATAAGGGGACATAATACACCAATCCATAAGTTGTGAGTTCCGGGCAACAAACAATGAAACACAATATGAGGCGCTGATAGCAGGATTACAATTAGCCAGGAATATCAAAATCAGGTATCTCCAGGTATATGTAGATTCATTGTTAATTGCTAACCATTTCAATGGCTCATATGCAGTAAAAGGTGAGAAGTTAGCCAAATATCTCACAATAGTTAAGCAATTATCTGCGGAATTCAAATTTTTTAACATTACACAGGTACCTAGAGAAGACAACACTGAGGTTGATGCCTTAGCAAACCATGCTTCGGCTCTTAAAATACCTGAAGGTATTTAAATACAATCATACATATCCTGAGCCCAGCAATTGAGAAGAAAAACAAAGTATCCAACATAGAAAAAGAAGCAGATGTTCAGGATCTTGAACCTAGTCAAGGATCCTGGATTCTACCCATTAAAAAATATTTGTAGGATGGTGAGATCCCAAGTGATGAAAAGAATCACAAGTCTTTTCGCATGAGGGAATCTCATTTTATAATATTGCACAATGTCTAGTTTAGAAAGTCTATTGCAGGTCCATAATTAAGATGCTTAGAGGATCCTGAAGCACATGAAGTCCTGAAAGACATACATGAAGGTGACTGTGGTAATCACACTAGGGACAGAGAGTTATTCTCGATGATCCTCAAGACAGGATACTACTGCCTTACCATGAGGAAAGATGCTATGACTTACTCTAAAAAATGTGATGCTTTCAAAAGACACAGCAACATACTTCACCAACCAGCAGAAAATTTATATCCAATCATCTCTCGATGGCCATTTATGAAATGGGGAATGGATATAGTTGGCAAGCTTCCCAAGGCACCAGGAGGAAAAGTATTTATGCTAGCAATGATAGACTACTTCTCAAAATGGATTGAAGCTTAGGTATTTGTTCAAGTAAGAGAAAAAGAGGTCATCTCCTTCATTAAGCGCAATATCCTGACAAGATTTGGAATCCATGCAGAGATAGTATGTGACAATGGATCTCAGTTCATTGGCAAGAGAACAACTAACTTTTATGCCAGCTGGGGGATTAAAATGATAACCTCCACCCCTGTGCATCCTCAAGCCAATGGACAGGGAGAATCCAACAACAAGATCATCATCAACAACCTCAAGATGATATTGGGGGGCTAAGAAAGGAAGATGGGCTGAAGAATTACCATTTGCACTTTGAGCAGATAGGACAACTACAAAGAATGCAATAGGTCAAACTCCATTCTCATTGGTGTTTGGTACTGAAGCCATGATCCCTACAGAGATGGTTACCTTACTGCCAGAACCAATCTTCAAACTCCAGAGACCAACAACGAAGCTCTTGCTCATGATCTTGACACTGTGGATGAGCTCAGGGATCTTGCCAAAGTCCGCATTGCAGCTTATTAGCAGAGTATAGCAAAGTCATACAACAAAAACATAAGGATCAGAAGATTCCAAGTAGGTGATTTGGTATTAAGAAAGGCATTCCAAAATACTACCAATCCTAGCGACAGTAAGCTTGCACCGAAATGGGAAGGCCCATACTTGATTGACTCAGAAGCAGGCAAGGGTGCCTACTGGTTAGCCACTATGGAAAGAGATATCCTACCAAGATCCTGGAATGCCATCCATGTCAAAACCTACTTTATGTAAGTTAGAACTTATATTCTAACTAAAAATGGTACGTCTTCTTTCCATAATGATTTTTATATTTGTTATTCTTTATCAAAGTACTGACTTGAGCGTCGGAGGGGTGTTAGCCAGTGTAACACCCACCTTCACCAAGGTTTCATGTTTTGCAGGAAGGATCGCCAAGGATCCTGACACAAGAAAGAGATTGGCCATCTCTCCTAAGTTAAGGTATCCTGAATACCTCAAAGGTTTAAATGAATTTCGCCTTTCTAAGAAATGGGTTTCTACACCCTACCAGGAGCGCACGATATCCAAATATAGTTCAATATGGTGCGACCAGTACATGTAACAGTGGCTAATAATTTCATCAGTGTTGGCTATATATTGGATCCTACAGATATAACAGACGTGTTATTCCTCAAGTTTCTCCTGAGCATTTAACACTTACATGTTAAACTAAGGTTTTTAGCATTTTCATGCTAACTCAATACTGGCTTGGCCCACGTTACTGGATTGGCCCACGATTTTAACTTGCCACAAGTATTTAACACTTATATGTTAACCCAAGAACTTAGAGTCAATATGTTGACTCAAGATCCTTAAACGGTTTGAAGATCCTAAAGTACAATTACTAAGTCTACGACGTGTTTAATAACTATACACAGGGGACAACTAACAGTTGTTATATTCTCGACTCCATGTCATAATCTGGTATGTGTACCTACCCGACTTAGTTCTCAACAAAGGTATGTGTTACTTATTAATTTTTATTTTAAAGAAGATTCAAAGTTTGAATGACTAAGTCATGATATGTTTGTAATCAGTAATCTTCCATACCATTTATCAAACCCAAACTATATTTTTTCTAAATCAAAGTTTGATAAAAAACCTAAAAAGTTATTTATAATCATTAAGTATCCGGTATCATGAAAATATACCTAAACTTATTTTTCTGAATATCCCAAGGCTCAACGGCCAAAAGTTTCAGATCTTCTAGAACATGTCTAAGCAAACCAAACACATTACAATCATGGCAAATAGTCATAAGCTACTAATTAATATTGAAAGTGTAGGAGGATCAAGAATTTAGGCTTCATCCAAAAGTTGGACCCATCCACCCGAATCCTTAACTATTAGTCAGAAAATTAAATTGTATATCCCATGTAGGGATCCCCAAACACAAAAGAAAATTTGCTTTTAAACAGGTACCAACCTGAATAGTAAAAAAACCACAAATTTCAAGCAGGGATGCTCTTTTATTTTCTGACTTCTTGGAACGACATGTCGCGATCCTGGGCTTTGTAGTAAAAGGTGTGGGAGCCTCTTGCTTAACAATGGCTCCTCGAGAGAGAATGCTATCAAGATCAACCAAAGCAAAATGAGAACCAGATCTTTGAATCTCTAAAAAGGTAGAAAAAAGTAATTAGAGTCAATAAAACTCAGTAAAACAAGTAAAGCAAATTCTTACTTGACAACATGGTGGATTCGGAGCACTCGATTGCAAAACTAGCTTCACTAACAACATAATCAAATTGGAAAGAGCTCTCACCAACAGGTATCCCCGACAAAGCTTTGACCCCTTTATCCGTGTCACTCCTTGCAGGAACTAGCTTCTCAAAACTTTGGGATTGTACAAGACACAAGGATCATCAAAACATGTTACATATACATATATATATATATATACCTACTAACATGCAGGGATCCTGACTACATCATACCCTTCTTAACTAAAAGATCCCCATCAGGGATAGATGTTCTCTTCACAAAAAAATGTTTTCCACTCCACTCACCGTCATTCTGGTAGCTTTTGGGACCAAAAGAGTTCTACCAGACTTAAGTTTGAAGAAAATAAGGCAACCCGATGGATTGAAAAAAACGGTAATCAACAAAGAAAAGGGTAAAACCATCAAATACGGGAGTCGTTTTACCTAGATCTACGCGCCCATCAAGTCACATCGGTCAAAACTTTTTGAATTTTAAATTATAAAGATTTTTACAGATGTCTGAATGACCTTCACAGCTGTCAAAAACTTGGGGACAATTTTTAGGGGTCAGTTTTTACTTCTGGTATCCCAGATCCTCGGATAAGTATCGGTATCCCTTCTCCTTACTATGTTTTAGTATCCTGATTAACTGACCGTTGTAACAACTAATATTATGCGTTTGTCTTTGATTTGGTCATCTAGGTAAATAACATGTCATTAATGACTAAATAAATGGCTGAAGAACTGTTTAAACAGTTAGGAAAACGCGTGAAAGTCAATCTATAACGGTCAAGAATTAATGGAGACTTGTAACTGCTGTGAAGACCTGAATTATCGTCGGGATCCTCGCTTTTCAGTTATTTTTATCTTTTGTGTATAATAAGCAACTTGGTCTATTAGAAACACACACAATCACACTTAGCATTATTCAACACTCAAAAAGAGCTCTGTAACACTTAGTATTCGATCACTAGTTGCTCATATTGTACTTTTTTCATCGATTTATTAAAGAACACAAGGGAGCCCAACGTTTAGTCGGCTCCCGGGGTTTTACGCCGGAGATCCTGAAGGATCAAGGGCTTTCCTCGTAAACACTCGTGTCGTATACATTTTTCTTTATATTTTATTCATGATTCTTTCAAGCATGCTACCTCACATTCTAAATTTGGTTACAAAATTAGTCTTGTTAATGTTTATCCAAAATAGTTCCCACTTGTCTTCTTGTAGACACATGATTCTTCTTCGTTCTTGACAAAACCAAACTCTTTAGTTTTCTGGTCAAACCGAAGATTCTAACTTCTGGATGTCTGTTTTAACCCATAAATGGATTTTTTAACCTACACACCTTTTTAGGATTCTCTGGATCTTCAAAACCTTCTCGTTGAACCATGTAGACATCTTCAGTAAGATGCCCATTAAGGAACGCGGTTTTGACAACCATTTGCCATATCTAGTACATTTTTCGTATCTCATAGTCATAATACGCAGCAATGGCAAGCAAGATCGTAATAGACTTAAGCATGGCTACTGGCGAGACAGTTTCATCATAATCAATTCCTTGAGTCTGAATAAAGCCTTTCGCTACCAACCTTGCTTTGAAGATTTGCACATTCCCATCCATGTCGATATTCTTCTTGAATATCCACTTACGTCCTACTGTCCGACTTTCGGGAGGAAGATCAACAATGCATATTCTAACATACAACTCCTAACCCTCCAAATTCTAACATACAGCTCAAGATTCTGACATAACGCCCCTAATGGTTTCAATTCTGACATACAACCCCTAATGCCAAACATGTTGATCATGTTCTTAGTTGAATTAGTCGTCGCCACTGCAAATTGAAACCATCGCTGACCCTCAAACCTGTGCGATTTAGATGTGTAAATTGAAACCATCAGTTGTCTCCCTCTGCAAATAGAAACCATCAGTCGTCGCCCCTTCATAATTCTGGTTGGTTTAATATCATAGACCAAATGTTTGAAGATCGTTTACTATGTTTATACTTAAACGCTTGCATTTATTGGCTAGTCCGGACTTCATTGGAGACAGCCTCAGTGGGATAGACGACATGAACATAAGCAGTGGTGGCAACCCCGGGCGCCACATGGACCCAGTAACAAAGTGGTATCAGAGCAGGTCGACCCTCAGATACTTTGGAACGTGACTTATTCCAGATTACAAGTAAATTTCAATGTCCACTACTAGAAAATATACCTTTAATGACATGCATTGCGTGTCAAAAAAGGGGGTAGTTGACACGCAAAAGCGTGTCAAGGATAGCCCTGTCAAGAATGAAGATGACATGCATTTTGTGTGTCATCTGTTTATGACACGCATTTATGACATGCTTTTACGACACGCATTTATGACACGCCTTTACGACACGCAATGCGTGTCAAGGAAGGCCTTGTCAAGAATGGAGATGACCCGCATTTTGTGTGTCATCTATTTATGACGGGCATTTGTGTGTCATCTATTTATGACGGGCATTTGTGTGTCATAAATGTGTGTCATGGTTTTAGCTGTTTTAAAAAAATATATATTTTTTTTATAGAATTACTAATTTTCACATTAATAATTAATATCTAATAATACAAAATAAAGTACATAGATAGCAAAACAATCCGTTTTGTAACATACTAACAAACATTACAAAAGTTAATAATATTTCATACAATATTTCCTAAACTAATGTTTACATACAAAATTCCTCATTATACTCAACATCCCTAATCTTTTCTCTAAATGTTCAGCAGGATGCATCTTTGCTATCGTGAAACTTGTTGAATAATTGGACATTGATGAAAGCGAAAATCTGTGTGAACACTTAGCGAATCAAAAATGGTGGCACCTACAAAGATGTATATGTGATGGAAATTAGCAAAGTTCTTAGCATTTGGATTACTATCATATTCAGAAAATGAAATTTATCATACATAATTAGCCTTCAACGTGTTAAACAAGCATCCAACAAAAAAAAGAGTTAATGCATTACCTAAGTATTGACAGAAAACTGAACTGTTTGTCGATCCCAGCGCAAAGGAGTTGAACTTGGAGTCATGCGGATCAAAGGCTTGTAAGTAGAAGTAGCTTGAGTCATGTTCATATAAACTCAGTCAAACCAGAACATGAAAACGGGTCAAAAATACCACCTCTAAACAGACGTGATACTAACGAGCTTTATAGGTAAAGGATGAGAATGAGGTTGTTTACAATTAAAAGCATTCATGGAAGCTTCTTCATTTTTGGATTTTGATGACTTGTCAGGCCTTCTGGCTGGGGCATTAGGTTCATAATCATGTTCAGGATCAATTATGCAAACATCGGTTGGCTGGCTGAGGCAAGGAGAACTTCTTTGTTACATTTATATGATGAATATCATAGTTAATATTCTTCATAAGTATAGCTTTCTGGTGTAGGTCAATACCAACTGCATGAACCGAAAAAGTAAAATGAATAAAATTACATATATAAAGAAGTTGAATTAGAATATACAACTTACTGAATTCTTCAAAAATCAAATCTGCCTTAAAAGTCAGCTTTCCTTGTAGAGGGCAGGTAACTAGTATTGTTGCACTATATGGGCTGCACTAAGAGGATCAAAAAACTAATTTATAAAAAAAATGATGATGAAAAAAAATAACTGTTAACAAAAAATCTAAAAGCAGCCAAGAAAATTGTTAAAACATAACTTTTTAACATGTTTTTTGCAGTTAGATCGTCTTACACTGTGCTTAGCTTGTCTAACAATACTTCAGACTCGATCTTTTATTTGGTGCCTTGGTGGAAAGAAACATCATCTACTTACCTTGTAAATTCTTCCACTCTGCAGAAACAAAATAGGGAAATGTTGTGAAGTCTAATCTAATGCAACATAATGATTTTAAATCTGGATAGGCGCAGTTTCAGGCGACCGGGCGTGTTTTCCGGCCAAATTCTGGCCAAAAACCATCTGAACCTGTTTTGACATGTCTAAAACCCCTAAACAAGCCTAAAACATGTCTAATATCCCTAGAAATGGTGTTTTTGTACTACTCGTCTAGCTTAAAAAAGCCCTTGCTTTTTAAGTGCCTTGTGCCTAGCTCAGGGCGAGGCCTATGCACCTTGACAACTATGGTACAAGATACTGTCTACGACTCTTCGTTAATTCCATGAGGCACATTACTACAAAGCAAATTCACAGGCTAAGAATTTCTAATGCTGATTCTAAAATGCCAAAAACTAACATCTAATTTTCATAAACATTAAACAAAGATCTTTCTTAACAAAAATTCAAGACAACCGGACCACTAAATCATTGCCAATTAAATATCCTTATAATAAAAAAGTATATAGCAAAAGCATATACCTTCTTGGTCAATGAATGCATTTTCTTCTGGCAGCACATCTGAAATGCATAAATGCATAAATGTTGCTCACAACACAGCTTAGCTGAACTCAAATACAGCAACTAATATAAATTATAGTATCAGGGGCAATGAAGCAATAATAAGCATTGTCACATTGCAATCTCCTTTCCCTACATTAAGAAAAATTATTGCCCAATCAATTAGAGCTCTACTAGAAAAGAAGCAACACCGCAATTAACCAGCCATAAAAGAAGTTTTATGTTCGTTAATATGAGAGGCAAAGACAGAACGAAACATGCAGTCTTATGTGGCAATAGATCTAAGATGGTTGTTTTCATTTTTAAGTTCATCTATTTCTTTAGAAGAAAATAAATAAGCACATCTGAACAAATCATCAAGCACCTGGTGTGCTTCCAACATACTAGCCTAATTATATCATATAATAAAAATACATGACAAAAGAAGTAATCTTGTTTATACGAGAACTAAAACTGTAAGCAAATGAAAACTAGGTGCTTAAAGTGAAAGCAAATCATACCTGTGTGGGCAACAACCCTAAATCTGTTATGAAGACCAAACAATAAACCAAGAGGAACGAGGATTGGAAGGCAAAACGAGGATCAATACAGATGTCTAAGAACCGAGAAGTGTTTAGGGATTCACGAGAACAAATTAAGGGCAATCTTTCAGGGCAATGGTTCAGAGATTCATGAAGAGAAAGCTGCCTTGAAGGGGCCTAGCAAATATATGAGAAGGGGTCTGCAAACAAAAAGTGTAATTCGATTCAAAACCTAACAAATCAGAAACAAACTTGATAGAGCATATATAACGAATTCAAAACCTAACAAATCAGAAACAAAGCAGCTTTCATTGAGACAACATCAGAGTGATTCGAACCCTAACCCTCGTCGTCCGCCACTTCAGGGTCGGAGACCACCACCGTCTCCCGCCATTCGCCGCCGTGGCTGTGAGGGGTGCGGCTGAGCCGCTGGGGACCGCCGAACTCGTCGTCGGAGGTGGCTGATCCTCTCGATCTCTCTTTCTCTGGATAAACATATATGTGTGTTTGCAATGAAAATGTGGATAAAAGATGGAGATGAATATATTGAAAAAATGTGGGCGCTAGAAAGGGGTGAGATTTAGAAAACATAGCATGACACTGAAAGATGACACACAAAAATGTGTGTAAATATTTTTAGTAAAAATGACATTTTTTTATGACACACACTGTGCGTGTCATAATTCGCGTGTCATTAAAGGTCTGTTTTCTAGTAGTGGTCGTTCTCACAATGATGAGAAATGATATGAAAGAAATGTTCATGAAGGAGCTGGGTCAACTCAAATGCACCCTGGAGAAAGAACTTGCAAACTGCCACAAATGCTTCAAAGAGTTGCAAACGTACGTAAGCACTCTCAAGAAGTCCAGAGCAAATGGAGGAGCTAGTGGAAGCAACAATATTATTTCCACAAAGGTTAAAGTCCCCCAACCAACACTATTCATTGGCAAACGAGAGGTGCAGGATGTGGACGACTTCCTTTGGGAAATCCAACAATACTTTGAAGTCATAGACGTTAAAGATGATGCTAACAAGATCAAGACGACACAACTTTACTTAAATGACATGTTGGAGCACGTTTGTGTGACAAACACTCTGGATATTTGTCTCTGGTTTTGTATCTCTTGTTTATGTATTTGTATTTGTATTTCAGTTTCTATACTTATTGGTTTATCGAGTTGTAAACATGTATGTGTACTTGTCATTGTAATCGTCTTATAAGTGTTGTGCGCGCTTAACAAGTGCGTAGGTTGTTTAACCTGCGTGCTTAGCAAGTACGCAAGAATAAATGTCCGCATACTTGTTAAGTACGCAAGAACAAAGCCCTGCGCACTTGCTAAGTGCGCAGGCATCAAGTCTTAGTATATATAGATGGTTTGTGTTGTGGTCATGTACGCACTCTTTCACTTGTAACTGGTTGTGATTTTCAATAGACGAAGTTTAAAGTATGTTGTGTTCGGTGAACTTTGTGTTGCTTGATTCTCCACTTAGTCACGGGCATTCTGCACCTGGTTAGACTAGCCACACACTCGCACGTAACGATCCGAAACACCCGGGGACCTACAAGTGGTATCAGAGCATTGGCTCTTGATTTTGAGTGTTGTGAGTGTGTTAGGAGCATTTCAACACTAGTTACAGCCTTTCTACAAGAAAAAGTGACTGATTTTAGTGATTTTTATGATAAAACAGAGGTAGCTCTTGTAGTGCTGGTTTAGACTAAAAAATCGGTCAAAATCCGACCTTTTTGTTGTTTGTTTGAGTGTTTTGATCATCAAGGGTTGGCTAGAAACAAGTTTCTAACCTTTTGGCTTCATCAAATTTGTTCAAAACTCGAAGATTTGAGCTTTATCCGGCGACCGAAAAAAGTTAGTGGAGCAGGTTCATAAAGTGATATGCGTACTTACTATTTTTGGCAAAAAGGATAGTTTTCTTGCGTACTTACTAAGTACGCAAGACCATTCTTGTGCTTACTTAATTTTTGACTCTGCGTACTTATCCTTTACTCCTGCATACTTAACAGGTATGCAAGAGCAAATTACAAGTGCGCAAGACCAAATTTACAAGTGCGCAAGGCCATTTCTCAAGTGCGCAAGTTGTGCTGATTTTCTGATTTTTGACCAAGTGTTACACCATGGCAAATCTTCAAAACCTCGGGAGTTTTCTTAATTATGACAACGAGATAGGGACTCCACAGAAA
The DNA here is from genome assembly GCA_023525975.1 of Smallanthus sonchifolius. Lineage (NCBI taxonomy): Eukaryota > Viridiplantae > Streptophyta > Magnoliopsida > Asterales > Asteraceae > Smallanthus > Smallanthus sonchifolius. Next base: position 21,009,833 of record CM042046.1, on the reverse strand, counting down.
CCACCTAAGCTGCTTAATGTAAATGAATATTTAAACTGGAAAGCACGCTTTGAGGAGTACATCTCGTACACTGATTCAACCCTATGGATACCCCTTCTTTAGGGGTATAAACATCCAACTCATCTGTTTCTTGAAGAAACTGTTCCCAAACCTATATCCAGATTAGATGAAGATGAAAATAAAGCTTATGACAGTGAAAAGAAAGCTCATGGTTCCATAACTATGGCACTGACCAGAGATCTATTCCACACTTTCAGAGGGTATGATACTTCTAAGGATATTTGGAAGGCCCTACAGAAGAGGTTTGAGGGCAACAGTGATGTTAAGAAAAGCAAGAGAGAGCTGCTGAGGAAACAATATGAGTGCTTCAAATACTTAGAGAATGAATCTATTGATGAACTTATTTCTAGATTCTATCACCTACAGACTGAGCTTGTCTCTTATGAACTCAAGTATCCTGATAATGAGTTGGTAGAAGAGTTTATGGATGCATTACCACCTAAGTTTGATATGTATACCACATTGCTTAGAGAGAACCCAAAGTTCTATGAGATGAAAATTGATGAAGCGATGGGAAAGGTTCAAGCACACGACATGAACCTGAAAAAGAAAGAAAGCTCTGGGAGACCTCAGATTCAAGACCCTTCAATTTACTATGGGGTGTCTTCCACAACAAAGTCATCTCGTTCTGGGATTGGTGGTCATACATGTTTTGCGGCATCAGGATCTAGCTCACACCAAAAACATTCCTCAAAATGTTCTACACCTACCTCCTCAGCTAACCAAACTGCTATTGCCAAGATTGTTGAAGATCATGTGGCATTGTTCTCTTCGTGTATGCTTGCCTACGAGAACTTCATTGGTGGAAAGCTAACGGATCCTGAGACCATTGAAGAAGACTTTAATCAGGTGGATCCGGATGACATGGAAGATATGGATATTCAATGGAATATGGTCATGATCTTAAGGAGGGCTAAGCGTTTTCTGAACCGAACATGTAGGAAGTTCATTGGTGGGCATTCAAATGCCAGTGTTGGATTTGATAAATCTAAAGCTAAGTGATACTAATGTCAAAACATTGAACATTTCGCAAGGGAATGTCAGAAGGATAAATCACCAGCTTCAGATTTCACTAGAACAAGCCAGGGAAACAACTTCAGGTTTCACTAGACCAAGCCATGGAAACAATCAATCCTTCAACAATTAGAACAACCACATTCATGGTCAAGGTGGAACGTCGAATGCATTAGTGGTTCAATAGGACGAGAGCTTTGATTGGGGTGTTCATCTGGAAGATGCCATAATTGCACATACATAAATGGGTCTAATGGCAGAGATTGTTGAGATGATGGAAGCTGAAGGAAAGGAAGCTGGTGTTGCTGACCAACCAGAATCTGGACTTGCTCTCATGGCCATTGGAGAAGCATCCAGTTTGTCAACTGAGGTAGTTTCTATTTCTTTTGCTGTTGTTTCCTATTCAAAACGTTTTAGTTTGAAGGAAGAAAATGATCGAATCCAAGATCAACTCGCACCACTACGTAGTGCAGCTATTAATTACAAAACAAATGAAAAACGCTATAAAGATTCAATTGAAACTCTTAAGAAAGAAAGACATAATTTTTCAATTAAAATCAGTGAACAACAGTTTCTTTGGATGTTGCCTACAAGGGGTTGGAGAAAAGAAATGTTGAGATCCCTAGACTGCAAAATGAGATCTTGCAGTTGAGTGGCAGAATTGAGAAGTTGAAAAATTCTCTCCTTGTGGTAGAACATTACGAATCGGTAGTGCGACAAGTGAGTGGCTTAGGTTTAGGTACTAATGCCATTCCTCCACCGGTAAGCGGAAAGTTTGTTAACGGGCCGGTCGACAATGATTTGACATGTCTAGATGAATCCTCAAGTAAGGATGATTCATCGAGCAAGGATGATTCCTCAAGCAAGGATGATTCCTCGACCAAGGATGAGTCCTCAAGTAAGGTTGATTCAGCATCCGATGAGGAGTTCTTCTCGGATGAAGGCTCTGAGAACACCAATTTTGAGGGTATTGTCTCAGAGGAGTTGCTTGGTGAACATAAAATTGAGAAAAACATTGTCATTGATCATGATAATTGTATTTTAACAAAATATGACACTGTTGAGTCAAATGATAAACTTAAGTTAATGCTTTATGGAGGTTTCAAAACCATTAAGCAAGTATAGAAAGAAACTTTTGCTAATCACTTGGGTAGAAATTTTCAGAAAAACATTGACAAATATTAACCCAAAAGAATCAATCTAATTCAGGTCAAACGCAAGATGTTTGTAATGTTAACCAAAAAACTCCTGCTACTCATCAAGCTGAGTCATCTACTTCCAAAACCAGAGAGCCTTATTGGAGGATTTTGGTTTTGACCTCGTGGATGGCCGTGGTTTCATGTCAGTCACAGGCTAGGTCAAAATCACCATGTTTGATCATGATTTTTGTGTTGGTTGTGGTCCCATAAGTCCTAAACATGTTTTTCGACCTTGTGGTGACCTTAATCCACAACAAAACCACACATTATTCGAATTTTAGATTTTGAAATTTGTCTAAGTGCAAGTACCTGCGTACTTAGCAAGTACGTAAGAAGTAACTCCTGCGTACTTGTTAAGTACGAAGAACAGAATGCAGGAAGGGCAACATAGAAATGTTTCTAATTCTGAAACTAAGTTCAATGTGCAAGTGCTATACGTAGTCATAGTTATTCCATTCCAATGATTCTATTTGTTCTTATTGTGTTTTTGCAGTGATGGCTTGTGCTTTTACTAATGAGTTCAATCTCCTAGCTCTCACTCATCAATAATGGAAGAGTGCTGCTAATCATGACTGCACGGTAACCCCAAATGTCATTAGGGATACCGTGGCAGGGCATGATATAGCTATTTCAGTAGACACCATTAGGAGAGTACTACAATTCGGGGATCTGCCTACTGACTAGGTCACCTATCCTGATTACTTTGTTGATGGTTGCTGGAGACAAAGGATGGGTTATGTGGGGAAGACAGACTATGCATCTTACAAGAAAATGTGGGTACTTGATTAGTGGCGTTACTTTGCACACGTCAAGATTATGTGCCTATCTGCAAGGAAGGAGGCAAAGGATGCTATGGGTCATGACTTGGCGGCTGCAATGGTTGGATTATCTCTAAATAAGGGCTACAAATTCTCCAATTACATCTACAAGTCTATGACCGATCATATCAATGCAGCAGAGAGGTTTAGATTCATTTTGTACCCGAGATTCGTTCGGTTGCTGATTAATGATGCAGTGCCAAATCTACCTCAGATTGGAGAACGTCTACAGGTCAAATGAGTGGACAAGAGAGTGTTCATACAATTCCTTAAGCCAGGCAGTGTAGAACATACACCTGAGCACACACCTCTCTTCGGTCACCTAATCAAAGAAGCATATGTGGCCCCTCCTGATCTCAGATGGTATAGTGTTGAATCTGAGCCAGAATTTAGTGAACATTCCGATGAACAAAGTGACGAACACGTAGAGGAGGAAGAGGAACAGGATATGGTTTTAAGAGTGATGAATCTGGAGATGGCGGTGATGAAGAAGTCAGAGGAGATGATGCTAAAGAGTCAGATTCTGAGGCCACTGAATCTGATTCATCTAACTCTAATGATGCATCAGAGTTACCAAACCCACGGAGAATGGCGAAGGTTTCCCTTCCCGAGTCATCCTCTAAAAGACAAAGACAAGACAGTACCGGAAGTGAGTATGAACCGGAATCTGATACTGAAACTGAAGTACAAAGACAGAGAAGAGAGAGAAGAGTTAAGCAGAAAAATGACACGCCGTTTGATATAATCATGAGAGATTTGGATTCTCGAGCTCTACGCCAAGCAAGTACTCAGGCCCAGAGTATTGCTTCGTCATCAACTTCAACTTCAACTCAGCTATATCAGTGAAGGAGAAGGCAGCCAAGGCTAACTGTTGAGCCGACTACCGCTACTGTCTCAGGGGAGGTGCCTGAGATAGTATCTTTCCCTAGTCAACCTATCCATCAAGGGATAGTGATGACTCCCATTCAGACTGAGTTGGTTACTATCACCCCAACCACTGATGAAACCACTTCAATTCCAATCCCAACCACCATTCCCACAACCACCCTTCAACCCATCAGTCAACCCTATGCCTATGGTGATTTCACCCAAGGGTTTGATTTTGATGAGATATTCTCTTTTCCTACCCACACAGTCGAAGCCTCTTCATCTAGGGATCCCCGTGATTCTAGAATTGCTACTCTAGAGTCTCAGGTGCTGGTTTACTTGAAACAGTTCGGATGTCAAGGGAAGAATCTGAGGCACAACATGCTCAAATAAATTCCTTGGTGCATGAAGTGACAATAGTAAGAAGCCAAAGGATCGGGACTGAAGAGAGGCTTAAGAATGTGTTGTCCCAAAACGAACTCATGATTAAGACTAATGAAATGATTCTAGTACATAAGACATCTTTGGAGCTGAGGTTTGATATGCAGAGGAAGGAACATGACATGTTGGTCAAGATGGTTTGTGAACTGATCGAGAAGCTTGCTGCTCAGGGGGAGAGAGGTAAAGAGAAGGAGAAGCCTAAGCCTAGTTGTGATGAGGCTTGTCATCCGGTTGATCTAACCAAGGATGATAACAAAGAAAAGGATCCTGAAGCCAGTCCTAGTGGAGGTCAGCAACAAGCTTTGGCTATTGTTCCGATATCTGATGTGTCTATGGCTGAGGAGTCTACTTAGCACAATGGTGATACTTCTGGTGCTGGAGGTGGGAGTGATAAAGGAAAGTCTGCAGCTGATGTGCTATATAACCTATCTGATGAGGTCATTCTGATGATTGAGCCAGACTATTCTAAGGAAGCATAGATCGATGCTCTCAGTAATCTAGAGGTGGGAGAGATCGAGTCTGATGATGAGTGGGATGTGGATGATGAGGATGTGGTGGTGGAGTTTCCCAAGGGTGATGGTGAAGGTGTTTATGAGCTTGAGGATGGAGAGATTTTTGAGGCTCTATCCTTTGAAGCTGCTTTCCACACAAGTTCAGTCGAGCATGAAAATGTTGTTGAGGCTAGTGGTGCAACAACCTTGACTGAAGCCTCTCCCACCGATCCCCAACCTGCTGATGCTGAGGCCTGAAGAACAAGTATCTTCATGGATGGTGTAAAAGGGATCAGCCTCCTGTTTGGCAAAAGATGTCAATCCTAGATAAGCATAGAGCAATAGGGATGATCTTATCTGTCAAGTTCGACGACGACAAAAAGTTGTTTGCAATCAAACGATCCAGTGGTGTTCAGTATTTGAAACGATCCAGTGAGGCGTTCAGCTCCTTGCCGAAGTACGACCTAGTGAACTTGGCAAATCGTGAGCTGCTTGGTGACACTAGTCATGCGGTAGCGAAAGGTTTGTGGGTTGCACTATAGAAAGAAGGAAGACCAAGGAACTTCGAGGTATTCAAGCCTCAAATGCCCAAGAGAGTTCGGGACAAGAATATCAGACATCCCATGACAAACAGAAATCTAAGGAAGCTGGTCTACAACCCAGTGCTATGTGAAAACATGATTCCTTTGAGCAAGTTATCTTAGGATATCCTTGGTAAGATGTGGTACTGGTACATGGATCCAAAGACGGGCGAGGCGGTGGTTATGGGAAAGACAAGGTCCGAAAGTGGAAACTTGGAGCCTAAGGAAATTCTCAGAGTCTTTGATGAGATCACTTTCATCAAATTCTCTATGACAGATCTAACGGTTCTAAATGACAAGTATTGCATATACAACGACGAATCGACAAAGCTTCAAGCATCAAGATACAACAAGTTGGTAAAGTTTTGCCTTAACTACAAGATGAAGATGTGAAGCTAAAGATGAGGATGTTTGAAGACCGAAGACAATCCAGAGCTGTTGTCAAGGGGGAGTTTGTTGGAGCACGTTTGTGTGACAAACACTCAGGATATTTGTCTCTGCTTTTGTATCTCTTGTTTATTTATTTGTATTTGTATTTCAGTTTCTATACGTACTGGTTTATCGAGTTGTAAACATGTATGTAGGTACTTGTCGTTGTAATAGTCTTGTAAAGTTTTGTGCGCTCTTAACAAGTGTGCAGGTTGTTTAACCTGTGTACTTAGCAAGTACGCAAGAAAAAATGTCTATGTATTTAAGCCATGCGCACTTGCTAAGTGCGCAGACATCAGGTCTTAGTATATATAACTGGTTTGTGTTGTGGTTATGTACGCACTCATTCACTTGTAACCGGCTGTGATTATCAATAGACGAAGTTTAAAGTATCTTGTGTTTGTTGTTGTCAGTTTACTTTGTTTTGCATTGTAGGTCCAGATTTAATCGAAAGTCACTGATATGATTGATTTAACACATACACAGGCGGAAACTGTGTATGTGGAGGTGAAACTGATAAACGAAACAGTGATGGTGAAGATAACCAGCTAACCACAGTATGAATCAACAATCAAAGGGTATGAAAATGTAAGAACACAGTGAATAAACAACTGTAGATTGTATTGATTCAAGCAAAATGTGAAAGAGAAAGTTCAGGGTTACAGCCTCTACTCACAACCTAAACAATCTCAAACTGGGCTATTTATAGTAGTGACAGGTATCGAAACTATGGTCAATCGAAACTACTAGTTTTGATTGACCATTTACAAATGATACTTAGACCTGTCGAAACTACCATCTATCGAAACTACTAGTTTCGATTGAACAGACTCAATCGAAACTAAGTAGTTTCGATGGCCCAGACTTAACTAATTATAGAAAACTGAAATTACAATAATGAAATGACAGAAAGTAAACTAGTCTAAAATTGATTAAACATACAATAAATGACAACAGCTTATACAAAATATATGACTCTACAATCTCCCCCTAAGCTGTAGCATTACTGTCTTCAGCTCTTCATCAAGCAGTTGGTCCTTCAGATGTCTTTGGGATGAAAGGTTTGACATGAAGAGATACAATTCTTTGATAGGCTTTAGCATCAGCTTCATCTTCATCACTATAAGCCTGAATGTGATTCTGGAATAGCACCTCCAGATCTTCAGGTTGATATTTCAGTAGCTCCATTGGATCAAAGATGGTGATGTCTTCCTTGCCCTCACATTCAATAACTGCACTGCCAATTACTGGGTTATAGAACCACTTACTGAAAGTTTGTAGCTGGACAGGTACAGATTTTGGAATAGTGATAGTCTTGTGTGTTTGGGCAGACTTGTATCTTAGGAAAACATATGGCTTTTTAGTCTTAGGATGAAACTTAGTCTTTGAGATCTTTTTCTGAGTTTTTCTAGGCTTCATTCCTTTGAAATCGTTGTTGACTTGAGAATGCAGAAACTTCTCAAAGTCATAAGCCATCATGACCTTCCCAGGGTTTTGAAGTGGAAGTTTTGCTAAATCCCTGAGGTCATAAAAAGGAAGGGTCTGGAAGTCAGTCATGTTCTTGAAGTGCTGAACTCCCCCTCTATATCGTCTGACGATAAAGAGCTTCCTTTCAGCATCGTATTTCCATCCAATTGGAGGCCTTTTCAGTTCTTGATGCTCGGCTATCCACTCATATGTCTTAGGAGTTTCCTCCTGAATTATTTTCTTAAACCAGGACTTTCTTGAGATTGGAGGTTCAGGAGCAGTTGAAGGTTGATCTTGTGCTGGAGTTGTTCCAGATACTGGAATGGTTAGTTCAGGAATGATATCTTTGATGAGGTTAATCTGAACATCTTCTTCATCTGATAATGTTTGAATCTCATCACCTTCTTCAGTAAAATATCTTGTTCGTTCAGTCTCTTTTTCTTCAGTGGTTAGAATTTCTGGATGAAGGTCATTATAGCCAAAGTTTTCAATGTCATCTAGAAGAGCATTCAGCTCATCATCAGATGGTATATCTTCTTCATCCAGAATGACAGTTTCAATATCAGGCATAGCTCCCTTCCCTCTTTTCCTTGCTTCTCTTCTTTCACTGGCTGAGGGAAGGTCAGACTCTATCTCCTGAACTTTTACTTCAACAGACTCCTTTGTCTCGGTACCGTGACCGGTATACATAATTAATGCAGATTCAGGATTAGTGACAAAGGCAGGAGACGATGGTTCAACTTCTGATGTAGTCTCCCCCTGTCATGTTGAGGTGGTTGGTTGTTGAGGTGTAGGTTTGAGTATTGAGTCTACGAGCTGCTTAACTATTTTAGCTAAGGCTTTGAAATCTTCTTGTTGCTTTGTTATCAGCCTTTGTTGAGTTTTCAGCTGAGTCTGCTGAATATCTATTTGAGTATGTAAGCCTCCAACCTTCAGCTTTAAGTCTTTGACTTCCTCCTTAGCTTCATTCAAATTGGACTTCAATTCTTCAATCTATGTATCTTTCTTTTGAAGATTATCTTGAAGTCTTTTCATTTCAAGACTTAGAGTCTTGACTCTCGGTAAAGGAGAGGTTGAACCATGAAGTGGTGAGATGGGAGGAGTATGGATAGGTGATTGTTGTGGAGAAGTAGGAGGTGTAGGTATGAGTGCCTGTTGTGGAGAGGTAGGTGGAGTTGGATGTGGGGATGGTTCTGGAGTAGTGAATGATGAATCTGACGAGGATGACAAATCCTCCAATCCAGTCTTTATCCTTTTAGCTCTATGGTCCTGCTCTTCAAAATCAGACCCTGATTCAATTTGCCTTTTAGAGGAAGATGCAAGTTGCTCTTTTCTATCATCTGAATCAGATTTGTAATAGTCTGATCCATAGATCCCTGCATCAAGAGTCCCACTTGACTTTGCAGCTTCTACTTCAACCTCATGTACATCAGCTTCAGCAATGACTGTTGGCTCTGATACCAATTGTAGGTCCAGATTTAATCGAAAGTCACTGATATGATCGATTTAACACATACACAGGCGGAAACTGTGTATGTGGAGGTGAAACTGATAAACGAAACAGTGATGGTGAAGATAACCAGCTAACCACAGTATGAATCAACAATCAAAGGGTATGAAAATGTAAGAACACAGTGAATAAACAACTGTAGATTGTATTGATTCAAGCAAAATGTGAAAGAGAAAGTTCAGGGTTACAGCCGCTACTCACAACCTAAACAATCTCAAACTGGGCTATTTATAGTAGTGACAGGTATCGAAACTATGGTCAATCGAAACTACTAGTTTCGATTGACCATTTACAAATGATACTTAGACCTGTCGAAACTACCATCTATCGAAACTACTAGTTTCGATTGAACAGACTCAATCGAAACTAAGTAGTTTCGATGGCCCAGACTTAACTAATTATAGAAAACTGAAATTACAATAATGAAATGACAGAAAGTAAACTAGTCTAAAATTGATTAAACATACAATAAATGACTACAACTTATACAAAATATATGACTCTACATGCATGATTCTCCACCTAGTAACGGGCATTCTGCACCCGGTTAGACTAGCCACACACTCGCACGTAACGATCCGAGACACCGAGGGACCTACAGGATACGACCGCCTTATGGTGGCAACGGAAAAAAAAAGAAATCAAGCAAGGTACGTGCACCATCTCTACTTGGGTTGATTTCATAAAAGAAATCAAATGAAAAATTTATGCCCAAAATGTCGAGTACGAAGCGAGGATTTGCCTTCGTAATCTCAAACAAAGGCGCACAATCAAGGACCATATTACTCAATTTACAACACTTGTGCTTGAAGTTCCGATTTATCGCCCAAGGATAATTTATCAACGGTCTACAATATTTTGCCAAGAATGAAGCAGAACATGAAAATGTACAAGATTTTTCATAAGACGCCATTCTCGCTGAATCCTTGCATGATCATAATGAAACACGATCACCTAAAAACATGGTTGTCGAACAAGACATTAAAAACTAATTTCGAATGAAAGACTCACCCCCACCACAGTTAGACAACGAACCATACAAGAGCTGCTTTATATGTGACGGCCCGCATAATCGGCGATATTGCCCGAAGAAAAACAACCTGAACGTTTCGGTAAATGTTCCTAAAGAACCCATCGAAACCGAAGAGGTTCGCCTAGGGGCAATGCAACTTCAAGTTCTAAATACTATAACCAAAGTGGAAGAATCGTTATAGTCGGCATCAAGAATTGTTGCCTTCTGAATGGGTTTGAAGAATCGTTATAGTCGGCATTAAGAATAGGAGAACGAGTGATCTTTTACTTATTGAATAAAACTCAAGAATTGTTTTATACCCAATGAGTTTTTGTTGGGTATATATAATATTTACCCATGTTAAGGTATATATATATATATATATATATATATATATATATATATGATATTATCCCATTTGTTTTCTCAATTAAACTACTATAAATTTCCCTTTTACCAAATATATTTTACACTAAAAAAATCTCACTTTACTCTCTATAAATCATGAATCCTAACGATCATTATACAAATTAATATTAATTATATTTAATTTTTTAGGTAACATTCAAAACAAAAGGACGTTATTGAAACGTATTGGTAAAAAAAATTGAATCCTTAATTGGCGTAACCCCCCGAGTACCGAACTATGGATCAATTGAGTTCTAAATGTACTCATATAAACCGAAAGGTCTTAAAGTTTCACGGGATCTCCTAACAATGTGATAGGAGCCGAAAAAGCGATTGTAATGATACCGACATTTTGTTGCAAGCAATGTCCCACTATCAAGACGAGGAGGAGGCCAAGCTCCAATAGCGACTTGGGAACTATTGAGGAAATCACCGAAATGACAAATATTGTATATGTCAATCCAAGCGGAGACGGATCGTCCAAGAAACGATCCTCGACCGACATTGATGTTAGTCCGACCGCATCTAACGGAAGTTCTATGTATAATCTCAATAGAGGTGCACTGGATGAAGAGGACGCATACCACGTCCGATCGGAAAGAAAAAAAAGAAAAGGTCCGAGCTTCGGGCTCGGGATCCGGGCCGGTTCCCACTTACGTCGACATCGGCCAACAAATGGTCGAACAAATGCAAGAATTTAACGTGAGTGAAAGAGAAAAGTTTAATCGGAAGAGAGAAAAAGAAGATATGGAAATTCTCGTCATCAACCTTGATCAGATCACCTACCACCGACGAGCTTTTCTCGAGAAGAAACAAAACAAGATCAAGGAAAAATATGAAATCGAGTAATTTTATTTATGTTTATTTTTAGTTTATGTAACTTTTATTTTCGTTTTTATATTTTGAATTTTTATTTTATCTTTTTTAATACAACTTTAATTATCAATATTATTTAAATGAATATTAAATTAGAAAAACATTTAATGTCCACACCATCCTTAATATTTAAAAAAATAATGATACGGCGTATTAGGGTGTGCATTAAATGGGTTGGCCCTTGAAAGCCCATAGGACCTGCCCGTTAACCCCGAGTCCGGCGCGTGATGTGTGTAATCAGTACAGTCTTCGGTCCTATCTTTTATGGCTTAACGGTTACGGTCTTGGTTCGGGTTAAGCCCGCAGGTCTTCAAAAAAACTCGTACGTATGGAACAATTACTATTTTATTTACCACGTATAATAAAGAAAACCCTAATAAAATATTGTAAATACGGCAGTGAAAGAACTTACCATTTCAAGTCCTTTAGTTCGTTTGTGTTCACCTTCTTCACATTAGATACAACAGTAACAAGTTAAACATTACACAGATAGAAAATTAACCTTAACAACTGTTGGAAATCATCTACCAGTTTTTAACTTTTAAAAATAATAATTATTTAAACCTTTTAAATAAATAAATCAGATATATTTTAGTGGAAGCGATTTAATAATACAATAAACATATCAGATCTGGATTCTTGTCAATGATCCAAATACACGCGTATAAAAAATATTACATAAACCAACCATAGAGTGTTCTAGGAATATACCTTTGACGATAACTAAATCAGAACATTTTAGTACAACAAACGTCAACATTAGATGACACGATCACGAAAACCAGCATCAAAACGTCACACGATTGCTCAAGGGGGAGCTGATCACGAAGACGACGATGGTGCGACGGTGGCTGTGGTCCAGCTAGGCGGCGACGTCCAGAGGTGGTGGTGGTTCGTCGACAGAAAGAGGGAGGAGAAGGGGTTTCGAAAACCCATGATGGCTAAGCAACTTCAATTAGGTTTTAGGGTTAAAGTTAAGTTAATATTTATAAACATGTAGCTTGCAGACTGACCCCTCGGATATTAGCAGTTAATACACAATAATTATTAACCGTTTAATTTTTAACCTTTCTATTTTAGTAATTACCAATAATCAGTAAAATTTAATCTTTTAAATGTTTAACACTTTAAACATTCATTCCCCATAAATAATTAATTCATCATATAATTAATTATCTGAATCTTTGATAAATATTTCTCTTAAATATTAATCCTCTGTTTAATAAATCCGTCTTTCATGAATAACATTTAACAATTAAATATTATATATTTGTTCGTTGCATAAGGTGTAAATCTTTGGATCGTACCTCGTTAGTAACGTTGACTTAATTGACTATCAGACCCCATATATCCAACAATCTCCCACTTGGTCGATTATTCAATTAATCAGTTCAAGTAGAAAGTGGTGTACGCCTAGTTGCATCTCACTGCCCTTAGCAAGGTATGACGTATTTACAATCGTCAAACTATTTCCTTGTGTAAAAATAAACATACTTTACCAAGTCTAACAGTCCTAGTAAGTATATGTATCCTTTATGTTTAGGGCATCCGTTGAACATGAGACATGGATACAATTCACTTCTCATATGACGTTCAACTATTGTTGTTCTCGTTCTCCATCAAAGTGGTCTAAACAACCTACTCTTTAGTTTGAGCATGGCCATGTGTTTCATACCAGCTTGAATCAACGAGAGCGCCAGAATGTCTAACTCCTAATTAAAGAAGAACAAAATTTCTTTGGCCACGTACAACTCCCACTAAACTTCATATCACTCCGGATTATACCCTTATTACTTCCTATTAAGGTACACCGTTAGACAAGATCAAAGAACAAACTTTAGTCAGAGTTAGTTCTAGTAAGTGCATCATGGGTCGACGATCGACAGATCTTACTTTATTCAAAACATCTCAAGACATTGATCCATGAAGATAGTTTTGAAACTAGTTACCTACAATAATTATTCTCTAATAATTATTTGTGAATATGGTTTCCAATTTCTTAGTCTTTCATTCACAATGAACCAACCATCCGATTCACAATAGTCTTACGTTCAGATTGATTCCCATGAATCTGATCGACTACGAACATTTAGAATAATCTATATATTCAAGGATTTCTAAAACGTATAAACTATCGAACACGGTAAAATCTAATTATAATGCATTTAAACATTAAATCAAATATAAAAACTAATGTAACTGTATTGTTCGATAACACCAAATACTAAATACAGATCAAACCCACTGTCTGGAAAATCTAAGGCCTATCTTGTTAGAATGCTCCTCATGTTTAGAATATAGGCTTAGTGAACGAGTCGGCTAGATTCTGATATGTGTGAACTTTGATTAACACGATGTCTCCCCGTTCTAATATATCCCGGATATAATGAAATCTTCTGAGTTTGTGCTTCGTGCTGTGGTGTGACCTTGGTTCCTTAGCTTGAGCAATGACATAAGGATTGTCACACAGTATCTCGATTGGTTTCTAAATGCTAGGCATTACTCCGAGATCAGCAATGAACTTCTTCATCCAAGCAACCTCCTTTGCAGCTTTCGAAGCGGCAATGTATTCTGACTCGGTGGTGGATTGAGCAACAACACTTTTCTTAATACTTTTCCAAGTGATCGCACCACCATTCAGAACAAATACAAATCCAGTTTGTGATCGGGAATCATCTTGATCCAAGCTAGCATCAGTGTAACATTTAACTGCTAGTTCTTCTTCCAGTCCTCCATATATCTAGAATATATCCTTAGTTCTTCTTAAGAACTTTAGGATGTTCTTTACAACTATCCAGTTACTCTCACCAGGATTCTGTTGATATCTGCTTGCCATGCTTAAAGCGTACGATAGGTCAGGTCTAGTACATAGCATGTCATACATGATTGAACCAATCGCAAAAGCATATAGAACCTTTTCCACTTTCTTCTTGTCCTCGTCAGACTGAGGGCACTAATTGTTATTCGATATGGTTCCATGTGCCATAGGAAAACACCCTCTTTTAGAGTCTTGCATGAAAAAGCGTTAGATGACCTTATCAATATATGTACTTTGACTTAAACCTATAAGCCGCTGATGTGTGCTGGACGATCTATAAAAACTAACTATAAAACCTAACCTAGACACTCTAGCTTTAAATTTATAAATCTAGACTCAACCTAATACTAGACCACACAACCAGCAAGTGTACCGATCAACGTAGTAAAGTCTAATGAAGTCCGGATATCGAACCCACGAGACACTAGTGACAACTCTATCTAGACTCTGACTCAACTAACTGGACTGAATTATATTGGGGGAATTTCTATGAACTAGGACTAAACTATGAAATCAAAAGTATTAAAAACTCTCTAACGACAACTAACTATCCGACAGACGAATCGGGTGAAATCATTAATAGAAAACAACACTAGCTAGGTATGAATCCTAAATGTAAATCTCAGACTTCTCTCGGTTATGGTTACTATGACGAAACTAGGATTCTAAGTATGACACTCTCAGAATACCTAAAGCATCCCTGATCACTCTCTGGGTGTGACCTAATAGGAACTCTACGGAATGTATAACGCTGACCAGCTAGTCGGATCACCTTTCATTTTCTCCAACAACACTAAAGTACCCTACAGATAGATCACCTTTCAGTCTCACTATCACAATACATTCGATGAATGCAAGGAGTAATCCCAGAACAATCGATAAGACACGTTTAGCAAGGACAATAAGAACCTAGGGGAAACCTTCCTTGAAAGTCTTAACACCTAGACCCTTAACACCAGAGACTAACCGACTACCTCTCACCTCTCGGTTATCGAGATAGGACGAACACTCAGCTTTAACAAACCATCAATTAGTATTCCTATGGACTAGTACGTCTAGAAACACCATAAATAGTCACAAACACAAAGTAAGCGACCTAAACATGCATCTAAAACTGAAAGATATTCACAAGACACATGCAGAACATAAATCAACAATAAATCAATACTGAACATGCATAGACATCATATCTATTTAACCAAGACAGTTACAATAGAGTCAAACCATCAATAATTACCAAAAACCAATACAAATCCAATGTTTAACAATCAATCATAAAAACCTAGGTAGCAACTAAGTGTTTAGCCAAGAAACATGGTTCAACACAGTAAATCAGTAGCAAAGAAGAAGAACATAGTAGCAATTGAACCAATCGAACACAAAATCATCAATAACAAATATCGAACGATTAATGTCTAATCAATACGAAGATAAAAGATCCAATCTTTGGCTTCCAACATATTCTCTACTCC
The DNA here is from genome assembly GCA_023525975.1 of Smallanthus sonchifolius. Classification (NCBI taxonomy): domain Eukaryota; kingdom Viridiplantae; phylum Streptophyta; class Magnoliopsida; order Asterales; family Asteraceae; genus Smallanthus; species Smallanthus sonchifolius. The sequence goes on along the minus strand of CM042046.1, from coordinate 20,994,370 downwards.
TGAAATCGCCTGGAAAACTCCCCTCAAATGTCTAAAAGTCTAACCTTTTAAGAAATGGCATTACAATTCTATTAATAATCAAAATTAGGGTTTTTATGGATTATGTGGGTTTTCGCGTGTCGCGAGCAAGGTTTAGAGGTTTCTCGCGTGGTGTGAGAAACAAATTAGCCGGCTGCCTTTTTCCTTTCTTCGCGTGACGCGAACTTTCTAGTTACAGTCTTCGAGTGTAGCGAAGACTTGAATTACCAGATTTTTTATTTCTCTTTCACGCTTTCTCTCTTGTGCTCGATTTCTATAGGATTTTACTCTATTTCCGCTTCCTTAGCACATGAAAGCCTCCACACAATTGACCCGAACTCAGAACGAACTAAAATTGACACAAAACGAATACAAAATTACACAAATTCGCACAAATACACTAGGATAAACGTATGTGTTTTGCAACACATCAAACATCCCCACACTTACTCTTTTTTCGTCCTCGAAAAAGATATCTGCAATGGAATCATAACTGGACACAGAATTTTCAATCTCTATTATTAATCAGCACAAATATAATCACATGTTAAAGTGTAATAACCGGTATTTCTATCCGACTAAACCAAAACACTAAATTTCAAGCCCCCGAGAAGTGTTCTAATTACATTTTATACAGTATATCAATCGAACTATGGGTCCCACACTTAAAGGTTACAACTCAACCTAATCTCGTCTCACTGTCATGTTTAGGCCCGGGTAAGATCATGTAGATCTTCCCACCATGATAAACTCAAATTTACATGTTTTTAGAAATTTAGATGGATAATGGGTCGGATGTCAAGAGCATTCTTAAATTTATGAATAAACCTCACCTAGGGGTGCGTCTCCCAAGTCACAATGTAACGAACCAAAATTCGGGTTTTCGTTTTTTAAATAAATAAATATTTCTAATTAATATTATGGTGAAAATAATATTTTAGAAATAAGTTGAAACAAGTGGGTTTCAAGATAGTGATGGGGTTATATTAGTTTTTAACTAATTTTGGAATAAAATGGATGAAATGGAAGATGAGGAGCTAAACTTGTAAATATGGCAAATCTGCCATATTTGACTTGATGAAGTCAAAATTGAGCCAATTGGTGTGTTGGGTCGTTCATTTGCAAGAGAGAAAAGAGAGAAAAAGGTGTTAAAGCAAATTCGTGCAATTGAAGCTTGATTCGTGGAGGTTTTGGCTTGCACATCACCTTCCTAACATCAAGTAAGTGATAATCTTCCATTTGATTTCACCACTGTTGACTTAGTAAGTGGGTTTAGTAGAAATCAGAAATTTTATGATGCGTGGGTTAATTAGTGTTAGGTTGTTGATAATCTAGCTAAACTAAAGGTAAAGAATGATGAATAACATCCTAGAACCCTTTGATTTTGATTATGAGAAGTTAGGGTTCATATGGAAAGAATTGGGGGTTTTTTGATTATGATGATAGGATGATGAATTAACGATGATTAAGTGTTTATATGATGTTAGACACTTGAAAGAACACTAAATTAATCTAATGTTAAAGATTATATGAAAATTTAGTGTTATGGAAAGGTAATGAAAACTCAAGTAGGTGAGTTTGGATGGAAAGAGGGTGTTTGGATATGGGAATAACCCAAACGGGTCAGTTTGGGTTGGAAATGGAAAATTGGGTTGTAAACCCAATTATAATGTGATTTTGATGTATGCTAGATTACTAAACTAGGTGTATATGTTTAGGTAATCAAATTGTCAATCAAGAAGGTGGAACGGGATCTTCGAATCCAAAAGGTAAGTGCTTTTGAACTTACTTAGTAATGTTGATAAATGGTGATACGCGTAATATGTTTGCATATTATATTATGTGTTATGAATGTGAATTAGGTGTATGAATATGTGAATGAATGTAGTTATAGTTATAAATACTATAATGGAAATGTGGTGATAAAGTTATGGTCAAATTACCATAATGGAAATGTGATGAAAATGTGTTATGTTTGCATACCTTGTTGTGTGTTATGAATGTGTATGAATGAGTATGAACTGTATGTGCAAATGAAAGAATGGAGTTATAGTTGTAAAACTATAATGGAAATATGGATATGAGGTTATGATCTAAGTATCATAATGGAAATATGGATATAAAGTTATGGTTTAAATACCATAATGGAAATGGGTGATGAAGTTATGATCTAAGAATCATAATGGAAATGTGGTGATGAAGTTATGGCCTATGAGCCATAATGGAAATGGAAATGTGATAATTATGAATGATAAATGAAAAAAATGAAACTTGTAAGGTGAAGTGATATGTAGCTTAATGTTAAATTGAGTGGAAACGGGTCAAATGGGTGAATGGGTGAAAACAAGTAGATTTTACTTGTTTGTTATGTTTTATCTTCATTACTAATGGTGATATATGTGGTGTTATGTAGGAACAGTTCTTATGTAGTTAAAGTCAAGTCCAAGGCGTTGGCGGGTTCTCGTATGCGAAATGGGTGTTTTTGGGGTGTAATTAGAAATCCTTAAATGGATGTTATGATAGATGAGATTATGTTTTTGGGTGTATATATTTGGTGTATGAATATCTTCAAACAAAAACCCAAGTGTTGGGAAATTTTTGGTGTCTTGTTGAATTGAAAAATGATGGAAAAATGGTTAACTGTTGAACTGGGCAGAATAGTAAACTCTCTTTTACAGGGTGTTTTCGCGCCACGCAAAGATCAGGGGAAGGTTCTTCGCGACACGCGAAGAACCGGTTTCCTCCATCTGGCGATTTGGGACTCCCTCGCGGCACGCGAAGGGATAGTCCCTGATGTTCGCGACTCGCGAACAGAAAAAAATTCATTTCTTGGGACAAATTCTTCCGCATGTTAAACATTTAAATAATCGGTGTTTGAATTAAGGGTGTTGCAACTTGGTATCAGAGCAATGGTTTGAGTGATTTGGTGTGGGTGGCACCAAACTCAAACCGGATGCTCTTGATATGGGGGGAATGATACGAGAATCCAAGAAGGACTTGACTATGACTCAGAGCTTTCGGAAGTGAAATGTTAGTAATGTTTTGATAAGGTGGTTATATATATATGGTGTATATGTATAAATGCAGGACTTGACTATGACAAGGTGTTTTGTGTGCCGAAAATTGTCTTTGTGATTTGTTATATGGATATGATAATTACAATTGGGCATAGCGTATTATTAAACATGTCAGGCCAATATGATTAATAAGACGAAATGTGCAAGGGTCTTTATGATAACCATATAACAATGAACATTTGCAAGGATTAGGTGAAGGTGATTATATATGTATGTATGTATATAGGTAGATATATATATACTTAATACATATAAGAGTAAATGTGTGACGGATACCTAAGGTATTGAAAGTGTAAGGGAATTAAGGTGTTTTTGATCTAATTCTCAGTTAAAAGATGACAAAGAAGCGAACAATGAACCGCTAGATTCAAGAATCCAAGAGATGATTAAGGAAGACGTGGCCAAGGCCTTTGAGCAAGCCACATCCTTGCTAATGGAGGAAATGAGAGGGGCTATTAAGCTTACTCTCGAGGAGGTAATGAAGGAGAAGGAGAGGGAACCACAAGGTTGTACTCTGAAGGATTTTATGGTGATCAAGCCCACAGGTGGGTGGTGGATATGGAATCTAATTTTTAGACGACTAAATTTAAGCCCGAGGATAGGGTGATGTTCAGTGTGCCTCTGTTGACGGGGAAGGCAAAAGAGTGGTTATTGTATCTCCGAAAGGAGAGGGGTGACATAGGGGTGACCTCCATGACTTGGGAGGAGTTTAAGACGGCCTTTCTAATGTATCATTGCCCACAAGCCACAGTTGAAAGGATGAATGAGGAGTTCCTTCTCATGACCCAAACGACTGAGTCAATTGATGAATTGGCAAGGGTCTTCTTTGATCGCGCCAAGTTCTGTCCGAACGTGGTGTCGACTGAAAAGACAAAGATTGATAGATTTTATGCTATGTTGACTGTGGAGTTAAGAGATAGCTTATCTCCTTCCTCTTTTACCATACTTGGAGACTTGATAAACAGGTGTCGGGAAAGGGAGGTGGAGTTGAGGAGGCAAGAGGCTAGAGGTGAAAAGAGAAAACGGGAAATTGTGGATCAACTGGTGAAAAAGATAAAGGGCGGGAGCCCTAGCAAGAAGCCATTTAGCAAGTTCTCTTCCCGGGGGTGCAAGATTTGTGGGAAGGAACATTTTGGCGAATGTAGGAAGGGGACGCTAAACTTCTATAAATGTGGGAAGTCGGGGCATATGGCTAATCAATGTTCAAGCCAAATTCACTTGTGCTACAATTGTTACAAGCCCGAGCACAATAGGGCGGATTGTCCTGAGTTGAAGCAAGGTGGAAGTGAAAAGTTGATAGAGACGCCAAAGCCAAAGGGTAGAGCCTTCCACATCTCGGCGGAAGAGGCAAAGATGAACTCGAAGGTGGTGTCAGGTACATTCAAGATTAACTATTTACCTGCACTAGTTCTTTTTGATTTGTGGGCTAGTCGTTCGTTTGTGTCTTTGAAATTTGTTAAGCATTCTTTCTTTCTAAGTAGCAAGTTAGACGAACCCTTAGAAATCGAGGCGGAAAATGATAAGATTTTCCTAGTATTCGATATTTATAGGAGTTGCAAGTTAAGGGCGGGGTGTGAAACGTTCCTTATAGACTTAATTCCTATGGCCATGGAGGATTTTGATGTAAAAGTGGGGATGGATTGGTTGTTAAAGAACAAGGCGAATATTCTATGTGTACCTAAGGCGATACAACTCTATTCCCCGTCGGGTGAGTCCATTTACATAGAAGGTGAGAAGAAAGGTAAGATAAAGTTGTGTTCTTATGTGAAGGCAACAAAGTACATGGTGCGTGGGTGCAAGGCATACATGGCTTGTGTTGCGGATGTGATAGAAAGGGTGAAAGATATTCGCGATGTTCCTGTTGTAAATCAGTTTAAGGATGTGTTTCCGGACGAGTTACCGGGAGTTCCACCGGAGAGGGGAGTAGAGTTTAGGATTGATTTGATATCGGGTGCTAAGCCGGTAGCCAAACCACCTTATTGCTTGGTTGTAATATCTAGGGTTTTCCGACCAGCCTTTCTTAAAACCTTTACACGTATTATTGATTTAAAACTTTAAAATCTATATTCTTAAATATTAATCTATATTCTTAAAAATCGATTTATACTTGAGTCATACATATAAATGAATATAGGTATGGGACATATTTAAAATATATATATATATATATATATATATGTATTCCCAAAATCATAAAACATTATAAATCTACCTTTATTTTATATAAATAATACGGATATCAAACTTGTAAATCTTAAATATTCAAATTGAAAAACCTTATAAGTAAATTTATAAGACTATAAAATAATAAAACTTATAAAACTTATTGATTTTATAAAAATAAGACATAATTATTTTATAAAAGTCCGGGGACCAAAACTGACAATTTTTTAAACTTATTTTAAAACTCAAACCTATGTTTTAGCATAAAATGATAAAGGGTTCAAACTTCAGGCGCTGTTTGTGTAAACTAGCCAAACTCCTGGAACTGGAACCGGTCGCGGGTTCGAGACCCACCGGAACCGGTTTTAGGCTTGATTATTCAAGAACGCGTTAAACGCCCGAATTGAAGGCTCCTCGAGCTTTGACTCGCGCATGCGACCTAAACCCAAGAAACCTTAATGCTCGAAATCAATTTAAACCACGCGTAATTTCGAATTTCAATCCGTTTAACTCAACCGTAAACCTCCCAACTAATATAGCATTAAATCACGAAATTTAGTATAAATTCGAGTTGAGGCACGTTGATGACACCACACCCAAACTCTCTAAACTATCAATTCATCCAACTCGGACCTGCATTCACCGTTCGAACCTGTGGACAGCCGACCGAAAGCTCAGAACCGTTCTCCCTCATTTCTTCATCATTTCAAGTAATTCTCATGGCCATATCCTTCGTTTTCAATCCTTAATCAAAAGCCCTCTGTCAATTTGCAATGACAGAGGGTGAATCGATTCGTATTTAGGAGACTTAGATCCTAGGGTTCATAAGGAAATCTGGGATGATTTGGGTTTGTGTTCATTAAATTCTTTTTCTGTGTTATAACCCAACGAGGACCGTAGTCGGGTGGTTAGGCGTGTGTGTGTGACTCGGTTGGCCCGGATTCGATCCGGCCAACCCGAGTTTTGACCTTTCCATTTCTTTTAGTCTTTTTTTAACAATTTTAAATCTTGTAAAATTTTTATAAAATCTATTAAACTTTTATAAACATAAAAATGATTTCTAATTACAGCTTTATACTCTGGAATTATTTTAGTTAATTAAACTTATTTGAAACTTATAAAGAATTAACCTTTAAAAACTAATTTTAAATCTTTAGAAATTATAGAAATACTTTTAAATTTTATAAAAACTTATATACTAAATAGGAAATAATTTATAGACTTTGAAACTTTAATTTGTTACTATTTTCTAATTATTTCTATTTTAAAACTTTAAAAATAAATAAAAACTTTAATAAAAAAGAAATAACTTATATAAATTTTATAAAATCAAAGAAGTTTATAACACTTACATATTATTTACTAAACAGAGATTTATAAACTTTGTATTTATATAAAATGTATATTTATTTAACTCAAGACTTATTTATTTAATTAAATTAGAACAAGAAAATAAATATACTTTATTTATTTATAAATTTTATAAAACTTAAATGGAAACTTTAATTTAAAACATTTATAAACTTATAAATACAAAATACTTATAAACTTATAATTTAAAAAGAAACTTTATTTAGCACATTATAAACTTATAGTTTCATTTAAACTTTAAAAACATTCATAAACTTATAATTAAAAATGTAAACTTTATAAGAAACCCTATTTAACCTTTTATAAACTTATAAGTGCTAAACATTATTTATTTACAAATTAAATGATAAGATAAATGCTTAATACTTAATGTTTTAATAAATCATAAAAGATTTATATTGATCAAATAAAGTAATTAATCTTATAAGATAACTATATTTATCCCTAATAATTATGTGTTATTAGATATTTATTATAAATCCATATTCACCATTTATACTTTAAATACTTTGTATTTAATAATTATTTTACTCTTGAAATAATTATTATTAATCTTTAGACTTGCTTAAACAATTATTACTAATCTTTAAACTTATTTAAATAATTATTAACCTTTAATCCATATTTTTAATCTTTGATTATTACCTATGCTTGAAATAATTATTATTAACCCTTATTAACTATATATATTTTAAATAAATATTGTTAATCTTTAAAAATTGATCATAAACCATTAATAACTAACTTGTCTTTCACTTGACTATTATTACAACTCCACTTATAAATACTTAAGGAAACTACCTTAGATTATTGGGTAATTAACAATTATAAGGTTTCTAAATAATTATTTTGAGTAATAATTATTATAAACTATAAACTTATTAAACTTGATATCCAGGTCTTGTATTTAAAACTTGTTTTAAACTTTATAAACACAATCATTCCCGTCTCCCATTTGGAACCCAAGATAATCTTAGAATCCTAGATACTTAGCCATAAACTTATAAAATCAAAACTTGAAACTTTAGACTTGTATACCTAGGCCTGTTGTGAGGATATTCTCTCTCAAAGTCTTGCTACACTAAATCTTGTTGGACACTCTCTCATCCATCCATGTGAGTATACTTAGCCCCTTTTTCGTTTTACATTCTTTATAAAATCGGGGTGAAACATGTACAAATTTCCAATCTTATATAATTCTTGTACTACTATGCCTATATGCTTATTCTTGTGTTATGCTTGAGACTTGCATGCTTAAATTAGATTTAATACTAGCATATCTATTAACTTTGATCAAGCCTATGGTAACAATGATAGATCTATTGTATTTGACCAATCCACCTAGATTGAATAACCCTTCGGGGGGAGCCCATGGTGATTGTTATTGAATTTAAACTTTAGACTTTTAAGGGTAACCTGCGGGTTATGCCTAAACTTGGTTGGAGGATTGATATGCACAATGTTTAAACTTGTTTGTTCTCACACTTAAACTATAGGATGCATGACATAGTGAATTGTAAAACTTTTCAAAGACTTTGTTAAATTGTGTCAAAACCTTCATATCTCACCAACTATTTTTAGTTGACAGATTTCTTCACATGTTTCAGGTACATCCAAATGAGACTTTAATGTGATCACATAGGAATTCTTTGGACCTAGAATACTTATCAAATAAACCCTGTATTGTTGTTATGTTGTTTTCATTCTTTGTATTGAACCTTTGAATATCATTAATGAAATATTTAAACTTTAATAGTCAACCTTGTGCTTTTTGAACAACCGTGTCCTCCCCGACGTATAATCCGTCGTCGGTTGGGGTGTGACAAATTGGTATCAGAGCCTTGGTTATAGAGAATTAGGTTATTAGACACATAACCTAGACTATAACTTAGGAGTCCCAAACATGAGTTATCTCATGTCCTTTACTAGGAATTATCCTCTTCATTCTATCTTAAACTTTAAACCTTATATGTATATGCTTATACTTGGAAATCCTATACTTCTATCTACTTATGTGTTACAAGAATCTACTACACTGAGGTTATATTCTTAGGCTTCAAGTCTAATCCACCAACTAACTCTTGTCAGAGTATTTAAGTTCTAGACAATGTATGAGAACTTTTGCGGACCGAAAGGGTGGATACCTGTATTCTGGGAAATTCTGTCAAGGAAAGCCTTTCATACAAATCCAAATCAATGCTTTCCTGGGAATTCTTGGGATGAGTGTTCACTTATAGGAATGCATGACTTCTCTGAACATTAGGGAACTCGAATTACTCTTGATATGTCAAAGTGCTTATTTAGTGATGTGCACTAAATGGGTACCATCTAAATACTTTATACTTCATGATTCTAAATCTTCATCTGTGACCTTTACTCTATAATTCTTATGTTCTTTCTTTTCAAGAATTGCCACTTAACAACATGCTTACTCGTCATAACCAAAATTAGACTTCAAAAATTCTTATGACACAATACTTAAAAACTATACCCACATAAATATATATTTATATAGATATTACTCAACAAACTTCATAATTTTATGATACAATACTTAAAACTATATATTACACTACAAACTTCATTGTTTTATAGTTTTACTATACACTTATACATTCCAAATTCTACATATTTACTCACATTACCATTCTTTGTAAACAAAACACCTTTGGGCTTAAGGTACACTAACAAGAAACTAAGGAGACTACTTATGAAGAAGCCTACTGAAGCAAATAAATCTCATCAGGGTCAAACAATAATATTATTAACACATAATGACTGAAAGAGTGTATAGACTCACGAGGAGTTTTGGCTAGGGAAAATAGGGTACTTAAGTGAGTCCTTTAGGACCCACCCCCTTTCCTGGGAATTTTCTCCATGAGCACACCACTTTTAAGTCAAGAAGCATTTCAAAAATATTACTGTGATGACTCAGTATTATGGATAAATAAACTTAAACTTCATGAAAAACTTCCACATTTAATATTTAATAACTTCACCACCTGTTCTCATCCCTACCAAGAGACCCATACTTGACACCTGACCCATATCCAAGGGCAAGACATGTTAGAACACCCACTAGTGTAATGGGATTCCCGACTAATGACGTCCATCAGTATGTGTGAACCGCGGGATTTGTGAGGCGAGAGATGGAACACGGTATGAGGCATGACCTATTGAGCCAAAGGATTGATAACTTGAGGAATCAAGTCTGGTGAAGAGAAAATCACGACCCTGAAGGAAGACATGGAGATACTTGATTGTCGTACGGAAACCACTAGAGTGGAGGCTAGGTTTGCTATTCGAGTAACCTTAGCAGTACTTGCCTTAGTATTCATCTGCTTCCTAGTGGAGAGCTATCTGAGTCGTTAGTTGAAGTTTCTATTTTCCTTGTTTTTAATTCTCGTTTAAGAAACAAATTCCTTAAGTAGGGGCTACAAGTCCCAAATTTTGAAGCATTTAATGAAAGTCCTACTTTTCAAATTCAATTATTATTACTTACTGACACAAATCGTACCGAACCCTTCCTTTTCCATTACAACTTAACACTTTTATCCAACACGTCTTTCGAAAACAATTCATCGTAATATCTGATTCAAATAACAAAGACATATTAAGTTATCAAACCCTAAGTGGTGAATATGACTGAAGAATAAACTTTGAATAAACATCCTATTTTGAAAAAGGTTCTTTTAAAACAACATGACCTATGAACCATTATCTTGGTCAACTATGACCTTTACTTCTTAAGACTTAATCCTTGGCTAAACTAACTACTTGTTAGTCGTACATGTCTCTTGAGAAATCCTTCTTATAACTACTCATCCTTTGTCTAACTCTTTATTTCTCCTAAACATCCTATCTATACACAAACAAAAGTGAACTACAAACTGTTTTACAAAACAAGATCAGTTATTCGTGAACATACTTATATAAATACTATCATAACCTTTCCCATTATCTTACACTAGAAGATTTTCCTCGTTAAAGAAAATGAATCTTGCTACATAAAATATTCGCCATAAACCACAACGGGAGTCAAAAACCCAAATACACATTACTAAAACAATAAACTTATGCATACATAAAATACACATCACTATAAAACTTTAAGTCTGGAAGGACACACCTTGTTACGTTATACAAAGTGAATACTACATTCAAACTCGTACCCATAAAGCTCAACACTTTTCGGTGACCGCAAGTAAGCATGTACAAGAAAATGTCATTCAATCTAAACTAAATGATTTGCCTTACTAAATCATACCTAAATCCCTGATTATGACAATCGTTGTACTTTCATCTTGAATAAAACCTATAAGACTTGTTACTCGTTTCATCCTGAATGCACAAGAAACTTCATTTCTAATGCTAGAAACTAGCATGAAGGAGGACACTGCTCTCTATAGCAAAGTACCTCACTTGCCTTCGAATCAAAACTAAACATCAACACCCATCTGGTCACCTTGAACGACCAGAATCTCCTATATAGGAATAAGGAACGTATAACAATTCATTCCATTACGAAAACTTTGCCATGCCTCTCATGATCACCAGAGTATTGGGGTGATCACATCGTACTCAAGACGTGATCACACACTTTATTCACTAAAATGGAAGACTTTAAAAGCTACTCGGGGTTTGACGTATTCTTGTTCAAACAAAAGAAAGATGTGAGACTTTAAACTACTCGGGATTTGATGTATTCTTGTTCAAACACGAGAAAGATGTGAAACTTTAAACTACTCGGGGTTTGACGTATTCTTGTTCAAAAACGAGGAAGGTGTAAAACTTTAAACTACTCGGGGTTTGATGTATTATTGTTCAAACATGAGGAAGCTTTGAAACTCTAAGTCATACCACATCGTAACTCTTTAGTTACTAATTGACGTTTCCCTTCAGGGACTCTGTTAATTGATAACTACTCTTACGTGAAAACAATAGCTATGCACTAAGCAATCTATGTGTCTTCTCTTGAACCACACATAAACGGAAGGATCTATACGGACCATGTGAAGATTCAAGTACTTACGGGTGCACACGTAATTATGAAAATCATCGCATGGAAAACATAGTAACTTCTGTCGTGTGCTATGACCTAAGGCCTATCATGATAGATAGCTATGAAACTTAGGTAACATAACAATCCATGGGCATATTAGACTATATTTTGAACAAACTCAGATCATCAAATTGTCATCAGATCCATTCCACGTAATGCATTCCTCCTTTGGAATTCAAATGATTATGCAAGAGTCTTTCCTCCTTAGATTCAATTACGTAAACTGAATCCACATACCCTTCAATGAAACTATATACTTCTTAGAGAAACTCTTAGCAAACATGAACCATGAAATCAAGAAACTCAAACATAATCCTATTCCCATCGTCATAGTTCACTTGGGAAATCTAAACTTTACCCAAAGTTACTTAGGAACGTGAAGTACATTCTCTCATTATCCTTGTACGTACTATAAACTTAAATCCTAAACTAGATCCTTCTACTCTAATTTCGGGATGAAATTTCCTAAAGTAGGGGAGACTGTAATATCCAGGGTTTTTCGACCCGCCTTTCTTAAAACCTTTGCACATATTATTGATTTAAAACTTTAAAATCTATATTCTTAAAAATCGATTTATACTTTAGTCATACATATAAATGTATATATGTATGGGACTTATTTAAAGTATATATATATATATATATATATATATATGTATATGTATTCCCATAATCTTAAAACATTATAAATCTACCTTTATTTTATATAAATAATACGAATATCAAACATGTAAATCTTAAATATTCAAATTGAAAAACCTTATAAGTAAATTTATAAGACTATAAATTAATAAAACTTATTGATTTTATAAAAATAAGACATAATTATTTTATAAAAGTCCGGGTACCAAAACTGACCATTTTTTAAACTTATTTTAAAACTCAAACTTATGTTTTAGCATAAAATGATAAAGGGTTCAAACTTCAGGGGCTGTTTGTGTAAACTAGCCAAACACCTGGAACCGGAACCGGTCACGAGTTCGAGACCCACTAAAACCGGTTTTAGAGTTGATTATTCAAAAACGTGTTAAACGCCCGAATTGAAGGCTCCTCGAGCTCCGACTCGTTCATGCGACCTAAACCCAAGAAACCTTAATGCCTGAAATCAATTTAAACCACGCGTAATTTCGAATTTCAATCCGTTTAACTCAACCGTAAACCTCCCAACTAATCTAGCATTAAATCGCAAAATTTAGTATAAATTCGGGTTGAGGCACGCTGATGACACCACACCCAAACTCTCTATACTATTAATTCATCCAAATCGGACCTGCATTCCCCGTTCGAACCTGTAGACAGCCGACCGAAAGCTCAGAACTGTTCTCCCTCGTTTCTTCATCATTTCAGGTAATTCTCATGGCCACATCCTTCGTTTTCAATCCTTAATCAAAAGCCCTCTGTCAATTTACAATGACAGAGGGTGAAACGATTCGTATTTAGGAGACTTAGATCCTAGGGTTAATAAGGAAATCTGGGAAGATTTGGGTTTGTGTTCATTAAATTCTTTTTCTGTGTTATAACCCAATGAGGCCCGTCCTCGGGTGGTTAGGCGTGTGTGTGACTCGGTTGGCCCGGTTTGATCCGGCCAACCCGAGTTTTGACCTTTCCATTTTTTTACTCTTTTTTTAACACTTTTAAATCTTGTAACAATTTTTATAAAATCTATTAAACTTTTATAAACTTAAAAACGATTTCTAATTACAGCTTTATACTCTGAAATTATTTTAATTAATTAAACTTGTTTGAAACTTATAAAGAATTAACCTTTAAAAACTAATTTTAAATCTTTAGAAATTATAGAAATATTTTTAAATTTTATAAAAAATTATATACTAAACAGGAAATAATTTAATGACTTTGAAACTTTAATTTGTTACTATTTTCTAATTATTTCTGTTTTAAAACTTTAAAAATAAATAAAAACTTTAATAAAACATAAATAGCTTATATAAATTTTATAGGATCAAAGAAGTTTATAACACTTACATATTATTTAGAAAACAGAGATTTATAAACTTTGTATTTATATAAAATGTATATTTATTTAACTCAAGACTTATTTTATTAATTAAATTAGAACATGAAAATAAATATACTTTATTTGTTTATAAATTTTATAAAATTTAAATGGAAACTTTAATTTAAAACATTTATAAACTTATAAATACAAAATACTTATAAACTTATAATTTAAAAAGAAACTTTATTTAGCACATTATAAACTTATAGTTTCATTTAAACTTTAAAAACATTTATAAACTTATAATTAAAAATGTAAACTTTATAAGAAACCCTATTTAACAATTTATAAACTTATAAGTGCTTATTGTTATTTAAACCACATTTTTAAACATTAATTATTTATAAATTAAATGGTAAGATAAATGCTTAATACTTGAATGTTTTAATAAATCGTAAATGATTTATATTAATTAAAAAATTAATTAATGTTATAAGATAACTATATTTTTCCCTAATAATTATGTGTTCTTAGATAATTATTATAAATCCATATTCACCATTTATACTTTAAATACTTTGTATTTAATAATTATTTTACTCTTGAAATAATTATTATTAATCTTTAGACTTGCTTAAACAATTATTACTAATCTTTAAATTTATTTAAATAATTATTATTAACCTTTAATCCATATTTTTAATCTTTGATTATTACCTATCCTTGAAATAATTATTATTAACCCTTATTAACTATATATCCTTTAAATAATTATTGTTAATCTTTAAAAAGTGATCATAAACCCTTGATAACTAATTTGTCTTTCACTTGACTATTATTACAACTCCACTTATAAATACTTAAGGAAACTACCTTAGATTATTGGGTAATTAACAATTATAAGGTTTCTAAATAAATATTTTAAGTAATAATTATTATAAACTATAAACTTATTAAACTTGATATCCAAGTCTTGTATTTAAAACTTGTTTTAAACTTTATAAACACAATCATTCCCGTCTCCCATTTGGAACCCAAAATAATCTTAGAATCCTAGATACTTAGACATAAACTTATAGAATCAAAACTTGAAACTTTAGACTTATATACTTAGGCATGTTGTGAGGATATTCTCCCTCAAAGTATTGTTACACTAAATCTTGTTAGACACTCTCTCATCCATCCAAGTGATATTCTTAGCCCCTTTTTCGTTTTACATTCTTTATAAATTCGGGGTGAAACATGTACAAACTACCAATCTTATACAATTCTTGTACAACTATGCCTATATGCTTATTCTTGTGTTATGCTTGAGACTTGCATGATTAAATTAGACTTAATACTAGCACATCTATTAACTTTGATCAAGCCTATGGTAATAATGATAGATCTATTGTATTTGACCAATCCACCTAGATTGATTGACCATTCGGGGGGAGCCCATGGTGATTGTTACTGAATTTAAACTTTAGACTTTTAAGAGTAACCTACGGGTTATGACTAAACTTGGTTGGAGGATTGATATGCACAATGTTTTAAACTTGTTTATTCTCACACTTACACTATATAATGCATGACATAGTGAATTGTAAAACTTTTCAAAGACTTTGTTAAAATGTGTCAAAACCTTCGTATCTCACCAACTATTTTTAGTTGACAGATTTCTTCACATGTTTCAGGTACATCCACATGAGACTTTAATGTGATCACATAGGAATGCTTTGGACCTAGAATACTTATCAAATAAACATTATATTCTTTTTATGTTGTTTTCATTCTTTGTATTGAACCTTTGAATATCATTAATGAAATATTTAAACTCTAATAGTCAACCTTGTGCTTTTTGAACAACCGCGTCCACCCCGACGTATAATCCGCAGTCGGTTGGGGTGTGACATTGGCACCGCTAGAGATGAAATAGTTAATGGAGTAATTGGAAGAGCTACTCGATAAAGACTTCATACTCCTAAGCGTTTCGCCTTGGGGTGCACCCGTTCTCTTCGTTAAAAAGAAGGATGGAAGCATGAGGATGTGTATGGATTATCGGGAGTTGAATATGTTGACGGTGAAGAATAGGTACCCATTACCTCGGATTGACGACCTCTTCGATCAAATACAAGGGGCGTCATGATTCTCTAAGATTGATTTGAGATCCTGGTACCATCAACTAAAAGTGAAAGAAGACGATGTGCCTAAGACAACCTTCCGCACTCGATATGGTCACTATGAGTTTACGGTTATGCCATTCGGTTTAACCAACGCACCCGCGGTTTTCATGGATCTTATGAACCGGGTGTAGACCGTTCCTCGACTGTTCAGTTATTGTATTTATAGATGATCTTCTCATCTATTCGCGGAGTGAATGTGCTCATGCCTTTCATTTACGCGAAATTCTTGAAGTGTTGCAAAGGGAGAAGCTTTATGCTAAATTATCTAAGTGCACCTTTTGGTTGCGCGAAATCCAATCCAAGATAGTGGCGGTAAAATATTGGTCATCACCGAAGACACCTTCGGAGATTAGGAGTTTCTTGGGATTGGCGGGCTATTATTGAAGATTTATTGAGAACTTCTCTTGAATTGCCTTGTCAATGATAAAGTTAACGGGTAAGGAGACTTAGTTCGTTTGGGATTCTGAGCAAGAATCTGCCTTTCAACTCTTGAAAGAAAAGTTGGCTTTATCCTTGCCGGACGGGACTGAAGATTTTGTGGTGTATTCGGATGCCTCGTATTCAGGGTTGGGATGTGTTTTGATGCAAAGGGGGAAGTGATTGCCTACGCTTCTAGGAAATTGAAGACTCACGAGGTAAATTACCCTACCCATGATTTAGAGCTTGCGGCCATGGTATTCGCACTCAAAATATGGAGGCATTATTTATATGGGGCTAGGTGTACGATCTACACGGATCACAAAAGTCTCAAATATTTCTTTGACCAAAAGGACCTCAACATGATTCAAAGGCGGTGGCTTGAATTGGTCAAGGATTATGATTGTGAGATACTTTATCATCCGGGTAAAGCGAATGTAGTAGCGGATGCTCTTAGCCGGAAGACGAGTCATGCACCTATTAAGGTGAAGTCATTTAAGATGACAATTTCATCATCTCTTATTGATGAAATCCGGGAGGCTTAAGTGTTAGCACTTGGCGGTGATTTGAAGAAGGAACAGATGGTTACTTAAGTTGACAAGTGTGGGGAGAATAGCTCGGGGTTAAAGACATGCTTTGTAGAATTTGGATTCCTAGGTTGTCAAGTGTTTTGACAACTATTTTAGATGAGGCACATAAATCCAAGTATTCTATCCATCGGGGGGCCACAAAGATGTTTTATGATTTGAGGTGTCATTTTTGGTGACCAGGTATGAGGCGTGATATTGTTAAGTATGTGGAGAGATGTCTCACATTCTTAAGGGTAAATACGGAACACCAAAAGCCGTAGGAAAGCTTCAACCACTTGAAATACCGCTTTGGAAATGGGAGAATATAACCATGGATCTAATTACTAAACTACCTAAGACACGAAAAGGTTATGATGTAATATGGGTACTAGTATATCGGTTGACAAAGAATGCACATTTCCTTCCTATAAAGGAAACGTTTACGTCAGATAGATTGGTGGAAATCTATGTTAAAGAAATAGTGTCACGTCATGGTGTACCGGTGACGATCATATTGGATCATGATACGAGATATACTTCTCATTTTTTGATGAAATTCCATGAGGATATGGGGACTAGATTGAATCTTAGTACCGCTTATCATCCACAAACAGATTATCAAAGTGAGCGAACAATTCAAATGCTCGAGGATATGTTGCGAGCGTGTGCGTTGGATTTGGGGGAAATTGGGACGACCATTTACCATTGGCGGAATTTTCGTACAACAATAGCTACCATTCTAGTATTAGTATGCCGCCTTTTGAGGCATTGTATGGGAGGAAATGTCGAACACCCGTGTGTTGGGGTGAAATTGGTCAACGGGAACTTGATAGTAAAGAGGTGGTCAAGGAAACTATTAGTAGTATTGACCAAATAAGGGCACGCTTGAAGGCGGCTCAAGATCGCCAAAAGTCCTATGCGGATAATAGAAAGCGGGCGATTGAGTTTCAAGTGGGGGACTTTGTGCTTTTGAACGTCTCACCTTAGAAAAGGGTGATACGGTTTAGGAAATGGGGGAAGTTAAGTCCACGTTTCATCGGACCGTTTAAGGTGATAGAAAATGTGGGTGCGGTAGCTTATCGTTTGGAGCTACCGGAGGGACTAAGTAGACTTCATAACACATTTCATGTGTCTCATTTGGGAAAATGTTTGGAGAATGAATCTACTTTTGTTCCATTGGATGATATTGAGTTGGATGAAAAGTTGAATTATGTTGAGAAACCGGTAGAAATCTTGGATAGAAAGGTGAAGTGTTTACGCAATAAAGAGATTAGCCAAGTTTTGGTGAGGTGGAAACATAAGAAGGGAGCGGAAACGACTTGGGAAACCGAGGAGGAAATGCTCAAGTATTATCCGAACCTTTTTATGTAAAGTCGGGTTTCGGGGTTTCGTTTTTTAAATAAATAAAATTAATATTATGGTGAAAATAATATTTTAGAAATAAGTTAAAACAAGTGGGTTTCAAATTAGTGATGGGGTTATATTAGTTTTTAACTAATTTTGGAATGAAATGGGTGAAATGGAAGATGAGGGGCTAAACTTGTAAATATGGAAAATATGCCAGATTTGACTTGATGAAGTCAAAATTGAGCGATTTGGTGTGTTGGGTCGTTTATTTGCAAGAGAGAAAAGAGAGAAAAAGGTGTTGAAGCAAATTCGTGCAATTGAAGCTTGATTTGTGGAGGTTTTGGCTTGCACATCACCTTCCTAACATCAAGTAAGTGATAATCTTCCATTTAATTTCACCATTGTTGAGTTAGTAAGTGGGTTTAGTAGAAATCTAAAATTTTATGATGCATGGGGTTAATTAGTGTTAGATTATTGATAATCTAGCTAAATTAAAGGTAAAGAATGGTGAATAACATCCTAGTACCCTTTGATATTGATTATGAGAAGTTAGGGTTCATATGGAAAGAATTGGGGGTTTTTGGATTATGATGATAGGATGATGAATTAATGATGATTAAGTGTTTATGTGATGTTAGACACTTGAAAGAACACTAAATTAATCTAATGTTAAAGATTAGATGAAAAGTTAGTGTTAAGAAATGGTAATGAAAACTCAAGTAGGTGAGTTTGGATGGAAAGAGGGTGTTTGGATATGGAAATAACCCAAACAGGTCAGTTTGGGTTGGAAATGGAAAATTGGGTTGTGAACCCAAATATAATGTGATTTTGATGTATGATATATTACTAAACTAGGTGTATATGTTTAGGTAATCAAATTGTCAATCAAGAAGGTGGAACGGGATCTTGGTATCCAAAAGGTAAGTGCTTTTGAACTTACTTAGTAATGTTGATAAATTGTGATACGTGTAATATGTTTGCATATTATGTTATGTGTTATGAATGTGATTTGAGGTGTATGAATATGTGAATGAATGTAGTTATAGTTATAAATACTATAATGGAAATGTGGTGATAAAGTTATGGTCAAAGTACCATAATGGAAATATGATGAAAATGCGTTATGTTTGCATACTTTGTTGTGTGTTATGAATGTGTATGAATGAGTATGAATTGTATGTGCAAATGAAAGAATGTAGTTATAGTTGTAAAACTATAATGGAAATGTGGATATGAGGTTATGATCTAAGTATCATAATGGAAATGTGGATATGAAGTTATAGTTTAAATACCATAATGGAAATGGGTGATGAAGTTATGATCTAAGAATCATAATGCAAATGTGGTGATGAAGTTATGGCCTATGAGCCATAATGGAAATGGAAATATGATAATTATGAATGATAAATGAAAATAATGAAACTTGTAAGGTGAAATGCAAGTGATATGTAGCCTAATGACAAATTTGGTGGAAACGGGTCAAATGGGTGAATGGGTGAAAACAAGTAGATTTTACTTGTTTGTTATGTTTTATCTTCATTAGTAATGGTGATATATGTGGTGTTATGTAGGAAAGGTTCCGATGTAGTTAAAGTCAAGTCCAAGGCGTTGGCGGATTCTCGTATGCGAAATGGGTGTTTTTGGGGTGTAATTTGAAATCCTTAAATGGATGTTATGATACATGAGATTATGTTTTGGGTGTATATATTTGGTGTATGAATGTCTTCAAACAAAAACCCAAGTGTTGGGAAATTTTTGGTGTCATGTTGAATTTAAAAATGATGGAAAAATGGTTAAGTATTAAACTGGGCAGAAAAGTAAACTCTGGTGTTTTCACGCCACGCGAAGATCAGGGGAAGGTTCTTCGTGACACGCTAAGAACCAGTTTCTTCGGTCTGGCGATTTGGGACTCCCTCACGGCATGCAAAGGGTGGGTCCCTGAAGTTCGCGACACGCGAATAGAAAAAAAAATCTATTCTTGGGACGAATGCTTCCGCATGTTAAACGTTTAAATAATGAGTGTTTGAATTAAGGGTGTTACACACCATCCCGAAAGGTAGCACATAGGCTGCAATCATATCACTTAAAGCAGATAAGACATCAATTTAGAGGTGTTGGAGCAAGTTTTGTGACAAGCAACTTGAAGATTGTTTGTAGTTTATGAGAGTCATTTGTATTTGATCGAGTTGCATATTCGAGTCCATGTTTATATATGTTTTGGTTAAGTTGCAACTCAGTACTTAGCTTGTACTCAGGAAGTTATCTCTGCGTACTTAGGGTTATTTTTTTTTATTTTTTTTGTCCTGCGTACGTAGAGGCTAAGTACGCAGGAACTAGGTCTGTTAGTATATACAGATGGTTCAAGTCGTTTGTATGAGTGCTCTCACTTTAGTCTTGTAAGAAATATACTTTGGAGAGCAAAACCTGTAATCGTTTGTTGAATGCTAATAGACAAGTGTTTATTTACTCGTTTTTGTTTGCGTTCATCTTAGTCGTCTTATAGACCTAGTTAACCGAGGATTCCGCACTCGTGTTTGACTAGTTACACAACCTACACGGTAGAGATCCTAGACCCGAGGACCTACAAGTGGTATCAGAGCCTTTGTTCTTGATTTCGAGTGTTGTAGGAGTGTTGTTGACAAATTTCTACTAAGAAACACAACAATTTACAAGCTTTTTGGTTCAAATTGAGGATATTTTAGTTTCAGATCTACTTTTTTTTTGTGAAGAAATCTTCAGATCTGCACCTTTTTGGTGTTTGGATTGATGATTTGATCGGTTAGGGTTGTTTAGTTTTCACTCTAGATTAATCCTAGTGGAACTATTAATCGATTTCATCAAGTTTTGAGGATTTGAAATTTTTAGGTTGAAAAAGTGTAACAGAAGCTTAACACACAGGTTGCTTATCTGGTTGCTAAGTACGTATGTATCATAATCTGTAAGTACGCAAGAACTGATGTTCACAAGTACGCATGTATCATAAATTGTAAGTACGCATGAAGAATCCCAAATACGCATGAAGTGTTCTCAAAGTTTGATTATTTCACTCAACTATAATATGCGTCTTATTTTACGGTGTTTTGTGGCTTGATTTCGGGACCATAACGTGTATGTTCGGGAAAACGAAAGTTATCTCAAATATCTCGGGTTTGACGCGAACTGATTTGGGAAAGATGTGATTGATTTCGAGCTTGTTTCGAACTGTTTCGGAGAGCTTCAAACTGAGTCATTGAAACATAAAAGTGATTTTTCGAGATTTACGGACGCTGTTTTCGGTGGTTTAACGTTGTTTTTGGAAAATACCAGTTGTTTTTCTAGAGACACGAACATGACTACTAGTTGTTCGGTGAATATTAGATCATTCAGTACTTGTTCGAAGTTGTTTTGGTTCGTCTCAAAGTGTGACAAAAGTGAGATCAAAGGTTATAAATATAACTTTTCGAGTTTTTATTTTCGAACGTGATTTCGGAGGTTCAAAAGACGTCGCCGGTTGAAACAACTAATTTTTCTTAAAACTAAAACGTCACTCCTAGTTGGACGGGAAGGCTCGAGATTGTTTCGATTTCTTTTTTAACTCGGTTTGGACGTACTCAAAAGTGTTCCTATAAAAAAATATCTACAATCACGATGAGTTACACTAATATGCTTGGAGCACGGTCTCAGACTCCTAGACTCGTATCTCTAAATGATTATACTACTTGGAAAGCTCGGCTTACTAAGTATGTTTCTTTGACCGATAAAGGTTTTTGGAAACCAATAGAGGAAGGATATACCCCTCCTACTTACACTTTCTTGGGTGATCCGAACACTCCAAAACCTCCATCAAAGTTCACGATGAAAGAAAAGAAAGAATTTGATAGAGAAAAGAAGACTAGAGAGGTTCTTGAAATGGCTCTTTCACAAGAATTCAACTATAAATTTAGCAGTTACTACACTTCAAAAAGTTTATGGGAAGCAGTCCAAATGAAGTGTGAAGGATGTTTGAACGTGAAAGAAAAGACGATGAATTATGTTGATTCACCAAAATCTTCAGTTTCTCAAAAGGATGAGGACAGTGAATGTGAAATTCCTCTTGAAGGTGTAGAAGTAAGCTAGAACCAAGTTTTTGATGATAGTATCGTTTCTGAAGAAAGTTTTTGGTCATAAGAAGCTAAGTATGATACAGAAAATGCTCAGTCAGAAGAAAGTGAAAGAAATGACGAGTCTAAGAAGGAGTCTACAAAGACATTTATGGCAGATGGAGCCTCATCTAGTTCATCATGTGAGGTAGATTCTAATCCATTTGTTTAAATTATCTGTTCTAATTGTCAATTTATTAAAACAGAAAATGATCGTTTACATGATCAACTCGAACCTCTTCGTGTGGTAGCATTACTTTACAAAGAAAATGAAAAACGTTTCAAAGAGAAAATTGAAAATCTTAAAAAGGATAAACATGATTTTTCAATTAAAATGAGTGAACAACAGTTTTATTTGGATGTTGCCTACAAAAAGCTAGAGGAAAGGAATCTTGAATTGGCTAAGTTGCAAAATGTGATATTGCAACTGAGTGGCAAACTCGAGAAGTTGAAAAACTCTTGTTTTCTGGTGAAACACTACGAGGCTGTAGTGAGACAAGTGAATGGTCAATGCTTGGGAACAAACACCATACATCCACCAATAAATGGAAAGTTTGTCAACGAGCAAGTTGAAATTGATCTCTCTAGTTTAGATGATAAGAGTGCAGGAAAGGAAAAGTCAAAGTCTGGTGTAACCGGTGAATCTGATTCTGATGAATCATTCGATGAAAATAAAGTTGAGGGTGTTTTCAAAAAGGTAAATGTTGATGATGAATGTAAGGTGCAAGAGAATGTTATTACTAACTGTGACAACTGCATCCTTATTGAACCGGATGTCATTAAAACTAATGACAAACTGAAAAACATGCTTTATGGAAATTTTCAAACTCTAAAAACAACCAAAGTTGAAAATTTTGTTAACAGATTTTCAAAGGGTTATGAAGAAAATTTTTAAAAGAATTTTCAATCAAATGCTCAAAAACAATCGGTTCAAATGCCAGGTGTTATTCATCAAACACCAAGTGGTGTTCATCAAAATGAGGCATCAACTTGAAGTGTCAAAGTTCCTTACAAAAAGATTTACAAAGAGAAGAGAGCTTGTTTACATTGTGGTATTGTAGGACACATTGTGGTGAAGTGTCCTCACAAGAACCAGAGTAAGAAACCAGTTGATCCACAACAAGCTAAATCATCTGTGAAGCCACCGGTCAAACTAGTGGGTAGATTTGTTGCTCCATAGGTTCAGAAAGATAAAAGACCACCAGTTCAGAAGAAAGGTATCTCAAAAGGACAGCCTGGTAGAATGCTAAAAGCTAGTCCAAATGTGCCTAAATCAGTTGATGAACAACATTTTGAGACACTTGTGGTGAAGCTTTCTAAAACATAGAAACGGAGACTGAACAAACGTTTGAGAAAATTAGAAAGAGAATTTCTTGAGGGTAAATTTGATCAAAAACCTGTTTCTAGAAAGCTAACTGGTGAAAGACCAAAGTTTTCAAAACCTGATTTTACAGAGTATAGCCACAAAATGGTTGTACCAGAGTTTTCAAAACACCAAAGTTTTCAAAAGAAAGAGGTTCAAAACAAGAAGGTTTGGAAAAGAAAAGATCTAGTCTCTGATTCCAGTTCTAACTCTTAGTTACAATCACCACAACTTAATGATGGGCTTGATTGTGAACTTAGAGAAGTGAGTTATGTTGGTAAAGATGGACGACCCAAGGCAACGATGGCTTGGGTTTCCATTTCAAACTAATGTGTTTGTTGTTGTATGTGCAGGAGAGAAGAGAACAATTACCTGGAATTTTTCTTTATTAACATTGATTTGACGTAGGTCGATAGTGGTTGTTTCATGGCACATAATAGGCATGTCACACTTCTACAAAATGTCAAAAATCTGTTGGATGTGGTGACATGGCATAACCATTGCACTAAATGAGTTGTTGAGATATTTCAACGACTTGATGCTTAGAGGGAGAAGTTGAAGAAGGTATCTGGATTTTGAGGTCACACAGTAGATTAGTCTAAGATGACAATGAATCTTGACACAAGAAGTAGGTGAGTGGGCATCAAGCTTTTGATGTTGTACCTAGTTCTAGTGTTCAAGGGGAGTCATCTGGACAGGGGGAGTCTACCACTCAGGTGATAAAGTTTTAGTTTTTATTGTGTTGACATATCATTGTTATTGGTAACTTCTGATGATATCTTCTATCTCATCTTGAACATTTTACTTTCACATGTACAGTTTCTTTTATTTTGTATATTTCTTTTAATTTTGTACAGATCTTAAAACAAAAATCCATATATATATATATATATATATATATAGAAAATTTTGAAAAAAAAATCAAGGTCGTTTGAAGTTTTAGAGAAAATGATAGTACATCAAGTGATTGTTTGACACACTAGACCATAGGATTTGACTGAAATGGTAGTTGAAGTGTTTAATTGAAGTTTACTTTGATCTAACATCTAAGACTGCACAAATGGGAAGTGATTGTCTTATGATTACCTGATTTATTAGAAAATTACAAAAATAGAATAAAGGTGTGTAATTTGGATTGTTTATACGCTATAAGCGTGTTTATAGCTTGAGTAGTGTGAAAATATAATTAACATGATTCATCAGTGACGTAAACCCGCGTCTAAGTATGTTTAACATCTATGGTGAGTTTTATCAGATATAGAATATGTGATGAATCTTAGATATTTCATGAGATTACTGTCATGGAGAAGTTCTAGCACAATTGGATTGATTTCATGCATATGCCAGAAGCATAGAATTGGAATTTAATTTAGAGATGACCTCCTCTGCTTTGTTTACGCAATGACCTGGAGTGTTCATCTCACCAAAATAAATGTGTTGATCAAGTGATCAAAACATGTGCCAATCTTTGCAAATGCAAAGTATTTGAAAGATAAAAATTAATATATATATATATGTATATATATATATATATATATATAGATATATATTAAGGTGTCATCCACTTGGATATTTTCCTGTGCTGAAACAACTTCATCACTGTAAAGATTGAATGTCTGAATGAAGTATAGCATGTCTTGAGGATAGATAAAGACTTAGATTGTGGGTAACACGATGATATCTACTAAAAGTACCATAATTACACGAAATAGGGACTAAACATGATTTTAGTTTCAAGTCTTATAATATCGACAACTTAAATTATATGCTATGGTGTTTAAATTGCAACACCTTGGTAATTCATGATATGATCCCATTTTCTATGATGTCTATAGTATCATTGCTATTTAATCTTGAAATAATGAAATATAATGAATTATCTAACTGTTTACAGTTCAAGATTAAGGCTGAAATTGATACTAGAACCCATAGAAGTTAGTTCAAAGTGTGTATCATTCAATTTATATCTGGTATGATCCCCTTTCTCAAGACTCTTGAACAAAACGAAGTTGCTTGGTAAATAGCTTTCTGTAAATAACTTTGTTATTTTCCTGTATATTCTAATCTCTTTCTCATTTATTAAAAAAAATTCGTTTTGTTTATTTTTAAATTAAAAAAAATAAAAAAAAATATTTCTAAACTTCCATGAAGTTCACATTTTTATGACTTGGGAAATTAAGTGTTTGAGAATCCTTGAATGTAGACAAATACTTCTCTTTCTTATGTCTTGTTCGAGATTAAGTGCACATATACTAGGCAAGGACTGCAGATACAAGCTGGACTTCGTGATGTGAGCAGACTTGAAGACAACTTCTGAAGACTTCTGAATCCGTTGTCAAGGGGGAGTCTGTTAGAGCTTATTTGGAAGCATGTGACAAACATCTTCAGAGCTGTTGTCAAGGGGGAGTCTGTTGGAGCATGTTTTGTGACATGCAGCTTGAAGATTGTTTGTAGTTTATGCGAGTCGTTTGTATCTAATCGAGTTGTATATTCGAGTCCATGTTTATATATGTTTTGGTTAAGTTGCACCTGAGTACTTAGCTTGTACTCACGAAGGTATCCCTGCGTACTTAGGGTTAAGTACGCAGGAAGGTATTCCTGCGTACTTAGGGGTAAGTACGCACGAGCTGACAAGTGGTCCTGCGTACTTAGAGGCTAAGTACGAAGGAACTGGGTCTGTTAGTATATATAGATGGTTCAAGTCATTTGTATGAGTTCTTTCACTTTAGTCTTGTAACAAATATACTTTGGAGAGCAAAACTTGTAATCGTTTGTTGAATGCTAATATACAAGTGTTTATTTACTCGTGTTTGTTTGCGTTCATCTTAGTCATCTTGTAGACCTAGTTAACCGAGGATTCTGCACTCATGTTCGACTAGTTACACCACCTACACGTTAGAGATCCTAGACCCGAGGACCTACAGGGTATGCATGCTAAACTAATGGGAGCAATTGGGTCGTCATCGGCTAAAGGTCTTGTTCTATTTGTGAAGATGTTGCTGCTTTGGGTCTTTCGGAAAAAAGAATCATCTTGTTTAGGTATTCAAACCTGAATATGTGAGCTACGAGTATCCGGGATACTTCTTTAATAGGGGATGAATACTGGAACAATATGAACCCAAGGATTTGCTGTTTTGGATCTTTGCAAAGGAATAAAAGAATAAAATTCCGGAGTTAGCTAGTTGTGCTTTTTGAGGATTTGAGTGACGTGATGATGAAGCTGGTCATAGTTTACAGAGAAATGGGGGGGGGGGATAAAAATAAATGTTACATCAACCATGAGTTCTCGTATAAACTATATTTTTCGTGCTAATTGGTCAAGCATGTGTTCAAGAATTGATGTGATTCCATTATGATGAGAGTTCTCATTTGGGATACAACCTAGTTATGGAACTTCAACGCGGTGAACGTATACAAATTAGGAGGTGTGAACCAGGAATGAAGATCTAATTGAAGAATGTTGGACTTTTGATATAAGGTGATCACTGCTGAGCATGATTTTGTGTTTGATTCTATCAAGTGTTTTCAGGATGAAGCTGGATATCCGATGGATTATTAGTTGAAAATGGAACCTTTTATCAGTGGCCGACGAGATAGGAAACATGCCCTTGTTTCTGGTCTAGTCAGACGGAGCTGAAACTAAAAGGGGATATTGGAAATGAACATCTTCGGGAATTTGGTTAACTCATGAAGATACATGATAGAGTTGGACACATCTAGTTGAAGACTTAAGTTTATCTTAATGGAAGTGTTTATTTTTTATTTTTCTTTCATTTAAGGTCTTTTTAATTTAATTTACTTTCACATGTACAGTTCTTTTTATTTTGTACATTTGTTTTAATTTTGTACAGATCTTAAACAAAAATCCATATATATATATATATATATATATAGAAAATTTTGAAAAAAAAATCAAGGTCGTTTGAAGTTTTAGAGGAAATGATAGTACATCAGGTGATTGTTTGACACACTAGACCATAGGATTTGACTAGAATGGTAGTTAAAGTGTTTAATTGAAGTTTACTTTGATATAGACATCTAAGACTACACAAATGGGAAGTGATTGTCTCATGATTACCTGATTTATTAGAAAATTACAAAAATAGAATAAAGGTGTGTAATTTGTATTGTTGATAGGCTATAAGCGTGTTTATAGCTTGAGTAGTGTGAAAATATAATTAACACCATTCATCTGTGACGTAAACCCGCGTCTAAGTATGTTTAACATCTATGGTGAGCTCTATCAGATATAGAATGTGTGATGAATCTTAGATATTTCATGAGATTACTGTCATGGAGAAGTTTTAGCACAATTGGATTGATTTCATGCATATGCCACAAGCATAGAATTGGAATTTAATTTAGAGATGGCCTCCTCTGCTTTGTTTATGCAATGACTAGGAGTGTTCTTGTCACCTAAATAAATGTGTTGATCAAGTGATCAAAGCATGAGTCAATCTTTGCAAATGCAAAGTATTTGAAAGATAAAAATTAATATATATATATATATATATATATATATTAAGTTGTCATCCACTTGGATATTTTCCTGTGCTGAAACAACTTCATCACTGTAAAGATTGAATGTCTGAAAGAAGTCTAGCATGTCTTGAAGATAGATAAAGACTTAGATCGTGAGTAACACGATGCTATATACTAAAAGTACCATAATCACATGAAATAGGGACTAAACATGATTTTAGTTTCAAGTCTTATAATATCAACAACTTAAATTATATGCTATGGTGTTTAAATTGTAACACCTTGGTAATTCATGATATGATCCCATTTTCTATGATGTTTATAGTATCATTGCTATTTAATCTTGAAATAATGAAATATAATGAATTATCTAAGTGTTTGCAGTTCATGATTAAGGCTGAAATTGATACTAGAACCCATAGAAGTTAGTTCAATGTGTGTATCATTCAATTTCTATCTAGTATGATCCCCTTTCTCGCGACTCTTGAACAAAAGGAAGTTGCTTGGTAAATAGCTTTAGGTAATTAACTTTGTTATTTTCCTGTATATTCTAATCTCTTTCTCATTTATTAAAAAAAATATTCGTTTTGTTTATCTTAAAATTAAAAAAAAATTTGTTTCTAAACTTTCACGAAGTTCACATTTTTATGACTTTGGAAATTAAGTGTTTGAGAATCCTTCAATGTAGACAAATAGTTCTCTTTCTTATGTCTTGTTCGAGATTAGGTGCAGATATACTACGCAAGGACTGCAGATACAAGTTGGACTTCATGATGTGAGCAGACTTGAAGACAACTTCTAAAGACTTCTGAAGCTGTTGTCAAGGGGGAGTCTGTTAGAGCTTATTTGGAAGCATATGACAAACATCTTCAGAGCTGTTGTCAAGGGGGAGTCTGTTGGAGCATGTTTTGTGACAAGCAGCTTGAAGATTGTTTGTAGTTTATGAGAGTCGTTTGTAACTGATCGAGTTGTATATTCGAGTCCATGTTTATATATGTTTTGGTTAACTTGCACCTGAGTACTTATCTTGTACTCAGGAAGGTATCCCTGCATACTTAGGGTTTAGTACGTAGGAGCTGACAAGTGGTGCTGCGTACTTAGAGGCTAAGTACGCTGGAACTGGGTTTGTTTGTATATATAGATGGTTCAAGTCATTTGTATGAGTTCTCTCACTTTAGTCTTGTAAGAAATATACTTTTGAGAGCAAAACTTGTAATCGTTTGTTGAATGCTAATAGACAAGTGTTTATTTACTCGTTTTTGTTTGCGTTCATCTTAATCGTCTTGTAGACCTAGTTAACCGAGGATTCCGCACTCGTGTTCGACTAGTTACACGACCTACACGGTAGAGATCCTAGACCCAAAGACCTACAGGGTATGAATGCTGAACTAATGGGAGCAATTGGGTCGTCATCGGCTAAAGCTCTTGTTCTATTTGTGAAGATGTTGCTGCTTTGGGTCTTTCGGAAAAAGAATCATCTTGTTTAGGTATTCAAACCTGAATATGTGGGCTACGAGTATCCGGGATACTTCTTTAATAGGGGATGAATATTGATTTGCTGTTTTGGATCTTTGTAAAGGAATAAAAGAATAAAATCCCGGAGTTAGCTAGTTATGCTTTTTGAGGATTTGAGTGACGTGATGATGAAGCTGGTCATAGTTTACAGAGAAATTAGGGGGGGGGATAAAAATAAATGTTACATTAACCATAATTTCTCTTGTAAACTATATCTTTCGTGCTCATTAGTCAAGCATGTGTTCAAGAATTGATGTGATTCAATTATGATGGGATTTCTTATTTGGGATATGGGCAGAATGCCAGATAGACAACCTAGTTATGGAACTTCACTGCGGTAAACGTATACAAATTAGGAGGTGTGAACCAGTAATGAAGATCTAATTGAAGAATGTTGGACTTTGGATATAAGGTGATTACTGCTGAGCATGATTTTGTTTTTGATTCTATCAAGTGTTTTCAGGATGAAGCTGGATATCCGCTAGATTATTAGTTGAAGACGGAACCTTTTATCAGTGGCCGACGGGATAGGAAACATGCCTTTTTTCTGGTCTAGTCAGATGGAGCTTAAACTGAAAGGGGATATTGGAAATGAATATTTCGGGAATTTGGTTAACTCATGAGATACAGGATAGAGTTGGACACATCTGGTTGAAGACTTAGGTTTATCTTACTCGAAGTGTTTATTTTTAATTTTTCTTTCATTTAAGGTCTTTTTAATTTAATTTACTTTCACATGTACAGTTCCTTTTATTTTGTACATTTCTTTTAATTTTGTACAAATCTTAAAACAAAAATCCATATATATATATATATATGTATATATATAGAAATTTTTGAAAAAAAAATAAAGGTCATTTGAATTTTTAGGGGAAATGATAGTACATCAGGTGATTGTTTGACACACAAGACCATAGGATTTGACTAAAATGATAGTTTAAGTGTTTAATTGAAATTTACTTTGATCTAGACATCTAAGACTGCATAAATGGGAAGTGATTGTCTCATGATTACCTGATTTATTAGAAAATTACAAAAATAGAATAAAGGTGTGTAATTTGGATTGTTAATAGGCTATAAGCATGTTTATAGCTTAAGTAGTGTGAAAATATAATTAACATGATTTATCTGTGACGTAAACCCGTGTCTAAGTATGTTTAACATCTATGGTGAGCTTTATCAGATATAGAATGTGTGATTAATCTTAGATATTTCATGAGATTACTGTCATGGAGAAGTTTTAGCATAATTGGATTGATTTCATGCATATGCCACAAGCATAGAATTGGAATTTAATTCATAGATGACCTCCTCTGCTTTGTTTACGCACTGACCTGGAGTGTTCATCTCACCTAAATAAATGTGTTGATCAAGTGATCAAAACATGAGTCAATCTTTGCAAATGCAAAGTATTTGAAAGATAAAAATTAATATATATATATATATATGAAGGTGTCATCCACTTGGATATTTCCCTATGCTGAAACAACTTCATCACCATAAAGATTGAATGTCTGAATGAAGTCTAACATTTCTTAAGGATAGATAAAGACTTAGATTGTGGGTAACACGATGATATCTACTAAAAGTACCATAATCACATGAAATAGGGACTAAACATGATTTTAGTTTCAAGTCTTATAATATCGACAACTTAAATTATATGCTATGGTGTTAAAATTGCAACACCTTGGTAATTCATGATATGATCCCATTTTCTATGATGTCTATAGTATCATTGCTATTTAATCTTGAAATAATGAAATATAATGAATTATCTAACTGTTTGCAGTTCAAGATTAAGGCTGAAATTGATACTAGAACCCATCGAAGTTAGTTCAACGTGTGTATCGTTCAATTTATATCTGGTATGATCCCCTTTCTCGAGACTCTTGAACAAAACGAAGTTGCTTGGTAAATAGCTTTCTGTAAATAACTTTGCTATTTTCCTGTATATTCTAATTTCTTTCTCATTTATTAAAAAACAAATTCGTTTTGTTTATCTTTAAATTAAAAAAAATTATTTCTAAACTTCCATGAAGTTCACATTTTTATGACTTGGGAAATTAAGTGTTTGAGAATACTTGAATGTAGACAAATAGTTCTCTTTCTTATGTCTTGTTCGAGATTAAGTGCAGATATACTAGGCAAGGACTGCAGATACAAGCTGGACTTCATGATGTGAGCAGACTTGAAGAAAATTTCTGAAGACTTCTGAATCTGTTGTCAAGGGGGAGTCTTTTAGAGCTTATTTGGAAGCATGTGAGAAACATCTTCAGAGCTGTTGTCAAGGGGGAGTCTGTTGGAGCATGTTTTGTGACAAGCACCTTCAAGATTATTTGTAGTTTATGAGAGTCGTTTGTATCTGGTCGAGTTATATATTCGAGTCCATGTTTATATATGTTTTGGTTAAGTTGCACCTGAGTACTCGTACTCAGGAAGGTATCCCTACGTAGTTAGGGTTAAGTACACAGAAAGGTATTCCTGCGTACTTAGGGGTAAGTACGCAGGAGTTAACAAGTGGTCCCGCGTACTTAGAGGCTTAGTACGCTGGAACTGGGCATGTTAGTATATATAGATGGTTCAAGTCATTTGTATGAGTTCTCTCACTTTAGTCTTGTAAGAAATATACTTTGGAGAGCAAAACTTGTAATCGTTTGTAGAATGCTAATAGACATGTGTTTATTATCTCGTGTTTGTTTATGTTCATCTTAGTCGTCTTGTAGACCTAGTTAACCGAGGATTCCGCATTCCTGTTCGACTAGTTACACCACCTACACGGTAGAGATCCTAGACCTGAGGACTTACAGGGTATGAATGCTGAACTAATGAGAGCAATTGGGTCGTCTTCGGTTAAAGGTCTCGTTCTGTTTGTGAAGATGTTGCTGCTTTGGGTCTTTCGGAAAAAAGAATCATCTTGTTTAGGTATTCAAACCTGAATATGTGGGCTACGAGTATCCGGGATATTTCTTTAATAGGGGATGAATACTGGAACAACTTGAATCCAGGTATTTGCTATTTTGGATCTTTGCAAAGGAATAAAAGAACAAAATCCTGGAGTTAGCTAGTTGTGCTTTTTTAGGATTTGAGTGACGTGATTATGAAGCTGGTCATAGTTTACAGAGAAAGTGGGGGGGGATAAAAATAAATGTTACATCAACCATGATTTCTCGTGTAAACTATATTTTTCGTGCTTATTGGTCAAGCCCGTGTTCAAGATTTGATGTGATTCAATTATGATGGGATTTCTCATTTGGGATCTGGGCGGAATGCCAGATAGACAACCTAGTTATGGAAGTTCACCACGGTGAACGTATACAAATTAGGAGGTGTGAACCAGGAATGAAGATTTAATTGAAGAATGTTGGACTTTGGATATAAGGTGATCACTGCTGAGCATGATTTCGTGTTTGGTTCTATCAAGCGTTTTTAGGATGAAGCTGGATATCCGTTAGATTATTAGTTGAAGATGGAACCTTTTATCAGTGGCCGACGGGATAGGAAACATGCCCTTGTTTCTGGTCTAGTCAGATGGAGCTTAAACTGAAAGGGGATATTGGAAATGAACCTCTTCGAGAATTTGGTTAACTCATGAAGATACAGGATAGAGTTGGACACATCTGGTTGAAGTCTTAAGTTTATCTTACTGGAATTCCTATGGGAGCTGATTAGTTTGACACAGGTTATTGGAAATTCAAACTCTTTATCATATGCTAGCTGATTTGGAGTTGTCTTAGTCTACTATTGTTACCTGTTTAGGAAGATATTGGCAGACTCAGAGTTCTAAGTCAAGGTGGAGCAAGCTACTGCTGAAAGGATGAAATACAATGAAGTGTGTTGGGTTAGTTAGTTCCTACTGAAGCATTTGGTTTGGTCTACAATGAAAGCTACAGTTAAGAGGGAGTCGTGTGTGTAATCACTTGGCAACTGAAGACTGAAGTTTGAAGATTTGAAGATCTCAAGTGGAATGCCAGAAGATCAAGTCTCGCCAGAAGACACTTGATGTCATTAGTTTAGAGGGAGTCTGTTAGGACATTCTTTGTAAACTGATGTTTATCAGTGTTAGAGATAGATAGAATTTGATGCTATAGTTAAGAGGGAGTTTGTAGAAGCATGTTTTGGTAACTATGGATAAAATTCTATGTATCGGTGTACGTGGCTAGTACGCAGGAGGGTATTCCTGAGTACTTAGCCTGCACAACAGTTTGGTCATGCGTACTTAGTAAGTACGCATGACCAAACCCTAAGTATTTAGACAAGTATGCAGGTAATGTTCCTGCCCCTATAAATTGAAGACTTGTCTTCATTTATAAGTGGAACTCTGGAACTAGGTTGAGAGGTGTCCGGGTCGGCACGAGCTCTCCCGACCCCTGGAACGTGAGCTTATATGAGAGATGTGTGCTGCTTCGGTATGTAGTCTATAATACGGGATGACTTCTATGTTATGGATTACGTATCGTTTCATTATCTTTTGTCTTTGTTCTTGTTTCTCTGTTTTGTTCTTCACGTTCCCACACAAATCATAGAACATATTCGTGTATTTCCGCTGCGCGATGAGTCTCCCGGGACCTACAAGAGGCGTATCCACCAAGTCACCATCCCGCTGGGAAACACATAAATCAAATCTCATTTATCTAAAATATCGATCACAAGAGTTCCCACCCATGGGTGTATCCACCAAGTGGCCATCCCAGAGGGTAACACGTAGGTGAAAACTCAAGCTTTCAGTTTATTAATTATGCTCATGAATATATGGAATTATGGATGCGGGCGCCACCGAATCTCGGATTTATTTTCCTAAAAAGAGATTGGTGTGCCATTAGAATTTTTAAAAACCTCTAAATTTCAGCTTATCGTGGTACCTATCACCCTATGTTGACAGTTTCAGTTTTACCGATTCCTTAAGATGAGAACCCACGAGTTTTCATGATTTAATTACGTTGTTATCCGTAAATAACACTTTCTGGATGTTTGAGCTTTTAATAATGGCTGGGCCTACCGATTCATCACAACTTAGACATGCTTTCTATTGTTTATTTTATTTCAATTTAAAACACTTTCTATTATTTTTATGATAATCTATACAAACAACCACCCAGCCGAGCCCCCCACACAAATTACATAATACATTAGTAGTTATATACATACCATGAGAATAAAAACATAAATAAAGAAAAAGTACAATGGAAACAAAATACAACCCAACTAGACGGTGCTGGTGACTCAACCTTGATCTTCACCTGTGGTATCGTCTTGCTCTGCCTCAACCTGATATGTCTGGTTTGGAACTCTGAAACACGGTGGGATCTCGATGCCCTGGCGTGCCATCATGTACCGGATGGCATCGTCCTGCCTATCTAATCTGTCAAAAACCTGATCCATCGTATCGAAAAACTGATCTTGGAGTGCCTCTAACGTCAATGATGCAGGCGGTCGCTGCCGTAAAGGATGCGAGCCCTGTGGTCGCTCAATATGGTGAATGACCCGATGTTGGGCGGTGGGTGCCCCCATATGGATGGCCTCCACTGCAGGTGTCCCGACAGGTGGTGGTACCTGTGGACCCTCTCTAGCCTCAACGAACCTCGGTTGCTCATCCATCTCACAAATGCCTCTAATCGTAACTCATGTTGCCCAAAACCAATCGTATCCGGGGCGGATGTCAGCAGATGACCCGGAGAACGATCAAATACACCCAATCTCTCTACAATCCTACCGATATACGATCCTAAGTCCAATCTAGCCTTCGGTCCGCCTTGTCAGCCCCGGGTCAGTGATGATAACAGAATGGTGGCTAGGTTGGCCTCTCGGCGGCCGACGGTGCAGAACAAGCAGAATAGATCCACTTGATTGCACTTCTCGGTGCCGGACTTGCGTCCGACAAGAGTGTAAGCAAGGATCCTATGAATATAACGGATCATGGGATCACGAATCGAAGACTCCAAAATAGTAGTAGAATATGGCCAGTCGGTGATCGAACCCCAAAACTCCCTCAACTGACCGTCACTGACCCCATGGTCATGACGTCTCCTAAAACAGCCTCTCAAACTCTGCACAAACTCCGGCTCTACCACCTCAGCCTCAATGTAAAACCCTGTAGCTACAGCAAATACCTCGCTGCCCTAACTGATCAATCAACTCCCAGCTAATACTTCGATGCTGCAACAGCTCCATCTCGACAAACTTCTCACATCTAACCGACTCCTCGGTCGCGAGCTCAAAACGAAGCAGGGTGTGACGACTAAGAACCTTGGCGTCTAACGGAATCGGCTGGGTATCAACCGTCGGACGATCCTCTGGAGCTGCATAACGAATCACCCGCGCAAGATGACGGGTCGGGTGTGCCTCCTCTAGGTCTCCCCTGGGGTGCGGAATGGGCCCATGCCCACGCTTGGCCCCCCGGGGGGTGCTAGAAGATGCTCCTGCATCAGACATTCATGCAATACAAAGTTAGACACACATATATACATGTAATAAGGCATTCCGAGCGGCCAGGACGACTGTATAGCATTACATCCGTAGTAGTCCTTGATACAGTTAAATAATACACTAAATAAAATAAAAAATGAAAAATTCGGGGACACCCTTTATAGTTTAATCAAAACCAGACACCGTCGCCCGAATGGAGATTGAGTACGGGCGAGGTGGTCTAAACCTGTAAGAACACAAAAGCATGCCCCCGAGACTCGATTTACAAAAACTATACACTAAATTAGACTAGAACAAAAAACTTGACTGACTTGAAGTTAAAACTTAAACTAAAAACTAGAAATAAAGAAAAAGAAAGCATAATTAAATACAAGACTCGAAATACAATGCATGGGACCTAAACACGAACAAAATCCCACGTAAGGTGATGCCACGAAGCCATGAACTCACATTCCAACAAGCTCAGATTATATAATACCAAATATGCATGTAGAAAATTTAAAACAGGCTGAAAAACTCCCCTTAGCACAACGATATTTGCCCATTTAAAAATCTGTAGATTCAACCTTGATTCCAATTCAAATTAACTAACATGCTATTTATAGGGCATGTGGCACACAAACAACTTACAGTTAATCCCAAATTGGCCCCTTCACATGACATAATCATCAAAGTGATGACAACCATTCACTAAACCCAAAAACAAGCAAATGAAACCGGCAAGCATAAAAACTGAATTCAAACCCCTGCTATGCATATTCTAAACGACTGACTCGAACCTAATCAAAATTACCAACTATCTACTCAAATCATACATGACTCAAATTACACTGACCAAGTAACCCAAATTATGCAACAACGACCTAATTGACACACACTACTCCTGAAAGGGACTCGCACCAAACGAAATCAGGGAGACGTACCTCAATGCCAATAGGACGAGTAACCTAAAGGTGAAATTAGCGAAACCAAAACCCTAGGGGTGTCCTCTGAGATGGAGGTGAGGGTGGCTGGCTGGTGCGATGGTGGTTGGAGTATGAAGTGGGGTGGCTGTAGGTAGTGGTGATAGGTGGCGAATGACGGTGATTGAGTGGTGGATGAAAGACACAGGTACCGGAGTGGTGGAATAGAAGACATGGTGGTGAAGGTGGTGGTAATGGTGGTTGAAGTATGAAGTGGGCTGGCTAAAGATAGTGTTAAGGTTTCGGAGGTGGTGATAAGAGGAGGTGGTTTGTAATTGGTGGTGGTCTGATGGTGGTGGTGATGTGGTAGTGGACGAAAGGTGATCGGAGATGGTGAATTGGCAAGTGAAGAGTGGGGATGAAGACAATAAGCCCTAATAAACACCCCCCACTTTTTTCTGAGAAAAACTGATTTTCGCGTGTCGCGAATATTGTCTATCTCATACTCGCGTGGCATGAAGGGGTAGGTTCTGAGACCACCCTTTGGGTTCTTCGTGTGCCGCGAAGAATCCACTGGTCTTTTTCGCGTGGCGCGAACAACAGAATTTCTAGAATTCACTATTGTCTTTGGCGTGTCGTGAAGAATGGCCTTATATTGTTCGCGTGACGCCAATACTTCTCATTCACATACATTTTTTTTACTCGGAATTTTTTTTTTCATAATATTTTATTCACCTCAACCCTCTAGAAAACATGTTCCAACTACAAGTTATAGTGCATACATACCTGGAACTTCATGCTTGATGGTTTCCCTTGCCAAGACAGTTACGAATCCCTGAAACACAAATACACGAAAACACACAAACCAAAAAACACGTAAAAGGTATACACATAAAGTTACATAGACCTAGCAAGTTCTACATTACTCTACACCTACCATCCCCACACTTACCATTTATCAGGAGGCTTTTCCTTTATTCCGCCCACATCCAGCCCATTCAATGTGACCAGTCTACCACCGATTTAACAAACCCTAATGGTAGATTTTAAAATTGATTTGAAACTCTCAAACGGGTCGGACCACCTAAACTTAAACTTACATGGACCAAACCTGATACGTGACATGTAGTGTAAGACTTTGTCACCTCTATAAGCGATACGCATCCCATCCATATTCCGGCTTAGATGTCTCCAAATCCTCTATTGTAGCTTTGTCCATTTTGGTGGCAATCCACCGACTACTAACTCTATATGCCACTCATTTTTCGTCACTTCAATCAATCTTGAATTCCTCTCTGGTTGATTATCCTCAGGTTGCTCCTTTCCCTTCCCCACACTTGGCTCGTTATGCAATAGATCTTCAAGGATCTTTAGATTGCCAAGTGGGTTGAACTCTTCTTCACTGGGGATCCGCAGGTCCACCCATTCGTCGCTAAACTCATCCTCCTAGGATGGAACCTGCCCCTCCTCTATCATCTCTACGTTGGATTCATTTAGCTGCAATTCACAGCTATCATCCATCTTACACAACTCTGATAGACCCTCATCAACACACTCATCTTCACTTTCTAGATCCTGCATCGAATTATTCTCAAAGAAAAAGCGTAAAGAATCAAGTGCGTCGAGGGTTCAAGCTCGTCACTCGGAAAATTTAATGATTCAAGATTATCACAATTATGCTCGATTAAACTAGGGTCCGAATGCCTACCTGGACCATCACCCACGGTGTTATATGAGGACTCTTCTACCTCTTCTTCATCATCATTGAAGAAGTCATCCTCGATGGGCTCTGGCCCGCAACTCTGTGGTGTATAAACCGAAGGTGGGTACCTCGAGTATTGTGGACTCGTGAGTGGCATCTCTTCCGTTAATTTCTCCGGTTTTGGAGCTGCTTCTTCTCTTGCTAGCCTCAGAATCACTAGCCCATCCATTAGCCTCCCATTTTCTTCCAGAAGGACCAGTCCCTCGGCCTTACTTATTAGGTGCCACCGAATGCTCATGATCTCCTACACTTTCCTCTGCTTCTCTTTGTTCGTTTCTTCATCGTGTATTTTCTGCACCGACTCAATCTCACAAGAAAAGTGTAAAGTATTACATGGAACTACATGAGCTTGCAAGGAATCAGTATAGTATTCATCACGTACCTGGAGGTGGGACTTGTGCTTCACCTTCTGTCACTGTGAGTTGCCCTTTGTCCATTGACCGAGGTTCAGTTCCAATAAAGTTCCCGTCATAGTCAAAGACCAAACGTTCTCGATTCTTCAGACGTTGTGATTCTATGTACTCCATTACATCCTGGATTTCCCTATCGTATGTCCGCAAGCTTCCAAATCTGTTGTATTGTTGTCTAAACAATGTTCTCAAACAGCAGGTGAGATAAAACAAAATAAAACAATTGATAACTTACAAAAAATAACTAGACACATACGAACAAGCAAACAAAAGACATGGACAACTAGACACTCTACGACTCAAAACACAAATAAGACCAATTAATCAGTTAAGTTCAATCAAAGTTAGATACGCTATCACCTTAGTGTCCCCGGTAACGGCGCCAAAAACTTGATGTGTGCTGGACGGTCTATAAAAACTAACTATGAAACCTAACCTAAACACTCTAGATTTAAATTTATAAATCTAGACTCAACCTAATACTAGACCACACAACCAAAAAGTGTATCGATCAATGTAGTAAAGTCTAATGAAGTCCGGATATCGAACCCACGAGACACTAGTGACAACTCTATATAGACTCTAACTCAACTAACTGAACTGAATTATATTGGGGGAATTTCTATGAACTAGGACGAAACTATGAAATCAAAAGTATTAAAACCTCTCTAACGACAACTAATTATCTAACAGACGAATCGAGGGAAATCGGGAATCGAAAACAGTACTACCTAGGTATGAATCCTAAATGTAAATCTCAGACTTCTCTAGGTTATGGTTACTATGACGGAACGGGGGTTCTAAGTATGACACTATGAGAATACCTAAAGCATCCCTGATCACTCTCTGGGTGTGATCTAATAGGAACTCTAAGCAATGTATAACGCTCACCAGCTAGTCGGATCACCTTTCAGTTTCTCTAACGACACTAAAGTACCCTACAGATAGATCGCCTTTCAGTCTCACTATCACAATACATTCGATGAATGCAAGGAGTAATCCCAGAACAATCGATAAGACACGTTTAGCAAGGACACTAAGCACCTAGGGGAAACCTTCCTTCAAAGTCTTTACACCTAGACCCCTAACACCAAATAATAATCGACTACCTCTCACCTTTTGGCTATCGAGATAGGACGAACATTTAGCTTTAACAAACCATCAATTAGTATTCCTATGGACTACTACATCTAGCAACACAATAAACAGTCACAAACTCAAAGTAAGCGACCTAAACATGCATCTTAAACTGAAAGACACTCACAAGACACATGCAGAACATAAATCAATGATAAATCAATACTGAGCATGCATAAACATCATATCAATTGAACCAAGACAGTTACAATAGAGTCAAACCATCAATAATGACCAAAAACCAATAAAAATCCAATCTTTAACAATCAATCATCAAAACTTAGGTAGCAACTAAGTGTTTAGCGAAGAAACATGGTCCAACACAGTAAATCAGTTGCAAAGAAGAAGAACATAGTAGTAATCGAACCAATCGAACACAAAATCATCAATAACGAATACCGAATCAATACGAAGATAAAAGATCCAATCTTTGGCTTCCAACATCTTCTCTACTCCTGAAATCGCCTAGAAAACTCCCCTCAGATAGCTAAAAGTCCAACCTTTTAAGATATGGCATTACAATTCTATTAATAATCAAAATTAGGGTTTTTATGGATTATGTGGGTTTTCATGTGTCGCGAACAAGGTTTAGAGGTTTCTCGCGGGGCGCGAGAAACAACCTAGTCGGGCTGCCCTTTGCCTTTATTCGCGTGACGTGAACTTTCTAGTCACAGTCTTCGCGTGGCGCGAAGACTTGAATTCCTAGATTTTTTATTTCTTTTTCACGCTTTCTCTCGTGTGCTCGGTTTCTCCAGGATTTTACTCTATTTTCGCTTCCTTAGCACATGAAAGCCTGCACAATTGACCCGAACTCAGAAAGAACTAAAATTTACATAAAATGAGTATAAGATTATACAATTTCGCACAAATACATGAGGATAAACGTACGTGTTTTGCAACATATCAGCCGCTTTGATCTATCACTATAGATCTTTATTCCCATAATATAAGCAACTTCATCAAGATCTTTCATTGCATAACATTTTCCTAACCAAGACTTTACGTCTTTTAGAATAGGGATATGGTTTCCAATGAGCAGTATGTCATATACATACAGAATCAGAAAAAGTCACATGTGTTACGCCCGGCTATTTCGGGTTAACCCCATTACCCCAAATAGTAATTCCAATACTATTTTTTTCATAAACTCAGCACATATGCATGAAACTGTGGGCACTAAAGCTATAATTACCCTAAACCCAATTGTTTGACTTCTGAAAGTCAAAATTGAACATTTTTAACTCAAATTCGATTGGTTGTCTTTAAAAGTCAAACCTTCATGATCATTGATTCAAATTCAATCAATAACTCTCAAGACCGTTCAAATTCGCGGTTGTTATACTCAATAATGATGATGTCGACTTGAAGCATTTCCATACTTTTTTGATTGCCATTGATTGCAAATTAGGTCTATTAAACCCGTAGCCGTCGAACTCGCAACTATGACCATAGAATTTGATTATTTGGATTACCATTATGCAAGCTGTCACACCCCCAATTTCAACTAACAGAGTTTTACCGTTTGGGAAGTGACAAACCAGGATCTAAGTCATTAGTTATGTTTAACGACTCTATATGGGACTTAAATGAAAATATTATATCATCCGGAGTAAATGCGGAAGCAATAAAAGAAAGTAAATGCGCAAAACAAACGCGCCCAAAAGTCCAGTCCAAGCAATATAATAAAACACAATTCAAAAGTAGGACTCCATGCATGTCCTATATGTGCACCTGTGCCCTATCTTAGCGACTTGAGAAAACATGTAAGAAAAGATGTCAACACGAGGTTGGTGAGTTCACAGGTTTCAATATATAAATAAACGTTTACTAGATTTATTGTATATTCAATATGCATCTATAGGTAGCTAACCTACGTTTCATGTTTAACTTAAGCGCTCGCAACCGAAGCTGACTGATTGTTTATTTCCCTCCTACCAGGTCTATCAACTCTAGTGATGTGAGTAGGCTAACATTTCACCCGTAGGACCTCAAATCGAGTTAGCGCGACTAACGCGGGTGGGATTTGTCAAACCCAGCAGTACTACTAAACATTACCTCGCTAAGATCCATATTAATGGTTCGATGTGTGTTGAAGACTTTCAGTGATAGCGTGTTACGCTTAGCTTTAACATTGATAACATATGAATACAATATTCAGAAATGGTTTGCGACATGTTTTCTCCCCAAAGATAAAATAGTAAAAGGGGCCGTGAAAACTCACCCATAGGAAGTAATCACACAAGTAATAGACTTGGTACACAAGTGTTAGCCTACAACGGCTTACGTATGCCCTATAATTACAAACAACAATTAGGGACTCATTGGGATTTGTGACGACACACGAAAGATTAGAACGTCTTTAAACATTCTAAAGATTTGCGTGTAAACAACCGAGTTTACGGGAATACGGATTCCTAAATTCGGAATGAATGAGTTTCGCGATGAATGGCAAATAATATATAATAAATACATTCAAGCGTTTTGTCATTAAATAGCAGTCTAGGAAAATAATACAATTTATTATATTATTTTTAAGTTTAGCGAAATAACACAATAATTAAATTGTGTGTCAAAATCAATAAATCTATTATTTTTATTCAAGAATATAAACGTGAGTAAATAACCTAAATAATTATATTATTTATTAGTTTGAAGTGTTTCACAAAAATTAGAAATGTGGCAAAATAATATATTTAAATATATTATTTTAATATGTGTCACGGTTTGAAAAATAATATAGTTTATATTATTTTATTCAGAAGTGAATGTTAATTAATAATATATACATATATAAAACTATGAAATACGTAACAAGGAAGGTTTATAAAATCATTCCCGAGTCCACGGGTAGTTTTTTCGGTTTAAACATATTAGCATAATGTTATAATAATAGAGGAATTTGTTTTTAAATCTAAAACACTAACAAAATAACAATTAAAAAGAAAACTGGGGAGGTGGATTCAAACCCGGGTCTCCTCCCCCAGCAGACAAACGATTTAACCAGTCCACCCGCTAGGGCAATCGCAACAAGCTTAGGACCCGAATGGTTTTAATAAACAAACCCACTGTGACCCCCCTTAGCGCGAAGCGAACCAAACCCACTCCAATCCCCATCGATTTCGACACTGATTTGATTCAAACATTTAGGGGTTTTGTTAACCGGGTGATCACGAATGTGCTGGTGGTGTTTAATTGTAAAATCGTTAAGTATAAAGTGGTTTAATTTCTGAATGAACACCGAAACCCTAGTTTTAGATCTTGGAATCAATTTGATGAAATCTTATGTTGAAAGACGTTAAATTCATAGGGCTTT
The DNA here is from genome assembly GCA_023525975.1 of Smallanthus sonchifolius. NCBI lineage: Eukaryota > Viridiplantae > Streptophyta > Magnoliopsida > Asterales > Asteraceae > Smallanthus > Smallanthus sonchifolius. The sequence continues at coordinate 20,950,790 of CM042046.1, read as the reverse complement.
TACTAAATCAAAACTTGCGAACCTACGGGAATGGTTTAATTTGATTGAGATAGTCATTAAGATTGAAACCCCCAATCATGTATATGAACAAACCCTAGATTCCGGATTACAAACAATTCGATGTTTTCAGCCGTGGATTTCATAGGGCTTTCAATCCAGGCATAGAGGCGATTCTAAGGGTGTGTTTAATTTCATAAATGGAAATTGAATTGATAGGGTTCGACCAAACTGGAAATGTATGAACCCTAGATTACGGATGGAGTTCAATTCGATGATATTTGTTAAAATTGACATAGGGTTTTCATAATACTGAGAATTTCGAAACTAATGGTACAAGAAATTACCAGAATGAAGTCCGAATTGATAGTGATCGAGTAAAAACGGGTTCGACTTGCGCGAGCTTGTTCCCCGACGACTCCGGCCACTCCTCCGACCAAATTGGTGTGCGTAAGAGCTTCTGTGATGAAAGAATTTTCAGATGTCACATCATCCCCTAGTTGAAAGAATTTTCGTCCCGAAAATTAAATAATAAAAATAAAATAAAAAATTTCGAATTTCACATCATCCCCTAGTTGAAAGAATTTTCGTTTCGAAAATTAAAATAGTACCTAAAGAGTTTGACGTGGAGTGCTTGAACAGATTAGGATATTTGTGCATCATCTGATCCTCAAGCTCCCACGTGAATTTCGATCCGCGTATCGAGTTCCAACGGACTCTAACAATAGGGATTTTACTACGCTTAAGTGTTTTGACTTCCCTATCCATGATTTCTGCTGGTTCTTCGATGAAACGCAACTGTTCATAGATGTGTAGTTCCTCAAGAGGAACCGCGAGTGACTCGTCTGCCAGACATTTCTTCAAGTTTGAGATGTGAAAGACGTTGTGTACACCACTAAGTCCTTCGGGTAGGTCCATTTGATACGCTACTGGCCAATCCTCTTCACTATCTTGAATGGTCCAACATAACGAGGATTCAGTTTGCCTCGTTTTCCAAAATGAATGACACCCTTCCAAGGTGAGACTTTTAACAAAACCATATCCCCTATTTGAAATTCTAACGGCTTACGACGCTTATCGGCATAGCTCTTTAGACGGTCACGAGCTGCTGCCATACGGTTTCTAATTTGAATGATTTTCTCAGAAGTTTCAAGTACAAGCTCAGGACCCGTAAGTTGACTATCTCCAACCTCGGCCCAACAAATAGAAGAACGGCATTTCCATCCATATAGTGCTTCAAATGGAGCCGCATTGATGCTAGTGTGATAACTGTTGTTGTAGGAGAACTCCACCAACGGTAGGTGAGACTCCCAAGTGTTACCGAAATCAATCACAAAAACTTGTAGCATATCCTCTAGGGTGGTATGAAGTGCTCATATCTAGAAGCATGCCTAAAGCTTTATGTAACGATTGTCAGAAACGGGAGATGAAATGTGCATCACGATCCGAAATGATAGAGATTGGCACCCGGTGCCGAGAGACTACTTCTTTCAAGTAAATACGAGTAAGCTTCTCTATTTTTTCGATTTCCTTGATTGCTAAGAAGTGAGCGGACTTTGTTAAAAGATCGACTATTACCTAAATGGTATCATATTCGGTAGGAGTTCGTGGCAATTTTGTGATAAAGTCCATGGATATCTGCTCCCATTTCCACATTGGAATCTCTGGTTGTCGGAGTAGACCGGAAGACTTTTGATATTCAACCTTGACCTTTGCTCAAGTCAGGCTCTTGCTCACATAGGTGGCTATATCGGCCTTCATCTTTGGCCACCAATACATCACCTTTAGGTCATGGTACATCTTGTCAGAACCTGGATGAACAGAGTAACGAGATTTATGAGCTTCATCCATTATTAGTTCCCTTAAGTTCCCGAATACTGGAACCCATATTCGCTCGCCAAAGTAGCGAATACCGTCAGATTTGACCTCTTGTTGTGCTTCCATACCGCGTGTACCTTCCGGCGGTAGGTTCTCCTCCTTCAAGGCTTCAAGTTAAGCACTACAGATTTTGTTAGGTAATTTGGGGTGAATTGTAAGCTGTAATGCTCGAACTCATTTAGGCTTGGTTTCCTTTCGACATAGGGCATCAACTACAACATTAGCCTTGCCCGGATGATACCGGATCGCACTGTCATAATCATTCAAAAGTTTGACCCAACGACGTTGTCTCATGTTCCGCTCTTTCTGCTCAAAGATTGCTGAAGACTCTTGTGATCGGTGTATATAGTGCACTTGGTACCGTACAAGTAATGTCTCAATATCTTAAGTGCGAAAACTACGGTTCCCAACTCTAGGTCATGAGTGGTGTAGTTTTTATCATGAATCTTTAGTTGTCGTGAAGTATATGCGATCACCTTTTCTCGTTGCATTAACACACAACCTATACCGTAAATGGATGCGTCGAAATACACCACAAAATCATATGTTCCCTCCAAAAGAGCTAGAATAGGTGCACTGCAAATTTTCTGTTTAAGGAGTTGGAATACTGACTCCTGGTTGTCGCCCCGGTTATAGGCTTTACCCTTCTGAGTTAAGGTAGTTAGAGGTTGTGCACTTTTAGAAAATCCTTCGATGAATCGCCGATAATAACCAGCCAATCCCAGAAATTATCGCACCTCAGTCGGGGTCTTCGGTGCTGACCAATTCTTGATGGCTTCTATCTTTGATGGATCGCCATGTATTCCCTTCTCGTTAAACACATGTCCTAAGAATTGAACTTCCTGAATCCAAAACTCACACTTGGAAAACTTAGCATACAGTTACTCCTGCATAAGTAATTCCAAATTAAGCATAGATGTTCCTCGTGTTCCTCCTTGTTCTTGGAATAAATGAGGATGTCGTCGATGAAAACGATGACAAATTGATCAAGGTATGGCTTACACACACGGTTCATGAGGTCCATGAATATCGCGGGTGCGTTGGTTAATCCGAAAGTCATGACCATAAACTCATAGTGGTCGTACCTTGTCCTGAAGGCAGTCTTAGAGATATCCTCATCTCGGACTCTCAATTGGTGGTAACCAGATCTAAGATCTATCTTGGAATAGAAACTTGATCTTTGGAGTTGATCAAAGAGATCATCTATACGAGGTGGAGGATAACGATTCTTGATTGTCACTTTATTCAGTTCATGGTAGTCGATACACATACGGAAAGTCTAGTCCTTCTTGATGAAAAACAGAACTGGAGCTCCCCATGGCGATGAGCTAGGTCGGATGAAACCTTTATCCAACAATTCATGTAGTTGAGTGGACAATTCTTGCAATTCACTAGGTGCTAATTTGTAAGGTGCCCGAGCGATCGGCGCCGCTCCGGGTGCTAGATCGATTTGGAATTCAACTTGACGGTGAGGTGGTAGACTAGGAAAATCCTTGGGAAATACTTCCAGAAAATCACGAACGATGGGAATATCATCAATTTTCTTCTCTTCCTATGGCTGCCCAGCAACGAGAGCCAGAATAGCAGTATGCCTTTTTCGAAAACATTTCTGTACTTTCATGAAGGATATGATACCCATGACTGCACCCACCTTTTCGCCCTGAACGGAAAGAGTTTCTCCACTCGGAAGAGGAATGCGAACAATTTTCTCATGACAGATGATTTCGGCTTGGGTTTTAGATAACCGATCCATGTCGACGATTACGTCGAAACTACCAAGTGTGACCGGCATAAGGTCGATATCAAGTTTATGACCAGCCAACTCAAGCTTACAACCCTTAAGAATTTGGTTTGCTTCAATTATTTGGGCATCGGCTATTTCTATTATATACTTAGCTTCTAACAGATTTGGAGTTTCTTTTATCATGCCACTAAGTTTCTTAGATATAAAACTTCTATCAGCACCGGTGTCAAAAAGGATAGAAGCAAAGTAATTGTTTAAGAGGAACATACCGGTGACCACATTATGATCATATCGAGCTTCTCCAGATCCTAGCACGAAGGCTCGTCCCTTCGCACCATTCCCTCCATTATTGTCATTGTAGCCACTATTGTTGTTGCCTTGATTTTTGTTGTTGTCGTTGTTGCCATGATTATTGCCGTTGCCGTTACCATTACCAATTCCACCCTTCTTCGACTGAGGACAATCCCTTTGAATGTGTCCCTCCTTGCCGCACTGAAGACATCCTCTTGTAAATCCCTATGGTTGAAATGGTTGCTTGTTCGGAAGTGCAACCCTACAGTCTTTCACAGTGTGGCCCATCTTACCACATCGCTGGCAACGCATTCTGTCACAAGTGCCCGTGTGGTGATAGCCACATTTATTGCACTTGGGATACCTCCCAGCATATTCCCACTAATACGAACCTGAAGAGGTTGTCTGATTGAAGTTCTTAGTAGGCTAAAACTTTCACTGCTGCTGATGAGGTTGATTAAACTAGGGTCCCTTGGAGTTGGTGTGAGAGTTGGAGTTGTGATAAAACTTGCGCTTATGATTGTCGGTGGATTTAGAGACCGAACCCCTCGTGGGTAGTGTCCCTTGAGTCATCACCTGATCGGTTAACTTGTGGCCTAGTCTGATAGTCTGCTGGATAGTAGTAGGGTTGTATGAGGTAACCATACTCTGAATCTGAGGCACTAAGCCTCCAATGTATAGCTTAATCCTCTTGTAATCAGGAGTCACCATGTGTGGGCACATGGTAGCAAGCTCATGGGAGCGAGTGGTATATAGCTCAATTTTAGAACCTTCCATTTTCAGGTTCCATAATTCTCCTTCCAACTTCTGAATTTCATCCCGAGGACAGTACTCCTCCTTCATCATCGTCTTAAATTCCTCCCATGAAAGTGCATTGGCCATAGCTAGACCCAACATTTGGACCTGAGCATTCCACCATGTGAGAGACGGGCCCTCCAAAGTACCAGAAGCAAATTTGACCTCGGGGACAGTTGCTCATGGCAAATACCGATTCTACTTTCTCGAACCATCGGAGTAGTCCGACAGCTCCTCTAGCTCCACTAAAGGTGTGGGGCTTACATTCCATAAATTTCTTGAATATGCATGCCAGTTGCTGATTCTGTTGACCTGGATTTAAAAACATAATATAGGATCGGGATTATAAAGCTTGGGAAAGGCGCTTTGAGAGATGAATTGACCTCACTAGTCAAATGGTTATAGCATTTACCTACAACATTCTGTGCTGCTAGAGCCTCAGCCACACTATCATTGATTAGTGCCGCCAGCTCAGCTGCTATCGTGTTAATGGTGCCTCGGCCACCGGCACGACCTCCACGTCCTCTTCCCGACATGATTCTTCACATTCACAAATAAAAAATAATGAGAAATATGTTGCATTTCAAACATTATATGTACAAGTAAGGAAATGATAACACAACATCTAATATTTTGAAATTAAATAAAATGTAAATCTACAAAATAGTTAACTAAAAACATCACACTTCTCATGCTTTTATTGAATGGGAAAAACCTTACCCATCTAAGTTTGAAATAGAAAGAACATAAACAAAGCATAAATGAAAGTAAAGATAAGATAGAATAATCATCAAACATCCTCGTCATCGGAGGAAACACATGATAGTGCATCATCAATCTCGACCAGCTCCACCTCGGGTGGCCCCTCCTCTAAGGGCTCATCCTTAAACGGCTCCTCCTCGTCGTCAGAAAGTGGGATATACTCCGGCTAAAGTGCTGCATGCATTTGGGCTTCTAGAATCCCCTCATCAGCACGGTCCGAGGTGTCCATCCTCGTTTCCAAAATGCTGAACTTTATCCACCAGATGGTTATGGACCTGATCCTTCATTGCCAGCTTAGCGGTCAAAATCTCTATCCCTTACTTATTCTCCTCTATTTGTGACTCCCGCTACAGAATGGAGGGTATCTCATTAGTAGTATCTTTCACAATGCTTAACTCCCTAGACATGTAAAATACAAAAGCCGAAAAAGCTTGTTCCATAGTGCATGGCAAGCTAGGTAAAGTAGATGATGAGGAAGTGGAAACAAAGTAGGGTGATGGGACATTTCCCATTTCAATCCATCTTTGGATCATTTGCGGGTATGCATTCCAATTGTGAGCAGGATTCATTGATTGCGCGCTACTCGATTCACCCTGATCAACCAAATTGTCACTAGAACTAGTCCGGCGCCTTTTGGGCTCCGGGGATGGTAGGATTGGTGCATCATGTCCTGGTGCCTTAGGTGATGGTGGTGGGGTTGACGACATGGTCCTGTAACGTAATATATAAGTGGCAAACAAAACGTTTATGACGCGTAACTAATGTGTGAGGTTATAGTCTAGAATACAATCCTAGTTCTCTATAACCAATGGCTCTGATACCAATCTGTCACACCCCCAATTTCAACTAACGGAGTTTTACCGTTTGGGAAGTGACAAACCAGGATCTCAGTCATTAGTTATATTGAACGACTCTATGTGGCTCGTTATGCAATAGATCTTCAAGGATCTTTAGATTGCCAAGTGGGTTGAACTCTTCTTCACTGGGGATCCGCAGGTCCACCCATTCGTCGCTAAACTTATCCTCCTAGGATGGAACCTGCCCCTCCTCTATCATCTCTACGTTGGATTCATTTAGCTGCAATTCACAGCTATCATCCATCTTACACAACTCTGATAGACCCTCATCAACACACTCATCTTCACTTTCTAGATCCTGCATCGAATTATTCTCAAAGAAAAAGCGTAAAGAATCAAGTGCGTTCGAGGGTTCAAGCTCGTCACTCGGAAAATTTAATGATTCAAGATTATCACAATTATGCTCGATTAAACTAGGGTCCGAATGCCTACCTAGACCATCACCCACGGTGTTATATGAGGACTCTTCTACCTCTTCTTCATCATCATTGAAGAAGTCATCCTCGATGGGCTCTGGCCCGCAACTCTGTGGTGTATAAACCGAAGGTGGGTACCTCGAGTATTGTGGACTCGTGAGTGGCATCTCTTCCGTTAATTTCTCCGGTTTTGGAGCTGCTTCTTCTCTTGCTAGCCTCAGAATCACTAGCCCATCCATTAGCCTCCCATTTTCTTCCAGAAGGACCAGTCCCTCGGCCTTACTTATTAGGTGCCACCGAATGCTCATGATCTCCTACACTTTCCTCTGCTTCTCTTTGTTCGTTTCTTCATCGTGTATTTTCTGCACCGACTCAATCTCACAAGAAAAGTGTAAAGTATTACATGGAACTACATGAGCTTGCAAGGAATCAGTATAGTATTCATCACGTACCTGGAGGTGGGACTTGTGCTTCACCTTCTGTCACTGTGAGTTGCCCTTCGTCCATTGACCGAGGTTCAGTTCCAATAAAGTTCCCGTCATAGTCAAAGACCAAACGTTCTCGATTCTTCAGACGTTGTGATTCTATGTACTCCATTACATCCTGGATTTCCCTATCGTATGTCCGCAAGCTTCCAAATCTGTTGTATTGTTGTCTAAACAATGTTCTCAAACAGCAGGTGAGATAAAACAAAATAAAACAATTGATAACTTACAAAAAATAACTAGACACATACGAACAAGCAAACAAAAGACATGGACAACTAGACACTCTACGACTCAAAACACAAATAAGACCAATTAATCAGTTAAGTTCAATCAAAGTTAGATACGCTATCACCTTAGTGTCCCCGGTAACGGCGCCAAAAACTTGATGTGTGCTGGACGGTCTATAAAAACTAACTATGAAACCTAACCTAAACACTCTAGATTTAAATTTATAAATCTAGACTCAACCTAATACTAGACCACACAACCAAAAAGTGTATCGATCAATGTAGTAAAGTCTAATGAAGTCCGGATATCGAACCCACGAGACACTAGTGACAACTCTATATAGACTCTAACTCAACTAACTGAACTGAATTATATTGGGGGAATTTCTATGAACTAGGACGAAACTATGAAATCAAAAGTATTAAAACCTCTCTAACGACAACTAATTATCTAACAGACGAATCGAGTGAAATCGGGAATCGAAAACAGTACTACCTAGGTATGAATCCTAAATGTAAATCTCAGACTTCTCTAGGTTATGGTTACTATGACGGAACGGGGGTTCTAAGTATGACACTATGAGAATACCTAAAGCATCCCTGATCACTCTCTGGGTGTGATCTAATAGGAACTCTAAGCAATGTATAACGCTCACCAGATAGTCGGATCACCTTTCAGTTTCTCTAACGACACTAAAGTACCCTACAGATAGATCGCCTTTCAGTCTCACTATCACAATACATTCGATGAATGCAAGGAGTAATCCCAGAACAATCGATAAGACACGTTTAGCAAGGACACTAAGCACCTAGGGGAAACCTTCCTTCAAAGTCTTTACACCTAGACCCCTAACACCAAATAATAATCGACTACCTCTCACCTTTTGGCTATCGAGATAGGACGAACATTTAGCTTTAACAAACCATCAATTAGTATTCCTATGGACTACTACATCTAGCAACACCATAAACAGTCACAAACTCAAAGTAAGCGACCTAAACATGCATCTTAAACTGAAAGACACTCACAAGACACATGCAGAACATAAATCAACGATAAATCAATACTGAGCATGCATAAACATCATATCAATTGAACCAAGACAGTTACAATAGAGTCAAACCATCAATAATGACCAAAAACCAATAAAAATCCAATCTTTAACAATCAATCATCAAAACTTAGGTAGCAACTAAGTGTTTAGCGAAGAAACATGGTCCAACACAGTAAATCAGTTGCAAAGAAGAAGAACATAGTAGTAATCGAACCAATCGAACACAAAATCATCAATAACGAATACCGAATCAATACGAAGATAAAAGTTCCAATCTTTGGCTTCCAACATCTTCTCTACTCCTGAAATCGCCTGGAAAACTCCCCTCAGATAGCTAAAAGTCCAACTTTTTAAGATATGGCATTACAATTCTATTAATAATCAAAATTAGGGTTTTTATGGATTATGTGGGTTTTCATGTGTCGCGAACAAGGTTTAGAGGTTTCTCGCGTGGCGCGAGAAACAACCTAGTCGGGCTGCCCTTTGCCTTTATTCGCGTGACGTGAACTTTCTAGTCACAGTCTTTGCGTGGCGCGAAGACTTGAATTCCTAGATTTTTTATTTCTTTTTCACGCTTTCTCTCGTGTGCTCAGTTTCTCCAGGATTTTACTCTATTTTCGCTTCCTTAGCACATGAAAGCCTGCACAATTGACCCGAACTCAGAAAGAACTAAAATTTACATAAAATGAGTATAAGATTATACAATTTCGCACAAATACATGAGGATAAACGTACGTGTTTTGCAACACATCAGCCGCTTTGATCTATCACTATAGATCTTTATTCCCATAATATAAGCAACTTCATCAAGATCTTTCATTGCATAACATTTTCCTAACCAAGACTTTACGTCTTTTAGAATAGGGATATGGTTTCCAATGAGCAGTATGTCATATACATACAGAATCAGAAAAAGTCACATGTGTTACGCCCGGCTATTTCGGGTTAACCCCATTACCCCAAATAGTAATTCCAATACTATTTTTTTCATAAACTCAGCACATATGCATGAAACTGTGGGCACTAAAGCTATAATTACCCTAAACCCAATTGTTTGACTTCTGAAAGTCAAAATTGAACATTTTTAACTCAAATTCGATTGGTTGACTTTAAAAGTCAAACCTTCATGATCTTTGATTCAAATTCAATCAATAACTCTCAAGACCGTTCAAATTCGCGATTGTTATACTCAATAATGATGATGTCGACTTGAAGCATTTCCATACTTTTTTGATTGCCATTGATTGCAAATTAGGTCTATTAAACCCGTAGCCGTCGAACTCGCAACTATGACCATAGAATTTGATTATTTGGATTACCATTATGCAAGCTGTCACACCCCCAATTTCAACTAACAGAGTTTTACCGTTTGGGAAGTGACAAACCAGGATCTAAGTCATTAGTTACGTTTAACGACTCTATATGGGACTTAAATGAAAATATTATATCATCCGGAGTAAATGCGGAAGCAATAAAAGAAAGTAAATGCGCAAAACAAACGCGCCCAAAAGTCCAGTCCAAGCAATATAATAAAACACAATTCAAAAGTAGGACTCCATGCATGTCCTATATGTGCACCTGTGCCCTATCTTAGCGACTTGAGAAAACATGTAAGAAAAGATGTCAACACGAGGTTGGTGAGTTCACAGGTTTCAATATATAAATAAACGTTTACTAGATTTATTGTATATTCAATATGCATCTATAGGTAGCTAACCTACGTTTCATGTTTAACTTAAGCGCTCGCAACCGAAGCTGACTGATTGTTTATTTCCCTCCTACCAGGTCTATCAACTCTAGTGATGTGAGTAGGCTAACATTTCACCCGTAGGACCTCAAATCGAGTTAGCGCGACTAACGCGGGTGGGATTTGTCAAACCCAGCAGTACTACTAAACATTACCTCGCTAAGATCCATATTAATGGTTCGATGTGTGTTGAAGACTTTCAGTGATAGCGTGTTACGCTTAGCTTTAACATTGATAACATATGAATACAATATTCAGAAATGGTTTGCGACATGTTTTCTCCCCAAAGATAAAATAGTAAAAGGGGCCGTGAAAACTCACCCATAGGAAGTAATCACACAAGTAATAGACTTGGTACACAAGTGTTAGCCTACAACGGCTTACGTATGCCCTATAATTACAAACAACAATTAGGGACTCATTGGGATTTGTGACGACACACGAAAGATTAGAACGTCTTTAAACATTCTAAAGATTTGCGTGTAAACAACCGAGTTTACGGGAATACGGATTCCTAAATTCGGAATGAATGAGTTTCGCGATGAATGGCAAATAATATATAATAAATACATTCAAGCGTTTTGTCATTAAATAGCAGTCTAGGAAAATAATACAATTTATTATATTATTTTTAAGTTTAGCGAAATAACACAATAATTAAATTGTGTGTCAAAATCAATAAATCTATTATTTTTATTCAAGAATATAAACGTGAGTAAATAACCTAAATAATTATATTATTTATTAGTTTGAAGTGTTTCACAAAAGTTAGAAATGTGGCAAAATAATATATTTAAATATATTATTTTAATGTGTCACGGTTTGAAAAATAATATAGATTATATTATTTTATTCAGAAGTGAAGGTTAATTAATAATATATACATATATAAAACTATGAAATACGTAACAAGGAAGGTTTATAAAATCATTCCCGAGTCCACGGGTAGTTTTTTCGGTTTAAACATATTAGCATAATGTTATAATAATAGAGGAATTTGTTTTTAAATCTAAAACACTAACAAAATAACAATTAAAAAGAAAACTGGGGAGGAGGATTTAAACCCGGGTCTCCTCCCCCAGCAGACAAACGATTTAACCAGTCCACCCGCTAGGGCAATCGCAACAAGCTTAGGACCCGAATGGTTTTAATAAACAAACCCACTGTGACCCCCCCCTTAGCGCGAAGCGAACCAAACCCACTCCAATCCCCATCGATTTCGACTCTGATTTGATTCAAACATTTAGGGGTTTTGTTAACCGGGTGATCACGAATGTGCTGGTGGTGTTTAATTGTAAAATCGTTAAGTATAAAGTGGTTTAATTTCTGAATGAACACCGAAACCCTAGTTTTAGATCTTGGAATCAATTTGATGAAATCTTATGTTGAAAGAAATTAAATTCATAGGGCTTTTACTAAATCAAAACTTGCGAACCTACGGGAATGGTTTAATTTGATTGAGATAGTCATTAAGATTGAAACCCCCAATCATGTATATGAACAAACCCTAGATTCCGGATTACAAACAATTCGATGTTTTCAGCCGTGGATTTCATAGGGCTTTCAATCCAGGCATAGAGGCGATTCTAAGGGTGTGTTTAATTTCATAAATGGAAATTGAATTGATAGGGTTCGACCAAACTGGAAATGTATGAACCCTAGATTACGGATGGAGTTCAATTCGATGATATTTGTTAAAATTGACATAGGGTTTTCATAATACTGAGAATTTCGAAACTAATGGTACAAGAAATTACCAGAATGAAGTCCGAATTGATAGTGATCGAGTAAAAACGGGTTCGACTTGCGCGAGCTTGTTCCCCGACGACTCCGGCCACTCCTCCGACCAAATTGGTGTGCGTAAGAGCTTCTGTGATGAAAGAATTTTCAGATGTCACATCATCCCCTAGTTGAAAGAATTTTCGTCCCGAAAATTAAATAATAAAAATAAAATAAAAAATTTCGAATTTCACATCATCCCCTGGTTGAAAGAATTTTCGTTTCGAAAATTAAAATAGTACCTAAAGAGTTTGACGTGGAGTGCTTGAACAGATTAGGATATTTGTGCATCATCTGATCCTCACGCTCCCACGTGAATTTCGATCCGCGTATCGAGTTCCAACGGACTCTAACAATAGGGATTTTACTACGCTTAAGTGTTTTGACTTCCCTATCCATGATTTCTGCTGGTTCTTCGATGAAACGCAACTGTTCATAGATGTGTAGTTCCTCAAGAGGAACCGCGAGTGACTCGTCTGCCAGACATTTCTTCAAGTTTGAGATGTGAAAGACGTTGTGTACACCACTAAGTCCTTCGGGTAGGTCCATTTGATACGCTACTGGCCAATCCTCTTCACTATCTTGAATGGTCCAACATAACGAGGATTCAGTTTGCCTCGTTTTCCAAAATGAATGACACCCTTCCAAGGTGAGACTTTTAACAAAACCATATCCCCTATTTGAAATTCTAACGGCTTACGACGCTTATCGGCATAGCTCTTTAGACGGTCACGAGCTGCTGCCATACGGTTTCTAATTTGAATGATTTTCTCAGAAGTTTCAAGTACAAGCTCAGGACCCGTAAGTTGACTATCTCCAACCTCGGCCCAACAAATAGAAGAACGGCATTTCCATCCATATAGTGCTTCAAATGGAGCAGCATTGATGCTAGTGTGATAACTGTTGTTGTAGAAGAACTCCACCAACGGTAGGTGAGACTCCCAAGTGTTACCGAAATCAATCACAAAAACTTGTAGCATATCCTCTAGGGTGGTATGAAGTGCTCATATCTAGAAGCATGCCTAAAGCTTTATGTAACGATTGTCAGAAACGGGAGATGAAATGTGCATCATGATCCGAAATGATAGAGATTGGCACCCGGTGCCGAGAGACTACTTCTTTCAAGTAAATACGAGTAAGCTTCTCTATTTTTTCGATTTCCTTGATTGCTAAGAAGTGAGCGGACTTTGTTAAAAGATCGACTATTACCTAAATGGTATCACATTCGGTAGGAGTTTGTGGCAATTTTGTGATAAAGTCCATGGATATCTGCTCCCATTTCCACATTGGAATCTCTGGTTGTTGGAGTAGACCGGAAGACTTTTGATATTCAACCTTGACCTTTGCTCAAGTCAGGCACTTGCTCACATAGGTGGCTATATCGGCCTTCATCTTTGGCCACCAATACATCACCTTTAGGTCATGGTACATCTTGTCAGAACCTGGATGAACGGAGTAACGAGATTTATGAGCTTCATCCATTATTAGTTCCCTTAAGTTCCCGAATACTGGAACCCATATTCGCTCGCCAAAGTAGCGAATACCGTCAAATTTGACCTCGAGTTGTGCTTCCATACCGCGTGTACCTTCCGGCGGTAGGTTCTCCTCCTTCAAGGCTTCAAGTTAAGCACTACAGATTTTGTTAGGTAATTTGGGGTGAATTGTAAGCTGTAATGCTCGAACTCATTTAGGCTTGGTTTCCTTTCGACATAGGGCATCAACTACAACATTAGCCTTGCCCGGATGATACCGGATCGCACTGTCATAATCATTCAAAAGTTTGACCCAACGACGTTGTCTCATGTTCCGCTCTTTCTGCTCAAAGATTGCTGAAGACTCTTGTGATCGGTGTATATAGTGCACTTGGTACCGTACAAGTAATGTCTCAATATCTTAAGTGCGAAAACTACGGTTCCCAACTCTAGGTCATGAGTGGTGTAGTTTTTATCATGAATCTTTAGTTGTCGTGAAGTATATGCGATCACCTTTTCTCGTTGCATTAAAACACAACCTATACCGTAAATGGATGCGTCGAAATACACCACAAAATCATCTGTTCCCTCCAAAAGAGCTAGAATAGGTGCACTGCAAATTTTCTGTTTAAGGAGTTGGAATACTTACTCCTGGTTGTCGCCCCGGTTATAGGCTTTACCCTTCTGAGTTAAGGTAGTTAGAGGTTGTGCACTTTTAGAAAATCCTTCGATGAATCGCCGATAATAACCAGCCAATCCCAGAAATTATCGCACCTCAGTCGGGGTCTTCGGTGCTGACCAATTCTTGATGGCTTCTATCTTTGATGGATCGCCATGTATTCCCTTCTCGTTAACCACATGTCCTAAGAATTGAACTTCCTGAATCCAAAACTCACACTTGGAAAACTTAGCATACAGTTACTCCTGCATAAGTAATTCCAAATTAAGCATAGATGTTCCTCGTGTTCCTCCTTGTTCTTGGAATAAATGAGGATGTCGTCGATGAAAACGATGACAAATTGATCAAGGTATGGCTTACACACACGGTTCATGAGGTCCATGAATATCGCGGGTGCGTTGGTTAATCCGAAAGTCATGACCATAAACTCATAGTGGTCGTACCTTGTCCTGAAGGCAGTCTTAGAGATATCCTCATCTCGGACTCTCAATTGGTGGTAACCAGATCTAAGATCTATCTTGGAATAGAAACTTGATCTTTGGAGTTGATCAAAGAGATCATCTATACGAGGTAGAGGATAACGATTCTTGATTGTCACTTTATTCAGTTCATGGTAGTCGATACACATACGGAAAGTCTAGTCCTTCTTGATGAAAAACAGAACTGGAGCTCCCCATGGCGATGAGCTAGGTCGGATGAAACCTTTATCCAACAATTCATGTAGTTGAGTGGACAATTCTTGCAATTCACTAGGTGCTAATCTGTAAGGTGCCCGAGCGATCGGCGCCGCTCCGGGTGCTAGATCGATTTGGAATTCAACTTGACGGTGAGGTGGTAGACTAGGAAAATCCTTGGGAAATACTTCCAGAAAATCACGAACGATGGGAATATCATCAATTTTCTTCTCTTCCTATGGCTGCCCAGCAACGAGAGCCAGAATAGCAGTATGCCTTTTTCGAAAACATTTCTGTACTTTCATGAAGGATATGATACCCATGACTGCACCCACCTTTTCGCCCTGAACGGAAAGAGTTTCTCCACTCGGAAGAGGAATGCGAACAATTTTCTCATGACAGATGATTTCGGCTTGGGTTTTAGATAACCGATCCATGTCGACGATTACGTCGAAACTACCAAGTGTGACCGGCATAAGGTCGATATCAAGTTTATGACCAGCCAACTCAAGCTTACAACCCTTAAGAATTTGGTTTGCTTCAATTATTTGGGCATCGGCTATTTCTATTATATACTTAGCTTCTAACAGATTTGGAGTTTCTTTTATCATGCCACTAAGTTTCTTAGATATAAAACTTCTATCAGCACCGGTGTCAAAAAGGATAGAAGCAAAGTAATTGTTTAAGAGGAACATACCGGTGACCACATTATGATCATATCGAGCTTCTCCAGATCCTAGCACGAAGGCTCGTCCCTTCGCACCATTCCCTCCATTATTGTCATTGTAGCCACTATTGTTGTTGCCTTGATTTTTGTTGTTGTCGTTGTTGCCATGATTATTGCCGTTGCCGTTACCATTACCAATTCCACCCTTCTTCAACTGAGGACAATCCCTTTGAATGTGTCCCTCCTTGCCGCACTGAAGACATCCTCTTGTAAATCCCTATGGTTGAAATGGTTGCTTGTTCGGAAGTGCAACCCTACAGTCTTTCACAGTGTGGCCCATCTTACCACATCGCTGGCAACGCATTCTGTCACAAGTGCCCGTGTGGTGATAGCCACATTTATTGCACTTGGGATACCTCCCAGCATATTCCCACTAATACGAACCTGAAGAGGTTGTCTGATTGAAGTTCTTAGTAGGCTAAAACTTTCACTGCTGCTGATGAGGTTGATTAAACTAGGGTCCCTTGGAGTTGGTGTGAGAGTTGGAGTTGTGATAAAACTTGCGCTTATGATTGTCGGTGGATTTAGAGACCGAACCCCTCGTGGGTAGTGTCCCTTGAGTCATCACCTGATCGGTTAACTTGTGGCCTAGTCTGATAGTCTGCTGGATAGTAGTAGGGTTGTATGAGGTAACCATACTCTGAATCTGAGGCACTAAGCCTCCAATGTATAGCTTAATCCTCTTGTAATCAGGAGTCACCATGTGTGGGCACATGGTAGCAAGCTCATGGGAGCGAGTGGTATATAGCTCAATTTTAGAACCTTCCATTTTCAGGTTCCATAATTCTCCTTCCAACTTCTGAATTTCATCCCGAGGACAGTACTCCTCCTTCATCATCGTCTTAAATTCCTCCCATGAAAGTGCATTGGCCATAGCTAGACCCAACATTTGGACCTGAGCATTCCACCATGTGAGAGACGGGCCCTCCAAAGTACCAGAAGCAAATTTGACCTCGGGGACAGTTGCTCATGGCAAATACCGATTCTACTTTCTCGAACCATCGGAGTAGTCCGACAGCTCCTCTAGCTCCACTAAAGGTGTGGGGCTTACATTCCATAAATTTCTTGAATATGCATGCCAGTTGCTGATTCTGTTGACGTGGATTTAAAAACATAATATAGGATCGGGATTATAAAGCTTGGGAAAGGCGCTTTGAGAGATGAATTGACCTCACTAGTCAAATGGTTATAGCATTTACCTGCAACATTCAGTGCTGCTAGAGCCTCAGCCACACTATCATTGATTAGTGCCGCCAGCTCAGCTGCTATCGTGTTAATGGTGCCTCGGCCACCGGCACGACCTCCACGTCCTCTTCCCGACATGATTCTTCACATTCACAAATAAAAAATAATGAGAAATATGTTGCATTTCAAACATTATATGTACAAGTAAGGAAATGATAACACAACATCTAATATTTTGAAATTAAATAAAATGTAAATCTACAAAATAGTTAACTAAAAACATCACACTTCTCATGCTTTTATTGAATGGGAAAAACCTTACCCATCTAAGTTTGAAATAGAAAGAACATAAACAAAGCATAAATGAAAGTAAAGATAAGATAGAATAATCATCAAACATCCTCGTCATCGGAGGAAACACATGATAGTGCATCATCAATCTCGACCAGCTCCTCCTCGGGTGGCCCCTCCTCTAAGGGCTCATCCTTAAACGGCTCCTCCTCGTCGTCAGAAAGTGGGATATACTCCGGCTAAAGTGCTGCATGCATTTGGGCTTCCAGAATCCCCTCATCAGCATGGTCCGAGGTGTCCACCCTCGTTTCCAAAATGCTGAACTTTATCCACCAGATGGTTATGGACCTGATCCTTCATTGCCAGCTTAGCGGTCAAAATCTCTATCCCTTACTTATTCTCCTCTATTTGTGACTCCCGCTACAGAATGGAGGGTATCTCATTAGTAGTATCTTTCACAATGCTTAACTCCCTAGACATGTAAAATACAAAAGCCGCAAAAGCTTGTTCCATAGTGCATGGCAAGCTAGGTAAAGTAGATGATGAGGAAGTGGAAACAAAGTAGGGTGATGGGACATTTCCCATTTCAATCCATCTTTGGATCATTTGCGGGTATGCATTCCAATTGTGAGCAGGATTCATTGCTTGCTCGCTACTCGATTCACCCTGATCAACCGAATTGTCACTAGAACTAGTCCGGCGCCTTTTGGGCTCCGGGGATGGTAGGATAGGTGCATCATGTCCTGGTGCCTTAGGTGATGGTGGTGGGGTTGACGACATGGTCCTGTAACGTAATATATAAGTGGCAAACAAAACGTTTATGACGCGTAACTAGTGTGTGAGGTTATAGTCTAGAATACAATCCTAGTTCTCTATAACCAATGGCTCTGATACCAATCTGTCACACCCCCAATTTCAACTAACGGAGTTTTACCGTTTGGGAAGTGACAAACCAGGATCTCAGTCATTAGTTATATTGAACGACTCTATGTGGGACTTAAATGAAAATATTATATCATTCAGAGTAAACGCGGAAGCAATAAAAGAAAGTAAATGCGCAAAACAAACGCGCCCAAAAAGTCCAGTCCATACATAAATTAAAACAATCCAAGCGAAATAATAAAACACAATTCAAAAGTAGGACTCCATGCATGTCCTATATGTGCACCTGTGCCTTATCTTAGCGACCTGAGAAAACATGTAAGAAAAGATGTCAACACGAGATTGGTGAGTTCACACGTTTCAATATATAAATAAACGTTTACTAGATTTATTGTATATTCAATATGCATCTATAAGTAGCTAACCTACGTTTCATGTTTAACTTAAGCGCTCGCAAACGAAGCTGACTGATTGTTTATTTGCCTCCTGCCAGGTCTATCAACTCTGGCGATGTGAGTAGGCTAACATTTCACTCGTTCGACTTCAAATCGAGTTAGCGCGACTAACGCGGGTGGGATTTATCAAACCCAGTAGAACTACTAAACATTACCTCGCTAAGATCCATAAAAACGGGTCCGTCTTGCACGAGCTTGTTCCCCGACGACTTCGGCCATTCCTCTGACCAAATTGGTGTGCGTAAGAGCTTCTGTGATAAGAGATAGAGATGCGCAGGCGATCGATTTCAGTGTAACAAAATGAATTGACGTGTATTGGTGATGAAGAGGGACGAGTTCAACGGTTACAGGTTGAATGCTCATAATTGCGATTATTTGCACGTAATGAGGATGATTAAAACTATAATGGTGATCGATTATTGCATTAAGGTGTGCTTCAGTTACGAATTTGGGTAGAATCGGTTTTTGGATTCGAATTTTTGAATTACTGGTTGCGTATTTGACTTTCAAAAGTCAAACTGGAACAAAACTCTTGATTTTGACTTTCAGGGTCAACAGAATTTGAAAATGAGATAATTACAAGTTCAATCCCTCTAGTTTCATGCATTTAAGTTTGAATAAAGGCAGAAATAGTCCCTGAAGTTTGAGTTAGGTTAAATACGTTAAGACTTAACTGGATTTAACTAACAGAGTTAGTCTAAAATTTTCCGGATGTCACATCTCAATAATGATGTCAACTTGAAGCATTTCCATACTTTTTTGATTGCCATTGATTGCAAATGAAGTTCCAACGAACTCTAACAATAGGTATTTTACTACGCTTAAGCGTTTTGACTTCCCTATCCATGATTTCTAATGGTTCATCGATAAAACGCAACTGTTCGTCGATGTGTAGTTCCTCAAGAGGAACCGCGAGTGACTCGTCTGCCAGACATTTCTTCAAGTTTGAGATGTGAAAGACGTTGTGTACACCACTAAGTCCTTCGGGTAAGTCCAGTTGATACGCTACTTGGCCAATCCTCTTCACTATCTTGAATGGTCCAACATAACGAGGATTTAGTTTGCCTCGTTTCCCAAAACGAATGACACCCTTCCAAGATGAGACTTTTAACAAAACCATATCCCCTATTTGAAATTCTAACGGATTACGACGCTTATCGGTATAGCTTTTTTTATGGTCACAAGCTGTTGCCTTATGGTTTCTAATTTGAACGATTTTCTCAGAAGTTTCAAGTACAAGCTCAGGACCATAAGTTGATTGTCTCCAACCTCGGCCCAATAAATAGAAGAACGGAATTTCCGTCCATATAGTGCTTCAAATGGAGCTGCCTTGATGCTAGTGTGATAACTGTTGTTGTAGGAGAACTCCACCAACGGTAGGTGAGACTCCCAAGTGTTACCGAAATCAATCACACAAACTCCTAGCATATCCTTCGGGGTTTGAATAGTACGCTCCATCTGGCCATCAGTTCGAGGGTGGTATGATGTGCTCATATCTAGACGCGTGCCTAAAGCTTTATGTAACGATTGCCAGAAACGCGAGGTGAATCGTGCATCACGATCCGAAATGATAGAGATTGGCACCCGGTGCCGAGAGACTACTTCTTTCAAGTAAATACGAGTAAGCTTCTCCATTTTGTCGGTTTCCTTGATTGTTAAGAAGTGAGCGGGCTTTGTTAAACGATCGACTATTACCCAAATGGTATCACATCTGGTATGAATTCGTGGAAATTTTGTGAAAAGGTCCATGGATATGTGCTCCCATTTCCACATGGGAATCTCTGGTTGTTGGAGTAGACCGGAAGGCTTTTGATATTCAACCTTGAACTTTGCGCAAGTCAGGCACTTGCTCACATAGGTGGCTATATCGGCCTTCATCTTTGGCCACCAATACAACACCTTTAGGTCATGGTACATCTTGTCAGAACCTGGATAAACGGAGTAACGAGATTTATGAGCTTCATCCATGATTAGTTCCCTTAAGTTCCCGAATACTGGAACCCATATTCGCTCACCGAAGTAGCGAATACCATCAGATTTGACCTCGAGTTGTGCTTCCATACCGCGTGTACCTTCCAGCGGTAGGTTCTCCTCCTTCAAGGCTTCAAGTTGAGCACTACAGATTCTATCAGGTAATCTGGGGTGAATAGTAAGCTGTAATGCTAGAACTCGTTTGGGCTTGGTTTCCTTTCGACTTAGGGCATCAACTGCAACATTAGGCTTCCCCGGATGATACCGGATCGCACAGTCATAATCATTCAAGAGTTCAACCCAATGATGTTGTCTCATTTTCAGCTCTTTCTACTCGAAGATATGCTAAAGATCTTGTGATCGGTGTAGATAGTGCACTTGGTACCGTACAAGTAATGTCTCCATATCTTAAGTGCGAAAACTATGGCTCCCAACTCTAGGTCATGAGTGGTGTAGTTTTTCCCATGAATCTTTAGTTGACGTGAAGCATATGCGATCACCTTTTCTCGTTGCATTATCACACAACCTAGACCATGAATGGATGCGTCGAAATACACCACAAAATCATTTGTTCCCTCCGGAAGAGCTAGAATAGGTGCACTGCAAAGTTTCTGTTTAAGGAGTTGGAATACTGACTCCTAGTTGTCGCCCTAGTTATAGGCTTTACCCTTCTGAGTTAAGGCAGTTAGAGGTTGTGCAATTTTAGAAAATCCTTCAATGAATCGCCGATAATAACCAGCCAATCCCAGAAATTGTCGCACCTCAGTTGGGGTCTTCGGTGCTGACCAATTCTTGATGGCTTCTATCTTTGATGGATCGCCATGTATTCCCTTCTCGTTAACCACATGTCCTAAGAATTGAACTTCCCGAATCCAAAACTCACACTTGGAAAATTTAGCATACAGTTACTCCTGCATAAGTAATTCCAAATTAAGCATAGATGTTCCTCATGTTCCTCCTTGTTCTTGGAATAAATGAGGATGTCGTCGATGAAAACGATGACAAATTGATCAAGGTATGGCTTACACACACGGTTCATGAGGTCCATGAATATCGCGGGTGCGTTGGTTAATCCAAAAGTCATGACCATAAACTCATAGTGGTCTTGTCCTGAAGGCAGTCTTAGAGATATCCTCATCTCGGACTCTCAATTGGTGGTAACCAGATCTAAGATCTATCTTGGAATAGAAACTTGATCTTTGGAGTTGATCAAAGAGATCATCTATACGAGGCAGAGGATAACGATTCTTGATTGTCACTTTATTCAGTTCACGGTAGTCGATACACATACGGAAAGTCCCATCCTTCTTCTTGACAAACATAACTGGAGCTCCCCATGGCGATGAGCTAGGTCGGATGAAACCTTTATCCAACAATTCCTGTAGTTGAGTGGACAATTCTTGCAATTCACCAGGTGCTATTCTGTAAGGTGCCCAAGCGATCGGCGCCGCTCCGGGTGCTAGATCGATTTGGAATTCAACTTGACGGTGAGGTGGTAGACCAGGCAAATCCTTGGGAAATACTTCCAGAAAATCATGAACGATGGGAATATCATCAATTTTCTTCTCTTTCGATGGCTGCCCAGCAACGAGAGCCAGAATAGCAGTATGCCCTTTTTGAAAACATTTATGTACTTTCATGAAGGATATGATACCCATGACTGTACCCACCTTTTCGCCCTGAACGGAAAGAGTTTCTCCACTCGAAAGAGGAATGCGAACAATTTTCTCATGACAGATGATTTTGGCTTAGTTTTTAGATAACCAATCCATGTCGACGATTACGTCAAAACTACCAAGTGTGACCGGCATAAGGTCGATATCAAGTTTATGACCAGCCAACTCAAGCTTACAACCCTTAAGAATGTGGTTTGCTTCAATTATTTGGCCATCGGCTATTTCTATTATATACTTAGCTTCTAACAGATTTGGAGTTTCTTTTATCATGCCACTAAGTTTCTTAGATATAAAACTTCAATCAGCACCGGTGCAAAAAGGATAGAAGCAAAGTAATTGTTTAAAAGGAACTTACCCGTGACCACATTATGATCATATCGAGCTTCTCCAGATCCTAGCACGAAGGCTCGTCCCTTCGCACCATTCGCTACATTATTGTCGTTGTTTCCACCATTGTTGTTGCCTTGATTATTGTTGTTTCCGTTGTTACCCTGATTATTGTCGTTGTCGTTACCATTACCATTTCCAACCTTCTTCGACTGACGACAATCCCTTTGAATGTGTCCCTCCTTGCCGCATTGAAAACATCCTCTTGTAAATCCCTGTAGTCTGATAGTCTGCTGGATAGTAGTAGGGTTGGATGAGGTAACCATACTCTGAATCTGAGGCACTAAGCCTCCATTGTACAACTCAATCCTCTTGTAATCAGGAGTCACCATGTGTCGGCACATGGTAGCAAGCTCATGGGTGCGAGTGGTATATAGCTCAATTTCAGAACCTTCCATATTCAGGTTCCAGAATTCTCCTTCAAACTTCTGAATTTCATCCCGAGGACAGTACTCCTCCTTCATTATCATCTTAAATTCCTCCCACGAAAGTGAATTGGCCATAGCTAGACCCAACATTTGGACATGAGTGTTCCACCACGTGAGAGCCGGCCCTCCAAAGTACCAGAAGCAAATTTGACCTGATTGGCCAGGGGACAGTTGCTCTTGGCAAATATCGATTCTACTTTCTCTAGCCACCGGAGTAGTCCGACAGCTCCTTCAGCTCCACTAAAGGTATTGGGCTTATAGTCTATAAATGTCTTGAATGTGCATGCTGGTTGCTGATTCTATTGACCTGGATTTAAAAACATAATATAGGATCGGGATGGATTGACCTCACTAGTCAAATGGTTATAGCATTTACCTGCAGCATTCTGTGCTACTAGAGCCTCAGCCACACTATCGTTGATTAGTGCTGCCAGCTCAGCTGTTACCAGCACGACCTCCACGTCCTCTTCCCAACATGATTCTTCACAAATACAAAATAATGGGAAATATGTCGCATTTCAAACATTATATGTACAAGTAAGGAAATGATAACACAACATCTAATATTTTGAAATTAAATAAATTGTAAAGCTACAAAATAATTAACTCAAAACATCAAACTTCTCATGCTTTTATTGAATGGGAACAACCTTACCCATCTATGTTTGAAATAGAAAGAACATAAACAAAGCATAAATGAAAGGAAAGATAAGATAGAATAATCATCAAACATCCTCGTCATCGGAGTAAACACATGATAGTGCATCATCAATCTCGACCGGCTCCTACTCGGGTGGCCAAAGTGCTGCATGCATTTGGGCTTCCAGATGGGTCACTCTCTCCAGAATCCCCTCATCAGCAAAGTCCGAGGTGTCCACCCTCGTTTCCAAATGTTGAACTCTATCCACCAGATGGTTATGGACATGATCCATCACTGCCAGCTCAACAGTCAAAAGCTCTATCCCTACCTTATTCTCCTCTATTTGTGACTCCCGCTGAAGAATGTCGGGTATCTCATCAATAGCATCTTTCACAATGCTTAACTCCCTAGATATGTAAAATACAAAAGCCACAAAAGCTTATTCCATAGTGCATGGCAAGCTAGGTAAAGTATATGATGAGGAAGTGGAACCAAAGTAGGGTGATGGGATATTTCCCATTTCGATCCATCTTTGGATCATTTGTGGGTATGCATTCCAATTGCGAGCAGGATTCGTTTCTTGCGCACTACTCGGTTCACCTGATTAACCGAATAGTCACTAGAACAAGTCTGGCACCTTTTGGTCTCCGGGGATGGAAGGACAGGTGCATCATGTCCTGGTGCCTTAGGTGATGGTGGTGGGGTTGACGACATGGCCCTGTAACATAATATATAAGTGCGAAACAAAACGTTTATGACGCGTAACTAATGTGTGAGGTTATAGTCTAGAATGCAATCCTAGTTCTCTATAACCAATGGCTCTGATACCAATCTGTCACACCCCAATTTCAACTAACGGAGTTTTACCGTTTGGGAAGTCACAAACCAGGATCTCAATCATTAGTTACATTGAACGACTCAATATGGGACTTACATGAAAATATTATATCATTCAGAGTAAATGCAGAAGAAATAAAAGAAAGTAAATGCGCAAACAAACGCGCCCAAAAAGTCCAGTCCAAACATAAACTAAAACAGTCCAAGCGAAATAATAAAACACAATTCAAAAGTAGGACTCCATGCATGTCCTATATGTGCACATGTGTCTTATCTTAGTGACCTGAGAAAACATGTAAGAAAAGATGTCAACACGAGGTTGGTGAGTTCACAGGTTTCAATATATAAATAAATGTTTACTAGATTTATTGTATATTCAATATGCATCTATAGGTAGCTAACCTACGTTTTATGTTTAACTTAAGCGCTCGCAACCGAAGCTGACTGATTGTTTATTTGCCTCCTGCCAGGTCTATCAACTCTAGCAATGTGAGTAGGCTAACATTTCACCCGTTCGACCTCAAATCGAGTTAGCGCGACTAACGCGGGTGGGATTTGTCAAACCCAATAGTACTACTAAACAATACCTCGCTAAGATCCATATTAACAGTTCGATGTGTGTTGAGGACTTTCAGTGATAGCATGTTACGCTTATCTTTAACATTGATAACATATGAATACAATATTCAGAAATGGATTGCGACATGTTTTCTCCCCCAAGATAAAATAGTAAAATGGGCCGTGAAAACTCACCTGAATGCGTAGGAAGTAATCACACAAGTAATAGACTTGGTACACAAGTGTTAGCCTGCAACGGCTTACGTATGCCCTAGAATTACAAATAACAATTAGGGACTCATTGGGATTTGTGACGACACACGAAAGATTAGAACGTCTTTAAACATTCTAAAGATTTACGGGTAAACAACCGAGTTTACGTGAATACGGATTCCTAAATTCGGAATGAATGCGTTTCGCGATGAATGACAAATAATATGTAATAAATACATTCAAGCGTTTTGTCATTAAATAGCAGTCTAGGAAAATAATACAATTTATTATATTATTTTTAAGTTTAGCGAAATAACACAATAATTAAATTGTGTCAAAAATAATAAATCTATTATTTTTATTCAAGGATAGAAACGTGAGAAAATAAACTAAATAATTATATTATTTATTAGTTTGAAGTGTTTCACAAAAATTAGAAACGTGGCGAAAATAATATATTTAAATATATTATTTTAATATAAGTCACGGTTTGAAAAATAATATAGTTTATATTATTTTATTCGGAATTGAAGGTTAATTAATAATATATACATATTATTATAAAACTATGAAATACGTAACAAGAAAGGTTTATAAAATTATTCTTGAGTCCAAGGGTAGTTTTTCCGGTTTAAACATATTAGCATAATATTATAATAATAGAGGAATTTGTTTTTAAATCTAAAACATTAACAAAATAACAATTAAAAAGAAAACTGGGGAGGAGGATTCGAACCCGGGTCTCCTTCCCCAGCAGACAAACGATTTAACCAGTCCACCCGCTAGGGCAATCAACAAACCCACTGTGATCACCCTTTAGCGCGAACCGAACCAAACCCACTCCAATCCCCATCGATTTCGACTCTGATTTGATTCAAACGTTTAGGGGTTTTGTTAATCGGGTGATCACGAATCTGCCGGTGGTGTTTAATTGTAAAATCGTTAAGTATAAAGTGGTTTAATTTCTGAATGAACACCGAAACCCTAGTTTTAGATCTTGGAATCAATTTGATGAAATCTTATGTTGAAAGACGTTAAATTCATAAGGCTTTTACTAAATCAAACCTTGCGAACCTACTGGAATGGTTTAATTTGATTGAGATAGTCATTAAGATTGAAACCCCTAATCATGTATATGAACAAACCCTAGATTCCGGATTGCAAACAATTCGATGTTATCAGCCGTGGATTTCATAGGGCTTTCAATCCAGGCATAGAGGCGATTCTAAGGGTGTGTTCAATTTCATAAATGGACATCGAATTGATAGGGTTCGACCAAACTGGAAATATATGAACCCTAGATTATGGATGGAGTTCAATTCGATGATATTTGTTAAAATCGACATAGGGTTTTCATAATACTGAGAATTTTGAAACTAATGGTACAAGAGATTACCAGAATGAAGTCCGAATTGATAGTGATCGAGTAAAAACGGGTCCGACTTGCGCGAGCTTGTTCCCCGACGACTCCGGCCACTCCTCCTACCAAATTGGTGTGCGTAAGAGCTTTTGTGATGAGAGATAGAGATGCGCAGGCGATCGATTTCATTGTAACATAATGAATTGACGCGTATTGGTGATGAAGAGGGACGAGTTCGACTGTTACAGGTTGAATGCCCATAATTGCGATTATTTGCACGTAATGAGGATGATTAAAACTATAATGGTGATCGATTATTGCATTAAGGTGTGCTTCAGTTAAGAATTTAGGTAGAATCGGTTTTTAGATTCAAAATTTTGAATTACTGGTTGCGTATTTGACTTTAAAAGTCAAACTGGAACAAAACTCTTGATTTTGACTTTCAGGGTCAACATAATTTGAAAATGAGATAATTACAAGTTCAATCCCTCTAGTTTCATGCATTTAAGTTTGAATAAAGGCAGAAATAGTCCCTGAAGTTTGAGTTAGGTTAAATACGTTAAGACTTAACTAGATTTAACTAACAGAGTTAGTCTAAAATCTTCTGGATGTCACGTCTCAATAATGATGATGTCGACTTGAAGCATTTCCGTACTTTTTTTATTGCCATTGATTGCAAATGAAGTCTACTAAACCCGTAACCGTCGAACTCGCAACTATGTCCATAGAATTTGATCATTTGGATTACCATTATGCAAGCAAACATTCCCACACCTTGTTCTCACTTCTCAGAAACTTTTGCACACATCAATTCGACCAGAGACGCAGTCGGAGTCGCAGGAGACCGAGCCTCCCCGAGTCGGAACCCCGTTTAGTCGATCACTATCAAATCGATATCGATTGAGGTAATTGAACACATCCTCAGACTCGTTTCAATGTCTAGAACAAAATCCCTAACCTAATTGGGGCTTACATCATCGAATTGAACAAGAACCAGTTCTAAGGTTCCTCACGTATACGGTTTAATCGAACCCTAACCTAGACTCATTTTCAATCCAATTAATTTATATGGTTAGAATTGCAATCCATTGCTTGTCAAAAGCCCCATGATTCCAATTGTTAATTATATCGATTTTGATCAATTGATTCGACGTTCAAAATCTAGGGTTTCGGTATTTCAAATGAGCAATTAACAATCTGGACTTGATGATTTTTGCAATTAAGCACACCAACAGGATCGCAATACATTGTTTAATGAAACCCCTAACGTCTGTTGCAAATGCTGATCAAAATTGATGGTTTGGAAGGTGGGTTTTAATCGGATCGAATGGGGGGAAGAACACTGAGACACTAAGTGTTAAAACCAATCTGAACCGAGCCTTGTTGCGATTACCCTAGCGGGCGGATTGGTTATGTCTTGGGCTATTGTGGGAGAGACCCGGGTTCTAGTCCCTCTACCCATATTATATTTTTAAGCAACTTTTTAAGTTTTATTTTTAAATAAAATCATCCCTATGGTATTATAATAATATATTAATACGGTTTGACACCGGAAAACACCCGTGTGCTCGGGATTAAATTCCTAATTCATCCTAAGCATTATTTTTTAATTAAAAATAGTGTATTTATTGTTATTATCACCTAGATAATTATTTATATTATCACCTAAACTATTATTTCCTTCATAAAAACACACGAATATTTAATTAATACTATTATCTCGTGTTTAGTGACGTTTCATACGTACCACATCTGTATTAGATACTAAACTAGCGATTCTCTAATCCCGATGACAAAATGTCTATTCGTTATTCATAAGCATATTTAGGACATCCGACCTTTCTGTATCGTCTGTTATGGGTCAATTTTCACCTCTGGGATTCTGGATCTTCATATAAGTATCGTAATCCTTGATCCTTATTACGTTTTAGTATCTTGATTAAATGACCGTTGTAATAATTAAGATTACACGTTTATTTTGACTTGGTCATGTAGGTAACGACCATTCCTCATTATTATAAGCTGAAGACACGGGATTGCATTAAATACAATGGATATATGCGTGAAGAGGAGTCTTATAATGGTCCATTAAAGACATCTCCGGGATTTTAGCTTAGCAATTAATATTAAGAACTATATTTATATTGACAATGATCGATAGGAAACACACATCACAACACACGCACTACTCTTTGTAACATTAGTCTTGATCAAATCATTCATTCTCGTTGTATTGTTTATTGAAATCAATAAGATCAAACAAGGCAGCCCGACTTTAGTCGGCTCCCAAGGTATTATGCTGAAGATCCTCAAAGATCAAGGCCTTTCCTCGTGACTCATCGTGTTATTTCTGTAGTTTTACTTCATTTTACGCAAGATTATACAAGGATACTACCACACATACATAGTTTGGCTACTTGATTATCCTTGTTAATTTATGGTCAAAACATCGTCGTCACATAATCCTACGTGTTCCTAACAATCGTAAACATATTCTAGGGCATTCGTAGACTGTCCGCTTGCAAACTATTTATGGTTTTGCTGCATCCTTGTGAGGTGCTAATTACTACACTCTACACACTCTGGTGAGTTTCACGACCCCATTTACTGTTTTAAACTAGGGGGAGAAAACATGACACAAACATTAGATTCTTGTAGTTCTTATATATCACTTGTTTGAGCTAAGCGTAACACTCTATTATGAAATTCCTTACACATCGAACCGTTTAATATGAACTTAGCGGGGTAATCTTGAGTAGTACTACTGGGTTTGACAAACCCTAGCCGCGTTAGTCGCGTTAACTCGACTAGAGGTCGAACGGGTGTAATATTGACCTAACACATTACCACTGTTGATAGACATGGTGGAAGGAATCAAACACAATAAACAGTCAGCTTCGGTTGCGAGCGCTTTAGTAATATGAACATAGGTTAGCTACCTATTGATATATATTGAATGTACATAATCTGGCAAACACTATTATAAACTGAAACCTGTGAACTCACCAACCTAGTGTTGACACATTTTCTTACATGTTTTCTCACGTCTCTAAGGCACAGGCACATGATTAGGACATGCATTGGAGTCCTTTCAGTTATTGCAAACATTAAACTATTTATTTCCTTTTAATAAACTTGACTTTTGGGCGCGTTGTTTTTTGTATTAAATACTTTGTCTTTTGCTTCCGCATTTACTCTGAAAAATTAATGGTTTTTATTAAACTCATATAGTGCCATTTTATATAACTAATGACTGAGATCCTGGTTTGTCACACGCCTCGCGGTAAAACTCTGTTAGTGGATTTTGGGGTGTGACAACATGGTTCCTGTTAGGGGTTGGTTTTTATCTTTGGTATCCCGGATCATCAGATAAGTATCGATATGCCTGAGTATCCTGATTAACTGATCGTTGTAACAACTAATATTACGTGTTTGTCTTTGATTTCGTCATCCAGGTAATTAACACGTCATTAATGACTAAATAAATGGCTGAAGAACTGTTCAAACAGTTAGGAAAATGCGTGGAAGTCAATCTATAACGGTCAAGAATTAATGAAGACTTGTAACTGCTATGAAGACCTGATTTTTCTTCGGGATCCTCGTTTTTCAGTTATTTTTATATTTTGTATATAATAAGCAACTTGGTTGATTAGAAACACACACAATCACACTTAGCATTATTCAACACTCGAAAAGAGCTCTGTAACACTTAGTATTCGATCACTAGTTGCTCATATTGTACTTTTTTCATCGATTTATTAAAGAACACAAGACAGTCTGACGTTTAGTCGGCTCCCGAGGTTTTATGCAGGAGTTCCTGGTGGATCAATGGCTTTCCTCGTAAACACTCGTGTCGTTTACAATTTTCCTTTATATTTTATTCGTGATTCTTTCAAGCACACTACCTCACATTCTAAATTTGATTACAAAATTAGTCTTGTTAATTTTTATCCAAAACAATTTGGCGCCCATCATGGGGCTAGTGGTGCTTTTTATCTTAAAATCTTTGCTAAAATTTAAATGTCATCCCAATCCAAAAATGTTTCCATTTCTGCTCCATCTTCAAGCTCTGGGTTGAACAACCCTATTCCTCCTCCTTCATTCCAAAAGAGTGTTAATCAGCCAAAAAAAACTACTTCTGTGGGTTTTTCAGGATCCGGTAGTGGACCTGTGATCGTATCAAACAATGATATCCTCGATCTATTCTCGGAGATGAAACAACAAATGGAGCAACAGAGGAAGACTAACCAAATGCTGTTTAGAGAGTTTGAGAAGGTCAAAGAATCAAAGAAACTAGTGAAAGTGACGACCCCGTTACAACCAAGGATCTCGGAGTTCGATTATTCAGGACCCTCAGGAGTCCATAAGGGATACTTTCTTCCCATGCATACCGGAATCACAACTATTAGACCAACTCCGGCTGTTAGAGTTACTACAAGTCAGGATCTTGGATTTACTCTGGGATCATCATTTAGAAATCCTGATATTGGTAACACCTTTAATCAATTTTTGAATACTAACGAATATGTGCGGGATACAGGAATCACTCCATCCATGGCCAAGGAACTGAAGAAGTAAAGGGAGACGATCTCTAGTGTACCAGGTGTAGTCCAACCTGTACCGGAGATATCCTTAAGCAGTCACTGGATCTCGAGATTCGCTCCGCCGATATGTGATGCTGAAATCCCAAAACGCTTCCAAACTCCTAACATGAAGTTGTATGATGGAACTACGGATTCTGAGGAACATGTCGCGCAATACTGGGAGAGAATGGAGATAAACCTCATTCCCTTGGACTTGAAAGTAGCTTGCCTATGCAAGGGCTTTGGGTCTATCTTAACAGGATCAACCTTAAAATGGCTACTTAATGTTCCACCTTATTCAATAACTTCATTTGCTCATTTGATCCATTTGTTTAATAACCATTTTTCTTGCAGCAGAACATTCGAAAGATTAATAAGTGACTTATACATGATAACTTAGAATCCCAGAGAATCCCTCTGAGATTATGTCAGCAACTTCGACCGGGAATCCCTGGATATCCCGAACCTTGACGTTGCCACGACATTCCAGGCATTCAAGATGGGACTGAAGAAGGATTCTCAATTCTACGAAAACCTTGTGATGAATCCTTATAGGAATCTTGATGAAGTCAGGAACCGGACATTGAGGTTCATAAGGCTCGAGGATGATAAAAAGATTCAATAATGAATGGATGCTCCAACTAGTTACAATCATCGTAATCGGAAGACTGGGTCCACTCCCTTCAAGCCTTACAAATCCAAGCCATATTCTAAGTCTGATAATCACAGGGTTAACGCTGTGGAAGATGAGGAAGAAGAAGAATATCCTAAGTTATCTGAATATTGTTTTTCACTTGACACAAATGGTTTATTATCTGCTATGTAGGATATTGGAGATAAGGCTAGGTGGCCCCGTAAATTCGAGAAGAATATCGGATGGAAGGACAAGTCCAAATGGTGTGATTTCCATGAGGATTATGGCCATATGACCGAAGATTGTATTGCTCTGGGAAAAGAAATAAGCTATTTCTTAAGCAAGCGATATCTCAAAGAATTCCTAGGCAAAGGAAAAAACAAGACTAAGATTCATGACAGGATCCTGCAAAGAGCGAAATCCCCGCCGCTAGATGCCAAGGTAATAGGTTTTATATCCGGTGGATCTGACATTTTGTGGCACTTCTTACTCTGTGGCAAAAAGAAACGCCAAAGAAGCAAAGACAGAAAAAGGGGACAAGGCTATCAGAACCTCCAACTTGACTGAAGAAAAGGTGATCTCTTTCGATGAACATGACAGACATAACGTGCAAGATCCTCATCATGATGGACTAGTGGTCACTCTGTATATTGCTAATCACTTCATCCTAAGGATACTGATGGATGGAGGAAGCTCGGTGAACATCATTCAGCATGAAGTCCTAAAAAGAATGGGGATCCCGGATTCTGAAATTATTTCCAAGTCTACGGTACTAGTAGGATTAAGAGGAAAAGTCAAAAACATAATTGGAGAGATAAAGCTACCGATATATATCGAAGGGGTAAATACTATACAAAATTTTTGCATAATAGATTCTTTGTCTTGATATAATATCATTCTAGGGAGGCCTTGGATACACGATATG
Source organism: Smallanthus sonchifolius (assembly GCA_023525975.1). Taxonomy (NCBI): domain Eukaryota; kingdom Viridiplantae; phylum Streptophyta; class Magnoliopsida; order Asterales; family Asteraceae; genus Smallanthus; species Smallanthus sonchifolius. The sequence goes on along the minus strand of CM042046.1, from coordinate 20,918,177 downwards.
AAGGCAGTGCCCCCAACATACCATAAATGTGTCAAGATGCCAACCCCTTGGGGGGGGGGGGTAGTAAAGATCAACAGTGATCAACAAGACGCAAAGGATTGGTACACTTCTTCGATGAAAGCCTCCGCCAAGACCAGGCAAGCATAGCAATTAAAGAAACAAGCCTGAGATGTACTGGAAACCAAAGAGCAATATGTTAAAGAAGTATCCGTAAGTACGGAGGATCCTGACGTTAAGGTACCTGTTGGAACCAATATCCCTAAGGATATTGAGCATAATCTTATAGATTTACTAAAAAGTAGAACTTCAACCTTCGCCTAGAAAAATGAAGACATGACAGGTATCTCTAAAGATATTGTTACACATAAATTGGGTGTTGATAATAGTTTCAGGCCAATACACCAAAAGAGGAGAAAGTTTGCACCAGAAAGGAATGCAACTATCCAGGAAGAGGTCGAGAGACTATTGAAAGCATGAATGATAAAGGAAGTAAAATTCCCAAGGTGGCTAGCTAATGTGGTGGTGGTCAAGAAGAAGAATGTGAAATGGAGAGTCTGTGTAGACTTCACTAGGGGATACCAATGGAGGTCTACATAGATGAACAATGATGTTCAAAGAGAAACTAGGGGATACCATGGAGGTCTACATAGATGAAATGGTGGTAAAATCAAAGAAAGGCGAGGAGCATCTCCAGGACCTTAGAGACACAATTGATATCCTGGACCAATATAACATGAAGCTGAATCCTTCCAAATGCCACTTCAGAGTGGGGCAGGAAAGTTCATGGGCTATATGGTAATCAAAAGAGGAATAGAAGCCAGTCCTGAGCAAATCAAAGCACTCATCAATCTGAAATCCCCGGCAAACACCAAGGATGTCCAGAGGCTAACTGGAAGAGTAACAGCACTCAACCGATTCATATCAAAATCTTCAAAAAGGTGCAAAGAGTTCTACGACATCCTAAAGAAGAACAAGAGGTTATAATGGGAAGAGAAGCATGAGCAAGCACTCCAATCATTAAAGGAATACTTGTCAAAAACTCCTCTATTAATGAAACCAGAAGACGGCGAACCATTATCCTTATAATTGGCGGTATCCAGGAACTCAGTGAGCATCGTCCTACTCAAGGACCACGAAAGCCAGCAGCATCCGGTATACTATGTAAGTGAAAGCCTACTCGCGGCTGAAACCAGGTATTCTCATTTAGAAAAATTAATATTAGCGTTAATAATGGCATCAACTAAACTCAGACATTATTTTGAAACTCATGTTATTCATGTTAATACTAACTATCCTATTATGTGTGTCTTGAGAAAGCCAGAGACATCAGGAAGGATGGCTAAGTGGTTAGTCAAGCTCAGTGCCTACGACCTCATATATGAACCTAGAATAGCAATAAAGTCTCAGGCACTTGTGGACTTTGTGGCTGATTTCAGTAGTGACATTCAACATGAAGCAGACTTTGAAGTTCAACAATTGGAAGAATCCAAGGATAAGTGGACCTTATTCACTGATGGTGCATCAAATGTAAGAGGAACATGCCTAGGTATCATACATAAATCGCCACAAGGGGACATAATACCCCAATCCATAAGTTGTGAGTTCCAGGCAACAAATAATGAAACATAATATGAGGCGCTAATAGCAGGATTACAATTAGCCAGGGATATCAAAAGCAGGTATGTCCAGGAATATGTAGATTCATTGTTAATTGCTAACCATTTCAATGGCTCATATGCAGTAAAAGGTGAGAAGTTAGCCAAATATCTCATAATAGTTAAGCAATTATCTGTGGAATTCAAATTTTTTAACATTGATGTCTTAGCAAACCATGCTTCGGCTCTTAAAATAACTGAAGGTATTAAAATACCAATCATACATATCCTGAGCCTAGCAATTGAGAAGAAAAATGAAGTATCCAACAAAAAAAAGATCCTGGATTCTACCCATTAAAAAATATTTGCAGGATGGTGAGATCCCAAGTGATGAAAAGAATCACAAGTCTTTTCGCATGAGGGAATCTCGTTTTATAATATTGCACAATGTCTTGTTTAGAAAGTCTATTGTAGGTCCATAATTAAAATGCTTGGAGGATCCTGCAGCACATGAAGTCCTGAAAGACATACATGAAGGTGACTATGGTAATCACACTAGGGGCAGAGAGTTATTCTCGAAGATCCTCGGCATAGGATACTAATGGCCTACCATGAGAAAATATGCTATGACTTACTCTAAAGAATGTGATGCTTGCCAAAGACACTGCAACATACTTCACCAACTAGCAGAACCTTTATATCTAATCATCTCTCGATGGCCATTTATGAAATGGGGAATGGATATAGTCGGCAAGCTTCCCAAGGCACCAGAAGGAAAAGTATTTGTGCAAGCAATAACAGACTTCTCAAAATGAATTGAACCTGAGGCATTTGTTCAAGTAAGAGAAAAGGAGGTCATCTCCTTCATCAAGTGCAATATCCTGACAAGATTTGGAATCCATGCAGAGATAGTATGTGACAATGGATCTCAGTTCATTGGTAAGATAACAACTAAATTTTATGCCAGCTGGGGGATTAAAATGATAACCTCCACCCCTGTGCATCCTCAAGCCATGGACATGCGGAATCCAGAAACAAGATCATCATCAACATCCTAAAGAAGATATTGGGGGATAAGAAAGGAAGATGGGCTGAAGAATTACCATTTGCACTTTGGGCAGATAGGACAACCACAACGAATGCAACAGGTCAAACTCCATTCTCATTGGTGTTTGGTACCGAAGCCATGATCCCTATAGAGATGGTTATCCCTACTGCCAGAACCAATCTCCAAACTCCAGAGACCAACAATGAAGCTCTTGCTCATGATCTTAACATTGTGGATGAGCTCAGGGATCTTTCCAAAGTCCGCATTGCAGCTTATTAGGAGAGGATAGCAAAGTCGTACAACAAAAACATAAGGATAAGAAGATTCCAAGTAGGTGATTTGGTATTAAGAAAGGCATTCCAAAATACTACCAATCCTAGCGATGGAAAGCTTGCACCGAAATGGGAAGGCCCATACTTGATTGACTCAGAAGCAGGCAAGGGTGCCTACTGGTTAGCCACTATGGAAGGAGATATCCTACCAAGATCCTAGGATGCCATCCATCTCAAAACCTACTTTATGTAAGTTAGAACTTATATTCTAACTAAAAATGGTACGTCTTCTTTCCATAATTATTTTTATATTTGTTATTCTTTATCAAAGAACTGACTTGAGCGTCGATGGGGTGTTAGCCAGTGTAACACCCACCTTCACCAAGGTTTCATGTTTTGCAGGAAGGATCGCCAAGGATCCTGACATAAGAAAGAGATTGGCCATCTATCCTAAGTTAAGGTATCCTGAATACCTCAAAGGTTTAAATGAATTTCGCCTTTCTAAGAAATGGGTTTCTACACCCTGCCAGGAGCGCACGATATCCAAATATAGTTCAATATGGTGCGACCAGTCCATGTAACAGTGGCTAATAATTTCATCATTGTTGGCTATATATTGGATCCTACAGATATAACAGACGTGTTATTCCTCAAGTTTCTCCCGAGCATTTAACACTTATGTGTTAAACTAAGGTTTTTAGCATTTTCATGCTAACTCAATATTGGCTTGGCCCATGTTACTGGATTGGCCCACGATTTTAACTTGTCACGGGTATTTAACACTTATGTGTTAACCCAAGAACTTAGAGTCAATATGTTGACTCAAGATACTTAAACGGATTGAAGATCCTGAAGTACAATTACTCAGTCTACGACGTGTTTAATAACTATACACAGGGGATAACTAACATTTGTTATATTCTGGACTCCATGTCATAATCTGGTATGTGTACCTACCTGACTTAGTTCTCAACAAAGGTATGTGTTACTTATTAATTTTCATTTAAAAGAAGATTCAAAGTTTGAATGACTAAGTCATGATATGTTTGTAATCAGTATTCTTCCATACCATTTATCAAACCCAAACTATATTTTTTCTAAATCAAAGTTTGATAAAAACCTAAAAAGTTATTTATAATCATTAAGTATCTGGTATCCTGAAAATATACCTAAACTTATTTTTCTGAATATCCCAAGGCTCAACGACCAAAAGTTTCTAGTCTTCTAGAACATGTCTAAGCAAACCAAACGCATTACAATCATGGCAAATAGTCATAAGCTACTAATTAATATTGAAAGTGTAGGAGGATCAAGAATTCGGGCTTCATCCAAAAGTTTGACCCATCCACCCGAATCCTTAACTATTAGTCAGAAAATTAAATTGTCTATCCCATGCAGGGATCCCCAAACACAAAAGAAAAGTTGTTTTTAAAAAGGTACCAACATGAATAGTCAAAAAACCCACAAATTCCATGCAAGGATCCTCTTTTTTTTCTGACGTCTTAGAACGAAGTGTCGGGATCCTGGGCTTGGTAGTAAAAGGTGTGGGAGCCTCTTGCTTAACAATGGCTCCTCAAGAGAGAATGCTATCAAGATCAACCAAAGCAAAATGAGAACCAGATCTTTGAATCTCTAAAAAAGTAGAAAAAAGTAATTAGAGTCAATAAAACTCAGTAAAACAAGTAAAGCAAATTCTTACTTGATGACATGGTGGCTTCGGAGTACTCGATTGCAAAACTAGCTTCACTAACAACATACTCAAAGTGGAAAGAGCTCTCACCAACAGGTATCCCCAACAAAGCTTTGATCCCTTTATCCGTGTCACTCCTTGCAGGAACTAGCTTCTCAAAACTTTGGGATTGTACAAGATACAAGGATCATCAAAACATGTTACACATACATATATATACCTACTAACATGCAGGGATCCTGACTACATCCTACCCTTCTTAACTAAAAGATCCCCAGCAGGGATAGATGTTCTCTTCATAAAAAAGTGTTTCCCACTCCAATCACCGTCATTCTGGTAGCTTTTGGAATCAAAAGAGTTTTACCAAACTTAAGTTGGAGAAAATAAGGCAAACCATTGGATTGAAAGAAAACGGTAATCAACAAAGGAAAAGGGGAAAACCATCAAATACGGGAGTCGTTTTACCGAGATCTACGCGGCCATCAAGTCACATCGGTCAAAACTTTTTGAATTTTGAATTATAAAGTTTTTTTACAGATGTCTGAATGACCTTCACAGCTGTCAAAAACTTGGGGACATTTGTAAGGGGTCAGTTTTTACCTCTGGTATCCCAGATTCTCATATAAATATCGGTATCCCTGATCCTTACTATGTTTCAGTATCCTGATTAACTGACCGTTGTAACAACTAATATTACGCGTTTGTCTTTGATTTGGTCATCCAGGTAAATAACATGTCATTAATGACTAAATAAATGGCTGAAGAACTGTTCAAACGGTTAGGAAAATGCATGGAAGTCAATCTATAACGGTCAAGAATTAATGGAGACTTGTAACTGCTGTGAAGACCTGATTATTCGTCGAGATCCTCGCTTTTCAATTATTTTTATCTTTTGTATATAATAAGCAGCTTTGTCGATTAGAAACACACACAATCAAACTTAGCATTATTCAACACTCAAAAAGAACTCTGTAACACTTAGTATTCAATCACTAGTTGCTCATATTGTACTTTTTTCATCTATTTATTAAAGAACACAAGGCAGCCCGACGTTTAGTCGGCTCCCGAGGTTTTATGCCGGAGATCCTAAAGGATCAAGGGCTTTCCTCGTAAACACTCGTGTCGTATACAGTTTTCCTTTATATTTTATGCATGATTCTTTCAAGCACACTACCTCATATTCTAAATTTGGTTACAAAATTAGTCTTGTTAATTTTTATCCAAAACAGTTCCCACTTGTCTTCTTGTAGACACACGGTTCATCTTCGTTCTTGACAAAGCCAAACTCTTTAATTTTCTAGTCAAACCGAAGATTCCAACTTCTGGATGTCTGTTTTAATCCATAAATGGATTTGTTTAACCTACACACCTTTTTAGGATTCTCTGGATCTTCAAAACCTTCCCGTTGAACCATATAGACATCTTCAGTAAGATGCGTATTAAGGAACGCGGTTTGAACAACCATTTTTCATATCTCGTAGTCATAATACGCAGCAATGGCAATCAAGATCGTAATAGACTTAAGCATGGCTACTGGCGAGACGGTTTCATCATAATCAATTCCTTGAGTCTGAATATGCATCTTACAAGAAAATGTGGGTACTTGATGGCTCGTGCTTTTACTAATGAGTTCAATCTCCTAGCTCTCACTCATCAATAATCGAAAAGTGCTGCTAATCATGACTGCATGATAACCCCAAATGTCATTAGGGCTACTGTGGCAGGGCATGATATAGCTATTTCAGTAGACACTATCAGGAGAGTACTACAATTCGGGGATCTGCCTACTGACCAGGTCACCTATCCTGATTACTTTGTTGATGGTTGCTGGAGACAAAGGATGGGTTATGTGGGGAAGACAGACTATGCATCTTACAAGAAAATGTGGGTACTTGATCAGTGGCGTTACTTTGCACACGTCATGATTATGTGCCTATATGCAAGGAAGGCGGCAAAGGATGCTATGGGTCACGACTTGGCGGCTGCAATGGTTGGATTATCTCTAAATAAGGGCTACTAATTCTACAAGTACATCTACAAGTCTATGACCGATCAGATCAATGCAACAGAGAGGTTTAGATTCCTTTTGTACCCGAGATTCATTCGGTTGCTGATTAATGATGCAGTGCCTAATCTACCTCAGATTGGAGAACGTCTACAGGTTAAACAGGTGGAAAAGAGAGTGTTTGTATAATTCCTTAAGCCAGGCAGTGTAGAACCTACCCCTGAGCACACACCTCTCTTCTGCCACCTAATCAATGAAGCATATGTGGCCCCTCCTAATCTCAGATGGTATAGTGTTGAATCTGAGCCAGGGGAGGTGCCTGAGATAGTATCTTTCCCTGTTCAACCTGTCCATCAAGTGATAGTGACGACTCCCATTCAAAATGAGTTGGTTAATATCACCCCAACCACTGATGAAACCACTTCAATTCCAATCCCAACCACCATTCCCACAACCACCCTTCAACCCATCAGTCAACCCTATGCCTATGGTGATTTCACCCAAGGGTTTAATTTTGGTGAGATATTATCTTTTCCCACCCACACAGCCGAAGCCTCTACATCTAGGGATCCTGATCCCCGTGATTCTAGAATTGCTACTCTAGAGTCTTAGGTGGCTGGTTTACTTGAAACAGTTCGGATGTCAAGGGAAGAATCTGAGGCACAACAGGCTCAAATAAATTCCTTGGTGCATGAAGTGACAATAGTAAGAAGCTAAAGGACCGGGACTGAAGAGAGACTTAAGAATGTGTTGTCCTAAAACGAACTCATGATTAAGACTAATGAAATGATTCTAGGACACAGGACATCTTTCGAGCTGAGGTTTGATATGATGTTGAAGGAACATGACATGTTGGTCAAGTTGGTTTATGAACTGATCGAGAATCTTGCTGCTCAGGGGGAGAGAGGTAAAGAAAAGGAGAAGCCTAAGCCTAGTGGTGATGAGGCTTGTCATCCAATTAAACTAACCAATGATGATGACAAGACAAGGATCCTGAAGCCGATCCTAGTGGACGTGAGCAACAAGCTTTAGCTATTGTTCCAATCTCTGATGTGTCTATGGCTGAGGGGGAGTCTACTTAGCACAATGGTGATACTTCTGGTGCTGGAGGTGGGAGTGATAAAGGAAAGTCTGCAGCTGATGTGTTATACAACCTATCTGATGAGGTCATTCTGATGATTGAGCCAGACTATTCTAAGGAAGCATAAATCGATGCTCTCAGTAATCTAGAGGAGGGAGAGATCGAGTCTGATGATGAGTGGGATGTGGATGATGAGGATGTGGTGGTGGAGTTTCCCAAAGGTGACGATGAATGTATTTATGAGCTTGAGGATGGAGAGATATTTGAGGCTCTAGGCTTTGAAGCTGCTTTCCACACAGGTTTAGTCGAGCCTGAAATAGTTGCTGAGGCTAGTGGTGCAGCAACCTTGACTGAAGCCTCTCCCACCGATCCCTAACCTGCTGATGCTAAGGCCTGGAAGAACAGGTATCCTCATGGATGGTTCAAAAGGGATCAGCCTCCTGTTTGGCAAAAGACATCAATCCTAGATAAGCATGGAGCAATAGGGATGATCATATCTGTCAATTTCGACGATGACAAGAAGTTGTTTGCAATCAAACGAGCTGGTGGGGTTCAGTACTTGAAACCAACCAGTGAGGCGTTCAGCTCCTTGCCGAACTTGGCAAATCGTGAGCTGCTTGGTGACACTAGTCATGCGGTAGTGAAGGGTTTGTGGGGTGCACTACAGGAAGAAGGAAGATCAGGGAACTTCGAGGTATTCAAGCCTCAAATGCTTAAGAGAGTCCGGGACAAGAATATCAAACATCCCATGACAAACAGAAGTCTAAGGAAGCTGGTCTACAACCCAATGCTATGTGAAACCAGGATTCCCTTGAGCAAGTTATCTCAGGATATTCTTGGTAAGATGTGGTACTGGTACATGGATCCAAAGACGGGCGAGGCGGTGGTTATGGGAAAGACAAGGTCTGAAAGTGGAAACTTGGAGCCTAAGGAAATTATCAGATTCTTTGATGAGATCACTTTCATCAGCTTCTCTGTGACAGATCTAACAGTTCTAAATGACAAGTATTGCATATACACGGACGAATGGACAAAGCTTCAAGCATCAAGATACAACAAGTTAGTAAAGTTTTTCCTAGACTACAAGATGAAGATGGAAAGTTAAAGCTGAGTTAGTCTGAAGACCGAAGACAATCCAGAGCTGTTGTCAAGAGGGAGTTTGTTGGAGCACGTTTATATATTTGTATTTTTATTTCAGTGTCTATACGTATTGGTTTATCGAGTTGTAAACATGTATGTAGATACTTTTAGTTGTAATCGTCTTCTAAAGTGTTGTGCGCACTTAACAAGTGCGCAGGTTGTTTAACCTGCGTACTTAGCAAGTAAGTAAGAACAAATGTCTGTGTACTTGTTAAGTATGCAGGAACAAAGCCCTGCGCACTTGCTAAGTACGCAGGCATCAGGTCTTAGCATATATAGCTAGTTTGTGTTGTGGTTATGTACGCACTCATTCACTTGTAAGCGACTGTGATTATCAGTAGATGAAGTTTAAAGTATCTTGTGTTTGTTGTTGTCGGTTTACTTTGTGTTGCTTGATTCTCCACCTAGTCACGGGCATTCCGCACCCAGTTAGACTAGCCACACACTCGCACGTAATGATCCGAGACACCCAGGGACCTACAGGACACGACCGCCTTATGGTGGCGAAGAAAAAACCAAGAAATCAAGCAAGGTACGTGCACCATCTCTACTTAGGTTGATTTCGTAAAAGAAATCAAATGACAATTTTATGCGCAAAATGTCGAGTACGAAGCGAGGATTCGCCTTCGTAATCTCAAACAAAGGGGCACAATCAATGACCATATTACTAAATTTACAACACTTGTGCTTGAAGTTTTGATTTATCGCCTAAGGATAATTTATCAATGGACTACAATATTTTGCTAAGAATGAAGCAGAACATCGAAATGTACAAGATCTTTCATAAGGCGTCATTCTTGCTAAATCCTTGCATGATCATAATGAAACACGATCACCTAAAAACATGGTTGTCGAACAAGACAACACCAAAGGTGGGGGAGCCAGACCCATTAAAAACTAATTTCGAACGAAAGACCCTCGAAAAACACCACAGTTAGGCAACGAACCATACAAGGAATGCTTCATATGTGACGGCCCGCATAACCGGCGATATTGCCCGAAGAAAAAAGAACCTGAACGTTGCGGTAAATGTTCCTAAAGAACCCATCGAAACCGAAAAGGTTCACCTTGGGGCAATGCAACTTCAAGTTCTAAATACTATAACCAAAGTGGAAGGAATAAACGTTAAGATGGTAGGATCCAAATCGTACAACAATACGAATATAGAGTCAAAAGGACTTCGGTATGTAACAATCGATATATATGAAAAACTCTGAAAAGCATTGATCGAAACAGGAGCAATCCACAATTTTATCAACCTTGATGAGGCACGAAGTCTTGGCCTAAAAACGACCAAAAGGGAAGGGTTGTTCAAAGGTGAAAATGGGTATGCCTACCCACTCAAGGGACATGCTTGGAACATAAAAGCCAAAATAGGGACATGGCAAGGCAACTTAGACTTCTCAATCACACCTTTCGAAGACTACAACATCGTGCTTGGAATGGAGTTCTTTTACCATTCACAAGCTGTTACAGCAACATGTTTGAACACCCTTTATCTAGTGATGAGTAAACAAGTATACACCGTGCCCATGGACAAAATGCAAGTTATACTTCTCAATCGCACCTCTCGATGACTTCAACATCGTGCTTGGAATGGAGTTCTTTTACCGTTCAAAAGGCATTCGGTATGTAACAATTGAGATAAAAGGAAAACTCTGAAAAGCATTGATCGAGACGGGAGTAAGACACAATTTTATCAACCCTAATGAGTCACGACGACTTGGCCTAAAAATGACCAAGCAGGAAGGGATGATCAAAAGTGAAAATGGAGATGCCCAGCCAATCGAGCTACATGTTTGGAACATAAAAGTCAACATCGGGACATGGCAAGCCAAGTTATACTTCTCAATCGCACCTCTCGACGACTACAACATCCTGCTTGGAATGGAGTTCTTTTACCGTTCAAAAGTCATTCCAGCAACATGTTTGAAAACCCTTTATCTTGTGAAGTGTAAAAAAGTATACGTCGTGCCCAGGGAGACAGAGACACGACCTCAAAGCAAAACAATTTCAGCATTGCGCCTTAGTACTATAAATAGGTGATAGGTTGGACGTTTGTAATCACCCAAGTTCTTTGTACTTCAAATCACTTGTAATACTTTACAAGCAATACAAAGCCTTTTTGTGTACTTGCAATCAAAAGTTTCCCTGTCAGGTCACCTGAATCACTAGTCGGTAACAAGTCCTCCGCTACAAAACACCACCACATCAGGTCACTAAGGCTTACTTAGTACCAATCTAAGTGTCGCACGAGAGTCTAAAAGATCACTTCGTATCATTAAGCTCGAATAAATTTGGAATCAATTTGGCTAAAATCGAGGAAAGATGTTTTTCCAAGTCTTGAATTTATCCCTTGATTGTTGGTCCTTTTTTTTATGAATTTCTTGTTTGATGCAATCTCAAATCATAAACAGGCCTAAGATAATTCAAGATATGTGTTGCTACGAAACTTATCACCTAGAGGTTTAGGTCCTGAAGCAGTGCGGGGATTGGAGATAGTACTTGGACTGTGAGATTCTTTGGTTGGCTTTTTAGGGCTGGGGCTTGGAGATAAATCAACAAAACAAGTAAACATCGCGAGTCTCACCGCGGACAGAAGGGGTTTCTCCCCGTGACCACCCTCCAATGTGATGATAAGTGATTATTAGAGGATTAAGAATGAAATGAAGTAAAGTGTAGTGAAATAATGAGTAGTGAGGATGTGATCATTACCTTGGAACAGAGGGTGCCATTTATAAGGTTCCCATGGCTTAGACATTTGAACTGAGGTTCCATTCCAGAAACTTGCAGTCAACTATCCAAGTCTGACTATACATACCTAAGTCGTTATATCTCTTTTTGTGTTAAGGAGATCTAGGTCCTATTAATGTTGTTTGTCACTATAGTTAACTTATCTTCTGATGCAAATGGTCGTGTACTTGACTTAATGTCATTGATTCAGGTACAGACTTGGGCTTCTATAATTTTGTCTTGTTACTTGTCTGACGATATTCCCTAGTGGCCAATGGCCAATGAGACTCCTTTCCTGTACGGTGCATGCCTTTTACTTTGGTATTCCTTTGGATATTTTTTAAGTGTTGTGTCCATACTTGAAAACAGGGGTTTAGCTTTCATCGGCATATACTCAAGTGTCACAGTAGTCACGATTTTGGAGTTGGACCAACCGCGGATAGCTTGGTTCCCTTCCCAGGCTGCGACTTAGGTGTTTCTTGGAATGAGGAATAGAAGGGTGAGCCGTGTTGGATATATGATGTCCGGTTGTCAATTGATTCAACGTTACTATTAAGGTACGATCCAAAGAGTTAAACCTTAGGAAACGAACAAAATATATAATATTTAATTGTTAAATATTATTAATGAAAGACGGAAACAATAAATGGTGAGTAAATATTTAGAGAAATATTTTTCGAAGACTGTGATAATTAATTATCTAATTAATTAATTATTTGAGGGAATGAATGTTTAATCAGTTAAACATTTAAAGATTAGATTTTTACTAATTATAGTTTATAGTCCAAAGTAGCTATGAAGCCTTAAGAAGGGAAAACTTTCAACACATACATCTTGGACTACTGATGGTTCGGATACATGCACTTCACCGAAGAGATGCAGGAACACAAGCTCTGATTGTGTTCAGAGATACCAGATGGCAAAATGATAATCAAATAATTGGAACGCTGGAAGCCGATATGACTGATGGAACACAGTTAATATACTTAGCACCAAATATGATGTTAAGTATAGAAGACTTTTACAATCATATTCAGTTATCTGTTCAGACCAGAGGATATGAAGGATGGCGTGGGGAATCTAATTTGCTGATAACAACTTCACTCGTAGGAAGATTAACCAATACAGGATATGCTTCTTATAGATACCACGTACAAGATGTAGTTGATTATTTAGCTACAAATGGTATCCAAGCCATAGCGGGAGAACAAAAGACTACAGAAGAATTAAGAGGAAGGCAGTGGGTTCTCAGACCAAGCAGAACAATACAACCAGCAGTCGCACCAAGGCGAGTTGATACAAGGGCACGTCTAGATGGTTCTCTCACGTTAAGATTCGCCGACTATGGGAACATTCCAACAACACGAAGAAGCTTCGCTGTTAATGAACATGATACTGAAGAAATAAATGACGAAGATGAATTTGTTGGCATGGCTCTTATTAATGAAAGATATATAGAACATGGGATCAGACTCTTAATGCAACAAGAAGCTGCAAAAAGAAGACCTGCAGAACAAATATGGGACACCCTTGGTCAACCCCCTGGCAAGTATGATTATTATGTCAGATATGATACACCTAAGGAAACAACACCGATTGAAGAAATAATTCCTACAGGATGGGATGATGAAGAAGCTGAACAATCGGAAGAAGTATTGGTTGTTTTAAATGAAACACCTACTGAAGATGATGATGAGGATGATTTGACATGGTTAAATGGCCTTCAACCATGCACAGAAGGTGGTGGAGAGTTACCCTACCCGATTTAAAAACCTAAAATGATGCAAGGTACTGAAACATTTGAAATGATGAAAGGTACTGATAAATTGGTAGCGTCCTATCACGATAATGTGATGCAAGGTACCAATGACTCGGTAGCGTCCTATCATAAGAATGATTCAGTAGCGACCTATCATATGGACACATCTGTAATTCATGTAAGCAGCGAGCTGAAAGATGAGCCGTGTAACATGAATTCAGATGATGAATCACAACAGGGATATGTTGCTGATGAAGAAGTTCTTGATATGCCATACCCAAAATTAAGAAGGTTCTTGCAAACCACTGAACAAGCTATGAGTGGATCAGTCACTAACGGGACAGCGTGATTCTCGGGTAGATAATTCCATGATTGAGAATCATTTCGTCGTTTTTCCACCAATTATTCACATCTTCTTTTGCTTTTCTGTTTTTGTCAAAAGAAAAGGGTCCATGTTTCCATAATGACTTTGTCTTGATGCTTCCTTTTTCTTCACGCGTGATTAAAGTAAAGATAATGTTGTCGGCTGTCATATTCCTTCTTTTTGGCTGGTGCATGATACCGTCATTGCTTACGTTTATTTCTAGAAGCCTTATTTTGGGCTTAATGGATTCCTTCATTGATGTAGTCCAAGGCATATTGGGCTGTCGCAATATGGGCTTCAGCTTGGGCCAAACTGGATACATTTTCTTGGGCAAATTCACAATCTTCATGGGCTCTAAGTTCTTTATGAAGTTTAATAAAACCTTGTAGAAGTCGCACTTCTCCTTTTGCACAGCTAAGTTGGGCTTGTAAAATCCCGCTAAGCTTGTTTTGCATTCTTGCTTTCTTTTGCTGGGTGAGTCCTGGAGTAATAAACAATTCTGAGAAAATTTGTTCATAATTTTCCACCCTTCTTCTCCTTCCAACCAGATGTTCACTGCTTTCTCCAACTCTTGTTCCTCTGAGTATGAAATGTAACCCAGATTCTTGTATTTGAATAGCTCGCTGAATGCCTCCCCAGCTTGTTGGTATTTCTCTTCCCATTCCTCCATATATGCCATCCATTCCTGTTCACACATTTTGATTATTAGTCGAGATAACGTATCAGCAAGAATATTCTGCTTTCCATTGATATGTTCAAACTGCACTTTCACTCCCGAACCAGTAACGAAGTCAGTAAAATTTAACCATCTGACTCTTGAGGGTTTGTTATTGGTTGATTTGTTGTAGAAGCTTATTATAGCCTGACAGTCTGTTCTAACAGTTATTTCTTCTTTGTCTAAGTAGTAGATTTTGAAACTACTTAGACCTTCCATGCATGCATATATTTCAGCGTCAATGGTGGATTTTACGGTGGCGAATTTTCCACTGGCATAAGCACATATTTCTTCTGTGCTTCTTGGATCATTCCTTTTGTTTTTCCATTTGCACACTGCTCCCCATCCATCCATACAACCATCTGTTTCGATGATTATGCAGGCCTCTTGATTTGGGACTTTCATATCAGGTAGTTGTTTAACCTGATCCTTATAGAGCACTCGAGTCCCAGTTTATGATCTTGCTTGGAAAATATTTAGCAAAATAATATTGATTCAAACCTTTAATACAAAGTTTTATTGATTCAAACCTTTAATACAAAGACTGAAAATAAAGCAAACACTTACAAGATTATTTTTGGACTTGAGAATAAGATATCTGAGGTTCTCTCGATGATCTTAAACTCTAAACACACTGAGCCTTTTATAGGCAAACACAACAGATATTAAACAAAAGAGGTAAAGTGGACAGGGCCCACCACTTGCTCTACATAATTAAAGAACGGTAGAAATTAGAGACGGGACAGCGTGATTCTCGGGTAGATAATTCCATGATTGAGAATCATTTCGTCGTTTTTCCACCAATTATTCACATCTTCTTTTGCTTTTCTGTTTTTGTCAAAAGAAAAGGGTCCATGTTTCCATAATGACTTTGTCTTGATGCTTCCTTTTTCTTCACGCGTGATTAAAGTAAAGATAATGTTGTCGGCTGTCATTTTCCTTCTTTTTGGCTGGTGCATGATACCGTCATTGCTTACGTTTATTTCTAGAAGCCTTATTTTGGGCTTAATGGATTCCTTCATTGACGTAGTCCAAGGCATATTAGGCTGTCGCAATATGGGCTTCAGCTTGGGCCAAACTGGATACATTTTCTTGGGCAAATTCACAATCTTCATGGGCTCTAAGTTCTTTATGAAGTTTAATAAAACCTTGTAGAAGTCGCACTTCTCCTTTTGCACAGTTAAGTTGGGCTTGTAAAATCCCGCTAAGCTTGTTTTGCATTCTTGCTTTCTTTTGCTGGGTGAGTCCTGGAGTAATAAACAATTCTGAGAAAATTTGTTCATAATTTTCCACCCTTCTTCTCCTTCCAACCAGATGTTCACTGCTTTCTCCAACTCTTGTTCCTCTGAGTATGAATTGTAACCCAGATTCTTGTATTTGAATAGCTCGCTGAATGCCTCCCCAGCTTGTTGGTATTTCTCTTCCCATTCCTCCATATATGCCATCCATTCCTGTTCACACATTTTGATTATTAGTCGAGATAACGTATCAGCAAGAATATTCTGCTTTCCATTGATATGTTCAAACTGCACTTTCACTCCCGAACCAGTAACGAAGTCAGTAAAATTTAACCATCTGACTCTTGAGGGTTTGTTATTGGTTGATTTGTTGTAGAAGCTTATTATAGCCTGACAGTCTGTTCTAACAGTTATTTCTTCTTTGTCTAAGTAGTAGATTTTGAAACTACTTAGACCTTCCATGCATGCATATATTTCAGCGTCAATGGTGGATTTTACGGTGGCGAATTTTCCACTGGCATAAGCACATATTTCTTCTGTGCTTCTTGGATCATTCCTTTTGTTTTTCCATTTGCACACTGCTCCCCATCCATCCATACAACCATCTGTTTCGATGATTATGCAGGCCTCTTGATTTGGGACTTTCATATCAGGTAGTTGTTTAACCTGATCCTTGATTTTTTTAACAATTTCCCAATCTGAATCCTTCATTCTTTTGTCTCCGTGGGGGCTTGTTTTTTGATACAGAGGTCCAAGGAGTATTCCTAGTTTAGGAATATAGTTTCTGGCATAATTCAAAATTCCAAGCCATGACCTCAACCCCTTTTTTTTCTTGTAAACTCTTATTATCAACTTCAGCTATTTTCTTTATAATATGCGGTTGAAGCTTTAGCTTTTGTTTTCCTATAACCACTCCAAGGAAATCTACTTCTGAGACCGCAACCTTCATCTTATTGGCTGATAGAACTAATCCTTCTTTTTCACAAATGGCTAACATTCTTATCAGATGTTTAGCATGATCTTCTTCTGTTTCTGAAAATACGAGGATGTCATCTATATAGACAACCAGAAAATCTTCACATCCCCTAAAACAATTATCCATCTTTCTCTGAAAAATGGCCGGAGCATTTTTGAGGCCGAATGGCATTACAAGCCATTCATATAATCCGTCTGGTGTTACAAACGCCGTCCAAGGGATACTTTCTTCTTCCATGACTACTTGATGGAATCCACTCTTTAGATCAAATTTGGAGTAGATTTTTGCTCTCCCAATCTTCTGTATAATTGTATTGATTCCAGGCAGAGTGTACTGATCTTTATAAGTGTTGTCATTCAGCGTTCTGTAGTTGTACACCATTCTCTCCTTGCCTCTAATTTCCTTCCCTGTTACAGGATCCACTGAAGTTCCTGATTGAACTATCATGGCCATGGTCCTGTGTCGACTTTTACTGGGTCTGATTAGTTTCAACCCAAGTAATTGCTGGACATGTTTTTGAAATTGGGCCTTCATGGCTGGAGTGATATGTTTCGTAAAAACAAAGGGTTATAATAATTAAAGGTTAATTATTACTAGGGTATTAAGTGTTAATACCAGAGGACCAGTGTGTAATTATAATGTCTATAAATATAACATTATAATTAAAACCCAAAACCCTAATCCCACTTCTCCAAAAATCGACGCCCCTCCCCTTCTCCCTCTTGCGCCAACCGACGCCACCACCGCCGGACCACCATCGCGCCGCCGGACCATGTTTTGCTGCAAGTTTTTCTTGTACGTGTAAACTATCGTGATGTTCGTTGAACTAAGGTGTTACAGATCTGGTTGTCGTCAAAGGTATAAATCTAAAAACCCTATGGTTGGTTATTTAATATTGTTTATACGCGTGTAATCGGATCACTGAAACGAATCCAAATTTGATCTGGTAATGGTACTGTTAAATCGCTTCCGCTAAATAAAATATATCTGATTTGTTTATTTAAAAGGTTTAAATAATTATTGTTTTAAAAGTTAAAACTGGTACCATGATTCCCAACATTGGTATCAGAGCCACCTTCACGCGCGTTTAGACATATTTTTTTTTTATAAATCGATCTATTTTTTTATTTGTCAAAACTTTTGTTTGACAAAAGATCGAGCCTTTTGCGTTTGTTGTGATTGTGTTGAATGAATCGAGCACTAGAGACCTGTGGTTGTGTTGTTTGTTGATTGGTTGTGATCTTTGTATTTTTATAGGTTATTTGGAACCCCGATATAATAGTTAGGGTTTTATTTATTTATTTATTTATTTTATTGTATTTGTAAATAAGTATTGTGACCATAAAGAGACGAAGTCTTGAACACCAAGGCCGAAAAAAACAGGTTTAAAAATGGAGATCTTGGACTAAGTGGCAAATAGCAGATTTATTATTTTGTTATCCCTTAGACCTGTCTGGTTTTTCGTTTGATGGCTCGAACGAAACCGCACAATTTTTCTAGTTGCTCGATTCTGTGTTTTATTTATTTTTGTGGTTGTGATAAAATTATTTAGGATAATAATTAAACCGCAAAGTTTTAATAAAACTTTTTGACAAAATTTAAAAACGACAAGATAATTAAATTGTTTGTTTTTTCTTTGAAAGGTAGTTAAATAAAAGTGTTTTATTTAAAAGTAAAAACAAGTTTTAAATTTAAACAGTTTTTATTTAAAACAGATTTTAAATTAAATTAATTAAAGAGTTGATTAGTTTAAAATCAGTTCGCAACAAATAACAAATTTAGAATAATAGGGTATTTGAAATTAGATCGTGTCGAGTGTTGAAAGTGTTTCACGAACTAATAATTAGTAAAAATGGTTTACCAAATATGCGTGACTTGTATCATGTTGCTCTTCGCCCAAAATGTTTTTGACCCAAAACGGTAATATTAAAACATTAAAGAAATCCCAGTATATAAAATCGATATTTCTGCGCCACTCTTAATCGTAACACTTCAACTAATTTATCTGAAACCCCGGTGTTAGTGAATTACCCTGCATCCGGTCCTATGGTTTTAGTCAAAGGTAGAACCGCAATTCCTGAGTTACTTAGGTCGGGTCTATAGTTACAATTGAAGGACAAATATCATTTAAGTCGTTTAAGTGGGCGTAGTTGAGGAAAAACGTATCCAAAGCTTGACATTACTCGCCATGCCCCTCAAACCGAGAGTTGTATAGTTGATGCAATTGGTAATCGTTACCTACCCGTCTAGCTATGCCAGTGTAGAGTGCTCAGCCATTCACTAAGACATGGGGAACCGGGATCTCATTCCTAATTATATAATTTTTGCAATTGGGTCATAAAATTTATTAGGAAATATATGCATGAAAATACTAAAAACTTAATTTAAATTTTGTAGATGTCTAACAAATCGAATTCAAATTCCTCTTTCTCCCTAAAATCTATCCTTGAGAAGGATAAGCTTGAAAATTCCAACCGGTATCGAAACTTGACAATTGATATCAAGGCTGAGAACAAACTATATGTTCTCGAGGGACCAATCCCAGAAGAACCAGCTGCCACTACGGGCCAAGCCCGTAAGACCTGGGATAAGCATGTTGATTACTCTATCAAGGTCTCTTGCTTGATGCTACCAGAACTTCAAAAGAACCTGGTGGACGTGCCTACATACGACATGATTAAGCAACTGCAGGAAATGTTCCAACAGTAGGCACGTCATGAACGCTTCGAGGTGATGAGATCACTTGTAAGCTGTCGTATGCAAGAAGGTTCTTCTGTCAGTACGCATGTACTAAAAATGAAGGGATATTGTAGGTCCCGATTCGGTGCGTGACGGATCTCTAGACTCGCGGTACGACACGGTGATAACATGCGGAATCCATGATCAATGTGCTCGTGTAAATCAATCAACAACACAGTGTAAATAAACTCTTTGTATTTCCACCACAAATCTCAGTTTACAAGTCTGTTCTGTGTTCTATTCTGATCTATTATGTCATCTAAGACTTGTAAACACCTATTTATAGGAAAACACAAATCCACACAGCACTATAGGCGAACTTAACAAGTTGGCTCCTAAAGATGCTTAGGCAAACTTGTTAAGTTCGCCTATCTACGAACTTACATAGAATGTTTGCTACAGTTACAAATTCATGCTCTAACAGACTCCCCCTTAACTGTTGCAAACAATTCTATCAATTACAAGTCAAAAACTCCCAGACTAAGACATAATATCTTCAAGCTCGTTGTCACCATAATATGCTCCAACAGACTCCCCCTTGACAACAACTTCAGAATATTGTCATCCGTCTTCAAATATCAACAAACACTATGTAGTCTTTGTCTTGTTCATCTGCACACACTCTCTTTCTATCTAGAAGAGAACTTGGGAGAAGGACCCCTTGTCAACTTCTGTCTGCATTATTCAATTTTTGCAAAGGAGAACAAACAAGAATAACCAACAATTAAGATTTCCATGGAAGCTGGAAAAAGAAAATCTTTTTGGTTTTTCAAACATAAGAAAGATAAAATATTTTTGGTTTTTCTCTATATAAACTGAAATGTAAAATACAAAATTACATCTTTTTGGTCGAACATCACGAGTAAGAAGATCATATCAGTATAAACAATGCATTAATCACACATTTTGGATAAAAAACCCTAAACGTTCTATGGGTATCCTATCCAAATTCATTCTTTCATTTCTTTCTATTCTTTATTTTGAATTTCCAATCAATTATATGAAGTAACATCTTTTGAATCAGATAAGATCAAATCTTTTAAGCTTCAACCAAAACATGTAATGATACGCGAAGAACTTCAAAGAAGATGGGATCAGATCATAACATGCTTATAATAAATTACATACGAATTTGCAACACATAACATGTCAATCTAAGTTGTCAATATTATAAGAATTGAAACCATTAGTATCTTTGTCCATGTTCTTGTGAATTAAGGTACCATTTATTTTGTAATACAACGTGTACCCCACAAATATGCAAACATAAATTTAAATGTGCACTATCTTCAAGACATATAAGATCATTGCAAGATAATATTCAATCTCCAAGATGGATTATACCGATAAACACACGAAAATATCAAGCAGAGAATCAGAATGATTCAAATGTCTTGTATTTGATGAAGTATCATGATTCATAGTAACAGAAAGATTGTACCAATAGAAGTCTTCAACATAAGATTGATCAAGGAATCTATTGATTCAATGACATAAGGTAACGTGATCCAACTATTATCTGGATATATTCAATGGTATCAAGATATTGATCCAAGTGCTAGTATATGTTCCAACAAATGTAGTCAGAAACATATCTTAGTCCAACTTCACATTGCATGTTTTTCGGGGCATGGGCAGTGAAGTGAACTGAAAAATTGTATTTAACGACATAACCGATACTGGTCTCATGAAGTACTTTAAATCTTATATTCTTTATCTGATAATGATCTTTTACACACACACCCAGCATACCATGGGTTCAAATCACAGTTGTCACAAAGTTCATTATGTTGTCACACTACTAATGGACCAAAGATACTCATAGCCTATTGACAATTCATACTACATACTAGTATCCAAATTAAAATATAAGCATCAAGCATCAATTTTTGTTAAGCATAAGCAGTTATGAAGCTATCATTTCTCATACTGTGCAGTCTAAGATGTTCTAATCAAAACATTTATCACAGATATATTAGATACGCATCATAAAGTCCAACTTAGGTCATGCGTGACTGAACATCTACTGATGTACTATCATTTCTCTTTATAACTTCAAGTAATGTCGATTTAAACTTTTTCAATCTGTTTGGCTTTTTCAAAATCTTTTTCAAAGAAAGTTAAACAAACGAAAATAAAATCTTCCATGAAAACATTTTAAGAAAAACATTTTTCTTGGAATTAAGTAATTCAATCAATTAAAAACTCAAACCGATGTAATCGAATGTAATTGAATGTCTTTGCCTTTGTCACCAACACAATTCTGTACTTCCCCTATCCTGTAGACTCCCCCTCAACTTGTCAAATGGTTGCATCAACGACTTTATGCTCACCATCATCATCTTAAGTTTCAGGTTGTCTTTTGGACTTTTAAATCTTTTTCAAAATAACATTGTGTGTGACAAATTCTCCCCCTTGAGCATCAAGTCATTGAATCAAATAGATTCTCAGTTATCAACAACTCTTTACTCTTGTAGATGTCATTCCATGTCATGTGCTATGAACAACCACTATTAACAACCCAAATGTTATTAATAGTCCCTCTTGGTCAATCCTGCACATCTAACAAGAAACATTAATTTGAAATTGGGACCCAAGCCATGGTAGTCCTAGGTCGTCCATCTGTATCAAAATAATAAACTTCACTCCATTCACAATCGAATCTCTCATCGACTTTTGGTGATTGTTCCGACGAATCAGAAACAAAAACTTAAGATTTCCAAACATACTTCTGTTCATTAAGTTCTTTTTGCTAAAAATGTGAAGTGTTTGAACAATCTTGTTCATTTAAAAAATGTTTAGATTGTGAAATCTCTTGATGTTCTAAAAGTTTTCTCAATCTTCTGTTTCTCCTCCGTCTTTGAGGTCTAGAAACCCTAACCTCAGATATTGAATTACCCTTTGATGTATCACGAGGTTTAACCACATTTGGGTTAACATAAGGCTTACCAGGAGTTCTTACCTTTCATCGAGTAACATGTCGGTTACCTTTGGCGTTGTGAGGACAAGCAATCCGAATGTAACCCACAAGACCACAATAAAAGCATGATCTCTTCTCACGATATTCTCTCATATAAGGAATCTTTACACGATAACAAGCACTTGAAGAAGATTCACCTACATGAACTTCTTTTGGGGATTAAGAATGAATAAACTTTTTCTCAACACGTTTTGATTTAGACGTCATCTTCTCAGGAACTACATGCTTCTTCCCTTTATTTTTGTAAGGACAGTTCACCACAATGTGTCCCATCTCATTACAATGAAAACATGTATGACTGTCTTTATAATCTCTGACATATGGAACTCTTCTTGAGTTTGAAGAACGTCCAAATGTATTATTTCCAGATGAATTAGAATCAACCTTTGAGTCTTCTTTCTTAACCTCTTTCGGTATCCCCTCTACCTTAGCTTCATCAAAATATTCATCATCACTCTCATCAGAATACACCATATCTTCATCTGTGACTGGATTCACCTTCAACACAGTCTTAGGATCTAAATCCTCATCTTTTATAATCTCAGGTGTAATAGAATAATTTCCGTTGATTGGTGGAGGAACATAACCAATACCACTAGTTTCCTTCCCCTCTTCAATATTATCATTATAATATCCTAATAAGAATGATGAATTTCCAAAGCTTTCTAACTTTCTATGCAATCTGATTAGCTCTGCTTTAGATTCAGCTAGTTCCTTATCTTTCTCAGCAAGTTCAGTATTTCTGTTTTCAATTTCTACAAAGGCCATATCCATGTGATATGCCTACTCTTTGATCTTCAAAGTCAGAGAACTTATATCCCTCTTCAGTGATTCTATCCTTTCAACACACACATTCTCATTATCTTTTGGTTTCTGATATACCGTGTGCATCGATTTCATATCACAAATGAGGTTTACGTTGTCATCCATAACCCTCATCATTTTATCCTTCACTAAAATACAGTTAGAACAAAACATTTCAGAGTTAGAAACTACTGTATCCTTTTCTTCTAAAGAAGATGCACCAGGAGCCATCAATATGTCATCAGCTACACTCTTTTGATCAACAATGATTCACTCGTATCATCTTCAATTGTCTGGAAGCTTACTTCAGTCATCATATCACTCTCGGTAGACCGAGTACTTTCACCAGAACAAATACTCTCACTATCACTTAAATCTGCAGAAGAATCACTTTGAGAATCACCCTGCTTCTCCAATACTTCTTTCATCAAGACCACAAACGCTTAAGAAGTTGCTTCACCCTTTTTCTTCAATGCTTCCCATAGATCTCTTAAAGTTGGACACTTCCCGAGACTATGAATGATATATTTCGGTAAAGACAATTTTAAAGTTTCACACGTTTTCATCTCTTGATCAAACTTCTGCTTCTCTACTTTAGTATGAGCTGTCACTGGTTTAGGAGCATCTTGACCCATGAATGAATAAGTAGGATGCACATATCCTTCTGTTATTGGTCTCCAAAAATTTTCATTAGTTTCTAATACGAACTGTTCGAACCGGACTTTCCAGCTATGGTAATCTGATATGCACAAAAGCCTCGGTGGCTTAGTTCCAATCTCATTATCATCACACGAAATTGACATTTTGAAATTTTTACAAAAATATCCAGAAAAAATTTCCCGCCAAAATACTTTTTAAAAATTTTAAAAATTCAAAATTTCAAAAATGATTCAAAACAAGCATATAAACTTTCCCTTAATTTTTTTTAAGAACACTAGCGAACTAGATAAGTTCGCCTAAAATTAGTTCGTCTGATACTGCCTGAGCGAACTGCCTGAACTTCACTGAGCGAACAAGACCACAAGCGAACTTGATAAGTTCACCTGATTCAGTTCGTCTCTAACAGAATGATTAAGTTCGTCTAGTTCAGCTCTTCAACCAAAAAACGAACCAAAAATTCTGAAAATCATCATATCTTGCTGAATTGATGGAATTTGATGAAATTGAACCGTATGATTGAGTATAATGTGATATAGAACAATTCTAATGGATCAAATTCTTCAAATAAATCCAAAATCATTCCTAATTTGTCAAAATTTCTCCATGTTTGTCAAGAACACAAACAAGATGAAAAATTCTTCAAAATCTCTTCAAATTTTAGTGATCTTTTATGTTGATTGTACATGAAAACACCACGAATCTTCTGCTAATCAAGAGCAAAGGCTCTGATACCACTTTGTAGGTCCTGATTTGGTGCATGACGGATCTCAAGACTCACGGTACGACATGGTGATAACGTGCGGAATCCATGATCAACGTGCTCATGTAAATCAATCAACAACACAGTGTAGATAAACTCTTTGTATTTCCACCACAAATCTCAGTTTACAAGTTCTCTCAGTTTTTCTGTTATGTGTTCTATGCTGATCTATTCTGTCATCTAAGACTTGTAAACACCTACGCCGACGTGAATCCAATATCCAGAGCTCAGGGGGAGTCGACATCACATACTATTGAAGGAACCAAACATGATTCTGGAGTGAATGAAGAAATATTGTTATTGGAATTCTTTCAAGATTCTGAAGAAGAAGAAGCTGAGAAATTAGAGTGTCTGGATGATATAGACGAGTTATTTGATGACGATGAAGAAGATGTGTTGGATAACGAAGTTGAAGAAGGATAAATTGTAGAGATTAAAATAGAAAAGAGTAAATATAAGGTTACATATGAAGGAAGTGATGGTCTGAATGTCCCGTATAACTTCATCCAAGATGATGTTATTCCTGAGTTTTCTTATGATGGAGTAACAGATTCTATGGACTCTGTTGAAGATATCAGTACACCTGATGATACTGCTCAATCCAACAAGATAGATTCTAATGTTGATACGACTCATGCTGTGTCTCCTAAGCCGAATGAAGAACCTGTGATGTATAGAAATACATGTATGATTAGAGAACAATGGAGAGAAGTCGTTAATAGTTGGATGAAAGTACTACCAAAGTCACTTATACAGCCTGCTCAGAAAGAAAGATATGTGAATAAAGAGAGATGTATTGGAAAGATCATAAGTTGGTTTTATGATGAGGAAACTAAGATGTTTGCTCTTAAAAGATCTGATGGTGTTCAATACTTAAAGCCTAGGATCAAGTATTTCAATACCTTGCCAAGGTGTGAAATGAATGGTCTAGCTACGAAACCATTGATAAATAGATCTAAGTGTGGATTAGCCGATGTGATTGCCAATTTGATAAAGAGAGAAGGTGGATCAGGGAAGTATGAAAGGTTAAAACCACAGAAGGGAAACAGAGTGAAGCTTATAGATCAAAAGACTAAGAATGTGACTTGGAAGTATAAGTTCAAGCCAGTACGTGCTGTACAGAAGATACCATTGAAGAAAATTCCACAAGATTTTCTGGGGAATATGAAATGGTGGAATGTTGATGTGAAAACTGGTGAAGCTAGGATTGATGATAAAGATAATAAGGTCATTGTTAGTTTCTATGATGCAATGAATCTTATTAATTTCTCAAAGAAAGATCAGAGGACGTTAAGAAAGAATGAGATCATGTTCATTGATGAATGGAGAAAACAAGGATTGCAGTATAAAAGAGTGTTGGAGATATGTCAAAGATATGGAGTGCATGCAGGAAGCAGATTACCAGACAACTGGAAGAGTTCGTCATAAAGACTGAAGACAGAAGATCAAGCTATTGTCAAGGGGGAGTCTGTTAGGACATAGATTGAATGACAAAAGCTTTGTAATAGTTTAGGTCTTATTGTCTTTATGTTTTGTATGTAATTGTTTAGATTTGTCTAAGTATAAATACAAGTTCTGCTAGAGGCGAACTTGATAAGTTCGCCTAGTCTATTAGAGGCGAACTTAACAGTTCGCCTAAGCATCTTTTAAGCGAACTTGTTAAGTTCGCTTATTGCAGAACATGTGTCTATAAATATAGAGTTTAAAGAGTCTGTTTAGTACGTGTGTAATAGATTGAACGATCAAGTATTCTGTAAACTCTGTTTGGTGATATAAAAGAGAAAGCACTCCGCGTTAACAATGTCCTGTCATGAGATCGATCTGAGATGAGTCATGTGGACCTACATTTATAGGAAAACACAAATCCACACAGCACTATAGGCGAACTTAACAAGTTCGCTCCTAAAGATGCTTAGGCGAACTTGTTAAGTTCGCCTATCTACGAACTTACACGGAATGTTTGATACAGTTACAAATTCATAACAGACTCCCCCTAAAATGTTACAAACAGTTATATCAATTACAAGTCAAAGAATCTAAGACTAAGACATAATATCTTCAAGCTCGTTGTCTCCAGAATATGCCACAATAGATATATTGATCATCTAGAATGTCTTGAATCCCCTTTAAGCAATGAATTGGTCAGGGACATAATCCTCAACTCACTGCCAAAATCATATGATCAATTCACTCTGAATTACAATATGAATGCTTGGGACAAGACAATCCCGGAGTTGCATATGATGCTGAAGACTGCCGCGATTAATATACCAACTCCTGCTAAGTCTGGTTCAATGCTAATGATCAAAAAAGGTCGAGTCAGGAAATCTGAACCTAAGGGAAAAGGTAAGAAAATCTCCAAGAGCAAGGGCAAAGGCAAAGTTGTTGCCAAGAAACCTCTAAAGAATGTTAAGTGTTTTCATTGTGATGAAACCGGACACTAGAAGAGGAATCGCCCAAAATACCTAGTCGAGTTGAAGCAGAAAGGGTCTGTTGAAGGACAGTCCTTATGTATGTTTATTATCGAGATCTTCTCTCCGTCTAGTAAATCTTGAGTGTTTGGCACTGGATGTGGTTATCACATTTGTAATGATTTATAGGGACTAAGGAAGGTTAGGAAACTGAAGCAAGGTGACTTGGAGCTCCATGTAGGAAATGGACAAAAGGTTGCGGTGAAGGCTGTATGAGAATACACTATTTTACTTCCTTCTGGATTAGAACTTGTTTTGAACAATGTTTATTTTATTCCTATTTTCACTAGGAATATTGTTTCGGTTTCCGCTATGCGAGAACAAGGATTTATTTATGCTTTTGACAATGATTTCATTTCTGCATATTTGAATGATTTGTTTTACTTTTCTACAAAGCCTCACATGGGAATCTATGAGATAGAAGTCCATGATAATAACACCATACTTAATATCTCCTCCAAGCGTACGAAATATGATTTCAATTATACGTATCTATGGCATTGTAGGCTTGGACACATAAACAAGAATCGCATGAAGAAATTCCAGACCGCCAGAATTCTGAATTCTACAGGTTAAAAGTCATTTGATGATTGCGAATCCTGTTTAAGTGGAAAGTGTAAAACCCCAACCTGGGCATCCTAAAGTTGGTTCTCATAACGGGTCATTATCATTAAAACACATTTATTTCAAATCAAAATACAGCGGAAGACTTTCAAAACTCATTTATTACTAGTTAACGTTATTCAGTTTACCTCACGAATGCCTGCACACCAATCCAAGTAACGCCTCTTCCCAGCCAAGATACGTCAACCCTACGCTTACCAGCAAAACAATCTAACGTACACACAAAGTCAGCTACGCTAAGTGAGTTCTAATAGTTTAATTTAGACAAAAACCATCAAGTCATATTTCTTAGTTTAACCCACTTCGGACCCTCCGGTCCTTAGAAAATAGTTTTACGATTTATTAACGAATAGTTAACCCTCTGTCATCCCACGACATCCCATAACCGATCATCACCCGGGACTCAACCAGTGCCAATAATAATATTTAACAATAGTAATGGTAACAACATTACCATCTAGTTGATATAGACTTATCTTACTATACAAACCACTCATATCAAAGAACACGTACTAACTCGACTCTTGGATAGACATTAACACACCCGGCCTTAACCAAGGCGCTCACAAATAACTGACACGACAATCATATACGTCACGTC
Organism: Smallanthus sonchifolius; assembly: GCA_023525975.1. Taxonomy (NCBI): domain Eukaryota; kingdom Viridiplantae; phylum Streptophyta; class Magnoliopsida; order Asterales; family Asteraceae; genus Smallanthus; species Smallanthus sonchifolius. The sequence goes on along the minus strand of CM042046.1, from coordinate 20,889,922 downwards.
ACAATCTTGACATAACAGTCAATCTACTCTACATACCACAATAATATCATTAACACGTCACATTAACACTATCTCACACACAATAAATATAACTCATCACTAGCATGCAAATTAACACATATATACGCATGTAAACACATACCTTTTCACTGCACCCTCGTCAGGGTTACCCTCGTCAAGGTTACCCTCGTCAAGGCGTTCAACACACCCCGAGCTCATCATTAACCTATTAAATAAATGTCACCTATGGTGACTTCCGGAAGGACCTCATCCTTCACAATCCCGTTTTCCGTGCCTTAACGACAACGAGGCAAACCCGACATATAAATATAAACACATAATATCACACATCATATACAAGACTCATTAATTACACCTACACCTCACACACGACACTAGAACAACATATCCCACATGCAATCATAACCATTTAACTTTAAGCCCGACTCTCCCTGATCAACCCTTAACACGTCACACATTAATAACCCATCTCTCTACCTCACACATTTCTATTAACACACCATAAACCCTATGACTCTTAAATAAGCATTTTATACTTAAAGCATATTGGGTTAGAACCCGACATGATTAATTATATTAATGCCACGTGAATGGATGTACGTTAGCCCCAAAACAGTAAAACGTTTAAAAGAGGGGGATTAGAAACTCACCGACATGAAGATCCAACTCTTGTACTGCAATGGTCCTTTCGCACAAAACCCGAACCTGTCAGCGTAAGATCACATAGTCAGAGTATGTCCTAAATTGGCGTCACTTACGAATAATTATAAATACTCCTGATTATCGTCTTGATCGCACATCTCTTTACTCATACAAACACCTTAGCTCTACATTCCCTAGAACCAGGTCGTCCTTGACCCACTTCGGATTCGTAATCACGTACTCCGTTTCCCATGCACATACTTACATGCGTCATGCAAGAAACCTTACTCCCCCGAACGCGTAGACTTGAAGCGGGTATCCATGCACGTCCGTAAACCACCATTCGAAAACCCTAATCGGGTGTGAGCCATACCGGCCACCCTTTCGTACTCCTCCTCTCTCACCGCACATCACCATCCTTGTCGTCTTCCTCTTCCCCGTCGGTCCACACCCTAGCCGAGTCCCACCTAGCCAATGTTTCCACCACTATCCCCACGGGTCTCCTCAAGCCGTCACGCCTGCCGGAAAGGAACAACTATCGTTGCCCGCTGCCCGCTTTCGCAGACACCACCACTACAGCCCCTGCTACCGTCGAGCACCACCACCGTCGTCGCCTTCATCCCCGTAGCCACCACCCCTTCTCTCGATGCCTTCCTGTCTTTATCCCACATCTCCTTCTCGCCATCGACCTGCCACGCGCCATTTCCGAGCACCTCTTTACGGGTCACCACCACTACACGCCACCATCTCAGCCGGCCAATCCCATCTCCGTCCCCCCTTCCTTCGACGTTCACGGCCAACAACAACTAAACTCTAAATAGTGTCCCATACAATGCACGAAAACAATACGAAAGACATGAACGAAGATTAAATAAGAAATACTTTAACGAGACGTGAGGCTCTTGCTCAAGACGAATGTGGAACTACCTCTTCCCGATCGCCTTCTCCTCCCCGTTCTCTCTCTCTGCCGTCGCGCAACCCCTAGGCCGATTATGGTTTAGGGTTTCTCCCTAAACTTGCTTTTAAATGATACAGTTTTACATCTGGGCCCCTTGTTAATCGATTCATGCTTTTTAATCCCGAACTAATCTTTCAAACGGCTAACAGTCTCCTTTCTGTTGACACAACACGCCTTTTGTGACAATATTACTCCTCATTACAGTTGAATATGTAATCGGCTCGTCCACTAACCAAAACCACTAACTTACGGGTTTTCGGGATGTTACAGAAAGCTAACCAAGGCTCCTTTTGCCGGCATCGGTTAAAGGGCTGAGGATCTGTTAGGACTTGTACATACTGATGTATGTGGTCCATTCAGAACAATGACCAGAAGTGGAGAGAGATACTTGGTGACATTTACTGATAAATTCAGTAGATATGGTTATGTTTATCTTGTGAAGCATAAACGTGAAACATTTGAAATGTTCAAACAATACCAAAACGAAGTACAGAATAAACTTGGTAAGATGACGTAGATGCTTCAATCTGATTCAGGTGGTGGTGAATATCTTAGTCTAGAGTTTGATGAACATCTAAAGAAATGTGGGATCATTTCTCAGCTAACTCCACCAGGAACACCTCAACTTAACGGTGTATCCAAAAGGAGAAATCGAACTCTATTAGATATGATTCAGTCTATGATGTGTCGTACAAACCTCCTACACTCCTTCTGGAGTTTTGCTCTTGAGACTGCCACAAGAATCATAAATCTAGCTCCTACTAAGAAGGTGGACAAAACGCCTGATGAGATTTGGCATGGGGAGAAACCCAAAGTGTGCTACCTTAGGGTTTAGGGATGTGACGCATATGTTACAAGTGAATCTATAGATAAACTAAATCCCCGTGGCGATAAAGTTCTTTTCGTCGGATACCCTAAAAAAATCGGTTACTACTTCTACAATCCTTCTGAAAATCGTGTTTTCATTAAACGCAGAGCTACTTTCTTGGAGAAAGAACTACTTGCGAGAGGGATTGGAGACAACCGTCTGGATATGGATGAGATCCAAGAACCACGATCTACACCTGCCATTCAGCATGAGACTGCTGAAACTGAATATGAAAATGTTCAAGATTCAACTATAACACAAACTGTTCGCAGAAGTACTAGAGATCGTCATGAACCAGACCGGTATCGGGATTCACCAGATTGGTGATGTCATGATAGTTGATCAGGCAGAGCCCACTAGTTACAAATCTGCAATCTTAGATTCAGAATCTAAGAAGTGGCTTGAAGTCATGGATGCTGAAATACAATCCATGCACGACAACCATGTATTGAACTTGGTTGATCTTCCTCCCGAGAGTCGGACAGTAGGAAGTAAGTGGATTTTCATGAAGAAAATCGACATGGATGGAAATGTGCAAACCTTCAAAGCAAGGCTAGTAGCAAAAGGTTTTACTCAGACTCAAGGAATTGATTATGATGAAACCTTCTCACCTATAGCCATTCTTAAGTCTATTAGGATCCTACTTGACATTGCCGCATATTATGACTAGGAGATATGGCAAATGGATGTCAAAACCGCGTTCCTAAATGGACGTCTTACTGAAGATGTCTATATGGTTCAACCGGAAGGTTTTGAAGATCCAGAGAATCCTAATAAGGTATGCAAATTGAACAAATCCATTTATGGATTAAAGCAGGCATCCAGAAGCTGGAATCTTCGCTTTTACCAGAAAATCAAAGAGTTTGATTTTGTCAAGAACGAAGATGAACCATGTGTTTACAAGAAGGCAAGTGGGAGCCGTATGACTTTTCTGATTCTGTATGTAGTTGACATACTGCTCATTGGAAATCATATTCCTATGCTAAAAGACGTAAAGTCCTGGTTAGGAAAATGTTTCGCGATGAAAGATCTTGGAGACGCTGCTTATATTCTGGGAATAAATATCTATAGGGATAGATCAAAGCGGCTTATAGGTTTAAGTCAAAGTACATATATTGATAAGGTCATTCGACACTTTTTCATGCAAGACTCTAAGAGATGATCTTTGCCTATGCCACATGAAACCATACTGAATAACAAACAGTGTCCTTAGTCTAACGAGGACAAGAAGAAAATGGAAAATGTTCCATATTCTTCTGCGATTAGTTCAATCATGTATGCCATGCTATGTACTAGACCTAACGTATCGTACACTTTAAGCATGGCAAGCAGATATCAACAGACTCCTGGTGAGAGTCACTAGACAGCTGTAAAGAACATTCTTAAATACTTAAGAAGGACTAAGGATATATTCTTGATATACGGAGGATTGGAAGAAGAATTAGCAGTTAAATGTTACACTGATGATAGCTTCTAGACAGATCGAGATGATTCTCGATCACAAACGGGATTTTTTTTTGTTCTGAATGGTGATGCGATTACTTGGAAAGGTATTAAGCAAAGTGTTGTTGCACAGGCCACCACCGAATCAGAATATATTGCGGCTTCGGAAGCTGCATAGGAGGCTGCTTGGATGAAGAAGTTTATTGCTGATCTCGGGGTAATGCCTAGCATTCAAAAACCAATCGAGATACTGTGTGACAATACTGGTGCTATTGCTCAAGCTAAAGAACCAAGGTCACACCACATCATAGAGCACATACTCAGGAGATTTCATTATATCCGGGATATAATAGAACGGAGAGACATCGTGTTAAACAAAGTTCACACAGATCAAAATCTAGCGGACCCGTTCACTAAGCCTATGCCTCATTCTAAACATGGGGAGCATGCAGACAAGATAGGCCTTAGATTTGCTAGACAGTGGATTTGATCTATATTTAGTATTTGGTGCTTTCGAACTATTCAGTTACATTGGTTTTTATGAATGATTTAATGGTTAAATGCATTATAATTAGATGTTATTGTGTTTGACAGTTTATACGTTTTAGAAATCCTTGAATATTTAGATTATTCTAAATATCCGTAGTCGATCAGATTCATGAGAATCAATCTGAACATAAGACTATTGTGAATCGGATGGTTGGTTCATTATGAATGAAAGACCAAGAAGTTGGTGGCCATATTCACAAATAATTATTAGAGAATAATTATTGGACGTAACTCGTTTCAAAACTATCTTCAATGATTGATATCTTGAGATATTTTGAATAAAGTAAGATCTGTCGATCCTCGACCCGAGGCACTTACTAGAACTCTTCCTGACCAAAGGTTGTTCTTTGATCTTATCTGACGATGTACCTTAACAGGCAGTAATAAGGGTATTATCAGGAGTGATTTGAAGTTTAGTGGGAGTTGTACGTTGTGACACTCCGACTTTTCAAGCTAACTCAGTTAGAATTCCCGTTAAATTTATGTTAGAACCTAACCCCGTTAACTCAAATTTCTAAACCCAGGGACTGAGTTTGTTAATATTTAATCTCAAACTATAGGGACTAGTCATGCAAATATGCAAAACCTGATTTGTTGACTCCCAAAGTAAAAATCAATTCAAGTTTAAATCATGTTGAATTTTTAAAATCAAACCCGTAATCTTTTGACACAAATTCGAATCCATGATTGATTGTATGCACGGATTAGTAACTGAAATACACAATTAAGTCATTGGCTTTCATTATTGAATCAATTAACGTCACCATTATGTGCGAATTAATCCCATTATGGGTATTCAAAGTCGTAACCGTCGAAAACGTCCCTCACCTCTATCAAAGTCAATCAATTCGATCATTCACTCAACAATTGAACTCCTTCACATCCGGTATGAGTGTTAGAGAACCAGTTGCACGCAACAATTCAATCAAAAGTGAAGCCAGTAGCACAGGAGATCAAACACGTCAAGTCGAAACTCCTTTTGCTCGAACCCCATCAATTCGTACATCATTCTGGTAATTAAACATATCCTTAGCTTCATTTTGATCTTTATATTGAAGCCCTATGCCAATTAGGGCTTATAACATAAGATCAATCACGAACTGATTCTAGTGTTCATCCCGTATTCAGTTTAATCGAACCCCGGTCTAGACTTGACCTCAATTCAATTAACCTACATGGCTAGAATCGTAATCCTTTGTTTAGTAAAAGCCCTATGTTAATTCGGGTTTTCACTATCGGGTTTAACACAATCTGAGTCTAGGATTCATGCGTGACCGGGTTTAGTCGAACTCTAACCAAAACGCAATTCCAATTCAATTAAACTATATGAACAGCTTCAAAATCTTCTACTCTTTGAAAGCCATATGAATCAAATCATTTTTATTATCGAATTCCAAAGATTAAATTCCATGTTCTTGTTTAGGGTTTCGGTTTGCTGAAACCTAACTTAACGATTCAAAACCTTTTATTTTTGAAATTAAACTCATACACAGGTTCTCCTTGACTCGATTAACCAAACCAATATGATCCTTTGTTGATTCGCGACTAAATCTGATGATATTGGGACGGGTTTCGAACTTGTATGCTTATGGGAGGAAACCTGTTAGAGTTCTATGTTAAAAGCATTTAAATTTGAATCCTGTTGCGATTGTCCTAGCGGATCGATTGGTTAAGACTATCAGCTGTTGGGGAGGAGACCCGGGTTCGAACCCTCCTCCCATGTTTTCTTTTTAAATATGCATTTTAATGGGATTTTATTTATAAAATCAATTACTATATTATTATATTAATATATTATGTGTTTTGAACCGGAAAAACCACCCGTAGGCACGGGTTTGGAATTTTTTAATGCATCATTGTTATTGTTCGCAATATTATAATAATATATTATATTATTATTAAACCCGTATCTCCAAATAAAATAATATATTTCAATCCGTGACCCCGGTTAAAATACTTGTTATGTAAATATTGTTTCACTACGTTTGTAAATATGGGGAGACATTTCAAATGTATAAATAATATATTTATTTATTATACGCGTGTATGTCCTTGATTAAAATAATAGACTTATTATTTTTGTCACGCAATTCTTATTGTGATACTTTGATAAATCAAAAGATAATATATATATATATATATATATATTATTTTCTTAGGCCATTATTTAATGGCGGAATCGCTCGAATATATTTATTATATTTTATTATTTGTCACTTATCGCAAACCGTAGTTTTCTTAATTGGTTAATTTAAGAATCCTTTATTCTCGTAGACACGTTCGTGTACTCTTTGATCTTTAACTTGGGGGAGAAAACAAGACACAACTATTTTGAGATTATTATAATTCATATGTTATCAATGTTAAAGCTAAGCGTAACACGCTATCACTGAAAGTCCTCAACACACATCGGAACGTTAATATGGATCTTAGCGAGGTAATGTTTAGTAGTACTACTGGGTTTGACAAATCCCACCCGCGTTAGTCGCGCTAACTCGATTTGAGGTCGAAAGGGTGAAATGTTAGCCTACTCACATCGCCAGAGTTGATAGACCTGGCAGCAAATAAACAAACAGTCGGCTTCGGTTGCAAGCGCTTAAGTTAAACTTGAAACGTAGGTTAGCTACCTATAGATGCATATTGAATGTACAATAATCTGGTAAATGTTTATTTATATATTGAAACCTGTGAACTCACCAACCTCGTGTTGACATCTTTTCTTACATGTTTTCTCAGATCGCTAAGATAAAGCACATGTGCACATATAGGACATGCATGGAGTCCTACTTTTTAATTATATTTTATTACGTTCGGACTGTTTTCATTTACGTTTGGACTGTTTTAGTTTATGTTTGGACTGGACTTTTTGGGCGCGTTTGTTTTATGCATTTACTTTCTTTTATTGCTTCCGCATTTACTCTGATTGATATAATATTTTCATTTGAGTCCCATATAGAGTCGTTCAATGTAACTAATGACTGAGATCCTAGTTTATCACTTCCTAAACGGTAAAAATCTGTTAGTTGAAATAAGGGGTGTGACATACGTGGCCAAAGGAATTATGTTCTTCTTTAATTAGAAGTTGGACATTCTGGCGCCCTCGTTTATTCAAGCTGGTATAAAACGCATGGCCATGCTCTAACTAAAAGTATAGTTTGTTTAGACCACTTTGAATTGGAGAACGAGAATAAGAATGGTTGAACCACATATGAGAGGAGAATTATATCCATGTCTCATGTTCAACGAATGCCCTAAACAGAAAGGATACAAATGCTTACTAGGACTGCTTGTACAAAAGGAAATAGTTTGACGATTGTAAATACGTCATGCAGCTAGGCGTTCACCACTATCTACGTTGAACCGACTAATTGTAGAATCAACCAAGTGGGAGATTGTTGGATATATGATGTCCGATTATCAATTAATTCAACGTTACTATTAAGGTACGATCCAAAGAGTTACACCTTAGGCAACGAACAAAAATATAATATTTAATTATTAAATATTATTCACGAAAGACGGAAACAATAAATGGTGAGTAAATATTCAAAGAAATATTTCTCGGAGACTGTGATAATTAATTATCTGATTAATTAATTATTTGAGGGAATGAATGTTTAATCAGTTAAACATTTAAATATTAGATTTTTACTAATTATATTATGATTAGTAAAAACAAAGGGTTATAATAATTAAAGGTTAATTATTACTAGGGTATTAAGTGTTAATACTAGAGGGATCAGTGTGTAATTATAATGTCTATAAATATAACATTATAATTAAAACCCAAAACCCTAATCTCACTTCTCCAAATCGGCGCCCCCTCCCCCTCTCCCTCTTGCACCGACCTACGCCACCACCATCGGACCACCGTCGCGCCACCGCCGCTAGTCTCCCCTCTGCGCAATCGTGTGACGTTTTGCTGCAGGTTTTTCGTGTACGTGTCAACTAGCATGACATTCGTTGAACTAAGGTGTTACAGATCTGGTTATCGTCAAAGGTATAAATCTAAACACCCTATGGTTAGTTATTTAATATTGTTTATACGCGTGTAATCGGATCACTGAAAGGAATCCAGATTTGATCCGGTTATGGTACTATTAAATCGCATCCGCTAAATAAAATATATTTGATTTATTTATTTAAAAGGTTTAAATAATTATTGTTTTAAAAGTTAAAAATGGTACCATGATTCCCAACAAGCCATAGCTCGGTCCTTGGTTGTTGAGTCATGATTTAGTCCCTTGTTGACTATACCCATCAAGTCTCCCAGTCCAATATTATGATACTCACTGTGATAATGGATTATAATTTCATGTGATGTCCCACTGCCCTAGGTCTAAGTCTACCACCTCTTTCTAACAGCTTGCTTTCACATGTCGCAGGTTCTAGCCTCCCTTTTACTATAGGTTGTGTTACCATTGGGTTAAAGCCCCATCTGTGTTTAACCTAACCTTAGTTCAGCTTCATAGTGTTAATACCGATTTCACTTTTTTTTCTTTTGAGTTTTTAGATATGCCAGCGGATATTAATTTGTTGGCAGATAACGTTAGTTGTAATTCTGTTTTGAAGGAAGGTGTTGAGCTTGGTAGAAAAGGAAAAGGTGCTCAAGACTCTAGTCAGTTTGATATGGATGCCCTTGCAAGGTTAAAGGATCTTTCGGAAAAGTTCGATACTTTTAAGTTCCTTATGTCCAATATTTATGTTCTGTGGTGCCTTAAAACATGTGTTTGCATTTTGCTCGTCTTTTGCTACTGTTTCATTTTGTTTGTTGTTTGTTATCTGTCACACCCGTAACACAGAACGGTTATCTAACCAGAGTATTACCTCCAACGGAGATGTTCCCACGAAAGATCGACGGGTCTAAAAGAGATTTATACACCGCTTTTTCCTTAGACAGAACATTCCGTTGGTCAAATAACTACATTCCGGTCAGAAGGTCGCCTTCTAGTTACTGTACGTTCACTTTGTCCGAAATCTATAACACAGGCTCTCATCATATCTTGCAGAGTTTGAATTGTATGTTCATTTTGTCCGTCAGTTTGAGGATGATATGCAGTACTCATGGTAAGTCGAGTTCCCAATTCTTTCTGAAACTCTTCCAGAATCTAGATGTGAACCGACTGTCTCTGTCAGAAATAATAGACAGTGGTATGCCATGGTGGCTCACAATTTCATTGATATAGATCCTAGCCAACTTATCCATAGAGTTTGTTTCATTAATGGGTATAAAATGAGCTGACTTGGTCAGTCTATAGACCACTACCCATATTGCATCGTGCCCCTTCTGAGTTCTGGGTAGTTTAGTCACGAAGTTTGTTGTAATAAGATCCCATTTCCAGATGGTAATTCTATTTGATGTAACCAGCTTGCTGGTTTCAGGTGCTCAATCTTAACTTGAAGACAAGTCAAGCATTTATCTATGTACTAGGCACCGGTAATGAGTCTTCAGATCTTTATACATCTTGTTTGCACCAAAATGCATGGAATATTTTGATTTATGTGCTTCATCTGATATCTTTTCTTGAATATATCCAAGATTAGGAATCCAGATTATTTTCTCGAATCTCATGATTCCATCATCTCCTCTGGATAGAAACTTCTGTTTCCCAACCATACGTTCTTTCTTGATATTCCCTTCTTCTAATGCTTTTGTTTGGATTTCCTTGATCTGTTCTAGAAAAATCTAACTTCAGATCTAATCGTGCTTTTACTTTAATCGGTTAGCTTCGTACTTTCCGACTTAAGACATCTGCCACTATGATGTCGTCCAGATGGTCTATAAAAAACCATATAAATACCTAACCTAGACACTCTAGTAATACTCTAGAAATCCTCTAAACTAGACCACAATGACAAGCAAGTGTACCTATCAATTGCAATACAGCCTAATGGAATTCTGGATATCGAACCCACGAGACACAAACACTAATTAAAACTAGACTCAGACTAGAACTGAAATATTTGGTTGGGGGGAATTCTACGAACTAAGATTAAACTAATGAAACTAAAAGAATTAAGAACTAATAATCGACACTAACTATCAAGAAGAAGAATCGGATGATATCAAGAATAGAGAAAGCACTTCCTAGGTAAGAATCCTATGTGTAAAACTCAGACTTCTCTCGGTTGTGGTAACTACGATGGAACTGGGTTTCTAAAGAAAGGCACTCTCAGAATACCTAAAGGATCCCTGATCAATCTCCGGGTGTGACCTAGTAGGAAACTCTAAGGAATGTATAACGCTCACCGGAAGTTAGATTACCTTTAAATCTCTCCTACGACACTATAGTACCCTAAAGATAGATCACCTTTCAGTCTCACTTCACAATACATTCGAATAATGCAAGGGGTAATCTCAAAAACAAAACGATAAGACACGGTGATATACCATCATTTATACATGTTTTACATTCACAATTATCCCCATAAATAGCACAAATTATAAAGAATATGATAAGATATGAAACTTAATCCACATATTTGTGTTAAAACAGGATAATTAACCCTTGCATACAAAAACATGATGAAAACACCCAAAAACAAGGCAAAATCAGCATTTGAAAGCCAATTGAACGAAACCGGACGCATGGAGTCAAACCAAGAAGTCAAAAAGTCAACAGGGAGCAAAATATGGCAATGCACGACCGTGCATTGCCATGCATGGTCTTGCAAACCCTATTTTGGGTCCCTATACTCTCCTGCTCTGCAAGATTGCCTCACGTGCAAGAAATGAGTGCTTTGCATGACCGTGCATCCTAATGCACGACCGTGCATTATCAAATACTGAGTCTTTAAATAGCAAGATCATTCTATTGTTTTAGGTGTCCATGATCAAGAGGTGTGAAGGCCTTAGTACTCTGCTAAGAGCCGAAACTCTCTCGGTTTTGATCCATTTAGCTTTTTTTCTTTTTATTTTCTTTTCTAAGTCTTGTAATATGAACTTATTCTTCTCATTTGAGTAAAACAAGAGGCAACCTATACCCACTCTTCCTTGGTGTTGGAACACTTCCACACATTATCTAAGGGTTAGTGGAGTCACTTGTATGGTCATTTATGGCTAGTCCTCTTGTGTTGCTCGAGTTGGTTGAACTTTAATTAATTAATGAAGTATTTTTAGTAAGTTATGTTTTTAAAGTCTTTACTATAATTTATCTAAAAAAGACCAGAATAAGTGATCTTTAAATCAATCTAATAATCTTTTATCTTGTGAGTTACTCAAGCAAGACTTCTTGTTTAGGAAGCGTATTCGATATTTGTACTGTCTATATGAAAATCTTGATGCTAGCACGGCCGGTTAGTGTAGATTTAATATTATGGGTTGATTGGAGGTTTGGGTATTTAGCAGGCCGGTTGAGCCCTAACCATATCGGGTGGTTTGTGTCAGTAATTCTCTACTTCTCTCGTATCGGCTTGCAGAGGAATTCTAGCGGGAGCCATGGGGTTTGATCTTGAGAAGGAAAGTCTTATTTATTTGAAATAATATTATAAGTAAAGACAACTATTTAAGAACATAAATTGTTAGGTCCGAGTGTTCATAAAGTACCTTTGGAGGAAGTCGTGCATTCAAACTTACCGGAAGAAGTTACAAGACCAGACGTACGTCAGTCACAAGGATAATAAGTCCGAATAATGAATTGTGATAATATCGACGAACTTGACACCCCGTTTAGGGTCCCTTATATTCATTAAGGAACAGTTGGCCGACCGTATCCACTGTTCCGTTACGAAATACTAACTCCCCTATCGAAAGTTTTAGTACTAGTAACTATGACCAACCTTACTTTAAATACAGCATTAATTAACAAGGGTAACAACTAGAGTAACACCTTAAACAGAATAATAGTTCTAATTACATTTCTTAACTTTTTATTTTCCTTTTAAAGAAAACCCATTTTCCAACTTATTATTCTAGTCGGACAATAGTGAGGGTTGAGTACGGGATCTGTGTTCTTGGTTCGATTCTTGGTTCTTACCCAAACTATATTACGCTGCGATAGGTAAACTTACCTATTGTGTGTGTTTTAAGTTAAAGTAATTATCATTTTATAAATTTAAAACATGATCTTGTGAAATCATTCTAAAAATATATTTATTTATATTTTTATATTAAAACAAGCACATCAAGCTTTTGGCGCCGTTACCGGGGAGACGGTAATTCTGCGAAAGATCTAAATTGTTGGACTGACTTTTTTTTATTTCTTTTTCTTTTTCTTGAGTCATGGTATTTGTGTTACTTACATCTATCTTTGCAGGAATATTCAAGGGTCCGGACCGCGAAATTTTTGTTAAGAAAAATGAACAAACATAAGTACCGCCATTCGAAAGCAAAAATATTTTCTTAATTAGGCGTAACGCTTTCGAACGGTTTTTACGTGATTAACATTTCATTTTTGATAATGACAAGCTCGATACTTAGATGTTGGATTGCACGAAATGAGGTAAGTTTCCAAGTATATGTTCGGGATTTTTGTTGGCGACATTCCCCGTTGACCACGGTTATATTTTTTAGGTAATACGTGTTGAAAAAATGAAATTAATTTTTAGTTAATTTTTAATTAAAAATATAAAATTTATTTTCTAAAACACTAAGCTGAAAAATATATTAAAAAAACCATGGTGAAAAGAGGGAATGCATTGTCGTGCATCCCAATGCACGACCGTGCATTGGCCAAAAACGGGTCGGGTGATTAAAGACAGCTGCAGCTTCACTTTTCTCAAAACCTCACCCCCAAACTCGTTCGAAGTCGGCCGAAAACACCTCAAAACATCCGATTTTTCACGGTTTCTCTCGATTCTTCACTCTTATATCTCCCCCAAGGTATGTAAACTTGTCCATTATCGTTTTTGAGTCGCTTCTTGCTTCATTTATGGATAATTTTGTTCAAATAGGGGCTAGGGTTTCGTTTTGAATTTTTGTATGAATATGTTGAATCTGAACTTATTGCTTAATCTAAATGCATATTTGACCATGATAGATCATAATGTAACTTTTTTTAGCCTCATTTAGATAGATTTGTTCCACTCGTATGATTTGGGTTCTTGATTTTTGCTTAGAAATTTTTAACCTTGAATGTATGAATTGAAGCATTAATCTTTTATATATATGTTTAAAATGTAGTATAGCTTGTTGGAAAATCGTTAGTTTGATAAAATAGGTCAAAATTGAGACAAGTTTGACTTTCAAAAGTCAAAATACCATTGTTTGAATTTGAGTCTTGTTTGGATAAATTGCAATTAACCAATTATGGATTCGGAAAATATAACCATGCCATTGCATGAATTTAGGATTTTTTTTGTGTGGTCCTAAATTATATATGCATAATTTTTATTTCATATCAACTTTTTGGTATCATTGTCATATGTGCAATGATATTTCCCTATACTAACTCCATTTGTTGTTGTATAGGACATGGCCAAGTCATCCAGACAAGCGGGGCGGAAAAGAAGGAACACCAGATCAGGGTCCCGAATAGGATCCTCCTCGTCTGCCCACATGAGTGGCTCGCCACCAACTCCACCATCGCCTCCACCACATTTAAATCCGCAGCCTATGCCAGAGTTACCACAAGACTTGCACCCATGGCTTATCATTGACCCTGATGATGCCATCGAGGTCCATGCTTACCAGCTCTTAGCCACCTTACTAATACAAACCTTTGGGATACATAAAACCATCTGTTATCCAACTTTAGAGGATATTATTCTCCTGGATAGTGCAGTCCCTCTAATCATGAAACCTTGGCAGAGGTTCTTTGCTATTAGGGAAGCAAACTATGAGCTCACTCTTGAGTTCTTAGCTTCTTTTGAGTTCGATAGGTCGGTGGTAAATATGGAGATGCAAGACTGTGTGAGATTTAGGATGGCTAGACAGTGGTATGTAATGACTTTGTCAGAATTTGGGGTAAAGATGGGATTGTACAGGCATAGGGAGAAAACAGAACCGATCTTCACCGAAAGTAAATCAGAGTTTGCAGAAGGTGAAGCCTTGGCATTTTGGAATAGAATCGGGTCAGGACCCTTTGACCCGCATACCCAGAAAAGCACCAGGATAAAACACCATCTCTACCGTTATCTGCATCGATGTATTGTCCTTTCTACTAGGGGAAGGAAAGATAGCACCGGGGTGGTAACCGTGAGAGACCTCTTCCATTTCCATTGTTTAATTGATCAAGTTCCCTATAACCTAGCCTACAGCTTGGCTAAATTCTTTACCCGAGCCATATGCTACAATTCCAGCAGCCTTCTCTTTGGAGGACCATACATCACCCATCTGGCTCAATACTTAGGTGTTTTGTCCCTTATAAATCTTGGACAAATCCAAGATATGGATCTACCCATTCAACCTATAGACACCCAGGTAATGATCAACATGCATATGATGAAGAAATTTAATGGGGTGTACCGATTAGTGGGTCATCGGTGGAACATTTGGACAGGTGAAGTTGAAGAGTTTGAGGATGAGGAAGTACCAAGGGGGAGACTAGGATATCAAGGCCCATATATGTATCACACTACTGCTGATCCCACTATGCTGTCTGCATGGGTCAATTGGGACACACGATGGATGGTGTGTGGCAGGACTTCTACGATCATACCCATGATCCGTACGCCCATCAGCAACAGCCTCCCGGCCTGCACCCGCAGTGGCAGCGTCCTCCCTTCCGGTAGCTACTCTTCTCATCCTTCATCTTTGATATTTGTGGTTCTTGTCTAATGTAGTTGTGGTTCTTGACTTTTGAACAATGTTTGTTGGTTTTCTAGACACGTACCATTTTTACCAGTTACAGGAGTAACCGTTGACAGGGTGGCATTGCCACCAACTTATTCGGCTGCCATCTATTGGCGAATATTAGTTTAATTTTCTGTTTAATATTTACTTTTTATTGTTTGAGCATTTCATAGCATAACAGGGACATATAGTTTTTGGAGCACATATTAATCAAGCTGAGGAAATCAATCATACACATAATGGTGATGCATCAACAGGGGAGTTTCAGTTCTCTTTCACCCTTTTCCTACCCATGACAACTATTAAATAACATATTTTCATATAATAAGGACATTGTCAAATTCTAAGTATGGGGTGTTAGGAAACTCAGCAATGCATCAACAGCATAATGTGTCCCAAGTATTATGTAACGAACCAAAATCCGGGTTTCGTTTTAAATAAATAAATATTCTAATTAATATTATGGTGGAAATAATATTTTAGAAATAAGTTGAAACAAGTGGGTTTCAAGTTATTGTTGGGGTTATATTAGTTTTTAACTAATTTTGGCTTGAAAATAGATGAAATGGAAGTTGAGGGGCTGAAATTGTAAATATGGCAAATCTGTCATATTTGACTTAAGAGAAGTCAAAATTGAAGCAACTTGTTGGTGAAAGGGTCGATGCTCTCAAGGGAGAAAGGAGAAAATGAGCCTTGAAGCTAAATCATGCAATTGAGGCTTGACCTGTGAAGGTATTGGCTTGCACATCATCCTTCTAGCATCAAGTTAGTGATAATCTTCCATTTGATTTCACCATTTTTGAGTTAGTAGATGGGTTTTGAAGAAATCCAAAATTTGATGATGCATGGGGTTAATTAGTGTTAGATTGTTGATAATCTAGCTAAACTAAAGGTAAAGAATGGTTATTAACATCCTAGAACCCTTTGATTTTGATTATGAAAAATTAGGGTTCATATGTAAAGAATTGGGGGTTTTGGGTTATGATGATAAGATGATGAATTAATGATGATTAAGTGTTTATATGATGTTAGACACTTGAAAGAACACCAAATTAACCTAATGATAAAGATTGAATGAAAAATTAGTGTTAAGGAAATGGTAATAAAACTCAAGTAGGTGAGTTTGGGTGGAAAGAGGTTGTTTGGATATGAGTATAACTCAAACGGGTCAGTTTGGGTTGGAAATAGAATATTGGGTTGTGAGCCCAATTAAAATGTGATTTTGATGTGTGATAGATTACTAAACTTGGTGTATATGTTTAGGTAATCAAATTGTCAATCGAAAAGGTGGAACGGGATCTTCAAACCCGAAAGGTAAGTGCTATTGCACTTACTTAGTAATGTTGATAAATGGTGATATGTGTAATTGTAGGTCCACATGACTCCACTACAGATCGATCTCGTGATGTGACGTATAGAAGACACGGAGTGCAGAATCCAACCGTATCAATGTATGTATATAATAGATGACAGTAGAAATGATAACAATCAATAAGTAAATAATCTTCTCGTTGTATTCCAAAAAATCACAAAGTTTACAGAAACATTCAAAGACTGAGTTTTAGCTCTCTCTGAAGTTTTCCAAGTCTTAACACTAAGACATGTAAACACCTATTTATAGGAACACACAGCACCTTAGGCGAACTTAACAAGTTCGCTCCTAAAGATGCAAGTTCGCCTCTCTATGAACTTACACAATATTGTTTGCTACAGTTACAAATTCAACGCTATAACATACTCCCCCTTAACTGTTGCAAACAATTCTATCAATTACAAGTCAAAGACTCTAAGACTAAGACATAATATCTCCAAGCTGGTTGTCACCAGAATATGTTCCAACAGACTCCCCCTTGACAACAGCTTCAAAAGATTGTCATCCGTCTTCAAATATCAACAAACACTATGTAGTCTTTGTCTTGTTCATCTGCACACTCTCTCTTTCTATCTAGCAGAGAACTTAGGAGAAGGAGCCCTTGTCAACTTCTGTCTACATTATTCAATTTTTGCAAAGGAGAACAACCAAGAATAACCAACAATTCAGATTTCCATGGAAGCTGGAAAAATAAAATCTTTTTGGTTTTTCAAACATAAGAAACACAAAATCTTTTTGGTTTTTCTCTATATAAACTGAAATGTAAAATACAAAATCACATCTTTTTGGTCGAACATCACGAGTAAGAAGATCATATTAGTATAAACAATGCATCAATCACACATTTTAGATAAACAACCCTAAATATTCTATGTGTATCCTATCCAGATTCATTCTTTCATTTCTTTCTTTTCTTTCTTTTGAATTTCCAATCAATTATATGAAGTAACATCTTTTGAATCAGATAAGATCAAATCTTTTAAGCTTCAACCAAAACATGTAACGATACGCGAAGAACTTCAAAGAAGATGGGATCAGATCATAACATGCTTATAATAAATTACATACGAATTTGCAACACATAACATGTCAATCTAAGTTGTCAATATTATAAGAATTGAAACCATTAGTATCTTTGTCCCATGTTCTTGTGAATTAAGATACCATTTATTTTGTAATACAACGTGTACCCCACAAATATGCCAACAGAAATTTAAATGTGCACTATCTTCAAGACATATAAGATTACTTCAAGATAATATTCAATCTCTAGGATGAATTATACCGATAAACATAGGAAAATATCAAGCAGAGAATCAGAATGTTTCAGAATTGAATGATTCAAATGTCTTGGTTTGGATGAAGTATCATGATTCATAGTAACAGAAAGATTGTACCAATAAAATTCTTCAACATAAGATTGATCAAGGAATCGATTGATTCAGTGACATAGGGTAGTGTGATCCAACTGTTATCTGGATATGTTTAATGAAATCAGGATATTGATCCAAGGGCTAGTATAAGTTCTAACAGATGTTGTCAGAAACATATCTTAGTCCAACTTCACATTGCATGTTTTTCGGGGCATGGGCAGTGAAGTGAACTGAAAATTTGTGTTTAACGACATAACTGATACTGGTCTCATGAAGTACTTTAAATCTTATATTCTTTATCTGATACTGATCTTTTACACATGCACCCGGCACACCATGGGTTCAAATCACAGTTGTCACAAAGTTCATTATGTTGTCACACTACTAATAGACCAAAGATACTCATATCATATTGACAATTCAGACTACATACTAGTATCCAAATTAAAATATAAGCATCAAGCATCAATTTTTGTTAAGCATAAGCAGTTATGAAGCTATCATTTCCCATACTGTGCAGTCTAAGAAGTTCTGATCAAAACATTTATCACATATATATAAGATAAGCATCATAAAGTCCAACTAAGGTCATGTGTGACTGAACATCTACTGATGTACTATCATTTCTCCTTATAACTTCAAGTAATGTCGATTTTAACTTTTTCAATTTGTTTGGCTTTTTCAAAATCTTTTTCAAAGAAAGTAAAACAAACGAAAATAAAATCTTCCATGAAAACATTTTAAGAAAAACATTTTTCTTGGTTACTTGGAATTAAGCAATTCAATCAATTAAAAACTCAAACCGATGTAATTGAATGTAATTGAATGCCTTTTCCATTGTCACCAACACAGTTATGTACTCCCCCTGTCTTGTAGACTCCCTCTCAACTAGTCAAATGGTTGCATTAACGACTTTATGCTCACCATTGTCATCCTAAGTTTCAGGTTATCTTTAGGACTTTGTAAAACTCCTTCCAAAACATTGTGTGTGACATATTCTCCCCCTTGGGCATCAAGTATTTGAATCAAATAGATTTCTCAGTTATCAACAACTCTTTACTCTTGTAGATGTCTTTCCATGTCATGTGCTATGAACAACCACTATCAACAAACCAAATGTTATTAATAGTCCCTCTTGGTTAATCCTGCACATCTAACAAGAAACATTAATTTGAAATTGGGACCCAAGCCATGGTAGTCATGAGTCGTCCATCTGTATCAAAATAATAAACTTCACTCCATTCACAATCAAATCTCTCATCGATTTTCAGTGATTGCTCCGACGAGTCCGAAACAGAAACTTTTGATTTACAAACATACTTCTATTCATTAAGGTCTTTTTGCTTAAAATGTGAAGTATTTGAACAATCTTGTTCATTTGAAAAATGTTTAGATTGTGAAAGCTCTTGCTGTTCTAAAAGTTTTCTCAATCTTCTGTTTCTCCTCCGTCTTTGAGGTCTAGAAAGCCTAACCTCAGATTTTAAATTACCCTTTGGTGTATCACAAGGTTTAACCACATTTGGGTTAACATAAGGATTACCATGAGTTCTTACCTTTCCTGGAGTAACATGTGGGTAACCTTTGGCGTTGCGAGGACAAGAAATCCGAATGTGACCCACAAGACCACAATAAAAGCAAGATCTCTTCTCACCATATTCTCTCATATAAGGAATCTTTACACGATAACAAGCACTTGAAGAAGATTCACCTACATGAACTTCTTTTTGGAATTGAGAATGAATAAACTTTTTCTCAACGGGTTTTGATTCAGATGTCATCTTCTCAGGAACTACATGCTTCTTCCCTTTATTTTTGTAAGGACAGTTCACCACAATGTGTCCCATATCATTACAATGAAAGCATGTATGCATGTCTTTATAATCTCTGACATATGGAACTCTCCTTGAATTTGAAGAACTTTCAAATGTATAATTTCCAGATGAATTAGAATCAACCTTTGGTTCCTCAACTTTAATATCTTTTGGTATCCCTTCTACCTTAGTTTCATCAAAATATTCATCATCACTCTCATCATAATACACCATATCTTCACCTGTGACTGGATTCACTTTCAACACGATCTTAGGATCTAAATCCTCATCTTTTATAATCTCAAGTGTAACAGAATAATTTCTGTTGAATGGTGGAGGACATAACCAATACCACTAGTTCCCTTCCCCTCTTCAGTATTATCATTATAATAACCTAATAAGAATGATGAATTTCCAAAGCTTTTTAACTTTCTATGCAATCTGATCACCTCTGCTTTAGATTCAACTAGTTCCTTATCTTTCTCAGCAAGATCATTATTTCTTTTCTCAATTTCTGCAAAGGACATATCCAGGTGATATGCCTGCTCTTTGATCTTCAAATTCAGAGAACTTATATCCCTCTTCGATGATTCTATTCTCTCAATACACACATTCTCATTATCATTTAATTTCTGGTTTACCGTGTGCATCGATTTCATATCACAAATGAGGTTTACATTGTCATCCATAACCCTTATCGTTTTATCCTTTACTGAAATACAATTAGAACAAAACATTTCAGAGTTAGAAACTACCGTATCATTTTCTTCTAAAGAAGATGCACCAAGAGCCATGAATATGACATCATTAGCTGCACTCTTTTGATCAATAATGACAGGCTTTGCATCAATTTCTGATTCACTCAGATCATCTTCAACTGTCTGGAAGCTTACGTCAGTCATCATATCACTCTCGGTAGACTGAGTACTTTCACCAGAACGAATATTCTCACTATCACTTAACTCGGCAGAAGAATCACTTTCAAAATCACTCTTCTTCTCTAATTCTTCTTTGATCAAGACCAAACAAATGCTTGAGAAGGTGCTTCACCCTTTTTCTTCAATGCCTCCCATAAATCTCTTGAAGTTGGACACTTCCCGAGACTATGAATGATATCTTTCGGTAAAGACAATTTTAAAGTTTCACACGTTTTCATCTCTTGATCAAACTTCTGCTTTTCGACTTTAGTAAGAGCTGTCACTGGTTTAGGAGCATCTTGACCCATGAATGAACAAGTAGGATGCACATATCCTTCAAATATGGGTGTCCAAAAATTTTTATCAGTTTCTGATACAAACTATTTGAACCGGACTTTCCGGCTACTGTAATCTGATATGCACAAAAGCCTCGGTGGCATAGATCCAATCTCATTATCATCACAAGAAATTGACATTTTGAAATTTTTGCGAAAATATCCGAAAAAATTTTCCCGCCAAAGTTCTCTCTTTTTTTTAAGAACACTAGAGAACTAGATAAGTTCGCCTGATACGAGTTCACCTGATACTGACTGAGCGAACATAGTAAGTTTGCCTGAACTGAGCTGAGCGAACAAGATCCAAAGCGAAATTGATAAATTCGCCTAATCAAGAATAACAGCTAAGTTCGCCTACTAAGTTCGCCTGCAACAGAATTCCAGAACTAAGTTCGCCAGCAACAGCTGTAACCACTTAGGAAGATGAGTCTTCAACCCAAACACGAACCAACAGTTTCAAAAATCATCATTTCTCACTGATTTGATGTAATTTGAAGAAACTGAACCGTAGGATTTAGTTTTTCATGATTTAGAACACTTCTATCAGATTAATTTCACCAAAAACACCTTCAAATCCATAAATTCAGCCTTAAAATCAACATCAAGAACATGAAAACTCCATGAAAGTGAAATATTGCAAAAATGATCAATTTCTTGTCAAATTGTACACAAATCGTCAAAGACTCCATGAAAGTGAAATATTGCAAAAATGAACAATTCTATCAATTACAAGTCAAAGACTCTAAGACTAAGACATAATATCTTCAAGCTGGTTGTCACCAAAATATGTTCCAACAGTAATATGTTTGCATATTATGTTATGTGTTATGAAGTAGTATGAATATGGAAATGAATGTAGTTATAGTTGTATTACTATAATGGAAATGTGGTTAAGAAGTTTTGGACTAAGTACCATAACGGAAATGTGGTGATGAAGTTATTATCTAAGTATCATAATGGAAATGTGGTGATGAAGTTATGGTCTAAGTACCATAATGGAAATGTGATGAAAATTATAGTCAATGTACCATGTTAGAAATGTAAAGAAGTTATGGTCGAGTGCCATAATGGAAATGAAAATAAGTTAATTATGATGGTTATAAGGAAAGAATGAAACTTGTAAGGTGAAATGCAAGTGACATGTAGCCTAATGAGTAATTGGGTGGAAACGGGTCAAATGGGTGAAATAGAATGATTTTACCATGTTGTATGTTATATCTTCATTACTAATGGTGATAATATGTGGTTTTATGTAGGAAAAGCTCTAATGTAGTCAAAGTCAAGTCCATGGCGAAAGGCGGATTTTCGTATGCATTTTGATGTTTGGGGTGTAAATAGAAATCCTTTAAATGGATGTTAATGATACATGTTATATGTTGTTTTTGGTATAGGAAATGATGTTTGAATGTTTTAACCAAAAACCCAAGTGTTGAAAATTTTTGTGTCATGTTGAAATGGTAAAAGATGAAAAAATTGGCTAAGTGTAGGAACTGGGCAACAGAGTAAACTTTCTGTTTACTCAGGTGCCTCGCGGTACATGAAAATCGGATGGGGGTTCTTCGCAGTACGCGAAGAACCAGGTTCTCGGGCGGGTGTTTTTGAAAGTCCCTGTGACATCTTCTAATCGAGCAAGACGATCACGATCACAACGAATTACTCGATGATTCGCATTGAGACGGAAGCACGAAGTGAATCCAACATAAACATGAATACAGAACAGAGATGAAACAGAATCGATTCGTATATATAATCGATAACGAATTCGTCATCACAGATTACAAAACCGAAGAAGTGTACATCTCTACATTTAAGCTCCAATTGCAATCCCAAGGTGAGCTCTACCTAGGGAATGTGACTCACTTCACACAGAGAATCACTCCCTCTCTATGTATGCTAACTCTAGCATTGCTTGCTACAAACGAACAACTTAATGTCCTCCTTATAGGCAAACTGAGTCTGCATGCGAACTTAACAAGTTCGGCCACTACT
This sequence comes from Smallanthus sonchifolius, assembly GCA_023525975.1. NCBI lineage: Eukaryota > Viridiplantae > Streptophyta > Magnoliopsida > Asterales > Asteraceae > Smallanthus > Smallanthus sonchifolius. Next base: position 20,866,912 of record CM042046.1, on the reverse strand, counting down.
CTATAGGCAAAGTTAGTAAGTTCGCTTGTTAAGTTCGCCTAAACATTCCCTTAGGCGAACTTAACATGTTCGCTACATATACACTTAGAATTTTTGCTATAGATACAAATTTATGCTCTAACAGACTCCCTCTTAGCTATTGCAAACAATTCTATACAAAATACTGATAAATCATCAGTCACAAAAACGTATCTCAACAGACTCCCCCTTGACTGATGATCTTGGGTCTTCACTTTACCTGGTAAGAGTTGAACTTTGGAATTGCACTTTGATCTTCAACCTACAATGCTTCAATCTTGAGTTCAATTTGTTTGATAAAACAAGCTCCCTCTAAACTAATGCATCCGGTTTAGAACAATTTTGTTCGGCCTCTTCATGAAAACTGACGAATCCAACACCTTTCATTATAGTCCATCCTCTCAACGTTAACTACCTCCGTATTGATTCAAGAATCTAACCCACGTTGCTTAGACCTCAATAAACCAACCAGTATAAGATAGAGATTCCAAATTTCCAAAAATCAGCATCAAACTAATCAACTTTCACAAAGACAAGAATCCCAATTTGAAACAAACTAAAACTCCAAGATAATTTGCAAAAACCAATCTTTTTCTTTGATCTTCATCTTCACCAGAAGTGTTTGACTTTGTCTCGTACCTTTTCCACTTAAACAATTACCCGAAGTCTTTCATATCCAATCTCCCCATCATGACACAAGCATTTCCGTATTAAACCAGAAACAGAAGGACGTTTCTTATTTAACCGGCATATAATAAAGGTTCCATCTTCAACTAGTTAACAACAGATAACCAACTTCATTTCAAACGTACTTGACTAAGTCTCACACAAACATTCGGTAGTAATCATCGTGAATCAAACAATCTTCAATCTGATTTTCATTCCTGGTTAACACCTCCTACAATAGGTTGTCTATCTAGATTCCGCCCAGATCCCAAATGAGAAATCAAACCATAATCAAATCATGTCGAATCATTTTGACGATCTTGATCACTTGAACCGTTTTTGCAAAGAAACAAAACATCTGAAAAGTTTTATCTCCCTCTTTTCTTTGCAAATACCCAAACAGCACTTCATCACGAACAATCTGAGATCTTAAGTCAATGATAACCCATATTCAAACTGCTTCAGCATTCATTCCCTAATAAAAAAGTATCCCAGATACTCGTAGCCCATATTTTCAGGTTTGAATACCTAGACAATAAGATTCTTTAGTCAAAAGTCATCATCCAACTCACAAATATCACCCTTGTTTCATCAAGCCACACATAAAATTTGAAAACAGGTCCCGAAAATAACCAAAATCGCTATCTTCTAAAAAATGGCCCGAAACAAGCATACAAAAGTTCCCTTGAAATTTTAAACAAGAAAAGTTTTCCTGTCAAAAACACTCTTTTTTTTTTATCACTCATCCAACAAGTTCGCTTAAAACAGTACCAGTGAACATAACAAGTTCGCCTGAACAGTACAGTGAACATACCAACTTCGTCTCAGAACAACCTCTAGCGAACTTAACAAGTTCGCCTGAGAATCTTCTAGCGAACATAATAAGTTCGCCTGACGCGCTGTTACAACAAAAATTGCTGAATCTTCTTGTTTTGGAGGTAAAACCTTCATCACTTCAAGCTCTAACACCTCTAAAATACTTCGAATTTGACAAATTCAACTGTAAAAACTCATTCTTTTAACATCTCGATGATGAATATGCGGAATTAAACATCAAATCACGAGTAATTGTGAACCGACGGGCGATTAGTCCCTTAGTTCTGAGCCGTAGCTCAGATACCAATTGAAAGTACCTGTGACGTCTTCTAATCGAGAAAGATGATCACGATCACAACGAATTACTCGATGATTCGCATTGAGACGGAAGCACGAAGTGAATCAAACATAAACACGAATACAGAACAGAGATGAAACAGAATCGATTCATATATATAATCGATAACGAACTCGTCATCACAGATTACAATACCGAAGAACTGTACATCTCTACGTTTAAGCTCCAATTGCAATCCCTAGCTGAGCTCTACCTAGGGATTGTGACTCACTTCACACAAAGAATCACCCCCTCTCTGTGTATGCCAACTCTAGCATTGCTTGCTACAAATGAACAACTTAATGTCCTATTAATAGGCAAACTGAGTTTGCATGCGAACTTAACAAGTTCACCCATAACTCTATAGGCGAACTTAGTAAGTTCGCTTGTTAAGTTCGCCTAAACATTCCCTTAGGTGAACTTAACCTGTTCGCTACATATACACTTAGAATTTTTGCTACAGATACAAATTTATGCTCTAACAGTTTTTGGGACTCCCTCTCGGTACGCGAAGGGAGGGTCCTTGATCCTCGCGGTACGCGAGGATTTTAAAAATAAGAATATAAAAAAAGTAAAAAAAAAATTCTTGGGACAAATGCTTCCGAGTGTCAAATGTTTGAATAACCGGTGTTCGAAAATAGGGTGTTACAACTTGGTATCAGAGCAATGGTTTGAGGGATTTGGTGTGGGTGGCACTGTCACACCCCAACCGACGGCGGAATACGTCGGGGCGGGACATGTAGACTGTTCAAAAGCTCAAGGTTTACTAAAGTTGAAATATTTAAACAACCAATTTCATTTAAAACATCAAATTCCACAATACAAGAATAGAAAATACATAAATAGTTTCTTTAAATTTCATTCTAGGTCCTCGGTCCTAAGTGAAGCAACTTGTACTTATTCTCAAGCATTGGTACCTGAAACATGATGAAAACAAGGTCAACTAAAAAGTTGGTGAGCATACATAGGTTTTGACACACAACAAGTTTAAGAAGTTTTATACAATTCATACGATACATGTGTATAAGGCATTTATGGAGAATCTATAGTTAAACTAAGTGTGTACAATCAAACCTTGGACTGAGGCATAACACGCAGGTTACCCTTATGTAAAGTCGGTAACAAACACCCTAACCGGGTGGGTTTGTCAGACACAATAGATCCACCAATGTTAACCGTTGGCTTGTACGTAGTTAATGATTGTACTAAAGTCATGTATATGTAGTCTTAACTCATAGCATTCAAACATAAAGCACGTAACACATAATATCATATTATTGAATTGTATTTAAGTCTATGTAAAAAGCTTTAAAGAATAGATCATGTTTCACCCCAAAATATGTAAAAATGTAAAAGGTGTTATGTAAACTCACCTTGATATCAAATGTGTAGCTAGCACGCGAGACTAGGTAGCAAAGTGATCCTTATAACACACCAAGTTAACCTAATGTGTAATATATATTGAATTAAAAGTGTGTACAAGATCCTATGTCAAGTTCCAGGATTGGATTAGATGTGTGTACAAAGAGTAGTGTTGTAGTATGTATAGGAGTGTAGGAAATTGTAGTTTGTACTTGGAAAGGTGTTGTATAAAATGGAATATTGAACAAGTGGTTTTAAAATAGTTTGGTTTAGGGTTTGAATAACTAACTAAGTCACATAATTTTTATTTATTTATTTAGTCAGAATATAGTGTAGATATTAGGTTTATTTAAGTATAACCTACATAAACAATTTTTGTTTAAATATAAATTTAATAAATAATTGTTACTTTATTTATTTATAAATGTGTGCAACTAATATCGATTCATGAAAATAAATCTTAAATCTCATTAAATTCTAAGTATGTTTTGCAAATGTAATTTATATAAATAATAATTTAATTGATTTATTTATTTACCAATTGGATTAAATATGATAACTAATTTAATTTAATTAAAATGGGGTATGCATTCTTTTAGGTATATAAAACTATAAATAAAATTTAAATTTTATAAAACTTTGTATAAGGTGTTTATAAAATTGTCCCAAAATTTTATAAATAATTTACTCAAAATAAATAACATAATTTTAATTGAGTGTTTAAGCATTAATTTATAAAATTAGAGATTTTATGTAAAAATTATAAAACTTGTTTCATTCTGTTCTAATAATTGTAAAGTTTATAAAAATAATTTTTTTATAAATTTTGGAGCTTCAAAATTGTTTTAAAAAAATATAAATAGCCACCCGGTTCGAACCCGGGTGGGTTCTGGGACTACATTACGTGCAAACCACTAGACCAGAACCAATCTTGTGTTATGAGTCTGGTCCAGTAATTTGTTAAACATGCAGTGAGGGGAATAACCGGTTTAGTGGTGCACAAAAAGGGAAAAGGGTGCGGCGCTGGCTTGAACCCGCGACCCTTCTGTGTGAGTCAAGTGTCTTACCGGGTTATCTGGGCGAATCCCTTGATTAGGATCACGTTAAGTAAATAAAAGAATCAGATGCTTACCCTCCCCTCGTTCCACCCCTTTGAATACCCGTAACCCTAGCCTGAGAATCAATCCGATAAGAAACAGATCGAAGCTCCGATCATGGGGCTTTCGATCTCTAGTTTAAAACGATCACAAAGGCATAAGAATTACCTGGTTTGGTGCAGTAACGAAGGAGAACCGCTAGAGTGTAGGTTTAAGAATTTCTTTAGCTCAAAAAGGTTCCAGGGGTGAAATGACGAATCCGTAAGCGCTCAGAGAGTTTGCAAAAAGGTTTCTGAGGGTGGGTGATCGATTTAGACGGATTGCATTAGCTTAATTCGTGTGATTTGATTCGGATTAGGAAGAGACAGCTGTGAACCTCATTTACGCATAAATTCGATTAATTGGGGGTTAATTGGGTCGCGATTAAGGACTGAATACATGAGAGGAGTGGTCGAGCGTGATTTGCGGCATTAACACGTTTCAATTCCGTGATTTGGAAACGATTTGGTCCGGTTTTGACTTGGGAGGTCAAATGCTTTAAATTTGAATCAAACTGCGTAACAAGTCAATTTGAGATGTTGATTTGGTCTAGCAAGAATCGTCCACCCATCTAGGATTTGTGGTAAGCCGAATTCTGTCGGATTGAGTCTAATTTGATGTCCAATTGCTAGAATTTCGGGTTTGGTTGACTTCAGAAAGTCAAAGGATGGGTTAAGGTTTAAAAATCTTGATAAGGTTTCAGTTTGGGTGCAAGGGGTTTAATTACAAGAGTAGGGGTTCAAGGTATAAGGTTCAAGACCAACTTTATTTGTTTCAAATTTTATTTAAAAAAAAAAGAATGGTTTTATAAAAGTTTAAGGATTATTCGTTTAGTCACAATGATTTTATAAACGGAAGGGTTTCCATTTTTTTTTATAAGGTTACAAGATTTATATAAATGATTTATTTATTGAATCCAAAAATGTTTATATATATATAAACTCTAAACAAATGATTTAAAGTTCATAGTCATCAATATAGGGTATATATATAAGTACATTTATATGTTTTGTACATATATATATATAAGATATAGAAGTTTTGAATATAACATTCGCCAAATTAATGCGGTAAGTACGGGCTTTAAATGAAATGTTATTATTACATAAAATATAATACAAATAATGCTCGGAAATCTTGAATGTCGCATATAGTAATTGTAAGGTTTGGAAAGTTAAAATGATAATTTCTATAACATATTAAGTTTGAAGAAGTATGGGGCTTCAGGTGTTTATAAAATGAAACGACAAAAAGGAAATTTTCTAGCCTAAAAATCATGGATGTTACAGGCACCAAACTCCAACCGGATGCTCTTGATATGGGGGGAATGATACGAGAATCCAAGAAGGACTTGACCAAGACTCGGGGCTTTCGGAAGTGAAAGGTTAGTAATGTTATAATTAATGTTGTTACATGTGGTGTATATGTATATGTATGATTGAATGACAATGTGTTATGTGTGTCGAAACTTGTCTTCTAAATTGTTTTACGGATATAATAATTACAATTGGGCATATTGTAATATTAAACATGTCTGGCCAATGTGATTAATAAGACGATATGTGTAAGGGTCTTTATGATGACCATACAACAATGAACATTTACAAGGATTAGGTGAAGGTGATTATATATGTATGTATGTATATAGGTAGATATATATATACTTAATACATATAGGAGTAAATGTGAGACGGTTACCTAAGGTATTAAAAGTACAAGGGTATTAAGGTGTTTTTGTTTTAATTCTCAGTTAAAAGATGACAGACGATGCGAACAACGAACTATTGGATCCAAGAATCCATGAGTGGTAAAGGAAGAAGTGGCCAAGGCTTTTGAGCAAGCCACATCCTTGTTAATGGAGGAAATGAGAGGGGATATTAAGCATACCCTCGAAGAGGTAATGAAAGAAAAGGAGAGGGAACCACAAGGTTGTACTCTTAAAGAGTTTATGGTAATCAAGCCCAAAGAGTACAACGGGCAAGTGGACCCGATTCTTAGCCACAGGTGGGTGGTGGATATGGAATCAAACTTTGAAACGAAAAAATGTAAGCCTGAGGATAGGGTGATGTTCAGTGTGCCATTGTTGACTGGAAGGGCAAAGGCATGGCTATTGAATCTTTGAAAGGAGAGGTGAGAATTGGGTGTTACCTCCATGACATGGGAGGAGTTTAAGATGGCTTTTCTGAAATACCATTGCCCACAAGCCATAGTCGACAGGATGACTGAGGAGTTCCTCCTCATGAGGTAAACGACTGAATTGATTGATGAATTGGCAGGGACCTTCTTTGATCGCGCCAAGTTCTGTCCGGACGTGGTATCGACTGAGAAGGCAAAGATTGATAGATTTTATGCTATGTTGACTGTGGAGTTCAGAGATAGCATATCTCCATCCTCTTTTACCACACTTGTTGATTTGATAAATACGTGTCAGGAAAGATAGGTGGAGTTAAGGAGATAAGAAGCCAGAGGTGAAAAGAGGAAACGGGAAATTGTGGATCAGCTAGTGAAGAAGATAAAGGGCGAGAGCCCTAGCAAAAAGTCGTTTAGCTCTCTTCACGGGGGTGCAAGATATGTGGAAAAGAACATTTTGGTGAATGTAGGAAGGGGACGTCAAATTGTTATAAATATGGGAAGCCGAGGCATATGGCTAATCAATGCTCAAGCCAAATTCATATATGTTATAATTGCTATAAGCCCGGGCACAATAGGACGGATTGTCCTGAGTTAAAGCATCAAGGTGGAAGCGAAAAGAGAATAGAGATGCCAAAGCCGAAGGGTAGAGCTTTCCACATCTCGGCGGAAGAGGCAAAGACGAACTCGGAAGTGGTGTCAGGTACATTCAAGATAAATTCTTTACCTGCACTAGTTCGATTTGATTCGGGGGCTAGTCGTTCTTTTGTATCCTTGAAATTTGTTAAGCATTCTTCCTTTCTAAGTAGCAAGTTAGACGAACCCTTAGAAATCGAGGCGGTAAATGATAAGAGTTTCCTAGTATTTGATATTTATAGGAATTGCAAGTTAAGGGCGGGGGGTGAAATGTTCCTTATAGACTTAATTCCTATTACCATGGGGGATTTTGATGTAATAGTGGGTATGGATTGGTTGTCAAAGAACAGAGCGAATATTCTATGTGGACCTAAGGCGATACAACTCGATTCCCCGTCGGGTGAGTCCATTTGCATAGAAGGTGAGAAGAAAGGTAAGGTTAAGTTGTGTTCTTATGTAAAGGCAACAAAGTACATGGTGCGTGGGTGCAAGGCATACATGGCTTGTGTTGCGGTTGTGATCAAGAAAGTGAAAGAAATTCACGATGTTCCGATTGTGAATCAGTTTTAGGATGTGTTTCCATATGAGTTACCAGGGGTTCCACCAGAGAGGGAAGTGGAGTTTGGGATCGATTTGATACGGGATGCTAAGCCGGTAGCCAAAGCACCTTATAAGTTGGCACCGCCGGAGATGAAAGAGTCAATGGAACAATTGCAAGAACTACTTGATAAAGGCTTCATACATCGAAGCGTCTCGCCGTGGGGTGCACCCGTTCTATTTGTTAAAAAGAAGGACGGAAGCATGAGGATGTGTATGGATTATCGAGAGTTGAACAAGTTGACAGTGAAGAACCGGTACCCGTTACCTCGGATTGACGACCTCTTCGATCAATTGCAAGGGCGTCATGGTTCTCTAAGATTGATTTGAGATCCAGGTACAATCAATTGAAAGTGAAAGAAGACGATATACCTAAGACAGCTTTCCGCACTTGTTACGGTCACTATGAGTTTACGGTTATTCCTTTCGGTTTAACCAACGCGCCCGCGGTTTTCATGGATCTTATGAACCGGGTGTGCAGACCGTTCCTCGACCGCTCAGTTATTGTGTTTATTGATGATCTTCTTATTTATTCAAGGAGCGAAGGTGATCATGCCTTTCATTTGCGTGAAATTCTTGAAGTGTTGCAAAGGGAGAAGCTTTATGCTAAATTTTCCAAGTGCGCCTTTTGGTTGTGCGAAATCCAATTCTTGGGTTATGTGATTAACGAGAAAGGAATTACAGTCGACCCATCCAAAATTGTAGCGGTAAAAGATTGGTCATCACCGAAAACGCCTTCAGAGATTATAAGTTTCTTGGGGTTGGCGGGCTATTATCGGTAGTTTATTGAGAACTTCTCTCGGATTGCCTTGCCGATGACGAAGTTAATGCGTAAGGAGACTAAGTTTGTTTGGGATGCCGAGCAAGAATCTGCCTTTCAACTCTTGAAAGAAAAGATGACTAAGGCACCTATTTTGTCCTAGCCGGACGGGACCGAAGATTTTGTTGTGTATTCGGATGCCACATATTCGGTGTTGGGGTGTGTTTTGATGCAAAGGGGGAAAGTGATTGCCTACGCGTCTAGGCAATTGAAGACTCATGAGGTGAATTACCCTACCCATGATTTAGAGCTTGCGGCTGTGGTATTCGCGCTCAAAATTTGGAGGCATTATTTATATGGAGATAAGTGTACGATCTACACGGATCACAAAAGTCTCAAATATTTCTTTGACCAAAAGGACCTCAACATGAGGCAAAGGCGGTGGCTTTAATTGGTCAAGGATTATGATTGTGAGATACTTTATCATCTGGGTAAAGCGAATGTAGTAGCGGAGGCTCTTAGCCGGAAGACGAGTCATGCACCTATTAAGGTGAAGTCATTCAAGATGACAATTTCATCATCTCTTATTGATGAAATCTGGGAGGCTCAAGTGTTAGCACTTGGTGGGGATTTGAAGAAAGAACGGGTGGTTCCATATGTTGATAAGCTTAGGGAGAATAGTTAAGGGTTGAAGACATGCTTTGATAGGAATTGGATACCTAGGTTGTCAAGTGTTTTGACGACTATTTTAGATGAGGCGCATAAATCCAAGTATTCTATCCATCCGAGGGCCACAAAGATGTTTTATGATTAAGGTGTCATTTTTGGTGGCCGGGTATGAGGCGTGATATTGTTAAGTATGTGGAAAGATGTCTCACATACTTGAGGGTAAATGCGGAGCACCAAAAGCCATATGGAAAGCTACAACTGCTTGAAATACCGGTTTGGAAATGGGAAAACATAACCATGGATCTAATTAGTAAACTACCTAAGACACGAAAGAGTTATGATGCAATATGGGTAGTAGTAGATCGGTTGACAAAGAGTGCACATTTCCTTCCTATAAAGGAAACGTATGCGTCGGATAGATTGGCGGAAATCTACGTGAAGGAAATAGTGTCACGTCATGGTGTACCGGTGATGATTATATCGGATCGTGATATGAGATTTACTTCTCGTTTTTGGAAGAAATTCCATGAGGATATGGGGACTAGATTGAATCTTAGTACCGCTTATCATCCACAAACGGATGGTCAAAGCGAGCGAACGATTCAAAGGCTCGAGGATATGTTACGAGCGTGTGCTTTGGATTTTGGGGGTAATTGGGACAATCATTTACCGTTGACGGAATTTTCTTACAACAATAGCTACCATTCTAGTATTGGTATGCCGCCTTTTGAGGCGTTGTATGGGAGGAAGTGTCGAACACCCGTGTGTTGAGGTGAAATTGGTCAACAGGAACTGGTAGAAAAGAGGTGGTCAGGGAAACTATTAGTAGTATTGACCAAATAAGGGCACGCTTGAAGGCGGCTCAAGATCGCCAAAAATCCTATGTGGATAATAGAAAACGGGCGATTGAGTTTCAAGTGGGAGACTTTGTGCTTTTGAAAGTCTCTCCTTGGAAAGTGGTGATACGGTTTAGGAAACGGGGGAAGTTAAGTCCATGTTTCATCGGACCGTTTAAGGTGATAGCAAGGGTGGGTGCGGTAGCTTATCGCTTGGAGCTACCGGAGGGACTAAGTAGACTTCATAACACGTTTCATGTGTCTCATTTGCGAAATTATTTGGTAGATGAATCTACTTTTGTTCCATTGGATGATATTGAGTTGGATGAAAAGTTGAATTATGTTGAGGAACCGGTGGCAATCTTGGATAGGAAGGTGAAGCGTTTGTACAATAAAGAGATTAGCCAAGTGTTGGTGCAGTGGAAACATAAAAAGGGAGCGGAAATGACTTGGGAAACCGAGGAGGAAATGCTCAAATATTATCCGAACCTCTTTATGTAAAGTCGGGTTTCGGGGACGAAACCCAAATAAGGGGAGGTGATTTATAAAGAACCAAAATCCGGGTTTCGTTTTAAATAAATATTCTAATTAATATTATGGTGGAAATAATATTTTAGAAATAAGTTGAAACAAGTGGGTTTCAAGTTATTGTTGGGGTTATATTAGTTTTTAACTAATTTTGGCATGAAAATGGATGAAATGGAAGTTGAGGGGCTGAAATTCTAAATATGGAAAATCTGCCATATTTGACTTAAGAGAAGTCAAAATTGAAGCAAATTGTTGGTGAAAGGGTCAATACTCTCAAGATAAAAAAAGGAGAAAAGGAGCCTTGAAGCTAAATCTTGCAATTGAGGCTTGAATTATGAAGGTGTTGGCTTGCACATCATCCATCTAGCATCAAGTAAGTGATAATCTTCCATTTGATTTCACCATTTTTGAGTTAGTAGATGGGTTTTGAAGAAATTTGATGATGCATGGGGTTAATTAGTGTTAGATTGTTGATAATCTAGCTAAACTAAAGGTAAAGAATGGTTATTAACATCCTAGAACCCTTTGATTTTGATTATGAGAAATTAGGGTTCATATGTAAAGAATTGGGGGTTGTGGGATATGATGATGAATTAATGATGACTAAGTGTTTATATGATGTTAGACACTTGAAAGAACACCAAATTAACCTAATGATAAAGATTGAATGAAAAATTAGTGTTAAGGAAATTGAAATAAAACTCAAGTAGGTGAGTTTGGGTGGAAAGATGGTGTCTGGATATGAGTATAACTCAAACGGGTCAGTTTGGGTTGGAAATAGAAGATTGGGTTGTGAACCCAATTAAAATGTGATTTTGATTTGTGATAGATTAACTAACTAGGTGTATATGTTTAGGTAATCAAATTGTCAATCGAAAAGGTGGAACGGGATCTTCAAACCCGAAAGGTAAGTGCTTTTACACTTACTTAGTAATGTTGATAAATGGTGATATGTGTAATATGTTTGCATATTATTTTATGTGTTATGAAGTAGTAAGAATGTGTATGAATATGAGAATGAATGTAGTTATAGTTGTATTACAATAATGGAAATGTGGTTATGAAGTTATGGTCTAAGTACCATAATGGAAATGTGGTGATGAAGTTATGATCTAAGTATCATAATGGAAATGTGATGATGAAGTTATGGTCTAAGTACCATAATGGAAATGTGAAGAAAATTATGGTCAATGTACCATGTTAGAAATGTAAAGAAGTTATGGTCGAGTGCCATAATGGAAATGAAAATGAGTTAATTATGATGGTTATAAGGAAAGAATGAAACTTGTAAGGTGAAATGCAAGTGACATGTAGCCTAATAAGTAATTGGGTGGAAACGGGTCAAATGGGTGAATGGGTGAAATAGAATGATTTTACCATGTTGTATGTTATATCTTCATTACTAATGGTGATAATACGTGGTGTTATGTAGGAAAAGCTTCGATGTAGTCAAAATCAAGTCCATGGCGAAAGGCGGATTCTCGTATGCATTTTGATGTTTGGGGTGTAAATAGAAATCCTTTAAATGGATGTTAATGATATATGTTATATGTTATTTTTGGTATACGGAATGATGTTTGAATGTTTTAACCAAAAACCCAAGTGTTTGGAAATTTTTGTTTCAAGTTGAAATGGTAAAGGATGAAAATTTTGGCTAAGTGTTGGAACTGGGCAACTGAGTAAACTTTATGTTTACTCAGGTGCCTCGCGGTACGCGAAGATCGGATGGGGGTTCAAAGAACCAGCTTCTCGGGCATGTGTTTTTGGGACTCCCTCGTGGTACGCGAAGGGAGGGTCCTTGATCCTCGTGGTATGCGAGGATTGTTAAAAAAATATAAATAAATAAAAATTCTTGGGACAAATGCTTCCGCGTGTCAAATGTTTAAATAACCGGTGTTCGAAAATAGGGTGTTACATATTACAAGTGCATGACTAACAAGTATTCAGTCCTTTGAATTGAAATACACATAGAAATCATTAAAACATTTTCAAAAACAACCTATAAAATTGTAAGCTCATAAATAATCTAAAAGCTAAAAGTCTTAAAAATCATTTGGATAAAACGATCTTATAAAAACAATAATTTGAAATACTGTTGAAATGAATCAAGGAAACAAATAAGGAAGATTAGTAAGCACAACAGAAAGAAAAAATAAGTTTATACACACTTTTACTTTTATACCCCCTTTATCTTCCGTTTCATATGAGAATTTGAGCCTATCCGAGCATTATCATATAACACATCAAGTTTTTGACACCACTGCCAAATTTACATGCTCATTTCGTTTGATAGAGTGTTTGCTAATTATTGATTTGCATGTTAGAACTTGTGTAAAACATACATTTCAAGATCATGGACTAAAAGAATGCATAAAAATGATTGAGGCATTAGGATTCACCCACTTTCTTTAGCCTTCTTATCCTCTTTCACCTACCCTAAACATTATCCCCTAGTTAACCCCTTTGAGCCTAAACCCTTTTCATTTCTAAAACAGCATTTCAAACCCATAAACGACATCAAGTTTTTGGCGCCATTTCCTTTTTTCCTTATTTAGTTATAAGTCAACTTGGCTATGATATGAGGAGCAATTATCCACAAAAAGGATCATACATTCATCTTATGATCAACAAATGAAAATTAGCAAGAAGAGAAGGATGAATATGGAAATGAAAAGAAAAAGGAAAAGGGCAACAAGAAGAAAATCATATTCGCCCAAATTATTGAACAAAATTTCATCAAAAGAAAATCAAACTTACTCGAAAAGTTGGAGTATGCAAAGCAAATCAAGAATATGGATGTATTAGGAAGAAACAACTGAAAAATCTATGGGGGATTGATAGTAGTGAATGCCTCAAAATAAGAAGAAGTTTGCATTCTTGAATAAAGAAATTGGTCTTGACGATCTGACCTTAAAAGAGTCCTTAGATTAGTCACAATGTCTAGTCTAAGATTATCAACAAGCTCACTCACCATTTAATCATTAAGCCAAGTCGGAATTCCAACAATTAGCCACTCTTCCCAAATATCTCCTACCCTAACCCTAAGCCTATCACTACAACCCATTTAAATCCCTCTTAATTTATGAACATATTTTATGTCAATTGATGGAGATTTGATTTCTATATAAGCCTATGATTATGCAAGCATTAATTATAGCATTGAGTGTTTTTCTTGATATACATTAAATTAATGTTTTATTCTATGGGTATAACTATGCATGAGTTTGCTTGAGGACAAGCAAAGTTTAAGTATGGGGTGTTATGATATACCATCATTTATACATGTTTTACATGTACAATTATCCCCATAAATAACACAAATTATAGAGAATATGATAAGATATGATACATAATCCACTTATTTATGTTACAATGGGATAATTAACCCTTGCATACAAAAACATGAAGAAAACACCCAAAAACAAGGCAAAATCACCATTTCGAAGCCAATTGAATGAAACTGGACGCATGGAGTCAAACTAGGAAGTCAAAAAGTCAACAGGGACCAAAATATGGCAATGCACGGCCGTGCATTGCCTTGCACGGTTGTGCAAACCCTATTTTGGGTCCCTGTACTCTCCTGCTCTGCCAGATTCCCTCACGTGCAAGAAATTAGTGCTTTGCAAGGTCGTGCATTACCAAATTCTGAGTCTATAAATAGCAAGCTCATTCTAGTGTTTTAGGCGTCCAAGATCAAGAGATTTGAAAGCCTTAGTACTCTGCTAAGAGTCGAAACTCTCTCGGTTTTGGTCCATTTAGCTTTTTTTCTTTTTATTTTCTTTTCTAAGTCTTGTAATATGAACTTATTCTTCTCATTTGAGTAAAACAAGAGGCAACCTATACCCACTCTTCCTTGGTGTTAGAACACTTCCACACATTATCTAAGGGTTAGTGGAGTCACTTGTATGGTCATTTATGGCTAGTCCTCTTGTGTTGCTCGAGTTGGTTGAACTTTAATTAATTAATGAAGTATTTTTAGTAAGTTATGTTTTTAAAGTCTTTACTATAAATTATCTAAAAAAGACCAGAATAAGTGATCTTTAAATCAATCTAATAATCTTTTAGCTTGTGAGTTACTCAAGCAAGACTTCTTGTTTAGGAAGTGTATTCGATATTTGTACTGTCTATATGAAAATCTTGATGCTAGCACGGCCGGTTAGTGTAGATTTAATATTATGGGTAGATTGGAGGTTTGGGTATTTAGCAGGCCGGTTGAGCCCTAACCATATCGGGCGGTTTGTGTCTCGTATCGGCTTGTATAGGACTTCTAGCAGGAGCCATGGGGTTTGATCTTGAGAAGGAAAGTCTTATTTATTTGAAATAATATTATAAGTAAAGACAACTATTTAAGAACATAAATTGTTAGGTCCGAGCGTTCATAAAGTACCTTTGGAGGAATTCGTGCATTCCGACTTACCGGAAGAAGTTACAAGACCAGACGTACGTCAGTCACAAGGATAATAAGTCCGAATAATGAATTGTGATGATACCGATGGACTTGACACCCCGTTTAGGGTCCGTTATATTCATTAAGGAACAGTTGGCCGACCGTATCCAATGTTCCGTTACGAAATACTAACTCCCCTATCGAAAGGGTTAGTACTAGTAACTATGACCAACCTTACTTTAAATACAGCATTAATTAACAATGGATAATAACTAAAGTAACACCTTAAACAGAATAATCGTTCTAATTACATTTCTTAACTTTCATTTTCCTTTTAAACAAAACCCATTTTCCAACTTATTATTCTAGTCAGACAATAGTGAGGGTTGAGTACGGGATCCGTTTCCATGGTTCGATACTTGGTTCTTACCCAAACTATATTACGTTGCGATAGGTACACTTGCATATTGTGTGTGTTTTAAGTTAAAATAATTATCATTTTATAAATTTAAAACCTGATCTTGTGAAATCATTCTAAAAATATATTTATTTATATTTTTATATTAAAACAAGCACATCACACGGACTAGCAAGGATACTAAGAACCTACAGGAAACCTCCTTTCAAAGTGTTTACAACTAGACACCTAACACCAAAGTCTAACCGACTACCTCTCACCTTTCAGCTATCGAGATAGGAAGAACACTCAGCTCTAATGAATCACCAACTACTATTCCTATGGATCACTATGTCTAGCAATACCATAAACAGTCACAAACATGAAGCAAGTAACCTAAACATGTGTCTATAACTGAAAGACATTCAACAAGAACACATGCGGAATAATTATCAATGTTAAATCAGAATCAAGCATGCATAAACATTATATCAATTGCAAAGAGATTCATTCAAACCATCATTCATCACCAAAAACCAATAAAAATTCAAACTTTATCAAGCAATCATCAAAACCCAGGTAGTATAAGAAGTCTAGCCAACGACCATTATCAAAACCAGAAAATAAGTCTCAAAAGTCATGAACATAATGTCAAACAAACCAATTTGAAACAAGATACTGAAAACCATAAACCGAACGAGTAAGATAAAAAAAAACCCGGTTAATAAAGCTTCAACCTTTGGCTCCAATTGCTTCTTGCACTCTCAAAATCGCCCTCCTTGACTGCTTCGATGGCTTGAAATCAAATTATTCACACACCAATGGGTTCCAACCTTTTAAATAGTTAAATTAGGTTAAAAACCAATAACTGCACTTTTTCGCGTGTCGCGAACCCCAAATGGCCAATCCTTCGCGTATCACCAAAGATAAAAGAGTCGGGCAAACTTTTCTTGGAAGCTGGTTCTTCGTTTGTCGCGAAAGGGGGTCCCTCATTTCTACACGACACGCCAAAAGTTGATTTTTGAACTCAGCTCGTCGAAATAACCCAAATCCATATTTTATGGGTCCCGTAACTCATTTTCTAGCCCGAGATATGCCATTTTGAAGTTCGGACTCTTTCCTGACTTTTTCCGTTTTTCGTCCCGTGTTCTCATGCCTTCACAGTTCTTGATCGTTTACACTTCTTTTACTCCCGAACACCTACAAAATATAACATTACTAAGTACAAGCTATAAATGACCTAAAATCGACTATAAAACTATACTAACATGCTACATAATACAAGGATAAAGATATATGTTTTGCAACACATCACACTACATTAGCTTTCCCGGGATGGTATTTAATTTCACAATCGTAGTCATTGATGATTTTCATCCACATCCTTTATCTCATATTTAAATCTTTCTGATTAAAAATATGTTGGAGGCTTTTGTGGTCTGAATATATCACACATTTGGTACTATACATATAATGTCTCCAGATATTTAGAGAAAATACTATGGCACCAAGTTCTTGATCATGTGTGGTATAGTTCTTTTCATTAACTTTAAGTTGGCGTGATGTGTAGGCAATAACATTATCTCGCTGCATCAAAACACAACCCATACCAGTCTGGGAAGCGTTACAATAGATGATAAAATCATCATTTCCTTTGGGGTAGTGCTAAGATTATTACATGACTGAGTTTATCATTGAGAATGTTGAATGTTTCTTCTTATTTCGTACCCCATACAAACTTGGTTGCTTTCTGAGTTAAAGCAATCAAAGGTGTAGCAATTTTGGAGAAGTCTTGAATAAATCTCCTGTAGTAACAGGCTAATCCAAAAAAGCTTTTGATTTATGTCGGAGTCTTTGGGGCTTCCCACTTCATAACAGCTTCAATCTTACTTGGGTCCACTTGTATTCCATGTTCGTTCACAACGTGCCCAAGAAATTATAATTCTTGTTTCCAAAATTCGTATTTGGAAAACTTAGCATACAATCTTTCTTTTCTTAGGGTTTCTAGAATGATTGTGAGATGCTCATCATGTTCCTCTTGGTTTCGGGAATAGATAAGAATATCATAAATGAAAACGATGAAAAATTTATCAAGGAAAGGTTTACAAACTCGGTTCATTAGGTCCATAAATGTTGCGGGGGCATTTGTTAGACCGAATGACATGACCAAGAATTCATAGTGACCGTATCGGGTCTGGAAAGCAGTCTTAGGCACATCCTCCTCTTGCACCTTTAACTGGTGCAATCCTGATCTAAGATCGATCTTCAAGAAATACTTGGGTCCTTGTAGCTGATCGAACATGTCATCTATTCTAGGCAATGGATATTTGTTCTTCACATTCAGTTTGTTCAATTCCTGATAATCAATGCACATCAGCATGCTTCCGTCTTTCTTCTTAACGAGCAGTACTGGTGCTCCCCACAGTGAAGTGCTAAGACGAATGAACCCTTTGTCTAAGAGTTCTTTAATTTGCTTCATAATTTCTTTCAATTTAGAAGGAGCTAGACGATAAGGGGATCTTGCAACAGATTTAGCTCGAGGAATGAGTTTCGATTTAGAACTCGATCTGACGATCAAGTGGAAGACCGGTTAATTCTTCCGGAAAGAAATCCGGTGATCACAGACTACGAGAATATCCGCAATCTGTCCTTCGGGTTTAGTGTTTAAAGCATGGAGTAAGAATATACAGTCTCCCTTAATTAATCCTTTCTTAGCTTTCGCTATAAAAATAATTCAATCTTACTGGTTTCACTATCACTATGAATCATTAAACATTTTTCATCTAGTTTCTTAACCTTGACCGTTTTCTGGTCATTATCAATCCGGGATTGGTATTGGTTCAACCAATCCATCCTCATATTCGTTCATGTTCACTGACATTAGTATAACTAATTCCTTATCGTCACCAAAATTGATAACACAATCAGGGTATGATTCGGTTATCCTAATTTGTTCGCCACTTGCTGTTTCAACGACATAGGCATGAATAAGTGGAATCGGTCTTACGCCTAAGTATGGGGTGAATGCACATGAAACAAAACTTCTATTTTCCCATGTATCAAATAAAATCTTGGCGTAAATATTATTAACTAAATAAGTACCTGCACTTCCCTAGCTTTATTTTTCTCTTCATCTCCACTTCCTAAGACGAACAATCGTCATGTTCCTTTATTCTAACCACCCATTCTTTCTTTAAGTGGTTTAGGACAAGAAGTCCTATAGTGCCCTATTTATCCACAGTTAAAACACTTAACATTTGGGCACTGAGTTGCCAAGTGACCAGTCTGGCACTTTATTCCCTGGGAGGTTCTATCTGGGTTGGGGTTAAACCCCCTTCTTCTGGAAAATTTACTATTTCCCCATTTAAATTTGTAAACAACATCCTCCGACTTCCTCTTGTGATCAACTTTAGTGGCTCTTGTACTGCCACCTCAAAGAATATCATTGCGTTCTTCTCAATGGCCAAATCTATCGTTTCGGGTGCGATAGACTTTACTAAGGTACGAACCTTAGGAGGTAAAACTTGGACATAACATTTGATTCTTCTTGACTCAGGAGTAACTAGATGTGGCACAAGCTTGGCCATCTCATTAAACTTAGTCTTTTACTCTTGATGAGTCATGTTTCCAGATTCGAACCGTAAAAATTCAGCTTCAATCTTGTCCAATGCATTTTCTGGACAATATCTCTTAATGATCAAGGTCTTGAGATCTTCCTAATTCATCCTATCAGTCACAGCTTCTCCCTTTGTCTGCTGATTGATTCCCACCAGTCAAGATCTTCCTCTTTGAATGAATGTGCAGCAAATTTTACAACTTGGTCCGCTCTACACTCACTCATCTTTATAACAGCTTCCATAGATGTGATTCACTGCAAAGTTGTAATGGCATCCTTCTTCCCATTGAATGACTTAGGGTGGCAGTCACTGAAATTCTTGTAGTTGTATCTTTGACCATGTATTCCGGTGCTCTGGTTTGTCATTCCAACTGTTTCATGGGTTCGGGCGATGCCTACATTGTTTCTTACTAGAGTGGTATGAAGGGTATCTTATGTTCGGGGCATAGCACCACTTGTTCCTTCATTTCGGTTTCCCAGACTGTTATGATTCTCTCTTCTCCTAAAAGCATCATCAATAATTTCGGGTATAGACGTTTGAAGTACTCGGGTGACCTTAGATGTCACCGCTCCTTGGAATTGAGCTTCAGACATAATAATTTCTTCTACATGTGCTCACGTTCATCATTTGTATTGATGTTTTCATATGGATATGTGTTCGTGTTCGTCGTGTCGCGGGTACGAGACCTAGTATTGGGTATTTTACCCCTACCTCTTCCTTTTCCTCTACCTCGTACTGCCATTTGCACCTATATACAGGTATATAACACCATAATTCGTATAACCGATCATAATCATTAACGTAAATACCAATATAAGTTATATAAAACCTAATTCTAAAACTATAAAAAAACCATCAACGATTAGCATCCAACATTCTCAACATTCGACAGAGCCTTTAGGACGACTTGCGAGTTTCAATCGAAAATCGCAACCAAAGAGCCAAATTAAACACTCCAACAACGGAATTGAACTTACAAACAACGATTATGCAACAACAAGAAGGTTAGTTTTCATCCTTTGTATTCCAAATTGAAATTTTAGATATTTCGTATCAGTGATTCTTATTTAATAACTATGTATTTTCATTATAGTATCGTATCTTATTATGTGACCGACTTGACCCGAACACCTAAACTGAATCGAACCACCCAAAACTTGTTATGTCGTATACTTAAAAATTCGAGTATTAAAAAAAAGTGACTTTCATACGAAAAAATTCCTTCACCACATAAAGTCACATGTAACAAAAATATTAGAAAATCAATCATTTCAACGAACGAAGGAATTTAAATAAAACTAGAAGAAGGCCCGCGCGTTGCGGCGTCATCCGGGCGATAATGTTAGTTTTTACACACGCGCGTCGCGGCGTATTAAACCGTAAAAATATTAACGTCCTCGAAGGCTTGTAAAAAAACAAAACATTTAGGTAAATTCACCCTTCGCGAGAAAAGTGTATAAGATTTATGATTATAAATTAAAACGTAAGAAAAAAATTACCATTAAAACCCTTAAAACAGGCCAAGGGGTGCTTTGCGGATTTTAAACACGTGTCGCTTTCTTAGGCGTAAACCACATAAATGTTATGATTTTGTAAAAACGTAATCACTGGTTGAAGATAATTCACGTAAAACTGTCGCCTACAAAAATTAACATTTAAAAATTCACCTAAATAATAAATAGTAAAAAGAAATTAAGAAAGGGGGTAAAAAGATTAAAAAAAAAAAAAAGGGGGGCTTGAAATAACTGGAGTGCAGATTGAACCCGGGTGCGTTTTTGAACAATGCGGACATAAACCATTGGACCAAGTACTTCCTTAGTTAATTCTTTTGCTTGGAAATATATATGTATTGAGATTGTTAATTGATGAAATATGTAAATAGATGCAACAAATATTGACGAAAAAAAAAACCGGTCTTTAATATAATAAGACCACCAAAAGCCTTTGTGGCACTAGTGGTACACAGAAGTCATGGGTGATCATTGGTCCGATGCTTCGGGCGAAACCTATTCCCAGTGAACGAAAGTTATTATAGAAAAAAAATTTATTAGAAAATTAATAGGACGAAAACAAAAATTATAAAATAAAAAACAAAAAGAAAACTGAATTATCACTTGTCACCCCTTATATCCGTAGTGGTTTCACGCCCCTCTACGTCAGCGCCAAATCAGCACAGGAGTTTTCACTGCCCATTTTCACTAAGGTGTGGAGTGGTTTCAAGCCCCGCATTTAATTTTTAATCATTAACTAATCATTTAACTAAAATACAAATAAATTTATTTAAAATATAAAGATAACAAAATACAAATTTATTTAATTAAAAAACATATTAAAATACAAATAAATCAATCGTCATTCGTACGATTAGTCCAAATATGCTCCGTCAAATCACCGCGTAGGCTGAGATGTGTATCTCTGTCGCGTAATGCGTTACGAATTGCGTGTTTCTCTTCCGAGCTTAGTTGTGTTGGCGTCGTGTGCGGGTTATCATTATAGTTTTGGCAAACGGCTAGCCCCTTTTCTTCCAATATCATGTTATGTAATATTATGCAAGTGTACATAACATTCCATATTTTTTTCTTTGGTCCAAATACGGCACGGGTTTTTAATCATAGCCCATTTTTTCTTTAAAACTCCAAACGCACGTTCAATATCCTTCCGTGCCGATTCTTGTGCTTTTTTGAAAAGCTCTCTTTTCTCACCAATTGGGCTAGTATATGCTTTGACAAACGTGGCGTACTTCGGATATATACCGTCGGCAAGATAATACATGTGCTCGTATTCGACATCATTAACAATGAATGACGAACCAGGTGCGAATCCGTCTATGATGTCATCGAATATAGGCGATTGATCCAAAACATTTATATCGTTGTTTGACCTCGCAACACCTGCATGGCAAATCCAAAGATCATATGACGCAACGGCTTCAAGAATTAACGTCAGGTGTGGATGGTCCCCTCGTTGGTGTTGACCTCGCCAAGCAGTCGGACAATTTGTCCATTCCCAATGTGTGCAGTCGATGCTTCCAAGCATCCCGGGAAATCCATGTACGGCTTCATGCACCTCATATATTTGTTGAATGTCACTAAACGTCGGTCTCCTTAAATATCTCTTGTCGTAGAGATTAATCACACCTAATAACATACAATAATAATAATAATAATAATAATAATAATTAAACTAATAATAATACCTTCACAAAACATATGTAGAGTATCTCGTGCGGTTTTCTCAGACATCTTTAAATAATCATCCCATGAATCACTAGTCGTACCATACGCTAGCTGTCGAACTGCACACGTGCATTTTTGTAAAGAAGTAAATCCAAGCTTGCGTCTCGCGTCTTCCCTTGGTTGGAAATATTAGTACTTTCTTTATAAATCAATACATATTCGCATGAAAAGTTCTCGGCTCATACGAAAACGGATTCGAAATTTTTTTTCATTATACATTGGAGTGTCACTAAAGTAATCACGTATTAGACGTTCATTAGCTGCTTCCCGATCCCGCATCACGTGAACTCGTCGTGTTACCATCTGTGAACTCTCCGCTTCTTCAAGTAGCTCGTACGCGTAACAAATCACTTCAACAATCACTTCATCTTCTTCTGTTGAACCCGACGACGTAGAAGACCATTCCATTTTAAATAGTGGGTTGTTATTGGTTGAGAAAGTATGAGAATGAGTGAGGTTTTGGTTGAAAATGAGATAATGGGTAAGATTATTGGTTGAAAAAGAGAGAATGGGTAAGATTATTGGTTGAAAATGTGATATATATATATATATATATATATATATATATATATTTTAAATAAATGTTTTTTTTATATTACAATGGATAGCCCCAACGGCGAGTTTGACTAGAGGGCCCACACAAAACACAAACTCTGCCCGTGAAATGCCACACCCCCCTTCACGCCCCACCCCACGCCCCTTTCACGCCTAGGGGGCGGCGTTCCTTGGCGTGAAAGGGTGAGGTGGCTCAAGCCCGACGACTTCACGCCAGTGCTACGGACACTCTTAGTGGGTTATTATTCCATGTCATGCTTTTTAACCAGTTATATAATAGAGTAAAAGTATACCTTTAAAATGAAGTCACCTTACAAAAAAAATAAAGTCACATATAACTGGCTAAGGAACGAGTGGACCATGGTGGTGTAAGTTGTCTCCACCGCCACAAAAAAAATTCTACACTTTTTGGTTTTGTTGAGAAGCAATTATCCCTGTCTTTTAGTCAACGTGAGACTAGCTCAGTTGGTATAGGTTATTGTCTCTTAGATTGGAGGTCCTGGGTTCAAATCCAGACATAGAGTGAAAATATTTGGTGTAATTTACGAGTATAAGTAGCATAGATCTGTTGTTCAAAAAAAAATTATCCTCGTCTTGTAATAAATGGTTAATTAATGTTTTTTCGTTTTCTAATTAATTACTACATTGATTATGATTTTTGGATGCGATAATACCCTAAGAAAAACGGTGCCCACTTAACATTATTTGATGGGTTTCAATTTTATCATGGCCAGATGCATAAATTACTTCGAAATGTTTACATTATCTTCTTATTTAAAACACATTCACGTGAATAGCATCTATAGCAGATGAAAAATTGAAATGCATCATATACTAACTATTTTCTGCTTGCTTGTTAAATATATTTTTAACACATTATATTAGTGTTAAAATACCAAAAAAATAAACTAATCTATACTATATAATAAATAAAGATTTTTCCATGACACGTGTCATCTCCACATTAATTCTCATCATACTTTTTCCGACTCTCTCTCTTATTAAATACACCTCCATCTTGATACATTTTTAAATAAATTACTAATTATACTAATAAATCATATTTATTTTAAATTATCTTTTATTCTAATAAACTTTGAAATCTAATTATATAACTTTTATTTTGAATCAAATAGTAAATAAAAGTCAAATTATATAAAATAGTATTTAACTTATTTTCGAAACTCAATTATATATTAACTTTTACATATTTTGAATTTTGTTTTCTATCTTTGAAATATGTAATACATTTTTACACCTTTAAATTTATAGATAAAGATTTAAAAATTTTATATATATGTATTTTTGTATAAAACTTAAACCAATATTATTACGTGGTTTAATTTAATAACTGCATATGTATAAATGTATTTGCACATAAAATTTTATAAATATTTTTACATATATATATATATATATATATGTATATACACATTCAAAATCATACATATATAGGGAAAATATTATGTGATGCAAGGATTGAAAAAGAATTAAATTGATATATGTGTAAAATAATAAGTAATGTCACATGATGAGTTTGAATATGTACGGGACTTCTTGTGTTAATTATCGTTCAAAAAAAGAATAAAGAAAAAATATGGTCTGAAAAATCATGGATGTTACAGTATCCCCATGTTGAGGGAATTTCGTCCCGAAATTGAACTATTGAAGATTACTGATTAGATTCTCCACGAGCTTTGATTGTTGGTTTGAGGAGTATGATAGGTAACAGGATTTGGGTCTAAAGCTCATGTTAAGTATGAATGATATCAATGGATTTTAGTTTCAAAAGAGTTAAGGAGAGATCTGTCGAAGGATCTAAAGGTGAAATGCGTTACTTGGAACGGATTTGATGGGAACTTGACGATCAGGGTTTGTTTAAGATGTTGTTAAATATGCTCAAAACTGTTAGTGGACAAGAGGTTACACAAACATTGGTCTAGATCAAAACTTCATGTGACACGAACAACGCTACTTCTGGTAATATGATAGGGCACTTATATATAGGAAGTATCATCGGCGTATCCACCATGCCCTTGTCATATCACATTAGTTTTGTTGTTATATATCACTATAGATTTTAGGTCACAACACACGACAAAATTCACTATGTTTTCCATGCGCTGGTTTTTATAATTACGTGTGCACCCGTAATTACTCGAATCATCGCATGGTCCGTGTAGATCCTTCCGTTGTGTGCGGGGCAAGAGGGGCACAAATTCATTTAGTTCATGTCTATTGTTTTCACATATGAGTTTCTAATAAGTAACTATGTCCCTAAATAGGCAGGTCAGTTTGCAACTAAACAGTAATAAGGTAGTATAAATTAAAGTTCCATAGTTTACTAGTGTTTGAACAAGAATACGTCAAACATTGAGTTGTTTTAAAGTGTTACAGCTTCCTCGTGTTTGAACAAGAATACGTCAAACCCCGAGTAGCTTCAGTGTGTTATGGTTTTCAGCTTTGGTGAACAAAAGTGTATGACCATGCCTTGTGTAAAATGTAATCAATCAATTGCAACAATTGTAAGCAATTTAGTTTCGTGTATAATGTAGCACCCAAGTTTCATGTATGATCCAGTGTCATGTAGCTTATAATCAAATAGGTTTCATGTGTAACGTGAACAATTTAGCATCATGTATACGGTAATAAAATAAGTAATATAAATGTTCTAATTAAGATTAGTAAAAGTGAAGTTCTTTCTTAATTTTTATTTTGTAATTAGGGTTTTAAAATCATTTAAATAGTTCGAATTAAAATTTTGATTATTGTTGTACAAATTAGTTCCAAATGGTATTAGGTTTTATAAAATAATTTTTTTATAAAATGAATGGGGCTGTAAAACGGGTTTTTTTTAAATTGCGGAACACCCGGATCGAACCCGGGTGACTTCTGTTGGAGGATACACGCACAACCAACTGGAACAGGGCCCTATGTGTTTTAGATGCAGGGTCTCAATTCTTTATACAACAGTTAAGGTGGAGCCGGGTTCTGTGACAACACAGAGCGCAAAAAGGTGGGAAACCCACATCATCTAGTTCAGTCACACACGCAGTTAACCATCTGAACTAGATGTCTCGCTGGTATAATTCAAGTTCCAGAAATTTAAAATATGTTAATTCAAATCGAGTAAAAAAACAAGTTGTCCTTATGCACAGATCGATCCAATGTTCTAATCAAATCGGGTCTGATTCCCTCTGTCATTTGCAATTGACAGAGGGCTATTGCTCGAAATTAAACCACGAATCTAATGCATTAAACCTTACCTGTAATGGTTACGTAATGTGTGAGAACGACTGGCACAACTGATTCGGTGTTCTTGGTGCTTGCACGCGATCCAGAGGTGTAATTCAGGTCGATGGAGGGTTGGGAGAGGTTTTAATGAGTTGTGCGAAGATGTGGGTGTATATAATTTCATTTAAATTCCTCTTTATTACATGATTCGACTGTGATTTGAGGACGACAACTGTCGGCCAAGATTCACGCGTTAATTCTATGAAAGAGGATGAATTGGGTCGTGCATAAGGTCTGAATTCATAAGAGGATTGTTTGCGCGTGATTTGTGGGTTTTAAAACGCATTCAATTGCTTGATTTGGGACCGATTTGGTTTGGTTTGACCCCGATAAGTCAACACTGTTTTAATTCGAATTAAAACGCGTATGGGGTGGAATTGAAATGCAAATTAGGTTTAGGAAGGTCGGTAATCGATCTGGTATACAAGGCAAGTCTTTTGATTACGGATTTGATCGATCTTGAATGACAAATTGTCAAATTTTCGAACCTGTTTAACTTCAGAAAGTCAACACAAGTCAAGGTTTTGTGAATGGGTCAAAATTGAGATTAAGGGGTTCAAATTCAAAGGTTTTGGTTCAAATTGAGGGTTCAAATGCCTAGAGGGTTCAAACTAGCTTTATTCAAATTGTAATTATGTATGTATATATATATATATATATATATATATATATATATATATTTGTAATTTGGTTTCTTTTTGTTTAAAAGCTATAAAACTTTACTAATCATATTATAAATTTAAAAAGAAAATAGTTTATTTAAAATGTTGAATACATATATATATATATATATATATATATATATATATGCATTTTTGTATAAAACTTAAACCAATATTATTTTAATTTAATAACTTCGTATGTATAAATGTATTTGCACACAAAATTTTATAAATACTTTTACACACACACACATATATATACATATATATATATATTTATATATATGTATATACACATTTCAAAATCATACATATATAGGGAAAATATTATGTGATGCAAGGTTTGAAAAAGAATTAA
This sequence comes from Smallanthus sonchifolius, assembly GCA_023525975.1. NCBI lineage: Eukaryota > Viridiplantae > Streptophyta > Magnoliopsida > Asterales > Asteraceae > Smallanthus > Smallanthus sonchifolius. Next base: position 20,839,915 of record CM042046.1, on the reverse strand, counting down.
ATTGATATATGTGTAAAATAATAAGTAATATGACATGGTGAGTTTGAACAAGTACAATACTTCTTGTGTTAATTATCGTTCAAAAAAAATAAAGAAAAATTATAATCTGAAAAATCATGGATGTTACAGTAATGGTCCGTTACGTGGTTAGGAAGTGCTTGGCCGCCAAGGATATTGGTGACGGACCGTCACCGGTGGTAAAGGTCCGTCGCAAAACCCAATTCCAGCCTATAAATAGGTGGTTTGAGCCATTCACTTGACACAACAATTCCAAAACTAATCTCACATTTCTGATTAAGTTAAGCTCGTATAAGCACGGTGCGTTGCGAGTTTGGTCGGATCGGGTTAAACATTTGAGCGAGGAATCAAACGTAGTAAAGCCTAAGACTATCGTAAGTACACGAATTATCCTTAAAGTCGTAAGTATACGATACCCATAGTTAACCCTAATATGATTATGTACGTGTTAGGTGTAGTTATAATGCCTACACATGGATTTGTGTAAACAAAAGTAAATGACCGGGAGGCCATGGACTTACGTAGTCCAAAGATCCCAACTAATGAAACAAGAGGCCATGGGACCTACGTGGTTCCATGATTTTGTAAAGGACAACGAAGTCCAAATGATGTGAGACAAGAGGCTATAGAACCCCACGTGCTTCTAGGATCTTTTAAAGGACAATGAAGTCCGAATAATGTGAAACAAGAGGCCATAGAACCTACGTATTTCTAAGATCTTGTAAATGACAATGAAGTCCAAATGATCTTGTAAGGGAGCCAAAAAATAACCATTAACCGGAATGGTTTTTAATTGAATGACATGGTGTATTTACTTAGCGAAAACTAATGTAAAAACGTTTTCAAACATTCATGAAAGAGCACTCGAGATGGTTGAAGCTTCCAAGGACGTCGTGAGGTGACATGAATCCCCGAAGTCTTTTGTAATATAAATATTGAACAAATGGTTGTAAAATATTAATATATTTTATAATAAAATAACTTTGTTGCCGTTCTGGCAAAATATTTGCTAACTAGGACAAAAACTCTGATATTTTGAAATAAAGAAGAATGGGTGTTTCAAGTTGGTATCAAAGCATAGTTTGAGGGATTAGAGTATCCCGGAACTTATGTGATTGTACAACCTGATTGTATTCTACTGACAAATAAATTACTGCTCAATCACCAAAAGTCATACAACTCGTATGACATCATATGGTCTGTATGATGTGATAAACATTTGGTGTACAATTTTTGGGGGTGGTGTTCCGATAGTAGGCCCACAAAAATGTTCACAAATGGTGACAAACATGTTGGTGTACACATAAGCTCTTATTTTGTGTATTTTGATTTTTGTAAATTTTTTATGTTCACAAAAATATACCTTTGGATTTAGACGTCCACATGAGGATGTGTATAAATGACCCTGTTTCTACCAACAAATCAAGCAAATAGAGAAACAAAAGCAAAAGTCTGTCACTGATTCGTTTGCTATTTAGTTTCAAAGATAATGGGCACAGAAAGCTCTCATGAGCCTCTTCTTCTTTCAAGTAAACCAGATGAAAACACCTTCTCTTACATCAAAAAAAACATCTTTTTTACTAAAATCTACCAAATGGGTTCTCAAATTTGCAATGTGGTTAATCTTCATCTCCTGGGCCAGTTTCCTGTTCTTGGTTCCATCAGAATCCGTTAACAACCAGTATTCAAAACTGGTTAATGCTACTTCTGGAACTATATTTGGAATCACAGGTAACCCATGATTTTTGGACCCTTCTCCTTCAATTTCCCATAATTAAAAATAAAAATAAAAATTTATTACAGGCAGCATCTTTCTCATCTACAGTGGTCCAGTCATAATCATTGCGTTTCTTGCTATAATTTACCTCTGGATATCCGGGGACGAAGAGATACAAGAGTAATCAATCTTTTCAGATTATACAGTTGGTTAGACATGTTTGTTTATACCATTAGGAACATCGGTCTATTGCCCTTGATGAAGATCACTGATGCAGGCGAAAGGTAGACTATGGATTATATTTGTTATGATTATTCTTCATTGGATTTAATAGTGGCTTCTTTTTAAGTCAGTATGCTATAACTGTCAAAAATTTTGGGTAGTTGATGGTAAGAAAGAGCCGATAACCATGTTTGCGAATGAAATGACAAGAAATATAACTAGTAAGATGAGGTAATTGTTGGATATCAGTGGTGATTATCAGGCAATCCGACTCTTTCTTCTTCTTAAACTCGACGCTTAAAGCTGATTACAAACGTCCTTGTTTATACTAAGAGTAGGAATCTTAATTAGGGATGAGATTGGTACCGAAAATACGGAAGGTGTCGGTACCATACCAGTACCGGTACCGAAAATACCGATACTGAATTCTGGAAAAGTAGGACCGAATATTGTACCAAATCTACCGATACTCGGTACCAAATGCTCATTCCTAATCTTAATCACAGTAGAATGTTCTAGTTTGATACTAAAACAATTAAACCGAATGATTTTTTAACCAAACTAGTGATTTAAAAAACTATTTACTAAATAGGTGTTGTTTGGTGTGATTGAAAAAACTATTTATTATTTGTTTTTTTGTTTTTTACCTTTAGTGTAGATCTTAGTTTATTAATATGACTACTTTTGTTATAGTTCTTAAGATCTTAGTTTATTAATATGACTACTTTTGTTATAGTTCTTATAAGTTTCCCATTTAAACTTGGATCCGAGAGAATATCATATCACTTTCCCTGGTATAAACCTATAAAGCATGTTTATAAAAAACAATTCAATAAAAAAAGACTATTGTTCGAACACAAACATATAGAAATAAAAAATAACGGAAAACATAATCAACTAAACTAACAATTATAGAAAACAATAAAATAAAAATAATAATGAGTTGATTAAAAAATAATAAGAATACAAAAGTACAATGGTTCGATAATAAAAAATATTGAATAGATTGATTAAATAAAAATTAAAAAAGACGCATAATGGGTTGTTTAAGAAAATAAAGAGTAAAAAATAAACATAAAATAGTTGAAAACACTCATATTGGTAAATATTTTTTTCAGCACACATGTTTAGTAAATAATAATTTTAATCACACCCATTTGATAAATATTTTTAAAACAACACATATTTAGTAAATAATTTTTCTAATCACACTCATTTGGCTAAAAACCCAACTATCTGATCAGAAATATTGCCTTTATTTTCGCCCCTATTTTTTATTCGGACCACCACCATCTGATCCCGTATACCAATATTCTTTACCCTGAGTTTCATCTTGAACACTCACGGCCGGTTTGGTATAATTTTGTGAGTGAATTTTGTATATTTTAAGGAGTGGTTGTGAGTGGAGGAGGGAGAAAATGTATATTTTTGTATATTTGTAAAAACAGTGTTTACATGTATAAATTTTTTAATATTTTTTTAAAGTGGTTGTGAGTGCAAAGGAGAGAGAAAAGGGAATGATAAAGGTATAAAAAGTATTATTTAATTAAAAATGAGAGAGAAAAAATAGAAAAGGTAGTGATTTTTAGTATAATTATAAGGATAAGGAACCGGCTGCGAATGCTCTTATCTGTTCGTTGTTCACTCCCATTCCAGGAACACGCAGATAATTTTTTGTGTTAAGAACTTGCAGTTCTTGTTGTTTTTCTCACGAACACGTAGTTCTGACGAGCACGCAACTTTTGACTGGAACACACCAGTTCTCATTTAGCCTGTCCCGGTTAACCATCTATCTTGGTTACCCGTATCACACTTTCTGTTCTGATCCTTTACTCCAAAAAGTTGACACCTGCATGGTTGCTAGCTTAAATTAGTTCAGCTGCGTGATTGTCTATTAGCTTAATTAGTTGAGGTGTATGCTTGCTTGACTGCTTTCGATTTCTTCCTTCGATGGATGCTGCTAATTAATAAAACAGGTAGCCTACTTGGAACGTTCAGCTGAAATGAATTTCTTGTCATTTGGTTTGTCTTGTAAAGAGCTTTTTGTAATTTTTCCACCGTTGCTAAATTGAGTCAGATAATAAAGCCTATCTGATTGGAGGATACTTATGCATCTACAAAGGTGGAGTTAATGTTTATATCAATATCTTGTCTTTGTTACTCCTATATAAAGAACAAGGAACTAGGCAAAATATGTGAGACTCTTTGTTGGAAGGTTTAGTAAAATAAATTGTTTTTTTTTTTTTTTTTTGCTAACTTTGCATGCAGATAATAATATGTGATTATTATGTATAATTAAATTAATTAATGGGTTTGCATTCTTCTTGAGAAAAGCTTCTCATAAAACTAAAACCGTCTAAAACGGAGTTAAGGTAAATGAGATTAAGCAAAACTGCTTATACTTGTGTGTTTATTTTTTGTAGATATATAGTTTTATTGTATTCTCATACATTATTATGCTGAAGTTAAAGACTTGATTTCTTACTGACATGTTAATATCTTGTTACAAATTTTCAGGAATCTTATACTGCTAGAGCTAACTGGACTGCGGTTTGGGTTCATTGGATTGATTTGCATGGCATTCTTGTTTCTATCAATTGCAAGGGGATCAGTTCTTTTAAGACTTATTGATATCCCTTTTGAGCATGCAACTCGCTATCATGTATGGTTGGGGCATCTCACAATGCTCCTCTTTACTCTCCACGGCTTGTTTTATGTGATTGCGTGGGCGATCCAAGGTCGTCTGGTACAAGAAGTGAGTTCTCTAACTTACACTCACTTGTGTCACACAGTATAATGTTGACTAATATGTTAACTAGAATAGTCAATGTACAAGGGTACTGACAATGTTGTACTTTTTGCAGCTTACAGCTTGGAAAAATATTGGAATTGCTAATCTTCCTGGAGTGATTAGTTTAGTAGCAGGTCTATTTATGTGGGTGACATCACTTCCACCAGTTAGAAGGCTAAACTTTGAGCTATTCTTCTATACTCATCAACTATACGTCGTGTTTGTTGTCTTCTTGGCAATGCACGTTGGCGATTTTGTTTTCAGTATAGTTGCTGCTGGAATATTCCTCTTCATGCTTGATCGGTTTCTTAGATTCTTTCAGTCACGAAAAACTGTGGACATACTCTCAGCCAAATGCCTTCCTTCTGGGACTGTAGAATTAGTTATTTCAAAACCAGAAAGTATTGCTACGCGCCTACTTTTAAAAAATTTTAATCAGATAAGGGACCCGGTTACTGTTAAGGATTATGCTAGTAATCGGGTCCCTTATTTGATACCCTTAAACATTGGTTTTGAAATGATGTTTCTTCTATGTGCAATTTGCCCTTTTATTTGAATTTTTTATTTTTGTATTTCCAAATGTAGGATTACAATACAATGCCCTTGGATGGGTTTTCCTTCAAATTCGAGAATTATCATGGTTGCAATGGCATTCTTTTAGTGTTTCATCTAGTCCTCTAGACGGAAAAAATCATCTTGCTATTCTCATAAAAGTCCTTGGAGACTGGACCGAGAAACTAAGGGGACATATCTCAAGTGTTCCCAGGGAAGATGAATCACAAGGTCTCCTGCAGACAAATTTCTCTCTAAAAGCGTCTGTCGAGGGGCCTTATGGGCATGAGTCACCATACCACTTAACGTGCGTACTCTAATCATTCATTTCACAATTACATTATGTGTCATAAGTTTATAATTAAGGGACCCTTCCTAGTATTATAAACTATGTTCAGGGTTTAGGGTTTTACATAGTTGATCTGTTGACTAGTAACTATTCATGATGCGTTTTCAGGTATGAAAACCTCATTTTAGTAGCTGGTGGCATTGGGATTTCACCGTTCTTGGCTATCTTAAGTGACATTCTACATCGCGTCAGGGATTCAAAACCATGTATGCCTAGAAATATATTGATAGTTTGGGCTGTCAAAAACTCTGATGAGCTTCCACTTCTTCATTCACTTGACATGAACTCGTTATGCCCGTATTTCTACAACATAATAAATCTTGAGGTTCAAACTTATGTCACTCGAGAATCAGAACCCCCATTGGTACGCATATTAGCACGCATTTTTAACAAATTTTATTTCATATTAAACAAAGTGAACTCTTGGGTTAGCATCCAAATATCTAACATGCAAGTTTTAACAACAGGAAGAGGGAAAAATACCAAAGTATGTGACGTCATCTGTCTTTCCTGCTCCCACTCGAGGCAGTATGTCTAGTTTGGTTGGAACAGGACATATCATATGGGCTGGGACTTATGTGGTGCTATCTACAGTTGGCTTGGTGGTTTTGTATGCTTTGTTAAACATCTATTACATCAATCCTTACAACGTGACGTCTTGGTGGTACAAAGGGATTTTATTTATCGTATGCATGTCTGCAAGTGTTATTCTCTTTGGAGGTTTCGTGATTGGTTTATGGCATCTTTGGGATGTAAAAACTGGGAAGAATATGAATGATGAAAACAGAATCAGTGGCGTGAAGCATGACGAGTCAAATGCATACAAGAACCCGTCACAAGAAGATTTCGTCAATATCATAAAATATGGTCAAAGACCAAACTTCAAAGGTACTTACCTAAAGCGCTTAAGATACATCCTTAGTTACAGTTGGGAAGATCAGTCGGGTTGAGCAATGGGTACAAGTGGTTAATATTATGTTACGGGTCAGAGCTGATTGGCCAGATTTTTTTTCAAAAATCATTAATTTTTGTATAAATAATAGTAATATGATTACAAATTTATATTTTTTCAGCAATAATCTACACTTTTGAATAAAATGAATCATGAGGGTTTTTTTTCTTTTTCCATTTGACCTGTTTTTTTTTTGGAGCTTTTTTTTAAAACACATGACCTGAATCAACCCATTATTAAGTAAATAGGCTGATCATGGTGGATTTTGTTTCTCTTGTTGAATCCCTATTTGTTTTTTTTTAATCGAAATAGATATATTCGGAAGCATGGCAGAGAGATGGGGAAATGTAGACGTCGGGGTGATGGTTTGCGGGCCTACAGCACTTCAAACAAGCATTGCTAAAGAGTGCAGATCAAAGAATTTCGGGAGGATGAGCAATGAGCCTATCTTTCATTTCAACAGCCACAGTTTCGATCTGTAGGCGTGTCTTAACTTGAGACAGGCTGGGCTGAAATAACCAAATTTAGAGCAATGTATGATATAACTGCTCTGGCTGTTTATGTATATATAGAAGGGAGAAGGGGGAAAGTAAAAAAGAACAGGATCCATGGCTGGTATGGTATTATGAATGGTTGTTTTTTCTTTAAAAAACAACACTTATAGTGTGGATGCAAGTATATGATGAAGATGTTATTATATAATTTTTCCTTTGTCATTCATATTTGAACATCTTTGTAAGTCCACTTCTTTTCTATAATAACAATCTTGGAGAATTTGGTCTTCTGCTCCATAATATTTTCTTTTTGTGGATGAGATCGAAATAAGCATGCAACTAAATGAGATAAGAGGTCAAGAAATAATCAATCCAAGAGGGATATCACTTGGGTTTGAATCCGCTTGGTAGTAAATCTATATTTTAGAGATAGACAAATGGTGTGGCTAGGAGATGTAAAAGTAGGAAACTAGGAATTGTTGCCATTAAGGTTACTATGATTTTTGGAAAGCTAGAACGATAAGACATGTTAGCCACCTCGAGTCATGTAATTAAGATCGAATGTAGAAATGGCTCCCACTTAAGGTCACCAAAACATGACTTTTTGGAAAGCTAGTATGATAAGACTTGCTAGCTACCTTAAGTCATGCAATGAAGATCAATTTTATTTATATCCTTCCGATATGTATTCTAATATAGTATAATATATATATATATATATATAATATACATATATATATTATATATCTGAGAATATATAATTTTAATGATATGTAAATGGGCTAAAGGACGGACTACGACGCTAGGACGGTATGAATGAATTACGGACTACTTCGGTAGAACGGTATGAATGACGGACTACGACGGTAGGACGGAACGTTTGTCTTTGTGACTTACGTAATGACGGGTTGATCACCTATATGTGTATGACCAATGAATGTTAAATGAAGGCAAATGAAGTGTAATACGTATATATATACCTACTTATAAAGAAATGATGTTTATACTTGGTTGCTTTAAACTGGAACTCACTAGCGTTGGCTGACTTTTAGTATGCACTTCGGGTAGCAAAAGGAAGGAATGGGCTAAGGAATGAAGGCGAGCTGGCTCAAGACTGACATCCTATCTATTTGTTTATGTAACTGAATGATTGTACGCTTCCGCTATGTTTGAATGTTTTATTTAAATTCAGTAAATGATGACTATATTTATGAGTAAATCCAACAAGTGAGGTCTCCCGGGTTTGGGGCCTTACACCACCAACATTATGTTGACATATTTTTAGTATATACTTTCCAGAACAAATCAAGAAGTTGAATGTTTGTAGAATCGATTTCTATCAAGATAATGATTATGTGCTTGAATTGAAATGCAAAAACTAACAATTCAATGATCAAACAATATGAACCGATGTAAATCAAAGGTAAATCTATTGATAGTTGAAGTTCGTACAAATTTGGAAATTGACATTTACAGTAGTTACAATAACATAAAACTTTTATTCAATTTATAAACGAATACAATTGGCCTAAGGAGAGTTGCCAAAAGATAGTTCTATACCAACTTTAGAACAGCCTTGAAAAGGCTTATAATAGTTGAATATTTTCATAGAAAACACTAGAAATCATCTTTGTATATTGATGTATAGAATGCTCTAGATTAGGAAGCATCTAGATTAGCCATCAACTAGCATAAATAGGTGGTGAAGGGGTCATTTGTAACTCATCCAAGCATACTTCTAAGATCACTATACTTATAAACATTCAAGTAATACAAGCTCTTTCTTTGTAAACTTGCAATCTTTCTCGTTCCCTTTTTTAAGGTTTCTGTTGCACCACACTTTGATTACTTTTATCAAGTGTCAAAGGTTGAACTTAGATCTAATCTAAGTGTCGCACGAGAGTTGGAAAATCATTTCATGACAAGTGGTATCAAAGTCGTGGCTTTAGGTAGTGGAGAATGTCACGGCCCATCTAATTTTCAAATCGCTACTTTGAGCTTCAGGAACTTTCTACGACATTCAAGATACAACAAAGGCTGTTGGAATTCTCCGGAAGCAACTCCAATATTCTGGTCTATAGTGAGTTGTCAAGAAGGCTCTAGACCAACCTTGATCAAGCTTGAAATCATGACGAAGAGGGCTGCCAAAAGATGGTTCTATACCAGCTCTAGAACAAACAAGCATACTTCTAAGATCGCTTGTATACTTGTAAACATTCAAGCAATACCAGCTCTTTCTTTGTAAACTCGCGATATTTCTCGTTCCCTTTCTAAGGTTTTCGTCGCACAACACTTTGATCACTTTTATCAAGGGTCAAAGGCTGAACTTAGATCAAATCTAAGTATCGCACGAGAGTTGGAAAATCATTTCGTGACACTTATCTAATACCATGTAAAATAAACTGGATTGAATTAATATGTGAATGTTGTATTTTACATTTATAGTGAACCCTCAATATACAAGAAAGAAACCCTAAGGAAACCTCTCTTAAGCATGTGGACTAAACACAACTAAACCCTAATAACAAACTAGTAATAACTACGATTTGAAACAATTATAATTTGCAAGTGAATCTGGTAAATTGATCATCAAATGGGTCAATGGATCAAGTATTGGAATGAGGTACTTAAAAACCAACCATATAAGTTAAATTGATATGAGACTAAATCCCAACAACTTATTAAGGTATTTTAGAGGTTGGATATAATTAGTCAAAATGACCCATATGTTGTAAAGTGAGTCGTATGCTAAAAACTTGCATAATTGACATAAAGTATGTTGACTAAAATGAAGTCAACAAACTGAAAAAGAAAATCAAGGAAATAAGGATCCTACAACAAAAGGTGAGTATAACATAATATAACTACGAAAGTATATGTAAAGCCCATCTAGGTTTTAGTTGTTGCTAAATTACATAATTATTTTATAAATTGAAGTCCATAATTGGACATTTAGTTAAAAGTCTCAATTGAGACTACTGAATCACAATGGTCCATGTGATAAAAAATGGGGAATGAATCACAATGGTGTTTTTGATCAAAGGTGGATTATGAATCATAATATTGAATGTGATCATGAAGAGCTTGTATGATCACTAGTTGTAAGCGATCTAATGGAGTCGCAAAGCTGTTGTGTGAACCGTAACTGGAGGTTAATGATGATCCATGAAAGGCGTTGATGTTCTTGCTGCATTGTGCTAGCTTGAACTTGTAAAAAAAAATAGGTGTTGTATATGCTGTAGAATGTAGATCAGATTAAAAAAACACGTTGGATAAGGCTTAAAATGGGACCCAATAGCAATTTAATCTGTGATACATAATTGAGTCCAAAATAGCTTAATATTGTTATAAATATATATATATACTGTCATCACATAATTTTAGGAATTGTGATGCTTAATATATCCAAGATACACATAACATAAGTAATAGTAAAAAGTAACACATATGCAAAAGTAGGTCCTAATTAGACATAAATGGACCTACATAGGTCCTAAACATCTACAAAATTGATGCAAAGAATGAACTATCAATGGTAATGAAACTAACAGCCAACAAATCAAAAACACAATAAGAGCATTCCTATCAGTTTCTCTATCTCCATCTCTATAATTACACTAAAAATCACTACATTTCCTCTCTCTTTTTCAATTAAATAATATTTTTTTATACATTTATCATTACCTTTTCTCTCTCCTCCACTCACAACACTTTCAAAAAATATTAAAAAATTTATACATGTGAACAGTGTTTTCCCTAAATATACAAAAAATTTATACATTTTCTCTCCTCCACTTACAACCACTTTATACCACTCCCTAAAATATAGGGAACCCCACTCACAAACATATAGGGAAACTGCTGTGAATGCTACTAAAATTCAGCAAAAATTTCTTTCTACTAAAGCCATGTTGGATAAGGCTAAAAATGGAATCCAATAGCAAATTAATCCATGCTTTCAGACTTCAGTGGTGAAGGTTTTTTTTTTAACAACATTTTTTTCTCCTAAATACCACATAAACCCATCACTTACAGGATTTGAACCCACATCCCTACGGGTAGTGGTGGAAGTTCTAAATTGAGTCCTAAATAGCTGACTGTTTTTATAAAGATAAACTGACATCACAGAATTTTAGGAACTTTGACAAACAGAAATAGGACCTACATAGAATCTAAATAGATCCAGATAGACCTTAATCAGGGGTGTACAAACTAAAGCAACCGCTTTAGGCCGTCAAATTTTAAGAGCACCAAAAATTAAAGAAACTACTACAATCTATATTTTAACGTAAAAATATATGTGATAATTTATCAACTTTTGTGTTTTTAAAGAGAAATGATAATTTGTCAATTTTTTGTTAAAATTATATGTTTTCACGTTCCGTAAAATTACATTTTAGTAATTTTTATATATTTAGAAAACTTTCACAAAAAGCCACAATTTTAATGTTCGTTTTAGGCCTCAAAATATGTTGAGCCGCCCCTGACCTCAATAAACACAAGTCGTAGGAAAAAGAAGCACTGATGCAAAAATAGGTCCTAATTAGACATAAATGAACCTATTTGACAAAGATAGCCAATAGTCTTTGATAGTCATATATCTTGAAAGAAATTGCAATATCATAAGCTAGTTTTCAAACTTAAAAACAAAAGCCAGAATTCATCAAAACATCACATTTTAAAATCTATATTAAAGGTAAGTCATTGATTCACATAAGCTATTACTCCCAGCTAGCTGCAGAACTGACCAGAAGATTGACCTCCAAACAGAGAAAACCTGAAAGCAGTCACAATGACAGTAATTTCAGTTACTAAATTTCTTAGGATAAACTATTTTACACATACCTCCTGAATTGGCAGTCTCCCTTCATATTTCAGGAGAATTATCAAGCTGAGATGGACCATCATTACATACTTCAATTTTCGTAAAACGTTCCACTGCATCTATTGCCTTTCCCTTACGTGAAATCCTTACAGTTGCCTGTTTCTCAGCAGAATTTACAGACTCGTCATGTGCCTTAGATATCAACTTTTTGACTATCTTTGCTGCTGTCAAGAGCAATGTTGCTGCTTTTTTATCCATCACCTTATGATGTCCATCATCTTCCTTCTGTTTCAATTCCTTTAAGTTGAATATCAGATTATCAGCGTTTGTGCAGGTTGAGCACTTGAAGCCCATGCCATCACGAGAAATGCATTCGGCATGAGTGCTATACTTACATGTAACACAGCGGATGAGATTACAAGATTCAACAACGAGATCAAAACAGGAGGGACAAAAGGAGTCTTGGTGACCAAGCAGGACACATGATGTGCAGATCTTGTGGCCTTTGTTTTTATCCCAAACATGGTGAAGAAACTTTTGATCTTCACAGTGACACGAGCTGCAAACGGTATCGTTGAGTTCGATAGTAAAATTCTGATTCATCTTCTGGATAGATCTCTGCCAGATGCTCAAAATTAGGGTTTTTGTGATGATATAGAAGAGGAAGAGGTGCGGGTGGACAAGCGCCGTTGGATCTCATCCAAACGGACGGTGAGATGATTAGTATGATGTAAGTTTCATTAAAGCCACCTAATATACAAGGTAATTCCACATACACCCATGAGTTTTCACTTTCTTCTTATACCAACTCCAAAGATGGATTAAAATCTCAACTTGTCAAGATAAACATATTAAATAATGTCTGAATCTTTCATGCTTGTGAACTTGCTTTTCTAATGACGATGCTCAAATGAGTTCAGACATTTCCTAAATACGGTTAAATGTGTGCATCAATAAGGAGTGCAGAGCCACATTCGTTTTTCTTTAAGTACAGTACTACAACTTCCTAGTGTAGTACTTAATATTAGAAAGTAGAACCCAATCACAGTCATCAAGTTACACCCTTGTATGCAAATTTCCAATTACATTTCCTCTCGGCCTCTAAAATGTTCAACTATATAGACATATGTTAAGTAGAGGCGAAACAATAGTACATTGATTGTTAATATATGTGTTAATAACCGACGCCAGTACAACTAAAAATCTATAATGGAAACATTACATTAATCCAAAGTGAGAAGCTACAACAGTACAACTAGAAATCTCAAGGGCAGTGGCGGTAATTGTATAAATTTCTGACTTCAAAAGGCCATAAATCCAGATTTCCAGAAAAGCTTTCAAATCAAGTGCTATACAAAACTTATAACCAGGATTGAATATTTAAGAAGAATGCATAAATTAAGATATCAATTCTATCCATAAATCATAACCAAATCCTGTAATTAATTGCACTTCATATGGAAAATCACCTGCTAAACTAATATTTAAACATACCTAAAAGGTATTTGGAAGATCAGTATATCTATGTTCATTGCCATTTGTAGTGCTAAAAATAAGCCCAAATTTTCATAGGTATTAATTAGCTATTGATCGGAGCCATTACAACAACGCCGTTGGAGTAACCGACTAACAAATTTACAGTTACTAATGTCATTTTCCTAACACATTAAATACACGATTTTATGTTGAACCATACCTTGTCGAACTCTTCATACTAGATAGCTCACTCATTCTCATAGATGCAGCCTTACCCGAAGTGGAGAAGATGCCACACGTCGACGGCTCAGCGGCGGCACACGTTGCCTCAGATCGATGGCGATGGCGATGGCGATGGCGATGGCGATGGCGGTTTGGTTTAAGCTATGTTTCACCGCCATAAACGCCTCCCAGATATAACTGGAGTTTTATTATTAGTCCTGGGCTCGACTTTAAACGTACTTAAATTTAGAGACCGGTCCATAACCGGTTTTAAATGTTAACCGGACCGATTTTGAAACTGGTTTGGCGAGAAGTATTAGAAACTGATCTGAACTGTCACTTTGAGAACTCCATTTTTGAAACTGGTTTGGAACCGGTTAAAACGAACAAACCCGGTTAGAAACCGGTTTGAACCAACAAATATCCTTTTCCACTCTATAATCTGGTTTCTCCGAAAACGGATTTTATCCATCCTTGACCATAACCAAAGGGGTTTGATAAAAAAAAACTAATTTCTAATGCAACTAATTATACGGATGGTCTCTGTGGTTTGATCAAATTATGGTTTTCGTCCCTAGGTTTGAAAAATTATATATTTGGTCCAACATAGTTTGATTTTGTTACACTGACGGTCCTTAAATCGGAAGAAGGTTAACTTTTTCAGTTAAATGATAATGAAAAGACAAATATACCCCCTTATAACAATAAACAAATAAAAAATAAATAATATATTAATAGTTGTGGAGCCCACCTCCTTAATATATTAGTCAACATCGTGAGACCCAACTTCCCCTTCTTCATCTCAAGATCACTCTACCGCCGTCGATGATGTTTTCCGGCAAGATCGTTTTTCCGGTGAGGGTTTTTTTTGTCTATGTTATGAACCAAGAACCTCATTTAATCGTCTCCACCCCCTACCCACATTCTAGAGAATTCAGAACCGATGACGACTACCCCAAACAATACCCAGAAGTAGCTCCGGCGAACTGGAACGCACCGTCGTTTGATTTGAAGATGGACACAACCCCAAACAATACTAAATTTGCTTATTTATTTTTCTGTTTTTCTAAGCTTCAAACCAAACCAATAATTAGAAGCAGCACCATGTTATCCAAACTCCAGCTTCCTTTATCTGCTACAAAATCATAAAAATGGCTACATTGGAAAGAATTGAAAATTTTAAATAAAATCACTTAAATGACACAAGCAACCAACTAGCAATTAAAGATGTTAGAGTTGTGTTGGGAGCTGCTTTTCATAAATATCACACATTAAAAATTGTTTATCGTTGGATCACCCGCCACATGTGTAAACTGGTATCGGTATAATGGCGGCCAGATTCAAGCAGGTGCTATCGTAAAGCAGGACGAAATCGTTTTTTCTGGCCTCAACCAACCACCGCTACCCTCCTCCACTCCTTTTTGGCCAGAAACCCACGATCCCACGCCCACCACCTGCAACGCCTAAACCACCACTTATCGGGTTTCAATTGCAAAAACCCTAGATCTGTGTGGTGGCCGTCCATGGGAGAAAGGAGATGCAACTTCAGTTTCCATTGGTGGTTGTGGTTGGAGATGACCGGCGCTTAGTTCGACGTAGACGGCCGACGATGGGGGCATGGTGATTGTGTCTCGCCGGCAATTGAAGAATACAACGATGGAAGTGAACCCAAGGTTTGGCAACTGCAGGAGAAGACAAAAAAGGGGTAAAGGTTTTAATTAAAAAAGAAGTGGGTCCCACAAGTATTGATTATTAATTTTGTATTTAAAGGTATTTTGATTATTTCACTGCCACTTAACTGAAAAACTTAACCCCCATCCACTTTAGGGACCGTCAGTGTAACAAAATCAAACTATGTTGCACCAAATCTGTAATTTTTCAAACCTAGGGATGAAAACCATAATTTGGTCAAACCACAGAGACCATCCGTGTAATTAGTTCTTTGTACTGAAATTGGGTTAAGTACAAATCCCAAACAAAACTCAAATGTCAGGTTTTCAAAAGGGGACTATTAACAAGACACGGGAATTGCTATCTGGACCGGGCTCTGTATGCATAGTATAGGCCAATACGATGCGTATAGCTCTTCACAATTACTCATGCCCGACAACCTCGTACAACCTCGTCATTCCAACTTTATACGGATTGTATAGGGCAATACGATGCAGTTTAGGGTACGAGGTACTTTCTGTAACTAGTCATCCATCACATAGCTATACGCCCCGTATAGTTCTATACGCGGCGTATAGCGATGTGATGGATGACTAGTTGCAGAAAGTAACTCGTACCCTATACGCATCGTATTGCCCTATACGATCAGGTCCCAAATTAGTATGGTTTAAATTATTTTTCCAGAAGTTATAGATTATGTGACCAAAAATTGGTTGGACCCGTATAAAGAAAAGTTTGTATCTGCCTAGTCCAACAGAAACCTCAATTTTAGTCAACATACAACAAACCGAGTCAAGAGCCAACATTCGCTCCTAAAGAGCTATCTTAGAAATGCTAACAGTTTGCTAGATACACTTGTTGGGTTTGTTGATGAAATTGTAACAGATCAATATTATCAATTTTTGAACGGAAATTTTTTTTGAACGGCAGTTTGGGTTTGGAACAAGCCTCGTAAGGAAAATGGACAGCCACATAGCTATTGAATTGTTTGATAACCTGCACAGTAAAGTTTCAGTAGTTGTGGGTTGCCGTGTGCTTGTCGTCTGGCAAATATCGAAGCTACAGATAAATTGTTCTGACTATTTATCTTGTTTTTTTTTTAATTTTCAAACTGTTCTGACTATTTCGTTTTAATACATGTGGCAGAATCCCGCTAAATGCGGTGGACGTCTTCTGGAGGAAAATTGATTTAAAACCGTCGTTTTTCGATGATGAAAATGTATACGTGGATAAAGTACTTGGTCAAGTGAGAAACAAAATTTTGTCACAACCCGATCAGGTAAAAAAAAGTCTGCTGTCGAGAATCGCAGGGGTGGTCTTTCCGAGCAAAAGTAATAAGAAAGCGCATGTGGTACAAGAAGATACTTGCGGTTGTCCAACTTTGAAAAAGCAACAACAAAGGAAACAGGATGTCGCGAGAAACAGCTCATTCACAGGATCCCAACAAAGCAAATGTGACCGTGCGAGACACAGCTCGTACATTGTGTCACAAGACTCTCGACAAGCGAGTTCGGTCATTCAACACCGTCGTTCAACGAAGTGTAAAGGAAATCAACCACAAGATGATAACGCCCATCTTGGGTTTTCATTGATTATGGGGAAAGATGCGGTTAACAATATAAATTGTTTTAAGGATTCAATATCATCTTTATTTTATCCGTACATTTCACATATACAGGATGTAAATCCCGACGATAACTGTGGTTTTCAATCGGTAGCTTTGGGCTTAGGGTAAAATGAAAAACAGTGGATTTTTATCTGACAACAACTTCTATAGGAGATGGACAATAAAGAAGAATGGTGGAGAACTGTTTTTGACAGAGTCGCCTTTCAAGAATATGATAGGCTACGTCACACGATAGATTGGCAGGATGTGAAAGCCGCACCAGTTAGTCGTTGGATGTCGATGTCATACACAGGACTCCTAATTACTCAAAGATTTGGGGTGATTGTTCATCTTTTAAGCATCGCCGGTAATCAAACATTTTTTCCATTGTAGTTTGGTCCTAACGTTCACGCTCAACATCAAATCATATCGTTAGTTCACGTAAAAAATGCTCATTTCATCCACGTCAAGTTAGACGGAGATTTTCCGATTCCCACGTCGAATGCACTTTGGAATTTGCACCGAAATGATGATGCAGCAGAATGGGAAAATATATACAGTGATTGTATTGAACGATTTAAGAAAATAATTGCTACTAATATATCTAGATTTCCACAATACGTCCCGAATCACGGATGATGTTTGTTTAAAATTGTATTTTAACTATTTTTAATTAATTTTATGGTCATTTTTATTAGTTTTTTATTCATTTTAATTTAATTATTTTTAATTTATTATTAATTAATTATAACTAATTATAATTAACTATAACTAATTTTAATAAATTTTTTAATTAATAATAACTAATTTTAATTAAATATTCTATACGCCACGTATAGCCCAATACGTGACGTACAGACTTGAAATGGAAGGAATTCAAACTTTTCAAATTTAAGATATTTAAAGTCTATACGCTACGTAAAGGGCAATACGTGGCCTATAGGATACCAAAGGTTGGTGGCTATACGTCACGTATTGATCTATACGAGACGTATAGCCTTTTAATAAACCAGGTTGATGCCTCGTACAGGCCTAAACGAACCAAAACAAACACACATAAACACATACGCGACCCAGCAAGAAAACTCGTTGATTTCGATTGTCGTCTCAAAAAAAGTTCGAAAAGGTACATATCTCAACTCCCGATCAATAATATTACGTTTATATTGATTATTAGCAAGTAAAAACCGGGTAGATTAGGGGTTTTTCCACTGAAACTTAGGCGCTATACGCCACGTATAGACCCATACGTGGCGTATAGTTCATCTGAGGAAGACGATGATGCCATACGCCACGTATAGATCTATACGTTGCGTATGACTCATGTTCTCGACAACTTGGCATTCGTATGGCTTGGGTTGTCCGGTAACAGCCCTGCGTATGGCTTGGGTTGCCTGTGTATGGCTTGGTTACCCAGTAACTGCCTATACGCCACGTATAAGGCTATACGTGGCGTATAGGTATTAAAAAAAATTATTTTTATTATTTAAAATAAAAATAATATATTATTATTATTTATTATTATTTAAAAAAAATTATTTAAAATAACAATTGTTTATTATTATTTAAAATAAACAATTATTTATTATTATTTAAAATAAAAACAATATATTATTATTATTTATTATTATTTAAAAAAAATTATTTATTATTATTTAAAATAAAAAAATAATAACAATTTATTATTATTTATTATTATTTAAATTAAAAAAATAAAAACAATATATTATTATCAGATATGGCGGATCATGAGGATGATATTGATATGGAGCAGCTAAACGATCTTGCGCACTACACTTTTCTGGATTTTCCGGCCTATTCGGAGTGGTATGGTCGGTGCCAGAAACTCCGGGAGGTGCAGTTGGGCCCAGTGACGGCGGTCGATTGGGGTCTTCTGGAGGAGGTACAGGAGGCCGAGCGGGCTAGGGCCATCATCGGCCTGGACACGCGATGGTCTCGTCTTTTTGATATTTCATTCATGGAGACCTACCAAGAGGTGGTCGTCGAGTTTCTTTCGATGTTCATCTACTCAGAGGCTGGGTTGTAGCCTCTTCTATGGGAAGCGCCGGATATGGAGCTGGATCAGGTTACATTCCGTAGTTTTGGGACCGTTTACCGTCAGACCCTCCGTCAGTGGGCCGTCACGACGGGCTTGTACCACGAGCCCGAGATAGTCACGCCACTTTACACTGAGGCGGTGACGGAGGCGGACAAGGAGAAACTCCTTGTTTTTGGAGTTTGATTTCAGATAGTCCTTGTTGGGTACCAAGGGGAGGGTCTCGGGGATTAGAGACCCTCTGTGTAGATATCTTCACCGGCTTATTTCTACGTCGATCGCACCGCGTCTGAAAAGCCGTGAGTGGTGCACTGATAGAGACCTCTTCTTTCTCTATTGCATTCTTACTGGCAGGCGCTGCGCCCTATCCACATGTCTGGCGCTTTATTTTGCATTTGCCTATATGCGGCAGAAGCGCGGGCTTTTGTATAACGACGCTTTTATCACTCAGATCATGTGTACGATTACACCATGGCATGTGCATGATCCTGAGATGTTGCCGTCCATTCCCCATGTCCGATTAGACTGCCGCACGACGAGCGGCATGCGCATCACGCACCGATTCCGGGGATCGATCTTCGGTTCGTCGGGGCCGTCCAGGACCAGGTTTGGGTCCCGGTGCCTTTGCCGCAGATGTCGGGACAGGGGGACCCGCCTATGCCTCATCCGCTATAGGGTGTGGTGATGGGGGATGCGCCGCCGCACATCGATGACATCTACGTCCATCCGCCACATCATCCCCTACACGTACATCGGCATGTTAGGTTGGACAGGGCTACCCAGGCATTGCTTGGTGGATTTGTTGCCGACGCACGACTACAGGGTCGTCAAGTCAATTGCATGGAGAACCTGATGATATGGGCGGTTGGCCGCCTCGTGGATCTGTCACGAGCCGCCGGCTTTGAGACACCACAACTACCACCGCCACGTCATTATCCGGATGACCCCGTTCAGGATGAGGGCGGGGCGGGTCAGGTTGACGGCGAAGCCGATCAGGTTGACGGCAGATCCGTTCAGGTTTAGTTGTTTTATTTGTATTTAGTTTGTTTCGTTGTTATGGATGTAAAACATTTTGATGTATATATTTAAGTTTTTGATATAATGTATATAATGTTTAGTTTATTTGTTTAGTTGTAATGTTTAATATTTTGTTTGGTTGTAGTGTTTAATATTTTGTTTGGTTGTAATGTAAAAATATAATAAATGTTTAAAAAAAATAAAAAATATATAAAATTCATAAATAAATAACAAAATTATATTAACAAAATTATATAAATTAAATTAAAAAAGATAATTAGATAAAAAAACACAACATAAATTAAATTAAAAAATATAATTAAATAAAAAAACCTATACGTGGCGTATAGATCAATACGCCATGTATAGGATTCAAAAATTTCCAAATCTTTCCAACTTTTTTAGAAAAAATATAACTCGTGACCCATACGCTGCTTATAACTCAATACACCACGTATTGGACCAGCCGACTGACACAGAATGACACGTGGCATTCTGTTGTTAGTGACCGAACCCTATACGCTCTCGTATTGCCCTATACGAGGGCGTATAGGGCGGCGGCGTTTCCAATTAGCAATATTCCGTGTGTGGTTAGAATTTCCTTTTCAAAAACTATACTTTTTATAATAGTATAATTTATGTCCCTTCGATTTTTTAAAAGGATATAACTTTTAGATCAAAATGGGTAAATTAAAAGGAATTAAAAGATTACCAAAACTTTAACATGCTACTTGTTATAAATTTGTTTATCTAAAAAAATTAATTTTAACTTTTAGTAACTTTTAAAAGTAAAAAGATTTCCAAAACTTTAACATGCTACTGTGACGAACCGAACCAATTATGAACGAATTTGGTGATCTGACACTCC
Organism: Smallanthus sonchifolius; assembly: GCA_023525975.1. Taxonomy (NCBI): domain Eukaryota; kingdom Viridiplantae; phylum Streptophyta; class Magnoliopsida; order Asterales; family Asteraceae; genus Smallanthus; species Smallanthus sonchifolius. The sequence goes on along the minus strand of CM042046.1, from coordinate 20,819,079 downwards.
GCGAAGCACGGTTATTCAACTAGTTTAATGTAATATACAAAATTTTCACAAAGAAATTTTTTAGAGGTGGAGGGTATTAAGTGCGGGGTACCGGGATGCTGGTGGGTGTGAGTGTGACATCTTAATACAAATTTTCTTTTTTTTAGGGAGGGGGTTGTGGCGGTGTGGTACCACACCGATGGTAGTTGTTGTTGATGGTGAAGGACGATTGTAAGAAGTAGTGACAGATCTAGGAAAAAAATTCAGTGGTATCTGTCTAAATTTGTTTTTCGTACATTCAAGTAAATGAAACAAATTTTTTTTTCTGTACATTCAAGTAAATGAAACAAATTTTTTTTGGCATTGAAGTAAATTAAAGGGAAATTTTAATAAGGATTGAGGAATTGATGGGAATAGCGGTGTGCAATTTCACCCAATTTCACACAATTTTTTTTTCTCTATTCTAAAGTCTAATTTCACCCAATTGCACATATAAACCCTAAATAAAAAATTGCATATAATATCATCATCATCAATATCATCATTAGCAATATTTGGACTTCCATCATCAATATCATCATTAGCAATATTTGGACTTCCATCATCAATATCATCATTGTCTTGGAATTTTCTTTTAAAAAAATTATCAATTTGAGCTTGTTTAGTTTGTGGTTTCATCTTTCCTATAATTAAAATATCAAATACACAATAACAAGTTGTTATAACAACTAAAAAAACTATATTCTAAAGTTCAATTTCACCCAATTGCACACATATAAACCCTAAATCAAAAATTGCATATAAGCCCTAAATCAAAAAACTAGTAGAATACCTTAATGACGGTTGTGCTTCTACTCGTGGCGGTGGTGTGCGGCGGATGGCGGTGGTGTGTGACGCTACTGATGGCCCTGTGGTCGGTGTGTCTGCTTCTGCTCTGGTCTTCAGCGCACTACGCACTTCTGGTCGACTGGTCTGATTAGCGATTGAAGCCTTCAATTTGAAGGTGTAGATGGATCATCGATTGAGTAATTGGATCAAGATATTGGGTATTGGGCTATAATTAAAATGTTTTATTTAAACATTTGGCATTTAAATTAAACCCCAAATGTTTAATTAAAGCCCAAATGCCAAATTTAAATTAAACCCCAAATTTTTATAAAGTTTTATAATTTTAATAAAATTTTAAGGTTAGTGTTAGGATCTGTAAGAGAATTTCAAGGGTATCTAAAATTTCGTTCAAGGGTATCGAAAAACATAAAACGGTAAAAAAGAAATTCACTGCGCGTCAAAAATTGAGGGGTACTGGCAGGTACCCCTCACCCAATGCTAAATCCGCCCCTGGTAGGAAGGATTTGGCCGTGATATATAGGGTTATATAATTTCCGTTGCTTTATAGAAAATCCGCTGAAACGACACCGTTGCTGTGGAGGAGGTTTATTAGCCATGTGATATGTTGACCATAGGGGCGTCGGTGGGAATATGTCGGTCCATTAGAAGTTAGAACTTGCGGCATTTAAAAGTAGTATAAGTGGCCCCATGACAGCCAATCATGGTCTGTTCTGTCCAACTTTATTATCGTCTCACTATGCCGTTTCTCATAATTTATTCATTCGTAACGGATATAAATATTTTGTTTAAGATAATATTTAAATTGATATCATTTACCAATTAAATACTGTGAATCTGTGATTAATAATATGTGTTAAATTTTAAGATGGCATGAACCAAATTTTCTTTTTAAGATTGCATGAACCAAATTTTCTTTTAAGGTTTAGGATAGTTTTATTTTATCGCTAACCTGTTAACACATTTAACTAAACAATTCGGGTTAGGTCAATTAGGCGGTTCAAGGGTTTCCTTTTTATTTAATATATTTTTTTAGAAATGTGTTTTGTATCATCACTTTAAAAACTGATTACATCAAACTTATAAAAGAGAAGGAAAATGTTCAGGTAAAAAGAATTATAATTCTAAGAATGGTGAGAAGAATTTAGACCCATTAGATCAAATTAAGAAAATATTTAATTGTTAATATTAAATTGTATAAGAAAAAGTTGTTGAAGAGTATTTTAGTCTTGACTATTTTTGTTGACTTTTTATCAAGTTCCACCCCTTTTAACCGTTCATAACTTTTACTAGGAATGGCAATGGATCGGGTTCGGGCCGGGTATCGGTAATCCCAAACCCATACCCGGTTGTAAAATCATGTCCCATACCCACTTCATTACCCGTCGGGTAATTACCCGTTAGTATCGGGTATCGGGTTATTTTGCTGGTATCGGCCAATACCCATCGGGTATGTGTCGTGAACTTTTCTATGACTCTATTTTTTATATTTATAAGTACATATTTTAAAAGAAAAATTAATTTTTCACATAATAAACCTCCTAAAGTGAAGTATTAATAAACATGGGTCAAGGGAAAATAAAATTAAAAATTTTCGGGTGTATGGTTCGGGTAAACGGGTACCTGGTTTCGGGTAATCGGGCCGGGTATCACCTAATCACATACCCGCGAAAATTTTTAAAATTAATCCCATACCCGGGTATACCCGTCCCGAATGTTTCGGGTATACCCGTCGGGCTCGGGTTATTTTGCCATCCCTAACTTTTACATACGACATTATTTTTTAAAAAAATTTACACCATAAAAACGAGTGTTTTTATCTTTAAAACGAGTATAGTGTCGTTATATACAAAAACGAAAAAAGAATTACGTTTTCAGGTCATTGTGTAATTCGTCAGGTCATTGTGTAATATCAGTTCTGGTCATTGTGTAATATCAGTTCTGGTCATTGTGTAATATCAGGTCTGATCATTGTATAATGTCAAGTCTGGTGATTGTGTAATGTCAGGTCTGGTTATTGTGTCAAATGTTTTTCATCATTGTGTTATATGTATTCATCATTGTGTTTTACGTTTTCCAGCTCATTGTGTAATTTGCTTATTATTGTGTAATTCGCTCAAATATGTCAGGTCATTATGTAATGTAAGATCTGGTCATTGTGTAATATGTTCATTTTGTCAAATATTTTTCATTATTGTGTTATATGTATTCATCATTTTGTTTTATGTTTTCCAGCTCATTGTGTAATTTGCTCATCATTGTGTAATTCGCTCAAATATGTCAGGTCATTCTGTAATGTCAAGTCTGGTTATTGTGTAATTTGCTCATTGTGTAATATGCTCATTTTGTTAAATATTTTTTATCATTGTGTAATACGTATTCATCATTATGTTTTACATTTTTCAGCTAATTGTGTAATTCGCTCAAATATATCAGGTCATTGTGTAATATAAGGTCTGGTCATTGTGTAATATGCTCATTGTGTAATATCAGGTCTGGTCATTGTGTAATATCAGACCTTATATTACACAATGACCTGGTATATTACACATTTACCATCATACCATCCTTTTAAAAATAATAAAATGACACATGTCAAGTCTAGAATTTTTCTTACCCTTCTTATTTTTAAAACCATTTTTACCATAACCTAACCCTAAAAGAGAAATAATATTATGTTTTATTGTTTAAATATGATCACTTTACACTTGTTTGTATTTTTTGTTATAAATTTATTACTTTAAAGTATAATTTATAAAAAGGTAAAATAAAATTGGATTAACCAGACAATTCCCCGTTTAACGTCTTAATTAATAATAATAATAATAACTAAATAATAACTACTGAAAAAGCTTTTTGGGAATAAATAAATGACCCATGTCGTAAATCATAAAACAATCAAGTAAACTGGTGAAATTTCATATTAAAGTAAATATTTCTTATATTATTAAAAAAAATGTAAAATTATAGTTTTATAAAAAAAATGAATATCTTAGATGTTACACCCAATCTGGGTTATTTCTGCTGGCTCGAGTTCATTAACAATTCCACCCAATCACTTTCTTGTAAAAGAAACCTTTACCCACTTTATGTTGAGTTCTCTCTCCAATTTTTCTTCAACGAGACCATCTCAAGCTGAAATAGTTTTCTTCTTGCACTGCTACATGTCCAGTTATAGACTAGAAAAGGAATCTATGATGACTTAAATAAACCTTGTACGATAGATTCGATTTGTATAGTAAACAATTACAAATAATGATTATTTAAGTTGTCTTTTAACCCAATCTTATTCACCCCAACATAATCCAATAAAAAATAATGGTATAAAAATATATTCAATTTATTCGGTAAATCGAATTTGGTTTTCAGTTCGGTTTGGTTTTTGGTTTCAGCCAGAAAAATTCAAACCAAAAACTGAACTAATGAACACCCCTAGTTGTTGTTGTCGTTCCCTCTTTTAACCATTTCCCTAATTTTTTCTGCATTTGGATATCTCTATCTCTCTTTAGACATTTGCTTCTTTGTTTTTATCTCAGTATTCCTGGTTGTCTATCTCTTGTGGGGAATCACTACTTTGGCCACCCCTTAAGTGAGACTTCGAATCTGGAAAGCAAAACCACACCACTTAGCATCTAGGGGTGAAAATGGGAGGGTTTGGAACGTGTACTGAGCCTCATACATGATTGTAAAGTTGTGTCTCGTACCCATAGAGTATTTGTTGGATAATTAGCCATTGAGTATCATGTATACCTGTTAGTTTGTTATAAATTACTAGTTAGGATTTTCAAATAAACTGTTGAGTTTTAAAATCAATGGAACTGATGAATACAAAATACATTGTATGTTTATGCAACTTAACTACTGTTTCAACTGAACTGAAAGATTATTCAAAGTTGTTGAAACTGATGTTGCCACTGCCGAATTACAATTGACGATGAAAAAGACATGCTACAACTTACATTAAAGACTGTTGCTAAATGATACAACAGTCTGAGAGAAGGACTGATGTGTGAAGATGATACAACTAATGAATATCAACTAATGGGCTTTTAAACTGAAAAACTCAAAAGAAACAAGTGATCATATTAATTGATTAATTGCAACTGATGATAACTATTACAACGGATCCATCAACACGTGTGATGTAATTGTTAGAGAATGTTATCTCAATTTCATGTGATATCAACTTCACATCCCTTTCTCACCTTAAATTCCCCATTGTATGTGATTAAACATTGTGAGAGAAAAGCTTGTGTGAGATTCATGTGTTAGGGGGGGGGGGGGGGGGGGGGGATTGTGTTAGGGTCCGTTATTTGTATTCTCTTGAAGTTTAATTAAAGTTATAATGATCTATGATTTTCAATTCTTGTGTTCTTCATTGTTGTTTGATTTGATTTGAGTAATTTGTTCTATTCCGTTGCAAATCTATTTCTGTTTTACTTCAATTCAAAGCAACCTGATCCTAACAAGTGATATCTTAGCTTATTGCTTTGCTTCGAAGATTCATCAATTTTTTCGGTTATAATAAGCTTTAGTTGATGTATGTCTAACACCTACGTGAGACTTACCACTGTACACTTAGTTATAAGCTTTAGTTAATGTAGCGGAACTATCACACCTCATAAAAATTGGTGACTTCGGTTTGGGCCATAATGAGTGTTGCACATTGGACCCCATTAGAGGCGTTGTCCCTTGGAACCCGTCAAGGAGGTGGTGCCCCCTTTACAAGTTTTCACTTCACATCTCTAAACTTATAACAATATTTATACTTATTTCTCTTTGATCCTAAAAATTCAATTAAACTTCAATGGTTTAGTGATATTAAAATTACCAACAACCACTTTCAGATACATGTTCAACAATAGTCAATAGATTATGTAGTCACTTGGGACCACTTTATTTACTTGATCAAGAAACAATGGTGTATAAGTATGGATGTACATGAATTAATGTATGACAGAAACAAATGATCAAGAAACAATAGTCACGTGGAGTCCATTTTTAATAAGTTAGTATTAGAAAGTAAAAATAATTACAACTAAATTTTTTAGGTAAATTAGATTTTAATAATCCAAACTATGTCTCGTTTGTCGATAATAATTCATACTAATAATTTGGTCGGTAACAGTCGTATAATGATTATCATATATTTGAACTTGTTTTTATAGTTTTGAATGAAATGGAGAAACATATAATCGAAATCAAGGGTAAATCTATAATTATGATGCTACTAATACTATCCTTGATAACAAAAGCGAAAGTTATGAATATCACTGACCAATGATAGAGGAAAATACTCTAGGAACACCGATGTTTGAGAAGGTCATTGATTCAAGTCTCACTCTCAACAGTAATTAAAAATATGTGTTTCAAAAAAAATAATAAATATGGTTGAATTTTCATTTATTTATTTTTTTAATTTAAAACACAAAACGAACCACTAATTTTGTGACCATTCGGTGTATGTGTTGGCACTGAATGGCATGCAGTACACTCGAAGCAACTGTCGGTGTAACGAAGTAATCACTTGCACCTACTACCAAACACTAAAAGAATATGGAGTAAGTTACAAGAATTACCCCTCAACTATTCATTAACTGTAATTTAGCTCCAAATATTTTGTTTACTATTCTCATCATTTATATTATAACTACGAACAAAGAATTTATCAAAATTCCCTTACAATGATCATGCATATAAGATAAAAACATCTTTCTTCACTTTAATCAACTATAACTTATCATTTTTGGTTTGGAATAATTATAACCGATAATTTTTATTTTAACATTACATATCATTTGTGTTTTCAATAAGATATTCTGGTGATAAACTGGTAACATGGTAAAATGGTTACTCCCCAATCAAATAGTCAAGGGCGAAGCTTAGTGAGGGCCTGGGGGCCCCGTCCCCCCGATTTTTCACTCAGAAGTGTTAATTTATACGTATTCGGCCGAAAATTTTATAGGTATTAAGTTCCGCCCCCTGATAGGAAAAAAATTATAGTATTCCGCCGCGGCCCCCCCTTGCATTTTTCTTCAAGCTTTGCTATTACAAACAGTTATGGGTTCAAATCCTGCGAATTGTAGGTGTGATAATTTTATAAGTAGATGTTTATATGTAGTTATTGTGGATAATATATAAACACAGCCGTTATAATGCCAGATTTTGTCAAAAATCTTATATTTGGATTTCATGAAATCTATGTTACTTTTATAAATATAAAGAAATACAACTTTTATAACTTGGGTTATTATATAAACTCTAACTAATTTACGATTAAACAATTATTATATACATTTGATAAAGTATTTCGTAATGGCATTATGAACACATTTAAAGCCTGGACCCTCACAACACTTGATGTTTGGTCTCGCACAAATGTTTTGAACAAGGTTTATATAAAATTTGAAGCTGACATATTGTCCAAAAATGTTTTTTTAGCAAGCATTTATCAGCATAGTTTCATACATTAGAAGCTAGGGTGGTGACACAAGTCGAACCTACATGATTATATTAGGGTTGGTCCTTAGAACTCAATAGTATCTATTTAGTTTGTAGCACTCAAATAGAACCAGACCCGTTAAAGTTAGTTGTGAAGCATTGATAACACTCATGACATCAGACAAGTGAGTATTCACAACCCCTTTTTCATTTTATATATTTGGGGGGAAACTGTTTGGAATACTTGATTTACTTGCTTTGATACAAAACTCGTTTACTTTATAAGTTGCTTATGCTACACAGTGACGATTACATGTGTCATTAATTATCACACTTACGTCCCCTTATTTTTTACACAACCACTTAACCCAGGACTTGGTCCGATGGATTAATATAGATAGTACTATCACGCTGTGTTCCCGAGTCTCATTTAAGGAGAAAAAAGAAGGGAAAAGAAAGGAAGAGGGAGGAATATCTTGTTCTAGAGTTTTTTTAAGGGAGGAAATAGAAGAAAATGTGTTCCAGAGATTTTTTTAAGGAGGGAAAGGGAGTGAAATGAAGGGAAAACTAAGATTATCTCCATCCTTCCAAATGGAGATATTTGGAGAGAAATGAAAGAAAAAGAAAAGAATGGAAAAGAAAAGAAAGGAAATGAATCCTTTCTTTTCTTCCGTTTAGTAAACTCGGGTACAAAACGTCAGGGTAGACAACCCCCATTAATTTCTTTGTTGAACGCGTAAATCATCAAGGGGTAATGCGAGAATGAATACTTATTTCCTCATGTTTTCAGTTTCTAATGTTCTGTGATAAGATATTGGGTAGGGCAGATTCCGTCATAGGCTTGGTCGTGGACCCATGTAGATTATATATGGTAAACAATTGTATAGTAAACATTTTTATTACAACTATTTGATTGAGTCACAACCGTACGAACTCACCAACCATTTTGGTCGACACTTTTTAGCTTGTTTTTCAGAAAACAACTAAGTGGTCCATAAAGATGGACGAATTAGGAGTACATTCGGAGATTTCTACATATAGTTGTTTATCATAGGATCGTATTTTGAGAATCTCTAGGGATGTACTAAAACAATTACAATGTATTACTCTAAGTATTTTGGATGCGAAAAAGATGGATTATTATTATTATTATTATTATTATTAAATCGTTAGTTTGTATTAATTTTTTTAAAATAATAAAGATGGTTTGGTAATATAACACAAAATAAATGCATATTTTAAACATACAAAAACAAAAAAGTTAAACGGCTGGTTCGAATTCTACAGTGTCAGTCAAACCATTAAACCGTCAAAAACTAAACCATAAATCGAACCATTAAACCATAAGACTATGCGTAGTGCTGCTCACGCCCCCACCTTCTTCTCATTGGGCCACCTCACCAGCTGCAGCACCTCCCTTCTCGCGCCCGTGACCACACTCACACTTGCCCCCACGCCCCCTTTCACGCCCTGGCGGCCCCTTTCTCACCCTTCCATTACACATAGCCCAAAACTAGCTGAAGTAGCTAAATTAGTTTGATTCGGACTGTTTTAACGGTTCCAGGGACCTTTTGGGTCACTCTAAAAGAATATAGGGGGCAGAACAAACACACGGTTTGGATAAAACGTCACCACTCACCGTTGAAGCTTCTTGCAAAAGAGCAAGTAGGTTAGACAGGCTGTCTTTGTCGCTTAATGGACTTGCCACCCAATTTTCAATACTACCAATAATAAATTATTGCGAATATTTGATAATAAATTACAGAAAACAAACAATCAGATCCCACTCTCTTCACAGAGAGTAACCCCTGATCGATTCACATTTCAAACACCTTCATTTCATCACATCAGATCAATCGAATTTAAACATGTACGGAAGAGATCCTTGGGGTGGGCCATTGGAGATAAACAACGCGGATTCGGCGACGGACGATGACCGGAGCCGGAACTTGAACGATTTCGATAAGGCGGCGCTGTCACGGCCGTTAGACGAGACGCAACAGAGCTGGCTGCTGGGTCCCGGAGAACAGAAGAAAAAGAAGTATGTAGATCTGGGTTGCATTATTGTCAGCCGTAAGATCTTCGTTTGGACGGTTGGATTGATATTAGCTGCGGGATTCATCGCTGGATTCGTTACGTTGATCGTCAAGACTGTTCCGAGGCATCACAAACACCCACCTCCTCCTGATAATTACACTATTGCCCTTCAGAAAGCTCTCATGTTCTTCAATGCCCAAAAATGTAAGTCTTTCTTGCAAAAAGATCAACGTGTCGGTGGATCCCTTCTTGCTTATCTATTATTGAACTAGGTTATATATTTAATTAAAAAAATAAAAATACAGTAATATGTAAAACAAAAAATAATTAACTAATAATTATAATTTAAATTTTATATTATTTTTTCTAAAAAATAAAAACAATAATATAATTAAATTTCAAAATTCAAACTTATTTAAAAATGAAAAAATTAGAAGATTTGAATGAGAAGAAATATGACACGTGACTTTGAAATCATTTATTATAATAAAGATTTTAACATTTTCTTTTTGTCATGTGTCAATTATTGATAATAGATTTGTAATTTGATTTGTTTACACTTCTGACTATTAAGTCAAAGGGTCCAATCTTCACATTTTTATGTAAGGGTGAGCTTGTAACCAATTAACCGACATGACCAAACTGAAATAACCGAGTCGAACCCAACCAAAAACTGATGGTTTGGTTTTGTGTTTTTCTACTAACGGATTTTTCAGTTCGGTTTCGGTTTGAGTCTAAAACCGGCCGTCCGACCTGAACCGTTTTAAAAAACCCAAAAACTGAATTTTCGGGTTTTGGTCTAGTTTGAGCCCAAAACCGAATTAATCGACATAACCAAATCGAAACAACCGAACCCAACCAAAAACCGATGGTTTTGTTTTGTGTTTTTCAATCAGCCGATTTTTTGGTTTGGTTTCGGTTTGAGTCCAAAACCGACCTGAAGGGTTTTAAAAACCCGAACACTGAATTTTCGGGTTTTGAGCCCAAAACCGACCTGAACGGTTATAAAAAACCCAAAAATTGGATTTTCAGGTTTTGATGCAGTTTGAGCCCAAAAGCTGAATTTTAGGTTTCGGTTCGATTTGAGCCCAAAACGGACCTGAACGGTTTTAAAAACCCAAAAACCGAATTTTCATGTTTCAGTTCAGTTTGAGCCCAAAACCGACCCATGCACAGCCCTACTAGGATGAAGAAATTCTTGAAGATCTTAGAACAATATGATATGATAAACCATTGAATCTTTATGATCTTGTGGCTGATCTTATTGTTTGTGTTTGATATGTGCAGCTGGGAAACTGCCAAGGCATAATAATGTTTCATGGAGGGGCAACTCGTGTATGAATGACGGGAAGGCTGATAAATCGGGGGCGGTTTTGAAAGATCTGGTGGGCGGGTATTATGATGCTGGTGATGCGATTAAGTTCCATTTTCCGAAAGCTTTTGCCATGACCATGTTAAGCTGGAGCGTGATCGAATACAGTGCCAAGTATGAAGCTGCAGGAGAACTTAATCATGTTAAAGAAATCATTAAGTGGGGCACTGATTACTTTCTTAAAACCTTCAATTCTTCTGCTGATTCCATCAACCAGATTGTTTCTCAGGTGACTACTTGTTTGTTATGATCATCTGTTGTTAGTGTTTGGATAAACAGATTCTACTTCTGATTATCTGAATTATTTGAATATAATTATGTTTTTATTAAATTTATATCGGAATGTAGCCAAAAGAAATTAAACAGAACTGTGAAATTAGATTCTTTAAGAAATTTAACTATTACAAGTTATTAGAGGAAAATCAAATTATATGTTAGGCAAAATATTGGAAAAAAAATGAAAAAAGAAATTTAAATAATACAAGTTATTAAAAATTTTCACCTGCTAATGCAAAAAGTTCATTTTTATTACGGTTGATTATCTGATTCTGATTATTTAATACGGATATGGTTTCTTTTAAAACAAACAACGGGTGTATTTTTAAAACTTTTTTTGTGGAATTTGTGGGGTAGGTCGGGAAAGGTGATACATCAGGAGGGGAAAGCGATCCTAATGATCATAGTTGTTGGATGAGACCCGAAGACATTGACTACGATCGGCCTGTGACTGAATGCTCCAGTTGCTCTGACCTGGCTGCTGAGATGGCAGCTGCTTTAGCTTCTGCTTCAATTGTTTTCAAAGACAACAAGGCTTACTCAAAGAAACTTGTTCATGGTGCTGCAACCCTTTGGAAGTTTGCTAGAGATCAACGCGGTAGTTACAGTACTGGGGCCGATGCTGCAACTTTTTATAACTCGAGTATGTATTGGGACGAGTATGTTTGGGGTGGAACTTGGATGTATTATGCAACCGGAAATCAATCCTATCTTTACCTTGCTAGTCACCCTAAACTTGCTAAACATGCTGGTGCTTTCTGGGGTGGGCCCGACTACGGTGTTCTTAGCTGGGACAATAAACTTACAGGAGCACAAGTAAGTAGATTGTTAAAACTTCATACATTTGAACATAATCTATAACACCATAGACAAATCCCATGTCGTTCTGTTCTGTCCACGGGAGATATACTCATGCAGAAATACTGGGCCATAAGGAATGCTCGGTCTCAAATATCACTTTAGTGTGCTTGGGTGACCTCAGTTTTCACTCAGGCATTCTTTATGGCCTAGTATTGGTTTGTATGAGAGGCATGTTACAGAATCCCACATTTCGATTGGTTATTTATGATTTTAGGTATTACTGACCCGATTGAGATTGTTTCTGAGCCCTGGTTATCCATATGAAGAAACATTGCAAACATTTCATAACCAGACGAGCATAATCATGTGCTCATACCTGCCATACTTCTCAAGTTTTAACAGAACAAAAGGTAAACTAGTGATTAAATATCCTTTTTTGGTGGTAATAGAATCAAGTGGATGCTGATTATCTAGTTGTGCAGGTGGGTTGATCCAATTAAACCATGGGAGACCGCAGCCACTTCAGTATGTTGTGAATGCTGCCTTCTTAGCTACTCTCTACAGTGACTATCTTGATGCTGCAGATACCCCCGGGTGGTACTGTGGGCCTAATTTCTATTCAACTAACGAGTTACGCAAGTTTGCACAGACTCAGGTATGCATTATAACTTTCAACCCTTTTGTCCCGTTCCCCTTTTTAGCTTTGGTTGTTTGATATTACATATTTGATCCGTTAAAGTTATACCATGCCTGTAATAAACCCATTTTTAAATAAAAAGTCGGGGGTGTAAACGAGTTAAGTCGAGCCTGAGCTCGCCTAAGCTCGAGGTGAGTAGTGTTTCAAGATCGAGCCTGATTCGGGCTCGACTCGTTTTTTATTTATTAATATTTTTATTATTTTATTTATATATTTATGATTATTTTTGTATATATTTATAGCTATACTATTATATATAATATAATATATTTTATTGAATTATTTTTATTACAAGTATATATATATAACAATAATTATTATGTGTATATATATATAAAACATTAAATAAAACATTAAATAATATTTATATGAATAATATGCCCGTTAAGGCTCGCGAGCCTAGTCAAGCTCAATATGTGAAGCTTGTGCTCGAGCTTGTTTGTTAAATGAGCACCAATATTTGCTAAGCTCGGGCAACTTTTGCTATTTTTGGGCTTTTAGTGAGCCAATCTTGAGTGGCTCACGAGCAGCTCGACTTATTTATACCCGTGTTAAAAAGGTAGAAATTGCCACTTAAAACTTGAGCCCACATTTCAATTGCATATCATCAGTCAACATTAACGCGTTGTTTTTTTTTTCACAGATCGACTATATCCTTGGAAAAAACCCGAGAAAAATGAGTTATCTTGTGGGTTTTGGAAACCACTATCCGAAGCAAGTGCATCACAGGGGTGCATCCATTCCAAAGAACAGAGTCAAGTATAGTTGCACAGGAGGATACAAGTGGAGAGATGCTAAAAAATCAAACCCAAACACTATAGTTGGTGCTATGGTTGCCGGCCCAGACAGACATGACGGGTTCCATGATGTGCGTACAAACTACAACTACACAGAACCCACTCTTGCTGGAAATGCCGGTTTAGTTGCAGCACTAGTGGCCCTTTCGGGTGAGACAACGGCCACAAAGATTGATAAAAACACCATCTTTTCAGCAGTGCCGCCAATGTTTCCGACCCCACCACCACCACCGGCTCCTTGGAAGCCTTGAGAACATTGGTTGGGGTTGCGGTTATGATGTCCGTGTGACTTGTAGTGATCAAGATTTTGCTAGGAGAAAGGTAAATGATATGGATGGAGGGTACCTGGTGATTTACCTTTGAAGATGGAACCTGTGATTATACAGATATAGTACGTGTTTTTTTTGGCATGTAACAAAAACAAAGAAATGTATGTATAATTTGAAACAATGGGAACTTTGTAACACTCTTGATTGTTTTTTCAAATGAAATCTTTCTTTTTCCCCTTTGTTTTGCCTACTCCTACCTCTCCTTGTGTTCATTGGAAAGATGCAGTAAGTGGATAGTTTATGGTAAAACTAGGGATGCTAAATGGATTGTATTTGCGGGCCGTGTAACCTGTAAAAGTTTTGTTTTATCTTTTGTAACACCCGAAAACCGACACCTTTGTATCGACTAAAAAGAAATAATAAGGGAAATGAGCTTACGGAGAGTGGGCTTGGCTCACAAGGGTTCCATAACCATAGCCACCTTCTCCAACGAACCTGTTCTCATCATTTCCACCAAAAAACATAGAGAGAGAAAGTGGAGGGTTTTGGATAGAGAGCTTCAAGAATCCACCATTCGGCTCAAGATCGGCCGCAAAGTGTTTCTCCATAGATTTTTACGTGTTAAAAGATGAACAAAAACATGGTAGCTAGATAAACGATTTGGACGTAAAAAGTAACGATTTTGGATAAAAAATCAAGTTGTTAGGGTTTGTGTTCTTGAGGCGACACTCTGGCGACACTAGCCGGGGGAGATGAAGTGATGTTCCCGAGGTTTGCCAATGATTGTGACACGTGTCACTCCATTTAGCGACACTAAATGGGCAACACTAAGAGTGTCGCAAGTTATATGGCAACATTAAGTGCACGACACTAAACGAACGATGCTAAGTCCAGAACGCAAGTTCTGGCGACACTGATCTGACGGCATTACTCCCTGGCGACACTGTCACCGGCCGACACTGTCACTAGCCGTCACTGTCAGACGACACTTAGTGTTTGGCGAGACTAGAAAAAGTTTAACAAATTTTACATATTGAATTCGTACAGATTACGTATCACTTGTCTAGCCAAAGCTTAATAGTTTCACAGGGTAAACCGTACACCAAGTGAGTTCTAAGTCCCCATTTGTTTGTGACTTTTGGGCTGTGGTACATACTCGTATGATGATGAATGTTTAAATGTGCTAAATAATAAAGTATGAAAGAGGCTAAGTGTATTTATGTGCCTATATGAATGATGATGTATTATGCGGCTAATTATGTGTAAACGTGCCACCATAGTTAAAGTATAATGGTCTTACGTGTAAACGTGCCTCCATAGTTAAAGTATAAAGGGCTTACGTGTAAATGTGCCAACATAGTAAATGATGAAACGACTACCCATGAGGTAAACAGATGTATAGAACAAAGGAGTTAGACATATTAATATGTTAATTAAATGAATGATAGAACGGTTGTCCAAGTGGCAAACGGATGTTAATGAATTAAAGAAGAATACGTGTAATATGTGATGACTACTTTGGTAGACAGACGAAACGGCTACTTCGGTAGACGGACGAAACGACTACTTACGTAGACGGGTTAAACGGACTACGATAGTAGGACGGATGAAACGGTTTCTTCGGTAGACGAATGAAACAGTTACTTCGGTAAACGGATACTAAGGTAGACGGATGAAACGGCAACGATGGATGAAATGGAAACTATACCGTGTATATTAGACGGATGTTAGAGGGCTACGAAGGTAGACAGTATGTTAAACAATGTGCAAACGTTTTAATTGGTTGACAATTTATGATGTATGAACAAGTAACGTATTCCGCTACATGATGTTAATGTATGAAATTCTAGTGATTGAACTTGTCACGCCCGTAACACAGGACAGTCATCTACCAGAATAGTACCTCCAACAGATATGTTCCCAGGTAAGAGCGACGGGTCCAAGAGAGATTTATACACCGCTCTTTCCTAGACAGAACATTCCGTTCGTCAGATAGTTACATACCGGTTGAAGGTCGCCTTCTAGTTACTGTGACATTGATTTCATAAATACACAGCGGAAGACTTAACTTACAAAGCTATTTTATTTCATATATATAACATTGTTTTACAACAAGGACTGACCGGTAAATATAACACAAAACTTTGGACTTATAGTTCACGAAGAACGTGCCAATCATTCAGACCTTATGGTCACCCCGGGACCTACCCTCAGTCATCCCTATGTCAAAACATCTATACATCTCCTGCAATGCCAACTACCAGCTAGGGTTCACCTGTGCTAAAAAAACATTTGAAAATATTTTGGATCAGCTTACGCTGGTGAGTTCATAAACAAAAATCATCTTTATGTGTATCCCTGATCAAGGATGAATGCCCCTTATGGGTCTTATAACCATCCCCACCAATCCATCACCCAGAATCGCCCTTGGATTCTGAGTCTACAACATACATATATACAGGAACCTTCCAGGCGTGCTGGTCACCCTTAGACAAGATCTATCCAAGATGATCAATCTTGTCCCTTGGTCCCACCCAATCATGGCCATAATAAGTACTTATTATAGGATATATACACGGATAGTATTGGGATCTCATATACAAACAATTTACAAAACATTTCATAGAGCACAGTTTAGAGGAACTCACCTTAACCAGAACCTCCTTCTGTATTGAATATAACAATCAACACTTCGACAGAACCCTAGATCATATCCGACTTATCATAATCAATATCCTTATCTTAAGTTTACATGAAGAAACCTCAGGGTGTGACACCCGACATTTCCAAAACGTCATTCATACACGACTTAAACGTGTTTCTTGAAACACTTGAAATCATGCTCTTGAAAAATAAAAGTCTAGCGAACATAATGCATCGATCATTTCATACCATAATGATTATAAGAATTGCCGGTTCATGCGGACGTAAAATCTATATAACACAAACGATAACAATTAATTATTAAAACGGAAAAATATTTAGAATTATATTATAAATAAACGATCATGTTCCGAAGACTAAGTCTTTAATATATAATATATAAAGATTCTCGTAACAACATTTTTAGAGTTATCGTTGTAAATTATTCTCTTAGGATGCGTATAAATGTGGGCGAACACATTTACAACTAAAAATATACGTAAACTTGAACGCCCTCATTCAAGTTCGCTAACGCGCCTAAACTAAGAATATATATATAAAGATATATAAATTATATATTGACAACTTTGAATTTTATTTATTACAGTGGGTAATAAATACGGGTAGTATACCGCAATTAAACCAACCTCATCACCATAATCACCTTTTCTTTTACTTATACTCCATTCAATATCATAAATCTCATGATTGAGATTATGGACAAAACCACACTCCAACTCTATCATTATGATTTCTTGTACCACACTCCACTCAAATTCAAATCATGAGGATTTGACTTTATACAAATGTTCACTCAACCTCTAAACATCATGTCGTCATGATTATAATGAAGAGTGCACCACACTCAAATGTCTAAACCTCATAATTATGGAGTTTCACTATGACAACACTCAACCTATGTTTCATCTAATATATATATATATATATATATATATATGTATAGACATTAGATAATTTAAATACCGGCTCACTTGATGAAATACCGACTTCGTCAACTAGAACACCCAAGCCATCAGTTATGTCTTGCTCTTTCTTCTTGTCCACCAACAACCACATCATCATCATTGTTTCTTTCACCAATATGATGATGATTTTAGCAAAGATCACACTCAATCTCAGGGTATATATACCACAAGAATCACCTACTAATTCACTTTCCCAATTCTCTTTCTCTTCCTCTCACCTTACGGCACACACAAAACACACACTCTATCTACTTTCTTTTGATATTCATCCAAATTCAAGGCAAGATCCATCCATTTTAAGGAATCACACGAAGCATAAAAGGGTTTTCTCAAGAAATTCTAGCTAAAGACTCAAGATCACCTTCTTTTCCCTCTCAAAATCGTCATCTACACTTCTAGTGGTATAAAATTTCACAAACTCTTCTCTTTCTTTAGATCTTAGTTCAAAGTGCAAAGGTTCACCCAAAAAAATGTTATGTTTTCATAAAAACTCCCTAAGACTAGAGAATCTAGCATAAAACATAGACTTATTTGAGTTCAAAATGTGAAATATGTGTGTGTTGTGTGTCCTATACATGTATGTGTGTATATACATTTTTGATTCATGAAAGTTTACTAGATTATGGAAGGATACAAATTTTAGTAAAATTTCATATTTAGGATGTTAATTATATGTCAAAATCATTAAACATGTGTATCTTTAGAACATATGTACTAGATCTAAAAATAATGACATAAATATATGTATGTATATGCCGTATGTGTGTGTGTGTATATATGTGTTTGGACTTAAGATTTATAAATAATAAAAGATAACAAAAATGAGAAGATAAAAGTGTAGATCTTGAAAGTCATTACTAAGTGGTCGTCAAACTTGAAATAATAGTTTATAGATCTAAAATATATAAAACGAGTGTAAAAATATGTGTATGTAAATATATATGTTTACAAAACACTCGGTATTTGGTGTTTGTACACGAATATGTGACATTAGAAACATAAATACTACTACAAAATGATTTGTTATGGAAATAACGGTTTCGTAGCTCTAAATGTATTTTTGATATAATGACGTTTTAAAAAGAATAAAGACTTAGAAAAAGTATTACGACGAAATCGAACAATATAAAAACCCGAGTATTTATTTTAGTTAATATACTCGCTAAAAGTATTATTCCGACTAGTCAACTTTATAAATGGTGAAATTAGAAGTTGGAATAGCATAATGTGAGGATATTAAAAAAAAACTTATGTGACGTTTGTGTGGATCAAACCTTGACGGTTATATATGCATGTACATCACAAGTCTTACCGTATATTACATCGTGTTATGTAGACACGACCAAAATAGAATATAATTCTATCAATATATAAATAATTATCGAGAATAATTATTTGAACATCATAACTCGTCGGCTTTAAACCACTTTTAACAAAAAGTTCATATAAAATGGCTCATTTGGATAAAACAACAATAATCACCAACGAGTCGTCAATCCAGATCACCTTTTCCAAAACAAACACGTCCTTAACCGGACTTATTAAAGCGGGTGAACATCTTGCACTTAAGACAATAGGGCTTAACACTTATATAACCTTTGTGTCTAGGGTTTGTATAGTCGAGTACTTCTTGAACAATTACCGTGCTAGGGTATCGTCGGACACCAGGTGAGTTTTACGGCCCCTTTTAGTTGTTTTAATGTTTTGTAAATATGGGGGAAACATGCTTATACGACATATTTGAAAGAATTAAACATATTTATTTACACTCTGGATAACATGAACATTTTGGTTTAACTCATTGTGAGTTTCACGACCACTTTTTATTGTTTTCTATTTTGGGGGAAAAACATGTTAATTTCAAACGGTATGATAACTAGAAAACGAGAAACCAGCATCTGATTCCCTTTTGAGAATGAGTTAACACTAAAAGGTCCTCGGTATTTCGAACTATAACCATTAGCTATGGACTTAGCCGTAGATCGATATGAATAGTACTATTCGGGTTGACACCCCCAATCATGGTTAGTCACGCTAACCCGACCAGCATGGTTAAATGATTGCATATTAGGTCTTGTTGTTTCTCATTGTTTAAAGGTACAATGGGCTGGGGCAAAATTCGAGAATTCGTTAAAGGTTTGGTTATAGGCTTGTGCATCACATAATTCGTAAGTGCTAGCTAGACTTCGATGAATCAACCGCTAACTTGTTTTGCTTATCATATGCATAAAGTAAATTCCGAGCAAAGGATTTCGCCAATGGTATACGTACCAATGGATTTGCTAGTCAATTTCGAGAAACGGGTTTTGCCATTAGTATACGTATCAATGGTCTTGACAGTGAATTTCGAGCAAAGGATATTGCCAATAGTACCCGTACAAACAGTTTTGTCAATCAATTTCGTGCAAATGGTTTTTGCCAAAGGATTTCGTATAAATAGTTTTGACAAACGATTTCGTAAATATGGTTTTCCCAATTGTATTCCTTTAAAACCTGTGAACTCACCAACATTGCGTTGACATTTTCAAGCATGTTTTTCAGGTAATACATTCGGCACGGTTGGAATAGGCTAGCTATTTGGATTAAACCCTAGAAGCTGAAGAAGCATAGTTATCAAATCTCAAGTATATTTTGATCTAGGTGGATTTAGATCAATGTATTATTACATGTTAGTAATTGTAAAAGTTTTTTGACACTTTAGAAATTTGTATTTTAGCTTTCGCTGTTGTGTAATGTTACCAATCGTTACAACCTTAATTTACTTATTTATTAAGTAAATAAATTTGGGGGTGTGACAGATTGGTATCAGAGCCAATGGTTTTAGCGAATTAGATTTCTTAGTGACACCTAGGCTCTAACCAGACTCAATTAGGGACCAAGGTTTCTAAGACTTACATCACCTAAGACTTGAGTGTAGAAATTCCAACCGTTGCCGAAACTTGAGTAGACAATTAGTGTATGTAGTTACACTAGGATATCATTAGCTACACTAATACATAATACAATTACATGGCACACGTAACAAACATTTAACATGTACAACAATGTGGAAATAATAGACATCTACAACATTGCTTAACAAATTATCGCTATTCGGACTACAATCAAGGATGACGGGTACCCAGCACACTGTAGCCCTAGAAGATCGAGTTACGAGCTGAGCTTGGACGACGATGGTAGAAATCACCAGTTACCGATCTTGGTATCACAACAGGTTGAACCCGTACCTGAATGGGTACCTGCACCACACCTACAACTACTCCATCTGTGGAGCTAGTTTCCTCATCTGACATATGTAGTCTTCATACAGTGTGGTATGTATACCCTTTTCTGTGAATTGCTGGATTGGATAAAAGACCTTTGGCATGAGATGTGACAAACGGAACTACCCTATCAGAAGAGAAACCGAGGTGGATTTCAGGACTGAACGAGAGAGAACTTTACTGAGCAGGAGACCCATGAACTCACCAGGATAATGTGGATCCACGCGTACAAACACACTTGGAGCATGAGTTGCTCGACACTAATTTGAGAATCTTTGCCCTAACCCAGTGCCCGACTTCCATCGCACACGTCCTAAAAGACACCAATTGTGTCTCTCTGCCATTAACTCCATCCAGCAACAGCCTTAGTCGGCATATGCATGAGTATTGGTACGTATGACTAAGAGTAGTCCGATAGAACATACACGCACTTGCATAAGAGTGCAACACGATGACACAATATAATGAACATTTAAGATCCCTTTCAACTAAGAACTTGGGATGGGAGAAACACTATAGCGACCATGCAAGGTAAATTATCATTACGGGTGCACACGTAATCATAATTTGTGGTGCATGAGAACTCTAGTAGGTCATACTGTCCAGAGCTAATGTTCATAATTAATTGTAATCCTAATCTAAATTCCCCATTACTCGATTAATGATCGGACCTTAACAATTCTAGTTAGATATCCACAAAACATTCTCACGGTTCTCGAGGAACTAGAGAAAATCAAATGGGATTTAACCAGCCTTTGGTGGATCCTGAGCAACGAAGGTTTTCACTCACCCATTTCTACTTGTGAATTCATAACCTTTGAGATATTACTTGCCACGAAAACTTCATGTTGACTCTTACAACGATCAACACTTGCAGTAATTGCATAATTATTTATGGAAGATCACGACGTAATCTCAGGGTCTATCTTACAATTCAGTATCACACTTACTGAAAATTACAGCAGAAGTGCTGTGCACTAACTTCTGTAATGGGATGGAAATTTATCATGACTCTCCTATACGTGACACCTATAAGGTATTGTGGAAACCTGACCTGAGACAAGTGGATAATCTCACATCCTTTTGTACTTACATTTCCCTAAGGATCATTTTGTTGGTTGAGTCTCTGATCTCAGACCACATGAGAGACTTGTTCACACCTCTTACTCCAAGCCTTCCATACTAAAAGAGCTCTAGAGCATCTATTGTCAGGAAATGACTTCTTGACACATGCTCAGGGAGAATACAAAACTTTGACATTCAACACTCATTACCCCAATTTTATAGCTTAAATCCTTGCGTTAAGGACTTTAAGGTTATAACCGATATGAGTGAAATACGTAATGGTAAACTACTAAAATACCATTCGGATGTCAGTGAAGTTACAGACACACTGTAATAAGAGTTCTTGATAAGTTCTGAAAACTCCTGGTCCTTTCCAACCAACTTTGAGGGGAAATTAAGGACCAAGTTGAAAGTTGACAACTTTATCATTTGAAAGATGCGTCCTACAATCATAGGAATGCAATCTTAAAGATATATAGCAGTGTTCTATGGATTGTTAACCGTTCTAGGCTATACACTCCGAGGAAAATGGACAAAGGATGAATCATACTTGAACTTGCTTATCGGGAAGTCTACACCTATAAATTTTCTTTCGACTTCTCAATTTCACTTCAAGTTTTATATTTATTCCTCCCCAAAGATCTTTTGGGATGTCAATGCACTATTCTTAAGACATACACGACGTCCTCACATTTGACAGACCCATAGTCAATTTCGGGGGACACTAATTTTATGAAACTATTTTCACAATCTCGCTGTTTATTTCCCCACCTAGTCGAATTGTAAATTTTCCAAACGAACATAGAACTTCTTAAGGCTTACATACCTTGTGGACATGATAATCAAGTCATAAATTCACAAAGCACGATATCACAACCCAAATGCCAGACTACAGCAGAGGTACGGTGCAAACGGTGGTTAATGGAGTATAGAACTCAATCTTCGCCAACGAAAGCTAGACTATTCTCAAACATTTTTCTTTGAACCCTATGAAGATGCATTTATCTCTAGTATTTGATAAGCCAAATCAGCTATACTGTTCCTAAACACTTTGACACTATCTTTCTGCTTCATCTAGATTCACCCTCATCTATAGATGAACCACAGAAATCTTGACGATTCCTTGTTACTGTGAGATTTTTGTTGTTTCAAACATAATTCGACATCTATTTCATTAAGAGGTCAATCTAAACCAAGTATGAATAACATTCGTGATAGAATTACCCGTATTAAGATTTAACAAGACCAAGGTCAACCTTTGAAGATCATATCTTCATAAAACTTTATTCCATATCTTAGCTGTCTAAGTCGCTATCTAGACAACTACTAACGGTTCCTCTAAACCATTATGGCTTATTTAAGAGAGATAGCATACGAGGATGTTATTTCCTGGAACTCAATTAAACCTACATACTGGTATGACAGATGAAATGCCAAGTAGAATCTTTTGCCCTGAAAAGATTGAATGCATCGTGGCATCACCTAGTGGCAAGAAACAATCAAATATCTGATTTCGAAGTAAGGCTTGAACATCTCATCAAATCGTCTGACATATCTTACTAGACTTCCGATAATTTCTTTTAAATTCTATCATGATTTGGTCTTCGTGTGTTAAAACATGTATACGAATAAAGTGTATGTGCCACATACATTCACAATTTCACGTGCACGAATGCACCGTTTCCTTTTCATTACCCATGATAATTATCATACGGTTCCACTATGATCCGAATGACCACGTAATTAAACTCATTTTCATTAATTCTCATCGATCGAAGAACCTCTTAATCACTCAATCATTACATGGAGGTGATCTCACTTAGTGTAATCCCTTTTGCTCATGGGATTCTGGTAATGATTTTATCCTCTCAGGGTATAGTCAACGTCGTTCAATTGTCGAGATATTCGAAGAATTTTCCTAAATCCCAACGTTGAGATAACATATGTTCAACGGTACCGATACACTGTTATATTATACTATAACATCTCAAATCCTTGCACATCTAATATCGTTAGTCGGAGAAGTATTCGCTTTACATTCAAATACCAACTACTAAGTACATAGAAATCAACAATTCTCCTCATGGTCTAGAAACGAACTAAGGACACAAAGCCCTAATCGAGATAGAGCGAATCAACCCTAGAGGGTAATTTAGATCAAGTTTCGAGGACGAAACTTCTTTAACAAGGGGAGAATGTGACACCCGACATTTCCAAAACGTCGTTCATACACGACTTAAACGTGTTTCCTGAAAGACTTGAAATCACGCTCTTGAAAAATAAAAGTCTAGCGAACATAATGCATCGATCGTTTCATACCATAATGATTATAAGAATTGCCGGTTCATGCGGACGTAAAATCTATATAACACAAACGATAGCAATTAATTATTAAAACGGAAAAATATTTAGAATTATATTATAAATAAACGATCATGTTCCGAAGACTAAGTCTTTAATATATAATATATAAAGATTCTCGTAACAACATTTTTAGAGTTATCGTTGTAAATTATTCTCTTAGGATGCGTATAAATGTGGGCGAACACATTTACAACTAAAAATATACGTAAACTTGAACGCCCTCATTCAAGTTCGCTAACGCGCCTAAACTAAGAATATATATATAAAGATATATAAATTATATATTGACAACTTTGAATTTTATTTATTACAGTGGGTAATAAATACGGGTAGTATACCGCAATTAAACCAACCTCATCACCTTTTCTTTTACTTATACTCCATTCAATATCATAAATCTCATGATTGAGATTATGGACAAAACCACACTCCAACTCTATCATTATGATTTCTTGTACCACACTACACTCAAATTCAAATCATGAGGATTTGACTTTATACAAATGTGCACTCAACCTCTAAACATCATGTCGTCATGATTATAATGAAGAGTGCACCACACTCAAATGTCTAAACCTCATAATTATGGAGTTTCACAATGACAACACTCAACCTAAGTTTCATCTAATATATATATGTATGTATGTATGTATAGACATTAGATAATTTAAATACCGGCTCACTTGATGAAATACCCACTTCGTCAACTAGATCACCCAAGCCATCAGTTATGTCTTGCTCTTTCTTCTTGTCCACCAACAACCACATCATCATCATTGTTTCTTTCACCAATATGATGATGATTTTAGCAAAGATCACACTCAATCTCATGGTATATATACCACAAGAATCACCTACTAATTCACTTTCCCAATTCTCTTTCTCTTCCTCTCACCTTACGGCACACACAAAACACACACTCTATCTACTTTCTTTTAATATTCATCCAAATTCAAGGCAAGATCCATCCATTTTAAGGAATCACACGAAGCATAAAAGGGTTTTCTCAAGAAATTCTAGCTAAAGACTCAAGATCACCTTCTTTTCCTTCTCAAAATTGTCATCTACACTTCTAGTGGTATAAAATTTCACAAACTCTTCTCTTTCTTTAGATCTTAGTTCAAAGTGCAATGGTTCACCCAAAAAAAATGTTATGTTTTCATAAAAACTCCCTAAGATTAGAGAATCTAGCATAAAACATAGACTTATTTGAGTTCAAAATGTGAAATATGTGTGTGTTGTGTGTCCTATACATGTATGTGTGTATATACATTTTTGATTCATGAAAGTTTACTAGATTATGGAAGGATACAAATATTAGTAAAATTTCATATTTAGGATGTTAATTATATGTTAAAATCATTAAACATATGTATCTTTAGAACATATGTACTAGATCTAAAAATAATGACATAAATATATGTGTATGTATATGCCGTATGTGTGTGTGTGTATATATGTGTTTGGACTTAAGATTTATAAATAATAAAAGATAACAAAAATGAGAAGATAAAAGTGTAGATCTTGAAAGTCATTACTAAGTGGTCGTCCAACTTGAAATAATAGTTTATAGATCTAAAATATATAAAACAACGAGTGTAAAAATATGTGTATGTAAATATATATGTTTACAAAACACTCGGTATTTGGTGTTTGTACACGTATATGTGACATTAGAAACATAAATACTACTACAAAATGATTTGTTATGGAAATAACGGTTTCGTAGCTCTAAATGTACTTTTGATATAATGACGTTTTAAAAAGAATAAAGACTTAGAAAAAGTATTACGACGAAATCGAACAATATAAAAACCCGAGTATTTATTTTAGTTAATATACTCGCTAAAAGTATTATTCCGACTAGTCAACTTTATAAATGGTGAAATTAGAAGTTGGAATAGCATAATGTGAGGATATTAAAAAAAACTTATGTGACGTTTGTGTGGATCAAACCTTGACGGTTATATATGCATGTAGATCACAAGTCTTACCGTATATTACATGGTGTTATGTAGACACGACCAAAATAGAATATAATTCTATCAATATATAAATATTTATTGAGAATAATTATTTGAACATCATAACTCGTCGGCTTTAAACCACTTTTAACAAAAAGTTCATATAAAATGGCTCATTTGGATAAAACAACAATAATCACCAACGAGCCGTCAATCCAGATCACCTTTTCCAAAACAAACACGTCCTTAACCGGACTTACTAAAGCGGGTGAACATCTTGCACTTAAGACAATAGGGCTTAACACTTATATAACCTTTGTGTCTAGGGTTTGTATAGTCGAGTACTTCTTGACCAATTACTGTGCTAGGGTATCGTCGGACACCAGGTGAGTTTTACGGCCCCTTTTAGTTGGTTTTAATGTTTTGTAAACATGGGGAGAAACATGCTTATACGACATATTTGAAAGAATGAAACATATTTGTTTACACTCTGGATAACATGAACATTTTGGTTTAACTCCTTGTGAGTTTCACGACCACTTTTTATTGTTTTCTATTTTGGGGGAAAAGATGTTAATTTCAAACGGCGTGATAACTAGAAAACGAGAAACAAACATCTGATTCCCTTGTGAGCATGAGTTAACACTAAAAGGTCCTCGGTATTTCGAACTATAACCATTAGCTATGGACATAGCCGTAGATCGATATGAATAGTACTATTCGGGTTGACACCCCCAATCATGGTTAGTCACGCTAACCCGACCAGCATGGTTAAATGATTGCATATTAGGTCTTGTTGTTTCTCATTGTTTAAAGGTACAATGGGCTGGGGCAAAATTCGAGAATTCGTTAAAGATTTGGTTATAGGCTTGTGCATCACATAATTCGTAAGTGCTAGCTAGACTTCGATGAATCAACCGCTAACGTGTTTTGCTTATCATATGCATAAAGTAAATTTCGAGCGAAGGATTTCGCCAATGGTATACGTACCAATGGATTTGCTAGTCAATTTCGAGAAACGGGTTTTGCCATTGGTATACGTATCAATGGTCTTGACAGTGAATTTCGAGCAAAGGATGTTGCCAATAGTACCCGTACAAACAGTTTTGTCAATCAATTTCGTGCAAATGGTTTTTGCCGTAGGATTTCGTATAAATAGTTTTGACAAACGATTTCGTAAATATGGTTTTCCCAATTGTATTCCTTTAAAACCTGTGAACTCATGAACATTGCGTTGACATTTTCAAGCATGTTTTTCAGGCAATACATTCGGCACGGTTGGAATAGGCTAGCTATTTGGATTAAACCCTAGAAGCTGAAAAAGCATAGTTATCAAATCTCAAGTATATTTTGATCTAGGTGGATTTAGATCAATGTATTATTACATGTTAGTAATTGTAAAAGTTGTTCGACACTTTAGAAATTTGTATTTTAGCTTCCGCTGTTGTGTAATGTTACCAATCGTTACAACCTTAATTTATTTATTTATTTATTAAGTAAATAAATTTGGGGGTGTGACACAGGGTGTTCAGAAACCTTACCTCGGCACTATCTATGGCAGTTTGCGGACGATTTGTGAGAAAATGGACTCTCGGGAGCAGACCAGAACCTTGGGAATCGATCTAGCAGAGCTCTAGCGTGTGTGAGGGTGTTTGTGTGTGAAAATGTTGGTGAGGAATGGGCTGAATTCGATCAAGTATTTATAGGGTGAACTTCGGGTCCGTAGCTGACCGCTAAGCAAAGGCGTGGCGGTCCTCCATCCATTGAGGCGACTTATTCTACTTGGGGGCTACGTAGCGGACCGCTATGGTTAAGGCTGGCGGTCCGCCACCCTTTCCACGCGTCAATCCTTCTTTGGTGAGTCACAGGACACGTGTCAATACCCGAGCTTTTCCTTAGCCTGAACATAGCGGACCGCTAAGGCATACTGTAGAGGTCTGCAACCCCTTTCATTTTCAGAATTTTTTGTTTTAGTCCTTTAACTTTGGGGAATTAAAGTTCAACCCTTGAACTTTCTGTTTTGACACTTTTGGCCCTTGGGAATTATCCGGGTGTTACATTTAGATACTACAAGAATAGTGTCTAGACTTAAACTAGGACTCTGAGATTAGTCTGGAATGCCTCAGTACGACCTATAACGGGAAATACCTAGAAATCAGATAATTAAAGACATTTTGGCCAAGTTTTGTTAATTTTTGAATTTCTGGATTATAACCGGTTTTACAAATTCTGATCTTATACATCTGTATGTAGGTACAAATGGCAGGACATGGTAGAGGAGGAGGAGGTAGGGGTAGGATGCCCAATACTAGCTCCCATACTCGCGACACGACAAACACAAACACTAATCCAAATGAGAACGTGAATATAAATACTGAACCTGAACAACTTGTGGAAGAAGTCATTATGACTGAAGCTCAATTCCAGGGAGCGGTAGCAACTGAGGTCACCCGAGTACTTCAATCAACTTTACCTGGAATCCTTGATGATGCTCTTAGAAGGAGAGAGAATCATAATAGTCTGTGAAACCGAAACGAAGGAACTAGTGGTGCTGTTCCCCGAACAGAAGATATTCTTCATACCAATCCACTAGGAAACAATATAGGCACAACCCGAACCCATGAAATAGTTGGCATGACTAACCAGAGCACAGGAATTCATGGCCATGGATGCAACTATAAGAATTTCAGTGACTGTCATCACAAGCTATTTAATGGAAAAAAAGATGCCATTGCAACCCTGCAGTTGATCACATCTATGGAAGCTGTCATAAAAATGAGTGAATGCAGAGCATACCAAGCGATGAAATTTGCCGCACATTCTTTCGAAGAGGAAGCTCTTGATTGGTGGGATTCAGTCAGGCAGATAAAGGGAGAAGTAGTTACTGACAAGATGACTTGGGAGGATCTCAAATCTTTGATCATTAAGAAATATTGTCCACAGAATGCTGTGGACAAGATTGAAGCTGAGTTTCTATGGTTCGAAGCTGGAACCATGACTCATCAGGAGTACACAACCAAGTTTGATGAAATGGCTAAACTAGTGCCACATCTAGTTACTCCTGAGTCAAGAAGAGTCAAATGTTATATTCAGGGTTTACCTCTTAAGGTGCATACCTTAGTAAAATCCATCGCACCGGAGACAATAGATTTGGCTGTTGAGAAGAGTGTAGTGATGTTTGATGAGGTGGTAGCCCAAGAGCCACCAAAGTTTGATCAGAAGAGGAAGCCCGATGAGGTCGTTTATAAGTTCAAACCGGGGAACAGTAAGTTCCCAAGGAAAGGAGGATTTAATTCCAACCCTGATAGAACCAATCAGGGAATTAAGTGCCAGACTTGCCAAAAGTTTGGTCATTTAGAAATCCAGTGCCCGAATGTTAAATGTTTTAACTTTGGAGAGATTGGGCACTATAGGAATTCGTTTCCTAAACCACTTAAACCCCGAATGAGTGGTCAGAATAAAGGAACTGGACGAGTATTCGTCTTAGGAAGTGAAGATGAACCAAAAGGTAAAGCTAAGGAGGTAGCAGGTACTTTCTTAGTTAATAATATTTATGCCAAATTTTATTTGATATAGGGGCGAATAGAAGTTTCGTTTCATGTGCATTCACCCCATATTTAGGCGTAAGTCTAATTCCACTTATTAATGCCTACTTCATTGAAACGCTAGTGGCGAACAAATTAGGATAACTGAATCATATCCTGATTGTGTCATCAATTTTGGTGACGATAAGGCATTAGTTACACTAATGTCAATGAACTTAAACGAATATGAAGTTATCCTAGGGATGGATTGGTTAAACCAATACCAGGCCTAGATTGATTGTGACCAGAGAACGGTCAAGATTAGGAAACTAGATGAAACGAGTTTGATGATTGAGGGTGATAGTTAGTCTAATAAGATTGAAATTATTTCAATAGCAAAGGCTAAGAAAGAATTGATTAAAGGAGATGGCATATTCTTACTCCATGCTTTAAACGTTAAAACTGAAGGACAGATTGCGGATATTCCTGTAGTCTGTGATCACCCGGATATCTTCCCTGAAGAATTACCCGGTCTTCCACCTGATCGTCAGATCGAATTCTGAATCGAACTCATTCCTGGAGCTAAGCTTGTTGCAAAATCCCCTTATCGTATAGTTCCTTCCGAATTGAAAGAACTCATGAAACAAATTCAAGAACTCTTAGACAAAGGGTTCATTCGCCCGATTACTACACCGTGGGGAGCACCAGTACTATTTATAAAGAAGAAATATGGAAGCATGGGGATGAGTATTGATTATCAAGAATTGAACAAGTTGACTATAAAGAACAGATATCCATTGCCTAGAATAGATGATCTATTCGATCAGCTACAAGGAGCCAAATACCTTTCAAAGATCGATCTTAGATCAGGATATCATCAGTTGAAGGTACAAGAAGAGGACGTACCTAAGACTGCTTTCAGGACCCGATATGGTCACTATGAATTCTTGGTCATGTCTTTTGGTCTAACAAATGCCCCTACAACATTTATGGACCTAATGAACAGGGTTTGCAAACCATTCCTTGATAAGTTTGTCATCGTTTTCATCGATGATATTCTTATCTATTCCCGAAGCCAGGAAGAACATGTTGAGCATCTTAGAATCATTCTGGAAACCCTGAGAAAAGAAAGATTGTTCTCTAAGTTTTCAAAATATGAATTTTGGAAACAAGAAGTACAATTTCTTGGGCACGTGATAAACGAGTAAGGAATACAAGTAGTCCAGGAAAAATCGAAGCTGTCATGAAATGGGAAGCCCCAAAGACTCCAACATAAATTAGAAGCTTTCTTGGACTAGCCGGTTACTACAGGAGATTTATTAAAGATTTCTCTAAGATAGCTACACCTTTGACTGCTTTAATTCAGAAAGCATCAAAGTTTGAATGGGGCACAGAACAATAAGAAGCTTTCAATATTCTCAAAGATAAGCTTAGTCATGCACCAATCTTAGCACTACCTGAAGGGAATGATGACTTTGTCATATATTGTGACGCTTCCCGAACTGGTCTGGTTGTGTGTTGATACAGTGAGACAAGGTTATTGCCTACGCATCACGCCAACTTAAAGTTCATGAAAAGAACTATACCACACATGATCAAAAACTTGGTGCCATAGTATTTTCTCTAAAGATCTGGAGACATTATATGTATAGGTGCCATAGTGTTTGATCTAAAGATTTGGAGACACTATTTATATGGCACTAAAAGCATAATATATTCAGACCCTAAAAGCCTCCAATATACTTTTAATCAGAAGAATTTAAATATGAGACAAAGGAGGTGGATGGAACTTATCAACGATTATGACTGTGAAATCAAATACTATCCAGGGAAGGCAAACGTAGTAGCAGATGCTTTAAGTCGGAATGAACGAAGCCAACCGATTAAAGTAAAAGCACTATGATTAGATCTAAAATTAGACTTAATGAAGCAGATTAAGGAAATCCAACCAAAAGCATTAGAAGAAGAAAACATTAAGAAAGAACGTATGGTTGGGAAATAGAAGTTACTATCCAGAGGAAATGACGGAATCATGAGATTCGAGCAAAGAATTTGGATTCCTAAGTTTGGAGATATTCAAAGGAAAATATTAGATGAAGCATACAAATCAAGATATTCCATGCATCCTGGTGTGAATAAGATGTACAAAGATCTAAAGACTCATTACTGGTGGCCTAACATGAAGAGATCGATAGCCCAGTACATAGATAAATGCTTGACTTGCCTCCAAATTAAGATTGAGCATCAGAAACCAGCAGGACAGCAACAAATAGAATTACCTGTCTGGAAATGGGATCGAATTACAATGGACTTCGTAACTAAATTACCCATAACCCAAAAAGGATATAATGTCATATAGATCGTGGTCAATAGACTGACCAAGTCAGCCCATTTTATACCCATCCATGAAACATACTGTATAGATAAGTTAGCTAGAATCTATATAAATGAAATTGTGAGCCACCATGGCATACCACTATCTATTATTTCTGATAGAGACAGCCGGTTCACATCTAGATTCTGGATGAGTTTTCAGAAAGAATTAGGGACTCGACTTACCATGAGTACTACATATCATCCTCAGACTGACGGATAAAGTGAACGTACAATTCAAACTCCGGAAGATATGCTGAGAGCCTGTGTTATAGATTTCGGAGGTAATTGGGATAATCACCTTCCGTTAATCGATTTCTCCTATAACAACAACTACCACTCAAGTATTAAAGTTGCACCATTTGAAGCACTATACAGAAGGAAATATGGAACTTCTGTCTGTTGGACTGAAGTAGGAGATAGTCAATTATCTGGACCTGAAATCATACAAGAAACAACGGATAAGATAGTTCATATTAAACAACGATTAAAGGCTGCTCAAGATCGTTAGAAAAATTATGCTGATAAACGACGTCGGTCGTTAGAATTCTAAGTCGGGGATTATGTGATGTTAAAGGTTTCAACTTGGAAAGGTGTGGTAAGGTTCAGAAAACGAGGAAAGTTAGGACCAAGATACATCGGACCTTATAAAATCATCGAAAGAATCGGAGCACTAGCATACAAGTTGGATCTACTCGAAACTTTACAAGGGATTCATAATACATTTCACGTATCCTGTTTACGCAAGTGTTTAGCTGATCCAACTCAAGCTATTTGAAACACCCTACTTCTCTCTTATTTTATCAGAGTATTTTATTGCTGAAAACTAGTCCCGCATTAACAAAACCTTGCCATAACGGCTAAGGTAACTTTTTCATTTATAATAATATTGTTTTACAAAGGATAATATAATTGCATTATTCTATATAGGGATTTTCCAACTCCGATCAGCCTCGTCCATAGGAAGCCTCATTCTGTATTATCCAGGATTTCCTGAGATATTCTTCCTTGAATCCTTGCACAGGTTATAAACTTAAATCCTGCAAACCAATTTTCTTAAACAATAAATATTAATTTAATTAATATGTTGTTAAGAAAAAAAAACATTTATACCTGAGACATATATATTTATGTAAATATATATATGAGACTTATTTAATATATATATATACGTATAAATATATAAATATGTTAAAAATTTTAAAACATTATAAGTTTGTAATTATATAAATAATATAAACTTATTTTAAATACTTAAACTTATAAACTAATAAATCTTATAAATTATTTTATAGAATTATAAAATAATAAAACTTATAAAACTTATTTGGATTTTTATATAAATAAACATATTAATTAGTTATAAAAGTCTAGGGACTAAAAGTGTCATTCTTGAATCTTGTCTTAAACTAAAACTCATATTTATACATAAAATGATAAAACTGACAAACTTCAGGGACCAAAGTGTAAATAACCTAGACTTCCAACCCATGAGTTCGAGCCCCGTAGAAGCTGGTTTTGGGCTCGAATTATCAAAAATGCGTTTGCAGACCGAATTCAATACACCTCGAGCTTCGACTCGAGCGGGCGACCCAAACCCAAGGTGTTCAATGCATGAATTCAATTTTAAACGCCCGCGTGATTCGAATTCGAGTTCATCCTTCATACCCGTTATCTCCCCAACCATACGAGCATTTAATCCTAAAATTTATTATAAATACCTGCTGGAACTCGTTAGCGACATCACCCTCTAACTATCCATACTCTCAATTCTTCCAATTTGTGCCTACATTGGTCGATCAAACTCTTGGACAACCGCTTCTAAACTCAAACTGGTTCTCCCTCTATTCGACACCATTCCAGGTAATTCTCATGGCCAAAACCTTCGTTTTCCTTCCTTAATCAAAAGCCCTCTGTCAATTTGCAATGACAGAGGGTTAATCGATTCGTATTTTTGATTTTGGTTTCTAGGGTTCATACAGGAATTGGGTCTGATTTGGGATTGTGTTTAACTTTTTCTTTTCCGGGTTGTATCACCAGCGAGGCCCGTAGCCGGGTGGTTAAGTTGTGTGTGTGTGACTCGGGTGGCCCGGGTTCGATCCGGCCAACCCGAGTTTTGCCCTTTTCATTTTTTTTTAACCTTTTTCAAACAGTTTTTAAACTTTTAATTATTTTTATAAAGTCTGTTAACATTTTGTTAAAATAAAAATGAATTTTATTTACACTTTTATATTCCAGAACTATTTTAATTAATTAAACTTAATTAAAAACTTTTAAAAATTAAATCTTTAAAATTAGTTTTAAATACTTAAAAACAATAAAAATACTCTTAAACTTTATAAAACTTACACTTTAATCAGAAACTATTTTATAAAATTTGGAATTTAATTAGTTATTATTTTCTTAAATAATAAACTTAGTTTATTCTTAAAACTCTAAATTTATTATTAAACTTTAAGTTAAAACATAAACTTATATAAATCTTATAAAATCAGAAAAAAGATTTATAAAACTTATATATTATTTAGAAAATAGAAACTTATAAACTTGTACATTTTAATAAAATCCATATTAACTAGAAGCTTACTTGTTTATTTATTTAAATAAAAAAATAGAAAATAAATATACTTTTATAAACTTATAAACTGTATAAAAAAATAGAAACTTTAAAACATTTATAAACTTGTAAACTTAATAAATCTTAGACTTATTCATTTTATAAAACTTATATTTTATATAAACAGAAAACTTATTTGTTTATATAAAATTTAAATAGAAAAATAATTATACTTTATTTATTTTTTAAATGTTTATAAACTGTATAAAAAATAGAAACTTTAAACGTTTATAAATTTATAAACTTTATTTAAATACTTATTTAAGACATTATAAACCTATAGTTTTAATTAAACTTTAAAAACATTTATAAACTTATAATCAAAATACAAACTTTATAAGAAATTCTATTTAAACATTTCATAAACTTATAAGTACTTGTTTAAACTTGTGAACATTATTTATATACAAGTTAATGAGTAAAATAAATATAATACTTAAACACTTTAATAAATCTTAAATGATTTATATTGATTATTCTAAATAAAATAATTATCCTTTTAGATAATTATTTATCCTTAAAAATTATTTACTCTTTAAACAATTACTATTAATCCTTAATCATTATTTATTCTTTAAATGTTATTATTAATCCTTAATAATTATTTATTATTTATTCTTACAATAATTATTAGTAATCTTTAATAATTATTCATACTTTAAATAATTATTATAATACTTTAATAATTATTTAGTCTTCCGGTTAACTATTATTACAACTCCATTTATAAATACTTAGAAAACTACTTTAAATTTATTATTACCTAACTAGTGTAATTAATAATTATAAAGCTTTCTAAATAATTATCTTAAGTAATAATTATTCTAAACTATAAACTTATTAAACTTCGTTATCCCAGTTTTGTATTATTCATTCAAAACCGTAAATTGAAACTTTATAAACACACTCGTTCTCGTCTACCTTTTTGAACCCTAGTCAAGCCTAAAATCCTAGATGCATTGCCATAGACTTATAGAACCAAACTTTAAACTTTAGACTTGTGTTCTTAAGCTTGTTGTAAGGATATTCTCCCTCGAAGTCTTTCTACACTTATTCTTTCTCGGACACCCTTGCATCATTTCAAGTGAGCATACTTAGCCCCTTTTCTTTTTTGCTTGTTTTTAAACTCGGGGTGGAACATGTATCAAACTTTCATACTTACACAATTCTTGTACAATTATGTTTATATGCTTATTCTTGTGTTATGTGACTTTGAGACTTGCATGCTTAAATTAAACTTAAAACTAGCATATTCATTAACTTTGATTAGGCCTACAGTGACAATAATAGATCTATTGTATTTGACCAATTCATCTAGATTGATTGACCCTTCGGGGGGAGCCCATGGTGATTGTTACTGGATTTAAACTTTAAACTTTTAAGGGTAACCTTCGGGTTATGCCTAAACTTGGTTGGAGGGTTGATATGCACAATGTTTAAACTTGTTTGTTCTCACATTTATACTATAGAATGCATATAGTGAATTGTAAAACTTTTCAAAGACTTTGCTAAACTATGTTAAAACCCTCGTGTCTCACCAACTATTTTTAGTTGACAGTTTACTTACATGTTTCAGGTACACTAGCATGAGGCTTGTTTGTGATCACATAGGATGCTTTGGGCTTAGATTACTTATCGAATTAAACTTTTTATTCTTGTTATGTGTTGTTCTGTACTTGTAATGTAAACTTGAAAAGCTATTTACACTTTAATAGTCAACCTTGTGCTTTTAAACAACCGCGTCTGCTCCGACGTATAATCCGACGTCGGTTGGGGTGTGACACATTCCACCTACTTCTTCCCTACAGTGTTTGGAAAACATTTTTGAATTAGCTTACGCTAAGTAAGTACGCTGCATCGTTCATTTTATTATGAACCCTTTAGGTTCTTATTATTGTTCAAGTTTCCCAGGCTCTCGGCGGACGTACCTTCGGTCTCGTCATTCGTATATTTTATGGGTGTGCTAGCCCCCTCGCAACCATCTTAGGCCATACCTCCGGTCCAAGTATTGTTAAGGTTCTTATACTCGTCAGTATATACCCCTTGCATTTGTCACGAAGACTCATTCATTCCTCAGCCCCGTAGCCTTGGAATCTTTTACTCTTTCAGCCCCGTAGGCCTAAAGTTTCCTTTTCCTTTCCTTTTCTCTATTGAGATCCACCTTACATGCCGGGTATCTCATTTCATTTGAGACCTTGAGTATCTTTGACTCACAGCCTCCCAAATGTATCAACCATTTATTTTCATTTCACGAAATCACGTCGACTGGTCTAAAGACTCGTACGCTCATGACTCGTTAACTGAACATTGTCAGTTATAAACACACACCGACCCACACCGACTTACTATCTCTCTTAAGCAACCCTTTTTATCCGACTAAGGTCAGACTCAATTCCCGTCGACTAGAGTCGACCCGATAACAATTAATCTCATAATATCAAAGCACCGCATTAAATGACTCGACACCAAATCCTACGCATACAATTATACTATCATTTCATACACAAATATCGATGTCAAAACCCTTATCATTTCGTGCCCTTACTATATGGCACGTTGCATGTATTCGAGCCCAGAACTACAAAACATTTAAACGTGGGCAATAGAAACTCACCTTTTCTTGATACGCCTCGATCTCTAGAACCCGCTAACGTCTTGTTCTCCGATCTCGCACCTATATTACATATAATTCACGAGTCAATAATCACGTCTCCACGTTCGTCCTCTCGCTCACTCACTCGACCCAACCCGGGGCTTAACACCCGCGTACGCACGTCGCCATGCATGGTGTTGCATGCAATGCATTGTAGAAATAAAGACCGATGGCTACAAAATTCTCTAAGTACAACTGCTGCGAACTCCACAGTTTTGCTGCTGACCAACAAGCTGCTGCGGATAAGCTTGTTTGCTGCGGATAGTTGTTATTCTGCTGATGAACAATTCTGCTGCGGACAGCCTTATCTGCTGAAGACAAGAGTTGCTGCTAATAAGCAAATCATCAGCAGCTTTGAATAGTTGAGTCTTGCCGCGGATAATCAATAATGCTGCTGATAGCCATATCCGATGAATATCAATCGTTGTTGCGGACTGACATAGCAAAAGAAACTTTACCACTGAAAACTTTCTGCTGCAACTCTGACACATCCCATGCAGAAAGAATGTTACAGGTGCAGACAATAAAATACAACAACGCTCTCCTTCCAAGTATCCAAGCAATGATGCCTAAGAAGACGTTTGAGTAAAGTTATTTTTTGTAGTATTTATTGTCTTCACGTGTAGTATAGCTTCTAGTATACAAGATCAACGGATTGTGTTCGATCTGATCCTTAGAATTAAGGGTCTATCTTGATTCTAAGTTACTACATAAGTACTGTATTCGTTCATTGTACTAGTGTGCTTTCTTAGAGTTTTTCTTTGTAATCTTGTAACCATTGAAGCTTAATACAAATTGCATTTATCAGTACTCTTTGTGTTTACTTGTTTACATTGCATAGTTGTGATTGTTTTCGCCAATCTCAACTAGAATAGAACCATATTGTATTTACCGATCCTACATGCATGCAAACCCGAACCGACCCCAACTCGTTACTCGCCCGTGGCCGGCTCGGCAATGCCGCCTTCCAGCTCTTATTGTTGTAGCCGTGCCCGTCCGGAACCACCACTATCCGACGCCGCCTCCTTCCGAGCTTCCACAGCCCCACAAACCTCTAGAGAGCCCCTCCTCGCTACTATAGTGACTGGCCAGCACCACCTCCGACCTCCACGCCTCGTCCCGAGTCCACCTGCAGCTCCCACCTCCTTCGGACACCTCTGCCACAGGTCCACCGCACTGCTGTCGTGTCGTCCTTGTCCCACCGGCCTGTCACGGCCACCACCGCATCACCCTAGTCCCTGTCGGCTTCTCCCTCATCCTCGCTACGCATGCCGGCCACCCCAAAAGGGTTCAGCCGAACACCCCGACAGTCCCGCAACCCATAAACAACAATCATACGGATAGAATGAAACGATTATACCTTTCAATCGGAAGACTCGTGCTCGCCGAATCACCGAACGCCACAACCACGTAAATAACAATCCGATAACCACACATGTGAATCGAGAGAGTAAAGAATGTGAGTTCTTACATCGAATCGCCTTAAACCGGAAGCTCTCGTTGCCTCCTTCTTCTCTCTCGATCTCGGCAGCCGCAAACAAGGAGAATGGGGACCCTCCCCCTTGCCGTAACCCTATAGGGGTGTGTTCCTTGGACCGGGCTTGTCCCCCCACTCACCATTGACCTCTCGGCCCAACCCATTACGAAACTTTACAAAGTATATCATACGACGGCATCCCAATAGTCGCATTATAACTATCGTTATAAGAGAACTCCGCCAACGGTAGGTGACTATCCAATGCACCTCCAAAATCAATCACACATGCACGCAACATGTCCTCCAATGTTTGTCTCGTCCGCTCCGACTGTCCATCAGTCTGAGGGTGAGACGTTGTGCTAATGTGCAATCTCGTCCCTATAGCCTCATTAAACCTCTTCAAAAACTTGGACGTGAATCTCGTATCCCGGTCTGATACAATAGAAACTGGCACTCCATGCCTAGCAACGATCTCATTAATAAACACTTCGGATAACCTTTCCGATGAGAAAGTCTCCTTAATTGGTAGAAAATGAGCGCTTTTCGTCAACCGATCCACTACTACCCCCTTACCCGTCTTAGGTAATTTCAAAATAAAATCCATGGTGTTATGCTCCCACTTCTACATCGAAATCTCTAAAGGTTGGATTTTTCCATAAGGCTTCTGGTGCTATGCCTTAACTTGCAAACAAGTCAAACACTTGCTCACATACCGAATCATATCATGCTTTATTCCCGGCCACCAATAGTTGCCTTTCATATCCTGATACATCTTTGTTGTTCCCGGATGTATCGAATACCTTGACTTGTGCGCTTCGTCAAGTACCTGCTCTCTAAATCCACCAAACCTTGGTATACAAATATGGTCATCCTTGACCCACACCCCTTGACTGTTCTCAGTCAATAGATCACGCTGTCCAAAAATCATTTCTTCTTTTAGCCTTTCATCTCTCAAGGCCTCCGTCTGCACGTCCTTTAGTAAGGTTAAAAAATCTGACGTTACTACAAGTTGACACGCTTTAACTCTAATTGGCGTGTGTTCTTCCTTACGACTTAATGCATCTGCAACTACATTTGCCTTTCCCGGATGGTAAAGGATCTCACAATCGTAGTCCTTGATTAGCTCTAACCACCTCCTCTGCCTCATGTTCAACTCTTTTTGCTCGAAGAAGTATTTCAAGCTCTTATGATCTGTGTAGATCGTACACTTGATTCCGTACAAGTAGTGTCTCCACAACTTGAGTGCAAACACCACCGCCGCTAACTCTAAATCATGAGTAGGGTAATTCACTTCATGCGTTTTCAATTGCCTCGACGCATACACAATCACCTTCCCTTGTTGCATTAACACGCAACCTAACCCCATATAAGACGCATCTGAATACACCACTAAGTCGTCCGTTCCTTCCGGTAACGTTAACACTGGTGCTTCAGTCAACCACTTCTTTAATTCTTGAAATGCACCTTCTTGATCTGGTCCCCAAGCAAACTTCACTCCCTTTCGAGTCAACGTAGTTAATGGTGTTGCCATAAGGCTTTTGGTGCTCTGCCTTAACTTGCAAACAAGTCAAACACTTGCTCACATACCGAATCATATCATGCTTTATTCCCAGCCACCAATAGTTGCCTTTCATATCCTGATACATCTTTGTTGTTCCCAGATGTATCGAATACCTTGACTTGTGCGCTTCGTCAAGTACCTGCTCTCTAAATCCACCAAACCTTGGTATACAAATATGGTCATCCTTGACCCACACCCCTTGACTGTTCTCAGTCAACAGATCACGCTGTCCAAAAATCATTTCTTCTTTTAGCCTTTCATCTCTCAAGGCCTCCGTCTGCACGTCCTTTAGTAAGGTTAAAAAATCTGACGTTACTACAAGTTGACACGCTTTAACTCTAATTGGCGTGTGTTCTTCCTTACGACTTAATGCATCTGTAACTACATTTGCCTTTCCCAGATGGTAAAGAATCTCACAATCGTAGTCCTTGATTAGCTCTAACCACCTCCTCTGCCTCATGTTCAACTCTTTTTGCTCGAAGAAGTATTTCAAGCTCTTATGATCTGTGTAGATCGTACACTTGATTCCATACAAGTAGTGTCTCCACAACTTGAGTGCAAACACCACCACCGCTAACTCTAAATCATGAGTTAATTCACTTCATGCGTTTTTAATTGCCTCGACGCATACACAATCACCTTCCCTTGTTGCATTAACACGCAACCTAACCCCATATAAGACGCATCTGAATACACCACTAAGTCGTCCGTTCCTTCTGGTAATGTTAACACCGGTGCTTCAGTCAACCGCTTCTTTAATTCTTGAAATGCACCTTCTTGATCTGGTCCCCAAGCAAACTTCACTCCCTTTCGATTCAACGCAGTTAATGGTGTTGCCAGCTTAGAGAAGTCCTTGATGAACTTCCTGTAATATCCGGCTAACCCTAAGAAGCTACGCACCTCCGTTGGAGTCTTAGGAGCGTTCCACTTAACCACTTCTTCAATCTTTGTAGGGTCCACCATGATTCCTTCTGGGTTAATAACATGCCCCAGAAAATGTACTTCCCGCAGCCAAAACACACACTTTGATAACTTAGTGTAAAGCTTTTCTCGTCTTAGCGTCTCTAACACTTCCCGTAGATGATCTCCGTGCTCCTTCTCACTCTTAGAGTAAATTAGAATATCATCGATAAACACAATCACCGATCTATCCAGCATTGGACGGCACACACGGTTCATTAAGTCCATGAATGCTACCGGAGCATTCGTCAATCCAAAGGACATAACCAAGAACTCATAACGTCCATAGCGTGTCCTAAATGTCGTCTTCGAAATATCTTCTTCTCTAACCTTCAGCTGATGATATCCTGACCTCAGATCTATACGCGAAAACCATTTTGCCCCTTGCAATTGATCAAACAAGTCATCGTTGCGCGGTAACGGATACTTTTTCTTAATCGTCAGTTTATTGAGCTCCCGGTAGTCGATGCACATACGCATGCTACCACTCTTCTTTTTCACAGACAAGACCGGTGCACCCCATGGGGATATACTTGGTCTTATGAATCCTTTGTCCAACAAGTCTTGAAGTTGCTCCATGAGCTCCTTCATCTCTGTCGGTGCCAATCGATACGAAGCTTTAGCAACCGGCTGCGCTCCTGGCTGTAGATCGATCTGGAATTCGATCTCTCGCTCTGGTGGTACTCCCGTCAAGTCATTAGCAACAAGTCTTGAAGTTGCTCCATGTACACCCGAATCGACCCCAACTCGTTACTCGCCCGTGGCTGGCTCGGAAATGCCGCCTTCCGGCTCCTATTGTTGCAGTCGTGCCCGTCCGAAACCAACACTACCTATGACACCCAGCATTTCCAGGTCAATATTCGTACATATTTTAAACACGCTTATGTAATTCATGTTTACTGATTTGACCTAATTGCATGCATTAGGTCATTAAGTCTAGCAAAGGTCACAAGTTAGTTCAAATTCATACTTTGGTAATTTTAGGAATTACCAAGACACGTATATGTATAACCCGACCAATACGAACGTTGGTGACTAACCTAAATGCCCAAATTATTGTCCAAAGATCAATAATACATGAAATATACGTTTATGCATTCAAATATATAATTTAAAGTCCACATTTTGTAAAACAACTCGTAACGACGTAAATCGAAGGATTTATCGCGCACCGGCAACCCTAAACGTAACTTAACGCAATAAATCATATCTAAAACCCATAAAATACATAAATTAAGTGTTTTTCACTAAACTAGTCATAAACTAGTTAACTATAATTTAAGATGTCATTAAAGAACAAAAAAATCGAGTTAAATCACCGTTTCGAACCATAATCGATATTAATACGCCTAATGACCTAAATAACTACACCAATTAACCATTTAATCACTTAACTACCCCAACACTACCCCCTTTTACCTCTTGGCCGTGATTTTCTAGTGGGCTCCACCTCACACCACATTTTTCTTTCCACTTGATTTTGTTCAAGACAACACTCCACCTTTCCATACCACATTGCTTTCTTTGCTTACAAAAGGACTCCTTAATCCATTCCCTTGTCATTCACCACCCAACACATCAACACTCAATCTTCTTCTTCCTCTTCTTTCCTTTCTCATGGCAACAACACCATCTTTATCATCATTCTAGCTTCAAGTCTTCCTCCAAGAACCTAAAGAGCTTAGGTGCTTTCAAGAAGATCTAGTGGTGCAAAAGCTCAACTTGGAACTACCTTCTATCCCTTCTCTTTGCTTGCTTAAGGTGAAGCTCCTTTATCTTCTTATTTCTTCATTCTTTCAAGGAAAATACAAGGATCATCATGTAAAAGTCACCATCCAAGAGTTTATGCTTAAAAGTAACTAAATCCATAGTCTAAATCTTTTGAACACAAGATTTCTTTAAAAACTCAATGATCAAGGGGTTTTAATGATCAAATCTGGACAAATGGACTTTAGAACATGTCATATCTAACTTAAACATCAACCATTTGGTAAACAAGAGTCAAAACAAGTACAAAATTTGAATAGTTGTTGAAATTGAGTGTTATAGAACCAAAACAGTGAGCTGGCAGAATTTCGTTGAGTCAAGAGTCCAACCCAAGTGGTTTCATGAAATTTCGTTGAGTTTTGATACCCCAAAATGGTCATACAAGAAAGTGTGTCAAGGCTGTCCTTTTCGACAGAATTTTAGCATCACTTGTGAGAGTCATAATTTGGTCATAACAAGTCTAAATAACCTGATTCCACTTTCTAAAGTTAGTATTTTATGTACATAGTAAAAGTTGTAGGGTCTTGGGTCATGAAAAATGGGTCTAGGTCGGTCAATTAAAAAGGAATCCCCAAGACACTCCAGAACCGAATGCTGCTGCCCTCTCTTGTCCGAATAAATATTTAAAAATACTTAAACATGTCAAAAGTTGTTTATTAATACATCCTTGTAACCCTAAGACATGTAGGTATCTTGGTATAAATTTTCATGACTAAACGAGTTCATTTGGTTAATCAAAATGGCGACACACGGACAACTTAAAATTCAGGAAAATATCTATAGACTAGGGTTACCTTAATATTGTAGTTTGAAGTGAATAACTACCAAAACCCTAACATAATGTATATACAACAACCTATGGATAAGCATCTGTTTGTATAACATAAATAATGTATATATGTGTGAATAAATACGAACACGCATCATGAAATTCAATGACAAGTCACCAACGGTTCGTCGGGTCACATTTTCTAAACATGACACTTACGTTTTTGAGTCTAACATATTGGATGGACTTTGTACATGACCGACTTGTATGATGACACTCAATATTAAGGTCATAAGATAACCGTCACTATTTAGGTCACGGTTAGGACAGTCTTGCATACACATCGGCCTTGCTAGCACTTAAACATTGAAAGCTCATCAGGTGAGTTCACGGCCCCCTTTCGCTTTTTAATGTTTTGTAAACTGCGGGGGAGAAACATACTTACTGGCTATGTTTTGAAAACATGAAATACAATTGCTTATACGTTTGACAATATGAACATTCTGGTTTAACTCGTTGTGAGTTTCACAGCCCCCTTTTGACTTTTAAATGTTTTAGAAACACCGGGGGGAAAACATACTTGCTTATAAGTTTGAAAACATGAGACATCATTGTTTACTACATTTGGGAACATCATTGCCTGATACATTCGGGAAAACATAAAACGTACTTACAAACATTTTCATATGGTAGCAAGAAAACAAGACCCGACCTTTATGTTTGCATGAGTTAACACATATAGAGCGCTGGAAGTCCCCTGACCATCATATTTATAACCATTAGCTATAGGTTAGCCTGGGATTCTATGGATAGTACTATTGGGATTGACACCCCCGGTCATGGTTAGTCGCGCTAACCATGGGTCCCTCTGGCCAAATGACCGCATAGTGTTCAAACATTGCTCGTGAGGTACGACCGAGGGGCAAAACACCTGTGTCATGGTTTGGTTATGCCTCATGTATGTATATATTATTTGTATTCCTAGCTAGTCTACAAAT
Source organism: Smallanthus sonchifolius (assembly GCA_023525975.1). Taxonomy (NCBI): domain Eukaryota; kingdom Viridiplantae; phylum Streptophyta; class Magnoliopsida; order Asterales; family Asteraceae; genus Smallanthus; species Smallanthus sonchifolius. Next base: position 20,774,580 of record CM042046.1, on the reverse strand, counting down.
GGGTCAACATTACTTGTTTTGTTTATCATATTCATTGAAACGTTTTCGTGCAGATGGATATGCCAATCACTTATACACCGATGGTTTTGCCGTTTGTTTACGTGCAAATGTTTTTTTTCAATGTTTTCAAGGAAAACAATTTCATATTATGGCTGTGTACACAGTATCAATGTTTTCAGGAAAAATGACTTATTTTATGACTATGACGTTATCACATGTTTTAATTGGGAAAACTACTCGTTTTATGACTATGAAGTCATCACATGTTTTCATTGGGAAAACTACTCGTTTTATGACTATGAAGTCATCACATGTTTTCGAGGAAAACAACCTTACATTAAACCCGTGTACATATTTTCGATGTTTTCAAGGAAAACAATTTCGTATCATGGCCATGTACACAATATCAATGTTTTCAAGGAAAATCACTTTACATTGCAACAATCAAACCTGTGATCTCACCAACCTTTGTGTTGACATTTTTAAGTATGTTTTTCAGGTAATTCATAGCCATGGCACGGTTGGAATAGGCTAGCTATAATTGGATAAATTCCTACTAGCTGGAAGGACATAGATTATCTGACCTCAAGTCTATCGTTGATCTAGAAGAACTTAGATCATTGTATTTATTTAGTTTTAGTAATCGTATATGTAATCAAGTCTTAGAAATCGCTATTACAGCTTCCGCTATCGTGTAATGAACCAATCGTCGCAACCTGTATTTATTTATTAAGTAAATAAATTTGGGGGTGTGACACTACCCAACGCCACCTTCCTTCCGAGCTTCCACAGCCCCACAAACCTCCGGCGAGCCCCTCCTCGCTGCTGTTGCGACCGACCAGCACCACCTACGACCTCCACGCCTCGTCCCGAGTCCACCAGCAGCTCCCGCGTCCTTCGAACACCGCTGCCATAGGTCCACCGCGCTGCCGTCGCGTCGTCCTCGTCCCCACCGGCCTGTCACGGCCACCACCGCGTCACCCTAGTCCCTGTTGGCTTCTCCCTCGTCCTAGCTACGCATGTTGGCCACACCAAAAGGGTTCGACCGAACACCCCGACAGGCCCACAACCCATAAACAACAATCATACGGATAGAATGAAACGCTTATTCCTTTTAATCAGAAGACTCGTGCTCGCCGAATCACCGATCGTCCTCGTCTTCTATAAGCACTTCGAGCTTTAATGAAACCCTAACGCCACAACCACGTAAATAACGATCCGATAACCACACATGTGAATCGAGAGAGTAAAGAATGCGAGTTCTTACCTCGAATCGCCTTGAACCGGAAGCTCTCGTCGCCTCCTTCGTCTCTCTCGATCTCGGCAGCCGTAAACAAGGAGAATGGGGACCCTCCCCCTTGTCGTAACCCTATAGGGGTGTGTTCCTTGGACCGGGCTTGTCCCCCCACTCGCCATTGACCTCTCGGCCCGACCCATTACGAAACTTTACAAAGTCCCCCCTTAGGTCTCGACATCTACACTTTAAATCCCGACTAATTCTTTATAAAACAATAACACGCAATGCCGTTCATTCTCCTACCCTTGTGGACAGTTATTTACACTACTTACTAACCCGTTTTCTAAACGAAAAACAGGGATGTTACAAGTCCTCCCCCCTTAAAGAGGTTTCGTCCTCGAAACCCGCGTCATCTGGAAACAAGTGCGGATAACGTCCGCGCATATCTATTTCCGGTTCCCAAGTAGCTTCGGATCCCTTACGAAGAGAATACTTTCCACATCAAAGAAATGAAACTTTTTGCATATACATTAACCATTCATATAAACCATAATGAAAAATCAGACACCAAGTACACGTCACTCATGAAATTCAATAAACTTACATATGAACGTTCACCAAATACACACTAACAAAGGCGATATTTTAATTATGGAGGAACACACTTTATTATATTATGTGGAAACTCAATACAACATTCAAACCCGTATCCTCGAAGCTCAATACCTTTCGGTTACCGAAAGAATCATGTACAACGAAATGACACGTAAAGCTGAACCCTAATTCAAAAACCTAATCTAAATGGTTTACTTTATTTCTTAATTCATATCCGGATTCGTGATCATGATAATCTTAGTACACTCAACTCGAAAGAGACTTATGAGACTCGCTATCCACTTCGTCCTGATATTGATAAAATACACAAAAATCTTTATTTCTAATACTAGTATCCGACATGAAGAAGGACATTGCTATGTATATAGCAAAGTGCCTAGCTTATTCTAAATTTAAAGCCAAATTATCAACGTTCATCTAGCCTCCTTAGTCAACCAGAAATTCCTGTGTGGACATGGGAATGTGTAAATAGACTCCATTACGAAAACTTTCCCACACGTCTCATGAGCACCGAAGTATTGGAGTGACCACTTTATACTCGAGGCATGATCACATACTCTATTCACTAAAGTTGGAAGTTGAAAAACTTTAAGGCTACTCGGGGTTTGACGTATTCTTGTTCAAACACGAGGAAGAAATAAAACTTTAAACTACTCGGGGTTTGACATATTCTTGTTCAAACACGAGGAAGCTTTGAAACTCTAAATTATGTTGCATCATTACTCTTTAGTTGCTGATTAGCATTTCCCCTCTAGGGATTCAGTTAATTGATAGCCACTCTTACGTGAAAACAATAGTTATGAACTTTTTGCCCCCTCTTGACCCACACACAAACTGAAGGATCTATACGGACCATGCGACGACTCGAGTAGTTACGGGTGCACACGTAATTATAAAAATCAGCGTATGGAAAACATAGTAAATTCTGTCGTGTGCAATAACCTAAAACCTATCGTGATAGATAGCAACGAAACTAATGTGATATGACAACGGTGCCCCCCATAAATAAGTGCTCTATCATATTATCATAAATAGCGTTGTTCGTGCCACGAGAAGTGTTGAATCTAGATCAACGACCGTGTAACCTCTTACTCACAGACAACTCTTGGGCATATTAGACTATACTTCGAGCAAACTCAGATCATCAAATTATCATCAAACCCATTCCAAGTAATGCAATTCATCTTTGGAATCCAAATAATTATGCGACAATCCTTCTCCTTAGGTTCATTTCCAAAAACTAAGTCCACATACCCCTCGATGAAACTATATACTTCTTAGAGTAACTCCTGGCAATCATGGGCTGTGAGACATAGAAACTCAAGCGAAATCATTATAGTCCATTTTGAAGTCTAAACGTAGCCCATGGTTACTTGGGAAACGAGAAGACCAAATGGAAGTATCCTTTCTCATGATCCTAGTACGTATCAAAAGCTTAAGTCTTGGAAACTTGACCCTCCTACTGTAAGTAGGGGAGACTGTAATATCCGGGATTTCCTGATATATTCTTCCCTAAATCCTTGCACAGGTTATAAACTTAAATCCTGAAAACCAATTTTCTTAAACAATAAATATTAATTTAATTAATATGTAGTTAAGAAAAAAAACATTTATACCTGAGACATATATATTTATGTAAATATATATATATGAGACTTATTTAAATATATATATATATATATATATAAATATAAAAATATATAAATATGTTAAAATTCTTAAAACTTTATAAGTTTGTAATTATATAAATAATATAAACTTATTTTAAATACTTAAAGTTATAAACTAATAAATCTTATAAATTATTTTATAGAATTATAAAATAATAAAACTTATAAAACTTATTTGGATTTTTATATAAATAAACATATTAGTTAGTTATAAAAGTTCAGGGACTAAAAGTGTCATTCTTGAATCTTGTCTTAAACCAAAACTCATATTTATATGTAAAATGATAAAACTGACAAACTTCAGTTACCAAAGCGTAATTAACCCAGACTTTCAACCCACGAATCAGTCCCGATTTCGAGCCCCGTAGAAGCCGGTTTTGGGCTCTAATTATCAAAATTGTGTTCAATGCATGAATTCAATTTTAAACGCCCGTGGGATTCAAATTCGAGTTCATCCTTCATACCCGTTATCTCGCCAACCATACGAGCATTTAATCCTAAAATTTATTATAAATACATGCTGGAACTCGTTAGCGACATCACCGTCTAACTATCCATACTCTCAATTCTTCCAATTTGTGTCTACATTGCTCGATCAAACTCTTGGACAGCCGCTTCTAAACTTGAACTGGTTCTCCCTTTATTCGACACCATTCCAGGTAATTATCATGGCCAAAACCTTCGTTTTCCTTCCTTAATCAAAAACCCTCTGTCAATTTGCAATGACAGAGGGTTAATCGACTCGTATTTTTTATTTTGGTTTCTAGGGTTCATACGGGAATTGGGTCTGATTTGGGATTGTGTTTAACTTTTTCTTTTCCGGGTTGTATCACCAGCGAGGCCCGTAGCCGGGTGGTTAGGTTGTGTGTGTGTGACTCGGGTGGCCCGGGTTCGATTCGACCAACCCGAGTTTTGCCCTTTTCATTTTTTTAACCTTTTTCAAACAGTTTTTAAACTTTTAATTATTTTTATAAAGTCTGTTAAATTTTTATAAACATAAAAATGAATTTTATTTACACTTTTTTATCCCAGAACTATTTTAATTAATTAAACTTAATTAAAAACTTATAAAATTTAAATCTTTAAAATTAGTTTTAAATACTTAAAAACAATAAAAATACTCCTAAACTTTATAAAACTTACACTTTAATCAGAAACTATTTTATAAAATTTGGAATTTAATTTGCTATTATTTTCTTAAATAATAAACTTAGTTTATTCTTAAAACTCTAAATTTATTATTAAACTTTAAGTTAAAATAGAAACTTATATAAATCTTATAAAATCAGAAAAAGATTTATAAAACTTACATATTATTTAGAAAACAGAAACTTATAAACTTATACATTTTAATTAATTCCATATTAACTAGAAGCTTACTTGTTTATTTATTTAAATAAAAAAACAGAAAATAAACATACTTTTATAAACTTATAAACTTTATAAAATAAAATAGAAACTATAAAACATTTATAAACTTGTAAACTTAATAAATCTTAGACTTATACATTTTATAAAACTTATATTTTATATAAACAGAAAACTTATGTGTTTATATAAAATTTAAATAGAAAAATATTTATACTTTATTTATTTTCTAAATGTTTATCAACTTATAAACTATATAAAATAAAATAGAAACTTTAAAACGTTTATAAATTTATAAACTTTATTTAAATACTTATTTAAGACATTATAAACCTATAGTTTTAATTAAACTTTAAAAACATTTATTAACTTATAATCAAAATACAAACTTGATAAGAAATTCTATTTAGACATTTCATAAACTTATAAGTACTTGTTTAAACTTGTGAACATTATTTATATACAAGTTAATGAGTAAAATAAATGTATTACTTAAATACTTTATTAAATCTTAAATGATTTATATTGATTATTCTAAATAAAGTAATTATCCTTTTAGATAATTATTCATGCTTAAAAACTATTTACTCTTTAAATAATAACTATTAATCCTTAAACATTATTTATTCTTTAAATGTTATTATTAATCCTTAATAATTATTTATTCTTAAATACTTATTATTTATTCTTACAATAATTATTAGTAATCTTTAATACTTATTCTTACTTTAAATAATTATTATAAATTTTTAATAATTATTTAGTCTTCCAGTTAACTATTATTACAACTCCACTTATAAATACTTAGAAAACTAATTTAAATTTATTATTACCTAACTAGTGTAATTAATAATTATAAAGCTTTCTAAATAATTGTTTTAAGTAATAATTATTCTAAACTTTAAACTTATTAAACTTCGATATCCAGTCTTGTATTATTCATTCAAAACCGTAAATTGAAACTTTATAAACCCAATCGTTCTCGTCTACCTTTTTGAACCCTAGTTAAGGCAAAAATCCTAGATCCCTTGCCATAGACTTATAGAACCAAACTTGAAACTTTAGACTTGTGTTCTTAGGCTTTTTGTAAGGATATTCTCCCTCGAAGTCTTGCTACACTTATTCTTTCTTGGACACCCTTGCATCATTTCAAGTGAGCATACTTAGCCCCTTTTCTTTTTTGCTTGTTTATAAACTCGGGGTGGAACATGTATCAAACTTTCATACTTACACAATTCTTGTACAACTATGTCTATATGCTTATTCTTGTGTTATGTGCCTTTGAGACTTGCATGCTTAAATTAAACTTAAAACTAGAATATTCATTAACTTTGATCAGGCCTACAGTGACAATAATATATCTATTGTATTTGACCAATCCACCTAGATTGATTGACCATTCGGGGGGAGCCCATGGTGATTGTTATTGGATGTAAACTTTAAACTTTTAAGGGTAACCTTCAGGTTATGCGTAAACTTGGTTGGAGGGTTGATATGCACAATGTTTAAACTTGTTTGTTCTCACATTTATACTATAGAATGCATGACATAGTGAATTGTAAAACTTTTCAAAGACTTTGCTAAATTATGTTAAAACCTCGTGTCTCACCAACTATTTTTAGTTGACAGTTTACTTACATGTTTCAGGTACACTAGCATGAGGCTTGTTTCTGATCACATAGGATGCTTTGGGCTTAGATTGCTTATAAATTTAACTTTGTATTCTTGTTATGTGTTGTTCTATACTTGTAATGTAAACTTGAAAATTATTAATAAAGGCCATTTACACTTTAATAGTCAACTTTGTGCTTTTAAACAACTGCGTCCGCCCCGACGTATAATCCGACGTCGGTTGGGGTGTGACACATCCCACGTACTTCTTTCCTGCAGTGTTTGGAAAACATTTTTGAATTAGCTTACGCTAAGTAAGTACACTACACCGTTCATTTTATTATGAACCCTTTAGGTTCTTATTATTGTTCAAGTTTCCAAGGCTCTCGGCGCCCCCGTGACCATCTCCAGACGTACCTCCGTTCACGTCATTCGTATATTTTATGGGTGTGCTAACCCCCTCGCAACCATCTTAGGCCGTACCTCCGGTCCGAGTATTGGCAAGGTTCTTATACTTTTCAGTATAGACCCCTTGCATTTGTCACGAAGACTCATTCATTCCTCAGCCCATAGCCTTGGAATCTTTTACTCTTTCAGCCCCGTAGGCCTAAAGTTTCCTTTTCCTTTCCTTTTCTCTATTGAGATCCACCTTACATGCCGGGTATCCCATTTCATTTGGGACCTTGAGTATCTTTGACTCACAGCCTCCCAAATGTATCAAACATTTATTTTCATTTCACGTATATGCTTTATTTACTCACCAACCAGTCCTCACCTCAAAACTTCGTAACAGTTTCTCCACGATGCATTAAAAGGGTTTATATATAGGAAGTACTAGGGGCGTATCCACCACCCTTTTAACACTTCGTGAGTACTCCGTTATTCCATTTTAGGGTTTAGACTCGTTCCATCATACTCATTCATATATGCACGTATCATCATGCATTCACGTATTCATCATGCATTTCACATATTCATATTCATCACATGTTCATATTCATTATGCATGGTATACTTTCATCTCATACTCATATTCGTCATATATTATAAACTAGGGAAATTTTCCTTCCAGAGCAGTACCTCCAATAGAGATGTCCCAAGAAAGAGTTACGGGTCTAGGAGAGATTTATACACCACTTTTCCTTAGACAACTACATACCTGTTGGATGTTCTCCCATTCGTTTACTATATTTCATCATTATTTATTAGTCTATACCCCTAAACATTCATAATGGTTTCACCACGAAGTACCAAGAAGTTTATATATAGGAAGTACCAGCAGCGTATCCACTACCCTTTGGATACGTCGTGACTACTCTATTATTCTCGTTTAGTGTTTAGACTAATATGTCATTACCCCGTACCCTTGTCGTATCACCTATCACATAACACATATCATTCAAACATCTAAGTCACGTATTGGTGTCTAGGGTACGGGTCCAGTGTACTTACTTTATCCTCGGTAGTCCCTAAGTCCGTTCCTTGCTTTAAACGTTTCTTCGAACTTGAACCGTACCGTAGCGTACCGCATTCGTAACCTCTGCGCTCGTAACCGTCGTTCAGGGCTCCTCGGTATTTATGCTAGTGTGTGTGATGGTGTGTTGTTGTTGTTTCCAAATGAACAACAAAGTTCAACTATTTATAGGGCTGAAGTGCCCCCCCGTAGCGGACCGCTAAGCTGGGTGGTAGCGGTCTGCTACCGCCCTTAGCTAGCTGTCTGGCGTACTCCGCACATAGCAACTCGTTACGCCTTGGGCAGCGGTCCGCTACCCAATCCTATTTCGTGAGTCACCAAGTACGTGTCGTCCTCTCGTTGCCCGAGCCAATTGCGGCTAGAGGACCGTTACAAGCTTGGTAGCGGTCCGCTACCGACTCCTTTTTCCTGATTTCTTTACCCACTCATAGCGGACCGTTATGTTACTCGGTAGCGGTTCGCTACAGGCTTGATTTCCCTATTTTCTTTATTTTTCAGTCCTTTAACTTTGGGATATTTACATTTTGGCCCATGGACTTTTTATTTTCTTAAATTTTGGGGTGTTACACTATGGTACTAGACGATGTGCATGTGGATGATAAATTTCATTTCACTGAGCAACCAATCAAAATTTTAGACACACAAGAAAGAAAACTGAGAAAAAAAGTTATACCAATGGTATTAGTTCAATGGCAAGGTCGGATCGGAGCCGACAAGACTTGGGAATTAGAGGAACAAATGAGAGCCAGGTACCCTCATCTATTCACATCTTAATTTCGAGGATGAAATTTCTTAAAGGAGGGGAGATTTGTAACACCCCGAAAATTTCCTAGAAAATAGAAGGACTAAACTTGCCAAATTTCAAAGTTTAAGGGTGGATAGATGAATAATTAAAGTCCAAGGACTTAAAATGAAAATTTTAAAAATCATAGGGGTAGCGGACCGCTACCCAAGACCTTAGCGGTCCGCTACGTGTGGGCTAAGGAAAACCCCGGGAGCCGACACGTGTCCATGTGACTTGCTGATTGGGATCTGACGAGTGGAAGGGGTGGTGGACCGCTAGCCAGACTATAACGGTCAGCTACGTGCGCGCAAAGCCAAATAGGCTGCCTCAAGTGGTGGCGGACCGCCACCACCTAGCGTACTCTGTAAAGCCAAATAGGTGATCTCAGCCATTCTCCACACACCAACACACCTTCCTACACGCACACATACTCTGTAACTCCGATCCCGAGCCCCGGTTCGCATACGACAGTCCGGTTTCTAAGCATTCGACTCCAATTTGCTGTAGATAGTACTAAGGTAAGGTTCTGAACTCCCATTAAGCTTTGATTATGAACCATTAAAACTAGGATTATGTGATTAAGAAATGTTATGATTATCTAGGAGCTCTGCCCGAGGTGTTTGTCACATTACTGAGTAATAAGCTGAAATACTACCGAGGTGAGTTCTTAAAATGTGATGCATGAACCCAATCATGACCTTGTCTGGCATGATTGATTTATGAAATATTTTGAGTATCTTGAAACAATTGTACCGATTGTTTATATATAACGTATTCTAAGCGCTTATTATATTTCACTTGCCTACGGTCTTTGGTTATATCTATACTGAATGATCACTCATAGTTATCTATGAATTTGGGTGTTGAAGTCCATTAATGTGTTCAAGATACTTTGGCGGGTCATTTTAATAAACTATTTTAGTTTATGAATTCACCAGCTTTGTGCTTACCCATGTTTTATCAAATGTTTTTGAACGCATCACAGGTAGTCATTAGACAGGGCATTCGAGGACTAGAACGAAATGATGAACGATCCAGATGATGGGCATGCCAGGAACTATAAGTCCTAAATGACTTGTTCCTTGTTAGGAACAGATGATGTAACTTTGATTAAACATGATTTAAACAATGTTTGATGTTAATAGAAGTTATGATTTAGTCTTCCGCTGTGTGTTCTTGATATCAACGTCATAATAACTAGAAGGCGACCTTGTAGCTAGTATGTAGTTATTTGACAAACGGAATGTTATGTCTAGGAAAGAATGATTTATAAATCTCTCCTAGACCCGTTGCTCTTACCTGGGAACATATCTGTTGGAGGTACTACTCTGGTTATATAACTGTCCTGTGTTAAGGGCATGACATGTGGTGTGCTTGCTTGAGAAGGATATCGAATTTCCTTTTTCTCTCTTAGTTCTCAGTCTCTCAAACAACTCAATTTGACAATGCAACTCAATAGATCTTCGAGGTATTTAAATACATCAATCTGAGAACTCCCAACATTAACAACATTGGCTCTCCTTTTCTTGTTTCTTCATTCAAAACATATACTTTATCACCTTTAACCACGAACCTCAATCAGTTTGCTAATTTGTAATTTTTTCATGTATCTATTTATCTAGTTTTATTGAGTTCACAACAAATAAAAAAAATATAGAACATACGGGTCGTATTATACCATACGACCTATATATACTCAACCGTATTGTACCATACCACCCATAATATTGATTGATTTGACTGTTTTCGAAACATACGGATCGTATGGTACAATTCGGCATACATGTGACGCAATGATTTTGTGTGCGTATAACATGTGAGTGTGATGAAGCCTAACCATAATTACAATAAGAAATAAATGAAAAAAGGTTTGTAAATTGTATTGATATTTGAAATGTGATGTCACAATCACTAAACACATTTAATTCAAATAGGATTAGATTTATTTAATTTATGACATGTTTGATTTCGTAATTAAGAAGTAAAAAGGAAGAAACAATGAAACCCTCGTGGCATATTCCTTCATAAATGGCGTCCTTGTATAGAATTCCACTTTTTAGACGATTTATTCAATATTCAAATTTCAAAACCAAACTACTAGAACTGGATTAGGGTGGCTGGAACCTTTTTCAGCCTAATCAACCCCCAAAACCCTCATCGCCTTCACCCATCCCTACTAACCAGAGAGAGAAAAAGCTTTCTAGAGAGAGAAAGTTACCGGCGACTGACTGACTGCTCCGGCCACGCTTCAACGTTCAGCGGCTGACTGTATGTATCCTCAAAAACCTTATAGACTCTTTCCGCTCCATGTTTTGATTCATGATATGTTGTTTTTAGCTTTCGTTTTGAAGATCATTTAGCCTCGCATACCTTCGAATCTAATTCCACTTTATTTAGTTCTAATTGATGGATCATCTTCTCGTCTATGATGCTAGGTTTGTTTTAGGTTCGTTTGTTTACTGATTTCAAGCTCAACAACGACTGAATTTCGTAAACTAGGGCTCGTTTTGATGAATTCAGGTTTACGCTTGAGTTTTAAAATTAAAACCTTCTGTTATCAATTTGTATTTTGAATTTTTGATGTGTTGATTCTGAATTTCATTTTATAGGTATGCTTTTGAGAATCTGGTGAAATCGTTAGAGTATTCATATATAATAATTTCTAATTACAAACTGAATAGTTGCATATGAACTCAAAGATACAAATGTTATTATGTCATGCAAATTTGGTATCAAAGATGTTTTTTTTTTTGAGAATTAGCCATACTATTAGTGATTGATGCTATAATTATCCAAATTGAGATTTATGATTCGGTGAATTGCATTTTAATGTGATTTTGTATATAGTATACTGATATGGTATATAAAATTTGATAGATATCAGAGTTAATACCAAAGATGCCATCTGAAGAAGATGCTACAAAGCACAATATAAGTAGTGGAGGTCTTGAGAGAGAAGACGGTGAACATGTGAGATTGGTTATATCATCTAATGAAAGAAGTGTGGCTGAGGGTGATGCCTTGCAATCTCAAACAGAAAGGAGTTATAGGCCCTTGAAATGGTGGATAAAGGCTGTCACATTGTCTGTTCTTGCTATAACAGTTACGATTATTTTCTTGAAATGGGGCGTGCCTTTTATTTTTGAGAAGGTATATTCATGTTCTTTTCTTGTGGTATTTTCCGTTGTTTTGTCATACTTTCCATTTTGGATCATACTATGAAATGATTGTGGGTAAAGAATCAATGCGATATTCATCATGATGGCCATCAAGAATATTCATAATTTGAAACTATACATTGTGCTTTCTACTTTGTCATGTTTATAATGTGAAGGACCTAGACATTGTCATGACTCATGATAGTTGTGATCTCTGTTATTCTATTAGAAGAGAGGTGGTTTTAAGTGTTTGATTCCCTCTAGCAGAGGTATGAGGTTCGATTCCATCTTTCACTATTTGCCGGTGCTAGCTGTGTTTTACCTAGTTCTATTGGTTAGTAGGGTATTGATGGACCCGTGAGTTTCCTGGTGACGGGATTCATGTAACCCAACTCGAGCAACGCACAAAACTCCCACTTTTTTGAAAAAAAATCGCACTTAAAGGCTCGATTCTTGTACAGGTGCTGTTTTTGTGCTTCAAAGTGTTATACATTTGGTTAAAGAGATGGGATATATAAAAAAAAATTATATAAGCACCTTGCGCTTCGCATACGAAAATCGGTCCGCTTTTTAAAACCAAGGGTGGTGGTTGGTCTGTATAGTTACCTTGTGTGTTATGAAAGTGGTTCTACTAATTCAACTTGGCTTAAAATCAGGTGGGCCTGGGTTTTCAGAGCTGCATTCGTGTCCGCAGGACGTGCGGGTATGCACGAGTTCTAGTCGAAACCCAATTTTTCGCACCCCCCCCTGCGCGAGAGTAGGACTAGTGGTAAAACACACCATGAAGCTTCAAATGAGTAGTGAAGGCTTTACCTTATAAACAACACCTCATTTTGTTCCAAACCGATGTGGGACAAGCTTCTACCACTTAGACATTCATTCACACTTATACCCAAAATTCCAACAGTATGTAACCAAAATCGATTACTTTTCTGGGCCTACACTCGATTCACAGCAGCTTCATGTGTTACTTTAGCCGGAATATCGTGGGTTCGAGTTCTACACACAATTCTTTATTTTAATTTATTTAGACTACTGTGACTTTACCATATGTGATTGTGAATATATGATATTAAAACTATGTTTTGTGTTTTTTATGATTAAGAAGTGAATTTTGTCATGCATAATATATTTTTTATACATTCATTCACACTTATACCCAAAATTCCAACAGTATGTAACCAAAATCGATTACTTTTCTGGGCCTACACTCGATTCACAGCAGCTTCATGTGTTACTTTAGCCGGAATATCGTGGGTTCGAGTTCTACACACAATTCTTTATTTTAATTTATTTAGACTACTGTGACTTTACCATATGTGATTGTGAATATATGATATTAAAACTATGTTTTGTGTTTTTTATGATTAAGAAGTGAATTTTGTCATGCATAATATATTTTTTATTATTTATTTTAGTTTTAGCGCCTCGCATACGTGAAGCCCTCGCCTCGCGCCTGAGGCGTGGCGCCTCGGATTTTGGGACCGAAACGCCTCGCCTCGCCTAGCGCTTTTTTAAACCAAGATCAGACAGTTAGCATGGTTGTCTAAGGTTTTGCTGATGTTGTTGCAGGTTCTTTTGCCAGTGTTGCAATGGGAGGCGACTGCATTTGGTCGCCCAGTTCTTGCAATGATACTTGTAGGGTCATTGGCATTATTCCCAGTGATGTTAATCCCATCTGGTCCATCCATGTGGCTGGCAGGGATGATATTTGGTTATGGGCTTGGATTTGTAATAATTATGGCTGGAACCACCATCGGCATGATTTTGCCATATCTCATCGGTCTTCTCTTCCGTCATCGCATCCACGTGAGTCGCTTGTTCTAGAAATCAGATGAAATTTGTACCTACACGTTGTAACTAGATATGGAAAATGATGGATTGGTCAAAACGGGTAATTTTGTGGTATGGTTCAAAACGGATCAGCTAAGGTTGGGTTGACCAGAAAGAGTTTTTTCCAGAATCTTTTTTTATATAATTATCACATCAAATATAATTGCAAAATTGATATTACTTCAGCAGTAATCTTATTTTTCCCAGAATAAAAAGATTTAGGATTCTATCAATGATACCCCATCTATCACTGATACTCCATCTATCACAAAAAAATGCGAACATTTGACTTGGCACATTGATCAAAAGTATAAAAATGGCACATATCTTCAAAGCCTTGACTTTTTCTTTCAATTTCTTATAAAATTTGCAGAAATGGTTGAAGAAATGGCCACAGACAGCTGCCATGATTCGATTGGCAGGGGAAGGAAACGCATTCCAGCAATTTCGGGTTGTCACGCTCTTTAGGATTTCACCATTTCCATACACTATATTCAACTACGCGATAGTAGTTACAAATATGAGATTTTGGCCCTATTTGTGTGGATCTATTGCAGGAATGATTCCAGAATCTTTCATTTACATCTATAGGTCCATCTCAATTTGATGCTACTGCTCTATTTTATGTACAGGTGGAAAAATGGGTGGCCCATTGCAAAAAGGGTCGGGTCAACCGATTTTCATGTTGTTAAATTTTACAAGTACATAACTTTCTAAATTTGATTAAAAAGTTATATTAATCTGATGGTAAAATATACTTGGAAGTAGAACAATTTACTAGATTTTTGCATTCTTAAAACATTTTTGATGACTTTCAACACGTTTCTGTTAACCAGTTATCTAAAATTTCCTAATTTGACCCATTAAAAAGTCAAATTATAACCAAAAGTAGGTGAAGATTGCCACCTTTTAACATTGTGCAGTTTAATTTTACATCTTTTACTGCCCTTGTTGACTTATTGTTGTTGATAAAATTGTACAGTGGGCGGTTGATACGGACATTTGCTGATGTGCAGTACCGAAATCACCCTATGACTGCATTGGAGATTATATACAATGTTATCTCCTTCATTATTGCAGTAGCTATGACTATTGGTTTTACAGTTTATTCCAAGAAAGCTCTAAAAGAACTTGAAAATGAAGACAAGGAAACAGATGATGTTTTGGAATCAGGTAATATACAGCTTGAGAAACTTCCAATTGAGAGACAATAATTTTAGATCCTAGTCACCTTAATCATAGCTTATATAGGTTGTCAGTGTAATTTGTTGGAGTTGAGATCGGTTAATCGCTAACCACTTGTAATTAAGCAATTTCAGATGGAAAATAAGAACAGTGAATACCACATTTGACAGTTTTTTTTTTCTTAATCAAGATTGATTATCTTGAATGTTCGATTGGCTTGATTCATGCTGAGACCTTCTTTACGGTTAGAAGTCGAGATTTCGACCCCGTTACTTTTTAATGGATTGATATGGTTTGTGTTTACCTGTAACGGGTCAAACAAAAAATTTATCTAAAAAGAAATTTGGTCAAACGGGTCGACAATAACCCAACTTATTTTAGGGTGTCTTGTATTAATGATTAAATTTTTTTTAATCAAGATTGATTATCTTTAATGTTCAATCGATTTGATTCATGCTGAGAGCTTCTTTACAGTTAGAGGTCGAGATTTCGACTCGTTGCTTTTGAATGGGTCGATATGGTTTGTGTTTACCTGTAATGGGTCAAACAAAAAATTTATCTAGAAAGGAAATTAGTCAAATGGGTCGACAATAACCCAAGTTATTTTAGCGCGTCTTCTATTCATGTTTAAAATATCAGTTATTTGTAAAAATTTAGCAAAGAACAAAAAAGTGTTCGCCTGTCCAGTCTAACCCGACCCATTTGGAAACTTGCTTTAAACAGTGTTACCACCTCTAAAGGGGGTGGTTTACATGACCTGGCTTTGACTTTATTAGTCAAACCTAGTATTTTTAAGGTAATCGATGGCAACATATATTGTCACATTTACATTTCATCAGGTGATATGGTGTTGAGTCTCGATTTCTATTTTGTTGAACTTATTATTTCTCTTATCAGGTTATATTTTTATACCACATAATTAGTGGTATATTTAATTTTGCTTGTTAATAATTTCTCTCCAAAAGAAAATCTAGGGTTTCCTGTCTCTGGTTGTATTAAAAGTAAGCGTGGTTAATTTTTACATATATTTACCTTTAAAATCAATTACATGTTGATATTTCTCTTTTTGTATATGTTTTAGAAAAGAGGAAATATGTAATTGACTTTTTTACTTGTGTTTTAAGAAGGAAAAATATGTAATTGACTTTTTAAGTTGGATAAATATGTAATAAATAAACTTAGCAAGGGAAAATATGTAAATGCTACCATCGAGTTATTCACTAAGCCCTAGGGAAAACAACAATTTTAAGTACCATCAAATCCTTACGATATGAAGTTATTGCTCCTTTCTAAAATAACCTTGAAAAGAATAAATTTGGTGATATAAGTATCTTTTCTCAAGCCTCTTATGTGTCGTCATTGAACATTGTACGATCTTAGTATTGCTTCTCGTATGTGTGTCAAGTGTATGGTTAAACTTGGTCTGGAACATGGACATGACTCGACAACTCTAACGTCGATGTTGCAATTCCTTGATCGACTGTTACAATTTCATCATTCGCTTGTGGTTGAATTAGTAATCTATCGGAGTGACTTTTAACACTCGATCCCCTGTCTCCTACCCAATCGTTAATCAGGTCAAGTGAAAACTGGTTGAAAACGCTTGGTTTAAACATGCTTCCCATCTGCCATGTATAATAAATATAACCAGCTAGGAGTCACATACATATGTTATATATTTCCTAACAATCAAAACAATAAAATTACTTGTATAATACCTGGGATACAATGGCATACAAAGGTAACGTGCTGTAACTACAAAGTATTTGAACAATTGCCCTACGCATAAGTAGTGATCATATTTAAAACCACTATTATATTAATCTATACTATATATAATACAAATATATATTAAAAATATGCAAAACCATCTATTGAATTATAAGCTTAAAACCAAATTATTAATTTTTCGCCCCCAACAAGTAAAGATGATTTTCTGAGAGCGTTTATGAGCATTTCTCAATTCAAATTAGTGATTTGATAAGAATGTTTTTCACTAATGCATGCTTAATTCCAACGAAACTTACCCGAGTACCAGTTTGGTGATGATGTAGCCAACTTTCTCCATGACGCATGAGTCGAATCCATACGTAGTCTTCATAACATTTCCAGCAACATTGGATTAGAAAAAATGTTGCATTCTTCATAAGAAGTATGAAATAAAAAGCATAATCATACTATGTACACTTACCCAGACCCAAAAAAAGAAGCCAATCTCGAATGAATTTTGAAACAAGATGAAGTGAATCAAGTAGATGATGATTTTAGGATTGTTGCACCAAAAATGATCATCAGAAGGTTTTACTGCATCAGCGCTTTTTTCGACAACATCTCTTGCTAGTCGTGTAATGATGTGCTCGAGATGAGCTCCCACAAGCAGTAGAAGCTGTCATGTTAACCCCAACCCCACGCATTATGTAAAATAATGGATTTTTTAACAGCAAATTCACACACCATTTTATCAGACTTAAACCTATCAAGGAATCACCAAAATAAATACAAATAATTTTTAATTTGTTCTTCCCTAAATATCTTTTATAGAATGTATTTAGCCTTTATTGTATTTAATTCTTTTCCTACAATAGTGCTAATTGTTTTGTATTTATTCTTGTACTAGGTTAGAATCCCGTGTATTACACGAGATTGTATATTAAAAAAGATAAAACTTATAAATTTGTAAATACGTCATAACTTGTCAGACTATTATGATCGTCTCGAGATATATCAAATGGAAATATGTGTGTATATAACAAATTAATAATTTTCTTTTATTAGTTATATTTTGATTTCCTATTATGTATATTTTTATTTAACATAATTAGTATTATTCTTTAATAATATATTTATAATATCATTATTATTTAGTAAGATAGAGACGCATTTATTAGGAGAGAGAGCCAGAAAAACCATTATAAAAAGGCACGAGTAAATGACAAGTGTCTACCTTAAACCTTTATTTATCAGTATAGATTCCCTTTACCGTAAAGGAATCATTTTTCACAATCAAAAAAAATATTTTTTTTTCTCAATCATTTTTCACAACCATAACCCTAAATTCTTCTTTCTGCCGCCATCTTCTCCGATCAGCTCGCAAGGACTGATGTCTTCTCATTGCTCACCAACCCAACCTCCCTGATCACCCCTCTGTCCATCACTACTTCTTCAATGGCGGATACCAACACTACCAACCAGCCCCTCACTGTCAACACCACCGTGAACAACCTTACCATCGTCTCCTTCCCCGTCTCCCTGAAACTGACGTCCACAAACTACCAAGGTTGGAAAACCCAAGTTGAAGCCCTCTTACAGCGCCTAGACTTGTACAAGTTCATTGATGGAACCCACCATCCTCCCCAGCCTACCACTGCAGCCAGTGGCGGATCCAGGAATTTTTTTCAGGGGGTTCACTCTATGTTTTTTAAGGGGTTCACCTCAGTTTTTTTACATACCGTTCTATATAAATTTCGAAACTCGGGGGTTCCTGTGAACCCCCCGGCTCTTACTAAGTCCGCCCCTGACTGCAGCAAACGGGACGATGACTCCCCACAAAGAATATTCCAATTGCATTGAGCCCCAGCCTAATCCTCCTAATGCGGGCTCATCCAGTGGAAACAGCCATTCCTTGGTCGTTGTCAATGGTGCCACACCATTGCTAACTGTAATTCATTTAAAAAGTGTTCCCTAATGCGGCTATACCGCCATTTACTCGTAATGTGCAGGCGTAAAAAACGTCTCCACAAGTGCATATGATGGGAGTTCAAATTAACCCATCACAACGGCGCCTCACACCATGTGTCACACGACCTAATTGCATTGACTCTCCATGCACCGTATGATAGTACCGATGAGCTAATAATCGGTGATGGTTCGTCATTTACCATAACTCATATTGGCTCACTTGTAATCCATACACACGCCATACCACTAATCTTAAAAAATGTGCTTTGTGTCCCTTCTCTTTCTTGCAACATTATCTCTATCTCCTATTTATCCCATGACAATAACTTTCTAATCAAGTTTTATGATTTTGTTTTTGTCATCAAGGATCAAAGTTCCAAATCCCCCTCCTTAAAAGGATGGAAATAAACATGATATATGAAATCTGCTCCTTATGCTCATTACACCCCCTGCTGCTTTTTCTCTACAAAGAACAACAATCAAGCATTGACATCATCGCTTGTGCCATCCAAATAATAAAGTGATGCATACCTTATCATCTTTTATTTCTTTATTTCAAATTCCAACAATAATTGTAACTCTTGTCGTATACACAAGAGCCACAAACTTCCTTTTTTTCAATTAACATTATCTTCAAGTGCACCTCTAGAATTAATATTTTTCGATGTTGATCATCACCTATCACCTCCTTTGACGGTATTAAATATTACATCATTTTTGTTAATCATTACACAAAATATATATGGCTATACCCGCTTAAAAATAAATCTGATTCCCTAAAAATCTTCATCTGTTTTTAAAACCTTGTTAAAAACTATTTCCAAACCACTATTAAACAACTCTTTTTAGATAATGAAGGAGAATATGTAAAACTCACATCCCACCTCTAATCTAATGGTATACCCCACCTCACCTTTCCACCTCACAAACCTGAACACAATGGCTACGCAGAACGAAGACACCGCCACATAATTGAAACATGACTTTCTCTTCTTTCTCATTCTAATATACCTCTCCATTATTGTCCATTTGCTCTTACTACCGCCTCATATCTCATCAACTTCCTTCCCACTCCAACTCTTCAAAACATCTCTCCATATTATTGTCTATTCAACAAACACACACATTACAACAAACTCCTAAGCATTGGTTGTCTTTGCTACCCTTGGCTTCGTCCTTACAACTCCCATAAACTTCATCCTAAATCCAAACCAAGCATTTTTGTTGGCTATTCCCTATCTCAAAGTGCTTATTATGCACTTGACCCGCTCACAAACAAACTCTATACTTCTAGACATGTAGAATTTGTTGAACATGAATTTTCCTATGTAATAATGTAACCATCTCTAATGACACAAACATATCCTACCCTGACCCATTCACTTGGTCACCCATAACAATTCAAATAGTATCCACCACCACCAACCCAATTATGCCTACATCCACTCCACCACCTGCCCCTTCCGCACCACTTCACATCAACACACCTCCTCCATCTCCATGACCTTCTACCTAACTACACAAAAGTTTTCCTCAAACCTCAACGTCTACTACTATTCAACAAAATACACCTTCTTCAATCCAAACCAACACACCTTCAAACACCAACACCCCTACCTCCTCCAACTACATATCTCCACCCCCATCACCTCCTTTCCAATTGTATAACAACCTCCATCCAACTCCAACCTCCCCTACTGTCCAACCCGACATTCCCTTTTCAGTCTAACCCAACACATCTTCCCCCACACCATAATCAACACCTCACGTTACCCAACCAACATCCCCCACCATGCCTGCCCATAATAGAAAACCCAATTCCTGCTATCACTATGACACGTTCCAACTGTACAACGCTATAAGTTGTCCCATCACCTAACTATCTACCATCACTCAAGAGTTTGTAGCCTTAGAACACAATCAAACATGGACTCTCCTCCCCCCTCTTCCGCCATAAATCTCGTTGGGAACAAGTGGGTATTCCAAACAAAATACAAACTTGTTGCCAAAGGTTTTCATCAAAGGCCAGGCATTGATTCTGTCGAAAACTTTAGTCCCGTGTTTAAACCTCCCACCCTTCGGTTCATTCTTTCCCTTGCCATATGAAATCATTGGAACCTCCGTCAATTCAACATTAACAAGGCACCTTAACCGAAGACGTATACATGGCCCAACCCTCCGGATTTATCAATCCCTCCTTCCCATCCCACGTTTGCAAACTCAATAAGGCAATCTATGGCCTACCCCAAGATTCTCAAGCATGGTATGAAGAACTCAAATCATATCTTCATTCCAAAAACATAAAACCCTCTGTCTCAGAACCATCTCTATTCATCCAACATCATGGCTCCTCTCCCATCTTTATACTTGTCTACGTAGACGACATCATCGTCACCAGACCCTCTACCCACATCATTAACGACTTCATCTCCCATCTCTATGCCAAATTCTCTCTAAAGGGTCTTAGCAATCTATCATATTTCTTTGGCATTGAAGTTCTACCTCACTCGCATGGTCTTTTTCTGTCACAATCAAAATACATTAATGATTTGCTTCACCGAGACAATATGAGTGAATATAAACCGACCTCCACACCTATTACATGCTCCGAGCCCATCACCTTGCATGGTGGAACACCCATGCAAACCCTACAGATTATAGGGTCATGTTTGGCGCCTTGCAGTATCTATCTCTAACTAGACCGATGTTGATTTCACTGTAACAAGCTTTCACAGTTCATGCATGCTCCAACCTCAACACATTGGAGTGCTCTAAAGCGTTTACTCCGGTATTTAAAAGGCTCCATCTACAAAGGTCTATTAATAAAAAGCAATTCTCCATTAAATTCATGGCTTCACCGATGCCGACCGGCAGGCGACAAAGATAATTACCGAAGCACTACCATAACAAATATCTCTTAAAGGAACTTGGTTTCACACACATAACAACTCCAACTATTTTTTGTGACAACCTAAATCTGTGACAACCTAAGTGCAACACAATACTCTTCAAACCCAATTTTCCACTCTTGCATAAAGCACCTAGCTCTTGATTTCCACTTCGTACGAGAAAAGGTCCAAGAACGCTCAATAAGAGTCACACACGTTGTAGAGATGATAAACTAGCTGACAGCTTAACCAAACCCCTACCAAGATCACGCTTCCATCATCTTATTTTAAAGATTGGACTCACAAAAAAACCGTCCATCCCGAGGGAACATATTAAGGAATCACCAAAATAAATTCAAATAATTTTGAATTTGTTCCAAATATCTTTTTATAGAATGTATTTAGCCTTTATTGTATTTAATTATTTTCCTAAAGTAGTGCTAATTGTGTTGTATTTATAGGGGTGTCAATTGTGTCGGGTTGACGGGTTAACGAGTTGAATTATGCAACCCAAACATGACCCATATTCTTATTCGTGTAAAAAATTTCAACCCTAACCTGGATACACTTAAAATCGGGTCAACCCGAACCTGACCCGATTAACCTATTTTTCTAAATCAAAATCATAACCTATTAAATCCAAAATATAATTCATTTAAAGTAAACCGAAAATTAATTGAATGATTATCTCTAGAAAGGAAAAAAAGTAAAGTTTTGGTATAATTCAGTTATTTTATGACAAACACTAAATACAAAAGTAATTGAACAATCGTTTCTATAATGAGAAAAATAAAAAAAAATTGTATCCTAAACGGGTTAACGGGTCATTCCGAACCCAACCCGTTTTTAAAACGGGTTGAAATGGCCAACTCAAAACCTAATTATTTTCGTGTCGTGTTCGGGTCGTGTCAGGAATTGACACCCCTATTTATTCTTGTATTCCCTTTATAAAGGAATCAGTTTTTACAATCATAGAAAATATTGTTTTCTCTTAAGAACCCGTAATTTCTTTGGAGAGAGATACCTTTTGTAAAATAATGCACTTATATTTCAAATAACATCACAAGAAATTTCTATCCTAAAAACTTACGGTGACGGGCAAAAATGACAACCAAAAGTACGTGTACCAACCTGCATTTCATACATAAATTCATTAGCACCTTCTTATGAATATTTTTGTAAAATGGTGTAAATGTTGGAGAGTAAATGGTTTCTAGTGTGGAAGCATTTTAGATTTAGGGGAGTCCGCTGGTTGAGATAGCGGGCTCTGACAAAAAGACAAGCGGGTCCGCTAACGTGGCAAGCGGATCAGTAATCCACTTGTGAAGAAAAGCATATTCAAGCTGATAACATGATGGAGACTGTGCTGGTGATGAGGTGGAATAGTGAATCCGCTTGCCGCTTCACACAAGCGGATCCTATTGTACTTTATCAGGATCCACTTGTTGACATAGCGGACTACCAATTCACCAAATGAGTTCCATGCAAAACCCATAAACCATTTCATTTTGTACAACTACACCATTTAAGAAAAAAAAAACTCCCCTTACGATGGAAAGATATATATTTAGGCATTCTAGTTTTAAATGGTCAATTTTAGTTAGCTTATTATATATGATGAAGAGTGATGTTTAGTTTGAGATGACAAAACATTACGTTACTTCTTTTTGTTCTAATATTTGTTTTGGATTGTCAAAAGGCATATAGTTAGTTTTTCATTACATATTTTGGTTTTCAATTTTGATTTTGATCCTTGAAGTTTTCATATATGATTCTTATTAATAGACATTAAAAATGAGAAAAAGATTTGTTACATTTAATGGCTTGTGGAGTTGACGTGAAGGGGGGAGGGATGCTATATTTCTGCGAGCAGACTCAGGGCGAATATGAAGTGTATGGATACAAGTTATTTCGTATTAATAGTGTTTGACCGTCAAGGTCAAAGGCATAGCTAGGGGTGTATGAGGTTGTTATTGAAAAGTATGAAGATATATATAATATGTCGAACGTTAAATTGATATCAAACAATTACACTAGTGTACATACCACTAATGTTGAGTAGCAGAAAGATCACAACAAAGAGCCACAAATACCAACTGTCCAAAAAAGAGAAATAATAAATTTAACATTATGGTTGATTAAATTTATACACAAGTTATCAAAATTGGAATTTTTTTGTAAACGAGAGAGAGGAATACCTAATGCCAACAATTTTTTTAAAATCATGCTCGAGTGTACGTAACATGTACTTGTAAAAATTAAAATTCGGATTCCCTGGACAGTGTTCCTACATGATCAAATACGTACAAAATCATATTAATTATATGAAACAATAACATGTAGTGAACGGGTAATCAAAGAGTTCCAATTATTTACCCTTATGAATCCTGATCTAAGTGCAACATAATCTGACTTGGTCACCGATCCATAGAACTGCTTGAAGAATGACACCTCCAAACAATGAAAATATAGGTTTTCATAAAGGGTATGTAAATGTTGATCTACACTACATTCATATTTAAACCGTAAAGAAGTAGACTCACAATCCATCTCAACACTGGCAACTTTCTGTAACGCCCAATAGTAATTCGTTGCATGAATATCTGTCGATGAATATGATGGTGATGAGGATGATGATGATGACCTACAACAAAAGAATTGGTGAGCATGCAATGAATACAAATGCTATTGAAACCGACACTACTAGAAAATAATCGGACTTCCGACCGAAACTTTCCAAAATAAAGTTTATCGAGAATTCCGACAAATTTCCAAACATGGAAGATGGAGATGAAAGAATGAAAATTACTACTTTTGGGTGGTCCATTATCGGGGATCTTGAGGGAGTCCTCCCAGTGCTTCCACTCACGTATCTATACCATACAAGATTAATTTAAAGGAAAATCATAAAAATTGTCATTAGAAACACTTTTATTTTTATGTCTTTGGGCTTGATGTAAACAATTGATAAACCTTTAGTTTTAGTTTGTTTTTAACTGGGCTGGAGGCCACAAAACAATCTGCACAAACCGTAAAGCAAGGGATTCAAACTGCATTTCATGATTGGCAGTTTACGAAGGTTATCCCTACTTCTTAGAGAAGCAGTTACGGCCGGTTGTTTTAGGAACCATCGTATCCCTTTTAAAGCAACGGTTAAGTGTGTATATATAGGGCTGAACGATGATAACCGAATGTAATGCAAGTTTTTGTTGTTCATCGTACTTCATCTTTGTCATTCAAGTTCTTTACTTTACCATAGAACAAACATGAAGTCTCAGATTCATATTAAAGATTCAAAAGGCAAAAACAAAACACAATAAATTTATTTTTTTCTTTTATAAACATTACAATATAAGTTTTATTAAAAACAGAGTTCGTACATTCAAAAAAATGTAATTTTTTAATAGAACCCTTCAATTATAATTTTCATTATAAAAAAATCTAACCTTATTATCTTATTTGTCACTTGGCCATATCCTACTGGTTCGTTAGATAAAAAATTGTATAAACTAAAAATAAAAAATTACATAAACAATATACATAAATCATATTTATTTAATAAAAAATGAGAGTAGAAGATTACATACTCTTGCAACCCCAAGGACCATGGTTGTGGCACAGAATATGACATGCACAACTGCTAATACGAATATAAATATATGAAGCTGGTGCAGTCCTTCTAGCGAGACCAAAGGCACCTTCCCCTTGTGTGCGCAAAGCTGTGTTCCAAGATCTTCCGACAGAAGATGTCGACCATAATTACTCAACTTCAGATGTTCATTTGTTTCTTCCCTTTTGCACGGAAGCATGTAATTTGCAAGATGTTTTGGTATGCATATTTTGCTTATCATACGTTGAGAAACCGTCAATAACAATGATATGAATCCCAATAGCATCAACTCTGAAACAAATCCGCCAGTTTAACTTTGGTTTTAAGAATTACAACACCACAAACCATCTACATTAGGATTGGTATATATACTATATTCTTAAATTATAATGAAAAAAGTACGATTTAAATTAAAAAAGTTTTAGATCATGCTTTTTAAACCTTATATTTATCCTTAAAATTATAAGGAAATAAACACTAGAATCTTAAATATCGTTAACCATTTCTTTAAAGTTATAAGGATAATGAATGAGATGTGATAAGTTTTTAAAAAATGAACAAATTATTTATAGAAAAAGTTATAATGATAAGGATAAAGAAACCGATGAGAATGCTCTGAGAGGTTTTTAAAAAATGAACAATTTTTTTATGGAATGATGGTTTTTAGTTAAGTTATAAAGATAAATAATCTGATTCGAATGCAAACCTTCTTGTAATTTTTGCAAGGCCTCGTAAAGTGCATCTTGACGTCTTCGCTTTAACAACTTTTCAACATAAAACTCATTTCATTAAAGAGCTAATGGTATGCAATTTTAGTGTAAGTAATATAAGTGAAGTGATGGAAAGAGGGTGTTACTGTTACCTTGCCAAGATGATGAAGGCCGCGCTCAGCGAGTAGAGAGATGATTACCATGATAGAACATACGACCGCAACAACCCATGTTGGTGTGTACTCCAAAGATCTCGACTCACTGACTTCTACCATGTTTCCTCGGTCGAATAAAACGAAAATGGAAGCAAAGGGAGGTTCGTCATTTGATTAATTAATGGTGTGGATATGATTGGATTGAAGAGAAAGCAAAGAATGTCTGCTATTCAGGGTCATGGTTACCAAGTAAAGCACAAAACTTTTATTTGCTTCTCTTTAAGTTTATACCTTTGTTTTGTCAAATTTATGAATAAAGTATCACACCTTTAATTTGTAGGTTATGTTTTATAGTCTTTCCGATTATTCAGGAAATTGGTAGATGTATTTGTTAAATTGGTGGATTTTAGTGTTAATAAAGTTATACAATGGCTCCAATTGAGTCAACACCACTCACCTAGTGATAGAATGGAAAATTTTCAATAACCCTTGGGCCTTTTTATCTCTTACTATCCACTGAAATTGGCCCATTTTTATTTCATCCAAATGGCCCAATTGGTAAAAAGAATATTCAAACATAATATAAGAACTAATTCATTTAAAAATCACTAAACATCAACCATTCAACCTTTCGTTTTGAAAATAATAATTTTTATCTATACTTTATTTTCGATTTTATTAGATATATCTAGCTATTTATAATCGATTAAATTCTTGATGATAATTTTATTCATAATCCTTATTATTAAAAGAATTAACACTTAAAGAGCAATGTAATTAATTTTATATTTATATTCCGTATTGATAGTTACACTTTTTTAATCTGATTTGCTTACTATTTTAGGGGATATGGTTCTAGTTGTTAAACACACGCCAAGTTTACTTTTATTTATTTTTTTAAAACTAAAATGAGTTTAATAACAATTATAATAAAGTGGTTGGTAAACGAGCAACAATCTGTGACGTCACACCCTTTTGGATAACAAAACCGATCCTACTAAAAACAAAGTTTTTGGTCTTAGGATTCGAAAAACTACTATGCACGACCCGCTAAACCATGTTCAGAAATTCCATAACCTCTAGGGGTAGGAAACCAAATGTATCAGAAGCAAAAGGGATAAACACGTGTTGATATTCTGGACAAGGTTTCTCGTGTTTAACAATTTTTTCCGATTCCGCCTTCAGCGTAGCCTAGCCCGCAACAAACCCATTGTCCCTAAGCCCCACAAGTGGGGACACACCTGTAAGGCCCACACAAGCGTGTTTCCCTCTTGCCAACCAAACACAAGAATATCAGCACGTCGTAGAATATACCTCCTTTCAAGCGGATCCGTCAGAAAGTTTATAGGGGCCTCGTTTTTAGCAGAGATTACTGCTCGCTTAAGAACATCGCATAGAACATCACATAGAACATCCTTAACCAAATCATGTCTGTATTTAAAACCAGGTAGCTCCTTACAGTGGATAGCATGCTCGCCAAAAGAATCCAAACAAACCTTGTGGCAAACTAGTCAGGGCTCATCTGTCGGAAACAGATGGATCATTAGCCGGTACTTAAGGATAGCCCGGTATTCCATAGCCAACATATGTTGGCTCAGTCCTTTAATGGGGATGACCGTTAGAAAATCCTGAGCACGGGGAGCCCGTAGACATTAAACACCACTTTTTGACGAGGGGA
Organism: Smallanthus sonchifolius; assembly: GCA_023525975.1. Taxonomy (NCBI): domain Eukaryota; kingdom Viridiplantae; phylum Streptophyta; class Magnoliopsida; order Asterales; family Asteraceae; genus Smallanthus; species Smallanthus sonchifolius. The sequence continues at coordinate 20,746,926 of CM042046.1, read as the reverse complement.
TATATCAAACTCCACTCCGAAACTTTGGACGATTCTATTAAATATAGCACTCTCCAAAGCATGTTAGGCTTTAGGGGGCGGTATTCTTATTAGAGAATTCGCTAAGATCAAAATCGGGAAGAGTCATATGCAAGCGATCTATCACACACCCGTAATCAGAGTTCAAACCATCAACACCACAACCACGAAGAATATGGTCCTGCAAACTCTAAGATTGTGCCCTCGGAGCCACAGAAACATATGTAGATACATCCTCAGCCGAACATAAACCCAAACCCCCAAAATGGGTCGGAAGTGATGCCAATCTACATTTAAAATCCCCAAAAAAGGACTCCCACAAACCACGATATCCTCGATCACCCCCTGAAGGCCCTTGTCAAAAACATAAACAACTTCCCCCACATACATAGACTGACATGTTCTAAGACCAAACAATAGCTTTACGACTCCCATACACAAGCGCGACAAAAGGGGATCGCATTGAGGGTCCCGCAGATGTGGGAGTCATCTCATCAGTTCAACCGCCCAAGATGCCTTTTCACCGCCAAACTACTGATGAACCCCGCATACTGGCTAACAGCTCCCCCAAGGAGTTTCACACCTAGAAACGGCCTTCCAATACCACAAGGGAATATCCATCCTGCACTTTCACCTCATTACACGGCGGCCAAAATACTTATGTTTTCTTGACGTTGAGTTCAAGGCCCAAACCGGGTCCCTCAGGTCTGATAAAAGCTAAGGCTTTAGCCACCTCTTTGGCGTCTCCAATAATCATGCCATCATCAAGGTACCAAGTATGGAATAAGAGTTTGCAGCAATCCCTGATTCGGAGAACGAGCGTATGCAAAACTAAAGCAAAAAGAAGAGGCCCCAAAGGGTCTCCATGTTGTACCCTTGTGGTGGACCAAATATGATCACCACCTACATATAACCTAGTTGGCTGCCCATATAAAAAAATCCAACCAGAGGGAAATGGATGGGCATCGGGTCCGGATCTCATGCAGGAGGGCAGTTCTATCCACCAAGTTGAAGGCATTGGAGAAATCGACGGTTAGCATAGCCAACGATCCATCTGAGTGGAACTCAAATATCTCATTAGGGTTTGATAAATACTTTTACAAATCCTTGTTTCTTTTTAAGAACGTTAGGATTTTAAGTCGATTATGAAGTTAAAATCTAACAAATTTTGATTTTAAATAAAGCAAACAAATTTTAAATATATTAAAAGTTATAAGAAATTAATAATTTTTACAAAAAATTTAAAGGGTTGTCATTTATTTAAAGTTGACTATGAGTAATACTAATTATGCATGATAACAACAAATTGAATTTTTTATTCTAAAAAAAATCAAAACTATAAAACCAAGATTTCAGTTTAAAAACTCTAATTAAGAGTCATGTTCAAACCCAAAACCTATGTACCTCCTTGAAAATTGAATCCAGAACCATAACCTTAATGTGAAAAATGAGATAAAAAGTATATATAATTGTCAATAATCTTAATGAACTTTTTTGACATTATAATTATCAAAATAAGATACTAATATAAAAGGCAGTAAAAGGTTACTTCTTAAATAGCATTTGCCAATTATTTAACTACACGGAAAAAGTTATTTGATTTTATATTTATATATATTTTTAAAATTAAGACAAATTCGGATAAATACAAATACAAAATAAATAATAAAAAAAAATCGCATACATCAATTTTGCTTGGAGAAAAAGAATAAAGGAAATCACATGGAACTTTTAATGTGGTGTAGTGATAGCAACCCTGGATTCTTTAAAATAGACTCAGGTTCTATCCTCACAAACATCACTTTAGGAGGGGTATGATGGCTCAATGAAGGAAGACCAGGATCTTTGTGATCACCGGTTTGATCCCGAGGGCGTCCGGGTTCTACCACCAGTGAGATTTTGGGCGGATGGGTTTTCCCTGGAACTGTAGATAACTTGGGGTGCTTAAGGGCTCCGTACGGCTGGGTTATGCCAGCTGACAGTGGCCTTTTACCAATGGTTCACACCGTAAAAAATACCTAAACAATTCTCTATTTGTTGACCGTTAAAAAAAAGTTGGAGCATGTTCACGCTTCCTTTGACTTCATAAATTATTTAATTAAATGGCTAGATTGAATCTCATGCCACTCCACGTCTTATTTTTTTTCAATTATTTTATGAAAAAGTTAAATAAAAATGTCGTATTATTTTCCTACATCTTAAAATAAAAGGAAGTTTTATATTCAAATTAAATGAATATTATCAATGTATAAGAATATATATGCTAATAGGAGAAAGTTCAACTAAAAAGTGTAATTTGATGAAATCTAAGAAACAATTTTAGTCATTCATTTTTTAATAAAGGATGAAATTCAAGTGAGGAAAAAATAAAGTTGGAGGGGTATCTTTAAAATAACCATTTTTGTTGACTTTTTTCAAGTTACCCCATATTTTTTAAATGTCCATAACTTTTTTATACGACATTATTTTTTGAAAAAAATTACACCATAAAATCGAGTATTTTTTTCTCTTTAACTTGAGTATAATTTTGATATATAAAAAACGATAATTTAAAAAAAATCAAAATTTGTGTTGATTTTCGATAAACAGCACTGATAATAGAATTTGTGTTGTTTTATAGTAAACAACAACAAACTAGCAAAGGAAAATAACACAACAATAAAATCAGCACAACAACAAATCAGTACAACATAAAAAACAACACAATAACAAAAACAACACATGTAATTTTACAAAATCATAAATATGAAATAAAAGTCGTCATCTTAAAAGAATAATGTAATTAATTAAGTTTTGACCTTTAACAACACAAAAAAAAGAATGTACCTTATCTATGCATCTTCCGGTAACTATTGTTGTAAGGAAAAGAATGTACCATAAAATACAAGAAAGTGAATTAAAAAAAACTTCATGTAAATGCGATGAAACTTGGGCCAGAACCCAAAATCTAATTTGCATATGTTTTTCTATATAATACATTCTTAAAAGCTTAGTTTTGTTGTGCTGGGTTTTGGTCATTTTTGTGATGGCCTACCCGTGTTGGGTTTTCTTGTGCTGGGTTATGTTTGTGCTAGTTTTAGTATTATAATATGTCAATTCCAATTGTGTTATTAGTTTTGTGCTGGTTTGATATACTAGTTTTGTTGTGCTGGTTTTGTTTGTGCTGGGTTAGCAAAGAAGAGCAAGTCACACAATTAACATGTTGTTTTGGTGATGTTTTATAGTAAAACAACACAATTAATAGTTATGTTTGGTGTTATTTTATAATAAAGCAGCACAATTAATAGTGTTGTTTTACATTGCAACACAGTTAATTGTGTCGTTTTACCATAAACCAGCACATTTACGTAAAGTAGCACAATTTCATTAAGTGTCGATTTTGTGTTTACAAAAAATATAGTAATATTATACTCGAATTAAAGGTAAAAAGACGTTCAATTTTATGGTGTAATTTTTTTAAAATAAGATCGTATGAAAAAGTTATGTACGTTTTAAAAAAGTGGGGGAATTTGAAAAAGTCAACAATTGTGGGTTTTTCAAAAATGTCCTCCACCCCTTATTTTTTCTACACTTAAATTTCTACCATTAATCATCCAATTAAATGGATGAAATTGCTTCTTAGGCTTTTTAGCCAAATTGTACTTCTTAGAGGAACCATCCCATATGTTCATATACCAAATACAATTCATACCCGCCCCAAACAATTTTTTTTTATTTTTCACATGTACTATGTTTAAAGACTGTTTATGGATGAATAATTAACATGTTGTTGCTGATTTACTGGTTTTATACTCTTCTTAATATAAACTTGAATCGGAAAAAATGGGTTATATATTTTTCCGGTTTAATTTTTGGTTTTTGGTTGATTTTTAACTAAAGAAAAATGTATTTTAGGTTAATGCATTCTAAAATTTAATATCTAATAATTAAAGGTTGATGCATAAATTGATAATAAGATAATTTTCTATATTGATTGAATTACTAGATCAAAGTAATTGGTTATAATATATAGGAAAAACCTTAACTTGTTAAACAAGAAAAAGGCTATAAATATAGAAAAGATAACGATACAATAAAACGATATTCTATAGTCTCCCACAAGTTAAAGCGTGTAGATTTCGAACACCCAACTTGACAAGTAGATTATGCAGATGCTAACCACCAAAAGTTTTTGTAAACAAATCAGCAATTTGAGAGTTTTTGTCAATGTTTCGCGGTTGAATATATCTTGATTCTACTCGTTCACGAGCGAAATTACAATTTATTTCAACGTGTTTTGTGCGTTCGTGAAAAATGGGGTTATTGGCAATGTGTCAAGTGGCTTGATTGTCACAAAAAAGAGGCGTTGGTCCCTCTTGACCAACATTGAGCTCGGTTAACAACCAACTCATCCACAATACCTCACTTACCGTGGATGCCATTGGCCGATATTCTGCCTCGACAGAAAAACGAGATATCACGGACTGTTTATCTGACTTCCATGAGACCGGTGCCCTCTGAAGAGCAATAAATAACCCATGTGAGTCCTCCTTATAAAAGGGCATCCTTAACAATCTGAATCATAGTAGGGGATAAGTTTCATTCCTCCCTTTTTAGAAGTAAAATCCCTTGACCTGGTTCACATTTGAGATAACGAAGAACCGATTTGCAGCTTCCAAATGAGCTTGTCTGAGATTGGCCACAAATTTCCTAAGGACGTTAACAGAGTAGACAATATCCGGTCGTGTTGCTTGGAGATACAGTAGCGAACCAACAAGTCTTCGATATTGGCCAACATCAACACAAGGTCCTCCATTATCCTTATCGAAGATACATTAGCCAACCAACAAGTCTTCGATAAGACGGGCTTAATGTTCGTACTAGATGGACGAGACACGGACGGTAATCACGCGGTAATGATAGAGCAACAGCGAGGAAAGCATGATTCAGGATGCACACGGGTGACTGGAAAGGGAACGCCTACTCCGATAAATATATGACAAGTTCAAGGCAGGCTTCTGTGGAGCATCAAGTGGAGTGAATGCTTTGCTTCCGAGGCAAGCATGATGGTGTTGTGGACTTTTGGGACTCAACAGGAATTGATGATTGTAACTCTAGTATTGAGTAGTATGAGTTGATTTAAGGGAAGTATCGTTATGAGCAGGCCCATGGTGCCTGGGTTGTGAGGAGTCATCGCTGGATGACGATTAGAATGCGAGATGAGGAGGACGACGAATGTGTGACACCTTCAAAAATTGCAGAATCTAAAACCTAATTGTTAGGCTAAACCCAACTAGGCCCGATAAGGCCTAATAGAAATACAAGCCCATTCAAGGCCCAATAGTGATCGCCCAATAGGGGCCCAAAGTTCGTATTTTGAATCTCAAACTAATCACTCGACTTCATTTAACGACTCGTTACAAATTTATGATTCTATGTGCATTATGTGAACCTAGACAAATTTCTATGAACGATACAATCCAATTTGATGAGGAATCAAAGATTAACGCTAAAACTCTATGATCATTGGTGATGAGGCAACGTAAATAATATACCGACCAAGTGTCATACAAACGATACAAGTCCAAAATACAAGATATAATATAATAATTTCATGTTAAATTATGACGACGCAAATTATTATTTTAAATGTACTATTTTATTAATTCGGGTTAATTCATCACTATTTTTATAAACCGAACTATCATTCGTTTATACGTACACATATATTAGAGGCAATACAGACTTCATAATATTCCACTTTATTAATGCTAGACCATCTAATGCATTTACAATGAAATGCATGATTATTTTTGTAAAAATAAATGTACTTATATATTTTTACATATTTGATCACCTAAACTCATATTAACAACTCATATAACATTTATAAACATGTTTAAACATGAGTGTTCCTTATACATTAAGTTTATGTATCCATATCTTTTATAAAAGTCAAGATTTTATAAAAATGAATTTGCACATGCATACTTACATCCCTAAAAACCATGCATGACACACACATTAAACCATTTTGTCATCTAGCCTTTGTTTCCCTTCTCCTTCTCCCAATCTTGACCGAATCACACCCATCACCACTCCACCATTTGATTTCTCCACATGCATCTTACAACACTTGAATGATTAAGGGTTAGGTGGGGACTTTCCACACTATAAATAGAACATGAACCCATAGGGAAACTTGCACCAACACACTCAAACACTTTCGTCTTCCCCTTGTCTAAAGAAATTCGGATCTCACCCCAAACCCCTCTCCAAAACCGAAATGGAACCAAAATCCCGTAAGACAGATTCCTGGCAGCTTTTCTCCCAACTTTGCAAGGCCATATCTCCCTTGTTTCTTGGCCAAATCATTCCATTATTTTTCTAGAATGAAGATCTATGATAAGAGAGAAGAATACAAGTGGAATCACTCGAATCCATAGAGTATTCGACCCCCAAACAACCTGTGCAAGAAGGTCGCTTTGCGCAGGTCAAAGCTGGACATCTCTTTCCATTTTCTTGTTTTGAGGTACCTACACAACTCCAAATCTAGTGATTCTTTTTCACATCTCCTCTGATTCCAATAAAATTGATCTTAGAAGAAAACCCCAAGCCATTTGGTCTTCTAAAACCATCTAAAAGTCTATTCGAAGTACACCTAAAAATCTGAGTTTTCAAGAACAAAGTAAAACATAGAAGTCTTGATGATTTTTGCTTTATTTCTTCATGAATCATGTTTGAATACATATATTTATACACATTCATGTTCATATATAAAAATACTAAGCTAGAAGGACAATGAACAAGACAAGGACACATCAAATATAAACTACATATATATATACTATCACATAAAATAACACTTGGATGATGATGTTCTCCATAAACCCTTCATTCCATTCATGTGTTATGTTGAAGGATGCATGTTTATGAAGTTATATGATCATGTGTGACTTACCTTGCAAGACCCGAGGTAGTGTCCTATAATTCAAGAAAACATACGAACGACTATCATCAACATATGAACGTGAAAAGTGTTACCAAATATATATATATATATATATATATAAACAACAATCACTTATGGAATTTTATGCATTTATAAAAGTCTATTATCAACATATGCGTATGCATATACATAAATATAAGTGTACTAACATCATAAACATGCATCATCTTGTCTAAAATCCGAGAACATGAACTATTATTAAAACCCGAAAAATAAGTCTTTAACGTGCCTACATCCATCACCAATGTTTCATGCATAGAGTTAAGTCTTATGAACTCAAGAAATATTTATCTACTTGCAGCATCCAAGTAGGACGTTCTAAGTGCGCTTCTAGCCTATTATCACACTACTCAAAACTCGAGGTGAGTTCATGGCCCCTCTTTTATCTTTTTAATGTTTTATAAACATTGGGGGAGAAACATACTTATATAACACATTTGAAAATATGAAACATATTTGCTTACATGTTTGACAACACGAACATTTTGGTTTAACTTTTGTGACACAATTACTTACAATATTTGAAAGCATGAAAAATAAATGTTCGATACATTTGAGAAAACATAAAACACATTTACAAACATTTTCATATGGTAACAAGAGAACAAGAACCGACCTTTATGTTTGCATGAGTACGAACAATTATAGAGCTCGTAAAGTCCCCTGGAACAATTTAGTAACCATTAACTGTAGCATAGGGTCCTGTGAATAGTACTATGGGGAGTGACGTCCCCCGGTCATGGTTAGTCGCGCTAACTACAATCTGGAGGATTTATGGCCGCATAGCATCTGATAACGAATATGAGAGGCGAAAGAACAATTGTCATGGTTTGGTTACGCCTCATGTATGAACATATTCTTTGTATTCCTAGCTAGTTTACAAATGGGTCAACATTACTTGTTTTGTTTATCATATATACTTAGAACAATTTGCGAACAATTGGATTTACAAGAACTATTTGATTGGGAAAAGTCTCATTTTATGACTATTAAGTCATCACATGTTTTTATTGGGAAAACGAATCATTTTATGACTGTTAAATCATCATATGTTTTCATTGGGAAAACGACTCATTTTATGACTATTAAGTCATCGCGTGTTTTCATTGGGAAAACGACTCATTTTATGACTATTAAGTCATCACATGTTTTCATTGGGAAAACGACCCATTTTATGACTATGAAGTCATCACATGTTTTCAAGGAAAACGTTTTTATACTATGCCCATGTACATGATAACAATGTTTTCAAGGAAAAGCACTTTACATTATAACGATTAAATCTGTGAACTCACCAACCTTTGTGTTGACACTTTTAAGTATGTTTTTCAGGTAACATATAGCTATGGCATGGTTGGAATAGGTTAGATATTTGGATTAAACCCTAGGAGCCGAAGAAGCAAGGTCGTCAAACCTCAAGACGGTTTTTACCCATATGGTTCTAGGACATTGTATTAGCTTAATTTAGTATTTGTAATGTTGTTCAATATTTAAAGAAGTCTTTACTTTAGCTTCCGTTGTTGTGTAACGCTACCAATCGTTGCAACCTTGATTTATTTATTTATTTATTAAGTGAATAAACGTGGGGGTGTGACAGAATGGTCCTAATTATGAAAGGTGGGAAACCTTACGTAGAGATGCCCATATGAATAACAAGATCATCAGGGTTATAAAAAGGAGTGACGTCATGCATGTTGTTAGCGGATAAAAAAATGTGATAAGTAAGCAACTAATTGACAATGTTGTGCCATGAGAGTAAAGGATGAGAATCGAGGGAACATGTAGGGGGAACCTACAAGTCCCAAAGTTGAAAGTGGATAACAAAGCAGGCTTCTTTGACACCACCAAAGGTGGTGGTTGAATTTCAAGCAAAGTGATAGATTTGATAAGGGTGAAGGTGAATGCTTGACACCAGATGGACTTGGTGCACGAGTGAGAACGAAAGAATAAGTCATGTTGGTTTGTAACGACGCAGGATTCGAGGACGAATACTCTTTTAAGGAGGGTAGACTTGTAACATCCCAAAAATCCGTAAGCGAACGATTCGGGTTAGTGGATTAACCGAATCCTTATTGAATGTCCCGGTTAGCAGGGATTGCCTTGTAAAGCTTGATTCAACTAAGATAAAAGAACCGGGTAACCGTTTAATGTCTAGTTCGGGGTTAAAAATGCGCGAGACGGTTTTACAAGGACTCGAAGCGAAAACAATAGCCATTTAAAAGCCACCATTTAGCGCAAACCCTAGCCATTAGGCTAGGGAAAGTACACGACGGCCGGGAACGACGGGAGAGGAGATCGAGCGATCGGACTAGGAAGACGAAGGTAGGGACGCGCGGGTATCGACTGAGGAGCCTCCATATCATATCGAGGTAATCCCGTTTTCGTTGTTTATACTTGTTTTGAATGACATTAAGATTAGGGTTGGTTAATTTCAGTGATAAAACCATTAGGAGGTGAATTGAGGCAATCGGTGAAGGAATCGAACGAAAACGAGAAATTCGGCGAGTAGTCCGACCACTGTTTGCGTCTCCAGCGGCAGCAAGTGGCGACGATGGTATGGGGCTGAATAGCTTGGCGACACGGTCGCGTGGATATATTATTTGTCCAATTCCGAGTTTGTTTGATAAGGATTCGAGGAGCGCGATGACAGACGCGCGAAGAGGGGCAATTTCCGGCTACTGTTCGGCTTTTCGGCGTCGAAGGCGAAGGTTTTCGGCGACGAAGACTGTGGCCCCGGAAAGGGTTCGGCGATATGGACACGTGGACATATTATTTGCCTAAAACAGGGTTCATTTGGGTCGTTTTAAGCTACTTGTAAATTGACGTGCAAAACCAAACGTGTTGAAAGACGAGTATGCGTTCTGGCAGTAGAGGTGGCGGCGACGGCCGACACTAATAATTTTATGAGATCAAGAGTGTCAAGATGAATGTGTGGATAGGTGAATCGCGTGAAACGGAGCTCTTATGGTCGAGATATAAGCAAAACAAGTTTTCTTCTCACGTGGTGCTCAGCAGTTTCATACAAAGCTGCTTAGAATGGCTTGTACGCAAAGGTATCACCCCATAGAACTTTATATCCATGGTTGAGGACTATTTTGGGATGTGAGAAAATTGTCGGGGACAACATTTGGGAATGTTCATTTAGGGGTTTTTGTATGCGAACGAGCGCGTCGGTTGTACGGTTTGGGACGATTTAGACCGAGCTTGTAGCTGCTGGTCTAGAGTAGATTGGTTAGTGTTATTGCGGTAATAGGATTGATCTGGGTAATTCATTTCCCAACAGGTTGTTGGACTACGCGTTTGCGGGTATGTGACTTCAGAATGAAAGCTTCGCAACCGGTGAGTTTCTAATCCCCCACTTCTTTAATGTTTTTAATGTTTTTGGGGCTATCGTACATACTTAAGAGACAAGCTTAATCTATTTAACGTGCTAAGAGTTTCGGATTCTAAGCCGACGTGTTTATGAAATTAAATGAGTATTAAGGAGTCGTAGAGACTATGGTGTGTCCATGAGAATGTGCTAGGTAGAGATATGAGTTATGAATGTGTGACGTGTTAGGGTCGATCGGGAATAGTCGGGCTTTAAGCTAAAGGCTTATGATTACATATGGGATTCATTATCTTAGTGTTATGTGTGAGGTGCAGGTGTAGTTAACAAGTCATATACGTGTGGTGTGATATTACATGTTTATTATTGAGTTGTATGTTTGTATGTCGGTGTCCTTGTGGCATGGCGGGTGATGTGTTTGCATAGTCATTCTTATGACACGGCAAACGGGATTTGTGAAGGATGAGGTCCTTCGGGAAGTCACCAACGGTGACAATACTTAGCAGGTTAATGATGAGCTCGGGGTGTGTCGAACGCCCTGACGAGGGTGCAGAGATGAGGTATGTGTTGTTTTGTATGTTTATATGTGTTAAAATTGCATACAAGTGTTGAGTTATATTTATTATACGTGCAATGATATCAATGCGATGTATAGATGATATTTATGAAGCGAGTAGGGTTAGACTGACCGTTGGGTTTGGATATTGATGTGGTTTTTACAATATTCGTGTCAATTGATTGGTAAGAGCCTTGGTCAAGGCTAAGTAAGACGATGTCTAGGGAATTGTTGTGTTAACCAAGAATAGAGTTAATATGTGTACTAGAGTATGAATTATTAGTGTAGTAAGTTCGATCTATGTCGATGAGGCTGCGAGATTGTTATTTTGGGATGAGTCTTGGTTGGTGAACTGTTATGGGATAATGTGTGATAACAAGGGTTATTTATTTGTTAATGAATTGTGAAACTATATTATAAGGATCGAGGGTCCTGAGTAAAGTTCAAATAACTTTTGTGACAAGTTGGCTTTTAATTAAATTAAACTATTAGAACTCACTCAGCGTAGCTGACTTTGTGTGTACGATAGATTGTTTTACAGGTAAGCGTTGCGCTGACGTATCTTGGCTTGGGAGCGGTAATACTCGAATTGGTGTGCAGACATTCGTGAGGTAAACATAATGACATTAAATAGTAATTAAAGATTTTTGAAAGACTTTCGCTGTAATTTGATTAATAGTTATATTCAAAAGAGGATGACACGTTATGAGAACCAACTGTAGGATGTCCGGGTCGGGGTCTTACATGAAATCTCAATTTCGAAAAATGTCTAGATCTGAAATGGATTCTGAAACTACAAGAAACCATCAACAAGCTACCAAAGTTGCTTGTAATGACCTCAACATGTGGAAAATAAGGATGGAGGAATTTCGTGGATTTTATGATTTCAATATCTGGAGATATGTTCAAGAAGGACCTCACATTCCTCTGACACATGTTGTTGATAACAATGTTGTTCCTGTCTCAAAAGAATTCTCGAGATACTCTAGGGAAGAAAAGGAGTTGACTGAAAGAGACTTCAAAGCAAATAGTACTCTAGCTATGGCTGTAATATCCAGGATTTTCCGATGTATCGTTTTCACATTTATCGTATTGTAATTCTATTTTTTCTTTGTAACCTATCTATTTCAAATCCAATGAACGTATCCTTCCATAATCTTTGCACGTGTTGTTGAAATTTATTAAATCTTAAAAACTTGAAACATTAATTAAATAATAAATACTAATTATTATTTTTCTTAAATAATAAATATTAGTTATTTACATAAAAACACTTGAAGCATACAAAAACATATATATATATATATATATATATATATATATATATATATATAAAAGACTTATTTACAGATATATATATTTATATATGCATCTCATAAAAATAATATAAAGTGTAATTGATTTTTTTTAAAACTTCATAAGTTTATATTTATTAGAATAATGTAATTGTTAAACTTATACTTAAATTTGCAAATTATAAATCTAAATCATTTTTATAAAATTATAAAATAATAGAGTATAAAACTTATTTGATTTTTATAAAAATAAAACATATTATTTATTTTTATAAATCCCAGGGATTAAAACTGTTATTTTTGAAACTTGTTTTAAACTAAAATCCATGTTTTGGACATGAAATAATAGAGATTACAAACATCAGGACCTATTGTGCAATTAAACCAATCTTCTGAAACTGAAACCAGTCTCAGGTTCGACCCCCGCTGAGACCGGTTTTCACCCCTGAATTATCAAAAACGCGTATTTGGCCGAATTCAATGCTCCTCGAGCTTCCCTTCGAGCATGCGACCCAAGCCCAAGATGATTCAATGCTCGAATTCAAGTCTAACGCCCGCGTGGTTCGAATTTGAATTTGATTTATGCACCCGATAACTCCCCAACTGTTCTGGCATTAAATGATGAAATTGGTTATAAAAACCAACCCAGACACCTTCGCGACACCACCCTTTAACACTTTGAACACTCAATTTCACTATTCTATACCTGCATTTGCCGATTGGATCCTTGGTCAGTCGCACAAGAGCTCGAACCTGTTCTCCCTCGTTTCGACACCAAATCAGGTAATTCTTATGGCCAAAACTTTCGTTTTCATTCGTAGGTCGAAAGCCCTCTGTCAATTTACACTGATAGAGGGTTAATCGATTCGTATTTTAGGGATTTGATTCTACGGTTCATACAGGAATTTGGGATGATTTGGGATTGTGTTTAAGTAAATTCTTTTCCAGGTTTAACACCAGCTTGGCCTGTAGCCGGGTGGTTAGTTCGTGTGTGTGTGGACTCAGGCGGCCTGGGTTTGAATCCGGCCGGCTTGAGTGTTGAACTTTTATTTTTTTATGCTTTTTATTAAGATTTAATACTTCCAACTATTTTTATAAAATCTATTATACTTTTATATTCTAAAACATTTTTAATTAAATAAAACTTGGTTAAAACTTATAAAAACTAAACCTTTAATATTAATTTTAAATTCTTAAAAACTATAAAATGCTACAAACTTTTATAAAACTTATAAAATAAACCGAGCCTATTTTATAAAATCAGGAAATTTAATTTGCTATTTATTTTCTTGAATAAATAAACTTATTTCTGTTTTAAACTTTAATAATAAATATAAACTTTAATTAAATAGAATACTTGTAAAAATTTTATAAAATAAGAAAAGCATATAAAACTTATAATTTTTTATAAATCAAAAAACTTATAAACTCATGCATTTTATAAAATTTATATTTCTTCAAAACTCAAAGCTTATTTATTTATTTAAATTGAAACAGGAAAATAAATATACACTATTTATTTAAAATTAGAAAATTTATAAACTTATATATTTTATAAAATTTAAACAGAAACTTTAATTTAAAACATTTATAAACTTATATTTAAACATAAATTTAAAATACTTATAAACTTATAATTTAAAAGAAACTTTATGTAACACTTATAAACTTATTGTAGGTCCAGATTTCAGTCGAGATCACACTGATATGATCGATTGAACACACACACAGGCGGAAACTATGTATATGTAGGTGAAACAGATAATAGAAACAGTATTGGTGAAGATAACCAGTTAACCACACTATGAATCAATAATCAAAAGGTATGAAAATGTATGAACACAGTGAATAAACAACTGCAGATTGTATTGATTCAAGCAAAATGTGAAAGAGAAGGTTCAGGGTTACAGCCGCTACTCACACCCTAAACAATCTCAAACTAGGCTATTTATAGTAGTGACAGGTATCGAAACTATGGTCAATCGAAACTACTAGTTTCGATTGACCATTTACAATTGATACACAGACTGTCGAAACTACCATCTATCGAAACTACTAGTTTCGATTGAACAGACTCAATCGAAACTAAGTAGTTTCGATGGCCCAGACTTAACTAATTACAGAAAACTGAAATTACAATAATGAAATGACATAAAGTAAACTAGTCTAAAATTGTTTAAACATACAATAAATGACAACAGCTTATACAAAATATATGACTCTACAATCTCCCCCTAATCTGTTGCATTACTGTCTTCAGCTCTTCATCAAGCAGCTGGTCCTTCAGATGTCTTTGGGATGAAAGGTTTGACATGGAGAGATACAATTCTTTGATAGGCTTTGGCATCAGCTTCATCTTTATCACTATAAGCCTGAATGTGATTCTGGAATAGCACCTCCAGATCTTCAGGTTGAAATTTCAGCAGCTCCATTAGATCAAAGATGGTGATGTCTTCCTTGCCCTCACATTCAATAACTGCACTGCCAATGACTGGGTTATAGAACCACTTTCTGAAAGTTTGTAGCTGGACATGTACAGATTTTGGAATAGTGATAGTCTTGTGTGTTTGGGCAGGCTTGTATCTTAGGAACACATATGGCTTTTTAGTCTTAGGATAAAACCTAGTCTTTGAGATCTTCTTCTGAGTTTTCCTAGGCTTCATTCCTTTGAAATCATTGTTGACTTGAGAATGAAGAAACCTCTCAAAGTCATAAGCCATCATGACCTTCCCAGGGTTTTGAAGTGGAAGTTTTGCTAAATCCCTGAGGTCATAAAAAGGAAGGGTCTGGAAGTCAGTCATGTTTTTGAAGTGCTGAACTCCCCCTCTATATCGTCTGATGATAAAGAGCTTCCTTTCAGCATCGTATTTCCATCCAATTGGAGGCCTTTTCATTTCTTGATGCTCGGCTATCCACTCATAAGTTTGAGGAGTCTCTTCTGGAATGATCTTTTTAAACCAAGACTTCCTTGAAATAGGAGGTTCAGGTGCAGTTGAAGGTTGATCTTGAGTTGGATTTGACTCAGAGATTGGAATGGTTGGTTCAGGAATGATAGTCTTGATGAGATTAATCTGAACATCTTCTTCATCTGATAGGGTTTGAATTTCATCTCCTTCTTCAGTAAAATATCTAGTTCGTTCAGTTTCTTTCTCTTCGGTAGTTAGAATTTCTGGATGAAGGTCATTGTATCGAAAGTTGTCAATCTCATCTAGAAGAACATTCAGCTCATCATCCGATGGGATGTCTTCTTCATCCAGAATCACTGTTTCAATATTAGCCATAGCTCCTCTCCCTCTCTTCCTTGCTTCTCTTCTTTCATGAGATGAGGGAAGGACAGACTCTGTTTCTTCAACCTTTACTTCAACAGACTCCTTTGTCATGGCATCGTGGCCAGTATACACGGTTGATTCTGGATCAGTGACAAAGGCAGGAGATGATGGTTCAAGTTCAGATGTAGTCTCCCCCTGAGCCTTTGAAGTGGTTTGCTGTTGTGGAGTAGGTTTGTTGACAGAGTCTTTGAGCTGCTTAACTATTTCAGCTAAGGCTTTAAAGTCTTCTTGTTGCCTTATGATTAGTATTTGTTGAGTTTTCAGCTGAGTCTGCTGACTATCTATTTGAGTATGTAAGCCCCCAACCTCCAGCTTCAAGTCTTTGACTTCCTCCTTAACTTCTTTTAGCTTAGACTTCAAGCCGTCAATCTCTGTATCTTTCTTTTGAAGATTGTCTTGAAGTTTCTTTATTTCAAGACTTAGAGTCTTTACTCTCGGTACAGGAGAGGTTGAATCATGGTGTGGAGATGCAGGAGGTGTATGGATTGGTGATTGTTGTGGAGATGTAGGAGGTGTAGGGATAGGTAATTGTTGTGGAGATGTAGGAGGTGTAGGGATAGGTAATTGTTGTGGAGATGTAGGAGGTGTATGGATGGGAGATTGTTGTGGAGTAGGATGAGGAGATGGTTCTGGAGTGGTGAATGAAGACTCTGACGAGGATGACAAATCCTCCAATCCAGTCTTTATCTTTTTAGCCCTAGGCTCATCCTCTTCAAAATCAGATCCTGACTCAATTTGTCTTTTTGAGGAAGATGCAAGTTGCTCTATTCTTTCATCTGAATCAGACTTGTAATAGTCTGATCCATAAATTCCTGCATCTAGAGTCCCACTTGACTCTGCCACTTCTTCTTCATCCCCCTGTAAGCCAGCTTCAACATTTACTGCTGGCTCTTAAACTATCTGTATTTCTTCAACAAAAGGAGCCTCTATCACAGGCTCAATTACATGTTGCTCTTCTTCTTGAACAATAGGTATGTCTACCTCAAATTCAGCTTCATCAATAGGTGGATTACCTTGATTTTGTTCAGCTTCCAACTCTTCTTCATCTGATGATAAGTTTTCTTCTTCAAGATCAGGATCAATGTCAGGGATAAACTCTTCTTCTTCTTCTCCAATGATATGACCGAACAGGGGAACGTCGGCTATCGCCCGGTTGGTCCTTTTGTTGGTACTTTTCATGTAGCTGGGTGTTTTGGCTATCATATTATCAAACACAAAGGTGTTTCCACCTTGTTGAAGCTCAGGAAGAAGATGATTGATGATAATTTGTAGAAATCTAGGATATGCTAGAAACTTCTCCTTCACTGCTCCAGTTAAGTTATCCTTTAGCTGAGTGAATATGAAACCAGAAAAGTTATAGTCTCTTCCCTTTATTAATCCCAAAATAGCTGATCCTAGAGTACTGTTAGCTGAATCAAAACCCCCTTTCCTTATTGATAGGCAGTGAATAAACACATGCACTATATATCTCCAATGGCTTGGTAAGGAGTTCTTGATTATCTGACCACTCTTAAACTCATCAGGATGACCCATTCTTCTGAAGCATTCTTTCACATAGTAGATTGGAAAATCAAAGGGTGCTTCTGGGTTATCATTTAACTGCAGTACCTCTCTCACTGTGTCTTCAGAAAATAATACTTCTTGGCCATGTGCAGTTGCTTTAATGTGTTGCACATTATCAACTGTGATTATCTCTGCAGTTTCCCAAAATTGTCTAATAGTTGCCTCAAACACCGGCAGGTTGTGGCTTATGGCAAAACTTATGTTGGAGTTTGCCAGAAAGTTTAAGACCGGAATGAACTCAGCAGCTTTCGGATCATTGCTATTAAGAAATGCACAGACATTGTGCCTTTTCACGAATACGAGATCCATACCTGTAAAATTCATCAGTTTTGCACAATAAGTAAAGGTTATGAATATGGTCAATCGAAACTAAGTATTTCAACACTTAGGAAAAATCAGAAATCCTTACTGTCGAAACTAAGTAGTTTCGATAGAGATGAACTTATCGAAACTAACTAGTTTCGATAGAAGCAATAAGCTTTGATCAACACTTATAAAATTTCTGAAATCAACACTGTCGAAACTAAGTAGTTTCGATAGAGATGAATTTATCGAAACTAACTAGTTTCGATAGAGGCAATAAGCTTTGATCAACACTTATAGAATTTCTAAAATCAACACTGTCGAAACTAAGTAGTTTCGATAGAGATGAACTTATCGAAACAAGTATTTTCGATAGAGAAATTAGGTCAAGTTTGGGTGTCGAAACCAGTAGTTTCGATTAAAATTTTTGAGAAATTTTGAAAGAGTTGAACTCCTTTATCGAAACTACTTGGTTTTGAAACCCAAACCCCTTTTGATTCACTATACACAGACTAAAATAAACAGTTTAATGAAGGGTTTAGAGTGGCCTGTAAATGACGGAATGTCATCTTACCAAATACGAGACTGCTATCTGCAATAAAACACAATAATCTTGAGTTCTAAGATGATAAAGATGTTTGCAAACACGGATAAGCACACAACGACTGTTATTATGAAGATTCAGTGGAACAATTTGAACTTTTGAAACCCTAGGTCTGTTGATTCGCAAGAATCATTCAAATGAAATAGTGAGACGTTACCTGATGGTGAAGACGATGGTGACAACGGGGGTAATCAGGTGATTAACCCTGATAATTTGCAACTCAGACCAAGGCTTGAGAAATTTTATGTGTGTCGGAGAAGATGAAAGGGTTGCGAAAAAGACGAGTGAAGAAGATATGAAGGGAGGGATTTATTTATGAAGGCATTTAAATTGCGAGGAACAAAAGACAAAAATGCCCCTGTCGAAACAACTAGTTTCGATAGGGCAAACTAGTTTCGATATTTACAAAGTAGTTTCGATAGGGCAAAGTAGTTTCGATATGAACATAGTAGTTTCGATATGTCAAAGTAGTTTCGATATGAACATAGTAGTTTTGATATGTCAAAGTAGTTTCGATATGAACATAGTAGTTTCGATATGTCAAAATAGTTTCGATATGTACAAAGTAACAGAAATAAGACTAACATATATACACAAGATATTTACACTTTTCTTCTTGAAAAAGATCCAACATGAGATCAGATCTGGTCAGTCTCTTGAAACACTTCCTTTTGCAATTAACTACTGTGAGTCCCTGAAGATAGCTGATATTTGTGCAAAGTAAACCCGAACATTTGTTTGTATTTTGATTTCATGTGATTAAAAGGTACCATTTAAGCACTATACAAGGTGTACCCCACATATTAAAATAAAATGATTTTGAAAACCTATCAATCCTCAAGAAGTACCCATCTTCATCCTATCATCTCTTTCTGATTAACCAAGGTACCGTCTTAGTAATGTCAAAGTACCACCAAAATAAAATAAGATATCCAAGTGGATTTAAAAAATTAAAATAAAAAATATCCAAGTAGATATTAAAAAGGTACGAGCATTCTAGATCTTTGCGTAAGCAAAACAGAAAAAGTCATAAAATTATCCAAGCGGATAGAAAAATGTTGAACGCCCGAGATCTTTGCGTAAGCAAAACAGACGGGATCAAATCATCCAAGTGGATGGGAAAAGTATGAGCACCCGAGATCTTTGTGTAAGCAAAACAGACGGGATCAAATCATCCAAGCAAAACATACGGGGTCATCGGTGGTAAATATCGTTATATTGACGGTCACTTGGCGTATGAATAGGAATCCAATACGTAAGCCTGTATCTGATTGAATTGGTTTTCTTAGATATAAAAATGGGTTAGATGTTTCAATAATGGGTTCAAACACACAAGTATGAGATATATATTAGAGTTTTCACACTACTTTCAAGTTTTAACCATATGTCGGGCCTACCAGCTATACCTCAGTAAACACCATCGCTTTTGGTCCATTCCATGTCCAAGAGATAAGATCAGACACTTTCATTTCTCAAAGGTCAGATTCAATTCTTCCTGCAACTCAAAACCACTTGTAAGATTATATACACAACAATTCTTTTCAATATAATATTTCTCCCCCAAAAGATTTGCGTAAAAACTGTTCATAAAAATAAATTTTTTTTTTTGGAATTTTCTTTGACAAGTAAACATAATAAAAAAATAAAATAAAAATAAAAAATACTATTCACACAATTTACCGAAAGTTGATCATTCCAAGCATCTCCACCAGTTGGGCGAATCTGGTAGAGTCAAAAGCCTTTGTGAAGATGTCTGCGGTTTGTTTGTGAGTTTTGACTTCAACAATTTGAATATGCTTCTTCTCAACCCAGTCACGCATAAAGTGATGTTTAATTTCAATGTGTTTGGTTTTGGAATGCTGAACGGGGTTTTTGGTGATATAAGGAACGGCGGTGTTGTTACACAGAATGGGTGTCTCATGGAATGTGATCCCATAGTCAAGCATCTGATGGTGTATCCATCTGACTTGGGAACAACAAAGGGCTGCGGCAATGTATTCGGCTTCAGCGGTGGATTGGGAAACGGTGGACTATTTCTTACATTGCCATGAGACAAGGCGGTTGCCAAGGAATTGACAACCTCCAGAAGTGGATTTTCGGTCTAAGTTGCAACCCCCGTAGTCTGAGTCTGAATAAGCCACAAGATCAAACAAGTCAGTTTTAGGATACCACAGACCCAATTTTGGCTTATATTTTAAATATCTCAAAATACGTTTTACAGCAGATAAATGAGAGAGTTTAGGATTAGCCTGAAAACATGCACATAAGCACACTGCAAACATGATGTCTGGTCTGCTGGCCATGAGATACATGAGCGAGCCTATCATAGAGCGATATAGATGCTGATCAACGCTCTCACCATCCACATCAGGAGTCAAACAATGTCGAACTTCCACAGGAGTTTTTACTGGATGAGAATCAGCCATTTTGAACTTGGTCAAGATTTCTTTTACGTATTTTTCTTGATGGATAAGGATTCCTGACTCAGATTGATCAACTTGTAGTCCCAAGAAGAACTTCATTTCCCCCATGGAGCTCATCTCAAACTTAGATTGGATCACTTCTTCAAATTCTTTACAAAGACGGGGATTTGTAGATCCGAAAATGATATCATCCACATAAATTTGCACCATGATAGTATCCATTTCATCCTTCCGTTTGAACAAAGTTTGGTCAATTGCTCCTCGTGTGAAACCATTCTCAAGCAGATGCTTTGATAAAGTTTCATACCATGCACGAGGTGCTTGATGAAGACCGTACAATGCTTTGTATAACTTGTAAACACGGTCTGGAAAATTTGGATCAATGAAACCCGGCGACTGCTTGACATAAACTTCTTCTTGAACTTTGCCATATAAGAATGCGCTTTTGACATCCATTTGATGAACGGTGAAGTCTATGTAGGCTGCATAGGCGAGAAATATTCGTATGGCTTCCAAGCGAGCCACTGGTGCAAAGACTTCCTCGTAGTCAATCCCTTCTTCTTGATAGAAACCTTGAACCACCAGACGAGCTTTGTTTCGAATCACAGTGCCGCCTTCAACCTTTTTGTTGCGAAAAACCCAACGAGTGCCGATTGGAACTTTGTTCTTGGGAAGATCTACCAAATTCCACACATGCAACTTTGAGAATTGTTATAGCTCTTCCTACATTGCTTCCACCCAGCTGTTTTCTAGTAGAGCTGCTTTAATGTTCTTTGGTTCAGTTTGAGAGATGAAGCAAGAAAACATGATGTTTTCAAATGCTTCACAGGCACTTCGGGTACTAACACCCACATTGAGTGGTCCAATGATGTTATTGGTGGGATGAATCTTGTGAATTCGCAGCTGAGGAATTACATCTTCTTCAACGACTTCTTCCAAATTGGTAAGATTTTCAGCAGGAGGATCGGTAATGTCATTAATAGGATCTTCAGCAGATGATTGTGGTGCAACATCTACTATTGGAATTGAGTTGTCTTCAACAGTTTCACTTGTTGCACCAGAACCGGAAGACTCCATATCAGATTCAGCATTTGCAACCACAGGAATTTCAACCTGAGCAGATGAGGAAGAACCTTGATCATTTAAGTTCCCTAAATTGTTCACAGAAAAATAAGGATTAGCATGAGTTGAGTCAATTGAGAAATCAGGAAGATTAAATGATTTAAAAACTGAATCGACGTCAAATAGCCAATTGGGACCGTCTCCTGCGTCCGTGTGATTATTTTCATGCCAATTGATATCAATGGACTCCAGCACTATTCTTTTCTGCTTATGATAGACATGAAAAGCACGTTGATTAGAGGAATAACCAACAAAATAACATTCATCAGCTTTGGCTTCAAACTTGTTGAGCTGATCTGAAGTATTCAGCATCGTGCACACACACCCAAATTTTCTGAAGAAATCAATAACTGGCTTGCGCTTGTACATGATCTCATATGGTGTCTTGTTGCAACTTGTAGTGATAAGAACCCGATTTTGCACGAAACATGCAGTGTTGACCGCCTCAGCCCAGAAAGTCACGGGAAGCTTAGAGTCAACAATCATAGTTCGTGCAGCTTCAATTAAGGTGCGGTTTCTCCTTTCAGCTACACCGTTTTGTTGAGGAGTACGAGGTATACTAAATTGATGAGAAATTCCTTTGCTTTCACAGAAGGAATCAAGAGTTGCATTCTTAAATTCTGTTCCATGATCACTGCGGATAGTCTTCACACTTAAACTGAAGAGGTTTTCAATTTAAAGCAGATAGGTCTTTAAAATCTCTGGCGTCTCATCCTTCTTAGCTAAGAAAAACACCCAAGTGAATCGAGAAAAATCATCTGTTACCACCAGACAGTATGAGTTTCGTCCAAGACTCATGACACTCACTGGACCAAAGAGATCCATGTGAAGCAATTGGAAAGGAGAGTCAATGGAATTGGTGGTTTTAGGCTTATGTGAAGATTTGTGTTGTTTTCCCTTGGAACATGAAATACAGTGTTCCATATGAGTGAAATCTTTGAGAGGTAATCCAGTGACTAGGTTGCCTCGAACCAGTCGGTTCATTGTTTTGAAATTGACATGTCCCAACCTCTTATGCCACAGGAAAGATTCATCTTCGGAAGCCTTTGAGAGAAAACACGATTCAATTCCCGATGGGTTGTTCATATCCAAGCTATAAGTGTTGTATCTTCTGGGAGCACGCATGAGAATAAGTTCTTCCGGAATCACCACTCCCGGCTTTAAGATAAGACATTCTTTTGAATTGAATAAAGCACAAAAGTCCTTGTCACAAATCTGTGAAACACTCATCAGATTGTATTTTAACTGAGGAACATAGTTGACAAATTCCAGACTATTTACTCCATTTGATACTGTTCCTTGTTCTTCAATCTTTCCTCCTCTTGGGTTTCTAGCAAAAGCAACATACTATCCATCAATTTGATGATAATCTTGCAGCAAGTTAAAGTGCCCAGTCATATGCCTTGAACATCCACTATCTACATGCCAGATGTTATCGCCGGTTCTTCTTGATTGACCCTATACACAACGAACCATTTATACGTTTTGACCAAAAATGTTTCAATCAAGAGATTTTAGTGTCAGGATATGACATCTCATTGGAATCAGAAGTACAACCATCCTTTGATGAAGCACGGTCATCAAATAGAACATTATTTTTAATTTTCCAAGTTCGTTTTAAATAATTTTTAGCATTTTTAATTCTTTTACGCCTAGATTTCCTACTGTGAGAAGAATTAGGCAACACATATGAATTTAATGAACTTTGGGAAGGTGATTCTTCATTAAAATTTGCGGTTGTCAATTTACAACTCTTTGAAACATGATTTGAGGCACCACAACTAAAACAAACGTTTTTACAAGATATCTTAGCCTGATAATAGTCATCACAAGATGAAGATGATTGTGATGTTGAGGAATCTGAACATGAGACGGTTCTCTCATCAATAACTTTGTCTTGAAGACGATGTGCTTCCTTTAATCTGAAAAATTCCATGTTGCTCATGGTTTCATGTGGTACATCATTCACAATAATTCCTGCACTTTTAAATTTTGTAACACATGGCATAACATTCAAAGATTTAGGAACAAAAGGCAAGGCATTTTGAAATTTAGAAACATCACATCCCAAACCCGTATGCTCAGCAGGCATAGAATCAAAATACAAATTTTTAACGTGTTCACAAATATTTGGTTTTGACACGGACATATTATTACATTCATCCGACTCAAGTTCTTTTAAAATAGTTCTATCATTAGCACTCTTATCACAATCATCTTCGGACTTTACACAATTTGACTCTGCACAAGAAGCAAAACTGTCAGAATCAGAGGATGTAATATAATCATCAGGGGATAATATGCAAACAAAAGGTGTGGAAACATGTGGAGTAGGCATATCAGCAAATCTCCCTGATTTAGAATAAGGAGGTGGATGAGAGTTATACCCAAGACCTTCTGTGCCTTTTCTATTAAATTGTTTATCAATTATTCCAAATAAAATTTTCTTATCCATATCCATGTGGTCAACCTGTAATTTGGCTTTTTCTGCCTTTTGGACTCTTTCAGTTAAAATCGTATTGTTAATAGTTTAAGTATTGAGTTGTACAATTAAAGAACGATTTTCACCAGAAATGTCACGAATTTTCTTTAAGTAAAGTTTCTCATTTTTGGTCACAGAGTCATACATCACCTTAATGTGATTTCGTTCATCAATCAAGGCTTGATTGATGAATCTGTATTTTTGAATTTCATTTAAGCAAGATCTAGAATCACAAAGTTTAGAAATAACCTCAGCAGGCACAACAGTGAGATCCTCAGCTGGTTCAGTCATGACACACTTGCCATTTTCCTCCACATCAGCCATCAAGGCTTTATCAGCAGCTTCCTCAGCTTGTTCTCCCCAATGATAATGTCCATCAGCTTGGCACACAAGAGCTGTGGAACTCGAAGTTGTGTTTGTCTTTGGAGGATTGGCAGCTTGTTTACCAGAGAAAATCTTCTTATCTTGTTGATCTTT
Organism: Smallanthus sonchifolius; assembly: GCA_023525975.1. Taxonomy (NCBI): domain Eukaryota; kingdom Viridiplantae; phylum Streptophyta; class Magnoliopsida; order Asterales; family Asteraceae; genus Smallanthus; species Smallanthus sonchifolius. The sequence goes on along the minus strand of CM042046.1, from coordinate 20,722,435 downwards.
GGAGGACGGCTCCTTGCTGGAAAAGTGACCCAGCTGATCACAATTGTAGCATCTCACCTTCTTGATATCAAACCCAAGCGTCTTTCCTTGCTTGAACCTGTCTATACCAGTCCTTTTGATAAATCTCTTGGCTCTTAAGGTCAACATGGCCATGCACCAATCAATGTCCATTTTCTCCAAATCATCAGGATTAATCTGCTCCAAGTCATCATGTTGAAAGCTAACCGGTGTTATATTTCCAGAGATCAGTGCATCATAGCATGACATGAAAGCAGTCATGATTGGGACATATTCATCAGGAATCATGGTGATAGTCTTTTGAGGAGCAGAGGAGCTGGTAGATTTAATTGCAGCAGCTGAAGGAGGGACATCCGTCTGAAAGTATGGGCTACCGGATGAGCTTGATCCAGCAATGAGAGCTGTGTTTCTAGACTGATTTGATGGGGTGACTGCTCCCTTCTTAATCTTAATTTCATAAGATTCAAGAATGCTATAGACTTCCTGTTGAGACAGAGCACTCAGATTCTCAGTGTTTTTGACCATGATTCGATACATATTCCATTCCTCAGGAAGATAATCTAGGAGTTTCTTGTTTAGATCAAGAGTAGGATACTCAACTCCCATTACCTTCAACCTTGATACAATGCTTGAGAAACGGTTGATCAAATCAGATATTGATTCGCCTCTTACACTGCTGAACATTGCATATTGTTTCTTGATCAGATCTCTTTTGCTTTCCCTAACATCCTCACTTCCCTCATATCTTGTGCACAGTGCAGGCCATAAGTCTTTGGCAGTTGTGTACTCAGCAAAGATGTTGAAAATATCCATAGGAAGAGCCATGGCAATAGTCTCGTAGGCCTTGTTGTCTCGAGCAATCAAGGCAAGATCTTTCTCATCATACTCAGACACTAACTTAGGACGTTGAACATCAGCAGTGGTAGTTACGGGCTTGTGGGGACCATCGGTGATAGAACTCAACAGTGTATAATCGTGAAATTGAAAGAAAAGCTTCATCTTTTTAGTCCAGTCATCAAAATCTCTTGTGGACACAAGAACAGGTGGTCTACTTCCCCCAGAATGTTCTGTTGAACTTGAAGTGGCCATAATATTTTGAATCGAAACTAAAACAGTAACTAGTTTCGATAGGTCAACTTCTTTCGAAACAACTAGTTTCGATAAGACAACTTTTATCGAAACAACTAGTTTCGATAGGACTAGTTTCGATAGACCAACTATTATCGAAACAACTAGTTTCGATAGGACTAGTTTCGATAGACCAACTATTATCGAAACAACTAGTTTCGATAGGACTAGTTTCGATGAAACAACTTTTATCGAAACAACTAGTTTCGATACTGAAAATTTCACAGACTAGTTTCGATAACCACAGTTTCTATAAGAGACAAAAATCTAGTTTCGATAGTACCTTCTCCCGACAAAACGTAGACAAGAAGTTTCGATGATCAACAGAAATCAGAAATTGTTCCCCGTAGTTTCGATGCCTTCTTCTCCAAAACAGAAATACTCCATTGATGAAAAGCTCCAGAAATCAAAGGTGCAGAAATAACAAACCAATCCAGCGAAAACCTTCATCTAACTGTCCTGATCACGAATCCAACCTCCGATTCCGAAAATACGAGCAAAAACCCTTGAAAAATGATGAAACAGTACCTCGAGAATAAATGTGCAAAAACCCAAAATAAGCAACGAAAACCCTCGGTAATCACCTAGAATCGATCAATAACCTGATAACACTCAAAAACACTAGAGCATAAAGCTCTGATACCAATTGTAGGTCCAGATTTCAGTCGAAATCACACTGATATGATCGATTGAACACACACACAGGCGGAAACTGTGTATATGTAGGTGAAACAGATAATAGAAACAGTATTGGTGAAGATAACCAGCTAACCACACTATGAATCAACAATCAAAAGGTATGAAAATGTATGAACACAGTGAATAAACAAGTGCAGATTGTATTGATTCAAGCAAAATGTGAAAGAGAAGGTTCAGGGTTACAGCCGCTACTCACACCCTAAACAATCTCAAACTAGGCTATTTATAGTAGTGGTATCGAAACTATGGTCAATCGAAACTACTAGTTTTGATTGACCATTTACAATTGATACACAGACTGTCGAAACTACCATCTATCGAAACTACTAGTTTCGATTGAACAGACTCAATCGAAACTAAGTAGTTTCGATGGCCCAGACTTAACTAATTACAGAAAACTGAAATTACAATAATGAAATGACAGAAAGTAAACTAGTCTAAAATTGTTTAAACATACAATAAATGACAACAGCTTATACAAAATATATGACTCTACAATCAATGGTTTCATTTAAACTTTTAAAACATTCTAAATATTATTGAAAATAATTACAAGTTACTTTTGCAAAATAAATACTTTATGCTTAAATACTTTAGTAAACCTTAAATGATTTATACTAATTATTTTAATTAGATAAAGTAATTAATTTTAAATAGTTATTATTTAATCCTATTTATATTAACTATTTATATTATTATTATTATTCTTTTACTTATTTATTTGTACAACTTTATTTATTAATACTTAGAAAACTAATTTAATTTATTATTATCTATCATGTGTAATTAATAATCATTAATCTTTTTAAATAATTATTTTAATTAATTAATAACTATTTTAAACTATAAACTTAATAAAATTTGTGTTGGGTCTAGTTTGAGAATGATGTTAATCAATTAAAGCGATCACGAGAAGTTTAGGTTTGCGTATGAAAATGAATCTGAGAGTCGCTAGCAACACTTTGAAAGTGCTAGCAACACTTTGAGAGTCGCTTGGCTTGCATAAGTCGACTCTCTCATGACCATTTCATAGCAAAGAACATCTTCTCCTTCATAATTTTTCTCTGTTATTTTCACCTTGTCTAGCTTTTGGTGAGGGTTTTCATAGTTAGCTTGTTCCATCACTACGAGAGAGCTCACCCGTGGTGGATGGCGGTGGTAGATCGTTGTAATTATTCCAGGAGCATATTGTAAACATCTTAGTGGAATAATAATCAGATTCGTTTGATCTGTTCTTAGTTTTATGCTGTTTTTCTTCTTATTCTACTGATTTCATCAATAACAGCTGATCTATAGCTGATTTGTTGATTAGATCATCACTAGAATCATAATAGCACTGGATCCACCCCTTACGTGGGACTTATCACTTTGATATTTCAAGTCTTTTGTCATTTATTTAAAACTTTATTCAGAATTTTGATTAAACTTTATAATTAACACAATCATTCCCGTCTCCCTTTGGAACCCTAGTTAATCTTAGAATCCTAGATCCTTTTCCATAAACTTTTAGGATCGAACTTTGAACTTTAGAGTTTGTTATTTAGGCTTGTTGTGAGGATATTCTTCCTCGAAGCTTTGCTACACTTAATCTTTGTTGAAAACTCTTTCATCATTCCATGTGAGTATACTTAGCCACTTTTTGTTTTATTTTTGTTTATAAACTTGGGGTGAAGCATGTATAAAAAATTTAGACTTATACAATTCATAAATACTATTTCTATATGCTTTTCTTTGTGTTATGTGTTATGAGACTTGCATGCTTAAATTATACTTAACTCTAGCATACTCATTAACTTTGATCGAGCCTACATTGACAATACTAGAACTATTGTATTGGACCAATCCACCTAGTTTGATTGACCCTTCGGGAGGAGCCCATGGTGATTGTTATTGGACCTATTCTTTAAGGGTGACCTTCGGGTTATGCCTAATTTTGGTTGGAATGTTTGATATGCAAAAATTTTAAATTTGTTTGTTTCTCACACTTATACTTAGATGCGTGTGCATAGTGAATTGTAAAACTTTCAAAATACTTTGTTAAACCGTGTCAAAACACTATTTTTAGTTGACAATTTACTTAACATGTTTTAGGTGCGCAAGTTTGAGGCTTTCTTGTGATCATATAGGATGCTTTGGACTTAGAGAATTTATCAAATTAAATCTTGTATTCTTGTTATGTTTTGTTGAACTTTGTGTTTACTTTCTTGTTTTTGAACCTTTGAAAGTTACTAATGAAATATTTCAATTTTAGTAGTCAACCTTGTGCTTTTGAACAACTGTGTCCGCCTCGACGTATAATCCGCCGTCGGTTAAGGTGTGACAATGGCTATTCAAAATAAAATCTATCAGTGGTTCCTTCTGTTGGACTAGTATGCCCGAGTAACGACATTTGACAAATCTGCTAACGAGATAAGATCCAAATGGTTACACTTTGGGCAACGATTATGATCATTGGATATGGTTAATATAGTCCATTACACGAATATATAAAGAAGCGAGATAATTACTTATGAAATGAGTTATCTGGACGAACGAACGGTTGGGCGCGATGAATATTTATGTAACAATCGTAATCATTATTAATTGGATTAATAATGAACCGGTGGAAATATATTTGGAATAAATTTATTAATTATGATATTATTTAATTGGAATTATAATTATATTGGATATGACTAAATTAACTAATTATTAGTTATTAGACAATTAGATATATTAGGTCTATAAATGTAACTAAGTGGTAATTACATGGATCTAGTAGTAATTAAAGGGATTCCTAAACCCTAACTTGCAGAGGAAGTTAGACGCTTTAAAAGGGATTAAGATGGTGACTAAAAAGACTTCGAGATTTTAGAGAGAATTAGTTAGGTCTTAACAAAGTTGGAAAATAACCATAAAACTCTTCCCCTTCTCTCCTCTTTAGCCGCCGCCACCTTGGCCGTTGGCCACCTCACTGCTGCTGACCGGCTTTCCACTGTCGCCTTCGTCAGCCTCTGTAGGACCTCCACTGTCGCCGTCGTCTAGCTGCTGGAACACCGTCGCACTTTCGCCGTTAACCACCGTGATATTCTGGTTGTTCTGGTCAGATGTGTTTTGTCGGTTTCAGGCATGGTCGTAAAAGTCGCTAGGCGCTCCCTAGTCGGACTCGGGAGTACTCGGGGAGTACTCGGCCTCGGAGACCTTGTTTTACAACATTGGTTTCAGGTAGAAATACTCAGTTACTATCAGGTTCAAGTTTTCGGGTGATTGACGGGTGATCTGAATGAATTCAGATTAACGGGTGATCTAGCGGGTTCTTGGACATTAGATTAGAAGAAGTTCAAATCTGAGAAGATTCGTGTGAGCCAAATCTGAGAAGATTCGGGTGATCTAGCGAATGGAATCGTTGACTTAAGTTGTTGAGCTTGTTCCATCGGTCAGTTACGCTAAAGGTATAAAAGTTTTATACCCCCTATGGTTGTTTGTCTTTTAATGGTTTGCATCTAGACTCCTAGTGGGCAATCTAGGGTAATGTCCTAGACTGGTTCATGTGTATTTTTCCGCTGTGTTTATTTATTTATTCTCATCAAAATCGTTTTGAAACCGTATGCACAAAACCTCAATAGTGATATCAAAGTCAGTTTTGCGAACAATAAGAAACTTTTATTGGAAATCCGTCTACCAGTTTTAACTTTTAAAACTAATTTGATTTAATCTTATTAAATAACCAAATCAGATTTAGAGAGCGTAAGTGACTATACATGTTAACGTTTCTAAACCATGATCCCGCCAGTGACCGCGCATAGAAAATAAATAATAAATTCAGCCATAGCGGTTAAGGAATTATACTTTTGACGATAACCGAAAGATTTGCACTTTGGTTCAACGAGCGTCTCGCTAGTGACAGGTCACGAACCCGCAAAATGAAAGAAACTGTCTCACAGTTTCTACGTAAAACGGTGACAGTGGCAAGGCGGTGAACAAGGACGGCCGGTGGTTCTCGGCACGCGGATGACTCGCAAGGGGGAGGGGGTGGCGGCTTTTCCTCTGGTGCAAATGTGGTGGAAGGTATTAAGGTGATTAGGGTTTAGAGTTAATGATATATTTATAACTAACCTAATTACAAATCACACCCCGAGCATTAACATTTAATCCTCTTGTAATTAACAATTAATTACATTTGATCAAAAATTTTCTTTTAGCTTTTTCGTCACTAATTTTTTAAAATCTAGTTATTTTTATTCACTTGATTAACTCCATCTACATTTTAACGTTAAATCAGGGTTCGGTTTGAAATTCATAGGTTAAAGTCTAACAAAACTGTAAGGCCCCAAACCCGGGAGGTCTCACTTGTTGGATTTACTCATTCACAAACGATTCTTAAACTTGAATATCAAAATAACGCGGCGGAAAGTACTTCATTAACACATTTCATAACGTAACATAACATTGTTCAACATGCGGAAGCGTAAACATTGTTTAAGCATAACACAAACGTAAATCAAAACGTAACATGATGCTAGTCTTCATAAGCAGCCGGGAAACTCTTCATCACTAGCCAAGCATCACCGTGCATCCTCGCAACCTGCCTTAACCTGAATGTGCATACTAAAAAGTCAGCTACGCTGGTGAGTTCTAGCTTTACATAAAACTTTCACATAATCATTTGCCAAAAACATTTCATTCATTTATTAATAAAAGCGTACGTAAATCATGCAATAACGTAACATTCAACATAAGTAAACAATAAACCGAATCTGCATCTTTTCGTCAATTCCTCATTACAGCACGGTACTTCACAGAGTACACACACCGACCTTGAGTAAGGTGCTCCATAGAGCACACGTACCCACATTAACCATTCGTAACCGTCAATTTCCTTCCGTGTCCCAAAGGATAGCTCGTACCACACCTTAAGTACTACTCCCTCGCAGAGAATAGTAACTCATTAGGGATCCCAGTAATCCCCCATTAGTGACCGTCGTCACCCATTTCCACCCAGTTGTACAACCGTTGGCCAGCCACAAAGGCCCCTATAAAGGTAAGGCCCATACATGCATACATACCTTAGTTCCTGAAGGAACTCTTGGCAGATTCGTTCATTTCGTGACTTTCATAAAAAACTTTACATCTTTTCAGTTAAAGCATTCGCACGTTTTATTAAATAGCATTTCATTTGTAAACATTTCATAAACTTCATTTGGCAAAACATTTCATAAACACATTTCAACTTTCCTTTTGTAAACATCATTTCATAAAACATTATCGTGTAAGAATGCACACCAGCCCAAAACATAGTTCAAAACATTAAAAGTAGGGCTCTAAAACTCACCTGATAAGCTAGTCTCGTTCTGTCCTAACAACGGTCCAACGAACGTCACACACGATCTGAATTGGTTAATTACACATATATCTGACCTAATCTAAATTACACGCTTTTACTCATTCAGATCTAGGCGAACTTAAGGCTAAGTTCGCTGCCCATAGTCTAGGCGAACATATAGGCGAACTTACTAGGCGAACATAACCAAGTTCGCCCCCCCTAAGTTCGCTTACTTCAAGCTCCAAGCGAACTTGCAAGCGAACTTGATAAGTTCGCCCCAATCCTTGCCATAAGTTCGCCTGTCGGGCTGTCTTCTTCCCCAAAATCCGAAGTTCTTGCATGTTAATCTGATCATGTCAAGATCCTAATTTTCTATGTTCAAAACGTTCGTTTTCCCTTCTAGATGCTAGATCTAAGCTTATTTTCAAGTTTCATCCGCAAAAACGTTACATTTTTACCCAAAACCCGAAAATCCCAAAGTAAACAAAAACTCAGATTTAGGCTGAACCGTTACCTGTATCGGGCTTCTGATTCGGAGGTTATCTTCACGAGCACCGGAGACACAAGATGGTACGATCTTGCGCGATTCCGACATTTTCTCTCTCTACGATTTTCTCTCTCTAGAAGTTGCAAATGAGAGAAATGTGTGTGCATGTGGGGGTATTTATGGTAGAGGCCTCCCCTCCCCAAGCCCACCTCGTGACCAACTCGGCCCAACCCCGGCCCGCATACCTTTGTCCGTTCATTCCATTCGTCCCGCTTTGAACCCGTTATTTTATTTCTCATTTTTATTGTTGGTTTGTTACAAGTCTACCCCCTTACAATAGGTTTCGTCCCCGAAACCTATCATAGGTCAAATAGATAAGGGTACGACTCCCTCATTTCCGTCTCCGTTTCCCATGTAGCCTCCGATCCCTTTCGGTGCTTCCATTGGACTTTAACCAATTGGATCATTTTGTTACGTAAACGTTTCTCCTTTTAGTCTAAGATAGCCACGGGTTCTTCGATGTAGTTAAGGCTGTTGTCGACCTCAATATCAGTAAGTGGTACGTGAGCCGATTCATCCACCAAACACTTTTGTAAGTGTGACACATGGAAGGTAGGATGGATCCCATTTTACTCATCGGGCAACTCCAACCGATAAGCGACTTCACCGACCCGTGCTGCTATTCTGAATGGTCCGAAAAATCTCGGACTTAACTTTCCTCTATTCCTGAATCGTATGATCCCCTTCCAGGGCGATACCTTCAACATTACACGACCCCCAACGTTAAACTCAATAGGCCTTCTTCGTTTATCCGTGTAGGATTTTTGACGATCTTGAGCGGCCTTCATTCTTGCTTTGATTAGATCAAACCTTTCCGATGTTTCTCGTATGACTTCAAGACTTCCTAATTCCTTCTGTCCAATCTCACCCCAGCAAACCGGGGTCCTACATTTTCTCCCATACAACATTTCGTAGGGCGGCATGCCTATCGTCGTGTGATGACTATTGTTGTAGGAGAATTCGGCTAACGGTAGATGACTGTCCCAACTGCCACCAAAGTCGATAATGCAAGCACGGAGCATATCCTCAAGCGTCTGAATGGTCCTTTCAGACTGACCATCCGTTTGCGGGTGGTACACCGTGCTAATATAAAATCTAGTGCCCATCGCCTCGTGAAATCTTTTCCAGAACCTCGATGTGAATCGTGTGTCCCGGTCAGATACAATCGTTAAAGGCACCCCATGCCGTGCTACTACTTCATTAATAAATACCTTCGCTAACCTTTCCGATGAGAACATCTCGCGGATAGGTAGGAAATGAGCACTCTTCGTCAACCGGTCCACAATCACCCAAATGGTATCATGACGTTTAGCTGTGCGAGGTAGCTTGGTTATGAAGTCCATGGTAATGTGTTCCCATTTCCATTCCGGTATCTCAAGTGGTTGAATCTTTCCATACGATTTCTGGTGTTCGGCCTTTACTTGTGAGCAAGTCAAGCACTTGCTTACATACTTTCTCACATCGTATTTCATTCTAGGCCACAAGCAGTCCTTCTTCAGGTCTTGGTACATTTTGTTGGTACCGGGATGAATAGAGTAACGAGACTTATGAGCCTCATCCATAATTTTGGTTCTAAGCTCGCTGCCTATAGGCATAGGCGATCACTCTCCCGCGTTGCATAAGCACAAACCCCAATCCCTGACCCGAAGCGTCAGAGTATACAACCAAGTCTTCATTGTCCTCGGTAAGGGCCAAGATTGAAGCTTGGGTTAACTTCTCCTTCAGTTTCTTAAATGCTTTTTCCTGAGTCGAACCCCATTCATACTTTACCTCCTTCCGTGTCAACTTGGTCAACGGTGAAGATATTTTCGAGAAATCTTGAATGAATCTACGATAATAGCCTGCCAATCCTAAGAAACTGCGGACTTCAGTTGGCGTCTTAGGAATATTCCAATCTCTTACCGTCGTTATATTTGCTGGGTCAACCATAATGCCGTTCGGGTTAATGACGTGACCTAGGAATTGGACCTCCTTAAGCCAGAACGCGCATTTGGAGAACTTAACATACAGTTTCTCCCTTTTCAAAGCTTCTAACACCTCTTTTAAGTGACACGCATGATCACCCTCATTCTTAGAGTAGATAAGGATATCATCGATGAACCCAATTACCGATCGATCCAGCATCGGTCGACAGACCCTATTCCTCAAATCCATGAATGCTGCAGGGGCATTCGTCAATCCGAAGGACATCACGCGGAACTCAAAATGTCCATAACGCGGTTTTTGGTATGTCTTCTTCACTTGCCTTCAGCTGATGGTATCTGGATCGAAGGTCGATTTTCGAGAACCTACTTGCGCCCTGTAATTGATCGAACAAGTCGTCGATCCATGGTAGAGGGTACTTGTTCTTCATGGTTCGTTTGTTCAACTCTCTGTAGTCGATACACATTCTCATGGAACCATCCTTTTTCTTTACAAACAGCACCGGAGCACCCCAAGGCGAGATGCTTGGTTGTATAAATCCCTTGTCAAGCAATTCGTCTAACTGGGTCGTAAGTTCTTTCATCTCCACTGGTGCTAGTCGATATGGAGCCTTAGCCACGGGCTGGGCATATGGTACCAAGTCGATTTGGAACTCGATCTCTCTGTCGGGTGGTATTCCAAGCAAATCCTCTGGAAACACCTCCGGGTACTCGCATACCACGGGTACATCATCCAGTTCTTTCACTTCTTTACATTTGTCAATTAAGTACACCAGATGAGCCTCACATCCGCGCCTCAGGTAATCTGTTGCCTTAATCATCGAGATGATATTAGGCATTGGAGCATCACGATCTCCAAGAATTTCTACCTCACCACCATCCGGAGCCTTGAGTCGGATTATCTTCCGCTTACATATAATTTTGCGCTTCATTGGCGGTTAGCCAATCCATACCCAACACTACGTCAAATCCACCTAAAACCATGACAAACAGTCTGACAGGAAACCTATGGCCCTCTATCTTTATCGTGGAGTTGTCAACTACCTCGGTCACTCTCGTAGTTCTACCCTCAGCGGTCTCTACACTAAAGGCTCTTTCTATCTTACTAATTGTGCATTTTTCCCGTTTACAGAAAGTAGTTGATATAAAACTTTTACCGGCACCTGAATCAAAGATTACGGAAACATAAGTATGGTCAAGGATGAACGTACCTGACACTACGTCGGGGTCTACCCTGGCTTGGTCCTGCGTCAGTGCGTACTCTCGAGTCTTTGCCCGGGGCCTCTCATCTTTCTTCTCGGTACTCTTCCCTTTCCCAGTTTCGCCCATTTTCGGTTTCGGGCATTCCCTACTCAAATGACTAGCATCTCCACAATTATAGCACTTGAAGTGTTGTGGGCACTCACGTGAGTAGTGCCCGGTCTTGCCACACTTAAAGCACAAGTTAGATCCCAGTCTACATTCACCTGCATGCTCCTTTCCACATTTCTTACAAATGGTCGGCTCATCCACCCGAGCCCTCTTATCACGAGCCCCAAACATTTTTCCACCGGTTCGCTTGTTTGAGAAGCTCGGTTTCTTCTTTGGTTCCTCAATGGCGACATCATTTAATGCCAGATCATCATACACCACACCACTGAGTTCCACCACTGAATCGAAGGTGGTAGGAGTGTTTGCTTTGATAAAGGTGCGGACCTTGTCTGGCAGTACCCGAATATAACAAGCAATCTTTCTCTCTTCGGTAGTGATCAGATGTGTCACCAGACGTGCCAACTTATTGTACTGTGTGGTGTATTGACGGTGAGTCATGTTACCAGCCTTTAAATTCAGAAATTCTCTCTTCACCTTCTCAATTTCGTTCCTTGGGAAAAAAATTCTTGATAACCAGCGTCTTCAAATCATTCCATAACATAGCCGTATCTCCCTCCCACAAATGGGAAGCTTCTTCTCTTAAGGAGTTAGCAGCAAATTTCACCACTTGATCCGTCCGGCATTGGCTGAGAAAGATGGCAGCCTCCATACGGATTACCCAGTCAAACGTAGCCACCGCGTCTTTCTTCCCAGTCAGGACCGGCGGGTCACATGATTTAAAGGACTTATAGTCGCATCCACGAGCAGGCGATGCGTTGTCAGTCCCGTTGTTCTGGGCACCAGTTGGCGTGTTAGACCCACCTTCCCCATTAGCTTTCTTCAACGCTTCTGCCAACAGACCTGGCAGAGAAGTCTTCATCAACTCTGTGAATTCACGTACTAGAGCTGCTCTCACTTCTGGTTCAAAAGTGAAAGGTTGTTCTTCAACCTGTGTCTGCTCAGTTCCATGCACACTAACCGCCGGTTCAGTGCGGACACTTCCTTCTTCGTTATACTCTTGGCGCGCAGGGGTCCTGCCACGCTCACCATTTCGGCCTCCGGTACGACCGCCGGTGCGGCCCCCACCACGCCTTCCGTTTCCTCTTCTCGCCATTTCGCTCTAAAAGACAAGGAATCCAAAGTCATCACGCTAGTTAACAAATAGAATTCAACAAGCACTGTAAGATGTTAATATACACTGGCCATCTGTAATTAACCATTACACTACCTCTCGATTTCCATTTGACCACCCTTGTGATTCCATTAGAACACAAGTCCTAACCTAACGCTTCTAAGGCATACTATATAAGTAAATATATACAATCTACCTTCATACCTGATGCTGTGGCTCGAGTTACCCCTACTGGCATCCACTTTCGGTCCCATTCACAGTTTAAGTTCAGACACTGGGAGTGTCCAAATCTCTCAAGCTATTGCTCTGATACCAACTTGTAAGGCCCAAACCCGGGAGGCCTCATTTATTGTATTTACTCATTCACAAACGGTTCTTAAACTTGAATATCAAAATAACACAGTGGAAAGTACTTCATTAAAACATACCATAACGTAACATAATATTGTTCAACATGCGAAAGCGTAAACATTGTTTAAGCATAACACAAACGTAAATCAAAACGTAACATGATGCCAGTCTTCAAAAGCAGCCGGGTAACTCTTCATTGCTAGCCAAGCATCACCGTCCAACCTCGCAACCTGCCTTAACCTGAATGTGCATACTAAAAAGTCAGCTACGCCGGTGAGTTCTAGCTTTACATAAAATTTTCACATAACCATTTGCCAAAAACATTAAATTCATTTATATAATAAAAGCGTACGTAAATCATGCAATAACGTAACATTCAACATAAGTAAACAATAAACCGAATCTGCATCTTTTCGTAACCGTCAATTCCTCATTGTACGTCACAGAGTACACTCACCGACCTTGAGTAAGGTGCTCCATAGAGCACACGCACCCACATTAACCATTCGTAACCGTCAATTCCCTTCAAGCATGACGTCCCAAAGGATAGCTCGTACCACACCTTAAGTACTACTCCCTCGTAGAGAATAGTACCTCATTAGGGATCCCGGTAATCCCCTATTGGTGACCGTCATCACCCCTTTCCACCCAGTTGTACAACCGTTGGCCAGCCACAAAGGCCCCTATAAAGGTAAGGCCCATACATGCATACATACCTTAGTTCCCGAAGGAACTCATGGCAGATTCGTCATTTCGTGACTTTCATAAAAACCTTTACTTCTTTTCAGTTAAAGCATTCGTACGTTTTATTAAACAGAATTTCATTGTAAACATTTCGTAAACTTCATTTGGCAAAACATTTCATAAACACATTTCAACTTTCCTTTTGTAAACATCATTTCATAAAACATTATCGTGTAAGAATGCACACCAGCCCAAAACATAGTTCAAAACATTAAAAGTAGGGCTCTAAAACTCACCTGATAAGCTAGTCTCGTTCTGTCCTAACAACGGTCCAACGAACGTCACACACGATCTGAATTGGTTAATTACATATACATCAGATCTAATCTAAATTACACGCTTTTACTCATTCTGATCTAGGAGAACTTAAGGCTAAGTTTGCTGCCCCTAGTCTAGGCGAACACATAGGCGAACTTACCAGGCGAACACATAGGCGAACTTACCAGGCGAACATAACCAAGTTCGCCCCCCTAAGTTCGCTTACTTCAAGCTCTAAGCGAACTTGATAAGTTCGCCCCAATCCTTGCCAAGTTCGCCTGTCGGGCTGTCTTCTTCCCCAAAATCCGAAGTTTTTGCATGCGAATCTGATCATGTCAAGATCCTAATTTTTTATGTTCAAAACGTTCGTTTTCCCTTCTAGATGCTAGACCTAAGCTTATTTTCAAGTTTTATCCGCAAAAACGTTACCTTTTTACCCAAAACCTGAAAATTCCAAATTATTTATGGGAGAGGCCTCCCCTCCCCAAGCCCACCTCGCGAACAACTCGGCCCAACCCCGGCCCGCGTACCTTTGTCCGTTCATTCCATTCGTCCCGCTTTGAACCCGTTATTTTATTTCTCATTTTTATTGTTGGGATGTTACAAAAATTGCCTCTAATTTGACCAAAATTGTTCATGATTTAACGTTAAAATGTAGACGGGGTTAGTAATGTGGATGAAAATGACTAAATTTTGGAAAGTCAGTAACGAAAACAATAAAAACAAAATTTGTTAGATGAAAGTAATTAAAATATCAAACCAGACAAAAATAACATTTTACTCTTTATTTTATAATCACATTGATGATACATATGCTTGAGAAAATAAGTTCATGTAGTATTTAACACAAAGTTTAAGGATTATATTTTCGTTTAATTTTTTCTTGGATATTATCATGTGGCTCAATCTCTTTGTTAATTAGAATATTTTTAAACATTTCATAAATATAGAATAATTTTTTATATAATATGTTTTGTTTATACCAATTATTCCATACCATCTACTATCAATGGGTATTATATTATATAAATAAATTAAAAATGTGACGTATAAATAAATAAAATGAGTATTGTCAAATGTTCTTTGAACACATAAAAAGCCAATCAACACCAAATTGAATAATAAAACACGGCAAATTAATAATTTAAAATAATGATTGTGACAATCTTTTGACCAGAATTTTTCAAATGGGCGACTTCTGGAAACACCAAACTACAATTTCAAATAGGTTTCACATTATTCATGTTTTAAATTCTTTAATATATCCTTTTATCATATTTAATTATCTATTAGACGACATTATGAAAATTATTTTCAACTGAAACTAATAAATAGAAACTACATTCACATGCACGATTTATTAAGTAATGGATAACTAGATTTTCTTTATTTTCTATAATAATAAAAAGTTACTCTAAGATATAATTAGAATTCGTAAAATATAAGATTGAGTGTATAAAAGTATATTCAAACTTCATGTCGTCATTGTATGTATTAGATGTTAAACTTATATTTTCATTTTTCTTGAACCGCAAAAATTTATTCGAAAATTGCTAACAAGACGCTAAAACCCCAACGCAAGAATAATGACTTTCAGCAAACCAAAAACACCAAAATTTGACTATAACATTAACATACAGATTAACCTACTTCAAAAGAGCATCAAGATGACCAATCCATGTGTTTTTTTACATAAATCTTATCCAAAGATAACTAAGAAGCTTGACGTCTTCTATGATTTTCTCGGCATAGGCATGAGATTGATTGAAAGGGATGTCATTGCACGTTCTCCAAATGCACCTACAATAAGTAAGGATAATAGCAAGCACCATTTTCTTTTTTAAAACACCCAAAGGAAGGCCTTGTGTAGTTCAAACAGGTCCGAAAAATGAAAAGCAAAGATGGGGAATCTTGCATCAATTGCTAATATGATTCCAGACAAAATTTGCAACTTTGCATGCAGTAAAAAGATGGTCAATAGTTTCTTCAAATAACTTACAAAAAAAATTGAACCCACCTGATGTTCCGTTCAGATAGGGCATCCATGGTGCGGATTCGACTCATCTCCGCACGCCAGACGAATAAATATATTAACCTTTTTTAGGATCCAGATATTCCAAAGAATTTTTTAAGTTTGATCGTCATTTAGGTTTTCTGAAAGTATCATCATTATTAATATTGTCACCGTTATTATTGTTATTTTATATACTTTTGTTTTGTTAATTATAGATTACATTAAATACAACAGGGTTTTAGGAAGCGCAAAATGCGGTTAAAGCATACCTCTATTCTATAAGATAAAGTATGACTGGCAATTTCTAACTCGATCCGTTTACACAACACGAAATTAAGCTGCTTTGAGTTTGGGTTAAATGAATATGGTCAAAAACGGATCAACACGCTTAAAGTCGTGTCTAAGCGAGTTCAATCATCCTAACCCGTTAATGACGGGATTAGACTCGTTTAACTAATCTTGTTAAATGGGTTAACAGGTTAACCGTTAACATGACTAGTTTATAACCTATTTATCAAAAGTATATAACTTTTTATTTTTAAATGGTTATATATATAAAATTAAACTAGATAACATAATATTCTAACCCAAACCTGTGTAACTAGTTGTATCATTCGTGTTACTGAATAAGTGATTTTTAATCGTGTTAAACGGGTCACTATAACTCATTTATTAACAAGTTCATGTTCGTGTTTTGGTAAATGCCACGTTTAGTTAAACGAGTTATGTTTTTGTTTAATACTTGTGTTAATCGTGTCGTGTCTGACCCGTTTAACCTAACTAGCAAATAAATTACTTAAATGGTGTTGATTATTAAGTTATAATAAATAATAGAATATATGGGAAACACAAACAAATAAAACCTAGCTTCCAATACTAAGCATGAAAGTTGTTATCTATTGTTTCAAATTAAAGCATAAAAAGTAACAAAAAAGGAAATACCAAAATAGACAAGGGACCGATTGTGATACTTTTTCCTTGTCCTAAGTCCAAAATGATAGTCTCACCAACTATTTGTCGTCGTTGCCGCTGAGATGAGCCCTCCCAAAACCTAGGTTTTCACTTTCAGACTAAGCGGGAGTTTGGAGGACAGGAAGAATATGCCGACCTTCACCACAATTGCCTTACAAAATCTACTCGAGCATCGGATTCCCGCCACCAAACAGGAAGAAGGAAACGATGCAGAGGAGAAATCAAAGGCGAGAAAGCGGTTGAATCACATCTACATATCTCCTGCTCTCTACACAACTCCTCAACCTACTCCGATTTTGGATTACTCTTCGTCTGGATCCGTCTCGCCTTCTCCTTACGTGTTCAATCGCAAGGGCCGTGGGGGAGGGAAGTCGGCGAATCGGAGAATCGATGGATTTGAGGTTCAGACGTGTGAAGAATTGGCGGAGAGTAGTTTGTTTGGAGGAGAGGGCGAAATTGAAAGTCGACTGGTGGTTGAAGCTGAAGATGCTGATGATGTTGATTTTGTGGATCCTCGATGTGATTCGTTGAGTGTTACTAGATCAAGCGACCTAAATGATTCCGGGAGGCTAGGGCTTGAGAACATGAGCGTGGCGTCTAATCAAATTGGGGAATTCTATGATGCTACTGAAGGTAAACCAAACAAACCTTTCTCTATTTCATTTCTGATTGATTTATCCTAATTTCAATATTTGCAAACAATTTACATCCTGAAATTTTGTTAATCACGAGATAGAATTGAAGTTGTTCCAATTTATCATGAGGTTTGATTTCGGATACACGTTTCCTCCTAGTTGTAAGTATGTGTTCTTGTTGTTGATAGCATCTTTAGGCAAGAAAGTTAATGGCCATTTAGTTATGACTTATGAATTTGGATCTTTAATGTTGACTTTGGAGGTTAAATTGCCCAATTCCAAAATGCAAACTATGTTTTGGAGAAGTAGGATCTAGTTTGGTCTAAAAAATGTAATTAATATGTTATCAGCTATAGCTAATTAGGTTGATTGATGTAGCCTTTTCTAGTAGACAAACACTCCCAAGAAATTAGGAGAGGGAAACTAGAACTTGGAGCAATTTTCTGATTCTTTTTGTTCCCCTCATATGTAAATCCTAGAGCCCTTTTTATAGGCTTTCACTTATAGAAAAATAACAAACAAAAACATAAGCTAACCTCTAACCCACTACTAGGAAATAACCAACAACAAAGAAAATGGCAGTAAGCATAGCCCACGTTGAGTTTGCATATTTTGTATGCATGATGCCCATCCATGGTGTGTATGCATGATGCCTAAGTGACATGGACGAGGAACTAGTAATGTTGCACATATCATTGCTACTCTTTCGTCATCCTGCATCTTGAATCTTAGGGCCACTTTTCTAGTTTTCACAGTTTATATACACTAATGTGCAATTCTAAACATCCTGATAATTTGGATGTTCTGCTGTTGTTGAACTTATGTTATTTTTTATAGTAATATCCAATAGGTGTTACTGTCCGTTCGAAAAGATAATAACTCTTTGAATGTGTGATTTCACAAAATGTGTTTTTCTAGTAATTTTGATTATCTAAATTTCTGAGATCGTAGTCAAGAATGTCAATTACCAACATAAATTTGTAACTAAATTTAGGATCACGCTATACTACTTAGGTTCATGCTTCAGTTTAGTAGTTGGGTTTTGTTTGATTTTTTTGGTTTTGAAACCCCTGATGTATGATTGGTTGTTTTTTCTATTAGGGAATTTACAGTGGCTCAATCCATTTAAGCACTTCATTTTGTAATGGGTTTTCATCATTTAATCAGTTTTCTTATTCTCTGCCTAGATTTAGATTCTTATTATCCATTAAAGACTTGGTATTCCTTATACTTGATTTTTGACAACTGAGGGCATTGCTCAAGAGAATATAGGCTTTTATGATCATCAGTTGGTTATTATTTCCTCCCAAATTTTATCTTTCATGCTACATCTCATGGCATAGATAGTTGATATAATATCAAATGGACTGTATTGGCATATTGCTAGTGACAGTTTTTTTTCCTTTGCTGTTGTATCATCTTTACAAGTTCTTTTTGTAAAGAATTGCTAGCCAGTTGGGTATAAAGGCTGGATTGAGTTCTATAAATACCTTATGTTGTAATTGTAATCTATATGCTTTTGAGCTTAATGAAATAACCTAGTTGCAGCCCGTGGACGTAGGTCCCCCACTGGGACCGAACCACGTAAAATTCTCGTGTCATTTATTTTCTGTTTTATTATCGTTTGTGCATGTGTGTGTTGATTCTGCTATGCCACTTTGTTTCTAATAGCGCCTTGCACCTAGGCCCAAGGCTCACCCTTTGCGCCTTGAGCCTTTGACCACTATGCGTCAGCATTTCTATGTGTGAGCATTTCTGTCTAATCTGATTTTGTTCTGTTCTGTAAATTTTTGCACAGATTTCTCTTCAGATGGATCTATGTTGAGTTTAGCTTCCTATAGGGGCAACATAGAATCAGAGTTGCAGACAGCAAGGGTTAATCTCCTTGAGGAGATTGAAAAACGGAAGGCTGCAGAAGCTGACGTGGCTGCCATGTGTACTCACTTGCAACGAGTCAGCAAAATTCTACTTTCTCAGACCGGAGGAACACCATCAGATGATAGTAGTCCTACACGGTTCGACATTAATGCAATGAAGCATTTATCGGAGGAAATTATCGTTGCCAGATTTGTCGCAGAAGCCATGGGGAAAGCTGAAGCAAGGACAGAAGCTGAGCTGGCTGCACAGGTCGTCATAGGATCTAAAGATAAAGAGATTTCTAGGCTGCAAGACAGGCTCCAATACTATGAAGCCATGATCCATGAAATGTCCCAAAATAACCTTGAATCTATGGGTGAGTATATCTTGGAAGTTCTAGATAATTTATTTTTAAATAAGAATAAGGGAAATTTACCCAATAGTAACCAAGTTTTTCATTTGTTCCACTTTCACTAAAGCCACTAAAAGTTTTCTCGTCTCTCTAAAGTCACTTAAGTTTCATTAGGTGTTCCAATATTGTAAATTTTTTATAAATTTTAATAGTTTTAAAAATTAAGTTATCTAAATGGAACATATATGAACTTTGAGTAACTTCAATAGAATTGGTTTCTATTGGGTGATTTTTCCCTAAAAATAACATTTTTATGACATGATTGTTTGGTGATGTAGAGGTGGCACGAAGAAGTAGAGAAAGGAGAAGAGGGCAGAGGAAGTGGTTATGGAGGTGCGTAGGAATGTCCATCGCGATCGGAGCTTCTGTCATAGCTTATTCATACGCTCCACAACATCATCAGTCATTGGAAAATGTTAATGACACACATCCAGATGCCAGTTGAAGGCATCATATGATATTAGTGGTGATGTTACTTGTTTACATACATGATCTCAAATAATGGAACATTGATAATAGGTTAATTATACGACCGAAATGTTTGTTATTGGAGGTAATGAACAAACGGTCGTTTGGCCCCACAAAAAAGACGCTAGTGTTCTATACATTTTTTGCTACTGGTTGTAGTAGTAGTTGGATTCGGCTTTAGTCTGGTGCTTGAACAGTTTACTGAGGTTGTAGATGAAATGGGTTTGATGAAATCCTTGACATGCTTCACTTATTTGTAAGATTGTAGTGTGTATTGTCTTTTTATGATTTTTTCAAAAGTATTACTGTTGAAACAAACAAACTGCACCAAGAATTTCTTCCATGAGGAGCTTGGGTGAGTGCCAATGGAACTAAACCATTTCCCTCAACAACCTTTACTTTTATCGGCGATACTGTTGAAACAAACAAACTGTTATCGGCTCTTAATTTGGCTCTTATGTTAAAATGGAAGTGGAGATTTCACACTTGTAATAAGGCTTTATGGGTTCGAGTTCTTGAATCTATTTACAATAATGATGCTTTTGATAAAGAAAAAGTGGCAAAAGGTAGGGGGTTTGGAACCGGATTGTCAAAAGT
Source organism: Smallanthus sonchifolius (assembly GCA_023525975.1). Taxonomy (NCBI): domain Eukaryota; kingdom Viridiplantae; phylum Streptophyta; class Magnoliopsida; order Asterales; family Asteraceae; genus Smallanthus; species Smallanthus sonchifolius. The sequence continues at coordinate 20,702,029 of CM042046.1, read as the reverse complement.
ATTCACCATCTAAATGACAAACAATTAATCCCTTTGTCGGCGATAAGGAAAAAGTGGGGATTGGTAACACAACTCGTTTTTGGAAGGAAGTTTGGCTTGGGGATTCAACCTTAGCCGACACTTATCCGAGACTTTTTGCTCTTGAAACCTATAAAGATTGCTTAATTAAAGATCAGAAAAGAGACAATGTGTGGCATTGGGAATGACGTAGATTTATAAGGAGGGGTGTTGAGAAGAGCCCATTCTCTTCCCTTCAAATTCTCTTAGATCAAGTGCAATGGACTAGTTCAAATGATATTTGGATGTGGGATTATGATAATCAAAAGGAATTTTGTGTAAATGGAGTGAGGAAATCTATTGAAAAGAAAACTCTTTCGGTTGTTTTATATCCGATCCGTTGGAACAGAGGAGTGCCAAAAAAGATCAATATATTCAATTGGAGACTTATACTTGACAAGTTGCCGACTCGGGTGAACCTTTGCAATAAAGGTTTTGATATTCCATTCATCATGTGTCCGTTTTGTGCTAATGAGATTGAAACGGAACATATATTTGGTACATGTTGTATTGCAACTAGTTCGTGGAGGTGTATCTTGATATGGTTAAACATTGTTGGCCCTTTAGTGTTGAAGCCAAACGAGATGGCTACTTTGGTAGATTCGTTGAAAATCTCCAACATCAAAGAACAAGTGGTAGAAGGTATTATTTTCACGTATTGGTGAGTGATTTGGAAGACGCGGAGTAAAGCTATTTTCAAGGCTAATGATTTGATGACGGATCTTATTTTTTATTTGATTTCTCATTACTCTTTTTTGTGGATAGTTAGTCGGAACAGTAAAATCAATTTATCTTTGACCGAGTAGTTAAAAAATCCACTCCTTTTGATGTAATTTTGTTGATGTTTGGTTAGCTTTTCTAACCATCATCCTTTAATATAATTTTTGCTGTTAAAAAAAAATACTCGGTTTTGGTTATTGATTAATCGTGTAGAACGTTTCGGTTGATCAACCACGGGTCTTCATTTTTTGAACTGGGTCAAGTTTTTGATACAAACATTTTTATGTCAGGAAAGTAAGGGCATGTTTGGGATTGCTTATTTTAAGCTTCTTATTGACTTTTCCAAAAAGTTATAAGGAGTTTTGAGAAGTAAGTTCTCCCTTACATCTCAAAAACTCTTTTTTCCCTCTTTAAAAAGTTAAAAAGAGTAGCAAAAATCACATTCGTCAAATAGCTTTTTAACTTATAAAAGTTAATAAGTAGTTTCAATAAGCGAACCCAAACACCCCCTAATAGAATTTCAATAATTTTAATACATATTTCGGTCTTCAATGATGTTAAAGAGTCATCTGGTTTGTAGAATTTTTATGATGGAATTAGAATGTTTTAAAGGGATTAAAATTTGAGAGAATTGGAAAGAGTTCCAATATAAATTTGTATTATGTTTAGTTTGTAATTGTAAAATGGAATTGGAATGTTGTATAAACAAAAAGACAACCTCCCATTCCAACTGCTAACCTTGACCCCCCCTTCCCGGGTCTTCATCTTTCCCTGCCAAGCAGCACGGTATCGAATTTCATAATCAATTCAACACTGTGAATCGAGGTCACAAGGCCAAATCGATTTTCAAAGTTGATACATAATGCAGCACAGTTTCAGGTCTTCGTCTTTCCCTCCTGATTTTCAGAGGCACCATGTTTCCAAGTCGAGGTCTGTTTTATCATCTACATATTTTATTTTGTAAATGTCAACTTTGATTCTTCTTCGTCATCGATCAGTTTTTTGTCCCTTTCCTTTTTTACTTTTTATAAACAGTTTATGTATAAAATATAATTTAACAGGAACATATTATTAAAATGAGAATCTCTTTTTTCAAGTAAACTTATTTAGCGGGCTAGGGTGAAAAATAACAAAAAAAAAAAAACAGTCTATTACATGGTAACAACAGTCTATGATAGGTTTCAAAACAGAACAGGTTGTGCCGTTGTTCCCAGTGCAAGATCCTGTCAAGTATCTCCATCCACTTGTGCTGCTTCATGATCTGATAAACATGCCGATTGTAAGCAACAAACAATTGTAAATGCAATATGCTAGTAGTTATCAAACATGATGCGTCTTTTTATTTCAATAACGTTTAAGACAAGATGTTCTCTCTAAAAAGAAAACCATGGATGGCTTCAGTGGCTTAATATGAGGTGGAGGGAGTACATGCTTGCAAAACGGTAGGAACATGAAGGTAAAAAAACCTAAATCGAATAAGTTGAGCTTCAATTAGTGTTTTAATATCATCACATTAGGGATCCGCCCATAACTGTTTGCTTCACCAGTAAAATAGATATACAGGTTATATCACTAGAGTCATGGCATTCTCCTCACTAGAGGGAAGTTCATTTCAGAACAAGAAAATTCTATGAGAACATAGGGAACAAACAATTTTTTTTATACATGGTAATTTTTATTTGTTAAATTTTACAGTTCTTACATACAAAATATGTATGTTTATGTACATAAAAGACATTAAAGTAGTTTTTTCATATGTTTTATATATCCAAAAGTTTCCTACACATGTGTAGGCAAAAAAACTACACATAAATTACACATGTGTAGGTATGTATATAAACGAAATTTGTTCATATTTTTTGTTTGAATTTCATGAAAAACGAATAAACATTATATTTGTATCATTTTCTTATATTTTAAAACTTTTTAAGATTGAAAAAATGAATGATTCATTTTGTTCTGAGTGTTCTCGTAATATTTAGTGTTCTGAATTGAATTCTTCCCCTCCTCATTGATTATCAGGAACCCATTGGAATTTTCTTTCTAAAAGTGAGATTTTTTTGGGGCTAATGGTTGTTCACAATCGACAAATAGAACTCTATGTTGACTACATAACATTCATGGAGGGTAAACCAAAGATGGTGATTATGTGAAGATTCATCATCCGATAATGATTGAGCACCAAATACCAATTTCAGTCTTTATGTTATATTGCACTAAAACAAGCCCTAATAATTCATTATGCATATTAAGATGAGGTTAATTTGAAGAAAGGGGCTTAATATCCTAACTAAAACCCTAATGAGTACAGAAAACATACTGGAATCTTCCGCATCATCATTCCGAGGGACGAGTGCCGGAGGTAATTCAAGATCTGTAATAACGGTGTACCAAATATGTAAATTTTATTCATATTTAGTAATCAGAAGAAGTGAATTACCATCGTTAGGAAGAGTATCTCTCATCCATTCCTCGTCTACAACATCAATTAGGATTCCTAGGCTTAAATCTTCTGCCATTCTTCACTTCTTTTCCTACAAAATAACAAGCTTCATTCCAAACTGTTATGCGAATTGCAACAATCAAAAGACTGCTTACGCTGGGATTGCTTGGAAGCGACCAATTGTTTCAAAATAAAGTCTACGGCGAACACAATTGTTTCAAAATAAATAATGTGGCCGACTAGACTACATCTATTTTCAAATCATATAAACGACTCTAGCACGCTCCTCCCGCTCCTAAAATCCCTCACTCACCCTAAGTGTAAATAAACCGAGCGTTCATGAACTGTTCGGCAGAAAGTTCGTTTATGTTCATTCATTTAATAAACGAACGAACATGAACACATGTCGTGTTCGTTCATTTATGTTCGTAAACGTTCGTTTATGTTCGTTAATATATGTTCGTTTATTAACGTTTATTTATGTTCGTTTGTTTGTGTTCATTTGTTTTTGGATGAAATATGTACATTTGAACCACTCATTTACATGTGTTTTGGATGAATTATTAAGTATTAGACTTGTTCATGTGTGCTCATTAATGTTAATTTGTGTTCGTTTTATGTTTGTTCATTTGTGTTCGTTTACGTTCGTTTAGCTTTATAACGAACGAACACGAACATTTTTAGTTTATTAATTAACGAACATGAACAAAAAAATGTGTTCGATTATGTGTTCGTGTTCGTGTTTGGTTAAAATTAAATAAACGAACACGAACACATCGTCCGGTTTGTTTACAGGCCTACCTATGGGTGTCGTCGAACTCGAATCCGACACGGACCAACACGAACAAAACATATTTTAGGTTGGACAATACGAGCCGTTTAAGAAATGAGTTGCGTTCGGGTTAACCCATTTAGAAAACATATCGGGTTCGGATTGACATGTTTAATAAACGGGTTGACCCGTTAACCCGTTTTAAAAATAGATACTTTAAAAAAATTATTTTTAAGCCTTTTAATGTGCAAAAGAAGTGATAAATAATTAAATATTTACTTTCCCCAAGATTTTTAGTCTTCATAATATGAGACACAAGACTCTTGAAATCTTAAGACTCTTTTCTCGTCTTTAAATCTCCAAATATCACAACACGGTTGACACCCATACGTCTCTCTTCTTACAACACTCACCGGCGGATTTATTCATTGGTCACAGGGTGGGAAGGCAACCCCTGACAATGACCTGATAAAGGGAAAAAAAGGATTACTTCAAGAAAATTTTAATTAGACAAGTTTTAAGTATATACCAAATTATACCCGCAAACTACTTTTTACAAGCCCTTAAAGTTTGATAACCCCTCAAATTTAATTAGCCTCTTCCTACGACCTGCTGTATAGGAATCCACGAATCACAGTCCTAACACTATAAATAAGAGACTAAATTACAGAAAACAACCGTTAGGTATATACCAAATCACACCCGCATACCTTAATCTTCACTAATTACACCGAACACCCTTTATCTATATAGTTTGTATCAAGTTATAACCTTTACACTAACTGACGTTAGATTTTTCAGTTAAATGACATGTAAATGACTAATTTACCCTTCATTCTTTTATTAACAAATAAATAAATATATATATATATATATATATATGTATGTGTGTGTATATATTACTCTCTCAAGCTCTGTAACAAGTAAAAGCCACACCACCACAGTCACCAACCGACGGCCGAGATTAACAAATTAACCGCCACCCCGCCCGCCCCTTCACCTCTTCACCGATAAGTTTCTAGCCTCTCTTCCTACCCTAGTCTCCTCTTACTCTCTCTCCCTCTCCTTTCCATTGTCTACACAGACACATACCATCGCCCTCTCACCGTCGGCCGGAATAACCGAACCCCCACCGCCTCCCTCTCTGTTCTCCGACTTTCCCCTCTGCTCAACACATCCAACCCTAATTTGGTTTCCATTTTAATCGATTTCATTTTGTATTTAGATTTTTCCCACCGATTGTAAGTTTCTATATTTCGGTCGAAGCTTAGAAACGATTTGGTTATTGGCCAATTGTAAGCTTCTGTATTTCGGTCGAAGCTTCTGTATTTTTAGATTTGGATTTTTGCCCACTAATTGGGTTATTGGTCATTTTGGATTTGTACTGCCGGCCAAACACCCGTCGGTTTTATTTTGGATTTGAATTTTGTCAATTGAATGTAAGCTTTTTGAAGTATGAGAATTTGATTTGTAGGTTTTTGGCTTTTGTTTAGGAAGAAGGCATAATGGATGGGGCCCACAATGCTTTTGAATTTTTTATTTTTATTTTATAATAGTAAGGGTAATTTGATCGTTTATAAAAACTAACTGAAAAATTTAACCTCTCTTAGCTTAAAAGTTATAATTTGATACAAACCGTTTAGATAAATGGTATTTAGCTTAATTAGTGAAGATAAAAATTTACGAGTGTAATTTAGTATATAATCAAAGGTTGCTTTCTATAATTTATTCTAATTAAGAAGATGCATACAGAAGTTCACCCAAATGCAAAGTTACATTTTCCATGAGTTAACCTAAATGCGTTGTACTGTTGTTTACAAATTATTGGATTTAGTTATTAAATATTAAAAATAAAAACCAAGCTATATTATACGAAATTGAATTAGTTTTACTTAAAATAATTTTAGATATGAGTTAATTTTAAACTATTTAATTAAATTGAGTAATTGTTTAAAAACTATTATTATACATAAAATTAAATTTCGCTACCCGTTTAACCTACACGATTTTTTTCAATCTATTTTTAACTAATTTCGCTACTCATTTTTTGCACTCGATTTTTTCAATCCATTTTAGGCTGCTGATATGTATCGAAACTATGTTAATCGAAACAACTAGTTTCAATCAGCATTTACGACACAAGTCTCACATATCGAAACAACCCATTGTTTCGATCGAACAAACTCAATCGAAACTAAGTAGTTTCGATGGGCCACCAAACTACAAAAGCTTAAAATTACATTCAAATAGAAACTATGCTAAGTGATGACGTGGGTACGATCACGAAGCTCAGCTTCATCAATGAAGCACACGTACTAAGAAGAACCAAGAAGCCACGTCTCCCAAGCAACTAGGTGACGTGGCATAAGTGATAGCGACCCGTTTGGAATCTCCAGGAATTCAAGGCTATAAGACAACATGTCTTGATGGCCTTGAAGAGAGAGACCTTTGTCCCTATAGAAGACTTTGGCTCTTTACACAAAAAGGGAAAGTGCCTTGCTGCAGGGACATGAAAGAGAAGGGGATACCCCCGCACATAGCATGTAGCCAGAACAACCTCAGGTATAAGAGAAGGACTTGGGCCCTCCAAATCCCAAGTCCATTCTCACTACTCACTTTTAGACTTTTACACTCACCATTCTCATTCCAAAGATCCTTATCACTCTCAAAGAACCGTTATCTTATTCTCACGCCGGAGGCTGATCGCAGGAAGCCCCCTCCTGCGGTGAGACTAACGGTGCTTTGTTCTTAGCACGTACCTCAAGCAGCTGATTCAAGCGAGAACGTCAAGACCCTCACTCTGACTTATATTTGTTGAAGCATCGAGTACCTCTAGCATATTCGTTGTAGCAACAAGTTGGCGCCCACCGTGGGGCGGCGCTACTTAGAACAGAGCTTCACTCGTAGTTCCGCTCCTTCTGTTCCTAAGTGTTCTTGATGTTAAGTGATGACGTTTCTCCGGGGGTGGACGCAACTCCACCTCCCTATCACTTACGATCTGCTTCTTGCCAGACGTCGCGAGAAGAAGCAGGAAGAAACTCTCCTGCAGCGGATGGACCTCTTGTCGAACTGTTGTAGAACAACTCTACGTTTCAGACTCCTTCTCCTTTCAAAATAGCAAGTGCATCCCCTCGGACAGACACCTTATTGCCTATGGAAAGGATGGATGTTACGCCCGAAGGAGTACAGAAGAACTTCCTTCGGCTGAGGGATCTGATGAATAGCTACGTACAAGAAGAGTTGTGCAAAAGGTGTTAAGGTGCGATTGGCGTATGAAGACGAACCTGAGGTGACGTTCTCACCTTTCCCTCCTCCTCCTTTTGGGATCAATGTTGTCCATGAGGAAGCAGCTGTCACCTCCGGTCCAAACCAGAACAGGGTTCCCGCAGCAGAAGCAGGACCTAGTGTCCAGAGAGAGAATCCTTCTCCTTTAAACAAGACTCCCTTGATGCACGAAACACCAGAGTACACGGTTGAGCAGCTGATGCAGCACACACAGCCTATGATGTATTCTCCTATGTCACTACAGATGAGCCAAGATATGGCGTCTTTGCCACTAGCACGAAGTATGGGAATGCTAGCCCCAATGAATGTAAGTTGCCCTATTCCCACAACTCAACACCCTGGGTTCACATACCCACACATGGTGCATCCCCAGCTTCCTGCATTCATGATGGCTCAATACATTAATCCCTGGAAAACCGCTTATCCCTGGCAACACTCAGCCAGTGGCATGCCTGAGGTTCGACCCACAGCAGGTGAGGGTCAACTTAGACAAAACATGGCTCCAATGACGAACGGCCAAGTGGCATCGGAAGGGAGACCCTTGATGCAGGAAGCTCCCACCGCCACTGGGACGGAGACAAATGAAGTCTTTCGACCATACCGGTCTACTTCATTGTCGTGTTTCTCTAAAAGAATAGCCAACTTTGAGTTTTCGACAAAGATAAAGATGCCGGCAAACATTAAAACGTATAATGGGACTGATGACCCCGAAGACCATCTGCAGGTATTCTCTGGTGCAGCAGGCGTTGAAAGATGGACGAATGCCGAGTGTTGCCACATGTTCATACACTCATTGGATCTGCACGCCTATGGTTCAGCAGCCTTCCTGAAAAAATCATTGGTTCTTTTGATGACCTCAGCCAAAGGTTCCTTGCTAATTTCACCCAGCTGAAGAAGTACACGAAGGACGCTGCTATGCTGTATCAGATCAAACAAAAGGAAGATGAAGGTCTCCGAAGTTTCATAGACAGATACAAGAAAGAAGGACTGTCCTACGCAGAGACAACATAAAAGATGAGAGTATCTGGCTTGATGAACGCAGTACGACCGAAACAACTCATTGAAGATTTGAACAAGAACATCCCTCAAACCATGGATGAAGCTCTTGAACGATCAGAAGCATACCTAAGGGGAAAAGAAGCACTGCAAAACCTGGAATCCAAGAGGCGAGACCCTTGGAAAAGTCACCACTCTTCGGGCTCGAAGCCGAAGTTCCATTCCTTCATGGAGAGAAGGTCCAACCGCCATCGTGATTCGAGAAAAGCGGACGACCACTACCGTCCTCCGTACCATAAGAGCATGCCGGAAAAAGAAAAGTACATTGCCTTCACGACTTTGACTAAGACACCAAAAGAGATAATGGCAACTGAAGAAGCTAGGTACAGCTTCAGACCTCCGCGTTCCCTCGCAAAATCTTCCGAAGCAAGAAGCTCGATCAAGTATTGTGAATTCCATGACGACAGAAGTCATCACACCAACGACTGTTACCAGCTAAAGAAGCGGATAGAAGAAGCAGTGAAATCCGGAGAGCTCGCTCATTTGGTAAAAGACATTAAAAAGAAAAAAGATCCAAAGGAAAAGGAAAAGGAAAAGGTAAGGAGACGAACATGATACACCTCACCAGAAGCGAGGCACAAAAAAGATCTAGGAGAGAATCTTGGGAAAAGCAATGCATATGCTTTCCTCCAACGGAGGAAGCAGAGCTGATCTTTACTCCAATCATTGTGGAAGCTGAAATAGAAGGGACATTCGTTGACAGAATATACATGGATTGCGGAGCCGCTTCCGAAATCATGTACGAAAGATGCTTCTTACAGCTAAAAGAGGAAGTTAAGGCAAGACTGGAAGAAGCAGACACTCCACTCATAGGGTTCTCGGGAGAAAGAGTACTCCCGATGGGCCAGATAAAGCTGACAGTTCATCTCAGGGACGGATCACTCTCCCGAACGTAGCTTCTTACGTTCCTCGTGGTCCGGGCCCCATCAAGGTATAACATAATCATTGGAAGGCCGGGTATAAGCACCTTTGGAGCCGTAGTTTCCACTACGCCTGGTCTAATGAAGTTCCCCACTGATCGAGGGATAGCAACAATCAAGCCAAAGAAGGAAGCTTTACTCATCGCTGCTGCAGAAGAGGATGAGGAGTAGAAGCGAGAGAAAATCTTGGAGTTAAGCATACATCCTTCATACCCGGATCATAAATTGAAGATAAGCAGTGACCTCTCACCTATGGCAGTAAGCAAACTGAAGGATCTACTGAGGGAAAGCAAGGACGTGTTTGCTTGGTGTCCAGCCGACATGGTGGGAGTACCAAGGGATGTAGCTGAACACTCCCTCAACATAGCACCTGTTATAAAGCCCATAGTACAGAAGAAAAAAAGTTTGGCCCCTGACAGAAGCCAAGCTGCATGCATGGAGGTGGACAAACCGATAGAAGCAGGAATCCTAAGGGAAGTGCAATACCAATCATGGGTGGCAAATCCAGTTCTGGTCAAAAAATCATATGGCTCCTGGCGTATGTGTGTGGACTTCAAAGATCTGAATCAGGCATGTCCGAAGGATTGTTATCATTTTCCAGAAATAGACTTGAAGGTTGATTCTTTGACATGTTTCAAATACAAGTGCTTCCTAGATGCCTACAAAGGTTATCATCAAATACACATGAAGGAGGAAGATGAAGAAAAAATGGTTTTTCATACAGACAAGGGGATCTTTTGTTACAAGAAGCTGCCCTTCGGCCTCAAGAATGCAGGAGCCACCTATCAAAGGGGGAACGACAAGACATTTGCCGATCAGATAGGAAGGAACATGGAAGCCTATGTTGATGATCTAGTGAATAAAAGCAAGAATGAAGAAGGAATGGTAATAGACATTAGCGAAACATTCGATAACCTTCGAAGCATCAGCATGAAGCTCAACTCAGGAAAGTGCTCCTTCGGCTTCGAAGAAGGCAAGTTCATGGGCCATATCTTAGGAAAGCAAAGCATCAAAGGCAATCCTAGCAAGGTTCGAGCAGTCATGGAGATGAGGTCTCCAAGGACAAAGAAAGACGTGCAAATCCTAAATGGAAAGATTGCTGCCCTTAAGCGGTTTTTATCAAAATCAGTAGAAAAATCGCCACCATTCTTCCAAACACTGAAGGGGTGCTTAGACAAGAAATATTTCAGGTGGACAGAAGAAGCTGAAAGAAAACCTAGCTTCACTACCTACAATGGTAGCACCCGAGGCAAGAGAACTAATCTTTGTTTATCTCTCAGCAGGTAATGATGCTGTAAGTGCTGTGTTGCTGATAGAAAGGAACCATGTGCAGATGCCGGTACATTTCATTAGCAGAGCACTGAAAGAAGCTGAGATAAATTACCCTGCAATGGAGAAACTGGCTCTCTCCCTCGTGCACACTGCAAGAAGATTACGATGATACTTTCAAGCACACCCAATAAGGGTTTTCACCGATCAACCTATCAGAACAATACTCGAACGACCTGAAACATCTGGCCGTTTAGCAAAGTGGGCCATCGAGCTTAGGGAACTGATGTGTTGCAAAGCACACATGCATTTCCGCCATGTTTTGAGTCGTTTTAATTAGTTTTATATTTGTTTTGAGTCGTTTTTGTATACAATTGAGTCTTTGTTATGTTCTCAGGTGCACGTGATGATTACAAGTGAAAATTGGAAGAAACCGAGCACGAGAATGAAGTCGGGAATTAAAAAGTTAAAAATGGTGAAATTATGCCTTTCGTGGTACGCGAGAAGCCCAGAAGATATCTCGCGGTATGCGAAGATGTGAAAATCCGGCCGCGACTATTTTGTTCCTCGCGGTACGCGAGGAACCGTTACCCATTTCTCGCGGTACACGAGGGCATTAAGTTACGAAAAAAAAAACCCTAGTTTTGATTTTAATAGATTTGTAATCCCATAATCAAGGGAGTTCGTATCTTAACCGTCGAGGGCATTACCAGAGGCGATTTTGGGAGCAAGAAGTTGAATTGAATTGCAACATTGAAGCTTTTGATTCCGGGTTTGTCTATTTTAGCTTGTTCGGTTTTAAAGTTCGAATCTTTATGTTTGTTTTTTGTGTTTGAAACCATGGTGATTGTTATTTACTTCTGTTTTGGTTGTTTAAGCATGATCCTAGGCTAAAACATTAATACTGCCTAGGTCACATGATGAATGCTTGTTAAAGTTCAGATTTTTACTGGTTTTGGTTTTGTTTGATGAATTTATGATTTTGTAATGATCTTAGGATAATAATTATGATGAACATGCATGCTCTAATTCTGATTGTGTGATTGATTTGTAATTCTTTGCGTCGATTGTGGATTTCTGCCAGTTTGATTAGCGTATCTAGGTCATAGATCTTAGGGTTTCTGATTTCTGTGGTTTTCTAGACGTAGGAACCATAGGAATTCTTGTTGATTGCTGATTAGAGTTGAGTGTGTGTCCTAGTTCAATACCCGAGATGTGAGAATTAGTCAGTTAGTCTTCTTCAATAGGAATCCGAGTGTCAACTGTCTGAGAGGAAGTTGGTTTAGGTGTCTAGTGATTGTTTGTGACAATCCGGACTTTTTCAGTATTTTCGTTAGCAAATCCAGTTAAATATTAACCTATTTAACTCTAAACCAAACCCTAGGGACTAATCCTGCCTTTATTCAAACTCAAACATATAAAAACTTGAAGGACCAAACTTGTAATTTACCTATAATTATCCTAGTTGACCTTTATAAAGTCAAACTAACCTAAACTTAACCTATCTAACCAAACCTAAACCCTAAGGACCATTCCTGCCCATTTTTAAACCCATAAACAGAAATTACAAGGACTAATTCGGTAAATAGCAAGTTCTTGATTTTGTTTGACTTCTTGGAGTCAAACCCGCAACAGTTTGATCTCAATTCACATTCAGGATCGATGTTATACCGGAATTTGTAACCATCGTATACAATCAAGCCTTTAACGAACTTAATTAAGACTTAATCATCACCATTATACTGAAATTAAACCGAATTAATACGTATTAACTTAAAACCGTCGACAATATTATTTGACTCTCGAATTCGATTAAAATTGATGTTAATCTCACAAACGAATCATCTGCACACACTAAACGAACACATTTGAAGCTGTTGCACATTCCAATTCAACTGGATTCAAGCCCAAAGTTGTCGGAGACAACTCAGTCGCTGTCGGCATCAGTTTCAGTCGATCACCATCAATCCGACAACATTTCTGGTAATTGCTTGCACTCACACTGTCGTTTTTATCCATAGAATGAAAGCCCTATCATTACCAGGGCTTGCATTATCAATTCGATCGAAATCTGTAATCTAGGGCTCATCACTGACCGGTTTAATCGAACCCTAGTCTAGACTCAATCATAATTCAATTAACCCATACAATTCGATTCGCAATACCATTTTCTTTGAAAGCCCTCTGTCAATTTGATGTTTTATTATCAGAATCATTGTAACCCGTAATCTAGGGTTCTTATGAAACCAGATTGTCGAAGTCAAGCCTAAACCGTATTTAAATCAAATTCAATTATACCATTAGACTCGTAATCGCCTGTAGAGTGAAAGCCCTATGAAATATCGGGCTTCCATCATCGAATTGATTTTGATCCAGTAATTAGGGTTCATCCTGGAAACGATTTGGGGTTTTCAATATTAAACTCACAAGAAATAAAATTAAACCACATCATCAGATTCGTAACTTCGTTTTTGTTAAAAGCCCTATGATTCTATCAAATTTTATTATCAGAATATCTCAAATCGATTCAGTGTTCATAATCTAGGGTTACGGCCTTTCTTTCTGAAATTAAACAAACTTAAACATGAAGATTTTGAAATTAAACTTAACCACAGGACCGCCTCAAATCGATTATCAAAACCCCTCTACTGTTTCGATCGATTACCACCGGAATCGATGGATCAGGGCCGGGTTTCGATCGCGAGTGGATTTGGGAGGAAAATCACTTGAGCCTGGATGTTAAAAGAATTTAGTCCAGGTATCTATCGCGATACCCTATCGGGCAGGACTGGTTAGTGACTTGTGCGTGTGTGGGAGAGACCCGGGTTCGAGGCCGGGCTCCCACATCTATTTTTTTGAACAGTTTTCTGTAATATTTAATTTATAAAAATCAAACCCTATAATATTATATTATTATATAAATGTGTTTTAGCCCGGAAAACAACCCGTAGGCTCGGGTTTGAATTATTAACATATTTTATTATCCCCACTTTTATAAATAAAATATTATTGTTATTATTAACAAAAGAAATAATATATTTATATTATTTTTAAACCGTAAATTTGTATAAAATAATATGTTTATATTATTTTCATCCCGTGACAAATCCTATTAAATAATATATATATATATATTATTTCGTATCGTTTTATATCTCGTGGGACGTTTAAACTATTTAATAATATAATTAGTTATATTATTTACTCGTACATATATATATTATTATTTTTCTCTCAATTTTTGTGAATGACAAAACACCCGGTTATATTCATTATTATTCATTTAATTTGTCGCGTAAGAAAATTCCTAACTCCGTGGACACTTTCGTCCACTCTTGGATATTAGAGCGTTTCGTTAAGACGTTTCTCATTCCGTGTCGCTGTCACTATTCCCATTTTTATCCCTAATCTATGTGTTTATAATTTAGGGCATTCGTAAGTCATTTGAGACTTACACTCGTGGTTTCAACGTACCTCTAGTGTGAAACTACCTTCAACGCAACGCAAGTGAGTTTTCACGGCCCCTTTTTACTGTTTTAACTTGGGGGAGAAAACATGATCAAAAGATTTTGAGATTTTGTAATTTTTATGATATCAATGTTAAAACTAAGTGTAACACGCTATCACAGAAAGTCCTCAACTTATATCGGACCGTTAGTATGGATCTTAGCGAGGTAATATTTAGTAGTACTACTGGGTTAGACAAATCCCACCCGCGTTAGTCGCGCTAACTCGATTAGAGATCGAACGGGTGAAATGTTAGCCTACTCACTCCGCCAGTGTTGATAGACCTGGCAGGAGGCAATAAACAAACAGTCAGCTTTGGTTGCAAGCGCTTGAGTTGAACATGAACATAGGTTAGCTACCTATAGATACATACTGAATGAACATAAATCTGGAAAACGCTTATTTACATATATTGAAACATGTGAACTCACCAACCTCGTGTTGGCATATTTTCTTACATGTTTTCTCAGGTCGATAAGATAAGACACAGGTGCACATTAGGGCATGCATGGGATTCAACTACTTTGATATAACTTATTTATATTTGTTTGGATTATTTTATTGTACTTAGTTTGGTTGAACGTTTTGGACTTTTGGACTTTGGTTTGGGCGCGTGTGTTTTGCGCATTTACTTTCTTTACGCTTCCGAATTGAAACTCTGATTAGTATAATATTTTCATTTTGAGTCCCATGTAGAGTCGTTCAAAGTAACTAATGTCTGAGATCCTGGTTCGTCACTTCCCAAACGGTAAAACTCCGTTAGTTGAAATTGGGGGTGTGACAGATTGGTATCAGAGCCATTGGTTATAGAGAACTAGGATTGCATACTAGACTATAGCCTCACACATTAGTTACATGTCATTTGGATGTTTGGCACTTATACATAATGTTACAGGAACATGTCGTCAACCCCACCTCCATCACCTAAGGCACCAGGACATAAGACACCTATCCTATCATCCCCGGAGCCCAAAAGGCGCCGAACTAGTTCCAGTGACTATTCAGTTGACCAGGGGGAAACGAGCAGCGCGCAAGCAATGAATCCTGCTCGCAATTGGAACGCATACCCACAAATGATCCAAAGATAGATCGAAATGGGAAATGTTCCATCACCTTACTTCGGTTCTACTTCCTCATCATCTACCTTGCCTAGCTTGCCATGCACTATGGAACAATCTTTTGCAGCCTTTGTGTTTTATATGTCTAGAGAGTTAAGCATTGTGAAAGATGCTACCGATCAGATACCGGACATTCTGAAGAGGGAGCCTCAAATAGAGGAGAATAAAGTAGGGATAGAACTTTTGACTGCTGAACTAGCAATAACTGACCAGGTCCATAACCTTCTGGTGGATCGTGTGACACATTTGGAGACAAGGGTGGACACTTCGGACAATGACATGGAAGGAGTTTTGGAGAGAGTGGCTGCTCTGGAAGCTCAGCTACATGTAGCAAACCACACTGCTGAAGGTCTTCAAGAGAGGGTGACTCACTTGGAAGCCCAAATGCAAGCCGCTCTATTTCTTGAGGAGATTCCACTTTCTGATGGCGAGGAGGAGCCCTTTGAGGAGGAGCCCTTTGAGGAAGAGCCCTTCGAGGAGGAGCCCTTGGAGGAGGAACCGGTGGAGATAGACGATGTACAATCGTATGTTTCTTCCGATGATGAAGATGCTTGATGATCTTCCTATCTATCTTCCTTTTCATGCCTGTTTTTGCTTATTTTATTTCTCTTTTCAAACCTAGATAGGTAAGGTTATTCCCATTCAATAAAAGCATGAGAAGTTTAATGTTTGAATTATTTATTTTGTAGCCTTACAATTTATTTAATTTTCAAAATATTTGATGTTGTATCTTCTTACTCATACCTGGATAATGTTTAATATGCGATATATTTCTCATTGTTTTTCATTTGTGATTGTGAAGAATCATGTCAGGGAGAGGACGCGGAGGTCGCGCCGGTGGTCGAGGTACCATTAACATGACAGCAGCAGAGCTAGCGGCACTAATAAACGATAGTGTGGAGGAGGCTCTAGCAACACAAAATGCTTCAGGTAAATGCTTTAGCAATTGATTAATGATGTCAATCCATCTCTTAAAAAGCCTGCCCTAAACTCTATAATTCCAATCCTACTTTTATTTCTAAATCCAGGCCAGCAAAACCAGCAAAATCAACAACCAGCCTGCACTTTCAAGGCATTCATGGATTATAAGCCCCATGCCTTTAGTGGAGCTGAAGGGGCCGTTGGACTACTTCGTTGGTTTGAGAAGGTTGAATCGGTGATTTCCATGTGCAACTGCCCCGTGGCTAATCAGGTAAAGTTTGCCGCTGGAACTTTGGAAGGCCCGGCACTCACATGGTGGAACGCCCAGGTCCAAATGTTGGGTCTGGCCATGGCGAATGGACTCCCGTGGGAGGAATTTAAATCAATGATGAAGGAGGAATACTATCCTCGCGATGAAATCCAGAAGTTAGAGGGAGAGTTTTGGAACCTAAAGATGGAGGGTTCTGAAATTAAACTCTACACCACACGTTCACATGAACTTGCTACTATGTGCCCGCATATGGTGACCCCTGATTACAAGAGAATTGAGCTTTACATTGGAGGTCTAGTGCCTCAAATACAAAGCATGGTTACTTCATCCAATCCTGCCACTATCCAACAAACTATCCGACTTACCCATAAGTTAACCGATCAAGCGGTGACTCAAGGGACTCTACCTCCGAGAGGTTCGATCTCTAAACCCACCGACAATCACAAACGCAAGTTTGAGTTCCATTCCAACACCCACAACCACTCCAACTCTCATTCCAAAGGACCCCAACCCAACCAACCCTAGTTTAATCAACCGCAACAGCGTAGGTTTGAGCCTACTAAGAACTTCAACCAGTCGACCTCTTCAGGTCAAAACCAGGGTGGTTACGTGGGGAAGTCTTCAAAATGTAACAAGTGCAACTTCCATCACTTCGGTTTTTGCAATCGTTGCCAGAGGTGTGGAAAAATAGGTCATGCTGCTAAGGATTGTAGGGGTGAGTTATAGGCTGAACAAGCTTTTCAACAACCTGGATCCACAAGGGGTTGTTTTGAGTGCAGAAAGGAAGGACATATTCGAAAGAATTGTCCTCAATTGAAGAAAGGGGGTAATGGAAACCACAACCCTAACCAGAATAACAATGGCAATGGTGGTAACAATGGCAATGGTGGAGGAAATGGTGCTAAGGGACGAGCCTTCGTACTAGGATCTGGAGAAGCCCGTTATGATCATAATGTGGTCACCGGTAAGTTTCTCTTAAATAATTACTTTGCTTCTGTCCTTTTTGACACTGGTGCTGATAGAAGTTTTATATCTAAGAAACTTAGTGATATGATAAAAGGAACTCCAACTCTACTAGAAGCTAAGTATATAATAGAGATAACTGATGGCTAAATAATTGAAGCAACCCACATTCTTAAGGGATGTAAGCTTGAGCTAGCTAAACATATATTTGATATCGACCTTATGCCGGTCACACTTGGTAGTTTTGATGTAATTGTCGGCATGGATTGATTATCTAAAAACCAAGCCGAAATTATCTGTCATGAGAAGATTGTTCGTATTCCTCTCCCGCATGGAGAAATCCTTTCCGTTCAAGGAGAAAAAGTTGGTGCAGTCATGGGCATCAAATCTTTTATGAAAGCATAAAAATGCCTTCGAAAGGGGCATACGGCTATTTTGGCTCTTGTTGCTGAGCAGCCGGTAGAAGAGAAAAAGATTGATGATATTCCCGTCGTTCGTGAATTTTTAGAAGTATTTCTCGAGGATCTGCCTGGTCTGCCACCGCACCGTCAAGTTGAATTCCAAATTGATCTAGCACCCAGAGTAGCACCGATTGCTCGGGCACCTTACAGACTGGCACCCAGTGAATTACAAGAGTTGTCCATGCAATTGCAAGATTTGTTAGATAAAGGTTTCATCCGACCTAGTTCATCGCCGTGGGGAGCTCTGGTACTATTCGTCAAGAAGAAGGACGGGACTTTCCGTATGCGTATTGATTACAGGGAGCTGAATAAAGTCACCATCAAGAACCGCTACCCTTGCCTCGCATAGATGACCTCTTTGATCAACTCCAAGGATCAAGTTTCTATTCCAAAATAGATCTTAGGTCCGGCTACCATCAGTTAAGATTCCGAGAAGAGGATATCTCTAAGACTGCATTCAGAACAAGGTACGGCCATTACGAGTTTATGGTTATGCCTTTCGGATTAACCAACGCACCTGCGGTATTCATGGACCTCATGAATCGTGTATGTAAGCCTTACCTTAACCAATTCGTTATAGTTTTCATCGACGACATCCTCATCTATTCCAAGAACAAGGAAGAACATGAGGAACATCTACGCCTAATTTTGGAATTACATAAGTGAGAGAAACTGTATGCTAAGTTTTCCAAGTGTGAATTTTGGATTCGAGAAGTTCAGTTTCTAGGGCATGTGGTTAACGAGAAAGGTATACATGTCGACCCATCAAAGATAGAAGCCATCAAGAATTGGGAAGCACCGACTACTCCGACTAAGGTGCGACAATTTATGGGATTAGCTGGATATTACCGTCGATTCATCGAAGGATTTTCAAAAATTGCCTTAACTCAAAAGGGTAAAACCTATAATTGGGGCGA
Source organism: Smallanthus sonchifolius (assembly GCA_023525975.1). Classification (NCBI taxonomy): domain Eukaryota; kingdom Viridiplantae; phylum Streptophyta; class Magnoliopsida; order Asterales; family Asteraceae; genus Smallanthus; species Smallanthus sonchifolius. The sequence continues at coordinate 20,683,349 of CM042046.1, read as the reverse complement.
TAACCAAGAGTCAGCATTCCAACTTCTTAAACAGAAACTTTGCAGTGCACCTATTCTAGCTCTTCCGGAAGGAACCGATGATTTTGTGGTGTATTGTGATCCAACTATTCAAGGTCTGGGTTGTGTCCTAATGCAACGCGAAAAGGTGATCGCATACGCTTCACGTCAACTAAAGGTCCACGAGAGAAACTACACCACTCATGACTTAGAGTTGGGAGCCGTAGTCTTCGCACTTAAGATATGGAGACATTACTTGTACGGTACCAAATGCACCATCTATACCGATCACAAGAGTCTTCAGCATATCTTCGAGCAGAAAGAGTTGAACATGCGACAGCGCCGTTGGGTCGAACTCTTGAATGATTATGACTGTGCGATCCGGTATCATCCGGGTAAAGCTAATGTTGTAGCTGATGCCCTGAGTCGAAAGGAAACGAACCCCAAACGAGTTCGAGCATTACAGCTTACTATTCACCCCGGATTACCTGACAAAATCCGTAGTGCTCAACTCGAAGCCCTAAAAGAAGAAAACCTACCGCTGGAAGGTACACGCGGTATGGAAGCACAACTTGAGGTCAAATCTGACGGTATTCACTACTTCGCCGAGCGAATATGGGTTCCAGTATTCGGAAACCTAAGAGAACTAGTCATGGATGAGGCTTATAAATCTCGTTACTCTATACATCCAGGTTCCGACAAAATGTACCATGATCTAAAGGTACTATATTAGTGGCCGAAGATGAAGGCCGATATAGCCACCTACGTTAGTAAGTGTCTGACTTGCGCGAAGGTCAAAGTTGAATATCAAAAACCATCTGGTCTTCTCCAACAACCAGAAATTCCCATGTGGAAATGGGAACAAATATCCATGGACTTCATCACCAAATTACCACAAACTCCTACCGGATGTGATACCATTTGGGTAATTATTGATCGATTAACAAAGTCCGCTCACTTCTTAGCAATCAAAGAGACCGACAAAATGGATAAGCTTACTCTCACTTACTTGAAAGAAATAGTCTCTTGGCACGGGGTGCCAATCTCTATCATTTCGGATCGTGATGCACGATTCACTTCTCGTTTCTGGCAGTCGTTACATAAAGCTTTAGGCATGCTTCTAGATATGAGCACAGCATACCATCCTCAAACGAATGGCCAAACAGAACATACTATTCAAACGCTGGAGGACATGCTACAAGCTTGTGTGATTGATTTCGGTAACACTTGGGAGTCTCACCTACCGTTGGTGGAGTTCTCCTACAACAACAGTTATCATACTAGCATCAAAGCAGCTCCATTTGAAGCACTTTAAGGATGGAAATGCCGTTCTCCTATTTGTTGGACCGAAGTTGGGGATAGTCAACTTACAGGTCCTGAACTTGTATTTGAAACTTTCGAGAAGATCGTTCAAATTAGAAACCGTATGACGGCAGCTTGTGATCGTCAAAAGAGCTATGCCGACAAGCGTCGTAAACCCTTAGAGTTTCAAATAGGTGACATGGTCTTACTCAAAGTCTCACCTTGGAAAGGTGTCATTCATTTCGGGAAACGAGGCAAACTGAATCCTCGTTATGTTGGACCATTCAAGATAATGAAGAGAGTCGGTCCAGTAGCGTATCAACCGGACCTACCTGAAGGACTTAGTGGTGTACACAACGTCTTTCACGTCTCAAATTTAAAGAAATGTCTAGCAGAAGAATCACTCGCATTTCCTCTTGAGGAACTACACATTGATGAACAGTTACGTTTCATCGAAGAACCCGTGGAAATTATGGATAGGGAAGACAAAACGTTAAAGCACAGTAAAATCCCTATTGTCAGAGTTCGTTGGAACTCGAAACGCGGACCGGAATTCACGTGGGAGCACGAGGATCAGATGATGCGTAAATATCCTAATCTGTTCAAGCACTCCGTGTCAAATTCTTAAGGTACTATTTAATTTTTGGGACGAAAATTCTTTTAACTAGGGGATGATGTGATATCCCGGTAAATTTTTATTTATTTATTTATTTTAATTTTCGGGACGAAAATTCTTTCAACTAGGAGATGATGTGAAAATCCGGACTTTTTCAGTATTTCCGTTAGCAAATCCAGTTAAATATTAACCCATTTAACTCTAAACCAAACCCTAGGGACTAATCCTGCCTTTATTCAAACTCAAACATATAAAAACTTGAAGGACCAAACTTGCAATTTACCTATAATTGTCCCTATTAACCTTTATAAAGTCAAACTAACCTAAACTTAACCTATCTAACCAAACCTAAACCCTAAGGACCATTCCTGCCCATTTTTAAACCCATAAACAGAAATTACAAGGACTAATTCGGTAATTGCAAGTTCTTGATTTTGTTTGACTTCTTGGAGTCAAACCCGCAACAGTTTATCTCAATTCACATTCTGGATCGATGTTATACCGGAATTTGTAACCGTCGTATACAATCAAGCCTTTAACGAACTTAATTAAGACATAATCATCACCATTATACTGAAATTAAACCGAATTAATACCTATTAACTTAAAACCTTCGACAATATTATTTGACTCTCGAATTCGATTAAAATTGATGTTAATCTCACAAACGAATCATCTGCACACACTAAACGAACACATTTGAAGCTGTTGCACATTCCAATTCAACTGGATTCAAGCCCGAAGTTGTCGGAGACAACTCAGTCGCTGTCGGCATCAGTTTCAGTCGATCACCATCAATCCGACAACATTTCTGGTAATTGCTTGCACTCACACTGTCGTTTTTATCCATAGAATGAAAGCCCTATCATTACCAGGGCTTGCATTATCAATTCGATCGAAATCTGTAATCTAGGGCTCATCACTGACCGGTTTAATCGAACCCTAGTCTAGACTCAATCATAATTCAATTAACCCATACAATTCGATTCGCAATACCATTTTCTTTGAAGGCCCTCTGTCAATTTGATGTTTTATTATCAGAATCATTGTAACCCGTAATCTAGGGTTCTTATGAAACCAGATTGTCGAAGTCAAGCCTAAACCGTATTTAAATCAAATTCAATTATACCATTAGACTCGTAATCGCCTGTAGAGTGAAAGCCCTATGAAATATCGGGCTTCCATCATCGAATTGATTTTGATCCAGTAATTAGGGTTCATCCTGGAAACGATTTGGGGTTTTCAATATTAAACTCAAAAGAAATAAAATTAAACCACATCATCAGATTCGCAACGTCGTTTTTGTTAAAAGCCCTATGATTCTATCAAATTTTATTATCAGAATATCTCAAATCGATTCAGTGTTCATAATCTAGGGTTACGGCCTTTCTTTCTGAAATTAAACAAACTTAAACATGAAGATTTTGAAATTAAACTTAACCACAGGACCGCCTCAAATCGATTATCAAAACCCCTCTACTGTTTTGATCGATTACCACCGGAATCGATGGATCAGGGCCGGGTTTCGATCGCGAGTGGATTTGGGAGGAAAATCACTTGAGCCTGGATGTTAAAAGAATTTAGTCCAGGTATCTATCACGATACCCTAGCGGGCAGGACTGGTTAGTGACTTGTGCGTGTGTGGGAGAGACCCGGGTTCGAGACCGGGCTCCCACATCTATTTTTTTGAACAGTTTTCTGTAATATTTAATTTATAAAAATCAAACCCTATAATATTATATTATTATATAAATGTGTTTTAGCCCGGGAAACAACCCGTAGGCTCGGGTTTGATTTATTAACATATTTTATTATCCCCACTTTTATAAATAAAATATTATTGTTATTATTAACAAAAGAAATAATATATTTATATTATTTTTAAACCGTAAATTTGTATAAAATAATACGTTTATATTATTTTCATCCCGTGACAAATCCTATTAAATAATATATATATATATATATTATTTCGTATCGTTTTATATCTCGTGGGACGTTTAAACTATTTAATAATATAATTAGTTATATTATTTACTCGTACATATATATATTATTATTTTTCTCTCAATTTTTGTGAATGACAAAACACCCGGTTATATTCATTATTATTCGTTTCATTCGTCGCGTAAGAAAATTCCTAACTCCGTGGACACTTTCGTCCACTCTTGGATATTAGAGCGTTTCGTTAAGACGTTTCTCATTCCGTGTCGCTGTCACTATTCCCATTTTTATCCCTAATTTATGTGTTTATAGTTTAGGGCATTCGTAAGTCATTTGAGACTTACACTCGTGGTTTCAACGTACCTCTAGTGTGAAACTACCTTCAACGCAACGCATGTGAGTTTTCACGGCCCCTTTTTACTGTTTTAACTTGGGGGAGAAAACATGATCAAACGATTTTGAGATTTTGTAATTCTTATGATATCAATGTTAAAACTAAGCGTAACACGCTATCACAGAAAGTCCTTAACTTATATCGGGCCGTTAATATGGATCTTAGCGAGGTAATATTTAGTAGTACTACTGGGTTTGACAAATCCCACCCGCGTTAGTCGCGCTAACTCGATTAGAGATAGAACGGGTGAAATGTTAGCCTACTCACACCGCCAGTGTTGATAGACCTGGCAAGAGGCAATAAACAAACAATCAGCTTCGGTTACGAGCGCTTGAGTTGAACATGAACATAGGTTAGCTACCTATAGATACATACTGAATGAACATAAATCTGGTAAACGCTTATTTACATATATTGAAACCTGTGAACTCACCAACCTCGTGTTGACATATTTTCTCAGGTCGCTAAGATAAGACACAGATACACATTAGGGCATGCATGGGATTCAACTACTTTGATATAACTTATTTATATTTGTTTGGATTATTTTATTGTACTTGGTTTGGTTGAACGTGTTGGACTTTTGGACTTTGGTTTTGGGCGCGTGTGTTTTGCGCATTTACTTTCTTTACGCTTCCGCATTGAAACTCTGATTAGTATAATATTTTCATTTTGAGTCCCATGTAGAGTCGTTCAAATTAACTAATGTCTGAGATCCTGGTTCGTCACTTCTCAAACAGTAAAACTCCGTTAGTTGAAATTGGGGGTGTGACATTGTTGCTAGTCTGAATCATAGTTGTTATCCTAGGATTACCCCGTGCATTCCTTGAATGTACGGTGGGCGGTGAGACTGAGAGGTAATCCGTTCATTAGGGTACTTGATCATAGTTGGAAATACCTGAGAGGTGATCCAATCATCTTGTGAGTTAGTACACTTTTGGTAGCTTAGTTGGTGACACCTTGAGAGTGATTAGGGATCCACTAGGTTGTCTTTAGCAGTTATCCTTTGAAACCTAGATCCATCATAGTTCTAGAACCGGTAGAAGTTGTTCTTTGCAAGTAGGATAACGACCTAGGTAGTGTTCTTCCCATTCTTGATATTTCCTTTGTTCTTATCTTGATAGCTTGATTCATTCTTAGTTTATTGCATTCTTTAGTGGTAATCAGTAGTGTAGTAAACCGCCAAATCAAATCATCTTTAGTCCGAGTCACAATCTAGTATTAGTATTTAGTGTCTCTAGGGTTCGATAACTCGGTTTACCATTAAGTTGTGCTACACTCGATAGGTTCACTTGCCTGTCATTGTGGTTTAGTTCACAGGTTTTCCATCTTATTACTTAGGATTCTAGGTTAGGTTTTGTTAGTTTTATATAGACCGTCCGGACGATATCAAGTTTTTGGCACCGTTGCCGGGGACACTTGGAAATAGCAATATTAGCTTTGACTAGTTCTTTGTTTGATTTTTTTTGGTTTATTTGTTTTTCTTTGAGTCTGTTATGTGTGCTTGTCTTCTCTGTTACTTACGTGTCTAACTTAGAATCGAGTCTTTTTGTCTTTGTCTTTTGTTTTCTTCTTATCTAGAGCCATTCTTTTTATGCACCATACTCGCTCGCATGGATCACCTCCTTATTCTGCTTTCTTAGAGCCCGAGCGAGAGCTTCACGAGCGCACCCGCGACTTTCGGGAGCATTTGAAATAGTTGTGCGAAAACCAGGTACGTCCTATTAGCCCTATTCCATTTCCTACTATAGGCGACGCTGATCCACCAGCGAGACGTACTATACACCAAAGGGCCAGTGATGGGGTCACGGGCGTGAGATCTTCGATCACTCACCCCGCTATTCCAAATGTCAATTATTGGCAGATCCCATCACATGTCATGAGTACGATCACCCATACTACTCAGTTCCATGGCCTGGAGGATGAGGATGCACCCGGGCATGTGTCCCGCTTTGCGCGCATATGTGATACCTTCAACATCACGGGTGTGTCTAAGGACGCAATCTACTTGCGTCTCTTACCATTCTCCCTCTCTGGGCATGCTTCTACTTGGCTCGATAATCTTCCAGACAACTCTATCACCACTTGGGAGGATCTCGAAGCTAAGTTCTTCAAGAAATACTATCCACCTTCCAGGGCCGCTCGCCTTAGGGATCAAATCCACTCCTTCCAGATAGATCCTGACGAGCCCTTTCACATGGCCTGGGAGTGGTTCAACGTGCTGTTGAGTCGATGTCCCTAATATGGTATTTCTGAACGGGCGATAGTGGAGAATTTCTATAATGGCCTTACCTTCGAGAAGTAGAAAATGTTTAATACAACTGCGGGAGGCCATATCATGGAAAAGTTTGAGCCTGCTGAGTGTGAGGAGATGTTCGAGAGCTTTGCTCAAGTCGAACAGCAGTACCCATGTTCTAGGGCTTCCATTACTAGTGCTAGATCATCCACCACACCTCCTAGAGGTATGCATCAGGTTACTCCTGATTCTAGCATGGCTGCTGCCCTCGCCTCTATGGCTAATGAAATTAAGGAGCTGAAGGTCAGTGCTCAACGGTGTCAAGTGTGCAGGGGAGGCCACGACACGCGTGATTGCCCAGTGAATAATTAATAGCAGGTGAGCTATGCTGGCAACCAACACCAGAACCGAGGGTACAACAACTACAACTTATTTGGCTTAGGATAGAGATCTGGAAATAACCCACCGGGGTTTTATGGTCGTAAGCAGTTTCAACAGAATGGAGGAGGAGAGACAGAACCTAGCACGGGAAGCAATGTCGACATGACTTCAATCAAAGAGATGCTTGAGACTCAGACACAGCTGCTTGCCCACCTAGTCCAGCAGGACAAGGATGCTAGGCAGAGATTGGATGGCCATGACACTTTACTGAAGAATCAGCAATCGACATTCCATGATCTGCAACGCACGATTGAGGACATCGCTAAGAGTCTGAAGGATAGACAGGGAGGTCAATCATCAGGCTCCAATGCTTCAGTGATGGGTGTGTCGGTAAGGAGCATGGAGGAGAAAGAGGTTGCAGAGGATGACTCCCACTCCAGCAAGTATAACATTATGTCACCAGATGAGGTCAAGAAGATTGACTGGAGGGCTAGATTCGTGAAGATCGATGCCAGGATGACCGAGGAGCATGTAGACAAGGAGATAGTGGTTGAGGTGCCTGTCGAGAAGGCAGAGGAGAAGAAGAAGGGGGTGGAGATGCAGACCCACAAGATTGACCCGACTCTTGTTCCCTACCCAGCGCGTTTGCTGCTATTCAAGCAAGCCAGGGAGCACAGTCACTTCCTTGATTTGTTCAAACAACTAAAGGTCAATCTTCTGCTGATAGAGACCCTCCAGCACATGCCAAAGTATGACAAGTTCTTTAAAGATCTTCTTTCCAACAAGAAGAAGCTCGAGGAGGTCTCTAAAGTCTCACTTAGTGAGCAATGTTCTGCGGTGGTGCAGAACAAGCTGCTAGAGAAACTGGGAGATTCGGGTCATTTCACGATCCCATGTCACCTAGGCAGTTTGCCTTTGCACCATGCGTTGGCCGACTTAGGTGCTAACATCAATTTGATGCCATATTCTATTTATAAGCAGCTATACCTAGATGAACCACAGCCTACGCGCATGAGCATATCATTGGCTGACCGCTCAGTCAAGTATCCACGGGGAATTGTGGAGAATCTATTAGTGAAAGTAGGAAAAATTGTCTTCCCCATGGATTTTGTCATTCTAAACATGGAGGTGGATGACGGAGTCCCACTCATCTTAGGGCGCCCATTCCTACGCACCGCCAAGACAGTAATCGATGTCTTTGACAGAAAAATCACACTTTGTGTGGGGGATGAGTCGGTAGTATTTGATGAACACAGTCTGTGGAGGTTGTTGGCAAGCATAGCCACTCCGTGTGCATGCTTGATCCCTTCATGGACCATCATCAGGACTCTGATCCACTGTTAGAAGTTGGTTAACTCGCCCCTAATTTAAAAGAACCATCTGATTGGGCAGTTAAGTTAGAGAGATTACTGGATGAGCAAGATGAAGAAGGTGAAGAGGTGTCTGATGATCTGCTGGAGATGATGGCAGAATTTGATGAGATCATAGGCAAACCCCCAAGTGTGGGGATGTTAGAAGAGAATGTTGATGATCCCAGAGATCCCAGTGGAGGTTTAGAGATCATATCCATAGTTAATTCCATTCCTGAACCGCTACTCGTTACTGTCGTGCATTCTAAGAGGGTGAGTGTTGACCCGAACATTAGTTCCAATACTCCTAGGTCTAGGCCACCCCGTGAGAGAAGCCGTGTGTTGAGAGACGTAGGTGAGTTAGAGAGAGTGAAAACCCCAAGTGTGGGGAAGTCTAGGGATGACAGATTACTTGGTTATTTGATGCATATCATTTTTGGACCGGGTAGATATAAGCTACAGTGGAAGGAGTGGAGTGATGGCTGTGATAAGAGTTCTATGCTTGATATTTTGACAATCCGGACTTTCCAGGTTAACTCTGTTAACCAAATCCAGTTAAAGTTAACTTAATTAACTTAACTCAAACCCAGGGACTAGTTCTACCATTATCCCAACTTAAACCACAAGGACTAATTGTGTATATAGGTAAAACCTAGTTCTATTTGACCTTGAAAGTCAAAATCACATATTCTTGAATCTCTGTTGACTTTGAAAGTCAACTATCCATGTTTCTAACTCCATCCAAACTTGAGGGACTAATTTTGTCTATTACTAAACTCTTATGCTTGAAACTAGAAGGACTAGATCTGTAATTAATCAATTTTTGATTTCTGTTTGACTTTAGAAAGTCAAACTCACGACTTTGATCTAGATTCAAGTTCTATAACCGATTTCAGTTTGAAATCGTAACTGACATGCAAATCAATAACACTAACGATCATTATGGAAGCAATTAACAGCTTTAATGATCGTGAATTAATCTCAATTATGGGTATTCAAACTTTAAACCGTCGATCATCATCACAAGCCATCAAATTCGTTCGTCTCAATGTTAATTCCACAATTGAATACCCTGCACACCTAAATCAAACGCTTGCGAAGCTCCTGTACGCATCAACCTAACTGGAATCACAACAGAGGTCGTCGGGGAGCATATCAGTCGCTATCGAGATCGGTTTTGGTCGATCACTATCAATTCGACACCAATTCATGTATTTAAAGACACCAACAGTTTCACTTTCACTCCTTGAACATAAGCCCTATCATAATTGGGGCTTAGACTATCGAATTCTTCAACTTCAAAACCTCCGTACTTCTGTGTTAAATCGATGTCGAAATCACTGGATATGGGAGGGATTTGGGATTCGGTTTGCGTGGGGGGAGAAGAACCCACGAGACTGTATGTTAAACCTCATTGGAACCAGATTCTTACGCGATAACCTAGCGGGCTGAATTGGTTAAGACTATGTGTTTGTGTGGGAGAGACCCGGGTTCGAGTCTCTCCACACCCATTTCTTTTTAAAATCAGTTTTTAGTTAATATTATAATGTAAAACATATCCTAATATTATTATAATATTATAAAAAAGGTGCTTTAACGAGAATCACCCGTAAGCTCGGGTTTGAATTTATAACTTATTTTTAATGACATTTCCACTTTTAAAATAATATATTTATATTATTTTCAAGCCACAATTCTAAATAAAATGATATATTCTTATTATTTTCAACCCCGTCACTCAATTAAAAATAATATATATTTTTATACTATTTTTGCCACGATTATAAACTTTATGGGACGTTCTTCAAACTAATAAATAATATAATCATATATTATTTACTCACGTTTATATCCTTGAGTAAAAATATTATATAATTATTATTCTTGCCACAAGATTTGTTAAATGTAAAATCCTCTAAACTTAAAAATAATATATTAAATTATATTACTTTCTGAGACCATTTTTAAATGGTACAAACGCACGGGCATATTTATTATATATTATTATTCACAATTAGAAACGCTCGACACGAAACGTATTTATTTTAATATTCATTATATATAAAAACCCCTATTCCCGTAGACACGTTTGTCTACTCGTTGGTCCTGCGTATATTTAGGACATTCAAATCTTCCCTGTCGACGTCACAAAACCTCATTGTATCCCTTATGCTTATAATTTTAGGGCATACGTGAGCAGTTCACAGGCAAACTCTTGTGTTTCCTACTTACATCCTTGTGTGGTGCTATCTACTACTCAACTCAGGTGAGTTTCACGGCCCATTTTTACTCGTTTTCTTGTTGGGGGAGAAACATGTACACAAAACATCATACTTTTACTTGTTTTCCCGTGGGGGAGAAACATGTACGTAAACAAACATCGTTTTACATGTTTTTCCCGTTAGGGGAGAAAACATGATGCAAACTATTTAGGGTTATTATAATTCATATGATATCACTGTTGAGTCTAATCGTAACACACTATCATGAAAGTCCTCACACACATAGGACCGTTAATATGGAATTAGCGAGGTAATTTTGGTAGTACTACTGGGTTTGACAAACCCCACCCACGTTAGTCGCGCTAATTCGATTGGAGGTCGAACGGGTGAAATATTGACCTTAACACATTAGTCAGAGTTGATAGACCTGGCTGGAGGCAAAAAAACAAACACACTGTCAGCTTCGGTTGCGAGCGCTCTAGTAAGACATGAACATAAGCTAGCTACCTATAGATATGCATATTGAATGTACATAATCTGGAAAACACTCTCTTATTGCAAACTTGAAACCTGTGAACTCACCAACCTCGTGTTGACACTTTTTCTTACATGTTTCTCAGGTCGCTCAGGCACAGGTTGCACATCTAGGGCATGCATGGAGTTCTACTGTCATTTCATTCATATGCAAACATTTGAGACAATTCACTTGCTTTTATTAAATTAAACTTGAGCGCATTTGTTTTGCGAAGTAATTATCTTGTTTAAACGCTTCTGCATTAACTCTGAACTTTTATGTTATGACATTATAAGTCCCATGTATTGTCGTTTGATGTAACTAATGATTGAGATCCTGGTGTGTCACCTTCCAAACGGTAAAACTCCGTTAGTGGAATTTGGGGGTGTGACAGATTGGTATCAGAGCCATTGGTTATAGCGAACTAGGAATTGCATACTAGACTATAACCCACACACATTAGTTACACGACACAGACACTCATACATGCTACACGTAGCATCTACACATACATTGCATTGCAGGTATGTTGACATCATCCATATTACCCTCTGCTGATGAGGGGCAAGTCATTCGCATTACATCATTCCCAGTGGTGACACTCGGGGAATCATCAGAACAACATCCACTCCCGGCCGAGGGCAGCGAGACGGATCCTTCGGAGGAGTCAGTCACACCACCATCATTTGCACCCTTGTTACACCATCAGAGCCAAATATGACACCGGCTTAAGCCTATCGACGACACAATCAGGAATGGTGGGCCTTCTCATGACCATTAGAGCACTGGCACATATCTCTTTGGGAGTTGGGTTCGTCGGAGGCGAGTCCCTCCTACACCCACTAGCGACAATACTCCGATCTCACTAGCTTTACTCCACTTCGAGCCCGAACCCGTGGACCTCGCTTGAGGTACACCGTGTAGGGGCAGACTATTGCACGTATTATGGTAGAAATTCGTTGACACGTAGATATCATCATTTTCTCGAGCCGTGGGCTCGCGTCATTGGTCGATATTCTGTTGAGAATAGATTGACCATAAGGTTGAGAACGCCTTGCTCATTGCATACTTAAACCCTACCCTAAATCAGTAGGAAGGACGGCTACTTTGCCTCTTCCAGTAACACATACCCATGACCTAGTTTCACTTCTCGAAGTCGCATTTTGCGTGCATGATCTCATCTACAATCCGCTGGATTGGACCACCGTAGTGTATTTCAACTCTAGTGAATACTCGGATCAAATGATTCCTGACTACTCATCTTGATATGAGTTCTAGTTGGTCAACTTATGGTTGATGACTAAACCTTTCGATGACTTATCATCTCTAACAACACTATGTACTCGACAATACAAAATAAAGGACATTTTGACACAGGACAGGGAAAAGCTAGGGTGAGCATGCAAAGCAAATTATAATTACGGATGCACACGTAATAATAATTTGAGGTGCATGTAAGTCCTGGTGAAACCTAATGTGTAGATAAATGGTCCTAATCAGTGATTTACAGACTTAAGTTTCCATTGTCCATAGAAATTCTCATAATCCACTCAACAACTAGTTGGTATCGTTAAACCTGTTTAACAGTTGAAAGACGCGACTATCATGTTGAAGGTATTTACGAACACACTGAACTATCATCCATAGGATCCATCATTTTATTTCACTCATGTAAGAGCCTTAGTGAACTTAAGACTCTCATCCAGACTTGATCAATGAAACCATCTTGGTTGAAAATCTAATAGAACCTCTTGGTAAACCCACCGACTCCAACTAGGTAAGCGGACATTGGGAATTCTTCCTGCTAACACGTTATTCCTTACACTCCAACAATAGATTCCATCTGACCTTGTTACCTCATCCGGTGACTAATCCTTGGTCTAATTTGATTTTTACCCTAGCATATCCAGTTATTTTAGTGACCTCACAAATTTCTTACTAGTGCAGTCATACTCCAACCCTACTAGAAGCTAAGTACACCATAGAAATAGCTGATGGACAGATAATTGAAGCAACTCACATGGTTGTAAACTTGAATTGGCTGGTCATGAATTTGACATTGGCCTTATGCCAGTCACACTCGGCAGCTTCGACGTAATTGTCGGTATGGATTGGTTATCTAAGAACCAAGCCGAAATTATTTGTTGTAAACAATTTTGTTCGCCTTCCTCTCCGAGTGGAGAAACCCTTTCTGTCCAAGGTGAAAAGTGTGGTGCTGTCGTGGGCATCATATCTTTCGTGAAAGCACAAAAGCGTCTACGTAAAGGGCATACTGCTATTTTGGCTCTCGTCGCCGAGCAGCCATCTGGGGAGAAGAAGATTGACGACATCCCGATCGTTCGTGATTATCCGGAGGTATTTCCCGAAGATCTACCAGGTCTTCCACCGCATCGTCAAGTCGAATTCCAATTTGATCTAGCACCCGGAGCAGCGCCTATTGCTCGGGCACCCTACAGACTTGCACCGAGTGAATTACAAGAACTATCTACACAACTGCAAGAGTTGTTGGATAAAGGTTTCATCTGATCTAACTCATCGCCATGGGGAGCTCCGGTCCTATTCGTTAAGAAAAAAAAAGAAAGACGGGACCTTCCGCATGTGCATTGATTACCATGAGCTGAACAAAGTAACCACCAAGAATCGTTATCCACTACCCCGCATTGATGATTTGTTTGATCAACTCGAAGGATCAAGTTCTTTTCCAAGATATACCTTAGATCCGGTTACCATCAGTTGAGAGTTCGAGACGAAGACATCTCTATGACTGCTTTTAGAACTAGGTACGACCATTACAAGTTTATGGTCATGCCATTCGGACTAAGCAATGCACCCGCGGTATTCATGGATCTCATGAACCGTGTGTGTAAACCGTACCTCGACCAGTTCGTCATCATTTTCATTGATGATATCCTTATCTATTCCAAGAATAGGGATGAGCATGAGGAACATCTTCGTTTGATTCTAGAATTGCTAAAACAAGAACAACTTTGTTTGATTCGTGAAAGTGCAATTCTTAGGACATGTAGTCAACAAGAGCGAAATACATGTCGAACCAACTAAAATAGAAGCAATCAAGAATTTGGCGGCACCGACAACGCTAACTGAGGTACGCCAATTTCTGGGATTGGCCGGCTATTACCATCGTTTCATTGAAGGATTCTCCAAGATTGCACAACCCCTCACAGCCTTAACTCAAAAGAGTAAACCTTATAACTGGGGTGATACCCAGGAACCAGCATCCCAACTTCTGAAGCAGAAACTTTGCAGTGCACCAATCCTATCTCTTCCCGATGGAACGGATGACTTGTAGCGTACTGCGATGCATCCATTCAAGGTCTTGGTTGTGTCTTAATGCAACGCGAGAAAGTGATCGCATACGCTTCTCGTCAACTGAAAATTCATGAGAAAAATGACACGACTCATGACTTAGAGTTGGGAGCCGTGGTATTTGCTTTAAAGATATGGATACATTACTTGTACGGTACCAAGTGCACGATTTACACTGGTCATAAGTGTCTTCAGCACATCTTTGAACAGAAAGAGTTGAAGATGCGACAGCGTCGTTGGGTCGAACTCTTAAATGACTACGACTGTACGAACAGATACCATCCGGCCAAGGCTAATGTGGTAGCTGATGCTCTAAGCCGTAAGGAAACCAAACCCAAACGAGTTCCGGTGTATGGGAACTTAAGAGAGCTTGTAATGGATGAATCTCACAAATCTCGATACTCTATTCATCTAGGTTCTGACAAGATGTTCCATGACCTAAAGGTGCTATATTGGTGGTCAAAGATGAAGGCCGATATAGCCACCTACGTGAGTAAGTGCCTGACTTGCGCAAAGGTCAAAATAGAATACCAAAAGTCTTATGGCTTACTTCAACAACCAGAGATTCCTATGTGGAAATGGGAGCAAATTTCTATAGATTTCATAACCAAACTACCCAGAACTCCTAGCGGATTCGACACCATCTGGGTAATCGTAGATCGCTTGATAAAATCTGCACACTTCCTTGCAATCATGGAAACCGAAAAGATGAAAAAAAACTTACTCGTATTTACTTGAAGTAAGTAGTCTCTCGGCACGAAGTGCCAATCTCTATTATTTCAGATCGAGACGCTCGATTCACTTCACGGTTTTGGAAATCACTACAAAAATCCCTAGGCACACGTCTAGACATGAGTACAACATATCATCCACGAACTGATGGCCAAACGGAACGTACCATCCAAACCCTAGATGACATGCTACGAGCTTGTGTGATTGATTTCGGTAACAGCCGGGAAACTCACTTGCCTTTAGTGGAGTTCTCCTACAATAATAGTTATCACACTAGCATCAAGGGAACACCATTCGAGGCATTATACGGATGTAAATACCGATCTCCTATCTGTTGGGCTGAAGTTGGGATAGCCAACTTACAGGTCCTGAACTTGTATTCGAAACTTCTGAAAAGATCGTTCAAATTCGAAACCGTATGGCGGCAGCTCGTGATCGTCAAAAGAGCTACACCAATAAGCGTCGTAAACCGTTAGAGTTTCAATTAGGCGACATGGTTCTACTCAAAGTCTCACCTTGGAAAGGTGTAATTCACTTCAGGAAACGAGGCAAACTAAATCCTCGTTATGTTGGACCGTTCAAGATAGTGAGGAGAATTGGCCCAGTCGTATCAACTGGACCTACCTGAAGGACTTAGCGGGGTACACGACGTCTTTTCATGTCTCGAACTTGAAGAAATGTCTAGAAGACGAGACACTCGCTGTTCCTCTTGAGGAACTACACATCGATGAACAATTGCGGTTCGTTGAAGAACCGGTAGAAATCATGGATAGGGAAGTCAAAACGCTCAAACACAGTAAAATCCCTATTATCAGAGTTCGTTGGAACTCGAAACGTGGACCGGAATTCACATGGGAGCGCGAGAACCAGATGATGCACAAGTATCCTTATCTGTTCAAGCACTCCACGTCAAACACTTAAGGTACTATTCAAATTTTCAAGACGAAAATTCTTTCAACTAAGGGATGATGTGACACCCAGAAATTTTTTTTTTAATTTTCGAGACGAAAATTTTTTCAACTAGGGGATGATGTAACAATCTGGACATTCCAGGTTAACTCTGTTAACCAAATCCAGTTAAAGTTAACTTAATTAACTTAACTCAAACCCAGGGACTAGTTATCCCAACTTAAACCACAAGGACTAATTGTGTATATAGGTAAAACCTAGTTCTATTTGACTTTGAAAGTCAAAATCACATATTCTTGAGTCTCTGTTGACTTTGAAAGTCAACTATCCATGTTTCTAACTCCATCCAAACTTGAGGGACTAATTTTGTCTATTACTAAACTCATATGCTTGAAACTAGAAGGACTAGATCTGTAATTAATCAATTTTTGATTTATGTTTGACTTTAGAAAGTCAAACTCACGACTTTGATCTAGATTCAATTTCTATAACCGATTTCAGTTTGAAATCGTAACTGATATGCAAATCAATAACACTAACGACCATTATGGAAGCAATTAACAGCTTTAATGATCGTGAATTAATCTCAATTATGGGCATTCAAACTTTAAACCGTCAATCATCATCACAAGCCATCAAATTCGTTCGTCTCAATGTTAATTCCACAATTGAATACCCTGCACACCTAAATCAAACGCTTGCGAAGCTCCTGTACGCATCAACCTAACTGGAATCACAACAGAGGTCGCCGGGGAGCATATCAGTCGCTATCGACATCGGTTTTGGTCGATCACTATCAATTCGACACCAATTCATGTATTTAAAGACACCAACAGTTTCACTTTCACTCCTTGAACATAAGCCCTATCATAATTGGGGCTTAGACTATCGAATTCTTCACCTTCGAATCCTAGGGTTCATGCGGAATACGATTTACTTGAACCCTATCTTGGATTCAATATAAATCAAATTAAATCTCATGGTTAGGATCGAAAACCACTGTTTAATGAAAGCCCTATAATTTCGATTGTTTCTATTATTAGATTTATCCTAATCGATTCCATGTACAAAACCTAGGGTTTTCGATTTATAAAACAGAAATTAACGAACCTAAACCTAATATTTTTGCAATTAATTCAACCCACATATTCGCCATTCACCCTTGAACAAAACCTCCGTACTTCTGTGTTAAATCGATGTCGAAATCATTGGATCTGGGAGGGATTTGGGATTCGATTTGCGTGGGGAGAGAAGAACCCACGAGACTATATGTTAAAACTCATTGGAACCAGATTCTTACGCGATACCCTAGTGGGCTGGATTGGTTAAGACTATGTGTTTGTGTGGGAGAGACCCGGGTTAGAGTCTCTCCACACCCATTTCATTTTAAAATCAGTTTTGAGTTAATATTATAATGTAAAACATATCCTAATACTATAAAAAGGTGCTTCAACCCCGGGAATCACCCGTAAGCTCAGGTTTGAATTTATAACTTATTTTTAATGATATTTCCAATTTTAAAATAATATATTTATATTATTTTCAAGCCACAATTCCAAGTAAAATGATATATTCTTATTATTTTCAACCCCGTCACTCAATTAAAAATAATATATATTTTTATATTATTTTTGCCACGATTATAAACTTTATGGGACGTTCTTCAAACTAACAAATAATATAATCATTTATATTATTTACTCACGTTTATATCCTCGAGTAAAAATATTATATAATTATTATTCTTGCCACAAGATTTGTTAAATGTGAAATCCTCTAAACTTAAAAATAATATATTAAATTATATTACTTTCTGAGACCATTTTTAAATGGTACAAACGCACGGGCATGTTTATTATATATTATTATTCGCAATTAGAAACGCTCGACACGAAACGTATTTATCTTAATATTCATTATATATAGAAACCCCTATTCCGGTGGACACGTTCGTCTACTCGTTGGTCCTGCGTATATTTAGGACATTCAAATCTTCCGTGTCGACGTCACAAAACCCCATTGTATCCCTAACTATTATGCTTATAATTTTAGGGCATACGTGAGCAGTTCACAGGCAAACTCTTGTGTTTCCTACTTGCATCCTTGTGTGGTGCTATCTACCACTCAACTCAGGTGAGTTTCACGGCCCCTTTTTACTCATTTTCCTGTTGGGGGAGAAACATGTATCCAAAACATCATACTTTTACTTGTTTTCCCGTGGGAGAGAAACAAGTACGTAAACAAACATCGTTTTACATGTTTTTCCCGTTGGGGGAGAAAACATGACGCAAACTATTTAGGGTTATTGTAATTCATATGATATCACTGTTGAGGCTAAGCGTAACACACTATCATGAAAGTCCTCACACACATCGGACCGTTAATATGGAATTAGCGAGGTAATTTTGGTAGTACTACTGGGTTTGACAAACCCCACCCGCGTTAGTCGCGCTAACTCGATTGGAGGTCGAACGGGTGAAATATTGACCTTAACACATTAGTCAGAGTTGATAGACCTGGCTGTAGGCAAACAAACAAACACACTGTCAGCTTCGGTTGCGAGCGCTCTAGTAAGACATGAACATAAGCTAGCTACCTATAGATATGCATATTGAATGTACAAAATCTGGCAAACACTCTCTTATTGCAAACTTGAAACCTCTGAACTCACCAACCTCGTGTTGACACTTTTTCTTACATGTTTCTCAGGACGCTCAGGCACAGGTTGCACATCTAGGGCATGAATGGAGTCCTACTGTCATTTCATTCATATGCAAACATTTGAGACAATTCACTTGCTTTTATTAAATTAAACTTGAGCGCATTTGTTTTGCGCAGTAATTATCTTGTTTAAACGTTTGCGCATTAACTCTGAACTTTTATGTTATGACATTTTAAGTCCCATATAGTGTCGTTTGATGTAACTAATGACTGAGATCCTAGTGTGTCACCTTCCAAACGTTAAAACTCCGTTAGTGGAATTTGGGGGTGTGACAGATAGGGATTTGATTGTGATAAGTCTGTGCACGACCGGGAGACCGCGGAGGATGAATGCGGTACCATTTAGGATCAAGGAGAAGCCTACTTATAGGCTTTTTTGATTCTCGGGCAAGTGCCCGGGATGTAGAGTTTGTATGCTTTCTTTGGTTTGAGTCCGTGTCAATTCCTGTGTTTCTCGGTATCTGTGTTTTGTTTGTGTCGTGTCTTGTAGGGATTTGTGCTTGATTTGGCATGGGAAATCGTTGGGAACGAAGTTCCAGGTATGTTTACATATGTTTTTATGCTTGGGATAGGGTTTTAAAGAAATTGGGTTAAGAAAAATTTTAAGGGGTCTAAAGTATTTTAAGTATAAAATGGAAATTTTTTCTTAACTTTCTGTTACCAGCACTCCTTCGTGGTACGCAAAGCATGATCACAAGTGTCTCGCGGTACGTGTGAGAGAAACTTTGAGGCTGGCGTAAATGCCACTCCCTCGCGGTACGCTAGGAGTGGACGCCAAACCTTCGCGGTACGCGAGGAGTTCTGGGAGTGGCCTTTTTCCTTTGTTTTCCCATGGTCTTCCATACCCGACCACCGACACCCATTACTATCCACACCATTCACCACCACCATCATCCATATTATCTTTCATCCATCACATCATCATATATCCATCATCCATATCATATTCACCACTCAACACCGACCATGGGAAACTCGGGAACCAATTTGTAACCAATGATCCACCATGCCATGCCATTCATGTCTATGTGTTTGTCACCCATCGAGTACGTGTCCTTACAAATCTATACAGAGTCCGTTTGAGTCATTTTGAGTCTTTTATTTGTGTCAGTTTAATGTTGCGGGTTTGTTGTGAGGTTTATTTTGCAGGTATTCTTGTCCTGTCCGTACTCAATCTCCATTCGAACAGGACAAATGCTTCTAGCACTTTGTAGAGGCAACCCAGTAGTGTGTGCAACCACGACCGAAATGCTACACGGTGCACACGAGGAAGAACGAAGTTGTACATTCATGTGTTTGCATCTACATTACCGGCTAAGTCGCTTCCTGATTTTATTTTTGCATTTTTATTTTGAGTTGTGTTTTGCTTCACATTGAGGACAATGTGTCTTTCAAGTGTGGGGATGTGAGTGCCTAAGTCTTAGTTTGTGTCTTTATAAAATTACAAAAATACAAAAAAATTGAAAAATTTGAAAAAAACATTTCCTTTGAAATCAAGAAGTTTTTGCATAATAAATGGAAAATAATAGTACAACTAGATCTGCTTGTTTGTTTAAATGAATAAATAATTGTAAACGCATCTAATTAGTGATGTTTTGGTAGAACTAGCCAGCTTGTATAGCTTAAATAGCCTGTGAAGTGTTACTTAGGATTAATCACTTAAGAATATCATGATATCTTGTGGGTACTCATCTTAGGGTGTCGGTAATACTGAAACTGTCAACATAGGGTGATAGATACCACGTTAAGTTAAAATTTAGAGGTTTTTGAAAACTTTCTTGGCACACCACTCTCTTTTTATGAGAATAAATCCAAGTTTCGGTGGCGCCAATTCCATAAATCCATAATTCCATAAATGTGAGCTTAATTAATTTGAAATCTGAGTCTTGCTTATGTGTTTCCCTCTGGGATGGTGACTTGGAGAATACACCCCTAAGTGAGATTCATATGCTTAAATGTTTAGAATCTAGTCTATGTGTTAGCTTCCGGGATAGTGACTTGGTTGAGACGCCTCTAGACGAAAGTTCTTATGCTTTAATTAACGCTCAATTCCATCCAATCATTCCATAATCCATTGATTTCTAAAAATCTGTAAATCTTTGTTTAACGTGGTGGGCAAATCAATATGGTTTAACCCGTGCCTAAACATGACCTTGAGACGGGATTAGGTAGAGCTGTAGCTTCTAAATGTGAGTTACATAGATGAATTGATTGTTGTATAAATTGGAATTAGAACACATCACAGGGGCTAGATAGTTAGTGCTTGGGTATAATCGGATAGAAATATTGATTATTGCTTTTTAACGCGTGAGTATGTTAAACTGATTGGTAATTGATGTTTATAAAGTTAGATCTCAGTTATGATTCCATTGCAGACTTTTTTGAGGACGAAAAAAGGTTAAGTGTGGGGATGTTTGATGTGTTGCAAAGCACACATGTATTTCCGCCATGTTTCGAGTCGTTTTAATTAGTTTTATATTTGTATTGAGTCGTTTTTGTATACAACCGAGTCTTTGTTATGTTCGCAGGTGCTCGTGATGATTACAAGTGAAAATCGGAAGAAACCGAGCACGAGAATGAAGTCGGGAATTCAAAAGTTAAAAATGGTGAAATTATGCCTTTCGCGGTACGCGAGAAGCGCAGAAGATATCTTCGCGGTACGCGAAGATGTGAAAATCCAGCCACGACTATTTTGTTCCTCGCTGTACGCGAGGAACCGTTACCCATTTCTCGCGGTACGCGAAGGCCTTAATTTTTGAGAAAAAAAACCCTAGTTCTGATTTTAATAGATTTGTAATCCCATAATCAAGGGAGTTCGTATCGTAGCCGTCGAGGGCATTACCAGAGGCAATTTTGGGAGCAAGAAGTTGAATTGAATTACAAGATTGAAGCTTTTGATTTCGGGTTTGTCTATTTTAGCTTGTTCGGTTTTAAAGTTCGAATCTTTGTGTTTGTTTTCTGTGTTTGAAACCATGGTGATTTTTATTTACTTCTGTTTTGGTTGTTTAAGCATGATCCTAGGTTAAAACATTAATACTGCCTAGGTCACATGATGAATGCTTGTTAAAGTTCGTATTTTTACCGGTTTTGGTTTCGTTTGATGGATTTATGATTTTGTAACGATCTTAGTATAATAATTATGATGAACATGCATGCTCTAATTCTGATTGTGTGATTGATTTGTAATTCCTTGCATTGATTGTGGTTGTCTGCTAGTTTGATTCTAGGTCATAGATCTTAGGGTTTGTGATTTCGGTGGTTGGCTAGACGTAGGAACCATAGGAATTCTTGTTGTTTGCTGATTAGAGTTTAATTGTGTCCTAGTTCAACACCCGAGATGTGAGAATTAGATGGTTAGTCTTCGTCATTAGGAATCCGAGTGTCAACTGTCTAAGAGGAAGTTGGTTTAGGTGTCTAGTGATTGTTGCTAGTCTGAATCATAGTTGTTATCCTAGGATTACCCCGTGCATTCCTTGAATGTATGGTGGGCGGTGAGTCTGAGCGGTAATCCGTTCATGAGGGTACTTGATCATAGTTGGAAATGTAGGTCCTGAGCAGATCCGCAAACACAGATCTGCGGAGAAATCCTTCAAACAGTCCGGATCGAGAGGCGGAATCTCTGGATCTGGTATCACTCTCGAATCAGAAATGGTAGAGACGGGTGCGGGAATCACAAACACGAACAGAAATATATAAAAGTGAAAAGAACAGATAATTGGAGCATAAAACGTATGATTCTTTGATTGATATGAAAATTAAACGCTCGATCATACACTAACAATTAGTCTCACCCCAGGGTGAGCTCCCCCTGGGTGGTGATTCCCTCTACAGACAAACACTCACTCCTAGGGCATAATCTGCTATATATAGGAGGCCAAGCACACGCGCCTTGTTTTCCAAGCCACCGCCCAATGGGCCTGAAAAACAGGTATCGAAACTACCTAGTTTCGATTGAACAAATGTTCAACCGAAACTAGTAGTTTCGATACTGTAATTTCGATTGACAGCATTAGTCTCAAAATTATTCCCAACAGGAAATACCTGAGAGGTGATCTAATCATCTGGTGAGTTAGTACACTTTAGGTAGCTTAGTTGGTAACACCCTGAGAGTGATTAGGGATCCACTAGGTTGTCTTTAGCAGTTATCCTTTGAAACCCAGATCCATCATAGTTCCAGAGCCGGTAGAAGTTGTTCTTTGCAAGTAGGATTCCGACCTAGGTAGTGTTCTTCCCATTCTTGATGTTTCCTTTGTTCTTGTCTTGATAGCTTGATTTGTTCTTAGTTTATTGCATTCTTTAGTGGTAATCAGTAATGTACTAAACCCCCAAACCAAATCATCTTTAGTCCGAGTCAGAGTCTAGTATTAGTATTCAGTGTCTCTAGGGTTCGATAACTCGGTTTACCATTAAGTTGTGCTACACTCGATAGTTTCACTTGCCTGTCAGTGCGATTTAGTTCATAGGTTTTCCATCTTATTACTTAGGAGTCTAGGTTAGGTTTTGTTAGTTTTATATAGACCGTCTGGACGACCTCAAGAACACAAGATACAGTATGTACCAAGAACATCGATCAAAGCTCAAGTCCTAGCTGACTTCCTTGCCGAAGTCCCAGAAGAACAAAAAGAAGAAGCAAAGATAACAAATAATGATGAACAGCAGGAGTACCCTCCTAACACATTGAAGCTATTTGCCGACGGAGCTTCTAGCATAGAGGGCTCCAGAGCTGGTCTGGTATAATTAGACCCTGAAGGGAAAGAATTCACATACACCCTTGTTTAGACTTCCTAAGCACCAATAATGAAGCCGAATACGAAACACTGCTTGCAGTCCTAAGGATAGCCAAGGAGATGAAGGTGTCAAAGATACAAGTGTTCATCGACTCACTACTAATAGCCAGCCAGGGCAATAACCAGTACCTGGCAAAAGAAGAGAGCATGAAGAAATACAAAGCTAAAGTACAAGAGTTAATGGAAGGTTTTGAGACTTGCAATGTGAAGCAATTGCCACGATCTAAGAACAAACAGGCTGACGCCCTCAGCAAGCTGGCATCACTTACCTTTGCTCACCTAACAAAGAAAGTCCTAGTGGAAGTACTCAAAGCTCCATCCATCTATGAAGAAGAAATAAACGATGTCATAACTGAATAGGAAAAGAACTGGATGACTCCAGTCATAGACTTCCTGAAAGAGGAAAAGCTGCCAGATGATGAGGCAGAAGCAATAAGGTTGCAGATAAAAGCTAAGCAATACGTGATCAAAGATGGATATCTATACAGGAAGTCCTACTTATCACCGCTCCTTCGTTGTGTCGGACTAGATCAAAGCAACTAGTTGATCAGAGAAGGACACGAGGGAATATGTGGAACTCACTCCGGTCCTAGATCAGTGATCACAAAGCTGATGAACTTGGGATACTACTAGCCAACGATGCATAAGGATGCTTTGGAAGAAATACACAAGTGTGAAGGCTGCCAGCTGCATGCACCAATCATAGCAAGACCCAAGCACGACCTAGTGACCGTTACTTCAGCATGGTCGTTTTACAAATGGGGAATGGACATTGTTGGCACATTCCCCAAAGCAAGAGGAAAGCCCCAAGTTCTTGCTGGTAGCAGTCGACTACTTCACCAAGTGGCCCGAAGTCAAGCCACTAGCTTCGATCATGGGCAAACAAGTAATCGCCTTGACTCAAAATCAAATTATTTGTAAATTCGGTCGCGTC
This sequence comes from Smallanthus sonchifolius, assembly GCA_023525975.1. Taxonomy (NCBI): domain Eukaryota; kingdom Viridiplantae; phylum Streptophyta; class Magnoliopsida; order Asterales; family Asteraceae; genus Smallanthus; species Smallanthus sonchifolius. The sequence goes on along the minus strand of CM042046.1, from coordinate 20,658,984 downwards.
GACCAAGACTAAAACAACTATTGCCAAACAGGTGATAAACTTCATCTGGGAACATATTATATATCGCTTCGGCCTTCTAGGACAAATTGTCACTGACAATGGCAAACAGTTCGTTGATAAGCCATTCAGCGCTTGGTGTACGGAGCTACACATAAAGTAAATCTTTAGCTCCGTCGCTTACCCTCAGTCCAATGGCTAAGTTGAACGAATGAACCGGAGCATTGTATCTGGGATAAAAACAAGGCTTGGACGACACGGTAAATATTGGTTGGAAGAGTTACCAAGCGCCCTGTGGGCTATAAGGACAACGGAGAAAACAAGCCACGGCCACACCCCATACAGTCTAGTCTTCGGCTCAGAAGCAGTGATTCCTGCCGAAATAGGGGTAGCCACACATCGAGTCAACAATCAAGATCAGCATGAAGACAATGCAGAGTTAATGCAGAACCTCGACCTCATAGAAGAAGCCAGAGATCATGCAAGAATCAGGGAGGCCAGATACAAGAAAAAAAATAGAATCCTGCTACAATAAAAAGAGTAAAAAACAAACGTTTCAAAGTTGGAGACCTGGTACTCCAAAACAACGATGCAAGCAGACAAGAGGATACCAGAAAATTGGACCCTAAATGGGAAGGCCCTTACCATATTGCAGAAGCGCACCGAGGAGGTTCGTACAAACTTGATGACATGGAAGGAAAAAGGCTTCCAAGGACTGGAATGCCAAACACCTATGACGCTTCTTCATATAAGCAGTGATCAATGTAGCCCAAGAGGCATTTTATGACAACTCTTTTGTATGAAACAAGTTCAATGAATGAAATTTTCATTTTAAAGTATGATTGATATCTTGGTATCCTATCAAGGGTGAGCTCCTATAAACAACCAGCTCCATGGGGTCTGGGTAAAACCTCTCCATGTAAAGAGATGAGCTCCTAGGCCAAAACACTCAACGGGTTCAAGTTTTACCTTACCCGTATAAAGGTTGAGTCCCTAAAACAATACGACTCCTTAGGTACTAAGTTTTATTTACCTATGAAGCTGGTGAGCTCCCATCAACAATTCTCCATAAGCAAACACTCAAGCTTATGATCACGCCCAAATAAAAATCACCAATATAAAGGGCTTCGAACAGATAGGATAACACTTCGTGTTATTAATAACTTGGAATTATCTAGTATGATGTTTGCAGCATCCTGCCTTGACAAAACCACGAATTATGAAAACACAACAAAAACATAAAAATGATAGCAAGGGAAGTATCTTGTATTCCCAAAAGAAAATCAAACCAACAAGGTAAACCCTCGGTTCAAACGCTTAACTATGAAAGCAAACAAACAAGGTATATGACCTAGCAAGGTCAAGACAAAAAGAAGATATGCAATACAAGGTCCAAAAGACTTTTTCATAAAGATTCAAGCCACAAAGGGCATCACCAAGTTAAGAAAAGAAAGATCAAATTGTTTACGCCAACAAAGACTTACATAAAAAACGACCACACAGGGTCCAAAACAACATCTTCAGAAAGCTAAGCATACGAATTGTTAAAAATCACAACAACATTAATAAGAGGTTTCAATCAAACAGAAGGTTCACCAGCCTTCTCCATTTCAGCAGCATCAGGCTTCGGTCCTGTATCAACGCTTTCCTCAGCAGAAGCAACAACAACTTTGTCTGGGAGTCCAACAGAAGCTTGCGTCTTTGCCTCTTAAACCGAGTCAAATCAGCTCTTTTTGCTCCGCCTCACGTTCCCTCCCAGGGACACCGAGGCAAGGGATTTAGAACCACCAGCTTCATCCCGCGAGCGCTTGCTTCAGAGAGATTTCATCACGGACTCAGCAGCTTCCTTCTTCAAGCCTTGAGGCTCCAAAGCTTGCAGCTCAGACAGTTCATGAATGTAAGGATATGTTAGCTGCTCCATCTATTGAATAGCCTCAACAGACTCCTGCTCCGCCTTAGGATGGTAGTTGTTGCACTCAGAAATTGGTTTCAAAGGCTGATTCTTGTAACCAGAAACAAGTCCCATATGGCGTCCGCGCTTCAGAAGCTTCTTGTACACATCACTCAAGGGAGCATTGAACTCATTACTATGAAGAAGATAAGCAACCACCTATTGAAACCCATGCTCAATAAGCCACCTTTTCTCCCCATCAATTCCTCAATAACAAAATCCAAACTCTCTTTCTCTGCTTGAACCACTAACCTCTCAGCATCAAGCGCAACCCTCACAGCATCCATCTTCGCTCTCTCTTCCTCCAAATTCTGCCTCAATGAAGCAAGCTTCTCACTATCAACATCATACTTATTACGAGAAGTCTCAAGATCCTGAACAAGCTGCTTCTCATGAGCAGATAAAGCAGACACGTGAGTCTGAGCATTGGCAAGTTGTTCCCTCAAGGCGCAATTCTTCTGTTTGGCGCGGTCAGTTTTCTTGGCATTAGCGCAAAGCCGATCAATGCCTTCTGAAAGGAAGGTAAGAAGCCTAGCAGCATTAACAAGAATACATCCAATGAGTGCCTGCTCAGTATCACCATGAAGAGCGTCACGATCGGCAAGAGTGGCAAAGTGATAAATCATTTCCTAACAAACAAAATGACTCTTCACAGAATCACCGTTCTTGATAGACCATTCATGAACATAAACACTCCTAGCTTCCTCAAGCACAAGCTCAGGTTTTTTTCCACCACTACCACCCGAACCACCACTATCACTTTCACCATCCAAGGGTTCCAGCTTCACTGTCGAAGGAATAGACCCAGTACAACCAGCAAGGAAATCATCATCATTATCCGAAACATCAATAGGTCCAGAAAGTGGGGTAGGAGACGCACGAGCAAGGCTCTTGCTAGAACGCAGAGGAGCTTTACCTTTCTTAGCTTTAGAGGAAGAAGCAAGCTTCTTACCCTTACCCTTACCCTTACCCTGTTTCATGCTAGCAACATCCGGCACACCAGTGTAAGCACCACCCTCATAACGAACAAACTTGTTCAGAACCAACACGGTAGTCTTACCCTTCTCCAGCTCTCTCATATCCTCCTCCACATCAGAAGTATCTTCAAGCAAAAGAAAATCCAAGGCACTCATATCTACAAAGAATAGATAAACAGAAAGAAAAAGAAATCAAATAAACATATGAGCAAAAGCAAAATGAAATCCATACCCTTCCCATCTAAAGTTAATAGAGGAACAAATGTCGGATCCCATAGTACACTTAACCCAAGCTTCACAAGTAACTGCTCCGGATAAACATGAAGCGGAGAAGAAAAAGACTTAAGCTTACTATAGAGGACGGGGTACAAAGATGAAATATCAGGTTCGGCAAGGTTAAACGGATCAGACGGTTTCCTAGGGATTACAGTAAAGGGAAGAATCTCGTTCGAAACCCAGAAGAAGTGATCTTTCCAGGAGCGAAGGCAAGAGATGGTTACAGATACAAGCCCCTCCTCACACTTGGTTTTCTCCACAGTGTACCAGTCCCCATTCTTTGTAAGACGGAAGAAATGGCGAAACATTGTAAGGTCCGGTTCATAACCTAGGGATCTACACACAACCTCAAAGAAGATGACCTTACTAACCCCAACATGCTACAATTGACTAAAATTGAGACGATAATACTCAAGAAAATGCAAGAAAAAGAGGGAAAATGGGTATCGAAGATTCGAGAATTCAATGTGATGACTGTACATAACAAGCATGCCCTCCGAACATTGATCAACGGTTTTCCCCATGATCGGAGCGGTCGGACGAAAATTCGCATCCAAACCCCATTGTTGACAGAACCATCAACCACAGATTGGGTTATTTTCGAGGTTGGGATGCTTAAATCGTTTTTAGACATGGTTACGAAAGGGAACGAAAAAAGAAAATAAGAACTAACCTCCACAAGTACGGATCGGCAGACGAGAAGCAAGAACAAGGAAGATGAAAACCCTTGGAGGAAGAAACCGTTCGAGAAAATGTAAAGGATTCACAATAAGGGTCCGGTCGAATATAAAGGAACTGCCTTTTCAAAATTCAAATTCAAATCAGGAGAGAGAAAGATCAATGATAACTGACGCAATGCTGAGTCACCCAACCAGGAGTTAATGCACAATCGATTCATTTAGAAATGAGCAAGATAGAACAAAGAAACTAATTTTTTAATAGGGTTTAGTCAGAAGCCCTCATTACTATGCAATAAGCACTGCTGACTGGGGGGCTGATGACGTGGGTACGATCATGAAGCTCAGCTTCATTAATGAAGCACACGTACTAAGAAGAACCAAGAAGCCACGTCTCCCAAGCAACTAGGTGACGTGGCATAAGTGATAGCGACCCGTTTGGAATCTCCAGGAATTCAAGGCTATAAGACAACATGTCTTGATGGCCTTGAAGAGAGAGACCTTTGTCCCTATAGAAGACTTTGGCTCTTTACACAAAAAGGGAAAGTGCCTTGCTGCAGGGACATGAAAGAGAAGGGGATACCCCCGCACATAGCATGTAGCCAGAACAACCTCAGGTATAAGAGAAGGACTTGGGCCCTCCAAATCCCAAGTCCATTCTCACTACTCACTCTTAGACTTTTACACTCACCATTCTCGTTCCAAAGATCCTTATCACTCTCAAAGAACCGTTATCTTATTCTCACGCCGCAGGAGGCCCCCTCTTCCGGTGAGACTAACAATGCTTTGTTCTTAGCAGGTACCTCAAGTAGCTGATTCAAGCGAGAACGTCAAGACCCTCACTCTGACTTGTATTTTTTGAAGCAGCGAGTACCCCTAGCATATTCGTTGTAGCAACACTAAGGACATGACTAATCAACAGGAAATACATTTTAATAGAAATACATTAATGAAGTAGCTTCAAAAGTCTATACTCTACAAAGGGACAAGACTTGAGGGGAAGGGGCTGTTTTGGCCGAAAAACATGAAAAGGGAGAGGGTGGTGTAAGGTGATGATGGATGTAGGTGTATTTTGTATGGAGGTTATAGTGTAGGTTGACTTTTGTAAGATTGTATTTATAAAAAGTAGAGTTTATTAGTTTATGTATGTAAAGCTGAAATGTGTAGGTGAATTAAAATACATATGTATGTATAAATATATTCATACATAAAAGGATTAAATTTTTTTTTGAAAGGCAAACTTTATTAAGAAACAACTCACAACCCGTGGGCAGGGAACAAAAACAAAATAGAACAAAACTTACATGAAAGAGAATTTAGACCAATCGTCCCAACTCACAGAATTGAGATTAGATCTATTCGAAAACCAAAGAAAACCGAGAGATTTAATATCAATGAGGATGTCCTCAATAAAAATAACCTTGTTGTTGAATCTCTTCTTATTCCTAGCTTGCCATAAGCACCAACAAGCCACCATGATGATCCCATGGAAAGCCTCCCTAGCATGATCACCAATACCACATGACCCACAGAGCTCCAAAAGGTCTCTAACCAAGAACGCATAAATAGGGGGAACCCGACACCAACTACTAATATGATTCCAAACAACCGAGGCCACTAAACAAGAGGTAAAAAGAAGTTCCGATGACTCCACCTCCTCATCACAAAAGCAACAACTTAAATCCCCAACTTGGACGTTCCTTCTAGAAAGGGCAACCGTGGACGGGATCTTATCCGCTTCCGCCCTCCACGCAAAAATGTTGCATTTGAGGGGCTTACTCCAATACATAGCATAAAAAGCACTAAAATCTTTGTTTAATAGCAACAAATTTTGACCGACCCAACGGGGAAGCACCTGCCTTCGTCTCCCATCCACTCCCACCTGTCACGAGCACCAGAGAAGCTTGTAGATTGCAAAGGAAGACAACATTTATTCCATTCAGATCACTCTAGAACAGAACTGGGGGAGTCTTCCAACACCAAGAAAATGAGTGGGAACGAGAGTTCGGAGGAACCCTATCAAAAACTTTGCACGTTTTGTTAACTTCCAGACAAAAGAGATTCGGGAGAACGTCTTTAAGAGGCTCCCTACACAACCACAGATCAATCTAAAACCTGAAATCCTTGCCATCACCCACCACCCCTTTTAGAAGCTGATGGAAGTGACGACCAGCAAACAAAGAACTCGAAACCATCTTAACAATATTATTCCAGACTTCAGTTAAGACTTGTTGCACGAGATAATAGACCGGTTGTTTCCGTTGAAATGAAAAGCTTCAATAACAAATTTCCAAAGCTGATTAGGTTCATATAAGAACCGCCACACCCATTTGGACAAAAGAGCCAGATTGGTGTCCCTAAGACTGCACAGTCCGAGCCCGCCCTTGGCCTTAGGAGCCATGACCCTCTCCCAAGACACCCAATGGATCTTCTTCGCCTCACAAGATCCCCCCCCCACAAGAGTCGTTTGAATAGGCTCTCAAGATCACTAATAACTTTAATCGGAGTCTTATACAAAGAGAAATAATAAATGGGGAGACTTTCGAGCACGGATTTAATAAGAGTTACCCTACGCCCAATGGAGAGCGTGGAGGCCTTCCAACAAGAAAGCCGAGATTCCACCACATTATATATGGGCCTCCAACTGACCACTCTATTCATATTCGTCCCCGCCAAGAGCCCGAGATAAATGAAAGGTATCGAACCAGCATTACACCTGATAACCGAAGCAAAAGACTCCACTTCAGGACCCCAACTCCGAAAACATTTGATTTGCCCAAGTTGATCTTTAAGCCGGAGCATAGAAAGAGGCCCCTCAAGATCCTCTTTATATTTTTGGCATTAAAAAGGGACCAGTCTCCTATAATGATAGCATCATCCGCAAATAAAAGGTGGGACAAAACTGGGCCTTCATTCGGGGTTTGAACCCCATCAAAAAACCCCACCTCACAAGCCTTCTTAATCGTCTTCGACAAAGCTTCCATGACAATTAAGAATAAGAACGGGGAAATAGGGTCACCCTGCCTCATCCCTTTATAGCATTGAAACTCAAAAGTAGGAGCACCGTTCACAAGGACTGATGCCCTAGCCGACGACAAGATGCCAAAGATCCACACACACCAAATATGGGGGAAACCGGGCCATGATCAAACACAAAAATTCCCAATTGACATTGTTATAGGCATTTTCAAAATCAATTTTAAATAACATAGCCTTTTTTTCTTCTTAACCCACAAAATAACCTCATTCACTATAAGAGGGCCGTCCATAATATATCTACCACTTAGGAAAGCCGACTAGTTACTCGAAATTATAGACCCCAACACATTTTTAAGGCGGTTGGCTAGGACTTTGGAGATAGCTTTACTAATCACCCCTACCAACGTAATTGGCCTATAATCATTCAGATCTCCCGGGCCATGGAGTTTGGGAATAAGCGTGATGAAAACTGACCCACGTCCTTTATTTATCAAGCCAGATTCTGTAACATCCCGGAAATCCGTAAAGCTAATGAAACGGGTAATGGGCGACCCGAATCGTTATCCAAGGATAGCAAGCGGTATGGATTGCCACTAATAGTGCGCTTAACCCTTGTGAGTGATCCGGTTAACCGTTTAAAAGATAATTTGGATTGAAACGCATACGAAAAAGGACTCGGGGACTCGAATGAAATATCCTTTTGGTTTAAATACCACTATTTCACAAACCCTAGACCATATTCGGTCTAGGGGATTGACGGCAGCAAAGGGAGGCCAGAAAGGAGAGACCACGGCGGCTGGGGGTGGTGTGCGGTGGCTGGAGAAAAACACTCAAGCGGTAGACTCCGCTTAGACTAAGGTAATTCTCATTTTTCTTTACTGTGCACGTTTTATCATTTAATCATGTATGAAAACTCGAAAGGGATTGAGTTCTTAATCACCGGCCAAAGACAAGAGGGCGAAGGTGATGGTGGCCGGCTGTGGTGGCGGAATGCGTAGGCTAGGCGGCAGGCAGCCGAGAACGGTGGTGGCGACGTATTCGGTATGCGGGAGGAGTCGGGGGAAGAGCTGTCAGGTGTGGTGGTTTTTGGATGACGCCAGAACATGCACGGCGGCCATGATGAAGGCGGTGGTGGCTACGGCTGTCACCGGAGACAAGGAAGGCAGTGAGGAGCAGTGTCGGGGGTCACCGGGGATGGCGGTAGCGGCGAGTCACGAGGCGTTGAGAGATGGAGGCTAAAGCCGGTAAGCGACAACTCCGTCGTAGGAGTGGAGCATGGTGGAGGCAGGCCAGAGTGCGGTGGTCGTGGCAGCGGTGGTGGCGCACCACGGTGGTGCACGGCAGCCGGTGATGTCCGTGGTGATGTGGCCACAGTGAAGGTGAACTCGGGAATAAGCCGGAGATGATGGAACCGGCTAAGAGATAGACTCCATGTGGACTATGGTGATTGGTAAGAGCCTTAGTTAAGGCCGAGTAAGTCAAGGTATAGGGTTTTGTTGTGGTTAACCAAGTGTTGAGGTAATACGTGTGCTAGAGTACGAGTTATTGATATAGTAAGTTCTACCTATGTCGATGATACTGCAGGATTATTATTATTATTATGGGATGAGTCTCGGATGATAAACGGTTATGGGAAATCGTGGGATAACAGCGGGTTAACTATTCGTTAATAAATCGTAAAACTATTTTGTTACGGACCGTAGGGTCCTGAGTGGAATAAACTAATGAATATGACGTGATGGTTTTTGTTCTAATTAAACTATTAGAACTCACTCAGTGTAACTAACTTTGTGTGTACGTTAGATTGTTTTGTAGGTAAGCGTAGCGTTGACGTATCTTGGCTTCGGAGTGTTGTTACTCGGATTGGTGTGCAGGCATTCGTAAGGTAATTTAATATCATTAAATAACAATAAAAGAATTTAGAAAGACTTCCTCTGTAGTTCGATTTGTAATAAATGCGTTTTTAAAGAGCATGACCCGTTATGAGAACCAACGGTAGGACGCCCTGGTTGGGGTCTTACAAGTTGGTATCAGAGCCGTGGTTTAAGAGAAAATCGGTGTTTTTATAAAATAAAATACCTTAACTTAAACTGAAAAAGGGACGAGGGTGAAACGAATGCCACCACGAGTAACCGCGAGCCAAGAGGTATGTCATTCGAGTTGAGCAGTAATTATTATTTACCATTTGTGTAGTGTTATGATAGGTAAAAAGATTGGTGTGAGTGAGTGATTTATGGTTCCATGTGGGAATATTATGTGTGCTATGTGCTGTAGTAGTTTGTAAAACTATGTGAAATTGCGTGGTGTGATTTGGTGAAATCATGTTTTGTGAGTTAATTAAGGTGGAGTAGCATTAATCCCGTTAAGTGATATGGCTTGGTGTGTTAACATAGTTTAATGAATTTGTGTGTAACCATGTGTAGTGTGCAAGTGTGATATATATGATGATTTGCTATATATTTGTGTGGTGTTAAGTGAGTTGCTTGGGATGCATGTGCATCCAGTGTGTGAAAGATAGAAAGCTAATGTGAATATGATGGGAAAAGTTTAGAGTATGAGCAGTAATGTGGACCACCAAATTGCATTTGATCACCGTAATTTGGTAGACTATGATTACTCTCATATTCTGGATTTGTGCCCATAGTAATCACTCCAACGTTTTATCTTGTGCAGGTACTGATGGCTATGACGATCAAGACGAGGTGGATCAGATGGGGAGCTCTTGCAAGAAGGATGGTAGAGCATCGAGCGAGACGTTTGGCTACTACACGTACGGTTGTTGTCGGCAGGAGGCGGATATTATCACCAGTTCCATTGACAGTAGTACCACCGACAGTCTAGGAGGGGCGTGAGCTACAGAAGCAGGATGTGACTTTGGCACTACCGGCGCCTAATGCACCCAGTGCTACTAGAGCAGCCGCGAGAGGAGGACTCACTAGCTCCTTCTATAGAAGGAGTGGCTGGAGAAGAGGGGATGCATTTGCAGTTAGGTATCAACCACCGAGATATGAATCAAGGTCGAGCAACAGATGTCTTGAGGAGTCTGACGACAAGGAGCGGGTGGGCGACAACTTCGAGTTGTTCGAGGAGTAGAGCGCTGATATATTACCACGTGAGGGTTAGCATGTTTTGAGCAGAAGTAGTTTGACATTTTCGTGACGAGATATTTGTTTTGATTTCTTATTGTTTGATTGTGACCGTGGGTCTTATTGTGGGGTGATGTTAAATATATTAATTGTGTTTGTGATAGTGTATGATGCGATGATGTGATTGCATTCTGAATAACGTGAGTTAGCATTAGACGTGATTCTGTTGTGATACTAGAACGTGGTTGATTAGATGGTATGAGTAGGCTTGTATAGACGTGAATATGCATAAACGTGAATTTTGAATAGGTCCGTGTCAACGGTCGTATGATAATATGACCTACGTGTTAAGGGTGATGGTTTGAAGTATGATGGGTGCGTTGCATCTTGCATGAATATGCAGGGCGGGGTCTAGGTCGAGTATTGAATGTGTAGAGCATTGACTTGTGTCTAGGTCGAGTAGTGTGTTGCTTTAAACCATTAATACTACCCGTAGGGGTACGACTATGTGAATTCTGTGTGAATATGTGATGATGTGTAGTAGGAGCTACCTTTATAATAAATAGAAGGTAGGGTTCAAGAGTTCGTGTGTTTATAAATGGTGCGGTCTTATGGTATGCATGTAAATTTACTCAGGTCTAGTTAACTATGTGCACTTCGTGCAAGCTAGAAGGTGGGGTTATTAGTACTCATGTAGAACATGGTATGATCTGTAGTTATGTTGTGTCGGTATGTCCTTGTAGTACACCCTTAGTCATGCATAGAACGGATAGTCGGTGCGTTTAGGTATAGTGTTTCTATCTATACGATTTTCTCAACGGTGATACATCGATGCGATACGCGGAGTTTCGACATTATTCGAGACTATCAGCAAGATGCTTGGGTCGGAGGTGACGCGTGTCTCTTTTAAACATCCCGAAATGTTAAGCAACTGATGGTTCGTGTTGGAGGTGACCCGTGTCTTTTTTAAACAGGTGTGTTAGCATAGTTTGCGCGAGAATTTTATATCGATGGTCTATAAAGGGATCTGGTTAGCCGCGTTATGTCTAAGCTAATATTGAAACGCGCGAGTTCGGAACCGCAGGGACTTAAATGTAAATCTTGAAGGTTTAAATAAGAATTTTAGGGAGAACCCTAGGTCATTCGGCCTAGGGGTGTTCGACGGCAACGAGTAGAACGCGCAAGAGGAGGAGGGTCGGATAAGGTGATTCACAATTGTTCCACGATGGCAACGAGCAAAGGGAACGCTTCACACGCAAGGTAAACACTAAACCTAACTGTTCCTTTCTTTTGTTCTTGTTTCCGGTGAGCTAGAAAACCCAATTAGGGTTGATAAGGAGGCAGTGGTCGGATATGGAGATGTGAGGGGTGGCGGATGTCAGGGCTGGTCGTGGTAATGCTCCACGACGGCAAACTAGGAGGTTGGAGATGGTGCCGGTCGTGGAGGTACTCGGCGGCAGTAGGGCAGGCATGCGGCAGCCGTGGTGGCAGCTGACGTGGTGCGACAGGGCAGCCGACAGGGTAAGGAACGGGGTGACCCGTTCGAGTTAATTCTCGTCGCTTGTCGTGGCGGGGCATGGGGAGCCAGTACTGGTGCACGGAGGCGATGGTGAAAACCATGGCGATGAGTGGAGGTGATACCCGACGAGTGGAGGTGATACCCGACGAGTGGAGGTGATACCCAACGGTGGTGGTGTATGGTAGTGAGCGGGGGAGAGGAGGGAACCGAGTTACACCCGATTAGGGTTTTGTGAACACGAGGTTGCATGTCAAGTGTTGTACATGCATGGAGGTCTCGGACCGGGTACGTGTGTGTTACGAGGCTAAGGCTTTGTATGATAGGTAAACATGCATGCATGCGGATTCTAAACGGTTCTGGAATAACCCGATTTGGACGGACACGTGGACTAGGGTTTTTGTATGGAGGAAGGGACGAGCGAACGAGACGAGAGTCGGGATCATTTATATTTATACGTAACTGACACATGTTTAGGATGTACTCTGACCTTGTGATCATACGTTGTCACGTTCGGATTTCGTGCAAGGAGACCGTCGCAGTGCAGGAGTTAGATCTTCGTAACAGTGAGCTTCTAATCTCCCTCTTTTAAATGTTTTTAAAGGTTTTGGGGATATCGTACACACTTATGAAATAAGTTTACTCTATTGAATATGTTAAGGATTTCGGGTTTTAACCCGATGTGTTTTGATTAGAAAATAATTGTTAAGTGATCGTAGGGTCTATGGTAAGATCAGGGAAATGTGTGAGTCAAGGCTATGGGTTATTAGTGCGTGTCGTGTTAAGGGACGCATGGGAAGAGTTGTGTCGTACATTAAATACTCATGATATATATTGTGTGAGAAATATGTTGCTCTAGGGTTATGCGTGAGGTGTAAGCATAATTAATGTGTCATGTAATTGCTAGTATGTCGTTTGTGTTGTGTGTTCGTCATGGTATGTTTGCATCGTGTCATTATGACACAGTAAATGGGATTGTGAAGGATGAGGTCCTTTGGGAAGTCACCAAGGGTGACTTTTATTTAAAAGGTTAATGATGAGCGTGTGTCGAACGCCCTGACGAAGGTGTAGTGACGAGTTATATGTTTACGTGGGTGTTTATATATGTGTAGTATTGCATGCAAACGTCGAGTTATATTGATTATGCATGTGGTGATATTAATGTGGTAATGTTAGTGTGACGTGTAGATGACATTATTGTGGTAAGTAGAGTTAGATTGACCGTTGTGTCAGGATTGTGATGTAACGTGTATAATTGTCGTGTCAGTTAATTGTGAGAGCCTTAGTTAAGGCCTGGGGCGTTAATGTCTTTAGTTTGTGGTGTTAACCATATGCCGGGTTAATACTTGTTCTTGGGTATGAGTTATTAGTATAGTAAGTTAAGTCCATGTCGACGAGATGGTAAGACTGTTATTACTATTATTGTAGTACGAGCTGAGTCTCGGGTGATGAACGGTATGGGATATCGTAAGATAACATGGGTTATCTATATGTTAATATATTGTGAAACTATTTTATAAGAATCAGAGAGTCCTAAGTGGAATAAAATAAGGAATATGACATGATGGTTTTAGTTCAAATTAAACTATTAGAACTCACTCAGCGTAGCTGACTTTGTGTGTACGTTAGATTGTTTTGCAGGTGAGCCAGGTGTTGACGTATCTTGTCTTGTAGGTGGTGTTACTCAGAATGGGGTGCAAGCATTCGTGAGGTAATTGTAATGACATTAAATAGCAATAAATGATTTTAAAAAGACTTCCGTTGTAGTTTGAATAATAATAAATGCGTTTTAACGAGAATGACCCGTTATGAGAACCAACTGTAGGATGCCCGGGTTGGGGTCTTACGGATACCTATACATAAATCTCGGGAATGCGGAGCACAGAACCAAGGAGTATAGTGGTGGGAGATGACGATGAAACCGTTACATAAACGTTTGATCGGAACTAGTTATGACGTGGTCAAGGTGACGACGCTAGGGATTTCAGCACGGAGTGGACAAAGTGACCATAGGTTCTCCAGGGGATACGTTCAATTGGAGGAGTTCTGGCAAAGACGATGGATAGCTGAGGAACCTATTGGAGCATACTTGAAGTCCGTACTTGAGGAGTGAGACGCGATCGGAGATGACATGGTTATGATAGGGCACCGATAAGGAAAGTAGAGCGAGGGAAGGGTAAGTGCAGGTTTGCACATAAGTGATGCTTACGCTGGTACGCACACGACAAAGTTATAAAGATTAAGCTCCTACGGAGCGTCAAAGGAGATAATGTTGGGATTTTAAAACAAACATGATTGACTAAAATAAATCATCAGAGGACGGTGATCGAAGGCTAATGACAAGCGGCATGTGCTTATTGATGAAGTGCATTAAACGCATGATAACGATGTAAAGGAGTGTCCTTGGAGAGCCACGTTGTGGCTATAGAGACGAGAAGAGCTTCACACAAGCTCCTAGGGATTATCAAAAGAGGACAAGGGAAGTACCTTTATGAACAAGGCAGCGGTGCCTGAGCTTTAAGGAAACATCATTGGATGGAGAATAGAGTACGAGGTAAGAGGGACAACGAATGATCCTAATTGTGAAAAGCAAGGAATCTTGCTTAGGGATGACCATCAGGACGATGAGATCAGCCGGGGTATACAAAGAGTGACGACATAGATGTCGTAATCAAACTAGGAGGAGAGAACAAGTAAGCAGGTAATTATTGATGTGGGTCATAGAAATGGAAATTCGAGAACGAGTAACAAAGAAATATATATATATGAGATCTACAAGTCCCAAAGTTGAAAGTGGGAAATGGAAAGACTTATTTGAACACCATGGATGGTGGCAGTGTTGTAAAGTAATGACCTCGACGAGGTGTGCAAAAGAGAGCGGTTGCAACAAAAGATTTTAGGTGCACCAATTGTAGCAGAAAGATGAATTGTGTTGGGTTGTGCCGACATAGGATTCGAGGACGAATCCTCTTTTACGGGGGGTAGACTTGTAACATCCCGGAAATCCGTAAAGCTAATGAAACGGGTAATGGGCGACCCGAATCGTTATCCAAGGATAGCAAGGGGTATGGATTGCCACTAATGGTGCGTTTAACCCTTTTGAGTGATTCGGTTAACCATTTAAAACATAATTTGGATCGAAACGCGCGTGAAAAGTGACTCGGAGACCAGGATGAAATATCCTTGTGTTTTAAATACCACTATTTCGCAAACCCTAGACCATATTCGGTCTAGGGGATTGACGGCAGCAAAGGGAGGCCGGAAAGGAGAGACCACGGGGGTTGGGGGTGGTGCGCGGTGGCGGGAGAAAAACACTCAAGCGGGAGACTCCGCTTAGACTAAGGTAATTATCATTTTTCTTTATTGTGCACGTTTTATCATTCAATCCTTTATGTAAACCCGAAAGGGATTGAGTTCTTGATCACCAGCCAAAGACTAAAGGGCGAAGGTGATGGCGGCTGGCTGTGGTGGAGGAATGCGTAAGCTAGGCGGCAGGCGGCCGAGAACGGTGGTGGTGACGTATTTGCTATATGGGAGGAGTTGGGGGAAGGGCTGTTAGCTATGGTGGTGTTCGTTTGACGCCAGAACATGCACGGCGGCCATGATGAAGGCGGTGGTGCCTACGGCTGTCACCAGACATAAGGAAGGCAGCGAGGAGAAGTGTCGGGGGTCACGGGAGACGGCGGTAGCGGCGAGTCATGAGACGTTGAGAGATGGAGGCTCAAGCCAGTTAGCGACAACTCCGGCATAGGAGTGGTGCACGGTGGTGGCAGGCCGGAGTGCGATGGTCATGGCAGCGGTGGTGGCACACCACGATGGTGCACGGCAGCCGGTGATGGCAGTGACGATGCGGCCACAGTGAAGGTGAACTCAGGAATAAGCCGGAGACGACGGAACCGGCTAAGAGATAGACTCGATGTGGACTATGGTGATGCATGGTCGGTTAAGGTCGCGGCTAGGCGGGGATGACAATGGCAGAGCTTGGCGGTGTTGCACGTGGGTGGTTCACAGTGGAGGACGGGGTGAGAGAAGGATATCGTTACACGCACGTTCGTGGGTTTGTGCGCAACGTGCATGCATGCTTGCATGCATGGGAACCCGGTTAGGGCGTGTGCACGTTCATGGAGCTAGCGATGGTATGGCACCTGCATGTGCCCACACGTAAGCGGAGAAGAGACACTGGGATGACGAGTTGGGTGTCGGGATTTAATTATAATTATTTACACTATTCGACGTAGAGTTTAGAACAAGTTTTGGTCATGTGATCATATGTGTGACAGGTACGGGTTCCGAGCACAAACAGACGAGTTACAGAGTAAGGACTCAGACGTGACATATCCGGTGAGTTTCTAATCCTCCTCTTTTAAATGTTTTTAACGTTTTGGGGCTATCGTACATACTTATGAATTAAGTTCACTCTATTAAACGTGTTAAGGATTTCGGGTTCGAACCCGATGCGTTTTGAATATAAAATAATTGTTAAGTGATCGTAAGGTCTATGGTGGAATCATGGAAATGTGAGAGTTAAGAATAGGGGTTATTAATGCGTGTCGGGTTATGGGCCACACAGAAAGAGTCGTGTCATACATTAAATGCTTATGATATATTGTGTGAGAAATATGTTGTTCTAGGGTTATGTGTCACACCCCAACGGACGGCGGAATACGTCCGGGCGGGACATGTAGACTGTTCATGAGCACATGGTTGAATAAATTGTAATATTTTAAAGATCACATTTCATTTCATAATTCAAACCAAACAAAAGCCAACAAAGTACATAAATTGAAATACATAAGTTCTTTATTTAATTAAACTAGGTCCACAACTTAAATGAAGCATGTCTTGATCAACTCATATATTCGTACCTGAAACATGATTAAAATAATGTCAACTAGAAAGTTGGTGAGTATACATAGGTTTTTAAATAGATATCATAGTGTTGTGTGTATACAATCCATACATATCAAGGCAATTATGGAGAGTTACTATTGTGAAACCAAATTGTACAATCAAACCTTTGTAACTAACATGCAAAAACCAAAATGTGTTGTCGGTAACAATCACCCTAACTGGTTGGGTTTGTTAGACTCAATAGATCTATCATTGTTAACCGTCGGCTTGTACAGTTAATGATTGCACATATAAATTGCACACAAAATGTAGTTAACACACCTAGTACTCAAACATAAGGCTCAAATTGCACACATGAATATAGGGTGGAATTGTATTGTGTAGTTTGCAAACATTGTATATTTGTATTCATGTTCCACCCCAAAAATGTAAATAGTGTAAAAAGGGGCTCTATAAACTCACTTGTATCAAAGATGTAGATAGCACAAGAGAATAGGTAGCAAGGTGGTCCTTGTAACTTACAAAGTTAACCTAGAGTGGAAGTGTATGAACTTGAATTAACATTGTGCATTATGTCTATAGTAGAGTCAAGGGTTTCAATGGGAGTGAGTGTAGGGACTTGTACAAAGAGCTCGTATTATTGTTATGTAAGAAGATGTGTATATGTTTGTGTTTGTATTTGAATAAGAGTTTTAATAAAAATGTAAGTTTGAAGTATATGGTTTTAATACTAAAATGATTTAGGGTTTAGGTTTGAATAACTAAATAAATTAAATAAGTTCCTTTTATTTATTTATTTAAAAAAGTAGTATAAAATTATATTGTTTCAAATATAATTTAAATAAACAAGTTTATTTTTAATTATTTATTTATTTATGAAAATATGTCAAATTATAGTAAATTTATATTAGTTTATAAGAACTAATGTTAAATACAACTTAACTCTAAATGGATTGTAAATGTAAATTATATAAATAATAAATAATAAATTCATTTATTTATTTATCATTTAAAATAGTATGTTCTTTTAAGAGATATAATAAAAGTATACATTTATATTTAAATAAATTTTTATTTGTTTTAAATGTCGTTTAAACTCTAACAATGATTTATAAACTTTGTTCCAAGAGGAAATATTTTTATAAAATCTTGTCACAACATTTATGACTTAGGGAAATTAGTTACTTTGTTTAATCATTTAAAAGTCCATTTTTTAAATAATTAGAATGACATTTTAACAACTAAATTTGTAATATTGGTTATTTTATGTTCAAAATTATAATCTTTTGTTTTATTCTGTTAAAAAAATGCAGGGTTTATAAAATAATTTTTATGCAAATTTTTTTTTTGAGCATTAAAACAGGTTTTAAAAATATAAACAGACCAAGGGACTCGAACCCGGGTCTGTGCTGGGAAGCCCGGACGCATGAACCACTGGGCCAAGGCCTGAACACTAGTACATGAATGGTTTTAAATTACTTTATCATGAAAACGGAGCGGGGTAGGGTCTGCTTTTAGTGTATACGCAAAAAGGTCGGTCGGATGTGTGGGCTATGGGTTACGAACCCACGCCACCGGGTCCAGTGGTGCAATGGCTTACCATCTGGACCGGGTGGTTTTGCTAATTTTAAAGGATTTCAATTATTTAAAAAGGAGACGTGAGTCAAACCACCAAATCAGAATTATCGTTAAATAGAAACAAGAACCCTATATTTAAATTGGTCCTGATATGTTGTGTAACTACGAATTGGTAAGGGGCTTTTGACAAGGATTCAAAAACGAATCGAATGATATAAAAACTTACATGTTTGGTTTGGGCACGAGTGCAGACGGCTACAAGTTCAGCCTCGATGTTCTTGGTGCTCGATCGCCGGCCAGACGTGAAATGAGAAGCGATACAGGGTTCAGAGAGTTTGAATGGGGTTGTACGACGGTGTATGGCTATCTTAATTCGTTTAATTTCATCTTAATTAATTGATTCGATTACAAAAGGCAAGTAATAACTGACGGGATTCATTTACGCGTAATTGGTTTGAATTTGAATGAACTGAGTCGCGTTTGTGGCCTGAAAACATACAAGGGACGTTTACAAGTGATTTATGGGATTTAAAACGCATTGATTTTACGAATTGATGGTGGATTGATACGGGTTTGACTTTGAGGAAGTCAAACTGTTTGAAATTAGGGTTAATCCGCGCAAAGCAATCGAATTATAGTTCTACTTGGGCCTAGGGATGGTGTTTGATCAATTATTCATGTATGAGAAGTCCAATTACATAGATTGGATCGGTGCGGGCTTGAATTGCACGATCCTTGGACTTTTTTGACTTTATAAGGTCAAAATTGGTCAAAGTTCTTGAGTGGGAGTCAAAGTTGAGGTCAAAGGTCCAATTTTAAGGGTGTAGGTTCAATTTAAGGGTTCACATGGTTGGGGATTCAAAATCCATTGTTTTAACATATGTATATATATTTAATACCCATTTATATATACTTATGATATATTTATATGCATTTATATTAGAATGAATCGATAGAAATTTCCAATCTTATATAATAATGTGTAACAAATAGATTGTAACCTCAGGAGATTATGGTGATAATGTTTTGAACTAGAAATGGAATTTGAAATACTGTTTATTGTATTAAAATAAATATAAGGAAAATCAAGGATGTCACAGTATCCCCATGTTGAGGGAATTTCGTCCCGAAATTTAACTAGTTGAGGGTATTGAATCAGCGGAGAGATGTGGGTACTTGAGCTTCATTTGGTCCTCACGTTCCCAAGTAAACTCAGGGCCACGTCTAGATTCCCAACGAAATTTGACAATAGGGATATTGCTTCGCTTGAGTTGCTTGATCTCACGATCGATGATCTCTACAGGCTTCTCAAGGAAGTGCATCATTTCATCAATGCGCACATCGTCAAAAGGTATATGGAGATTGTCATCAGCAAGACATTTCTTTAGCTTGGACACATGAAATGTAGGATGCACATTGCCAAGTGATGGAGGTAACTCGAGTTTGTAAGCCACTTTCCCAATCCTTTCAAGGATCTTGAATGGACCCACATAGCGAGGTGCTAGTTTGCCTTTCTTCCCAAAATGAATCACACCCTTCCAAGGAGACACCTTTAGAAGTACAAGGTCACCGACTTGGAATTCCAAGGGTTTTCGTCATTTGTCGGCATAGCTCTTTTGCCGACTCCTCGCTACTCGAATGTTGTCACGGATTTGAATGATCTTGTCTGATGTTTCTTGAATTAACTCAGGACGGTGATTTGTGCTTCACCAATCTCGTTCCAACATATAGGGGAACGGCACTTACGGCCATAGAGAGATTCAAATGGGGCCATATTGATACTTGTGTGGTAGCTATTGTTGTAAGAGAACTCAATGAGGGATAGATGTGAATCCCAATTGCCTCCAAAATCAATTACACAAGCTCTAAGTATGTCCTCACGAGTTTGGATTATTCGCTCGGTCTGACCATCGGTTTGGGGATGGTAAGCCGTGCTCAAATCCAATCGTGTACCAAGAGCAGTTTGGAGGGATTGCCAGAAGCGGGAGGTGAAATGAGCATCTCTATCGGAGATTATGTTTAGTGGAACACCGTGACGACTCACAATCTCGTCAATGTAAATTCCAACCAATTTCTTAACCCGATAGTCTTCACGGATGGGCAAGAAGTGAGCAGATTTGGTGAGACGATCAATGATCACCCAAATTCTATCATAACCACTTGAGGTGCGAGGGAGTTTGGTAATGAAATCCATGGCTAAGTTCTCCCATTTCCACATGGGGATTTCTGGTTGTTCAAGCAAACCGGAGGGACGTTGATGTTCGGCTTTGACCTTGGAGCAAGTTAGACATTTGGCAACATAGAGTGCAATGTCTTTTTTCATACCGGGCCACCAATATTGTTGGCGAAGATCTTGGTACATTTTATCCGCACCAGGATGAACAGAATAACGAGTCTTGTGTGCCTCGTTCATGAGAGATGCACAGAGATCATCGCGATCGGGGACCCATATACGATTCAAGTAATAGAGTAAGCCATTGGTTTTGGATTTAAGCTGAAGTTCAACACCACACGACATTTCATCGTACATGTTACCCTCGATGACCGAGACGTGTTGAGCTTCTAGGATACGATTTTGAATGTCGTTTTGTATTCTGACACAATGAAGCATAACATGATCCTTACAACTTAAAGCATCGGCCACAATATTCGCTTTGCCGGGATGGTAACGAATTTCGCAGTCGTAGTCGATAAGGAGTTCAACCCAACGTTGTTGCCTCATGTTGAGTTCTTTCTGGTTGAAGATGTGTTCGAGACTCTTATGGTCGGTGACACCACACATTTTGTGCCATAGAGATAATGTCTCCAAATCTTCAATGCGAATACGACTGCACCCAACTCAAGATCGTGCGTCGTATAGTTCTTCTCATGGATCTTGAGTTGCCTTGATGCATAAGCGATCACCTTGCCTCGTTGCATGAGAACACAACCAAGACCTTGGTTGGAGGCATCACAGTAGACAACTAGATCATCATTCCCATCAAGGAGAGTCAAAATAGGAGCATTGCACAACTTTTACTTGAGAGTCTGGAAAGCTTCTTCTTGTTTTGGTCCCAATTCATAAGGTTTACCCTTGTGTGTCAAAGCAGTAAGGGGGACGACAATCTTGGAGAAGTTTGAAATGAAACGGCGGTAATAACCCGCAAGACCAAGAAATGAACGAACTTCAATAGGGGTCTTAGGGGCACTCCAATTTTTGACGGCTTCGATCTTAGCAGGGTCAACATGAATTCCCTTTTCGTTAACGATATGACCCAAGAATTGAACTTCCTTTAGCCAAAATTCACACTTGGAGAACTTGGCATATAGTTGCTCTTTTCTTAAGAGGTCTAAAACCAACCTAAGGTGTTGCTCATGATCTGATTTAGTCTTGGAGTAGATTAAGATATCGTCAATGAAGACGATCACGAATTTATCAAGGTACGGTTTGCACACACGATTCATGAGGTCCATGAAAACCGCGGGTGCATTGGTTAGCCTAAAAGGCATAACCATGAACTCATAGTGACCATACCTTGTTCGGAAGGCAGTCTTTGGAATATCTTCCTCTTGTACGTGGAGTTGGTGATAACCAGATTGAAGATCAATCTTCGAGAAGCAGGTAGAACCTTGAAGTTGATCAAAGAGATCATCAATCCAAGGCAATGGGTAATGGTTTTTGATGATAAGTTTGTTGAGTTCATGGTAGTCAATACACATGCGGAATGATCCATCCTTCTTCTTGACGAATAAGACAGGTGCACCCCATGGTGAATGACTTAGACAAATGAAACCTTTATCAGAGAGTTCTTGAAGTTGGCTTGCAAGTTCTTGCATTTCTGAAGGTGCAAGTCAGTATGGAGCTCTAGCCACGGGGTTAGCTCTGGGCACAAGATCAATGCGAAATTCCACTTGCCGAACGGGCGGAAGACCGGATAGATCTTCGGAGAATACTCCTCTCTTTGTCATTCTTTTGGACAACCTGGGCCAAGAAAGCCACATACTTTTTTCATAAGTACTTTTGGGCAGTAATGCACGACATTAGCTTGAGTCCTTTACAAGGCTTTTCACCAAATACTCTTAACGTTTTTCCTGAAGGAAGGGGTATTCGGATACATTTCTCAAAACAGATGACTTCGGCATGGTGATTCGACAACCAATCCATGCCTATGATGATGTCAAAGCTCCTTAGTTGCATTGGTACGAGGTTGACTGGAAACATGTGTTCATTGAGTTATAAGGAGCAGTCACAAATGACGGAGTCAATTGTGATGGAGTTACCATCCGCTACTTCAACGGTGAATGTTTTCTCTAGTTTGGATCGTGTTTTTGCAAGTAAAGGTTCAAATTTAAGTGACACAAAGCTCTTATCAGCACCGGTATCAAATAGTATGGAGGCATATCGATTATTAACGAGGAACGTACCGTTGACCACATCATTGTTGGCCTGAGCTTCATTGGCGTTTATGTTGAAAGCACGCCCACGAGCCCCGCCATGGTTAGCATTGATACGCCTTGAGCACTGGTTACGGAAGTGATTTGGGTTGACACATTCATAGCAAGCACGTCCATTTGCAATGGCTGGAACCCCTTGATTAGCCACTTGTTGGTTGGTTCGGTTTGTTGGGTTGGTTTGGTTAGCAAGTGCCTTGGCTCGACAAATATTGGCTGTATGACCATGTTTCCCACAGTGGGTGCAAAGGCGGCAAGGAATGTTTTGGAGGTGGTGATAATTGAACGTGTTGCAAAGTGGATAGTTGCCTACATACGGTTTCTTGGCTGGAGCTTGAGCCATGGGTGCAACTTGGTTAACGGGAGTAGCCGGAGTGACTACGACCTTCAGTTTTGACTTCTTTGATGGGTGTAGAGGGTGTTGTGGTGTCGGAAACTTTCTTTGTGCCCTTTCTTTTTAACGTTCCCACCTTCACATGATTGTCAGTTAGTGTGGCAGATAAACGGATAGCGTCTTCAAGAGTAACAGAATTTCTTCCTAGAACCGTATCCTGAATCTGTCTAGGCAAACCACCGATGTACTTTTCAATGCAACGGGACAGTGGTGTGACCATATGGGGCACAAGAAGACTCAACTCATGGAAACGAGTTGTATAGGCCAAACTCTCACTGATGTTTTGGGTAAGATCCCAAAACTCGGCCTCTAGTTTCTTCATTTCATTTCGAGGACAGAACACCTCGGTCATAAGTCTTTTCACTTCATCCCATGGCAAGGCCATTTCCGCATCCATACCACTAGTCCTCCTCTCACCATTCTACCATGTGAGCGCCTGTTTCTGAAAAACGCTGGTGGCATGATGAACCCGGAGGTTGTCGGGGCAGTCACTATTGAGGAAAGTGCCCTCAATACTTTCAAACCATTGAAGGAGTCCCATGGCTCCTTCGGTGCCATAGAATTTGAGGGGATTACATGAATTAAAGTGTTTGAAGGTGCATTGTGGCGGGTTGGTGCCACCGCCACCACCACCACCATTAGCACCATTGGTGCCCCCATTGTTGTTGTTGTTATTGGCCTGGGTGAGTTGGGTCACAAGTTGGGTGAGAAGTGCAGCAAGATCGTTGTTATTGTTGTTGTTGTTGGCACGACGGAGAGGCATTCTACAGATTTGAATAACACAAGAAGTGATGTAAGAATTTATGGAAGTTGATTGGATTTAAAAAGGATAAGACAATAAATAAACATAGGTAATCATAGTTTAGATTGTACTCAAATAGTGACATAATCACTTGAATACTAGGGCATATTAAGGTTAATTAAACTCATATAACTTTCAAGGAGACACGCTTTAGCCTATAAGTAAACACTCATCCCGGGAATTCCTAGGAAAGCATACGGATCCCTTGGTTGATTGGGATTTATATAAAATGCTTTCCTGGATAGAAAACCCAGAATACAGGGGTCACCCTTCCAGATTGCACATGTCCTCTAATAATTAACAAAGTTAAAAACCTTAACGGGGTGTAAAAGAAAATTTTATAGACTTATGTCTATGAGTATGAAGTTTCCACATGCTATGGTGATGATGACAGAGAAGTAGGTAAGAAGGATATGAGGCTTAGGGTATGGTTAGGGATACTGATTATTTAGTTTATTATTTAGGTATAGCCTAATAAGTCATGAATTCTAACAAATAAGGCCTCAAATAAACTAACACATAAAATAGTAAGCATGTAACACATAGCACGTAGCACATATCACATAATCATAAAGCATGGCATAGGTAGGTGTCCTAAGGTTCTAGTCTAGGTCAAGGGTGTCTAATAACCTAATTCCCTATAACCAAGGCTCTGATACCAATCTGTCACACCCCAACCGACGGCGGAATACGTCGGGGCGGGACATGTAGACTGTTCATGATCACATGGTTGACTAAATTGTAATATATTAAACACCACATTTCATTTCATAATTCAAACCAAACAAAATCCAACAAAGTACATAAATTGAAATACATAAGTTCTTTATTTAATTAAACTAGGTCCACAACTTAAATGAAGCATGTCTTGATCAACTCATATGTTCGTACCTGAAACATGATTAAAATAACGTCAACTAGAAAGTTGGTGAGCATACATAGGTTTTTAAATAGATATCATAGTGTTGTGTGTATACAATCCATACATATCATGGTTAATAAGGCAATTATGGAGAGTTACTATTGTGAAACCAAATTGTACAATCAAACCTTTGTAACTAGCATGCAGAAACCAAAATGTGTTGTCGGTAACAATCACCCTAACTAGGTGGGTTTGTCAGACTCAATAGATCTATCATTGTTAACCGTCGGCTTGTATAGTTAATGATTGCACATGTAAATTGTACACAAAATGTAGTTAACACACCTAGTACTCAATCATAAGGCTCAAATTGCACACATGAATGTAGGGTGGAATTGTATTGTGTAGTTTGCAAACATTGTATATTTGTATTCATGTTCCACCCCAAAAATATAAATAGCGTGAAAAGGGGCTATGTAAACTCACTTGTATCAAAGATGTAGATAGCACAAGAGAATAGGTAGCAAGGTGATCCTTGTAACTCACAAAGTTAACCTAGAGTAGAAGTGTATGAACTTGAATTAACATTGGGCATTATGTCTATAGTAGAGTCAAGGGTTTCAATGGGAGTGAGTGTAGGGACTTGTACAAAGAGTTCGTATTATTGTTATGTAAGGAGATGTGTATATGTTTGTGTTTGTATTTGAATAAGAGTTTTAATAAAAATGTAAGTTTGAAGTATATGGTTTTAATACTAAATGATTTAGGGTTTAGGTTTTAATAACTAAATAAATTAAATAAGTTCCTTTTATTTATTTATTTAGAAAAGTAGTATGAAATTATATTGTTTAAAATATAATTTAAATAAACAAGTTTATTTTATTTATTTATTTATTTATAAAAATGTGTCAAGTTATAGTAAATATATATTAGTTTATAAGAACTAATGTTAAATACAACTTAACTCTAAGTGGATTGTAAATGTAAATTATATAAATAATAAATTCATTTATTTATTTATCATTTAAAATAGTATGTTCTTTTAATAATAAAAATGTACATTTATATTTAAATAAAGTTTTATTTGTTTTAAATGTTGTTTAAACTCTAACAATGATTTATAAACTTTGTTCTAAGAGTAAATATTTTTATAAAATCTTGTCACAACATTTATAACTTAGGAAAATTAGTTACTTTGTTTAATCATTTAAAAATCCATTTTTTAAATAATGAGAATGACATTTTAACAACTAAATTTGTAATATTGGTTATTTTATGTTCAAAACTATAATCTTTTGTTTTATTCTGTTAAAAAAAATGCAGGGTTTATAAAATAATTTTTATGTAATTTTTTTTTGAGCATTAAAATAGGTTTTAAAAATATAAATAGACCAAGGAACTCGAACCCGGGTCTGTGCTGGGAAGCCCGGACGCACGAACCACTGGGCCAAGGCTTGAACACCGGTACATGAATGGTTTTAAATTACTTTATCATGAAAATGAAATGGGGTCGGGTCTGCTTTTAGTGTATGCGTAAAAAGGTCGGTCGGATGTGTGGGCTGTAGGTTTCGAACCCACGCCACCGGGTCCAGTGGTGCAATGGCTTACCATCTGGACTGGGTGGTTTCGCTGATTTTAAAGGATTTCATTTATTTAAAAAGGAGACGTGAGTCAAACCCAAAATCAAAATTATCGTTAAATAGAAACAAGAACCCTAAGTTTAAATTGGTCCCGATATGTTCTGTAATACGAATTGGTAAGGGGCTTTTGAAAAGGATTCAAAAACAAATCGAATGATATAAAAACTTACTTGTTTGGTTTGGGCACGAGTGCAGACAGCTACAAGTTCAGCCCCGATGTTCTTGGTTCTCGATCGCCGGCCAGACGCGAAATGAGAAGCGATATAGGGTTCAGAGTATTTTAAAGGGGGTTGTACGATGGTGTGTGTCTATATTAATTCGTTTAATTTCATCTTAATTAATTGATTCGATTACAGAAGGCAAGTAATAACTGTCGGGATTCATTTACGCGTAATTGGTTTGAATTTGAATGAATTGAGTCGCGTTTGTGGTCTGGAAACATACAAGGGACGTTTGCGCGTGATTTACGGGATTTAAAACGCATTGATTTTATGAATTGATGGTGGATTGATACTGTTTGAATTTGGGGGCAAAGCAATCGAATTGTAGTTCTAGTTGGGCCAGGGGATGGTATTTGATCAATTATTCGTGTATGAAAAGTCCAATTACATAGATTGGATCGGTGCGGGCTTGAATTGCACGATCCTTGGACTAATTTGACTTTATAAGGTCAAAATTGGACAAAGTTCTTGAGTGGGGGTCAAAGTTGAGGTCAAAGGTCCAATTTCAAGGGTGTAGGTTCAATTTGAGGGTTCACATGGTTAGGGAAGCAAAATCAATTGTTTTAACATATGTATATATATTTAATACCCATTTATATATACTTATGATATATTTATATGCATTTATATTAGAATGAATCGATAGAAATTTCCAATCTTATATAATAATGTGTAACAAAGAGATTGTAACCTCAAGAGATTGTGTTGATAATGTTTTGAACTAGAAATGGAATTTGAAATACTGTTTATTGAATTAAAATAAATATAAGGAAAATCAAGGATGTCACATTATGCGTGAGGTGCAAGTATAGTTAACGAGTCATGGAATTGCTAGTATGTTGTTGTGTCGTGTGTTCGTCGGTGTATGTTTGCATCGTGTCATTATGGCACAGCAAATGAGATGGTGAAGGATGAGGTCCTTCGGGAAGTCACCAACGGTGACGTTTATTTAACAGGTTATGATGAGATCGGGTTGTGTCGAACACCCTGACGAGGGTGCGGTGATGAGGTATGTGTTTGCATGCTTACATATGTGTTAATTTGAATACAAATGATATGTTATATTTATTATGCGTGAGATAGTATTAATGTGATGTGTAGATGATATTAATGTGGCAAGTAAAGTTAGATTTACCATTGTGTCAGGATTTTGATGCAGTGTTGATAACTTGGGCGTAAGTTGATTGGTAAGAGCCTTAAATTAAGGCTGAGAAAGTCAAGGTCTAGGGTTTTGTTGTGGTTAACCAAGTGTTGAGGTAATACGTGTGCTAGAGTACGAGTTATTGATATAGTAAGTTCGACCTATGTCGATGAAACGGCGGGATTATTATTATTATTATGGGATAAGTCTCGGATGATGAACGGTTATGGGATGTCGTGGGATAACATGGGGTTAACTATTCGTTAATAAATCGTAAAACTATTTTGTTAAGGACCGGAGGGTTCTGAGTGGAATAAACTAATGAATATGACGTGATGGTTTTTGTTCAAATTAAACTATTAGAACTCACTCAGCGTAGCTGACTTTGTGTGTACGTTAGATTGTTTTGTAGGTAAGCGTAGCGTTGACGTATCTTGGATTGGGAGAGGTGTTACTCGGATTGGTGTGGAGGCATTCGTGAGGTAATTTAATATCATTAAATAACAATAAAAGAATTTAGAAAGACTTTCGCTGTAGTTCGATTAGTAATAAATGCGTTTTTAAAAAGCATGACCCATTATGAGAACCAACGATAGGACGCCTGGGTTGGGGTCTTACAGATTCGTAAAATTCCTCAAAAACATTAAGGAAATCAGCTTCAAGGATTCCCCAAAACTTTTTAATAAACTTAAAATTCAAGCCATCAGGACCAGGCGCACGGTCCTCCCCACGTTAAAATATCGCAGCTTTGATTTCGTTAGCCGAAAACCTCGTAGTCAAAAAACTAGCATCCCCATCCGAAATAATATTCAAGCCATTACAAACAAACTCCGGGCAAGAAATCTTCTCTTCCACAAAACAGTTACGAAAAAAATTCAAAAACTGCTTTTTTGACTCGGGCGGGATTAGAGACCCATTCCCCATTGACAAGCAGCTCTGGGATCGAGTTACTAACCTTCCGACAATTAATGATACCGTGAAAAAACTTAGTATTATCATCCCCATTCTTTACCCATTTAATTCTCGACCTCTGCTTCAAATCTTGCAATCTACAGAATTCCAAATCCATAATTCCTTTTTTACACTCTAGCCTAGTCCATATCTCGTCCTCGGAAAGGTCTCTAGATTCCTCCAAACAATCCAGAACTTCAAGTTCAGCTCTCATAATTTCTTCTTCCTCCCCTTCTTTACTGAGAAATACATCCCTCCAAGCTTTCATCTTTTGTTTACAAAAACAGATTTTTTTTCTGGAGAAGAATGACTGCCGGGCCAGAAAAAGAGAGAGTCGTTCGCCTCGATAATTACTCTCACGAAATCAGCCCTATTCAGCTACGAATTAAAAACTCTGAAGGGCCGAGGAGCATAGTTAAGACTTGACGTCGTCAAAACCAAGGGACTATGGTCTGACAACAACCTGGACAAGGCCCTTAGGCGCATCTGGCCAATTATTAATGAATTCGTGTCACACGAGCATTCTATCAATTTTACTCAATTTATTAACATTACCCGCCATGAAAGTGAAGCTTCTACCTCTCATATCGTATTCGTAGAGGTCATTATAATAAATGAATTTTTTGAAGTTACTGGCACAAGCATGATTAAGAGACGAGTTGTTCCTTTCCTCCAGCTACCTAACCGAGTTAAAATCCCCCAACATCAACGACATCCCCAGGAAACTGAAACGGTACTCTGAAATAGATGGCCAGAGAAACCTTTTGTCCGCCACTGACTGGGGAGCGTAAACATTCAAGATATTGATACCCCCACATTACACCCTTTAATAACCCCAACAAGAAGAATAAAGTGTTGATGCTTAACAACCTGGTTAACAGAGAAGACCCCCTGATCCTAGATACAGAACAAACCACCTGACCGACCAGAAGCATCCACCGAATCGAACGAAAATTTAGACTTACCCCCAAAATTAGAAGCCGCTCTTTCAGAAAAATTAGAGCATTGCGTTTCCTGAATAGCCATGAACGAGATCCTATCCTCCCTTTTCAATTTCCTGATCCAATTGGCCCCCTCTAATATTAATAGAGAGGAAATTCATTGAGCACTGCTATTAAAACCCTCTCCCAAGATTAGATTTCTCACCTCTTCCTTACGATTACGCAAGTCCACGTCAATAAGGGAGCCAATTTCAATTGTATCGGAGATCTCTTGCTCCAAACCAGGATCACGGATGTTGCAAATCCCACGATAATCCTCTTCAGGTCGAACCGAGCCCTCACCAGCCACCTCAGCCGAAGGATCGGCCTTGAATTTAGGTCAACCAAACCAAATTCAGATCATTTAAATCAGAAGGATCATCCATACGAGGTCTTTTCCTGGGCCTTGGTTGAGATAAAAAATGTTGCAAACTCTGGGCCTGAGTATCTTGGGCCTTAGTGGATAAAGGCACCGACTCCGGCTGGTCCACTGATTTAAAAAAGAAAATCTTTCCCGCGTGAGCAGCCCCTGCAGATTTAATTAATTCCTCCTTCCCAAGGGGCGGCTGATGATCATTCCTAGAAAAAACGGATCCCCCCACCCCCGCTTCTCCGGCTTCCTTCCCCGGCTCCACGTCGCCGGAAACATGGTTCTTGTAAGGTCATGTTTGGGATTACTTATCAAATCTCCTTTTGACTTTTTGGAAAAGTAAGTCCCTACTTACTTTTCCAAAACAACTTCTCCTTCTCACAAAAAATACATTTTACACCCTTATCCAAACAAACTTTTAACTTATTGACTACTTGGAGAAGTTAATAAGTTAATAAGTAGGATCCAAAAGTAATCCCAAACACCCCCTAAGCGCGTGATCCTTCTTTACAATTGTTACCGACCTCGGAACTCCGTCCCTCCTCATCATGAGACTAGAAATTTAATCTAAACAGTCTGGAAGCCAGTACCCCATTTCCTCCGAAACCCAAACTTTGAAGGATTTATCGAGCCATTTCAAAGTGATTTCGTCGCCTTGTCCGACTAAAATACCAACGCTGACTAAAGATAAATCGCCATCCTCCTCCTGGACTTGAGAAGGCTGCACCACTTTGCCAAAGTGACCACTGATAAGATCGAATACCGAGTTATCCATCAAGTTAATAGGAACCCCATGAATTTTAAGCCACGCAATTCTCTCGAAAGGGAGATGGCCCTTCCAGTGATCAAGCAACGAGAACCACACAGTCCACACCTCAACGTTCTCATAGAACAGCTTGCTTGAGTCGGAGTCTTTAAATGAGATCAGCACAAATAACCCACCAATTTACTGAATGGACATATCCCGGATGCTAGCGTCCCAAGCGAGAACATTCAAAGACCTTAGAGTCTTGAAATCCACCACCCTTCCCACCAATGCTCTCCCGACCAGACCAGCAAAAGCAAAAGTGGAGTTCGGAACAACAACCACCTTCTCCACCGGAGACGGTGAAGGGTCATTAATAAGGGCATCCCTAAACGACCTCCCTCCACCCACTGAAGAACCCACCGGAAAAGCGATAGGCTTGTAGACCCATGGGTCCGGCTTACGCCACTTCCGGTTAGAACGGTCATCCCTCGAATCACCGTTCTCCGACGAAAACCTAGCAATGTTAACCTGGATTTTACACTTACCTACCTTAACGTTCTGCAGTCTCCTCTCAAGTTCTTTCCCATCTTTGACATCTCTGAAGCTAATGAAGCCGAAGTTGTTCCCTTCCTTGTCTTTTTTCCGAGCAATATAAGTCCCGCTGATAACCCCGAACTCATTAAGATCACAAGATAAGTCCCAGAGTCTGCACCCCTTCGGGAGATTTGAGACGTAATATTTAACCACCAGAGGTCTTCCTTCTACCTTGTTCCTCCGATTTCCCTCCCCGTCTCCATAACTCCGGCGACTCTCCACCTCCTGCCACTTCTCCTCGCGGGGTCTTCGAGAGCACATAATTATAAAAGGATTAAATAACAATATGAAAGTAGGGATGTATATAGTTGTATTTATAAATTGTAATATGAAACATATGTACATATGTGTTATAAAAATGAAGAATGTATCATTGTGATTTTATAAAATGAAGACTTGGTGTTTGAGAATATTGTATCATGTATCACCCACATTTGTCAATGTCCCCTTGTAAATATGAATGATCCACATAATTATAGTAAACATTGTATGATGACCTAGTTTATATTTGACTAAGTCCTAATGATGCAATTGACTAGTAATATTTACAGATAAATGATAAGGTGTAGACCTAAAATTATGGCATATATTACATCAACCCCTTGTCATGCTCGGCGTTGGTCACGAACACACACCACACGTCTTGCACTCGTTCTCATTCTGGGAGGTACATACAGATAATTAGGGATATGTATGATAGGGCTAAAACATGCGTTCATGCGCGAGTGTGGGATGTAAACTTCTTCTCTATAGAAATGGGCCTTCACCACGGTCCTCGTTGAGCCCGTTTCTTGATGCAGTAGTACTAGATAAGTTGTCAAAGTCTAACCAAGAGGCAATTCCATAGAGCGTGCTCTTTGCAGATGATATTGTTCTAGTTGTGGAGAGTAAAACAAGCATGAATGGGAGCTTGGAGGAGTGGCGAGCAGCCTTAGAGTGCAAAGGGTTATGGATAAGTCGCTCTAAAATGTAGGTTATGGATAAGTCGCTCTAAAATGTAGTATATTTATTGTGACTTTAGTCGTGAAAGCGATGAGAGGGACACCCAAATCACTTATAAAGGCCAAGTTTTCCCCCTAGACAACCAATGTCAAGTATCTAGGATCGTTTGTTCAGAGTGATAAAGACATGGAAAGTAACATAGGTCATCACGTTTGACAAGTCGTTGCAATGACAAGAGGTTCCGGACAAAATTGAAGGGGAAATTCTATAGGGTTGCAGTCTGATTGGTTATGTTATGCAGAATGATTTCTAGGCCATTAAGAACACACACGTGTAAAAAAAGAGATAACAAAGATGAGGATCTGTGGACACAAAAGGTTTGACCAGATAAGAAGTAAAGTTCTTTGGGAGAAGTTAGGGGTAACATGTATCTTAGATAAGATAATGGATAGAAGGTTGAGATGGTTTAGGCATGTGTGGTGGAGAAAATGACGGCTCAAGACCTCAAGTAAGAACCATGGTGACCTTAACATCGGAGGGGAAGAGGAGCAGAAGCGGACATAAACTGACATGAGACAAGCGGATTTGGCATTATTTGATAGACTTACACCTCTCTATGGATATGATCGAAGATAAGAGTTCATGGGATATAGGTTATGGACTTTTAGGGGATTGCATAAATTTTGTTATAGCTTAGTCTTAGGACCCTAGTTTATTTTCTACACTTTCGTTTGCCTTAGTCTTACATTTGCCTTAGTTTTACCTTAAATTTACCTTGAGGCAGAGACTTTTAGGAGTGCCTATACGAACTTTTAATACATTTTTTTATCTTTGCTATTTGCTATTCTGTCAATGTAGTTTCTATCACTACTTATATTATTGATAGATACTACTCTTATTATTAGTACTCTCTATCTTGTTCTTTTAGTTTATGTTCCCTTAGTCATGATTTGTTTACTGGTTTACTACAGTTGTAAAAAAAAGGGTTTATTTTTTAGGTGTGGGTCTCAGTGGCAACAACCTCTCTATCCTCTCGAACAAAGGAAATGTTTGCTCTCCTAACACCCTTCCAATATCTTACTGAGTAGCTTTATAATGAATGAAAATTGAATGGATACGTTTCTTTAATTACGTTTTTGTTTGTTCAAGGATAAATACATTTTTTCAAAAAAAAATATTTATCTTCGAATAAGAATTTGTGTAAGCCGGATTCAAATAAAGCGAAGGGGCTGTTTGGCAACTTCTGAACCAGTAAGTGCTGAACCAGTAAGAGGCCTGAATGGGTAAGAGACTCTGAACCGGTTAAGTGCTGAACCATTAGTGCTGTTTGGTTGGGTCTCTGCACGACTATGCAGAATGACTACTTTACCCCTCCGAACCAAGTGAACTTTTATTTTTAAAAAAATGAAAAATTAAGGAAAAATAATTACTTGGATGCTATGACCACACTTCTTCTTCCTATAGTTTACAACCTTGGGTGCAAACGAGCATAAACCAAAGCAATAATAAATAGTTTCCAATATTCAAGTTTTATGCACAATTAATTAGTAATTGATAAACAAACAATCTTGATGTACATTCAAGTTTGTGTATTACAGAAACAGTAATTATAATACAGAAAAGTCAGTGATTGTAGTAGTTGACTTTTTGATGAATGTTGACTAAACTTGGAATTGTGGAGAGCTTCCTTCACTTGAAAGGTTTGTAACACCAAAAATCTAAAAGTTTTTTGGTCATTTTCGTTGGGGACCTATTGACCCAACTCAAGTTGGGTTGCAACCCATGATCTTGTCCCACATACTCTAAGGCTTCATTCTCAATTGATCTACATTTGATGTTCCTTTGTTTGTGAAGGGAGAGGCCCCATCTAGAACTTCATCTCATGTTTAAGAAGTAGAACTGAGCCAGGAGGAAATGTAAAGCTTTTAATAATCTTAAATTCACGGTTAATTTAGCAAATTCAAGTTATTTTCACTATGCACCTACATACAAAATTCTTAATTTTAATAATCTTAAACTAATCACAAGCAAATTTATAATCACAATCAAGGTTTATATTGATCAAGTACTATCCAGTGGGTCTCATTATGCTATTATCAAAGTATCTCCTCCAGAATCTTGTAGCCTCCAAACAGATAAATCTTTTTTATCCCCATTTATTTCTTATAAAATACGATAGGAAAATAATAACCATAATGTATCTTTTCTATTTACACAAACAGAAACCTAATTGCTTTGACCCCATTTCAAAAGAGTTAAGTTTCATCACTTTATACAAGTTTTATACTAATCCTAGATTTGTAAATTTTATTAGTTATAAATCAAGTGACAATACATCATTTTAATTCTAGATTCAAAGTATAGTAACTAACATTTATAAGCGTTATACCTGGCATGATCATTCTAACAAAATTCAATAAACAGGGTAAGCAAATGCATTAATTTGAATAAAATTTTGATAATTACATAAAAAAATTACAACACATAGAGTCTACGAAACTTAATTGTGTAAATTCCTCATAGAATACATGATAAAATTTGAAAATTGATCCATTTGAGCACATAAATGAAAGCAATGTACCTTGAGAGCATGGTCCAAATGTTGTTGCCTCTGCAACTCAGCGAATGCATCCAACAAATCATCTTTCAAGAGACGATTGAGCTTGGAATTGAACACAGTTGACGGTTGACTCTTCTTGGCCTATATATTTATAATGTTGATGTTCATGTGTAGCTAAAAACTACAACTTTTAGATTAAATTTGAAGCAAAAAATTCAAACATGATTCAAATCACCATCTACAAATCAAACATAATCTTCCCACCATCTATAAAAACAGAACTAGTTTGAAACTTGATCAAGAAAACATTGAATTGAAAAATCAGAGTGGAAATGGAAGTTAACCGGAGGTTAGGGTTCCTTGTCCAAGAAACAAAGAATTGAATATTTGCATAATCCAAGTATTTCTACGGTTCAAATAAAAAATCAAAAAGAGACCTAGGGTTCGAAACAGCGAAGAACGTACCTTGGTGTCGGAGAGGACGAGTGGCGGCAGCAGCAGCGGAGAGGGAGAGAGACGAGTAGACAAGCGGTAGCAGGCGGAGGGCTGGCGGCGAGGGAGAGAGATGAACGCACCAGTAGCAGCGGCGGAGGGGGTGCGCATGTGGAGAGGAGTCGTGCGCGGAGGGTAGCAGACGATGGTCCGGTAGTAGCGTGGAGAAGGATGGGCAAATGGGGGAGAAAATAGGTTAATATTTCATTCAGAGACATTTTGTGGCTTAATGGTTAAGCGGTGTCCCGAACCATTAAAATGTGACTTTTTAATGAAACAAACACACACACCTCTAACCGATTCAGAGGTGACCTCTTAATAGAGCCATTAAGAGGCTACCAAACAGGGTCGAAGAGTCTTTCCTTCTCGATCTTTCCAAATCCGAACTCCACTTGAGAATATCTTTCCCGACTTCACATGGCTAAAATCACTTCCATCCTCCTCTCCA
The DNA here is from genome assembly GCA_023525975.1 of Smallanthus sonchifolius. NCBI lineage: Eukaryota > Viridiplantae > Streptophyta > Magnoliopsida > Asterales > Asteraceae > Smallanthus > Smallanthus sonchifolius. The sequence continues at coordinate 20,623,520 of CM042046.1, read as the reverse complement.
ATCTCAAATCCTACAAACTCCGCCACCACCTCCCACCCTCAACCATCCCCTTTCCCCGACTCTTCAGCACCACCGCCACCCCAAACCACAACACCAAGGTCAACTTCTCACCACCGGACTCCGAATCCGACGACTACTCCCAATCCACCTCCACGCCGGCCGTCAAAGCGCCACCGCCTCCCTACAACCCATTCAACAAGACCCCAGTAATCACACAACCCGATGACCCCACAAACCTCCAGGAAGTGTTCCACAAGATCCGCACAGAAGGGCTCAACAACAGTGCAGTCAAGATGTTCAACGAATTGTCTAAACAAGGCCTCACCCACGAAGCCCTTGAACTCTTTTCCCAGATCAAAGACAAAGGTCACATGCCCGATGTGGTGGCTCACACGGCCGTTATCGAAGCGTACGCGGCCGCTGGGAAAGGTAAAGAAGCACTTAAAGTGTACATGCGCATGCTTGCGTCCGGCGTGCTGCCGAATGCGTACACTTACACGGTGCTGATTAAGGCGCTGACAGGGTATGGAGAGGAGAAGTTGTTGTGGGAAGCGAAGAAGTTGTTTGTGGAGATGATGGGGAAGGGTGTTAGGCCGAATGCGGGGACGTGTGTGGCGGTTTTGGAGGGGCTTGTGAAGGTGAAGGTAGAGAAGTGGTGGTGAAGATGAGAGCTCTTGGGTTTGATCCGGATGAGACGGGGTTGAGAGAGTTGCTAAAGAATAAAAGAGGTCCGGTTTTTCGTTCGGTTATGAATATTCTGTTTGGAAACTGAAATAAGGAATCTGTGGATTTTGGAATGGTTGTTAATTGCCTATAATCAAACCTTGTCTTGTTCATGTATTGATAGAATTTTTAATCTTGATTAGTTTGGTGGTCGAAGTCGTAAGTTGGTTTGATCAAGGTGTTTTGTAATCTTTATGTTGACAGAAATATGTCTTGGCTAATTCCGACACCGTCCATAATTAAAAATCGGTTTATGCTGTTATATCTAACATGTTTAAAAATTGGGGTTGGTGGCCCAATAGTAGAGGGAAACCCTTTTAAAACGCTAAGGTTTAAAAAGATAATGGGTTCAAGTCTCAGTTTTCAAGGATTAAAGAAAATTTGCCTTTCAAAAAAAATCTAACATGTTTAAAAAACACATGTCTTAGGGTTGACCTAAACTAAAGGGTTTACATGTTTAAGCCGTTTAATTAAACAACGCAATTTACTCATAACCTAATGGTCTAATGGTAATGTGCGCCCCATAAAAGTGGTGTCGATTAAAATCCATGTAAGTGAAAAGTTAGTATTTAGGTGTAAAAATTTGACGTTCAAAAAATTATATATATATATATATATATATATTAAACGCGACTTGTCTACGTGTTTAAATCTAGAATAAAAGTTTATATATATGTAAGGCAAACATGTTAATCCATTTATTACACTCGGTCAATCATTTTACAACCTGATTATAACCTATTTACAAACCGCCAACGCATTTACAACCCCTCAGCTAGTTTGACTCATGCGGTTGATTTATAGTTTTATTTTTTTTAGAACGGCATGTCGGTTAGAATGTCGCTAACCCCTCATAGCCTAGGGTTCAAGTCATGTCACATAGGGTGTTTCTGAAATTATGAAAGACAACTTGTGAGGATTGAACCTGGGACCTCCACAAGAGGAAAGCCCTAAGACAAAACCCCTGACCACCGTACCAAAAGCTTGGTTGATTTTGTGTTAGGATAAACTGATGAGATAATAGCGAGTCAAACAGTGGCCTCAACAGCTAGCAGATAAATGGATTACATGTTCGGCCTATATGATTTTAAGTGTGTCTATGTTAGGTTTGACGTTTCTGACATGAATAAATAGATGGGTTGTGTTCATTGGCGGACCTATGCTTTAGCAAAGGGGGGCAGCCGCCTTCCATGAAAAAGAACTTTTTAGTGTTATATACTCGCTAAAATTCCGACCGCCCCCCGTAAAATTTTGTAACACTCCTCCTCCTCCCCCTATCGCCCCCACGAAAACTTTTTAGTGTTATATACGCGATATATATCGCTACTCAACCGACCCTAAAAATTTCCGACCCCTATAAAAAAGATTTCTGGGTCCGCCACTAGTTGTGTTTGGGTTCATTAATTTAACCCGACACGATTGTCTATCCCTAAATTCTCTGGCCGTTGTGTTGGGTTACATTTTGGGTAATATGTTTGTGACTTAACATACAACAAAACAAAACCAGGAGTTTTGGTCAAGTGATTTGCGCAGTGATGTTTGAAGAAAACAATGTAGTTAATAACTGCACAAGCTGATAGGATGCAGAAAAATGTAATTATTAGACAACAAAAGCAAATTTTACTCAGTGTTTTCAAACCCGGGCCGGACCGACCCGGGCAGGACCGACCAGTCGGACCGGAAACCGGAGACTTGGGCGGTCCGGTGTTTTGAAACGTGCCTGAAGCTACCCGGTCGGTTGGGCCAGAAACCGGTGGTCAAACCGAAATCCAATCGTTGAACCGGTGGCCGTGAATCGTCTGGACCAGATTACTTGGTTGGCATGGTTAATGTCGGTGAAATGGTAAAAAAGAAGATGGTTGATGATGTGGTAAAGTCGGTGATCCACAACTTGTCAAAAAGCTCAAATAGTAAAGAAGAAGACGAAGTCTGTGGTTGAAACCTCTTCACTGTTTAATAATGGTGATTTTGTGAATTTGAAAGGTTAAAAGCTTCAAAAGCTTGTTGAAGACTTTATTGAAACTTTAAAATTTGTTGCCTACTTGAATTCTTTATTTATTGGAAGATTAATCAACGGATTCATGAATATGTTAAATTGTGATTCATGATTTGATTCTGTACATTTAGACAAAAATATATTTTGAGTCAACCGACTTGTGTTTCCCCGTTACACAAACCATCCATTTTTGACACATTTGTCGTACCGATTAGTAATGTGAAAACGAAAAAGAAAAAATAAAAAAATGTTGATTTTCGTCTTGAGGAAAGAAGGCCAAACTTACACAAGATACGTAGGACCATTTGAAATCATCGATCGGATTGGTCCCGTCGCGTATGTGACGATATTAATAAGTCTAGGGACTTAAATGTAAAAAAAGAACAGTTCAGTTTGTAATTTTCATTAGTGCAGGGACTTGATTGTAATTATGTTACGGTATTAATAAGTCTAGGGACTTAAATGTAAAAAAAGAATAGTTCAGTTTGTACTTTTCATTAGTTCAGGGACATGATTGTAATTCTTCATATTTGTACCTAACCGACTGTTATAAGTCGTTAATCAAGTTAATAACAGTTACGCTCGATTTGGTTGAATTTTCCCTCTAATTCTCTTTCGATTCTATCAAGTGGTATCATAGTTGTTCCATTTTTCTGGACGCTCTTGATTGATCTTACATTACATCGGAAAACCTGCAATTTCACCTGCGCAACAATGGAACGCAACTCTGGAAGAAACGAGTACATGAGCATGAATCAACACTACTGCGATTAGAGGCATCAACTGGTATGATTTTGACGAAGCTTGAAGCCATTAAATCAGCAACCACAAAGAACTCAACTGATTTGGAAGCAGTGACGAACCAATTGACCAAGAATTCTGTTCAGATGACATAGATACTCAAGAACTTGCAGTTACTTAGCAATTTGCATCCTAATCAACCTAATGGATCCAGCAACTAGGGGTGTTCAAACGAATCGAATCGGTTTATTCGAATCGAATTATTCAAATTTGAAAATTTTTTTTTCTGGATTCTAATGCAGGAGCATCCGACTCAGTTGAACCCGAACCCGCACCGAACTCACGCCTATGAAAAGACCCGTTGGAGTTGTTGGAAGATGACAATTTATTTGGAAGAGATGAACCAGTATCTTTTGTTTTTTATTTGATATTTTAATTTCATATTTTATCTTTATTTGGGTTCCTATTAGAATTCTATTTCTTAGTTATAAATTAGGATCTAGGGTTGTTGTTTTGAATTAGTTTTTTGAGTATTGATAATTGTAAAGAACACATTTGAGGTTTCTTTGAACCATTCGGTTCAATTAAAGCTTTTGATTTTATCGTCGAGTTTATTGAGCCATTTGATTGCTTCCGAAACTACATCAGTTGGTATCAGAGCTTTTGGTTCTCAAATGGCTCGGCGTGGAGGAGAATACTTGCTTGCTCGTAGAATCACCGACGGAGGAAACGAAAAGAGTGTTTTCTATTCGCGTGCTCGTGGAGAAGACCAACCTTCAACTTGCAGATTCGTCGAAAAAGGCAGCGGTGGAGTTTGTCCCGACCCACGGGATCTTAAGATCAAATGGCTCCAACAACGAGTCCGAGATCTTGAAATACGACAAGAGATCAAACAGCTCTGCCAACGAGTCCGAGATCTTGAGTTACAACGGGAGAGGCGAGTTAAGGAAACCGAGTCGAACACCATCGTCTGGGACGAAAGTGACGATAGAGAGGAGCATCCTTTCGACCATTCCCTGCCCCGGTTCCACGATTTGATCTATGAAGATGTCCCTGATCAGAATTTTTTGTCGGACGTAAAACCCTGATTTGATGAAGATGGGACTTACCCGGATGAAGTTGAATGTTAGTTTGTGCAAAAACTTCTTGGAGTTACCGTTAAAGAAGACGAACACATATTTGAAGAATTAGTTAACAACGATGACGGTGATAACGAAGCGGAGGTTTCTACGGTTATTTTTTATGAATTTTTAACGGCCGATAATGGTGGTGTTGTGTTGGATATTGCCGTCGATATGGTGGCTACTGGTTATGATACGGTGGTCCAGGGCGGTCTTTTGGAAGACCCAACAATCTTGTTGGTTAGTTTGGAAAGAGATAAATGGAGGGATGAAACTTTTGCGGTGTGTTCGGAAGCCACCAAAGATATTGCACAGGGTTTGAATATTCCTTCTAGAATCCAAGATATGGATAATACTTATGATGTTTTGAAGAGAACGATGTCGGAGGGCAGGCTAATAGTGTTGGACATGAGTTGTGTTCTTGTCGGCTCTGATAGTCGGTGGAAGCTTCATCATAATATGGAAACTCAAACTTTCAAACCATTGAACACGGAAGGTGGTACAGGTCTTGAGTCAAGCGAGATGACTCGTGAAGTAGAACTATTTAGACGGGTTGATCTTCCTTTTGATCCAGGTGGTTGTGATTTGGATTCGAGTTGTCAAGCTTAGAGAAAACTCGAGGACGAGTTTTTCGAAGACGTGGAGTATGATGCAGGAGGCGTGTTATTTTGGAAAAGATCAAAATATTATCTTTTTATTATTTATTTGATTTTATTTTCCTGGTTTGTTTTAATTGTTTTCTTGTTAAATTATCATTCATAATTATATATAGAGGATTTAGGGTTGCTGTTTTGATAGTTTTTGAGTTTGAATAGAAAAATAACTTTGTTCTTGAACCTTTTGGTTCCTTTTGAGACGTGTGATTATCAATTGCTTATTTGAGCCATTTGATTGCTTTCGTAATTGCATCATATTCGAATTCGAATAAAAATCTCTTAAACCGATTTAAATAAGCTTGTTCGAATCGAATCGAATTCGAATCTATTCGAATAAAACGAATTACTATTTTTTATTTTTTTTTTTAAATAAAAAGTTAAAAAACCCAAATTTTTATTGATTTGAATTTAAAGAAATATATGGCGAGGTAATTTTTTTATGGATTTGAATTTAAAGCCCATACAAAACCTAAAAATAAAGCCCAAATCAACCTAAATAAAAGGATATTATATATTTAAAAAAAGTATAAATTATATAATATATAAATTTGGTTTACTCGAATCGAATCGAATCGGGGATTTTAGGATTCGAATTTGACTTATTTATTCGAATCAAATAATTATTCGATTCTAATAAGCCAAAATTCGAAATTGAAATTTTTATTCGAATTCAGTTCGAATCGAATTTCAGTTTATTTGAATGGGATTCGAATAATGAACACCCCTACCAGCAACAGTAATGGAGGAATGGAATCAAGGACCAATTGGTTGAATGGATGTAACACTCGGCTCACAAAAATGGATTTTCCAAAGTTTAACAGAATCAATGCGGAAGGATGGTTATGTTGGGAATCGTGGAACGTTTTTAACATTTAAAACATATTAGTTTACAAAACAAATTTGCGTAGCAGAAGCAGTTAAGGAACACGATTAATAAAGTTCTAAACTTTATTCCAACAGTGATACGATTACACGAGCGTACAGACGATAAATACTAAAGCCAACCATAGAGGCTAAAAGGTTCTACGTTTGACGAAAACCCGAAAGCTTCACACTATGTGTCACACCCCCAAAATCCACTAACGAAGTTTTACCGTTAGGCGTGTGACAAACCAGGATCTCAGTCATCAGTTACATTAAACGACGCTATATGAGTTTAAACACGTTTATTACAAAGTTAAATGCGGAAGCGATAAATAGTAAATAAATACGCAAAACAAACGCGCCCAAAGTCCAGTTCTGTCACACCCCCAACCATGGCGGTAACTCCCGTGGGGCGTGACGGTCATGGAAATCATCATCATTGATTACATCGAACGACCACTAAGTGGATTGAAAATCATACGTAGTAAATCATTTCAAAATACATAATTGTTTTACAAAGTTTTAGTGCGGAAGCAAATGTGAAAGTAATAATTGTTTCAAAAGACGGCATTTGGTAATGCTAATTGTCCAAAAGTAATGGTGTCCCTAAGTGGCAGTGCGACTCCATGCTAGTATGCAGTTAACTTCCAAGTAATATCAATTACCTGAGAATACATGCGCAAAACGGGTCAACAAATAATGTTGGTGAGTTCACTGGTTTTAATTGTAAAAGTAAATCGTTGTAATGGATCACAAGACTTTCTATGATTTGATTGTTGTACAGTCAATGCTACAATATTACCATAAGCACACTGAAACAGAAGCTAGACTGTAACTGTAAATGTAACTTTAATCTCATGCCCCTACCCATGCCTGTCGAATACATGGGGGAGTTTAGGCTAATGATGCACCCGTTTCGACCTACAATCAAAGTTAGCGCGACTAACTCGGGTGGGGGTTGTCAAACCCGATAGTACTATACATAATTACCACGCTTTGTGAAAGAAACTAACGGTCCAGTTGTGAGGGGACATAGTACGGTAAGTAAACCACTTATGTACTATGTGAAATCATATAAATGTGATTGTGTCCAATGAAAACTGTAATATGCATGTAATCTCCCACAAAAGGAAAATAAGTAAAATGGGGCTGTGAGACTCACTTGAAACGAGAGTACTGGAAACGTGCAAGTAGCAAAAGTTCGAGAGTAAACCGATCTATGCGTGCCCTAGAATATTTTAGACATCTTAAAGTCAAAGTAATGATTCTACATGCAAGTTGGTTATGTAACAGTTTCACCCAACTCGTTACGTTATGTTTGTAAGTTTTGGTTTAAAATGGTTTGACTTGACGACCCATTGGTGATATGTATTTGTTACCAGAAAATATATATTTATATAAAAAAAATATAAACTATATGTTCGATCATGTACGTCCATGTCTATAAGTAATTTGGTGACAACTTAGTGTTTGGTTTTCAAAGTAAGGTTAGACTCGACCTGAGTTGTAACTCATTGCGAATGGCAAATAAATATATTACATATATTTATTTAAAATAACGTTTTCGAAAAAATGTCATGATTTTAGGCAAAAATAATATTTATATTATTTATACAAAATATAACTTTGAGAATTATTACTCTTAAAATAATGTCGGTTTTCGTTATACGTCCAAAGTATATACATATATTTTTATAAAATCATATATTTTAGAATCTAGTCTTGCGCATTTTAAATAGTTACATTTACCAAAAATTAATACCTAAAATTTATATATTTTAAACTCCATAACAAGACCCATGTAATACTAACTTTACAACTGGTAATAATATATCCATAATTTGTTATAAGTTTACCAAAATACCAACAACTTAAAAAGGAACAATGTAGATGATATTTTAACACATGCTAAGATCTCGAACTTAAACATTTATTTTAGTGCAAAAACCAATATTAAGTTATTATTAATATTTTTACACTAACGTAAGTCTAATGTAGTTTTTAGTTTACAGAAAACTCCATATTCAACAAGAATAGGTCTTTGTAGGTGAAAGTTGGTACATGACATTTATATGTAAAAGAAAACATAAAACAAGAACAAAATATAAATAGTTAGGAGGATTTCTCACTAAAGGCAAGCAAGGAAGAAGGATGAGTGAAGATGATGAACTTGAAGCTTGAAACTTGACTCGATGTTGGATGTAAAAACCGTGAACAACAAGTAGCAAAGGAGATCCAAAAACCAATTTTCTTTTAGAGTTTTAGTGTGTGGAATGGATCCCAAATGAGAGTATTTTATAAGGAAATTGAGTATGGTTTTGTTTCTTGGAATGAAAGATGTATGGTGTTATTGAATTGGCAATGGAGATGTAGGGAGGGGACCTTCTCTTCTGTTGTGAGAAGAAAAAGAAAATGACGAGGGATAACATGGCTTAGTTTAGATGAGACATGTAGATATGTGTATGGGTCCTCCCCCTTTGAGCCGTAATTAAGGAAAAGATAAAGGGAAGAATGGGTTATGATATTGTTTAGTTTATTGGGATTTGGTGATGTGAAGGGGTCCCTGTGCAGCCGTAAACAAGAAGGAATTAAGAGATGGTGTGCATGGATTTACTTACTTTTTTTTGAAAGACAACTATTATAAAGCACAGCACACCAAAAAACGGGGCCGAAACAAACAACAAGAAAGTCAAAATTACATCAAATCTAATTTACACCAACTAGACCAAGAAATGGACTTGAGCTTCGACCTATTCGAAAACCAAAAAAACCCGGTAGACTTAATATTTATGACGATATCTTCAATTTTGATAAGGCTATTGGAAAATCTCTTCTCATTCCTCGCTAACCACAAAAACCAAAACGTGATAAGAATAATACCATAAAAAGCCTCTCTGGCCACCTCCTTGAGCCCACAGTTGAAGTGAAGCTCCAACAGATCTCTAATTGAAAAGGCATATATGGGAGGGACACGACACCACGTGCTAATACTTTGCCACACCACTGAAGCAACACCGCAAGAGAAAAGGATATGTTCAGCAGATTCAACATTGTACTCACACATCACGCACCCAAGGTCCCCAATAGGAATATTGCGCCTACTCAGCGAATCAAGGGTCGGGATACGGTCTAACTCCGCCCGCCAGGCAAAAATATTACACTTAAGGGGCGCCCATTTAACCCAGTTAAAGATGTACCTATTGTTGAAATCTCTTTCTCCTATCAGAAGCCTTTTCAGAGAGCCGACCGAGAACGTACCATTCTTATCACCCAACCACTCCCAACCGTCAAAAGTTCCAGAAAACCAAACAGAGGCAAGCAAAGACGAGCATTGCTCCCACTCGATCATCTCCACGGAAGAAAATTGCAGCCTCTTCCACCTCCAAAGACAGAGAACTTCTGATCAGAAAAGCTAAAACGGTCCTTGACTAAGCACTTTTTATCCAACTCGAGTAAGAATAGATTTAGGAAATGACTCCTTCAATGGAACGGAGCACACCCACGTGTATAACCAAAAACCGAATGTTCTCACCATTCCCCACCACCCCTTTGCATAAAGAAACAAAGGGGAGACCCGAGATAAAAATATTCGAGATTGATTTAACAATATTCTTCCAGACTCCGGTAATAGAATTATTCACCGACACTACCGACCAACTATTTTTTTCGTAATGAAAGGCGTCAATAATTTTTCTCCAAAAGCTGTCAGAATCGACCTTGTACCTCCATAACCATTTGGCCAAGAGAGCCAGGTTAACGTCTTTAAGTTTACTAAGACCAAGGCCACCCACTTTCTTAGGAGAAGCAACCCGGTCCAAATCAACCCAATGATTTATTTTTGTGCCACTGGAGCATCCCCATAAAAAAACCTCCAAACCCTCTAAGACTTTGATCGGGGCTTTATATAGAGAAAAATAATAGTTAGGAAGGGATTCAAGAACAAATTTAATGAGGGTCACACGACCGCCTATGGACAGAGTAGAAGCTTTCCAATTCGAAAGCCTAGACTGAACAATGTCGAAAATGGACTTCCAGTGAGCCACCCGGTTCATATTGGCTCCGACCGTGAGACCGAGATAAGTGAATGGGGCCGAGCCAGCTAAACAACCCAGAACCGAACTAGTCTTTGGAAGTTTAAAGTTTTGTTGGTGGGTCCTTCTCTAGCCGTAAATTAGGAAAAGAGAGGATCATGTCAGGTTATTTGGTTTATTTGAACAAGTAATGAGACATGGATTATACTAATATTTTTTATTTGACGATTGTTGGATGTTTCTTTTTAGTTGTTCACAGAAAGAAAAGTGAGGGAATAAGTGAAGAAAAGAAAAGTGGGTTTATTATGTGCATATGGGCCCCCTTGAAATCGAAAATCAGGAAAAGAACAAGAAAAACATGAGTGGTATCTAGTTTGGTGATTTGAGAATTAAATGGATTAGAGATTAAATAGTTTAAACGGGTATTACGGTGGTAGCGGGTATAAGTTAGACGTGATAAAAATCAAACTTTTTATTAAGACCGTGTTTAATAAAATTATACCTTATATATATTTAGTGGTTTACTAACAAATAATATATGTTTAGTAATTTAGTATAGCGAAATAGCGTGTTAAAATAGAGTATACTTGTGAAACGCTAAAGGTGCGTGTTAAAAATACTAAGTTGATATAAATAATTACCCACATATATTTGGGTTCTAAAATAGTGTCAACACTTAGAAATATTTATTAAAACATAAACATTAATTATCACCAACGTTTGTGTGTACCGGTTGCTACGTGTGACCTGATAATTTACCGAATTACCGATGCGTGAAATATTATGAATGGATTTCTCTAACTATGAAATGAACTTAATTAACTATAATTAAGTCTAACATGTATGTGATGTATGAAATTAATTAACGAGACAGGGACATATATTGACCTAAAATTGTCAGTTGTCACATACTCTCCGTGTTAAAAAGAATTATGTCCCGAAATTCAGCTATTGTCATCTGTGACCGGTGTAGTTGCGAATAATTGCGGGTACTTACGCTTCATCTAGTCCTCGCGTTACCAAGTAAACTCTAGTCCTTGCCTAGAGTTCCATCAAACTTTTACAATGGGAATGCGACTATGTTTCAAGCTCTAGACTTCCTGGTCCATAATCTCCATGGGTTCTTCGACGAAATGAAGTTGATCGTCGATCTGTATCTCCTCGAGTGGTATAATTTACGTCTCATTTGATAAACACTTCTTCAGATTTGACACGTGGAAAGTGTCATGAACACCACTGGGTTGTTGTGGCAGTTTAAGCTTGTAAGTTATGGGACCAATCCTTTCTAGGATTTCGAACGGTCCGATGTATCTTGGGTTTAGCTTACCATGCTTGCCGAAGCGAATAAATCCCTTCCATGGTGAGACTTTGAGTAAAACCTTATCTCCAACCTGGAATTCCAACGGTTTGCGTCTTATGTCAGCGTAACTTTTATGACGATCACGCATGGCTTTCAATCCAAGTTCAGTCCAACATAACGATGATCGACACTTTCTTCCATATAGTACCTCAAACGGTGCGGCTTTGATGCTAGTTTAAATGTCTGAATTATATTTGAGATAATATTAGGACTCCATGCATGTCCTAATCGTGCACATGTGCCTTAGCGTCCTGAGAAAACATGTAAAAGAAAGTGTCAACACAAGGTTAGTGAGTTCACAGGTTTCAGTTTGTAAGAGCGTTTATCAGATTATGTACATTCAATATAAATATCTATAGATAGTTAGCCTGTCTTCATGTTTACTAAAGCGCTCGCAACCGAAAGCTGATTGTTTGTGTTTGAATGCCTTCTACCATGCCTATCAACAATGGTGATGTGTTTAGGTCAATATTACACCCGTTCGACCTCCAATCGAGTTAGCGCGACTAACGCGGGTGGGGTTTGTCAAACCTAATAGTACTACTCAAATTACCTCGCTATGTTCGTATTAAACAGTTCGATGTAAGGACTTTCATGATAGAGTTTACGCTTAGTCATAACAAGTGATAACATATATGAATAAAAAAATCAAAAGCGTTTGCGCCATGTTTTCTCCCCCAATTTAAAACCGTAAAAGGGTCGTGAAACTCACCTGAGTCTGAGTAAAGCGTAGTAAATAACACCGCATAAGGATGCAACAGAAACACAAGAGTTTGCCTGTGAACAACCTACGTATGCCCTAGAAATATATTTACAACAGTTAGGGACATATGGGATTTCGTGACGACGACACGAAAAGAATGAACGTCCTAAAACATACTTAGGAATAACGAATAGACGAACGTGTAATCGAAAATCAAAGAATTCTTAGCTTAATAATTAAAGTAAATGAGTTATGCTCAACACGTCACTAGATACGAAATAAAAATATGAAACATCGTTTCGTTTGTTTGAGTTAAATAACAACTTCGAGTAATAATATAAATAATTATATTATTTTAAAACGTGAGAATAATTATTAAAACGAGTTATAGAATCCAAACCCGAATATTCATATAAAATCACGGTTTGCATGTTTTTATGAATTCAATAATTGTTTAGGGAATATAATAAAGGATTATTGGATTTTAATAATCCCACCTTTTACCAATTGGCCGATAATAATCCCAACTGAGAATATTCTTACCACTGGTCCCTACTTTCAAACTATTTTTTTACATTGGACCCCCCGTTAAAAAAACTTAACGCCGTTAGAGTTTATATGACGTGGACATCTGCAAACCGCCGGAAAGTCGAGCCAAGCTAGCAGTGGTCTCGTGGTGGCTTTTGAAATTGGCTCTGGTGGTGTTTAACTGGTCTCGTGGGTCCGGAAAGTCCAAACAGAGAAAACGGTGGTGTTTAACGAGACCAGTTAAACACCACCAAAGCCAATTTCAAAAGCCAACACGAGACCATTGCTAGCTTGGCTCGACTTTCCGGCGGTTTGCAGATGTCCATGTCATATAAACTCTAACGGCGTTAAGTTTTTTTAACGAGGAGTCCAATGTAAAAAAATAGTTTGAAAGTAGGGACCGGTGGTAAGAATATTCTCAGTTGGGATTATTATCGGCCAATTGGTAAAAGGTGGGATTATTAAAATACAATAATCCTATAATAAATTATATTATTTTTAGTTTAGACAAAATACTCAAGGTATTATAAATTTCAACCCGATCCTACGTGAGTTTTCCGGGTTCAAAAAGTATTTATATAATAATATAATAATAATGGGTTTGTTTTTGTTTAAAAATGATATATAAAAATTTGATTTAAAAATAAATGTGGGTGGAGAGACTGGAACACGGGTCTCTCCCACAACAGCCACAAACACCAACCAGTACAGCCCGCTAGGGAAACTTATACAGAACTGGTTTTGAAATATTTTAAATCATGAAGACATTATGTGTTCATCCCTCTCGCGAGCCAAACCCGAACCTAGTCCCAAATCCAACCAAAACGATCACGATTTTCCAAAGTATCAAAGGGTTTTTGTTCACAAGTGAATGGCGAATCTGAGGATGTAAATAATTGTAAAAATGGTTGAGTTTAACGTTGTTAATTTCAGTTTCAAAAGACGAAAACCTTAGTTTTTAACTTAGAATCAAATCGATCAAATTCTATACGATTATGGATTGCAACCATGGGGCTTTCCATTATTAGGGGTTTGGGAATCTGTCCATATAGTATAATTAGATTGAGATTGAGTTTAAGATCAAAACCCCCAAAATGTTTTATGAACAAACCTTAGATTCTTGATCTTGAACAATTCGATGTTATATGATCAAATTAGCATAGGGCTTTCAATGTGTGACTGCTTGTGAAGCTATCCATATGATTTGATTGAATTTTAATCGGGTCTAGGATATAACTCGATTAAACCCGAATGTACATGAACCCTAGAATTGGTTCGTGTTAAATTCAATAATCTAAGCCCTGATCATGATAGGGCTTTTGATCTATGAATTGATGAAGCTAAGGATGTGTTCAATTACTAGAATAAGAATGGAATTGATGGTGTACGACTAGAACCGGTCCCGACTTCGACGGGTTTGGTCCTCGGTGTCTCCGGCCACTCCTCCGACCAAATGTGTGTGTGCAACAACTTTTGATTGATGCGATTAAAGTGTTTGGAGAGTTTGATTATGAGAATAACACACCAAATGGGTAAATTCGACTGTTTAGTTATGGTGTTCGAAGGTTATGGGTTTAATGCCCATAATTGGGTTTAATTCGATACAATAATGCTGCTTAATGATTCAATGATGGTCGTTAAGGACATTTACTTGCATAACAGTTACAAGTTGGACGAATTTCAGTTATGGAGTTCGAATTTGCATTCAAGACAAAGGGGCTTTGACTTTGGAAAGTCAACAGGAACAAAATCAATCAATTTTGACTTTCAAAGTCAATATAATTGGGTTTAGGGTAATTACAACTTTAGTCCCTTCAGTTTTAGGTGTACTAGAGTTTGAAAAATGACAAACTTAGTCCCTGAGGTTTCTAACTGAGTTAACTGGAATTTGCTTGGTGTCACACTATGGAACAAAGAGTGTCTCGCTAGTGACTTGTTCACAAAACCCTTAACTCATAGATCTCGTCTCACGAGGTTTGCGCAAAACCGGTTCAAACACGGACTTGGTTCACGGCACCCGTTTCATGCCGAAGAGGGAGGTGACAGAGTGGTTTGGGACAACAAATGTGACAACCCGCAAATTCAGGTCAATACATATCCACGTCTCAGTCATAAATTTCATACATCATATACGTGTTAGACATAATTATGGTTAATTAAGGTCATTTCATAATTATTAAAGTCTATTCATAATATTTCACGCATCGGTAATTCGGTAAATTACCGGGTTACAAGTAGTATAACTGACACGCACAGACGTTGGTGTTAATTAATATTTATGTTTTAATAAATATTTCGAGGTGTTACGACACTATTTTAGAACTTAAATATATGTGTGCGTTTAATTATATCAACATAGTGCTTTATCGCGCACCTTTACCATTTCACGGGTAAATTTTATTTTAACGCACTATTTTGATATATTAAATTACTAAACTAATAGTTACATATTAGTAAACCACTAATTATATAATGTATAATTTTATTTAGATTGGTTTTAATAAAACTCTATTCTTTTATTTCACATCAGATTTACACCCGCTACCACTTTAATACCCGATTAATTTATTAAGACTCACGGACCTTTATATTACTAATTTGGCTAATTAAAATTATTTTTTTTCTCCCCTTGTTGACACTTGCAAAGATGCACACACAAATCACTTTGTATGAATTTTTCTTTCATGTCATAAGTCAAATATAATGTCAACTAGTTTTCTCGCCCGCACTACGCGTCAGAAGTTTGTTAGTTATCGGTTCGGCTCGTCGACAGGGATAAAACTTACGTTTAAACACAGACTCGCTATAGTGTACGATACAAAAAAACAAATACTCGGATCACTGACAAAAAAAAACAAGCAAACATGTGCATCCCTTTAAAAAAAGTTAACGAACGAAAGTTATTAAAAAAAATACTCAGTGAACTTTTGTTGCAATTTTATAAAAAACTTTACTCTATTGAAGTTTTGTGACAAATTTATTAAAAAAAATAAAACTTTGAGTATAAAGTGGTGGCAAATCTATAAAAAACAAAACTTTTGTGTCAAAAGAAAAAAAACCAAAAATTAAAGTTGTGCAAATTTAGAGTAAAGTACACGGATGGTCTCCGTGGCTTACCAAAGTTTTGGATTTGGTCCCTAATTTTTAAAAAGTACATGGATGGTCCATGTGGTTTGCATTTTGTAACGCATTTAGTCAACAGCCAACAAATCTAAAAGTTTTAGAAGGTTCAAGTTATAGACTAAATGCGTTACAAAGTGTAAACCACTTGGAGAAAGAAGCTTATAGGCTAGCTAGGTTTTCTTTTTCATTGGCTTATAATTTAAGGGTACGCTTTCCGCCTAACCAATGTTTAGAAAGTAAAAAAAGATTCTTCAACATTTTTTTGCACATATTCTCTTTTTTTTTTTCACAAAAGCCACTCAACAAATTTTTGTACACAAAAAACCAACATTATTTTTTTCCAACAAAAAGTCACCAGACAAATATTTGCAAAACAAAAGTAATCGACCAACAAAAGCAAGGACAAATCAAATGATTTGATATCAAAATGATTTGGTTGTATATGTGTTCCCACAAATTTTATAGGTTTTTTTACATAATGAAATTAATTTGATTACAAATCATGTCTTTATAGAATTAATTTGTCGGTCGAATTCTTTTGCATGTCTTCTACTGATTTATTTGCTAGAGTAAAATAGTTTTCGAGAGATTTTTGTGAGTAAACCAGAAAGTATGTTGGTTTTTTATGTTAAAAAAATTGTTAGTGACTTTTGTAAGGAAAAATAAAAGAGTGTTGATTTTTGATGTGTAAAATATTATTAAGAACTTTTGACAAACAATATAAAGTATTTTTATTATTTTTTCTTAGGCCATCAGGTATACCTTCATTTACCACGGCGTCGTCCTACGTGGAGTGATTGATCACGCCGTGATCATCTCGGAACACCGCCCCTTGATTCCATCTTCATTGTGTGATTCTTCCAAGTGATTTTTTTCACGCGAATCATCTCTCTAATTTCAAAGAAATATATCCGTTACACGGATCCATTTCTATTTAATAAAAAAAATTTTTTTTTATAAATTTCATTCTCTCCATCTATATAAACACCTCATACACAACACAAAACTATAAACATTTTATCTCATCTTCTCTATACTACAAAAAAAAACTTATAAAATGTCTTCATCATCAAGCGAGGAAGCCCGAATAATGGCCTTAAGAGCTGTGGCATCGACAGTGGTTAGGTGGTGGCAAGAGGCAGAATCGTCCTCAAGACCATTAAAACGAAGCGCACGTCTCATCCGTGACCCGACGACTGCTAACACAATTTTACTCAAAGATTACTTTGATGAAGGTTGTTTATACGGGGATGAGCAATTTAATACCCGGTTTCGAATGAGTCGGAGATTATTTTTAATAATTAATACTGATCTCGAGAGAGACGTGCCTTGGTTCCGTTAACGTGTTGACGCGAGAGTTCGTGTTGGCTTCACCTCCATTCAAAAGTGTACGGCCGCGATTCGTCAAATGACGTATGGTACCGCTAGTAATTCGTTTGACGATTAATTGAAGATGTCAGAACGAACGATCAGGTCATGTATTTATAAGTTTTCTAAAGCTATAATTTTATTGTACGGTAAGAGATATTTACGTGAACTGTCGGCTAGCGATATTCAACAGATATTTACGTAAACCGTCTGCTCGATCTTGGTCTCAAATCAAAATCCGAAACATTATGTATGCTTGTGTGATTTTGCATAATATGATTTTAGAGGATCAATGAGTAACAATTTGTCAATACAATCCAAATGTGGAGGATGTTACATACAAAGAAAGCGATAAAGTTCAAAGAAATTGATTTTGCATAATATGATTTTAATGATGTTTGCCTTTTTATGATGTGTACCCAAAAAAGAAACATGGATGTTGGCCGTTAGAGAAAGGCATGTTGATGATTGACGCATTTCCAATTCCGATTGTACAATACCACTGGACCTCCAATTCCTTTCCTTTACATTTACATTTACGCTGTGTTCTCGAGTCTCATTTAAGGAAGAAAAAGAAGAGAAAAGAAAGGAAGACGAAATAAACCTTTGTTCTAGAATTTTTTTTTATTTTTTTAAGGAGATGAAGAAAAAATATGGCTTATTCTCATCCTTTCAAATTAAAAAGATTTAAATAGAAATAAAAAGAAAGGGACTTCCCTTATTAAACTCGGAAACAAAGCTTTACATTTACATTTCATTACTCCTGTTCTTGCATGCAATCGTCGTCTTCTTCATCCACCCCAATACCCCCGATTTTATCGGCAAAAGGTAATACAATCTCCCTTTCATTTTATATCCTCCTCTACGTAATCCGATTTAGGATTTAGGGTTTATTTACGTCCACTTTTAAACCTCGCAAAACCCTAGAATTCTGTGTATGCACGTTTAATTTAACGTCATCAATTGATTTTCAGGGGAGGAATGGGGCCAATATACTATATATTGATTGCATTTCCTTGCACAATTGGGGCGATTGCTTTAGCGCTTCTTCATATTTATAGGCATCTTTTAAATTACACTGAGCCTACGTACCAACGCTTTATTGTCAGAATCATTTTTATGGTTCCGGTGAGCTTTATAATCCCTCAAAACATCTGATTTTTCTTTCTTATTTCATGCTGATGCAGTTTTTTTATTAACATAATGAAATTAAGAGATATGTAATTATTTATACCTGTAAATTGGTGTTTTAGTGGCTCGGACAAAGCGATTTAGGGTTGTGTTTTTGTCTTAGTTAGCACATATTTTACCCATTGGTGATACAAGTGTAGATACCCTTTCAAGGGTTAATTGTCAGTGCATCTGAAGTGAATCTTTTTTTTATCTGTGAAAGAGTCAAATTAACATTCGTTTAGTAATTAGAAATGTACATGATAGCATAGCTGTCAAGGCGTGCAGGCCTCGCCGCGCGAAAAAAGAGATGGTTTTTTTAAGCGAGACGCATAGTATAAAAATACCATTTTTAGGGGTTTTAGATATGTTTTAAGCTTGTTTGGGCCGTTTCAGGTTGATTCCAGGCTTGTGTAGGGCTAGTGTAGGCTGTTTAGACCTGTTTCAGATGACTTTTGGCCGGAATTTAGCCTGAATTTGGATGGAAATTGGCCTGAATCTGCGCCTGAGAGCCTGAAACTGCTCCTATCCAGGCGAGGCATACAAGCTGCGCTAGGCATACGCCTTGTGCGCTTTTGACGACACTGCATGATAGTAATAAGACGTTTGAAAATTAAATAATGGATCTACAAAGTTATATGTTGTATATACACTTTTTCTTAAATAAGAAGGTATGAACCTTTCTATACTTTCGTGTTTCCATTTTATCTCTTTATTATTATTTAAAAGGAACAAAAGGGAATTGTGAGCTACTATGAGATAAGGTTTGGACCAAGAGATTAGCATCTCTATTGTTTGCAAGTAAAGTCATTGTTCATATGCAAAAAAAGTTGTATAATGAATGAAAAAAATTGATATTGTTATGAAAGGGCAAGGGGTACAATGCACGGGATTCAGAAAAGAGAGTCAGAAGCTGATTTTTGGGCCTATATAATGTGTAGACGAATTTCATTATGGCTCCTTATTTGATATCTAAGCACGTGAAACATAACTGGAAAAATATTTACATTAGAGGATTCACATTACTTTTTTTTGTTCATTTCTTCTTTCATCCCTGTACTTCCTCTGTATCTCCTCACCAAATGATGTTAAATGATTGTGAATGTTTAATTGGCTGTTAGTGTTGATTGACAATTCCTACAGTTATTAATGCTCATTCATGTATAAAAGTGCTTTGATAAAGATAATATTATAAATATGAAGTGAACGAATGTGTAACCATCATGCTTGTACTTTCTTGCGAAGTAGCTATTGTAAGTTAAAAACGTTGTAATTCTGATAATAATCTTATTGCTAAACTGAGTGATTCTGGAGAAATGTTAACCAATAGTTAACCTTTTAAACCCAATCTACTGTTGTGGCAAAGAAAGCAGCTGATTAAATATATTCTAGTTGTAATCTGCCATGTCTCTACTCTCTTGTATTTGTGCATCAATTACAGTGAACTCTTTGTCTAATAAATAATATATAATGTTGGAGATGACGAGATGAATATTGTCTAATAAATAATATATTGTTTTCGAAGAGCCTAGAGTTGTAAATGAATCTTATAGTTTTCATATTGTGTAAAAGTTGATAGAAAGGTTATATGATTTCTGATTCATTTTTTCTTGTTCTTGCTTGATTTAAGCAGGGCATTATTTTTTTCTCTCCATCTATTAAAAAGGTCATCTCAAGGCCTATACCAGTATATTTGTGTGTGAGATCAATGGAGTTGTTACTGAGCTATGATTTTTTCATTCTACAACGTCTACTATGGTTATCTTTATGAACAATGCAACATTTTTACTATGCTTTTGTCATCATGTCATGAATCATATTGTTAGTTTTTCTTGCATGCACAATAATTCTTATTTTTACTTGTTCTTCTTGACAGGTCTACTCGTGTCACTTGTATTCAACGAGAGCTCAATCTATTTTAACTCCATTCGAGAAATGTGAGTATATGATACTTTAGTTGTTATATGAGGCTAAATCTATAAATTCATAATGTCTTGAACTCGCATACTTAACATCAACTAAGATCACATACACACACACACATTGTGGCAGTAAATTTTGCTTTAGTTATTGACAATTATATGGAGAATCATCAATTATCATTGTGGCAGTAAATTTTGCTTTAGTTAACTGCTAATATCAGTTAATTTGAAAGTTGGCAACATGAAGGTGGAACTACCTATGATGGTTGACTCTTCCTTTTATGGTTTTGTGAAACCTATACTTTGAGGATTTGGACTTGTCAATATTAGAAGTGACAACCACATAAATTTACTAATTGTTGAATCTTTCTATTCTGATATTAGAGCTTTTTCCTGAAATATGAAATTTTAGTATTTGGTTAAATGAATCCTTTTTACGTCCTTCAATTTCCATGTGAATGATATACCACTTGGTCTTCCTTTTTTCCATATGGGAAACTGAATTTTGATCATGTGTCACATCATAAAAAGTGGTACCTATGGTATGCTACTGCTGCAATGTGAATGTGTTTATAGATCCAGTGCCAGTTTGGTTATGCAGGGCTATTTTTGTCAATGTCCATTGTTGCATGCTCTTGGCACAAGACCAGTATATGGACTCTATATAACGAACGAACCAACTCTCTAGAAGAAAACCCTTTCTAAGTTTATACTGTTTCTCTGTGAATGCAATTTGTGTTTTTATTCTTGTTTCATTTAGAATACTAACAAGAAAGTTATTGTTTTGATGTTTATAAGTTGTACATCTTATCTTTTTCAGATATGAAGCTTGGGTTATATACAATTTTCTATCACTGTGTCTGGAATGGGTGGGTGGTCCAGGTGCTGTAGTTTTAAGTCTTACTGGACGCGTTCTTAAGCCCAACTGGTGTTTGATGACATGTTGCTTCCCTCCAATTCCACTAGACTGGTCAGTCAGTTCTACTTGTGTTTAGTCGAACTCATTATTTATGTTTTATTTATTTTTTTAATCTGATTATGGCAGGCGTTTTATACGGAGATGCAAGCAAGAGTGTTTGCAGTTTGTAATTCTGAAACCCATCTTGGTGGCGGTTACATTCCTTTTTTATGCAAAAGGGAAATACCAAGACGGAAATTTCAGTGCTGAACAGTCGTACCTATATATCACAATCATATACACGATTTCATACTCTATGGCACTGTATGCATTGGCATTGTTTTATGTAGCATGCAGGGATTTGCTCCAACCATTTAATCTGGTTCCAAAATTCATCATTATCAAGAGTGTCATCTTTTTGACATATTGGCAGGTAACCAACTTTTATTTACATCATGCTTAAGTTGATGCTGGTTTTTTATTCTTTTAAAATACAGAAAAATTCACCCAACTATAATCAAGTTTCCACTAAAGTCGTTCAAAGTTTTTTTTGTTTCTCTAAAGTCACTCAACTTTCATTAGATGTTCAATTCTTGTGAAACTTTTTATAAATGTTAAATCTTTTTTTAAATTAAGTGACGTAAATGGAAGATATATGAATCTTTGTTACTATTTAGTGATTATTTTTTTTTAATTTGACTTAAATTCAACAATTATGAAACCTGGTTATTATTTAGTGATATTTTTCTTCACTATTACCTCATACTTTAAGTTACATTTGTAAAAGGTAACCACTAAATAGTAACAAAGATTCATATATTTTTCATTTAGCTCACTTAACTTAAAAAAATTAATATTTATAAAAATATTTCAAAAGATTTAGAACATCATCACTCCACTATTTCATACATCACACTAGATAGATATCATATTCATGGAATACGATTCTTAATGAAAGTTGAGTGACTTAGAGAGACAAATAAACTTTGAGTGACTTCAGTGAAACATTTGGCAAACTTGGTTACTATTGAGTGAATTTTTCCCTCTAAAATATATGTTGATTGGTTTTTTTTTTTTTCAGGGTGTTCTTGTTTTTTTTGCTGCAAAATCCGGATACATAAAAAATCCAGAGGAAGCTGCTGAATTCCAAAACTTCATAATTTGTTTTGAAATGCTTATTGCAGCTTTGGGCCATCTTTATGCTTTTCCATATAAAGAATATGCTGGTGCCAACATTGGTGTTTCCTGCGGATTTGGTGTCAGCCTTGCGCATGCTTTGATGTTGAACGACTTCTATCATGACACTGTTCACCAGGTTTGTCACATGTTCTTTTAACGGGTCGCTTCGGGTTACCTGACCTACCAATTTTGCCAATTCTAATTTCGATATAGGAAAAATTCATCTAAGTAACCAAGTTTCTTAAGTGTTCTGCTAAAGTCACTCAATTTTTTTCTATTTTAACACCAATCTACTTTTATTAGGTGTTTCGATCTTGTGAAACTTTTTTATAAATATTATTTTTTTTTAAAACTAAGTAACCTAAATAGAACATATATGAATCTTTGTTACTATTTAGTGATTATTTTTCTAAAATTTAACTTGAAGCAGTAGGTAATAGTGAAGAAAAAAATCAATAAATGATAACCAAGTTTCATAATTATTTAATTTAAAATAAAATTGGAAAAAAAAATCACTAAACAGTAACCAAGATTCATATATGATCCATTTAGGTCATTTAATTGAAAAAAATTATATATTTATGAAAAAAATTCATAAGATTGGAATAAATGAGAAACTTGGTTACCATTGGATGAATTTTTCCCTTTTGTGTTTAGGTATATTGGTGGCACATATGGTAGCTAGTTTATGATTATAATGACGGATTATGTTGCAGTTTGCACCGGCATACCATGATTATGTACTCTACAATCATAGTAATGACACGGGTGATGAAGGTGCAAGAAAGTACCGGACAAAAACCTTTGTCCCGACTGGTTCTGAGATGGAAAACGTTAGGAAAAACAAACAAGCCTTTGCATCAAGCAAAGACGACGGCGCGCAATCACCCACAACCCCTAGCCCCAAGGCTGCAACAAAACAAGAGACATCATTGCTATCAAATTCAAGCTTCTACACCATATGACCTCTCACTCATTGACATGGACATACAAGTGCCTGCTACTAGAGATAGTCATAACATAAAAAGTGATTAACCTGTCCCTGCCACGTCGCCAAGCATTTCCACCTGTCAAGCTGCCAGTGGATTATCTTTAATTCACGGTACTAGGAATTGTACATGTAGTAAATAGTGTTTGTGTCGATTTTTACTTGGTGCGTATAGTGATGTAAATGCAAAATCATCTTCTATGTTTGGGTTTTTAGAGTTTTGTAACACGGGATGAAGTTGATTATAAGATTCGATTCGTGGGTCTATAGGATTGAAATTGGTAATCTTGTTTGGAGGTGGTATTCGTGCCTCGTATCTATACGAGTCAAAGATATCAACCATAATCCATACATATTTAGAATCATGTAACATGAGCACGATCTGTTTGACCCATTTATCTATGAGTCAAACATGTAATCAAGTTGTAAATGTATTAATCCTAATCCATACATATTTAGACCCATTTATCTATGAGTCAAACATGTTTAATTAAACATACTGGTAGATCGACATGATTAATCAAACAGGTTATAAAAACCAAAATGAACATAAATAATGGTTGCCATATATATAATTTATCATCTAGAAATCCAAAGTAAATGATTAATCTTTTTCTTTTTTAATATTAATGATTATCAAATAATAACAATTTTACGAAAATGGCAAGAAACCAAAGCAGAGTTCATTTAGAAAATTTCTTTTTATGTCATTCATGTAGTCCATGTGATGCCATTAATAGAGACAATCATTCTCCACCAACCTAATCAATCCAGGGATTCTCAGTACAAATTTGTGATCGCATTTCATCTTTCCTAACAAGAAAACTCAAAGTAACTTTGATGTAATTTCAGAAGCAATCAAATGACTTAAGAATTCTTTGTGATCAAAAGCTTCAAAAAACCTTCAAAGGTTTATAGAAAAACAATATTCATAAACAATCAACTAACTAAAACAATAATTCTCTAGGTATTTAAAGTCCAACCTTACAGATAATTAAGAAAAAAAATAAAGATAAAAAGGAAACAAAATAAAGATAAAATAAGAATTTGAAATTTGAATAAATAATACAAGATATCCTCGTGATCTCTTATCTCTTCCAAAGAAAACATGGTCTTCCACCAACTCGAATGATTCACAATTAGGTGCGGGTTCTGATCCGGTTAGAACTCGATGCTCCTGCGTCATACTCCCTTTCTTGGAAAAGACTCGACCACGAGTCTTGTAAAAACCACCTGGATCGAAGGGAACATCTACCCGATCTTTATTCATTATCATCATGACCCTCCTGGATAGTTCAACTTCATGGTTCGTTTCGCCTGGCTTTGAACCCATACCACCCGAGTCTATTGGGTTGCTAGGTCTCCTTCTCTCTACCTCCTTCTCCCCATCTTCGAAAAAGACTCGTCCTTGAGTCTTGAGAACGTCGAAAAGATCGGCTCCTTTTTTCTCTGTCCTGCGTTCATCTTTATCACCTTCCAATCGTGTAGATTTAAAATTCCAAGTTTCCACCATTATTGGTTTGTTTGTTTGACTTTCCAAACCCACATGATCTTCACCAAGAAATTTTCGATCAGTGATGACAACCGGAACACCTTTCACAACCACCGGAGATACTCCATTAACACTTGAACAGACCATCCAAAATTCAACAAAAATAGTGGTAGACATTCTTGCATATTCGGACATCTCCCCTTTCAAAGTATTCCCGTTTAGCCCCGTAGTTCCCTCTACCGCACCATGATCGGACCTGGATAAAAATTGAATCTCCTGCAACGATTCACTTCCTTGAATGACGAACCCATTCAAAGCTTTTATAACCCATAAATAATCTTCTTTGCTTACCTCTTCGTCTCCATAATCATCCAGGATACTCCTCCTTCCCATAGTTCTCATCCCCGATGAAAGCTTCTGGGTTGGTTTCCTGAAACTTGCAACCATGTGAACCGAACAGGACTCGATCGTTGCCTCTATCGGCGGTTCGATGATGGAGATGATGATTCATTGCACAAACATCCATTTGAATTAACCAAAGCTTTGATACCAACTGATGCAGTTTCGAAACTAATCAAATGGCTCAAGAATTCTTTGATATCAAAAGGTTCAAAAAAACCTCAAAGGTTTATAGAAAAACAATATTCATAAACAATCAACTAACTAAAATAATAATTCTCTAGGTATTTAAAGTCCAACCTTACAGATAATTAAGAAAACAAATAAAGATAAAAAGAAAAAAAAATAACGATAAAATAGGAATTTGAATTTTGAATAAATAATAGAAGATATCCTCTTGATCTCTTATCTCTTCCAAAGAAAACATGGTCTTCCACCAACTCGAATGATTCACAATTGGGTGTGGGTTCTAATCTGGTTAGAACTCGATGCTCCTGCATCAAAGTTTGTCATCAATTAGAGATTATGTAATCAAGTTAGGAGTCAGATTTGATAGTCAGTTGAGCACATTTCGTACATTCGAGTTAACCATCGACATGAGAACTCGGAGGCGAATATCTATAACATAGAATATTAATCGATGAAAATTGGTGAATTTAACTATCTTTTAGCTTAACTAACTAACTTTGAGTCAAATTTTGATACAGATTGGTCATCCTAAGCCAACAGGGTGTGGATTGGATTCATTATGAATGTTTTCTTTATTATTGAATGACACTGCCTTATGATTTTATAAAGTAATATATTTGGGTATTAAAAGCATCTAAAAGTTATAAGTTTAGGGTTTATGTTTTCAATTTAGTAATGAGTTACTAAGAGAAACACCCGTTAATTTTTCAGTTAAGTTTTGCTAAAATGAACAAGAGAAATCGGTTTAAGCTTTAAACAACTGAGATCCTATCCCCTTAACCACCTTACGACCAAATGCAAGGAGAGGGCCTCCCCTCTCCTAATAGCTTACTCTTTCTTCTTGGAATCATATCAAACATTTGTATATTTTATCTAACTAGAGAGTTCTAAAGTTGCGCATTGCGGGGGAGATTAGTGGAAATAACTCACGCGATGCGGCGAGGGTGTTAAAATCTGTAACGTTCAGTCTCGACAACCAGTATTTAAAAGTTAAAACCCAAAATTAAATATAAAGAAAAAGTTATTAAGGATTTTTTTTAAAAAATTAGTAAGGAAATAGAAATATTTTAATATATATATATATATATATATTTAAATAAGAAAGACATATTTTTTAAAACATGCTGACGATAACAAGCTCGGTGCTGACGTCAGCATTTAAACCGAAACCGCGTCTTGCGCCTGCGAGTGTGGGTGGCGAATCACCAGAGTAGCTCCACAACATGTGAAACAATTTTCAACCATATATATATATATATAAATATATATATATATATATATATAGGGTGAGGTTCAAATGTTAACTAATATTTATGTGATAACCATGATAACCACTCTCAAATACAGTGGTAAGTATACGTACCAAATAATGTTACACATACGGAAAAACTATGTGCCACGTATATGTAACATTATTTGATACGTATATGTAAAACTCATCATTTCCGTACTTATGTTCAAGATATATGTTCACGATACTTAAATACTCTTTTAAGAATTAAAAGAAAAAATAATTTAGAAATTATGTGATTGTTTGATAGTGGTTAGCACGGTTATAACATAAAACGTTGGTTAGTTATCACATAAAAAGTTGGTTAGTATATATATATAGGGAGAGGATCAAATAAGAAGTAGGTTTTCGCTAAGAAATCTAATAAATGACCAAAACACTTAGAAACGATATCAAACGAACTCCGATTGAGCTCATTTCAGCGGTGTTGGAACCGTCTCGTCGAACTCTACAATCTTAGCTTTCAAGGTTTCAATTTTACGTTTGAATTTTAGGGTTTTAGCCTTAGGGTTTAGATTTTATGGTTTAGGTTTTTTTTGGGGGGGGGGGGGTGGGTGGGGGTCGGTTTAGGTTTTGGGGGGGGGGTGGTTTTAGGCTTTTTGGGGTGGGGTTGGAGGGGGGTTTAGGTTTTTGAGGGTGCGGGTGGAGGGGGGGTTTAGGTTTTTGGGTCCGGATTAGAGTTCGATGAGACGGTTCCAATGCCGCTGGAATTAACTCAATCGGAGTTCGTTTGACCCACTTCTTAGCGTTTCTTAGCGAAAAACCACTTCTTAGTGGAACCTTCCCATATATATATATATATATATATATATATATATATATATATATATATATATATGGTGAGCTTCAAATGCTAACCAATATTAATGTGATAAACATGATAACCACTCTCAAATATAGTGTTATGTATACGTACCAAATAATGTTACACATACGTAAACACTATGTGTCACGTATATGTAACATTATTTGGTACGTATATGTAAGACTCACCATTTTCATATTTATGTTCAAGATATATATGTTCACGATACTTAAATACTTTTTTAAGAATTAAAAGAAAAAATAATTTATAAATTATGTGATTGTTTGATAGTGGTTAGCACAGTTATCACATAAAAAGTTGGTTAGTATTTGAACCCTTCCCTATGTATACACACACACACACATATATATATATAGGAATGTTCCGCTAAGAAGTAAATTTTCGCTAAGAAACTGGGCCAAACGAACTCCGATTGAACTAATTCTAGCGGCGTTGGAACTGGCTCGCCGAAATAAAGCCTAGAGCTAAAACCTATAAAGCTAAACCCTAAAAGCTAAACGCTAAAGCTAAACCCAAGCACCTAACCACCCCAACCCCACCCCCCAAAATCCTAAATCCTCCATCCCCTACCCCCAAAAACCTAAACCTACCCACCCCACAAAAACCTAAACCCCACCCCCCAAAAACCTAAATCCCCCACCCCCCCTAAAAAAAAACCTCGACGAGCCTATTTAAATGCCGTTGGAATGAGCTCAACCGAAGTTCGTTTGACTCGATTTCAGTTAAAAAAGAAAATCATTTCTTAGCAAAAATTCACTTTTTATTTGAACCTCCTCCTACATATATGTGTGTGTATATATATATATATATATATATATATATATATATATATATATAGGGTTGAGTTATAATAAAAAGGGTATTTAATCTAAAAAGGGTAAGAAAGATTTTGGGCTTGACATGCGTATTTTTATTGTTTTTGAAGGGAGATCATATTGGTTATTGTGTCAAATATGTCAAGGCATTTTGTCTAATGTCATGTGAGGTCATTGAGTCTAATGTCAAGTCATTGTTTCAAATATTTTTCATACTCGTGTTATATGTATTCATCATTGTGTTTTACGTTTTAGATAATTTCGTGTTATTTTTCTCGTAATTGTTTTTGACACAATGATTAAAAATATTTGACACGATGACCTGTCATTAGACACAATGATCTGACATTAGACACAATGACCTGATATTAGAAAAATATTTGACATCAAATACAATGATTAAAAATATATTTGAAACAATGACTTGACATTAGACACAATTACCTTTCATTAGATACAATGACAAACAATAATCAAAATGAGTTAGAAAACGTAATTATTTTTCTGTTTTTGTATACGACACCATACTCGTTTTAAAAATTAAAAAAAAGCTCGTTTTCATCATTGTAGAATAATTTTCTAGTTTTCTTATAAACAATGAGTTTTATCTTGATACTCTCCCAGGGTTGAGTTCATTAGAAAACCAAACACCCCCTCCTCAATTTTTAAACGTTAATAACTTTTTCATACGTTATTATTTAAAAAAAAAAAAAACTACACCAATACGTTAACCAGTTTTTTATCTTTAATCTGAGTATAATATTGCATTATAAAAAAACAAAAAATTAACGTGTTGGATTTTTTCGGTACTACATATATGCCGTATGATGATATTGCACGATGATACTACATATATGTCATATGATGATACTGCATGTATTTAGTATATGCAATATGATGATACTGCATATATATAGTATCGAATAAATTTGACACGTTAAAAAAATATTTTTAATATACCAATAGTATACTCAAATTAAATATAAAAAAATGCTCGATTTTATGGTGTAAATTTTAAAAACAAATGTTAACGTATGAAAAAGTTATTAAAGTTTAAAATTTAAGGATGAAATAGTTTTCTAGTTTTCTCATTAACAACGAGTTTTCTCTTCATCATCTCTCTAACTATGTGATTTTCTCCAAACAACGAGTTTTCTCTTCATCATCTCTCTAACTATGTGGTTTTCTCTAAACCATTAAGTAGTTGTTTGTAATTGAAAATTTTAAAATAAGAAGATTAACTAAATTTTAAACAAACTTAGTTCTACTCTTAACGAAATCTTTTAAGTTGGTCCTCTAACATGATAAAATTAAAATATAATGTAACACAATTTATATATTCTAAAATCATGTTTACGTTTCTGGGTAAGATTGGATATATTTAAAATCTTCAATATATTATTTTAACCAATTTATTTTATTCTAATGTCTGTCGTTAAGATTGGAACTATGTGGGGAAGCAAGATGTGGCATATAAACCTGGACAATGAAATGGAGAGAAAAAAAAAGCAAGGGAAATTGAAAAGAAAACTCATTTATCTAGTAGAACATGGTCAACATCTCATGGTGGCTGATGTAGATTTTTTTTAAATGGAATCTTTTTAGAATTAAAGTGGTAAGTAGTAGAAAATTTAAAAAATGGTAGAACCCGTACTCCCAGTACCGGTTTCAATTCATTTACACAATCCTAATAATTGGGTGTCAGTTGTATGGCAGAAGAACAGTGAAACCGGTACTGTCAATACCGGTTTCAGTTCAATCTACTTAATGTCCACTTAACAGTACCGGTTTCAATTCATTTACACAATCCCAATAATTGGGTGTCAGTTATATGGCAGAAGAACAGTGAAACCGGAACTGTCAATACCGGTTTCAGTTCAATCTACTTAATGTCAACTTAACAACACCGTTTGCAGTGTTAATTTTGTCCTTTACTGAAACCGGAGATGCCAACACCGGTTTAAGTTACTTTTTGGTAAAGATGATTTGTCAAGTCATAAATTTGTTTTTAACTCAAGAATATATTATATATAAAGCTGAAGATCAATGTACTCACTCAATGAAAAGTAACTGAAACCGAAGATGCCAACACCGATTTCAGTTACTTTTTGATAAAGCTTATTTGTCAAGTCATAAATTTGTTTTTAACTCGAGATTTTAACCAGAGAATATATTCTTTTACATATATAAAGCTGGAGATCAATGTACTCACTCAATGAAAAGTAACTGAAACCGAATGTGCCAACACCAGTTTTAGTTACTTTTGTACAATTTGTTTTTTAACCAGAGAATATATTCCTTCTTACACATAATTATTAATTTGAAGTGTCAACTCACTCAATAGTAACTGAAACCGTAAATACCGATTTCAATTATAAATCTTGAATTCTTGAAAATGGTAAAAGGTTGGTTGTATTAGTGGCCACGAAAAAAAATGAAGAATAACAAAATCATCAATGTACAGTGCCCACGTGAATGCCTATATAAAGAATAACAAAATCAACATACAATATAACCCATTCAACAATAACAAAATCATCAAAACCCACACATAACGAGTTACATATACATCCGTCTTCAATGATTGTTATTTTCTTTGGTGTAATACAATACACACATACATCTAAAAAACCTCCTGATTTATATACTATTGTACTTTAGTCTAAATGTTGGAATCGGTGTACTCGGAAATATAATACAACCTGAAGGTGGCATTGGGTAGTTGAAGTTGGTAAATGCGTATGGTAACGTAGAAGTGACTACACATGTACTCAAAGCTTATCGCAGAATATTATAGTCACTATAGCATAGGGAGGTAATTTTGTTTTGGAATAATTAATTTTGCAGTCTCTACAGGCCATCATTTTAATAATCACATCCTTGTGACCGAATTCAAATCAATTAATCTTTATTTATTATTTTTACTAAAGCGTTTATATCCTGTGAACTTTTAAAACATGTTCATGTGGTAGAAGAAACAAACAAAAATTAAAACTGGAATCAAAGATTTGTTTTTGTTTACATTCAAGTATATATCAAATCAATATTCTTTTTTTTTTCATCATCAAAGTTTATCTTACAGTTTTTTTTTAATTCTAGTGGATGAGAACAACTACAAAATGCTAATGGATAAGTGACAAAAACTATGGCACAAGTTAAAAATTTAGACTTCGTGTAACAAATTATAACTAAATTAATGTTTTCAGAGTTTGATTGGATACCTTATGAGGGTGTGAGTGTATATATGTAGATTGGGCAGGCGTTGTTGGAGGTCGAGGTGTTATATAAATTTTTGGGATGTGGAGGAGTATCATGCACCCGAAAGAGTTATGATACAGTTTGGGTTTATTCAACCCGTCCCCCGACCCATTCCTATGTCACATGACAACCATATGGCTCTCCACAATCTTACTTGTGCCGGGAGGTTATACACAGACTGGCTTCAACACCATCACCAATATGTAAACAATCGGGATAACCGACATGATAATGTTGTCATTGGGGAATGAAGCGCTAGGCCTACGATTGACCTGGATTACATAGAGTGGTATAATTTACACACTGTTAAATACGTGATAAACACGACCTACATGGAAGGTGTAATCCTTACCGATTTCAGGATTACGGAGGAAGATCTCATTTACTGGTTTGTACATTACTAAATAACAAAATATAAACTTTTCTTTTAATATACCAAACTTATAATTGTTTGATTTTGTAGCTGGATGGCTTTAGCCACGTCTATCATGAAGCAAACAGATTTTTGGATGTGGGACCTGAATAATATTCCCAAGAACAATATTCACAAAATCTTGAGTCTTTTATAAACACGGCGGTTAATATGACGGGGATGGTTAATCAGACAGAAAGCTTATTTTATCCATCATTTCTGCAAACTAATCCGATCAACTTTACAACAGACAACACGGTACCATAACGTGTACCGCGAGGGGAAGTGAGACGGCATGAAAGACAAGGGGGTAGATCAAATTATGGGGAGGGAACCTCAATTTTTCAGGGTGATACATCAAATTTTTAGGGTGGGGCTACATCAAATTTCAGGGAGGGCACCTCAAATTTTCAGGGTGATATCTTACAAAATGAAGGTTATCGACCTTCATTTTCAAACACTCCCCAGATAACATGATTCCTTGGAGTTACCAAGACTACTCCCAAAGACCTCACTACTACTCAACATACTCATATACTGGTTTAACCAGAGAGCAACGACTGTGGTATCAGGATATCGCACCGATACAATTAGACTTTGGACTTCAAGTGAGTCAAAACATGATTCAATACCCACAAAGTCCTAAAAATAAAGAAAATACTCAACCACATAATGATGTCCCTAACTAAACCGTACAAAGACGTGTACAACCTCATCGGAATATAAGACGACCTAATTGTGGAACAGGGAACCATTAGTAGATTTTTTTTATTTACTTTTGTATTTTATAGAACTATGTATTAGTGTTTTTGTAATTTTACATATTTGTGTGCTTTTTATTACCGACAAACACATGAAATTACCGACAAAAACTAATATAAGTTGCATAAAAAATATTAAACATAATATGTTGCTTGAGTTTTAACCAGTAAGATTTTTGACTACCTAACAGATTTATAACTGAAACCGGTATTGGCACTTACGATTTCAGTTACTTTTCATTTTGATCTTCAGCTCTATATATGTATTAAAATCTCGGGTTAAAAACAAATTTATGACTTGACAAAATCAGCTTTATCATATAGTAACTGAAACCGTTGTTGGCACCTACGGTTTCAGTTACTTTTCATTGAGTGAGTACATAGATCTTCAGCTTTATATATGTAAGAGAATATATAATCGGGTTAAAATCTCGGATTAAAAACAAATTTATGACTAAACAAATCAGCTTTACCAAAAAGTAACTGAAACCGGTGTTGGCACCTCCGGTTTCAGTAAAGGACAAATTTAACACTGCAAATGGTGTTGTTAAGTGGATGTTAAAGTAAACTGAACTGAATCCGGTATTGGCAGTACCGGTTTCATTGTTCTTTTGCCATACAGCTGACACCCGATGATTGAGATTGTGTAAATGAACTGAAACCGGTACTGGTAGTACCAGTTCTACCATTTTTCAAAATTTTCAGTCAAATGTACCATTTACCACTTTAATTCTCAAAAAAATATCATTTTAAAAACAAATTCGGCTGATGTACATTATTAATAATGTTATATCAACCAAAAAAGATCATACGTTATAAACAATGTTATTATAAGTTACATCTTATGCACATCGATCCTACACACATGTTCTCCTGGAGCACATGTATATTTTCATTTATTTGTTATGAGGCGTATGAATTGCTTATAGTGATATTTTGTTATATTTTAATGAATGGTTGCGTATATGCAACATCCCATCTCACATTTTATTGCATTAGGTTTCACTAATCCGAATACACTTTGCTTACAATATGGATATATTTGTGCTTAGTAGGTATCTCCATATGAGAAGAATTATTCTGGTATGTTATAGATAGCACATCTGTAACTTTAGATGGTGGATGGTAGAGAATTTAGTGAAGATTTCTACTGGTATTGCAAACTTGAGTATTTTAATTGTGAAAGCATTTATGTTTAGATTAAGAGAAAATGGTTAAAATGTACATTTTAACCAAAAAAGATGACAAAACGTACATTGAAAAGTCAAACATTTTAAAATATACAAATCTGATTTGAACCAATAGGAACTTGACACGCAGACAAAAATCATTTTGAAGGCTTCTCCATAGCTGACCAGGTGTCAACAGGGGGCTTCCCATGTGTATTAACCTGACTAAAATTGGGCCGCTACAAAACCCAAACGGCTCACTTATAGCCGGTAAAACTTATATCCAATAAAATACCGCCACATGTCACCCTCGAGCCACCAGCCTACCGGCCCAAGCCGAGCCGAGCCAAGCTGATCCCGGTTGCTCTATAGCCGGCTACAGAACAATATCCAATCACGTCGTTACACGTATGCACCTGTAGCCGGGTAAAACTTTTTGTAATCGGGTAAAAAGATAGCGGCTAAGGAGTACTAATTAAGAGTTGGATTTTTTTTATTGTAATAATATTTGGTTTGATTATGTATTAAGCTCTAAGGTAATATTCCAATCAGTACTTTAAAAATATGTATTTATTCTTATGTAATTTAAGTTCCATTACAATAAAATTTAATTCTCATTCGTATTTAAATTTAAGTAGACAATTTAATTTCAAATATAAATAATGCCAATGCTGTTAACAAATACTCATTAATATAACTTTAATATAAAATTACATAAACTTCAAAATAAATGATAAATATATAAAAAAAGATAAACTTTAAAATATAAAAATTGCACGGGTGGTGATCGGTGGATCAAATATAAAAATTACACGGGTGGTAATATGTGGAGGAAAAGAGAGATGTAGATGGTAATGGAATAGCAGGGGTTGTGTATTCAGATACCGCCCCCTAACCGGGGGGGGGGGGGGGTTGATTGGGTGGGTATTAACCAAGGCTTGATCCACCACGCCATCTTGGGGGCATAGCCAATTTTTCCGAGTTCACCGATTACAACTTGGACAATCTTCCCAGTAGTGACATTTTCGAATCCAGGATTTCTAAAAAGTTCTAGTAGCCACGGACACAGCACCACACAGCTTGGATGATATCTTCTCGGTACAGACATTTTCGAAGGAAGGTTTGAAGACCAAAGGAAGTTTGAAGGAAAATTTAAGAGATTAATGGAAGATTTAAAAAAAAATCAGTAACTTTATACTCGTTAGCCGGCATCCTTTTTTACGCTACAAAAAGTCTTACACGGCTACATTTGCACACATGTAACCAATTGATTGGATATTATTTTTTAGCCGGCTGTGGAGCTTGGCTCGGCTCGGGCCGGTAGGCTGGTGGCTCGGGGGTGACACGTGGAGGTATTTTATTGGATATAAGTTTTACCGGCTATAGGCGAGCCATCTGGGTTTGTAGCGGCCCAATTTTAGCCGGGTTAATACACGTTGGAGGCCCCCGTGTTGACACTAGGCCGGCTATGGAGAAGCCTTCAAAATGATTTTTCCCTGCGTGTCAAGTTCTTATTGATCCAAATCAGATTTGTATATTTTAAAATGTTCGACTTTTCAATGTACATTTTGCCAACTATTTTAGTCAAAATATACTTTTTGGCGATTTTCTCCAAGATTAATTATTATTCTAGGCATTATTGTCCTTTATATATGTAAATATTACAAGTCACCTCTGTCATTATTTCGAGGGGTGAGTTGTTAGAGTTATTTCGTTATATTTTTGTATAGCAAAATTGATTTTGGAAGAGGGGGTGTTAAAGTGTTATATTTGTTAAAAACATGGGTAAAAAAGTTTATACTAAGTTTATAATAAGATTAGATAGGTTGCTTTTTCTATTTAATAACAAGTCTTCAACTATTATAGCTTTTTGTTAAACGGCAAACAACCACGCCCTCCTAAATTCTACTTCTAAAATCCATATATTACCTATTTTATGGAATTTAAACTTGCACCACTCAAATGAGGGAAAACTCATTGTGCCACTAGACCAATAGGCCATCGGCCTTCAACAATTAATAGTTGACAGACACGTATAACAAAACATGACCCATCATTCATAAGCACATTTGCAGCAATGAGGTGACACACATAACAACACATTTGAAACTACAAGTGAGACATAAAAAGAGTTAACAAACTTCATTCATGGGGAATTGTTAGGAGATATTATTTTTCTAAGAATTTAATGACAAGTTGATGCAGTGAAATCTGACTTCTCAACTAATAAAAATAATGACCATTATGTCAATTTTGATTGTCACTAAATCACAACTTCTCACATTCTCTAGTATTATCTTATTCAAGAAACTAAGATAATACTATTGCGATGTTGAGATTATATACTATATACATATGGAGATACACATATCCAAGTCTCTAGCATAGAACAAGAGTGTGTCTATCCTAAAGAAACTATGTTTGACACACCTCAGCATCTCTAATATCAAGCCATGTTGGTCAAGGGATTATGAGTTTGAAAATGAAGCCCATGACCCTTCAATCAAATACACAACTTGTGAAAAGAAAAGACGAAGAGATTCTTGATCAAACCGTAATAGACTCTTTAATTATGTAATCTCCGTAATTCTCTGCTTCAGACTTACAATATACGACCCCATATAAATAGAATCTATGACTTCACCCTAACTTAGCCTCTAAGTTAAATAACTCCTAAAATAAACTTACCAAATACTAGACCATACCATAAATTAAAACATACCCAATAAACAACCATACTAAATAAAAATACTTAAATAAAATACTAATCAGGTCTAAATAATTAAACTGACCCATTCAGACTTTTGACACTACTAGAAAATGGGTAGGTTTGCTACGGAAATTTGCGACGCAAAATTTTGCGACGAAATTACGACACAGTTGCGACGAAAAGTAAAACCCTGATTTCTAACAAAATGCGTCGCAAATGTGTCGGAATTTGCGATGCAAACCTTTAATTTCTTATTTTATATTTGTTAATACATTAATAAAGATAATAATATAAGTTGTGTCGGAATTTACGACGCATTTCCGACACAAACTTTTAATTTCGTATTTTATATGTGTTAATACATTAATAAAGATAATAATATAATTTGCGGCGTAAATGTGTCGGAATTTTGCGACGCATTTCCGATGCAAACTTTGAATTTCGTATTTTATATTTGTTAATACATTAATAAATATAATAATACAAGTTGCGTCGCAAATGTGTCGGAAATTTGCGACGCAAATTTTTGTTTAATTTAAATACAAATACCATTTAATTACAAATACCATTTCAATACAAATACAGTAATTATAATTATTAAACAAATTGTTAAGAATCGTCGGAATTGAGTCGGAAATTTGCGACGAGATAATGCATCGGAATCGTGTCACAGTTTGCGTCGGAATTGTGTCGCAATGACTTTTCCGACTAAGGTTTTTCTGACAACAGCATTGTGTTGGAATCGGTGGTTTGTGACGCATTTCCGACGCAAAACTGCGTCACCTATCAGTTTTCTAGTAGTGTGACCCAGGCCTACTGGGCTTATTTGACTGACCAATGACCCATTTCAACTGCCATTTTTCTTTCACATTTGAACAAACAAAGATTAAGTCCAAGATAAAATTAATACCCGTCAAAGTCACAAACATGAAATATGACTGATTCTTTGCAAGTCCATCTCCGACAGGAGGGGAAGAAAGACGCCTACAGTCAACACTGCCTGTGTGATTGACGTTCTCTCTCCTCCTCTCCACGGGAGGCACCTCCTCTCTCATCCTTCCCGACAACCTCCTCACGTTTGCGTCATTTTAGAATGATTTTTGGGCGTTTCTCTCTTCCACGTACTTCTCGCCTTTTTCTCTTTCTTCCAAATTGGACCATGGGCCTCCACGAACTTCCGCAATGGATGCATTCTAATTGTTTTTTCTATAAAAATGCAACAAGTTTTGTAAATTGTAAAAACATCAAAACATACTTACAACTTATAATTATTTTTAGTTTACAAGAAAGAATAAATGTTTGAAGGATATTATTTCTTGTCCAGATTGTGCTTAAAAATAGAATGTAGAAACCTATTACCAAAATAAGACCTAGACATATAATATAATATCAAGTAATTGATACTAGAATATAATTTCAATTAAATCTGATGTTAAAAGAAAAACTAGATTTAAAATATTCGATAGGTTTTACAGGATGAACGTTATGGTACATATCATAGAAAACAAGTGGACCAGAATGGTTAATTGCATGATTCGATCATCATTTATTGCAGGATGGGCAAACCAACGGTCACTAAAAAACACACAAGTCCTGCAACTTTTAAAAAAAAAATTTATATCCTTAAAATACGCGTAGTTGAAACTTTGTTTAGTACTATATTAAAATCGGTGCGTTTTGAATAAATATAATATTATATATTAAATAATAAAAATCTTATTTTTTAAAAACTCGTGTTTTATATGTAATGTTTTTAAAACCGGACTGGACCGGCCGGTCAGACCGGAACCGTGACCTCCACCGGTCCGGTTAAATGCTCTGAGACCGTTTGCTGGTTGAACCGGGCGGTTCAAACGATTCAGCGGTCGAACCGCGAACCGCGAACCGGTGGTCGAACCGGTGGTCGAACCGGGTAGCTTAATTTAAAAAAAAAAAATTTACTATTTTTTTTTTATCTTTTTTATCCTATAGTCCTCATACTTACTTCTATTTACAATTTTAACTCAATTTGACTCTTTCCTTTTAACTTATACGCTGCCACAGGTCCTCCAAAACCCTAATCAAAATTAAAATTGAAGATTCAAAAGAATTAAAATTCCTACAACCCTCGTACTTGACTCAAAACTGTTTAAATGGTTGTGTATGTAGTATTTGGAATTTTTATATTTTTCTATATATTTTTATGAATATTTATATTATTTATTGTGTCATCCGGTTCTTGAATCCGGTCCGACCGGTCCGACCAGTGAACCTCTAAGACGTCCGGTTCATTGTCCGGTCCGGTTCTGAAAACATTGTTTATATGTGTTGAACAAACAAGTGGAATACAATATAATCTGTTAACATATACACTCGTCAAAATATTTAGGGGATTTATTTATTAATATAATATTTAGATTAGTATTTTATTTAAAAATATATTATTATTAAAATATAGAATTGTATTTGTTAAGAGAGAGAGGTGGAAAAAAAATGATGAGAATGAATATGAAGATGACATATGACATAAAAAACATTTATTTATTATATATTATAGATGTATGAAGTATATCATAACACCGAAGGTATGGCCGTGTGGACCTATATATTGGTAATTTACGGGATAACTCGTTTATTTCTTATTTTTTTATTGATACAAAAACAAGTGTTCTATATCATAACTTAAATCTTTTAGATATTTTGTGACAATTTTTATAAGATAAAAGAGAAATGAAAATTGTTGTTGTAGTTTAAATGTGGTTGTTTTATATATTTGTATTTTTCTAATTTTTAAATTTAGAGCATTGATACAAAAAAAAAAGAAAAAAGAATTTGGGTTAAACGAATAATGCTCGTTTCAGCCTGCAAATACATGTGCCTTGTTAGGGTTCATGACGTGTTCGGGTTCGTGTAGTTTTCCACTTCATGTCAGATTCAGTCAGCCAACCCGTGAATATAACACAAAGCTAAGTATATGATAGAGAAAATTGATATGCGTGGTTCATTGAGTTTAACACATCAAATACATACAAGCCGTTGTTTTTAAGGCTCTTAACAATAGTACAGACATAGCAAAGAAATGTGAAGAGATTAACGGGGTTAGGAATGTGAATAGTAACCATGATGGCATATTCATAACGATCTCTCTTTGTTGTCCAACTAATGAAAGACAATAGTACATTATTCTTTTTAATGTGAAACATTGCAAAAGAAAATCATTGGGACAAAAACACAACTAAAGGAAAAAAAAAGTGCAATGCAAATTTTGTCTA
This sequence comes from Smallanthus sonchifolius, assembly GCA_023525975.1. Taxonomy (NCBI): domain Eukaryota; kingdom Viridiplantae; phylum Streptophyta; class Magnoliopsida; order Asterales; family Asteraceae; genus Smallanthus; species Smallanthus sonchifolius. The sequence continues at coordinate 20,583,576 of CM042046.1, read as the reverse complement.
TTATTAATTAAGCTACTTGAGTGGCACGATCCAATCACATAAACCAATTACTTAAATGTTGAGGTGGAAACTAACTTGGTAAAAAAATCTATCAAATCCTTGCTAGAACGAGCTTGTTGAACAATAACTTTATATCCATTAAAGAATTGATAACAACTATATCAAGCCAAACGATTATACTCTCTTTATTATGAACGAAATCAAACGATTACAAGCTTGAAAGAAAAGAACGAACAAGATAATCGAAACAAAAACTAGCTAATCAACTATATCTAATCCCCCCTTTCTAACCGACTGTTAGCAGCTAATTAACACATCTTACTGATTACCCCACCAACAATGAGGTATTGACAAAACAGACCCTTGAACTATGAATTTAAAATAATACAAGCCCCTGCAGTAATTGACTTTGACTAAATGATCCTTATTCACAACAATAATGATCAATCCAAATCAACCAACTCCCAATTCTCTCAAACACATCTCAAATTGAGCACCTACTAAAGGCTTTGTTAACATATCTGCAACATCCTCACTTGTATCAATTCCCTCAACAAGTACCTCCTTTGACTGCATAATATCCCTTAAAAAATGCAATTTCACATTTATATGTTTTGTTCTTTCATGGAAAACCTGATTTCTGGACAGTTGAACTGCTCCCTGATTATCACATAACACAACTGTAGAAACATTTTTGACTCCTAATTCAGTCAACAGACCCTTCAACCAGATTGCTTCTTTGACTGCTTCAGTAAGAGCAATATACTCTGATTCTGTAGATGATAAGGTCACTACATGTTGTAATGTTGCTTTCCAACTTACTAAGCTACCCATTACTTTAAAAACATATCCTGTAATGGACCTGCCCCTATCTATATCTTTAGCAAAATTTGCATCTACATATCCCATCACTGAATGACCATTTTCCAATTCATTTCCAAATGCCAGCCCAACTTCCTTGGTTCCAGTTAAGTACCTTATAATCATTTGGCTGCTTCCCAATGATCCCTTCCTAGATTAGCAAGAAATTTGCTAACCAGACTCACGCCATAACCTATATCAGGTCTGGTACATACCATAAAGTACATGAGACTTCCAACTAAATTAGCATATGGAATATGCTTCATTCTGGCTTATTCAGTCTCTGTTTGTGGACAATTTCTCTTGGACAGTTTGAAATGTTGAGCAATAGGAGTTTGAACAGGTTTACACTGCCCCATAGAGAAATTATTCAGAATTTTAGCTATATATGACTTCTGTGACAGAAACAGTTTTCTTTCCTTTCTGTCTGTCACACCCCCAAATTCCACTAACGGAGTTTTACCGTTTGGTGTGTGACAAACCAGGATCTCAGTCATTAGTTACATTGAACGACTCTACATGGGACCCAAATGAAAATATCATATCAATCAGAGTTTAATGCGGAAGCGTAAAGAAAAGTAAATGCGTAAAACACACGCGCTCAAAAAGTCCAAAAGTCCAAACCAAACATAATTCAAAACAAAGTCCAAGTAATTTAATAAAACATCAATCAATAGGAGAATCACATGCATGTCCTATATGTGCACCTGTGCCTTATCTTAGCGACCTGAGAAAACATGTAAGAAAAGATGTCAACACGAGGTTGGTGAGTTCACAGGTTTTAGTATATAAATAAACGTTTACCAGATTATTGATCATTCAATATGTATCTATAGGTAGCTAACCTATGTTCATGTTTAACTTAAGCGCTCGCAACCGAAGCTGACTAATTGTTTATTTGCCTCCTGCCAGGTCTATCAACCCTGACGATGTGTGTAGGCTAACATTTCACTCGTTCGATCTCCAATCGAGTTAGCGAGACTAACGCGGGTGGGATTTGTCAAACCCAGTAGTACTACTAAACATTACCTCGCTAAGATCCATATTAACGGTCCGATGTGTGTTGAGGACTTTCAGTGATATCGTGTTAAGCTTAGCTTTAACATTGATAACATATGAATTATAATAATCTCAAAATATTTGTGACATGCTTTCTTCCCCAAGTTAAAACAGTAAAAAGGGGCCGTGAAAACTCACCTTGGTTAAGTAGTGGATTGGATCACACAAGAGATAAGTTGGAACCACGAGTGTAAGTCTCAAACGACTTACGCATGCCCTAGAATTATAAACACATAAATTAGGGACAAGTTGTGATTTGTGACGACGACCCGGAAGTTAGAACATCGTAACGCTTTCTAAGGATTTAAGAGTAGGCGAACGTGTCCACGGAATTATATAAATTTCTTAATATAATCATTAAGGGAAAAGGGTAACGTTTCGAACATTAATAACGAATAATATTAAATAATTAAATAAATTCATACGTTTGAGTCGTTCACAAAAGTTAGGAAAACAATATAATTTAATATATTATTTTTAGGTTCGCCGGATTAACTAAATAATCATTGAGGCCAAAAATAATAATATATTATTTTTATTCGAGACAATAAACGTGAGTAAATAATATAAACAATTATATCATTATTTAGTTTCAAACGTTACACGAGGTTATAAAACGATACGAAATAAAATATATATTACTTAATAACATGAGTCCCGGGTTGAAAATAATATAAACATATTATTTTATACGAAGTTACGGTTTGAAATTAATATAAATATATTATTTTTATTCGATAATAACAAAAGTATATTATTTTTAAAAGTGAGAATAATATTAAAATAGTTTAATAAATCAAACCCGAGCCTACGGGTTGTTTTACGGGTTAAAACACATTTATATAGTATAATAATAATAGTGGGATGGTTTTTATAATTAAATAATGCTTTAAAAATAAATAAAAACCAAAACAGGGGGAGGGAGACTCGAACCCGGGTCTCCTCCCTGTTTGTATAAGTGCTTAACCAGTCCGCCCGCTAGGGTAATCGCATACAGAACCCGTTCCAAATCGTTTTAACATTCAAGTCCCGGGAGCATTCCTCCCCTACGCGAGCCGGCCCAAAATCCATCCCGAATCCAACGAAAACGATTTAGATTGATCAAAGTAACATAGTGTTTTTGTTAACCAACTAATTACGAATCTGTAGGCGAGTTTGATTGCAAAAACAACTGAATTTGGGTCGTTTATTTAAAGATTGAATGGCCGAAGCCCTAGCTTATGAACACGGAATCATTTTGCTCAAATCCGTTGTTAGAACTTGCTGAAATCATGGGGCTTTTACTAATTAAGATATTCTGAATATGTTATTAAAGTCTAATTTCGTTGAGCTGGTGTTTAGAATCAAAACCCCCAAATTAGTGCATGAACAAACCCTAGATCACAGATCGAGTTCAATTTAATGATGTTTGATAAAATCAACATAGGGCTTTCATAACCCTGAAAATCACGAAACAAATGAAAGGATTTAATTTGATTGAAATGGGGTTTGGATAGGGGTTCGATTAAACCACAATTGTATGAACCCTAGAATCGGGTTCACCCTGAATTCGATGATATAAGCCCTAATTATCATAGGGCTTTCAATTTAAGGACATAAACGAAACTAAGGGTGAGACCAATTACCAGAACTGATATTGGATTGTAGGTGCTCGACTAAAACGGAGCCGACGTTGACGGGGTTTCTCTCCGACGACTTTGACTGCTACTCCGACAAATTTGGTATACGCGAAATCTTCTGAGAGGTTCGTCTAACGTGTGCGGTTGTTTGATTTGAGAGAATGATATACGAACTGATCGAATTGGTGCCGTATAGGGGGCTCGACGGTTTCAATACGAATTCCCATTATTGGGAATTAATTTCGAATCAATGCGTGCGATTACTGCGATAATGAAGATCGATTATGATTTGAACGTGCATAATAGTCGTAGCATTAAACGGATTTCAGTTACAAATCGCGAATTGAATCAAGGATAAACGGATTTTGACTTTTTGAAGTCAACAAAAACAATTCAAACGAATTTTGACTTTTGGAAGGTCAACAGATAGGGTTTAGGTTAATTACAGGTTTGGTCCTTGCTGTTTGAATTAAGATGTTGACAGGATTAGACCCTAGGGTTAGATTTTGTTAAATAAGTTAAGATTTAACTGGATTTAGTTAACGGGGTAAAGTTTTTATCAGAATATTTAACGGGATTGTTAACGGAGTTAACATGAAAAGTCGGATTGTCACATCATCCCCTTGTTGAAATAATTTTCGTCCCGAAAATTAAATAAATTTTTTTTTCGGATGTCATATCATCCCATAGTTGAAAGAATTTTCATCCCGAAAATTAAAATATGTCATATCATCCCCTAGTTGAAAGAATTTTCATCCCGAAAATTAAAATAGTACCTTAAGAATCTGACGTGGAATGCCTGAATAGATTAGGATATTTGCGCATCATCTGATCCTCGCCCTCCCACGTGAATTCCAGTCCACGTTTCGAGTTCCAACGGACTCTGACAATAGGGATTCTACTACGCTTAAGCGTTTTGACCTCCCTATCCATAATTTCGACAGGTTATTCGATGAAACACAACTGTTCATCAATGTGTCGTTCCTCAAGAGGAACCGCAAGTGACTCGTCTGCCAGACATTTCTTCAAGTTTGAGACATGAAAGACGTTGTGTACACCACTAAGTCCTTCAGGTAGGTCCAGTTGATACTCTACTGGACCAATTCTCTTAACTATCTTGAAAGGTCCAACATAACGAGGATTTAGCTTGCCTCGTTTCCCAAAACGAATGACACCCTTCCAAAGTGAGACTTTTAACAAGACCATATCCCCTACTTGAAATTCTAACGGTTTACGACGCTTATCGGCATAGCTCTTTTGACGGTCACGAGCTGCTGCCATACGGTTTCTAATTTGAATGATTTTCTCAGAAGTTTCAAGTACGAGTTCAGGACCTTTAAGTTGACTATCCCTAACTTTGGCCCAACAAATAGGAGAACGACATTTCCGTCCATATAATGCTTCAAATGGAGCTGCCTTGATACTAGTGTGATAACTGTTGTTGTAGGAGAACTCCACCAACGGTAAGTGAGACTCCCAGGTATTATCGAAATCGATCACACTCGTAGCATGTCTTCTAAGGTTTGGATGGTACGTTCTGTCTGGCCATCAGTTTGAGGATGGTATGCTGTGCTCATATCTAGACGCGTGCCTAAAGCTTTATGTAACGATTTCCAGAAACGAGATGTGAATCGTGCATCACGATCCGAAATGATAGATATTGGCATCCCGTGCCGAGAGACTACTTCTTTCAAGTAAATACGAGTAAGCTTATCCATTTTATCGGTTTCCTTGATTGCTAAGAAGTGAGCGGACTTTGTTAAACGATCGACTCTTACCCAAATAGTATCATATCCGGTAGGAGTTCGTGGCAATTTTGTGATAAAATCCATGGATATCTGCTCCCATTTCCACATTGGAATCACTGGTTGTTAGAGAAGACCAGAAGGCTTTTGATATTCTACCTTGACCTTTGCGCAAGTCAGGCACTTGCTCACATAGGTGGCTATATCGGCCTTCATCTTTGGCCACCAATACAGCACCCTTAGGTCATGGTACATCTTGTCGGAACATGGATGAATAGAGTAACAAGATTTATGAGCCTCATCCATGACTAGTTCCCTTAGGTTTTCGAATGCTGGAACCTATATTCGCTCAATGAAGTAGCGAATACCATCATATTTTACCTCGAGTTATGCTTCCATGCCGCATGTACCTTCCAGCGGTAGGTTTTCCTCTTTCAAGGCTTCGAGTTGAGCACTACGGATTTTGTCAGGTAATCCGGGGTGAATAGTAAGCTGTAATGCTCGAACTTGTTTAGGCTTAGTTTCCTTTCGACTTAGGGCATCAGCTACAACATTAGCCTTACCCGGATGATATCAGATCGCACAGTCATAATCATTCAAGAGTTCGACCTAACGACGCTGTCTCATGTTCAGCTCTTTCTGCTTGAAGATATGCTGAAGACTCTTATGATCGGTGTAGATAGTGCACTTGGTACCGTACAAGTAGTGTCTCTATATCTTAAGTGTGAAAACTACAGCTCCCAACTTTAGGTCATGAGTAGTGTAGTTTTTCTCGTGAATCTTTAGTTGACGCGAAGCATATGCGATCACCTTTTCTCGTTGCATTAGAACACAACCCAGACCCTGAATGGATGCATCACAATACACCACAAAATCACCCGTTCCTTCCGGAAGAGCTAGAATGGTTGCACTGCAAAGTTTCTGTTTAAGGAGCTGAAACGCTGACTCCTGGTTATCGCTCCAGTTGTAAGTTTTACCCTTTTGAGTTAAGGCAGTGAGAGGTTGTGAAACTTAGAGAATCCCCCGATGAATCTCCGATAATAACCAGCCAATCCTAGAAATTGTCGCACCTCAGTCGGAGTTGTCGGTGCTGCCCAATTCTTGATGGCTTCTATCTTTGATGGATCGACATGTATTCCCTTCTCGTTAATCACATATCCTAAGAATTGAACTTCCTGGATCCATAATTCACACTTGGAAAACTTTGCATACAGCTGCTCCTTTTTAAGTAATTCCAGGATTAAACGTAGATGTTCTTCATATTCCTCCTTGTTTTTGAAATAAATGAGGATGTCATCGATGAAAAAGATGACAAATTGATCAAGGTATGGTTTACACACAGGGTTCATGAGATCCATGAATACCACAGCTGCGTTGGTTAATCCGAAAGGCATGACCATAAACTCGTATTGGCTGTACCTTGTCCTGAAAGCAGTCTTGGAGATATCATCATCTCGGACTCTCAATTGATGGTAACCGGACCTAAGATCTATCTTGGAATAGAAACTTGATCCTTGGAGTTGATCAAAGAGATCATCTATACGAGGTAAAGGATAACGATTCTTGATTGTGACTTTATTCAGTTCACGGTAGTCGATACACATACGGAAAGTCCTGTCCTTCTTCTTGTCAAACAAAAATAGAGCTCCCCATGGCAATGAGCTAGGTCGGATGAAACCTTTATCCAACAATTCTTGTAACTGAGTGGACAGCTCTTGCGATTCACTAGGTGCTAGTCTATAAGGTGCCTGAGCGATCGGTGCCGCTCCAAGTGCTAGATCGATTTGAAATTCAACTTGACGGTGTGGAGGCAGACCACGCAAATCCTCGGGAAATACTTCTAGAAATTCCCGAACGATGGGAATATCATCAATCTTCTTCTCTTCTGATGGCTGCTCAGCAACGAAAGCCAAAATAGCAGTATGCCCTTTTCGAAGGCATTTCTGTGCTTTCATAAAGGATATGATGCCCATGACTGCACCAACCTTTTCACCCTGAACGGAAAGGGTTTCTCCACTCGGGAGAGGAATGCGAACAATTTTCTCACGACAGATGATTTCAGCTTGGTTTTTAGATAAACAATCCATGCCGACAATTACATCAAAACTACCAAGTGTGACCGGCATAAGGTCGATATCAAGTATATGACTAGCTAATTCAAGCTTACATCCCTTAAGAACGTGGGTTGCTTCAATTATTTGGCCATCGATTATCTCTATTATATACTTAGCTTCTAATAGAGTTGGAGTTCTTTTTATCATATTACTAAGTTTATTAGATATAAAACTCCTATGAGCACCGGTGTCAAAAAGGACAGAAGCAAAGTAATTATTTAAGAGAAACTTACCGATAACTACATTATGATCATAATGAGCTTCTCCAGATCCTAGCACGAAGGCTCGTCCCTTCGCACTATTCCCTCCGTTATTGCCGTTGTTGTTGCCATTGTTGTTATTATGATAAGGGTTGTGGTTTCCATTACCTCCCTTCTTTAACTGAGGACAATTTTTCCAAAAGTGTCCCTCCTTTCCACACTCAAAACAACCCTTTGTAGACCCAGGCTGTTGAAAAGGCTGCTTGGCTTGCAACTCACCCCTACAATCATTGGCAGCATGACCTATTTTGCTACATCGCTGACAACGGTTGCAAACCCTGAAGTGATGGAAGTTGCACTTGTTACTCTTAGGAGATTTTCTCGCATAACCACCCTGATTTTGACCTGAAGAGGTCGTCTGGTTAAAGTTCTTAGCAGGCTTAAACTTTCGCTGCTGCTACTGGGGTTGATTGGACTGGGTCCCTTGGAGCTGGAGTGAGAGTTGGAGTGGTGATCAAACTTGCGCTTATGATTGTCGGTGGATTTAGAGACTGAACCCCTCGGAGGTAGAGTCTATTGAGTCACCGCCTGATCGGTTAACTTGTGGGCTAGTATGATCGTCTGCTGGATGGTGGTAGGGTTGGATGAGGTGACCATACTCTGAATCTGAGGCACTAAGCCTCCAGTGTACAGTTGTATCCTCTTGTAGTCCGGAGTCACCATGTGTGGGCACATGGTAGCAAGCTCATGGGAACGAGTGGTATAAAGCTCAATTTCTGAACCTTCCATCTTTAGGTTCCAAAATTCTCCTTCCAAACTTTGAATTTCATCCTGAGGGCAATACTCCTCCTTCATCATTGACTTAAACTCCTCCCACGGCAGTGCATTGGCCATAGCCAAACCCAACATCTGGACCTGTGCATTCCACCAAGTGAGAGTCGGGCCCTCTAAAGTTCCAGAAGCGAACTTGACCTGATTGGCTAATTGGCAGTTGCACATGGCAAATACCGATTCTACTTTTTTGAACCAACGGAGTAGTTCGACAACTCCTTCGGCTCCACTAAAGCTGTGGGGCTTACAGTCCATAAATGTTTTGAAGGTGCAGGCTGGTTGCTGATTTTGTTGACCTGGATTTAGAAACATAATATAGGATCGAGGTTATAAAGCTTGGGAAAGGCGCTTTGAGAGATGAATTGACATGACTAGTCAAATAGTTATAGCAATTACCTACAACGTTCTGTGCTGCTAGAGCCTCAGCCACACTATCGTTGATTAGTGCCGCCAGCTCAGCTGCTATCATGTTGATGGTACCTTGGTCACCAGCACGACCTCCACGTCCCCTTCCCGACATGATTCTTCACATTCACAAATACAAAACAATGAGAAATATATCGCATATTAAACACTATTTATGTACAAGTAAGGAAATACAACATCTAACATTTTGAAAATTAAATAAATTGTAAGGCTACAAAATAAAGAACTCAAAACATTAAACTTCTCATGCTTTTATTGAATGGGAACAACCTTACCCATCTAGGTTTGAAAAGAGAAATAGCATAAACGAAGCATGAATGAAAAGGGAAGATAGAATAGAAAGATCATCAAGCATCCTCGTCATCGAAAGAAACGTATGATTGTGCATCGTCGATCTCCACCGGTTCCTCCTCGGGTGGCTCCTCCTCTAAGGGCTCATCCTCGAAGGGCTCCTCCTCCTCGTCCGAAAGTGGAATGTCATATGGAAATAGGACTGCTTGTAGTTGGGCTTCTAAGTGGGTCACTCTCTCTCGAAGTCCTTCAGCAGCATGGTCTGCTACTTGTGGTTGGGCTTCCAGATGAGCCACTCTCTCTAGAGTCCCTCCTACATCTTGGTCCAAGGTGTCCACCCTCGTCTCCAAATGTGTAACCCGATCCACTAAAAGGTTATGGACCTGATCCATTGCTGCTAGTTCAGCGGTCAGATGCTCTATTTGCTCCTTGTTTTCTTCTGGAAATATGGCTGCTTGTAGTTGGGATTCTTTGACTGCTTCAGTAAGAGCAATATACTATGATTCTGTAGATGATAACGTCACTACATGTTGTAATGTTGCTTTCCAACTTACTAAGCTACCCATTACTTTAAAAGCATATCCTGTAATGGACTTGCCCCTATCCATATCTTTAGCAAAATCTGCATCTACATATCCCATCACTGAATGACCATTTTCAAATTCATTTCCAAATGCAGCCCAACTTCCTTGGTTTCAGTTAAGTACCTTATAATCCATTTGGCTGCTTCCCAATGATTCCTTCCTGGATTAGCAAGAAATCTGCTAACCAGACTCACGCCATAACCTATATCAGGTCTGGTACATACCATATGGCACATGAGACTTCCAACTAAATTAGCATAAGGAATATGCTTCATTCTGGCTTTTTCAGTCTCTGTTTGTGGACAATTTCTCTTGGACAGTTTGAAATGTTGAGCAATAGGATTTTGAACAGGTTTACACTGCCCCATAGAGAAATTATTCAGAATTTTAGCTATATATGACTTCTGTGACAGAAACAGTTTTCTTTCCTTTCTGTCTGTCACACCCCCAAATTCCACTAATAGAGTTTTACCGTTTGGCGTGTGATAAACCAGGATCTCAGTCATTAGTTACATTGAACGACTCTACATGGGACCCAAATGAAAATATCATATCAATTAGAGTTTAATGCGGAAGCGTAAAGAAAATTAAATGCGCAAAACACACGCGCCTAAAAAGTCCAAAAGTCCAAACCAAACATAATTCAAAACAAAGTCCAAGCAATTTAATAAAACATCAAATCAATAAGGGAATCCCATGCATGTCCTATATGTGCACATGTGCCTTATCTTAGCGACCTGAGAAAACATGTAAGAAAATATGTCAACACGAGATTGGTGAGTTCACAGGTTGTAGTATATAAATAAACGTTTACCAGATTATTGATCATTCAATATGAATCTATAGGTAGCTAACCTATGTTCATGTTTAACTTAAGCGCTCGCAACTGAAGCTAACTGATTGTTTATTTACCTCCTGCCAGGTTTATCAACCCCGGCGATGTGTGTAGGCTAACATTTCACCCGTTCGATCTCCAATCGAGTTAGCGCGACTAACGCGGGTGGGATTTGTCAAACCTAGTAGTACTACTAAACATTACCTTGCTAAGATCCATATTAACGGTCCGATGTGTGTTGAGGATTTTCAGTGATAGCGTGTTACGCTTAGCTTTAACATTGATAACATATGAATTATAAAAATCTCAAAATAGTTGTGACATGCTTTCTGCCACAAGTTAAAAGAGTAAAAATGGGCCGTGAAAACTCACCTGGGTTAAGTAGTGGATTGTATCACACAAGAGATAAGTTGGAACCACGAGTTTAAGTCTCAGACGACTTACGTATGCCCTAGAATTATAAACACATAAATTAGGGACAAGTTGGGATTTGTGACGACGACCCGGAAGTTAGAACAACTTAACGCTTTCTAAGTATTTAAGAGTAGACGAACGTTTCTACGGAATTATATAAATTTCTTAATATAATCATTAAGGGAAAAGCGTTACGTGTCGAACATTAATAACGAATAATATTAAATAATTAAATAAATTCGTACGTTTGAGTCGTTTACAAAAGTTAGGAAAATAATATAATTTAATATATTATTTTTAGGTTCGCCGGATTAACTAAATAATCATTGTGGCAAAAAATAATAATATATTATTTTTATTCGAGACAATAAACATGAGTAAATAATATAAACAATTATATCATTATTTAGTTTCAAACGTTACATGAGGTTATAAAGCGATACGAAATAACATATATACTACTTAATAACATGTGTCACGGGTTGAAAATAATATAAACATATTATTTTATATGAAGTTACGGTTTGAAAATAATATAAATATATTATTTTTATTCGATAATAACAAAAGTATATTATTTTTAAAAGTGAGAATAATATGAAAATAGTTTAATAAATCAAACCCGAGCCTACGGGTTGTTTTACGGGTTAAAACACATTTATATAGTATAATAATAATAGTGGGATGGTTTTTATAATTAAATAATGCTTTAAAAATAAATAAAAACCAAAACTGGGGGAGGGAGACTCGAACCCGGGTCTCCTACATGTTTGTATAAGTGCTTAACCGGTCCGCCCGCTGGGTAATCGCATACAGAACCCGTTCCAAATCGTTTTAACATTCAAGTCTCGGGAGCATTCCTCCTTTACGCGAGCCGGCCCAAAATCCATCCCGAATCCAACGAAAATGATTTAGATTGATCAAAGTAACATAGGGTTTTTGTTAACCAAGTAATTACGAATCTGTAGGCGAGTTTGATTGCAAAAACAACTGAATTTGGGTCGTTAATTTAAATATTGAATGGCCGTGGCCCTAGCTTATGAACACGGAATCATTTTGCTAAAATCCGATCTTAGAATTTGCTGAAATCATGGGGCTTTTACTAATTAAGATATTCCGAATATGTTAGTATAGTCTAATTTCGTTGAGGTGGTGTTTAGAATCAAAACCCGCAAATTAGTGCATGAACAAACCCTAGATCACAGATCGAGTTCAATTTAATGATGTTTGATAAAATCAACATAGGGCTTTCATAACCCTAAGAATTGCGAAAATAATGAAAGGATTTAATTTGATTGAAATGGGGTTTGGATAGGGGTTCGATTAAACCACAATTATATGAACCATAGAATCGGGTTCACCCTGAATTCTTTGATATAAGCCCTAATTAACATAGGGCTTTCAATTTAAGGACATAAATGAAACTAAGGGTGAGACCAATTACCAGAATTGATATCGGATTGTAGGTGCTCGACTAAAACGGAGCCGACGGTGACGGGGTTTCTTTCCGGCGACTTTGACTGCTACTCCGGCCAATTTGGTATACGTAAAATCTTCTGAGAGGTTCGTCTAACGTGTGCGGTTGTTTGATTTGAGAGAATGATAGACGAACTGATAGAATTGGTGCCGTATAGAGGGCTCGACGGTTTCAATACGAATTCCCATTATTGGGAATTAATTTCGAATCAATGCGTGCGATTACTGCGATAATGAAGATCGATTATGATTTGAACGTGCATAACAGTCGTAGCATTGAACGGATTTCAGTTACAAATCGCGAATTGAATCAAGGATAAACGGATTTTGACTTTTTGAAGTCAACAAGAACAATTCAAATGAATTTTGACTTTTGGAAGGTCAACAGATAGGGTTTAGGTTAATTACAGGTTTGGTTCTTGCTGTTTGAATTTAGATGTTGACAGGATTAGACTCTAGGGTTAGATTTTGTTAAATAAGTTAAGATTTTATTGGATTTAGTTAATGGGGTTAAGATTTTATCGGAATATTTAACGGGATTGTTAACGGAGTTAACATGAAAAGTCAGATTGTCACACTGTCCCTCTCTGTTTCCATTCCAAGAATCTTTCTACCATTATCCAATTATTTCCTATCAAACTCTTGCATCAACAGATCCTTTGTTTGACTTAACATTTCCTTGTCCTTGCTGGCAGCTAGCATGTCATCCACATACAATAAAAGATACACAAAATCCCATTCTATATACTCCTTGAAATACACACACTTATCATATTTGCTTCTGTGAAACCCAATATTAACCATGTATTCATCAAATCTTCTATACCATTGCCTTGGTGACTGTTTTAAACCATATAATGACCTTTTCAGTAGACATACCTTTTGTTCTTGACCAGACTCTTCAAACCCTAAAGGTTGCTTCATATAAATTTTTTCATCAAGTGTGCCATGAAGCAATGCAGTTTTAACATCAAGTTGTTCCAACTCATAGTCCTTCAAAGCTGTTAAAGATAATAGAACTCTAATAGATGTATGCTTCACTTCAGGAGAAAAAATTTCATTGTAATCGAACCCTTCCCTTTGTGTGAAGCCCTTAGCCAACAACCTAGCTTTAAATCTAGGTCCTTCTACACCAGGTATTCCATCTTTTAGTTTAAAAATCTATTTGCAGTCCACCAATTTCTGATCCTTAGGTTTATCCACCAACACCCAAGTATTGTTCTTGTATAGAGAATCCATTTCATCCTTCATTGTTTTGATCCAAGACTCTTTATTTACAGAATTTATAGCTTCTGAATATGTCAAAGGTTCACTATCATCTTCTAATTCAGCAACACTAATTACAAATGCTGACATATCAACACTGCAATTGTATCTAGCATTGGGTATGATGTTCCTTCTAGGTCTATCCTTTGCTAAGCTATAACCAGCTTGTTCAACACCAGACCCACTACTTTGAGTAGAGCTCTCACCTTCATTATTACCAGAATTTAATCCATGCTCTACCTCAATTTGAGACCTCTCGCCTCCTGAATTTGAATTTGTTTCCACAGCCTTGCCCTTGTTTATTACATCCTTATACATGATGTCTTATCTAAATATCACATCTCTGCTTATAATGATCCGTGGACTTTCATTGTCCAACCTCCACAGTCTATAACCATTTACACCATCAGGATATGTAACATCCCAAAAATAAGACGACGATTTAAAATAACGGGTTATACGTAAGACGAAAGGAATAAATGAACGAGGCGTGACGTGTCGGGCCAGATGGGCCGGCGAACTTGAGAGGAGGAGTCCCTTCCCTATAAATAGTCTAACTCACTCCACATTTCTCTCATTTGCAAGTTCTAGAGAGAGAAACCGTAGAGAGAGAAAGTTGGCGGATCGACCCTAGATTGAAGAAGTGCGTTTCTCCATAGCTCGTGAGAAGAACTTCCAAATCAGAAGCTTGATACAGGTAACGACCCAACCAAGATCTGAGTTTTTGTTCGTTTTTGGGTTTTTCGAGTTTTGGACGAAAATATGACGTTTTTATGTATGAAACTGGAAGAAAAACATATATTTGAGTTCCTTAATGAAAAGTAAACGTTTTGAATGTAAACAAGTTCGGGATCTTGACGTGATCAGACCCGAATGCGAAAGTTAGGGTTTTTGTAGGGAAGCAGATCCTGTGTACTTATCAAGTACGCATAAAGAAGATCCTGTGTACTTATCGAGTACGCATGAAGAGGGTTCTGCGTACTTATCAAGTACGCATGGAGAGGGTCCTACGTACTTATCAAGTACGCATGAAGCAAAGTTTGCGCACTTATTAAGTACGCAAGAACAAGGCCCTGCGCACTTGCTAAGTGCGCAGGCATCAGGCTGTTTAGGTAAAGTCGGTATGATTAGAAGGTTAAACCGTTAGAGTCGGGATTTGGTTTGATGTGTATTTAACTAATCAATTCAGATCGGAAGTGACGTTGTGGGACCTTTGTTTAGGACATCCCAGATTAGCTTATCAGGTGAGTTCTAGAAGCCCTTATTTAAATGTTTTAATTAAATGTTTTTGGGCTGGTGTGCATACATACGGAATGATGTTTACGATATGATGTTTACGGTATGATGTTTACGAAATGATGTTTACGAGATGATGTTTATGAAATGTTTTGCCGAATGAAGTTTACGAAAGGTTTACGAAAGAGATGATGTTTTGTTTAATAAAACGTATGAATGCTTTAACTAAAATGAGGTAAAGGTTTTATGAAAGTCATGAATGAACGAATCTGCCACGAGTTCCTACGGGAGCTAAGGTATGTATGTATGTATTGGCCTCACCCTTACGGGGGGCCTTTGTGGCTAGCTAACGGTTGTACAACTGGTTGATGATGGGGTGACGACGGTCACCCATGGGATTACCGGGATCCCGATGGAAGGTACTATTCCTTGTGGGGAAATAGTGCCTATGTTATGTTCTGTCTTCCTAGAGGTAACGAGCCTTAGGAGACATATGTTTGGTCTACCTAGAGGTAACGAGCCTTAGGAGACATATGTTTGGTCTACCTAGAGGTAACGAGCCTTAGGAGACATATGTTTGGTCTACCTAGAGGTAACGAGCCTTATGAGACATATGTTTGGTCCACCTAGAGGTAACGAGCCTTAGGGGACCTATGTGACGGATGACTTAGAGGTAACGAGCCTTAAGTTCATCCGCTGGTATGCGATGTATGGAATTAACGGTTACGAGAAGGCGCAGATTCGATTCATGTTGACTTATGTTATGATGCTATGTTACGATGTTTTGATGATGTTAAGTTATTGCATGTTTTTCGTACGCCTTTGTTAAAAAAATGTATGTTATGTTTTTGGCAAAATATTTATGTTAAGGTTTTATGTAAAGCTAGAACTCACCAGCGTAGCTGACTTTTTAGTATGCACATTCAGGTTAAGGGCAGGTTATGGTGATGGACGCTGATGCTTGGCAAGCGAGAAGAGTTACCGAACGATATGAAGACTGGCATCCCGTTATGAGTTGTTTATGTTATGTTTATGTATTTGACAATGTTACGTTTCCGCATGTTTGAACAAGTTTTAATTATGATGAATGAATGATTCCGCTGCGTTATTTGATATTCAAGTTTAATAACTGTTTGTGAATGAGTAAATCCAACAAGTGAGGCCTCCCGGGTTTGGGGCCTTACAGGATACCCCCAAAAAAATGCATTTTTGTTCCCTAGGTTCCAGCTTCCCTTGACTAATATGAGAGTAGGCTAATGACCCAAACACTCTCAAATTGTCATATTAGATACAATGTAGTACTTGCAGCCTCTGACCAGAGGGTCTTTGGCAATCCAGAACTCACCAACATACATCTGACTTTATTCAGAATGGTCCTATTCATCCTCTCTATCAAACCATTCTGTTGAGGTGTACCAGGGACTGTTAAATGCCTAGAAACTCCACCTTCTTTACACAGTTTTTCAAATTGTTGGTTACAAAATTCTAGACCATTATCTGACCTTATCTTCTTTATCTTTCTACCATTCTGATTTTCAACCAATATCTTCCATTGTTTAAACTTTTCGAAGGTTTCATCCTTTGTTTCAACATATGAATCTAGACCCTTCTAGAGTAATCATCTACAATGGACAGAAAATACCTTATGCCTCCCAGTGAAACATGCTTTGCTGGCCCCCACAAGTCTGTGTGCACATAATCAAGGATGCCTTTAGTAGTATGAACTCCTCTACTAAACCTGACTCTATGAGCCTTTCCCAATACACGATTTTCACAAAATTGAGTCTCCAGGTTCTTCAAACCCTTTAACAGATCTTGCTTATGCAATTCAGTAAGTCCTTGACCACTTATGTGACCCATTCTATTATGCCATAACATGGCATTCACTTCAGCCTTATCAGTTGCCACTGAAACAGTTCCTTGCATCACATTTCCATCCAGCACATAGATATTATTTTCTCTTCTGGTTCCGGACAAAATAACCATTGACCCTTTCACAACCCTGGCCCTACCATTTCTGAGACTTACATTACATCCTGAGCTTTCAAACACACCTAGAGAGATTAGGTTTCTTGTCAAATCTGGAATATACCTGACACCTTCCAATTTGAATTCTGCTCCACCATCAAGACTCAAATTGATAGTTCCATGACCATTTATTTCACAAGGCCTATCATCTCGTAACTGTACAGTACCAGGGTTCTCCAGATGTAGTTCATTAAAGTATTCTATGTGTGGGGTCATATGCCATGAACACCCTGAGTCTAATATCAAGGATACATTTGAGATCCCCTTTGACACCACTAGAACTTTAGAACTTTCATAGCCATCAATTGATCTTTCTGGAGATGAATTTCCTTGGTTCTTAAATGAATTTGACTCAAACTTCTTCTTATGCCTCTCAGGACAATCTTTATTCAAGTGTTTTTCAGAATTGCACAAGTAACACTTCCTTTTGAATCTTGACTTTGATCTTGACTGAGACTTATTCTTGAAACTTGTGTTCTCAGTTCTGCCCCTTACAAACAAACCCTCTCCTGATTCATCTTTCACATCAGACCTCTTCTTGAACTCCTTTTAGTTTAGAGCTACCAATACCTCTTCCATGGATAAGGAATCCTCGCCATTAGGGGTGTGCATTAAACGGGTTGGCCCGTGAAAGCCCGCAGGACCGGACTGTTAAACCTGGGCCCGACCCGGCCCATGATGTGTGTAACCGGTCGGGTCTGCGGTCCTACCTTTCATGGCTTATCGGTTATGGTCCTGGTCCGGGCTAAGCCCGCGGGTTTTCAAAAAAACCCATAAAACCCGTATATATAGAACAATTGGTAATTTCAAAAAAAAAGTCTAGTACTTAATTTATGTTTTACATAAACCATATTTAAAAATTTCCTTTATATTATTATTATTTGAACATTTAACGATGGTGAAAATATTAACTATAGTTATATATCTTTTTTTAGTTTAAACAGTAATCGTTTTCAAGTTTTCTTCCTATTTTAATACGAAAACAATGTTTTTCATAAATATAGTTTTTTTTAACTTTATTCAATGTTGTTATATAAAACCAAATGTTTCTTTATACTTTTCATTCATCGCCAAAGAGAACTAGAATTGAATAGAACTGAATGTACAATTTTAAATTACAATTTACACCATAATATTTTTGATTATGAACATTTGTTGTTGCGCAAAACCTTTTTCAATACTCTACGACACTACCTATCATTTTTCAATATTTACTACTCATAATTAACAACTCAGATCAATTACATATATCTCCTACAAAGATTAAAGATTACATATAATGATTTATACATAAATGTAATGTTATTTACACATACATAAAAAATAAAATAAATTCTAAAAGGTAAAAAGAAACAAAAACTAAAACATATTCAAATGCATATAACATTAATTTACAATTAAAATCTTGCATAAAGAAAAAAAATGAAAAAGAAAAGGAAATAAAAAGCAAAGATCTCTTTGAATTGATATTTGTAACAATTCGGCCAATTCTTTCGATGTAATATTCAAGAATATTCTATTTCCGTTAACAAACAAATGAGAATTTGTACGAGAAACGTCTAATAAGTCGGATTTATAGTTACACAGAAGCTAATATAATTAAGGTAATTTAATTAAACGGGCCTGATACTAAAGCCCGAGGACGGGCCCATTAAAGCCCGTGAAAGCCCGAACGAGCCTATTAACAATTGGTCCGGTTCTCGGTCCCCAGTTTACCCTGTTAATGGTCCCGGTCCCGGTCCGGGTTGGTCCGGTTAAAGCCCAATAATCACCCCTACCCGCCATACATCAATGTATCAACAAAGTGTTCATACGATTGAGGCAGGGATGTGAGGAAGATATTGCTTGATCTTCCTCATCCAACTTGACATCATTGTTTTCAAGATCAATCACCAGCTTGTTGAATTCATCAATGTGATCCTCTAAAGTTTTCCCCGGGATCATATGAAACGTGTACAACTTTTTCTTAAGGTACAATCTATTAGCTAGTGATTTAGTCATGTATAGCCCTTCAAGTTTAGACCAAATACCTGCTGCTGATGTTTCTTTAGATACCTCCCTCGTAACTCTATCTCCCAAACTAAGGATGATCGCACTGTGGGCTTTCTCCGGAATATCTTTGTGTTCTTTTTCAGTCAGGGTTGCAGGTAGGTTCGTTTCCCCCTTTAGCTTATCCACCACTCCTTGGTGAACGAGCATCGCTCTCATCTTCAATCGCCATAATCCATAATCGTTTTTGCCATCGAATTTCTCCAATTCGAACTTAGTGGAAACCATCGTGATCACCGATTTGCCCCAATTGAATTTCAATTCCTTGAATCGAGCCATCACCGAGCTCTGATACCAATTGTTATTAAACACCAAAGAATTGATAACAACTATATCAAGCCAAACGATTATACTCTCTTTATTATGAACGAAATCAAACGATTACAAGCTTGAAAGAAAAAAATGAACAAGATGATCGAAACAAAAACTAGCTAATCAGCTATATCTAATCCCCCTTTCTAACCGACTGTTAACAGACAATTAACACATCTTACTAGTTACCCCACCAACAATGAGTTATTGACAAAACATACCCTTGAACTATGACTTTATAATAATACAAGCCCCTGCAGTAATTGACTTTGACTAATTGATCCTTATTCACAACATGCTCTATTATCATAGTACTAAAGAAAAGTGTAAGTGTGGTATAGTGACACGATTTTTGTATCAATTGATACTTATGGATCGGTGGATCGGTTATGTTGTATATATTTTAATAAGAAAACTTCGTCAGACAAAATTTAATTACCCCCCCCCCCCCCCATTTTAATATGAAAGTTACTCAACTTTTCAAGGAAATGATTTTTGAATAGGTCGCCAAATTGTAGCTTGATCTACTTTGACAAATATTTATAAAAAAATGTTTTTTTAGATCATGAGTTGGGAAGAATTTTGATGATATGTGTTTGGTTCTGTCACCCTTAGTATATCTTCTTTGATTTGAGTAAGACACGTCGCATTATATTAATATACTCTTGCAATTCTTTCTTTTAATTTACTGAAGCCTGCATTCCTCCTACATGTGTTCATCATTAATCCTAACCTGACACATTCTTGACCAATGTTGTATAAACCAATCAGTAAGGCATAATTCATTGATGTCTAATATATGTTTTCTAGATCATCAAATTAGGAGGAATTTTTTGTGCGGGTGGTGATGGCCTGAAAGTTTTAAATTTGAGCCTATTATATAAATGGCGGTGAAGATTCTTGTCGGAATCAGGGCTGGCCCTGAGCATGTGCGGGGTGGGCGACCGCTCAGGGCCCGGTTTTTCAATGGCCCAAAATTAATATATTATATAAAAATATATTTAATATAAACTGAGTTTAAAAAAATATAACTGATGGGCCATCTACAAAATTACAATTAACTTATGAGTCATATAAACCGAGTTTAAAAACTCATTAACAATTACTCCATCATTGGGCCATGTTCAAATTAACAATTTTACCTATTAAAAAAACAAATCACTCCATGGCTCCATCAACGGTCGTCGATGTCTTCTGCCTTCGAAAATCAATCGGATGAATTTAATCAAGGGAGATTTTTGAATTGATTTTTTTAAGAAAAATCAAACTTAGTATTGTTACAATTTTCATCATATTAATGATTTTTTTTTCCATATATTTAACTTTATATTTTAGATTTTTAGGGATCCATTTTTTTTAGTCGCACAGGGCCCCCGAAATCTCAGGGACGGCCCTGGTCGGAATCGAACACTTTGTGGAAAAATGTGATTCTTAGCATTCTTGCGTCTTCGAGGGGTGCGGGCCTGATTCCCGGAAGAAGAGACATTTCGGGGGTGTGGGGAAACATAAAGAAATTGGAGATTGCTTTACATGAATATAATTTGGATTTTAAAGAGTGGTTGGAGGTCAAGGATGGCATTTGCAATTGGAGGCCAGATGATCAGGGGTGTTTTCAGTGAAATCAATGAGGCGTCTGCTCGGCCCTTCAACCTCCACTGGGCCAGATTTGGTCTTTAACCGGTGTAAGACGGTCACGTTGAAAGTTAACATTTTCGCGTGGCGAGCTGGGCTGGACCGTATTACCACTAGGCCCTCGTTATTAGGCGGGTTAACATTCCTTCTGACAGCTGCCCGCTTTGTTTGCAGTGTGTTGAAACCACGGATCACTTATTCACCTCATGCTTCTAAGCTTCAATGTTCTGGGGTTTTGTTAACATCCCTCCCATTTTTGTTTTCTCTGTAAGGGATGTGCTGGGGTTATCCAAATCTGTCATGCTTGCTAACCATCGACGAATGCATTTCATGTGGTCGTTTTAGCTGTTGTTTGGAGCCTGTGGCAGCTCAGAAACGGGGTTGTTTTTTGTGGTAAAAAGGCGTCCATCAAGTGGCTTTGTGAAGATATCAAGAGTACTAGTTTCTTGTGGGATAAGGATAGAAAAGGAACCGGGGTTGTTGATTTGGATAGCTAGTGCAAGTTTAATTTTTAATTTTTGTTTGTTGTTGGTTCTGCTGCTTGCTGACTTTTGTTTAGGTCTATTTTTTTATATATACATCTGCCTTTCAAAAAAAAAAGAAATTACACTACCATAGCATGTAAGTAGTTTTTCAGAGTGTGGTCAAGTTCTATGCAGATATGATAAATATATTACATCTACAGAATTTCATATCTTTTGATAAAATAATCTCATATCATGTGTTTTGAAAATGTAATATATTTTCAATTATATAGGTGTGTCTGATTAGATTTATATCTTGCTAGTACATCTAAAAAAAGGCAATATCATGTGTCATAGAGCAAGATACATCACATCCCTAGTTTCAATTTACCATGTTATCTTTGGATCTGACTTCTGTGTCATTATGAATCACTAAAACCATGTTTAATTAATCGATTAAAGTTAATTTAGTTTTTAGCAAATGTTCGTTTACCAATTAATTAAGAACCAATTGCTTGATTAAGTCAAGAACACAAATAACATAATAGGAATTCTCAGAATCACCAAATTCAATTACAACTCAACTATCGTAGGTTTACCGTGACATTGAATTATTATATACTATTCCTAAGCTAAGATCAATAAGAAATCTAGAAGATAAATACAAATTAATAAATAATAGATTACACAAGATCTTAAATAAAGAAGTTCTCTTTTGGAAGATCATTAGAAGATTTGGACCAAGCCTCAATAATTGTCTCATTGTGTAACATCCAAATATTTCAAGTAAATAAAGACAAAGACATAGTTTCAATCAGAATAAAAAGGGCTAGTTGGAACTTTCCATGAGAGGGAACCCCCCTATAAAAGCCTAGCCCAACCCCCCTTGCGCAAACTCATAACCATTTCCGGGAGGGAGGGAGCCAGCCTGTACTCTACTCTTTTCTGGCCAAGGATCAACGGGGGAGAAAAGAACCGAAAATTACACGAGTTGGAGGTAAGGATCGAACCCTAGATCTCATGTTTTAGCTTGAAACGAGTTTTAGGGCAAAAACGGGGTTTTATCCAAAAAGACTAAAAAACCATAGATCTGAACTTATGGAAGCTAGACGGAAGTTTTGAACGTAAAAAGTTTGGATCTTGATCCATTTTCACGAATTAACAGTCGCCAAAGCATGCAAAACTAGGGTTTTTGGGGGGAGGATGAACATAGTTTCTACAAAAGTACTCGGCTAGAAGTACACTTGCGTGAGCTTCGAGTACTCGCCCAGGTACACGTACACATACTTAAAGTTTATGCAAGGATACTCCGTGCGTGAACACTGAAGTAGTTGCATGAATACTCATGCGTGAACTTGAAGTATCCGCATGGCCAAACCGTTAAGAAAGAACAGCAAGTCAGGTGAGTTATAGATCCCCCTTTTTATGCCTACTTTTGGGTGGTGTGCATACTGTCTAAAATGTTTACTAAACCTATGCGGTTGTAAACGTAGCGAAATTAGTTTTAAAGAAAGTTAAAGTGAGGAAAAAGAATGTTTATGCAATAAAAGATGTTTATGGAAGTTAACGAAAGTAATGAATGTGTTAATGAAAGAATGAGGGACAACATTTTTAGAAGTCGTTACATTGTCTATATTTGGGAAGGGAAAGGTTCTTACGGGAACAACTGTTATGTTGATATGATGTTATGTGTTATTCGTAGGTCACGTGTGAGTATGTCTGTCATGGCATTACCTTGTTAGGGCCTTTGTGGTTAGCCAACAGTTGTACTACTGTTTCTTCGTCATAGGAATAACAATGATTATTCATTATGTAAAGGTAACCCCCGCTTCGTGCTAAGTCCTTTGGGAAAATTCTTCGTGCTTAGTCTATAAGGGTTCCATAACCCTACTCTCCACCCTAATCAACCTCCATTTGCAAATATCACACAAAACATCTGAAGAGAGAAAGTGGATTTTAGGGAGATATAAAGCTTCAAGAAAATATCATCTTTGGCTTCAAGATCGCTTCCTAC
The DNA here is from genome assembly GCA_023525975.1 of Smallanthus sonchifolius. Taxonomy (NCBI): domain Eukaryota; kingdom Viridiplantae; phylum Streptophyta; class Magnoliopsida; order Asterales; family Asteraceae; genus Smallanthus; species Smallanthus sonchifolius. The sequence goes on along the minus strand of CM042046.1, from coordinate 20,560,120 downwards.
CTTCTTCTCCACTGTAGTAGACCAAGAAAACACTAAGAAAGGACATCTTCGAGGTATATATTTAACCTAAATCTCTGTTTTTGCTTAAAATGGATTTTTGGGGTAAAACTAGAGTTTTCATCTTAAAGACTAGATTTTTACGTGTTAAAAGATGAACAAAGAATGGATCTAGCTTCATGGAAGCTAGATAAACGACTTGGACGTAAAATTTCTAATTATGGATAAAAACGAAGATGTTAAGGTTTGTGTTCTTGGGGCGACACTAATAGGGTCTCCATCTTCATTCGGCGCCACTAGTCGGGGAAGATAAAGTGGTGTTCCCGAGGCCTACTAATGATTGGGACACATGTCCTTCCATTTGGCGACACTAAGAGCGCCGCTAGTTATTTGGCGACATTAAGTGGACGAAACTAACGAACGACAATAAGTCCTTAAAGAAAGTTAGGGCGACACTTTTACTAGGAAACACTGTCAAACAACACAGAGTGTTGGCAACACTAAGCCCAGGCGGCACAGCCTGTGGCGACCCTATAGGAGACATTTGCAAAGTTTAACAGATTTCATGTATTGAATTCGTACAGATCATATATCACTTGTCAAGCCCGAAGCTCATTAGTTTCACACAGTAAACCGTACACCAGGTGAGTTCTAAGTCCCCTTTGTCTGTAACTTTTGGGCTAGGGTGCAGACTTGTATGATGATGAACGTTTTATAGCTAAACGTGCTAAATAGTAAAATATGAAATAGGCTAAGTGTAATTATGTGTCTTAATGAATGATGGTGTATTAAGTGGATAAATGTGTCAATGTGCCAATATTAAGACAAAGTATAGAGGGCTTACATATTGATGCAGTGCAAAGCACACATCTTTATTCCTAGGTTTTCGTGTGTTTTAGATTGGTTTTATTATTGTTTTGAGTCTTTTTTGGTTCGTTTTGAGTCTTTGTTATGTTTTCAGGTGCTCGTGAGAATAAACAGTGAAAACCCAAAAAAACCGAGCACTAGAATGAAGCACGAGGATCAAAAGTTAAAAATGGGAAAATTCCATTTTTCGCGGTACACGAAGCACAAGGGTCCAGTTCTCGCGGTACGCATGGATTCCTAAATGGGCGCGTGACTAATTTGTCCCTCGCGGTACACGAGAGACTGGCCACCAATTCTTGAGGTATGCGAGAGATCAAGAATCCTAGAAAAAACCCAAATTTTGAATTAAATAGAATTGGAATGCCATTAGGTCAAGAGTTCGTATTCTAGCCGTTTTGGGAGAGAAAAGGGACGATTTTGAGGGCTAGGAAGCCAACCGAAGTGAAAGATTGGAGATTTTGGATCCGGGTTCGTTAGTAATAGCGTATTCAATCTTAAAGTCTTGATTTTTATCTTTGATTGTTCTGATTTGAAACCATGTTCTTGTTTAATTACTTCTGCTTTGATGTTTTGAATATGAATCTTAAGGTTTGTGATTTTGGTGGTTTGCTAGACGTAGTAGCCATAGGAATTGTCGTTGATTGCGAATTCAAGTTGAGTGTTCTTTCTAGTTCTATACCTGAGAGGTGAGAATTAGTTGTCTAGTCTTCGTTATTAGGAATCTGAGTGTTAACAGTATGAGAGGACGTTATTATTAGGTGTCTAGTGATTGTTGCTAGGTCAAGTCATAAGTTGTTATCCTGAGATTTCCCCGTGCATTCCTTGAATGTATGGTGGGCAATGAGACTAAGAGATGATCTGTCCATTAGGGTACTTTATAATAGTTGGAAATACCTGAGAAGTGATCCAACAATCTGGTGAGTTATTACACTTTAGGTTCCTTAGTTGGTGACATCCTGAGAGTGATTAGGGATCCACTAGGTAGTCTTTAGTTGTCATCCTTAGAAACCCAAAGCCATCATAGTTTCCGGAAACGGTAGAAGTTATACTTTGCAGGTAGAATTCCGACCTAGGTAGTGTTTTTCCTATTCCTGATATCTTCCTTAGTTTTCCTTTTGATAGTTTGAGTTGAACTTGTTTACTGCATTATTAGTTTAAGCCTTAGTGTAATCAACCCCCCAAACATCAATCAATCTTAAGTCCGAGTCAGAGTCAATATTGTTTCGTAGTGTCTCTAGGGTTCGATACTCGGTTTACCATTAAGCTGTGCTACACTCGATAGGTATACTTGCCTGTTAGTGCGGTTTAATTAGAGGGTATTCCTTTTATTACTTAGGAGTCTAGGTTAGGTTTTAGTAGTTTTTATATAGACCGTCTGCACGACATCAAGTTTTTGGCGCTGTTGCCGGGGACACTTGGCAATAGCAATATTAACTCTGGCTAGTTATTTGTTTGATTTTTGGTTTGTTTTGTTTTCTTTGAGTCTGTTCTGTGTGTTTGTCTTCTGTGCTTACTTGTGTGTCTAGTATAAGATTGAGTCGTTTTGTTCTTGAGACTCTGTTTTCTTTTTCCTATTGAGTCTTTCTGTTTATGCACCATACTTGCTCGCAGGGATCACCACCTTATTCTGCTTTCCTAGAGCCCGAGCGAGAGATTCATGAGCGCACCACCCGCGACTTCCGGGAGTGTTTGAAGAAGTTGTGCAATAACCAGGTACGTCTTACTAGCCCAATTCCATTTCCTAATATGGGCGACACTGATCCGCCAGCGAGGCGTACTGTACACTAGAGGGCCAATGATGGGGTTATGGGCGCGAGATCTTCGATCACTCGCCCCGCTATTCCTAATACCAATTCTTGGCAGATCCCATTACATGTCATGAGTACGATAACTCATGCTACTCAATTCCATGGCCTCGAGGATGAGGATGCACCTGGACATGTGTCCCGCTTTGCGCGCATATATGATACTTTCAATATCATGGGTTTGTTTAAGGATGCAATCTACTTGCGTCTCTTCCCATTCTCCCTCTCTGGGCGTGCATCTACTTGGCTTGACACCCTCCCGGATAACTCTATTACCACTTGGGAGGATCTTCAAGCCAAGTTCTATAAGAAGTACTATCCACCTTCCAGGGCCGCTAGTCTTCGGGACCAAATCCACTCTTTCCAGATGGATCCCGACGAGCCCTATCACATGGCATGGGAGTGGTTCAAACCGCTGTTGAGCCGATGTCCCCAGCATGGTCTTTCAGACTGGGCGATAGTGGAAAATTTCTATACTGGCCTTATCTTCGAGAAGCAGCAGATGTTCAATACAGTTGTGGGAGGCCATATCATGGAGAGACTCGAGCCAACTGCGTGTGAGGAAATGTTCGAGAGCTTCGCTCAAGCCGAACAACAGTATCCCTCTACTAAGACTTCCATTCCTAGTGCTAGAGCATCCGCCTCGTCTCCTAGAGGTGTTCATCAGGTCACTCCTGATTCTAGTGTGGCTGCTGCAGTCGCCTCAATGGCCAACGAGATTAAGGAGCTGAAGCTTAGTGCTCAGCGGTGTCAAGTGTGCAGGGGAGGCCATAACCCCCGTGATTGCCCGGTAAATAATCAAGAGCAGGTGAGTTTTGCTGGAAACCAATACCAGAACCGAGGGTACAACAACTACAATTCATTTAGCTCGGTATGGAGATCTAGAAATAACCCGCCTGGGTTTAACGGTCAACAGCAACAGCAGCATGGAGGAGGAGATACATGAGCTAGCTCGGGAAGCGGTGTCGACACGACTACGATAAAAGAGATGCTTGAGACCCAGACACAACTGCTTGCCCACTTAGTCCATCAGGACAGGGATGATAGGCAGAGATTGGATAGCCACGAAAATCTACTGAAGAATCAACGGTCGGCATTCCATGATCTGCAACGCACGGTTGAGGACATCGCTAAAAGCTTGAAAGATCGACAGTGAGGTCCATATTCAGGCTCCCACGCTTCAGTGATGGCCATGTCGTTTAGGAGTGTGGAGGAGAAAGAGGTTGTAGAGGATGACTCCCATTCCATTAAGCATAATATACTGTCACCTGAAGAGGTCAAGAAGATTGACTGGAGAACTCGATTCGCTGAGATCGACGCTAGAGGAACAGGTTGACGAGGAGATAATAGTTGAGGTGCCTGCCGAGAAGGCAGAGGAGAAGAAGAAGAGGGTGGAGATAAAGATCCCCGAGATTGACCTGAGCCATGTCCCCTACCCAGCTCGCTTGCTACCGCATAAACAAATTAGGGAACACAGTCACTCCCTTGATATGTTCAAACAACTCAAGGTCAATCTTCCGCTCATAGAGACTCTCCAGCGTATGCCAAAATATGGCAAGTTCCTTAAAGATCTTCTTTCCAACAAGAAGAAACTAAAGGAGGGCTCTAAAGTCTCACTTAGTGAGCAATGCTCCGCAGTGGTGCAAAACAAACTGCCCGAGAAATTGGGAGATTCGAGGCATTTCATGATCCCATGTCTACTAGGCAGTTTGACCTTGCAACACGCGTTGGCAGACCTAGGTGCTAGCATTAATCTGATGCCATATTCTATATATAAACAGCTAGACTTAGGTGAACCACAGCCTACGCGCATGAGCATTTCCTTGGCTGACTGCTCAGTCAAGTATCCACGGGGAATTGTGGAGAATCTGTTAGTGAAAACAGAAAAATTTGTCTTCTCCATGGAATTCGTTATTCTATACATGGAGGTGGATGACAGAGTCCCACTCATCCTCGGGTGCCCATTCTTACGCACCGCCAACGCATTAATCGATGTCTTTGACGGGAAACTCACACTTCGTGTGGGGGATGAGTCAGTTATATTTGATGCCACAAAGTCTGTGGTGGATGTTGGCGAGCATAGCCACTCCATGTGCATGCTTGATGCATTCATGGACTACCATCAGAACTCTGATCCAGTGTTAGAAGTTGTTAAACCCACCCCTAATTTAAGAGAACCATCTGATTGGGCGGTAGAGTTGGAGAAGTTATTAGAAGAGCCGGATGAATACGACGATGATGTGCCTGATGATCTGCTGAAGATGATGGAAGAATTACATGAGATCATAGGCAAAACCACAAGTGTGGGGAAGTTAGAAGAAGTTTTAGAGGATCCCGGGGGTCCAGGGGAAGGTTTAGAGGTCCCACATATAGAAAATCCCATTCCTGAACTACTACACATCACCATTGTGCTTTCTGAGGGGAGAACCGTTGATCCGACCCCTTGTTCTAGTGTTCCTAGGTCTAGGGCACCCCGTAAGAGAACCCGTGCATTAATAGATTCATCGAGGGTGAGGGTAGTGAAAACCCCAAGTGTGGGGACGTCTAGGGGTGACAAATTACTTGGTTATTTGATGCATATTACATTCGGACCGGGTAGATTTAAGTTGTGGTGGAAGGATCTATGTGCAAAATATGTTCTGAGTTCATGGTTTGATAAGAGTGTGAAGTTTCTGAGTTAGTGTAAGACCGGGAGGCCATGGAGGATGGAAGCGGTACCGGTTAGGATCAAGGAGAAGCCTCCTGATAGGCTTGCTTGAATCTTGGGCAAGTGCCCGGGATGTAGAGTTTATATGCTTTTCTTGGTATGAGTACGTGTCTTTTATGTGTTTTTTAGTATTGTGTTTTTGGTTTGTGTCATGTCTTGCAGGGATTCACGCTTGATTTGGTGAGGGAAATCATCGGGAATGAAGTTCCAGGTATGTTTATATATGTTTTTATGCCTAGGACAGGGTTGTAAAGAGTTTGGGTGGAGTAAATTATTAAAGGGTCAAAAATATTCGAAGTATAAAAATTGAAAAAATTTTCTTAACTTTCAGTGATGGACTTTCCCTCGCGGTACGCGATTAATGGAGTCAAGTCTCTTGCAGTACGTGAGAGACAAAAGTCTCGGCCAACATGATTTTCAACTCCTCGCGGTACGCGAGGAGTCGCCCCTGGATCTTCGCGGTACGCGGGGCTCCTCAGGTTTGGCCATGTCTCCTTTGTTTCCCATGGTTTCCCACACACATTGTCCGCACCCGCTACCACCACCACTATATTTCATCCACCAGTCTCATCACCATATATCATACCATTCACCGTCCACCTCATAATCCACTACATCATCTACCATTAATATCATCAATATCTCTCATCATTCACCATCATCATCATCATCTCATTCACCGACCACCCCGACCATTGGAAACGAGAAATATTTCGTCACCGATGACCCACATTGCTGTGGCTTTCATGTCTATGTGTTTGCCACACATCAGGTACGTTCCTTGCATTCTATTTAGAGTCAGTTTGAGTTTGAGTCTTTAATTTTAATTTGTGTCAGAGTGATGCTGCGGGTTTGTTGCGAGGTTTATTTTGCAGGTATTGTTCGTCCTATCCGTACTCAATCTCCATTCGGGCGGGACCAATGCTTAGTTTAGCCTACTTTGTAAAGGCAACCCAACAGTGTGTGCAACCACATCCGAAATGCTATACAGTGCATACAAGGAAGAACGAAGCTGCACATCCTGTTTTTTTTTTGCGTTTTTATTTTTAATTGTGTCTTCCTTCACATTGAGGACAATGTGTCTTTCAAGTGTGGGGATGTGAGTGTCTAGTTTAAGTTTGTGTCTTTATAAAAATTCAAAAATACAAAAAAAAAATTGAAAAATTTAAAAAATGTCCTTTGAAAACATAAGTTTTGCATAATAAATGGAAAATGATAGTACAACTGGATCTACTTGTTTGTTTTAAATGATATAAATAATAGAAAACGCATCTAATTAGTGATGTTTTGGTAGACCCAGCCAGCTTGACTAGCTTAAATAGCCTGTGAGTGTTACTTAGGATTAATCACGTAATTAAATTATGAAATCTTATGGGTACTCATCTTAGGGTGTCGGTAATACTAAAACTGTCAGCATAGGGTGATAGGTACCACGTTAAGTTAAAATTTAGAGGTTTTTGAAAATTTTCATGGCACACCTCACTCTTTTTATGAGAATAAATCCGAGTTTCGGTGGCGCCCATTCCATAAATCCACAAATCCATAATTATGAGCTTAATTAATTTGAAATATGAGTCTTGCTTATGTGTTACCCTCTGGGATGGCTTCTTGGAGGATACACCCCTAAGTGAAACTTGTGTGCTTAATTGATTAGAATTTAGTCTATTGTTAGCTTCCGGGATAGTGACTTGGTTGAGACGCCTCTAGAAGAAAGTTCTTATGCTTAAATTAATGCTCATTTCCATCCATTCGTTCCATAATCCATTGATTTCTAAAAATCTGTGAATCTTAGTTTAACGTGGCGGGCAAATCTATATGGTTTAACCCGTGCCTAGACATGACCGTGAGACGGGATTAGGTATAGTTGTAGCTTCTAAGTGTGAGTCACGTAGGTTGATTGATTGTTGTATAAAATTGAATTAGAACACATCACGGGGGCTAGATAGTTGGCGGTTGGTTTTAATCGGACAGAAATATTGATTATTGCTTTTTAACGCGTGAGTATATTTGTGCTAATTGGTAATTGATGTTAAAGTTAGATCTCAGTTATCATTCCATTTCAGACATTTTTGAGGACGAAAAAAGGTTATGTGTGGGGATGTTTGATGTAGTGAAAAACACACATCTTTATTCCTAGGTTTTCGTGTGTTTTAGATTAGTTTTATTATTGTTTTGAGTCGTTTTTGGTTCATTTTGAGTCTTTGTTATGTTTTCAGGTGCTCATGAGAATAAAGAGTGAAAACCTAAAGAAACCGAGCACGAGAATGAAGCCCGAAGATCAAAATTTAAAAAATGGGAAAATTCCATTTTTCACGTTACGCTAAGCACAGGGTCCAGTTCTTGCGGTACGCGAGGATTCCTAAATGGGCGCGCGACTAATTTGTCCCTCGCGGTACGCGAGGGATTGGCCACCAATTCTCGCGGTACGTGAGAGATCAAGTATCCGAGAAAAAACCCTAATTTTGAATTAAATAGAATTTGAATGCCATTAGCTCAAGAGTTCGTATTCTAGCCATCTTGGGAGAGAAAAAAGACGATTTTGAGAGCTAGGAAGCCAACCGAAGTGCAAGATTGGAGCTTTTGGATCCGGGTTCGTTAGTAATAGCGTATTCAATCTTAAAGTCCTGATTTTTATCTTTGATTGTTCTGATTTGAAACCATGTTCTTGTTTAATTACTTCTACTTTGATGTTTTGAACATGAATCTAGGCTAAACTCATTGATACTGCCTAGGTCAGATATGAATATTTGTTAAAGTTGCGATTTTTATCGGTTTTGGATTCGATTGAATGGTTTAATGATTTTGTAAACAATTTTGGGTTGATTAATTATGATGTATATGCATGCTTAAACTTGATTATGTCATTGATTTCAATTCCATGCGTTGATTGTGGTTGTCTGCCAGTTCGATTAGCGTATCTAGGTCATACATCGTAGGGTTTGTGATTTTGGTGGTCTGCTAGACGTAGTAGCCATAGGAATTGTCGTTGATTGCTGATTAGAGTTGATAGTTCTTCCTAGTTCAATACCCGAGAGGTGAGAATTAGTTGTCTACTCTTCGTTATTAGGAATCCAAGTGTTATTAGGTGTCTAGTGATTGTTGCTAGGTCAAGTCATAAGTTGTTATCCTGAGATTACCCCGTGCATTCCTTGAATGTTTGGTGGGCAGTGAGACTGAGAGGTGATCTGTCCATTAGGATACTTTATCATTGTTGGAAATACCTGAGAAGTGATCCAACAATCTGGTGAGTTATTACACTTTAGGTTCTTTAGTTGGTGACATCCTGAGAGTGATTAGGGATCCACTAGGTAGTCTTTAGTTGTCATCCTTAGAAACCCAGATCCATCATAGTTTCTAGAACCGGTAGAAGTTATACTTTGCAGGTAGGATTCCGACCTAGGTAGTGTTCTTCCTATTCCTGATATCTTCCTTAGTTTTCCTCTAGATAGTTTGAGTTGAACTTGTTTACTGCATTATTAGTTTAAGCCTTAGTGTAGTTAACCCCCCAATCATCAATCAATCTAAAGTCCGAGTTAGAGTCAATATTGTTTTGTAGTGTCTCTAGGGTTCGATATTCGGTTTACCGTTAAGATGTGCTACACTCCATTGGTACACTTGCCTGTCAGTGCGGTTTAGTTAGAGGGTATTCCTTTTATTACTTAGGAGTCTAGGTTAGGTTTTAGTAGTTTTTATATAGACCGTCTGGACGACATCACGTATAAACGTGCCATCACATTTAAAGTACAAAGGGTTATACGTGTAGACGTGCCAACATAGTAAATGATTAAACAAATGTAAAAAATAAAGGCGTTAAACATATTAATATGTTAACTCAATGAATGACGAAACAGTTGTCCATGTGGCAAACAAATGTTAATGTAAAAAGGACAAAATATGTGCAATATGTGATAATGTGGTAGCTACTTCGGTAGAAAGACGAAACGGATACTTCGGTAGACGGGTTAAACGGACTACGACGGTAGGACTAATGAAACAATTACTTCAATAAACGGATGTAAAACACCTGCTAGGGTAGACAGATGAAATGGTTGTTATACCATATATAACAGACAGATGCTAGATGGCTACGACGGTACACAGTATGTTAAACGAACTTCAACGGTAGGACGGATAAAACAGTTACTTCGGTAAACGGATGATGAAATGGCTACTATGGTAGACGGATGAAACGACTACGATGGTAGACGAATGTTAAACGGCTACTTTCGTAGACTGATGTTATGGAATGTTTATGCTTAAACTAAATGATCATGATTTATGTTTAAGAAAGAATACAAAATTAATATGATGAACGAATGATAATTGTATGATGATTGCCTGTATAACTAAAGTAGAACTCACCAACGTTAACTGTCTTTTAGTATACATCGCGAGTAAAGGAAAAGAAAAGATATGATGCTCCTTGGGCTGGCTGGAATAGGCAAATGACTACTGATGTCATGTTTTTAGTAGTAATAAGTATATTCTATTTAGAGCTACACAAAATCAGGTTTTAAATTTATAAATTAAAATGATAATTACTTTTACTAAACACACACACAATAGGCAAGTGTACCTATCGCAACGTAGTATAGTATGAGTAATAACCAAGTTTCGAACCATGGACACAGATCCCGTACTCAACCCTCGCTATTGTCTGACTAGGATAATAAGTTGGAAAATGGGTTTTGTTTTAAAAGGAAAATAAAAAGATAAGAAATGTAATTAGAATATTATTCCGTTTAAGGTGTTACTCTAGTTGTTATCCCTTGTTAATTAATGCTATATTTAAAGTAAGGTTGGTCATAGTTACTAGTATTAAACCTTTCGATAGGGGAGTTAGTATTATGTAACGGAACAGTGGATACGGTCGGCCACCTGTTCCTTAATGAATATATCGGACCCTCTCAAGTCCGTCGGTATCTCACAATTCATTATTCGGACAAATATTATCCCTGTGACTGACGTACATCTGGTCTTGTAACTTCTTTCGGAAAGTCGGAATGCACGACTTCCTCCAAATGTACTTTATGAACGCTCAGAACTAACAAATTATATTCTTAAATAGTTGCCTTTACTTATAATATTATTTCAAATAAATTAGACTTTCCTTCACAAGATCAAACCCCATGGCTCCCGCTAGAAGTCCTCTGCAAGCCGATACAAAAGAAGTAAAGAAATACCGACACAAACCGCCCTGTCTGTTTAGGGCTCAAACGGCTTGCTGAATACCCAAACCTCTAATCAACCCATAATGTTAAATCTATACTAACTAGCCATGCTAGCACAAAGATTTGTATGTAGACCGTACAAACATTGAATAAACTTCTCAAGCAAGAAGTCTTTCTTGAATAACTCGCCAGATTTAAGATTATTAGATTGGTTTAAAGATCACTTATTCTTGTCTTTTTTTAAAATAGCTTATAGAAAAGACTTTAAAAACATAACATACTAAAAATACTTCATTAATTAATTAAAGTTCAACCAACTCGAGCAACACAAGAGGACTAGCCATGAATGACCATACAAGTGACTCCACTAACCCTTATATAATGTGTGGAAGTGTTCCAACACCAAGGGAGAGTGGGTATATGTTGCCTCTTGTTTCACTCGAACGAGAAGAATATGTTCATATTACAAGACTTTAAAAGTAAAATAAACAAAGAAAAGCTAAATGGACCAAAACCGAGAGAGTTCCGGCTCTTAGCAGAGCTCTAAGGCCTTCCCTACTCTTGATTTTGGACACCTAAAATACTAAAATGAGCTTCCTATTTATAGGCAAATATTTGGACAATACACGGTCGTGCAAGTCATTCATTTCTTGCACGTGAGGGAATCTGTCAGGTCTGGCAGGCTCATAGCCCATTTTCACCATTTGCACGGCCGTGCAGTGGGATGCACGGCCGTGCAATCCATTATTTTGAATTTTGCTTGATTTTGACTTTCTGGGTTGACTCCTTGGGTGCACGAACGTCTGATTGGCTTCCGAATTGAGCAATATGTTATTGTGTAAATCCTACAATTTTGCCTTGTTTTTGAGGAATATGTTATTTTGACTTTGAATTTTGCTTGATTTTGCCTTGTTTTTGAGTGTTTTCTTCATTTTTTTGCATACAAGGGATAATTATCCTGTTGTAGCACAATTAAGTATATTAAGTATCATATCTTATCAGTTTCTCTATAATTGTGCTATATATGGGAATAATTTTGCATGTAAAACATGTATAAGTTATGACATATCAACTACTCTACATAAGAACTGAAATTGCCGGGATATGTTAAGTTAATGTTTTTAGACAATGATGTGAAATTTTAATTGGTTTACATTTTATGATGTTTGAACAATGATTGTAATTTCCACTGCATGAAGTTAATTTATGATATCCTATTAATTGAGCAATATGTTATTGTGTAAATCCAACGAGTGAGGCTTCCCGGTCTCGGGGCCCCACAACACCCATGGTTGTTCTTTTCGGTTTCCTCTTTTTCTTGCGAATGGATTCATGGTGGGAGGTCTCTAAATGTTCTAAAACTTTGTATATCATCAAGTCTTCTATTTCAAATAATTTTAAAACTGTTATACAAATTCCAACACCCTTTACCTCTATCACGAAGTGGTATGAATCTGCAAAGAGTAACGTCACTAGGAAGTGGTACTACCGGTTTGTGGTTGTCTCATGAAAAAGGGGTAGTCCAACGACTTGTAGAAATCTCAAAAGTTGATTGAAACAGGTGCCACAGTACCACGCTTCAAAATTTAGTTAAGAGGTTGATGTCGTCCAGACGGTCTATAAAAATAACTAACAAAACCTAACCTAGACTCCTAAGTAATAAATGAAGTACCTTCGACTAAACCGCACTGACAGGCAAGTGTACATATCGAGTGCAGCACAGCTTAACGGTAAACTGGATTATCGAACCCTAGAGACACTATGATAACAAATCTAGACTCTGACTCGGACTAAAGATTGATTTGGTTTGGGAGGTTTACTACACTACTGAATTAACTAAGGAATGAAATAAACTAAGGTCTACTCAAACTATTAAGACAAGAACTAAGGTAATATCAAGAATGAGAATAATACCACCTAGGTCGGAATCCTACTTGCAAATTACAACTTCTACCGGCTTTGGAAACTATAATAGATCTGGGCTTCTAAAGATGACAACTGAAGACTACCTAGTGGATCCCTAATCACTATCAGGATGTCACCAACTAAGGAACCTAAAGTGTACTAAACTCACCAGATAGTTGGATCACCTCTCAGTCTCTCCAACAATGACAATGTACCCGAATAGACAAATCACCTTTCAGTATCACTGTCCATGATACATTCAAGGAATGCACGAGGTAATCTCAGGATATCAACTATGATTTGAACTAGCAACAATCACTAGACAGCTAATACCAGCGTCCTCTCAGACCGTTAACACTCGGATTCCTAATGACGAAGACTAGACAACTACTTCTCACCTCTCGGTTATTGAACTAGGAAGAACACTTGATGTCGTCCAGACGGTCTATAAAAACTATCAAATAAAACCTAATCTAGACTCTCTAGCTTTAAATTTATAAAACCTAGACTCGACCTAAAACTAGACCACACAACCGGCAAGTGTACCGATCAATGCAATATAGCCTAACGAAGTCCGGATATCGAACCCAAAAGACACTGAATAACTAAATTAGACTCTAACTAGGACTTAATATGATTAATTGATTGGGGGGTTTACTACACTAAAGATTAATTAAGAATGCAATAAACTAAGGACAATTCAAGCTATCAAGAGCAAACTAAAGATGAAATCAAGAATGGAGAAGTCACTACCTAGGTCGGAATCCTATGTGTAAAGCTCAACTTCTATCGGTTTTGGAACTAGGTTGGATCTGGGTTTCTAAAGATATAACACCTAAAAGATATCTAGTGGATTCCCGATCACTCTCGGTCTCGGGATGTGACCAGAAGACAACCTAAGGATATTAACTCACCAGATGATCGGATCACCTCTCGGGTATTTCCTACTATGACAAGTACCCTAATAAACGGATTACCTCTCAGTCTCACCGCTTACCATACACTCAAGGAATGCATGGGGTAGTTCTAGAATGGATACTATGATTCGGATAGCAACTATCACTAGACACCTAATACCAACTTCCTCTCAGACAGCTGACACTCGGATTCCTAATGACGAAGACTAAACGACTAATTCTCACCTCTCGGGTATTGAACTAGGACATACATTCACTTCTAATCAGTAATTAACTAGGTTTTCTATGGCTACTACGTCTAGACACCACTCTAACTCACAAACCCTAAAGTCTATGAACCAGAAACGAAGATCAAACTGGCAGACAACCACAATCAACGCAGAAAAGCATAATCAACCACATAATCAGAATTAAACATGCACTAACATCACACATAAACAAACTCAAACCTTTACTAAATCATAAATCCAACATTCAAATCCAAAAACCGAATAAAAATCGAAACTTTAACACATAATCATCATATTGACCTAGGTAGATCGAAGATCTAGCCTAGAATCATACTAAGAACATCAACACAGAAGTAAATAGCAAGATCCATAGGTTCAAAACACAAAATCAAAGATAAAGTTTGAATCTTTAAACCCTAGAATGCAACTACACAAACCCGGAATCCAAAAGCTTCAATCTTCAGCTTCAATTGACTTCCAAGCTCAAAATCGCCTCTTTTTCTTCCCTGGAACGGCTTAGAATCGAACTCTTTCATAATGGCCGTTTAAATCTTTTTAATTTAGAAAATTAGGGTTTTGCGGAAAACGGCCCTCTCGCGTACCGCGAGAGAATTTTGACTGGATCCTCGCGTACCGCGAGGACCAAAATAGTCGGGCGGATTCCTGGAGTTTCCCGCGTACCGCGAGAATTATTACACTCATCTCTCGCGTACCGCGAGAGACCTAAATTTCAGAAAATTGTCTTTTGATCTTTGGACTTTTCCGGGCTTCGTTTCTTCGCTCGTTTTCTTCACGTATTCTTCATTAATATTCCCGAGCTCCTACAAATAAGACCAACGACTCAAATGTACATAAAATTGACTCAAAACTAATATAAAACTACTTAGAACACATTAAAACAAAGGAATAAAGACGTGTGCTTTCGCACCCTATCAAATATCCCCACACTTAACCTTTTTTCGTCCTCGAAAAATCTGCAAATGGAATCATAACTGGCATCTAACTCAACAAACATAAATTTCAATTTTCAAAACATACTCACGTGTTAAAAAGCAACAATTAGTATTTCTGTCCGATTAAACCCAAGCACTAACTTTCAAGCCCCCGTTACGTGTTCTAAATCCATTTTATACAACATATCAATCAATCTATGTGACTCACACTTAGAAGTTACAGCTCTACCTAATCCCGTCTCAAGGTCATGTTTAGGCACGGATTAAACCATATAGATTTACCCTACCACGTTAAACTACTATTTACAGGTTTTTAGAAATCAGATGAAATCATGAATGAATGGATGATAATGAGCATAATAAGCAAAAGAACTTTCGTCTAGAGGCGTTTCAACCAAGTCACTATCCCGGAGGGTAACACATAGACTACATTCTATCAATGAAGCATAATTTAAATCTTACTTAGGGGTGTATCCTCCAAGTCGCTATCCCAAAGGGTAACACATAAGCAAAACTCAGTATAGCTCATAAATTATGGAATAATGGATGCAGGCGCCACCAAACTCGGATTTATTTTCATAAAAAGAGAGTGGTGTGCCATAAAAAATTTCAAAAACCTTTAAATTTTAACTTAATCGTGGTACCTATCACCCTATATTGACAGTTTCAGTATTACCATTACTCTAAGATGAATACCCACAAGATATCATGATTTTATTCCGTGATTAATCCTAAATAACACAAACAGGATATTTAAGCTCTACTAGTTAGCTGGGTCTACCAAAACATCACTAATTAGACACGTTTTCAATTATTTAATCTTTTAAACTCATAAATAGATCCAGTTCTACTATCATTTTCCAAATATATGCAATTATTTTCAAGAACATTTTTCAAATTTTTCAATTTTTTTTTGTATTTTTGAATTTTTAAAGACACAAACTAAACAAACTAGACACTCACATCCCCACACTTGAAAGACACATTGTCCTCAATGTGAAGTAAAACACAACTAAAAATGAAAATGCAAAAATAAAAACAAAACAGAACAGGAAGCGACTTAGCTGGTAATGTAGATGCAATCTAGTATGCAGCTTCGTTCTTCCTTGTGTGTGCACCGTATAGCATTTTGGTCGCGGTTACACATCAGCTGTCGGGTTGCCTTTACAAGATAGTAATGGTAATCATCAAACCCGCCCGAATGGAGATTGAGTACGGACAGAATGATAAAACCTGCAAAATAAACCTCATACAAACCCACAGCATTAAACTGACTCAAATAAAATATAGAGACTAGACAGACTCAAGAAAACTAAAAAAACTCAAGATAGATAGATGCAGAGAAAACATACTCGACATGTGGCAAACACAAAGACATGAATACCACAGCAAGTTCGAACATCGGTCATAAACGGTTTCTAGTTTCCCATGGTCACGGTGGTCGGATGGTGGTAGGTGGGTGAATTAATGTGATGGATGATGGTGGTTAAAGGTGATGCTTCATGGTAGTGGTGGTACGAAGGTAGGTGATGAATAGTGGTGGTGAGTGAAAACGGGGACAGAAACGGGTACGGGAAACCATGGGAAACAAAGGAAATAGGGTGACACCAGCAGTCCCTCGCGTACCGCGTAAGTCGAAGGTGATATTCTTCGCGTACCGCGAAGGCCAAAAAGTTAGGCCGGCCGAGACTTTTGTCTCTCGCGTACCGCGAGAGATCTTCCTCTCGTTCTTCGCGTACCGCGGGAGGGTGTCGTTAACAGAAAGTTTTGAAGAATTTTCAAGTTTTATACTTAGAATATTTTTGGTCATTTAAGATCTTGTTTCACCCAAACTCACTAAAAACCTATCCCAAGCATAAAAACATATGTAACTATACCTGGGGCTTCATTCCCGACGATTTTCCTTACCGAATCAAGCATGGATTCCTGCAAAACTTGACACAAACAAAACACAAACCGAAAAACAAAGAAAAAGACATGGACTCATACCAATGAACGCACACAAACTTTACATCCCGGGCACTTGCCCAGGACTCAAGCAAACCTATCAGGAGGCTTCTCCTTGATCCTAACCGGTACCGCCTTCATCCTGCGCGGCCTACCGGTTCTCCACAGCCTCAGCAAACAACTACTCCTACCGCACCATGGATTTCTATCCTTCATCTCCTTCCACCACAACTTAAATCTACCCGGTCCGAAGATAATACGCATTAAATAACCAAGTAGTTTGTCACTCCTCGATATCCCCACACTTGGGTTTAGCACTCTATCTACGTTGCCTAAGTCAATTAACTCTCGAGTCCTCTTACGAGGCGGCCTAGACCTAGGGGGTGACTCGATCTTTCTCCCCAAAGCACAAACAGTGGTGAAGATATGTAGGGGTTTAGGAATGGGCACTTCTAAAGGAATGACCTCCACAATCTCACCAGGATCCTCGGGATCCTCAACAACCTCCACCAACTTCCCCACACTTGGGGTTTTGCCTATGACCTCTTCAAACTCTGCCATCATCTCCAGCAAATCATCAGGCACCTCATCTCCATAATCGTCCGGCTCATCTAGCAATCCTTCTAACTCCAACGCCCAATCATATGGTTCTTCTATATTCGGGGCGGGTTCACCTACTTCTATCACCGGATCGGGGTCCCAATGGTGGTCCATGAAAGAATCGAGCATGCACACGGAGTGGCTGTGCTCGCCAACATCCTTCCCGGACTCTACAGCATTGAATGTAAGGACCTCATCCCCCACACGAAGTGTGAGCTTCCCGTCAAAGACATCAATCATCGCCTTTGCGGTCCGTAGGAACGGGCGCCCTAAGATGAGTGGGACCTTGTCATCCACCTCCATATCTAGAATCACAAAATCCACGGGGAAAACAAAATTGCCCACTTTCACTAATAGATTTTCCACTATTCCCCGTGGATACTTGACTGAGCGGTCAGCCAAGGAAATGCTCATGCGCGTTGGTTGTGGTTCACCTAGGTCCAGCTGCTTGTACAATGAATAGGGCATCAAATTGATGCTAGCACCTAGGTCGGCCAACGCGTGGTGTAATGGTAGGTTGCCCAACAAGCACGGGATCGTGAACCGACCCGAATCAGACAACTTTTCTGGCAAATGATTTTGCACCACTGCCGAGCATTGCTCACCAAGTGAGACTCCAGAGACCTCCTCAAGTTTCTTCTTGTTGGAAAGAAGGCCTTTTAAGAACTTGGCATATTTGGGCATATGCTGGAGGACCTCTACAAACGGGAGATTGACCTTGAGTTGTTTGAACATATCAAGGAAGTGACCGTATTCCTTAGCGTGTTTATGTGGCAACACACGTGCGGGATAAGGAATACGACTCAAGTCAATCTCGGGGGACTTCATCTCCACCCCCTTCTTCTTCTCCTGTGCCTTCTTGGTAGGCACCTCAACCACTATCTCCTCCTCCACCGGCTCTTCTTCTACTACTACCGGTGGGCTCTCATCCTCCTTCTCTATCATGCTCCTCGTCGAAACAGCATTCGACTCGGTCTCTTTTAGCATCCTAGCATCGATCTCAGCAAATCGAGCTTCCCAGTCAATCTTGTTCACCTCCTCCACTGAGGGAATATTATGCTCCTTAGAGTGGGGGTCAACCTCTTCAACCACTTTACTCTCCACACTCTCTATAGACACGGCCATCACTGAAGCGTTCGGGCCCGTAGAAGGGCTTCCTTGTCTATCATGTATGCTCCTAGCAATGTCTCCTACCGTGCGTTGCAAATCCTGGAACGCCGATTGCTGATTCTTCATCAAAGTGTCATGGCTATCCAGTCTTAGCCGAGCATCCTTGTTATTCTGCACCAGCTGGGCAAGCAACTGTGTCTGAGTCTCCATCATCTCCTCAATCCTTCGTGACCCAACAGTGCTCCCAGAACTCGCTCCTTCTTCTGCTCCTCCATACTGTTGCTGACGACCAGTGAATCCAGATCTCCATCCCGAACCAAAAGTATTAGAATTGTTGTAATTTCGGTTCTGGTATTGGTTGCCAGCATAGCTCACATGCTCTTGATTATTTACCGGGCAATCTCGGGTGTCGTGTCCTCCCCTGCACACCTGACACCTCAAAGCACTGAGCTTGAGCTCCTTTATCTCATTCGCCATCGAGGCGAGGGCAGCAGCCACGCTAGTATCAGGAGTGACCTGATGCACACCTCTAGGAGAAGAGGCGTGTGACCTAGCAGTAGGGATGGAATCCCTAACAGAACGTGGGTGCTGCTGTTCGGCTTGAGCGAAGCTCTCGAACATATCCTCGCACTCCTCAGGCTCGAGTCTATCCATGATATGGCCTCCTGCAGCTGTGTTGAACATTTGCTGCGTCTCGAAGGTGAGGCCATTATAGAACTTCTCCACTAGTGCCCAGTCGGGGAGACCGTGCTGGGGACATCGGCTCAACAGCGCGTTGAACCGCTCCCAGGCCATATGGTAAGGCTCGTCGGGATCCATCCGAAACGAATGGATCTGGTCCCGAAGGCGAGCGGCCCTGGAAGGTGGAAAGTATTTCTTGAAGAACTTGGCTTCGAGATCCTCCCATGTGGTGATAGAATTGTCGGGAAGAGTGTCGAGCCAAGTAGATGCACGCCCAGAAAGAGAGAATGGAAAGAGACGCAAGTAGATTGCGTCCTTAGATACACCCGTGATATTAAATGTATCACATATCCGCGCGAAGCGGGACAAATGTCCGGGTGCATCCTCATCCTCGAGGCCATGGAATTGAGTGGCATGAGTGATCGTACTCATGACATGTGATGGGATCTGCCAAGAATTGGTGTTCGGTATAGTGGGACGTGTGATCGAAGATCTCGCGCCCGTGACCCCCTCACTGGCCCTCTGGTGTACTGTACGCCTCGCTGGAGGATCAGCGTCGCCCATGATAGAAATTGGAACTGGGCTAGTAGAACGTACCTTAGATTTAACCAGCTCCTCTAAACGCTCCCGAAAGTCGCGGGTGCGCTCGTGAAGCTCTCGTTCGGGCTCTTGAAAAGATGCAAAAGATGGTGATCCTTGCGAACGAGTATTGGGCATAAACAGAAAGACTCTAAGAAGGAAACAGAATAAAGACTCACAAGTAGCACACAAGACTCAAAAGAAAACAAAAGACTCAAATAAACCAAAAATCAAACAAAGAACTAGTCAAAGCTAATATTGCTATTGCCAAGTGTCCCCGGCAACGGCGCCAAAAACTTGATGTCGTCCAGACGGTCTATAAAAACTATCAAATAAAACCTAATCTAGACTCTCTAGCTTTAAATTTATAAAACCTAGACTCGACCTAAAACTAGACCACACAACCGGCAAGTGTACCGATCAATGCAATATAGCCTAACGAAGTCCGGATATCGAACCCAAAAGACACTGAATAACTAAATTAGACTCTAACTAGGACTTAATATGATTAATTGATTGGGGGGTTTACTACACTAAAGATTAATTAAGAATGCAATAAACTAAGGACAATTCAAGCTATCAAGAGCAAACTAAAGATGAAATCAAGAATGGAGAAGTCACTACCTAGGTCGGAATCCTATGTGTAAAGCTCAACTTCTATCGGTTTTGGAACTAGGTTGGATCTGGGTTTCTAAAGATATAACACCTAAAAGATATCTAGTGGATTCCCGATCACTCTCGGTCTCGGGATGTGACCAGAAGACAACCTAAGGATATTAACTCACCAGATGGTCGGATCACCTCTCGGGTATTTCCTACTATGACAAGTACCCTAATAAACGGATTACCTCTCAGTCTCACCGCTTACCATACACTCAAGGAATGCATGGGGTAGTTCTAGAATGGATACTATGATTCGGATAGCAACTATCACTAGACACCTAATACCAACTTCCTCTCAGACAGCTGACACTCGGATTCCTAATGACGAAGACTAAACGACTAATTCTCACCTCTCGGGTATTGAACTAGGACATACATTCACTTCTAATCAGTAATTAACTAGGTTTTCTATGGCTACTACGTCTAGACACCACTCTAACTCACAAACCCTAAAGTCTATGAACCAGAAACGAAGATCAAACTGGCAGACAACCACAATCAACGCAGAAAAGCATAATCAACCACATAATCAGAATTAAACATGCACTAACATCACACATAAACAAACTCAAACCTTTACTAAATCATAAATCCAACATTCAAATCCAAAAACCGAATAAAAATCGAAACTTTAACACATAATCATCATATTGACCTAGGTAGATCGAAGATCTAGCCTAGAATCATACTAAGAACATCAACACAGAAGTAAATAGCAAGATCCATAGGTTCAAAACACAAAATCAAAGATAAAGTTTGAATCTTTAAACCCTAGAATGCAACTACACAAACCCGGAATCCAAAAGCTTCAATCTTCAGCTTCAATTGACTTCCAAGCTCAAAATCGCCTCTTTTTCTTCCCTGGAACGGCTTAGAATCGAACTCTTTCATAATGGCCGTTTAAATCTTTTTAATTTAGAAAATTAGGGTTTTGCGGAAAACGGCCCTCTCGCGTACCGCGAGAGAATTTTGACTGGATCCTCGCGTACCGCGAGGACCAAAATAGTCGGGCGGATTCCTGGAGTTTCCCGCGTACCGCGAGAATTATTACACTCATCTCTCGCGTACCGCGAGAGACCTAAATTTCAGAAAATTGTCTTTTGATCTTTGGACTTTTCCGGGCTTCGTTTCTTCGCTCGTTTTCTTCACGTATTCTTCATTAATATTCCCGAGCTCCTACAAATAAGACCAACGACTCAAATGTACATAAAATTGACTCAAAACTAATATAAAACTACTTAGAACACATTAAAACAAAGGAATAAAGACGTGTGCTTTCGCACCCTATCAACACTCATCTCAAATCAGCAGTCAATGACAACTCCTATTGCTACTATGTCTAGCAAACCATACCACAATCACAAACCTTAAGATCTATGACCTAGATACGCTAATCAAACTGGCAGACAACGACAATCAACGTACGTAATTGAAATCAATCACACAATCAGAATTAAGCATGCAATTTCATCCCAATTATTATACTAAGATTCTCTACAAAATCATTATCATCAATAACCAAAAACCGATAAAAATCATAACTTTTTGCAGTATTCATCATTAGACCTAGGCAGTATCAATAAGTTTAGCCTAGGATCATACTCAAAACAAGAATAGCAGAAGTACTCAAGCAAACATGATCCAAAACTTAATGATTTCGAATAAAGATCGAATTTTTAAACCCGGATAACCTAATCTAAACAAACCCGGAATCAAAAGCCTTGATCTTGCTCTTCAATTGACTCCCAAGCTCTCAAAATCACCTCTTTTCTTTCCTAAGACGGCTGGAAATCGAACTCCCTCACTAATGGCAATCGAAATCGATTTAAAATCGAATTAGGGTTTTTTTTCTCGGATTACGGGTCTCTCGCGTGTCGTGAGAGACTGGGCCTGGTTCCTCATGTATCGCGAGGGACAATTTAGTAACGGCTAGTTTTGGAAATCCTCGCGTACCGCAAGGCTTTGAGCTTCCCCTTTCGTGTACCGCGAGGGACTGGAATTTCAACCTTTTAACTTTCATTTCTTGGGCCTCATTCTCGTCCTCGGTTTCTTCTTGTTTTCACTTGTATTCTTTACGAGCACCTGAAACCATAACAACGACTCAAATGTATACAAAAACGACTCAAAAAAGACAAAACTAACCAAAACGAAGTAAAACACTAGGAATAAATATGTGTGATTTGCACTAAATCAAACATCCCCACATTTAACCTTTTTTCGTCCTCGGAAAAATCTGCAATGGAAGCATAACTGTGATCTAACTTAATAAACATCAATTATCCAACTAGCCAAACATACTTACGCGTTAAGAAGCAATAATCAGTATTCCATTCTGATTAAACCCAAGCACCAGCTATCTAGCCCCCATGATGTGTTCTAATTCCATTTTATACAACAATCAATCAATCTATGTCACTCACACTTATAAGCTACAACTCTACCTAATTCCGTCTCACGGTCATGTTTAGGCACGGGTTATACCATATAGATTTGCCCACCAAGTTAAACTAAGATTTACATATTTTTATAAATCAATGGAATATGGAATGAATTGATCGAAATGAGCATTAATTTAAGCATAAGAACTTTCTTCTAGAGGCGTCTCAACCAAGTCACTATCAGGGAAGCTAACACATAGACTAGATTCTAAACGTTTAAGCACATAAATCCCACTTAGGGGTGTATCCTCCAAGTCGCCATCCCAGAGGGTAACACATAAGCAAGACTTAGTTTCATACAATTAAGCTCATAATTTATGGAAATTTTGAATGTATGGAATGGGAGCCAAAGAAACTCAAATTTATTCTCATAAAAAAAGAATGGTGTGCCACGGAAATTTTCAAAAACCTCTAAATTTGAACCTAATATGGTACCTATCAACCTATATTGACAGTTTCAGTATTACCATTACCATAAGATGAGTACCCCAAAGATTTCATGAATTTATTACGTGATTAATCCTAAGTAACACTCACAGACTATTTAAGCTATTCAAGCTGCCTGGTTCTACAAAAACATCACTAATTACACACGTTTTCTATTATTTTATATCATTTAAACTCAACAAGCAGATCCAGTGGTACTATCACGTTCCATTTATTATGCAAAACCTCTAATTTCTAAGGATATTTTTTTCAAATTTTTCAATTTTTATAAAGACATAAACCCTAGACAACTAAACACTCACATCCCCACACTTGAAAGACACATTGTCCTTAATGTGAAGGAAGACACACTAAAAATAGAAATAAAAAAATAAATATAAAGCGACTTAGCTGGTAATGAATTTGCAAACAAATGTGCAGCTTCGTTCTTCCATGTGTGCACGTAGAGCATTTCGGTCGCGGTTGCACAACTATGTCGGGTTGCCTTTACAAATTAATATAAGCATTGGTCCCGCCCGAATGGAGATTGAGTACGGACAGAACGAACAATACCTGCAAAATAAACCTCACGACAAACCCGCAGCATTAAACTGACTCAAGATACATACTCAAATAAAATAAAAGACTCTACTAATACTGGATAGATAACAGGGACTCGTACCCGATGTGTGACAAACACATAGACATGAATGCCACAGAAAGGTGGGTCATCGGTTATGAAGGTTTCCATGTTTCCCATAATCGGTGGTCGGTATGATGGACGATATGTTTAATGATAGAGGATGATAATGGTGGTGATCATGGTAGATGATAGAGATAATAATGATGGTGAATGAAAGTAGTGGTGGATAGTGTGGTAGCGGGTACGGAAAACGGGTATGAGAAACCATGGGAAACAAAGGAAGCAGGGCAAAACCAGGAGGGCCCCGCGTATCGCGAGGAACAGGCGGCCACTCCTTGCGTACCGCGAGGAGGTGGCATTTTAGCGGCTTTATCAGTTGTCTCTCGTGTACCGCGAGAAACTTCAAACAAATTCTCGCATACCGCGAGGGACATCCAGTGACAGAAAGTTAAGAATTTTTTCAATTTTTATACTTCAAAAATTTTTGGCCTCTTACAAATCCTTCTTCACCCGAATTCCTTAAAAACTTCATTCCTGATGATTTTTCTCACCAAATCGAGCATGAATCCCTACGAGATATGACACACAAAAAACACACAATACCGAAAGACACATAAAGGACACAGACTCAACCAAGGAAATGCATATAAACTCTACATCTCGGGTACTTTCCCGATATTCAAGCAAGCCTATCAGGAGGTTTTTCCATGATCCTAACCGGAACCGCCTTCATCCTACGCAGTCTCCCGGTTCTCCAAATCAACAACAACCACACTAGCACCGAATATCCCTTGTAAATATTCACCCCTATCTTTCCACCACAACTTATACCTGGTTCGAAAATGATATGCAACAAATAACCAAGTAAATTATCACCCCTCGACTTCCCACACTTGGGGTTTGCACTCTGTCTAGGTTACCTAAATCGATTAACTCTCTAGTTCTCTTATGAGGCGGCCTAGACCTAGGGTAGCTAGAACTAGGGGTCAGCTCTGCAGCTCTCCCCTCATAACAAAGAATAGATAGAGATTCAGGAATGAGATTTTCTATGGATGTGACCTCTAAACCTTTACCAGGATCATTGGGATCCTTAACACTCTCCTCTAACTTCCCCACACTTGGGGTTTTTCCTATGATCTCATCTAACTCTGACATCATCCCTAGCAGATTATCAGGCATATCATCGCAGTATTCATCTAGCTCATCTAACAGTTTCTCAAACTCCAACGCCCAATAGATGGTTCTTCTAAATTTGGGCCGGGTTCACCTACTTCTATCATCGGATCAGAGTCTTGATGGTAATACATAAAAAGCATCAAGCATGCACACGGAGTGGTTATACTCGCCAACATCCTTCACGGACTTTGTGGCATCAAAGTTGACCGACTCATCTCCCAAACAAAGTGTGAGCTTTTCGTCGAAGACATCGATCAATACCTTGGCGGTGCGCAAGAACGGGCGCCCGAGGATGAGTGGGACTCTGTCATACGTATCCATATCTAAGATCACAAAATCCACGGGGAAGACAAACTTGCCTACTTTCAATAACAGATTCTCCACAATTTTCCGTGGATACTTGACTGACCACTCAGCCAAGGAGACGATCATGCGCGTAGGCTGTGGTTCACCTAGGTCTAGCTACATATAGATAGAATATGGCATCAGATTGATGCAAGCACCTAGATCAGCCAACGCGTGGTGCAAGGGCAAACTGTCTAGGAGACATGGGTTCTTGAAACGACCCGAATCTCCTAGTTTCTCTGGCAGTTTGTTCTGCACAACTGCAGAGCATTGCTCACTAAGTGAGACTTTAGAGACCTCCTCTAATTTCTTCTTGCTGGAAAGAAGATCTTTAAGAAACCTGTCATATTTTGGCATATGCTGGAGGGTCTCTACGAGTGGGAGATTGATCTTAAGCTGTTTAAAGATATTTAGGAAGTGGTCGTATTCCCTAGTTTGTTTATATGGCAGTAAACGAGCTGGGTAGGGAATACGGGTCAGGTAAATCTCAGGAGTCTTCATCTCCACCCCCTTCTTCTTATCCTCTGCCCTCTCGGCAAGCATCTCAACTACTATCTCCTTGTCTACCTGTTCCTCGGTCATAATAGCATCGATCTCAGCAAATTGAGCTCTCCAATCTATCTTCTTGACCTCCTCAGGTGACGGAATATGAGGCTCAATGAAGTGGGAGGCATCCTCTACAACCTCTTCCTCCTTCTCACTCCTAACTGACATGGCCATCACTGAAGCTTTAGAGCCTGAAGATGGACCTCCCTGTCGATCTTTCAAACTCTTAGCGATGTCCTCTACCATGCGCTGCAGATCCTGGAATGCAGACTGCTGATTTTTCAATAAAGTGTTATGGCTATCCAGTCTCTGCCTAACATCCTTGTACCTCTGGACTAGGTGGGCAAGCATCTGTGTCTGGTTTTCTATCATCTCTTTGATCTTTCTAGTGTCGACATTGCTTCCCGAGCTAACTCCTGCTTCTCATCCTCCTTGCTGATGCTGGTGACCATTAAACCCAGGCGGGTTGTTTCCAGATCTCCTACCCGAGTGAAACAAATTATTGTAGTTATTATACCCTCAGTTCTGGTACTGGTTTCCAGAAAAACTCACCTGCTCTGGATGACTGAAAGGACAATCTCGGGTGTCGTGGCCTCCCTTGCACACTTCACACCTTTGAGCACTGAGCTTCAACTCTTTAATCTCATTAACCATAGCTGCGAGTAGAGCAGCCATGCCAGAATCAGGAGTGACCTGATGCACACCTCTAGAAGGTGAAGTGGATGCTCTTGCAGTAGGAATGGAAGTCCTAGTAGGTGGATACTGCTGTTCAGCTTGAGCGAAGCTCTTCAACATATCCTCGCACTCAGCAGGCTCGAGTCTCTCCATGATATGGCCTCCTACAGCAGTATTGAACATTTGCTGCTTCTCGAAGGTAAGGCCATTATAGAACTTCTCCACTATCACCCAGTCTGATAGACCATGCTGGGGACATCAGTTCAACAACGTGTTGAACATCTCCCAGACCATGTGGTAAGGCTCGTCGGGATCCATCTGGAAGGAGTGGATTTGATCCTTTAGGCGAGCGGCCTTGGAAGTTGGATAGTAATTTTTATAGAACTTGCCTTGAAGATCCTCCCAAGTGGTGATAGAATTGTCCAAGAGGGTATCAAGCCAAGTGGATGCACGCCTAGAGAGCGAGAATGGAAAGAGACGTGGGTAGATTGCGTCATTATATACACGGTGATATTAAAGGTATCACATATACGAACGAAATGGAACAGGTGTCTGGTGCATCCTCATCCTCAAGGCCATGGAAATGAGTAGCATGAGTGATCGTACTCATGACATGTGATGGAATCTGCCAAGTATTTGTGTTCGTAATATTGGGGCGTGTGATTGAAGGTCTCTCCCCAGTGACCCCATCACTGGCCCTCTGGTGCACAGTACGTCTCGCTGGTGCGCTCATTTCAAACACTCCCGAAAGTCGCGGGTGCGCTCATGTAGCTCTCGCTCGGGCTCTAGGAAAGATGAATAAGGTGGTGATCCCTGTGAGCGAGTATGGTGCATAAACATAAAGACGTAGGAATAGAAGGAAATAGAGACTCAAGAAAAAAAATACTCGATCCTAGATTAGACCCACAAGTAAGCAAGTAAGACAAGCACACAAAACAGACTCAAATAAAACAAAATAAACCAAAAATCAAACAAATAACTAATCAGAGTTAATATTGCTATTGCCAAGTGTCACCGACAACGGCGCCAAAAACTTGATGTCATACAGATGGTCTATATAAGTAACTAACAAAACCTAACCTAGACTCCTAAGTAATAAATGGAGTACCTTCGACTAAACCACACTGACAGGAAAGTGTACCTATCGAGTGCAGCACAGCTTAACGGTAAACCGGAATATCAAACCAAAGGAAAAGGAGAATCCAATCCATCACGAAACTTGACCCCAGACTTCAAACCGGAGCTTCACCTATAAGAAAACACCATAATTGTAACATCCCAAAAATAAAACGACAGTTAAAATAACGAAATAAACAAACAAGGCATGTCGGGTCGGGCTGGATGGGCCGGCGGGCTGAAAGGGGAGCCTCCCCTATAAATAGCCAAGGTCACCACCTATTTCTCTCATTTACAACTTCTAGAGAGAGAAACCGTAGAGAGAGAAAGTTGGCAGATCGACCCGATATTTCAGCAAAGTGTTGCTCCATAGCTCGTGAGAAGAACATCCGGATCAGAAACTCGATTCAGGTAACGATCGGGCCTAAATCTGAGTTTTTGTTCGTTTTTGGGTTTTTCGGGTTTTGGGTGAAAAGGTAACGTTTTCACGAATAAGACTGAAAGATAAACATAGATTTGAGTTCCTTAATGGAAAGCAAACGTTTTGAAGTAAACAAGTTCGGGATCTTGACGTGATAAGACCCGAAGGCGAAAGTTAGGGCTTTTTGCGAAGAAGCAGTTCGTGCGTACTTATCAAGTACGCATGAAGATGATCCTGTGTACTTACCAAGTACGCAAGAAGAGGATCCTGTGTACTTATCAAGTACGCATGAAGAGGGTCATGCGTACTTATCAAGTACGCATGAAGCAGGTACTGCGTATTTATCAAGTACGCATGAAGCAAAGTCTGCGCACTTATTAAGTATGCAATAACAAGTCCCTGCGCACTTGCTAGGTGCGCAGGAATCAGGCTGGTTAAGTAAAGTTAGTATGTTTAGAATGGTTAAACTGTTAGAGACGGTATTGGTCTGATGTGTATTTAACTAATCAATTCAGATCAGAAGTGACGTTGTTGGACCTTGTTTAGGACAACCCAAATTAGCTTATTAGGTGAGTTCTAGAAGCCCTCTTTTAAATGTTTTAATAATGTTTTTGGGCTGGTGTGCATACGTAACGATGTGACTATTTTATAAAACGATGTTTATGAATGATGTTTTGGAAGGAAGGGTTATGAAAGAAGGGTTTATGAAATATTTTGCCAAAAGAAGTTTATGAAGTTTATGAATGAAGGAATGATTTTTAATAAAACGTACGAATGCTTTAACTGAAGTTTTGGGGTAAAAGAAGTGAATGTTTACGAAAGTCAGAAACGAACGAATCTGCCAATATTCCTTAGAGAATGAAGGTTATGGGTATGGGAAGTATGTTATGGGCCTTTACCTTTTAGGGGCCTTTGTGGCTGGCCAACTGTTGTACAACTGGGGCGATGACGGTCGCCAAGGGGATTATCGTGATCCTTGAAGTTTGGTACGATTTACCTTATGGGGCAGTCGTGTTTGAAGTTTGGTACCTGTTCCCTATGGGGCGCAGTGCTTGAAGTTTGGTACGTGTCATCCTTGTGATGCCGTGCTTGAAGTAGTGTTGAATAACCTAAGTGTCAGGCCCTAGGAGTTCTTCACCCGAAGGACAGTACGGTGATTGATGGGCCTAGTGGTGGTGATCTTTGGGTTATTCAGCCAGTATGTGACGTTTGGATTTGACGGTTATGAGAAGACGCAGATTCGATATGTTCGTTGACTTATGTTTATGAAGTGTTATGTTTTGTTATTGCATTATTTTACGTACGCTTTTTATTAAATGAAGTGCGAAGTTATGTTTTTGGCAAATTAGTTGAAGTTTAAAGTTTTATGTTAAACTAGAACTCACCAGCGTAGCTGACTTTTTAGTATGCACATTCAGGTTAAGGCAGGTATGGATGATGGATGGTGATGCTTGGCAAGCGAGAAGAGTTACCCGGTTGATCATGAAGACTGGCATCCCGTTATGATTAGATTATGATATGTTTATGTAATAGACTATGTTACGCTTCCGTTGTTAAACAATGTAATGGTTATGTTTTATTGAAGTATTTTCCGCTGCGTTATTTTGATATTCAAGTTTAAGAACTGTTTGTAAATGAGTAAATCCAACAAGTGAGGCCTCCCGGGTTTGGGGCCTTACAAGTTGGTATCAGAGCAATAGTTTGAGAGATTCGGACACTCCTAGTGTCTGAACTTAAACTATGAATGGGACCGAAAGCGGATGCCAGTACGGGTAACTCGAGCCACAGCATCACGTATGAAGGTAGTATATATTTACATATGTAGTATGCCTTAGAAAGGGGTAGGTAAGGACTTGTGTTCTTATGGAAATCACAATTGTGGTCAAATAGAAATCAAAATGTAGTGTAATGGTTAATTACAGATGGCCAGTGTATATTAACATCTTACAGTGCTTATTGAATTTTATTTTTTAACTAGCGTGATGACATTGGATTCCTTGTCTTATAGAACGAAATGGTAAGGAGACGTGGTGGGGGCCGTAGCGGTGGTCGTACCGGCGGTCGAAATGGTGGGCGTGGCAGGACCCTGCGCGCAAAAAGTATAGTGAAGAAGGAAGTGTCCACACTGAACCGGCGGTTAGTGTGCATGTAACTGATCAGACACTGGTTGAAGAACAACCTTTCACTTTTGAACCAGAAGTGAGAGCAGCTATAGCTCGAGAGTTCACCGAGTTGATGAAGACTTCTCTGCCAGGTCTGTTAGCTGAAGCATTGAAGAAGGTTAATAGGGAAGGTGGGTCTAGCGCGGCAACTGGTGCCCAGAACAACGAGACTGACAATGCGCCGCCTATACGCGGGTGCGACTACAAGTCGTTTAAAGCATGTGACCCACCGGTCCTCACTGGAAAGAAAGACGCGGTGGCTACGTTTGATTGGGTGATCCGTATGGAAGCTTCCATTCGTCTAAGCGAATGTCGAACTGATCAAGTTGTAAAATTTGCTGCTAACTCCTTGAGGGAGGAAGCATCCCATTGGTGGGAAGGTGTACGTCAAGCAAAAGAGAGCGAGGTTGTGGATGCGATGATGTGGGCTGACTTGAAAACTTTGCTGGTCAAGAATTTCTGCCCAAGGAACGAGATTGAGAAGGTAGAGAGGGAATTTCTGGGTTTGAAGGCTGGGAGCATGACGCACCGGCAATACACAACCCGATTCAATGAACTGGTACGTATGGTGCCACATCTTATCACGACTGAGGAAAGAAAGATTGCATGCTACATTCAAGGACTGCCGGACCACGTTCGCACTTATGTTAAGGCAAACGCCCCTACTACCTATGATTCGGTAGTAGAACTGAGCGGCGTGGTATTTGATGATCTGGCCCTGAATGTCGTTGCCATTGAAGAGCCCAAGAAGAAGCTGAGTTTTCCCGCTAAGCGATCGGGTGGGAAGTTGTTTGGGGCTCGAGACAAGCAGGCCAGGGTAGGCGAGGCAGCAGTCTGTGGAAGATGTGGAGTAAGACATGCGGGTGAATGTCGGCTAGGGTCAAATCTGTGCTTTAAATACGGCAAAACCGGACACTACTCCCATGAATGCCCGCAAGGCTTCAAATGCTACAACTGTGGGGAGAGTGGTCACATGAGCCGGGAATGCACCAAGCCTAGGATGGGTCAAGCCGGGAAAGGGAAAGGCCCGGAGAAGACAGAAGAGAGACCCCGAGCAAAGACTCGCGCCTATGCGCTAACGCAAGAACAGGCCAGAGCAAACCCCGACGTGGCGTCAGGTACGTTTATCCTTGACAACACTTTTGTTTCTGTGTTATTTGATTCGGATGCAAGTAAGAGTTTTATATCTGTGACTTTAGCGTAGAAACCGCTGAGGGTAGAGCTGCGAGGGTAACTGATGTAGTTGACAATTCCACGATAAAAATAGAAGGCCATAGATTTCCCGTCATGTTGTTTGTCATGGTTTTGGGTGGGTTCGATGTCGTGTTAGGAATGGATTGGCTAACTGCCAATGAAGCACAAATTATATGTAAACGAAAGATAACCCGACTCAAGGCTCCAAACGGTAGCAAAGTCGAGGTTCTTGGAGATCGTGACGCCCTGATGCCAAACGTCATCTCGATGATCAAGGCAACAGATTACATGAGGCGCGGATGCGAGGCTTATCTAGTGTACGTAATCGACGAGTGTAAGGAAGTGAAGGAACTAGACGGTGTACCCGTGGTACGAGAGTACCCGGAGGTGTTTCCAGAGGATTTTCCTAGGATACCACCCGACAGAGAGATCGAATTTCGAATCGACTTAGTACCAGATGCCCAGCCCGTGGCTAAGGCTCCATACCGACTAGCACCAGTGGAGATGAAATAGTTAATGGCACAACTAGACGAGTTACTTGAGAAAGGATTTATCCAACCAAGCATCTCGCTGTGGGGTGCCCCGGTGTTATTTGTAAAGAAGAAGGATGGATCGATGAGAATGTGTATTGATTATCGCGAGTTGAATAAACGTACGGTGAAGAACAAGTACCCTTTACCAAGGATCAACGACCTGTTCGATCAATTGCAAGGCGCAAGTTGGTTCTCAAAAATCGACCTTCAGTCCGGGTACCATCAGTTGAAGGTAAGGGAAGAAGACATACCGAAAACTGCATTTCGCACGCGTTATGGACATTTCGAGTTCCGCGTAATGTCTTTCGGATTGACGAACGTCCCCGCAGCGTTCATGGATTTGATGGATAGAGTTTGTCGACCAATGCTGGATTGATAGGTAATCGTGTTCATCGATGATATCCTCATCTACTCCAAGAATGAGGGTGATCACGCGTGTCACTTGAAGGAAGTATTGGAAGCTCTGAAGAAGGAAAAGTTGTATGCTAAGTTCTCCAAATGCGCGTTCTGGCTTAGGGAAGTCCAATTCCTAGGTCACGTCATTAACCCGAACGGTATTATGGTTGACCCAGCAAAGATAGTGACGGTAAGGGAATGGAAAATTCTTAAGACGCCAACTGAAATCCGCAGTTTCTTGGGATTGGCAGGCTACTATCGGAGATTCATTCAGAATTTCTCAAAAATAGCTTCGCCATTGACAAAGTTGACTCGGAAGGAGGTAAAGTACGAATGGGGTTCGACCCAGGACAAGGCGTTTAAGGAATTGAAGGAGAAACTAACCCAGGCTCCAGTCTTGGCCCTTCCCGAGGGCAATGAAGACTTAGTGGTATACTCTAACGCTTCGGGTCAGGGATTGAGATGCGTGTTGATG
Organism: Smallanthus sonchifolius; assembly: GCA_023525975.1. NCBI lineage: Eukaryota > Viridiplantae > Streptophyta > Magnoliopsida > Asterales > Asteraceae > Smallanthus > Smallanthus sonchifolius. The sequence continues at coordinate 20,527,442 of CM042046.1, read as the reverse complement.
CAATGCGGGAGAGTGATCGCGTATGCGTCACGGTAGTTGAAGATTCACGAAGCTAATTATCCGACTCACGATTTGGAACTTGCTGCTGTCGTAATCGTATTAAAATATGGAGGCACTACCATTACGAGGTGAAGTTTACTATTTACTCCGACCACAAAAGTTTGAAGTACTTCTTCGAACAAAAGGAACTTAATATGAGGCAGAGGCGATGATTGGAACTGTTGAAAGACTATGACTGTGAAATAATATACCATCCTGGAAAGGCAAACGTGGTGGCTGACGGTCTAAGCCGAAAGGATGTGCCTACTCCTATTAGAGTGAAAGCTTGCCAGTTGGTGGTAACATCGGATGTGATGAGAGAAATTGAAAAGGCTCAAGATGAGGCACTTAAAGAAGAAAACATAAAGAAGGAAAGGATGGTTGGCCAACAGGACAAGTTGGAATATAACACCCTTGGTGTTAGGACACGTTTTGGACGGGTATGGATATCTATGGGTGGCGAGCTTAGAACCAAAATCTTGGATGAGTCTCATAAGTTTCGGTACTCTATCCATCCTGGTACCAATAAAATGTACCAAGACCTAAGGAAGGAATACTGGTGGCCTGGAATGAAACACGAAGTGACAAAGTATGTAAGCAAGTGCTTGACTTGCTCACAAGTAAAGGCCGAACACCAGAAACCGTATGGAAAGATTCGACCACTTGATATACCGGAATGGAAGTGGGAACACATTACCATGGACTTCATAACTAAGCTACCACGCACAGCTAAAGGTCATGACGCCATTTGGGTAATTGTGGACCGTTTAACGAAGAGTGCTAATTTCCTACCAAAGTAGTAGCACGGCATGGGATGCCTTTGACGATCGTATCTGACCGGAACACACGATTCACATCGAGGTTCTGGAAAAGATTTCACAAGGCGATGGGCACGAGACTCAATGTTAGCACGGCATACCACTCGTAAACGGATGGTCAGTCCGAATAGACCATTCAGACATTGGAGGATATGCTTCGTGCTTGTATTATCGATTTCGGCGGCAGTTGGGATAGTCATATGCCGTTAGCCGAATTCTCCTACAACAATAGTCATCACACGACGATAGGCATGGCGCCTTACGAAATCTTGTATGGGAGAAGATGCACGACCCCGGTTTGTTAGGGTGAGATTGGACAGAAGGAATTAGGAAGTCTTGAAGTCGTAAGAGAAACGTCGGAAAGTTTTGATCAAATCAAAGAACGAATGAAGGCCGCACAAGATCGTCAGAAGTCCTATGCGGATAAACGACGAAGGCCTATTAAGTTTGATGTTGGGGACATAGTAATGTTGAAAGTGTCACCTTGGAAGGGAATCATACGATTCAGGAAGAGAGAAAAGTTAAGTCCGAGGTTTGTTGGACCATTCAGGAGAATGGCACGGGTTGGTGAGGTCGCTTATCGGTTAGAGTTGCCTGATGAGTTGAGTGGGATTCATCCTACCTTCCATGTATCACACTTGCGAAAGTGTTTGGCGGATGAATCAGCTCACGTACCACTTACTGACATCGAGGTCACCAACAGCCTTAATTACATCGAAGAACCCGTGGCCATCTTAGATAGAAAGGAGAAGCGTTTGCGTAATAAGATTATTCAATTGGTTAAAGTCCAATGGAAGCATCGTAGGGGATCGGAAGCCACTTGGGAAACGGAGACGGAAATGAGGGATTCGTACCCTCAACTATTTGACTTATGATAGGTTTCGGGGACGAAACCTATTGTAAAGGGGTAGACTTGTAACATCCCAAAAATAAAACGACAGTTAAAATAATGAAATAAACGAACGAGGCATGTCGGGTCGGGCCGGATGGGCTGGCGGGCTGGAAGGGGAGCCTCCCCTATAAAATAGCCAAGGTCACCACCTATTTCTCTCATTTGCAACTTCTAGAGAGAGAAACCATAGAGAGAGAAAGTTGGCGGATCGACCCGAGATTTCAGCAAAGTGTTGCTCCATAGCTCGTGAGAAGAACCTCCGGATCAGAAACTCGATTCAAGTAACGATCGAGCCTAAATCTGAGTTTTTGTTCGTTTTTAGGTTTTTCGGGTTTTGGGTGAAAAGGTAACGTTTTCATGGATAAAACTGAAAGATAAACATAGATTTGAGTTCCTTGATGGAAAGCAAACGTTTTGAAGTAAACAAGTCCGGGATCTTGACGTGATCAAACCCGAAGGCGAAAGTTAAGGTTTTTTACGAAGAAGCAGTTCGTGCGTACTTATCAAGTACGCATGAAGATGATCCTGCGTACTTACCAAGTACGCAAGAAGAGGATCCTGCGTACTTATCAAGTACGCATGAAGAGGGTCATGCGTACTTATCAAGTACGCATGAAGCAGGTACTACGTATTTATCAAGTACGCATGAAGCAAAGTCTGCAGACTTATTAAGTATGCAAGAACAAGTCCTTGCGCACTTTCTAAGTGCGCAGGCATCAGGCTAGTTAAGTAAAGTTAGTATGTATAGAATGGTTAAACCGTTAGAGTCGGTATTGGTCTGATGTGTATTTAACTAATCAATTCAGATCGGAAGTGACGTTGTTGGACCTTGTTTAGGACAACCCAAATAAGCTTATCAGGTGAGTTCTAGAAGCCCTCTTTTAAATGTTTTAATAATGTTTTTGGGCTGGTGTGCATACGTAACGATGTGACTATTTTATAAAACGATGTTTATGAATGATGTTTTGGAAGGAAGGGTTATGAAAGAAGTGTTTATGAAATATTTTGCCAAAAGAAGTTTATGAAGTGTTTATGAATGAAGGAATGATTTTTAATAAAACGTACGAATGCTTTAACTGAAGTTTTGGAGTAAAAGAAGTGAATGTTTACGAAAGTCACAAACGAACGAATCTGCTAATATTCCTTAGAGAATGAAGGTTATGGGTATGGGAAGTATGTTACGGGCCTTTACCTTTTAGGGGCCTTTGTGGCTGGCCAACTGTTGTACAACTGGGGCGATGACAGTCGCCAAGGGGATTATCGTGATCCTTGAAGTTTGGTACGATTTACCTTACGGGGTAGTCGTGCTTGAAGTTTGGTACCTGTGCCCTATGGGGCGCAGTGCTTGAAGTTTGGTACGTGTCATCCTTGTGATGCCGTGCTTGAAGTAGTGTTGAATAACCTAAGTGTCAGGCCCTAGGAGTTCTTCACCCGAAGGATAGTACGGTGATTGATGGGCCTAGTGGTGGTGATCTTTGGGTTATTCAGCCAGTATGTGACGTTTGGTTTTGACGGTTACGAGAAGACGCAGATTCGATATGTTCGTTGACTTATGTTTATGAAGTGTTATGTTTTGTTATTGCATTATTTTACGTACGCTTTTTATTAAATGAAGTGCGAAGTTATGTTTTTGGCAAATTAGTTGAAGTTTAAAGTTTTATGTTAAATTAGAACTCACCAGCGTAGCTGACTTTTTAGTATGCACATTCAGGTTAAGGCAGGTATGGATGATGGACGGTGGTGCTTGGCAAGCGAGAAGAGTTACCCGGTTGATCATGAAGACTGGCATCTCGTTATGATTAGATTATGATATGTTTATGTAATAGACTATGTTACGCTTCCGTTGTTAAACAATGTAATGGTTATGTTTTATTGAAGTATTTTCCGCTGCGTTATTTTGATATTCAAGTTTAAGAACTGTTTGTAAATGAGTAAATCCAACAAGTGAGGCCTCCCGGGTTTGGGGCCTTACAATAATACAACCATTTGTAATGATATATGATACTCCAACTGTTAGGAATCATCGTACCGGTTTAAACTTTTAAAACAAATTAATATTTAAAATTCTTTATATAAATAAATAAATCAGATTTAATCCGCGGAAGCAATATGTACGAATTACATATCAGATCTAGATCCCGTCAGTGATCCGATTACACGCGTATAGACAATAGTTTTTTTTTGCATCAAAAGGGTGTTTTAGGTTATACCTTCGACGATAAACTAAATCAAGACACCTTGGTTCAACGAACGTCACGCTAGTAGACTGTTCACAAACCCGCAACACTACGAGGACCCGTCTCACAGATCTCCGAAACCGGCAGTGGCGGCACATCGGCACGGCGGTGGCGGCTAGCGTAGGTGGCGGCAACGGCGGACATTAGTTATCCGGTGATGGTTCACGGCCGAAAAGTGGAGGGGTGGTGGCCTCCTCTTTTTCGCAAAAGATGATGGTGGCTAGCATTAGGATTAGGGTTTCAACTTAAGGATGTATTTATAGTTGCAATAATTACAAGTTGCACCTGTTGAGAATTAAAAGTTAATTCCCTGTAATTAACAATTAATTACATTTAATCCTCTTAGTTTAACTAATTACAAATAATTAGTAAAACTTCTTTTTTTTAAATGTTTCACTTTAAACATCTATTCCCCGTAAATAATTATTTCTCTAAATAATTAATCGCATTCACCGATAAATATTTTTTTTCCATTTAATAAATCCGTCTTTCTTGAACTATAATATTTAACAATTAAATATTATCAATTTGCTCGTTGCCCGAAGAGTAATTCTTTTGATCGTATCTCGATAGCAACGTTGACCAAATTGACGATCGGACATCCTATATCCAACAATCTCCGACTTAGACGATTCATCGGTAATCTATTCAACGTAGAAAGTTGTGGACGCCTAGTTGCATCTCACTGCCCCTAGCAAGGCATGACGTATTACAATCGTCAAACTATTTCTTTGTGTACAAGTAACTCTTATGGAAATATGTCTATGTATCATTTCCGTTTAGGGCATTCATTGAACATGAGACGTGGATTGAAGTCACTTCTCATATGTTGTTCAACTATTCTTGTTCTCGTTCCCAATTCAAAGTGGTCTAAATAAAATACTCTTAGTTCGAGCATGGCCATGCGTTTTATACCAGTTCAAATCAACGAGGGCGCCAGAATGTCCAATTCCTGAACAAAGGAGAACAGAATTCCTATGGTCACGTATAACTCCGACTTAACTTCAGATTTATTCCTGATCATACCCTTATTACTTCCTATTAAGGTACAACGTTAGATAAGATCAAAGAACAAACTTTAGTCGGAGTTAGTTCTAGTATGTGCATTGATTATTGTGAACTAAACAAAGTTATTATTAAGAACCGTTATCCACTTCCTAGGATCGATGATCTTTTTGGTCAACTCCAGGGAGCTCGATGTTTCTGAAAAATAGATATTCGTTCCGGATATCATCAATTGAAAGTCCAGGAAGAAGATATTCCTAAGACATCATTCAGAACTCGATACGGTCATTAAGAGTTCTCGGTGATGCCGTTTGGACTCACTAATGCACCATCTGCTTTCATGGATATGATGAATCGAGTTTGCAAACGTTATTTGGATAAATTTGTTATTGTATTCATTGACGATATCCTTATTTATTCCAAAAGTAAGGAAGAACATGCAAATCATCTGAGAATTTTACTCGAACTCCTAGGAAATGAGAAATTGTATGCTAAATTTTCAAAGTGTGAATTCTGGCTATATGAAGTCCAATTTCTTGGACATGTCATTAACGCTGATGGCATCCACGTAGACCCTGTAAAAATCAAAGCGATATCCAAATGGGAAATTCCAAAGTTCGTGGTTTCCTTGGTTTGGCTGTATATTATCGGAGATTTATACAAGATTTCTCAAGGATTGTTGTTCCCTTAACTTCTCTGACACGCAAATTAGTGAAGTACGAATGGGGACCGAAACAATCTGAAGCCATTGAAACATTGAAATAGAAATTGACACAAGCACCCATACTGGCTTTGCCAGATGGAAATGAAGGCTTTACAGTTTACTGTGATTCTTCATACACCGGTTTCGGTTATGTGTTAATGCAAGGAAGCAAAGTAATTGCTTATGCTTTCCGTCAACTAACAACACATGCAAAGAATTATACGACTCATGATTTAGAAGTGGGCACCATAATATTCTCACTGAAGTTATGGAGGCACTACCTTTATGGAGTCAAATTCACTGTGTTTACCGTTCATAAAAGCCTGAAATATATATGTAGTCAGAAAGAATTGAATATGAGGCGGATGGATGGAAGTCCTAAATGATTTAGATTGTGAAATATGTTATTATGAAGGCAAATCTAACGTTGTAGATGATGCCTTGAGCAGAAAAGAAAATGAGAAACCTAAACGAGTTCGGGCTTTAAGACTCGATCTCCAAATCGATCTTATTACTCGTATTAAGGAATCTCATAAAATTGCCTTAGAAGAACAAAACCTTAAAAAAAGAAGGCTTGGGAGGAATGATCGACCAACTAGTTAAAGGTAATGACGATATTCTCAAAATGAATCAAAGAATCTGGGTTCCTGTCTATGGAGACTTACGTGAAAAGATTCTCGAAGAATACAATGCATCCTAGAAGTAATAAAATGTATACAAACCTAAAAGCCAATTACTGGTGGATAGGGATGAAGAAACATATCGCTATCTATGTTGCAAAATGCTTAACTTGTTCTCAAGTTAAAGCTGAACATCAAAAGTCGTCTGGCTTGTTAAAGCAACTTGAACTTCCTGTGTGCAAATGAGAAATGATAATCATGGATTTCATCAAGAAACTTCTTCGAACCAGTCTAGGGAATGATACTATCTAGGTTATCATTGACAGACTTATTAAGTCTGCTCATTTTCTTCCCATGAAAGAAATGTTCAGTATGGATAAGTTGGCACAAGTATACGTTAATGAAATTATATCGTTACACGGTGTGCCACAACCTATAGTGTCAGATAGAGATAGTAGGTTTACTTCTCGATTCTGGAAAAGTTTTCAAAAAGCCCTGGATACGAAATTAAATCTTAGCACTGCCTACCATCCTTAAACGGATGGATAGAGCGAAAGAAAAATCTAAACTTTGGAAGATAAGTTAAGGGCTTGTGACATCAACCTCGGAAGAAGTTGGGATGACCACTTACCTCTGATGGAATTCTCCTATAATAATAGTTATTATACGAGTATACAGGCCGCTCCTTTCAAAGCCTTATACGGTCGTAAATGTAGAACTCCAATCTGTTGGTCTAAAATAGGAGAAAATCAGTTGTCTGGACTTCAAATAAGAGATAGAGTGAAAACGGCTTGTGATCGACAAAAGAGTTATGCTGATAGAAGACGAAAGCCGTTAGAATTCAACATCAGTGATAACGTCCTTTTAAAGTTTCACCATAGAAAGGCGTTGTAAGATTCAGAAAGAAGGGGAAAATAAGTCCTTGAATCGTAGGACCGTTCAAATTCTTGAAACGAGTTAGCCTTGTGGCATATAAACTCGAATTACCAGAAGAAATGAATGGAGTACACGATGTATTCCACGTGTCAAATCTGCGCAAGTGCTTGACAGATGAAACTCTGGTAATGCCCTACAAGATGTAAAGGTAAATGAACAACTAAAATTTATGGAACAACCTTTGCAAATAGAGTATAGACACGAAAAGAAATTCAAAAAAAAAGAAACTCGTGATTGTGAAAGTGAAATGGAACTCCAGACGTGGACCTGAGTACACATGGGTACTGGAGTCCGAAATGAAAAAAAATCTTCACTTGTGCGAATAATCTCGGGGACAAGATTAAAACAAGGTGAGGAGGATGTAACACCTGTCACAAAAATGTAAGGCTCAAACCGAGCACCCTATAGTTGGGTCTCATCACTAGGTATTCACTTTACAAAAACACTTAACCTTCATTTAGAACATAGAAAATAGAGCGGAAGTCTTTCTCTAAGATAAACATTTTTCTTTTAATATAACAAATATATATATATATACACAAACATATGATATATATAAAAATAATATACATACAAGATTAAAACTCTAGATCGATACACGTTGAATGTAATAATTAATGTAATGTTATAGCGAGGTTGAAATACTATGGTACTCACAATATTATTATTGCACAAAAATGAAAAAAAAAACGGGCAAAAGTCATGGATGTTACAAGGCGCACCATCATTGTCGTCTCACTGCTGTCGTGAGGTGTCACCAAGCACCACCACCCCTCACGTCCTCTCTTGCTACGCCCAAGGCCGCCATTAAGCTGGCAATTACTGACCTGTTTAAGACACGATTAAACCTGTTTAGTAAAAAATACACTATGCAATTTTATACATTTTCAAAACTAAGTAAAATTAGGAGGCTAGACTCCATCATTTCTCCTTCTTGGTACATAAAAGATACAACTATCTTATAGAGATGAGATACAAAGTAGTTAAATGAGTCGTACTCATGTTTGATACTTGTGTTATTCACGTCTCCCCTGACCTGTTTAGACACGAATTGACGCACGTCTCCTTCCCAAAGTCTTCCTCTCTGATCATTATAAGCAAAAGATAATGGAACCCTAATCGGGTTAATGCAAAACGTGAATGAAACAACACCAAAAAGCATACACAGAAAAGTACCTTTTAAGCGATGAGGAGTTTCTTCCTTGAAGTCGTCTCGTCGGAAAACCCATTTTCTGCCTCCCCAACTCCGGCGTTTCCCTCTCCCTCTTCCTTGTTGTCGTCGCGCACCACCTAGCCAAAAATCGCCTAGGGTTTGCGGCTAAGGCGGTTTAAGTACCACCTACTAGTTACGTTTTTGGGTCCCTCGTAATACGTCCAACGCGTTTCTTATCTGAACCTTTAAAATAATGACTAACCGAGTCCTCTAACCTTGAGAACCCGAGCTTTACACGAAAACCTTGCTAACCATTTTTGTTTTCCAGGGATTCGGGTTATCGGATAACCCGAACTAATAACTCGTCGGTTTCTGGGATGTTACAAAAATTGTCCGAGAAATACTAAGGTTAGAACCTAAAGGACTTGTGTATCTAAACTACCAAAAACCTAGGGTTCAAAAATGAAAATTAGACCTTAGCGGACCACTAAGGTAAACCCTAACGGTCCGCTACGGGTGAATTTAGGCGGTAGAGGTCCGCTAAGGGTGATTCTCCCTGAGACACAAGGGTGGCGGACAGCCACCATCTTGGTAATGGTCTGATACTTAGCAAGCAAGTAATAAACCCGTGTGTGACAGGTGTCCTATGACTAATGGGCAATAAATCTGACACATGTACTCGTGGCGGACAGTCACGCTAGGTGGTAACGGTTCGCCAGCTGCAAAACACTAAGAATCTGCCACGTAGCCCTGTGGCGAACCGCTACGCCCCTTAGTAACGGTCCGCTAGCCACAAAACCATAAAACTGTCCAATCAAAATTGGAAACTTAGGGCTGACGCATGCAAGGGCAGTGGCGGACCGCCACCCACCTGGGTAACAGTCCGCTACGAATCCGTTTTTCAGCCTATAAATAGTTGATCGATTTCAATCGATTTTTCACACCAAAATCGGTTCTTTACTTCACATACTCGTTCAAGAAACCCCTTAGAAGGTTCTCAGTGATCCCGGTCCAACTCTCACTCGTTGTAGTACCCGCATTAAGTAGAAACGCTTGTAGAAGCTTGGAAACGCTTAAGAAATCAAGATATGAAGCTAGAGTTGTAGTTCCAAGCCTAGAGTCTAATTCCTAGTTATTTTCCAACTACATTGTCAAGGTGAATACTTTTATCTATTTTAAAACTTGTGTCAAACATTTACGTTTACGAAAATGGCCAAATAAAGGTTAAGAGAATAATGCATAATGTTTCTACGAACAAAGCATTCTGGCGATAGGTATACGTAAAACTTGCAAGGAATACACGAGTCTCGGGTGAAAGTCCCGTATTGTAGCTTATACTTCCCTTATAACAATTTCGGAGGCGAAGACCTGTCCATTGTTATAAGGCATGATACTAGTGTATATAGTGGTGCATATGATCAGGAGAAAAGAGCTCGTTAAATGTGTGGATTGAACATAAAGTTGTGATTATGAAATTAATACTTGTTTGTGCCAAAATGATTTTACTATCAAGATAATTGTATTCACCGGCGTTCGCGCTAACGTTTCATTTTCAAAATGTTTTCAAGTAATCAATCAAAAAGTAAAGGAAATGGATTATGGATAGACACGATCTGACCCTCTAATGAAAAGTGAAAAGGATAACTTGCATGTTGAATTCTCAGGCCTCATGCATAGAAAATCCTAAAAAGGATGAAAAAGGAATAGGACCTACGAACTGATCAGCCTTGGATAGTATTATTTCCTTGTGAAATGAAACTTGTTTATAAGACAAGAGATGTATTTGATTTCAAACACTGTTTGTAATCAATATGAAATGGGTATTTAATTCCCAAGTTTATGAAAATAAATACGAGGCTTTTGTTTTCCAACTGAGACTTGATATTTACAAAAGCAACCCTTGAGGTTAAGAAAATGATGAAACGATCTATTTGAAAAAGACTTTCGTTGTGTTTTATAAAAACTTTGAAATCAACACAGGTACCAATCGATCTCACACACGTCCAGGGGTTGCCTGAGACAAGGTGGTTGTAACTAAATTTACGCATCAAAATTAAATTTATTTTAAATCTCGCTTTGTAAAAGGAAAATCTCGCCAAACTTTTAATACGAAATCTCTCATTTAAAAAAGATACAAATAAAATTTAAATTTTAATAACATATCATCTTTTAAATTCAAAATTTAAAACTCCAAATTTTAAAAGTCTCACACCTTAGCATATCGGCACAATTTAAATTTAAAATTACAGAATTAAATATAAAAAAATTAAAAGTAATAAATTAGAATTGAAACCAAACATATTTTTTGGAAAAAAAAAGCTAGCCTTTTAAAAAAATAAAGTTTAAAATATAAAACATTTTTAAAAATAAAGATTTAGAAGTTTCTTAATTATATATATTACTAAAAAGCAAAAGTTGGTTTGTGAGTGTAATTTACTGTAGAAGTTATACTAATTTTATTGCCTTTGGTATAAGTGGGTTTAACATGTGTGATTTGCATTTTACCTTTTTTTTCTCTAGATATATAAGTTTATTTGTTATATAAATAAAACTGCTTTCTTAAACTAAAACAAACTTGGAACCAGCCCAGTCGGCAAGTCCTTTTGCCAACCCCGGTTCGATCCTAGGCAACGCCATTTAGGCTAAATTTTTTTTTTGTTTTCTTCTACCTGTTTTTTAACTTTGCCGCAACGTGCAAGACAGGTCATAACGCGTGGGGAATTGACATACTTATTTTTGTAAATGTTTTAATGTAAATTTCTTTATGGTTCAATGTCGCCGCCGCAACGCGCGAATACCACTCGGGGTTCAAATTTTGTGGTTGGCTGTTTTGTTTTTATTTTTGGTTTTTTTTTCCATTCAGTGGTTTACAAAACCTGCATCCCCACCCCTTGCCCGGTTTTAGAGGCTTTCATGCTGTTCTTTTTCTTTTACGTTGTAATTTATAATCATAAATCTTATACGATCTTATCGCACATCATGATTTTACCTAAAGGTTTTTATTCTATTTTATAAGATTTAGAGGACGTTAATTTTTTTCGCGATTTAACATGTCGCAACGCTTGTTAGTAAAGACTAGCATTATCGTCTTGAGGCCGCCGTAACGCGCGGGGCCTCTTTCTAGTTTTAATTACAAACTAACTATTAAAATTTATAAATTAAAAGAAAAAAAATATTTATAAATATCAAACTTAATTAAAAAACTACTAATTAAATATTAGTAAACGTATTCTAACACATATTTATTTAAAATACAAAACTTGTATATTCAAATTTTATATGAAAACTTAAAATTATGCTTTTGTAATAGTAAAAATTTAAAAACTCGCTTTTTAATAATAAAACTTTAAAAACTTGATTTTTCAAGGTCTGCTAATTTTTAATCCTTGATTTTTTTTAAATTATTCATTTTTTATGATAACGTTACATAAGCAACTTGATTCCTTTCCTTCTAATGATTTTCATTTCTTGGGGGATGAGTGTTTTTTTTTATTACTTTAAGGAATGAAATGATTTTGTTTAATTAATTACTCAAACCATGACTCAAACCATTGCCCGACCCATGCGTTGACCCACAACCCGACTCATGACCCGACCGATGGTCCGACCCATGACCCGAACCATAGCATGTCCCCATTGCCCGACCCATGACCCAAAACAACGACCCTTCCCATGACCCGAAACATGGTTCGACCCATGTCCCAAACCACGACCCTTCCCATGACCCGTCCCGTGCCCCATCTCATGCCGCAACCCATGACCCAAACCATGGCCCAAACCATGACCCAAACCATGGCTCGAACCGTAGCCCGGCCCATGCATGTCCCATGACATGACCCATAAGATAAATTTATTAGTTAAAAATATTTTATTTTTTATACAATATTTTTCTGCCTACCAAACAACACGCAGTAATGATTCATTTCATTCTCATAAGGTAACCAAACAGGATGATGGAATGGTAATGATCAATTTATTTTATTTTCCATTTCATTCACTCATCCATTCCATTTTCTCGTTTATTCCATTACCTCATATCAAACAAACACTCTAAAGATGTGATGAAGACTAAATCATAAAGGCTATTTATGTAACTCTTATGTTGTGCTCCCGAGATTAATAAAGGAAAGAAAAGAAGAGAAAGATAATTAAGGAGAGAAAATAAAGAGAGAAAAAGGAAAAAAAATGAAATTAAGGAGGGAAAAGAAATTAAGAGAAATGAAAATATATAATGTAATTTTCTGTTATAGAGTCTGAATGAAAAGAAATTAGAGATTATTTCTTTTCATTTTCTTCCGCTTCCTTTCATTAAAAAACTCAAGAACATGACCTTTTTAAGTTTATTTTCCACTTACTTCCATTAAAGAAAACTTTAGAACACAAAGGTTTTCTAGTTTTTTTTACTTCCTTTCATTTTTCTCTTTAAAAAGAACCCGGGAACACAACGTTAAATTTATATGAAATTTTAGAAGAATTTCAAGTTTCTTGGGGACACTATTTTCTTTCATAAAAAAATTATCATTTTAACTACTTAAGATAAATGATAAAGTAAAAATGTTCTATGCAACAAAAAGTATTATTTATGACACATTAACATGTTAACTTATGGACGTTTGGTTTGCGAAATTTGTTGGAACTGGAATTTAAATGATTTATTTGAAATTTATAAATGTGTTTAGTTAGCATATTTGTTAATGGAATTGTAATGTAAAGATACCTAAAATAAAAAAAAATTACTCCTTAAAATTGTGAAGGATTTTGATTTCCATTGATTAATGGAATTCCAAATCCCTCCCCGTTTCAATGGATTTCAAAATCTCACAATTTTAATAAGTAATTTTGTCTTTCAATAGAATTTTTACATTATAATTTCATTAACAAATATGTTAATTAAACATATTATGGATTCCAAATGAATTACTTAAAATCCAAATCCAATTCCAACGAATTACGTGAACCCCGATTTTTTATGTTGAAAATAATTAACAAATTATCTTATTTATGATAAATGACAAGGTAAACTAATATTCTATGAAACACAAAGTATTATTTTAAAGGTTTTTATATATATTTAATTATTATTTGTATAAATAAATAAATAACCTCTAAGTCAAGAATTAAAGATTGGCATTATGACAAAAGATAACCTTATATTTGACCTACTTGTATTTTAATTCAAAAGCATTTAATATCTTCAAGGGTTCAACCACCAAAACACCTCTTTGTACACGTTAGATGGAAACCTTGGGTTTTGGTTAACAAAGCTATGGAAGTTGAGGGTGGACTTATGTTAAGCCTGTAAGTTGAGGGGGTGGTTTGGACATTATATATAGTCCATTGCTTGAGATTCAACGAATTAAAGATCTTTGACGAATGAAGAGACATAAAAGAGATAAAGCTGTGACACGTGATCAGTTTAATCAAAAGTCAAATTAGATCAACTCTTAAGGTTACGTGATCCGTAAGGAACCCTAATTTGAATCTTACACTATCATCAGTTGACAAATATACGATTATTAACATAATTTAGTTGTTTTAAAACTAGAATTTTACTTTGATTTATTCAGATTTATCTATTTACGGTAACTATAATATATTATTAAAATAGGTATTTGATTAAAAATCAAATTTCTTAAATTGAGTAAATTCTTTTTTAAGATGACAAGAAGTAACCTATGAGCTTATGTGAAAAGATATAAAAGGTCAAGGCAACCTTTTACTATCGAACACCTAATGCAAATGGACTTTTTAAAAAAACCTTGTTAATAAGGGTGAAGGGGGTGGGAAGCTCAGATGAGGCCGGGTATGAAAGAGAATCATCGAGTAAACTGGGTACACCGGCCTCATTAAAACGAGTAGTTTGGCTGAATAAATTTACTCGTGTGAACTCCACTCTCTCTCTAGTGAACCCCACCACTACCACATATATCATTTTTATTAAAATGTTTTTTTATTAAAGGGATTGAGTAAATTAGTAATGTGTTTCCAATGAAATCTGAGTAAATAAGTAGTTTTAAGGTGACAGAATTCTATTGTACAATTTTGGTGAGTAAAGGGGTAAATGACCCCCTTCACCCTAAGAATATTCATTTGTGTTTTGACATTAATATATTACCAATAAATGATGATATGATTTTGAACGAAATGGAGAAACGTACAAGTGAAATCGAGTATAAATCAAATGTAAATCTTTAATGAATATGTTACCGGGAACAAGGGTAAATTTTTATAAGTGAAATCGAGTGTAAATCAACTCTAGGTCCATGTGGTATTTATTCACTACTAGAAAACATATATATTTCCTACAAAAGTTTACGACAAATTACCAACAAAAGAAATTTTCCACAAGTTAGTGACAAATTTCCGACAAAAAAAAAACAAAAAAGTAACTATAAGATTTCCTACAATTTTCCGACAAATTTATTAAATAAGTTAACTTATTTATTTACTATAATCGTCGGAATATTGTCGGAAATTACCGACGAAAAATTTTTATCGCTAATTCGTCGAAAAATTAGTCGGGACTTTGTTGGGAAAAACATTTCCTACGGAGTTTTTTCCAACAAACAGTTTTTTGTCGGAAACTTGTCGCTAACGACCAATTCCGACAAATATCCCACGAAATCTCACTACTAAAAAAATGAAAAATTTGTGACAGCAGTTTTGTGGGAAAATTTTCGGAATTAGTCGTTAACGACAAGTTTCCGACAAAAAATTGTTTGTTGGAAAAAAAAAACCGTAGGAAATGTTTTTTTCCGACAAAGTCCCAACGAATTACTGACAAAAGCCTTTTGTCGGTAATTTCTCACAACATTCCGACGATTATAGTAAATAAATAAGTTAACTTATTTAATAAATTTATCGGAAAATTGTAGGAAATTGTATAGTTACTTTTTAGTTTTTGTTTTGTCGGAAATTTGTCGCTAACTTGTGGGAAATTTCTTTTATCAGAAACTTTTGTAGGAAATATATATGTTTTCTAGTAGTGATTTTTGTTTAATAATCAGCGAATTTTTATCTTTTCATAAAAATTTAACAAAAAAATTGAATAATGTTAAAGACCTGGAGTTGATTGGGACAATCAACAAACCTTAGGTACTCAAAAAATGAAATTGAATATATTGGAGTATAAGATTATTAAAATTTACTATAAAATCTAATTAGCCTATTATTTACAATATAAAGATATTTCATTTAAAGTTGAGTAATAAAATTGGTGAAAAAAATATTTCTCTAGTCAAAGGTGTATATAGCAAGGTACAAATAACTTAATCTAAACAATTTCCAGAAAAAATATATAATAACACATTGATTAAGGGTTAGAGAAAAATATAAATATAATATTATAATAAATGTAAAATACGAGAGATGTGAAGGGAAATAGAAAAAGCAGCCAGAAGAAAGAATTGACTATTATAATATATAATCGATTACAGAAAGAAACAAAACCAACACAACCCCTTTCACTTTCCCATTTCCTTATAATAACTTCCATCTTCCCCTCTCTCTTTTAGAGAGACAAACATGAATCCGATCTTCAGGATCCAATCCCTAACGGGTTGTACGGGTACGGTTATGGGTCCGTACAGTGCCATTACAGGGGTGGAGAAGAGGCAGTTGTTCTTGAGAAGTTATCAGTTTAGCCGGAAGCAGAGCGCCAGTCAGAGGATGAAGAGATCTTTGTTTCGTATGAAGAGACTGATTTGGGTGAAGCTTCGTTCCGTGAAAAAGATCCATAAAATGATTTGGTTCAGGCTTCGTCATGGATTCTTCTTTGGGTTTCGGAGGAAGAGGTTCGTTCGTTTGAATCATCATAATAACAATTCGCTTTGTTTCTACTAGGGTCTAATCTAACTTCTTATTTCTTGTTTTATATTTATGTTAATTATTTAAATGTACTAGAAATGGATAATTGATATGGTTGTATTGTAGAAGTAAGAATTGGAATTGAATTGTTTTATGGGTTTATTTATTTATCAACATATGTAAATTACTTTTCATATGGGTAAAAATATATTATACTTTAAAAGCATTCGTTCTTGGCCGTCCGTGGTTGACGTGACGGCTGTGTGTCCGTGTGAAAAAAAGTCATTTGTGAGTAGGGCTGTCTAAAATGTTCGACGCTCGAAACTCGCTCAAACTCGTTCAAACAATGCTCAGAAATATACTCGTTTGGATTCTGCTCGGTTTGTAAACGAGCTGATCGGCTCGGTTTGGTTTGTAAACGAGCCGATCGGCTCGGTTTGGTTTGTAAACGAACCGAGCACGAGCAAAGGTACGCTCGCTCGTTGCTCGTTCGGTTTGGCTCGAATTAATTTTTAATATATATAGATGTATATATATATAATTAATAAATTAATATTTTATACATTTATAAATAACTCTTTTGTCCCAATCCAACATGAAACTTCATATAGTAAGACAAGAATAACTCAAATTAAAATATAAAAAAAAAAATTTAGTAACTACGTTACTTCACTACTTCAACATGAGAGCCCTCTAATCAAATCAAGTCTCAAATCATCTCTACCTAAAATCCTTAACCCTAATCGGACGTTGCCCTCACAGGCAGACTTTGCAACTATGCAATTCAAGTCTTAAATCGTCTCTCTATCTTGGTCAGCCAATCAGCCTTTGCGGCTCAGGATCAACGACATCGAGCTACGAGCAGCTTTTGCGGCCCTGCAATTCGAAGGGTACACTAGACAGTAGGGTTGTCCAAATCGCTCGCCGCTCACTCGAATTTTACTCGAAAAATTAATGCTCGGATAATGCTCGTTCGATTTTCTGCTCGGTTGTATACGAGTCGATCGGCTCGGTTCGGTTTGTAAACGAACCGAGCACGAGCAAAGGTTCGCTCGGTTCGGTTCGTGAACAACCCTATTTGTGAGGACTTGTAGGAGTTGTAATACTGCAGGAGCAACCTTTAGTGGAAAGCATCCATAACTGACGGCTCGTTCTTGGCCGTCCGTGGTTGACGTGACGGTTGTGCGACCATGTGAAAAAAAAGTTATTTGTGGAAACAAAAGCCATTTTGTGAGGAACCGGGAGAGGCGGTAGAACACCGGGAACAACCTTTAGAGGAAAGTTTGTCCTCTAAAGCTTTCTAAACCTTACCTATAACTTTACTATTAATGAGATGAGATTTGACTAGTTACGTCTGATCATATAATTAACGTGTAATGGTCTTATCTCTTAGGTTTTTTTTTTCAAACCTAATTTAGAAATTTAACTTGTAATGCTTTTATTAGATTCTCTTACTCAAACTTGCTTTGTTTTTTCTAACAATAGAAATTTTATAAAAAAACAAATCATTAAGTGTCAATATGATACTAATTTTTCTATTTATATAGACAAACTACATATAGGAAAAGTTTATAATAGGGTAAAGTGTCATTTTCTTTCATGTAGTGTAGTCATTTTAGCACCTTTCATTCAAAAACTTTTTTTTTAGTTTTTTTGTCTCTTACTTTTCAAAATTTAGCAATTTTCATTCACCGTACTAACTCTGTCTACATTTTAACGTTAAAATATATGCAAATTTGGTTAAATTAGGGGCGATTTGGTTAGGTTTTAACCTATGAATTTTAAACTGACCATTGATGTAACAATACAGAGAAGATTAACATGGTCAATTGTAATACCCTAGGCACATCCCACATCGGTTGTGGCCATGAGAAATTCTTTGTTTATAAGGAATGCACTGCCTCAAATTCCATCAACGCGTTTTGGGCTTAATGGTGGTGATGAGAGGAGAACTTCACACTTAAGTGTGCTCGGGTGGGAGTAATCCAGGGAAGGGTGACCCCCTAGGAATTTTCACCCGGGCAACCAAAAACAAATCCGTGAGATCTTAGCAGGCAAAGCGGACAATATTGGTGGTATGAGGGGCCGGATGTTACAACTAATTTAACGTTAAAATATAGACGGGGTTAGTCATGTAGATGAAAATCCCTATATTTTGAAAAAATTCAAGGACGAAAAAGCAAAAAAAAAAGTTTTAAAATGAAAGTGACTAAAATAACTAAACCATATAGACGAAAATGATATTTAATCTTTACGATAGTTAAGATTTATTTTTATTTGTGAACAAAACGGACCTAATTTTTATTATTTCTTTAGAAAGTATCACAAAACTAATACGTGTTGAGATAAATTTAAACACGTATGTTTGTGATAGTATAAATTCACTTGTACATTAAAGATGTGAATATTAGTATATTGATGTTATGGTCACAGGGACGATATCCTTACGTGCGTAAGAAATTAGAAGAACATAAAATATTATTTGCAGAAGACACGTACTCAATTGACGAAATAATGAAAGTAAGTAAATATAATAATATTATAATAATATAATACGAGAAGTTAACATGATTTTAGGGATTATATTTGCGTCTTCCAACAAGTTGAAAACGAGAGGTTTTTGTGTGAAGAGGAAGGAAAATCATTTTTTTTTATCATAGAAAACCGGGTAATTTATGGGAAAATTGAAAAAATGCATCATTTTATGAGGAGACTGATAAAAAAGAATAATTTAAGGAAACTAGTTGGGTTCACCCATACGTTGCGAAGGTTCTGTTTATGAAAATGCTTACGTTACATGGCAGAAGTTTAGTCATTTCTTCCCTGTGATTCGCGGCATGACATTGGCTCGGCTCATCGCAAACCATAAAAGCGAATAACGACAAAGCGAATACCGATACTGGTTCCGATAACACCAATGCTAGTAGCAATGATGTTCGTTCATAGTCGAGAGAGTTTGGTCGTCATTGGTTCAGTTCGTTTGCGGCAATGGCTATCACTCCGTCAAAAAATCCTAAAACATACCCCGTACATAAAAACACGTCGCACCAGCTGTCACCCCCGTCGTAAAAGCGAACGTCACCACTCTGGCCTTCTAAAAACTGAAAGCATAGCGTTAAATAACCAAAACACAAATCTAGATACGAAAACGTGTCACAAGGGTCGTCAATCTACTGTAAAACCCTATATCGTACCGCGTCGTAAAAGTGAACGCAACTTCTTCGTAAACCCTGAAATCGTAGTGTCAAGAAACATGGACACAAAAGAAAAAACAAAAGAATTAAATCAAACGTAAAAAAAATCTGCATGCAACGATTTAAAAAAACAAAAGAAAAAAACTCAAACATTGTACCCCGTCGTAAAAATAAACGTCAACTCACCATAAAATCTCAAAATCACGAACACAATATATAGACAGAACAATTAAAAAAAAAACTAAAAAAATCATTAAAGGACAAAAAGATACTATTCATTTGGTTGTCAAATAAATATAGATATAATATTTATGTCAAGAAAGAAAAAAATAAAGATTTCTTATATTTTAATTTTGTGTTCGAAGTTGAAAAAAATGAAAATTATTTACTTTTTCATGCTTTCAATTTGAGTGTAAAGAAAAAAAACGATAATCTACAATTTTGTCATTCTCATCTAAATAATAACATTACACGTCATAAACAAAATCCATTACAAAAAATTGCAATTTTTTTTTACTTTTTATATTTACAAACACAAAAGATAGATGAAGGGACCGCACCAATTTAAGGAATAATTATAACTTATTTATGGACAAGATTATCAAGGGAGTTTGTTCGTTATTGATTCGACTCGTTTGTGGAGATAATACTAACGTCGAAACGTAAATTCATTATAGCCTACGATACAAAAAAAATACTCGATTTTGAATACAACTCCGCTTTCACCTAAAATTTATATCGAAACATTAACAAAAAAATTTTTTAACCCGCACACCCACTGAAAAACTGACGTTCAATCATTAAAAAAACACCAAACATGTTGTCACTTAACTAATAAATAAATAAAAAGAAAAAAAACTAAAGAAAACAAACGTCAATCCCAGGACTCGAACCGATGTTACTCAGGTGTTGCCAGCGCACCTAAAACTACCTCAACCAACATACTTTATTGTTTTATTTTTCCTTCAAAATCTACATATGCCGACAAAAATTGCAAAAAAAAAAAGACTTAATGTTTTCCACATGACAATTTCCTTAATATTCCTACTGGTTGAGTTACTATTCCCCTCGTGATCTTTAAATAGTTAATAATGTGTTAAACTTTTCTTTTTACCTATCAAATTTTGTTTTTTTATATGTTTGCAAGAATTCTTTTTATGGTAAGATAACTACGTGTAACTTGTCTTTTTTATTTGTGTGTGAAGTTCATGTAAGAAGTGTGAATGGTTTGATTGGTATGGTATGACCACGGTAGCATTTAGTTGAATGACTGGAAGTTGCTCATCTCATGATGTTTTCATTGAGTCACGCTACAGTTTCCTATGGTTGTTCATCGAGTTAAGTTTAAGTTTTATCATGTTTTTTTGCCGAGTCTTGTTTTAGTTTTATATGGTTGTTCGAGTTTAAAACTTTCAATGCGAATTGAAATTGACCAAATTCAAGTTACAACACTTCATCGAATTTCAGTTATACCGATTTCAACTAATCTGGTACATAACTTAAATTGAATTAAAAATTCAAAGATAGCTAATATGAAATATTTGAAAGTAGCCAAATTAGATTATGATAATTCAAACTTTAACTCATTATCCTATAATACTGTTTTTTTAACAGTAACACCTAGATTATCCAGGACAAAATGGGCAACATCTTAATCTATGATGAAACTGCCACCCCCAAGACTCGAACCCACAACCTTTGGTTGGGGTGAGATCACCACTCAGTAATACTTTATGCCGGTAGCTTAATCAACGTCACTCCTGACTTTTGTTTTCGTTGCCAATCTCACTCTCATAATTATTATAGACTTACACTTGAATTCCATTTTATTTCACTTACAAGGATAATTAAGTTATCAGGTGTGGTTTTCACTACTAATTGCCAAATCAGCGTCACATCATTCCCCACTCACTATATCATGGAAATGATTTTCACTCCCCACCACTGCCACATCACCATTTTTTTATTAAATAGAAAGAGAGATTGGAGAGAGAGGGAGTGAGTGAGAGAGAGGGAGATATTCGTTTTCTAACTGCATATCCACCATCTTCTTGTACTCGGATAGCAATGACAGAATAGAGAAATGAAAAGGTATGAGTGTTCCCTTATACTTCTCGAAAGCATTTCCTAGGAACATTAAAATTATACTCTCATATTAGGTTATGTGCCATATGAAAATTTTCGATTAGCATTCGTCACAATGGATTAAAGGTTTCAAGATTTCTCGTATATTTTCGCTGACGAAGATTGAGTTTTATACCTCATTAGTCATTAATTGCATTGAACTTCTACTGTAGTTTGTCATTTAGGTTGTAATATCTTGATTTGTGAACTAATGACTTGACTACAATGTCCACGAGATAGATAAGTCTTAAGGAATTCTAGATCGCGGTTCGTCTAGATGAGAATGTAAACAGTCACATCGTGGAAGTAGCCTCATTGGAATGGTGTTTCCCCGAAACTGATTCAGAGCTTGCTAACCCACTAAATTGATAGACTGTGATGTGACATCATGGTTATTTTAATCAAAGGCTTGACTTCTCATTAAGCGGATGTCAGGAAATATCTGGAATTGATTCGTTCTTTGTTCATCTTCCTGGTAGTGTACAGCTTAGAACGGTTAACAACCATAGAACACTTCCAATAGATTCCTAAAATTTGTATTCATATAGTTGTAGGACGCATCTTTAAAATGATAAAGTTCTCAACTTTCAACTTGGTCCTTAATTTCCCATTAAAGTAGGTTGGAAAGGATCATGAGTTTTTCAGAACTCGTCAACGACTGATATTACAGTATGTCCGCAACTTCCGTGGCATTCGAATGGTATTAGCGTGACTTACCATTAGGTATTTTACTTGTATCGGCTATAGCCTCAAAGTCCTTAGCACAAGGGTTTAAGTCATGAATTAGGGTAATGAATGTTAAATGTTGGAGTTTTGTATTTTCCCTAACCATGTGTTGAGAAGTCGTTTCCTAACAATAGATGCTCTAGAGCTCTTTAACTATTGCAGGTTGGGAGTAAGAAGTGTGGATACGTCTCTCCTGCAGTATGAAGTTAGAGATTCAGCCAACAAAATGATTCCTGGGAAAATACAAGTACAAAAGGATGTAAGGTTATCCACTAGTCTCAAGTCGGGTTTTCACAATACCCTATAGGTGTCACGCGTAAGAGAGTCAGAATAAATTTCCATCTCATTACAGGAGTTAGTGCATAACACTTTTGATATAAATTTCAGTAAGTGTGATACTTAATTGTAAGATAGACCCTAAGATTATGCCATGTTCTTCGATAATAGTTGTGTAATTACTGCAAGTGTTGATAGTTGTAAACAATTTGAAGTTTTCGTGGCAAGTAAAATCTCAAAGGGCATAAATCAGCAAGTAAGAATGGATGAGTGAAAATCTTCGTCGCTCAAGGTCCATTAAGAGTTGGGTACATCAAATTCGAGTTCATCTTGTTCCTTCCGAACTGCGAGAATGTTACATGAATATTCAATAAGGAACTAATGTTAAGGTCTGACTCATGCTAGACCGAAGATCAACCACAAGTGTTGGTAGTAATGAGATCGAAAAGAGAAAAATTTATAGATGAACCTCAAAAGGTGAAACAATTCTTTACAAGGAATTTCTAAATTCTATCCAAGTATCGAGGTCAAATAAACTGAGAATAGACATCTTCAGTGCTTCAGTCAAGATTTTCATGCCAATGAAAGTCTAGATAAGAATTTTAGATCCATTAGGATTCGTAGATGAAGGAGGTGATATACATTTCCACGTCACTTGTGATAGCCCATTGCATCATCTGATGCCTTTAGGCTCAACCCTTTGGTTATGGTAATTTCGATCATTAATCGAGTTACTGGGAATTGAGATTAGGAATACAAATTAATCACGAACATTAACTCGGATAGTAAGACTCACAAGACTTCTCATGCGCCGCAAATTATGATTGCATGTGCACCTGTAATGATAATTTACTTCGCATGGTCCCTCTGGTGTTTTCTCTATCTCATGCTCTCAACTAAAAGAGTATTGTAATGTTCATTAGTTCGTGTCGTCGTGTTGCACTCTTGCGTAACAGTGTGTATGTTCTATTGGATTACTCTTAGTCATGCGTATCAATACCCATGGATCTGCCACCTAAAGCTGTTTTTGGATGGTGTTAATGGTAGAAAGACACAACCGGTGTCTTCTAATATCAGGACGTGTGCGGTGGAAGTCAGGCACTATGTCAGGGCAGAGATCCTCAAATAAGTGTCGAGCAACTCATGCTCCAAATTTGTTTATATGTGTGGATCCACATGATCCCAATGAGTCTATCGGTCCCCTGACCCTTATAGTTCTCTCCCGTTTGGTCGTGCTCCTCCACCTCAGGTTCCCATCAGTTGGGGTAGTTCCGTCTGCCATATCTCATGGCGAAAATTTTTGTCATCCAATTCAGCAAATCATGAAAGAGAGTATATATATACCACACCGAATGAAGACGACATATGTCAGAAAAGAAAACTTACTCCATGGCTTTAGTAGATGTAAGTGTGGCGTAGGTACAGGTACGGGTTCAGCTTGTTGTGATTCATGGATCGGTAAATGGCAATTACTACCGTTGTCTCCCAAGTTCAACTCGTAACTCGATCTTCCAGGGTTACAGTGTGCTGAGTACCCGTCATCCTTGATTCATAATCCGAACAGTGATACTCGGTTGGGTCATGTTGTAGGTGTTTATTGTTTCCACATTGTTGTACGTAGCAGGTGTTTGTTATGTATGCCATGTAATTGTATTTAGTATTAATATAACTAATAATACGCTAGTGTAACTACATACACTAATGATCAACTCATGTTGTTCGTCAACGGTTGGAATTTTTATACTCAGGTCTTGAGTGTTTTTAGTGCGATGTTGGTCTTAGAAATCTGGTCCCTAAATGAGTTTCGTTAGAGCCTAGGTGTCACTAAGGAAACCTAATTTTCTAAAACCATTGAATCTGATACTAATCTTTCACACCCCCAAATTCATTTACTTAATAAATGAATTAATAAACTAAGGTTGCAACGATTGATAACATTACACAAAAGCGGAAGCATATAAAAGATATCTAAGGTATTGAACGCCATTAAAAATACTAAAATAAACTAGTACATTGTCCTAGAACCATAAAGGTAAAAAACGTCTTGAGATTTGACAATCATGCTCCTTGGGCTTCTAGGGTTTAATTCAGATCACCTATTCCAACTGTTATTCCCGAGAATTTTAGTTTAATATCCATACCCGACTATTACTTGAATTCATATGATTACACATGCATCATACTTAATTATAGCGTAATTAAGTACATATTTTATATAGCAAAGTCCATACAATTCATTTCAATTCATGAATTGGTAATTTGGAGGATTACCGGATCACCCACGCGTCCTGTCACACGAACGTTGGTTAATTATAGAACTAATACTTCGACCTATATTTGGAGTGTATAAATTACGTGTAGTACTGTGATATAATATTCCATGCTTAGATTACTTTTTCGGTAATTTGTAGAGAAACTTTCATTTTTAACGTTGTCTAGCGGATACGCGATATGTACCGACAAATTCAAATGAGATTTTACGAATTTGACGTGTTTTACATTATAAATCATTTATTTCATCTTTTAAGTTAATTTATTTTCAAAAGTCTGATTATTTTATAAAAATGCCCAATTTTTATAAAAAAACCCATCTTGTTGCAAGGAAACCCTAAAACCCACTATAAATACCACCTTATATCACAAGCCCCCATCTTTACAAAACCTAGCCCCTTCCTCTCTTTGAGCCGCCACCCTCTCATCAACTCTCCTCCATTTTCGGTTTTGCTTCGTCCAAAACAAGATTCCTAAGATGTTTCCAAGGTGTTTCCAAGTGATTCAAGCTAGTACCACACTCCATCTAACATCATACTCGGATTTGTAAGCATTTCATCCATAGTTTTATTATTATTTTTGGCCCTATGAGGTACCACACTCATCCAAACGAGTTTTTATGATACAAGTACTTTAATCCATGTTTTTATCAAAGATTTTTCATAATAAAGAGTTATTGAGACATACCGGTATATATGGTGAATAGAAATGCTTTGTTTGTATGTATTATTCTTGTTTCTATTTAAGAAAACTTTGTTTGTTATGATTTTGTAAAAATAGGCATATGAGATTTTTTATGGATTGAATGATCCAAGTGTTGGTAGGATGAGTAGGAAACAAGATTTTTATGGTTGAAATGTTGGATTTGCATCATTTTTTGCCGTTTCTATAAATAAAAACTTTATTGTTTTACATTTTGTGTTATTGAGCTATGATGAGTAATAACATGCTACAATGCTCTAGTAACATCTACTGAAGTGATATATTAGGCTTTTTGAAGTTACACTTGTGTAGGATGTCGTTTGACAACTTTTCATAAAAGGAAACTTTATTGGTACATAATTTGTGTTTGTATGCTATAATGATCTAAAGTAGGTTAAATAGTGTTATTATCATTTGTTTAGATGATTTATATGAGAATATATGATTTAGAGATTTGTAATGACCTTTTTGAAAGACCTTACTAATAATGAAAACTTTATTGGTTTGAAAACTTTATGTTTGCTTTAAATAGAATGTGCATGAATGAAACCATGTTAGTAACATTGTGTTAGGGTAATTTCATTTATTGTTTATTATTTGAACCATGTTACATAAAGGGTATCAAAACCTTAACTTTTCAAAGAAGGAAACTTTGTTATTGCATAAACTAGGTTACAAGTTACTTTACTTGTCCAAATGTGGTTGAAATGATATTACTAAATGATTAGTACAATGACATGAGTTATATAAATTGTTTTGAGTGGTTATACATTTTGATTCCCGTGATTGAATTCCAGGATGACAAATGCAACTGCAATGAGTGGTTAGACATTTTGATTCCTGTGGTTGAATTCCTTCACGATTTTGAAAATGTTGAATTCATTATCATGTAAGAATGTGGGTGAATTAATTTTAAAACTGAAGATACTAAAGTAAATATTAAGTAGTTAGTAATCAAGATTTATGAATTATAAAAAAAATGTTAATAGTAATAAAGATTTAGGAATCAACAAAGCAAATACTAAATAGTTAGTAAGAAAATATTATATACTTAGTAATGTAAAAAAAATAGAAAAATAATTTTGAGCTCACAGAATTATTACATGTGACGCCATTAGTTACTTAGAGAATTCAAATCATAATTTTTATCTTCATCTCTATTATTTAGACCCCATCCTCATATTTTAACGTATCTACTAGTCATAAATTTTTATTTATAAATTCTTTTCAATAAACAATATATTTTATTTAATCTTCTGGAAGCGACCATCGTTCAAGAACGAACAGACATGAGATTCTCTTCCATTGTTACTTTCGATTAATAAAAATATATTACATTTTGAACTTTCACGATGTATTTTAAGACTTCCATCAATAACATCAAAACAATGATTCCTATTAAACTAGAAATATTTATTATCTATTTATTCAGTGTTTTAAAAATTCTAAACTTTTTAGTGGATTTGTGAAACAGATTTGGGTTTTTGGTCTGAATTATGAGGGGCTCAAAAACTATAACTAATGTGAAATAAACCTAGTGGACCGGAATCAATACTTTTAAGCAAAAAATGGGGAAACCAAATTATTTAGTGAATTTTTGGTACAGATTCAGTCTTTTGGTCTAGAATAATAGGGACTCAAACACTATAAATAATATGAAATAAACTTAGTGAACATAAATTAATATTTCTTATAAAAAAAGTTAGGGGAGCCTGGGCCTCTCTTGCCCCGTTAAGTTTTCCACTGTACTTATTGGTAGTCGGGGTGTTTAATCTTGCAGAGAATTATCACAACACATCTATAAATATACAACAAAGCATATATTAACATAAGCTGCTGTGCCCGTAACCAAATATGAATTATTGTCAATTTGTTCACAATATATGTTGGTAAATTAAAATAGTGCGTCAAAATTCAACCAAATACATAAATTACATGCTGCTCATTTTGACGGTTCAAGGGTAAATGAATTCAAACAGTATCAAAACAATATTAACTATTGATATTTTCTGTGTATTATAAGTGAAAATCAGATTTTTTATATAGAGAGATTACAATGAAAGGTTAATGATAAAGCTAATGACCTATTGATAATCATAAGATGTGTTGTCTGCCTAAAAAATGCACTTAAGCTTAGTGATTGTTTGATTAATGACGTACTGTTAATCAATATATGACACGCCTTTTATAAATGAAAATGAACACTATTGTTAGGTTATCTGTAATGATCTTGTTTCATTTTTATTATTAGGCGTCATCCGAACGTCACATCATCATCTTTCGTTTCATCTTTCACTTCATCTTTCACCTATATTAGACATCTGCTTCACTTTAAGTCGTTTTTTT
Organism: Smallanthus sonchifolius; assembly: GCA_023525975.1. NCBI lineage: Eukaryota > Viridiplantae > Streptophyta > Magnoliopsida > Asterales > Asteraceae > Smallanthus > Smallanthus sonchifolius. The sequence continues at coordinate 20,499,594 of CM042046.1, read as the reverse complement.
TAAATTAATACATTTAAGAGAGAGAAGAAAGAGAGAGATAGATAGAGAGTAGAGAGAGAGTGCGGCGATGAATGAAGAAGCCATGAAGGGATGTTACCGCACATTGGGTGAGATGCGGCGGGTAGCGAGTGGAAGGGTGGAGGGGCAGTGTTGCCGCAACCCACCGCACCTCAACATGGGTAACACCGCACATACATCATAACTATTACCAATGTTTTAAAAACCGGTTTTTAAATTGTACCGGATTAGGCTCAGAAATGGTTCAACCGGTTGTATCAGGTTATACCGGGTGGTTCAACCGGGTTGACTAGTAAACCTATAATTTCATAAAAATACAACTCTAACTCAAAAAATAATCCAAAAATACATGATTCCATGATAAAAATTAATCCAAAAGTTAATCCATAATCAAAAGATAATTCAAAAGCACCCAATTTTTTAATAAGTTTTTTTAAATAAAAGTGCATAATTGTTTTATGTCATTGGAATATTGAATGTATTAATTTCATGATTGATTAAAAGATAAAAATTCACCATCATCGTCATTCTCATTAAAAAAAGCATAATTATTTTCGTTTCCTACAATATTAAATAAGAAGTTTTATCGCTTAAATGTTTTTAACGACAAGTAGAAGGAGGATGGTTAAACATATTTTTTACATGGGCCGTTATTTTCTAAAGATGAGCATATCAATTGATTTTCTTTTCTAAACTGGGTTGTAGGTAAGGTAATTGATCATCAAGTCTTCTGTTTGTGACTTTGTGTGTATCCAGGCAAACATTTTTTTTAAGTTTAAACATAAAATTTTACTTGTAACTAAAACCGGCACAACAGTATAAACCGGTATTACCGGTAATACCACCGGTTCAACTAACATACCGGTTTTTCAATTTACCGGGCTCAAACTTACCTTGCTAGTGGCCGAGACCCGGTTCAACCGGTATTACCGGCCGGTTTAAACCAGTTTTTAAAATATTGACTATTACACATATCTGACACGGCCCGTTTAAACGACATGACACAAAGTTAAGTGGGTTTGGCTTTGAGTTAAACGGATATGAGTCATAAATGGGTCGACACGATAATGACACGATTGAAATCACGTCTAAATGGGTTTAACCCGTCTAAACCATTTATTACACGATTAGACCCATTAAACTAATCGCGTTAAATGGTTAACATGTTAACACAACCTTTTTATAACCTATTTATCCAAACTATATAATTTTATATTTTTTAATGATTAAATATATAAAATTAAGTTAGAATATTAGATAACCTAATCTTTTAGTTTCCACTTTCAAGCGCTAACCCATCAGTTTTCAATATGGCGAATAGTTTTTCACATGACACAACACGACACGAAGTTAAACGAGTTTGGTTTTGAGTTAAACAGATTTGGATCATAACGGGTTGACATGATTATGACACGATTAAAATCGTGTCTAAACGGTGGTTATTTATAGTTGGTACTTAATCATGTTAAGTTTTGTAAGTGTTCGGAAGTAATTAGAGCTTAAACGATGAAAAGCTGTGAAGGCACGAGCAAAAGAGGAAAAACGTTCAAACGCCAAAACTTTCTGTGATGGGGGTATGCTCGTGCCACGCGAATCCTATCGTGGGTCCCCTTCGCGATACGCCAAGATACCCTGGCCAGACTTTTATCTCGACAATTTTGTCTTTGGCGACACGCGAAGATCCAACTTCTAGGAAAAGTTTCCCGAGTCTTTTGACTTTAGCGCCACTCGAAGGATTGGCCATTTGGGGTTTGCAACACGCGAAAACGTGTAGTTACGGGCTTTTTGACCTGACTTGAGGTTTTAAAAGATTAGAACCTATCCATGGGTTGATGATTCGATTTCCAGCAGTCAGAGCACCAGAATAGGCGATTTTAAGACTACAAGAAGCAATCGGAGCCAAAGTTTGAAGCTTGATTGATTATGGCGGTTAGATTCTACTTTTTCGGTTATTGATCTTCATTCTGTTTGTTACAATTGGTTTGTTTAACACTATGTTTTCAAGTTTTACCATTGATTTGATGTTATTAGAGATGCTAGTTGGTTAGACTTCATATACTACCTAGGTTTACGATGAATGTTTGTTAAAGTTTGGATTTTTATAGATTTATGGTTGATTTTGATGGTTTGACATTATTATAATCGATCTTGGTTCAATAGATATGATGTATTTGCATGCTTAATTCTCGATTACATTGTTTCATTATTCTGCATGTGTTCTTGTTGAATGACTTTTAGTTATAGACGCATGTTTAGGTTACTTGATTTATGTTTGTGACTGTTTATGGTGTTGCCAGATGTAGTGATCCATACGGATATTAGTTGATGATTCATTGGATTGAGTGTTCTTCCTATCTTGATAGCTGAAAGGTGAGAGATAGTCGGTTAGTCTTCGGTGTTAGGTGTCTATTTGTAAACGCTCTGAAAGGAGGTTTTCCCTAGGTTCTTACTTCCCTTGCTAGTCCGTGTCTTATCGTTTTATTCTGAGATTACCCGTTGCATTCTTTAAATGTATTGTGATAGTGAGACTGAAGGGTGATCTATCTTTAGTGTCGTTGGTGAGACTGAAAGGTAATCCAACTTCTGGTGAGCGTTTTACATTCTTTAGAGTTCCTTCCGGTCACACCTGAGATTGATTAGGGATCCGCTAGGTTGTCTGAGAGTGTCATACTTTAGAAACCGAGTTCCATCATAGTTATCATAACCGAAAGAAGTCTGAGTTTTACATATAGGATTTTTACCTAGGTAGTGCTTTCTCCAATTCTTAATTTCATCGTAGTCTTCTACATGATAGTTAGTTGTTGTTAGTGAGTTCTTAGTTCTTTTGATTTCATTAGTTAATCTTAGTTCATAGAATTCCCCCCAAACCAAATATTTCAGTTCTAGTCAGCGTCTAGTTTTAGCTATAGTTTGTGTCTCGTGGATTCGATATCCGGACTTCCGTTTGGTGATATTGCAATTGATAGGTACACTTGCTTGTCATTGTGGTCTAGTTTAGAGTATTTCTAGATTTTTACTAGAGGGTCTAGGTTAGGTTTTTGTTTAGTTATTATAGGACCATCCGGACGACATCAAGTTTTGGCGCCGTTGCCGAGGACACTTGGCAATAGCAAAATTAGCTTCGCTTAGTTCTTGTTTGGTTATTTGTTTTATTTTCTCGTTTGTGTTTCTAGTTTAGTTTAGGTTTGGTTTATTTTATTTTGTTTATATCTCACCCCCTACTTTGACGAAATGTATGAGCAACATGTTAATCCTTTCTGTACACTATGTTGGGGAGCCCATTGGGCGCATGAGTGTCACATAATACAGGTTGACGCTATGCAATATGAGAAGCCTATCTAGGAAATACTCGCTCTCTTGGAATCCCATTGTCCGAATAATCAGAAGCGTGTGGTTTACGATTTTAAAGGGAATATAATTGGAAATGAAACTGCATCCGGTTAAGTGATCCTGGAAACCACAGAGCTGGAGACGATAATGGACCAAATGCAAGAAACAATGCTAGAAAATGCAGCACAAGTCCCATCTCTAGTTAAGTATTCTAACCTTAATTGCAATAGTGATTATGTTTATACAGATTCCATGCAAGATCACGCAGTTCCATGTGATTCTTTACACTTGTCTTGTGAGAGTGATTCGTTGCAGGAATTACTATTCGAAGAAGCAATCAAGGAGGAACAACTGAAAGTACAGGAGATCATGAGTACTCGGTGGCACCTTTTAAGTAAGGCCGAGCAACTTCACTACCTGGATGAATATGGGTGGCTTACAGATGAAATAACAAGTTTAAGAATAGCAAGAGGCAAATCACAAGTCTACAAAGTTCCACACAAGACCCACCCTCGGTTCATAAGGATATTATGTTTGATGAACTGCCCTATGAGTATTCCACACCATAGGGTTGCGGACTAGAACCCATCGGGGATGACTTCTTTAGTGATGAGGAGACAGTGGTAGAATAGTTCTTGGATGATATTGCTGTTAAAAGTTCAGGAGCGAGTGGAGTTAGAGATAAGATACCCCAGGTGATTTAGTTGAAGGTGGTGTTGAAGAGCCCGCGCCTGATATAGGAGAGTTACCAGATTGGGCGTTGGATTTGGAGGAGTTGTTTAATGCATCAGATGAGGATGTTGAGAATATGCCTAGTGATCTGCAAGATATGATGGCAGACCTAGAGGAAATGGTAGGGATGGTTGAGAGAGTAGAGGATCCTGAAGATCCGGGGGATGGGACAGAGGGCACACCTTTAGAGATACCTATTCCTAAGCCTTTGCCTAGTACTATTTTTCATTCTGAGGGGATAGATACTAACTCACCCCCTAAGTCTAGGCCACCACATAAGAAAATCCGAGAGAAAATAGGTGTATGTGATTTGAAGATAGTGTAGACCCCAAGTGTGGGGATTTTAGGGGTAAGAGTCTGCTTGGGTATATGCTGTAAGGTTGTCTTTAGACCTGGTAGGTTTAAGTGCCGGTTGACAGATTTGAGAGAGGGTATTGGTGACTGTTCGAGGGTAGTTGATATTTTTATGGTGAGAGTTGGTGTGTCGCGCAGGATAAAGGAGGTGCCAAGGAGGATCAAGGAGAAGCCTCCTAATTAGATTGGTATGTGTCTCGGGGTAGAACCCGTGTGTAGAGTATGTATAAATATTTGTGCTTATTTTTCGTGTTTTTCGGTTTGTGTGTTTTTGTTTTGTAGGGATTAGCATTTGATTCAGTGAGGAAAATCATCAAGAACGAAGTTCTAGGTATGTATGCACTTGAGTTTATCGTTGGAACGGGTTTTATAGGAATTAGGTGAAGAAGGAATAAGGGGCCATAATTTTTCTAGGTATAAAATTGCACAAAACCTTCTGTGAACAACAGCTCTTCGCGCCACGCGAAGACCAGAAGGTAACTTTTTGCGACACGTGAACACTTAGAATATGGACCGGGTTAAATTCCTTCTCCTCGCGCCACGCGATGACGGACTCCTTGCCTTTCGCGACATGAGAAGACCCCAAGTTCCTTCCCAACTTTCTTTGTTTCCCATAACCGCCACCATTCACCATCCAACCCCGCCCACCTTCACATTCCATTATACCGTCTATCATCACACCACCTTCCATCACCATTCACCAACATTGACCACCATGGGAAACCTCAGAGTCTTTCGAGTTCGATTTTACATTGCTTTGAGTTTCGTGTCTATGTATTTGTAATTTGTCAGGTACATTTCCCTGCTTTATCTTGAGTCTTGTCGAATCAATAAAGTGTTTTAGTCTTTTATCGAGTCTGTACTTTGAGTCCATTTAATGTTGTTTGGGTTTGCTTGAGCTTAATTTTGCAGGTATAGATCACACCGCCCGTACTCAATCTCCATTCGAGCGGGGTCAATTTAGAGTTTATTATTGTGTAAAGAGCAACCCTATAGAGTGTGTCTACAACCGTGACTGAAATGCTATACGGTTGTACGAAGGCGAAGTGAGGGACAAAGTTGACCAAGATCGTGGTTACATTACCAGCTAAGTCTTTTCCAATTTAATTTTTGTATATTTTCTTTTGTTTTTCGTTGTTTCTCGGTTCACATTGGGGAAAATATGCGTTTCAAGTGTGGGGATGGGAGACTACGTCTTTCTTAGTTTGTTTAGATTGTTCTACTTTAAAAAATTACAAAAATACAAAAAAATTAAAAAAAATGTCCTTTGAATTAGAATTTTTGGAAATAAATGGAAGATGATAGGTAGAACTGCAATCTGCTTGTTGAATTTAAATGAGAAATAATAATAAAAATCGCATCTAATTTGCGATGTTTTGGTAAACCCAACCAACTTTGAAAGCTTAAATATCTTGTTAGTGTTAATTAGGTTAATTAAATGAATAAATCAGGATATCCTGTGGGTTCTCATCTTAGGGGAAACAGTAAAACTGAAATGTCAATATAGGGTCATAAGTACCACATTAAATTTAAAATATTTATATGTTTTTGAAATTATTGGGCACACCGCTCTCTTTTTATGAAAATAAATCCGAGAGTTGGTGGCGCCCGCATTCCATAATTCCATTATCATGAGCTTAATTAAATTGAGAAGTTAAGTGCCGCCTACGTGTCACCTGCCGAGTTGCAGCTTGGTTGAAACACCACTGGGTCACACTCTTAAGTGATCGGTAATTTTGGAAATCTAAGTTTCGCCTACGTGTCACATGTCAGGTTCAGCGTGATTGAAACACCACTGGGTTAGATTCTTATGTTCTTCATCGCCAGAACTGCAGTCTATGTGCACACGCCGAGTCACAGCTTAGTTAAAGCACCACTAGGCAAGGTTCAATTGTGTAACATCCCGAAAACATATGCATTTATTATTTGAGTTATCGGGATTTAAGTCTCCTGTAAATGAGACCGTTGACAGGGTTTCATGTGAAACCCTATTCAATAAAAATAAAGAGATCCGATTAGCTGATACAGGAGCGGGTCGGGGTCACTTTGATCAAATTAAAACTAGAAGGACCCAGGTGGATCTTGAGATGGTTTAAATACCACATAACGAAAAGCCCTAAGCCATTTCTTTTGGCTAGGACTTACGACGGCAAGGGCAGGAGCAGAAAAGGGAGTCGACGAAGGGAGGAGTTGACGGAGCCGATTCCACGGTGATCCAACGGAGACGTCACGCATAAGGTAAACCTCCAAACTTACCTGTTTATTATTCTTGTGAACATAGGAACCCGATCGGGGTTTATAGGGAGTGGTTCAGCCGTAAGCAATGCAATGGTGAAGGAGGGGCCGATGGGTATGGGCGGCCGGCTGGGTTGGTGAGTGGTGTTGGAGCGTGAACAACGATTGGGAGGAAGAAGGGGGTTTGGCGGTGGCCGACGGTGATGGAGGTGTTCGTGCACGACGTGGGTTGCGGGTGGTTGGAGGTAGCGCATGACATTCAGAATCAAGAAGGAGAATAGAGAGAGAGATGAATGATGTAACATCCCGAGTTTTAGAGCACGAGAGAATTCGCGAAGAATTAAAACTTAAATAAAAAGAAAGGAAGCGGGCTTGGGCCGGGGTGAATGGCCTGAAAGGGGAAGGGTTTGGGCCCTTATAGGCCTCAAGAACAACCCAAAAGCCCCATTTCCATCCTCATTTCCGGATTTTAGAGAGAGAGGAGAGAGAGAGTCTAGAGAGAGAAAGTCCCGGTTTTCGGATTAAAGCTTCAAGGATCGTTAGCAAGAGTCTCATGAGTGTTTAGCAACGAAAAGGAAGTGATTACAGGTAACCGATTCTCCTAGATCTGAGTTTTAGTTCGTTTTTGGGTTTTTCGGGTTTTTGGTGAAAGGGTTATGTTTAATCGGATGAAACTGTAAGATAAGCATAGATTTGAGTTCCTTAATGGAAAACGAACGTTTTGAATGCAACCAGGTTCGGGATCTTGAAGAGATCAGACCCGAATGCGAAAGTTAGGGTTTTTCGCCAAGAACAGGTCGTGCGCACTTACTAAGTACGCACAGAGCAGGTCCTGCGCACTTGCTAAGTGCGCAGGGAGAGGAACCTGCGCACTTGCTAAGTGCGCAGGAAGAGGAACCTGCGCACTTGCTAAGTGCGCAGGAAGCAGAGTCTGCGCACTTGCTAAGTGCGCAGGCATCAGGACTGATTAAGTAAAGTCAGTATGTTAGAGTGGTTAAACCGTTTAGCGTCGAGTTAAGTCTGATAAGTGTCAAATTGTTATGATTGTTCAGATTGAGTGAGATCCAGTAGACCGTTGCAGCTTAGATTCCAGGTGAGTTCTAATCCCCTTTTTGCCTTCTTTAGGGGTGGTGTGCATACTTAGTGTAAAGTGTTTATTATATTTTATAAATTATAAACTGAAAGGAAAAGTTATGTTTTAGTGAAAAGTTTAAAAGAGGCAAAAGTATGTTTTGAGGAAAGTATATCTATATTATGGCAAGCGTTTACTATATTTTCATATACATAAACAAAGGCATAATATATATGTTAGTATGTTCAAGTAAAGCAAGATATATATTTTGGCAAGCGTTTACTATATTTTCATATACATAAACAAAGGCATAATATATATGTTAGTATGTTCAAGTAAAGCAAGTTATATTTTATGGCAAGCGTTTACTATATTTTTATATACATAAACAAAGGCATATTATATATGAAAGTTATGAACAAGATTTACAGAAAAGTTTTATGAACAGTTAAGTGAACAGCTTTCCTTCGGGAATGTGTACCAGTTTGTAAAGGTCCTTGGGACAGATGTTACTTGTACAAGATGTCAGATATGGGTTCTACCCATTAGTAAGAGTCTCGGTGGCTCGTTAACAGTTGTACAATTGGAATGAGTGACGGCGGTTGCTCGGGGGACTACGCAATCCCCCATGTACCAGTTAAGCGGTATTGATCACGAGGACAATACCCGGTGTTGATCACGAGGACAACATCGTGTCATGTGGTGTTGCCCGCAAGGACAACATCATTGGGTCACGAGGACCCAGAAGGTATTGATCACGAGGACAATACCAGTATGTAACAGAATTGACGGATAAGCGGTAGTGTCGGTTCATGGTGTAAGCCATGGGGGCATTGACCAGGTACTTGTCGGTTCATGGATGTAAGCCATGAGGGCAGTACAGTGACAAGGAATTGACGGTTAAGTGGTACTGATCACGAGGACAATACCAGCGGTGATAAGAATTGACGGTTAAGCGGTATTGACCACGAGGGCAGTACCAACAGTGACAAGGAATTGACGGATACTTTACGAATGTTTTAAACTATTTTTGAAAAGTGAAGTATGTAAAGTTTTGTAAAGTTTTGCCTTAAGGGCAGTATGTATTAGTAAATCTTTTGTATAAATGATTTAAAGTAAACGTTAGAACTCACTCAGCGTTGCTGATTTTTTAGTATGCACATCAGTTAAGTGTAGGTGGCAGTAGATGGAAGTGGATGCTTGGCTTGGCAAGAAGAGTTACCCGAAGACCAGCAGTTGGCATCCTGTTTATGTTTCTTTTGATTATGTTGATTAAGACAAGTTTCAGTTGTATTTATCAAGTTATGTTTAGACATGTTATGTTTCCGCTGCGTATGTAGAGAAGTTTAAATCGTTTCCGCTGTGTTAATGAATGTCTTATGTTTAAAGTGCTATGTGTTGATGAGTAAATCCAATACGTGAGGTCCCCCGGGATTGGGGCCTCACAAGTTGGTATCAGAGACATAGTTTGAGAGATTTGGACATCCCCGATGTCCAGACTTAAACTGAGAATGGGACAAGTAGCGGATGCCAGTCTGGGTAACTCAAGCCAAAGCATCAGAAGCGTATAGTAAGTAAAGTTTACCTTTTAGAGTGTCAAGATAAGAATAGAGGCTTTAGTGGAATCATGAAAGCGAATAAATGGAAAACGAGAAGTGATGTAATGGTTAATTGCAGATGGCCAGTGTATATTAACATCTTACCTTACTTATTGTGTTCTACATATTCCCTAGCATGACGAAATTAAATCTTTTGTTCTCTATCTTTCAGTTAGAAATGGCTCGACGTGGAGGAACTAGAGGAAGTGGAGGAGGAAGACGTGGTGGACGTACAGGCCGCCGCGGTGGAACTAGCATAAATCAAATGATCGAGGGGAGTGTTCACACTACCCATACTGACACAGAGGTTAGTCAGCACAATGTTGAACATGCGGAAGGAGATGACCAGACGTTTGAGTTTGAACCAGTAGTACAAGCAGCTATTAGCCGCGAGTTTACCCGATTGCTGAAAGAAACCTTACCGGCTATACTAGACGAAGCGTTGAGGAAGGCTAAGGAGAACTCCAATGTAATCCCAGCCCCTGAAGGGCCAGTGGTGCTTCCAGCTGCTGGAGGACCAATCCTAGTGGAGAATGTTGCACCGCCTACTCGCGGATGCGATTACAAGGCATTTCGTGGTTGTGATCCCCCTTAGCTAACTGGGGAGAAAGAAGCAGCAGGTACTTTAGATTGGATCAATGGCATGGAATCCACCATCAGCCTCAGTGACTGTCGACCGGATCAAGCGGTCAGGTTCGCAGCTAAGTCACTAAAGGGAGAGGCAGCACACTGGTGGGAGACTGTGAAGCAGGCTAAGGGTGACCAAGCGGTCGAACTGATGAGGTGGAATGATCTGAAAGCGTTAGTAATTGAGAAGTTTTGTCCTAAGAACGAAGTCCACAAGGTGGAGAGAGAATTCCTGACGTTGCAAGCCGGACTCATGACTCACAGACAATATACTTCCAAGTACAACGAACTGGCACGCCTGGTGCCTCATCTTGTAACCACAGAGGAGAGGAGGATTCATTATTATGTTCAAGGGTTGCCTCCAAAGATACGTACCTTTGTAAGGGCCAACACACCGAGTACCTTTGAGTCGGTGGTTGTTTTGAGCGGAGTTGTCTATGATGACATTGCCTCTGAAGTCATTTCTGAAGCACCTAAGAACCAAGCGCCTAAGCGGACTGGGGAGGAACTTCAGGGTCCTAGTGATAGGAGGTCAAGGTTAGAAGCAGAGGGTCTGTGTGGAAAATGTGGGAAAAGGCACGGAGGAGAGTGCAGAGCTGGGCAAGCGGGTTGCTTTAAGTGTGGAAAGTTTGGACACCAATCACGTGACTGCACGTCGAAGCCTAAGTGCCACAACTGTGGGGAGCCAGGGCATTTGAGCAGGGACTGTAGAAAGCGCAAAGAGCCGGAGGCGGGAGGATCCGGAAAGGGTAAGGGTGCAGAGAAGGAACCTTACATCAACAAGGCCACAGCAAGGGCCTACCAGATGACTCAGTAAGGTACGTTGCAAACTCTTAATTGTGATATGCCAAGTTTATGATTTTATTTTCTTAAATGATTAGTTAGCCCCATCAGCTTAGAAGCCTTAGAACTAGATATTACCCGGATTAGATCCTCAGCGGTAGTTAATCACAATGGCCTTCATGACCAAGCTGCCTTGCATAGCTACGGTTTATGCCACCCATTCTGTGATTTGCTATCAGTATAGCTTATGACAGGTTTCGAGGACGAAACCTATTGTAAGGAGGGTAGACTTGTAACATCCCGAGTTTTAGAGCACGAGAGAATTCGCGAAGAATTAAAACTTAAATAAAAAGAAAGGAAGTGGGCTTGGGCCGGGGTGAATGGCCTGAAAGGGGAAGGGTTTGGGCCCTTATAGGCCTCAAGAACAACCCAAAAGCCCCATTTCCATCCTCATTTCCGGATTTTAGAGAGAGAGGAGAGAGAGAGTCTAGAGAGAGAAAGTCCCGGTTTTCGGATTAAAGCTTCAAGGATCGTTAGCAAGAGTCTCGTGAGTGTTTAGCAACGAAAAGGAAGTGATTACAGGTAACCGATTCTCCTAGATCTGAGTTTTAGTTCGTTTTTGGGTTTTTCGGGTTTTTGGTGAAAGGGTTATGTTTAATCGGATGAAACTGTAAGATAAGCATAGATTTGAGTTCCTTAATGGAAAACGAACGTTTTGAATGCAACCAGGTTCGGGATCTTGAAGAGATCAGACCCGAATGCGAAAGTTAGGGTTTTTCGCCAAGAACAGGTCGTGCGCACTTACTAAGTGCGCACAGAGCAGGTCCTGCGCACTTGCTAAGTGCACAGGGAGAGGAACCTGCGCACTTGCTAAGTGCGCAGGAAGAGGAACCTGCGCACTTGCTAAGTGCGTAGGAAGCAGAGTCTGCGCACTTGCTAAGTGCGCAGGCATCAGGACTGATTAAGTAAAGTCAGTATGTTAGAGTGGTTAAACCGTTTAGCGTCGAGTTAAGTCTGATAAGTGTCAAATTGTTATGATTGTTCAGATTGAGTGAGATCCAGTAGACCGTTGCAGCTTAGATTCCAGGTGAGTTCTAATCCCCTTTTTGCCTTCTTTAGGGGTGGTGTGCATACTTAGTGTAAAGTGTTTATTATATTTTATATATTATAAACTGAAAGGAAAAGTTATGTTTTAGTGAAAAGTTTAAAAGAGGCAAAAGTATGTTTTGAGGAAAGTATATCTATATTATGGCAAGCGTTTACTATATTTTCATATACATAAACAAAGGCATAATATATATGTTAGTATGTTCAAGTAAAGCAAGATATATATTTTGGCAAGCGTTTACTATATTTTCATATACATAAACAAAGGCATAATATATATGTTAGTATGTTCAAGTAAAGCAAGTTATATTTTATGGCAAGCGTTTACTATATTTTTATATACATAAACAAAGGCATATTATATATGAAAGTTATGAACAAGATTTACAGAAAAGTTTTATGAACAGTTAAGTGAACAGCTTTCCTTCGGGAATGTGTACCAGTTTGTAAAGGTCCTTGGGACAGATGTTACTTGTACAAGATGTCAGATATGGGTTCTACCCATTAGTAAGAGTCTCGGTGGCTCGTTAACAGTTGTACAATTGGAATGAGTGACGGCGGTTGCTCGGGGGACTACGCAATCCCCCATGTACCAGTTAAGCGGTATTGATCACGAGGACAATACCCGGTGTTGATCACGAGGACAACATCATGTCATGTGGTGTTGCCCGCAAGGACAACATCATTGGGTCACGAGGACCCAGAAGGTATTGATCACGAGGACAATACCAGTATGTAACAGAATTGACGGATAAGCGGTAGTGTCGGTTCATGGTGTAAGCCATGGGGGCATTGACCAGGTACTTGTCGGTTCATGGATGTAAGCCATGAGGGCAGTACAGTGACAAGGAATTGACGGTTAAGTGGTACTGATCACGAGGACAATACCAGCAGTGATAAGAATTGACGGTTAAGCGGTATTGACCACGAGGGCAGTACCAACAGTGACAAGGAATTGACGGATACTTTACGAATGTTTTAAACTATTTTTGAAAAGTGAAGTATGTAAAGTTTTGTAAAGTTTTGCCTTAAGGGCAGTATGTATTAGTAAATCTTTTGTATAAATGATTTAAAGTAAACGTTAGAACTCACTCAGCGTTGCTGATTTTTTAGTATGCACATCAGTTAAGTGTAGGTGGCAGTAGATGGAAGTGGATGCTTGGCTTGGCAAGAAGAGTTACCCGAAGACCAGCAGTTGGCATCCTGTTTATGTTTCTTTTGATTATGTTGATTAAGACAAGTTTCAGTTGTATTTATCAAGTTATGTTTAGACATGTTATGTTTCCGCTGCGTATGTAGAGAAGTTTAAATCGTTTCCGCTGTGTTAATGAATGTCTTATGTTTAAAGTGCTATGTGTTGATGAGTAAATCCAATACGTGAGGTCCCCCGGGATTGGGGCCTCACAAGTTGGTATCAGAGACATAGTTTGAGAGATTTGGACATCCCCGATGTCCAGACTTAAACTGAGAATGGGACAAGTAGCGGATGCCAGTCTGGGTAACTCAAGCCAAAGCATCAGAAGCGTATAGTAAGTAAAGTTTACCTTTTAGAGTGTCAAGATAAGAATAGAGGCTTTAGTGGAATCATGAAAGCGAATAAATGGAAAACGAGAAGTGATGTAATGGTTAATTGCAGATGGCCAGTGTATATTAACATCTTACCTTACTTATTGTGTTCTACATATTCCCTAGCATGACGAAATTAAATCTTTTGTTCTCTATCTTTCAGTTAGAAATGGCTCGACGTGGAGGAACTAGAGGAAGTGGAGGAGGAAGACGTGGTGGACGTACAGGCCGCCGCGGTGGAACTAGCATAAATCAAATGATCGAGGGGAGTGTTCACACTACCCATACTGACACAGAGGTTAGTCAGCACAATGTTGAACATGCGGAAGGAGATGACCAGACGTTTGAGTTTGAACCAGTAGTACAAGCAGCTATTAGCCGCGAGTTTACCCGATTGCTGAAAGAAACCTTACCGGCTATACTAGACGAAGCGTTGAGGAAGGCTAAGGAGAACTCCAATGTAATCCCAGCCCCTGAAGGGCCAGTGGTGCTTCCAGCTGCTGGAGGACCAATCCTAGTGGAGAATGTTGCACCGCCTACTCGCGGATGCGATTACAAGGCATTTCGTGGTTGTGATCCCCCTTAGCTAACTGGGGAGAAAGAAGCAGCAGGTACTTTAGATTGGATCAATGGCATGGAATCCACCATCAGCCTCAGTGACTGTCGACCGGATCAAGCGGTCAGGTTCGCAGCTAAGTCACTAAAGGGAGAGGCAGCACACTGGTGGGAGACTGTGAAGCAGGCTAAGGGTGACCAAGCGGTCGAACTGATGAGGTGGAATGATCTGAAAGCGTTAGTAATTGAGAAGTTTTGTCCTAAGAACGAAGTCCACAAGGTGGAGAGAGAATTCCTGACGTTGCAAGCCGGACTCATGACTCACAGACAATATACTTCCAAGTACAACGAACTGGCACGCCTGGTGCCTCATCTTGTAACCACAGAGGAGAGGAGGATTCATTATTATGTTCAAGGGTTGCCTCCAAAGATACGTACCTTTGTAAGGGCCAACACACCGAGTACCTTTGAGTCGGTGGTTGTTTTGAGCGGAGTTGTCTATGATGACATTGCCTCTGAAGTCATTTCTGAAGCACCTAAGAACCAAGCGCCTAAGCGGACTGGGGAGGAACTTCAGGGTCCTAGTGATAGGAGGTCAAGGTTAGAAGCAGAGGGTCTGTGTGGAAAATGTGGGAAAAGGCACGGAGGAGAGTGCAGAGCTGGGCAAGCGGGTTGCTTTAAGTGTGGAAAGTTTGGACACCAATCACGTGACTGCACGTCGAAGCCTAAGTGCCACAACTGTGGGGAGCCAGGGCATTTGAGCAGGGACTGTAGAAAGCGCAAAGAGCCGGAGGCGGGAGGATCCGGAAAGGGTAAGGGTGCAGAGAAGGAACCTTACATCAACAAGGCCACAGCAAGGGCCTACCAGATGACTCAGTAAGGTACGTTGCAAACTCTTAATTGTGATATGCCAAGTTTATGATTTTATTTTCTTAAATGATTAGTTAGCCCCATCAGCTTAGAAGCCTTAGAACTAGATATTACCCGGATTAGATCCTCAACGGTAGTTAATCACAATGGCCTTCATGACCAAGCTGCCTTGCATAGCTACGGTTTATGCCACCCATTCTGTGATTTGCTATCAGTATAGCTTATGACAGGTTTCGAGGACGAAACCTATTGTAAGGAGGGTAGACTTGTAACATCCCGAGTTTTAGAGCACGAGAGAATTCGCGAAGAATTAAAACTTAAATAAAAAGAAAGGAAGTGGGCTTGGGCCGGGGTGAATGGCCTGAAAGGGGAAGGGTTTGGGCCCTTATAGGCCTCAAGAACAACCCAAAAGCCCCATTTCCATCCTCATTTCCGGATTTTAGAGAGAGAGGAGAGAGAGAGTCTAGAGAGAGAAAGTCCCGGTTTTCGGATTAAAGCTTCAAGGATCGTTAGCAAGAGTCTCGTGAGTGTTTAGCAACGAAAAGGAAGTGATTACAGGTAACCGATTCTCCTAGATCTGAGTTTTAGTTCGTTTTTGGGTTTTTCGGGTTTTTGGTGAAAGGGTTATGTTTAATCGGATGAAACTGTAAGATAAGCATAGATTTGAGTTCCTTAATGGAAAACGAACGTTTTGAATGCAACCAGGTTCGGGATCTTGAAGAGATCAGACCCGAATGCGAAAGTTAGGGTTTTTCGCCAAGAACAGGTCGTGCGCACTTACTAAGTGCGCACAGAGCAGGTCCTGCGCACTTGCTAAGTGCACAGGGAGAGGAACCTGCGCACTTGCTAAGTGCGCAGGAAGAGGAACCTGCGCACTTGCTAAGTGCGCAGGAAGCAGAGTCTGCGCACTTGCTAAGTGCGCAGGCATCAGGACTGATTAAGTAAAGTCAGTATGTTAGAGTGGTTAAACCGTTTAGCGTCGAGTTAAGTCTGATAAGTGTCAAATTGTTATGATTGTTCAGATTGAGTGAGATCCAGTAGACCGTTGCAGCTTAGATTCCAGGTGAGTTCTAATCCCCTTTTTGCCTTCTTTAGGGGTGGTGTGCATACTTAGTGTAAAGTGTTTATTATATTTTATATATTATAAACTGAAAGGAAAAGTTATGTTTTAGTGAAAAGTTTAAAAGAGGCAAAAGTATGTTTTGAGGAAAGTATATCTATATTATGGCAAGCGTTTACTATATTTTCATATACATAAACAAAGGCATAATATATATGTTAGTATGTTCAAGTAAAGCAAGATATATATTTTGGCAAGCGTTTACTATATTTTCATATACATAAACAAAGGCATAATATATATGTTAGTATGTTCAAGTAAAGCAAGTTATATTTTATGGCAAGCGTTTACTATATTTTTATATACATAAACAAAGGCATATTATATATGAAAGTTATGAACAAGATTTACAGAAAAGTTTTATGAACAGTTAAGTGAACAGCTTTCCTTCGGGAATGTGTACCAGTTTGTAAAGGTCCTTGGGACAGATGTTACTTGTACAAGATGTCAGATATGGGTTCTACCCATTAGTAAGAGTCTCGGTGGCTCGTTAACAGTTGTACAATTGGAATGAGTGACGGCGGTTGCTCGGGGGACTACGCAATCCCCCATGTACCAGTTAAGCGGTATTGATCACGAGGACAATACCCGGTGTTGATCACGAGGACAACATCGTGTCATGTGGTGTTGCCCGCAAGGACAACATCATTGGGTCACGAGGACCCAGAAGGTATTGATCACGAGGACAATACCAGTATGTAACAGAATTGACGGATAAGCGGTAGTGTCGGTTCATGGTGTAAGCCATGGGGGCATTGACCAGGTACTTGTCGGTTCATGGATGTAAGCCATGAGGGCAGTACAGTGACAAGGAATTGACGGTTAAGTGGTACTGATCACGAGGACAATACCAGCAGTGATAAGAATTGACGGTTAAGCGGTATTGACCACGAGGGCAGTACCAACAGTGACAAGGAATTGACGGATACTTTACGAATGTTTTAAACTATTTTTGAAAAGTGAAGTATGTAAAGTTTTGTAAAGTTTTGCCTTAAGGGCAGTATGTATTAGTAAATCTTTTGTATAAATGATTTAAAGTAAACGTTAGAACTCACTCAGCGTTGCTGATTTTTTAGTATGCACATCAGTTAAGTGTAGGTGGCAGTAGATGGAAGTGGATGCTTGGCTTGGCAAGAAGAGTTACCCGAAGACCAGCAGTTGGCATCCTGTTTATGTTTCTTTTGATTATGTTGATTAAGACAAGTTTCAGTTGTATTTATCAAGTTATGTTTAGACATGTTATGTTTCCGCTGCGTATGTAGAGAAGTTTAAATCGTTTCCGCTGTGTTAATGAATGTATTATGTTTAAAGTGCTATGTGTTGATGAGTAAATCCAATACGTGAGGTCCCCCGGGATTGGGGCCTCACAAGTTGGTATCAGAGACATAGTTTGAGAGATTTGGACATCCCCGATGTCCAGACTTAAACTGAGAATGGGACAAGTAGCGGATGCCAGTCTGGGTAACTCAAGCCAAAGCATCAGAAGCGTATAGTAAGTAAAGTTTACCTTTTAGAGTGTCAAGATAAGAATAGAGGCTTTAGTGGAATCATGAAAGCGAATAAATGGAAAACGAGAAGTGATGTAATGGTTAATTGCAGATGGCCAGTGTATATTAACATCTTACCTTACTTATTGTGTTCTACATATTCCCTAGCATGACGAAATTAAATCTTTTGTTCTCTATCTTTCAGTTAGAAATGGCTCGACGTGGAGGAACTAGAGGAAGTGGAGGAGGAAGACGTGGTGGACGTACAGGCCGCCGCGGTGGAACTAGCATAAATCAAATGATCGAGGGGAGTGTTCACACTACCCATACTGACACAGAGGTTAGTCAGCACAATGTTGAACATGCGGAAGGAGATGACCAGACGTTTGAGTTTGAACCAGTAGTACAAGCAGCTATTAGCCGCGAGTTTACCCGATTGCTGAAAGAAACCTTACCGGCTATACTAGACGAAGCGTTGAGGAAGGCTAAGGAGAACTCCAATGTAATCCCAGCCCCTGAAGGGCCAGTGGTGCTTCCAGCTGCTGGAGGACCAATCCTAGTGGAGAATGTTGCACCGCCTACTCGCGGATGCGATTACAAGGCATTTCGTGGTTGTGATCCCCCTTAGCTAACTGGGGAGAAAGAAGCAGCAGGTACTTTAGATTGGATCAATGGCATGGAATCCACCATCAGCCTCAGTGACTGTCGACCGGATCAAGCGGTCAGGTTCGCAGCTAAGTCACTAAAGGGAGAGGCAGCACACTGGTGGGAGACTGTGAAGCAGGCTAAGGGTGACCAAGCGGTCGAACTGATGAGGTGGAATGATCTGAAAGCGTTAGTAATTGAGAAGTTTTGTCCTAAGAACGAAGTCCACAAGGTGGAGAGAGAATTCCTGACGTTGCAAGCCGGACTCATGACTCACAGACAATATACTTCCAAGTACAACGAACTGGCACGCCTGGTGCCTCATCTTGTAACCACAGAGGAGAGGAGGATTCATTATTATGTTCAAGGGTTGCCTCCAAAGATGCGTACCTTTGTAAGGGCCAACACACCGAGTACCTTTGAGTCGGTGGTTGTTTTGAGCGGAGTTGACTATGATGACATTGCCTCTGAAGTCATTTCTGAAGCACCTAAGAACCAAGCGCCTAAGCGGACTGGGGAGGAACTTCAGGGTCCTAGTGATAGGAGGTCAAGGTTAGAAGCAGAGGGTCTGTGTGGAAAATGTGGGAAAAGGCACGGAGGAGAGTGCAGAGCTGGGCAAGCGGGTTGCTTTAAGTGTGGAAAGTTTGGACACCAATCACGTGACTGAACGTCGAAGCCTAAGTGCCACAACTGTGGGGAGCCAGGGCATTTGAGCAGGGACTGTAGAAAGCGCAAAGAGCCGGAGGCGGGAGGATCCGGAAAGGGTAAGGGTGCAGAGAAGGAACCTTACATCAACAAGGCCACAGCAAGGGCCTACCAGATGACTCAGTAAGGTACGTTGCAAACTCTTAATTGTGATATGCCAAGTTTATGATTTTATTTTCTTAAATGATTAGTTAGCCCCATCAGCTTAGAAGCCTTAGAACTAGATATTACCCGGATTAGATCATCAGCGGTAGTTAATCACAATGGCCTTCATGACCAAGCTGCCTTGCATAGCTACGGTTTATGCCACCCATTCTGTGATTTGCTATCAGTATAGCTTATGACAGGTTTCGAGGACGAAACCTATTGTAAGGAGGGTAGACTTGTAACATCCCGAGTTTTAGAGCACGAGAGAATTCGCGAAGAATTAAAACTTAAATAAAAAGAAAGGAAGTGGGCTTGGGCCGGGGTGAATGGCCTGAAAGGGGAAGGGTTTGGGCCCTTATAGGCCTCAAGAACAACCCAAAAGCCCCATTTCCATCCTCATTTCCGGATTTTAGAGAGAGAGGAGAGAGAGAGTCTAGAGAGAGAAAGTCCCGGTTTTCGGATTAAAGCTTCAAGGATCAAGTCCCGGTTTTCGGATTAAAGCTTCAAGGATCGTTAGCAAGAGTCTCGTGAGTGTTTAGAAACGAAAAGGAAGTGATTACAGGTAACCGATTCTCCTAGATCTGAGTTTTAGTTCGTTTTTGGGTTTTTCGGGTTTTTGGTGAAAGGGTTATGTTTAATCGGATGAAACTGTAAGATAAGCATAGATTTGAGTTCCTTAATGGAAAACGAACGTTTTGAATGCAACCAGGTTCGGGATCTTGAAGAGATCAGACCCGAATGCGAAAGTTAGGGTTTTTCGCCAAGAACAGGTCGTGCGCACTTACTAAGTGCGCACAGAGCAGGTCCTGCGCACTTGCTAAGTGCGCAGGGAGAGGAACCTGCGCACTTGCTAAGTGCGCAGGAAGAGGAACCTGCGCACTTGCTAAGTGCGCAGGAAGCAGAGTCTGCGCACTTGCTAAGTGCGCAGGCATCAGGACTGATTAAGTAAAGTCAGTATGTTAGAGTGGTTAAACCGTTTAGCGTCGAGTTAAGTCTGATAAGTGTCAAATTGTTATGATTGTTCAGATTGAGTGAGATCCAGTAGACCGTTGCAGCTTAGATTCCAGGTGAGTTCTAATCCCCTTTTTGCCTTCTTTAGGGGTGGTGTGCATACTTAGTGTAAAGTGTTTATTATATTTTATATATTATAAACTGAAAGGAAAAGTTATGTTTTAGTGAAAAGTTTAAAAGAGGCAAAAGTATGTTTTGAGGAAAGTATATCTATATTATGGCAAGCGTTTACTATATTTTCATATACATAAACAAAGGCATAATATATATGTTAGTATGTTCAAGTAAAGCAAGATATATATTTTGGCAAGCGTTTACTATATTTTCATATACATAAACAAAGGCATAATATATATGTTAGTATGTTCAAGTAAAGCAAGTTATATTTTATGGCAAGCGTTTACTATATTTTTATATACATAAACAAAGGCATATTATATATGAAAGTTATGAACAAGATTTACAGAAAAGTTTTATGAACAGTTAAGTGAACAGCTTTCCTTCGGGAATGTGTACCAGTTTGTAAAGGTCCTTGGGACAGATGTTACTTGTACAAGATGTCAGATATGGGTTCTACCCATTAGTAAGAGTCTCGGTGGCTCGTTAACAGTTGTACAATTGGAATGAGTGACGGCGGTTGCTCGGGGGACTACGCAATCCCCCATGTACCAGTTAAGCGGTATTGATCACGAGGACAATACCCGGTGTTGATCACGAGGACAATACCCGGTGTTGATCACGAGGACAACATCGTGTCATGTGGTGTTGCCCGCAAGGACAACATCATTGGGTCACGAGGACCCAGAAGGTATTGATCACGAGGACAATACCAGTATGTAACAAAATTGACGGATAAGCGGTAGTGTCGGTTCATGGTGTAAGCCATGGGGGCATTGACCAGGTACTTGTCGGTTCATGGATGTAAGCCATGAGGGCAGTACAGTGACAAGGAATTGACGGTTAAGTGGTACTGATCACGAGGACAATACCAGCAGTGATAAGAATTGACGGTTAAGCGGTATTGACCACGAGGGCAGTACCAACAGTGACAAGGAATTGACGGATAATTTACGAATGTTTTAAACTATTTTTGAAAAGTGAAGTATGTAAAGTTTTGTAAAGTTTTGCCTTAAGGGCAGTATGTATTAGTAAATCTTTTGTATAAATGATTTAAAGTAAACGTTAGAACTCACTCAGCGTTGCTGATTTTTTAGTATGCACATCAGTTAAGTGTAGGTGGCAGTAGATGGAAGTGGATGCTTGGCTTGGCAAGAAGAGTTACCCGAAGACCAGCAGTTGGCATCCTGTTTATGTTTCTTTTGATTATGTTGATTAAGACAAGTTTCAGTTGTATTTATCAAGTTATGTTTAGACATGTTATGTTTCCGCTGCGTATGTAGAGAAGTTTAAATCGTTTCCGCTGTGTTAATGAATGTCTTATGTTTAAAGTGCTATGTGTTGATGAGTAAATCCAATACGTGAGGTCCCCCGGGATTGGGGCCTCACAAATGAGCTAGAGATGAGGGTGTCACGCAAAGGTGGTGATGCCTACTGTAGGTGATGACGACAGCGGATGATGGTGCCCCTGCGACAGCAAGAGCTGCTCTGGTGGTACCCGGCAGTGGCGAGCAGCGGAGGGGGTGTTGGGGTTAGAAACCGACTTGGGTTAGGCGGGCAACGTGGTCATGGGCGAATCTCGTTTAGGTTGTGCATGGGGTATGCGGTAGTGGTTCATGATGGTGAATGAAGACAGGACGAAATCGGATCACACCCAATTATGGTTCCCTCATGGTGGGTTACGCAGGTGCATGGAGACTCGCTTTAAGCTTAGGCGTTTGCATGACGATGGTTTTCCTTTGCGTGGCATGTGTACGTGTATGCATGGGAACTAGGGTCCGTGCATACGAGCTCTAGACGGATTCAGGATTGCCCGGTTTGAGCGGACACGTGGACTAAGGTCGGTGCGTGGATGAAGGGACGAGCGGGCGACACAGGTGGCAGGACCATTTATATATATACGTAACTGACACATGTTTAGGATACAACCTGACCGTGTGATCATACGATTGACAGGTTCAGTTTTCGTGGGAAGAGATCCTTGCAGTGCAAGAGTTAGATCAACGTAACTAGTGAGTTTCTAATTCCCCTCCTTTAAATGTTTTTAAACGTTTTGGGGCTATCGTACACACTTATGAAATAATTTTACTGTATTGAATATGTTAAGGATTTCGGGTTCTAACTCGATGAGTTTTGAATATAAAATAATTGATAAGTGATCGTATGGTCTATGGTGGGGTCATGGAAATGTGTGAGTTACGGGTATGGATTATTAAGGCGTGTTGTGTTAAAGGCCGCACGGAAAGAGTCTTGTAGTACATTAAATGCTTATGATATGTTGTGTGAGAAATATGTTGTTCTAGGGTTTTGCGTGAGGTGCAAGTATAGATAACGAGTCATGTAATTGCTAGTATGTTGTTGTGTTATGTGTTCATCAGTGTATGTTTGCATCGTGTCATTATGGCACAACAAGCAGGAATTGTGAAGGATGAGGTTCGTCGGAGAGTCACCAACGGTGACATTTATTAACAGGTTAATGATGAGCTCCTGACGAGGATGCAGTGATAAGGTATGTGTTGCATGCGTATATATGTGTTAATTTGCATGCTAGCAATGAGTTATATTTATTGTGTGTGAGATAGTGTTAATATGATGTGTTGATGATAGTAATGTGACATGTAGAGTTAGACTGACCGTTGGGTCAAGACTTGAAACGTGACGTGTATAAGAATCGTGTCAGTTAATTGTGAGAGCCCTGGTTAAGGCAAGATGTGTTAATGTCTAGGGTAGGTTGTGTTAACCCAGAGACGAGCTAATGCGTATTCTTGGGTATGAGTTGTTAGCATAGCACGTTGAGTCTATGTTGTTGTGATTGTAAGGTTATTATCATTATTATTGGTAGTACGGGCTGAGTCCCAGGTGATGAACGGTTATGGGATGTCGTGAGATAACAAGGGGTTAATTATTCGTTAATGAATCATAAAACTATTTTATAAGGACCGGAGGGTCCTGAGTGGAATAAATTAATGAGTATGACGAGATGGTTTTTGATTAAATTAAACTATTAGAAATCACTCAGTGTAGCTGACTTTGTGTGTACGTTAGATTGTTTTGCAGGTAAGCGTAGGGTTGGCGTATCTTGGCTGGGAAGCGGCGTTACTCGGATTGGTGTGCAGGCATTCGTACGGTAAGCATAATAACGTTAAAGGGTAATAATTGAGTTTTGAAAGACTTCCGCTGTAGTTTGAATTGCAATAAATGTGTTTTTAATGAAAATGACCCGTTATGAGAACAAACAATAGGATGCCCTGGTTGGGGTCTTATAAATTGTTTTGATTTTTAATGCTCATTTCATTCATCCATTATTCACCTCAATTCCTAAAACATATATATTTTTGTTTATAGTGGTGGAAAATCTATATGGTTTAACCCGGGCATAAACATTACCTTGAGATGGGACTATACTGAGCTGTAGCTTTATGAGTGTGAGACCCATTGATAGATTGAATATTAGCTTTGAAATGAAATAATAAAACACAATCGGGGGCTTGATTAGTTGGTGGTCGGGTTTAATCGGACATAAATACCAATTGTTGTATTTTAACGCGTGATTATATTTGTTCTAATAAATTAATGATATTGTGAAAGTATGTTTCCCAGTTATGATTCCATTGTAGATTATTTTTCGAGGACGAAAAAAGGTTAAATGTTGGGATGTTTGATGTGTTGCAAAGCACACCTCGATTTCCTTGTATTTCATAGCGTTTTCATGTATTTTTATAATAGATTGTGGTAATTTATAGTTGGTACTTAGTCATGTTAAGTTTTGTAGGTGTTCGGAAGTAATTAGAACTTAAACGATCAAGAACTGTGAAGGCACGGGCAAAAGAGGAAGAACGTTCAATCGCCAAAACTTTCTGTGATGGGGGTATACTCGCAACACGCGAACCCCAGGGTGGGTCCCCTTCGCAACACGCCTAGATACCCATGCTAGACTTTTTCCCAACAATTTTGTCTTAGGCGTCACGCGAAGATCCAGTTTCCAGGAAAAGTTGCCCGACTCTTTTGTCTTTATCGCCACGCGAAGGATTGGCCATTTGGGGTTTGCGACACGCGAAAACATGCAGTTACGGGCTTTTTGAACTAGTTTGATGTTTTAAAAGATTAGAACCCATCCATGGGCTGATGATTCGATTTCCAGCCATCGGAGCACCAAATATAGGCAATTTTGAGAGTTCAAGAAGTAATCGGAGCCAAAGTTTGAAACTTGATTGATCGTGTCTATTAAATTCTACTCGTTCGGTTATTGATCTTTATTCTCTTTGTTTATATATGTTTCTGAGTTTTATCATTGATTTGATGTTATTAGACATGGTTGTTGGCTATACTTCATATACTACCTAGGTTTACGATGAAGGTTTGTTAAAGTTCGGATTTTTATCGGTTTATGGTTGATTTTGATGGTTTGACATTATTGTAATCGATCTTGGTTCAATAGATATGATGTATTTGCATGCTTAATTCTGGTTTTCATTGATTAGTTATTCCGCATGTGTTCTTATTGAATGTCTTTTAGTTATAGACGCATGTTTAGGTTACTTGCTTTATGTTTGTGACTGTTTATGGTGTTACTAGACGTAATGATCCATAGGGATATTAATTGGTGATTCATTTGATTGAGTGTTTTTCCTATCTCGATAGCTGAAAGGTGAGAGGTAGTCGGTTAGTCTTCGTGTTAGGTGTCTAGTTGTAAACGCCCTGAAAGGAAGTTTTCCCTAGGTTCTTAGTTCCCTTGCTACTCCGTGTCTTATCGTTTTGTTATGAGATTACCCCTTGCATTCTTTGAATGTATTGTGATAGTGAGACTGAAAAGTGAGCTATCTTTAGTGTCGTTGGTGAAACTGAAAGGTAATCCAACTTCTGGTGAGCGTTTTACATTCTTTAGAGTTCCTTCTGGTCACACCATGAGATTGGTTAGGGATCCACTAGGTTGTCTGAGAGTGTCATACTTTAGAAACCCAGTTCCATCATATTTATCATAACCAAAAGAAGTCTGAGTTACAGATAGGATTCTTACCTAGGTAGTGCTTTCTCTAGTTCTTGATTTCACCCAAGTCTTCTGCCTGATAGTTAGCTGTCGTTAGTGAGTTCTTAGTTCTTTTGATTTCAATAGTTAATCTTTGTTCATAGAATTCCCCAAACCAAATACTTCAGTTCTAGCCAGGGTCTAGTTTTAGCTATAGTTTGTGTCTCGTGGGTTCGATATCCGGACTTCCATTAGGTTGTATTGCAATTGATAGGTACACTTACCTGTGATTGTGATCTAGTTTAGAGGATTTCTTAAGTATTACTAGAGTGTCTAGGTTATGTTTTTGTTTAGTTTTTATAGGACCTTCTGGACGACATCAACTAACCTGTCAGTTTTCAATAGGGCGAATAGTTTTTGACATGACACGAAGTTAAAAAAGTTTGGTTTTGAGTTAAACGGATTTGTGTCATAACGGGTTGGCATGATTATGACACGATTAAAATCGTGTCTAAACGGGTTCAACCTGCCTAACCTGACTAGACCCGTTTTACCGATCCTTATTAGACACACCCCGTAAAGAGACGCATTCAATAATTAAACCCCCACAATTTTACAACTTTAGGCCCACAATTCAATAATCAAGAACAACTATTGGGACAAAACTAAAAGGAAAACTATTAGTCATTACAAGAAACACTTTTCAATTTGTAATGAACACTTGGGCCATAAAACCCGACTTCATAACTTATTAAATAAAGAATTAATTACATGGATGACCCCTGTGGTTTACACAGATTTCACTTATGGCCCTATGAATGAGAAGTTATATATTCAGACAAATAGTTTACACATTTGTAACATAGATGACCCCTGAGTTGAATCTCTGTTAACTTTGACTGTTAAATGGAAGTAAATGACTAAAATACCCTTTACATATTAAAATAATAAAAATAAAAAAGATTTAACTCTTAAAAAAATTGGGACTGTAGGTTCGGTAAATACAAGATGGTTCTATTCTAGTTGAGATTGGCGGAAACAATCACAACTAAGCAATGTAAACAAGTAAAAACAAAGAGTACTGATAAATGCAATTTGTATTAAGCTTCAATGGTTACAAGATTACAGAGAAAACTAAGAAAGCACACTTGTACAATGAACGAATACGGTACTTATATAATAACTTAGAATCAAGAAAGACCCTTGATTCTAAGGATCAGATCGAACACAAGCCGTTGATCTTGTATACTAGAAGTTATACTACACGTGAAGACAATAAATGCTACAAAGTATAACTTTAGTTGGAGGTTGTTGGATAGAGGAAGGGGTGGATGAGGGAGTAGGCTTGGGTTTCTTTGGTTTTCTGTTATCAGCTTGAGTAATCACCCTTTTCTTGGAGCCTGTCTTCCCCAATCTTTCTTCCTCTTCCTTCTTTACTTTGAAGTACAAGGCTTGCAGGTTCATGAAGCTCATGAGACCTAGCCTCTTTCCACTTTCTCCTATAGCTTTTAGGAAGTCCATCATGACCTTCCTTTCTTTATGGGTCCTAATGTTAAAAGCAATGGTCATCTTGGTTTTCTGTTTGGCTTTTTCTTCTTCTTCAGCTCTTTTCTTATTTGCCAGTTGACCTTGCTATCCAATGAAAGCTCTGTAGATTTCTTTATTTGACAATTTCTCAAGGTAGTTTGCATCCTCACCTTGAGAAATCAGAGCTTCTATCCACTCATCTCTCATTTCTTGGCTAGTTCAGAGTCAGTTATCCTGAACTTAGCCTCTTCTTTTCTTTTCTTTTCTCTCTCTTCTTCTTCTTTATTGAGTTGTTCCTGCAGCTGAAGAGCTAGAGCTTCATCTTCTTGTAATTGTGTAGCTGCAGGAATTTTTACTTTCAGAGCATCCGGTTGCCTAGCATGCAACTGGATATGTTGTTCCCTGAGGAGAATGTCAGCTTTTCTTTCTTGAATCTTTCTAAACTCTGTCATCTCCTCTTCTTTTCTTTCCCTTCTTCTCTTCTCTTTTTCTCTTTCTTTAGTATTTCTTCTTCTTCTGTCATGATGCCCTTCCCCTTGTCTTTGTTAGATGCCTCAGCTTCAGCTTCATGGATCACAACAGCAAATGTAAGAGATGCTGTTGGGATCTCAGCTTCAGCTTCATTGGCAAGTTGAGGAATAGACACAGTGGAAGGGACTGCTTCACTCTCTTCCTTTTCCCATTCACTCCCATGTATAGCTTTGAAGGCTTCTTTGACATTCCGAGCAGCCACTTTTCTTGACTCTACTACTGCACTAAGTCTGACCGTTGGTGAGGAGGGAAGGGATAGATCTGAATCAGAGTCATCCATTGTAAGCCATCCCTCCTTTTCAAGATAAGCTTTGATAATTTTGATCATTGCTTGAATTTCTAAGGAGTTGATGTTGCAGATGTGTGTCCTGAGCTCAAAGACCTTATGTAGGTAGTCTGGATTGAGGAGCAGGATCTCTTGAATGTTATTGATTATGAAAGATGATCCATCACTCAAGAAGAACTGAAAGCCAGAGGACCCAATGCTTGACCATCCTTGCACTTCCAGGCCCCTGACCAATTCATTGTAGAAAAATCTTCTCTAACATAGAACTTCTTCTTCTGTTAAAGCACTGCTCCTTATCAAGTCAAATCTTGGAGCCAGTATTTGTTCTGATGTTGTTGAAGATTCTACATGGTGTTTAGGATAGGCCACCCTGTTTGTTTCTTCTACAAACCTTTCAAACAAGGGCAGATTATCCTCCATCAAGACATAGAACCTGTTGATTGCAAGTTCTACTGAGAGATCTGTGGAAGTGTTGATGCAGCTTGATAGGTACAGTTCAAGAACTTGAAGTGGATTTAGTGTATTCCAGTTCAGCTCTTCTATTCCACCAAACTCCCGTCCAATCCAGAATCTCTAAGATAGTCCATCATACCCCCAAGCTAGAATGGAGTCAAATTCTAGCTTATTTGAAGTCGGTGTGAATTGAGGGGCAATGGTCTGTCTTGATATGTTTGCAGCAGCAGGAAGTATGCTGAATGACGAAGGTGCGTCTTCATTTTGACTTTCATTTTTCAACACCCCATCCACAGCTCGGACAACAAACTTCCAATCCTCAGTGATATCTTCCTCTTCATTTACTGAGTCTGGTAAGTCATGGATTTGAACAAAAGCAGGTTTGAAGAGAGAACTTTGAAAAGAAGTCTGCTCTTGTATCCATTCATCGAGGCTTTCAGCATCATCTTCCATAGTAACTATCTCCCCCTTTTTTGTTGCATCAGTGCATAGAGTTTCATCTATTTGAGTGCCCACTGATACAAGGGAGGGAGTAGTCACAGGAGGGCATTGATGGGCTTCATGCATAGAGACTTGGTGCCGTAGTTTGGACACTTCAGCCTCTAGCATTGCCACCCTGGCCGTCAATTCCAAATTTTGAAGTTTCAGTCTATCCTCATCCACAGTTGTGGAATCCTTGGAAGTAGATGGGGCCTTAGGCCTAGCCTCTGCATCCCCATCACCCTGGTTTTCTTGGCACCTGGGATTTCTCTCAGGGAAAAGTGTTTCAAGAGAAACATCCTCGCTGTGAGTTGCCATGGTTAGGGTCTTAGTGATGTTATCACTGTCCTCCTGATCAAATGATGTACTAGGAGTAGTGATAGCCCTTTCCACATTCACTATATCATCACTCCCAGAGTGAACCTTCTTGGGTGATGAACTTGGGCTGGGTACATTAGCAGCCAAGTCAATCAATACCTCCGAAATAATGGTAGTTGGAGAAGGTATATCATCTTGACTAGGTGCCTCTGCACTTAAGTTCAGAGAAGAAAAATAATGACAGGGCTCAACAGGTTGTTCTATGGATCCGGATGTGATCCTGATCCTAATAGAGAAACTTCCAAGGAAGTCTCTATAATGGTATGGCTATCCCTTTTGATATTCTCATCAGAATGTTGGGATTCTAAATTAGGGCTTTTAGGTTGGGATTGGGCTTGTGAGACAAGAATAGAAGGAGTCTTCTTGCTCCTTTTTCTGGTATATTTTGCCGCAACTGGGGCCCTGTGTTCCAGTTGGGCGATGATAACATCCAAAACAGGTGTAAGTAGTTTTTGTGCCTGTGCATCCTTAGTAGTATGCACATGGGTTCGAACAGTGGAAGCAGTTTGTTGTTCAGGTTTTGAAGTGAAGGGTGTGGGATCAGTATCAGCTGGGATTGCTGAACTGTCACCCTGGGTACTTCGTATGTTCATCATTGTAGATAACAATGGAACATTGACCCCTAAGAACTTTTTGGAAACAGTTCTCATGCTTTGAAAAATATTATTTTTATGACCCAGCATAAGATAGATTCTTGCAGGTTTTGAAAGATCTTTTAGTTCATTGTTGAAAATCTCCTGCAAGAACCTTGGGTACATCTAGAATGTCTGCTTTGCACCTTCTTGAAGGTTATATATAAAACCTTAAAAGATGAGATGTGCAAAGTTAAAACCTTGGCCAGAGACCATACCGTGAACAGTAGAGGCAGGTGCAGAGCTCACTTGGTGCCATCCACTTCTCTTCTGGGATATGCATTGTAGAAGAGTGTGGCATAGAAACTTCCATGGAGGGCCCATCAGCACCTTTTCAATGGTATATTCGTTCTGATTTCCAGTGTACCCTATGGATACAAAGGTCCTCACATACTCTTCCCTTTAGTATGAAATGGCGGCCCCCTCGTCCTGAAGCTTGAGATGTTTTCTGAGGGTAGCTTCAGTGACGATGATGTCTTTTTCGTCTACCTTAGCTTGGATTTTGGGAGTCCCCTGTTCGGTAGAGTAGACGGATGTGCTCCAAAAGTCCTCCATATGAGGGATGTATATGGTGGGGTTGACGGTTAATGCAAAGTATATATTTGATCGACGGAGAAAATTGATCATATCATTGAACCCCTCGGACTTCTTTCCTTTTACTAGGTATGCGGTGAGATTGTGGTAGGGTGAGAACTTGTCGTCGGGCTGGTTTATGTCGACCTCTGCCATTTTTTATGGGTTTGGAGGGAAGGAGGAAGGTTTTTGAAAGGTGGTTAAGTATGGAAGGCTTTGAATGCTGTGAATGCTTGGGAGAAAATGGTGAGAGTTAGGTTGGAATTGAATGTGAAGAGGTTTACGGAGAAATTTGATTTGTGTTATAACAGCGGAGGAGGGAAAAAGCAAAGTTACTTATACAGTACAACCTTATTCACTTTTCACTGTTACATCTGTAATACACTACAGCAGTCATGATAAAGACTGAAAGTACTTTTTACAGTGGGTAAAAGTTAATTTGGACTAATTTTTACCCATCAGCAGCAAACTTGGTTGCTGCGGATGGTTAAACATATCCGCTGCAAACTTGGTTGCTGCTGATGGTTAAGTCAGTCAACAGCAAACTCAATTACTACTGATGGATACAATGGTCCGCAGCAAAGATGTTGCTGCTGACTGTCTTAAAGCTATCCGCTGGAAACTTGTTCCTGCTGATAACTTAAAGCAGTCAGTGGCAAATTCTTTGTTGCTGATGATTAAACCTGTCAGCAGCAAAATGGTTGCTGCTGACTTATAACTTTTATTTACAACAAAAGACAAATACATTTATAAAACAATTTTTAGAGACAGATTTTAGTCAAAGTTCATCATACCAATGGATTCAACTAAATATCTAAATCTAGCTTCATCAAAAGGTTTTGTAAACAAATCAGCATATTGCTCATTGGTATGAACTTTGGTTAAAATAATTCTCTTTTTCTTAGCTTGATCTCTTATGAAGTGATACCTGATGTCGATGTGCTTTGTCTTGGAGTGTTGCACCAGATTGTTTGTGATTGATATAACACTCATGTTGTCAATGTGAATAGGAGTGGCCATGAAGGTCATCCCATAATCCAGCATTTGGTTTTGTATCCAGATGACTTGTGCACAGCAACTTGAAGCTGCAATGTATTCTGCTTCTACTGTAGAAGTTGATACACAGGTTTGCTTCTTGCATTTCCATGAAATCAGTCTTCTGCCTAGAAACTGGCAACCCCTTGATGTGGACTTTTTGTCCAGGTTGCATCCCCCATAGTCACTGTCAGTGTATGCATACAGGTTGAACTTGTCATTTTTAGAATACCATAGCCCAAGTCTTGGGGCTCCTTTTAGATATCTAAAAATTCTCTTGACATCTTGACAGAGGCATACTGCAAACATGATATCTGGCCTTGAGACAGTGAGATACATGAGTGACCCTATCATTGCACGGTATTGATGTTGATCAGTGTCTTGACCATCTTTATCTGGAGTCAGTTGATGGTGCACTTGCATAGGAGTTCTTGCAGTAAGCCATCTTGAATCTTTCCAAAATGCTCTTGATATATTTGGATTGGCTGATAAAGATTCCATTTGGAACTTGTTTGACTTGAAGACCCAGAAAGAAATTTAGTTCACCCACTGAGCTCATTTCAAACTTCGAGTGCATCAGGATCTCAAAGTCTTTACACAACTTCTTCCTTGTTGATCCAAAGATGATGTCATCAACATAGATTTGTACCAGTAGGATTTCTCCCCCTTCATCTTTGATAAACAAGGTCCGGTCAATGGCTCATCTTCTGAAGTTGTTGCTTAGTAGATATCCAGACAGAGTTTCATACCAGGCTCTTGGAGCTTGATGTAAGCCATAGAGAGCTTTGTTTAGTTTGAACACTTTGTTAGGATGTGAAGGATCTACAAAGCCTGGAGGCTGTTTAACATATACTTCCTCATAATCTTCCCAAACAGAAAGGCACTCTCGACATCCATTTGATAAACCATGAAATTCTTGGATGCAGCATATGCCAGGAAGATTCTGATGGCCTCCAGCCTGGCAACAGGAGCAAAGACTTCATCATAGTCAATTCCCTCTTCCTAAGTGTAGCCTTGAGCTACAAGTCTGGCTTTGTTCTTGACGACAATGCCTCTCTCATCTTGCTTGTTCCTGAATACCCATCTTGTGCCAATAGCAGTTTGACCAAGCGGAAGATCAACGAGTTTCCAGACATCATGTCTCTTGAATTGCAGCAACTCTTCCTGCATTGCCTTAATCCAACTACTGTGTTTCAGAGCTTCATCTATCTTCTTGGGTTCTACCTGAGAAAGAAAACAAGAAAACAGACATATATTGGCCTCATGAGATTTGTTTCTTGTTTGAACTCCTTGGTGAACTTGGCCAATGATATTTTCCAGGGGATGTTCCTTGTTGATTCTCTGTGCTGGTACTTCATCCAATCGTATCCCTTGCTCAAGATTGCTCTGATTCTGATAAGGAAACTCTTCATTGATGGTGGAAGAGTCTTCAATATCAACAACAGCATCAACGTTATCATCAGCAGCAAAGGCCTCTACAACATTCACAAATGTGTCTTCATTCGGATTTTCATTTTCAGATAGGCTGCTGCTGGTGACATTTGAGAGTCTGGTTCTGGCTTCACTGGCTTCAATAGCTTCCACAACAGATGGAGGATCAATAGATGGCCTTTTCAGTCTGACAGAGGGACTTGGGAACTCCAATATGTAGTCAGAGGAAGGTGAGGAAGCTGGTGCTTTCGAAGAAGTAGACTCCATATTTAAGAAGATGAGAGGCTCAAATATTTGTGTGAAGGAGTCTATATCAAAGAGCCAGTCTGGGCCTTTTCCCTATTCACATGCGATGTGTTCCCTACATTCCACATTGGTTGATTCTTCCATGATTCTTGTTCTTGAGTTGAATACTTTGTAGGCCTTGGATTGAGAGGAATAGCCCACAAAATATCCTTCATCGGATTTGGCACCAAACTTAAGAAGAACCCCTTGTGTGATCAGAATGGTGCATGGACATCCAAAAGGTTTTAGAAATCCAATGTAGGGAACTCTTTTGAACCAGAGCTCATAAGGTGTCTTGTTGAAAGGCTTGACAGTGAGAACTCTATTCTGCACATAACAAGTTGTGCTGACTGCTTCTGCCCAGAATGTGAGAGGCAGTTATGAATCAGCCAACATTGATCTTGCTGATTCAATTAGAGTTTTGTTTCTTCTTTCAGCAACCCCATTTTGTTGAGGAGTTCTTGGAGCACTGTATTGTCTTTCTATTCCCTTGATTTCACAGAAACAGTTCAGATTGAGGTTCTTGAACTCTGTACCTTGATCACACCTTATGATTTTTACCTTTTGATTGCTTTGATTCTCAACTCGAAGAATGTAAGATTTAAGAATCTTAGCAGTTTCATCTTTTGTTCTCAAGAAGTATACCCATGAAAATCTGGTATAGTCATCTGTAATCACCAGACAGTATGACTTCTTGCCCATTGACATGACATTTGTAGGACCAAAGAGATCCATATGCAGCAGCTGTAGTGGAGTGTCATTTGAATTCAATGTCTTAGGCTTGTGAGAACTTTTATGTTGCTTCCCCTTCAAGCATGCAATGCAGTGATCCTCAAGTTGGAATTCTTTGTCAGGAAGCCCTCTGACAAGATTTTCCTTCACCAACTTGTTAATGGTTTTTATATTGACATGACTTAATCTCCTATGCCAGAGAGCTGATTCATCAACTGATGCCTTTGATAGAAAACAAGATACACTACCAGATGGAGTGACCTCATTCATGTCAAGCACATATATGTTATCTTTTCTCTGAGCAGTCAATAGTATCTTCTCTGGAGGAGGTTTTTTTAAGCCAGGGGATAGTACAAAACATTCTTTATCTGTGAAAAGCATCCAATGCTTTTGATCACAGACCTGTGACACACTTATGAGATTTAAGTCTAATTCTTTGACATAGTTTACTCTTTCAATACTCATCCTTTCATTCGACACAGTTCCTTATCCAGTAATTGATCCTCCTTTTGAATCACTCCCAAAGGCAACATATCCTCCATTGAAGTGTCTGAAGTTAGAGAGGATGGATCTGTTGCCGGTCATGTGCCTGGAACAACTACTGTCTACAACCCAGGTGTTATTCTTGTGACCTGGCTGTCCCTGCACATGAGAGAGATCTAGTTAGAGGGAGGAACCCAAGAACTTGCAAACTTGGGTAAGTGTGTTGTTGGATCATCAGCATCAGCATGCTTGCATTCAATGGAACCTATGATGATGCTTGGAGGGATAAAGGCTGGGATCTTGGCTTTCCATTGCTGATTAGGTGGTTTTTCGGATTTCTTTGCTCTATCAGCAGCTGATGTTTCTTTGGCTGCTGACAGATTTGCTTGATCAGCAGCATATTTTGCTAGTGAGGACTTTGGCTTATCAGCAGCAGATTTTGTTGATGCTGATGGTTTTTCTTGAGCAGCGGCAGACTTCTTTGGTTTCTTGGGCTTTACCTGATCAATAGTATTTATGCTGGCTACTGATGGTTTAACAACAGATGTATGCCTATCCTTCTTTACCTTGCTGATAGGCTTTTGTTTAAGAGGGGCTTGATGAAGAATATGATTGAAGGGATTGAATTTACAATTTGCAGCAAAGTGGTCTGATTCACCACAGATGATGCAAGATTGTTGAGGTTTTGGCAGCTGCTTCCTTGGTGGGGATAGAGAGTTTCTGAAATGAGTTGCTTTAGCTCCAAAGCTTCTTACCTTTTTGTTCTTGTTTGTCTTCTCAAAAGCATGTTGCTTTAGGTTTCTTTGTTGCTGACGGTAGTAGAAACAGGTGCTGGCAGTATGGTTGTATTTGCCACAGACAAAGCATGATTTAGCCAATTTGTCCCTTTGAAAGTACACATAATCCCTTTTCTTGAATAAGTCTTTGAAATTCCAGGGATGGGCTTTGTTGTGCTCAAAGGTGGCTTCCTCTGATGTCTTTTGAACATATGGAGCTTTCTCTCTACGTAGAATGGTTTTGAGTTGAGGGTTTGGGTTGGTGGAGATTGAAGACTGTCCCTTTTCAAAAGTTAGCTTTCTTCCTTCTAGAGGATAGCTGATTTTGATTTGTTTGGTGAGTTGAGATACTGGTACTGTTTTTGAAGGGATGAAAGGGCTTGGATTGTTGGCTTTAATAACTTCACAGGTAGGTGGTGATGGAGCTTTA
Source organism: Smallanthus sonchifolius (assembly GCA_023525975.1). Classification (NCBI taxonomy): domain Eukaryota; kingdom Viridiplantae; phylum Streptophyta; class Magnoliopsida; order Asterales; family Asteraceae; genus Smallanthus; species Smallanthus sonchifolius. Next base: position 20,464,517 of record CM042046.1, on the reverse strand, counting down.
TTAGTTTCAGTGGAGTCTGAGCATGTTGACTCAGACTCGGATGAAGTAGTGCATTCTTGCACAGGGATTTCTTGGACAACAGGGTCAAGGTTTTGGTTGGCCAGATCAAGGTTGGAAAGATTGAAACTTGGTTCATGAATGGCCACATAGTCAGCAGGTGGAGGAACGGCATTGTAGAGTTGTTCAGCTTGAAATCCAAGTCCAGCATTTACCTTTTCATGAATTTGAGCATCCAAAAGTCTTTGAAGCTTTTTGGATGCAAACTCATATTTTTCCACATAGACCTTTTGGTCTGCTAATTCGGCTCTTGTAGCTTTTAACTTAACCAGAAGATCATCAATTTGAGTTTCAAGGTTTGTTTGTTCATGTTATAATGATGAAATTTCTTTCTTTAAACAATCAATCTTTTTCTTGTAACTGTTTTCAACCTTTTTAAATTCATATTTCATTTGGTGAAATTCTTCATTTTGATCTATGAGATTCTAGTTATGTTTTCTGTATCCAAGGACCTTATCAATACAAGCCTGAATACAAATATTTTCATATACACGAGGTGGTATCTCTGATATGTCTACCATGAGAGCTTGATTGTTGGCAGGAAGATCCTCATACTGGAAGATCCAGTTAAAGTCAACAGTTCCAACAGCTGCACAAGCTGCAGTTTGAGCAGGAGGAGTGGCTTGTTGCTGTTGTTGCTGTCTTGGTTGAGCTTGGTGAGCTTGTCTTGTCTGAGCAGCAGCTGGGTTTGCCTTTGGTGCCTTGCATTCTCTAGCAAAATGACCAAGTTGGTTACAGTTGTAACACCTCAATTTGCTTTTGTCCAAGCCAACTCTGGTGTTGGAGTTGTTGCTTGGAATGGGTCTTCCTGATTTAGAGTAGAACCTTTTTGCTCTTAGAAAGAGCATGGCATAGGAGTGCTGTATATCCATTTCTTCTAGATCATCTAGATGAAAACATTCCAGATCTTCCTTGATAAAGGACATATTGCTTGAGTTTTCAGAGACAAAAGCAGCAAAGGTTGATGTCTGAGGTGGGGCTTCTAGAAGAAATGGTGAGTTGTTTGATTGAGAGGTTGGAGTCTAGGGATGAGTGACAATGGGAGGGAAGTAGTTGCTAGAACTGGGAACTGAGTGATCAGAGTGAAGTGCAGAGGAAGTGGTGGTCGATGATGAGGCTGTTGAGTAACTTGAGCTTCTCTCTTTGGCTTGATTCATTTCTAATTCATAAGTCTTCAGCATGCCAAACAGCTCAGTCATCTGCAAGGTATTTAAATTTTCAGTTCTTCTTATTGACACCGTGTAAAGTGTCCAGCAGCTGAGCAGAGACCTGATGAACTTCTTGAGAATGTCTTTATTCTTCAGCTTCACTTTTGAGTATTGTAGCTCTCCCACCAGGTAGGTGTACCTGTTATACAACAGTAAGAGACTCACATTCCTTCCAGACAAAGTTCTCATATTGTTGCTTCAGAATGTCTCTTCTATTTTCTTTCACTTCTTCTGAACCAGCAAACATCTTCTCAAGAGCCTCCCATAGCTCCTTGGCGGTTTTGTATCCTCTGAAGTTGTGAAATACTTAATTTGGCAAGCACATTTGAATGGCTCCCAAAGCTTTGAAGTCTACCTCCATCTTCTTGATGTCTTCATCTGAATACTTTGAAGGTTCTTTGGGGACTGATGGACCTCCGGAATCAGCAGAGGCCACCATGGGCACATATGGTCCATCTTTAATGGATCTCCACATCCCATACTCTTGATAGCAGAAGAAACTTTCCATCATGTTCTTCCACATATCATAGTCTTCTCCAGACACCAGCCTTGGTAGTCTGTTGATGCTTCCAATATCTTCAAAACCATTGTTTTGTGCCATTTTGAATTTGTGATATAGGGTGTCTTAGCAAAGAGATGGTGTCTAATAGAACCAAAGAGTGATTAAACAAGTGTGAGTTTGTTTAATCTGATAGCCAAAGCTCTGATACCACTTGTAGGATCGGTAAATACAAGATGATTCTATTCTAGTTGAGATTGGCGGAAACAATCACAACTAAGCAATGTAAACAAGTAAACACAAAGAGTACTGATAAATGCAATTTGTATTAAGCTTCAATGGTTACAAGATTACAGAGAAAACTCTAAGAAAGCACACTTGTACAATGAACGAATACAGTACTTATATAGTAACTTAGAATCAAGACAGACCCTTGATTCTAAGGATCAGATCGAACACAGGTCGTTGATCTTGTATAATAGAAGTTATACTACACGTGAAGACAATAAATGCTACAAAGGATAACTTTACTCAAACGTCTTCTTAGGCATCATTGCTTGGATACTTGGAAGGAGAGCGGTGTTGTCTTTTATTGTCTGCACCGGTAACATTTTTTCTGCATGGGATGTGTCAGAGTTGCAGCAGAAAGTTGTCAGTGGTAAAGTTGCTTTTGCTATGCCGGTCAGCAGCAACGATTGATATTCATTGGATATGGCTATCAGCAGCAAAGTTGATGATCCGCATCAAGACTCAACTATCCAAAGCTGCTGATGATTTGCCTATCAGCAACTCTGGTCTTCAGCAGATAAGGCTTCCGTAGCAGAGTTGTTCATCAGCAGGAGAACAACTATCCGCAGCAAACAAGCTTATCCGCAGCAGCTTGTTGGTCAGCAGCAAAACTGTGGAGTCCGCAGCAGTTGTACTTAGAGAATTTTGTAGTCATCAATCTTTATATCTACAGGGACCCACCAAAACCTACACACTTCATGTTCTCCAGATCATAATCCACCTTTCCCAACAAAAGTGAGATCTGATTTCCGTCTTTACACATAGATCCGATTTCCGTATAACATGAGGAATTGGGGGAAATAGGTGGCAGAGATCCAATTTCCGTATAAGGGTGAAAGGGGTGCAATACCCGGGTGAAAGGGGGGTTGACCGAGTAGGCCCACCGCCCACTTCAATCTGAGTTGGTCGGGTTAGGGAAATCGAGTGGCTTAATCGAGTAAAATTACTCGGATGCGGGAGAGAAGTAGAGAGCCGTTGGAGAGAGAGAGAGCCGTTGGAAGTGAGAGAGAGAGCCGTTTGGGATTTTTTTTATTTTAAAAAAAAATCAATTTTTTCCTATATATACTCATACTCTACAAACATAATTTTCATCTCATTTATATATCTCTCATCTATATATTTACACTTTTAAAAAAAATGGAAGGGTCATTAAAAAAAACAACAAAGCCTAGAAAATTTAGACCAAAAGTTTTCTAGGTATGCCACCCGCACGAACCCAAGCCGCTCCCCGACGAACCCAACCACCTCAGCAACGACCACAACCACCTCCTCAACCAATTCCAAGCTATTTCCCGCAACCACCGTATTACTACCCTCAAAGTTCAACCGATCCAAATATAATATCTCAAGATATGGATCCAAATTTATTATCTCAATTTTCGCTTGATATAGATCCTAATTTTTTATCTCAATTTTCCTACCAATACCAAAACCAACCGTATCGTGATCCAAACGAGATCATTCGTTCGGAATCTGAAGACGAAGGAGAAGACGAGGATGATGAAGAAGAAACGGAAAATGAGGATGTTGATGAGCAAGAAGAAGAAGAAGAAGTCGAAGTTGAAGAAGAAGTTGCCGTCGAAGTTGAAGATGTTGGCGCCAAGCCGAAAAGACAACATAAAACCCGGTTACCACCAAAGAAATGGACCGAAGAAGAAGAACTTGCCTTGGTCAAAGATTATATTCATAAGACTCAAAATAAAATAAAAGGAAATCAACAAAGAGGTGATTCGTTTTGGAAGAAAGTTTTAACGCATTTTACCTCTCTATTTGGTCTAACGATCGAACCGTTGACCAAGTGTATTGAAAATAGAAGGATCTTAGCAAAAAAATGACCGCCTTCAACGGGTGTTATCAACAAATGGTAAGAGTTATTTTCATGTTATATATATATATATTTAATTTTCTAAACTAACGTTTCAAATGATACATATATTTTTATATTTATAGAAACAAAGAAGGCCGAGTGGTACAAGTGATTTGGACCTTGTTGAAGCGGCTTTAAGCCATTACAAGAAAGTGTACAAAAAGACATTCACCAATTTAAAATGTTGGGAGGTTGTACACAACAATGCTAAATGGGAACCCATAGCATTGACGGACGAGGATTTAGAAGGAAGTCAATCCTCAAAAAGAACAAAAACTTTCGAGTCGAGAACCCCAAGTGACCCGGAGGGTTTTACAAACCTCTTTCCCGGCATAAACGCCGAACCGCAAGAGGACACGACACCGACAAGGCCAAAACATCCGGGGGAAGAAATCGGCCGAAAGTTCATCTAGCAAGGGAAATTTGGTAGACATAGTCGAAGAATACAAAACTATAAAAGCGTTGGAGATGAGAAAAAAAAAGTATTCGGGATAAGATGGCGGAAGCAAAATTAAAAAGAGAACAAACGGCGATTGAGTTGATGCTTGAAAAACAAAAGTATCGTGACATCAAAACGTTAACCGAATCGCATGATCATCTCATAGAACCGTACTTGTCGATTGTGTTGCAACGTAAACGTGAAATTGCCGCAAAGTATGGATGACAATGCACCTTTTAGATTTTTAAGTTTTATTAGCTAGCTTTTATTTATTTTGTTAATTTTCTAGTTTTTAAAATTATTTATTTCTAGGTTTTTTATTTTTAATTGTATTATGTTTATTTTAATTTAATGAAATTGTCTTTTCTTATTTAAATGTTTTTTTTTAATTGTTGGTGAGTAAAATGAGTTAAATGAGTAGGGTGTTGTTGGTGTTTCAAATTAAATCTGAGTAAATGAGTAAAATGAATAGGTTTGAGGTGACAGAATTCTGTTGGACAGTTTTGGTGAATAAAGTGAGTAAATGGGTTGCATGCCCCCTTCATCCTACAGTGTGGTTAGGGACTTACGTACAGTGGCGGATCTAGGAAAAAAATCCAGGGGTATCTAAAATTTCGTTCAGGGGTATCTGGATACATAAAACGGTAAAAAAAAAAATCCCGCTGCGCGTCGAAAGTTGAGGGGTACTGGGCTCCTCATAGATCCGCCCCTGCTTACGTAAGGCTGAGATGGCAGCGTATGCTTATGATTAAGCTACGTATAAGCTGTGGGGGGGGGGGGGAATGGGTGGTGATAGGAGGGTTGATTTCTTATGTCAGTGGACAGCGAGCTGCAACCATCCACAATACTAACTCAAGGAAGAAATGATACCTCAAATACGGCCTCCACACCATAAAATGAATTTGCATCTTGAAATGCATCCTTAAATTTTGAACCTGGAATTCATTAATTAAAATGGATTGATATCATAGCATGATTTGCATTAATCAGAAAATAATAGGTGGTAGCCGGTGGTGGTTAGAAAGGGAGGTGAAAGTTAGGATTTGTTGGGGAAAGTGGGTTTTGATTTGTAGAAGATCAAGTGGGTGGGTTTTGATGGGCCTCACTTTTTTAAGATTTAATCATTTTTATTATTTTAATATGTAAAGATCATTTTAGTCATTTTACATATATTTAACAGTCAAAGTTAACAGATATCCAACTCATAAGCCATCTATGTTACAAATGTGTAAATTATTGGTCTGAATATGTAATTTCCCATTCTGATAAGGCCATAAATGAAATCCATATAAATTACATGGGCCATCCGTATAATTAATTCTTAAATAAACTTCTATTTATAATTTTTTTCAAAAACAATATATTTTATTTTATCTTCTGGAAGTAATCATCTTTTTAAAAGGATCAGATGTGAGGTTCTCTTCCATTATTACTTTCGATGAATAAAAATATATTATTTGGACTTTTAGGATGTATTTTAATATTTTCTTTGACTTCCAACAATAACATCAAAACAATGATTCCTGATAAACGAGAAAAGGGATTAAACTAGCAATAATTTATGATTAATTTATTTATTGGTAGTCTGGGTGTTTAATCTTGCATATAATATTTTTGATCTAATTAAAATAATAACGATATAATTAAAAAAAGAAAATAATGATTTTTGTCCCTTAATGGCTAAGGTGTTAGTTTTATGGAGTCCAACGCCAAGTCAATAGTCTTGAGGATCTTGTTTGTACAGGATTCGTTTTCTATTTGTCTTGGACACTTCCCCTTTAGATGAAGAATTATGATAAATTAATTTTTGAAATGATAGATTTAGATATAGTAAATAAGACGACTAATTATATTAATGTGTAGGATGTGCTTAACTTTTTTTTTTCAACGAAATCTTTTTTTTTATTTTTTTATTTGGGTCACGGAATCAGAGATTGTTAAGGATGAAATATTTCTTTTCTTTTCTACTAAATTGATGAACCGATGAGTGTGAGACCGAAATTGATATCAAATAAACTTAAGAAGTTCTCGTATGCATATCAGAATCTATGGGTTGAGCCTTTTTCTATCTCAGAGATTAAAATTGTTGTGTGGTAATGATAAAACGTCTGGTCCGGATGGTTTCACCTTCAAGTTCTTGAAGGAATTTTTGGAGGTGATCAGTACTGACTTTGTTAAATTATCAAGCAAGATTAACAAAGGATGCAATTCTTCGTTCATCTCGCTTATTCCAAAAACACGTGATCTGTTATCTTTGAAAGATTATAGATCTATCAATCTTGTAGAGTGCATGTATAAAGTTTGTTCTTAACTTCTTGCATTGCATCTCAAGGAAGTTATAGGTAAACTCATTAGCTATGAACAATCGACTTATGTATTCTTGATGGCCTTCTTATTATTAACGAATTATTCTCTTGGGCTAAAAAATCTATAAAAAAATCCTTATTTTTAAAGTTGATTTTGACAAAGGTTTTGAATCTTGATTGGGACTTCCTCGACTCGATTATGGAACAAGCACTACAAAAAAAATGTCATTTAGTGGCACACGCTTTTAATGACATTTAGTTTTTGTGTCACTAATTTAGATTTTTAATGGCACTTTGCGTATGACATATTTGCTTGGCACACATTTTTAATGACATTTAACTTTTATGCCACTAATTTAGGGTTTTTAATGACTCTTTACATATGCCATATTTGCTTGACACACACTTTTTATACATTTATCTAAGTTTTTAATCTCCCTAAAATTTTGATTTCCCCTCGAATCATAAATTCCCTGTCAATTATAATCTCCCCTAAATTTTTTATTTTCTCTTCAATTCCCTCCCAAAAATTTCCCTTCCCTAAAACCTACTCACACAGACCTTCTGCTGACGAATCACATCTCATCTCTCTCAATTCTCTTCGTTGTTCGAAACCGTAGCAGGCGAGATATGCCAGCGCGTAGAAGTTATGAAGTCTTCTGACATTGACGATCTTAGAAACTTTTGCTGATCGTCGTCTACTCAACCAAACGAAGCGCACATCTAAGAAACTTCTTCGTCAAAGCGATCGATCCTTAATTTCAGTCAAACTAACCGATCGTCTTCAAGTTCAGGTAATAACTCTTCAATTTCATAACCTGTTCTTACAGCTAACCCCAATTTACTTGCATTTGAACTTGCAGTTGTTGCAGTAAGAAATTCTTCCTAGATTAATTTGATTTTTTTAGGTTTTGAATTACGATTGCTATTTATTTTTGTAATAATTCTTAATTTGTTGGTAAATTAGATTAACGAACATAAAAATGGAAATGGCACCTAGACAAATTATCTAATATCCTCATGGATTTCGAATCGGTTTACTGTTAATTATGCAAAGAAACAGTGATCTTACAGCTGCGTTCAAAAACCTAAAATAAATACTTTTGAATTCCGATTGGATTTCATTTGTTCTATCGAGTTATTCATTGAAGATTGGATTCAAATTCATTTTACTTTGTTTAGCCATGTTTAATTTCTTAGATGTACTATTTTGTGTGTGATATTGTTTTATCGGTGAAGTTGTGATTTGATTGTTAATTTAGTAGAGGATTTCACATGATTGGAACTGTTTAGCCTAGTTGAATCTGAGTTATTAGTGTTTGGCGTTTGTGATCATCTCATCCTTCAATATGTTTGATTTAATCAATTGGAAATTTATTGTTAACATCTTTTCCAAAATTGCATAAATGTTGGTCAAAAGTCTATAAAAGGATTTTTTTTTTTTAAATAAATATGAAACGAGAGAAATATTATTGATTAAATCGCTACATTTGGGAGAAAATTAGTAGATTTTTTTAAATAAAAATGGTAAATGTTGAAGAAGAGTTAAAAAGTTATAAATTTCATTTAAAGACTTCTGTTTGGTGTCTAGTGCAAGTAATTTGATAAGAAATAGGAAATGAAAGGTTTTATGATTCTGATTTTAACAAGGAATGTGATAATGAACTTATTCATGTTAAATTAGAATTTGTTGTTTGCTTCTACTATATTGACATATCTGTTGAAGCTTTTACTATTGACTGAAAGTTGATTATCACATTAAGCTCTTACAACATGTGGGTTTTAATACAAGATGTTCATATATATATATATATATATATATATATATATATATATATATTTAATGAGTTTGTAGCTTTACAGGTTGTGAAATGAACTTTACCATGTATAATTCTGTATTTTTATGCATAGTTTAGCATAATCAGTTTTGGTGGAGACACTACATGTATGGGATGATTCTTCCACCTAGTAGATTTAAAGCAAGGAAGGATGGCCAGAAATCTGGAACACAAAAGAGAAGTGTTTGTGGTAAGCATTAGTAATATTTAATAACAAGCACAACCTCCATTATTATTACCATAAATATTATTGTTGTTTTAATTGCTATTCTTGATCACCAAGTGAAAAGAGTATGTGTGGTTGTTGTAATCAATTGTCCATTTTAATGCACAGGCTTTGTTTTGTCTCATAAATTGATATATTCTACATTTAGCAAAAGATATGAAATTGCAAAAATAATATTTTCAGAAAAGAAACTAATTTTGATCCTCTGCAGGTTTAGAGGCTCCACACAATAGTTTAGAGCTTCCTTCCGGAGCCTATCAGAGCTATCCCACCCCATAAGATGATCAACCAGTAAGATCACTATATACATTCTTATATACATTAAAAAAAATTTTACCTGATTATTAAATACGATCTGCCAAATATGAGTTAGCGGTCCAAATCTTTTTTTTAGGATCATTAGTTGTTATTTAATTTAGTGAAATTAGGTTAATCCTTTAATCTCAGGTAGCAGGTAGATCTTTCATCTTTTCTAAAATTGGTAGAGCATGAACCTTACTGATTTTTCAATTTTTATCTAATGTATTTAGATTTTTATTCTAGAAAACTGCATAATTTTATGATTTTCTTGTACCTCTAATGCATTTTCTTGCAAGTTATAGATGGGATATTTATAAATCTTGCTTAACACACATGCAGAATACGTCTGCAATCCATCACAGAAATTTTGGCTTAGTGGCATCCATCATAGTTCAAAGAAACTCTATGTTTTCACCTTAATGATAGTAGGGGTGAAAACGTTATTAGATTTATTATTATCCTTCTTCTAAATCATTATTGTGACTTTCTAATCTGTTTCTTGTTTTAGTTTTATTATGCCATGAGAATTGGGTGCTAAGGGAAGCTGCGAGATTAGTGGAAATATTTCTACTAATGCTGGAAGTTTGCGCCTAGTACGTAAAGGATCCATTCACGGGTTGTTCTTGGTAATTTTTTTATCATTTATTTTCATTTGAAGAATTAAGCATATGTATTCACATTTTTGTGTTTACCTGATATAATATATATGTTAAAACTGAAATCTTTCCACACCTTGGAAGAATATATATATATATATATATATATATATATATCTAATCAATTACTTGTGTTTGTATAAGAAACTTCTATTTCATCACCAGAAGTTTGGCTCATGAGTGGCAGGGCCGGCATATAGGCAGCTTTCCAAATGGTTTGGTTTTGGTTCTTTTTATCAGGTTTCATCTTGTTTATTATTATTAAAAGTTGTTGTTTCTATTTAGTTTTTAATTATTTGTATTTTCAAAGATCTTTATTTTTTTTAACAGGCAACTGCTAGTATTATTGTTAGGAAAGAATTAACACGAGGATCATATTACTCGCATGAATATTGTGACGGAGATTCATGATTGCAGTGAAGTTTTGAGTATTTTTTCCAAACATTGGTTAATTTTGTGTTTTATATGTTTCATATATAGACTTAATTTGACACGTATTAGACATTTGTTTGTAAGCATTTGGATTATGTTTGAAAGACGATTGAACTTTTAATTAAAGTGATCGTATTATGAATTCTACATTTTTATTTTCATTTTTTATTGTAAATAAATAATGATTTTAATTAATCAAAATTAATATGATAAAGGTTTATAGTGACATTTAATTTGATGTGATTTTTGTGGCAATAATTATGTGTCACTAAAAGTAGTATGGATATTTAACTACAAATAGTTTTTACTGACACAAAAATTTTGTGACACAAAAGCCTTTCTTGTCACTAAAATTTTTATTGACTACAAATAGTTTTTATTAATTAGTGGCAAAATAAAAAAGTGTCACTAAAAGTCTAAACGTCTGTAGTGGCAACAAAAAAAGTGCCACTAAAAGGCTTTAGTGTTAGCGCTTCTAGTGACACATTTTTTTTGTGCCGCCCATTCTTAAAGGTGTCTTTAGTGGCATATTTTTGGTTTTTTGTGACACTTTTTGTATGAAACTGAATGACTTTTTTTTGTAGTGAAGGATGGAGAAATTGGATTAAAGGGTGCTTAACTTCAACTGGAGCTTCAATTCTTGTAAATGGTTGGGCTAGAAAAGAATTCGACATTAGAAGGGGAGTGAGACAAGTAGATCATCTCTCTTTTTCTGTTCGTTCTTGCTATGGAGGGCCGTTCTTGTTCAACGAAAGATGCATGTGATCAACAATTTTTTCTAAGTATTTCACTTCCAAATATTGGTCCTAAATTATTTCATCTAATTTACGCGGATGATGTCACATTTATTGGGGAATGGTCCGAGGTGAATTTCATCAACCTTAATAGACTTCTTCGATCTTATTTTCTCACATTCGCATTGAAGGTAAATCTTCACAATAGCAAAGTCTATGATACGGGAATGGATTTCGATAAGATTGCTAGATCTTCTAGTATCTTGAATTGCGAGCCCGCTAATTTTCCGTTCATCTATCTAGGACTTCCGATTGGAGCTAACATGAAATTACCTAAATAGTGGAACCTATTTTGCAAAAATTCCGCTCCAAGTTGAATATTGGAAAGAAAAAAATCTCCCCGCTTTATCAAAATCGGTTATCGAAAGTACCCCACTTTATTATTTTTCTCTTCTCAAAGCCCCAAAAAAAAGTCATTGACTCCATGGAAGCTATAGGAGGAGATTTATTTGGGGGTGATGGAAACAAGAAGAAAATTAGTTGGGCCGCGTGGGATATCAATACTCTATCTAAACACATGATCTAAACACATGGTTGTAAAAATTCCGATTAATCTCCGTCTAGCGTCGATTAATCGCTAGTCTCCACATCACCGATTAATTTTGGGCTAATCGGCCAATTAATCCTCGATCGGTCCAAGTCGGGCCTAGGCGGGCAAAATCGCGGCTAACCGGCCCAAAAACGGTGATTTTGGCGTGATTCCGACAAGTTTCCGGCCAGATTCTGGATAGTTTTCCGGCTAAATTCTGGCAAAATCTTGGAACTGCCGGTCAAACCCTTCAAATTCCTGCTAAATGTGTGTACAAATACATAAAACTAACATAATATTGAAAAATTACATAAAAAACTTCAATCCGATTAATCCCGATTCCTACCTCGCCGCCTGACTAGCGCGTAGCGACTAAACATAATGGTGTTCTATATGTTGGTTGCCATAAATCCTTGAACCTTGTTCTTTGCAAGCAAAATGGCGGTGATGATTTGTCAAAAAACTAAATCGAACAAAATTTGACTCTAAATCCGTTTATTCAACCAAACACACCAAAAAAACTGAAATTTGAATACTCAAACCTAACAAGAGATTACAACAATACATACCAATACAAGCACAGTTATCAGTGTGATAACCTGCACACAAAACTCTCTCAAGCCATACACAGACGAACCCTCAAACCTGAAACACTAGCAACTAGTGAAGATGAAAGAGGCGTACACCCACACACAAAAGAGGAAAAAATGAAATAGAGCCCTAAATATCTCCAGCGTACATAAGCTCCATTTTCCAGATCCAAATATCACCCATAACCCTAGTGTAAACACAAGCGGGTCAGCAGCCAACAACCTCTTTAATCTCATGAACTTTATAGACAATTGCATCCCACCACTTAAAGCCCAGCCCAAGCCTAGATCAAGAGAACCAAACACCTCACAAAACAATATGAATAATTTTGGAATTAAATTGAAAAATATTTTAACACCACTCATCAATTTAATATCCAAATTCATCAAACATACCCAGAAGCTTGCAGAGTTTGTCATGTTGAGTAACCATTAGACCTTTAGTAAATACATCTGCAATATGATCTTTAGAATCAGTAGGCACTCTTTTAACAAAACCCAAAGAAAATTCTTCCCTTAAGAAAAATAGATCAATTTCAAAATGTTTTGGTTCTATCATGAAAAACCGGATTAGCTACTCTAGAAATAGTAGCTGAATTTTCACTAAATAGTGGCACATGTGTAACATCTCGGAAATTCGGAAAAATAATGGTTCGGACAAGTAGGCGATCCGACCATTTGTTAAATAAAGGGATTCACAATATTTCCATTCAAGGTGGGCTTTAACGATGGAGAAGAGTCGGTTTATCGTTTTAAAGGAATGGAGAGAGAGTGGGGGCACGGTGGGCTGCATAGGGTGGCGCGAAGGTGGAGACATTGGCAGCGCGCAACGGCAGCCGTGGGAAGATTGTGATGGAGCGACATTGAGTCGGCGTAGGACGGTGGGGGTGTGGTTGCATGGCGGCGGAGGCCGACGCCGGCGTCGACTAGGGTGGTAGTCGGCGAGGAAGACGATGGCATACAAAGGTGACGGGACAATGGTGAACGTTGGGGATGGTGGAATACGAGGTAGACCCGTACCACGACGACAGTGGACTCGGCTAGAACATTACATGAACGTGCATGATGCATGCACGAGAAATGGACGGCTCGAGTTTATACGCGAGACTAAGAAGTTTTGTTGCGTGGTTAGGGCTTTTTAAGTGTAGCCGAAATTGTTTTCCTGGATTAAGTCAGGCCAACAAAATATTTTGGATTTTTAAGTGTAGATATATGATTTTTTTTACTTGGTCCGTAACATCATATGGGCTTTAAAGATGATTTCAGTTTTTTTTTTTTTTTTTTTTTTTTTTGGGTGTTAAATTTTTTTGTTGATATTTTCTTTCGGTGACTGTAAAAATTTTTTTGGGAAGAAAGTATAGTCCATACATGTGTAACTAATTATTGGCTGCTAATACCACAACTAGATGTTATTCAAGTTGGTATTATCATACACCCCTATACTAGGGTCGAAGGTTCCATCCTCAACTCTAATATATTGTACTTTGTTTTATTAGGCTCCACTTCTGTTGGACTAGCACTTGCTTCTTCACAGCCCACGATAGCAAAGTCAAGTCGTAAAAATAAAAAATGAGCAAGTTATTCTTTTATTAATTCTATCACACAAATTATTCATAGGATAACCTTCAATGTCGTAACCCATCTATTAGAGTCGTGGACACAAAAGATGCAATGTAGTGTTTGAGGGACAAGAACGTCTATTAAAATGCAGGATTGTAACTGACCATGGGCACGGTGGGCACCCGCTCTCGCGGGGAGGCCAAAATATTTAATTTTTTTATATTATATATATATAGGGGAAGCTTCCACTAAGAACTGGTTTTTCGCTAAGAAACACTAAGAAGTGGGTCAAACGAACTCCGATTGAGCTCATTCTAGCGGCGTTGGAACCGTCTCATCGAACCCTAACTCGAAACCAAAAACCTAAACCCCCTCCACCTGCACCCCCAAAAACCTAAACCCCCTCCACCTGCACCCCCAAAAACCTAAACCCCCTCCAACCCCACCCCGAAAAGCCTAAAACCACCACCCTCATCCCCACCCCGCAAAAACCTAAACCCCCCCTAAAAAAAGCTAAACCCACTCCCAAAAACCTAAACCCCCCACCCAAAAAAAAAAAACCTAAACCCCCCTAAACCTAAAACCTAAACGATATCAAACGAACTCCGATTGAACTCATTTAAGCGGCGTTGGAACCGTCTCGTCGAACTCTATCATCTTAGATTTTAGTGTTTAACTTTTAAGGTTTAGATTTTACGTTTGAATTTTATGGTTTTAGCCTTATGGTTTAGCCTTAGGGTTTAGGTTTTAGTTTAGATTTTATGGTATAGGTTTTTTTGGGGAGTGAGGTGGGTGGTTTAGGTTTTTGGGGGTGGGTGGGGGTGTGTGGTTTAGGTTTTTGGGGGTGGGTGGTTTAGGTTTTTGGGGGAAGGGTGGGGGTGGGTGGTTTAGGGTTTTGGGGGTGGATGGGGGTGGGTGTAGGTTTTTTTGGGGTGGGGGGGTTAGGTTTTTGGGGGGTGGGGTGGTGGTTTTAGGCTTTTTGGGGTGGGGTTGTAGGGGGGTTTAGGTTTTTAGGGATGCGGGTGGAGGGGGTTTAGGTTTTTGGGTCCGGATTAGAGCTCGATGAGACGGTTCCAACGCCGCTGGAATGTGTTCAATCGGAGTTCGTTTGACCCATTTTTTAGCGTTTCTTAGCGAAAAACCACTTATTAGTGGAACCTTCCCCTATATATATATATATATATATATATATATATATTTAATCCATTTAGATAAAGATTGAAATGTATTATGATTGAAGCTTGAGGGACCTATGTACAAAATTTCAATTATGATGTCACCTCGTGCAACACTAGGCCCCAAGGGTTGTTCCTTTCATTCCGGATCGCATTATCGGCAGTTCTCAAAGAGGGGGCGATCTTGCCTACTAATTTGGAAGCTTCACCAACTGTTCAAAGGTAAGTCTCGTGAAGTACCTCCCCCTCTTATCGTCCCTATCCAATTAATATTGTTATCATGTAAACCATAAAGGTGTAAGGGTGTTTGCGGTAGTGGAGCAGAAGCCACGATCGGTTTTTGTAACGAATCAACTTTTGGGTTTGTCTTATAATATAATAATTATATTGTAGGGGGTGTTATCAAATAAATGAAAGTTGGAGGGTGTTATTAAATGGTGGAATTAAATAGTTTTGGAAGGAGGAGTCAAATTTACAAGTAGAGGGACTAGACATGTAATTCTTACAAAGCTGATTTTGGGTTTGTAAGGGGGTGGAGACACACGCACCGGTATGTGTGTGTGTCATGATTTTGAGAGGAGACATAGGGGAAGAAGAGGGTTTGATCAAGAGCTTGAATTCTAGAGATTGAATGCTTGTATTGAAGGATTGGTTTGCACATTTCCTTCACAAAATCAAGTAAGAATCATCTTTCTTCTCAAATACTCCTTACTAATCTTGTTCTTAAGGGGTTTGGCTAGACGAACTCTAATGGAAGGGAGTTGGGGGTTGTGGTAGGTTTATTGTTGGATATGATTGATTATCTAGCATTACTAAAGTTAGAAGAGTAATCAATTCATGTTAATTTCACCAATTGGAGATTTTGAAAATTTATGGTATTTGGATGAAAATCTTTAACGGGTCAAATGGGTGGAATTGGTTTAGGAATGGTTAAAAGCTTGTGTGAAGCTTAATAAACCAAGTTTTATTGAGGGTGAAGATCATAAGATCATAGGTGAGAGTCAAACCTTAATTGATTGAATTACTAAGGGGTCCTACCTGATTACTAAACAAGTGGATTGTTTAGGTGATCAAGAGTTGCTAGTTGCTAGCTTGGATGACAAACAAGGGCCTTCACTAGCCAAAGGTAAGTGCTTTGCACTAACTTAGTAATATATATAATGGTAGATACATGTAAATAAGATTATATGGTTGAAATCTATTCATGTATGTTGTGTTGTGGAAATTTGACATATGTGGAATATAGTTATACAAAACAGGGTAAATGGGTGTAGTTGAATTAATGTGGTACACGTCAAACTATTGTAGAAAATGGTGAAATTGATGTAAATTGACTTGATATGGTATAAATCAAACCATTTTGAAAAAATGGTGTAATTGATGTAAATTAACTTAATGTGACATAAGTCAAACCATTGTGAAATAATGGTGAAATTAATCTAAATTGACTAATATGTGGTATAGGTCAAACCATTGTGGAATAATGACGAATTTGTGTAATTTGATTTTATGTGGTAAAGAGTCAAACTAATATGTAGTATTCATGTAATTTAACTTTATGTGATAAAGAGTCAAACTAATATGTGGTATTATCCATACATATATTTCAAGATGATTGTTAACAGTGTTTTACAAGAGACTTAGCAGCTTGTACAGTTTTACGGCACAGTGGTTTTTTTGTGATTTACGTGAAGTCCAAGATTATATTATTTGTATCTGTCTATAGCAAGCAACAAAGAAATTGAAATGAAAAATTTGGACATTGATTAAGCTTTTGATTTTTGTTGACGATTGGAACCTCATATGATTTTGAATGGAAAAGAATGAGATAAGCCCTTTTTATTCCTCCCATCATCTGCCAAATCTCTACACAATTTCTGTATTCTTCATCGTCGTTGTAACCGTTATCCTGATCCTTCATGGCCAACATGATCATAGCCTCAAACAAAACCCAAATCACATCTCCCCCAACCCCCAAATCAACCCTCTGTCTCCTTCCCCCTCATTTCCACAACCAAGACCCCCAATTTTCCCTCTCAATCACTCCCAAAACCCTAACCTCTGCTGCAGCACTAGCCGCCGCCACACCTCTCCCCTCCCTCCCTGAAGAATTCGAAAAAGCTCAACTCTTCTACTTCGACCTCACACTTCCAACCATTGCGGCGGAGTTCCTCTTCCTCATGTTCACACTCGACAAACTACACTACTCTCTGCTGGGAACTTCATGGACAAAAGAGATGTTAAGATTAAGCGTGAAGGATACTTCAACCAAAGTAAAGCAGTTGGAGGAGCAAGCGGTGGTGGTGATGAGAGCGGCGAGGGCGGAGATATCGGCGGCGTTGAATAAGATGAAGAAGGAGACGACGACGGTGGTGGATGCGAAGCTGGCGGAGGGGAGGAAGGTGGAGGCGGAGTTGCAGAGGCATTGGCGAAGTTAGAGAATCAAAAGGAGGAATTGAGGAAACGATAAAGTCTTACGCTGTGTTCCCGAGTTTACTAAAAGGAATAAAAGAAAAAAAAGGATCCCTTCCCCTTCTATTCTATTCTTTTCTCTTCTTTTTCTTTCTCTCCAAACCTCTCCAATTTGGGAGGATGAAGATAAGGCTTGTTTTCCCTTTATTTCCCTTCTTAAAAAAAACTCTGGAACACTGTTTCTCTCATTTCTTTTCTTTTCCCCTCTTAAAAAAACTCTGGAACAAGAGTTTCCTTCCTCTTCCTTTCTTTTACCTTCTTTTCCTTCCTTAAATGAGACTCGGGAACACAGTGTTAGTTAGGAAATTGTTAACAATAATTTGCATATTAGTTCAACAAATATTAAGAAACTTCACTACAAGTAAATTAAACGTGTTGTTTTATAACTTTTCAAAATTGATTAAAGAAGTATCATTGTTATTTCATTAATGATGATAACTATAGTTTATATATGAAGGGGAACTTTAGTGTTTTCTATACTATTATGTTATGAGTTTATGAAATTTATATGTTACTCTGAGTCTAGATCAAAGAAAATAATCATATATCAAAACAAATAGTTTGTAGTCGGGTTTGGAAGCTAGATTCATTTTGGTTATCGTTTACAACACAATATATTTGACGACGCTCTAATACCTGATACTGGATACGTGTGGTTTTAACAAGAGAAAATTACATTTTAAGGTAACTTACTATGTAAAAGTTTTCGATCAAGGTTGATTATATAACGTTGATTATAAATGTGTGTAATTAGAAACATATAATGTGACTCTGTATATATTAAACGATATTATGATGCGTCATTATACACATGTTGGTCACAACATTACATAATTATAAACATATGTTTATAGTTATACGGATGCATATACCCCTTGTGTAAAATACATGTGTCATGATCGATATATATATATGTTAGATGCATGTGAATTAGGTATGAGGTTTCGGTTTCCTTTATATTTGTCACATGTTCAAATTTTAATGCACGAGGCCCTTGAGCTTTTTCAAACGAGTTGGGTTCGAGCTTTAAGTATCAAAAAGACATTCGTATGTTGATTGTAGAAGAGGAAATTGGTCATCAAAAGACATTTAATCAAGAAACAAAACAATAGATATAAATATATTAATTATATAAACATACATTTTAGTAAGGGATGAATAGTATTCTCTGTGGTTGGTCTTTAAGGGAGTTTCTGCCACATGGTAGTCCCCTGTTGGTTGTAAAAACTTTTTTGGTTTACTCACTTTTTTTTTGTTGGATTAATAATTTTTTGGTGGAGATATTAGCACAAATCTGGTTTGGCTTGGTGGTCCGCATCCAGGGTCTTGATCACTCTGCCCTAAACCACTCACCGGGTTCGAACCTCGGGTGTGGGGCTTGTTTTTAGTTTTTTTTTATTATTTAAGTTCCCAACTTTTGTTAGCCTTATATTTTTGTTATTTTTTTATAATTTGAATTTTACGTTACAAACCTTAATGCTCCCATTTTGTCACCATTACTGCGATTTACTTCCCCCCGCGGAGTACGGGGTTCCCGCTAGTTGGTGCTACTTGACTTAATGTTGTAAATAATCAAACTAATATGTGGTAATGATGTAATTGACTTAATATGGTAGATAGTCAAACTAAAAGGTGAATTCTTGAAGTTTAACACTTCATGGTGACATGGAATCAAATATTTCATGGGTGTACGTGAATTCAAATACTTCACGGGTGGTTGTGAAGTCAAATACTTCACTGGTGGTTATGAAGTCAAATATATCATGGGTGACATGAAGTCCAATACTTCATGGGTGACATGAAGTTAAATACTACTTGGGTGGACATGGAGTCAATTGCTCCATGTAGAAAGGCGAGTGGTGGTTCTCGCATAAGGCGTGTCTAAATGACTAATTGATTGTTGGTAGAATAATATGACTTGTATGTTGTATATACTTATCTAAATGTCGGTTGTTGTACATAAGTACAAAGGGGATAGTAGGACGTGTAGTTAAACATTCCATGGGTGAAAACGAGATGTGGTACTCGTGATTGGGGTGGATAAACTAGCATTTGAGGTTAGTAAATGTGGTAGGACTTTTACGGTGTCTTAAATACATGTCTATAAGTCGTATCCAAAACATGGAGTTTCAAAAGGAGTGGGTTGGATAAATTAAAAGTGGTTTTTGGAGTGTATGACAGCGTGGAGTTTCGAAAAGCCCTTATGGAGTCCCAAAACGCCTCTGTAGTGAAGGGCGTTGGGAAAACTGGCTATCCAACGCCTCCAAAAAGCTGCCAAAATGCCACCAGTCTTTGAAGTTCCAAAACATTGTTGTGGAGTTTTAGAACGTTGTTCTATAACGTTTGTGCACTCTTAGCCATTTTTCTTGGGTGTTCTTTTGTAATACCCATGGGGGGTCTTCATACATGGTTGTATCATTACTAATGGTTTATGTGTTGTTTCCCTTATAGGTAAAGCTCACGGTATAGTCTCGGGTCTCACTTTACGTTGATTTAGATTCTCATACTCAAGTCGGGTGCTCTTTGCTAAAACACAAATCTCGTTTAGGGTGTTTTAAATAAATTGTCGGTTGTTTATTAGACGTGTGGGATGTTAAAACTTAATATTTTTAATTTTTAATGTTGATTATATGTTAATTGTCATTTTGGGACCTAGCTTCTGCGTCGTTTAATTTTTTTTAAAATTGGTTGTAAATTTTGGGTGTTGCAATTTTGGGTTGTTATTGCTCACGAAAGCCAGGTAACCTTCTACCTAATCCTTGAATTATCATTAAATTGTCGATCATGATTCACTTAAACACTTCCAATTCGTTTTAGGGTTTAGGTCTTGGTCTAAACTGTGAACCAAGAGATAAAGCGGGACGAATCAACACATAGGCAGGTAAGTTCCATCCGACCATTGTTTTTTTATATTATTATTAGTTTTGTTGTGCTGGATTAGAATACTATGTATTCAAATTTAGATATGATTTTAAGAAATTATGCCTTCTAATGGGCCTGGTAGTCAAAAACGTAAAACAAGAAAACCAGACGAAGAAATGAGAAAGACTCATGCAGGAGCTCTAGATAAGTTTATTCATAAATAACATGTTGAAAAGCTTGTTGAAGATCAAAAGCATGTTGAAGAGCAAGAGCATGTTGAAAAGCATGTTGAGCGTAATCTAAATAATGAACATGTTGAAAAGCATGTTGAGCCTACTCTTGTTGATATATATGTTATTTTAAAACTATAATTTTGTTATGTTTATTGCTACAATTTTTTTTTTGCCTTAATAACAAAAGTTTTGATTTAAAATTTTTATTATTTGAGGCTCATTTTTCTAGTTCGTATTGAGCGCCTAAATCCTTAGCTACGACACTGATGAAATGGCTTATAGAAGACTTAAAAAGCTCTAGTTTCATACGGGCAAAAAAGTAAGTTCGGAATCAACAATTTAGACTCAGTTAAATGGTACGAGTTTAGGTTATGATCTCTTTTTTGTAACCTGTTTATGTACTTTTCTTTTCTTTTCTGGTTTTGTATTTTGCTAGCTTTTGCTAGCTGTTGGTTCGTAATAAAACTTCTACATTTAAGAAAAAAAATAGTTTAAGTTATTTTTGGTGGCCCATTATTAATGCATTTAATTCCAAAACTCAGCAACATTTTGTACCAACCCCTTTTAGTGTTTCACATTTAGTAGGTGGGATACATATGACCTCATAAATTATTCTTATGTGAGTTGAAAGATAAGTCTGACCTAAGTCTCTCTACATTAAATCATAGAATGTTTCAGATGAATGATATCTAGAATGTTAATTTTGGCTAACAAATGTATGAACTTGAAAATAAAAGCACTTTTTTTTATAAATATGATAGAACCGATGAAAGAAAAATTAGTAAAATATTTTAAAGAAATGCCTACCGTTATAACTTATGCCGCAACGTTAAACCCTACCATAAATGTTTACGGGGTTGAAACGTTGATTGATTGAATTACTTACGCTTTGAATTTGAATAGTGAAGACATCCATTTTGCACAAGGCACAAAAACATATTTTAACAAATGTTTACAAGATTTATTTGATTTTTATTTACGTAAATATGGTACAACTCCGACTCCACATGATACAATGGGTATATCATCAAGTGGTAGCTCGAGAGATGTTAATTTGAATTTATATAACGAAATGTTAAATGAATTTAGTAACGGGCTCGAGGTACCACCCCGAGTAGCGAACTCGGAAGGTATATTGGCACAAACTTTTTAGCGTTTATGCCTCCTACCGTTTTTGAGGAGTTTGATATTTTGAATTGGTGGAAAAAAAACGAAGCATCGTTTCCGATTCTTTCCGCCATGGCCCGTGATTTACTAACCGTCCAAGCTTCCATGGTAGCTTCGGAATCTGCGTTTTCTTTTAGTGGCAGGATCTTATCGATACGAAGGACTAGACTCACCCCTCTAGCGATGGAAATGTGCATTTGCTTGAAGGATCATTTGGATGCAATGGATAGGATACAAGACCAAACTTCTCTCGAAGACGAAATTCAAGCCGAAGAAATCATACACAACAACGAGGTTGATCTTGGAATATCCGAACCAGTCACCGATGAAGAACTAGCCGAAGATGCGTGGCTACGAAGCTCCAGTTCCGAAGACAACGCACAAGAATAATCAATTAATATTCCAAAAAAATAAAATATATATTGTCATTTGTAATTTTTTACAATTTTATAATTTTATCTTCTCATGTTTTTTAATTTGTGAACTTTTCAAATATTAATAAACGTTGCACTTTATGTTTTATATTTGTTATTTTTTTTTATTAAAAATATCAAATTTAATTGAATTTATTCGATTTTTTTATTTAACACCGGTTTAACAGACAAACCGGTTTCAACCTAACCCTAACCGGTTTAATAGGTTAGGGATTTCCTTGCCTCCAAACCGGGTTAACCCAAACCGGTTTAGGGCCAAACCGGTTTTGACTTTTCGTTGACCAAATCGGTTCGGGTCGGGTTCGAACCGGTTCGGGTAAAAAACCGTTTTGTTCACCTCTACAGTATACCATCATTAAACTAAGCCCACATTTTAATTCTTTAGACCCACTAATTTATAATTTTAAGCCCAACCCATCTATCTAATCTATAATCAATCAGTTTAATTCAGAGCCCAACAATTTAGTACATGATTTTAATCTATGGTCCAAAAACAAATCTAATGTATAGAGTCCAGGAAGGATGGCCTTTTAATGAAAAACACATATGTGCTCTGTATACGCAAAATACAAATGTGGACTGGACCTACCTTATATAATATGTAAAACTAGAAATTAAGCCCGTGCGATGCGACGGGTTTTCGAACCTTATTACGCATTTTGCGGCGGTGACAATAACGTGACTAAGTACGTAAAATAAATGTATGAAGTTGTCACGACTCGTTTCTGGAGATCGATAAATAGATAAATTGCAGCGCGAATAGGAGTTAACATTGAAATGACAAATTCGTTAAATAAGTTTGTAACAAAGTAAAAAAAAAAAAATAGGAAAAATTAATTTTTATAAACGAATATAAAAAAATAAAAGGAAAAAAGAAACGAAATTTGAGAGGTAAACTTGAGAGTTTAGAAATTTAAGGAGTAGAAATAAGAATTTTGTCTAGGGATAAACTTGAAACTTTAGAAATTTGAGGGGTATATTTGAAAATTTAGAAAGTTGAGGGAAGTAAATTGAAATTAGAGAAAGTTTAGAGGTGTAACTTGAAATTAGAGAAAGTTGAGGGGGGTAATTTGAAATTAGAGAAAGTTGAAGGTTGGTTTGGAAAATTTGGTCGGTTGCTTTGTATTGGCCACTGACAGTTGCAATTGTGTTGAAGTATAATGCTATCTAGTTCTTTTAACCCTCGCTTCTCGACGGGAGTTTGGTCATTTTTCTCCCATGGCACGCGGTTGGTCGTTATCGGTTCGACCGACCGAAACACACATCACGTCCACTATTTCCTTTTTGTATTTTATTATTTTAATAAAACTTAAAGAATTACCGTATATGGTCGTTGAAAACCATAAAAGCGAATACAAATACGGGTTCCGATAATACCAATACCGATAATAGGTTATGCTCGTAACGGTACCACAACGGTTACGACACTCGATATAGGCAACGATATAAAAAAAACTCGATTTTGAATACAACTCTGTTTTTAAAAAAAATTATATCGGAACGTTTTAAAAAAAATTATATCGGAACGTTGACAAAAAACTAAAAACATTCGCGTTCTTCGTATTTGAAAAAAGTTAATGAACGAAAATTATTAAAGGAAAACAAAATTAATAGAAAATGAAACAGGTTAAAAACGTATATTATATATAGTATAAGGGTTAAAAACGAAAATATTAAAAAAAATGTGGCAAATTATTGTTGGATGGGACAGTATTCACATAAGTTGTGATTTAAACTTACTTTATAATTGTTTGAATAATTGATTATAACTAGTATTATCCACTCCGCGTGCTGCGGCGAGAAATAGTGGTGGTTTTGGAAAAATAACTGTGCATATATGGTCATCTACACCAACAAAAAAACAGTTATTCATATACGTCTATGCACATAATGGTTGCGAAAATTGCACAGGTGTGCAAAACGGGTATTTTTTTCATACATCAGTGTAAGTGTCATGAAAATCACTGATGAAAGCAAATACATATCCTCTCCAAGCTTTTCAAGGAATTCAAACTTGACTGCAACAAAAATAAAATTCAATAAAACCCTGTTACATAAATAAACATAACCAATATTATTACCTTAATAATCTAAACCTAGACTTTGAACAATTTTTAACCGATTTAACCAACGCATTTACCCTTCTAGCTAACTTTTGCGATTTGACCCGTTTGATACAAACAAAGCCCAAATCAACTCGCTTATAAGTAAAATGGTCAAACTGGCCACCTTTAAAGATAATATATATTTCAATCTCATTTCTAATTACAAATGCTTGCGTGATGCATATGTTGATATGAAGCAAGTCCAGAACCCCTTTGGTCAGATTGTTACTCTTTGTCATAGTATTCTTGGATGCATTACCCTGAGACTCACAAATCAAAGGCACCTATACTAAATAATATGCTCATATTAACCTAAGAGATCATATGAGGATGAAAATTATTGCAACCAAATTAGCAAGAACCAAATTAATCAAAGGACAACAGAAATTTTATAGATATATCCAACTGTCTTGGAGGTCAACTATATCAAACCTGCAAGTGTTTTATGGCTCTCCCCCCATTGCAGTTAAGAACAATCTTTGAATGAAGATTTCATCCACCTGGATTTTTAGGTTCATTAGATACACCGTTCATATTCCTCTAAATTAAAATTATTTAACATACAAAAAAACAATTAAATTACCTAAAACTCTACTTTTACTTTGCTTATTCTCTCTCTGTTCAAAGAGTCAACGTAAATCTTCACATATGAAATAATGAACCAGAGTTACAAATCAGCCATAAATCTCCTGCAGTTCATACCTCGTTTCATTAACCGTCTCAAGAAAAATGTTGGATTAATCGGGTTGTTCGCGGGTCACACGGGTCGGGATCTGAACTGGGTCTGTAGTTTGTTTTAATTAGCATGTGTTTAATTATTGTATTGATTGAGTCATGCAAACACTCTTAGTCTTCCTATTTAATCGGAAGTTTTAAAGGTGGGCTTTTATCTTTCGTTATAAATAGGAGTAGTGTTATTTTGTTTCAATTGTACTCTCTTTTCGATATATAATTCAAGTTCTTTCTTCTGCAAATTATCTTCACAATATACTACATATATACGTGAGTTTTGTGTATGTATTTGCGAGTTTGAGTGGGGCCTGAACCAACAAAAAAAACCACAAATGCATTAAAATTCTCATAAAAAATTGCCATTCTCAAAAAAAATTGCCATGCATTAACCCTTTTAGTGGATACATAGGTAGAAATAATTATGTCATGTATATTCTGAATTTTAGAAACCATAACGTTATTTTCAGAAAAATGCAAAAAAAAAAAATGCACCAGCATCAATAGTAAAAGTCGAAAAAATTTGTTGTTTATAATGTGTAAATTCTCTTTAGAACATTACAAAAAGCCATATAAATTCATTAAAAAATCACCCATCTCCTCCTCCATCCTTAGATCCATCGAAATCCAACAAAAGCAAAAACCACACAAAATATCATCTTCTTCATCCACCCAAATCATATTGACCCGTTTAGAGAAAACATAACCAAAATCATATGGACTCGTTTAGAAAAAACATAACCAATGTAACTATTGGATTTTATGGACCGACCCGATGGACAACGCGGCTGACCGAGCTATGACCCGTAAGAGTTACACCTAGGGCAACGAACATTTAAATCCACTTAACCCGCTTAACTGGTAATTACGAACTGTTAGCGAGACGATGTATTTTATATATATTCGTTACACAGGATTTATTATTTATACAAGTTTATAAATAATAATTTATATTTATTTGTTTTAATCTTTTATTAAAACAAACTAAATGGTTTTGGACTTGTCATTAACTATTGGGTTTTAGGCCCGGTAATAATTTAAAAGGGTTATATTATGATTTTAGGTTTTAATCTAAAATATGAGATATGATTCTTTGAGAACTAAAACAAAAAAAGGAAGAAAACACGTTTTTTTTCTATTGGTTTTTGGGAGCCGCCAACAAGAAACACAAAACAACACTTTTGTTTTTCTTTTTGCCTTTTGCAAGCCGCAAACTAGAAACAGAAACCAAGAAATCGATTTTTCTTGCTTTGCAAATTTCGAAGCAACTAGCAAAGGGATTGCTCCCGTCTTTGCAAGTTCCGACCAACCCCGACGTCTCTTATTCTCTCGCGTTTCAGTTCGTGATCTAGCATCGGTTCGTTGTACCTAGGTGTCTCAACCGGTTAATCATTAACCACTAAGGTATAATTAATCTCATCAGTAGATTAATTGTTTTTTTTTGTGTTTGCGTGTTCATAACCAGATCCTGTTCGGTTTGTCAGTACTGTTAAATAGGTTTTGATTTTATTTTCCGCTGCGCATTTATTAATTAACTGAATTAATTAATTTCTCTGTCAAAACCCGTTTTTGCAAAAGTCAAACTGATCACCACTGAATCCTAACAGTGGTATCAGAGCCTGGGTTATAACACGCAAATCGGAACCGGTCTGGTTTCACCGGTTAGATTAATCACAAACTTTAACTATCTTGAAGTTTCTGATCTGATCTGTTTTTTTGGGGCAATTTTTTATTTATTAATTTGGTCGTTTTTTTTATTTTATTTGACCAAATTTATTGACCGTATGTGATTGTGTTGAATATGTAAATCTGGCTTGACCCATGTGATTGAGTTGTTTGTGTAAATTATTCAGTTTTTTGTTTTATGGTTTTGGCTCACTTTTGATGGCTCAAGGTTGTAATAGAATAAGTTTTTATTTTATTTTATTTAATGTAATAAAAACCCGAAGACAAATCTGAAGACGCAACAGGAATCATGGAGTCAGTGGGAGTCATCTGAGACGACTAGATGCATGGAAGTCCATCCTTGTGGTTGTTTTAATTTTGTGGACCCCTTGACCCGTTTGGTCTTGGTAACTGGCTCTAGCAAGATCAAACAATCTTGGCCCTAAAAGATTTACATATTTATTTGTTTTATGGTTGCTTTTGATTTTTTATAACTTAAATTTATAGTAAACCAACCAAACGCCAAACCTTTTCAAAGGAGTTTTAAAATGTCACAATCTGTCACCACAAGTTCTAATTTTACAACTTGTAGAATTTTATAAAAATAACAACTGGCTTGTTTTTATAAAATAAATAACCGCTAAAGTTTTGCAATTTAAACTAAATTTAATTTCAAAACTTATAACTTAATAGTTTTCAACTATTAACTGGTTATTCAAGTCGCGACAAACTTAGTTTTAATATGTTATTTAAAATTAAGTGTCCTGAGAGATGAAAGGGTTCATCAAATTTGTCATGACTTTAAATAGTAAAACTGGCTTTTTCAACACACATATGATTTAATCATTCGTTGTGTTTGACCCTATTCGATAAACACTAAAATTGGAACCCATATTTTAAAACCAATGGTCTATGCCATCCTATTATAAGGAACACTTGGAGCATAAAACGAAACATCGGTGTTTAGAGCCACAGCACCGCACTGGATGCGTAGTTTATCCTTCCAAGGTGCAAGGGTTTCGTTGACACATCCGGCCCTTCCGCAAGTACCTGTTTTAGGACGACTATTACTTTTCTCTCTTGTTACATGCCCCAGCTGTCAAGAGATTAAAAGTGGGCATAGATGAGGCTAAACGTATCAATGCATAGACATGTCTTGTCTTAGCGGCCTCATACACGAGAGTTGTGCATCTTTCCACAATTGACACTAATTGTCAGTCTAGTTACCCACTTACTAATGGTGTATGCCACAGCTACCATTAGTGACTGATTTAGCTAGATTCTCACTCCTTATTCTAATTTCTGTAATTGGGTCATAAATTAATAAGGATTTTTCACTTTCTTTATACTAATTTATTTTCTTTGCTTATCTTAACAGATGTCTACTGAAAATAATAATACTAATAACTCCTTCGCTCTCAAGTCTATCCTTGAGAATGAAAAGCTGGATAACACCAACTTTCTCTCGTGGCAGTGCAATCTGAGAATAGTTCTTAAGATGGCCAAGAAGCTCTATGTTCTCGATGCACCAGTCCCTGAGGCACCCGATGGTAACACGGCTGCCGCTCGTAAGTCCTGGGAAAAACAAAGAGATGATGCCATCGAGGTGGCCTGCCTTATGCTAGCTTGCATGTCCCATGAGCTCCAAAAGAGCATGGAGGACCTGGATGCCTTTGACATGATTGAGCAACTTAAGGGCATGTTCCTGAAACAAGCCCGACAAGAACGCTATGAAACCATGCACGATGCAAGAGGGCACGCATGTTAGTACTCATGTACTTAAGATGAAAGGGTACATCGACCAGATGAACAAACTTGGATATCCCATGAAGGATGACATGGCTACTGATTTCATCTTAAACTCTCTCCCAAGCTCCTATGCTCAATTCGTAATGAATTTCAACATGAATGGCTTGGAGAAGACAGTTAAAGAGCTACATGGAATGCTAAAAACGGCCGAGATGAATATCCAAGGAAAGAAAAATCAAGTTCTGATGGTCAGATCTGCTGGTGTTAAAAAACCTAACCCCAAAAAAAGAGGTTATAATAGCAAAGGCAAGAAGAAGGTTAATGTTGCTGCCAAGCCTGCCACCAACAATACCAAGAAAGATTCAAAAGCACCCCATCCTGAGGAGCGCCAATGCTTTGAATGCAACAAAATGGGACACTGGAAACGTAACTGTCCTGAATATCTAGCCAAGCTGAAGCTGAAGAGGGCCAGTGGTGAGGGAACCTCTTCAGGTATTCTCATTTATGTTATTGAAATTTTACTGTTTCTAGCAACACATGGGTATTTGATACTGGATGTGGATACCACATCATTAATGTCTTGCATGAGCCTAAAAGTTGGAGGAAGCTGAAACAAGGTGACATGGAACTCATCGTTGGTGATGGGAAAAGAGTACCAGTTATTGCAACTGGAACATATCATCTCTCATGTCCTTCTGGCCTTATGGTTGTTTTGAACAATTGTTTGTTTGTACCTGGTTTAACCAGAAACATTATTTCAGTTTCTTTATTGTTTGAACAAGGATTTAAGTACGTTTTTAATGGTATTGCTATTTCTGCCTACTTAAATGATATCTTTTACTTTGAGGCTAAACCTCAAAATGGTATTTATGAGATTGACGTTCAAACTGACAATAACATATATAATCTTTCTAAATGTATCAAATCTGGCATTAATGATATTTTTCTATGGCATTGTCGACTTGGCCACATAAGCAAGGCACACATTAAAAGACTCCAATCCGAGGGAATTCTTGAACCTACCGGACAGGACTCATTTAACAATTGCGAGTCTTGTTTAGCTGGGAAACTCACAAAAGGACCCCTTCACCCATGTTGGTGAACGAGCCAAGGATCTGCTAGGCCTTATACACACTGATGTGTGTGGCCCTTTTAGAACCATGGCTAGCAATCATGAAAGATACTTCGTTTCATTTATTGACGATTATAGTCGATATGCTTATGTCTATCTTATGAAACACAAGCATGAAACATTTGAAAAGTTCAAAGAGTTTCAAAACGAAGTAGAGAAACAACTCGATAAATCTATTAAGACACTTCAATCAGATCGAGGTGGCGAGTATCCCAGCTTAGAATTTCTTAATCATCTGAAGGAGCACGGAATTATTTCTCTGCCCACTCCTCCTCGCACACCCCAACTTAATGGCGTGAGCGAGAGGAGAAATCGAACCCTACTTAATATGGTTCGATCGATGATGTGTAGAACTAACTTGCCTCACTCCTCCTGGAGTTATGCTCTTATGACCGCCACCCGCCTTGTAAATCTGGCACCGACTAAGAAGGTGGACAAAACCCCATATGAGATATGGCACGGGTCTAAACCCAATCTGTCTTACCTTAGAGTATGGGGATGTGATGCATATGTCACCGGCGATTCTGATGACAAGCTCGATCCCAGAGGCGAAAAAGTTATTTTCGTCGGTTACTACAACAAAAGCGGATATTATTTCTATCATCCTGATGCAAACATTGTTTCCATCAAAAGGAAAGGACTCTTTCTCGAGGAAGATATTCTAAATCGAGGAACCGGAAATAATATTATGGATCTTGAAGAAATTCGAGAAACACAAACAACCGCTGAAGAAGTCGGAGCGTCTGATCAACAAGAAGTTGTTGCTGATGAATCAGACATAAACACAAGCGTTCGCAGAATTAGCAGGTCTCGTAAAGAACCTAATAGATACCTATGGCATCTTGAAGCTTCTAAAGTCCTGTTAGTAGCTGAGTCAAATGACGAACCTACAAACTACAAATCTGCTATCTCAGATCCTGAATCTGAGAAATGGCTTGAAGCCATGAACGCCGAGATGCAATGTATGCGTGATAATCAGGTCTGGGACTTGATTGAACTACCCCCGGTTCTCGGGAAATAGGGAGCAAATGGATTTTCAAAAGAAAAACCGACATGCATGGTAATGTACAAACCTATAAAGCACGGGTAGTTGCAAAGGGTTTCACTCAAACTCAAGGTGTTGACTATGATGAAACTTTCTTACCCGTTGCTATGATCAAATCGATCAGGATACTGCTTACCATAGCCGCGTACCATGATTATGAGATATGGCAAATGGATGTCAAAACCGCTTTTCTTAACGGACATCTCTCTAAAGATGTCTATATGGTTCAGCCTGACGGTTTTGTTGATCCAAAGTATCCTAGTAAGGTCTGCAAACTGAATAAGTCCATTTATAGACTTAAACATGCATCTCGAAGCTGGAATCTTCATTTTGATCAGAAAATCAAAGAATTTGGTTTTGTCAAGAATGAAGATAAGCCTTGTGTTTACAGAAAGGCTAGTGGGAGCGCTATATCATTTCTCATCTTGTATGTGGATGATATACTGATCATTGGAAACAACATCCCTGTGCTTGACAAAGTCAAACAATGGTTAGGATCTTGTTTTGCAATGAAGGATCTTGGAGAAGCTGCTTACATTCTAGGAATCAAGATCTACAGAGATAGATCTAAGCGGCTTCTAGGGCTAAGTCAGAGTACTTACGTAGACAAAATGATGACACGATTTAGGTTGGAAAACTCCAAGAAAGGAGGTGTTCCGATGACTAAAGGCACTGTGTTGAACAAATCACAATCTCCTTCCACGGACATTCAAATTAAGGAAATGGAAGCAATTCCATATGCCTCAGCGATTGGTTCTATCATGTATGCTATGTTGTGCACTAGACCTGACGTCTCGTATGCTCTAAGCATGACCAGCCGTTTCCAGCAAAGTCCTGGCATTGCCCATTGGACTACAGTTAAGAATGTCACCACCCCAATTTCAACTAACGGAGTTTTACCGTTTTGGGATCAAAACATAAAAGTTCAGAGTTAATGCGGAAGCGTAAACGTTAATATGAAATCAAAAGTAATTACACGCAATCGGCGTCAATCATTGTAAATAAGTAAACTGTTTCAAATGTTTGAAATAGATAATATGACAGTAGGACTCCATGCATGTCCTAAGTGCACCTGTGTCTTAGCTTAGCGTCCTGAGAAAACATGTAAGAAAAAGTGTCAACACGAGGTTGGTGAGTTCACAGGTTTCAAATAAATAAGTAAGCGTTTACCAGATTTATGATCATTCAATATGTATCTATAGGTAGCTAACCTATGTTCATGTTTTAGCTCAAGTGCTCGCAACCGAAACTGACTGTTTGTTTATTGCCTCCTGCCAGGTCTATCAATACTGGCCATGTGAGTAGGCTAACATTTCACCCGTTCGATATCCAATCGAGTTAGCGCGACTAACGCGGGTGGGATTTGTCAAACCCAGTAGTACTACTAAACATTACTTCGCTAAGATCCATATTAACGGTTCAAAATAAGATGAGGACTTTCTGTGATAGCATGTTACACTTAGCTTTAACATTGATAGCATATGAAATACAAAATCTAAAAATCAGTTTAAGCATGTTTTCTCCCCCAAGTTAAAAGCAGTAAAAAGGGGCCATGAAAACTCACCTGTGTTGCGTTGCAGGTAGTATCACACAAAGGATAAGTTGGAACCACGTGTGTAAGTCTCAAACGACTTACGGATGCCCTAAAATTATGAACACATAAATTAGGAATGATAATGGGAATTGTGACAGTGACACGGAAAGAGAAACGTCCTAAGGAAACGTTCTAATATTCAAGAGTAAACGAACGTGTCCACGGGGATAGGAATTCCTTAATTTATAATTAAGATATGTATATACGTTACGTGACGAATGACAAAAATAATAATAAATATAATCGAGTGTTTTGTCATTCACAAAAATTAGGAAAATAATATAATTTAATATATTATTTTTAGATTCGAAAGAATATTTTATTTACTCATTCGTGGTACAAAATAATAAATATATTATTTTTATTAACGTAACAAATGCGGGTAAATAATATAACTAATTATATTATTATTTAGTTTCAAACGTTATACGAGGTTGTAAAACGATACGAAATAATATATATATATATATATATATATTATTTAATAATACGAGTCACGGTTTGAAAATAATATAAATGTATTATTTTATACGAATTTGTGGCTTAAAATAATATAAACATATTATTTTTACTTGTGGATAATAACAATAAAATATTTATAAAGTGGGTATAATATATAAAAATATGTTAATAATTCAAACCCGAGCCTACGGGTTGTTTTCCGGGCTAAAACACATTTGTATAATATTATAATATTATAGGGTTTGATAATCGGTGGGTGGCGAGTCTGTGGGTGTAAAGAATTTCAAAAACAACAAGTTCTGAATCGATTACTCAGCGATTGAAGGGCCGAAACCCTGGTTTAAAAACATGCAATCGATTTGATTAAATCTTATGAAATTAACTGTTGAAATGATAGGGCTTTTGATGAGTGATGTGTAGCGAATCTAACCCTGTGATTTAATTGAATTATTATTGAGTCTAGGTCAGTGCTCGATTAAACCCGAATTAGGGATGAACCCTAGAATCGGATTGAGTTAAATTCATTAGTGAAAGCCCGAATTAACATAGGGTTTCTACTAAACGAGTGATTCCGATTCTATCCATATGGTTTAACTGAATGAAGGTTGAGTCTAAAATCAAAATCCCCAAATTGGTTTACGAACGAACCCTAATTTACAAATTGGTTACAATTCGATGACGATTGGTAAAATTAACATGGGGCTTTTACTAAGACGTTGATTGCGATTCTACACATACCAATTAATTGAATTATGATCGAGTCCAGAGTCAAAAGCCCCAAATTGGTTTTCGTATGAACCCTAGGTTAGTGATCTTGTTAAATTCGATGTTGTAAGCCCTAATTGACATAGGGCTTTCCATCTATGAATAAAAACAAAAGTGAGGATGTGTTTAATTACCAGAAAAAAGATGTGAATTGACCGAGATCGACTAGGACGGGTTCCGTCTTCGACGTGTTTGGTTTCCGGCGAATTCGACTGCGTCTCCGGCGAGATTGACAGTTGGTATTGCTCCTGGAGTGTTCGTCGAGTGTGTGTAGGGGGTCTATTTGTGAGAATGACACAAGAACTCGATGAATTCGATTGATAACGACATTGAGTCGGCGGTTATGGTTTACTTATCATAATTGGGATTAATTCGTGGTGATTACAGTTGTTAAATGCCCTAATGACGATCTTTAATGACATGATCATGTGTTTCCGTTACAAAATCGCTCGAATATTAGTTCTTGGATTCAAATTTGAAGCCAAAGGTCACGATTTTGACTTTACAAAGTCAAACCTGATTCAAATATCCTGATTTTGACTTTCAGAGTCAATGGGAGTTTAAATTGAGTTATTTACAAGATCAGTCCTTCTAGTTTCATGCACAGGAGTTTGGAAAATGACAGGATAAGTCCCTGGAGTTTTAGATTAGATTAACTTGGTTAGGATTTAACGGAATATTTAATGGAGTTACTAACGGAACTATCTGAAAAGTCCGGATTGTCTCATAACTTGGGGGAGAAGATTGGTATCAGAGCCATTGGTTATAGAGAACTAGGATTGCATACTAGACTATAACCTCATACATTAGTTACACGACACAGACACTTATACGTGATACATATAGCAACTATACATTGCAGTGCAGGCATGTTAATACCATCTGTATCACCCTCAGTTGGCGAGGGACACATCATTTTCATTGCATCATCACTCCCAGTGACGACACTCGGGGAATCACTAGAACAACATCCACTCCCGTCCGAGGGCAGCAAGACGGAGCATTCGGAGGAGTCACTTACATCACCATCACCCGTTGGGTATAGTGGGATTTCTCAGGTCCATGTTATGGACGACACTCAGCACTAACGCATATCTCTTTGGGAGTTGGGATCGTCGGAGGCGAGTCCCTACTGTACCCGCCAGCAACAATACGCCGAATGAAGGCAGACCGTTACACGCATTATTGCAGAATCTATTGACACATAGATGTCATCATTTTCCCGAGCCATGGGCTCGCTTCTTTGGTCGATATTCTGTTGAGAATAGATTGACCACAAATCTGAGAACGCATTGCTCAATGCATACTCAAACCCTATCCTGACTCAGTTGAAAGGACGGCTACTATGCTGCTTCCTATAACTTGTATTCATGAATTAGTTTCATTTCAAGAAGGCGCATTTCATGTACATGTTTGTTCCATGCTCTCATCTACAATCCGCTGGATTGGATTCCTGTATTGTGCTTCAACTTGAGTGAATACTCAGATCAAACCATTCTCGACTACTCATCCCGATATGAGTTCTAATTAATCAAAGTATAGTTGATGACTAAGTTTTTCGATGACTTATCATATTTGACAACACTATGTACTCAACAATATAACCTAAAGGACATTATGACACAGGACAGGAAGAACAAGGGTGAGCATGCAAAACAAATTATCATTACGGGTGCACACGTAATAGTAATTTGAGGTGCATGTAAGTCCTGGTGAAACCTGGTGTGTGGATAAATGGTCCTAATCAGTGAATTACAGACTTAGGTTTCCACTATCTGTAGAGACTCTCATAACCCACTCAACGATTAGTTGGTATCGTTAAACCTGTTCAATAATTGATAGACGCGACTATCAGGTTGAAAATGTTTACGGATACACTGAATTATCATCAATGGGATCCATCAATGTTATTTTCACTCATGTAAGAGTCTTAGTGATCTTACAACTCTCATTCAAACTTAATCAATAGAACCACCTAGAGTGAAACTCTAGTAGAACCTCAGCATAAAACCACCGACCCCAACTATGTACACAGAATTTGAGGAATTCTTTCTATGCTAACGCGTTATTCCTTACACTCCTACAATAGATCCCACTTGAACTTGTTACCTCATCCTGTGACTAATCCTTAGTCTAACTTCGAATTTTACTCCAGCATATTCAATCCTGTAAACGGATTTCTTTCTTCACGAAATGATCCCGTTGATCCAATGACATTAGGGAACGAAGATTTAACCTAACCAACCATCAGTTGAACGCAATTACTTAGACATACATCCTATCTCTCATGCTACTAGAATCTATATCTCATTAGACTGTTCTTTCCTACATGTGAACCTCTTCCCTTAACCTATGCATTGGCTGACACTTGCCTTATAAGCGCGGGTCTCACTAGAAGTCTCAGTATGACTTCACAAATTCCATATTAGTGTGTCGTACTCTAACTCTATTAAAAGCCAAGTATACTATTGAGATAGCAGACTGTAATATCCCGCATCGGTTGAGGGGGAGAACGATACGTTCCTTATTAGGAGGTGGATACCTTCTCTATTGAGACGCATTTTACCTGAGTGAGCAACTCGTCGGGTAAAAACAAAACCGTGAGTTCCTGGATGGGCAACCCATCGGGGTCAAAGTGGACAATATCTTGGTACGGTTTGCTTGGGCCGTTACTCAGAAAATCAAAACAACTCGCATTCTTGCAGATGTAATCTAGCATGCTTACAGTAGATTTTTCTAATGCATTTAATCTGGTGGATAGATCAGCCTTACTTCACGAGGTCCGGATGAGGTGCCCGTCTATTTCTTTGTGGGTAGAATTCCTATATGGGCAACCAGCTAGATTGTATCTTAGAGACGAGTACATTTGGTCCACCACTGGGGTTCAACAAGGAGACCCATTGGGACCACTTCTTTTCGCTCTTGTTTTGCACCCCCTTGTGCATCAAATTAGAGACAATTGCAAGCTTCTTATTCATGCTTGGTATCTTGATGATGGGACTGTAATTGGAAATTCAGAAGAGGTGGCTAGAGTGTTAGACATTATTAAGGTGGTGGGTCCTACCTTGGGTCTTGAACTGAATATTAAGAAAACTGAGTTATTTTGGCCTTCATGTGATGGTAGCAAGTTTCATGATGGTTTATTCCCTGTGGACATTGGGAGGCCGTTATCCGGGGTAAAACTTCTTGGGGGGCCGTCAGCAGAGATGCAAATTTTATTAGTGAGTTAGCTAAGAAGAGAGCTACTAACGCTGTTAATTTGATGCGTCTTCTTCCAAAACTTCGTGACCCGCAGAGTGAGCTACTCTTGCTTCGATCTTGTATGGGTATTGCCAAACTTTTCTTTGGCTTGAGGACATGCCAACCCGTACACATGGAGGAGGCAGCACTGTTCTTTGACGAAGGATTGCGTGGGGCGATTGAGGACATAGTTGTTTGTGGAGGTCTTTTCTTTGGAGACTTCCAATGGCGACTTGCTTCCCTACCTATTAGGTTTGGGGGTTTGGGGTTGTATTCCGATGTAGAGGCTTCATCTTATGCCTTTGTAGCCTCGAGGGCCCAATCTTGGGCGTTACAGGACCACATCTTACGAGACAACGGCATATGTGGTATGGATTCTGATTATGATTGTGCTTTGGCTTGTCTTCGTGATACGATTTCAAGCTTTGACTTCAGCGGTTTCACTAATAAGGACACCGCCCCCCCTAAAGCACAACATGCATTGGCGAGTGCCCTTTTTAGTAAAATCGTCCGTGAAATGGAAGTCCAGTTTGAAATGACCGTTAGACAAAGAGCTGTTTTTGAGTGTCTACGAGCACCACATGCTCAAGATTACCTTCTCGCGATCCCTATAGATGGGCTAGGCCAACATATGTCGCCGGTGGAGTATCGTACTATCCTTAAGTATCGCCTCATGATTCCACTATACCCGGTTGACGAGTTATGCCCTGTTTGCCGTAAGGCGTGCTTAGACTCCTATGGGGAGCATGCGGTTCATTGTAGAGAGCTCCCGGGGTTCAAGTACCGACACGACTTGGTTAGGGATGTTCTTTTTGACATATTTAGGCGTGCCGGGGTTTCTACTAAGAAAGAGGCACCAGTGAATTTCTTGACGGACCCATTGGAAGGAAGATCAACTCTTAGACCCGCTGACATTTTGGTCTTTGGGTGGATAGGTGGGAAACATGTGTGTGTAGATCTAACAGGGGTCTCCCCTATGGTGGGCTTGGGAGTTAATGCTTTCATGGTGAGTCAGGCTGCTCTAAAAGCTGCTTCGAGCAAAGTGACCAAACACGAGAAAGCGTGTCTTGACAACCAACACGTGTTTATACCATTTGCTTTTGACACTTTTGGTTTCCTTGCACCAGAGGCCGTGGAGTTACTTAACCGAGTACAGCGGGTCATGCATAGTAATGTTATGACCCCAAGATCTGTAGATGTAGTTTTTAAAAGACTTGGTTTTGCTATTCAAAAAGGGTTGGCGGCGCAGCTTGTTGCCCGTTTGCCTTCTATCTCTATGTAATTTCCCTTTGGGAGTTGTGTTTTTTTTTTCAATGATACAAAATCTAGCATTGGTTAGTAATAAACTTGACATTGACCGTCTGCCAGTTACACTTGGCAGTTTCGACCTTATTGTCGGTATGAATTGGTTATCCGAGAACCAACTCGAGGCCATCTGTTGTGACAAAAATGTTTGCCTTCCTCTCCTTAGAGGGGAAATCCTTTATGTCTAAGGAAAAAGGAGTGGTGCAGTCATTGACATCATATCCTTCATGAAAGTACAGAAATGTCTTCGAAAAGGGGCATATGGCTATTTTGGCTCTCATCGCCGATCAGCCATCTAAGGAAAAGAAGATTGACGACATTCCGATCGTTCGTGATTATCCGGAAGTATTTCCCGAAGACTTGCCTGGTCTTCCACCACATCGTCAGGTTGAGTTCCAAATTGATCTAGCACCCGGAGCAGCACCGATTGCTCGGGCACCTTACAAACAGGCACCCAGTGAACTGCAGGAACGGTCCACTCAATTGCAAGATTTATTGGATAAAGGTTTCATCCGACCTAGTTCATCACCGTGGGGAGCTCCGGTATTATTTGTCAAGAAGAAGGACGGTACTTTCCGTATGTGCATTGATTACCGGAAGCTGAATAAAGTCACAATCAAGAACCGCTACCCTTTACCTCGCATAGATGACCTTTTTGATCAACTCCAAGGATCAAGTTTCTATTCCAAAATAGATCTGATGTCCGGCTATCATCAGTTAAGAGTCAGAGAAGAGGGTATCTCTAAGACTGCATTCAAAACGAGGTACGGCCATTACGAATTTATGGTCATGCCTTTCGGTTTAACCAACGCACCCACGGTATTCATGGACCTCATGAACCGTGTGTGTAAGCCTTACCTTGACCAGTTTGTTATCGTTTTCATCGACGAAATCCTCATCTATTCCAAGAACAAGGAGGAACATGAGGAACATCTACGCCTAATTTTAGAACTACTTAAGCGAGAACAACTGTATGCTAAGTTTTCCAAGTGTGAATTTTGGATCTGGGAAGTTCAGTTTCTAGGGCATGTGGTAAATGAAAAAGGGATACATGTCGACCCATCCAAAATAGAAGCCATCAAGAATTGGGCAACACCGACGACTCCGAATGAGGTGCGACAGTTTCTGGGATTGGCTGGATATTATCGTCGATTCATCGAAGGATTTTCCAAAATTGCTCAACCTCTCACCGCCCTAACTCAAAAAGGAAAAGCCTATAATTGGGGCGATAACCAAGAATCAGCTTTCCAGCACCTCAAACAGACACTTTGCAGTGCACCTATTTTAGCCCTTCCGGAAGGAACCGATGATTTTGTAGTGTATTATGATGCATCTATTCAAGGTCTGGGTTGTGTCTTAATGCAACGCGAAAAGGTGATCGCATACGCTTCACGTCAGTTAAAGATTCACAAGAAAAACTACACCACTCATGATCTAGAGTTGGGAGCAGTAGTTTTTGCACTTAAGATATGGAGACATTACTTGTACGGTACCAAATGCACCATCTACACCGATCACAAGAGCCTCCAGCATATCTTCGAACTGAAGGAGTTGAACATGCGACAACGTCGTTGGGTTGAAATTCTAAATGATTACGACGGTGCAATCCGGTATCATCCGGGTAAAGCTAACGTTGTAGCTGATGCACTAAGCCGAAAGGAAACGAAACCCAAACGAGTTCGAGTGTTACAACTCACTATTCACCCTGGATTGCCTGACAGAATTCGTAGTGCTCAACTTGAAGCCTTGAAAGAAGATAACCTACCGTTAGAAGGTACACGCGGCATGGAAGCACAACTGGAAATAAAATCTGACGGAATTTGTTACTTCGTCGAACGAATATGGATTCCAGTGTTCGGAAACTTAAGGGAACTAATCATGGATGAAGCTCATAAATCTCGTTACTCCATCCATCCGGGTTCCGATAAAATGTACCATGATCTAAAAGTACTATATTGGTGGCCGAAGATGAAGGCCGATATAGCCACCTATGTTAGTAAATGTCTGACTTGCGCGAAGGTCAAAGTTGAATATCAAAAACCATCTGGTCTTCTACAACAACCAGAAATTCCTATGTGGAAATGGGAACAAATATCCATGGATTTCATCACCAAATTACCACGAACCCCTACTGGATGTGATACTGTATGGGTAATTGTGGATCGATTAACAAAATCTGCTCATTTCCTAGCAATCAAGGAAACCGACAAAATGGATAAGCTTACTCGTACATACTTGAAAGAAATAGTCTCTCGGCACGGGGTGCCAATCTCCATTATTTCGGATCGTGATGAACGATTCACTTCTCGTTTCTGGCAGTCGCTACATAAGGCCTTAGGCACGCGTCTAGATATGAGCACATCTTACCATCCTCAAACCGATGGTCAAACTGAACGTACTATCCAAACTCTGGAGGACATGCTACGAGCTTGTGTGATTGA
Organism: Smallanthus sonchifolius; assembly: GCA_023525975.1. Lineage (NCBI taxonomy): Eukaryota > Viridiplantae > Streptophyta > Magnoliopsida > Asterales > Asteraceae > Smallanthus > Smallanthus sonchifolius. Next base: position 20,424,353 of record CM042046.1, on the reverse strand, counting down.
TTTCGGTAACACTTGGGAGTCTCACCTACCGTTGGTGGAGTTCTCCTACAACAACATCTATCACACTAGCATCAAGGCAGCTCCATTTGAAGCACTTTATGGACGGAAATGCCGTTCACCCATTTGTTGGACTGAGGTTGGAGATAGCCAACTCACAGGTCCTGAACTTGTATTTGAAACTTCCGAAAAGATCGTCCAAATTATAAACCGTATGGCGGCAGCTCGTGATCGTCAAAAGAGGTACGCCGTAAACCTTTAGAGTTTCAAGTAGGTGACATGGTCTTACTCAAAGTCTCACCTTGGAAAGGTGTCATTCGTTTCGGGAAACGAGGTAAACTGAATCCTCGTTATGTTAGACCTTTCAAAATATTAAAGAGAATCGGACCAGTAGCGTATCAACTGGACTTACCTAAAAGACTTAGTGGTGTACACAACGTCTTTCACGTCTCAAACTTAAAGAAATGCCTAGCAGACGAATCACTCACAGTTCCTCTTGAGGAACTACACGTTGATGAACAGTTACGCTTCATCGAAGAACCTGTGGAAATTATGGATAGGGAAGTTAAAACGTTAAAGCATAGTAAGATCCCTATTGTCAGAGTTCGTTAGAACTCGAAACGCGGACCGGAATTCACGTGGGAGCGCGAGGATCAGATGATGCGCAAATATCCTAATCTGTTCAAGCACTCCGCGTCAAATTTTCAAGGTACTATTTAATTTTCGGGACAAAAATTCTTTCAACTAGGGGATGATGTGACACCCCTGAAATTTTTTTTATTATTATTTAATTTTCGGGACGAAAATTCTTTCAAGTAGGGGATGATGTGACAATCCGGACTTTTCAGATAGTTCCGTTAGTAACTCCATTAAATATTCCGTTAAATCCTAACCCAGTTAATCTAATCTAAAACTCTAGGGACTTATCCTGTCATTTTCCAAACTCCTGTGCATGAAACTAGAAGGACTGATCTTGTAAATAACTCAATTTCAACTCACATTGACTCTGAAAGTCAAAATCAGGATATTTGAATCAGGTTTGACTTTGTAAAGTCAAAATCGTGACCTTTGGCTTCAAATTCGAATCCAAGAACTAATATTCGTGCGATTTTGTAACGGAAACACATGATCATGTCATTAAAGATCGTCATTAGGGCATTTAACAAACGCAATCACCACGAATTAATCCTAATTATGATAAGTAAACCATAACCGCCGACTCAATGCCGTTATCAATCGAATTCATCGAGTTCTTGTGTCATTCTCACAAATAGACCCCATACACACACTCGACGGACACTCCAGGAGCAATACCAACTGTCAATCTCGCCGGAGACGCAGTCAATCTCGCCGGAGACGCAGTCGAATTCGCTGGAAACCAAACACGTCGAAGACGGAACCCGTCCTACAATTCACATCTGTTTCTGGTAATTAAACACATCCTCACTTTCGTTTTTATTCATAGATGGAAAGCCCTATGTCAATTAGGGCTTACAACATCGAATTTAACAAGATCACTAACCTAGGGTTCATACGAAAACCAATTTGGGGCTTTTGACTCTGGACTCGATCATAATTCAATTAATTGGTATGTGTAGAATCGCAATCAACGTCTCAGTAAAAGCCCCATGTTAATTTTACCAATCGTCATCGAATTGTAACCAATTTGTAAATTAGGGTTCGTTCGTAAACCAATTTGGGGATTTTGATTTTAGACTCAACCTTCATTCAGTTAAACCATATGGATAGAATCGGAATCACTCGTTTAGTAGACACCCTATGTTAATTCGGGCTTTCACTAATGAATTTAACTCAATCCGATTCTAGGGTTCATCCCTAATTCGGGTTTAATAGAGCACTGACCTAGACTCAATAATAATTCAATTAAATCACAGGGTTAGATTCGCTACCCATCACTCATCAAAAGCCCTATCATTTCAACAGTTAATTTCATAAGATTTAATCAAATCGATTGCATGTTTTTAAACCAGGGTTTCGGCCCTTCAATCGCTGAGTAATCGATTCAGAACTTGTTGTTTTTGAAATTATTTACACCCACAGACTCGCCACCCACCGATTATCAAACCCCTAAATTTTTGTTGACATGCATAATCGAATTCGTTGAATTTGGAGGTGGGGTTTGGTCTCGGGTTCGGAAGGGATGGGATGAACACACCGGCTGTGTGTTAAAAGAATTTAAACGAGGTTTTGTTTGCGATAGCCTAGCGGCCGGGACTGGTTAGAGCTGTGTGCGTGTGTGGGAGAGACCCGGGTTCGAGGCCGGGCTCCCACAATTATTTTTAAACATTTTTTTGTTAATATTTAATTAATAAAAATCAAACCCTATAATATTATAATATTATACAAATATGTTTTAGCCCGGAAAACAACTCGTAGGCTCGGGTTTGAATTATTAACATATTTTTATATATTATACCCACTTTATAAATATTTTATTGTTATTATCCTCAAGTAAAAATAATATGTTTATATTATTTTAAGCCACAAATTCGTATAAAATAATACGTTTATATTATTTTCAAACCGTGACTCGTATTATTAATTAATATATATATATATATATATATATATATATTATTTCGTATCATTTTACAACCTCGTATAACATTTGAAACTAAATAATAATATAATTAGTTATATTATTTACCCGCATTTGTTACGTTAATAAAAATAATATATTTATTATTTTGTACCACAAATAAGTAAATAAAATATTCTTTCGAATCTAAAAATAATATATTAAATTATATTATTTTCTTAATTTTTGTGAATGACAAAACACTCGATTATATTTATTATTATTTTTGTCATTCGTCGCGTAACGTATATACATATCTTAATTATAAATTAAGGAATTCCTATCCCCGTGGACACGTTCGTTTACTCTTGAATATTAGAACGTTTCCTTAGGACGTTTCTCTTTCCGTGTCACTGTCACAATTCCCATTATCATTCCTAATTTATGTGTTCATAATTTTAGGGCATCCGTAAGTCGTTTGAGACTTACACACGTGGTTCCAACTTATCCTTTGTGTGATACTACCTACAACGCAACGCATGTGAGTTTTCACGGCCCCTTTTTACTGCTTTTAACTTGGGGGAGAAAACATGCTTAAACTGATTTTTAGATTTTGTATTTCATATGCTATCAATGTTAAAGCTAAGTGTAACATGCTATCACAGAAAGTCCTCATCTTATTTCGAACCGTTAATATGGATCTTAGCGAGGTAATGTTTAGTAGTACTACTGGGTTTGACAAATCCCACCCGCGTTAGTCGCGCTAACTCGATTGGATATCGAACGGGTGAAATGTTAGCCTACTCACATGGCCAGTATTGATAGACCTGGCAGGAGGTAATAAAGAAACAGTCAGTTTCGGTTGCGAGCACTTGAGCTAAAACATGAGCATAGGTTAGCTACCTATAGATACATATTGAATGATCATAAATCTGGTAAAAGCTTACTTATTTTTTTGAAACATGTGAACTCACCAACCTCGTGTTGACACTTTTTCTTACATGTTTTCTCAGGACGCTAAGCTAAGACACAGGTGCACGTTAGGGCATGCATGAGATTCAACTGCTTTGCTTTGTGTCTATTTATGTTTGGTTGAATTATTTTATTGTACTTTGTTTGGTTTGGACGTTTGGACTTTTGAGACTTTTGGACTTTGGTTTTGGGCGCGTGTATTTTGCGCATTTACTTTCTTTACGCTTCCGCATTGATACTCTGATTTAAAAGATATTTTCATTTTGAGTCCCATGTAGAGTCGTTCAATGTAACTAGTGTCTGAGATCCTGGTTTGTCACTTCCCAAAACGGTAATACTCCGTTAGTTGAACATGGGGGTGTGACAAAGAACATCTTGAGGTACTTAAGAAGGACCAAAGACATATTCTTAATATTTGGAGGAGTGAAAGAGGAGCTCACTGTACGGTGTTACACTGATGCTAGCTTTCAAACTAACCGAGATAACTCTCGCTCACAGTCAGGTTTCGTATTCACTCTTAATGGAGGAGCTGTCTCATGGAAAAGCTCCAAGTAAAGTGTAGTGGCGGATTCAACCACTGAATCTGAGTATATAGCCGCATCAGATGCTGCTAAAGAAGCTGCTTGGATGAAGAAATTCATTACTGACCTCGATGTGGTTCCAAGTATTCGCCAACCAATCGAGATACTTTGTGATAACACAGGTGCTATAGCTCAAGCCAAAGAGCCCAGATCTCATCACAAAGCCAAGCACATTCAAAGAAAGTTCCACTATATACGGGAAATTGTGGAACGTGGAGACATCGTGATAACCAAAGTAGACACAGATCAAAACCTAGCGGACCCATTTACTAAGCCCATGACTCAGGACAAGCATGATCTTCACAGAGATGCTATTGGTCTTAGATTTGCTTGTGATATGTTTTGATTTAGTATTTTGAATGTGCGAACATTTAAAAAGTTGTACTTTTGAATTCTTTTGGTTTACTGATTTAAATGCAATTCTGAATTCTTATAACTGTGTTCGATTTTAATACGTTTAATCCATGAATCTTGTATTCTTAATTATCCGTAGCCGGTCAGACTCGTGGGAACGTCTCTGAATTAAGACTATTCTGAACTTCGGCTCAAGGAGTTGACTCCGAACTTCACAGGCCTCATTTTGAATGACGTTGGATGTAACTCGCATCAAATCATCTTCATGGATATTTGTCATAAGATGTTCTGCTATTGGTATACTCATTAGTATCCTCTGACCTGAGATACGTACTAGAACTGCCGTTTATCAAGAACCATTCTTTAATCACTGTCAAACGATGTCGCGTAACTGCCAGTCATAAAGACTTTGATTAGGAATAGTTTTAAAGTTCAGTGGGAGTTGTATGTAGTCAATAAGGGATTCTGTACTCTTACATTATATGTAACAGATAGGTATCGTGGCGCCCTCGTTGATTCAAACTGGTGAAGTGTAAGGCCTTATCCAAACTTACTGTGTGTTTGATTGGACCGTTTTGATTCTTGATCGAGAACAATAATAATTGAACACCATATGAGAATGAAATAAATCAATGTCTCATTGATTCAATTGATGTTTTATACGGAAAGGATGAATGACAACTATTTCCATAAGTCTATTGTCTTGCTTTAGTTAGCTGTTATTAATACCGAGATATTTGGTTAATGACTTTAAAGCGTCATACCTTGTTAGGGACAGCCATGTGCAGCTAGAGCGCCGCTGACTGTTTGCGTTGATTTATCGTGGATCGTCCAAGTGGGAGATTGTTGGATTTTATGGACCGACCCGATGGACAACGCGGCTGACCGAGCTATGACCCGTAAGAGTTACACCTAGGGCAACGCACATTTAAATCCACTTAACCCGCTTAACTGGTAATTACGAACTGTTAGCGAGACGATGTATTTTATATATATTCGTTACACAGGATTTATTATTTATACAAGTTTATAAATAATAATTTATATTTATTTGTTTTAATTTTTTATTAAAACAAATTAAATGGTTTTGGACTTGTCATTAACTATTGGGTTTTAGGCCTGGTAATAATTTAAAAGGGTTATATTATGATTTTAGGTTTTAATCTAAAATATGAGATATGATTCTTTGAGAACTAAAACAAAAAAAGGAAGAAAACACGTTTTTTTCTTTTGGTTTTTGGGAGCCGCCAACAAGAAACACAAAACAACACTTTTTTTTTCTTTTTGCCTTCTGCGAGCCGCAAACTAGAAACAGAAACCAAGAAATCGATTTTTCTTGCTTTGCAAATTTCGAAGCAACTAGCAAAGGGATTGCTCCTGTCTTTGCAAGTTCCGGCCAACCCCGACGTCTCTCATTCTCTCGCGTTTCAGTTCGTGATCTAGCATCGGTTCGTTGTACCTAGGTGTCTCAACCGGTTAATCATTAACCACTAAGGTATAATTAATCTCATCAGTAGATTAATTGTTTTTTTTTTGTGTTTGCGTGTTCATAACCAGATCCTGTTCGGTTTGTCAGTGCTGTTAAATAGGTTTTGATTTTTATTTTCCGATGCGTATTTATTAATTAACTGAATTAATTAATTTCTCTGTCAAAACCCGTTTTTGCAAAAGTCAAACTGATCACCACTGAATCCTAACAGTAACATCATCAAAAGATTCAGGGTTTAGGCAACTTAGAGTGTGATTAAGCCTAAACTATGATTAAGTAAATGTACACTAACCCATCACCAAATTGACACATTTGAAATCGTGTTGCATATGTAAGACTCAGAAACGATGAGACCACCATGGCTGCAAGGAAGGATGCAAGTGAGCACCTGTCGTCCTTCGATTATGCCACGCCAAGGTCAGATCTTCATCCGATTTTTAGTTAGATTTATCAACTCATCATAGTCTCATCAAAAAACGAAACCTGCATATGCACCAACATGTAAGGAACAATAATCAAAACACATGTATGCACAACGCTAAAACAAACCTTTAAAAGAAACTGAGATCACCAACATTATACATTATACATCATACAATCTATTTAAAAGCCATGGAGGTGAATAGTAAGAACAATGATTTACACCTCCTACTGCGTTCAGTAGACTTAAACCACGAATGTTCTTACCCTCTTTCTACTTCTCCCCTTTGCCTAGTTAAGAGATTGTATTCTGCATACTTAGAAATTAAACAACTGGGATTTTGCATAAGAAAACCCTGGAACTCATGAACAACATTTTCAGGTAACCAACCAAAAACCATGCTCAAGCTAGAGAAAACAGCTAATACAGAACGATTTGATAAGGCTTAGATCTATAAACAACTGAACAAAGAAATATAAAGCCGCCATGGCTGCAAATATACCCGTTGCAATGTGAAAGAAACTTGCGTTCCTTTCGCATAAACATCGGGATTGCCCCGCCAAGATGCGGACTATCACAGTTTTGTTCAAAACCAGTCGGACAAGTTCAATTTCATCATTATAGGCTCTAAGTTATAGCATAAGCAGCTACAATATTCCCAAACACCCAGTCGTGAACTGAACAACAAACACCATGCTGAAGCCAGAGAAAACAGCTAATATGGAATGATTTGATGAGGCTCAGCTCACATACATAAACAACCGAACAAAGAAATATAAATTTGGAATATGATGGGGCAGCCCATTTTGACCTGCTACGCAACCAAATCCTGCCCATTTTGACATTTAATAAAAATGTGCAGCTTGATTATGCATGCTTCTTTGCATGATTTTCATCATCATTCTATGGATTGATATACCCTATGAAGTTCATACACCTTAAAGAAGGAAATTAAAATTAATTCAGTTTTTAGATGATGATTTAGAAACCAAAATGCTTAATTTACCAAAAAAAAACATAAAGTTGTGATGTTGTTTGAATGCTTCTTCATGATGTAACATGACCATCTTCATGCATTCTATATCATATATGAATTTACCCGCAACAAACCCACCAAAATCTTGAACATACAAAAATTGGTACTTACTTGACAGACGATTATGAAAATCATTAGAAGCCAATCCCATTTAGTCAATGCCTCCTTCATACACCAAGCCAATGTTTTCATAAGACAAAAAAATAAAAATCTAGAACGTATTTTACCAAGTTCTGATGTAAACAGACCTACATTACAAACAGGAACAAACTAATTCAGCTTACAAAAACATACCTACATTACAAACAGGAACAAATTAATTCAGCTTACAAACATCAGATCTAACCGTCTTTCTGGATTTAGCTAAATCAGGAACAAAAAGGTAGCAAAACATCAATAAATTGCAATCATACACAAACTATTTCAGCGACACAAAAAAAACAACAACCAGGTCTAACTTACAAGCAACAGATCTAACCATCTTTCCCCTTGAATGAAAGAGGTTCATCCCCAAATTCAAGTTCTGATGTAAACAAACCTTTAGCCAATTCATGAACAAAAAGGTAGCAAAACATCAACGGAGTGAAATTATACACAGACTGATTCATCGGCACAAAAAAACCAACAATCAGGTCTAACATACAAACATCAGATCTAACCATCTTTACCCTTGAATCAAATATGCTCATCCCTAAATTTCCGATCAGCTGAAGAAAGCGTGGATGTAAGAGTTGACTCAGATCTGGGTATTGTACCACCATGGCTGCAACAGAGGTTGCGAGTGTAGGCCCTCACTCGCCGTCCTCAATGTTGCCACGCCAAGCGATGGTATTCACTTCAGTCATCACAGACGTTATGTAACACATAGGGGAACAAGCCTTAGCCCGACTGTAATAAATAAAACCCTTTAATCGTAGCAGGTTGAAAAGAATCTGCATTGGAGTGTCCCGTATTTGCATCGCGTATATTTAGTTGCTCGTTGTATACGGTTCTGAGGCTGGACAAGTTGTCGGGGTTGCATTTCTTCAGCGTTGACAATATGATGCATGGATCGATTTTTTGATTTGTCATCTGCTCCACCATATGGCTTTCCTCCGCTGTCATTCTCATTGCATATGCATGCCCCTGCAGATGTTATAAAGGTTTATGGTTATGATTATCATCTATTACCTGTAATTTCCAGCCACCATAATCTTTCTTGTAAGTCCCTCTCAATGCAAACTCACACTGTGGCTGTTTTTTGTATTCTCCACCATGATCACATATAAGCTTTATGAGGGAGACCTCGCCGACAACGTTTTTCTTTGTTCGTCGGGTGACTAAGACGTAACTATTCTTGAGTCATCGTCGTATAGCCCAATCCACCAACTCCTCGTGAGAATGGAACATCTGGATTGACAAACAATATTATGGTTAGTCTCAAATAAAGATAACCACAAATAATTTAAGGAATTGTATACCTTATCGGTTTTATACAATTCGATCTTCTCATGAGATACAACAATTCTCTCGCTATTAACGGGTTCACCACCCTAATTGTAGGAACTTTCGGCACTGATATTGTAATAATGTTCACCTCCCGGATTGTAAGACGGTTCTCCACCCATGTTGTAAGAATTTTCAGCACCGATATTGTAAATAATGTTCATCGCCCAGATTGTAACGATTTTCAGCAGCGATATTGTAATGATGTTCATCACCCAGATCGTAAGGATATTACAATCTGTATTGTTGGAATTTTCACCCCCCCCCCTATCGTGGGAATTTTCACCACCCGTATTGTGGGAATTTTCACCTCCGAAAAAACTTTTGTTATTAAAGAATGACATTGTTAACGATAAACGGTTTATATAAATGAGAAAGAACTCTGAATGTTTTTAACTTTGAAATATGAATTTTAACGGTTTATATAAATGAGAAATAAGTCTGAATGTTTTTAACTTTGAAATATGAATGTTTTAACTCGGTTTATATAATCTTTTTTAACTGAATATTGTGTCGTGTCAAATAATGGGCACGCATTTTGAGAAATATTATGCCGCGTCAATCGCTCGCTTCTCAAGGAATCTTATATCTCTTCTTACTGATCGGCTAGTTTATTCACGAATCTTCCGTCGTGTCAAATGAAATCCTCGAATATTTGTTTCTTTGGACACCACACATATGACTCGTATGAGTGTATATGAGTCGTATAGGGCACATATGACTCGTATGTGTGTATAGGAGTCATAATATGAGTCATATAGGGCACTACATGCATATGTCTCGTACGTGTATACGAGACGTATAGAGAGACACAAATGATTGATGTGACTGAAGCAAAAACTTGTCTTGTATTGCTGTTCATATATGACCCGTATACACACATATGACCCGTATGTAAGAGATCAAAAGATCAATAGGAGTACTAATAACATATTCCTAAAAATATTTATCCAGTTCCGGATTAATTAAGATACTCCAATTTAATCATCACTGTTTAAATGTTCCTATCCGGCACAAAACTTTTGAATTTTTCTATTTTAAACAACTGATATTGATTTGTATCATACTGTCATGATTTGACAGTTGGGACTGATCAACCTTCCCTCTCGGTCAGTAGGCCAAATTTGTTGGGGAGAGTATACCGAGAAAAATAAATATATTTAGCCAATATTAAGTTATGATTTAAAATCTAAACATCCAACGAACATAATTTTCACTTAAAATTTTTAAAATATTTTATATAACTTAAAAAATATACATAACAATCAGTTTTTATAAACACAAGTTCAAACATCCCATCCAAGTATTTAACAAACGTAATTCAAACTTAAAAATCCAACAAATATAATCCAAATTGGGAACTTTTGAAACGTGAAAAACCAAAAAACGAATAAAGTTTTTTTTACAAAAAACATATCCGACCGCCGAACCGGTCCACCGGTTCAACCGAAAAATCTCACCGATCGGCCGGTTATTTTACAACCCGTTTTAAACTATTAACCGGACCGTTACAATGACCGAACCCTGGTTGAACAGGTCGGACCTGCCGGTCTGATCCGGTTTTAAAACGTTGGTTAAACTATTAAACCATTGGTTGTCGTTTCTTTCCATTGTAATCATTACTTTAGCTTAAAGCCACAAAATAAGTTAAATTTTTGTGGCTTTATTTTTCCATTATTAACATTACTTTGGAATTAATCAAAATGTGATTAAGGTAAGAGAAAATAGCCGAAATTTACATTTTAACTAAAAAAATTGATAAAATGTACATTGATTTTTCAACTTTTAAAAATTATCCAAATTAAAATCCTATCAATAACCACGCGACAAGTAACTTAAAATTATTTTGAAGGCACAAATTTAGCCAGCCACCTGTCAATACAGGGGCTTCCCACATGTATTTACCCGGCTAAAACGTAGCCGTTAAAATCCAAACCGGCACAAGCCTAGCCGTTAAAATCATTATCCAATTAATTAACGACACGTGTCAAACCTTCGTCTTCACCACCACCATCATCCCCGGCAACCACCATCATCTCCGACCACCACCACCGTTTAACACCTAAAACATAGATCAGTCTTCACCACGCCTCCACTTTGGTTAGTCCTTATTCATAACGACAAACGACTTACAAGTTCGTTATGAGTTTGCCAAATATAAACCAGGAAGTACCACATAAAGCCCTTTCAATCACCGCTCCGGCACTATTAATCACCATCACTAGCGCAATATTCTCCGACACGAAGGACAATCCGTACCACGCCGACAGAAGACAGTTAAGCAGAGCCATCGGATACGGACCCCCTGAAAACTCTTCCGTCGATATGTTGGTAATAATCCTCTAGAACGTAATCCTAGAAGCAATTAAATTATCACTGAGTTTAATTGTTAATTTTTGTATACTTTGGTCAAAATGTATACCGACTAGGCTTGTGCCAGTTGGGATTTAAAAGTATGATTTAACCGGCTAGGCTTGTGCCGGTTTGGATTTAAAAGTATATGTGTCGCGTGATTATTGGTGGGATTGAATTTGGATAATTTTTAATAGTTGAAAAGTCAATGTATAATTTATCAATTTTTTTTAATCAAAATATACATTTTAGCTATTTTCTCTTAAGATAATAATGTAACATCCATCAAGTCGGGAGAAAAAAGTGCATGGTAGGGCCAAAATATCCTCTTAATCTAGACTAAATCAAAATTTTGATCAATGACAGATGGGGCATTATTAAATTATAGAGTAAATTACATATATTTTTTCTTTATTTATATTATAAATTACACTCTATGTCATTTGACTTCAATAAGTACATCACATATCATTTATTTATATACTTTTATACAACATATGTCCTTTACACTAACCTCATCTATTTTCATCATTAAATCCCATCATATGCTCACATGATAGGTAAAATAGTCCTTTCATTTTATTTATCTCCTGAGTACCATTTTAAGGTTTCTTCTTAAAGGGTTTGCCACCTGCCACCACTATCGACATATTCCGGCAGCCCTTGAACTCGCCGGCGAGCCCTGAACTCAGTCACCATCGCCTGAAAACCACATCGCCTGAAACCTGCCATCAAAATCTGATTTTGGGTTTCATTTCAGCAAAGTTAATCGGAGCAAGGTAGGGAGGCGGTTTGAAGGTGAATCGGCGTCTATGGCCGGACGAACAAGAAAATCGATTTGGGCTTTAGAATGTCCCGTTTACCCTTCCATCATCGCCACTGTCCCGCCGGAGTTTGTACTTCTTGTAAACCCCTTCTGAGACGCCCTTTGTATAAGGGCGGTGACGGATATATGTGCGGAGGTGGTGGCGCGGGGCTAAGACAACCAATTTCTTGATTTTTCTTCCATTTTACTCTCTTGTCACTTCAGAACTATAAAACCTGCAACCCCATTTCTCAGTTTCATTTTAATCTTCTGTCTTGGTGGGTTTTGTTTGTTATAGGCGGAAAACATGAGCAAAGAAGAGTTCGTCAAGATTCAGGTACATAAATCACTTGTTGGACCAGGCAACCGCCGCCGCTCCAAGGTTATGAGGCCAACCCCGTCTCCACCTCAAAACCATCACCACCTCAATCTCAGATAAATCTGATTCATGGGTTGGGCTTGAAGAAGAGGGGAAGGGACGAGTTTCGGGTCTTGAATACAGGTTGGGGGTCGATTAGGGTTTGAATTTACCTGATTAGGAGGAATTGATGAAGATGATGAACCCAAAACCCTACCTTAGCCCTTGAATTTACATGAAGATGAAGGTCAGCCCCCTTTGATTACATGGTCATCAACCCACCAGTTGGGTAAAACAAAATTTTATTCTTTTTCAATTACATAAATTGTTTTTTTAAGATTTTACCCTCATGTGCTAGGCACATGTATAGACTTAACAGAAAAACTTAACACCAGTTAGTGTAAAGGACATAGGGTTGTATAAAAGTATGTAAATAAATGACTTGTGGTGTAAATATTGAAGTTAAAGTACATAAAGTGTAATTTATAGTATAAATAAAAGACAATATGTGTAATTTACTCTAAATTATATCATTTTCAAAATTTCCAATTCGGCCAATGTCATGGACCTCATGGAATCTTCATGACTTCATCACACATGACTTATTCTACACTTGACAATATAACATCCATCAAAATTAGAGGAGGGGGGGGGGGGGGGGGTATGCCAGCTTACATTTTTTTTCTATTAGCTTCCCGATTATTTTATCATCTTTATACAGTAGGGACAATGAATTAGTAACATAACATGAAGTGTTCCACAATATACAAGAAAAAAAGAAAAAAAAACTACAACATGATGATGAAAAGTTTTGAATTAGTAGACTTGAAGGCCACCAAAGCTTCTACTGCTTGTCATCCTGTCCAAGAAGAGTGAATATGAGTTCTTTAGGCTGAATTGAGCGGTGAAAACACGACCAATATCCTCTTTCTTCGCCTTCTTCACCACCTTCGATCGCTTTCTAGGGTTCTCTGGACCATTCTTCTGGTCATGTGTGTCGGAGTCTTCGTCAATGGTTGCAAGATCACATCTAAGCATATCATCTATATCCAGTTTTGATTCTGAGCGCAACCGCTTTCTGCTTCCGCATGAAACTAACCACCATAAGTTTCTGCTTCGTCTTCTCATGTTTATCACTCTCGATGAATTTGTGTTTTTGAGTTTCTATAAGGAGAGATGAATCTAACATGTATTTATATAGTTGGAGGTCATGGAGTGGTTCTAGATATAATATTGGCTTTATCTGATTCAATATATAGACTTTTGAGTTAATTACATGATGGTCCTTGTGATAAACCCATATTGCAAGGTTGGCCCTAAACTTTGATAAGTTAGAAGGTCGGCCACCAACTGTTCACTTTTGGTAAACGACTTGTCCCTGGCATTAATGGACGTTAACTTTTTTAGTTAAGTAGGTGTGAAATTATCAAAATGGCCCCTTATAATAAAAAATAAAAAATAATTCTTTTAGTTTGGGCCCACTTATTTTGGGATGGGAACTAGCGTCACGATGATAGAGGAAATATGAAATCATATATAAAAAAATGACGTTAATTTTTCATATTTTGGGATAGGAAATATGAAATTAGCCACAATCCTCTGCCTCAAATCTACTACTATAAGCGGGGGTGCTACTCGATGTTACTGTTGTCGTTCCATTTAAGAAGTTATACGTTTTAATTTTTAATTTGGTGGTGGTGGTAGGTCACCGGCAACGAAAGGGTGAGTAAGCGTTCCCATAAAATGGCTTTCCCGATATAGATAGTGTAGAAGGATCATTTCTTGATGATCATGAAGAAGAGGTTTGTGAAGAAGAAATGAGCCTCACAAGTTTCTTTTTTGTTTTTAATTTCTGGTGTTTTTTTTATCATAAGGGTATTTTAGTTATTTTAAAAAAACTTAATGTCCATCAATCTCAGGGACCACCCGTGTTAACAAAAGTGAACAGTTAGGGGGCCAATCTTGTAATTTCTTGAAGTTTAAGGCCAACCTTCCGGTATAGGTTTACCACAGGTACCATCTCTGTAACTAACTCTAGACTTTTTCTAAATGGTTTTAAAATTGATTAATTAATTAAAAAATTGCAAGATTAATTCCAATTTAGACTAAATCTCTCTTATGATTATGTCCATTTAAGAGGAAACAATAAAAGTGACAAAATGAGAGGTTGAGATAATTGTACATTGTTTTTTAGTTTTTATTTTTTTATTTTTTTTTTAGCAATTAGAGTTTCTTTGTCCGGCTTTTAATTTCACATTTTTAAATCAGAAATGTATTTAATTTTGTTTACCGCATAGTTTTTATGTAGCTGAATGTACATATTTCAATTCAGATACATGTTCAGCTTTTCTTATGGAAAAATCTCATTTAATTTTATATCTTAGTTTTTTTTTTCGTTGACCTTTAGTTGATATGCTTCTTTCAATCTTTCTTCTTTTCAAGTTACATTAAATTATATTCTAATTTAAAATATCTTAAATCCTATTAAATGAAAATATGTCGTGACTAGAGATATGAAACTTAATTAAAAAAAACTAAGTAAAAGCTCATACTACAATGTAAATTGGTGATTGTCTTCCATAAAAATAGTGTGAGTCTAAATATATTAGATAGTATTTAGATGAAAAAAAAAATTATAGAACCCAATCTCATAAATTGAAACAGGGATTTCAAAGAACTTTTAAGTATCAATGTATTTACCAAAACATGTCAAAATCATGAGTAAATGTTATATTCCAAGATCCCAAACTCCAAAGTTATTGAGTTGGAAAAAATTAAATGAACAAGTCAAATGGGACTAAATAAAGAGAAACTTGCAAAATTAGTGTAAAAGAGGGAAAACAGAAAATTGAAGAGTTAATTGGTCGAACTTGTCATTATCATTCAAAAAGGAAATCAAAAGGGTGAGAGGATATGGATTCAAGTCCAACTCTCACAGGATAAATAAGGAAAGGTCAGAGTAAACTAGAAAGATGCAGCGCTCTCTTTCCTTTACCCGCGCGGGGAAAGAGTGAAATTCAACGTTCAAGACAAAAAGCCTGATATGAAACTAATACCAACAACTTATACCTTTCAAGGAGAATCTCCCAAACACAAGGCAAGGACCAAAGAATGAGGCGCCTGCCAAACCACCAAAATAGGAATCCCTAAATCACGTGAACACCAAGGATAGTAGTATAAATAGAGAATCTCCTTTCCAAGGTAATCCATCTAATCTCAGCCTACTTCTCTACTATTCCTCTCTACTTTATACTTGGAACCTTCACGCTGGAAGTGGATCGCAGGAGATCATATCTGCGGTGAGCCCAGCGGTTTATGTAACATCCTTGATTTTTCCGGCCAAATTTTTACTTTTTTATTATTATTTATTTATTTCACAACCCATTTCGATTATGTACCGGTTCAACACAATATTTCACATTATACACTATTTTAAACATGTATCAATTTAACGTTTCAACTTAGCTTATACATAGTACTTCCTATTAAATATATAACATGTGCATGTATAATTATATAAGATGTATATATGTATATATATATATATATATATATATATATATATAACTTGCTTAAATCAAAATAAAACTTATAAAGTTTTAATCATGTAAGTACACCTTTTTATATAAATGTAAATTTATTTGTTTATGGATAAATAAATAAATATATGTATATATATTTTTAATAGATAATCCATTTACAAAGTTTGTTATTTATCTCTTTATAAAATATTTATAATTAAATAAATAATAAATTAGATTTTTATAAAACAAAATGATTTAAAACAAATAACATTAGTCTTGAACATTTTGATTCAAAGAAACACCACCTTCTAAACATTCGAACCCTTAACATTTGGACTCCTCAATGTGAACCCCCCACCTTTGAAAATGGACCATTTGATCCCAATTTTGACCCAAAACATCACCTTGACCCTTTTTGACTTTCAGAAAGTCAAACAGGCTAAGAACCGTACAAATCCAACTACCTACTTGATCAATTACCATTGATATGGACCTTCCTTGCTTACCAATTCGAGTATCGACTGATTTCAAGCCTTAATGCCAACCCAATTCAATCAAAACACGCGGTCTAATTCAAATTCAACCGAATTTGACTCGACAGAGTCAAATCAAACTAATTCAGGAATGAATCCGCGAGATTGACACACGTTTTGGACAACAAACTTTACGAGGACTAATTTCACATGAATCTGGACCCTAAACACGACCTAATTCAACCCCAAATTGATTCAATTCACACGCAAAACTCTCTGGCAGCTGTCATCCTCGAATTATAATCGAATAGTATGATTTGGATGGAATTAAACAAATTAAACCGCTTATACATCTTCACCTACCTACACACAAACTCTCTGAACGCTCATTCGGCTCTCATCCCATCTCTGCCTCCCGATCTAGAGCCAAGAACATCGTAACTGAACTCGCAACCATCAGCCTTCAATGCTCAACCATACCAGGTAAGGTTTACATCGTTCGATTTGCTTATGCCTCTACATCGAAAGCCCCATATCAATTTGTGAAAACATGAAGCAATCGAACCGATTATTAATCTAGGGTTCATGTTCCTGGTTAGCACGAATCTGATTCGGGACTTGATCCACGTTCACTATTTAAATAAACGGGATCCTACACAACCAGCGAAACCACTTGGCTCGGCTGGTAAGTCATTGCACCACGGGCCAAGTGGCGTGGGTTCGAAACCCACAACCCGCACACCCAGTCCCTTTTTGCGCACCCCTTAAAACCCAGACCCGGTTCCCTTTTCGTTTCAGATTAATAGTATTATGGACCAGATCAATTTACGTGGGCTAGTCCCCTAGTCTGGTGGTAACTCATACAGCCTTCATAGAACCCACCCGGGTTCGAACCGGGTGGCGTTCTCTAATTTTTATTATACCTTTAAACAGCCCCACTTGTTTTATAAAAATTATGTTATAAAACCCAACACCACTTGGAACTAAGTTATGCAAAAATAAATGGATTTTTCAATGAGAACTATTTTTTTTACCACTTAAATGATTTTAAAACCCCAATTACAAAATAACCAAATTTATTTTAATTAAAATTTTAGTTTTAATTAAAGCATCTTTATTGCTTAAGAATTTTTGACAAGACTTTATAAAACACCGAGTCATGAAACAATTTTTATAAATCATTTTCTACTAAATTACCTATATTAGGATTCTGAGACACTATTTAATCAAATAAAACCTTTCTAAAATAAATATATATTTACATTTCATTTTCCCTATAATGCCATATTATCTTAATAATAAATAAATAAATAGAAATAATTTATTTAATTTAGTTACCTTCACATGTATAATTCTTTTAGAGTTTGAATTATAAATAATTTATAAAATATATACATACTAACATATATTTTACACTCTCTCATTTGACGACATATTTTTATAGATAACTAAATATAATTTATCTATTTTCATCGTAACAAAAACTCTAAGTTATTTATTACTAAGTTCGTATCTTAGTTATTAAACTTTTCATCCACATATCAACTTATACACATCCACTCTATTAATTTTCACAAACACTTTTGTATAAAGTCCCTACACTTTATCCATTGAAACCCTAGACTTACATTAGACCTTGTGCACAACATTAATTCAAATCTATACATTTGCACTCTAGGTCAAACCCAGTGACCTATAAAACACCGTTGCTATCTATTTGTTGCTCGTGCAATCTACACCATTAATACACGTGAGTATTACATAACATCTTTTACTCTTTTACACTTTTTGGGGTGAAACGTGAACTCTATACACACAATTGCTTACATTTACACAAACTACACAAACACAAATCCTCTTTACATTCATGTGTGCAAATTTGAGCTTTATGTTTGAGTACTAGGTGTGTTTACTGTTTGTGTGCAATTTATGTGCAATCATTAACTATTCAAGCCGACGGTTAACAATGATAGATCTATTGACTCTGACAAACCCACCCAGATTGGGGTGATTGTTACCGACAACACAATTTGCATGCTAGTTACAAAGGTTTGATTGTACTTTAGTTACACAATAGTTGCTCCCCATAAATGTCTTATTTTACCATGTTATGTAAGGATTTGATCATTTACATCTATACACTATTTATGATAAAACCTGTGTATGCTCACCAACTTTTTAGTTGACCTTATTTTATTCATGTTTCAGGTGCTAATGTGTGATTTTGATCAAGACTTGCTACACATAAGTTTTGGACCTAGATAATTTTAATAAAGGATGATGTATTTTTCATTTTGTGTACTTGGTTTGATTTTGTTTTGTCTTGGACATTTGCAATGAATTTAAATGATTAATATATTTCAATTTAGTCAACCTTGTGCTCATGAACAGTCTACATGTCCCGCCCGATGTTTCCGCTGTCGGTTGGGGTGTGACAGTTTATTTCCTCTTAGCAGCAGGGTAAGGTTACCTTGGGCTGCTCTCGTCGGTGTAGCAACAAGTGGCGCCCACCGTCGGGCACGCTTCGCTGCAAATGATTTTGAAGTTGTGTTTCAGCACCAACGAAAAATCCTTTCTTAACTCAGTTTCTTTTCTTTGTTGCACCCGATCGCCATGACAGGAGAACATACACCCCAAGGTAGCCTGGCCCAGACTCCAGAAGGCCCTGTGGAGATCTCAGATATGATTGAGTTGAGACCTGAGGGGATAAGGGAAAAATTCTCGCTCCTCCAGGAACTCATGAACAAGTATGCCTATGAAGCACGACTACAAGGAGTTAGGGCCTGCCTAGATTAAGAAGAACCAAGCGTCACCTTGACTCCAACCTCCCCTCAAGGAGAAAACATTGTAGTTATAACAGAGGCGGAAGAAATACCTGTCAGTCTCCCAGCAATGTCATGCATTAACATGGCAGTCAACAACCCGACATCATTTCCGCCATTCCTTACAGTGGATGGATCCAAGACAGTTTACTCCTCTCCCCGGGGGTTAGTCTTTTCCTCGGGAGTAGGACTCCAGCAATACCCTTGGCAGTTCTAAGGCCAATTGGATGAGACCCAGACCCAGGGGTTCGTCCCTTTTCAATCCCGGATGCTACCTCATACCCTAGGATGTTGGGAATCAGGGTACCTATTTTAATTATTAAAACAATAATTATTTAAACCTTTTAAAAAAATAAATCAAATATATTTTGCGAAAGCGATTTACTAGTACCTTTAATAGATCAAATTTTGATTTCAATCAGTGATCCGATTACACGCGTATAAACAATATTAAATAACCAACCATAGGGTGTTCAGATTTATACCTTCGACGATAACCATATCTGTAACACCTCAGTACAACGAACGTCAAGCTAGTTGACACATACATGAAAAACTACAACAAGCAAAACCGTCACACAGATCTGCGGATGGAACCAGCGACGGCGGCAGCGCAAACGCAGCAGCGGCGACGGCTTGCGACAGTAGTGGTGGTCCGGCGTGATGGCAGACAGCGGTTCTGCGGAGGTGGGGCCGGCCAAAACTCGAAGGAGTGGGGGAGGAGATTTTCGCAAACCTTGTGGTGGCTAAGGTCTCAATTAGGTTTTTAGGGTTATGTTAAGATTATATTTATAAATATGTAACTTACACACTAGCCCCTAAGACATTAACAATTAATACCCTTATAATAATTAATTGTTTAATTATTAACCTTTTCTATTTTACTAATTAACAATAATCAGTAAAATCCAATCTTTACACGTTTAACAGGTTAAACATTTTATTCTCGTAAATAATTAATTAATCAAATAATTAATTCTCCAATAAATATTTCTGTAAATATTTATTCACCATAAATCCGTCTTTCGTGAATAATATTTAACAATTAAATATTATATATTATTTTCGTTGCCTAAGGTGTAACTCTTTGGGTCGTACCTCATTAGTAACGTTGACTTTAATTGACGATCGGACATCACATATCCAACTTAGGAGGCATGCATATGACCTCTATGTTGAATAATCATAGCTACTACCCGTATTACTCATCTGCTCCTATGATAACCCAACCTATAGCCACTTACACTCACCCAATGCCCCGCGTAGGGGAGGAAGATGACCTTTCAAGGCCATACGTACCAAATGCTCATACCAAATTTACCCCCTGGATTGCAGATCTCAAGTTCCCTCTGAAGACAAAGATGCCATCAAATTTCAAGACGCATGACGGCCTTGAAGATCCGGACGATCACCTAGAACTCTTTTCTAGCGCTGCAAAAGTAGAACAATGGTCTATGCCCGTCTGGTGCCATATGTTCATACAAACGTTATCAGGTCTTGCCCGTTTTTGGTTTAACAGCCTACTAAGCGGAAGCATATACAAATTTGAGGATTTAAGCAGGAGTTTCCTAACTAACTTCATGCAACAAAAGAGATACACAAAGGATCCGGTAGTCCTCCACAACATAAAACAGAGAGAAGATGAGGATTTAAGGTTTTTTATGGAGAGATACAAGTTAGAGGGCTTAAGCATAAGCGGCGCTATGGAACAAATGAGAATCTCAGGATTCATACATGGGGTGCGAGTGCGCCAGCTGATAAAGGAGCTTAATCGTAATATCCCAAAAACCATGGAGGAGATGTTGGAAAAGGCAGAGGCTTTCCTAAGGGGGGAGGAAGCAACCCAAATATTGGAAGAGGGACGAAAGACAAAGAACTCTACGTGGAAAAGCCCTCCACAAACATACAAGAACCAACAACGCTTCCTACCGTTTGTAGAAAAAAGGTCGGCAAGCCACTTCCACGAGTCCCGACGTCCATACAAGAGGACTAGTGATACGTGCAAACTATATATATATATATAAAGATTTTTCGCACAATTTTAGTTTAAGAAAGGGTATTCATCAAAGACTAGTAACACACACGTCGGGCAAGTGTACCCGTCGAATAGCAATATAGTAACGGCAAGAACCGGATATCAATCCGTGGACACGGTGGGATGCGATAGTAAACCGGAACCAAGATTCAATCAAGTGATGGTAAAAAGATATTTTGAAGAGTTTGTTTTAATTAACTAACATGCAAATATATAAAACTAAGGCAACATCACAAATCAAACAATCAAGGAGAAAATATCACTTCGGTGTCGAATCCATCTAGAATACATTCAATACACTCATAGAAACATGGCAAATATACAAAACATAAATTGACTAAATTCTCGTCAAAGACATCTAATCAAATGACCATTCGGAAAGTTAGAATGAATTACACAAACTAACCATCTAAAATCATGCAATGAAGCTCACGTGTTAAACAATTATGTCAATGTTTATAAAGATTGAACTAGCTTCCGATTAAGGTACACTAATCCAACAACTAGTTGGAAAGATAATATGAACAACACACTAGCCACCTCAAGTTGATTAAAATAGACAACAATATGCATTTCTTCAACATACAATGTTCATACAAAGATTACACAAATTAGGAGAATGTGTCAACAATTCCAAGATAAACATAAAACTAAGCATGAAATATCATAAAAAATACTTTTTTTCCTAACACAAGCATAAGGATACACAAACAAATATAATGATTCATAAACAAGACTTCATTCACCATTCTTAGTCAAATGCCATAAACTAGCATAAATACATACACCAATCCATGAATATAAGCATAAACCACAAGTTTTTCAACATATTATGCCATACACAAAGAAAAGTCTTGTACACAACTCAAAATACTTGAATACATAATTTCATTGAATAATAATCATACGATTGTCATAACATTAACACAATAATTGCCAATAATCCATGAATGTTGTCAAATGTATCTAAACTTCATCTAAACCAAAGTGAACAAGAGTTTTAGCTCATCATGAGCACAAGAATTACAAATAAGCAGGAAAAAATAGCAAGAAAATGGTATGAAAACAAGAATCAAACCACTCCTCCAAGCCTAGATGTTGTTATTGATGTATGGTGATCCTCTTGATGTCGTATTCCCTCCAAGAAGCTTGAAATTTGGCTTGAACAAGGATGATTCGGAGCTGAAACAGTAGGTTTTTGCTCTGGTTGCTGAATGTCTGAACGGGAGTCTAACTTCTGCTTTTATAGAAAAGGGGAGGGAAGAGAAGGCACGACCGTGCCTGTCACTTGGGCGCGACCATGCCTGAAGACAAGCACGGTCATGAGACAGATGGTTGACCGATCCAAAGCTTCTACTGAGTCCCACTGTTTGAGGAAATACGGCTCTTCAGACTCACATGTTGACACGCGGCCGTGGGGAGTCTAAGCACGGTTGTGCTTGGTGAAATGGCTTGGCGCGATCGTGCCAGATGCGGGGCGTGACCGTGCCTAGGGTTTTCAAGCTTGGCACGGTCGTGCCAAGTAGAGGGCACGACCGTGCCTCCAGCCCAGAAACCCTAAAACTTCAATTTTATCCTGGAATTCTCTTGTTTGTTCACTTAGCTACACAAAAACCTACAAAACTGGAAATGAAGCAAATAAGTGTCTAAACATTGAAAATAACCAAGAATTGATCGTGAAATGAGCGAAGTTTTGTGCCAAAAAGATTTATAAATTCTAACACATCAACTAGCAACCCATATAACTGCCCGAGGAACCACGAAGAAGATAGGCCAAGGCCCACGCAGTTCACAGCACTCACCAAACCCCCCAAAGGAGATCATAGCAACAGAGGAAGCTAAGTTCAGCTTTCGCCCACCTAAGGTTGGCAACAAACCACCAGACGCAAAGATAGCACACATATATTGTGAGTTCCATGGATATGTAGGCCACCATACTAACGATTGTTTCCAACTAAAGAAAATAATTAAAGCTGTAGTACAATCAAGAGAGCTATCACACTTAATCAAAGACATTAAAAACAAGAAACATGAAGATAAGCAAGAGAAAGAGCGGGGAAAAAAAGGAGATACTTATGATATCAGGGCTGGGGTGGACCAAGCAGCAAGATAAAGGAATACCCAAGAACCTGTCAAAGGAAGAGATAACTTCCCCTTCTATTGCCCCGAGCAAATCGGCGTGGTCTCCCATGATAATACAAGCCAAAATAGAAGGACAGGAGGTGAGACGAGTCTACCTCGATGGGGGGAAGCACTGCAACTAGATGAGGAACCAAGGAAAAAACTATCCCCTTCCACCACACCATTGGTTGGATTTTCAGGGGAAAGGGTATGCCCGGTTGGGAAATCAAGTTGGTTGTATCCCTGTGCAAGGGAAGATACCTGAACAGAGGAAAATTTGTTTGTGGTAGTGCGATCACCGTCGTGAAATTTTGTTTGTGGTAGTGCGATCACCGTCGTGATATAACGCCATCGTTGGAAGGCTGGGGATATGCTTGTTCGAAGCTATTATGTCTATGGCATACGACATAATGAAGTTCCCGACAAGAGTGGGAACATGCACCATCTATCCCTCTCCGGAGGCCCTCATGGTAATAGAAGAAGGACTCGCTAAAGGAAAGATAAGTATCAACAGTAGATACCCGGAGAAGAAGATCAACATCGGGCCCAATCATTCAGACCAAGGAAAGAGAAATTTGGTAGAAGTCCTATGGAAGAGTAAAGACGTATTTGCCTGGTCCCCAACAGATATGATTGCGGTTCCCAGGAGGATTGCTGAGCACTCCCTCAACATCAGCCCCGCCCAGACACCAGTCATCCAAAAGAAATGAGTTAGGCGAGTTAAACAAGTTAGTATCAGCAGACATCCTCATGGAGGTGAAATACCACACATGGGTATGCTTTTCATACCCTGAATCGTGACTGATCGGAATTTCGGAACTGAAAAAACCGGGTCTCAAAGAATCGTCAATTCCTGGAGATCGGACCGTTGGATCATGACGTTTTTTGGAAAATAGTTTCTTAACACATATATAAATGTTTTCAGGGAAGGAAATTCTGATAAGATGTTGGGAACTATATTTTTGCATACGAACATATTGTTAGGGTTTGTAGGATCGAAAACAGGAAATTGTTCGGGTTGCATGGCCATCCAAACGACATTGCATGTCAATTTCGAGAGTGTGAAAATGCTAGGGAGATAAAAACGATACTAATGGTGGTTTTGGTTCATATTGCATGTGAAATACGTGAGGTTTCCTCGTACGTGAAACATTTATACGAAAGGTATAACTTACCCGTTAAGTTTTGATTTTATGTTAGAATAATAATATGAGTTATTTGTTGGGGATTGAACCCAAAAATATTTAGTATTGAGATACTTGGTATTCAGAGTGGTTATTAGGTTATAAACTCAACCCCGGTTCACATGAAACAAATAATGGAACTAATATATTTATTTTTAATCAACAATTGTTTTGATGGATTTTTCTAAAAAATGTGATCTAACACTCCAATTTATTTTTAAACATTAGTAATTATATAAAAATTGAGATTTGAAAAGTTTGATGATTTAACTCCTTGTAGATTATTTGCTAGATTTAATGCAAGTTTAATGCAACGAAATTGGGAAAAATACTTCTAAGTTTTGGAAAAAATTAAAAGTTGGCCAGTAGTTGGTATATGGTATAAAAGACTCATGTTCAAATTTCATGACTTTTGAAGGAGTATAAGTATGATTTTGTTATTTATTATGTTTTAAAAAGTAGAAATTTTATCATAGACTTCTAGAAAGTGTTTGGACTTCAGGTTTTTAATGAGATTTCATATGGAAAAGTAATTGTCCTGGTAAATATTTGGTGAATTTTTGACATGTTTAACTATTTTACTCAAATTTATTAATTTTCAAGCATATTATATTAATAATAAATAATATGAATATTTAGGAATGATGAAACTTGGTCAGTAAATATGTTCCATATATATAAACATTTGGTAAAAGTTTCAAACATTTCTTTTAGGTCTAAGTACGGTTTTCAATTTATAAACTATTAAATCTTTATAAAAAGAGTAAACTTTATTTTCGTCTCTGTGTTTTGATCAAAATTATCACTTTCATCCAATAGTTTGATTTCTTGCATCTGGCTCCTTGTGGTTTTAAAATATTGTCATTTTCATCCAGTCACTTAACACCATCCTTTTTTATCAGTTAAATGAGGGGTAAATCAGTCTTTTTATATATTTTTTTTATTTTTCCATTTTTTAATGCCATTTAAATCTCATCCCTCCCCGTTAAACCCTAATCATCGAAATTTGGGGGAAAAAGAGCATTCACAAACCACTGAGTCTTCTTCATCAACATCTTCAAGAAAAAATGATGCTCGCAAACCACTATTCGCACATCATGGACGTCCTTGAAGTCTGTTCTGTTTGGTATTCTACTTAAAAGTCAGACCATTTCTGTTTTGGTATTCTATTTTGGTGAAATGTTTGGTGTAAGACCCCGACCCGGGCAACCTACAGTTAGTTCTCATAACGAGTCTTTCTCTTTAAAAACACATTTATTACTAATCAAACTATAGCGGAAGTCTTTCTAAAATCATTTATAACTATTTAATGTTATTCAACATACCTCATGAATTCCCACACACCATTCCGAGTAGTACCGCTCCCAAGCCAAGGTACATCGACGCGATGCTTACTTGCAAAACAATCTAACGTACGCACAAAGTCAGCTACGCTGAGTGAGTTCTAATAGTTTAATTTAAACAAAAGCCATCACGTCATATTCATTAGTTTATTCCACTCAGGACTCTCTGGTCCTTAATAAAATAGTTTTATGATTCATTTAACGAACAGTTAACCCCCTGATATCCCATGACATACCGTAACCGTTCACCACCCAAGACTCAGCCCGTACTACCAATAATAATAATAATGATCTTACCATCTCGTCGACATAGAGTTAACTTACTATACTAATAACTCGACACTTGGTTAACACAACATACTCTAGACATTGGCATACTCAGCCCTAACCCAGACTTTCACAATCAACTGACACGACAGCTATACACGTCACGTCACAACATTAATACAATAGTCAATCTAACTCTACATACCACAATAATATTATTCACACATTATTTAACATTGTCACATGTAGAGTCAAGTTTATTTAAGCTGATAACATCAATGTATTTTGAACAAAGTTAACTTAGTTTTACTTATTTGTTATTTCAGTATTGTAATTTCTGTTTATGTAATTTACTGTTTTCATTAGACTAAGTCTAGGCCAATCGAAAGAGATTTGTTCAATCAAAACAAGTACTTTCGATAGATAGTAGTTTTGACAGTGTTGTTTCATCATTGTAAATGCTCAACCGAAACTACAACTTTCGGTTGGCATAGTTTCGATATGTGTCAACTACTATAAATAGCCTAATTTGAGAATGTTTAGGGTGTGAGTAGTGGCTGTAGCCCTGAACTTTCTCTTTCACTGTTCTTGATAATCAATACAATTTGCATTTGTTTTATGCATTGATCTTACATTTTCATACCTGTTTTGGATTGATTCTAAGTGTGGTTAGCATGTTATCTTCAACAAATATGTTTCTCTCCTCTGTTTTACCACCATACACATGGATTCCGCTTGTGTGTGTGTATGTAATCGATCACCTGAGTGATTACAATTGGTATTAGAGCTTTATGCTCTTGATTTGTGAGTATTATCAGGTTTTTCTGATCGATTCCAGGTGATTTGTGTGGTTTTTTCATTGATTTCTGCATCAAAATTTCGGAGCACTGTTTCATCGATTTCCGGGTATTTTTGTTCGTGCTTTCAAGATTGGAAGTTGGTTTCGTATTTAGAAGGTTTAGTCAAAGATCTTATGTCACACCCCCAAATTCCACTAACGGAGTTTTACCGTTTAGCGTGTGTAAAACCAGGATCTCAGTCATTAGTTTCACTGAATGACTCTACATAGGACCCAAATGAAAATATCATATCAATCAGAGTTTTATGCGGAAGCGTAAAGAAAAGTAAATGCGCAAAACACACGTGCCCAAAAAGTCCAAAAGTCCAAACCAAACATAATTCAAAACAAAGTCCAAGTAATTTAATAAAACATCAATCAATAGGAGAATCCCATGCATATCCTATATGTGCACCTGTGCCTTATCTTAGTGACCTGAGAAAACATGTAAGAAAAGATGTCAACACGAGGTTGGTGAGTTCACAGGTTTCAATATATAAATAAACGTTTACCAGATTAATGATCATTCAATATGTATCTATAGGTAGCTAACCTATGTTCATGTTTAACTTAAGCGCTCGCAACCGAAGCTGACTGATTGTTTATTTGCCTCCTGCCAGGTCTATCAACCCCGGCGATGTGTGTAGGCTAACATTTCACCCGTTCGATCTCCAATCGAGTTAGCATGACTAACGCGGGTGAGATTTGTCAAACCCAGTAGTACTACTAAACATTACCTCGCTAAGATCCATATTAACGGTCCAATGTGTGTTGAGGACTTTCAGTGATAGCGTGTTACGCTTAGCTTTAACATTGATAACATATGAATTATAATAATCTCAAAATAGTTGTGACATGCTTTCTTCCCCAAGTTAAAACAGTAAAAAAGGTCCGTGAAAACTCACCTGGGTTAAGTAGTGGATTGGATCACACAAGAGATAAGTTGGAACCACGAGTGTAAGTCTCAAACGACTTACGCATGACCTAGAATTATAAACACATAAATTAGGGACAAGTTGTGATTTGTGACGACGACCCAGAAGTTAGAACATCTTAACGCTTTCTAAGGATTTAAGAGTAGGCGAACGTGTCTACAAAATTATATAAATTTATTAATATAATCATTAAGGGAAAAGCGTTACGTGTCGAACATTAATAACGAATAATATTAAATAATTAAATAAATTCGTACGTTTGAGTCGTTTACAAAAGTTAGGAAAATAATATAATTTAATATATTATTTTTAGGTTCGCCGGATTAACTAAATAATCATTGTGGAAAAAAATAATAATATATTATTTTTATTCGAGACAATAAACGTGAGTAAATAATATAAAAAAATATATCATTATTTAGTTTCAAATGTTACACGATGTTATAAAACGATATGAAATAAAATATATATTACTTAATAACATAAGTCCCGGGTTGAAAATAGTATAAACATATTATTTTATACGAAGTTACGGTTTGAAAATAATATAAATATATTATTTTTATTTGATAATAACAAAAGTATATTATTTTTAAAAGTGGGAATAATATGAAAATAGTTTAATAAATCAAACCCGAGCCTACGGGTTGTTTTACGTGTTAAAACACATTTATATAGTATAATAATAATAGTGAGATGGTTTTTATAATTATATAATGCTTTAAAAATAAATAAAAACCAAAACAGGGGGAGGGAGACTCGAACCCGGGTCTCCTCCCTGTTTGTATAAGTTCTTAACCGGTCCGCCCGCTAGGTAATCACATATAGAACCCGTTCCAAATCGTTTTAACATTCCAGTCCCGGGAGCATTCCTCCCCTACGCGAGCCGGCCCAAAATCCATCCTGAATCCAACGAAAACGATTTAAATTGATCAAAGTAACATACGGTTTTTGTTAACCAAGTAATTACGAATCTGTAGGCGAGTTTGATTGCAAAAACAACTGAATTTGGGTCGTTAATTTAAAGATTGAATGGCCGAAGCCCTAGCTTATGAACACATAATCATTTTGCTCAAATCCGATGTTAGAACTTGCTGAAATCATGGGGCTTTTACTAATTAAGATATTCCGAATCTGTTATTATAGTCTAATTTCGTTGAGGTGGTGTTTAGAATCAAAACCCCCCAAATTAGTGCATGAACAAACCCTAGATCACAAATGGAGTTCAATTTAATTATGTTTGATAAAATCAACATAGGGCTTTCATAACCCTGAGAATTGCGAAACTAATGAAATGATTTAATTTGATTGAAATGGGGTTTGGATAGGGGTTCGATTAAACCACAATTGTATGAACCCTAGAATCGGGTTCACCCTGAATTCGATGATATAATCCCTAATTAACATAGGGCTTTCAATTTAAGGACATAAATGAAACTAAAGGTGAGGCCAATTACCAGAATTGATATCAGATTGTAGGTGCTCGACTAAAACATAGCCGACGGTGACGGGGTTTCTCTCCGGCGACTTTGACTGCTACTCTAGCCAATTTGGTATATGCAAAATCTTCTGAGAGGTTTGTCTAACGTGTGCGGTTGTTTGATTTGAGAGAATGATAGACAGAATGATAGATGAACTGATCAAATTGGTGCCGTATAGGGGGCTCGACGGTTTCAATACGAATTCCCATTATTGGGAATTAATTTCGAATCAATGCGTGCGATTACTGTGATAATGAAGATCGATTATGATTTGAACGTGCATAACAGTTGTAGCATTGAACGGATTTCAGTTACAAATCGCCAATTGAATCAAGGATAAACGGATTTTGACTTTTTGAAGTCAACAAGAACAATTCAAACGAATTTTGACTTTTGGAAGGTCAACAGATAGGGTTTAGGTTAATTACAGGTTTGGTCCTTGTTGTTTGAATTTAGATGTTGACAGGATTAGACCCTAGGGTTAGATTTTGTTAAATAAGTTAAGATTTAACTGGATTTAGTTAACGGGGTTAAGTTTTTATCAGAATATTTAACGGGATTGTTAACGGAGTTAACATGAAAAGTCGGATTGTCACATCTTAGCTGGATTGGATTTGTATTTCTGAGATTTTGATTTCTGAAGCAATTCATCAATAAAGTTTTTTCTGAGTTTGGGTAAGAAGGCATCGAAACTACTGGGGAACATTCTCTGTAATTAGTTAGTCATCGAAACTTCTTGTCTGTACCTTTGTCTAGTGAAGGTACAATCGAAACTAGTTATTTGTCTTGTTATATCGAAACTAACCTGTGCAGTTTGTTCACCCGAAACTTTGTGCTATTGAAACTAGTTTCAATCGAAACTAGTAGTTTCTGCTGAGGTTTATGTTTTCCTGGTAGGTGTTCATCATAGAAACTAGTTGTTTCGGGTTCAGTTTCTTCAATCGAAACTAGGAGTTTCAGGTAGTCATTTCTCAATCGAAACTTGTGTTCACCCGAAACTAGCTTCCGTTTAAATTCAAGTTTCTGAGATTATGGCGACTTCAAGCACCAATGAGTATTCTCGAGGAAACAAACCACATGTTCTTATGTCTACAAGAGATTTTGATGACTAGACAAAGAAGATGAAGACTTTCTTTCAATTCCATGATCATACCCTTTTGAACTCCATCAAAGACGGTCCTCACAAACCCGCTATCACTACTGCTGATGTTCAGCGCCCTAAGACTATGGTTGAATATGATGAAAATGATATTACCTTGATTGCCCGAGACAACAAGGCCTGTGGGACCATTGCTATGGCTCTTCCTATAGATATCTTCAACACTTTAGCCGAATACACCACAGCCAAAGACTTATGGGTAGCTCTGTGTACTAGATTTGAGGGAAGTGCTGACGTTAGGGAGAGTAAGATAGATATGATCAAGAAGCAGTATGAGATGTTCAACAATGTTAGAGGAGAATCAATGTCTGACTTAATCAACCGGTTCTCAAGCATGTGTCTAGGCTGAAAGTAATGGGTGTCGAGTACCCAACTGTAGAGTTGAACAAGAAACTACTAGATGCTCTTCCTGAGGAATGGAACATGTACCGTACCATGATCAAAAAGAATGAAAACCTGAGCACCCTGTCTCAACAAGAAGTCTACATCATCCTTAAATCTTATGAGATTGAGATCAAGAAAGGAGCAGTCACTCCCACCAACCAGTCCGGAAACACCGCTCTTATTGCTGGATCAAGCTCTTCCAGTAGTCATACTTCCAGACTGAAGTTCCTCCTTCCGCTGCTGCGATCCAATCTACCAGTTCCTCTTCTCCTCAAAAGACTATTGCTATGATTCCTGATGAGTATGTCCTAATCATGACTGCCTTCATGTCGTGCTATGATGCACTGATTTCTGGAAAATTGACACCGGTCAGTTTTCAACCTGATTGTAACGTCTATGATTTTCCGATTATTATTTCACTTTATTTTCCTTATTTTACAATAATGACATTTTCATTTTTGATCTTGTACTCGTTCAACACAATATTTCACATTATTTCACTATCTTAAGCGTGTATCAATACATATAGATATATATAACATATGCATATATATATGTATATAAATATATATATATATATTTAAATTGCTTAAATAAAAAATAAAACTTATAAAGTTTTTACATATTTTATATATACAAATGTAATTACTTATGGATAGATATGTAAACATATGTATATATAATAATTCATTTATACACTTTATTATTTTATAAAAATTATTCCTTTATAAAATTATTATAACAAACTAGATTTTCATAAAAGAAAATGAAAAGCTTTATTTTTGAACCTTTTAACCCCCCCCCCCCCCACCCCCCCTAACTACTTGGATCCTCAATTTGAACCCATCCAAGTCTTGAAATCTATAAACTGCCCCTTTGACTTACCAAAGGTCAACAGGAACGAATCCTTGCAAGTTGACACTAAATTCGACTCAACCCAACTCAATTCGGGTCAACCACAAATCCTATATGGATGATCGATCATTGCTAAGCCCAATTAACACCTTAATTCGAACTGATACGCGGTTTTGATTCAAATTCAAAAACATTTGACTTCGCTAGTCAAAACCGAGCCAATCAACTTCAAATCCATGAAATTAAGCACGGTTGAAGCCCGAAAATAACGCCCTGTTTGATTCCGCGTGTACCCAGTCCCAAAACATGACCTATCCATTCTCAAGCGTTCGAATTTACACGTAACGGATTCTAGCAACTGTCATCGGCAAGGATCGAATCAAATCAAACTTTTATGAAGAAAAAAATCAAATTAATTCATTTCCACACTTTCGTATAACTCTCTGCAAACTCTCTAAGCCTTCAATCGACTTGCATTACACTTTTGTACCCCGATCGAGCACCAAGAACAGCAGGCCCTTTGACCCAGTCGTTTGCGTTCGATACTTCACCGAATCAAGTAAGAATTTTGACTTTCGATTCGTTTTTGAATGTATATC
The DNA here is from genome assembly GCA_023525975.1 of Smallanthus sonchifolius. Lineage (NCBI taxonomy): Eukaryota > Viridiplantae > Streptophyta > Magnoliopsida > Asterales > Asteraceae > Smallanthus > Smallanthus sonchifolius. The sequence goes on along the minus strand of CM042046.1, from coordinate 20,391,944 downwards.
AAAAGCCCCTTATCTATTCGTAACCACAGTTCGTATCGATCTCAATTACAATTGGTGTTCTTAACCTGTGTATGCGAATATGGATTTGGGGATTTTGCTCGATTTAATTAGCGGTTTTATTTTATCGGGTTCGTAATAATACCAGCGAAACCATCTACCCCAGCCGGTTAATTCATTGCGCCGCTGGACTAGATGGTGTGGGTTCGAAACCCACAACCCACAACCCACGCAGCCGGTTTTTTTTCTGCGTATACCACTAAACCAGACCCGGTTCCATTACTGTCATGCCTATAGTCAATTTAGAACCATTTCAGCATCATAATCAGACCCTTGTCCTAGTGGTATTCATTGCTGGGCTTCCCAGCGCAGACCCGGGTTCGAGCCCTAGGGTCTGCTTATATTTTAAACCGATTTTTAAAGCTCCAAAAATTTTATAAAAATTATTTTTATAAACCTTACAATATTTGAAACAGAATAAAACCAGAATTGTTAATTTTCAATATAAATTCAGTTTTATTACAAATTTCGTTGTTAAAGTTGTATATTAAATATTTAAAACAAAAATTTAGATATTTAAATAATTAAAGGAAATTAACTTCCAAATAAAATATTTGTTTTTATAAAGTTTATAAAATTTTAACTTTATTTAAATCAAATACTTATTTTTAAAATGATAAATAAATAAATAAATTTATTTATTATAATCTACATTAAAAAGTTAAAGGTATATTTATTATAAATAAATATTATTTTTACACATCTTTATAAATAAATATTATTTTTGACATCTTTATAATAAATAAATAAAGCAAAATTATTTATTTAATTTATATTTAAGATAATTCACACACTATTTTTAAAACCAAATAACTAAATAACAATTATTTAATTTATTTAGTTATTCAAACCCAAACCCCAATCTAATTATTTTAAGACTATTCATTTAAATTTCTCATTTTATAAAGCACCTCATTCAAGTATGAACCACTAACACCTACAACTCCAACTCTTGGTACACACATCCAATTCAATCCTAGACTTAGACATAGACTATTGTACACGCTATTAATTCAATATACATTACACACTAGGTTAACGTGGTGAGTTGTAAGGATAATTTTGCTACCTAGTCTCTCGTGCTAGCTATACCCTTGATTCATGTGAGTATTACATAGCCCCTTTTCACACTTTTACACTTTTACACTTTTTGGGGTGAAACATGAACATTATACATATAATGATTTACATTTACACAAACTACACAAATACGAATCCACTTTACATTTATGTGTGCAAATTTGAGCTTTATGTTTGAGTACTACGTGTGTTAACTGTTCATGTGCAAATTCATGTGCAATCATTAACTATTCAAGCTGACGGTTAACAATGATAGATCTATTGAGTCTGACAAACCCACCCAGTTAAGGTGATTGTTACCGACAACACAATTGTTTTTGCATGCTAGTTACAAACGTTTGATTGTACTACTTGGTTACACAATAGTAACTCTCCATAGTTGCCTTATTTAACATGATTTATAAGGATTTGTTCACTCACATCTATATACTATCTATGTACAAACCTATGTATGCTCACCAACTTTTTAGTTGACTTTATTTTATTCATGTTTCAGGTGCTAATGTGTGAGTTTGATCAAGACATGTTACACTTAAGTTTGGACTTAGATAATTTTAAACAAAGAACATTTTGTATTTCCTTTTTCGCACTTGTTTGAATTTGGTTTTTGTCTGAAATGAAATTGGATGATTAATATATTGCAATCTAGTCAACCTTGTGCTCATGAACAGTATACATGTCCCGCCCCGACGTATTCCGCCATCGGTTGGGGTGTGAAAGATTGGTATCAGAGCCTTGGTTATAGGGAACTAGGTTATTAGACACCCTTGACCTAGACTATAACTTTAGGACACCCATTATGCCATGCTTCATGATTATGTGTTACGTGCTACATGCTATGTGTTAAATGCTTACTATGTTAATTATTATTTCATTTGATGACTTACTTTTAAAATTTATGATTTATTAGACTATACTTAAATAATAAATTAAATAAACAATATCCCTACCCATACCCTAAGCCACATAACCTTCTTACCTGCTTCTCTATCATCATCATCATCATCATAGCATGTGAAAACTTCATGGATCTAAATCTATAAAATTTCTCTTATTCCCTCGTTAAGGTTATAAACTTTGTTAATTATTAGAGGACACATGCAATTTGGAAGGGTGACACCTGTATTCTGGGTTTTCTGTCTAGGAAAACATTTTGTATAAATCCTAATCAACCGAGGGACCCGTATGCTTTCTTGGGAATTCCCGGGATGAGTGTTTACTTATAGGCTAAAGCATGTCTCCTTGAAAGTTATATGAGTTTAATTAACCTTAATATGTCATAGTATTCAAGTGATTATGTCACTATTTGAGTACAATCCAAACTATGATTAACTATTTTATTTATTATCTTATCCTCTTTAAATCCAATCAACTTTCATAAGTTCTTACATCTTTTCTTGTGTTGTGCAAATCTTTAGAATGCCTCCCCGTCGTGCTAACGAGACCAACAACAACACTGATATTGCTGCTATCCTTGCACAACTTGTAACCCAACTCACTCAAGCTAATGGGGGCACCAATGGTACCAATGGAACTAATGGTGGTGGTGGTGCCAACCCGCCACAATGCACCTTCAAGCACTTCAATTCGTGTAATCCTCTCAACTTCTATGGTACCGAGGGAGCCACAGGACTCCTTCAATGGCTTGAAAGTATTGAGGGCACTTTCCTCAATAGTGATTGCCTCGACAACCTTCGTGTTCGTCTTTCAAAAACGGGCGCTCACGTGGTGGAATGGGGAAAGAAGGACTAGAGGCATGGAGGAAGCAATGGCCTTACCATGGGATGAGGTTAAAAGGCTAATGACCGAGGAGTTCTGTCCTCGGAATGAGGTGAAGAAGTTAGAGGCTGAATTTTAGGATCTTGCTCAAGACAGCGGTGAGAGTTTGGCCTATACAACTCGGTTCCATGAGTTGAGTCTCCTTGTGACCCATATGGTCACACCTTTATCCCGCTGCATTGAGAATTATATTGGTGGATTGCCCAGGCAGATTCAGGATACCGTCTTAGGGAGAAATCTTGCAACGCTCGAAGATGCTATCCGTTTATCTGCTACCCTGACCGATAATCATGTGAAAGCAGGGACCCTGACTAGAAAGGGCACCAAGAAAGTTCCCCACACCACAACACCTCCCGCACACATCAAGGAAGTCAAAATTCAACCCTACCACAATAATAAGAAAAGAAAAGCTAAGAATTATGTTGTGGTCACTTCTGCTACCCCCGTTAACCAAGTTGCACCTATGGCTCAGGCTCCAGCCAAGAAACCGTATGTTGGAATCTACCCACTCTATAACACTTGCAATTATCACCATCTCCAAAACATTCCCTGTCGCCTTTGCACCCACTGTGGGAAATATAGTCATACAATCAATGTTTGTAGAGCCAAGGCCCTTGCAAATCAAACCAACCCACCAAACCGAACCAACCAAGAAGTGGCTAATCAAGGGGTTCCAGCCATTGCAAACGGGCGTGCTTGTTATGAATGTGGCAACCCAAATCATTTCCGTAACCAGTGCTCAAAGCTCATCAATGCTAACCAAGGCGGAGCTCGTGGGCGTGCATTCAACATAAACGCCAATGAAGCTCAGGCCAGCAATGATGTGGTCAACGGTACGTTCCTTGTTAATAGTCAATATGCCTCCATTTAATTGATACTGGTGCAGATAAGAGTTTTGTGTCACTTAATTTTGAACCCTTACTTGCAAAAACACGATCCAAACTAGAGAAGTCATTCACCGTCGAAGTAGCAAATGGTTACTCCCTTACAATTGACTCCGTTATCCATGACTACTCTCTAGAACTCAATGATCATACGTTTCCAGTCAACCTCGTACCAATGCCACTAGGGAGTTTTGACATCATCATAGGCATGGATTGATTGTCAACTCACCATGCCGAAGTCAACTATTTTGAGAAGTGTATCCGAATACCCCTTCCGTCAGGAGAAACGTTAAGAGTCTTTGGTGAAAAACCTTGTAAAGGACTTAAGTTAATGCCGTGCACAACTGCCCAAAAGTACTTATGAAAGAAGTACATGGCCTTCTTAGCCCATGTTGTTCAAAAGGATGTCAAAGAGAAGAGTATTCAAGACATCCCCATCATCCGAGATTTTCCCGAAGTATTCCCCGAAGACCTATCCAGTCTTCCACCCATCCGACAAGTGGAATTTCGCATTGACCTAGTACCTGGAGCTAACCCTGTGGCTAGAGCTCCATACCGTCTCGCACCTTCTGAAATGCAAGAGCTTGCAAGCCAACTTCAAGAACTCTCCGACAAGGGTTTCATCTGTCCAAGTCATTCACCGTGGGGTGCACCCGTCTTATTCATCAAGAAGAAGGATGGATCATTCCGCATGTGTATTGACTATCGTGAACTCAACAAGCTTACCATCAAAAACCGTTATCCTTTGCCTAGAATTGATGATCTCTTTGATCAACTTCAAGGTTCTACTCGCTTCTCGAAGATTGATCTTCGATCTTGTTACCACCAACTCCGTGTGCAAGATGAAGATATTACAAAGACTGCCTTCCGAATAAGGTATGGTTACTACGAGTTCATGGTCATGCCTTTTGGGCTAACCAATGCACCTGCGGTTTTCATAGACCTCATGAATCGTGTGTGTAAACCGTACCTTGATAAATTCGTGATTGTTTTCATTGACGATATCTAAATCTACTCCAAGACTAAATCCGATCATGAGCAACACCTTAGGTTGGTTTTGGACATCTTAAGAAAAGAGCAACTATATACCAAATTCTCTAAGTGTGAATTTGGGCTAAAAGAAGTTCAATTCTTGGGCCACATCGTCAATGAAAAGGGAATTCATGTTGACCCTGCTAAGATCGAAGTTGTTAAAAATTGGAGTGCCCCTAAGACCCCTACCGAAGTTCGTTCATTTCTTGGTCTTGCGGGTTATTACCGTCGTTTCATTTCAAATTTCTCTAAGATTGTTGTTCCCTCACCACTTTAACCCACAAGGGTAAACCTTATGAATGGGGACCAAAGCAAGAAGAAGCTTTCCAAACTCTCAAGAAAAAAGTTGTGCAATGCCCCTATATTGACTCTCCCTGATGGGAATGACGACCTAGTTGTCTACTGTGATGCCTCTAACCAAGGTCTCGGTTGTGTCCTCATGCAACGAGGCAAGGTGATCACTTATGCATCAAGGCAACTCAAGATTCATGAGAAGAATTATATGACGCACGATCTCAAGTTGGGTGCGGTCTTGTTCGCATTGAATATTTGGAGACATTACCTTTATGGCACAAAATGTGTAGTGTTCACCAACCACAAAAGTCTCTAACACATCTTCAACCAAAAAGAACTCAATATGAGCCAAAGAAGTTGGGTTGAACTCCTTAACGACTACAACTGCGAGATTCATTACCATCCCGGCAAAGCGAATGTTGTAGCCGACGCCTTGAGTCGTAAGGACCATGTCATGCTTCATTGTGTCCGAATCCAAACCGACATTCAAAATCAAATTCTAGAAGCTCAACACGTCTCGGTCACCGAGGGTAACATGTATGATGAAATGTCGTGTGGTATTGAACTTCAACTTGAATCTAAACCAAATGGTTTACTCTATTACTTGAATCGTATTTGGATTCCCGATCGCGATGATCTCCGTGCATTTCTCATGAACGAGGCTCACAAGACTCATTATTCTATTCATCCTGGTGCGAATAAAATGTACCAAGATCTTGGCCAACAATATTAGTGGCCCGGTATGAAGAAAGACATTGCTCTCTATGTTGCCAAATGTCTAACTTGCTCCAAAGTCAAAGCCGAACACCAACGTCCTTCCGGTTTACTTGAACAACCGGAAATCCCTGGGTGGAAATGGGAGAATTTAGCTATGGACTTCATTACAAACTTTCTCGCACCTTAAGTGGTTATGATAGCATCTGGGTGATCATTGACCGCTCACCAAATAACTTCTTGCCAATCGTGAAGACTATCGGGTTGAGAAATTGGCTCGAATTTACATTGACGAAATTGTGAGTCGTCACGGTGTTCCACTAAACATAATATCCGATAGAGATGCTCGTTTCACTTCCCGTTTCTGGCAATCCCTCCAAACCGCTCTTGGTACACGATTGGATTTGAGCAAGGCTTACCATCCCCAAACTGATGGTTAGACCGAGCGAATAATCCAAACTCTTGAGGACATGCTTAGAGCTTGTGTAATCGACTTTAGTGGCAATTGGGATTCACATCTATCCCTAATTGAGTTCTCCTACAACAATAGCTACCACACAAGTATCAATATGGCTCCATTTGAAGCTCTCTATGGTCGTAAGTGTCGTTCTCCTATCTGTTGGAACGAGATTGGTGAAGCACAAATCACCGGTCCCGAGTTAATTCAAGAAACATCCGACAAGATCATTCAAATCCGTGATAACATCCGAGTAGCGAGGAGTCGGCAAAAGAGCTATGCCAATAAAAGACGTAAACCCTTGGAATTCCAAGTCGGTGACCTTTACTTTTAAAGGTGTCTCCATGGAAGGGTGTGATCCGTTTTGGGAAGAAAGGCAAACTAGCACCTCGCTATGTAGGTCCATTCAAGATCCTTGAAAGGATTGGGAAAATGGATTACAAACTCGAGTTACCTGCATCACTTGGCAATATGCATCCTACCTTTCATGTCTCCAATCTAAAGAAATATCTTGCTGATGAGAATCTCCATATACCTCTTGACGATGTGCACATTGACGAAACGATGCACTTCGTTGAGAGACCTGTATAGATCATGGATCGTGAGATCAAGCAACTCAAGCAAAGCCATATCCCTATTGTCAAAGTTCGTTGGGAATCTAAACGTGGACGTGAGTTTACTTGGGAGCGTGAGGACCAAATGAAGCTCAAGTATCCACATCTCTTTACTGATTTAGTCGCGTCAACTAGTTGAATTTCGGGACGAAATTCCCTTAACATGGAGAGACTGTAACCTCTATGATTTTTCGAGTATTATTTCACTTTATTTTCCTTATTTTACAATAATGACATTTCCATTTTCGATCTTGTACTCGTTCAACACAATATTTCACAATCTTAAGCGTGTATCAATACATATATATATATATATATCATATGCAGATATATATTTATATAAATTTATATATATATATTTAAATTGCTTAAATCAAAAATAAAACTTATAAAGTTTTTACATATTTTATATATACAAATGTAATTACTTATGGATAGATATGTAAACATATGTATATATAATAATTCATTTATACACTTTATTATTTTATAAAATTTATTCCTTTATAAAATAATTATAACAAACTAGATTTTCATAAAAGAAAATGAAAAGCTTTATTTTTGGACCTTGTAAACACAACCCCCCCCCCCCCCCCCCAAGTACTTGGACCCTCAATTTAAACCCATCCAAGTCTTGAAATCCATAAACTGCCCCTTTGACTTTTCAAAGGTCAACAGGAACGAATCCTTGCAAGTTGACACTAAATTCGACTCAACCCAACTCAATTCGGGCCTGCCACAAATCCAAGATGGACGATCTATCATTGCTAAGCCCAATTAAAACCTTAATTCGAACTGATACGCGGTTTTGATTCAAATTCAAAAACATTTGACTTCTCTAGTCAAAACTGAGCCAATCAACTTCAAATCCATGAAATTAAGCACGATTGAAGCCCGTAAATCACGCCCTAATTGATTCCGCGTGTACCCGGTCCCAAAACATGACCTAATCCATTCTCAAGCGTTTGAATTTACGTGTAACAGATGCTAGCAGCTGTCATCGCAAGGACCGAATCAAATCAAACTTTTATGAAGAATTAAATCAAATTAATTCATTTCCAGACTTTCGTATAACTCTCTGCAAACTCTCTGAGCCTTCAATCGACTTGCATTACACTTCTGTACCCCGATCGAGCACCAAGAACAGCAGGCCCTTTGACCCAATCGTTTGCATTCGATACTTCACCGAATCAAGTAAGAATTTTGACTTTCGATTCGTTTTTGAATGTATATCAAAAGCCCCTTATCCATTCGTAACCACAGTTCGTGTCGATCTCAATTACAATTGGTGTTCTTAACCTGTGTATGCAAATCTGAATTTGGGGATTTTGCTCGATTTAATTAGCGGTTTTATTTTATCGGGTTCATAATAATACCAGCGAAACCATCTAGTCCAGCCGGTTAAGTCATTGCGCCACTAGACTAGATGGTGTGGGTTCGAAACCCACAACCCACGTAGCCGGCTTTTTTTTCTTCGCATACCACTAAACCAGACCCGGTTCCATTACTGTCATGCCTATAGTCAATTTAGAACCATTTTAGCATCATAATCAGACCCTTTTCCTAGTGGTATTCATTGCTGGGCTTTCCAGCGCAGAACCGGGTTCGAGCCCTAGGGTCTGCTTATATTTTTAAATCAATTTTTAAAGCTCCAAAATTTTTATAAAAAAATATTTTTATAAACCTTACAATATTTGTAACAGAATAAAACCAGAATTGTTAATTTTCAATATAAATTCAGTTTTATTACGAATTTCGTTGTTAAAGTTGTATATTAAATATTTAAAACAAAAATTTAGATATTTAAATAATTAAAGGAAATTAACTTCCAAATAAAATATTTGTTTTTATAAAGTTTATAAAATTTTAACTTTATTTAAATCAAATACTTATTTTTAAAATGATAAATAAATAAATAAATTTATTTATTATAATCTACATTAAAAAGTTAAAGGTATATTTATTATAAATAAATATTATTTTTACACATCTTTATAAATAAATATTATTTTTGACATCTTTATAAATAAATAAATAAATAAAGCAAAATTATTTATTTAATTTATATTAAAAATAATTCACACACTATTTTTATAACCAAATAACTAAATAACAATTATTTAATTTATTTAGTTATTCAAACCCAAACCCTAATCTAATTATTCTAAGACTATTAATTTAAATTTCTCATTTTATAAAGCACCTCATTCAAGTATGAACCACTAACACCTACAACTTCAACTCTTGGTACACACATCCAATTCAATCCTAGACTTAGACATAGACTATTGTACACGCTATTAATTCAATATACATTACGCACTAGGTTAATGTGGTGAGTTGCAAGGATCATTTTGCTACCTAGTCTCTCATGATAGTTATACCCTTGATTCAAGTGAGTATTACATAGCCCCTTTTCACACTTCTACACTTTTTAAGGTGAAACATGAACACTATACATATAATGATTTACATTTACACAAACTACACAAATACGAATCCACTTTACATTCATGTGTGCAAATTTGAGCTTTATGTTTGAATACTAGGTGTGTTAACTATTTGTGTGCAAATTCATGTGCAATCATTAACTATTCAAGCTGATGGTTAACAATGATAGATCTATTGAGTCTGATAAACCCACCCAGTTAGGGTGATTGTTACCGACAACACAATTGTTTTTGCATGCTAGTTACCAAGGTTTGATTGTACTACTTGGTTACACAATAGTAACTCTCCATAGTTGTCTTATTTAACATGATTTGTAAGGATTTCTTCACTCGCATCTATATACTATCTATGTACAAACCTATGTATGCTCACCAAATTTTTAGTTGACTTTATTTTATTCATGTTTCAGGTGCTAATGTGTGAGTTTGATGAAGACATGCTACACTTAAGTTTGGACTTAGATAATTTTAAATAAAGAACATTTTGTATTTCCTTTTTCGTACTTGTTTGAATTTGGTTTGTGTTTGATTTGTTTGAAATGAAATTGGATGATTAATATATTGCAATCCAGTCAACCTTGTGCTCATGAACAGTCTACATGTTCCGCCCCGACGTATTCCGCCGTCAGTTGGGGTGTGACACTGATGACTTGGAGCAGATTAATTCTGATGATTTGGAGAAAATGGACACATGGCCAGGCTGACTTTAAGGGCCAATAGATTCATCAAAAGGATGGGTATGGATAGATTCAAGCAGGGAAAGACTCTTGTGTATGACATTAAGAAGGTGAGGTGCTACAATTATGACCAGCTAGGTCACTTTGCTAGAAACTGCAAGGAGCCTTCATCCAAAGATCAGCATGAGAAGAAGAACTCCTCCGGAAAGCAAGCTGCCAATCCTCCCAAGTCCAATACATCTTCAAGCTCCACAGCTCTTATTTGCCAAGTTGATGGACATTATCACTGGGGAGAACAGACTGAGGAAGCTGCTGACAAAGCCTTGATGGCAGATGTGGAAGATAAAGGAAAGTGTGTCATGATTGAGCCAACTGAGGATCTCACAGTTGTACCAGCTGAGGTTATTTCTATACTTTGCACTACTAGATCTTCTTTAAATGAAATTCAAAAATATAGATTCATCAATCAAGCTTTGATTGACGAACGAGATCACATTAAGGTGATATATGACTCTGTGGCTAAAAATGAGAAATTGTAATTCATGATATTTCTAGATAAAACCGATCTTTAATTGTGCAACTTAATACACAAACCATTGACAATAAAATTTTGACTGAAAGAGTCCAAAAGGCAGAAAAGGCTAAATTACAAGTTGACCACATGGATATGGATCAGAAAATTTTGTTTGGTATAATTGATAAACAATTTAACAAAAAAGACACAGAGGGTCTTGGTTATAATTCTCATCCTCCACCTTATTCTAAGTCGGGTAGATTTGCTGATACGCCCGTTGCTCATGTTCCTACTCCTTTTATGTGTACTTTATCTGCTAATGGTTATATTACGTATTCAGATTCTGACAGTTTTGCTTCATGTGCAGAGTCTAATTGTGTAACTTCAGAGGATGATTGTGAAAAGAGTTCTGGTTCTAGAAATGTTTTAAATGAACGTGAGTCGGATGAATGTAATAATATGTCCGTGTCAACACCAGATATTTGTGAACACGTTGAAAATTTGTATTTTGATTCTATGCCTTATGAGCTTGTGGGTTTGGGAAATGACATTTCTAAGTTTAAAAATGCTTTACCGTTTATTCCTAAATTTTTGAATGTTGTGCCTTGTGTTACCAAGTTTAAAAGTGCAGGAATGATTATGAATGATGTACCACGCGAAACCATGAGCAACATTGCATTTTCAGATTAAAGGAAGAACAAAGTCTTCAAGACAAAGTTATTGAAGAAAGAATCATATCATATTCAGATGCCTCAACATCACAATCATCTTCATTTTGTGATGACAATTATCAGGCTAAGGCGTCTTGTGATAAAGTTTGTTTTAGTTGTGGTGCTTCAAATCATGTTTCAAAAAGTTGTAATTTGACAACAATCCATTGTAACGAAGAATAGTCTCCCAAAATTTTATTAAATTCAAATGTGTCGTCTAAGTCTCCTTATTATAGAAAATCTAGGCGTAAAAGAATCAAGAATGCTAAAAACTATTTGAAAAGAACTTGGAAAGTTAAAAACAATGTTTTATATGATGATCATGCTTTATCAAAGGGGGATTCTGAATATGATTCTCATGATATGTCTTATTTTGACAAGAAACTTCTTGACAGCAATGGATTTGGTAAAATTTTCTAAATGATTCATTATATACAGGGTCAACCAAGAAGTTTCTGGCATGTAGATAGTGGCTGTTCCAGACATATGACCAGTCAATTCAACTTGCTGCAAGATTATCATCAAATGGATGGAGATTATGTGGCTTTTGCTGGGAATCCAAGGGGAGGAAAGATTGAAGGTCAAGGAACAGTCTCAAATGGTGTAAAAAGTCTGGAGCATGTAAACTTCGTCCCTCAATTGAAGTACAATCTGATGAGTGTGTCTCGGATCTGTGACAAAGATTTTTGTGCTTTGTTCAATTCAAGAGAATGCCTGATCTTGAAGCCTGGAGTGGTGATTCCAAAAGAACTCATTCTCATGCGTGCTCCTAGAAGATTCAATACTTACAACTTGGATATGAACAACCCATCCGGTATAATCGTGCTTTATTTCAAAGGCGTCTGAAGATGAATCATTTCTGTGGCACGAGAGGTTGGGACATGTAAATTTCAAAACCATGAACCGTCTGGTTCGAGGAAACCTCGTCACCGGTTTGCCTCTCAAAGACTTATCTCCTGTGGAACACTGTATCTTTTGTTCCAAAGGAAAACAACACAAATCATCTCATAAGCCCAAAACCACAAATTCCATTGACTCCCTTCTCCAATTGCTTCACATGGATCTCTTTGGTCCTGTGAGTGTCATGAGTCTTGGACGAAATTCCTATTGCTTAGTGGTAACCGATGACTTCTCACGGTTTACTTGGGTGTTCTTCTTGGCTAAGAAAGATGAGACGCCAGAGACCCTGAAGACTTATCTGCTTCAAATTGAGAACCTCTTCAACCTGAGTGTAAATACTATCCGCAGCGATCATGGAAAAGAATTTAAGAATGCCACTCTTGATTCTTTCTATGAAAGCAAAGGAATTTCTTGGCAATTCAGTGGACCGCGTACTCCCCAACAGAATGGTGTAGCTGAAAGAAGAAACCGGACATTGATAGAAGCCGCACGAACTATGATTGTTGATTCCAAGCTTACTGTCACTTTTTGGGCCGAGACAGTTAACACTGCATGTTTTGTGCAAAATCGAGTTCTCATCACCAAAAGTTGCAACAATACACCTTATGAGATCATGTACGAAAGCCGGTTATTGATTTCTTCAGAAAGTTTGGGTGTGTTTGCACGATGCAGAATACTTCGGATCAACTAAACAAGTTTGAAGCCAAAGCCGATGAATGCTATTTTGTGGGATACTCATCAAATCAAATGGCTTTTCGTGTCTACAACAAGCAGAGAAGGATGGTGATGGAATCTATTGATATCAACTGGCATGAAAGCAATCACACGGACGCTGGGGACGATCCTGATTGACTTTATGATGCCGAATCTTTGTTTAAGTCATTTAATCTTCCTGTGTTTTCAAATGAATTAACTATTACAAATCCTTATTTTTCTGTGAACAATCTAGGGAATATAAATGGTCCAAGTTCTTACTCATCCATTCATAATGAAATCCCTGAACCTGTTGCTGTTGAATCCAATGTGGAGTCTTTCGGTTCTGGTGCAACAAGTGAAACTGTTAAAGACAACACTATTCCAATAGTGGATGTTGCCCCACAATCAACTGCTGAAGATCCCATTGATGATGAAGTTGACCTTCCCAACAACAACATCACAAATCTTTATGAGCTCTTAGTAGAAGATGAGATTCCTCAGCTGAGAATTCACAAGAATCACCCCACTGACAACATCATTGGTCCACTCAATGTGGGTGTTCGTACCCGTAGTGCCTGTGAAGAGATGAAGGAGGGACTGTTCTCATGCTTCATTTCTCAAGTGGAACCTAAGAATATCAAAGCAACTTTGCTTGAGAACAGCTGGGTGGAAGCAATGCAAGAAGAGTTACAACAATTCTCAAAACTAAATGTGTGGAATCTGGTGGATCTTCCAAAGAACAAAGTCCCTATTGGCACTCGTTGGGTATTTCGAAACAAAAAGGATGAAGGAGGAATTGTGGTTAGGAATAAAGCTCGCTTGGTTGTTCAAGGTTTCTATCAAGAGAAAGGAATTGATTTTGAGGAAGTATTTGCACCAGTGGCTCGTTTGGAGGCCATCATAATGTTTCTCTCCTACACAGCCTATATGAACTTCACAGTTCATCAAATGGATGTCAAAAGCGCATTTCTGTATGGAAAGGTTCAAGAAGAAGTTTATGTCAAGTAGCCACCGGGATTCATTGATCCTAACTTTCCAGACCGTGTCTATAAACTAGACAAGGCAATGTACGGTCTTCATCAAGCACCTCGTGCGTGGTATGAAACGTTATCTAAGCATCTGCTTGATAATGGTTTCACGCGAGGAGAAATTGACCAAACTTTGTTTAAACGGAAGGATGGCGAGGATACAATCTTGGTGCAGATCTATGTTGATGATATCATCTTTGGTTCCACAAATCCTCTTCTGTGCAAAGAGTTCGAAGAAGTGATACGTTCTAAGTTTGAAATGAGCTTTATGGGAGAGATGAAATTCTTTTTGGGATTGCAAGTTGATCGGTCTGAGTCAGAAATTCTTATCTATCAGGAGAAATATGTCAATGGCATTCTGACCAAGTTCAAAATGACTGAGTCCCATCCTTTCAAAACAACTGCGGAAGTTCGGCATTGTCTGTCTCCTGATTTGGATGGCGAAAGCGTTGATCAGCACCTCTATCGTTCTATGATAGGATCTCTCATGTATCTCACTGCTAGCAGACCAGACATCATGTTTGTAGTGGGCTTGTGTACACGCTTTCAGGCTAATCCTAAACTCTCTCATTTAGTTGCAGTGAAACGTATTTTAAGATATTTGAAGTATAAGCCAAAATTGGGTCTTTGGTATCCTAAAAATAACTTGTTTAATCTTGTGCCTTATTCAGATTCGGACTACGGGGGATGCAACTTAGACCGCAAATCCACCTCTAGGGGTTGTCAATTCCTTGGAAACGTCCTTGTCTCATGGCAATGTAAGAAACAAACCACCATTTCCCAATCCACCGCCGAAGCCGAATACATTGCCGCAACTCTTTGTTGTTCCCAAGTGAGATGGATTCACCATAAAATGCTTGACTATGGGATCACATTCCATGAGACACCAATCCTTTGTGATAACACGGCCGCTCCCCATATCACCAAAACCCCAGTTCAGCATTCCAAAACCAAACACATTGAGATCAAACATCATTTTATCCGAGATTGTGTTGAAAAGAAGCATATCAAAATAGTTGAGGTCAAAACCGACAAGCAAACCGTAGACATACTCACGAAAGCTTTTGACACTACCAGATTTACACAACTGGTGGAAATGCTTGGCATGATCAACTTTCAGTAATCTTATGCATATTAGTTCGTTTTATGTTTATGGTTAATATTCAAGAAAATTACCAAAAATATTTTACATATTTGTACAGTTTTTCTTTGTCTTAAGCAAATCTTTTGGGGGAGAAATTGAAATCACTCTCTGTTTATAGTTTTAAAAGAAAAAGGAAAAGAAAAAGAAAAGAGCTACATAGTTATGCTTGAACATAGTTCTGTATATTCTAAATCTCACAAGTATCAAATTCTATGTTTAAGGAAAATTGTATCTGACCTTTGAGAAATGATAGTGTCTGATCACATCTTTTGAACATGGAATGGATCAAAAGTGATGGTGTTTACTGAGGTATAGCTAGTAGGCCCGACATATGGTTAAAACTTGTAAGTAGTGTGAAAACCTAAATCTTATCTCATACTTGTGTGTTTGAACCCATTATTGAAACATCTAACCCATTTTATCTATTAAGAAAACCAATTCAATCAGATATAGTCCTACGTGTTGGATTCCTATTCATACGCTAGGTGACTGTCAAAGTAATGATACTTACCGCCGATGACCCCGTATGTTTTGCTTACGCAAAGATCTCGGGTGTTCAACTTTTTCCCATCCACTTGGATGTTTTGACCCCGTCTATTTTGCTTACGCAAAGATCTCGAGTGTTCAACCTTTTTCTATCCGCTTGGATAATTTTATGACTTCTTCTTTTTTGGTTACGCAAAAATCTAGAATGTCCGTACCTTTTTAATATCTACTTGGATATTTTTCATTTTAAATCTTCTAATCTACTTGGAGTTCTTATTTTATTTTGGTGGTATTGTGAAATTACTAAGATGGTACCTTGGTTAATTAGAAAGAGATGATATGATGAATATGGGTATTTCTTGAGGATTGATAGGTTTTCAAAACCATTTTATTTCAATATGTGGGGTACACCTTGTATCATGCTTAAATGGTACCATATAATCACATGAAATACTATGTACAAACAAATATTCAGGTTTACTTTGCACAAATATCAGCTATCTTCAGGGACTCACAGTAGCTGATTGCAAAAGAAAGTGTTTCAAGAGACTGACCAGATCTGATCTCATTTTGGATCTTTTTCAAAAGGATAACTATGAATATTTTGTATAGTTTTATTTTAATTTTATTTAAATTCTATAGTTTAGTCGGTTTTATATAAGTTAGTTATGTTTTTAGTTTATGTTTCATGTCTATCGAAACTACCACATTCACCTGAAACTTCCAATCACCCGAAACTACCTTGCCCTATCGAAACTAGTAGTTTCGACAGGGGCATTTTAGTCCTTTGTCATATGAAAATTGAATATCTTCATAATCAGGTTTCGTCTTCGTCAAGTTCACTTTTCTCACTTCGAATCTTTACACCTTTATTCTCACACTCAAAAGCTCTCATATAACCTCGTTTTAAGTTGCAAAAATCAACATTAATAACATGATTTCTCCGTTGTCACCGTCATCATCATCATCAGGTACTGATCCTCTGTTCTAAATGTGCGTTTTTGTGAAATGACATACCTAGGGTTTCAATTTTGAAATTTTTACGACTAAATCTTCATAATGGTGGTCATTTTGTGCTTATTCTTGTTTACAAACATCACCATTATCTTTGAACTCACATATGTTGTGCATACTTGCAGATTACAGTCATACACCTTGGTAAGATGGAGTTTCGACACTCACAGGCTACTATTTCTCTATCTTTTATGTCTTTCATATGTTTGGTAAATGAGTCTGAGTCTGTATTTTCTTTAAAGATTCTTGATTCTGTGTGTTTAAGTCTGTTCAAGGGTTTGGGCATCGAAACTAGTAGTTTCGAGAAAAGGGGTGTTTATCTTTTAAAAGGGTTTTTCAAAACTTAAACAGGTTTTTGATCGAAACTACGCAAATGTGCCCAAGTCCTCAAAATGTGACCAAGTTTCTGTGCCCGAAACTACTTAGTTTCGGTTGATAGTTTAAAGGTTTCTAAGTGTTTGGATTGAAACTTGTTGTTTCGATTGAGATGTCTTCAACCGAAACTAGTAGTTTCGATAAGGTTTGTTTCAGAAAGTTTCTAAGTGTTGGACTGAGTAGTTTCGATCAGGGATTCTGTTAAAATTTTTCTAAGTGTCAATCTTTGATGAACTTTGTTTGTTTGCAGGTATGGATCTTCTATTTGTAAAAAGACACAATGTCTGTGCTTTCCTTGATGCAACTGATCCTAAAAGTGTTGATTTTTTTTCAAATCTTGAACTTTCTGGCCAATTCCAATATCAACTTTGCCATCAGTCAAAATGTGCCTGTCTTTGAAACCACAATCAGGCAATTCTAGGAAACAACAGAGATTGTGCTATGGAGAATGTGGATCACATCAGATCTATAGTACACGATCAAGAAGTTCTATTCTCTGAAGCTACTATTAGAGAGGTACTGCATTTCAATGATGACCCAGAGGCACCAATAGTATTCCCAAGCTTCTATGTTAAGGAGTGCTTCAGAAGAATGGGACATCCTGACAAGTTCAAAAGTGGTCAGATCATAAAGAATTCCTTGCCAAGTCACTACAGATATATAGTGCATGTGTTCATTCATTTCTTATCAATCAGAAAGGGTGGCTTCGATTCAGCAAATATCACATGGCTTCTGCTATTTTGGGTCTAAACAATGGCAGGAATTACAACTTTTCTGGCCTAGTGTTCAGACAATTTATGGATAACTTGACACGTGCTGTAAGGGAGAAATTTCTTGTGTATCCAAGATTTCTGCAAATCAACATCAACCTACATCCAGATCTTCAACAAGGTGGAAATATATTTGTTTTTGACCATATGATTGCCAAGACTCTCAACTACATGAGTAGTACAAACAAAAGAACAAACAGAGCTATTGCTAACATTCCTCTGTTTGGTTATGTTATTGGAGAAGAATAAGAGTTCGTTCAAGACGTGGATCCAGATCTTGATGTAGAAGACTCATCATCATCCGAGGAAGAAGAAGAGGATGTGTAAGATCATGAGATTCAACAAGAGGCTGAAGTTAAAGTTGAAATACCACATGAACAAGAAGAAGAGTGGCCTGTTATTGAGCCTATTGTTGAGCCTGTGATTAAGGCTCCTTTTGTTGAAGAAGTATAAGTTCCAATTGTACAAGTTGATGTTAATTTACAAGTGGCTGAAGAGGAGATTGCAGAGTCCAGTGGGACTTTGGATGCAGGAGTTTATGGTTCAGACTACTACAAGTCAGACTCTAATGGTCAAACTGAACCTCCTGCATCCTCCTCCAAGAGGCAAGCAGACTCAGGTTCTGACTATAAAGAAGAGGAGCATAAGGCAAAGAAGATTAAGACTGGTCTTGAGGACTTTTCATCATCATCTGATTCTCTATTTGACATTCCCCATCCTACACCTCAGCCGCAACACCACCACGATCTCCCCCACATGCACACATCCCTACACCACCTACATCACCTGCTCATGAACCAACACCCTCAGTGCCAATAGTGAAAACCTTGAGTTTGCAAGTGAAGAAACTACAAGATCATATTCAAGAAAAGGACAAAATGATTGAAGGATTAAAGACTGAGTTAAATGAATGCAAGGAGGAAGTCAAGGACCTAAAGCTAGAGGTTGGGGGTTTACACACCCAACTTGATGTCCAGCAAACCCAGCTAGAGACTCAACAAAAGGAAATCTCAAAACAACAACAGGATTTCAAGGCCTTATCTGAACTTGTTGAGCAACTGAAGGCTGCAATTGTCAAGCCTGTGCATCATCAAGCAACTCCTACCACAGTTCAGGGGGAGACCACTTATGCTGGTGGACCCTCTTCCCCTGCCTTTGTTACACATCCTGAGTCATGCTGCCAAGACAAAGGAAGCTGTGGAAGTAAAGATTGAAGAACCAGAGTTCGACCTTCCCTCCGCTAGTGAAAGAAGAGCAGCTATGGAGCGTGGGAAGGGAACCGAAACAAATGTTGAGGTAGTGGTTCTTGATGAAGAAGATGTTGAATCCGACAATGAACTCAATGCTTTATTGGATGAGATTGACAACTTTGGTTATAATGACTTGCATCTAGAGATCTTACCCATAGAAGAATTAGAGACTGAAAAGGTTAGATACTTCACAGAAGAGGGGGGTGAGATCCAGGCACTATCTGATGAGGTTCAAACTGAAGCAGATGTCTAAGTCAACTTAGTAAAGCCAACAGTCACTGAAGAACCCACTCCTACTGAAGCAACTCCTACTGAATCAACTCCCGCTAAACAACCCATCCATCGAAACCAAACCCTGATTACCCATATAAAAACAAACCCTGGTTAAGGAAGACGGTAGAAGAAGAGGGTCCTAAGACCTATGAATGGATAGCTGAGCATCAAGAACTGAAGAGGCATCGTGTTGGCTAGAAATATGAGGCTGAAAGGTAGCTGTTCATTATAAGAAGATATAAGGGAGGAGTTCAGCATTTCAAGAACATGACAGACTTTCAAACTCTCCCCTTCTATGATCTGAGAGATCTAGCCAATCTTCCACTTCAAAACCCAGGGAAAGTGATGATGGCTTCAGATTTTGAGCATTACCTGCACACCCAAATCAATTATGACTTTAAAGGGTTTAAGCCTAGAAAGACATAGAAGAAAATCTCAAAGACTAGGTTTCATCCCAAGACCAAGAAGCCTTATGTTTTCTTGAGGTACAAGCCAGCTCAAACCCACAAAACTATTACTCTTCCCAAGTCTATGCATGTTCAACTCCAAACTTTTAAAAGATGGTACTACAATCCGAACATCGGTAGTGTTGTGATAGAGTGTGAAGGCAAGGAAGACATGGTAATATTTGAGCCAATGGAGCTTCTGAATTTCAACCTGATGATCTGGAAGTGCTATTCAAGAATCACATTCAAGCTTATAGTGATGAGGATGAGGCAGATGCAAAGTCCTATCAAAGAGTCGTGACCTCACACGTAAGCCTACTTTTCAGAAACTAACTGAAGGACCAACTGCTTACTGGAGAGTTGAAGACATTGATGCAACAGCTTAGGGGGAGATTATAGAGTCAAGTTTATTTAAGCTGATAACATCAAGGTATTTTGAACAAAGTTAACTTAGTTTTACTTATTTGTTATTTCAGTATTGTAATTTTTGTTTATGTAATTTACTGTTTTCATTAGACTAAGTCTGGGCCATCGAAACTACTTAGTTTTGATTGAGATTTGTTCAATCGAAACTAGTAGTTTCGATATATAGTAGTTTCAACAGTGTTGTTTCATCATTGTAAATGCTCAACCGAAACTACTAGTTTCGGTTGGCATAGTTTCGATACCTGTCAACTACTATAAATAGCCTAGTTTGAGAATGATTAGGGTGTGAGCAGCGGCTGTAACCCTGAACTTTCTCTTTCACTGTTCTTAAGAATCAATACAATTTGCATTTGTTTTATGCATTGATCTTACATTTTCAAACATGTTTTGGATTGATTCTGAGTGTGGTTAGCCAGTTATCTTCACCAAATCTGTTTCTCTCCTTTGTTTCACCACGAAACACACAGATTCTGCATGTGTGTGTGTAATCGGTCATCTGAGTGATTTCTGAGTGAAATTAGGACCTACACCACATTAAAAACATCACATGCATAATAAATATAGCTCCATGTTTACATGCAATCCAACACGCACATAACTATACATGTAGACACATACCTCGTCACTGCACCTTCTTCAGGGCGTTCAACACACCTCAAGCTCATCTTTCCCGAAGGACCGCATCCTTCCCAATCCCGTTTGCTATGCCATAATCGCACGATGCAAACACGACACACAAATATACACACATAATATCACATATCATTTACATGACTCCTTAACTATACTTGCACCTCACGCATACCCCTAGAACAACATATTTCTCACATGAATTCATAAGCATTTAATGTACGAGTCAACTCTTCCCGTTCATCGCTTAACACGACACGCATTAATAGCCCATACCCTTAACTCACACATTTCCATGGCTCACCATAGACCCTACGATCACTTAATAATTATTTTATATTCAAAACGTATCAGGTTAGAACCCGAAATCCTTAACACCTTTAATAGAGTAAACTTATTTCATAAGTGTGTACGATAGCCCCAAAACATTAAAAACATTTAAAGAGGGGAATTAGAACCTGTTCTGCAACTCGCCTGTTTATGCTCGTATCCTAGACCTATCAAATGTATGATCACAGGATCAAAAACACATCCTAAACATACGTTGGATGACGTACAACAATATATTAAAATCACGAGTTCCATTCGCTTGTCCTCCCAACACCATGAGATCCCATTCTCATCCCCCTTTCATATCAAACCGTTTGTAACCCGATCAAAACTCGTATACGTGTACCTGGTCCCATGCATGCAAACCCCATGCTCACAAAACCCTACTCGGGTGTTACTCGATTCAACTATCCCCCGTGTTTGCCACCGTGATCCACCTTCGAGCACACCGCCGAGACCCGCCTTTATCTCCTTCGTCTAGCCGCAACCCTAACTGGCCGTGCACTGTCCGGGCTCCACACTGTTGCGTTCCACTTAGCCAATTCCACCGTCCCCGGCTATACCCGAGCTCGCTGCCGCGCAGCCCCAACCGTCACCGCCCGTTGCCGGCATCACATCCCCCATTACAGCCTCGTCCATGGCTGCCACCGTGCTCCACAGTCGTTGGAGCCATCGTAGTGCAGTGCCCCCATAGCCAACGTCGCACCTTCACCATGTCTCTCTCTCTCGCTTCGTCAAACCCGTCACCACCGAGCCGGATGCCGTTCTCGGTTGCCACCCTTGCGCATCTTCCTTAGCCATCGTTGTTCACCGTCACGGTTTCCATAGCCGGCCTCCTTTTCGACCACAATAATCCAAACAAAAACCCTCATCGGGTTTCTTGCAAACACATACATGAACTAACGTACAAACAAAAACGGGAATTACCTTCACGATGTTATGAAGTCCCTTGCGTGACACCCCGCCGAACCACCGCCTGCCTCTCCTCTCCGGTCTCCTTCTCCTCCCTTCGTGTTTCTGCCGTTGCACACAAGCCAAGCCGAATGGCTTAGGGTTTGTGTAAGGATGACTTTTAAACCCTTTGATATTTCACTTCGGGTCCCATCGAATATGTTTAACGTGTTTTTGTCTCAACTTCTTAAATTAACGGCTACTCGATCCTTTTAATCTCGATAAACCAAGTTTTACTCATCGATCCATACCAACTATGTCATTTACTCGAAGCCCCGGGTTTACCTGTTAAACCGACCCATTAGCTATTTGGTTTTAGGGATGTTACAAGTCTATCCCCCTTAAAAGAGGATTCATCCTCGAATCCTGTGTTGGCATAACCCAACACTGCGTATCTATCAATTACCATTTTGTACCCACTCCTTTCTTTTGCGCATCACGTTAAGGTCACCTCCTTTATACTCAGTCGCCATCCCTGGCATTTCAAGAAAGTCCGATTCGTTGCCCGCTTTCACTTTCCTTTGGGATTTTAGGATCACCTACATATTCCTTTATTACTTGCCCTTCATCTTATACTCAGTCGATATCAATTTCTTGCGTACTTATCACCCTTTCCTGATTCGCTCCCATCATTTCTTGCATAGCCCTGATAATCTCACCATTTCGACGGTCATACCTAATTAAGGTCCCTTGTCTTACATAACCGGGATCACTCGTCTTCCTTCTTACTTCGTACTCTAATTGTCTCTCCGCGACGATTCCTTAAGACTTTGGAACCATCGCCTTACTCATAAATGTGATACATTTCTCATTCTCATAAAACCTCCCAGCACTTGCGTCAAGCTCTACCGATCTCTCCTAATGGTTTGCCTCCACCTTGTACTATTTCTCCATTACCAAGCATTTAATATGCCTATTAAGTATGTGCATACACCCAACACTAGGTTCATTCTCATTATCCCTTTTAATTTCTCAAAATTTCACATATCACTGTCATGTATTTCTCAATAGCCAACAATTGCTTTATATGAATGCTCCACCGGAGCTCTCCTTAAACCAGTCCTAAGCTTGCCATCGTAGGCCTTTCCTTCCCTGCCCCTTAGGTGCAATCCTATACTTGTCTTCCCTTTATCTCGCTCTCTTTTTACTGCTCTATCTCTACTAGGCGATCACCTATCGCGCCTCATTCATCGAGTACAAACGTTTAGTCTGCCCTATCATAAGTCTCAGCTATCCATCGCTTCGTTCCAAGAAAACATTCCCGCCTCTCTTGTATCCCACATTGATAAAACTCTTCGTATGGACATTCCTCCATGGAGTCCCTATCGTCACTTTGTCCGCTACGTGTCGAAGTCTCTAGCGTCATCATCTCGACCACATCGTAACTATCTCCGATCAAGCGTCCACGTAACGCTTTCATCCTCAACTCTCACGGCTCCACCCATTGGCTTCGTGCTCCGAATTCCCGAGATATAAGCACATGCATCTCATAAGAGCACCTCGCCGATAGTCTCGAGTGACGTCAAAACTCCTCGTATCGCCTTGATGTATCAACTTCGAGAAAGTCGTAAAGATAGAAACACTATTCTTAAGCACACCGACCATCCTTCATATGCACATCTAAGTGCATACTATGAGGACACACTGATACAACATAACTACAGGACATACAATGTTCTGCATGTGAACTAGTAACCCCACCTTCTAACTCACACAAAGTGTACACCACTAGTTAAACCTGAGTAAATTTACATGAATACAATACTACCTCACCATTTATAAACACAAACTCTTGAGCTCTACCTTTTATTCATTACAACGGTAGTTCCTGCCACACGTCATCACATACTCACACATAATTCACACATTTGTACCTATACGGGTAGTATCACTGGTTCAAGGCAACACACTACCCGACCTAGACACAAGTCAACCCTCTACACATTCATACACATAATATTTATAATCATTATTTCCCACAGGACCTTGTCCTGGACATTTACACCCACTACGGATGTATAATCATGACTTCTCATAGGACCTTGCCCTGCATATTCACGCAAGATGCAACACACCCCTTACACTTCACACCCCCAACTAGACCTTAACTCATAGATGACACTATCATATGTTCGCTAACACAGAGAAACTCATGGTTCATATCTACACAAGTCTGCCCACACTATCTAATCAATCACATCCAAATTTACATCTATTTACGGACTCACGCCATGCAAAATTATAATCATCAAATCACACCACACTGCATATGGCTTCCTATCGCAGGCACAATACAACACATTCATAAACACAACTATTGTTACTCCCGCCCTAATCACATCATAGCAAAGCAAAAGTCAAAATCAAAACCAAATAGTCAACATTCAAGTCAAACACCGCACCATATAAGCGTCTAATCAATCAAGTCACCCTGCATATTCCGTGGTAATTGTCACTATCACCGATCATTCAGAAATCAAATATTTCAAACAGTGTTTGCAAAGTTATTACTCGACTGCCTCAGGTGCATTTGCTGCATCCTCCGATGGTTCTTCCTTAGCGGATCCTGGATCAATCACCGGATCCTCTTGGAATAGGGATGTCTTAGCTGTCACACGCGGTTAGTCCTTCAGCCATGCAGGTCCACATCCTGGATGGAAATCGCGCACCGCTGACACCGCTCACCTCTTTCATCCGGTAGTTTTGGTCATAGCACCATGCTGGACACCACTATTCTCGGTTCTAGCCAAACCTGGCGCAGGAAGTGCCAGTACTACCCCCATGTCACCGACCGTCTCGTCTACAGCAGTCGTTGGTTCGTCTTGATGATATGCCCTCATCCTAGCCAGAGCTCCCCGCCTGACCGATTTAGTCCGCCTTGTCTTAGCCATCAGTACCTGCACAAGATAGAACGTTAGACTGATTACTATGGGCATAATTTCAGAATATGAGAGTAATCATAGACTACCAAATCACGGTGATAAAATGCAATTTGGTGGTCTACATTACTGCTCGTACTCTAAACCTTCCCTATCATATTCACACTAACTTTCTACCTTTAACACACACGGGATGCGCAAGCATCCCACACCACTCACATAGCACTACGCAATAATCTAGCAAACCATCATATTAATCATAATTGCACCCACCCATGATTACACACAACATCATTAAAGCATGTTAACAAACCAACTATCCCATATAACTACAATTAATGCAACTCCACAATACTCAAATCATAAAAACATAATACCGGTTAATCGTACCACATAACTCCACGTAGTGTTACACTACGTAATTAGTACTTCTAACCATTACTGCATAACTCAAAAGATGTACCTCTTGGCTCGCGGTTACTCATGGTGGCATTCGTTTCACCCTCGTCCCATTTTCAGTTTAAGTTATGGTATTTTATTTTAATAAAAACACCCATTTTCTATTAAGCCACGACTCTGATACCAACTTGTAAGACCCCGACCCGGGCATCCTACAGTTAGTTCTCATAACGGGTTTTTCTCTTTAAAAACACATTTATTACTAATCAAACTACAACGGAAGTCTTTCTAAAATCATTTATTACTATTTAATGTTATTCAACATACCGCACGAATGCCCGCACACCATTCTGAGTAGTACCGCTCCCAAGCCAAGGTACGTCGACGCGATGCTTACCTGCAAAACAATCTAACATACACACAAAGTCAGCTACGCTGAGGGAGTTCTAATAGTTTAATTTAAACAAAATTCATCACGCCATATTCGTTAGTTTATTCCACTCAGGACTCTCCGGTCCTTAATAAAATAGTTTTACGATTCATTTAACGAATAGTTAACCCCCTGTTATCCCATGGCATCCCATAACCGTTCACCACCCGAGACTCAACCCGTACTACCAATAATAAGAATAATGATCTTCCCATCTTGTCGACATAGACTTAACTTACTATACTAAGAATTCATACCCGAGAACAAGTATTAACACAACATACTCTAGACATTGGCATACTCATCCCTAACCCAAACTTTCACAATCAACTGACACGACAGCTATACACGTCACATCACAGCATTAATATAACAGTCAATATGACTCTACATACCACAATAATATTATCCACACATTATTTAACATTGCCACATTAAAAACATCACATGCATAATAAATTTAGCTCCATGTTTACATGCAATCCAACACGCAAATAACTATATATGTAGACACATACCTCGTCACTGCACCCTCGTCAGGGCGTTCAATACACCCGAGCTCATCATTAACCTGTTAAATAAATGTCACCGTTGGTGACTTCCCGGAGGACCTCATCCTTCACAATCCCGTTTGGTATGCCATAAGGCATGATGCAAACACGACACACAAATATACACACATAATATCACATATCATTTACATGACTCCTTAACTATACTTGCACCTCACGCATACCCCTAGAACAACATATTTCTCACATGAATTCATAAGCATTTAATGTACGACACAACTCTTCCTGTTCGGCCCTTAACACGACACACATTAATAGCCATACCCTTAACTCACACATTTCCATGACTCACCATAGACCCTACGATCACTTAATAATTATTTTATATTCAAAACGTATCGGGTTAGAACCCGAAATCCTTAACAATAGAGTAAACTTATTTCATAAGTGTGTACGATAGCCCCAAAACATTAAAAACATTTAAAGAGGGAATTAGAAACTCACCAGCTTTGCTAAGTCCCGGTCCCTGTTCTGCAACTCGCATGTTTACGCTCGTAGCCTAGACCTGTCAAATGTATGATCACAGGATCAAAAACACGTCCTAAACATCCGTTGGATAACGTATAACAATATAATAAAATCATGAGTTCCATTCGCCTGTCCTCCCAACACCATGAGATCCTATTCTCATCCCCCTTTCATATCGAACCTTTCATATCAAATTGTTCGTGATCCGATTAGAACTCGTATACGTGTACCTAGTCCCATGCATGCGTGCATGCAAACCCCATGCTTACAAAACCCTACTCGGGTGTTACTTGATTCCACTCTCCCCCGCGTTCGCCACCGTGATCCACCGTCGAGCACACCGCTGTTGCGTTCCTTTTAGCTGATTCCACCATCCCCGGCTATACCGAGCTCGCTGCCCCTGCTGCAGCACTGCCCTAACTGTCACCGTCCGTTGCCGGCATCACGTCCCCCACCACAGCCTCCTCCATGGCTTCCACCGCGCTCCATAGTCGCCGGAGCCATCGTAGTGCAGTGCCCCCACAACTAACATCGCACCTATCACACCTGTAACACAGGACAGTCATCTACCTGAGTAGTACCTCCAACAGATATGTTCCCAGGTAAGAGCGACGGTTCTAGGAGAGATTTATACACCGCTCTTTCCTAGACAGAACATTCCGTTTGTCAGATAACTACATACCGGTTGAAGGTCGCCTTCTAGTTACAGTGACGTTGATAACAAAATTCACAACGGAAGACTTAACAACATAACTTAATTCATTTCATAATATAAAGTTTATACAATAGGGACTGACCGGCAAACACAACACAATCAAACTCTGGACTTATAGCTCATGAAGAATCATGCCAATCACTCAGGCCTTATAGTCACCCAGGGACCTGCCCTCAATCATCCCTACTTCCATTCTTTATACACCTCCTGGAATGCCATCTACTAGCTAGGGTTCACCTGTGCTAAAAAATATTTGAAAACATTTTGGATCAGCTTACGCCGGTGAGTTCGTAAACAAAATCATCTTTTAGTGTATCCCTGATCGAGAATGAATACCCCACATAGGAATTACAATCATCCTGTCTAACCCATCACCCAGAATCTCCCTTCGGTCTACAACATACATATATTCAGGAACCCTCCCGGTTTGCTAGTCCCATACATACCAGAAATAAAACAAGAGGATTAGTCTTGTCCCTGGGTTCACCTCAATCAATGGCCATAATAAGTACTTATTATAGGATATATACATGGACAGCGTTGGGATCTCAGATACAAAATCATTTACAAAACATTTCACAGAGCACAGTTTAGAGGAACTCACCTCAACAAAAACCTCCTCTTGTATTGAATATAACAATCAACACCTCGACAGAACCCTAGATTATAACCCACATTATCATAATCAATATCCCTATCTTAGTTTTACACAAAGAAACATTAGGGTGTTTTAGAAACCTTACATCGATGCTATCTATGGCAGTTTACGGATGATTTATGAGAAACCAAACTCTTGGGAGCGGATCGGATCCTCGGGAATAGAGCTATTAGAGCTTGTGTGTGTGATGGGAGTGTGTTTGTGTGTGCAAAGGGCGGGATCGATCAACTATTTATAGGGTGATCCCCAGGTCCGTAGCGGACCGCTAAGCAAGGGTGTGGCGGTCCGCCACCCCTTGAGGCGGCCTATTTTGCTTAGCGACCACGTAGCGGACCGCTAAAGGTTATGCTGGCGGTCCTCCACCCTTCCACGCGTTCGTTTTCAATCGGCGAGTCACAGGGGCACGTGTCACCATCCGGGTCTTTCCTTAGCCCGCACGTAGCGGACCGCTAAGGCTTAGGGTAGCGGTCCGCTACCCCTTCTACTTTCAAAATTTTCAATTTTAGTCCCCTAACTTTGGAGATTTAAAGTTTTAACCCTTGATCTTTATATTCTGACACTTTTGGTTCTTATTTGACTTGGGAAATATCCAGGTGTTACAGCACCTTCACCATCTCTCTCTCTCTTCGACAAACCCGTCAATACCGAGCCGGATGCGCCTGTCGGTTGTCACCCTTCCTTAGCCATCGTCGTTCACCGTCACGGCCACCATAGCCGGCCTCTCTTCCGACCACAATAATCCAAACAAAAACCCTCATCGGGTTTCTTGCAAACACATACATGAACTAACATACAAACATAAACGGGAATTACCTTCGCGATGTTACAAAGTCCTTTGCGTGACACCCCCGTCGAACCACCGCCGCCGCCGCCTCTCCTCTCCGGTCTCCTTCTCCTCCCTTCGCGTTTCTACTGTCGCACACAAGCCAAGCCGAATGGCTTAGGGTTTGTGTAAGGATGGGTTTTAAACCCTTTGATATTTCACTTAGGGTCCCTTCGAATATGTTTAACGCGTTTATGTCTCAACTTCTTGAATTAACGGCTACTCGGTCCTTTTAATCTCGATAAACCAAGTTTTACTCATCGATCCATACCAACTATGTCATTTATTAGAAACCCCGGGTTTACCTGTAAAACCGAACCATTAGCTATTTGGTTTTAGGGATGTTACAAATCTATCCCCCTTAAAAGAGGATTCGTCCTCGAATCCTGTGTCGACATAACCCAACACTGCGTATCTATCAATTACCATTTTGTACCAACTCCTCCCTTTCGCGCATCACGTCAAGGTCACCTCCTTTATACTCAGTCGCCATCCCTGGCGTTCCAAGAAAGTCCGATACGTTGCCCGCTTTCACTTTCCTTTGGGATTTGTACTCAAAAAGTTAGACCAATTTGTACTAAAAAGTGCAGCCAAAACATACATAATAATATGTTGACATCATAGTTAGATCAAAACACCTTCATTCATTAACATAATACCTGGTACATGAGTTTTAATCAATGAGAAAGGAAATACAGTATGAGGAGAGCCTCATTTTTTCTTGAAGATGTTGATAAAGAAGACTTAGTGGTTTGCGAATGCTCTTTTTCCCCCAAATGTCGATGATTAGGGTTTAATGGGGAGGGAGGAGATTTAAATGGCATTAAAAAATGGAAAAATTAAAAAAGATGTAAAAAAGACTGATTTACCCTCATTTAACTGATAAAAAAGGATGATGTTAAGTGACTCGATGAAAATGACAATATTTTAAAACCTTAGGAGTCCTGAACCATGGTTCCAAGTTATTAATTATTTAATGTTTTAAGATAAAATAAAAGGTCATTATTAAACTAATAAAGTCCTCGATTTGTAGATGTTTCAGAATCAACATTTCCCGAACCACTCCAAACTCTTCTTAGAGCTATTCTAAGAAATAACATTCTTGTTTGCAAGAACTTCCTGGAATGGTTCCGAATCTTGGAGTTAATTCTTCAGGAAGAAAGGAAATCCTACAAACTTGAGGCTCTCATACCCAAAAAGCCACTTGCTATTGATTCCATCAATGTGAATCTTGCATGAAAACTTCACATGGATGACTCATCTAATGTGTCCATATTCTTGCTTACTTGCATAACTCCTAAGGTTGAAGCTAAATTTGCGTATAGGTACCTATGAAATGACCGAGTATTGTAAAGAGATATACCACTAATTGTATCATACATAGTTCAAACACTTTGGAAAACTCACATCATATCAAATGGAGGAAGGAACATCACCTGGCGAGTATAATACGAAAGTAATTGGCTATATTGATGAACTTGAAGAACTTGGTTATCCTTTTGGTGAGGCTTTAGATGTGGATCTGATCCTACACTCACTTCCTAAATCATATGACATGTTCATCGGGAATAAAGTATTGAAAGAGGAAATAAACTCTACTGCATAATTACATGAGATGTTTAGAGCCGCTGAAGTAGAATCTTCAAGTAATGGTGGAAAAGAACAAGAGTCTAAGGAAGAGGATGACCAAATGTGAGTGACATTTCCATGGATTCACATAGCATTGAACAAGTATGCCACAAAGATCTTAGAATGCGCTGGTTTGTCTTCATGTAATCTCGTTGCCACCCTGTTTGACACAAATGGGAAACTGAGTGCAAATGACGACCCACTTCTAACCACTCCACCTCTTATCGAAGTCTCGCAAGGGCGCTCCAATATCTGAGTTTTACTCAGCCCGATTTAATATACGACATCCAACAGATGTGCATGTATATGCATGAGCCCCACCGCTCCCCATCTTCATGTGCATGCTTAAACGCATCTGACGATATGTTCAAGGTACACTGCCTTATGGTCTAACCATTCCCAAGTCTCCGGTTCCCTCCCTTATGGCCTACACCGATGCATATTTGGCCGGTTGTACAGATAGTCAACGCTCCACTTTGGGATACTTTGTCTTTCTAGAAAAAAAATTACTTTCACGGTCGTCGAAGCGGCATACCACTCTGCCGTTCTAGTGCCGAAGCCAAATATTTGGCTGTGGCTAATGTTGTTGCCGAATTGTGTTAGAACTACACCATCCTAATTCTCGGGCTTCTATTTTATACTATGACAATGTGAGTTGCATTTACCTGACCACCAACCCCGTTCACCATCAACACACTAAGCACATTGAACTAGACATTCATTTTGTTCGCGAAAAGGTACAATGGGGCAAATTCGTGTATTTCATGTTCCTTCCCGCTATCAAATTGCCGACATCTTCACTAAGGGACTACCTAGAGTACTATTTGAAGATTTCAGATCTAGTCTCAACATCCGCTTTGGTATGGTACCGGTACTCGATACTAAATGCTCATCCCTATAATAGAGAAGGCACGCATTCTGTTTCTATCAACCAAGTTTTAAGCGGCTAAATTTTTCGAGCCTAAATAGGACTTTAAATGGTTCTAACAAAATCAAATCATCACTTTTAGTTATCGCCCCTTATATAAGGAGTAATCCAAGTTTGTAATTACATATTTATGTAAAAAGAATGATCAAATACTAAAAAGAATGATCAAATACAAGATGAATAAAAAGATGATGAAATTGAAATGTTTTTAGTTTAGTTGAAGTCCACCAAAGCTTCTACTGCTAGTCATCCTCTCCAAGAAGAGTGCGTATGAGTTCTTTAGGCTAAATTGAGCGGTGAAAACCCTCCCCATCTCCTCCTTCTTTATCTTCTTATCCGTCGTCGTTGCACGCTTTCTTGCTTTCTCTTCCCGATTATTTTGCACATCTATTTCCACTTCTTCATCAATTGTAGCCAGCTCTGTTCCAAGTATCTCATCTACATCCATCTTTGATTCTGTACGTAATCGTGTTGTGCGTGTACATGGAATCAACCACCACAGATTTATACTTCCTTTCCTCATCCTTATCGTTGTAGCG
This sequence comes from Smallanthus sonchifolius, assembly GCA_023525975.1. Taxonomy (NCBI): domain Eukaryota; kingdom Viridiplantae; phylum Streptophyta; class Magnoliopsida; order Asterales; family Asteraceae; genus Smallanthus; species Smallanthus sonchifolius. Next base: position 20,359,923 of record CM042046.1, on the reverse strand, counting down.
TAATTTGTGTGTTTGAGTTCCTTTGATGAAATATGTCTATGTTAGTTGGATAGTTTGGAATTTGATGGACTGGTTCTATATATACTGTACTCTTCATCAAGTACAATAGGAAGACTTTGTCTAATAAATGGTAAGAATAGACTGATCAAACGTTTTAAATATATTTACTGATCCTATTAGACTTATTCTTTAGAATGTTACAAAGATGCCCGTAGACTTTATCAGCTACGCTTACCATGTTGAGTTTCAAAGGTTATGTGACTAAAACTAGTTCAAATGAATAGTTCATAAATAAACAGTCAAACTTGAGATAAATTTACATATAAATAAATTATTATCATCCAACTGCTACAGGAGACTGAAGTATTTTATACCTATTATAGTTGGTGAGTTAGATTTCATTTCATTTCATTTACTTAGATATATTGATCCCAAAAATCATTGTAATCAGCCCATAAAATTAAGAATAATCGGGATTAACCCAAAACGAATTCTAGAATTAATGAACCAATCATTACATTTGTTTGAACCATTCGTATACCTATATACATACATGAAACGTCGTGTTCCTTCATGAACCGACACGACCTTTACTAAACATACGGTTACTATAGGGTTTCTATTTATACATTGGACCCTTCTAACTTGACACAATAACATAATTGACACAAAATATACTTTGCACTAGATACAAGTTTGACCCGATAACTTATCCAAACAATTAATTCTAACAGTTTATCTGAGATTAAATCATATATGAGCATATTTTTCTATGATTCAAGACGTAAATGACGGCTGCTCATGAAATGAAATTTATGCTCACTACAGAAATCTGATTAATTATGAAGTACTAGAAATGAACGTAGTTTAACTAAATTTGTGATCTAAAACAATTCTCAAATGAATATTGGGAGAGTTGAAATACGTAGACAGTGTAAACAAATTTGAGATATCTGCTCACTAATGAATGTTCGCTCGGGTCCTAGTGAACCGACTCCTCTAACCCATTCGTTTCAAACCCCGACCCCGTACTACCAACATTCTCATCAAAACGTACCCAACATGCCAATTCACGTAGCTCCCGGTAATTTCGTACTCAAAGAACCGCAACAATTTTCATACTATCAACAATTTGCTCAAATGAACCTATCAAAAACAAGCTCCCCGACCAAGACTCGACACCGACCGGGCCAAGACGTAAAGATATTACTAGAAAATTGGGTTTTTGGGACAAAAAATTTGGCATCGTTAAATACGGTCGTAAATTTAGCGACCGGTGACAAAAACGTTAATGATGTGTAGTTTAGGAATAGTGTAGGTGTGTGTATTAGCTGTTAAAAAACAATAAAAAGATAAAAGTAAAAAAAACTCATACTTGAGGGGTTGACTTGCAATTACTCAAAAAACCGAAAAGAAGAACTTTCCAACTACACAACCCGTGTAAACTATTCTCATTTCAAACCTAACCAATTTATCTCCATCTTCGATCACAATGAAAGTAATAGAGCAATTTTGATTCCGATTGTTAACGATGAACGCAGCCATGGATGAACTCAACAGAAACGGCGGTGGCGGTGGCGGTGGCGGTGGCGGCGTAGGTGAAAACGTTGAAGGATTAGCGGTAATAGGCAAAGGTAAGCCGTTGATCGTATTGATGTGTGCTACTTTGGTCTACTATCACTGCGCATATCGAAATTCAAGCATACTTTCACTGACGTCCGACGTCTTCATCGTTCTCCTTTGCTCACTCGCGATCCTCGGCCTCCTTTTCCTTCAGATGAACATCCAGTATGTCTCTCCCCCCTCCCCCTTTTGTTTTAGGTTTTTTTGCATCCGCAATTCAATTTCCCCAATTTTTAGGGTTTTTTTGCATTCGATTACAGTTGAACCATTTTCAAGTGAACGTAACTCGTGCGTTGATTTATTCATGGCAGTATGCGTATTGGATAGATGTAGATACTGCCTGTAGGTGCAAGGGTTGCTGCAACTGGACATGACAAACGCCTGTTTCTAAAGGTAATCACCGATCAACAATTGCTGCAGTCGCAGATTATCTTTTTATAACACGACGATTATTATGTTCTGCTGCAAATGATACTCAGGTTTTGTGTAAAACTATAAAGAACAACTGTTTGAAATATATAATACCCTAGGTTGAGACATTGCGAGGCATTCTTCGGTCATCGCAGAAAGTTTCTGCCCACTCAGATGAACCATTTCTTGTGAAGCAGGAATCATTGTCCTAAGTTTGTGTTGAAGGGTTATGATTAGTTGATTATTATCCTCTTCGTGACAGGTTTAGAGATGACGTGGTTAAAAAATTACGCATATTTTATATGATGTGTCAAATTCATTTCGGCCCCCTCTTGATTCTATTCCTTGGGCCCCCTTGGTTATAAAAATCGAGAAGCGCACCGAGGCGCAAAGCCCAAAAGCGGTGAGCTTTTCGTACGCGAAGCGCAAAGTGATTATATAATTTTTTTTATATATATCATAGGTTTTTAGCATCCCTACCCAAATATTAACTATAAATAAGCTTTGTATATGTTTTAACATATAAGTTACCAACATGTACAACCTAAAAAACCTGTTGTACAACATCATGTTGCAAAAAAAGGTCATGTACATGAGGCGCGCGCCTCACCCGCGCCTCATGCCATTTTTTTGCGAAAAATTGCGAGTGACCCGCGCCTTTTGTACAACACTCGCCTTATGTCATCTGAAGCGCATCCTTTTGCGCCTGAGGTCCCTTCCCGCCTAGGCGCTTTTTAAAACCAAGTCGGCTCCAAGACTAAATAAATGTGGAATCGAGAAAAGTCGGCAATTAGGAAAAATAAGAAATTAGGAAAGTTTTCAATTTGGAAAGGGTTTAACCCTAATCATAGTTTAAAAAAACGGTTGCGCCTCGAGGCGAGGCGGTAAGAAAACGAGTATGAGGTGACGCCTCAGGGGACATTTTTGTACGTACGCCTCAAAGGGTCGAGGCGTTCAAAAAAACGTTAAAGGCGTACGCCTCGAGGCGCGCCTCTTGCTGGTTTAGGGTTTAGATGATGAGATTAGTTAGGAAAGTTCTATTATTTTAAGATATATAATATTTATATGTTGTTTTAGACTTTCTTTGATGAAATTAGTAAGGAAAGTTCTATATTTATAAGATATATAGTTTTTATATTTATTTTTTAATTCCGTCTCGGGCTTACGTCTCGGTTTGCCTCGAGGCTTACGCCACGTGAGGCGAAGGGAAAACGCCTCGAGGCGCGATTCCGTTCTATTAAACCTTGACCCTAATCTCTAGTCTATAAATACTAGGATATTGTAATTGTAATCTCCAGCACCTCATATTAAAGTTGTCTCTTTAACCTTGTGGAGTGGTGCAAGTGGTAAGCCTCATGCCTCACAAGCATGAGGTCTTGGGTTCTAGTCTCACCACAAGGCCGCCTACCCGGCTTAGGCCGCGATTTACCTTGTTCTAACCGGTTAGTAGGGTATTGGTCGGGGCACCCAGGGGTTTACCTTGTAAACGGGTTCCCCCGGTTATCAAAAAAAAGTCTCGCTAGTGCAGCTGTGGATGTAGGTCAAATTAGACCGAACCATGTAAATCTCGTGTTCCGTTTTCTTTTCGGTTTAGAATTGAAGTTTGTGTTTTGTGTGTGTTTGGTTTGCTGTTTTCGATCTAATACCAGACTCCATAGTCGAGATTTGCTGCTGCCACCTCTGCCAGTCAACAATGGTCAACGCCGGTTTTCTAGTAGTGACAGTAAACTTTAAATTATTCATTACACCGAAAACGTCTCCATTGCCACAAACAACGACTTATACCAGCAAATTACAAAATTACATTCTACTAGATATTAACTTAAGACAAACTATTTATGGGTCACTGTGATACATGAATTATATTCTTTATAGATACATGAATTATATTCTTTATAGATTCATGAATCAGGATATATTTTATATATCTTTATATCTTTGGTTATAGGATGCCGATCAACTGACTGGACTACATTGCCCTGTTGTCAATAGTGATCATAGCGGGCGATATAGCGCGCTATGTAGCGTTTCGGATGATGCCCGCTATCTAGTGTATAGCGAATTATTGATGACATAGCCGGAATTTAGCGATTTTGTTTTTTTTAATATTAAAAGCGCTAGGGTGACTGTTTTATTTTATGAAGATTTAGATGATTAGTGATAGTGTATTTTAGCTATTTTGATGGTAATTGCTACAATAGTTGACTAAATGTATTTCTAAAATTTTCTATTACTTAACCGCTAAAAATGAAATAGCGGGCGCTATTCGCTGCGTAGCATATTGGTAGCTTCTCGCTATTTACCGCAATTCGATATTAACAACTATGCTACATTGTTTTCATCACCTCGAGGATCATGTAGCTGCTGCGATAGATTCTGTAAATAGGTTAGTTTGTATATTGGCTATGTGTATATTTGTTTATGAGGTGCTGTGCATCTTTTGAGGTATTTTAAAATTCACATCTGTATCCTGTAGTTGACTTTAATAATATCCCATGCTGAGAATTGTAGCTATATGCTCGAGGTATTTTTACTATTACATATGCTCTGAACTCCGTGAAAATATCCATATGAAATACCGTCAATTAAGTGCCAATGTAGTTAATCCTTCTAGCTCGTGAAAAAAATTCCAATATGATATGGTAGCTTTTCTTATGAAGTACTCTACTCCAATAACTTTTATACTGTAATTAATTTATGTTTGAAATCAGCCATTTTGATGTATTTAACTTTCTCTGTTGTGACTAATAGTTTTTATAATGGCAATTACACTTACAATATTGAATAGTGTTTTACCTTTGCCATTATATTATAGAAAACAAATTTCCAGAGAATATCTTAGAAAATTAGGATTTAATTTCCTAAATCAGTTCCTATCATCATACTATTGTAGCATTTCAAATTATTATTTTTTCCATAGTTTATGTAAAGAAGATTCAATTGTTACTGTACTTTCTTGTTTCACAAAGATTATGCTACTGTTTTGGATGATGTATTAAGCCAGCTTTTCGGATATCATAACAAGCATTAAACTTGCAAAATTTATTCTTTTACTAACAGTGGGAGTGTCATGTAATCTTGGTGATTTCTGGGAAAAAATCCAATCGTGTTGAGAATATATCGTGATATAGTTGCATCTGATATGAAAACTTTTATCAAATCAGTTGTTGCAGAGCTGCTTCCGGTTCTTCTTGCGAGACCTTTGGACTCTGATTTTAGGTCAGGCGATCGAATTGTTGATGCCGGTTTCTTTTTTTTTTCGTCAAATTTTGTTTATCCAATTTTGATCTTGATGCAGATGGTGCGCATAAGTTCTTTATGTTCAACATTTATTCCTTTTATGTATTCAAAGAATGTATACAAATCAAAATGAAGTTTCTGAAACACTATTTCTTTACATGTGTACAAATAGAGGAGAATTGCTCATGCAAATATATGAAGTGTAATTTCTTTTTTTACTCAAAACACCAACAGGGAAAAAGCAAAATAAAGAAACGATGATATTTGCTTAAATATTAATTAGGAGGCTACCTTATCTTCTTGGTAGTCTTCTGTAGTGAGATATAAATTTTAAAAAATAAGTAAAATTAGAAGGCTAAATTTCATCATTTCTCCTTCTTGGTACATAAAAGATACAACTGTCTTATAGATATGAGATATAAAGTAGTTAAACGAGTCGTATTCATGTTTGATACTAGTGTTATCCGCGTCACCTCTGGCCTGTTTAGACACGAATTGACCTGGTTTGTCAGCCCTAACATTTACTTCAGCATTATCTTCCTTTTTAGCATCAAAAACTCTTTCTAGTAATAATAACTAGTGTTTTCTATAATTAGTCCTCAATAATAATTAGTCCTCAATAATACTTCCCCTGGACTAATGATGATACCAAAACACTTGCTTCTAGATCCTCTTGGCAATAATGTCTTTTAATTCTTTTTCTAACTTCTTCACTATGGGATCATTGGTAGGTTTCTTTGTTGGAATACCAGCGAAAACCTTAGCTCATAAAGTGACAAATTCACTAAATCATTTAGGTCACTAGTACCTTGATTTTGTCTATGTAAAAGGAAAGGAAATTGTTCTTGGATTGAGTTCTAGTCCAATTATAATTTGAAACTGAACAGAACCTGAGATTGCTTGCTGCTTTGCATTCTGTTTCTTCACACATTCTTTCAATTTTGCTTCAAACTTTCTTACATTCTTATCTTCAAGTGTTGGTGCAGATTTTTGATTGTTAGATTTGTGACTGATGATTTATCAGTCATTGTTAGAATTGATAGCATCATTCAAGGGGGGGGGGGGGGTCTGTTGATGCAGTTCCGGTGAATGACGCTATAATTCTCTATAGATTCGTTGAAACTAGTTAGAGCGAAACTGAATAGCATGTCAAGCGAAACTATATGAGTAGTTTCGCTAGGTCTGACTCGAGTGCAACTATAAATATGTATTGTCATTTCATTTGTAGTTAAGCACAAAACACAGAAAACTAGAGCTAGATGAGAGCTTAGTTACGGTGTGAGTCACCGACCCTAGGTAGAGCTCACCTAGGGTTGGACATGAGCTTAAACGAGATAGATGTGAACTCCTTCGGTATTGTACTCGTATGACGGAATGACTGATTTGTAATGAATAACAATATCGTTTCTGTTTCATCTTCTCTGTTTATGTTTATGTTTTTGTTTCGTATTGTATTATGATTGACTCGACACTAGCTTCCGTCTCTACACTACGAATCAAGAGTGATAGTTATCGATCCGAGCATAGTAGTCCCCCACGCTCTTACATCAAGTGCACTAACCCAAGTTAATTTAAAAAGTTGAAATTTTTTTGAATCTTTAAGATTTAGAACATTTTTGCATGTTTCAAATCTTTACACTGAACCATCAGTTCGCTTGATCTCAAAGTCTCATTTGGTATAATTGTGCTCCCACTTATAATCCTATGTTTCATCCCCTTCTAGGATTAGGAAGCTCTTTAGCTACCAGTTTCTGTTGAATGGCTTGAGATAGTTGTTACTGGTGAAGTTCTATTCCTTCTTCTTGTTTGGTTTTCATTTTCATTCTCTCTTTCACTAACATCTCTAAAATTTCAAATTTCTTTACTATATTTTTCCTAAAACTTCACCCAATAGTAACCAAGTTTCTCAAGTGTTTCATTTAAATACCTCTAAGTTTTTTTGTCCCTTTAAAGTCACTCAACTTTCACCAAGTGTTCTAATCCTATGTAATATTTTTATAAATACTTAATTTTTTAAAAATTGAATGAGGCAAATGAAATATATATGAATATTAGTTACCAATAAGTGTAATTTTCATTCAATTAACTTAAAATATGAGGTAATAGTGAAGAAAAAAAGTTCATCAAATAATAAACAAGTTTCAAAATTGTTATATTTAAGTCGAATTAGAAAAAAAAAATTGTTAAATAGTAAACAAGATTCATATATGTTTCATATATCTCATTCAATATTCAAAAATTTAAACATTTATAAAAATATTACATATGATTGGAACACCTACTGAAAGTTGAGTGACTTTAGAGAGATAAAAAAACTTTGAGATATTTAAATGGAAAAATTAAGAAACTTGGTTACTATTGTATAAAGTTATCCATTCTTTTAATGCATCAGCAAGTTTAACATGTGTCATGGTCCTGGTGTGCCTTTCTGTGAACACATTATTAGCCACAGTTCGTTTTTCCATTCCTTATCAAGGCCTCAAATTTTTCTCTCTTTCTCAGTTTATCTTCATACTCAATCTCAAGTGTAAGAGAGCTTTGATGTCTTGTGACTAGTAACTTTGGCTAGCTATTTCTCCTTTTTCTAATATTTTCTTTATGGTTTCGTCATCCGCCACAAATTCTAATAAAAGCATTATGGTAAAAGATCAATGCAATATTTCAAATGGTTGCTCGGTTACAAAGATAAAACACAATGGGATCATCCCTATATACAGGAGAGGTGACTAATTGTGCCATGATCTTAGGGGATGTCTATGGTAGGTATCAGTGCCGGATCCAGGAAAATTTCGAAGGGGGTTCACCCTATAATATTTTAGGGGGTTCACCCCAGTTTTTTTACCTACCGTTACACTAAAATTTCAAAACTCGGGAGGTTCCTGTGCACCCCCCCGCTTCACTTAAGTCCGCCCCTGGTAGGTACTGAAGGTGATTAGCAAAATATACGGAACAAATGGTAAAAATAAACGTCCATCTTTAAATTCATTTTCAGGTTGTTACTTTGCAATTCTCTTCCGAACTTCTTGACTTAGACCCTTGTTAAACTCTTGATCAAGTCTTATAGCTACCTTTAAGTCTGAATAGTCAAATTTATTGTTTTACTAGGTTAGAAAGCTCATGTAATACACGGATTGAATAAATACAATGTTATATATTTCGTATTAAAAATTTACATATTATATATTTATGAAATATGATATAGTTTTTTAATACAAACTTTAGAAACGTTATATAGTTATTTTCTTTAAAATGTTTTATAAAAACAATTAAAGAAATGTTCAATTTCTAAAAATGTTTTATGAACGGTTCTATTTTTTTAAATGAAAAAAGTTTTATAAAAAAAACTTATAGAAATCATTATTATTATAGGAAAGAGAGGCGAGAAACAAAATATTATAAAAAAAATTAAAAAATTTGTATAATTAATAGGAGAAAGATGCGGGAAAATAATGATGAGGATGCATAGAAAAATGACAAGTGTCCTACTAAAACCTTTATTTATTATATAGTATAGATATAAATATGTTTGCCCTTCAAAAAAATTAGAGTAAACTGCCATTTTCGTCCCTGTGGTTTGGTCAAAATTGCCACTTTCATCCAATAGTTTGTTTTTTTGTATCTGGGTCCTCGTGGTTTTAAAATATTGCCATTTTCATCCTCGTGGTTTTAAAATATTGCCACTTTCATCCAGTCAGCTAACACCGTCCGTTTTTCTCAATTAAATGAGGGGTATTTCAGTCCTTTTACATATTTGTTTTATTTCTTCATCTTTTTTACTCTCACTTTTTAATCATAGAAACAAGCGACGGAGGTGTTCCAGTGGTGCTCGTCGGAAACTGGTCAGGAAAAGAGGAAGAAGGCCAGCAGGTGGATGATTAAATTAGAGGTTAAATTGGGGATGATTAAAAAGTGAGAGTAAAAAAGATGAAAAAATAAAACAAATAAGTAAAAGGACTGAAATACCCCTCATTTAACTGAGAAAAACGGACGGTGTTAGCTGACTGGATGAAAGTGGCAATATTTTAAAACCACGAGGATGAAAATGGCAATATTTTAAAACCATGAGGACCCAGATACAAAAAAACAAACTATTGGATGAAAGTGGCAATTTTGACCAAACCACAGGGACGAAAATGGCAGTTTACTCAAAAAATTATATAGTATACATATGTCTAGTTTGGGAATTTTCCTTATTTTAATTTATTAAGAGCATTCACAGCAGCTTCCCTATATGTTTGTGATTGAGTTTCCTTTATTTTAGGGGGTGGTTTAAAGTGGTTGTTAGTGGAGAAGAGAGAAAAAGGTAATGATAAAGATATAAAAAAGTATTATTTAATTAAAAAAGAGAGAAAAAATTGTAGTGATTTTAGTGTAATTATACCGATAAGGATAAGGAAGCTGTTGTGAATGCTCTAAGTAGTTCAGACATGTAACAACTTATTATTTTAGTTAAACTATTTCATAACACATATGTAACAACTATTAACCCATCTAACATTATATATTTTAATTATTAGCTAGCTTGCCCCATAATACATAAAATGTAATCATTAGCTAGCCAAATTAATAATTAACAAAGTTAATCCATAAAAATTATAACACCCTTAAAACCCGCGGGTGTTACACACGAATACAGGGCCATGTCACAAACTACTTAGTGAACTCATTTGCCTATGTAATTTACAGATGAAATTGTGTTAACCCAAACTAAGAGAATAAACTTATGTTGTGATAATGAGGCAACCATTTATGTTTAGAATAATCATATTCAGAAGTTCATTATCGTTTCAGTGAAGAAAAGCTTGAAGATGAGACTTTTGCATCACCTCATATTCAGTGTTTTCAAAACCCGGACCGGACCGGGAACTGGAGGCTTGGCCAGTCCAGTTAGGTGAGTTGAAACGATCCTGCAGTGATCCGATGGTCGGACCGGTTGGCAATTTTTTTTAATCTATTTTAAGTCTTTTGAATTCGTATTTTGTAACTAATTGTTAGTTTAAGAGTACTGAAATTGACTTGTTGGTGGTTTTTGAAGGATTAATGGTTGTTTGGATTGATTTATTTTTATATTATTTATGACGTCATCCGGTTCTTAAATCTGGTTCAACCGGTCCGACCAGTGAACCGGTAAGGAGACTGGTTCAACATCCGGTCCGGTTCAGAAAACATTGCTCATATTAGAACTTAGAATAACTAGCTTTTGTGTTTACTAGAAGAGATTTTTGTTTGCCCAGTTGGACACTTCCTAAGAGGTTTCTCATCGTTGGATTAGCCTCACCCGATTATATTTAACCATGGAAATCTTCTCTCATCCAAAACACATGCATCCAAAACGAGTTGATGTTATTTAAGTCAAGGCATTTCTTATAACTAGTTATCTCTCTCGTGAACAGAATATAACGATGTGTGATTCGTTTAAGATACCGGGCTATCCTTAAGTACCTCTTGCACATGTCCCTAATTATGGGTGTGCGATGGATCGCTTGCACGTGTCCTTTCCCGATTTCGATCTTAGTGTTTCTCTAATAAGGATACCCCCCCTATAGCCCAACATGCTTTGGTGAGTCCCCTATTTAGTAGAGTCGTCCAGAGTTTGGGAGTGAAGTTTGATCTATCCCCTCGTCAAAAAGTGGGGTTTGAATGTCTATGGGATCCTTAGGCTCAAGATTTCCTGACAGTCATCCCCGTTGAAGCTCTAGAAACAACCATAAATCATTTTGGCATAGACAGCTTTTTTATTGAACCAGAAGAAGTTCAAACCTTTTTACATGTTATAAAGATGAGTCATGAACAGATTATAAAGACTCAAGAAGAAACAATTGCAAATCTGCAAAGACAGCTTGTACAACAGGGAAAGAATACACAGTCTATACAAAGTCATATCGAAAGCAGTATGCTAAAACAAAAGGTTGAAATCCTCGAAGCCAAAAATATGTTACTTTTACAAAGGCTTGAGAAAAAAGAAAACAGTTACAAAAGCTATGACTCTTTCAAAGCCAGAATGCTAGATACACCCTAGAAAACCTGTCTTCAGACTGTGTTTGATCAGTTTCCAGAATTTGAACAGATCATTTCTCAAAAGATCAATACAGAATTCCTAATGGTGTTATACGAGTTACAACTCAGACTCATGACAATTGCCCTAAATGAAGAAAAATACAAAGGGGTAAGAGTTGTTGAGAGAACAGATGAAGACGGAGAGGGAACCTGCCTACTCCTCCTCCAAATAAATCTAAAAGAAACAGACACACCGAACGATCTAATGCTACAATTTTACCACAATGGTATGATTGACTACATAGAATTAGAACTGAACCCTAAAACAGAAGGAGTCATAAATCTCTTTGGAGAAAAAATCGTTATGACCACGGGAAACATCTCTCTACACATGTCTCCCCTCTTTACATCGGTTGCAAAATCTTTTCTTCCCTTCCTTTTGCAAACGATCACACATACAGACCTGCTAGAAAAAGGATGTTTATCTGTCATAAACTCTCTAGCAAGGATTACTTAAAAAACCTAGCTATACAAACTGAGATGATTGTATAAGTTTATATTTTTATCTAAATCGATTTTTTCTTTTAATTGTATTGTTTGCTGTGTACTTTTAGAGGATGATCCCTTTTTTAGAATTCTATTAAGAAAGGTATCTGATGAGATAATATCTTTAATATTACTAGCTGATTTTCTGGATCCTTGGATGATTTGTTTATTCATCGTTAGGCTTCCAATGTTTATAAGGTTTAGGTTTTTCGCTTATATGTGTTTTACTTAGTTTTTTTATAATTTTGTTAATTTCAGTAGAATCTTCTACTTCTATATGTTTATCTTTTTTAATATTTTTTATTTCTAGTAAAATTTGGTTGTTTTGCTCTCTTATATAATCTAAATTATCTGTAAACTTTTTAATTTCTTCTGTTTCTTTTGTTATCGACTGTATAATTCTTTCTAATAGATGTTTATTATTTATGGATTCTTTTTATAAACTGAACCCTAAATTTATAATTAAATCTGTAATACTATTAAGATGTGTATTTTTTTGTGAAGACTGTATGTATGTAGTTCTTTAAACCTACAAATATGATTATAATAATTATTATTTATAACTTTCTGATCACTTTTATCTGTAAATTCTATATTCAAGAATTCAAGTTTTTTGAATATTTTTGATCGTTCAATAATTTTTTGATTAAAAATCTGATTTCTTATAAAAAGCACCTTAGTTTTCTCTTAAAATATTTTCCTAAATCCCAATTTTATCATAAAGAAAAATAATTAACATAAACAAGTAAATAAAGTGTAAAACATACAAGAGACATAAATCTTTGACATCTTGGTCTAGTTTAGTAATTCAAAGCAAACTCTTTCCCTAATCTTCACCTAAGCGGATTTCCATATAAATAGGACTTAAGCATACCAGCCGCCTGACATTGACATGTCTTAGTCTTTTAGATATTAGAAAAGCCTTTGCTCTGATACCAAAATAGGTTGGGCATCAGAGTTTTTAAACACTTCTAATAAAACATAAAACTTACAGTGTATTTGTAGTAGAAAGCAGCGGAGGATAAGTATTTGCAGCGGATATTGAAGCAGATATTTGCAGAGTTTATACTTTTTTTTTCTGGGATATATTATGAAGAACTTAGAGAAAATTTTAAGAGAGTAAGAGTTTGTAAGAAGAAATCTGAAAGAGAGAGTTTAAGTGTTCATAACTGAGAGAGAGAAAGAGATTCTTGATATTTCTCGGTGTGAATTACAAATGAATATTCATGCCTTTAAATAGGTAGAGAACTAAGCTAACAAACAAAAAGTTTAAAAGAGCGCACTAAGCGCACTACCTTTAAAGATAATAAAAGAAACGGCTAAGAATTAAAGTAGAAATAACGACAAAATACTTTTCTTTTATCTACAGTGGAGTGTCGGATGAATTATTTAGACTTTGTAGACTGTCGGCAGAATTATTGTAATCTTTGTAGACTGTGGTTTTTGACGTCATTGCTTACGTCTTTCTACAATTTTTAGAACTCTCTGTGAGTGTCTGGGATTGTTGGTGGAGAGTCTGTATCGCTGAAGTCGTCTGGGTTTAGATAGTAATCTTCTAAATCCAGTATATGTTGTAGTTGGAGAGATTCCCCTTCTCCTATACAGTTCTCAGAACTTTACTTGTTTGACAACCTTGTCAGCCTCGTTACAAGAAAACCCAGAAAAGCCTATATATATATATATATAGGGTTGAGTTCATGAGAGAACTCACATTAATAAGAGAACTAGAGAACCACTAAGAAAAGAAGGGGTGGAATTTTAAAGAGAAACGGTAAAATTGGAACTTAAAATATATAAATCTTTAAACATTTCTATCTTTTGCATACATTATTATTTTTTAAAAAAAATTCACCATTAAATCAAGAATTTCTTTATCTTTCATTTGAGTATAAATAACGTTATAAAAAATAAGAATTAACTCGTCATTTTTTTTTCTTATTATTTTTAATATTGCATATGTGTAGTATCACCCCAAAAACCTAACACAACCCTAAAAACCTAAACCCAAAAACCTAAACCCCCTACACCTACCCACAACCAAAAACCTAAACCCCCCACCCACCCACCCCTACTCAAAATCCTAAACCCTCACCCAAAAACCTAAACCTACCGCACCCACCCCCTACCCTCAAAAACCTAACCTTAAACATAATACTGCATATGTGTAGTACCAACCCAAAAACCTAACCCACCCTCAAAAACCAAAACCTCTCACCCCACCCCCACCAAAAAACCTAACCCCACCCCACCCCACCTACCATCCAAAAAACCTAACATAAAAGCTAAACTAAACTCTAAAGCTAAACCAACTATTTTTTCGAGGTTTTTTTTTTTGAACCAGGACGACGTCGGAAACAAGGTCTCCGAACCACTATTTTAGTTTTTGATTTATACTTTTAAATATGAGTTCTCTAGTTCTCTCCCTAAATGTTAGTTTTCTTATAAACTTCACCATATATATATATATATACATATATATATATACACATATACATATATATATAATCTGATTTTTATTCAATAACTTTCGTTCGTCAATTAATTTTTTTTCTTGACGTTAAAAACGATGCCCGTATTCAATGTTGTAACATCCCGAAGTTTCAAGAGTTAATGGTGTGGGTCTAAGGTGACCCGAATCTCTTTTGAATCAGAAGCGTTGACATAATTTGTGTGCGACTCTTATATCGATGGGTCGTAAGGGTCCAATCAACCGTGTTAAGTCCAAATTAGGACGAAAACGTACGAGTCGGAAACTAGAGGGCCCCGGTTTAGCAAGTCCAAACCATTTTTGAGCATAATGGAACCGTAGAGATGCGGATGAAAATGTTTGAGGCTTAAATACAATTGTAGGGAAAACCCTAGACCACTTTTGGTCTAGGTTGTGTGAATTGGCAGTGGAGCAACCCGAGAAGGAGAAAACGGACTCCTGCAGGAAAAAAGAGGCGTTACGGTGGATCGGCCCAGCAAGAGGGAATCAATTCACGTCAAGGTAAGACTCGTTATGCTTAAACTTTTCTTTTTGTGTCACTGTTTAGTCGCTAGAAGGAAGGAGAAGAGTAGTCCGGTCGATGACTACGGCTGCAGGTGGCAGCGGTGTTTCGGTGATGTTGCGGGGAGGTGTTGACCGCCGAGAACAGAAAGAAGAGGAGGAAGAATGAGGGGATGACGGTGCGCAAGGAAGGAGCAGCGATGTAGTGCCTCGGCCACCGACGGTGTGCAATGGTGAACGACCGGAGGAAGGTAGTGGTTGTCGGTGTGGCGGTGGCAATCACGCGGGCAGCAAGATACGGGAGATAACGGCTCGGCGATGGTGGCGTTTGGCTGGCTGGAGTTATTGCTAGGCGTGAAGGAAGGTGTTCGGTGGCAACCGGTTGTGGTGGTCGCAGCAGTAGCTGCGGGTTGTAGCGGGTGACGGCGGTGGTTCGAAGCTTGATGGTTGTTGCAGGATTCGCGTGAAGTTGTGTTCGGTTGTAGGGCTGCCATTGCTCACGAAATTTACATAGATATCTTGTTCCATCTCCTATTATGTGTTGCTTGATTGTGAAAGTAGAAGAATGACATAGTGTGTGTATGGGTTGTACCTGCTCACGCATTCAAGGGTTTGATCAAAAAGGTGAATTAGGCGGTAGCCATTAGTGCTAGAATTTGTATACGAAGGAATGAGGAGGGTGTTCTACATGGGCATTAGGGCTTTCCATATCATGTAGCATCGTGAAAATTGGGTACGTAGAATGAAGCCGCGAACCAAGAAGGGAAGGGGCTGAACACGGAGCCGGTGAAGATGGAGTTAGCCGAGTAAAGTTTGTTGGGTGTGGAGTCTCATATGGGGCAGCCGGCCCTAATGGGCTCTACACGGGTTGGGCCTAACTTGGAAATTAAGTTACTAACCCTGGATTAATCTCTATATATACATCATATGTATTTGTAATTCCTTGAGCACAAAAATAATATAAACCCTAGTTGCAAAGTGGACGTAGGTCAGTTTAGGCCGAACCACTATAAATCTCGTGTTCTTGTTTTTCCCGCATTCGTGTTTGCGTGTGTGTGTTCGTGTGTGATCGTCTTTAATCCTAACAACTGGTATAGTTGTTAGGGTATCACACAACACGCAACACACGCTAAAACGAATAAACGACACGAAAGATATATAGTGGTTCGGTCGGTATGACCTACATCCACTTGCTGCAACTAGGGTGTTTATTATATTTAGGTGTTCAAAGAATTACAAGACTATTACATCATATATATATATATAGAGACTAGTCTAGGATTAATAGTTTAACCAACAAGTTAAGCCCATATGGGGCCCAGCCCGAAACCCGTACCCTGACAGACTCTAGGGCCGGCTGACCCTAAAAGCCTTCATACTCTACAATCTCCCACTTGGAGGCTTTGATAAACTTCAAACTGTCTCCGTCTTCTTTGTAGTCTTGTAACTTCTCTACCTCTAGCTGCAGCGCCTTCTCATCATTATTCCTGAAGGCCAGTTGAAGCTATACATAGCTTCAACTTCTCTAAGGTCACCACCTTAGTAAGCATATCCGCGGGATTCTCCGTTCCTTTAATCTTTTCAAGCTTCAATGTACCATCACTGATCAAACCTCTGATGAAGTGATACCTAAGCTGAATGTGTTTCGTTTATCCATGAAACACAGGATTCTTCCCCAGATGAATAGCGCTTTGATTATCACAAAACAATGAACTATCTGGCTGTTTCTTCCCAAGTTCTTCCAGAAAATTCTTCAACCAAATCAACTCTTTACTGGCTTCAGCACAAGCCATATACTCAGCTTCAGTAGTTGAAAGAGCAACGCTCTTCTGTAATCTGGACATCCAACTAACCGCAGTTCCTCCTACTGAAAAAATAAACCCGGTTGTGCTTTTATAAGAATCCTTGCATCCCCCAAGGTCTGCATCTGTATAGCCCCTTAGAACAATATATTTGCCTGAGAACCGTAACCCCATCTTCGCAGTGCCTTTCAAATATCTTAGCAGCCATTTGACTGCCTCCCAGTGTTCTTTTCCTGGATTAGACATATAACGACTGACTACCCCCACGGCCTGTGCTATGTCTGGCCTCGTGCACACCATGGCGTACATAAGGCTTCCCACAGTTGATGCGTAAGGAACCTTAGTCATTTCGGCTATGTCTTCTTCGGTTTTTGGTGACTGGTTTTTTGAAAGCTTAAACTGACTTCCTAGTGGAGTGCTTCGGGACTTGGCATCTTTCATTTTGAATTTCTCTAACACTTTCCCAATGTACTTTTCTTGAGATAGTGTCAGAGATCCGTCTTTGTTCCTGGAGATACTCATTCCGAGTATCTGTTTGGCAGCACCCAGATCTTTCATTTCAAATTCTTCTGACATTTGCTTCTTCAATTTATTTATCTCTTTCATGTCAGAACCTGCAATTAACATATCATCCACATATAGAAGGAGGATGATGTAGGACTTTTCAAACTTCTTGATGTAACAGCAGTGATCCATCTCACATTTCTTGTATCCGGATCTACCCATGAAGTTGTCAAACTTCAAGTACCATTGCCTCGGAGCTTGTTTCAACCCATACAAACTCTTCTTTAGTCTACAGACCATGTTTTCTTTTCCTTTAACCTGAAACCCTTCAGGTTGAGCCATGTAAATATCTTCATTCAGATCCCCATGTAGAAAAGTTGTCTTCACATCTAGCTGCTCTAGATGAAGACTCTCGGCAGCAACAATACTTAGGACCAACCTGATAGTAGTCATCTTCACAACCGGAGAGAAGATTTCATTGTAATCAACAATACTTAGGACCAACCTGAAACTCCTTAACTACCAATCTAGCCTTGTAACGCTTAGAACCATCGTGTTCATCTTTGACCCTGTACACCCATTTGTTTTACAATGCCTTCTTACCGGGGGGAAGCTTTGTCAGCTCCCACGTTCTATTCTTCTCTAAAGATTTCATTTCATCCTTCATTGCTATCTCCCACTGCAATGAATCTTTCAGACGAATGGCTTCTGTGTAGCATTGCGGTTCTCCGTTCTCTGTTAGCAACAGAAAATTAGCAGATGGAGAATATCTCTCAGGCGGTGCATCAACTCTAGGAGATCTCCTGACCCACTTAGTCTCAGGAGGAACGGGAGCGGTAGCTGGTGATGGTTCTTCAATTTCTTCTTCAGAACTGTCACTGTCGGTTGAATCATCAACCTCTAAGCTCCCACTGTCTTGAATATCTGTTGGAGTTTCAGTATCACCTGTATTCTCGGTCTCAGTATCAACAACGATGTATTCTTTCTGAACTTCTGGTTTTGTTGCATTCTTGTCTTTGTATAACTCTGTTTCATTGAACGTGACATTTTTACTTCTGATTACCTTCCTACTTTCAGAATCCCAAAGTCGGTAACCCATCTCGTCTAATCCGTAGCCAATGAACGTACACTTTTTGGCCTTTGGATCTAATTTATCCCTGTCACTCAATAAGCGGTAAGTAGAACAACCAAATACCTTCAGATGTTTGAGACTAACCTCCTTTCCTTTCCACACTTCCTCTGGTATTTTGAAACCCAAAGGAACAGACGGTCCACGATTAATTAGATAGGCCGCAGTGTTAACTGCATCGGCCCAGAACATTTTGGGGAGCCCTGCGTTTAACCCCATGCTCCTCGCCCTTTCATTAAGTGTTCTGTTCATCCGTTCTGCAACTCCATTTTGTTGAGGAGTTCCTGGGACTGTCTTGATCATCTTGATTCCCTGATCAGCACAATAATTAGTGAATTCTTTGCTGATGTATTCCCCACCATTGTCCGACTTCAGGCATTTGACCTTAAAATCAGTTTCATTTTCAACAGCAATTTTTCATTTCTTAAAGGTATCAAAAACTTCAAATTTATTTTTGAGGAAATAAACCCATACCTTTCGAGTTGCGTCATCAATGAATGTCACATAGTAGGAAGATCCTCCTACCGATTGGACTGAAGTAGGTCCATAAACATCCGAATGAATAAGCTCCAGTTTTTGAGCTTTTGGTGCCTGAGTTGTCTTCAAGAATGTGACTTTCTTCTGTTTACCGAGAACGCATGGTTCGCAGAATCCGGTTTCAACTTTCTTTAAATCTGGAAACTTCCCTTTCTCGGCCAACATTTTCAATCCTTTATCACTCATATGTCCGAGTCGCTGGTGCCATAAATTAGATGGACTCGGACCTGAAGTCATGGCATTAACACCGTCGGCGGAACCCTAATCAGTAGCGATTTTTTTTATAATACTATTCATGTGGTACTGTAGCAGCCGGAAAACACTGTAGCAGCTGCAAACACTGTAGCAGTCGAAAAACACTGTAGCAGTCAAAAAACACTGTAGCAGCCGGAAAACACTGTAGCAGTCAGAAACACTGTAGCAGTCGAAAAACACTGTAGCAGAGGCGCTACTGTTCACGACTCGGTACTGTTCACAAGGCGGCGGCGGCAGGAGAAACCCTAGTTACTCCGGAGGCGGCTGTGAGTGTGACACGATCAAGAACCTGGCTCTGATACCAGTTGTTAGGGTATCACACAACACGCAACACACGCTAAAACGAATAAACGACACGAAAGATTTATAGTGGTTCGGTCGGTATGACCTACATCCACTTGCTGTAACTAGGTTGTTTATTATATTTAGGTGCACAAAGAATTACAAGACTATTACATCATATATATATAGAGACTAGTCTAGGGTTAATAGCTTAACCAACAAGTTAAGCCCATATGGGGCCCAGCCCGAAACCCGTAACCTGACAGACTCTAGGGCCGGCTGACCCTAAAAGCCTTCATACTCTACAAAGTTTGGGTAGGGTTATGCATGGGGTAGAAGACATGCATGCGTGGAAATAGGCTCAAATACGTAAGTTCTGCGTGGTTAACGTCGAAATGGAGAGACTAGGGTTTGCATGGCAACATGTAAACATGCACGAGTTGACCCGGTTTGGATACGCGGGGTTCTACATGAGTCAAGGACGGTTCGACGCGTATATTGGTGAAGCTAAGGGTTCGGGAGAAGTAGTATGACAAGTAGAAGAGACGAGTGTCGAGGTTTATTTTATGTGCGCGTTGTTCGAAGCATGTTTAGAACGTGCCTGATCTTATAACCATACATTTGGCAGGTTTGGGTTCGAGCGCGAACGGATATGTTACAGAACAAGGATTTGGATCTGCCTCTCAACCAGTGAGTTTCTAATCCCCTCTTTTAAACATTTTACTGTTTTTGTGCTAACGTACGTACATTCATGTGGTGTTAATGTAATGAATAATGATAAGGGCTTCGGGTTCTAACCCACTATATTTTAAATATAAACTGAGTATTAAGAGTCGTAAGGTCAGTGGTGTGCTAAGGGTGGATCTGGAAGAGTCAGGCTTTAAGTTAAATGCCCATGATTTCGGTGTGAATTAATGATATGGGTTGTTAGTTCGTGACGTGTTAAGGGCCGAACGGGAACGGTAGTGCATGTATTAAAGGCTAACGAGTTTACCATATTAAATATGTTGTTCTAGGGTTATACGTGAAGTGTGTGTGGTTAGTGAGTTATGTGCATAGGGTGATATTACTTGTTTATATTTAAGCGTCAGGTTTGCTTCGTTGTCCTCGTGGCACGGTAGACGGGATCGTGGAGGACGTGGTCCTTCGGGAAGTCACCAGAGATGACAGTTAGTTGACAGGTTGATGATGAGCTCGGGGTGTGTTGATCACCCTGACGAGGGTAACCCTGACGAGGGTAACCCTGACAAGGGTACAACGATACGGTATGTGTTTGCATGCGTATATATAAGTGTTTAATTGCATGCTAATGATTAGTTATATTTTCTGTGTATGAGATTGTGTTATTGTGATAAGTTTAATTTTGACGTGTAGGGTTAGACTGACCGTTAAGTCAGGACTTGCAACGTGACGTGTATACAGGGCCGGCTCATTGGGCCTGCGGTTAACACATATGTAGTGGGCCTAACATTTCAAGGGGCCCAAAATTTTTTTTTTATATATACCTTTTCATTAAAACTCCAAATGAGTTGGTCAAATGCCCATTTTGCTCCAGGCTTCTGATTAAACCACGGCCATGGGTGTTTGGTTGATTGGGCCTGCTTGATAGGTTGCATGAAGGCCCTTTCTGGGTTCCCTATGCTGAAGATGGCGGTCATTTTCAAACCCATTTTGAAGGCCTGGTTTGTGGGGTTTTTTTTAGTTTCTGTTATATATTTCTTTTTTTTTTCTTTGATCTATTTTTTGGGGCAAAACCCTTTTATCAAAGAAAAAAATCTAATCTTTATTCAAACTTAAGTGTAATTCCTTCAACACAAAATAAGAGCGTATGATCAATTTCACTCGTTAAAAAAAATTATTGGATCAAATATATCAAGAAAAATAATTGAGCATTTTTAAAAGTATGTTATACTTAAAAATGTTAAATGTGTTTAAACCCTTAAAATGTTAAAATTATATATTTCTTTATGAGCCTTTTTTTTGCTCGTGTAGGGCATTCGAATTCTCGGGACCGACGCGTGTATAAGAGTCGTGTCAGATATTTCTGAGAGCCTTGGTTAAGGCCGGATGTGTTAGTGTTCTAGGGTAGGTTGTGTTAACCCAGAGTCGGGTCAATGAGTATTCTTGGATACGAGTTGTTAGAATAGTATGTTGAGTCTATGCTGTCGTGATGGTAAGGTTGTTATTACATATGATGGAGTACGGGTTGAGTCTCGGGTGATAAACGGTTACGGGATGTCATGGGGTGACACGGAATAATTATTCATTAATAAAGCGTAATTATATTTTATAAGGACCGGAGAGTCCTGGGTAAGGTAAACTGAAGAACTTGGTGTGATGGTTTTTATCTAAGTTAAACTATTAGAACTCACTCAGCGTAGCTGACTTTGTGTGTACGTTAGATTGTTTGCAGGTAAGCAGTGTATTGACATATCTTGGCTTGGAAGCCGCGTTACTCGGATCGGTGTGCATGCATTCGTAAGGTAAACCTAATAACATTAAAGGGTTATAAATAAGTTCTGAAAGACTTCTCTATAGTTTTAATTACAATAAATGTGTTTTTAATGATTACGACATGTTATGAGAACCAATTGTAGGATGTCAGGGCTGGGGTCTTACAAGTTGGAATCAGAGCTGTGGTTTAAGAGAAAGCTGGTATTTTTAAACAAATAAAATACTTTAACTTAAACCGAAAATGGGACGAGGGTAAAATGAATGCCACCACGAGTAACCGCGAGCCAAGAGGTACGTCTTTCAAATTGATCAGTAATTATTATTTATCATTTGTGTAGTGTTACACTAGGTAAAGTTGTTGGTGTGAGTAAGTGATGTATGGTTCCGCATGGGAACATGATGTGTGCTATGTGTTGTGGTAGTATATAGAACTATGTGAATGGTGTGGTGTGATTTGGTGAAATCATAATTGTGAGCTAATTAATGTAGAGTAGCATTAATTGCGTTATGTGACATAGTTTGGTGTGTTTGCATAGTTTAATAAAAGTGTGTGTAACTACATGTGGTGTGTAATTGTGATTATTATGATGATGTGCTGGATTATTGATATGTGCTATGTGAGTTGTGTGGGATGCCTATGCATCCGGCGTGCGTGAAGGTAGAAAGTTAGTGTGGGTATGATGAGAGAGGTTTAGAATCCGAGCAGTGATGTAGACCACCAAATTGCATTTGATCACCGTGATTTGACAGTCTATGATTACTCTCATATTCTAAATTTATGCCCATAGTAAGCACTCTACCGTTCTATCTTGATTAGGATTAGGTGGCTAAGACAGAGCGTACGAGATCGAGCAAGCATGGAACTCATACTAAGAGAAATGCAGATTGACAGGGTAAGCCGACGACTGCCGTAGATAAAGCTGATGGTGAGGTAGAGTAGTGTTGGCGCTTCTCGTGCCAAGTGTGATTAGAACTTCAGTCGGCGACATACCGCGTGGAGCTATGGGTGGAAAAATGGGATGGAGAAGGAGGGCAACGTCAGCTACATGTGATTTTCCTATAGGATGTGGACCTACATGGTGGAGAGATCGACCACTTGCGGCAATGAAAAGAGCTCTGTTTCAGGAGGACACAACAGATGCACCTGAGATGGTTCGGTTGTGACTTTGCGAGCGATATTTAAGATACTTGGATTCTTGATGATTGATGGATGTGGCGGTTTTCACAAGAGACTGCAGGGTGATTTGAGGTCATAACTGATTATACGTCTTCATGGTGTGACGCTTAAATTCAAATATTAACTATTTTATCTTGACATTAATTGTGAGTCTTACCGCAGAGTGACTTGAATATGATTACGATAATTGTGTTTGTGATGGTGTAGGATTGTGCTTGCCGTAGTGAATTATGTGCGGTACGGTGTGATTATGTGATCATTATATTTTGCATGGTGTGAGTCCATACTAAATGTAAATTCTGATGTGGTCGATTAGATGGTGTGAGTAGACTTGTGTAGACGCGAATATGCATAAACGTGAATTTTGAATTGGTCCGTGTCCTGGGTGATGGTATGAAGTGTAATGGGTGTGTTGGACCTTGCATGAACATGCAGGGCGGGGTCCTGTAGAAAAATTATGATTGTAAATATTATGCGTATGATTGTGTACAATGTTGGCTTGTGTCTAGGTCAAGTAGTGTGTTGCCTTGAACCATTAATACTACCCGTAGAGGTACGACTGTGTGAATTATATGTGAGTATGTGATAATGGATAGAAGGTAGAGTTCAGGTGTGTGTGGGTGTGTGATTATAAATGACGAAGTCATATAGTAAATATGTTGAGTTGCTCAGGTCTAGCTAGTGGTGTGTGCACTCTGTGCGAGTTAGAGAGTTGGGATGCTAAAATTCCTATGTACACCTTAGACAACATAGGTTTGTTATTACGACCTGACGTTATGCATTATTGTAGTGCACGCTTAGTCATGCATAGGACGGATAGTCGGTGTGTTCAGGTATAGTGTTTTTATCTATACGATTTTCTTGACGGTGACGCATCAAAGCGATACGCGGAGTTCCGACGTTATTCGAGACGATCGACAAGGTGCTCTTATGAGATACCTATACCTACATCTCGGGGATACAGAGCACAGAGCCGAGGAGCGCAGCGGTGAGGAACGACAATGGAAGCGTTGCGTGGATGCTTGATCGAAGCTAGTTATGATGTGGTCAAGGTGACGACGCTAGAGATTTCAGCACAAAGTGAATAAAGTAACGAAGAGATCTCCATGGAATACGTTCCACATGGAGAATTCTACTTATATAAGATACCAGAGGAATACAGATGCTTACTCAGAACAAGTCGATGGATAGATGAATCTAATGCTAGGACGGACTTCATGTTCGTATTTGATGAATGAGACGCGGTAGGAAATCGTGTGGTAATGATAGAGCAACGGCGAGGAAAGCAGAATTCATGAGGGATAAGTGTAGAATTGCACACAAGTGATTGGAAGGGAAACGCTTACACTAGTAAACACATGACTAGTTTATAGGAAGCTCCTAAGGAGTATTCAAGTGAAGCAATATTTGGTTGTTAGAGCAGACGTGACGACGGTAAGGATCATTGTGGAACATCTAGAGCTGACGAAAATAACTCGAGTGTGGAGTATAGGTGCTTCTTAAGGGACGTGTTGAGTATATGGTACCGAGGTGCAGAGAAACTATGATAGAGAAATTTATGGAGACCAGGGGTAGCTTCGTATGAACTCCTGGAAATGATTTGAATTGAAAATTTGGGAGCGAGTAATTAGGTAATTGGTACATGAAATATACAAGTCCTCTAGTTGAAAGCAAGCAATGGAGGAGACTTCTTTGAACACCAAGGTTTGTGGCTATGTTGAAAAGTGATGAACAGAATGATACATATACGAAAGAGAACGAGTAGCACCTAAGGGTTTTGGTGCAAGGCTAGAGAATAGAAAGGATGAGTGGTGTTAGTTGTGCCGACGTAGGATTCGAGGACGAATCCTCTTTTAAGGGGGGGTACACTTGTAACATCCCAAAGTTTCAAGAGTTAATGGTGCGGGTCTAAGGTGACCCGAATCTCTTTTGAATCAGAAGCGTTGACATAATTGGTGTGCGACTCATATATCGATAGGTCGTAAGGGTCCAATCAACAGTGTTAAGTCCAAATTAGGACCGAAACTTACGAGTCGGAAACTAGAGGGCCCCGGTTAGGAACTCTTTAGCAAGTCCAAACCATTTTTGAGCATAATGGAACCGTAGGGATGCGGATGAAAATGTTTGAGGCTTAAATACAATTGTAGGGAAAACCCTAGACCACTTTTGGTCTAGTTTATGTGAAACGGCAGTGGAGCAAGCCGAGAAGGAGAAAACGGATTCCAGCAGGAAAAAGGCGGCGTTGCGGTGGATCGACCCAGCAAGAGGGAATCAATTCACGTCAAGGTAAGACTCGTTATGCTTAAACTATTCTTTTTGTGTCACTGTTTAGTCGCTAGCAGGAAGGAGAAGAGTAGTCCGGTCGATGACTACAGCTGCAGGTGGCAGCGGTGTTTCGGTGATGTTGCGGGGAGGTGTTAGCCGCCAGAGGAGGAAGAGAGAGGGGATGCAGGTGCGCAAAGAGGGAGCAGCGATGTAGTGCCTCGGCCACCGACGGTGTGCAATGGTGAACGACCGGAGGAAGGTAGTGGTTGCAGGTGTGGCGGTGGCAATCACGCGGGCAGCAAGATACGGTAGATGACGGCTTGACGATGGTGGCGTTTGGCTGGCTGGAGTTATTGCTAGGCGTGGAGGAATACGGTAGCGCGTAATGGGGGTGTTCGGGGCAACCGGTTGTGGTGGTCGTAGCAGTAGCTACGGGTTACAGCGGGTGACGGCGGTGGTTCGCGGTGGTTCGAAGCTTGAAGGTTGTTGCGGGATTCGCGTGAAGTTGTGTTCGGTTGTAGGGCTGCCATTGCTCATGAAATTTATATAGATATCTTGTTCCATCTCCTATTATGTGTTGCTTGATTGTGAAAGTAGAAGAATGACATAGTGTATGTGTGTGTTTAGTGTGTGTATTGGTTGTACCTGCTCACGCATTCAGGGGTTTGATCAAAAAGGTGAATTAGGTGGTGGTCATTAGTGCTAGAATTTGTGGACGAAGGAATGAGGAGGGTGTTCTACATGGGCATTAGGGCTTTCCATATCTTGTAGCATCATGATAATTAGGTACGTAGAATGAAACCGCAAACCAAGAAGGGAAGAGGCTGAACACGGAGCCGGTGAAGATGGAGTTAGCCGAGTAAAGTTCGGGTAGGGTTGTGCATGGGGTAGAAGACATGCATGCGTGGAAACCGGCTCAAATACGTAAGTTCTGCGTGGTTAAAGTCGAAATGGAGAGACTAGGGTTTGCATGGCAACATGTAAACATGCACGAGTTGACCCGGTTCGGATACGCGGGTTCTACATGAGTCAAGGACGGTTCGACGCGTATATTGGTGAAGCTAAGGGTTCGGGAGAAGTAGTATGACAAGCAGAAGAGACGAGTGTCGGGGTTTATTTTATGTGCGCGTTGTTCGAAGCATGTTTAGAACGTGCCTATTCTTATAACCATACATTTGGCAGGTTTGGGTTCGAGCGCGAACGGATATGTTGCAGAACAAGGATTTGGATCTGCCTCTCAACCAGTAAGTTTCTAATCCCCCTCTTTTAAACATTTTACTATTTT
Organism: Smallanthus sonchifolius; assembly: GCA_023525975.1. Lineage (NCBI taxonomy): Eukaryota > Viridiplantae > Streptophyta > Magnoliopsida > Asterales > Asteraceae > Smallanthus > Smallanthus sonchifolius. The sequence continues at coordinate 20,333,427 of CM042046.1, read as the reverse complement.
GGGGCTAACGTACTTACATTCACGTGCTGTTAATATAATGAATAATGATAAGGGCTTCGGGTTCTAACCCGCTATATTTTGAATATAAAATGAGTATTAAGAGTCGTAGGGTCAGTGGTGTGCTAAGGGTGGATCTGGAAGTGTGGGGCTTTAAGTTAAACGCCATTATTTCGGTGTGAGTTAATGATATGAGTTGTTAGTGCGTGACGTGTTAAGGGCCGAACGGGAACGGTAGTGCATGTATTAAAGGCTAACGAGTTTACCATATTAAATATGTTGTTCTAGGGTTATGCGTGAAGTGTGTGTGGTTAGTGAGTTATGTGCATAGGGTGATATTACTTGTTTATATTTAAGTGTCGGGTTTGCTTTGTTGTCCTCGTGGCACGGTAAACGGGATCGTGGAGGACGGGGTCCTTCGGGAAGTCACCAGAGGTGACAGTTAGTTGACAGGTTGATGATGAGCTCGAGGTGTGTTGATCACGGTGAAGAGGGTATAGCGATGAGGTATGTGTTTGCATGCGTATATATAAGTGTTTAATTTCATGCTAATGATTAGTTATATTTTCTGTGTATGAGATTGTGTTATTGTGATAAGTTGAATTGTGAAATGTAGGGTTGGACTGATCGTTGAGTCAGGACTTGCGATGTGACGTGTATAAGAGTCATGTCAGATATTTCTGAGAGCCTTGGTTAAGGCCGGATGTGTTAGTGTTCTAGGGTAGGTTATGTTAACCCAGAGTCGGGTCAATGAGTATTCTTGGATACGAGTTGTTAGCATAGTATGTTGAGTCTATGCTGTCGTGATGGTAAGGTTGTTATTACATATGATGGGGGTACGGGTTGAGTCTCGGGTGATAAACGGTTACGGAATGTCATGGGGTGACACGGGATAATTATTCATTAATAAAGCGTAATTATATTTTATAAGGACCGGAGAGTCCTAGGTAAGTTAAACTGAAGAACTTGGTGTGATGGTTTTTATCTAAATTGAACTATTAGAACTCACTCAGCGTAGCTGACTTTATGTGTACGTTAGATTGTTTGCATGTAAGCAGTGTATTAACATATCTTGGCTTGGAAGCGGCGTTACTCGGATCGGTGTTCAGGCATTCGTAAGGTCAACCTAATAACATTAAATGGTTATAAATGAGTTCTGAAAGATTTCCGCTGTAGTTTTACTTATAGTAAATGTGTTTTTAATGATTACGACCCGTTATGAGAACCAACTGTAGGATGCCCGGGTTGGGGTCTTACAAATGTAAGGTAATTTTTATGTGTTGCGAGATATATCGAATAACGGTAACGTGAAGAATTAGACCAACACAACGGAGTCGTCGTAACTTTCTACGTTTCGTCCATGTACTTAACCGCGTTTGTTTTTGTGTTTAGCAACGTTAATGTCACTGCCTCAACCGTTTAACGTCTGCCTTGCGCTGCAGGACACAAGGGCCTCTCGCCTGGAGTGCGAGGCAAATTTCCTAGTTTATATAAACTGTTACTCATACATTTCAATCTGGGTGAACAATACTTACACAATATTGGTTTGCTTGGGTGGTTACGCCAGGTGACGTGTTATGGTTGGTGGAATTTTCTTTTTTACTTAAACGAAATTTGGTTTCTCTTTTAAGATAATGGGTAGGAAGATTTAAACTAAAGGTGCCTAGCTCATTTGGTAGCGCGTCTTGCTATTCCCTTCACACCCCATCCTCCCGGGTTTTAACCCTGGGGTTGGAATTTGTTTCTTTAATGTTCTTTTTGTTATTTTTAATCTATTTTTTTTGTACACCAGGTCAGCAGGTGGCTCTTTCATCAGACATGGCTCTTCTCACCATATTGCAGTATAATGAGCGATATCACCAACGCTGTCTTTGTGGATTCCCACCGAATTCCAAGTAGTCTTCTCTTTCTGTGCGACTTTCTTTATAGGGATCTTGCCGGCACGGTACTCCGTTTCCAGCAAGTTCGTGATGGTCCAGCAGTGGGGATGTTGTACGTACCGATTTGACCGTACTTAGGGCCCTTAGTACGACTTCGTTTGGCTTGTGTTCTACTATCTGCTTCCACTAAATAAGCGGTAACGCCCACTCATGTGCTGAACACAGGGGCAGTCACGTACCTCTTAGGTTTTTTCAGAAAGAACCAAAAAATGATGGTGAAGGTCCCATAGATAGAACCTGATACGAAGTGCTGAACATAAGACCTATGTAAAGGAGTCAGTCCTACTCATTTTTACAGTTTTTTTTCATACGCTTTCTTTTAGTGTGCGATACATAATTTTTTTATTTAATTTTGTTTTTTAGGATAAATATGTGTCGCTTGATGGTTGGTCGCTTTTTTTTAGTTACCCATGTTTTTTTTTCTTTTTTTTTTGTACGTTTTGTTGTTAACGTTTTCTTTTAGTGTGCCATACGTAAATTTTTTTATTTAGTTTATTTTTTTAGTATTAATAAGTGTGTCGTTTGATGGCTAGTCATTTGTTTTAGTTGCCCATGTTTTTTTGTTTGTGTAAATAATTAAATGCACTCTTTTAAACATGAAAGCCTTCCTGGCTCTACGGCAAGGCTACACTTTCTTTTGACGTGTTTTCGTTTATATTTTGGTTCAAAATCGCGACCCAGTCGAGTAGCGTGGGAAAAAATCACTGGTAAACCCTTAAAAACCAATGTCGGTGGCCACTCCCATGACACTAACAAAGGTATAATAACCCTCCAACTTTCTTCATTTTTCATATGCTATCTCTTAACTTTCTAAACTTTTAAACATATCCCTTAAATTTCTAAAGTTTAAAGTTTACCAGTAGATAAAATTCTTAACTCTATTTCTCAAGTTTCTAAACTCTCAAGTAGGGGTGTCCTTTTTACCCGAAACCCGAATACTGAACCCGACCCGAATCAAACCGAACCCGATTAAGATGAAACCCAAACAAACCGAACTCGGTTAAGATGGAACCCGAACCTGAATGTAGTATTCGGTTTGGTGATTGGGTTAAAAAATGTTAATCGGGTTAACCCGATTAATAAAAAAATGTATTATTATTATTAATATATATTTGTAATCATAGCTCAATATATATGTAACAATTTTTAAAACTTGTTTTATTTGATTTTTTTAATATATGATTGGAAACGAACGAGAGGACATGAATGTGACAATTTGAATAGTGTTTTGTGTTGGTTGATACGATTTGACTTTTTTTTAAATTTATACGACTGGTTGATACGATTTGTTTTATGCTTATTTTATTTGGTGTTTTTTAATTAATATATGTGTTTTGTGCATTTGTTTGAATGAAAGATCATAGTGAGAGTGTTTTCATTTGATATTTTATGCTTATTATTTAATGAATATCAATATAAGTTAAATTATAAAGTATGTTTTACAACTTGTACTTAGAAACCTGAATACCTCGACCCGAATGAACCCGAAACCGAATGACCCGAAACTGATTAACCCGAATCTTATTTGGGTGGGTAAATGGATATGATTCTTTACCCCTCAAATTTCATTTTTTTTTTCATTTACTTTTTTGTATATTCGTTTGTAAAAGTTAGTTTTTTATATTTTTATTTTGTTTATTCTTTAACGAATTTGTCGTTATGTTAACTTCTTTTCGCGCCATAATTTTTCTATTTCTCAATCTTCAGAACCGAGTCGTGACCATTTCATACGTTTCTTTTATATAGTTAGTCACGTTATTGTCATCGCGGCAACGCGCGTAACGGGTTCGCAAACACGCCGCATCGTTTGGGCTTTAATTATGTACTTAAACACGTTAATGTCAATGTATGTTACCGCGGCATCGTGCGGGCCATATTTTCTAGTTTTAGTATAAGAGACTTTTTTTCAGAACGGGTATATATTTAAAAACATCATATTTTTTTAATATATATTGGATAAAAAATAATAAATAAAAAAAGGACAACTATCACACCTGAAAAGAATAGATTATTGAGTTATCCAAAATGCTTATTGCTTACAAAACAAACGCTTCAATCATTTAAGAGTGGTGTTGTATCGTAAGAGGTGGATCCAAACTCGTCGCTATGATTACAAAGCGCCCTTCGTGGGCTGTGCCAAAAAACATCCATCGTGAAAAAATAATATAAATTAGTAAAGAAGCCGTTATGGGTGAAGGATAACGATGGGTGTGCCCACATCCCACTTCCGAGTGCCCTTCCATAGCCAACAAGATTCTCGAAACCATGGGAATTTGGCAAATCAAATCTATACTGTATAATAAACAAAGGTTTTAGAGGAATATTTGTTATTTTTTTATGTATCCTTATTATTTTTTTCTTGTCTCTCTCTCATGTTAATTATACAAAATTTTTTAATTATTTTTTTGTTTACCGCTTCTATCTTCTATTAAACAATAATGATTTCTATAATTATTATAAAACTTTTTTCATTTAAAAAAAATAGGTTGGTTCATAAAATATTTTTAAAAATTGAACATTTCTTTCATACTTTTTATAAAATATTTTAAAAAAATAACTATATAACGTTTCTAAAATTTGTATTAAAAAATTATATAATATATCATAAATATGTAATTTATAAATTTTTATTATCAAGTATATAAAATTATATTTATTCTACACGTGTAATACACCGGATTTTAACCTAGTTATTAATAATAATATGTTCCTCGTCATCCATTACATCTTTCTTTTCCCCCCGATAAGCTGACACATCACCCAACCTTCCCACGTGAACCCCATACCCCTTTCCTTTCCCCCAAAGTTCTCCCAAAATATCGCAATAAAAAAACAAACTTACCCAAACAAAGAAGAGGTGTTTTTTTGTCCATTTATCAAGGGTTAATTTAGATAAAAAAAAAATAATTCCTCATTCAATGAATTATTCTACTAAAATTATATAATTGATTTAACTTAAATCTCTCTATAAAACATGTTAATTTGTTTAAATTGACGAGCATCAGGTGGCTTAGCGGCATGTAAAGTCATTTTCTGGCTAAGTATCATAACCATAACTCATAAGATACATTAGTATTTACTATTTTAACTAGGTTAAAAGAGTTCCCATTAGGACAAATCCATATATATAAAATAAAAGATGTTGGCTTGAGAGTCTAACATTGAACACAAGAGTATTGAGGATGGTATTGGAGGCTCACGTGAAGGTGAGGGAGGGGAGGAGATGGTAGCCTATTTATTTATTTATTTTTGGCTATATGATGATAGTACTAGTGTGAGGGGCCTGGGCCCATCCTCTATGCTACACTTTATTTATTTTTCATTACTTTTGTTTATATATTTTTATTTAGAGGTTACATTCGTAGTGGAGCCTTAAGAACATGTGTGCGTGAGAGCCACCTTAGCCAGTCACGTCACGTCACACCAAGAAAATTTTTTTATGGGTGTCGTAAAATTTTCGGTGTTCAACTGTTTATTAAAAGAGATTTTCTTTGTCGAATCGGATCATTGAAACTTTTTTTTGCCAAAAGTCAGGTCACCGAGCTTTTTTCGGTGTTTGGATGTCGATAATCTAATATTCTAATAACTAATATAGCAAATACTAAAATAATAAAGTGAAATTTAGAGTAAAAGTTCAAAAAATACTTAATTTGGTAGAAAAAAAGTTCAATAAATACTTAAATTAGGGTTATTTGGTCTTTTGGTACAAGATTCGGGAGAATGAAAGGGCAACCTCTAACACAACCTGACTCAGCAGATGGTAATGACATGTGATTTTTAATTAGGTTTGGAGGGGGGCATTTCTCAGCCGATAAGTCGCTTGTTTCCGTTTCACTTAATCACGTTCGATAAAAATAGGAAATGTATGACAAGATCGGTTAATTGTTTAGAAGAGATTATATGACTTAGGGTAAAAGGTTATTTGGTTAAATGGTTAGTGTCCTAGTGGGGTTAATTATTTATAAAATTTATTAATGGGTATGCCCAATTAACCAATTAATTTATAATAAGTTTATATTTGTTAATTATATTTGTAAAATTTTAAAGTTTTATATTAAAATTTTGGGTGTCGTTTTGGTCAAAAGAAATTTCACAGGGGTAGGTGTCAAAATTTCATGAGGGTCACTCGGGATTAGATCGTACATATAATAAACAATTTTTTTTAATGGGGTCTCCCGACCCCCATCCCATTCATATAAGTACGCCCCTGCGGCACACTGAGCCACACCATCGGGAGAGGGCCGTGGGCCACGAGGGCGTGAGGGCAAACTTTGAAATGGAATGGGCCAGTCTAATGGCGACACCTCATCACTTCTTTTAAAAAAATATTAATAAGATGCATCAAAATTTTTTATAAATAAAAGTCTATGCACTATGCTCATACTTAATAAACCACTACAAACCTTTAGTGAGTGTGAGTGTAGAAACACTCATCGCCTACATGACGTCTACGTAACAACACTTTTTGACTCACACTCACTAACCATTTCACGTACTCTTATAGCATCTTCAACAGGAGTGCTCTTTTTCCTCATCGTAAACCAATGTGGCAAAACCTGGTGAACGTGGTACCCTTAGGGGGGGGCGGAGGAACTGGGTGGGGCCCCTCTCTCTTAAACAACACGTTTAATTAATTTTTTTTTAAAAAGGTAATGTTTGAAAAATTGTGTAACGTTAGAATTAAAATGAGTTTTTAAAATGATGATATATCAGCTGATTGACACATTTATTAGTGTTTATTATATCAACGTTTATGTTTATGACACTCTTATCATCTTTATTTCTTGCTAATTAGTTTAGTCAACTTGACTACAGCAAATTGATGCGAATATTTGTTAAGAGATTGCAGGTAGATACTGTTAGGAAATATTAAACAATAAAAGGAGTCGAAAATGAAAAAGTTTTTTTAAGCTTGTCTAATTTGTTATATAAAGACATGTCAAGGAGCTTTTCATAAATATTAACTATCATTTATAAATACTAATTAATATTAAATATTTTCTTAAATTTCATTCTAAATTGAAATAAGAGTAAACTAATGAAGTTATAAAATCTATTTCTATCAAATTACAGAAATAGGCGATTTATTACAATTTAGTAAATTTTTTTTTGAAATATACAATTTAGTACTTTTAATATGTGCTCACACTATATAGAACTATTTTCTTTTAATGTTTTAGAATACCAATTAACACGTCAAGTTTTTTTTATTATTATAATACTAATTAAATGTAAAATAAGAACTATAACAAATTATAAGCATATATTTTAAAGTGAATAAATGCATTCTCAAACATTAAAAGAATAGTTGATTACACAGTTATTCCCGTGGTTTGTCAAAAGTAACGGGTTTAGATACTAAGGGTTTAAAGTAACAGGTTTGGGGGTTGTGATTTTAATTTTGTAACGAGTTTGGGTACTAACACTAATAGACGTTAAATTTTCTGTCTAGTTGAAGGGTATTTCAGTGATTTTACATATGAGAAACTAAATATATAACTTTTGATATTTAAGAGACTATTTCTGTACTTTTTATAAAATATTAAATTAAAAAATTAAAAACAAACTCCCCATAAAAAAACATATTCTGAGTTTTGTAAGTTGTGATTTGCTTTTACCTAATATTAAAAAATAATATCTATAAAGTAAATAGCCTAATAAAACTTAAAATCTTAAAACTTGTCCTTTCAATTTATAAAGATCTACTATACACTATTATTCAATATAATAGGTTAGAAACTAGTGTAACAGAAAATAAATATTAAATGATTATTAATAAGCGAAATAAAAAAGAAAATAGCTTAAAAAGAAAATATTAAATAAAGGGAATAATAAATAGTTAAATAAAAAAAATGAAATAGTTGATAAAAATAAAGAAGAACAAAATTCTTGAGCTCACATAGAATTGTGACACATGACGCAAACAGTTACTTATTTATTAAGTATGATTTTTTTATTTGATTGATTTTTTTTTAACGTCGAACATTGAATGTTGTGACGTCGTACCCTTCGTCACATGGGAGAGTCTCGTTCAACTCCGGCCAATATGTTGTTTTAACTGGGCCCACTTGGAGTCAGAGTTGGAGAGCATCTAAGGAAAAATCTCACCCAATACGCCCTTCTGGGCTTGAGGGAGAGCCGAGACTTAAACCCTGGATCGGCGTGGGTAAAACCCAAGTGCATCAGCCTAAGACTAGGCCTCATTTGCATGCCGCAGAAACTAATAAGAAGGGCAGGGATCGAACCTGGGTCACAAGGAATACCAGGTCTCTCACTTACCACTCCAACACCAGCTCATTGACTTTTGATTGATTTTATAATAAAGAGTTTATATTAGACCTGACATATGTAAGTATACACCTTCACTCTCTTTTTTTTTGGTAAAATTCCTGACGTCAAGATTCGAACGCATAACCTAAAAAAACTGTCAGAATTCAAACCCATAACCTAAAAAAATCGTTTACAGAAAAACCGTTTACAGGAAAACCTTCTAAAATGACCGATAAAAAGAAAAAAAAATACATTTAATAAAAATATAGGTTACCTTTCAACAGCAACATGGTTGAACGAAGTCTCTCATAGTGTATGTTTCCATGATTTTCAGCAAGTATCAACTGCCATTATTTTCCAATTTCCATCTTTAGTAACCAAACCGCCAATCTCTGCTCCTTTGTGTCAAGTGGGTCTCTCCCCACTTACTCCCAATACAAAATAATATATATATATTCATCACTGCACACACACACACACACACAGGTACCCATCATTCAAGCTGAAATTGTAGGTGATGTTCTTCAAACCCTCCTTTCCCCTTCCAAACTAACTCAATCCATTGACCTCCATGATCTGAACAAGACTCAATCCACAAACTTATTCATCCTATTTGGACCCTCTCAGCAGGTACTTTCAGTTTTTTAATTTCTCTGTATCTTGTTAGTTTAGTTTTGGTTAGTTAATGGATAGATTGAGATAGAAATGATTATGTGGGCCATTTATTTCAACAATAACAGAACATGAACTTTTATTTTTGGTTTTGATTCTTACTTTGGCATTGTTAGTGTAGTTTCAATGATTGTGGTGATCTTTTTTCTTGGATTCCCAGTCAAAGATTGTAATATGACCATCAATTACTTGCTTTTGGTAGTGGGCTTTTGAAGTTTTTATAACTTTATGATGAAAGTGATTTGCTTTTCATTTCAAATTGTTGTGTTTTTGTGTTCAGATCTGATCACTATGTCTACTTCTAGACCAAATGAATCTTCAACCTATTCTGCTAGGTCAAAACACAGTGCTAGAATCATTCAACAAACCACAGTAGATGCAAGACTCCATGCTGATTTCGAGGAATCCGGGGACTCGTTTGATTACTCGAGTTCGGTGAATGTTAGCACCATGGTGGCTGGGGGTGAACAGCCTCAACCACGCCCGGATAAGGTAACCACCGCATATCTTCACCACATTCAAAAGGGTAAGTTAATACAGCCTTTTGGATGCTTAATAGCCCTAGATGAGAAAACTTTTAAAGTAATTGCGTATAGTGAAAACGCGCCTGAAATGCTGACAATGGTTAGCCACGCGGTACCTACAGTCGGGGAAAATCCCGTTCTTGGTATAGGTACCGATATTAGAACAGTATTCGCGGGCCCTAGCGCGACTGCTTTGTTTAAAGCATTAGGGTTTGGGGAGGTTTCTTTGCTGAATCCCATTTTGGTCCACTGTAAAACATCTGGGAAGCCATTTTATGCCATTATTCATCGGGTCACGGGTAGCTTAATTATTGATTTCGAGCCTGTTATGCCTAATGAAGTCCCCATGACGGCTGCTGGTGCTCTGCAGTCGTACAAACACGCAGCAAAAGCCATAACTAGGCTGCAGTCTCTGCCTAGTGGCAGTATTGACCGACTATGTGACACAATGGTCCAAGAGGTTTTTGAGCTCACGGGTTATGATCGGGTCATGGCTTATAAGTTCCATGATGATGATCATGGTGAGGTGATAGCCGAGATCACTAAACCGGGGCTAGACCCTTACCTTGGGTTACATTACCCTGCCACTGACATCCCTCAGGCTGCAAGGTTCTTGTTCATGAAGAACAATGTCCGAATGATCTGCGACTGTCGCGCTAAACACGTTCAAGTTGTTCAAGATAAGAAGCTACAGTTTGACTTGACGTTATGCGGGTCGACACTGCGGGCCCCACATAGTTGTCATTTACAATATATGGAAAACATGACATCCATTGCTTCTTTGGTGATGGCAGTGGTGATAAATGACATGGATGATGAAGGCGAAACCTCGAATCCACAGAAGAGAAAGAAGCTTTGGGGTTTAGTCGTGTGTCATAACACGACTCCAAGATTCGTCCCCTTCCCCCTGCGTTACGCATGCGAGTTTTTAGCGCAAGTGTTCGCCATTCACATAAACAAAGAACTGGAATTGGAAAACCAGATTCTTGAAAAGAATATCCTGAGAACACAAACACTTTTATGTGATTTGTTATTGCGGGACGCACCTTTAGGCATAGTTTCACAAAGCCCGAATGTTATGGACCTCGTGAAATGTGATGGGGCGGCTCTTCTGTATAAAAACAAGGTGTACCGAATGGGTGTTAGCCCCACCGAGTCTCAGGTTCATGATATAGTCTCATGGCTGTATGAGTACCATATGGATTCTACAGGATTGAGTACAGATAGCCTATATGATGCGGGTTATCCTGGGGCTCTTGGTGATGTGGTTTGTGGGATGGCATCGGTTAGGTTAACCGATAAAGATATACTTTTTTGGTTTAGATCCAGTACAGCATCTGAGATCAAATGGGGTGGTGCAAAACACGAAAAGGGTGAAAAAGATGATGGTAAGCGGATGCACCCTAGGTCTTCTTTCAAAGCGTTTTTGGAAGTGGTGAAACGGAGGAGTTTCCAATGGAAGGATTTTGAAATGGATGCGATCCATTCGTTGCAAATTATACTGAGGAACGCGCTGAAAGAGAGTGATGCTGCAGATCTGAATTCGAATGTGATTCGGGAGGGGATAAATGAGCTTAAAATTGATGGGCTACAAGAATTAGAAGCTGTTACAAGTGAGATGGTTAGGTTGATTGAAACTGCTTCGGTTCCTATACTTGCAGTTGATGTTGATGGTTTGATCAACGGTTGGAACACGAAAATAGCTGAGTTGACTGGTTTGACCGTGGAAGACGCGATTGGAACCCATTTGCTAACACTTGTTGAAGATTCTTCAGTTGACACAGTTCAAAAGATGCTGAATCTTGCATTGGAAGGTATCATCTTTGTTATAATTAAGTTTCAAGTCATTCGACCCGTTAACTAATGAACGGTTCAATTTCGGTTACATGTCATATTTCAAATAAGTCCAATGGGTGGGATCAAAAAAGTTTGACCAAGTGAAACAGGGAAATGGGTTAATAATTCAGTCAAAAAATTAAAGTGTGAAAGTCTATTTTTGATGCATGCAACATCCTAAACCGTTTTATTTAAAGAATTAAATTGTTTATATGTTAAAAGCTAGTACATCAATTATGTATTTAAATTTTTTCAAAATATGGAGAAAAAGTGTTGGGTGGTCAACCTGAACCGCCCCATACTAAAAAGACCCATTAAGCATTGACGCCTTTTTATATGTTCTCCATAGGGTGTCAAAGTAACCCGTGCATATTTAAAATCGTGCAACCTGAACACGACCCGTGTAACCCTGGATGAGAATAAGTTGTAATTAATTTGTAAACAGGTTGTAGGTTGTAATAAATGGGTTAAACGGGTTGGCGGGTTGACATTATAAAATATATGTATTTTTTTAATTTTTATATTCTAATTTTAAACGGGTCGACTGATCAACCAGTCTAATTAAACGGGTCAATCCAATCACCATCATTTAATTAAACGGGTTAAACATGTTAACCCGAACACGACATGTTTATCATATGGCTTAGATATGTCATTAAACGGGTTAGACTTCTCGACCTGCCCAACTTTCAACCTTTGCTAAGTGTATATGCATATGTATAAGTCATGTTCATTGTTGTGTTTTCTACATGATTAGGGAAAGAGGAGACTGGTGTCCAGTTTGAAATCAAAACACATAGATCAGCGGGCGTCTCTAAACCAATAACGCTAGTGGTAAATGCATGTGCAAGCAGGGATGTACACGAAAATGTTGTAGGCGTATGTTGTATCGCACAAGATATAACTCACCAAAAGACAATAATGGATAAGTTTACGCGAATAGAAGGCGATTACAAAGCTATTGTGCACAACCCAAACCCGCTGATCCCCCCTATCTTTGGAACCGATGAATTTGGTTGGTGTTCTGAGTGGAACCAAGCCATGACTGAGGTATCTAGCTTGTCTAGAGAACAAGTCATAGATAAAATGCTATTGGGTGAAGTTTTTGGGACCCATGCAGCCTGCTGTCGGCTCGCTAATCAAGAGGCGTTCATAAACCTTAGCATAGTTCTTAATAAAGCGATGACTAGTGAAGAATCCGAAAAGATTTCATTTGGGTTTTTTGGTAAAAATGGGAAGTATGTAGATTGCATGCTATGTGCAAGTAAAAGGGTGGATAATGAAGGAACAGTTACCGGGCTTTTCTGCTTCTTGCAGTTAGCAAGTAAAGATCTTCAACAAGCCATCCATTTTCAGAGACTTTCTGAGCAGATCGCCGCCAAACGACTTAAAGCTTTAGCTTATGTAAGAAGACAGATCAAAAATCCGCTTTCTGGGATTATATTTTCAAGAAAAATGTTGGAGGGGACCGATCTGGGAGAAGAGCAGAGGGAGCTTCTTCACACGAGTGCATTGTGTCAAAAACAACTCAATAAAGTGCTTGATGACACCGATCTTGATAGCATTGTAGACGGGTATGATTGATTGTAAATGCTATTGTTTCTTGAATTTATCAAGGTTATTAAAGTATGAAACTTTATGCAAACTTTTTGCAGGTGTTTGGATCTTGAAATGACTGAGTTTAATCTCCAGCAAATCTTGGGTGCATCTACAAGTCAAATTATGTCAAAAAGCAACATAATGGGCATTCAGATAGTAAACAATATACCAGAAGATATGTTGTTGGAGCAGCTGTATGGTGATAGTGTAAGGCTTCAACAAGTTCTTGCAGATTTCTTGTCATTTTCGGTCTCTTGTACACCACCCGGTGGCCTCCTCACAATAGCGGCGAATTTGACCAAAGATCATTTAGACAAGTTAGTTCAGCTTGTGAATTTAGAACTCAGGTATGTACATGATATATCTCGAAATCCTGGTTGGTTTCTATCGGCGCTTGGGTTAGTTATATCTGTTAATTTGAGCGCGTTTTTGTAGGATAACACACACCGGAGGTGGTGTGCCGGAAGACTTGTTAAGGCAGATGTTTGGTAACAGTGTGGAAGCAAATGAGGAAGGAATAAGCTTTGTGATTAGCAGAAATCTATTGAAGCTCATGAGTGGAGATGTGCAGTATTTGAGGGAAGCCACAAAGTCCACTTTCATAATATCTGTTGAACTTGCTTCAGCTAGAACAAAGAAGGCATGAGCAGACTTCCATTTTGTTGCTGTTTTCAAGAAATCAACCTTTACATTCTAGTTTTGGGGTTGAGTGTGTCTTGTGTTAATTTGCAAGTGTAATAATGGGTGTTTTTGCCTCTTGGAATAAATTTTTTTATGCCATGGTGTTTTTAAAGTTTATAATGTAGTTAACATATTAATCTGATTGAAGGTTTGTGGACTAACAAGAGGTAAGCTAAGTTAAATTATGTTAGTAATTGAACATGACTGTGTTATAATATCGAGAGTGACGCTAAAACAAGCGAGAATGATAAACGAGAGAATGAAAATAAGAGAAAATGATTAAGGTAAAAATGAATGATTTGATTGATAACACAATAATAATTACAAAGAAACTATTTATATACAAGGAAAAAAATTAACAAAACGAACTTTCTTTATATATTGATAAAGAAACTATTTATATACAAGGAAATAAATTAAAAAAGCAAGCGAACTTTCTTTGTATATCGATAATAGAACTCAATATTTTGAAGTCTTACGGCTCCACATATAAAATATATCACACAAATATCATATAAAATAATACAACTTGTTATCCTAGTTTTTTAATATGATATGTATGATCATAACTCACTACAATGTGTGACATGTATATAAGCCTTTAATTATTTTTTTTCTGTGCAACTCTAAAAAGAAATACTTAACTAGAGGTTAACAAAAAAGTCGGAACCAGAATCGCCCAAGGAACCGTAATCGGTTCTTCCCGAAAACCAGTTCTTCTGGAATCGAACCGGAACCGACCCTACCCGTAGGGTCTGAATAGGTTCCAATATTTCTAGTCAAAACCGCTTCTAAAAATACCCGAAACTGGTTCTACCCAGAATCAGTTTTGCCTAGAACCGGTTCTACCAAGAATTGGTTCTACCCAGAACCGGTTCTACCAACCGCTTCTACCTAGAATCGGTTCTTGTAGTATCATTTTGTAAGCTAACTATTTTATCTCCATATCCATTAATCTAAAAGACAAAAAAAAAAAAGCAAGACCATGAGCAATTTTATTAAAAAAAATAGATATGTAATTATTATTTACTAATCACAAGAAAGCTAATCACCTTGTGAATCATATTACCGTCTTTAAAATATTACATCAACTTCACTAAGTTAGTTTCAAAAAACTAATATAAAGTAATTACCGAAGATAACATGTATGGTCAAAAGCTACACACACTTCAGTGTCACAACTTTATTTACAGTGCACCGGGTCAAATTAACTTAAATTAAGAATTTTGAAACATGAATAGAAAAGGCAAAGTTGGTTACCGAAAATAGGTTCTTGAAATACCCGCCTTGAATTACCGAACTCGGTAAGAACCGAAACCAGTTCTTGAATACCCGGAACCGGTACATAGGTTCCAGTTCTGTAACCAAGAACCGGATCTGGAACCGGAACCGATAAAACCAGAACCGGTTCGAAACCAGAACCTGTTCGAAACTGGAACCGATTCTTAAGAATACCCAATTTATGCACCTCTAACTTGAACTAGTTATTTAGTCTCATCATCGGCTAAACATAAGCCCAAACATAGAAAACAATAAAATTGTTACATGTACTAGTTTCGTCTTAGAGGACGAAGTTCTTTCTAAGAAACAAGTAGGGGGGAAATAGAACTTTATAAACTTGATCAAGAATTGAAAATTACATATGATTAACTCTCCACCTCAACTAATTTTGAAACCTGATTTATTAACTAAGAATAGTAAGACTATTAGGTTTAAATGAATTATAGCATGGATGGTTAAACACATAGATATACTGTAGGTTATGACTACCTTTGTATAACTATATCCAAAGTCGTGCTTAAATCTATTAGCATTTTTATTATCACATACACATATTATATTATATTATACTATAGAGTAAATTTCGTTTTGAGTCCATGTGGTTTGCTTAAAAAATCGCTTTGAGTCCAATGGTTTCAACTGGACTTTTTGAGTCATTGTGGTTTCATTTTCACTTCAATTAAACCCATAACACTAACACTGTTAGTTTTTTCTGTTAAATTGAGGGGTAACTTACCAAAAAATCAATTAATAAAACCATATCAACCCCCCCCCCCCACACCCACAATATCTCCCTACTTGAACCTCCTCCACGATCTCCAGCAACCACCACCCCAATCTCCGGCCACCTCGCTGGCCAGACCCACCTCCACTGCGCAACCCCCACCACCCTAGCCAACGGATCAACTTCCTATCAAAACCCCTACCACCAAACCACCCCCACGCCCACCATAACCCTCCTCCTCTTCCTGGCCGCCATCTCTAGCTAAATGGAACCAACCATCGCCACCCTCCTCCTCCCCAACACCACTACATTTACCTTCCTGAACCGAAATGTGGGGTTTCAACCCTAGCCTACCTTCTTGCTTGAATACACCACGATGGAGATGTAGACGACACGCTCAAGGCACTGACTGGCCGTCGAAGATGGTGGTGGTCGGATAAACGGAGCTAGGGTTTTGTAAAAGCTTTTTACCGACGGCGGAGCTAAGTTTTTACCGTTATATAACTGTTTTTTATTTATGTTTCGATCTCCACAAACGAGTCTCCGTAACTTCATACGTTTCTTTTATATACTTAACTACGTGCCATGTTAATGTCAATGCCTCAACAGTTTAAGGTCCGTCTCCCGCCGCGGAGCGCGGACATAAATTTCTCGTTACAATTATAAGATACGTTAAATGGATGTTAAAATCATCTGTTTAGGTGTATGCCATACTACCATAAGGTTTTGAAGATCCTAACTCAAATTATGGTTTGAAGTAAACATCAAGAAGTTGTAATCCTTGGTTTAATGAAAAATCAAAAACTTTAATTCCATAAATAGCATATAGGAGTGTTGTTTTCATCAAAAAGTTTAATTCCATAAATAACATATAGGAGTGTTGTTTTTATAAAAAAGACGAGTTGAAGCGTCATCTTATTATTATTCTTGTAAACTCCTTGGCCTCCGGGTCGGGTTATCAAGGAATTTCCAGAAGGGTTATGCTTGGACGGGACCTAGCAAAACAAGAACACCATTAGTCTCGTCACAGTGAAGACCCCTAGGGTATCGCTGTGACCGGCCTCCGGCGTGAGAGTAAGTATATGGTATGAATAGAGAAGATAAGTAAGAATGAGAGCGAGAATCAGAGAGTCCTCTTTACCTTAGGTTAGATGAGATATTTATACCTGGATATCTTTTGTCTTTAGCCTGTGGCTTTGCTTATCGGCTAGGACGTGTAATGCTTAGTCCATTTTTAAGGTTGTTAGTAATGGTTTGTGTATTGTCGGGTCTCCTTTATTTGATTGGTTCGTACTCTAACGTGTTGATTCTTGTCCCCCTTTACCGCTTATTTATTTGTCTTTTGCTCTCCCTTTTGTCCGGGCCTTGTTCCATCCTCCGGGTCTTATAGGTAGTCCCGGATTCAGGTTTGTAGGCCCGACCTTGGGTCTCTTTTCCTTGAGATGTGTTTATCCGGACTTGATCTTTGGGATGCGTCCGACTTTCCTTCCGAGCCATATCCCAAACAAGTCCCCCTAGTCTATTAGTTGTGCCGGCCTTGCTAGAACAAGTAATGGACTAATTCCTTTTATTGGTAATGTAAATGAAATAATAATAAAAATAAACATAAAAAGGTTCAAGTGTCATTGGCGCAAGATAGCTGCCTTTGTAAGTACTTGAGTACCTTTTTGGGAACAGTCATCAGATGGTTCTGGTGAGAAGTTTTTTTGCCACGCGTCTATCATCCCTACCTCCCCAGCGTTTGGAATTCCAAAACTTTTAACCGACTTGTTTTTTTCTTTTTCTTTATAACTGTTGTGATTCCATCTTTTTCTTTTTTACGCTTCCTTTTTCTCCAGAGTTTTCTTTCTTCCGTCTCCCTTCTTCCAGATATTTTTATCTTGCCCCCATCTCCCTTCCCTGTTGTATGGAACCAGGTGCGTCCTTTTGACTTGTCTTCTCTTCAATCCTAAGTTTACGACATGGGTGAATGTCATAATCTCAGTATCACCCTTCTGTACTTTCTCCCCAGGATCTTAGGGCTTTTTGCGATAAATATAACATTCTTTCTGAGTTGAATCCGACTCTGCCTACCTCTGTACAAACTGATGTTGCCCCTGCTGGCATGATGACCCTTTACACCAAAAACTTTGATTTTGCTAACTGTCGCCTTCCCCTTACTTCTTTTCTGGTGGAAATTCTTTTGTTCTACGGCGTTCGTTTCACCAATTCAATCCTCTTGGTCTATGTAAAGTTTCTCACTTTGAGGTAGCGTGCCGCGCCTATGGTGGATGGCCTTCGGTGAACCTTTTTCGTGTTTTCTATCATCTTGGCACGGCCGGCGACGGGTTTACTTTTATCAAAAGGAAAAAACCCAGTCCTTTTATGGCTCTTAAGATCCCCAATTCTCTAAAGAATTGGAAAGATCATTATTTCTATATCTCTACTGCTTCTATTTCTGTTACCCTGCCTCGTCGGGACATCAATGCTCCCATTGACGATCCTTATCCTCTTAAGGGTACTTACGAAGAGGGGTTGTGTACTCTTCTGACCGCCGGTACTTCTCCTATTGTCGTGTATGATGAATCGGTCTTGGTTTTGGCCGACATTAGCCAAATTTGGGATACACCTCTTCTCCGTCCTGTTCCTTTTCGTAATGGCGTAGGTGAGGAGAGAGAGTTTCTTTTTTATGCTTGTATTGACTTTATTGTTTCTGATTTTGCTTTGTTCTTTTGCAGAGGTAGTTTTGCTGGACACCGTGATGGGGGTGACCTATGCATCACTTGGAAAGCTGTTGATGTTGTTCCCAGGGCCTCCGGTAGCCCCGCTCGTGTTTCCTCGGCTCAAAATGCTTCAGCTACTCTGGGGATTATTATTAGCCCTTTGGAGTCAGAAGATGGGAATGAGGAGGTGGTACTCGTCTTTCGGGGCAAGAGGAAGGTTGAGGGTTCTTCAAGTGGCTCTTCCCCCAAGCGTCCTAACATAAGGGTAGTTTTCAATCCTCCTGCCATTACCGAGACGTCCTCCCCCTTATCCATACCGAGCATGCTCCCTCTCCCCCTGTTAGTATTAACCCTACCTTCCCTTCTCATTTTCACGCCGAGCTTTCTCATGCCACTCCTCTCCAATCCTTCTCCGTGTAGCCTGTCCAGGAAGTTGAATCTCCGGCTGATCGTATTACCGATTTTTCTCCGCCTGCTCGTGTATCCTCCTCTCCTGCTGGAGGTAGCTCCTCCCATATCTATTTCACCAGGGGTGAGTCTTCCGAATCGTATCCTTTTGATGATAATGTCCCCTATGAACTAGGTCGTGGGGATGAGATTCCTCCCCTGTCGGGAGAAGACTTGGCTGCTCCTTTCTCTCCAAATTGGTTATTGGTTACTAGCGCTGTTTCTGACTCAGCAGAAGTGAGCCGTGACTTTTTTGAGCATGTCCTCCCCTATGGGGAGCGGGTTTTTAATAGGAGTGTCCCCACCTCTCAACTCAGCCGTGAGCATAGCTTCTTCATGGCTAATCAACTCTCACGCACAATAGAGATGCATCATACGATGCTTTATTTTGAGGAGCGATATCATGCTCTCCTGGCCCAGCATGATGATTTTGGGGCTTATTTGGAAAAAAATCATGAATGAGAAGCTAGGGTTTCTGAAAGAGTTGGATAATAAAGGCCAACGACTGAAAGAAATTGAGATTGAGCTGGGGGCTAAGGTGGAGCTTCAGAAGGTGGATTCTCAGAAGGTGGATTCTATAATCCAGGGTTCCAAGTTTTAAGATGCAGAGATTACCGGCCTTCAAGAAGAAGTGTCCCTCTTATCCGGGCAGGTGGCGAGTAAGGAGACGGAATGTATCCGGGTCAATTCGGAAATGAACCTTCTGCAGGTAGACCTGGATCATGTCCAGGGTGAGATTAGGCGATTAGAGGTAACTTATATTCCATTACCTGTTCTTGTTACTTTTTGATTCTTTCTTGCTTTTGTCTATATTTATGCAGGAGGACAAAAAGGTTTTGAAGGCTCGCCTGTCCTGCCTTGACAAAGACAAGCAGCACTTAGAGACTTTACTTGCTGACAAGGAGGTCGCCTGGGCATTGGAGAAGAATTCCCTGGTGGCCGAAAGAGATGCCTTGAAAGCGGACCTAGCTACTGTGTCCGCTCAAAATTAAACTATGGTTTTAGAAAACCATCGTTTATCTTATGAGCGGGACTGGCTTATAGGCACCAGCTTTTGATTATCTTTTGAGATTCTTCGAGGCAGTCGGGAATGGCTCCTGCTTGTGGGTGCTGTGAACAAAGCCGCTAAGGCAGTGGGCTTTCAAGAAGGTCTGGCAGCGGGGTATGCAGTGAGTGAGAAACGGATTCCCATGGAGTCTGTGGAGGGTTACGACTCGGACGCTTTACAAAGGCTGCATGATAACACCACAATTTTGTAAACATCCGATCACTCCTTGGTATCCCAGTTTTTCGGCTTAACCCAGGCTTCCTTGGATGCTCTAAATTATGTTTTCAGTGGTGCACCTTCCTCCTCAGCCCACACCGCTTCTTTGTGATTTGTTTATTGTAATATACACTTTTGAACGACCATGTATGTCTTCTTTTGTTTTAACGTTCTTGACTTTTTATTTTCTTATGTTTGCTTTTCGACTGAGGATGGCCTATTGTGTGGACTTAGGACTTATAACTTTTGCCGTGGAGTTTTAGTTATGCTTAATGATTCATATTGCATGCTCGGTTGAGCCTTGTGCCCTAGGCAAGGGGCATAAGTTACTTTTAGTGATTTATCCAGGGATAGTCCGGCCGGGTAGCCTTATAAGTTTGATTGAATCTTGTGCCCTTGGCAAGGGGCATAAGTGACTTTTACTGACTTATGCGGGGGTAGTCCGGCCGGATAGCCTTATAAGTTTGATTGAATCTTATGCCCTTGGCAAGTGGCATAAGTTACTTTTAATGACTTATCCGGGGGTAGTCCGGCCGAACAACCTTATGAGTTTGATTGAATCTTATGCCCTTGGCAGGTGGCATAAGTTACTTTTAGTGACTTATCCGGGGATAGTCCGGCCGGACAGCCTTATAAGTTTGATTGAATCTTATGCCCTTGGCAGGGGGCATAAGTTACTTTTAGTGACTTATCCGGGGATAGTCCGGCCGGACAGCCTTATAAGTTTGATTGAATCTTATGCCCTTGGCAAGGGGCATAAGTTACTTTTAGTGACTTATCCGGGGGTAGTCCGGCCGGATAGCCTTATAAGTTTGATTGAATCTTATGCCCTTGGCAAGGGGCATAAGTTACTTTTCTTGACTTATCCGGGGGTAGTCCGGCCGGATAGCCTTATAAGTTTGATTGACTCTAGTCTCTCGACACACATTACTTTTCTTAAAAAAAGAACATGATTTGCATTGGATAGGACGTAAAGCAAAAATGTCAATAACAGCAGCTGTGATCATTCGACCTTACATGAAATACTTCTTTAGTTGCATTCCGTGCCAAGTACGGCGAATAGGTGTGCCATCTGGTTTGGCTAACTTGTATGATCCCCTAGTGTTGGCTTCGATTACCTGGTAGGGTCCCTCCCACTTAGGTCCCAATTTACCAGTGTCTTCTTGTAGGCTTGCCTCATTCTCACGCAACACCCATTCTCCAGGTCTGAAACTCTTTCCCTTGACGCGAACATTGTAGTATCTCTCCACTTTTTTCTTGTTTGCTGTTTCTCTGGTGATGGCCATTTCTAGGCGCTCCTCTAGTAGGTTCAGGTGGAACCTTAGGTCCTCTTCATTTTCTTTCTCTCCGATATGAGTTCGTCGGCTTGGTGATACTATCTCCGTTGGGATCATTGCTTCAGTACCATAGGTTAATCTAAACGGCGTCTCGCCATGGCTAGTCATTGGTGTGGTACGATGAGCCCAAAGCACATATGCAACTTCCTCCACCCAGTCGTGTCTTTTGGGTTCAAGGAAGTTTTTAATTCCTTCCATTATGCTCCGATTAGCTCGCTCTACTTGTCCGTTGGACTGTGGGTGCTTGACATACGAGAAAATTTGTTTTATCTTCAGTTTCGTGCACCACTGTTTGAACGGGTTGTCTGCAAACTACCTCCCGTTATTACTAACTAGTTCCCTTGGCATTCCAAATTTGCATACTATGTTTTACCACACGAAACGTTGCACTTGCTGGCCTGTGGTTGTTGCTAGTGGCTTTGCCTCGATCCACTTGGTGAAGTAATCGATTGCTACTATAAGGAATTTAACTCTTCCTGCTGATTCTGGGAAGGGTCCCACGATATCTATGGCCCATTTGCAGAAGGGCCATGCAGACGTCACTGAGACTAAGTTCATACAAGGACGACGACTTACCGGGGCATGTCTCTGGCAGTTGTCACACTTTTGGATCTCCCCCACTACTTTTTTGTACATTCCAGGCCAGTAGTATCCGGCCCTCATCACTCTTGCTACAACTGTTTTTGGCCCCGAATGCATCCCGCAAATTCCCTCATGCATTTCTCTGATCACATAACTGGCCTCATCCGGGTCAACACACTTCAACATGGGACCCAAGTATGATTTTCGGTACAACTGGCCATTTTCCAACGCGTAGTTGAGGGATTTACACCGGATCTTTCGGGCTTCATTCTGATCTGGCGGCCGGATTCCTTCATTCAGGAAATCAAGTAGGGGAGACATCCACGTCCTCCCCTCCTTTGCTTCTACTGATTATATTCTTTTCTCTGTTGTGGATGGTTCAGCTAGCACTTCCACTCGAATTTCTTTTGCCAAATGGTTGAATGCTACCGAGGCGAGCTTGCTTAGGACATCGACCTTTTTGTTTTGGCTTCGGGGGATGTGTGTTACTTTGCAGTGTTTGAAACCACTCATTAATTCTTCTGCGTTGGCACTGTATTGCTTCATAGTTTCACCTTTGGTTTCGTACACATTGTTGATTTGGTTTGCCACTAACATGGAATCAACATGTGCCTCAATCCGTGCTATCTTCATTTCTTTTTTCCATACGGAGCCCTGCCAGCAGGGCCTCGTATTCTGCTTCATTGTTGGTGCTCTTAAAATCCAAACGGAGGGCATAGGTAAGCTCTATTTCCTCCAGGCTAACCAGTATCAGGCCATCCTTCATCATGGGCAGCGCCATCTGTGCAAAGTTTCCACAGCTCTAGCTCCACAACCTCTTCGTTTCTTTCCTCCAACTCATCCACCTTACCGTTCGGGGGATTCGGTAACTCTACCAAGAAATCCGCTATTACCTGTCCCTTGAACGCCGTTCGTGGGCAGTAGGTAATATGATAATCCCCCAACTCGATGGCCCATGTGGCCAACCTTCCCGAATATTCAGGCTTCTCTAGAACCCATTGGATGGGTTGGTCAGTCAACACTTTGATTGGATGAGCTTGGAAGTATCGGCGGAGGCGTCGTGATGCGTTTACCGGTGCCAGAGCTAACTTCTCCATATCCGAGTACCGAGTTGTTACACCCCGACCGATGGCGGAATCATCGAGGCGGACAATGAAATGATTGTTCAAAAGCACATGATAACTAAAATGTTGCATAATTCATTAATTTAAATTTAAAGACAATAAAGATCCAAATACAATACATTTCAAATAACCTAATCTAGTTCAAAACATTGATTCATTTAACTAGGTCCATAGTTCTTAAGTGGAGGAATCTTCGGCAAGCAATCACATATCCAATCTTGAAACATTATTTAAATCAAGTGTCAACTAAAAAGTTGGTGAGTACATAGGTTTGTAGTTCCGATAAGTAGTAGATAAAAACGTTTTGCAACTCATTGTTTATCTTGTTAAACATAGTATATATATGGTGTATCATTTATCTAATCACAATTCAAACCTTGTTTGACGCGCTTGAACAGAGCACAACAGCTAAGTCCGGTAATGTTTGAATATAGTTACCCACTATATCCGGTATGTTTGAATATAACACGCGGCTATATCCGAGTATGCAGTAATAAACACCCTAACCGGGTGGGCTGGTCAGGCACAATAGATCTATCAATATTACAGTTGGTTGTCTTGTGTTTAAATGTATGTACATCCAAATAATAAGCATATAGTCCACATGTATAACACGTATAAACAATGTGAGTAGCATGAATAATGTTTCACCCCAAAATGTATAAAAATGTAAAATAGGGGCTATGTAACTCACCTTGCAAGCGGGTATTTTTCCACGCGTGTAGGTGATAAAGATGTTGAAGTCTAAGCACGTTGAAACCCTATGTAGATAAATGGGTATTATTGTATGTTTACATGTGCGTATTAGTATTTAATTGTGTATACGTTTATAATAATATTTCTTTGCATAAAAGTTGGTCCAGGTTTGCTTGAAAGTACTGATTTGATCAAAACTGTTTATAGTTGTGACAGGTATCGAAACTGTGTTCAATCGAAACTACTAGTTTCGATTGACCATTTACAAGTGATACACAGAACTGTCGAAACTACTATCTATCGAAACTACTAGTTTCGATTGATCTTTTATAAGTGATATACAGGCTGTCGAAACTACCATCTATCGAAACTACTAGTTTCGATTGACCATTTACTCAATCGAAACTAGGTAGTTTCGATGGCCCAGACTTTAGAAAATAAAACAGTAATTTTTCAAAACAATAGTTTGTCCGGTAATCGATGTTTTGGAGTCGTGACTTCGATTGGTTCAGCTTGTCTTATGATAACAGAAGGTAAAGAAATGAAGTTGAGGATTCTTACGTGGTCGCAAAGGGGCTGGACGGCAGAGTCTTAAATCCGAGAATGTCCAGAATGAGAATCGAGCTTCTGGATGGGATTAGCCTCTACAACCTTGGTCACAGCTTCACACAGAGATGGCGATTGTAATGGTGCCTTCAATTTGGAGTGAGATTGGTGGAAGAGGGGTAGCGAGCTCGAGCAGGTCCGACTATGGCTATTTATAGCCGAGTTCGTTTCTTGTGACAAAGCGTGCAATTGGGCACGTCCCTACACTCGTCTAGACGAGACGAAGCTAACGAGCTATTAAATACGCGTGGAGGTTGACTGTCGGGCTCGAATTCGGGGCGTGGGTTCTCGGCCACCAACAAGATCAGGCGATTCGTATGTTGGGGAGACCAATTGGTCGGGGCCTTTTGTTCGCATGGGAGAGACGAGGCCAGAGATGCCTGTAGCGGCTGTCGAGGCGCAGGGAACAGGCTTGTCGGGGTGTTCGCCGAAAACTGGCTTGGACCGCCGGACAAACGTAGGGGGTGACCGGAAAGTCGATTTGCAATTTGGCAGTTTCAGTCCCTGTAGTTTGATTTTGTTTTAATTCGACCCCTGAGATAATTACGGATGAATCCTTGTAGTTTGATTTGTACAGAAATAGTCCCTCAACAGATTTTATCTTAAAACCTTCTAGTTTGAAAATTTTCAAAACAATCCTTCAACTTTTATAAAAATAAATTTCTTTAATTTCTTTTAATTTCAAATATATTTTATAAACTTATTTTATTATTATTATTATAAATAATTTTTTTTTTATAAAAGTTAGTTATCTTATTTAAGTAGGTTATTTAAATATGAGACTTTTAAATTTAGTTTTTTATATAAAATTTTATATAAGTTTTAAAACTTATAAAATTTTAATTATTTTAAATCTGTAAAATAAAAATACCTATTTGTATAAAACTAAATAAAACACTCGTATTTTATTTAATTTGAGAATGATTACACGATAATTATATTACAAGTGCGCGAATGAAAAATCCGAAACGTCACACGAGTCTCCGTGTCCTTGAGCGATATGCTAACAAAGTAGATCAGAGTCTGTACTTCCCCTCTCTCTGTCATAAGCACTGCACGAATCGCGTTTGCTGATGCGGCCCAGTACATGATTAGCGTTTCCCCCCATTTTGGTGCTACTAACGTCGGTAGGTTGCACAAGTGAGCTTTCATTTCCTAGAATGTTGTTTCCGCTTCTTCCGTCCACACGAAGTCATTCTTCTTTAGGCAGCTCTTGAGCGTTGTCATGAATGGTGATCTCTCCTCCATTAGGGACAAGAACCTGTTTAATGCCACTAGCCTGTCGTTCAACATTTGTACCTCTTTTAGTGTTTTTGGAGACGACATTCTAGCTATGGCTTCCACCTTTTCCGGGTTTGGGAGAATTCCATCCTTTGTCACCATGACTCCCAGGAATTTTCCCTCTGTCACCCCGAACGAGCATTTTTTTGGATTAAGCTTCATGCCGGCCTCGCGGAGTGTTTTTAAAGTTTCTTCTACATATTTAATCATTCCTGCTTCTGTCTTGCTTTTTATCACTAGATCATCTACGTAGACTACCTGGTTTTTACCAATCTGCTTCGAAAAAGTTTGATCCATGAATCTCTAGTAAGTGGCCCCTGCGTTTTTTTTAGACCGAAGGGCATTTTGGTGTAGCAAAATACTCCCTCGTCCGTGTAGAAGGCTATTTTTTCTTCATCTTCCAGGGCTATTTGTATTTGATGGTATCCTTTGTATGCGTCTATCGGGAAGTCTGCCAAAGCTTCTACCTTCATCTCCATTTCTGGCAGCGGATAACAGTCTTTCGGTGTTTCTTTATTGAGATCTTTGAAATCTATACACATCCTCCAGGAGCCATCTCCTTTTGCCACCATTACCGGGTTTGCTATCCAGGACTGATATTTTAATTCTCTTACTATCTCTGCTTATAGTAGTTTTTTAGCTTCTTCACATGCGGCTTTGCGGCGTTCCGGGCCCATACTCCGCCGCTTCTGCCGGATTGGAGCTGCTGTGGGATATATGTTTAGTTTATGCTCTACTAGACTCTGGGAAATACCCTTCATATCTGCCTCTTCCCAGACGAACACATCCATATTCCGTATAAGCAGCTCTTTCATATCTGCCTTCACCTTGTTAGACAATTGTGCTCCTACTTTGACAGTTTGTTCTGTGAAGTTGCCATGAATCATCCATGCTTGTTGCCTGTCATTCTGATTTTCCTTTGTTCTATCCAGTACCGCTACTATCTCCGCCGCCGTGCTGACATAAGCTATACCTTTTGGAGTGGGAAATTTCATAATCCTGTGGTTAGTGGAGACTACTCCCCAAAAAGCCTTTATCCTTGGTTTGCCCAGAATTATGTTGTTTTTGGAGTTTCCTTGTACCACAGAAAAAGTTAGGTCGACAGTATGGAACCTATCTCCTTCCCCTAAAGTGACGGGCAGAGTTAATTTTCCCACCGATAGTACCCTTTCTCTCGAGAAGCCAATCAGTGGGAGATGATCCGGTACTAGCTTGGCTTTAAAGTCTTCATCTAATCTCTCAAATCAATATTCAATCATGATTTATGCCCCGCTACCTCCATCCATATGTATTTTGCCGATACGGTGCCCTGCCACATTTGCGGAAATGACTAGTGGGCCATCCTGGATGTCCTCATCTGCCATGAATTCGAAAGAGATGGACTGTGTCATCCATGATTCAAGTGGTGGTGGTTTCCTCTTGCGGCTAGGCTTCTCTTGCTTTGAACTTTCTCATTTGTACACCATTTCTACCCTTCCTCTATCTTTTGGGGGGGGGGTGTTTTTCTATCTCCTTCAGGTTTTCTATCCCTGTTGCCTTGCTGGCCAATTACTTTAATCAGGTGAGACAACTTGCCTGTTTTAACTGCCTTCTCTATCTCTCTTCTTAAATGTTCATAATTGTGTGTAGTATGGCCCCCTATTTTGGGAATTCACAGAACTTGCTTGAATCATGTATGGTCTGGGCCTAACAAGTCTTGGTGGTTGAAACCCTTGGCTTACCCGTTCTGTGGCTAGGACTTGGCTTGGTGTTTTTGTGAGAGTTGTAAAATCAAATGGCCGGTCTTGCCTTTCTCCCCCGTGCCTTCTCGCCTCATTTTTATATGGTTGCTTTGAGTATGGGCTAAATGGTGTGGTGGGATGAGATGAGTACCTGGGTCTTTCTGGCATTGGTGGTCTAGATCTATGAGCCAGACCACCTGTCGGGATATATCTGCTTCCTCGGCTATCTGTTTGCTTGCTCGCTTGCCGGTTTGTCCGGCTATCCCATTCTCTGGCTCTGTCAGACGTGTCTGTAAGAGAATAAAATCGATTCCTTCTCATTGATACATTACCATCCATATATACAAGAGGAGGAGAGTAATTCTCTCAATCAATAATAATTGCCTAGGATACAATGCAATCCATTCTATATATATTATCTATTTACTATATATATACAATATCTATTACGCCCCCGCAGTCGAAGCTGGAGGAGAGCGTATGCTGAGGCTGGAGCGGAAGTCTTCAAATAAAACCCGTGGGAGCCTTTTGGTGAAGATTTCCGCAATCTGATAACGAGATGGAACGTGGAGGATGCGAACGTTGCTGCGCTGGACCTGTTCCCGAACAAAGTGAATGTCCAGTTCAATGTGTTTGGTGCGCTGATGTTGGACTGGATTTCCAGAGAGGTAAATAGCGCTGACATTGTCGCAGTAAATCAAAGTTGCACGCGAAAGTGGTCGGCGTAGTTCAAGAAGTAAGTTGAGAAGCCAGCAAATCTCGGCTACCACGTTTGCAACAACCCGGTATTCAGCTTCTGCACTGGAGCGGGAGACAGTGGGTTGACGTTTGGAGGACCAGGAGATGAGGTTGTCACCAAGATAAACACAATAGCCAGAGGTAGAGCGACGAGTGTTGGGACAACCTGCCCAATCAGCATCGGTGTAAGCACGTAAGGATAACTGAGACGCAGGCCCTAAAAGAAGGCCAAACTCCGAAGTACCCTGAAGATATCGTAAGATCCGTTTCAGAGCATTCCAATGGTCAATCCTAGGTGAGTGCATATGCATACAGATTTGTTGAACTGCATATGTGATATCGGGGCGGGTGAATGTAAGATACTGTAATGCACCAGCCAGGCTCCGGTATGTGGTAGGATCGTCAAACAATGGACTCGAGGAGTCACTCAATTTAGACTGAGTATCAACAGGGGTGGCCACCAGCTTACAAGAGTCCATTGCTGCTCGATGCAAAATGTCCTTGGCATAGGCCTGTTGAGATAAGAACATCTGATCCCCGGTGCGGGTGACAGAGATGCCAAGAAAATAGGTCAAGGGTCCCAAGTCTTTCATCGCAAATTCACTTGCAAGAGAAGACATTAGGTGTTGGTGAAGATCATCAGAGGAGGTGGCAAGAATGATGTCGTCCACGTAGATGAGGAGGTAGGCAGTGTGAGACCCTTGATGGTAGATGAAAAGAGAGTTGTCAGACTTACTTTGTGTGAAGCCGAGGACGTGGAAACAGCAACCGTGGAGGCCGCGGTTACGCTCCGACATTTCAGCATCCTTACATAGTTTTTCCTTAGTCATGGGCGTCAAATCAGTGGGGTTCTCTCATGAACAATCATCAAATGCAGCAGTCGCTCTGATACCATGTAAGAGAATAGAATCGATGCCTTCTCATTGATACAATACCATCCATATATACAAGAGGAGGAGAGTAATTCTCTCAATCAATAATAATTGCCTAGGATACAATGCAATCCATTCTATATATATATATTATCTATTTACTATATATATACAATATCTATTAGTGTCTTTACCTCGGATAAACGCTCGTACTCTGTCCATCAGTACGTCGAAGCTTTTTGGGTAATCTTCTCCCGGTTTCTCTTGTAGTTGTGTGTGCCGTACCCCATTGATGAAACTGCTCACCTTCATCTGTTCTGGTACGTCTTCTATTAACAAGATTTCATGAATAAATCGTTCCATGTACTGTTCCACGCTTTTGTTTTCTCGTCTTCGGATATGCATAATCTCGTTGGCATTCTTGAACCTCTTCTTTTGCTGGCCAAAGTTACGTATGAATTTTTCTTTCAACTGGACGAAGCTATCTATGAACTGTGGAGGCAAGGAATCGAACCACCACTACAATAAAAAGCCATTTAATGACACACATTTTTTTATGACTTTTAACTCTTTGTGTCACTAATTTAGATTTACAGTGGCATTTACCTTGGTAGGAATTGCCATCAGATACTTCCTAAAATTTTAAGTTTCTAAATTGACACCCAAATGACGAACCGCTTGATAACATCACGGGCGGCGAATCACTCCTCAGCTTGACACCCAAATGACGAACCGCTTGATAACATCACGGGCGGCGCATCACTCCTCAGCTTGATAAATCCGACTAGGGCAAATCCGACGGAGATTGCACGAAATCCGGCGGAGAAAGTAACGGCGACGTCTAGGGCTACGAAGGTGAATCTGGTACTGTACGCCTCTTTGTCTTTTGGAGGATTTCTAGTTCAAATCAGATTTCAGATCGACGTTTCACTCGTTTTACGTCTAGGGCTACGAAGGCGAATCCTCAAAATCTGTCTCCATTTGCCATTAATTCAAATCAGGTTTCAGATCTGTCTTATGATCTGTGTTCGATTAATGGATTTTTGCTCACAGATTCGTCTTTGGATTTGTGTTATTTGAACGAAGGTATTGATTGTAGAAATTAGGGCTTCTATGTGCAATTTTGTATCATTTCAGTTGTTTTAATTTTATTGTGGTGAATTTCGTATCATTTTCAGGCCCCAAACAAATTATAGCATATTCGTATCATTCAAGAAGCTATTTACATCATCAACAGAGCTTCGGTATCTCTAATTTCCCTAATTTTTCACTCAAATTGAATTAGGGCTCGTTATGTGATTTACATCACTGTTATAACATATTTATTGAAGTATGGTTAGCTGGCAGAAACAGTTATTCGCATTTAGATACTTCAAGCTTAGCTTACTGTTTTAAGATAGACTAGTGCTATGAAATCATGATGAGATGCTAACAAGTTATGCTAGATAGTTATGTGTAGTAAGTTAGATTTTGTTTGTTGATCATATTCGGTACTTTTGTAGTTGTCATGTATGAATCATTCTTTGTGTTTGTTAGTTGTTGTGATTATTATTTAATTTATAGATTTTAAATTCTACAATCCTGCAGTACAAATAAATCCCTTTTTGTTAGGTGTTGTGTTTATTATCAAATCCAAGTTTATCTTTCCTGATCTTGGTTTTAAATTGCGCGATGCGCTCCGATGCGTTTGGTCACAAAATCCGATGCGCGATGCGTTTTGCGCGATGCGAGCGCATCACGTATGCGATGCGCTCTTTATTAAAAAAATACTAAAATATTAATTATACATAAAAAGTTGTAAAATATATTAAGTAATCATATTATCAAATAAAAACATCAATGTAATACTCTAACTATCAAACAAAAAACATATTATGTTATCATATCATCAAACAGAAAACATCAATGAAACAGAAAACACATATTATCAAACTTAAAACACATATTATTAAACATAAAACAACAGGTCTAATACTCTAATTCAAACAGAAACCCATTTTCAAATGACCCTAACATAAAAATACAAAATTTTCCATATTGCACGCAATATAGCGCATCATGCGATGACCGCATTATGCGAAATCGGCGCATTATTAGCGCATCATGTAAACGCATCGCATCAGATGTCGCGATGCGCTACGAATGGCGCAACGGGCGCATCGCGCATTATGCGCGCAATTTAAAACCAAGTTCCTGATATGTGTACAAATTGACTTGTGCTGTCAAAAGGACTGTTTTTTTTCTATTCAAGTTGTGTTCTTGAATGAAATTAGCAGAATCTTCATTGTTGATAAGTAATAAGTATTGAAGACAATTAATAAAATGTGTGAAATCGTAAGGATAAATTATTTTATAAGTTCCTAGAATTGTACAGAAGTTAACAATTGTTTGGGCGTTATATGAATTGGATCATATGGTTGGACTGGAGTATAGAAGTATTCAATTATTTGGCCAATGGCCATTGAATTATACAGAAATATTTGTGCATTAAAAGCCCACCAACAATTTAGTAAATTGGATGAGTTTTAAAGGTCTTCTCTTCTTTTTATTTATTTTTCTTTTAAAGAGTTTTTAGGATGGAAATTGGCATGAACATATATTGCAATTGCAAACTGTTCTGGTAAGTAGCAATAGTGAGCTCAATATTGTGTCAATCTCATACAATGTAGAACTCTACTAACTATATATATAGGAGACTGGTAACAGAAATGTATGACACACTAAAACAGAATAACAATATGATCTATACATATGAAGTTAATTAACTACATTGAGTTATATGTATAAAGTTTATGGTTTTAATGTTTGGGTGAGAAGTTGGAATTGAATCAAAAACCATAAATCCTAATAAACAACACTTTGTTAGTCTTATTTTACATCAATTAGTATACAGATCTTGGTTTAAAAAAGCGCGAGGCGAGGCGAAG
Organism: Smallanthus sonchifolius; assembly: GCA_023525975.1. Lineage (NCBI taxonomy): Eukaryota > Viridiplantae > Streptophyta > Magnoliopsida > Asterales > Asteraceae > Smallanthus > Smallanthus sonchifolius. The sequence goes on along the minus strand of CM042046.1, from coordinate 20,301,606 downwards.
CGTTTCGGTCCCAAAATCCGAGGCGCCACGCCTCAAGCGCGAGGCGAGGGCTTCACGTATGCGAGGCGCTAAGCTAAAAAAAGTAATAAAAAATTTAGTAACATTCTTAAAACCTCCCACTAAATGTTATTTCAGTCTAAAAACTCCTCCTTTGAGTAATTTTCACAAAAAACAACTTAAAAACTGATTTAAGTAGAGAGGAACTGCAATTGGAACTCAAATTCATAACAAAACAGTGAAAAAAAACGTGAAAATACATGAAGCGGCGCCTCGCCTCGCCTCGCGCTTCAAGCGCCTCGGGGCGCCTCGGAGCGCTTCATGTATCTCGGGCGCCTCACCCATTTGAGGCGCTTTGCCCAGCGCCTCGCGCTTAAGGCAGCGCCTCACGGCGCTTTTTTAAACACAGATACAGATACACACTTTGGTGAAGAACTGATTTCTAATCTTGCTGAAACCATGTATGAAAATACGTATCTAACAACATAAATAAATGATTGCTTACCTAATTTTGTTTATTGATGTATCTAAGCTGATCATGTGTTTTAGGGATTGTTTATTATGACTATTGAAGAATAATGATGTATACCCAACACTGGCATAAATGTATGTAACAACTCGCACCCGTAAAGATGGAAGTATTGTTGATGATAAAGCTGCTGAAGTTGTGGTAATATTTTTATCTATTTTAAATGTTCATATATATATATATATATATTAACACTGTAATATCAACATAAAACCTAAGGGAATATCATGTTAATAGCTCCTAAAGTAATAGACCACTCAAAATCAACAATGGTATGGTTGGCTTACTCGGGGACCATGGATTCATAGCCCTGATTGCACCAATTGACACTAGTATTTCCTGGAAGCGAAACCAACTTGACTTGTGTAGCTGTGGTTTTTTAAAAACAAAAACAAAAACTCTGCTTTTTTTATGAAAAGATATTATTAATATTGGTCATGGTCATAGTATACAATGAATGATTTTATATAAGAAATTATTATGATGCACAGTTGGCGGATTCAGGATTTTTCGTTATTGGGGGCCAAAAACTGGTCAGGTTAGAATGGGCCAAAAACTGCTGTACGTAATAATAATTGCTGTTCAAAACGGTGCAGAATTAGGAGCTATTAACATGATATGCCACTGAATGGCTTTTTTTATGTAGCGCACACTCTCGCTGGACCTGTCAGCGTTTGGGCAAACATGTGGCACCAAACGGGTAAAGACCATTGCTCAACGTGGGCCGCGCCATTGAAGGTGTGCAAGTGGTCTTCTGGGTCTTGACTGCCATCATACTTGCTAATACATGTTGGCATTTTGAGCTTAGCTGGGAGCGGTGCCTCCGTCAGCCGGGTAGTGAATTTAGATTGCTCCACTTGGTGGTCTGGTTAGTAAGGTTTGGTTAAGTCATCTACTGGTTTCTTTTCTCCTACGCCGTCGCCGCATTTGGTGGTTGTACTGCTTAGTGCTGCCCCCTGACCAGTTATCAAGTATGACGTGAGCATAGCCAACAATTGGTTCAGTAGGCCGGGTGTGTCTGCTGCTGGAGTGTGTAGATGATCTTCTTGTTGTTTGCTTTGCCGGGCCACCCTTTCATCGGTCGGGCCTTCTAACTGTCTATTTTTGTCTACCATTTCCTTAGCTGTATCAAATAACAACTTTGTCTTGACCTCCGCAAGCCTATCTACTCTGTCTAGGGCAACCAGTTCTGCCCGCAGTCTATCCCGGTTGCTTCAGACAAATTCTGGGGTGATTTGAGCTGTTGCACCAGATGCTTCTTGGTCGGAGTCATCTGATGTGTTTTCCACCATTACATAGTTTTCCAAAGAATCTTTCGCTCGGCTTTCTTTCTCCTTGCCTTCCCCTCCCCCGCAGGATGTCGTTCCTTTCGGAAACACCTCCGTAGCAGGTGTTGAAGAAAGGTTTTGCGGTAACATGGTACTTTTTGGTAAGTTTTGCTGGTTTGACATCGTTGTTTTGTGGAGAAGAGGTTTTGCTCTGTTATTCTAGCTGAGCTGGTTTTAGGGTTGATATAACTTGGATGGCGCCACTGTAAACTCCTTGGCCTTAGGGTCGGGTTATCAAGGAATTTCCAAAAGGGTTATGCTTGGACGGGACCTAGCAAAACAAGAACACCGTTAGTCTCGTCACAGTGAAGACCCCGAGGGGTGTCGCCGTGACCAGCCTCCGACGTGAGAGTAAGTATATGGTATGAATAGAGAAGACAAGTAAGAATGAGAGCGAGAATCAGAGAGTCCCCTTGCTTATTGGCTAGGACGTGTAATGCTTAGTCCATTTTTAAGGTTGTTAGTAATGGTTTGTGCATTGTCGGGTCTCCTTTATTTGATTGGTTCATACTCTGACGTGTTGTTTCTTGTCCCCCCTTACCGCTTATTTATTTGTCTTTTGCTCTCCCTTTTGTCCGGGCCTTGTTCCATCCTCCGGGTCTTATAGGTAGTCCCGGCTTCGGGTTTGTAGGCCCGGCCTTGGGTCTCTTTTCCTTGAGAAGTATTTATCCGGACTTGATCTTTGGGATGCGTCCGGCTTTCCTTCCGGGCCATATCCCAACATACACGTAACAAAATATTATTAACCGCGAAAAGCCATGGCTCAGGAAATAAGTCATAAGTTTTTTAAACAATTTTTAGTTAAAATTTGAACTCTTAACGTACATGGTTAATAGATGAAAATGATAAAGAAGTTCAAAAGCATAGACAAGTATAGTTAGTAAAAAATTTAACAAAGTGGAACCCTAAAATACATGGCCCGTAACATCTTTGTTAACTTTTATTGAAAAACAACAAAAACAAATAAAAGATTGAAAAACCCATAAATGACAACTGGTACTTGTGATTTTACTTTTTAGGAGCAAGTCTGTACTTAATTTTCTCCACCAATTTGGTTCCAACTTGGAATGTGTTAGTCAACACAACATCATCTACCGGCGGAGACGAGGCAAACACAGCGTTTGCCACCCTTTGGGTGCCCGACAACTGACTGTTGAAGCCAGCAATAACAGCCGCAGGAACTTTACCGTTGTTTATCTGGTAGTGAATTAAACCTCTGGTGAATGTGAATATTTCACCTTTCTTGATGGTCTTAGAGAAAAGTTTATTGTCTGTGGTGATGAATCCAACATTCAATTCGCCTTCAAGAACAAACACGATCTCAGTGGCTCTTGGGTGGGTGTGTGGTGGGTTCAACCCGCCTGGTGCATAATCGATGCGGGCCATGGAGACGCCCAAGGTGTTTAGGCCTGTGATTTGTTGGACTGAGGCGGGTGTAACAGTAGCACCAAATGTGTTGTTGGTGAGCCCTGGATTTGCTAATCCGGCAAAGAAGAAATCATCTACAGATATGTTGCTTTTGCAAGAAAATCCATTTAACTTTACGCCTGCTTTATAGGAATTAATTTATCAAGATTTAAATTCTCTTCAAATCCTGAAATATATTGTGTTTTATTTGATGGAAAATCATTGAAATAGACAAGTTGACAAAGAAAATTAATAAAATAGACATTGACTGTTACATTTATTTAAATAGGCATTGATTTTTAAATGTGTGGATATGGAGGTGTCGGCATATCAGAGTATGGTCTATGTAGGTGCTAGCTTAATTATCTTAATGTGGGTTATGGAGGTGTCATGTCGGCTTATCGGAGTGTGGGCTTGGAATCGACTCTTACATTAGTTTCAAGTTGACTATGGAGGTGCCAGTTTATCGGAGTGTGGGCCTGTGGGGTATGGATGTCAAGGCTTTATCAGAGTGTGCCAAATTATAAAAGATTTTGTTTTTTTTCATGGTCAGTCAATATAAGTCGCAGGAAGATAAAATATACTTCAATTTCGTCTAAGAAAGGGAGAAAGAAAATAATCCAATCGATCCAAAGAATTTCATTTTATTTGAGTCGTGAACTATAATTTCAAACGTATAACTTGCCATGTGAAAAAATAATAAATGTGGTCTACTAAAAAATAATAACAGACAAGACAAGACATGGCCACTTATCTTTAAGACATCTGCAACTAGTGAAAGATAAACACATTTATGAATTATGATTTACCTTACATTTCCAAACCTATGCATCCACTATTTGGTCAATTATTTAATGAATTATAGATCGCCAAAGAACACGAAATAAAAGTTGGATATTTCCAAGAATCAAAACTCAAATCATTTGGAGAGTTTAGTAGAGATGCAATTAAGAACATGAAGTACCTGAAGCAAGATCTGCAACACAGACATCTTGAAGCAGTTCAGGATCTGCAGAGACGAGGGAAGCCAAGGAGAAGGCTATCATCATACCAATCATTAAACCATGATCACTAGTAGCCATTGCAAATCTTTGATCACTCCATAAACCCTTTTCACTTTGTATTTGATAGGTGTAATAATTATTAAGTAAAGGAGAACAAAAAGTGGAATTGAGTAGGAAGAATGGTGTGGGTTATGTGGTATTTAAATCCGTTAAAAAATGTGGTATTTAAATTTTTAAGTGGGTGGAAGACTACAGATCGGTAGTTGGTCCCTTTCATTTGTTTTAAAAGTTTTGTCTTGCTTTGACTTATTTTAGGTTACAAGACAAGTGGGATCACTTAGGGGAATCTTGTACGATAGAAGTTTTCAAATTATTTTGTTTTAGTTTTGAAATTACAAAAATGTGGAAACAATCCAATGAGCTAATATTACAAATTGAAGAAAAGAAAGAGAGAAAATTTAGTGAAAAACTGATTTTATATGTTTCCACTTGAACATTCAACAAATACATCAAATATATACATTAGACAAATACAAACCCTAAAGACAATAAACGTTGGGCTGGGCTAAATGTCTGCATTTATAACACTCCCCCTAAGATATTTTAAATTATACACTATCAAAATTATACTGTCGGATAATCTAGACTCAGTTCTTCAGGACCGATACTTCAAGATGAGTTTCGGTGGCTCATTAAAAACCTTAATAAGAAAACCTTTTGGAACAAAACTTAGTCAAGGGGAAAAAATTACAGCGTGTATAAAACTCCACCTCAATTTAAAATATATTTCAGTCTATGGACTACAATATTCGTTGATATCTGTTTGACTTAATCTTTGATGTAGTCTTCTTTGATTTGAACGATCCATGCCGTATTGTCTTCATAGAGTGTAGCCAGGCTTCTTTCGATCAACTCTGGTTCTTGATAATGTCTACTTTGTTGATTGCCATGAAATTGTTGTACCTTCGTATTCAAATTTAGATCAAGCTATGTGTAGTCTAATAAATAACCTGCATCACCATAAACAATTGCTTGGGAATCCATATTTTTCTCGTAGAACAATCCCTTGTCTCGATTACCGCAAATGTATCGACTTATCTTTTAATATTCTTGATAATGATGCCTCGTTAAAAACCTTACTAGGAAAACCCAGTGGGACAAAACCATAGTTAATGAAAAAAGAGTGAATAGCGTATTATGTATAATTAACATCATACTTTCGGATGATGTTAAATCGGTACTTCGGGACCTATAAGATAAAGTGATGCTACTTGATCAGTTACGTCGCCTCGTTAAAAACCTTATTAATAAAACTCAATGGGACAAAAACTTAGTGAAGGGAAAAGAGTGCAATGTGTTGAATTAGAAAATCGTATTTTACTAGCACATATACTAAAACATAATATCATGTCTTGTGCTATACATGAGATATATTAGTGCACTGATTGCACGTAAGTACGACACTTCTAGATCAAGTACTTCTTTCTTCTTGAGGAAGGTAAGGATCCTTGTGTACGTTTAATGACTAGGCAACCATCAGTGTGCTTAGCAGATAAGTTTAGTCCATATTAGAATATGTTAACATTTTATAGATGCAGTTTAGTTTATGGACAAATATATAATCACACATATACTCGAACAACATGTCGAGCAATAACTTAGCCGTGTAAAGATCTTATATTTCAAAATCCTCATTCTAGTAGTTCGACAGAGTCTCTCGATGATGCTTAGAGCATCACTGTAAACTGCAATTATAATGAACTTTAAGAGTAAAAATTGGATAAATAGACACAACTGATTTTATCAAACTTATACCCGATTTTTCAAAATATACACTGAGGCGATTGTACCATATACGACTAGTTTTCTTGAGACTATATAAAAATCTCTTGAGATTTATAACACATATGTGACAACCCAGGTCAACAATCCTTGTTAGTTAATTCATCATAAGTGGGCGCGACCCATTAACGGCTCAGTTGTAAGCCCAATATGTGAACTTGTTATGCGACCTTACTTCACGGATCAGTGAATGATTCGAGATAACATATAATTAATACGTAGTGATTACATAACCTCGCAGCATACGATTAAATAAATTAACGCGTTCACGGCTAGTAACCAACACACGACGCGATACTTAATTATTAATATATAATAACAATTATTAATACTCATCCGAGCGATTATTTAGAAATATACATGCGACCTATTCGTATGTAGCATCCCGGAAATCCGCATGATAACGGTTTGGATTAATGGATGACCCAGATCTCTAATAATTGGCATGGTTTGCTTGAGTCATTAAGAAAAGTTTGGTTCGTCAAAGTTAAAGGACTCGGTTAGCCATTATTGCGAAAGTTGAGATCGAAACGCACGGAATAAGAAAGGAAGGGCCCGAATGTAATTACGAAGGTTTATAAACCACATATTGGAAAAACCCTAGGTCACATATTGACCTAGGAGAGAGCTCGCGGCCGAAGAATCAAGGGGGGAGGAATCAGGCGATGAGGGGGTGGTCTAGCGGTGGTTCTATGACGGCAACGAGCGGGGAAAGGCTTCACTTCGCGTAAGGTAACCCTCAAACCTCTTTCTTTGTTTCCTTTTTCCGTATAGCATGTAAACCCCGATTGGGGTTTTGTTTCGTTTACTTGTATTGGTTGGAAGAGAAGGCACGAGGATGGTTTGGTGTGAGTAGCTGTTAGTGGTGGTGGTTTCTACGGGTGCAGCAGGGTGGAGATCGCCGGAGGGGGTTACTCGACGTGGTGGCAGCCGGTTTAAGGCGGTACGCGACCTGCGTGGTGACGACTTGCCGAAAAGAGAGAGAGAGGCAGAGAGCGACGGGAACCGTGACGGTTCCGGTGATTGTGGAGCGCGACAACAACCATAGAGGTGGCTGTGGTGGTGTGACGTGCGTCCGGAAACGGCTGGTGATGGCTGTGGTTGTGCGGCAACAGTTACGGGAGCTCGGGAGTAGCCGGGAACAATGGAACTAGCTAATATGGACGCAACGATGGCGAGGTTTAGCGGTGGCCGGCTAGGGTTACATCCGAAGAAGGAGGTGGTGGAGCATAGAAGCGGCGAGTGTAGTGTTAGCCGGTTAGGGTGGCACGGTGGAGAAGACAAAGACAACGGGTACGATGGTGCGTGGTGGAGGAGACGGTAACGGGAACTGATCGCGGTGTCAAGGTCAATGAAAAACATTTATAAAAACTACTACTTAGCTACCTTAGACTGTAGACATAAAAGTAGGGTTGTCGAATCCACAGGGAATCAGTGGAAAGATAAAATTGCTTAGTTTAGTGAATTTTAATTAAAACACAGATCAAATAAAGATGTAACTTCCTCCAAACTTCAGGTTCAAGGTTTATGCAAAATTCAATCGTTCAATTGGACACCACGTAAACATAGTATTGGAAAATTAGTTAAAACAGTAATTGAAGACACATTGTTCTCAGTAACCTATACGACCAGTTTCGTCACAAACCAGTATAATTCAATCACCTAATTTATGAATACCAAGTTACCCCTTTAGTCATCGAACCCTGCTACTAGGTTTTGTCATCAACTGAACAAGATCGTAAAGCAAGCAAACTCAAAGCACTCAAATAAACTGTTTAAAATAACTAATACATCAATTTACTCAGTAATTGTCAGACACTAAATAGATCCAAAATCATAAACAACTGGATAAACACAAAACCTATACGAACCATCCGCCATTAAAAAAAAGTGATATGAGATTTAGCCACTCATAATAAATAAATAATCAAATACCGTTCGAATTCCTTGATTCGCCTCCTCCGCTTGTGTATATCTCCACAGCCGCCAAAAAGACTTCCCCCGTGAAACCTAATAATTGTTGTTTCTTTCTTTATTTGCTTTTTTCATCAACGAGCCTGGCCCAAGAATGTGAAGCCCATGTCAATGAATTAATCAAAACCTACTTGATTTTCCCTTTTTGATGGCACGTGAGTTCCTGAGCCAAAAACAACAATTTAACCTTTTTAGTCTTAATATATTTTTGTGCATAAATTCCATGATCTTTTTAAATCACAAAATCTATTTCTTTAGAATTACCCGACCATTCAATTTAACTAGCCAAAACTAAGATGGGTAATATGATACTTAAAGTGTCATGAAATCATCAAACATTCATATATCAATTCTTTTATTTTTAGCTTAATTACATTATTTTAACTCGTTATCACCTATATAAGCTGAACACATAAAACGAGCTCAAAGTAAGCTGTTTCTTTTATAATTTGGGTTAAAAACATATGATTATATACAATTAACACGTGTAATTCAACCACTTATCAGCAACCAGTTAGGGGTTTACCCGATCATGGCTTTTGAAAGGCACGATTTACGTACGTGCATGGGGAGTAAACGTTTCATGTTCTCGTGAGTTAGGGATTGCATGGTCACGTGTGTGCATGCATGGTCACGTGTGTGCATGCATGAGACTCACGTGTGTGCATGCATAAACGAGTCAAAGACGAGCCGATACGAGTTGTATTGCAGGATGAGTATGACTAAGGTTGTGACATGGCACACGCACGTGCACGTATGCGAGTTTGGATTCGGGAACTTACAGCATGAAACCCGAGGGATTAGGGTTTGGTGACGAAGGAAGGACGAGTGGTAGAGACCAAGAGTCGGGGTTTCATTTTACTCATACATTATGCAACGTATGTTTAAGAAAGTGTTTAGATTATGTGATCACGCGTTTGTCAGGATTGGGATTCGAACGTGGACGGAAAACTTGCAGAGCAAGGGCTTGGGGTTGCCTCGTATCCGGTGAGTTTCTAATCAACCACTTCTTTTAAACATTTTTATTACTTTTGGGGCTATCGTACATACGAATAAGAGATGTTTACATATTAAATAAAATGCGATGTTTTTGGGTTTAACTAAACGTGTTATTGAGCTACGATATTCATTAATGAGATAAAGGGTTTCGGGTGTTTAAATTGATTAGGTGAGTGAGAGATAAGGATTATTAATGTGATTCGTGTTAAGAGTTAGTCAGGTTGGGTCGAGACATAATCTAAACGATTTTGATTGCATGTAGACCACGCTATTCTAGGGATTTGTGTGGGGTGCGGTTGTAGTTAAGGAGTCATATACATGTAGGGTGATATTACATGTTTATATTTGAGTTGTGTTTTTGTATGTCGTTGTCCTTGTGACAAGGCGGGTGATGTGTTTGCAAAGTCATGTTTATGACACGGCAAACGGGAATTGTGAAGGACGAGATCATTCGGGAAGTCACCAACGATGACAATACTTAGCAGGTTAATGATGAGCTCAGGGTGTGTCGATGGCCCTAACGACGAGGTATGTGTTTACGTGTTCATTTACATGTTTGACGAATTGCATGCAAATGTTGAGCAATATTTATTATGCATGTGATGATATTAATATGGAAATGTTAATGCGACGTGTAGATAATAGTATTGTGGTATGTAGAGTTAGACTAACCGATGTGCCAGGATTGTGACGTGACGTGTACAACTGTCATGCCAGTTGAATTGTAAGAGCCTTGGTTAAGGCCGGGTAGGTCGATGTCTAGGGTTTTGTTGGGTTAATTAAGCATCTAGTTAATGCATACTAGAGTATGGGTTATTAGTGTGGTAAGTTGATCTATGTCGATGGGACTGCGAGGTTATTATTATTATGGTATGAGTCTTTGATGGTGATCGGTTATGGGATATCGGGTGATAACAGGGGTTATCTATTTGTTAATGAATCTTGAAACTATTTTATAAAAGACCGAGGGTCGAGAATAAAGTTCAAATAACTTTTGAGATGAGTTGGATTTTAATTAAATTAAACTATTAGAACTCACTCATCGTAGCTGACTTTTTGTGTACGTTAGGTTGTGTGCAGGTGAGCTTTGGTGTCGACGTATCTTGTCTTGGGAGCGGTGCTACTCGGATTGGTTTGCAGGCATTCGTGAGGTAAACTTAATGACATTAAATAGTAATAAATGATTTTTTGAAAGACTTCCGCAGTAGTTTAATATATCTAAATGAGTATTTTCAAGGGAATAACCCGTTATGAGAACCAACTGTAGGATACCCGGATCAGGGTTTTACAGGTTGGTATCAGAGCCGTGGTTTAAGAGAAAATCGGTGTTTTTATTAAAATAAAATACCTTAACTTAAACTGAAAATGGGACGAGGGTGAAATGAATGCCACCACGAGTAACCGCGAGCCAAGAGGTACGTCTTTTGAGTTATGCATTAATTGTTAGAGGTATTACTTGTGTAAGTGTAACACTACGAGGAGTTGTGTGGTGTGATTAAGTGAGATTATGTGTGAGTTGAGTAATGTAGAGTAGCATGAACTGCGTTATGTGAGTAATGTAGAGTAGCATTAATGAATTTGTGTGTAATTACATGTGGTGTACAATTGTGATTATTATGATTATGTGCTAGATTATTGTGTGATGCTATGTCAGTTGTGTGGGATGCATGTGCATCCGGTGTGCGTGAAAGACAGAAAGCTAGTGTGAGTATGATGGGAAAGGTTTAGAGTACGAGCAGTAATGTGGACCACCAAATTGCCTTTGATCACCGTGACTTGGCAGTCTATGATTACTCTCATATTCTGGATTTGTGCCCATAGTAATCACTCTAACGTTCTATGTTTAATAGGATTAGATGGTTAAGACGAAGCATATGAGATCGGTCAGGCGTGATGCTCTTGCTAGGGGGAATGCAGAACGACCAGTCAAGACGACGACTGCCGTAGGTGAAACTGCTAGTGAGATGGGAGTAGTGTTAGCGCTTCTTGTACCAAGTGTGACTAGAGCTTCGGTCGGCGACATACCGCGTGGGGCTATGATTGGAAAGACGAGATGAAAAAGGAGAGCAGTGCCAGCTATACGCGATTTTCCTCCAGGATGTGGACCTGCACGGTTGAGAGATCGACCACTTGCGTTGGTTAAGAGAGCTTTGTTTCAGGAGGAACCAGAGGAGGACGCGCCAGATACACCTGACGAGGTCAAGCAGTGATTTGGCGGGCAGTGTTTGGGATGCTCGATTGCTTGATGAGTAGTTTGTGTGGTAGTTGTCATGAGAGATTTCGAGGTGATTTGAAGTTGTGACTGATTAGACATTTACGTGGAGTGATGCTCAATTCAAATAATGATTATTTTATTTTGACAATTATTGTGAGTCTTACCGCATGATGATTTGAACATAATTAATGATAACTGTGTTTGTGACGACGTATGATTGTGTTTACAATAGTGGAATATGTGCGATGTAATGTGATTGTGTGATGCATTCTGAATAATGTGAGTTAGCATTAAGTGTGATTTTTGTTATGATACTAGAGCATGGTTGATTAGATGGTGTGAGTAGACTTGTATAGACATGAATTTTGAATTTTTATGTGTCTACGGTCTTAAGATAGTGTCACCTATGTGTTAATGTCTAGGTGATGTTTGAAGTGCAATGGGTGCATTGGGAGTTATGATTATACATCTTTAGTAGGTGTAAATGTTCAGGACAAGGTCCTGTGGAAAATTATGATTATAAGTATTATGTGTATGAATGTGTAAAGTGTTGACTTGTGTCTAAGTCGATTAGTGTGTTGTACTGAACCATTGGTACGACCCGTATGGGTACGACTGTGTGAAATCTGTGTGAGTATGTGATGACGTGTGGCAGGGGCTACCGTTGTGATAAATAGAAGGTGGGGTTCAGGGTTTTGTGTATCTATAAAGGACGAGGTCATATCGTATACACGTAGATTTGCTCAGGTCTAGCCAGTTTTGTGTGCACTTTGTGCGAGTTAGAGAGTAGGGATACTATACCTATATATACCTTGAACATGATAGGTCTTTGTATTATGACATGGCGTTATGTTTCCTTGTAGTACACGGTCAGTCGTGCATAGGACGACTGGCGGGGATGCTCAGACGTAGTGTTTCTATCCTAAAGGTTTCCTAGTGTTGATACATCGAGGTTATACGAGGAGTTTGACGTCATTCGAGATGATCGACAATGTGCTCTTATGAGATACCTATACTTATATCTCGGGAATGCGGAGCACAAATCCAAGGGGTGTAGTGATGAGAGTTGATGATGAAAGCATTAAGTGGACGCTTGAGCGGAGCTAGTTATGACGTGATCGAGGTGACGACACTAGAGATTTCAGCCCGTGTGGACAAAGTGACGATAGGGTCTCCATGGGATACGTTCCATAGGAGGAGTTCTGTCAATGTAACATATAAGAGGAGTGGATATGTTCTCTATGAACGAGACGATGGATAGCTGAGACGTATGCTAGGACGGTCTTCTTGTTCGTACTTGATGAATGCGACGCGGTCGGAAATCGCGTGATAATGTGGAGCAACAGTGAGGAAAGCATGATTCATGAAGGATACGTGTAAAATCGCACACAAGTGATTGGAAGGGAAACGTTTACACCGGTAAACATATGACTAGTTTAAAGTGAGCTCCTAGGGAGCATTCTAGTGAAGCAAATACTTGGTTGTTAAAGCAGACATGACGATGGTAAAGGATCGTTGAATAACATCAAGAGCTGATGAAAATAACTCGATTGTGGAGTGTAGGTTCTTACTTAAGGGACGTGTTGAACACGTGATACTGAAGTAAAGAGAAGCTATGGTAGAGAAATTTATGGAGACCAGGGTAGCTTCTCGCAAGCTCATGATGTAGTACTCTTATAAGTAAGGCAGTGGTGCCTGAACGTTGAGAAATCATTATAAAGTGGCAATTAGGGTATGAGACGTGAAGGATGACGAGTGGTCCTATCCTGAAAGGTGAGGAACCCTACTTAGGGAATTGACGGTGTCGTATTGCCTCAATAACGGATGGAGAGGTGAGTAATGTAGGATATGTATGTGAACTCTACAAGTCCCAAAGTTGAAAGCGAGCAATGGAGAAAACTTCTTTGAACACCAAGGTGGTGATCGTTTTGCAAAGCAAAGTAATGAAAACAAATAGTGTGAAGGTGTGAATGGAAAGGTATGTTGGGTTGGTTTACGCAAACGTAGGATTCAAGGACGAATCCTCTTTTAAGGGGGATAGACTTGTAACATCCCGAATATCCACATGATAACGATTTTGGTTAATGGATGACCCGGATCTCTAATAAGTGGCATGGTTAGCTTGATTCATTAAGAAAAGCTTGTTTCATCAAAGTTAAAGGACTCGGTTAGCCGTTATTGCGAAAGTTGAGTTCAAAACGCACGTAATACGAAAGGAAGGGCCCGAATGTAATTACGAAGATTTATAAACCACATATTGGAAAAACCCTAGGTCGCATATTGACCTAGGGAGAGCTCAGGGCCGAAGAGCCAAGGGGGGAAGAATCCGGCGATGAGGGGGGTGGTTTAGCGGTGGTTTTACGGCGGTAACGAGCGGGGAAAGGCTTCACTTCGCGTAAGGTAAACCTAGAACCTCTTTCTTTGTTTCCTTTTTCCGTATAGTATGTAAAACCCGATTGGGTTTGGTTTCGTTAACTTGTATTGGTCGGGAGAGAAGGCTCGACGATGGTTTGGTGTGAGTAGGTGTTAGTGGTAGTGGTTTCTACGGGTGCAGCAGGGTGGAGATGGCCGCAGGGGGTTACTCGAAGTGGTGGCAACCGGTTTAAGGCGGTACGCGACCTGCCTGGTGATGGCTTGCCGAAAAAAGAGAGAGGTAGAGAGCGACGGGAACCGTGGTGGCTCCGGTGACTGTGGAGCGCGACGACAACCATAGAGGTGGCTGTGGTGGTGTGACGTGCGTCCGGAAACGGCTGGTGATGGCTGTGGTTGTGCGGCAATAGTTACGGGAGCTCGGGAGTAGCCTGGAACAATGGAACTAGCTAATATGGACGCAACGATGGCGAGGTTTAGCGGTGGCCGGCTAGGGTTACATCCGAAGAAGGAGGTGGTGGAGCATAGAAGCGACGAGTGTAGTGTTAGCCGGTTAGGGTGGCACGGTGGAGAAGACAAAGACAACGGGTGTAGTGTTACCTCGAGCCCGTTTACTAAATTCATTTAGCATTTCGTTATATAAATTCAAGTTTACATCCCTCAAGCTACCACTTGATGATGTAGCACCCATTGTATCATGTGGAGTTGGAGTTGTACCATATTTTTGTAAATAAACATCAAATAAATCTTGTAAACATTTGTTCAAATATGTTTTTGTATTTTGTGCAAAATGAAAGTCTACACAATCCAAATCCAAAGTGGGAGTAATTTTATCAATCAATGTTTTAACCCCGAAAACATTTATGGTAGGGATTAACGCGGCGGCACAAGTTATAACGGGAGACATTTCTTTAAAATATTTTACTAATTTTTCTTTCATCGGTAATATCATTTTTGTAAAAATAGTGCTTTTGTTTTTAAGATCTGACAATTTGTTAGCCATTAAAAATATTTGTTTAAGAGTTAATGGACTTGTGAAATAATAAACACCGGATAAAAAAGTGGGGGAGGATTTGAAAACTTCAAGCAATTTGGTTATGTCTATTAAAATGTCCCAACTCGTAGACGGAAACTTTAAAATTCTATGACGGGGTTTTGAGGAAAGCATTTCATGGAACATTTCTAAAGTTTGTCTTTGTCGTAAAGCACTTTGAAACATTTTATGAGTCGAGTTCCATCTTATCTCGACGTCCCAATTCGGATCCAAGCAAAGATTATTCGTTTCACGACAAAATCAAATATAATAATGGTATCTTTTTTTGGTACTAAAAATGTGTTTAAGCCTTACTCGAAAAGCATTGCTAAAAATTTCTTTTTTTTTTGTGAAGATTGAAACGTCTTGAACCGCAAGCCCGTCTTGCACCGCCAAGTTAATGATGTGTGCAACACATCGACTATGGAAAAAAGCGCCGTTGCAAATCGGTTTATATTTCATTTTTAGGTTTTGAACCGCATTTGTATTATTAGATGCATTATCAAAAGACATTGAAAAAAGTTTATTTTGTAATTTAAATCCAGTTAAACCATCTAATATATAAAATAAATTTTCGCCGGTGTGTGGATATTCAAACAAATCAAACACGATTGTACGCTTCATCATTTGCCATGTTTTGGGATCAACCCAATGCGCGGTAACGCAAAGGGACGAATCGGGTATACCATGTGGAGCCGACCAAACATCGGTGGTTAAGTTTTCACCGGTTTCAAATTTTCAAAACCCAAAATTAATTCTTTTTTTCTTTTTTCCATATTTTTATACAATCTCGTCTCAGAGTGGTGCGGCTTACTTGATGATAACATGGTTGGAGTGTCTCTTGAATTATCCTTGTCAAGCGAGGATTGTCAAAGTGGTTGAATGACAAACCTTCTTGGATCATTAACTTCACCATTTGATCTCGAACCATTTTTGGATCAAAGTTTCAAATTCTTCATTCGCTTGTCATCGAGGCTTGACCTTCACTTGGAATTCTCTTCAAGGACGGGCAAGATTTTTCCATATGAGTTCTCAAACTAGTGTTTGAATCTTTCCCAAAAAACGCACCACACATCTTGCACCGAGCACGTTGCTTCCCGTTTGACAACAAACATAGATCGTAATTGTACCAAATTGCTTGATTTCTCGTTGTTTGTCGAATTTCCACTATGGCAACTTCGTTTGAGGAACCACCAACACTACTTGTCATGGTTTTTTTTAAAGATTTTAGACATTGTTTTTGAGCGTTTAAAGAGCGGTTTTAGAGATTAGAGAATTTAGAGAGAGGTGTGATCAACCCTAAATACCCCCACTTATTTATATTGATTTATGGGCGAAACAATGACAAAACAAACGGTCAAAAAATGGTCCAAACGGCTATAAATTGATCAGCGATTTTAAAAACAGGTTTTCTGAACCGGGTTGGGAGAACCGGTTAGTAACCCGGTGGGCTCCAGAATATGATAAACCGGTTTGTAACTGGCGGTTTCACTCGGGTTTGAACCGGTTTAGGGTAAACAGGTTTAGTTTGAACCGGTTTTCGGGTTACGTTCGGTTTTTTTGCCCATCTCTAATTGTAAGTTTAAAGAATTATTATATTTATATTGATTTTAGGAAAAAATGAAATAAAATAATAGCTTAAAAAATAGGGGGGGGGGGGGGAATATTACATATAAACAAAAGGATGATTGGATTTTAATAATCATACCTTTTACCAATTGGCCAATAATAATACCAACTGAGAATATTTTTACCACCGGTCCCTTCTTTCAAACTATTATTTTACATTGGACCCCCCGTTAAAAAAACTTAACGCCGTTAGAGTTTATATGACGCGGACATCTGCAAACCACCGGAAAGTCGAGTCAAGCTAGCAGTGGTCTCGTTGTAGCTTTTGAAATTTGCTATGGTGGTGTTTAACTGGTTAGAGTTTATATAACGCCGTTAGAGTTTATATAACGCCGTTAGAGTTTATATGACGTGGACATCTACAAATCCATCTTTTTTTTAACCAAATAAAGACAATAAATCAAAAAGTAAAAAAAACCCACTTCTTGCACGTAAACAATAAAGGAAGAATAATTATAACTCAGGTCGACGATCTTTAAGGTCTTTAAATTTATCAATTACTGATTTCGAATCAAAGTTTTCAGCAATATCTACTTTCATATAATTGTTTGTCTAATTTGGATGTAAACAATTCTACTCGATAAAAATCAAAGAAAAATCATTCATCATTGATTAATGAGAAAAAGATCAAACAAGGAGTATTAATCAATAATCATGTATCTTTTTTATTCTAAACTAATTTACATTCAAATAATTCAAATATTGTAATCATCAAAATAATGGTTCAAACCTAAGATTGTATAATATTTAATTGATTCAAACGTTCAAATCATCAAAATTAAGTTTGAATCAAAACTAAGATTGTATGAACAAGATTTGCAACGAACTACGATTGTGGGATATGGGAACATATGATCGCGTTCGTAGATTCGTAGTGAGAAACAGAAGGTCAAGAGAATTAACAGATGGCGTATTGCCGTATGAATATGATTTGATTGTCTGGATTTTTGGAACATATTTGGGCTTTTGATATTGTTTAAGAGGGGCTCAAACATTATAACTAATATGAAATAAACTTAGTCGCCTGAAATTAATATTATGAGGAAAAAAATGCATGGGGGGAGGCCTGGCCCCCGATAACCCCTTAAAAGTTCCGCCCTTGGTTCATAGAATAAAATGATAAATGATGTAGAGTTTACCAACCCCATTTAATGTGTTGTTTTGTGTGCGTCTTAGTCGTTTTAGTACGTATCTTTGTGCGGTCTTATGTGTGTTTGTGGTTGTGTCTACCTCCCAGGTTGTATGTGCTATAAGAGTGAATAATGGAAGCAAAGCAGTCGGATGCGAAGCACGAGAGATTAAAAAGTCACAAAAGTCGATTTCCTGGATTTTATGGTCTTCGCGACACGCGAAGACCTGGGATTCAAAGTTCGAGACACGCGAGGACTTCCAGAGGCTCTCCCGACTAGTTTATTCTTCGCGCCACGCGAAGAACTGGGTTAGCATCTTCGCGACACGCGAATATGTGTTTTTACAGAACTTTTAACCTAATTCGGGTTTTAATCTCTAGCAGCCTCCATTCTGACTCTTCTTCGATACCAGCCGTTCCGGAGCTCCAAGAGGGCGCTTTCTACTATTCTCGGGTCGATTGTTCTTAATCTTTCATGATTGTAAGTCCTAGTACATTAGTTTTGATTGTTGTTATGAGTATGAGTGGCTAAATCTCTTGTAGTCCTCTTTGGGTCTAGGGTTTGTGAACACTTGTAACCTCTTGAATGATTAGCTTTGGTTTGTAATCTTGATTGGAATGTTAAGCCATATGATTTCATTTATTGATTAAATGCTTTAAACTTCATTGATTGATTTCGAATTGTTGTTCAACTTTCAATAGTCTCGGGGACAACTTGGGGGTTGGATTATAGTTGGTTTATCATTGATGGTTGCATGAGAATACGTTTTATTTACAACGTGTTCTCATATGATCACTGGATTCAATTCAACCGTATGATTACGTCTAAGTAATCGCTTTCTAATTGTCTTGAAGTAACTTGTGTTTGTATACCCGAACCCTGGAGAGGATTACCTCTCTCATTATTGTTTTAAAACCTAAATCCAAATCAGTTGTTATTGTTTTCTGCCTTTGAATATTGTAACAATGTGACACTTTCCACATACTCCTCGTGGATACGATACTCTACTTACCCTTACTAGTTAAGGTGTTTAAGGATTGTTTTTGACCGACCAAACGACATCGATCAAAATGGCGCCGTTGCTAGGGAGTAGTGCGATTAGTGTTAATTTGTTAATTTGTTATTGTTTACTACATCTCACAAAAATCAAAATCTCGTATTTAAATTTCTTGTCTTATTTTGTTTGTTTTGTTCAGTATTACAAGGGTTTTCTTGTTTGTGTTGTGCAGGTGATTCGTCAGTTTATGCATTATACAAGATACTCCAACAAATCATCTCCTTTGCTCTTTGATCCAGAAATTGAGAAGACCGCTAGGCAAAACAGAGTTTTCCACGGAGCTAACAATGTAAAGTCTTCTCTAGCTCAAATGGAGACTAAACAGGATCATGTGAAGCATTCTGACTTGCCTCCTACAGGTCAACTACAACCAGAATAGCAACCCACTCGAGTATGTTCTCACCATCTGTTCCTCCACCTAGAACAGATGGAAACCTTAACCAATCCACAGCCAAATTCCACCATTACCAAATTTTGGCAAATCCCTACCACATGTAAGCCAACCTTTTGAGTTCAAACCCAAATCTCACTACTCTTCCCCATATGTGAGGATAGTGACAGATCCCCTACCCCCACCAACCTCATAACCACCTATGACAAAGCCATCCATATTCCACTCCACACCCCATCGGGTTTCCATCCATATACTTCAGGTCTAGATTATGAGGATGAGACATATGGTTTTGATGATGAGTTTGGGGAGAATGAGGATGATACTCATGACTTGGACAAAAGGGATAGACAGAGGCCAAGATTGCCAGTGTACAGAAGACAGAATACAGGTGTTTGGTTGGAACAACCGAATGAGCATCAATTTGATCATAGGTTGCCACAGCAACCACCTCAGCAATATATTCCTGCACCAATCCCACCACAATAGCAGCCTGTAAACAGGAAAAGAAGACTTGATCCTAGGAATGCAATTCCTCCTGTTGACAACCCGGGAGGCATTCCAAGGAGACATGACAGAGGCCCTGTTAGAGGGATGGAGAGCCACTTCAGACCATCTATCACTTACAACCCATCCCCAGCTGTCATTCCACAACAACATGGGAGATCATTTGAGGTTCGTTCTCAGGCAATTCAGAATTTGCCTAAGTATCATGGTCGAGGGACAAAAGAGCCATACTTGCATCTGAGCTCCTATGATGCTATGTGCATCACCATTGGGATACATGGATTCACACCAGATGATGTGAAGCTGGTTTTGTTCCAATTCACCCTAGAAGACAAGGCTCAACAGTGGTTCAACTCTCTACCGTCTGCATCTATCTACACATGGGGTGATATGCAACAACCGTTCTTAGATGAGTTCTACACCAATCAGAGAACTAGTGATGCTAGGAAGAACATTTTAAATTTTCAACAACGATCCGGGGAACTGTTTCATGAAGCCTTCCTTAGGTTCAAGATGTTGATTAAGAACTGCCCACACCATGGTTTGTAAATGTGGGAGATGCTAAATGCCTTCCATGAGGGTTTGATAGATGATGATTCCCAAGACCTCAACTCTATTTCTAAGGGAACCTTTGGTACGAATTATGAGGATGTGGACTGGGATTACTTGGAGAGGATGGAAGTGACATCCAAGAGGAAAGCCCAATCTTCGAGGCGGGCTAGACATTCGGTAGTTAGAGCAGTTGACAGTCCTAGCCCCGAGGCAAACAAGTTGGAGAAATTAGAAAAGCAAGTTGCTAAAATGGGTAAGTATGTGACCAGTGTGGTGAGTTAGGGCACATTGGTGCCACTTGCACGGGTACATATGAAGATGTGAATTATGTGCAAGGGGGTGGTAGGAACTATAATTTGAACTCCAACAAATACCACCCGGGACTTAGAAATCATCCCAACTTTCGGTATGGGGATGCCTCCAATCAAGCTAACCCCAATTTTCAAGGTAACGGTCAAAGAGATCAACAACCATTTCCACCCGAAACCAGAACTATAATCAAAGCATGTAGAGATAAAGACTAATGGCTACAAAATTCTCTAAGTACAATTGCTGCGGACTCCACATTTTGCTGCTGACTTACAAGTTGCTGCGGATAAGGCTAATTGCTGCGGATAGTATGTTCTCCTGCTGATGAACAACTATGCTGCGGATAGCCTAATTTGCTGAAGTTCAGAGTTGCTACTGATAGGCTTCTCAGCAACATCAAACACTTGTTGCTGCTGATAGGCAAATCATCAGCAACTTTGACTTTACTATTGACACCTCTGCTGCAACATTGACACATCTATCAGCAGAAGGAATGTTATTGGTGCAGATGATTAAAGATAAAGCTACTACTTCTGAAGTCTCCTGCAAAGATTCCTAAGAAGACTTTTGACCTGAATAGAACTGTTTGCAGCAGTTTGTCTTTTAGTTGTCTACCAATAGTAGTGTAACTTGTAACTGTTAAAGATTAACGGCTTGTGTTTGATCTGATCCTTAGAATCAAGGGTCTGTCTTGATTCTAAGTTCCTTTATATGTATTGTATCTTCTATATGTACAAGCGTGCTTCCTTAGAGTTTTCTCTGTAATCTTGTAAACATTGAAGATTAATACAATTTGCATTTATCGGTATTAGCTTTGTTTACTTGTTTACATTGAATAGTTGTGATTGTTTCCGCCAATCTCAACAAGAACAGATCCATCTTTTAATCACCGATCCTACAAGTGGTATAAGAGCTTTGGATATCAGATTAAACAAACTCACACTTGTTTAATAACTCTGGTTTTGTTCATTACTATCTCTTTGCTAAACACCATTTATTCAGAAATGGCACAAAACAATGGTTTTGATGATATTGGAAGCATCAACAGACTGGTGTCTAGAGAAGACTATGATATGTTGAATAACAGGATGGAAAGTTTCTTCTGCTATCAAGAATATGGAATGTAGAGATCCATAAAAGATGGTCCGTATGTACCCATGGTGGCCTCTGCTAATTCCGGAGGTCCATCAGTTCCTAAAGAAGCTTCAAAGTACTCAGAGGAAGACATCAAGAAGATGGAGGTAGATTTTAAAGCTCTGGGAGCCATTCAGATATGCTTGCCAAACGAAGTTTTCCATAACTTTAGAGAATACAAGACTGCCAAGGAGCTATGGGAAGCTCTTGAGAAAATGTTTGCTGGATCAGAAGAAGTGAGGGAAAATAGAAGAGATATCTTGAAGCAAGAATATGAAAATTTTGACTAGAAGGAAGGTGAGTCCCTTGCTGTTCTGTACAACAGGTACAAATTTTCTTGTGGGAGAGCTCCAATGCTCTAAAGTGAAGCTGGAGAATGAATACATTCTCAAGAAGTTTATTAGGTCTCTGCCAAGCTACTGGACACTTTACACAGTGTCAATCAAAAGAACTGAAAATTTGAAGACTCTGTAGATGACTGAGCTGTTTGGCATGCTGAAAACTTATGAATTAGAAATGATTCAAGCCAAAGAGAGAAGCTCAGGTTATTCAACAGCCTCATCATCCACCTCCACTTATTCTGCACTACACTCTGACCACTCAGTTCCCAGCTTAAGCAACTACAATCCTCCCATTGTTACCCATCCTCAGACTCCCAACTCACAATCAAATAACTCACCATTTCTCCTTGAAGCCCCACCTCACACAACCTATGCTGCTTTTGTCTCTGAAAACCTAAGCAACATGTCCTTCATCAAAGAAGATCTGGAATGTTTCCATCCAGATGACTTAGAAGAAATGGACACACAACATTCTTATGCCATGCTATCTCTTAGAGCCAAACGGTTCTACTCTAGAACTGGAAGACCCATTCCAAGCAACAACTCTAACACTAGAGTTGGCTTGGACAAGAGCAAGCTAAGATGTTACAACTATAACCAACTTGGTCACTTTGCTAGAGAGTGCAAGGTACTAAAGGCAAACTCAGCTGCTACACAGCCAAGACAAGGTCAGCAAAGTCAAGCAAGTCAAGGTAACACTCAAACTGCTCAAACTACAGCATGAGCAGCTGTTAGAACATCTGATTTTGACTGAGCTTTCAGTATGAAGATCTTCCTGCCAACAACCAATCACTCATGGCAGACACAACAGAGATACCACCTCAGGTATATGAACATCTTTGTACTCAAGCTTGTATTGATAAGGTTCTAGGATACAGAAAACATAACCAGAACCTTATAGATCAAAATGAAGAGTTTCACTAAATGAAATCTGAATTCAAAAAGGTTGAAAACAGTTACAAAGAAAAGATTAACTGTCTAAAGAAAGAGATTTCATCATTAAAACATGAGCAAACAAATCTTGAAACTCAGATTGATGATCTTCTGGTTAAGTTAAAAGCTACAAGGGCTGAGTTGGTAGACCAAAAAGTCCATGTTGACAAATATGAGTTTGCATCCAAAGAGCTGCAAAGACTTTTGGATGCTCAAATTCCTGAAAAGGTGACTGCTGGTCTTGGGTTTCAAGCTGAAAAACCCTACAATGCTGTACCTCCACCTGCTAACTATGTAGCCATCCATGAACCAAACTTCAATCTCTCAAACCTTGAGCATGCCAACCGAAACCTTGACCCCTCCAAGGAAGACCCATCTGTGCAAGAATGCAGTACCTCATCTGATTCTGAGTCCACATGCTCAGACTCCACTGAAACCACTGAAGTTCCATCACTCCCTACCATCAAAGTGATCCAAACCACTGGTCTAAGCCCTCTCATTCCCTCAATAGCAATAACTCCAGCCACCAAACAAATCAAAATTAGCTATGCTCTAGAAGGAAGAAAGTTAAATGTTGAAAAGGGACAATCTTCAACCTCCGCCAATCTCCAATCAAAATTCAATCAACCTAGGAATGTGTTTGACATTTGTCATGCACCTGGAGAGAGACCTCCATATGTTCAGAAAACATTGGAGGAAGCCACTTTTGAACATAACAAAGTTCATCCCTGGAACTTCAAAGATCTATTCAAAAGAAAAGATTATGTATACTTTCAAAGGGATAAATCAGCTAAATCCTGTTTTGTCTGTGGCAAATACAATCACACTGCCAGCACCTGCTTCTACTACCTTCAGTAGAAAAGAAACCTCAAGCAGAATGATTTTGAGAAGACATACAAAAACAAGAAGGTAAGAAGCTATGAAGCCAAGACAACTCAGTTCAGAAAGTCTCTCTCTCCTCCAAGAAAGCAGCTTCAAAAACCTCAACAATCCTGCATCATATGTGGTGAATCAGACCACTTTGCTGCAGATTGTAAATTCAATCCTTTCAACCAGATCTTTCAACCAGCCTCAATAGTAGTTCAAGCTACTCCAAAATAGAAGCCAATCTATAGAAGAACTCCTACAGAGAAACCCACTTTTAAAAGAAAGGTAAAGCAGGAGAAACATGTATCTGTTGAACCATCAACGGCCAGCAGAAATGATGCTGATCATGTGAAGCTAAAGAAACCAAGACCCAAGCCTTCAGCAGCAACCAAGTCTGCTGTTGATCATGTAAAACCATCAGCAACAATCAAGTTTGCTGCTGATCAGCCAAAGTCTTCAGCATCAAAGTTTGCTACTGATCAAGCAAAACCATCAACAACCAAAGAAACATCGGCTGCTAACAGAGTAAAAAGATACGGAAAACCACCTCCTCAACAATAGAAAGCCAAATCCACAGTCTCTCAAAGCATCATCATCGGGTCCATTGAATGCAAGCATACTGATGCTATTGTTCCAAAAACACACTCACCCAAGTCTACAAGTTCTTGGGTTCCTCCCTCTAACTAGATCTCTCTCATGTGCAGGGATAACCAGGTCACAAGGATAACACCTAGGTTGTAGACAGTGGTTGTTCCAGGTATATGACCAGCAACAGGTCCATCCTCTCCAATTTCAGACGTTTCAATGGAGGATATGTTGCCTTTGGGAGTGATAAAAAGGGAGGATCTATAACTGGACAAGGAACTGTGTCCGATGAAAGAATGAGTATTGAAAGGGTAAACTTTGTCAAATAATTGGACTTCAATCTCTTGAGTGTGTCTCGGATCTGTGATCAAAAGCATTGGATGCTTTTCACAGACAAAGAATGCTTTGTGCTCTCCCCTGGTAGCAAACCCCCTCCAGAGAATGTAAGCATACTGATGCTATTGTTCCAAAAACACACTCACCCAAGTCTGCAAGTTCTTAGGTTCCTCCCTCTAACTAGATCTCTCTCATGTGCAGGGACAACCAGGTCACAAGGATAACACCTAGGTTGTAGACAGTGGTTGTTCCAGGCACATGATCGGCAACAGGTCCATCCTCTCCAATTCAGACATTTCAATGGAGGATATGTTGCCTTTGGGAGTGATTCAAAGGGAGGATCTATAACTAGACAAGGAACTGTGTCCAATGAAAGAATGAGTATTAAAAGGGTAAACTTTGTCAAAGAATTGGACTTCAATCTCATGAGTGTGTCTCAGATCTGTGATCAAAAGCATTGGATGCTTTTCACAGAAAAAGAATGCTTTGTGTTCTCCCCTGGTAGCAAACCCCCTCAGAGAAGATTCTATTAAATGCTCAAAGAAAAGATAATTTGTATTTGCTTGACATGAATGAGGTCACTCCATCTGGAAGTGTCTCTTGTTTTCTGTCAAAGGCATTAGTCGATGAATCAGCTCTTTGGCATATGAGATTAAGCCATGTTAAGGTAAAAATAATCAACAAGCTGGTAAAGGGAAATCTTGTCAGAGGTCTTCCTGACAAGGAATTCCAACTTGAAGATTATTGCATAGCATGCCTGAAGGGGAAGCAACGCAAGAATTCTCACAAGGCCAAGACATTGAATACAAATGACACTCCACTACAGCTGCTGCATATGGATCTTTTTAGTCCTACAAATGTCATGTCAATGGGCAAGAAGTCATATTGTCTGGTGATAACTGATGACTATACCAGATTTTCATGGGTATACTTCTTGAGAACAAAAGATGAAACTGCTGAGATTCTCAAATCCTACATTATGAGGGTAGAGAATCAAAGCAATCAGAAAGTCAAGGTCATAAGGTGTGGTCAAAGTACAGAGTTTAAGAACCACACCTTGAACTGTTTTTTATGAGAGCAAGGGAATAGAAAGACAATACAGTGCTCCAAAAACTCCTCAACAAAATGGGGTTGCTGAAAGGAGAAACAAAACTCTAATTGAATCAGCAAGATCAATGTTGGCTGGTTCAAAACTGCCTCTCACATTTTGGGCAGAAGCAGTTAGCATAGCTTGTTATATGCAAAATAGAGTTCTCATTGTCTAGCCTCTCAACAAAACACCTTATGAACTATGGTTCAAAAGAGTTCCCTACATTGGATTTCTAAAACCCTTTGGATGTCCATGTACCATTCTCATCACACATGGGGTTCTTCCTTAGTTTGATGCAAAATCAGATGAAGGATACTTTGTAGGATATTCCTCTCAATCCAAGGCCTACAGAGTATTCAACTCTCGGACAAGAATTGTGGAAGAATCAGCAAATGTGGAATGTAGGGAACACATTGCATGTGAAAAGGGTAAAGGATCAGACTAGCTTTTTGATATAGACTCCTTCTCCTAAGTATTTAATCCTCTCATCTTCTCAAATATGGAGTCTACCTCTTCCAAAAAACCAGCTTCCACATCATCAACTGACTACATATTGGAATTCAATAGTCCTTCTATAAGAATCAAAAGACCATCTATTGATCCTCCATCTGTTGTGGAAGCTATTGAAGCCAGTGAAGCAAGAACAAGTCTATCAAATGTCACAAGCAGCAGTCTCTCTGAGCAGGAAAATCAAAATGCAGTTGATGCTCACGACACTCATGACATCTCTACCGATGGAGTAGGGACATCTGTTGTTGATCAAGAAGATACAGTTGGAGTAGAAGCATCTGCTGCTGATGTTACTACTGATATTGAAGACTCCTCCATAATAAATGAAGATGTTTCTGATCAAAATCAATGCAATCTTGAGCAAGGAATACAGCTGGATGTTGTTCCAGCACTGAGAATCAACAAGGAATATCCATTGGAAAATATAATTGCCCAAGTTCAGCAAGGAGTTCAAACAAGAAGCAAAACTCATGAGGCCAATATATGTTTGTATTCATGCTTTCTATCTCAAGTAGAACCAAATAAGATATATGAAGCTTTAAAACATAGCAGTTGGATTGAAGCAATGCAGGAAGAGTTGCTGCAATTCAAAAGACAAGAAGTGTGGACACTGGTTGATCTTCCACCTTGTCAAACTACCATTGGCACAAGATGGGTATTCAGGAACAAGCTAGATAAGAGAGGCATTGTAGTCAAGAACAAAGCCAGACTTGTAGCTTAGGGCTACACTTAGTAAGAGGGAGTTGACTATGATGAAGTTTTTCCTCCTGTTGCCAGACCGGAGGCTATCCGGATCTTCTTAGCCTATGCTGCATCCAAGAGCTTTACTGTTTATCAAATGGATGTCAAGAGTGCCTTTCTGTATGGGAAGATTGGTGAGGAAGTCTATGTCAGACAGCCTCCAGGCTTTGTAGATCCTGCATATCCCAACAAAGTGTTCAAACTAGACAAAGCTCTCTATGGCCTACATCAAGCTCTAAGAGCCTGGTATGAAACTTTGTCAAGATATCTGCTTAGCAACAATTTCAGAAAAGGTGCCATTGATCAGACCTTGTTTATCAAAGATGAAGGGGGAGAAATCCTACTTGTATAGATCTATGTTGATGACATCATCTTTCGATCAACAAGGAAGAAGCTGTGTAAAGACTTTGAGATCTTGATGTATTCAAAGTTTGAAATGAGTTCAATGGGTGAACTAAATTTCTTCTTGGGTCTCCAAGTCAAACAAGTTCCAAATGTAATCTTCATCAGCCAATCCAAATATGTCAAAAGCATTTTGGAAAGATTCAAGCTGGCTGACTGCTCTGCTGCAAGAACTCCTATGCAGGTGCACCATCAACTGACTCCAGACAAAGATGGTCAAGACACTGATCAACATCAGTACCGTGCAATGATAGGATCACTCATGTATCTAACTGCCTCAAGGCCATATATCATGTTTGCAGTATGCCTCTATGCAAGATTCCAAGCAGCTCCAAAGAATACACATCTTCAAGCTGTCAAAAGAATTTTTAGATACCTAAAGGGGGCCCCAAGACTTGGGCTGTGGTATTCTAAAAAATGACAAGTTCAACCTGTATGCATACATTGACAGTGACTATAGAGGATGCAACTTGGATAAGAAGTCCACATCAGGGGGATGTCAGTTTCTGGGAGGAAGACTGATTTCATGGCAGTGCAAAAAACAAACTTGTGTATCTACTTCCACAACAGAAGCAGAATACATTGCATCTTCAAGTTGCTATGGACAAGTCATCTGGATACAAAATCAAATGCTGGATTATGGGATGACTTTCATGGCAACTCTCATTCACATTGACAACATGAGTTCTATATCAATCACAAACAATCCTGTGCAGCAGTCAAAGACAAAGCACATTGACATCAGGTATCACTTCATAAGAGATCAAGCTGGGAAAAACATAATCATTTTAATCAACGTTCATACCAATGAGCAATATGCTGACTTGTTTACAAAACCATTTGATGAAGCTACATTTAGATATTTAGTTGAATATATTGGCATGATGAACTTTGATTAAAATTTGTCTCAGAATGTTCTGAATAAAATGTATCTGTCTTTTGTTGTAAATAAAAAGTTAACAGTCAGCAGCAACCATTCTTGTTGCTGACAGGTTTAATCATCAGCAGCAAAGAATTTGCCACTAACTGCCTTAAGTTATCAGCAGGAACCAGTTTCCTGCGGATAGCTTTAAGGTAATCAGTAGCAACATTTTTGCTGTGGACCATTACATCTATCAGCAGCAACCAAGTTTGCTGCTGATAGACTTAGCCATCAGCAGCAACCAAGTTTGCTGCTGATAGATTTAACCATCCGCAGCAACCAATTTTGCTGCTGATAGGTTTAACCATCATCGGCAACCAAGTTTGCTGCTGATGGGTAAAACAAGTCTAAATTAACTTTACTCGATGTAAAAACTACCTTCAGTCTTTACCATGACTGCTACAGTATATTACAGCTGTAAAACAGTGAAAAGTAAATGGGTTGTACTGTACAAGTAATTTTTCTTTTTCCCTCCTTTGCCGTTATAACACAAATCAAAATTCTTCCTTCACCACTTCATATTCAATTCCGACCTAACCCTCACCATTTTCTCTCAAGCATTCAAAGCTTTCCATACTTAACCACCTTTCAAAAACTTCCTCCTTCCCTCCAAACCCAACTATAATGGCAGAAGTTGATATCCACAACCCAGATGACAAGTTCTCAACCTACCATAATCTCACTGCATATCTTGTCAAAGGAAAGAAATCTGATGGGTTTGACGACATGATCGCCTTCTTTTGTAGATTAAAGATCCACTTTGCACTCACCGTCAACCCCACAATCTATATCCCTCACATGGAGGGTTTCTGGAACTCTGCCGTCTTCTCTACCGAACAGGGGATTCCCCAAATTAAAGCCACGGTAGATGGCAAAGACGTCACCATCACTGAAGCTACACTCAGAAAACACCTCAAGCTTCCAGGACGAGGGGGCCCGCCATCTCATACACCAAAACCGAATACATGAGGACCTTTGTATCTATAGGGTACACTGGAAATCAAGAAGATAACACCATTGAGAAGGCACTAATGGGTCCTCCCGGAAGTTCCTAGGCCACACTCTTCTACAATGTATATCCCAGAAGAGAAGTGGATGGCATCAACTAAGCTCTGCTCTTGCCTCCGCGTTCCATGGTATGGTTACTGGTCAAGGCTTCAACTTTGCTTATTTAATATTTGATGGTTTGAGATATAACCTTCAGGAAGGAGCAAGTAAAGCCTTATTTATGTACACAAGGTTCTTGCAGGAAGTTTTTAATCATGAAATAAAAGACCTTTCAAAACCTGTAAGAATCTATTTGATTTTGGGTCATAGAAATAACATTTTTCAAAGCATGAGAAGAGTTTTAAAGAAGTTCTTTGGGGTCAATGTTCCATTGTTATCTACAATGTTGAACATACGAAGTACCCATGGTGATAGTTTAGCAGTCCCAGCTGATACTGATCCCACACCCTCCACTTCACATACTGAACGTACAACAGTCTCCCTTGATTGAACCCCTGTGCAGCCTATTAAGGGTGCACAGGCACAACAAATACTTACCCCAGTTCTTCAAGCCCAACTTGAACACAGGGCCCCAGTTGAGGCAAGTTATACCCGAAAGAGAAAAAGGGGCAAGAATATTCCTTCTATTCTTGTCTCACAGGCCCAATCCCAACCCAAAAGCTCTCATTCAGAATCCCAACATTCTGATGAGAATATCAAAAGGGATAGCCACATTATTAGGGAGACTTCCATGGAAGTCCCTCTATTAGGATCAGGATCACATCCCGGATCCATAGAACAACCCTCTGAGACCTATCTCTATATTTCTTCACTGAACTTAAGTGCATAGGCACCTAGTCAAGATGATGTACCTTCTCCAACTGCCACTATCTAGAAGGTATTGATTGACTTGGCTGCCAAAGTACCCGGCCCAAGTTCATCACCTAAGAAGGTTCACTCTGGGAGTGATGATAGAGTGAATGTAGAAGGGGCTATCACTACTACTGGTCCATCAATTGACCAGGAGGAAAGTGATAACAACACTAAGTCCCCAACTATGGCAACTCACAGTGAGTATGTTTCTTTTGAAACATTCTTCACTAAGAGGAATCCCAGGAGCCAAGAAAACCAGGGTGATAGGGATGCAGAGGCTAGGCCTAAGGTCCCATCTAGTTCCAAGGATTCCACAACTATGGATGAGGACAAACTGAAACTTGAAAATTTGGAATTGACGGCTAGGGTAGCCATGCTAGAGGCTGAAGTGTCCAAATTAAGGCACCGGGTCTCTATGCATGAAGCCCATCAATGCCCATGTGTGACTTCTCCTTCCCTTGTATCAGTGGGAACCCAAACAGATCAAACATTATGCACCGATGCAACCAAAAAGGGGGAGATAGTTACTGTTGAAGATGATGCTGACAGTCTTGATGAATGGATACAAGAGCAGGCAGCGTTTCAAAGCACACTTTTCAAGCCTGCTTTTGTTCAAGTTCATGACTTGCTAGAGTCAGAAGATGAAGATGAAGATATCTCTGAGGATTAGAAGTTAGTTTCCAGGGCTGTAGATGAAGTGTTCCCTGAGGAGATGAAGATAAAAAATGAAGATGAAGATATGCCTCACTCAGTGACTATACTTCCAACTACAACCAACATCTCAAGACAAGTCATATCCCCTTATTTCTCATTAATTGCACACAATCCGGAATATAACTCAATTCTATCTTGGGGATATGATGGTCTATCAGAAATATTTTGGATTAGATGGGAATCTGGTAAAATTGAAGAGTTCAACTGGAATACTCTAAATCCCTTTCATATCTTGGATCTCTCTCTAACCACATGTATTAACACTTCAACTGATCTTCCTGCTGAGCTTGCCATTTAAAGATTTTATGATCTGATGGAAGACAACATGCCCTGGTTTGAATGGTTTTTAGAAGAAGCAAACAGGGTGGCTTATCCTAAACATGAGAATCAGGAACAAATAGCCAAAGATCTAGCTGCATTTCATGCTCTCATGGAAGATTACATGCCTATTAACATTGCAGAATCTTCAAGAATAGCTGAACAAATACATAACAGACTTGAAATTATAAGAAGCAGGGTGTTGACTGAGGAACAAGTCATATGTCTAAGAAAATTCTTGTACCTTGAAGTTGTCAGGGGTTTGGAAGTACATTGATGGTCAAGCACTGGATCTTCTGGATTTCAGTTTTTTTTGTGTGATGGGTCATCCTTTATCATTAACAACATGCAAGAAATCCTACTCCTCAACCTAGACTTCTTGTACAAGGTCTTTGAACTCAGGACACACATCTGCACCATCAACTCATTTGAAAGTCAAGAAATGATTAAGATTGTCAAAGCTTTCCTTGAGAAGGAGGGATGGATTGCAATGAATGATTCTGACTCAGACATATCCATTCCCTGCTCACCAACTGTCATCCTGAATACACAAGAAGAATATAGAAGAAGAGAAAAGGAGAAGGTGATGGCAGATTGGAAGGCAGTGACTGAAGATGAATGGCAAGGATATGAAGAAAGTGCCCCTCCTTTGTCTATTCCTCAAATTTCCAATGAAGCTGAAGCTGAGGTCCCAACAACATCCCTCACATCTGCTGTTGTGATCCATGAAGCTGAAGCAGAGGCATAAAATAAAGACAAATGGAAGGGTATCATGACTGAAGAAGAAGAGAAGATAGAGAAGGAGAAGAAAGAAAAGGAGAAGAGAAGAAAAGAAAGAGAAGAGGAGGAGATGGCTGAGCTCAAAAAGGCTCAAGAAAGGAAAGCTGTCATACTCCTAAGAGAACAGCAGATCTAGTTGCATGCTAGGCAACTAGATGAATTAAAATTTAAAGTTTCTATAGCCTCTCAACTAAAAGAAGATGAATCTCTAGCTCTTCAGCTGCAAGAACAACTGAATAAAGAAGAAGAAGAGAGAGAAGAAGAGAAGAGAAGAAGCTAAATTCAGAATCATAGATTCTGAATTAGCAAAAGAAATGAGAGAGGAGTGGATTGAAACTCTAATTTCTCAAGGTGAGGATGCAGACTACCTTGAGAAATTATCAAATAAAGAAATATACAGAGCTTTCATGGGACAGCAAGGTCAACTGGAAAATAAGAAAATGGCTGAAGAGGAAGAAAAAGCCAAACAGAAAACCAGGAAAACCATTGCATTTAATGTCAGAACCCTTGCAGAAAGGAAGGTCATGATCGACTTCCTAAAGGCTAGAGGTGAGAGTGGAAAGAGGCTGGGCCCCATGAGTTTTTTGAACCTGCAAGCCCTCTATGTCAAAGTAAAGAAGGAAGAGGAAGAGAGACTGGCGAAGATAGGCTAAAAAAGAAGGGTAGATACTCAAACTGCAGAAAGAAAACAAAAGAAACCCAAGTCTACTCTCACATCCACTCCTTCCTCTGTCTAACAATATTCCACTCTCCCTCCTCTCCTCCCAAAGAGTCAAAATCCTCTCATCCATCTCCCCCTCATCAACAGCCTCCTAAGAAGAAAATCAAACCTACTACCACACCAGAAGACTCAAGAGAAATTGTAGTATGGTTTTACAGCAATCAAGACAAATGGTTTGAAGTCTTCAGGGGAAGGGTAGAAGTAAAAATATCAATCTATACATCTGTTGATGAGGTGATGCAGCTTCCAGATTCTGATCTCCAAAGAATGATGGAGCTGGGTGCAGCTCATGAGCCTGAGAATGAAAGTGGGGGGCATCTGTTACTAGTGATCAGACATCACTTCAATCCTAACAAAGATGTAATCATTGATGCTAAACCTCTTCAATCCCACTTTCCATTCATCAGTTGGTCCTACAATGCTGCTCTGGATGAGTACACTTTGATAGATGTCAGAGGACAGAAGATGAGATGTTCAAGCAAGGCCATCTTCAGTATGCCAAGCAAAGACATCAAGACTCTATCTGAACTTCCTCTTGACAATCCAAGCAAGGACCCAAGAGGCTATGAAACAGCAAGGATAGTTGCTCACATGCATATGCTTCAACAACAACATCAATAAGATAATTTTGGTAGCATCAGTCTAGGGGGAGTTTAAAGAGATAAAGACTGATGGCTACAAAATTCTTTAAGTACAATTGCTGCGGACTCCACATTTTGCCGCTGACTTACAAGTTGCTGCGGATAAGGCTAATTGCTGCGGATAGTATGTTCTCCTGCTGATGAACAACTATGTTGCAGATAGCCTTATCTGCTGAATTTCAAAGTTGCTACTGATAGGCTTCTCATCAACATCAAACACTTGTTGCTACTGATATGCAAATCATCAGCAGCTTTGACTTTACTACTAACACCTCTGCTGCAACACTGACACATCTATCAACAGAAGGAATGTTATTGGTGCAGATAATTAAAGACAAAGCTACTACTTCTGAAGTCTCCTGTAAAGGTTCCTAAGAAGGCTTTTGACCTGAACATAACTGTTTGCAACAGTTTGTCTTTTAGTTGTCTACCAATAGTAGTGTAACTTGTAACTGTCAAATATCAATGGCTTGTGTTTGATTTGATCCTTAGAATCAAGGGTCTGTCTTGATTCTAAGTTCCTTAATATGTATTGTATCTTCCATATGTACAAGCGTGCTTCCTTAGAGTTTTCTCTGTAATCTTGTAAACATTGAAGATTAATACAATTTGCATTTATCAGTATTAGCTTTGTTTACTTGTTTACATTGCATAGTTGTGATTGTTTCCGCCAATCTCAACAAGAACAGATCCATCTTGTAATCACCGATCCTACAAAGCAACAACCAAAGGGGATACCAAAAGGGGAATTAGCAGGGAGGATCTTCTGGATACTCTAATCAGAGTAGTGAGGCTATGGTGTTGGATCTCTTGAAGTCTATCCAACAAGATTTGCAAAAGAAGAACCAAGCTGATGATGTGCGTGATAAAGCCATACAAGTCATGACTACTCAAATGGGGCAGTTTGCCACCGAGATAGCGGAACTGAGGAAGAGTAGTGGCAAGATTCCAAGTAATACGGTGACCAATCCATCCCACAACACTTCGGGGACACAGAAATATGAAGAACAACCACGTGGGCAAGGTTAGTACTCTCCAAAGTGGTAAGGTTTATGATAACAAGGTTGCACCTCCACCACCCTTCGTTGATGATGTGGTGGAGGATCTTGATGAGCATGATGTCAGTGATGATGAACCCGAGCCGATTCCGGTTACACGGGTTGTTTTTCCAAGTCCAAAAGAACCACCATTTCCTAAAACATCATCTACTGTTGACAATGGTGGAGTGGTGCCTCCAAGGGTGCCATTCCCTGCTTCTTTAGTGAATGCAGGTAAACGGGTGGCGGTCAAGAAGCGAGGTCCTCAACAAGAGGAAATATTGGAGGGGAGCTTTTCAAACAAGTAAAAATTAATATACCGCTTTTTGATGCAATTAAAAAGATACCAGTCTATGCTAAGTACTTGAAAGACTTGTGCACTCAGAAAAGGCATCACAAAATTCCTGAAAAGCTTGATCTGAATGCACGAGTCAGTGCAATTTTGACTGGTTCTCTTCCACCTAAACTCCAAGATCCAGGAGCGCCCATAATTTATATACAAGTGGGTGATTTCAAAATGAGCAAAGCGCTATTGGATCTTGGAGTAAGTGTGAGCATCCTTCCCGGGAGTTTGTATGACCAATATGACTTTGGTCCTCTACGTCGAGCCAATATCACCGTGGTGTTGGCGGATTTGAACCCTAAACTCCCAAAAGGGATTGTTCATGATGTGATAGTGAAAGTCAATCAATTCTACTATCCGGTGGATTTCTTTGTTCTTGACTATGTGCAATCTGAAAAGGTCACTCAACCAACTATCATTTTGGGTAGCCACATCCCACTCTTTGATTGACTGTCGCTTAAGCATAGTTGATATGCCATTTGGCAATAGAAGGGTCCGTTTAAATTACTTTTCAAATGAATCTAACCCTCTGCCAAGTGATGAATGCTTTAAGGAAGACATCATTGAAGGATTGCCATCCTCATTCTGAGGATGAATCCACAGAGGAGTGTTTTGTTTGTGATAAGGTTGAATAGGAACTGGAGCTTGACTTGAAGGAGGAGGAGGAGAAACTTGTTGAAGCTTTAGCTGTAAAGGATGGTAGACCTCCATGGACACACCATGTGGAGAGTCTACCAACAGAGATTGACTCGGGACTGCAACCATCACTTGCCAGCTCCCCAAAGGTAGAGTTGAAAGACCTCCCCAAAAACTTAAAATATGCCTTTCTAGGGGAGGGTGATACTCTACCTGTCATCGTTGCATCCTACCTGGATGAGGAACAGGAGGAGGCACTACTGAAGGTGCTTCAGGATTACAATGCTGCAATTGGTTGGACCATTACGGATTTGAAGGGAGTCAGTCCCTCCATTGTGATGCACAAGATCATCACAGATACAGATGCAAGACCTTCCCGGGATACACAACTCCGTCTCAATCCCAACATACGTGAGGTTGTCAAGAAGGAGGTCTTAGTGTGGTTGGACGTCGGGATCATCTATCCCATTTCTGACAGTCCATGGGTGAGTCCAACCCAAACAGTGCCCAAGAAAGCAGGTATACAGGTAATAACAGGTGATGATGGTGAGCAAATTGCCACTCAGCCAGTAACCGGGTGGCGTGTGTGTATTGTATACAGGAAACTGAATGATGTCACATCAAAGGATCACTTTCCTTTGCCATTTATTGACCAATCATAGAGAAGCTATCAGGTCAGAAATTTTACTGCTTTCTAGATGGTTACTCAGGTTATAACCAAATAGCCATCCATCCTGATGATCAGGAAAAGACCACCTTCACATGCCCTTATGGTACCTTTGCCTTTAGGCAGATGCCATTTGGGTTGTGCAACGCCCCGGCCACCTTTCAAAGGTGTATGATGAGTATTTTCTCGTACATGGTCGGGGAGTCACTTGAGGTCTTTATGGATGATTTTTCAGTTTTTGGCTAATCGTTTGAAGTTTGTTTACATGAATTATCTAAAGTTTTACAACGATGGGTAGAAATTAATTTGGTTTTAAGCTGGGAAAAGAGCCATTTCATGGTTCAAGAGGGTATTGTTTTGGGGCATGTGGTGTTAAGTCGGGGGATTGAGGTAGACAGAGCTAAAATTAGTGTTATTTCAACATTACCTCCCCCGATGAATTTCAAGGGTGTGCGCTTTTTTCTAGGGCATGTCGGGTTTTACCGTAGGTTTATTAAGGGATTTAGTGTCATCACAAAACCTTTATGTAACAAACTTCTCAAAGATGTGCCTTTTGAATTTGATAAAGAATGTTTAAGTGTTTTTCATGTTTTAAAAGATCAATTGGTACAAGCCCCAATTTTGCAATCACCGGACTGGAATCGTCCTTTTGAAATAATGTGTGATGCTAGTGATTATGCAGTTGGGGCTGTTTTGGGTCAAAAGGTAGACAAAAGACCTGTTTTCATTTACTATGCAAGCAAGACCCTCTCTGGTGCTCAATTGAATTACTCCACAACAGAGAAGGAGTTGCTTGCAGTTGTCTATGCCCTAGACAAATTTAGGTCTTATATTTGGGGTAGCAAAGTGATTGTTTATTCTGATCATGCAGTTGTTCGATATTTGATGGCAAAGAAGGATGCTAAGCCTAGGTTGATCAGGTGGGTCTTTTTGTTGCAGGAATTTGATCTGGAGATCTAGGAAAAGAAGGGACGTGAAAATTTTGTGGCTGACCATCTGTCACGGATCCAAAGGGAAGAGGAGGATGTCACTCCTGAGATAAATGAGTGGTTCCGTGATGAGTGTTTAATGTCTATTACATATTCTGATCCTTGGTATGCAGGTATTGCTATCTATTTAGTTACATGTACTATTCCTGAAGACTAGACCAAGAAGAAGAAGAACAAATTCCTGACAAAGGTCAACCAGTACATCTGGGATGAACCAGATTTGTTCAAGGTGGGAGCGGACCAACTCATCAGGCGTTGCATCCCCGAATCTGAAATCCTGGCTGTGTTGGAACTTGCACATGCATCTGCGTGTGGTGGCCATTTTAGTTGCCAGAAAACAGGGCGTCAAGTCTTATCTTGCAGGTTATTTTGGCCCACTATTTTCAAGGATGCATTTGAGTTTGCTCAAACATGTACTAATTGCGAAAAAATAGGTAGTATCACCAAGAGGAATGAGATGCCTATGCAACCAATCCTATTTGTTGATATTTTTGATGTATGGGGAATTGATTTCATGGGCCCATTCCCAAATTCATTTGGCAATTTGTACATCTTGGTGGCTGTTGACTATGTGTCAAAATGGGTCGAAGCAATTTCCACCAAGACCAATGACCATAGCGTGGTTTGCAAATTTGTACAATCAAACTTTTTTTCTAGATTTAGGCTTCCCCGTGTGATCATAAGTGATGGGGGCTCCCACTTTAAGAACTTCCATTTTGGTAAGCTTCTGAAACGCTATGGTGTAGACCACTGGATTGCCACACCTTACCATACACAAACAAGTGGACAAGTGGAAGTGTCTAATAAGCAAATCAAAGAAATTTTGTAGAAAACAGTACGGTCTGACCGCAAGGATTGGTCAAACAAACTAAATGATGCCTTGTGGGCATACCATACTGCTTACAAAACACCTATTGGCAGTACTCCATACCGGTTAGTCTATGGGAAGGGATGTCACTTACCTGTAGAGTTGGCTCATCGAGCATTATGGGCTATTAAAAATGTTAATCTTGATTATGATGTTGTAGGTAAGCAAAGACAGTTGTGCTTGAGTGAGTTGGAATAACTAAGGGATGATACATATGAGAGTGCCTTGGTCAACAAGGATAAGATGAAGAGGGTGCACGATGCAAAGATCCGGTTGAAAACCTTTGCAATTGGGCAAAAGGTGTGGTTGTTCAACTCAAGGTTGAAGCTCTTCCCTGGTAAGTTAAAGAGCAAGTGGACAGGTCCTTACTTGGTGACCAAAGTGGGTCACTCGGGTCATATTGAGATAGAGGACTTTGGGGACCATTTGAGGCAAACAGTGAATGGCCATTGGCTAAAGCCGTACTTAGAGCCTAATGACATCAATGGTCCGGACAAGCAAGTGGAGGTTTTATTCTTCAGCACTCTAGAAGATGGAGACACGTAACTAATCTCAGGTACACCGTGTCTGGCTGAAGACGCTAAACTTAGCGCTCTTAGGAGGCAACCTAAGTTTTACAATTGTCTAGTTTTGTTTTAATGATTGAACATTGTGGGTGTGTTCCCTAGAAACCCTCATGAGACTAAACTCGTCCACTCGGGCTACCGAGGGGTTTAAATGGCTTGGTGCATACGCTAAATGCACCCGTGATGCCTACGAAAGTGAGTTAGAACTTTATTACTTTGTTTATTTGTTTTTGTGCATTTGACCAAGTGTAGAGAAGCCTTTGAGGTGTTTTGAGCTCATCTATGTGCCATTGAGGGCAATCCACAAGTTCTTTGGGAGGGGGGGGGTACCGTATGTAGAGTTTTGTAATTTTTGAAGTTTTCGGTATGTTTTGTAGTTTTTTCAAGATTTTGTAGGTGTTCGTGTCAATTTTGGCAAGGAAAACGATGGGGAATCACGTTCCAGGTATGTAAGTACTTAAATAAAGTGTTGGAACAAGTTTTGGAGTAGTTGAAAAAATTTGAGTTTTTAGGAGTTGAAAATTTTTCAAAGGCAAAACTCTGATTTCCTTCTAATCTTTCTGTCACCAGAGGTTCTTCGCGCCACGCGAAGACCCCTCCCCAGTTTTTCACGACACACGAGGGTTTTGGGTGTCCAGGAGTAAAATACGATCTTCGCGCCACGCGAAGATCTAGCACCCATTTTTCACGACACGCGAAAAAATAGAATTTTTTTTTGTGTGAGTTCATTTTGTCTTTTTATTTTAATTGATTCATGTTATTGAGTCGATATGATGCTTGTGGGTGTGCTTTGAGCTTAATTTTGCAGATTTGGAATTACTTACCCGTACTCAATCTCCATTCGGGTGATGACTTCCGACTTCCGCTTGATTCTTGTCCATGGCTACGCGCTTGCATCTGTGGAGCACGATCGCGAATGAAATGCTATACGATCGCATATCCAGCTAAGTTATTTAATTTTTGTATTTGTCTTTTAGTTTTTGTTTATCTTCCTACATAGAGGGCAATGTAGTGTTTAAGTGTAGGGAGGGAGACTATCGTCTAAGTTGTCATTGAGTCTGTATAGTTTAATTTTTTTTTAAAATTCATAAAAATTAAAAAAATTTCAAAAATGTCATTGGATTAGAATCTGTGCAGTTACATTGGAAATGATAGGTACAATTGGAACTATGCTTGTGTGTGATTAAATTGAATAATAAATAGAAAGCGCGTCTGATTTGTAACGTTTTGGTAGACCCAACCAACTTAAAGAGCTTAAATATCCTGATAGTGTATCTAGGTTTAATTGATAATTAATTCAGGATGTTTTGTGGGTTCTCATCTTAGGGGTGTCGGCAAGGTCGAAACTGTCAATATAGGGTGAGAGGTACCACTATAAGCAAAAGTTTATAAGTTTTTAAAATTACTTGGGACATCACTTTCTTTTTATAAAAATAAATCCGAAAGTTGATGGCGCCCATATCCATTATCTATTTTGCATGAGCTTAATTAAATCAATTAAACGTGTTACCCTCCGGGATAGTGACTTGGTTGATACACCCATGGGCGGAACTTAAGTGATCAAAAATGGGATGAATAAGTTAGGTTTATGTGTTAGCCTTCGGGATGGCGACTTGAAGGATACATCACTACTCCGAACCTTATGAACATCATTGTGTTCAAACCAAAACCTACCCGAAGGACAATACGGTGTTGATGGGCCTAGTGGGGTTATCTTTAGGGTATTCCGCTAGTATGTGACGTTTGGATTTGACGGTTATGAGAAAGCGCAGATTCGATATGTTCGTTGACTTATGTTTATGTTGTTATGTTATGTTATTATATGTTTTCGTACGCTTTTATTAATGAAGTTAAATGATATGTTTTTGGCAAATATTTGAAGTTAAGGTTTTATGAAAAGCTAGAACTTACCAGCGTAGCTGACTTTTTAGTATGCACATTCAGGTTAAGGCAGGTTGATGATGGACGGTGATGCTGGGCGGCTTGATGAGTTACACGGATGACATGAAGACTGGCATCCCGTTATGATAGCTTATGTTATGTTTATATATTAGACTATGTTACGCTTCCGCATGTTGAACAATGTCACGATCATGTTTTAATGAAATTTTCCGCTGTGTTATTTTGAGGACAAAGACTTTGACAGGAGCACTTGGGATGTTGAAGAGTGGAAGAGGCTGGTGGCTGAGCTGGGAGGAGAGCTAATATCGGAGGAGGATGTAGGGAAAGTGGTGGCTGAGGAGGAGGTTCAAGGTTCGGCCCAGGTGGCTGATGAGCACGACATCGAGGGTGCCGGGAAGCAGGTCGATCAGGGCAATGAAGGTAATGATGCTTAGGCCCGAGCCCTGATATTTATGGTTTTAATATGAATGTCTTTGACTGTTGAACAATTTAATTTTCTTGCAAACGGGATCCCTATAGGGGATAGACAATGGATAACTTTTGTCTTGGGTGGATGGTTCCTTTTTTGGAAGAAGCCCAGGACATTTTCCTTTATGCACTTTTAATATTAGTACCTTTGACTTATCCGCCATGATTGTTTCTGAGTTTGAATGTATTTGTAGAAAACAGAGATTTGTTTTTAGGAAAAATATATTCAAATACATCCTCGGGATTTAGGATCCTTAAGGATAATTTATCAAAGTTAGGCTTAGAGAAACAAAGGTTAGTTTTGATAAATAGAGCAAATCATGACTTAGTGAAACAAATTTTGATTCTACCTTTAATGGTGAATCAAGAAATAATAATTGAAATAGATAGATACACATACCAGAACTTTGATGAATATTTTAAGAAGCGTTGTAACCTCGGGTTGTCCCCTATGTATGTTTGCCAATCATGACGTATGATTAGTTGTATAACTTCAGGATTCGTTTAAATCTTCGATTTGATTATGAGTCTTGAATTGGCATATCTATTCTTGACACTTGATTTAATACATAAGTATTAAACATCTGTGAAAACTGTTTATAAATGTGGGCCAAGCCAGTAAAGCGTGGGACAAGCAAGATTTCGTGGGCCAAGCCAAATTACATGGGCCAAGCCAGATTTCGTGGGCCAAGCCAGAATTTGCGTTAGCGTGAAAATGCTAAAAACCTTAGGAGTAACACATCTGTTACTATCGTAGAGAACAAGTTATAGCCAACAATGATGAAATTGTCAACCACTTTTACATGGACTGGTCGCACCACCTTGAACTATACTCGGACATCGTGCCCTACTGGCGGAGTGTTTAAACTCAATTCGTAGAAAGGTGAAGACCTTTAAACCTTAGAAGGTATGTAGGATACCTTAACATAGGAGAGATGGCCAATCTCTGTCTTGTGTCGGGATCCCTGAAGATACTTCCTGCAAGACAGGAATTCTTGGTGGAGGTGGGTGTTAGCTAGGCTAACACCCCTCCGACGCTCAAGTTAGTATATTGATATGAAATGATAATAATGATAAAGTTAATTGAAATGGAAAGAATACGTACCATTCTAAGTTAGAATATAAATTCTAACTTACATGAAATAAGCTTTTAGATGAATAGCGTTCCAGGATCTTGGCAATATATCTCCTTCTAAAGTTGCTAACCAATAAGCACCCTTGCCTGCTTCTGAATCAATCAAATATGGGCCTTCCCATTTTGGTGCGAGCTTTCCGTCGCTAGGATTGGTAGTGTTCTGGAATGCTTTTCTCAATAGGAAATCACCCACTTGAAACCTCATGATCCTTATGTTTTAGTTATATGACCTTGCTATCCTTTGCTGATAGGCTGCAATGCGAACCTTGGCAAGGTCTCTGAGTTCATCAATGGTGTCAAGATCATTTGAGAGAGCTTCATTATTATTTTCTTAAGTTCGAAGACTGGTTCTGGCTGTAGGGATAACCATTTCTGTGGGGATCATAGCTTCAATGCTAAACATCAAAGAGAATGGGGTTTGACCTGTCGCATTTTTTGAAGTTGTTATATCTGCCCATAGTGCAAATGGCTGTTCTTCGGCCCATTTTCCTTTCTTTGCTCCCAATCTTTTCTTGAGGTTGTTTATGATGATCTTGTTGCGGGATTCTGCTTGTCCGTTGGC
The DNA here is from genome assembly GCA_023525975.1 of Smallanthus sonchifolius. Classification (NCBI taxonomy): domain Eukaryota; kingdom Viridiplantae; phylum Streptophyta; class Magnoliopsida; order Asterales; family Asteraceae; genus Smallanthus; species Smallanthus sonchifolius. Next base: position 20,259,265 of record CM042046.1, on the reverse strand, counting down.
TTGAGGATGCACAAGGGTAGAAGTTATCATCTTGATTCCCAGCTAGCACAGAAGTTGGTTGTTATTTTGCCAATTAATTCAGATCCATTGTCACACGTTATTTCCCCTGGGATACCGAATCTCGTCAGGATATTGCGCTTGATAAAGGGTATAACTTCCTTTTCTCTGACTTGAATGAATGCTTCGGCTCGATCCATTTGGAGAAGTAGTCTGTCATTACTAACATAAACACTTTTCCTCCTGGTGCTTTTGGGAGCTTGCCAACTATATCCATTCCCCACTTCATAAATGGCCAAGAAGAAATAATTGGGTACAAGGGTTCTGCTGGCTGGTGAAGGATGTTGCTATGTCTCTGGCATGCATCACACTTTTGGGAATAGTCCATGGCATTTTTCCTCATGGTTGGCCAATAGTATCCTTTCCTCAGGATCTTTGAGAAGAGTGCCCCGCCCCCAGTGTGATTTCCACAGTCGCCTTTGTGTATATCTTTGAGGACTTCAAGTGCTTCAGGATCTTCTAAACATCTTAGATAAGGACCTGCAATAGATTTCTTGTACAAAACACCATGTAATATTTTAAAACGAGATATTTTTAAGCGAAAAGCCCTGTGATTCTTTTAGTCATTTGGGACTTCACCATCCTGCAAATATTTTTTAATAGGTGTGATCCAGGATCCTTGGCTTGGCTCGAGATCCCGAATATTTTCTTCTTCAACTTCTATATTGGATACTTCATTTTTCTTTTCAATTGCTGGACTTAGGATATGTATGATCGGTATTGTGGTTCCTTCCGGAATCTTGAGGACTGAGGCAAGATTTGCTAAGGCATCACCTTCAGCGTTGTCTTCTCTTGGTACCTGTATTATACTAAAGATTTCGAACTTCACAGATAACTGTTTAACTATCTCGAGGTATTTGATTAATCTTTCTCCCTTTGTTGCATATGAGCCATTGAAATGGTTAGTAATCAGTAGTGAATCCACATATACCTGGAGATACCTGATCTTCATATCATATGCAAGTTGTAATCCTGCTATCAGCGCCTCGTTGTTGGTTGCCTGGAACTCACAACTTATTGACTGGGGTAGTATGTCCCCTTGTGGAGATTTTAGTATGATTCCTAGACATGTTCCTCTTATATTAGATGCACCATCTGTGAATAAAATCCATTTATCCTTGGATTACTCTAGTTGTTGAACTTCAAGATCTGCTTCTTGTTGGATATCACTACTGAAATCAGCCACAAAGTCTGCAAGCGCTTAAGATTTTATTGCTGTTCTGGGCTCATATTTGAAGTCATGTGCGCTGAGTTTGACTGACCATTTAGCCATTCTTCCATACATTTCTTGCTTTCTCAAAACACACTTAATTGGATAATTAGTCTTAACATGTATAGCATGAGTTTTAAAATAATGTCTAAGTTTAGTAGATGCTATTATTAAAGCTAATATCAATTTTTCTAAACGAGAATACCTGGTTTCTGCCGGAAGTAGACTTTTACTTACGTAGTACACTGGATGTTGCGGACCTTCATGATCTTTAACTAGTACAGCTCTTACAGAGTGTCCAGATACTGCTAAGTATAAGGATAATAGCTTGCCGTCTTCAGGTTTCATTAATAGAGGAGCCGTGGACAAATACTCCTTTAGTGCTTGGAGTGTTTGCTCATGCTTCTCTTCACATTCGAATCTTTTGTTTTTCTTCAGGATATCATAAAATTCTTTACATCTCTTTGAGGATCTTGAGATAAATCTGTTGAGCGCTGCTACTCTACTAGTTAGTCTTTGCACATCTTTGGTATTGGCTGGGGATTTCAGGTTGACTATTGCCTTGATCTGATCAGGACTAGCCTCTATCCCTCGTTTAGTTACCATATATCCTAGAAATTTTCCTGCATTTGGAAGGGTTAAGCTTCATGTTATAATGATCCAGGATATCCAATGCCTCTTCAAGATCCCTAGGATGATCTTCAGCTTTCTTTGATTTCACCACAATGTCATCAATGTAGACTTCCATGGTGTCCCCAAGTTTGTATTTGAATATCATGTTTACCAGCCTTTGGTATGTAGCACCTGTATTTTTCAAACCAAAGGGCATAGCAATATAACAATAGATACCTGTCGGGGTCATGAAGGCAGTATCCTCCTAGTCCGAGGGTTCCATATGGATCTGTTGAAATCCTGATGAAGCATCCATTAAGGATAACATCTCGTGGCCTGCTGTAGCATCAACCATTGAGTCTATGTGTGGTAGGGGGAAGGGATCTTTTGGACACGCTTTGTTTAAGTCTGTGAAGTCCACACAAACTCTCCACTTCCCGTTTTTCTTCTGGACCACCACCACATTAGCCAGCCACCTTGGGAATTTTACTTCCCTTATTATTCATGCTTTCAGCAGTCTCTTGACTTCTTCTTGGATGGCCGTATTTCTTTCTGGAACGAACTTTCTTCTTTTTTGGTGTATAGGCCTGAAACTGTTATCAAGACCCAATTTATGTGTAATAACATTTTTAGAAAATACATGTCATGTCCTCATGCTTCCAAGAAAAAGTTGAAGTTCTGCTCTTTAGTAGTCTTACGAGACTTAGCTCAATATCCTCGGGAATATTGGTTCCAATAAGCACTTTGACTTCCGGATCTCTTGAGCTTAAGGATAATTCTTTAACATCCTACTCCTTGGCTTCTAGGACATCTCTGGCTTGTTTCTTTAATTGCTATGCTTGTCTGGTTTTTGCCGAAGCTTTCATTGAAGAAGTATAACAATCCTTTGCATCTTGTTGATCGCTTTTTGATCTTCACTACTCCCCAAGGAGTTGGCATCTTGACACATTGGTGGTAAGTCGAGGGTACCGCTTTCATGTCGTGTATCCAGGTCTCCCTAATATAATATTGTAACAAGACAAAGAATCGATTATGCAAAAATTTTGTATAGTGTTTACCCTTTCGATATATATCGGAAGCTTTATCTCTCCGACAGTGTTTTTTACTTCTCAGCTGAATCCTACTAGTACTGCAGACTTGGAGATGATTTTGGAATCCGGGATCCCCATCATTTTCAAGACATCGTGTTGAATTATGTTCATCGAGCTTCCTCCATCGATCAGTATCCTTCGAATGAAGTGATTCGCAACATATACATGTGATCACCAGGCCATCATGATGAGGATCTTGCACGTTATCCCTGTCATCTTCGTTGAAGGAGATTACCTTCTCTTCTGTTAAACTGGACGTTCTGACGGGCCTGTCACCTTTCTCTGTTTTGGCTTCTTTGGCATTCCTCTTAGCTGCAGAATAAGAAGTACCACAGATGTCAGAACCACCAGAAATAAAACCTATTACCTTAGCATCGGGTGGCGGAGATCTGGCTCTTTGTGGCATTTTGTCATGATCCTTGACTTGCTTCTTTCCTTTGCCTAGAAATTCTTTAAGATATCCCTTGCTCAGGAGATAGCTTATCTCTTTACGTAGGACAATGCAATTCTTAGTGTTGTGTCCGAAATCTTCATGAAAGGCACACCATTTGGATTTGTCTTTGCCCCTAGTAGTCTTTTCAAATTTACGGGGCCACCTAGCTTTATCTCCAAGATCATGCATGACATATAACAAACCATTTGTATCAAGTGAAAAACAATATTAAGATAACTTAGGATATTCTTCTTCTTCCTCGTCATCTTCCACTGCATTGACCCTGTCATTGTCGGGTTTAGAATATGGTTTGGATCTATATGGTTTGAATGGTGCAGTCTCAGTCTTCCAATTAGGTTGACTATAACTGGTTGGAGTATCCATCCTTTGCTGAATCTTCTTATCGTCTTCGAGTCTGATGAACCTTAGTGCCCTATTTCTGACTTCGTCATGATTCCTACAAGGATTAATGACAAGGTCCTCATAAAACTGAGAATCCTTTCTTAATCCCATTTTCAAGGCTTGGACTGCTGTGGCTACGTCGAGATTCGGGATATCCAGGGATTCTTTACCAAACTTGTTGACATAGTCTCGGATGGATTCCCCATGATTTTGATTTACCCTGTATAGGTCACTGGTCAATCTTTCAAAAGTTCTGCTGCAAGAGAATTGACTGTTAAATAGATTAATTAAATGAGCAAATGAAGTAATAGAGTATGGAGGAACATTAAGTAGCCATTTTAAGGCTAATCCTGTTAAGGTAGAACCGAAGCCCTTGCATAAGCAAGCCTCTTTCAGGTCCAAGGGAATGGGGTTGATCTCAATTCTCTCTCTATATTGCACCACATGCTCCTCAGTATCCGTTGTCCCATCATACATCTTCATATTGGGAGTTTGGAAACGCTTGGGGATCTCAACATCACAAATGAGAGGAGCAAATCTGGAAGTCCTGTGGCTGGTAGCGGATATCTCGGGTATGGGTTGTACCACACTAGGCACACCGGAGATCATCTCTCTCAGCTTCTTCAATTCTTTCGCCATGGAAGGAGTGATACCTGTATCCTGCACAAGTTCGTTAGCATTCGAAAAATTATTAAATGTGTTACCCATGTCGGTTTCTCTGAGAGATGATCTCTGGGTAAATCCAAGATCTTGACTTGGAGTAAACCTAATAGCAGGGGTCGGATCAAGAATTGTGACTCAGTCCGCATGGGCAGGAAATCTCCCTGATGGACCCCGAAGATCCCGGATAGTTAAAGTTCAAAGCCCTTGGTTGCAATGGAGTTGTCATTTCCACCGATTTCTTTGAGTCTTTGATTCTTTCAAGCTCTCTGAATATTACTTAGTTGGTCTTTTTCTGATGTTCCATCAGTTGCTTCACTTCGGAGAATACTTTGAGAATTTCGTCATTTGAAGCGAGCACAGGTGGGCTAGCGGATATTCTGGATCCCGAAAAACCAGCGAAAATAGTCTTCCGATGCTGACTATCATTCTTTTTCTGGAATGAAGGAAGGGGAGGAATATGGCTGACTAGCCCTGAGGTTGAAGATGGAGCAGAAACAGAAACGTTTTTGGATTGGGACGACATTTTTTAAATCAGTTTCGAAAGATAGTGATTAAACAAAAAATTTAATAAAGATTTGAAGATAAAAAACACCACTTGCCCCACGGTGGGAGCCAAATTGTTTTGGATAAAAATTATACGAACTAACTTTGTAACCAAATTTCGAGAGTGACGTAGCGTGCTTGTTAAATATATGAACGTAAAACAGTAAAATCAACACGAGTGTTTACGAGGAAAGCCCTTAATCCTTGATGATCTTCGACATAAAACCTCGGGAGCCGACGAAAGTCGGGCTGGCTTGTTGACTTTTATAAAATTGAAATTGTTGAGTACAAAGAGAGCAAATAAGATCGTAGGCTAAGTGTTACAATGGTTTGCGAGTGTGTTGTTGTGTGTTTCTATACGATCTATTGCGCATTAAATACAAGATTTCTACTAACTAACTATCCGAAAATAAAGGTCTTGACTCTATCTTCATCTTTGTGACCGTTGTAAAGTTTTCCACGCATATTCCACACGTGATCCACGTCCAGTGAGCGAGTCTTCAGGCACGTATTAGTTCGCAAATGCTTCACCTGCGATTAATAAAATAATAGACAAGTAGCCGTTAGTAATATTCAGGATACTGACCTTATCAGGATACCGGATCTTGGATCACGCATTACTCAGGATCCTGCTCTGAATTTTAACCCGTAACACAAAGTACAAGTAACTTATATGATAATGATAATTTTTTAGTCTTCAGCTTATGTGTTCAGACTAATCTATTTTTTTATCTTTACGACATCAATTGTGATCATCTTGTATATGTTCTTTGATTGAGGATATGCCAAGTACAAGGAATAATGATGATTGAAAACTTTCACATTGTTGCTCAAGTCATCCGCTCTAGTTAAAGTAAATATTAAAAATAATTGAAGATAAAATAAAAAGAAATTGGAATTATAAACATTTGTAATATTTCCATATCATAATTTTTACTCGTTGTAGATTGTAATTTATATAATTCATAGATGTTTTGTACCATGGCGTAGTTAGTTTGACAATATACGGTTAATTTCGAGTATTTGGTATCATAAAAATACCGTAGTGCTGCACGGTGTATTAGGTATCAAAGTATGAATCAATAAACTAAGTTGAAGACAGTTAATGATTGCCAGACGTGAATTTCCAAACCAAACGAGACCGGTTCAACTTATATGTCTCGCATCTCAAGTCGCGTTACAAATTGCAATTGCGTTGACAAGAGGTGGAGGGGATATTATCTAATGATGTTAGAAGTTAACAAACAAGTAGATATTTCATTGAAAGTTGACTTTGACATTTGTATGAATACACTTTATTTTAGATTTTAAAGTTATATATAAAATCAATAAGTTTAAATATCTTAGCAAGGTAATCGAGCCTGAAGACTTTTTCTTAAAGAATATCTTTATCAGGGAATTTCATAAAGCTCATGTAAAACATTGATATTTTTTATTTTCATAATTAACCAAATAAACGAATCTGAGTATGACACCTGAAGTGAATGTACGACGGGAGCACGAAGAGTTGGTGGTACAAAAGCAAAAAATGGACCATGTATTGTGCCATGTAGGCAGATTGTATCAGAGGGTTAAATGTAAGGCTTCAAATCAGAGAGACTTTATGCATTGGATTTACACGTTAATTCTTGAATTTTAAAATTAATAACGCAGTAGAAAATTCATTCAATCATAGCATAACTTGTCCATAAAATACATAACACTGCCCTAACATTGTTCATAATTCAAAACATAACGGGATGCCAGACTTCTTCGATATCCGCGTAACTCCTCATCGCTAGCCAAGTATCCATGCATCTTCCGTTACCACACTTAACCTGAATATGCATACTAAAAAGTCAGTTTCGTTGAGTGAGTTCTAGTTTTAAATAAATTGTTAGCTTCAAAAACCATTTACAAAATGTAGGCATTTAACTTCATTAGTAAAATCATACGTAAACTTATCAAAACATAAACATAAATATTCACCTATAATGAGTATGTCGTATCTTCACTTTTTCGTAACTGTAAACTCCTTATTCCGTTAATTCCAACTTTCAACAAGTAAACTTCGCAGAGTAAACGAGCATCAACTTCCAGCAGGTCGTCTCCTTAGAGTAAACGAGCATCAAACTTCCAACAGGTCGTCTCCTCAGAGTAAACGAGCATCAAACTTTCAGCTGCTCGACTCCGTAGAGTAAACGAGCAGCAAACCTTAAGTAAGTCGACTCCGTAGAGTAAATGAGCACAAAACCTCCAAAGTCGTGTTAACTCTGAGATGGCCATCGTTACCATCCAATTGTACCACAGATGGCCAGCCACAACGGCCCCTATTAAGGTGTTGCCATTCTTAACATACTTTGCTTATTTTCGTAGCATAGCTTTCCTTCCATTCCATTAGGAAATAATTGTAGATTCGTTCATATCCTAACTTTCTAAAAACATTTACGTCTGACTTCAAACATCACATAAAGCATTCGTACATTCATTAAATAACTTCACATATATCAATGCTTCGTTGAAAGGACCCAAACCGGGTACCTCTCATAATTGGCACACATAATAATGAACATAGTTCTTAAACCTTGAATAACAATTAAAACACAATGGAAGTCTATTATAGAATTCTTAGTTAATTAAAACTTTCAAACGTCATTGTTCAAATTCATGGAATAATTTCTTAGGGATGTTATTCTTTTCATCAGCAGCCATCCAACCATTACTTTTCGAGCCCTTGCGGCTTCATCTTCTATTTACCTTTATTACCTGATGTGCTTATTAAAAAGTTAGCTAACGCTGGTAAGTTCAAGTTTTTAAAAGATTTATAAAGGAACTTATCTTTCTCTTGTTATTCATATAAAACTCATTCAATGGAAAGATACGATATAACTCTAAGTACACAATTGCATGCTTAGTCATTTATGTGCTCTGTTTCTTAAGTCATACATTATATGTCTACCATCTATTTCTTTATTTATTGTCCATATAGGACCTCTTATGCCCACAAAGGCTCCTTTCGTCCAAGAAAGACTCTCTTTTTTAGTAAGTATTGTTCCCTGAGGCTCAATGTCCAAAGGCTGCTACTCACCTATATGTCCACAAAGAACTTCTTACTTCCACGAAGGACATTCTTTTCTTTAGGTGACCTTCATCGCCAGGGTGACCGTCGTTACCCCTGTTCTACCAGTTGCAACATCACCTGTTATAGTGCCCTACCGGATATTGTCCCCGTTATTCATATGGCATGCATGCAACTCATGCAATGTCATTGCCACAGGCTTCGGGTAGCACCAGTCACTAAGACTATGCTGCTACCTCAAGACTTGCTTCTGTGTAACCATTCTCATTCAAATAGATAATTTATTTAACTTATCTCTTTTTTTTCATTCATTTATAAACATATAGTTAGTTAAACCCGTTCTCTTTGTTTATAAAATGTTAAGTTAAATAGACCCGTTCTCATTTTTGTTTCTTTGTTTATAAAACGTTCAACTAAATAAACTCGTTCTTTAATCGTTTACTGTTTATAAAAAGTTAGTTAGTAACGAGTTCCGAACATCGTCTTAGGCACGTCATCTTCTTGTACTTTGACTTGGTGATAACCGGCTCTCAAGTCGATTTTTGAAAACCAGCTAGATCCTTGCAACTGATCGAACAAACAATCAATTCTAGGTGGAATACCTATTCTTTATAGTCATCTTGTTCAATTCTTAGTAGTTTATACAAATTCTCATACAACCGTCCTTTTTTGGCAAACACGATTGGTGCACCACAAGGGGATACACTTGGTCGTATAAATCCCTTGTCTAGCTATTCTTGTAGTTGTGACATTAATTCCTTCATTTCAGTTGGTGCTAAGCGGTAAGGAGGCTTAGTTACCGGTTTAACTCCAGGAATTAAATCAATTGTGAATTCGATCTCCCTCTCTCAGGTGGAACACCTGTGAGATCGTCATGAAATACTTTAGGAAATTCATTCACAACTGAAACTTGATCCAGATCTTTCTCTTTTATCTTTACATCAGCCACATAGACTAAAAATGCTTGTTAGCATTGCCTCACGTAGACTAGGTATTCCTGTCCTTTGGTAATTAGTGGACAGTCTCGGCATATTTCAGATAATACGCAATTTTTATCACTTAATACCTTAGCTAACTTACTTCTATCGAAGTTTCTAGATATTAGAAACTTTAATGTAACAAACGATCTATTAGCTGCCGTATCGAATAGAACACAAGCAGGTAGGGAGTTCAAGAGGAAGGTACCTAATACAATGTCTACACAACACTGGGAGGTGACATTATCAAGCGACACTAGCCATTATTGAAGGATTTCGCGTGTTAACTTTCATACAGATCGTTTAGTACTCCACCTAGTCAGACACCTCAGGAAGGAATAGTACCAAGATGTCTAGTAAGTTTTATAGGCCCCCTTTTAATAAAGTTTTACAATGGTTTTTGAGCTGATGTGTATATGTGAAATGTTCATAAAACGAATTCTACTAAAAGAATGTTTATTAAACGTGGTTTACGCAAAACTATTTGCTAATGAGTAAATCCAATGCGTAAGATCTCCCGGGTTTGAGGCCTTACAAAATATTCAAGACATCCAAGCATGAAACAAGTCTTTGAAGTCGTTTCTAGGTTTTATTTTTTTTTCTCTTACAACCTTTAAAATATGATGTTTAATAAATTTTTGGATTTGCTGTTTTGACGTGCACATTTTTTCTGCGTTTCGACGTGAATTTTTTTAGTACGGTGAATACCAATCATCGAAATTGAGCCTTAAAATTTTAACAACCCGGCGCTATACGCCGGCTACGTCTACTCGTTTTTTTTATTATTTTATGCCAAATGTATGATTATAGTAGTGATTTTAGTTTCCTACGTAGGCTATGAAATGTACGGCCATGGATTAGTTCATTACGCGCCTTTGGTTCACAAGTCATTGAACATGCTCAAAAAAATCAACATAGTTTCAATATTGTTATGGACAATAGGATATGATTGTTTGACCTATGATTTATTTGACATTTTCGAAAAGGTCAAAGAATGAGTTTAAGTTGACAAACTATGCTCACCTAGAGGTGCACAAATCGGTTTTTTTTTGGAACCGGATCCGGTTCGGATCCGGACCGGTTCCGTCAAAGTTGGTCAATAACCGGATCCATTAGAACCGGTTCCGGTTCGGATCCGGTTCCGGGTGTGGAGACTTGGAACCTATTGGGACCGGTTCGGATATTTAGAACCGGACCGGTTAAAAAAAACCGGTTCCACCGGTTCCGAAAAAAAAAAAATTAAAAATTAACAAAGATACACTATAAAATACATGTTTTATTTATTTTGTAGATTTTTTTAAGTTATTTAACAATAGTTCGTACAAAAAAAATACAAAAAACATAATTGAATCACAAAGCATTAATTATTTATTATGTTTTCAATATTCTTCGTCGTAGTCTTTGTAACATCGGTTTTCATTCTTCTTCGCTTGAGATACGTTGGGCTTCATCGTAAGCTTGTTCTTCGTCCGAAAGTGGAGTCGCCGCCCCATGTTCTACTTCGAATTCATGTATTTCTTGTTCAACGTCAAGCTCGCCTTCTAGTTTTGCAACATGTTGTACACGTTCGGCGGCATCCAAATGGTCCTTCAAGCAAATACACATCTCCATAGATTCCGGTGTAAGCCTCGTTCTTCGAATAGATAAAACCCTGCCACTAAGAGAAAAAGCGGATTCCGAAGCTACCGTGGAAGCTTGGACGGTTAGTAGGTCACGGGCCATTGCGGCTAGAACGGGATATTGGGATTCCCTTCCTTGCCACCAACTCAAGATATCAAAGTTTTCAAACTCTTCGGATCTTAGAGTAGAAATAAAGTCGGTTGCTTGATATCTCCCAAGCTCGCTACTTGGTGTGGTTCCACGAGCTCGTTTAGTATTTTCGTTTCTTAAAGTGTTAAATAAATTTAGCATCGGGTTCCTTGAACTACTAGAAGTTGAACCCGAACCCATTGATTCACGTATGTTTGATGGATCACCACTTCCACCATATTTGCGTAAATAATAATCAAACATATTATTAAAAGCCGAATTGAAATCCCTTATTGCATTTGATTCAAAATTTGGGTCTTCCTCGAACATATTTAAATCATCCGATATTGATCCAATTAATGTTTCAACACCGGTTACATTAATCGTTGGGTTTAAGGCGGCCGAACATGTAACAACGGCCGGCATTTCTGAAAAATATTTTTTAAATTTAGCTTTCATAGGTTTTACCATTTTTTCAAAAATAGTGCCGTGATATTCAAACTCTTTTAATTTATTACATATTAAGTATAATTGTTGAAGTATTAGCGAAGACGTGGGATAATAAACTCCCGATAAACATGTAGTTGCATTTTTAAAAACCTCAAACAAATTAGTTAGTTTCTCGATCATATCCCAACTTATATTATCAATTTTTTGTAAACAACGTTTCTTTTGCACAAGTTCATCATGGAAATGTTTTAAAGTAATTCTTTGCCTTAAGGCCGATTCAAACATTTTCCAAGTCAAGTTCCATCTAGTAGGTACGTCCCAATTCGGACCTAAAAAGATGGAATCCGTTTGTTGGCACAAGTTTCTATAGTTTATATATCTTTTTTTGCTTGTGCTAAAAACTTCACGTAACATCACTTTAAAATTTTCTTTTACGTCTCTTATTTCTTGGACGTTTAGACCGTCTTGCACAACCAAGTTAATGATGTGTGCAACACATCGACTATGAAAAAAAACACCGTTACAAGGCGGTTCATATTTTATTTTTAATTTTTCGACCGCGTTTGTGTTATTTGAAGCGTTATCAAAAGATATTGAAAGTATTTTCGGTTGAATTTTATAAGTTTGAATTACCGAGTCTAAAATATAAAATAAGTTTTCACCGGTATGTGGATATCCAAAATAATCAAACGCAATCGTACGCTTCATCATTTGCCACGACTCCGGTTGAACCCAATGTGCGGTAACGCAAAGGTACGATTCGGGTAAACCATGTGGAGCGGACCAAACGTCCGTTGTTAAGTTAATGCCGGTATTTAATTTTTCAAAACCTAAAATTAATTCTTTTTTGGCTCTTTTCCACATTTTTAAACAATCTCTTCTCAAAGTAGAACGACTTACATTTGTGTAATTCGGTTGAAGCGTCTCTTGTATCATCCTCGTCAAGCGCGGATTATCAAAATGATCAAAAGGCAAGCCTTCTTGAATGACGAAATGTGTCATTCTCTCACGAACACTTTCGACATTGTATTGCCAAACTCCTCCATCCCTACCAATTTGAGTTTGATTTTCACCTTCTTGAGTGTGTCTTGCGTGACTAGCAATATGTTTCCTTAAACTGCTATTTCCCGCCGCAGCCAAAAGTTTACCACAACGTTTGCAACGAGCCTTTTGTGAGCCGTTCGACATTTCGCATAAATCGAAATAAGCCCATATTTCTTGGTTTCGGGAGCAAGGAAGTATTGACACAACCGTAACATCGCTAGTAGAACCACCAACCGAATTTTGAGTGCTTGCGGAAGCGGAAGCCATGAGAGCGTTTTTTTTTTTGCTTAACGTGAGCGTTTTTTTGCGTTTTGAGAACGTTTTTGAGTTTTGAGAGCTAGAATGTTGTGGTGAACTAACACAAACACCCAATACCTATTTATACTAAATTTCAATCCTTAAAAACAAAAAAAAAACAAAAAAACGGCCATAAAACGGCTATATAGCCGTTTTTTTTAACCCCAACGGCTAGAACCGGTTCCGAACCGGTTCCAAAATGTCCGAAAAAAACCGGTTCCAAAAAATCCGATTTTTATCCGATTTTTAACCGGTCCGTCAAAAAACCCAGAACCGGTCCCGGAACCGGCGGTTCTCATAATATCCGGACCGGTTTTAAAAAAACCGGTTCTCACCGGATCCGGTTTCGAATAATCCATCGGATCGGTTCCGGTTCCGGTTCTTTTATGCACCTCTATGCTCACCTAGTTATGTCTTCCTTTTTTTTGAAACTTAATAAGTTTGGCAACCAAGAAAGACATTTTTATAAACATCATTGATCAATTTTTATTTTTATTATTTTTTTCTTTTCTAGCTAGTACTTCAATAGATACTATATATTAACAAAAACATACTATTCAAATAAGTTTATTTTATTCTAAAATCATCTAATTTTTAATTGAATTTTACTTTCGATCCATTACGTTTTATTTAGAACAAATATGTTGAGAAATTCGAGAAATGTATAATATATATGTTGACAAATTCGAGAAACATATAATGCATTAGTACATAGTGCTTTGAGATAATCAAAGTAGTGTAAGATAGAAAATGTTGTTAACATCATATATGTTAATAGTATATATAAAAAGATAAGGTTAATATTAGATTGTCACCCATAGAAAATATTGAAAATCTAATTTTTGAATATTTCAGTAATGTCTATATGTAGCTAGCTTCAACAGGGATCCCTCTGTCGTTGGGTTAAGCAAAATCTATCTTGAATCTGAACAGTTTAAATTAGTTCTTGAGATTGACTTAAAACTCTTTTGATACCAAATCAGTCAACTCGTTAAATCGAAAAGTGACAATTATCAAATTTCAATTGTTAAAGGGGACTACTAACCACACACGGAGAATGCTAATCGGACTTGGCCATATATAACCCTTCACAATTTCTCATGCCCGACATTCTCTTACAACCTGGTCATTCAAACATCGTATATGCATCGTATAGGGCAATACGCTGCAGTTTAGGGTACAATGTACCTTCTGCCACTAGTCACATCACCTCGTACCCTATACGCATCGTATTGGGCTATACGATGCGTATAGGGCCCAAATTTTGTGTATTTAACCATGCAGAATTCTCATTCGAACCGAACGTATGCTTTCAAAATTCAAAAATTGTAAACATGTCTCGGTGGTGGGATGGTAACTACGGTTTTCAGGTATATTCTAACGAGTCGGTGGAAAACAATCCGCAAAGTTTTGGCGTTCAAGAGGTGAACCAGGAGGAGGTCTCGTCCAACGTTTATTCTTATCAACGGGTAAGGCTTCCAGATTTGAACGAGCCACTAAGCAATCCCGAGTTCGTATACGGTGAACCGTCTTACCTTACACAACCCACGAACGAATACGTATACGATGAAGTCTCTTACCCGACACAATAAACCGATGACTCCGAAGACGAAGAACAAAATAATCAAAATATGTCTTATAAAACTAACCAGAATTTTCAGTCTCGTGAATAGTTGGTTGATTGGGCTATCCGGAGAGGACGTGACAATGGTTACGTCATTGTCACCCGACGATCGAGGAGAAAAGGCGACGATCCGACAGAACCGTTTATCAAGGTGTGGCTTGTGTGTGACCGTCACGGCGAACGTGCGTCTACTGCCACGGTTAGACGTGCCGGTAGCAAGAAAATTGGTTTTCCCTTTAAATTGGAAGGAGAGTACCAAGAAAATACTGGTGATTGGAAATTAACGGTGAAGGATGACAGTCATAACCGTTTATCAGTGGGCCGTCACGACGGGCTTGTACTACGAGCCTAAGACGGTCTCGCCGCTATTCACCGAGGCGGTGACGGAGGTTGACAAGGAGGAACTCCTTGTTTTTTGGGGCTTGATTTCAGATAGTCCTTGGTTGGGTACCAAGGGGAGGGTCTCGGGTATTAGAGACCCTTTGTATAGATATCTGCACCGGCTTATTTCGACGTCGATCGCACCGCGTCTGAAAAGCTGTGAGTGGTGCACTGATAGAGATCTTTTCTTCCTTTTCTGCCTGCTTACTGGGAGGCGGTGCGACCTGTCCACGAGCATGGCGCTTTATTTTGCTTCAGCCTATATGCGACAGAGGCGCGGACTTTTATATGGCGGTGCATTCATCACGCATATCATGCGGTCGGTCATACCATTTGGCCACCATGAGCCTCAGATGTTACCGGCCATTCCCCCAGTCCGATTAGATCGTCGCACGGCGAGCGGCATGCGCATCACGCACCGATTCCCGCAGGGCCTTCGGTTCGTAGGGGCCGTCCAGGACCAGGTTTGGGTCCCGGTGCCGTTGCCGCAGATGCCTGGACAGGGGGACCCGCCTATGCCTCAGCCGCTGCAGGGTATGGCGATTGAGGACGAGCCGCCACACGTCGAGCAGGTCCACGAGCATCCGCCACAGCATCCCCGACACGTACGTCGGTCTGTTAGGCTGGATAGGGCTACCCAGGCATTGCTTGATGGCCTTGTTTCCGACTCACGGCGACAGGGTCGTCAACTCGATCGCATGGAGGACCTGATGACGTGGGCGGTTGGACAGCTCGTGAATCAGTCACGAGCCACCGGCATCGAGCCACCCCCACTACCACCGCCACATCATTATCCGGACGACCCCGTTCAGGGTGAAGGCGGGGCAGGTCAGGGTGACGCCGGAGCCGATTAGGTTTAGTTCTTTTATTTGTATTTTGTTTATTTCGTTGTTATGTATGTAAAACATTTTGATGTATATATTTAATTTTATGATGTAATGTATATAATGTTTAGTTTACTTGTTTGGTTGTAATGTTTAATATTTTGTTTGGTTTGTAATATTTAATATTTTGTTTGGTTTGTAATGTTTAATATTTTGTTTGATTATACTGTAAAAATATAATAAATGTTTAAAAAAAATATAAAATATATAAAATTTATAAATAGATAACAAACTTATATTAACAAAATTATATAAATTAAAATACAAAATAATATATTATTATAAAAAAAATATAATTAAATAAATAATCCTATACGTGGCGATAGCTCTATACGCCACGTATAGGATTATTTAACACCAAATCTTCCAACTTTTGAAGAAAAATATTGAGCCATGCCTCATACGAGGCGTATAGGGCAATACGAATCGTATGGGATACATAGAATGACACGTGTCATTCTGGTGTCAGAGACTAAACCCTATACGCCTCGTATTGACCTATACGAGGGCGTATCGCGCGACGGCGGGTCCAATTAGCAATATTCCGTGTGTGATTAGAATCGGCCTTGTTAAATCATGACACTCTCCAATCATGCATATCCATTTATAATAATCATGAAATTATATTGAATATATGTGAGTATGAATTTGACTTGTGTACTTTGTATTATACAGTTATAGATGTGTATACTCTGACGTTTTGACCTATTATACATATTTTTAACATTAGAGTACAAAAATGTTAAGTCACAACAAAATCATATAAGCAAGTTAAATTTTCATAAAGGTTAAATTTTCATAAAGGTTAAATTTTACATAACAAATAACTTTTTGTTTTGAATGTGTCCAAAATTTTAAAATGAATTTTCTTTTTTTCCTTTTTCTGAAATAACTTTTTGTTTTGAACGGACGTTTATAACTTAAGGCAAGGGAAAAATTTATAGTTCCGGCTCCCTTTATAGGAAAAAGAATCCCGGCCCCTCATGCGTTTGACTTCAGGTTCTCTCCACATAATCTGAAATGGAAAATAATCTTTTTTCTTTTATTTCAATATATGTTCCTGTAAAGTCTTTTAGTACATTATATTTAACATAAAATTTACATATGCAACTTTATTTATTTACTTTTATCTAAATTTCGATATAGATTTTATTAAAAACTTAGTAATTATAAACTACTTTTTGTCTGCTAAAAAATAAGTTATATTTTAAATAAAAGTAAAAGATTTCGGTTGAGAGAACTTGCGGTTATAAACACGGTTACACCACTTTTAAATACTAATTAATATAACAACAAATACAGTATGTAAAAAAAATACCAATACCAACTTTTGGGGTCCTATATTAATAAACTATTACCATAATCATACCATACATGCACCTAACCTTTAAAAAAAATACAAGCAACATAAATGAAGATACACGGTTTATTACAGATTTATTTTTATTAAATCTTGTTTGAAGGCACATACTGATTATTAACAACTTGAATCCTCTTTGAAAAAGCATACATGCATCCACATGGATCAATTAATAGCAGTACAAACCCTGCGGATTTCACCTTGAGTCCCAGTTTTCACCTCAGTATTACCCATCCTAATCATTGATCTCCCAAACTCAACATTGAATGTCAATCCAAGAAGTCCCCTAACTCCAAGAAACCGTTGCACAAACCTTTGTGTTGTCGGGTCGTTCCATAAAGCCGCATCAGATTCAAGTACTCCCCGCCTGTTCCTCAAGTTTGCATAGTACGAATTGTCGAATCTGCCTACGCTGCCTGTGTCTAAATCCACACGTCTTGAACCATCTCCACCATTGGGGCACAGGTTTCGGAGCGTGGGAAGGAAAGCTGTGTCAATAGTCGGGTCGGGTCCATTGGTGGTGTTGTAGTTGTATAGCCTGTAGCTAAATAAAGCGCAAGCTGCCGTCCCAATGGTATGTGCTCCTGGAAATCAATCAAAATATTTATCTGATAGGTTGTGATATGTTCATAGATATATTCTTAATTTGTGTTTAATATATAAGAGAAAATCACCAAAATGTACATTTTGACCAAAAAAATTAACAAAATGTACATTGAATATTCAAACTTTAAAAAATACCCAAATCTGATTTAAACCAATAGAAATGTGACACGAAGACAATTTCTTTTTTAAAGGCTTCAATTTAGCCGGCCAGGTGTCAACACCAGGGGGCTCCCACGTGTATTAACCGGCTAAAACGTAGCCTTTAAAAAAGTTGCCGGCTAGGTGGGTGCCAGGATGATGTTTGGAGGCTAGATGGGTGCCGGCTAGGTGGGTTGCCGGCTAGGGTGTTGCCGGCTAAGGTGCTTGGCGGCTAGTTGGGTGACGGAAGAAGTTTGGCGTCTAGACGGGTGCCGGAAAGGTGGTTTGCCGGTTAGGTGGTTGCCGACTAAGGAGGTTGCGGCTATGTGCTAGCCGGGTAAAACAAAATGTGATACGTGGCATCTTCTAATTGCTCAATTTGAATATGTTCATTTTAATAAACTTGAAAAGTCAATGTACATTTTGCTACTTTTTTTGGTCAAAATGTATATTTTGGTGATTTTCTCTATATATAAACTTACCACTAAGAGCAACAAGATCTTGGGTGTTAAGACCTTTGTCAATAAACTTTCTAATTTGGACATTAATAGGGTCGTTAAAAGCAGGCAGGTTTACAGTATCAGCCGCTCGTGAAACCAATCCATCTCTGCGACCTAATGGCACTGGCCACCCCGTTCCTCCGGTCTGCAACGTCAAAAACGTTTAATAATCTATTACACGTCTAAAAGACTATTTAGTTAGTGTATATGTAAATACCTCCACCACAGAATCACGAGCAGCGAGTGCAAGAATGTCAGCACACGAGACCACCCCAGGACATGAGGTTTCCAGCTGTCTTTGCAGTATCGATGACATCAAAGCCTCTCAATAACGAATTAGGGAGGGCAGTTTTCTCCGAAGAAGAACCGTCGATTAAGATAGAGGCGTCGCAACCATTAACAAAACAATCGTGAAAGAACATTCTTAGTAAACCAGGTGCCATTGTAGGGTTGGAGCGGATGGCAGACTCGACAGCAGACTGCACAATCGTTTCCACCCTTGGGCATGAGGTCCGGTAGAATCCAAGTCGTGTGCCTTGGCCTACTGCTATGGTGATTAAGGTGGCTAACAACACAACAAACAAAGTTTGCCTTTTGTTATGATAAAAGGCCTCCATCTCTAAAATGATTTATTTGTTGATTTCAATGGAAGTGTTGGCTATTGTTTCTTTTGTGAGGTGGAGTATAGATGAAGAGGGTATTTATAGGGAATACTAAAGGCGGTGGGCAGTGTAGATAAAAGTAAACAAAGACGGCCGTGGGAGAGGCAAAGCAAATGGAAAGAAAGGGAATGGAACAAATCAAAGTTTCTGATGATTTGATGGATACAGCTCACATTGATTTACGTATAAATTAAGGGGATGGAATATTAAAATCTAGGGGTGGAAAATATTACTAGTTAACTGGGAAAGGAATAAGCATTCTAAAAACATTATATTTTATATCGTCTATTTTTGCTTTTGAGAAAGATTCGATATATACATAACTTCATCATAGAATATAATGAAATTAAAAACGCAATACAAATTTTGTATTTTCATTATATGTTATGACACCGTATTCAATTCTATATAAAGTATTGTTAGTTTAATAAAGTCTTAGAAAGATGAATTTCGTAGGGTTTATAATCTTTGGTTAGACTGTCTCCAATGTTAGTGAGGTGGAAGACTCGTGTTGCCCATGTGGAAGAGAGTTAGAAGGGGCACGGCCAAGGCTAATGTAGCAATGAGAGAGAAGCACTGAAATCTGTCTACACATACGGGTAATTAAGAGAGAGCGGGGAAAACATCACATAATAGTAACCAAGTTTTAACTTAGGTCACACACCATAATATACCCGAGAGTGTATACCGTGTAAAATGCGTATTGAGTGACCTAATTGGAACACTTTTATAACTTAATTACTATTCTACAAAGTTACCCTTTAAGAGCAAAAAATGTGAGTGGAGAGTATAGAGCGGGAGAAAGGTTCGCTCATGACGGGGCCAATGTGGAGGAGAGAAGCTATGTCCTTTGATGGGTAGTGATGAAAATAAGTCTTATATTTTTTCTTCAATACTATTTTGATAAAAGTTAATAAATGATTAATTGAACAGAAGTAAAACTATTTACTTGTATATGCATAAATTAGAAAAAAAGTCTTTACAAAAAACACTATGTGGTTGATGACAATTTCTACATTCAATCACATTAACCCGATGAGTCGCACGCACAGTCCCTTAGTTGGACCATTAGATCTGTCAAGTAGCTAGGCCTTAACGATCAAGGTTTGTCGATAATAGCTTGTTGTCTTGGGCTAGGATTATGCTTAACAAACATCCAAGAACACGGTAAAAAGTGGTTGAGTCAGATTTATTGGGAATACCCTCTAACAATCAAGTTGGTATCCCATAGAAGTTTGCACAAAATATATGTAATAAGTGTGGTTGGTTGTGTTCGACAGATGCTAGCTTCCAAGCAAATTAACTAATTCTCTATTATAACCGGGATACACTTCACTCTATGGAGGAGAAATTCTTGGAAAAATTCCATCCAACCAGTTATTAAAGGATCAACCGCATAATTTGAATACATTATTGTAATACTCGGCAAAATTCGATCCGTAATTTGTACAAAAATAGAACGAGAAGGACTAGAACACTAATTAAGTTAAAGATAATGGGTCAAGACTGAAAAAATTGTACAAAGTAGGCGGTAGCAGACCACTACCGTTACCTTAACGGTCTGCTACAAAACCCAAAAGCTTCAACAGGGACATGGCATGTGGCTTGATGAGTCATTAGGGTTTCTGATGCGTGGCAAGGGTAGCAAACCGCTACCCATAACTTAACGGTCTGCTACGCCGCAAAATGAGGCGGTGCACAGAGAGGCTGGCGCGTGTCCCAGTTGACTTGCTAGGGTTGAGACGGTATGCATAGTTATATTAAATTTTCTGTTTACGTATCAAATGAAAACCCTGAGTTGTTGTGAAAATCCATAAACTAATTTCTTGTCACACATCAATTTCTACATATTTTATTATGTGGTTGTAATTAAATCTGGATTTTTGTTATTTATATTGAAAAAACATGTGGCCTAGATTTAATAGGGGGTAAAGAGGTAATTTGATTTTTTTTCTTTTTTGATTAATTCTTGATATTAAAAAGTCTCTCTCTCCCCTCTCTCTCTCTCATCCATCATCAGAACCCAAAAAACCTTTATACATTTGTAAAACCAGTTTATAATTGTGTAAAAAAAACCTTAAATCTTTGGTAAAATGTAGAGACGGTTTGCAGATCCATGAAACATTAAAGAACAGATTTGTTACAATTGTATAAAAATTAAAAAAACATGTTTAAAGACGGTTTACACGTGTGTAAAAAAAGATACGAAAATAATATAACATATATATACACATGAGTAGAAAACAAAAAACACATGTGTAACATATATCCCAAACACTAAGAATAAGAAACAAATAGACAGTTAACATATGTACAAATCAGAAAAAAATAATTTACACCCAAATACACGAATGTCTTTACAAATACACAAGTGTAAAATCAAAATACATATGTGTACAAACAAAATACACAAGTGTAAAATCAAAATAAACAAATGTAATATCAAAATACACATGGGCATCTTCCAAACATGTTTCCTCTTAAGATACTTTTTTCCATATCCGATGGTTGATAAGCAAAACAAGAAACCAATGTACAAAAGGCAGCCATGTTCAATGTACAAAAAACCAATTCATATTTCAAGAATTAAAACAAAAATACAAAATGGTTATGCTCAAAAACTATTGAAAAGAGAAATTTACATCCATATACAAAAATGTCTTTACTAATTTTTAACTCTCTCCAGGTCTGTGTACACTTGTGTAAATTCATTTTATACTTGTGTAAAATCAATTTACACTTGTGTAAATTCAAATAACCACAATGACTATTCTATATTACTAACGCCAGATATAATCAACTAAAAGCAAGATTAATGAGGAATTTAAGAAATGTTTGAATATCATAGTCTAATGATTTTCAAAATTTAATCATCATTTCAAAATCCCGTACCAGTAATTTTCTGACGAGCGTCACATTCCCGGTATCAAATCTGAGTAAAAAAATATGTAAAAACATGATAGTAGAATCAGATCCATAAATAATGAAAGAAAAAGTTGTAAAAAAACATTAGGGTTTTTTACTTGTGAAATCAAACTAAAACACCGAATAGCTAAAACTGGTTTGTGTTCCTTTTTGTAAGCTAGTTCAAAAAGAAGAAAAAAAAGATTTTCATGTTTGCTAAAATTGCTTGTGGGCAGTCATCCCTTTTAAAAAATAAAGAAATTGATTAATAAACTAAATGAAACAAATAAATAATCTATACAAATATGGGTATCTTTACATAACAAGAAACACGCAAAGTTTTTCCCTGATTTGTGTAAAAAGTTTTGTTAATTAACCCCCAAATGCTACCTACAATTTTGACATAACAAACCCAAGAAACATACGAAGAATTATAACCCAACTAGCGGGTTATAGTGGCCCTTAACCTTTGAATCAGAAGTGAAACCCAACTCGTCTTCATCTTCATCGCATCTTTTCTCTGCAACCATAACCTTCGCTATCATCATCTTTAATCATCATCACTATTTCGAGTCAGATCTATAGGTGAGGCGGCGACGAAGGAGGAAGGAGATCTGAAGGTGAAGGCAGCGACAGAAACACCTTCAGAGGCAACAGTTCATCCGATTTGTTTAGGTATAGAGCTAAGAGATCTGGAGAGTACATGTTTAGAGAGAGACAATTTGGATCTAAGGGCAAGGGGTATACCTTGCCATCACTTTGCCCATCACTTTGCCAACTGGGCGCCATGTCAGCAGTCAGAAAAGTGATGGGCAAGTGATGGGGCAAGGGAAATACTCATCTCCATCACCTTGCCATCACTTTGCCACATCATCAACACATTTTAATTTTTTCTTCAAATAATAATATTAAAATTATAAAAATAAATATAACATACAATAAAAATTAAAAACATACAATTTAAAAATTAAAAACATACAATAAAATTACTGAAGCGATCGTTCGTAAACATGCTCAATCAAATCCCCCGTCAGTTGATTATGAATTGTTCGATCCCGTATCTCTAATAGGTTAGCGGATTTTGCGTCGATATCAAGTTCTACAATAGGCAGCACTTCTTCGTCCGGATTGTATTGGAAAATTACAACTCTGTCATATTCTAGAATCATGTTATGCATGATAACGCACGCGTACATGACGTGTCTCATTCTCTTTTGAGACCAAATATGCGAGGGTCGGAAAATGATATGCCACTTGTTCTACAAAAGAGCAAACTCACGTTCGACGTCTTTTCTCGCCGACTCATGCGCCGCTTTGTAGGTTTGATGTCTTATGCCTTCGGGATAAGTAAGAGACTTGACAATCGTGGTGTAGTCGGGATAAATTCCATCTGCAAGATAATAACCACGTTTATATATAATGTCTCTCAACTCAAAAGATGAGTCGGGTGCGTTTTCAGAAATCATATCATCAAAAACCGGTGATTGATCAAGAACGTTGATATGATTGTTGGAGCCACTAACACCAAAGTACGCATGCCAAAACCATAGGTCATTAGAAGCGACCGCTTCTAGCATTATAGTCGGTCGTGGATGATCACCCCGTATAAGTTGACCTCGCCATGCATTTTGACAAAGCTGCCACTCCCAATGCGTGCAATCTAAACTGCCTAGCATCCCGGTAAAGCCGTGTTTTGCCGCATGCACTGAGTAAAGTTGTTGAATGTCGTTGGCCTTCGGTTTACGCAAATATTGCTTGTGATACAAATTAATTATATACATTGCAAATTTGTATGCTCATTCCCGTATTTTCCGTTCGGACATGTGTAGATACTCGTCAAACGAATCGCATGACGAACCATGACCCATATGACACACTGCGGTGGTACACTTTTGCAAGGCGGTAAAACCAACCCGACCTCGCGCGTCCACCCGTTGCCTAACCCAAGGAACCTCCCTCTCGAAATCGCATACGATACGTAAAAATAATTCCCGGCTCATTCGAAAACGTCTTTTAAAATCATCGGGACCGTACTTTGGGAGATTGTTTTCTGGATCGTCTCTGAAATAGTCGTTCACTAAATGAGTGTGACCACTCACACGATCACGGTTTATACGAGCGTTTCGGGATGTACGACGTAGACGTCGTACATTTTGCCACCATGTAACCGCCGCGGTTTTCATGGTCCGGAACATCAAAGCCCGTCGCCTATCATCTTCGAAAGATGAAGTTGACATGTTGGTATTGATTGGGTGGGGAGTTAAAAAAAGATGGAGTTTTTATAAAATTTGAGAGAGAATGAGATGAATGTGATAGTGAAAATGGTGGAAATGGGATGGGTTTTATAAAGTGTGTGATGGTTTAAAAAAATTAATTTTTTTTTAACCCCCAACGGTCATATTAACCGGTCAACGTGCCTCACTCTTTGGTTTACCCCGTCACTTTTCCGACGCGCATAACCCACGCCTCGGTCACGCCGACCAAGGGGCGGTGTGCCCTTGGTCACGGCGTGACTTTCGCCCGCCACGTCACCCATGGCGTGAATTAAACTCCCCATACTGGACGCCCTAATAAAGAGAGATGGTTTTGTGTGTTTAGATAGGTTTAAACTTTAAAAAGATGAATATATGAGAAAAGATAAAATGTATATGGGTAATAGTAAATTACCAAAACACCCCTTAATGCATAAAATAAATCAGAAATTGTAGAAATAAAATGAGTGGCTAGGAATGAGTTTATGGGTTTTCACAACAACTCAGGGTTTTCATTTGATACGTCCCCTATATATATGTGTGTATATATATATGTATATGTATATATATATATAGAAAAATGATCAAATGTAAACCAAGTTTAAATGAGTAAACCAAAAAACCAAATCCTGACCACATATTTATTATAGTTAATTGAGTGTTTGACTTTTGAGGAATGTATTAAACTAAGATGAAAATAAATGTGTGGTCAGAATTTAGTTTTTTGGTTTACAAATGACCCTATATATATGTGTGTGTGTGTGTGGGGGGGGGGGGGAATGTTCAATTCAGAACACTAAATACTACGAGAACATAGGGAACAAAATGAAAAATTCAATTTTCAATCTAAAAAAATTTTAAAATATAAGAAAATGGTTGAAATGTAATCTTTATTCATCTCTCTTGAAATTTTAAAAAAAATATACAATTAAATTTCATTTAATTATAGTACCTACACATGTGCAAGTCTTGTGTAGGTTATTTCACCTACACATAATATCTGCATGTGTAGGTAAAATTTAAAAGTTAAAAAAAATATATCAACAAGTTAGTTTAATGGTTTTACGTAGATAACATACACATTTGTTTGTAAAAAGTAAAATTGTTGAAAAAATATGAATCATTAATATAAAAATAAACGATTTAGGTTTGTTCCCCTTGTTCTCGTAATATTTAAGTGTTCTGAAATGAACTTCTCCCTATATATATATATATATATATAGGTAGAGGTTAGGCTAGAAAGGGGTAAAACCCTACAAAGTCTAGGAAGTTATCTGGGCCATTAGATCATGGTCATTTGTGGTGGAGATTAACGCGGTGGCATTTTGGTAAATAGCTGAAACTTGGAAATTATCAGGAGTGGTAGAATAGGAAGATTCAACCCCAAAGCTTGCACATGCAAGTCACATGCCATTTCC
Organism: Smallanthus sonchifolius; assembly: GCA_023525975.1. Classification (NCBI taxonomy): domain Eukaryota; kingdom Viridiplantae; phylum Streptophyta; class Magnoliopsida; order Asterales; family Asteraceae; genus Smallanthus; species Smallanthus sonchifolius. The sequence goes on along the minus strand of CM042046.1, from coordinate 20,233,950 downwards.
CTCACTTTTTTAAAACATCCATAACTTTTTTATGTCATTGTTTTTTTAAAAAAATTCACCATAAAATCTGTCACACCCCAAAATCCACTAACAGGGTTTTACCGTTAGGAGCGTGACATACCAGGATCTCAGTCATTAGTTACTTGAACGACTCTATATGAGTTTAAGAAAAACCACTAGTATTGTTCATAGTCACGATGCAACACTAGAATTGAAAACACTGATTTAATGTAAGACTTGCGGAAGCGAAAAGTTAGATGAAAAGCATGCGCCAAAACAGTCGCGCCAAAACACAAATAATTCAACAATAAATAAAAATAAATAGTTCTTGCGTTTGAAAATGATGGACTTGAGATGCATGCATGCCTTAGCTTGTGCTTGTACCTTAATTACCTGAGAAAACATGCTAAAACGTGTCAACACTAGGTTGGTGAGTTCACAGGTTTCAATGTTTATAAAGTTTACTAGATAATATCATTTACAATTTATATCATAGGTAGCTAACCTAGTACATGTTACTAAAGCGTTTCGACACTGAAGCTGACTGTTTATGTTTGAACTTGCCTCCTACCATGACTATCATGATCAATGGTAAATGTTTAGGTCAATGTTACACCTGTTCGACTACCTGTCGTGTTAGCGCAACTAACGTGGGTGGGGCTTGTCAATGCCCAGTAGTACTACTCAAGATTACCTCGCTATCCCATATATTAAACGGTTCGATAAGTAAGGACTTGCATGATATGTTTGCGCTTAGTACAACAAGTGATATAATTGAAATGTAAAATCTAAATGTTCGTACCCATGTTTTCTCCCCCAAGTTTAAATCATAAGAAAAGGGGCCGTGAAACTCACCTTAGAGTATGTGCGAAAGAAAACGAACTTAGAATGCTTGACGACTAACTGCCACCTATAAACACCAGTTTATAAGTGTGTGCTTGTGCTAGATGATAGAAACCCTTAGTATCCAAACAATACTATTGTTTAAGTGTTTAGAAAAGGTTTGTAAGTTTGACCAAGTTTGACCAAGTTTGACTAAGTTTGACCCGACGACCCGTTGGTGACCCGTTTAGTGATTTGATGTTTGTTCAGTATAACACTTCTATATTATACACAATGATCATGCTGTAGCACTTAGCAATAAATCCTATTTGTTCTAACAAGATAGCAAGTTTCCAAAAATAGCAGGTTTCTATAAATAGAAAGTTTCCAAAAATAGAAGGTTTGTTCGGGACTCATGTTTCCTGGAAACTATCATCATTGATATATTCATAGGATCACTCTAACATGTTCTAGCTCATCACATCACATAACAATTGTCTAGAACCTAAACATGCAAATCATAATTCAAGACAAAGTTGTTATCTTTAGTAACCTATGACTAGCATGCGTGATTTCCAACACCTAACACGTTATAACAAGTTATTGTGTCATATCTAACATAGATCTATCATCAAACCATATCATGTATGTCTAAATAGCAAGTTATAGCCACTTTTAACAATTAAGTTTCCTTATTTAGAAAGTTGGTAAAACCGGGTTATGTATTCAAAATTTGATTTCACAAATCATCTAAACACGCATCAAGTAACATATAACCATCATCACATCATCCTAATCAGGTCTAGCATGCAAGATAGAAATCATAAAAAAGTTTCCTCTTTTAGTAACTTATCCATTACACGCTTAATTCATCTAATTAACACGTCCAATCAATTTTAAATCTTTCAACTAATATGACAACTAGGGTTTCATATACGTTCATCAAATCATCAATACAATTCAACAACATCAAACAATTAACGAATTCATTATCATATTTCAAAATCATTATATTTGGATAATCTAGGGTTTCGATCTCAAAAATAATAATGAAATAACGACGGATTTTTATAAAATAACTTACGTAGGAACGTTAGGAATGCGTAGACTAGCACGTATCTACTTCCGGATTCACGATCGAGGCTCGAACGAGGTGTGTTTGGGCTACTTGAAGATCTCGGTCGAACTAGGGGAGGTGGGGATGGGGTCGACGGCTTTAGGGTGGTTAGGGTTTATGTTTAATTTTTTTTTTTTTTTTAAAGTTTTATCTTTATCTCATACTTAATGGGTAATTAATTTCGCATGCGGGCTTAATTATGGCCCATAAGTCTAATTAGTTAGTTAATAACTTAATTAATAATTAAAACATTCGGTTTTTATTTTTATAAAAATACTAACTTTTATAAAAATACTAAATACGATTTACACACGATAAACACGTACGAAAACAATAACATTCACATAATTCACGTAATCACATATAAATCATAAAAACTCATAATTTATATTAAATATAAATTATTAAATGTTCGTAATGTTAATTTCGATTAATCACCAACGTTCCGGGTTAGACTCGAGTGAGATCCGATGTGTGCGAACTAACTGACACATTTAATTAATCCTAATTAAATGCAATGTATGTGTGACTAACTGAGATAACTGAGTTTGTAACGAAAAATGTTTGAACTAACGAGGTTTGAGTTAACGGAGTTAACCTGAAAATGCCGGATGTCACAAAATCGAACGTTTTTTTTATCTTTTCAACGAGTATGATATTGTTATATATATATATATATATTCTTTTAAATCGTTTTTTGTTTAAATTACATTAAAGTGGGTATTTTTCAACATGGTGTTTTACATCTATGGTGTTTTATATCTATGGTTTTACATCTATAGTTTTTCAACAAGTTATTTTTTAACATTGAGTTTTTTTTCTAGTCATGGTGTTTTTCAACATGGAGTTTTAAAGGTCATGGTGTTTTACACCTGGGGGCCAATTTAACATGGCGTTTTAGTTTTTTTGGTCATGGTGTTTGCACAATAGAAAATTTCAACATGGTCTTTTTTGGCCATGTTGTTTTGACGTGTTTATGTTTATGACGTTTTGCTTCAGTCATAGTGTTTTACACATTTAGATTAAAATTTCAACACCATAAACATAAACTTGGTTAAGACTGTGTTCGAATTAAAATGAGTTTTTTTCAACATGGTGTTTTACATCTATGGTGTTTTCAACCTGGTGTTTTTTTAACATTGAGTTTTTGTAGTCATGGTGTTTTTCAACATTGAGTTTTTCTAGTCATGGTATTTTTCATATAGGGGCCAATTTGAACATGGCATTTTAGCTTTTTTGGTAATGGTGTTTTCACAAAAGACAAATTTCAACATGTTCTTTTTTTACGTTTTTGGTCATGGTGTTTTGACGTGTTTATGTTTATGGCGTTTTTGATTATGTCGTGATGTTTTACACTTTACCTTAAAATTTCAATACCATAAACATAAACTTGGTTAAGCCTGTGTTCGAATTAAAGTGATTTTTCAACATGGTGTTTTACATCTATATTGTTTTCAACCGGGTGTTTTTCAACATTGAGTTTTTCTAGTCATGGTTTTTTCAACAAAGAGTTTTTTGGGTCATGGTGTTTTACACCTAGATGCCAATTTGAATATGACGTTTTAGTTTTTTTTGTCATGGCGTTTTCACAATAACAAATTTCATAATGGTATTTTTTGGCTTTTTTAGTCATGTTGTTTTGACGTGTTTATGTTTATGGCGTTTTGCTTCTGTTATGGTGTTTTACACTTTAGCTTAAAATTTCAACACCATAAACATAAAACACCATAAAAACTCACAATTTCAAACAACACACAATTGGTCATTTTTTTTTATTTTTTTTTTTTGAAATACAGCAATACCATACTCATTGGAAAGATAAAAAGACGCTCGATTTTATGGTAAAAAAATTTTAAAAAAAATAATTACGTATAAAAAAGTTATGGGCGTTTTAAAAAAATGGAGGAAATGACATGACTTGCATTTGCATATTTCTTCCTTTGTTTAAAGACTTTTGACGCAATTGTCATTTCCCTCATTTTCCTCCATTATACACGTGTCATGCTGTTGTTCTTTCTACACTTTGTAGGGTTTTAACCATTTGTAGCTTAACCCTCCTCTACATATATATATATATATATATATATATATATATATATATATATATATATACATGTTATGTATAGTTATATACATATATACTTTGTTTTAATAAATAAATCAAATATAAAACTTTTGAGTTTAATTATATATGTATATCTTTTATTTTTAAAAATAAATAAATACATATGTATAATTAATTGGTTTTATTAAACAAATCAATTCTACAACTTTTAGTTTTATAAAAATGGATTTTTTTCTATATAAAGTCACTATGTTAGAGACCCGTGTATTACACGGATTAAGATAATAAAAAATAATATAATTATAAAATTTATATATTATTGTTTTATAACTGAAGTTAAAAATTCCAGTACATTACATATAAAATAATAAAAAAAGTAATCTATTACAAATCTCTAAATACTTCTTTATACAACTTGCAATTTGACTCATTATGAAATGCGAACTCAATAAATAGAGTGTGTCATTCAATGTAATCTGACCCTGACAAATCTAACCCGTTGTAGGGACTATGGTCTCTAAAGTCTTGCTGGACTCCTCAAGCTTCTTTGAAGATGATGCAGAATTTGATGATTTCTCAAGGGCAATTTTAAGAGAAAAAGGGCAATTTTAAGAGAAAATAGACTTGGATAAAGGTTAAAGATAAAAACAAAAGTAAGCTACAAATAGGAAAAGAAAATTATTTAGGACTTGATAATATCATGCAGCTCACTTCGTTAAGATGTATACTCGCAAAACATCATTCTGGTTACTCTTAGATGACTACATAGAATAACAATAAAATAAGAGAACATCAAAAATATGAATCAACTTAATAATAATTATATTAATTCAAACATAGTAACAGAACAATCAACCACACACTTTGTACACATTAGACAGATCCTCTGAAAATCTGTTATAACTTAAGTAAACAAATTGGTAGTAATAAGCAAAAATGACCAACACAAAAGGCTAATAACCAAAGATAACCCGGTTTCAAGTACCACATAAAGAAAGAAAAAAAAATGTAGTCAAAAGTTACGGACATGTCAGCTATCAAGTAATTATTTTTAATCGTGTTTTTTTATTATTTCAAGGTTTTTATACAATGGGCCCCTAAAATTTCCAAACAAACACAAAAACTATCATAATAATAATTAACTGTTGGAAATAAAATATGACCCGAATCAACCCATTAACAGTGATTAGCGTTAGTATATTGTTCGTATTTTTTAATCATATCTCAAGTGCATGGCATCATAAATACAAAAGCAAGGTGGTTGACATGACAAAGTTTAAACCACATATAGTACAAAAAAGCAAGACGATATATAACATCTATTTTGCATATAATGAGATCTAGTATGAATACAATTTATCTGATATGAGTTCATTCAATGGTTATGATGATGATATTTTACAAAAGAAAAAAAATTACCAAATGTTGACCATAAGATGTCATCATCCCACCACAAACCGGCAGCACATAATAAACAGCTTAGTTGTAATTATGAATTACTGCTGAATATATGGGCGGGTCGACACTGACATGTTGGATAGGTGGCCAAATCAGGTTCAGGCTAAAACGAATACATTTCAGTGCGGGTTAAACTAAATCAGGCCTAACATAGTATAAAAGTTTTTTAATTAAAATTAATTTAGATGGTTTCACACACTTTGATAAGTCTTGGATGGCTTTCAAAAATTTTTTCCCGCTCGACACGTTACCTAGCTAACCCACTTGACTTGAGATAAAACAAAATCCATATCAACCCCCTTGTATATGGATGGAAAGAAATTTCCACCGTCCAAGAAACTAAAAAAAGCTTACAACGGAGCTTGCAACTAATTGCCAAATTAAAATTTTCATAAAACTAAATATTTGTAATATAGTTTTGTCATCATGTTTGTATCATTCAAGTTTTAGGAGTGTAATGATACTCCTAATCTAGTTGTGTGTGGTTTATGAATACATTATATATAAAGAAACAAAAGGATGAAATGTAGGGTATGATAAACCATTACCTTGAGACTATATTTGACACACTGGAATGTGCATTGCTTGGTTCTATATTCATTTTGTCTATGCTGGAGAACCAATAGCTTATCTAGAAATTGTTAAAATGTAGGGTTACTAATTCATTAATATAAAAACAATATATAACAATATACCCAATATTCTAAACAGGCAATGCAAGAACTTCAACCAACCTCCTTTGCTGTTATAAGCAGACCATCTTTATCACCATTTGAAAACCAATCAATTTCACAAGCAGCTTGAATTAGTGAAATTATTATAAATTAGAAATATGTGACAAATGATTACTAAAGGAAGGAACCCTGAATGTGATTATTATAAATTAGAAATATGTAACAAATGTAATAAATTATCATATAGCTGCTCAGAACTTCCACCCTGCAATGCTAAAATTAAAAAAAAAAACTAAATGTTATTAATAAATTTTTCCACTTAGCTATTGAAATCCTTATTATACTACTGCACTTGAAAATCCATTCTCCCAAATCCAGGTATTAATAAAGTATCATCGGTAAATGCCATTCTAGGTTGAGGTTGATTAGGTCCATCACCAGTAACATAAGTGACACAACCAACTGTATGCCCTGGAGTTTCACAAACCTGAACTAAAACACGACAATAATTAACTAATTAGTAAATAATTTAGTTAAGGACGCAATACATAACGCTCTTTGGACATCTGAAAATAAATGTTATCATACCTCCAAATAAAGATCACCAAATTGAATTTTGTTACCAGCTTCAACAAAAATATCAGCTGATGCTTTGCTTGCTTTGGAAATGATAAACTTGACAACAGGAACTTTATTTATTATATATAGTAGATAATCAACATAAAAATGATTTCAAAAGATGGAAAACAACAACAATTCGTAAGTAACCTATGAATAACATACATTCATAAATCCATCATATTAGTAACAGGACATCATCGATCAAGAAAATAGTTCATTATGTAGAGATTGTGTTAAAGGTTAAAAAGTGAAATTCTTTACTAATTCATCTGTAAAATCAACAATAAAAATCAAAAGTAGAGAGTGTGTTAAAGCTTAAGAAGTGGAAGAAAAAAACATCAATTTAGTCTGAAGTTCTTTACTAATTAATATGTAAAATCAACAATAACAATCCAATGTAATCCATCATATTAGGGTTTACAACTAATACAAAAATCTAACATAAAAAACATCAATTTAGACCGATTACAATCAGAAGAAACGACAAAAAGAAAATTATTAACCGAAAAACGATTTTGTGATTAGAATCTGGTTGTGAAAAAAACATACCTATGTGATGGAGTTCATGCGATTAGGAAACCAAGTCGGAGAAGAAGGATAGATCGATTTGGTCCGATTAAGATCTGGAAAACATACAAAAAAATTAATCGACTAAGGATTATGGGACTACAATATCATGGAAGAGTAACATACCTGATGGGTAGCGATTGAATCTTGAATCAGAGGATGAAGATTAGGGAAGCAGCAAATTTTGGAAAAGAGGAATTAGGGTAGAAGTGAGGAGGAAAAAGGGGATAAACGGATAACCCTTTCATTATGAAGTGGGGTTAAAAAGGTGGATCAAACCGGGTCTGGGTAAACGATCAGGGTCCGCGTGTTTTTTAGTGTGTAGCAGCAATGGGCGGGAAAAACCCAAAAGTAAGCGCTAATAAGAGGACACGTGTCCTAACCTATTTTCTTTTATTAGTATAGATAGATTAGAATAAAATAAATAATGTTTAAGATTTTATAAAGTTATTAAAACTATTTCTAAAATGCTAAAGTATCATTTAAATAAGTCTTGAATCTCATCATTTTCATTTAAACCCTAACTAAACCCCCCTCAAACCTTTGAACCTTCTCTATTTGTATTGAACCTTCACTTGAACCCTTTTTTTCTTTATTTTCCTTTATTTTTGAACATCGGAAACCCAATGCTTAATTTTGACTTCTAAAAAGTCAAAACTCATTTTCACTCTTTTAAATCCGTTGAATCCGCAATCACAACTCATTTCTTGTGAATCCCAATCATTCTAGACCATGTATTGAATGCGTAGCAAGCTTTAATTCGAGAAATTAGGACCGAAATCGTGAGGATTGGAAACCATTTTGGTAGGTCACGTAAATGGAATGAGATTGCTTAATCACAAAAAAATAAGCCCGTGATCCATGAAATCTCGTCAATCCAGCTGGTAAATGCGTTTCTAATACCTTATAAATCCACACATCGCTTCACAATCAAAATCACTTTAAATCCTTTCTTTTCTTCCTCTCGGGTTGTAATCAGCGCAAGGGGAGGGGTTTTCAATCCACGATGATTCAAGGCCAACCTCAGGTAAAACATTGTTATTAGATTATCGCCCCTCTGGTCATACATTTCCTTGTAATCGAATTAAGGTTGGGAATAGGGATGGGTTCGCGACTGGAGGTTGGGGAAGAAGGGTTCTCAGACGCCATTTGATAAAATTGATACGTTTATGCTCTTTACCAACATAACCACCTAGACTAACTGGTTAAATTCCTTGCCTCACACAGCCTTGGTCATGGGTTCTCTAACCCTATGACTAGCGTTTTTTTTTCCCTTCCTTTTGTTTTAGTTTTCTTTTGTTACTTACACTCACACATACACATTTACATAAATGTATAGATAAAGGTTTAAAATACATGTTTATAATTATACAAAACTCATGCATTTAGTTTTTTTTAAATATACTTTATGTTATATTTTATGAATGTGCAAAGATCTAAATTTTTTTTATAAACTAAAGTATTATTATGTATAATGCAATGAAACAATTTGTAGCTAGTAATATTTAATAAATCAACTCCTTATTTAATATATCCTCGAGAGTTTATGATAAAAAAAGGTTATATTTGTTTAATCATTTTCTAAAAACATTTTGGATATCGCAAATAATATATGAGCATCTTTATGTTCAAATATGTATTATTTCATTACCACTATATGTTTTAAAAGTGCAACATAGGTTAGTGCATTTTCGTAAACTCTATCATTATATAAATAACTTTTAAGATTATAAAATAACCGTGGTTGTAATGTCATGACTCTTATTAAACTAAATGGTTTATATATATATATATATGTATATATATATATTACTTAAACCTTTAACACAACATTTTATTAATACGGTCATAGTTAGCATTACTAATAATATAAATTTTAATGATTGTTTTATTAGTAAATTTATCCTATTATTACTACTTTCACAAAGAGTATAGTATTTGTGGGAATATGATAAATTCTCGTTAAATAAACTTATTAATTGGATTTTTCATACATAATAATTTTTCAATTCGCCCATCAGATTTATTTATTGCAAATAAAGCCTTTATAAATATTATTATAATATTTCATCATGTTGATTATTTTTAACATAATTCTATACACTTTTGGCATTGTCTTAATTGTATTAAAATAGTTATTACAGTAACTTTTATTATTGACACCTAAATCCCTCTTATAAATAAAACTTTATAAAACATTATTTACAAACTCCAGTCGCATCCTCGATCACTCGTCCATTCCAAAACCCTAAAATCCAATCGTTCCTTTGTTGTTTCTCTTAGTCGTTCTACATTATAATAACGTGTCTTATTTAACTTACGGCACCCTTAATTCTTATTATTGCAAGTTACAAGTTCAACCTTCTACTATTCAAGATGAGTTTACATAGCCCATTTTTTTCTTTTGTACAATTTTAGGGTGAAACATGATTACACAACAAACACTATTTGCAACTACACACGTACAATTCTACAATATGATCATATGTGTTTATTTATGATTTGTGCTTGTGTAACGAACCAAAATCCGGGTCTCGTTATAAATAAATAAATAATTCTAATAAATATTATGGTGAAAATAATATTTTAGAAATAAGTTGAAACAAGCGGGTTTCAAGTTAGTAACGGGGATATACTAGTTTTAACTAGTTATGGAAGGAAATGGAAAAGATTGAAAGTAGAGGGGCTAAAGGTGAAACATGGCAAATCTGCCAATTTGACCTTTAGAAGTCAAAATTGACTTCATTATGTAGTTGGAGTCGTTCAAGAGAAGAGGAAGAAAAGAGAAAAGTGTGTTGAAGCCATTTTCGTGTAATTGAAGCTTGATTAGTGAAGGTTTTGGCTCACACAACACCTTCCTAACATCAAGTAAGTGATTCTCTTCCTCTTGATTTCACCATGTATGTGTTCTTGGTGGGTTTTGGGTGAAACCCGAAATTTTGTATGCATGTGATGAAATGGTGTTAGATTATTGATAATCTAGCTAAACTAAAGTTAAAGAATGATGGTTAACATCCTAGAACCCTTTAATTTTGATTATGAGAAGTTAGGGTTCATATGGTGAAAATTGGGGGTGTTTGGATCATAATGCTAGAATGGTGAATTAATGAAGATTAAGTGTTTTTAAGATGTTAGACACTTGAACAAACACCAAATTAACTTAATAATAATTTTTTAAAGAAGAATTAGTGTTAAGATCAAGTTAATGAAACTCAAGTAGGTGAGTTTGTGGTGAAAGAGGGTGTTTGGTTATGAGGATAACCCAAACGGGTCAATTTGGGTTGGAATTGGGAAATTGAGTTGTGAACTCAATTGTAATGAAATTTTGGTATATGTTAGATTACTAAACTGGGAGTGTATGTTTAGGTAATCAAATTGTGGGTCTAGAAGGCGGAGCGGAGTCGTCTAACCCAAAAGGTAAGTGCCTTTGCACTTACTTAGTTTTGATGATAAATGAGTTTTATGCATTGTTGTATGTATAATGTGTAAAGTTGCATAATTTGTTATGTGGTATGAATGAGCATAAAATTGTATGCATAATTGAAGGAATGTAGTTATAGTATTTATACTATAATGGATATGTTGATATGGAGTTATGGTCTATGAACCATAATGGATAGAATGGATATGGAGTTATGGTCTATGAACCATAATGGATAGAATTGATATGGAGTTATGGTCTAAGTACCATAATGGATAGATTGGTTATGGAGTTATGATCTCGTATCCTTTGGGATATGAAGTTATGGCCTACGTGCCATAATGGAAATGGAAAAGTGATAATGAAACGATGAAAGTAACTTGTAGGTGATATACAAGTGTATGAAATCCTTAATTGGCCAAATGGGTGTTAACGGGTCAAATAGGTGAAAGGTGTGAAAACAAGTTGTGAATTTTGTGGATTATGTGCTATATTGTGCATAGTATGAATGATACATGAAATGAATTGATTATGCATAAGTGTACGTATGAATGTGAATATGGTTATAATACTATATTGAATATGTGGAGGTTATGATCAAAGAATCATAATGGAAAAGAGGAGGTTATGATCAAAGAATCATAATGGAAAAGAGGAGGTTATGATCAAAGAATCATAATGGAAAAGGGGGAGGTTATGATCAAAGAATCATAATGGAAAAGAGGAGGTTATGATCAAAGAATCATAATGGAAAAGAGGAGGTTATGATCAAAGAATCATAATGGAAAAGGGGGAGGTTATGGTCAAAGAACCATAATGGAAATGTGGTAAGATCTTGGTCTATGTACCAAGATGAAGAATGGAAAGAAAGTTATGACCTTTGTGTTATAAATGAAATGATAATGTAAAGAGTAAATAAAACTTGTAGGTGAAATACAAGTGGTATGCAATCAAACATCGAAATGGGTGTTAACGGGTCAAATGGGTGAAAGGTGTGAAAACAAGTTGTGAATTTTGTGGATTATGTGTTATGTGATTGTGTACATACTTGTGATATGATAAATTGTGAATGATTTAGTATGTACAAAGAATGAATGTAGTTATAGTGTTAACCTATAATGGTAATGGATCATGTGTTGATCATAAATGAAACGGAGTTATGGCCTTTGTGCCATAATGGAAATGGATCATGTGTTGATCATAAATGAAACGGAGTCATGGCCTTGTTGCCATAATGGAAATGGATCATGTGTTGATCATAATTGAAACTTGTAGTAAGAGTACAAGAATATGTAGCCTAAATGACAATTTGGGTGGAAACGGGTCAAATGGGTAAAAAGGGTGACAACAAGTTGTAAATACTTGTTGGTTATGTTTATCTCATTACTAATGGTGATATGTTTATATGGTTGTAGGAAAGGCTCCGAAGTAGTCCAAGTCAAGTCCAAGGCGTGAAGGGTTCTCGTATGCATTTTGGTATTTTGGGGATTTTTGGGGAAAACCCCCGTAGATGGATGTAAATTTGATACACAAATGATGTTTTAGTGTATTTACTTGTTGTTGATGTGTTTTTGGGTCAAAACCCAAGTGTTGGGAATTTTTAGTGTCTTGAAGGTTTGAAAAATGTTGGAAAAATGGTTAAGTATGAAACCTGCAGGAAACTGCAACTTTCTGTGAAAAGAGGCCCCTCGCGCTACGCGAGGGGGGTGACTAATAAGTGTCGCGCTACGCGACAGGGTAAAAAAAAAAAAATTTCCTGGGTTTAAGACTTCCGCGCGTTAAAGTTTGTTTGTAAAAGTGGTGTGTTTCAACATGGTATCAGAGCAATGGTTTGAGGGATTTGGTGTGGGTGGCACCAAACTCAAACCGGATGCTCTTGATATGGGGGGGGATGATACGAGAATCCAAGAAGGACTTGACTAAGACTCGGAGCTTTCGGAAATGAAAGGTTAGTAATGATTTAATAAGTGATTATGTATATATGTTGTAAATGCATATGATTGATTGAATGACAAAGTGTTATGTGTGCCGAAACTTGTTTTGTGACCTGTTATATGGAGATGGTAATTACAATTGGGCATGGCGTATTATTAAACATGTCTGGCCAATATGTTTAATAAGACAATATGTGTAAGGGTCATTATGATAACCATATAACAAGGAACATTAGCAAGGAGTAGGTGAAGGTGGTTATATGTGTATGTATGTATGTATGTATATGGATGATTAGACGGGGGTAATACATATACACATAGATAAGATATAGTGCCTTAACAAGTGGGTAGATTAAAGACCTATAAGTAGGTAGAACATCTACAACTTAGTTTAAAAATTGGTCGGGGAGACTAAGGGGCAAATGTGTAAGTAGAAGAAATGGTGGATGAAAGTCATCTTAAGGACTCAAGTATGTTAGAGTCTAGACGTGTATCACCTCGTGGGTGGTGAGGAATATGGAATGGGTTGGGAGAAAAAGAATGCATCAATCTAGCGGAGAATGGCTAGATCTTTCTATCATGTTGTATCGATCTTCCTTCGAGGAAAATAGGGATCTTTGAGGCGATCCTTGGGAGGAACGGTATGAAGCCTAGAGAGCGGGAAGTATAACGGTTGGCGAACCGAAGTTGAAGGAAAACCTTGTTTTCACAAGGGGTTCGTGGTGTGCGAACCAAAGGAGTTAAATGGTGAGAGTTAATCATTGATTAATCAGCAATGAATCACTATAATGGTATTGGCTTTTCGGCAATCCATTGTGATTGAAAGAAGATGCATTACTCGCGATGAGTCGACTTCGGGTCGTGGCGGAGGATTGGTGGATTATTATCCGTAGAGAGAAAGGCATAAGGGCGTGAAGGCATGTCACACCCCGGCCGGCAGCGGATTATACGCCGGGGCTGACGCGGTTGTTCAAAAGCTCATGATCATCTATTTAATGCGAAGATATTTATTAAACCATATTAAATAATCCGTTACAAGAACAATAAAACGACAAAAGTTTAACATGACATAAATTTCAGTTCATTAGCTAGGTCCAGGTCCTACGTGAGCAGCAAAGGCCTTAAGCAGATACACCTGGAACATGCGAGTAAAAGTCAACTACAAGTAGTTGGTGAGCAACATAGGTTTTGACACCAAAACTAAAGTTTAGATAAAGTTTACGATTCAAAAGATTCTAATGCAGATCTAAAGCATATATAATAATACATAAGGCTCCAAGCGTACAGTTCAACCCTGGTAATGAAATATAGCTGCCACAATCCCACGGATTGCCGTTTTGATAAAAAGGGTTAGATAACACCCGAAATTTTATAGTTCACATCCAACATGGGGAGATACACCCATGACAATAGTTCACATCCAACATGGGGAGATACACCCATGATGATGGTTCACACCAACAACAACCCGCCAAGGTTATGTGGTAAGTTTAGTTTAGTTTCGGTTTCCCCTATAAATGATCATGTTTAGGTACTACCTTAGGCTTGCAACACAAGTTAATGAACGTACTGGCATGCATTCATGCAATGGTCACCAAATAGTTAAAGATATAAAGCATGTAGAACATAACATAGAACCAAGCTAATGAATCGTGTAGATAAGATAGTTTAGTTAGTGCATGTTTCACCCCAAAATAGTTAAAGTAGTAAAAAGGGGCTATGAATACTCACTTGATTGTAGGGTTAAGGATGATGGAGTTTGATAAGTTGGATGGGTATTTTGAGAATTCCTCACAACAACCTACAAGATAGATTCGTATTCTAGAATTGAGATAGATTGTACGAGATAATAAGACCTGAGGTTCAAGGTTGAAGATGGGTTTGTATAAGTTTTGAGATTTAGAAGTTATCCATATAGTCGTTTAGGACTTGTTGACTTTAATCAGTTTAGTTTATATAATAGTTGGAGATCTTTGAGATGATACAAGTTGACACATTTAAGTTAAGACAATTTATGAATAAGCTTTTAAAACGAATAACTCTTATTTAACAACGACTTATGAAATACATGGGGTTTAAGTGGGATAGAGGAATTATTTAATCAAAGTAATTATTTAAGAATATTTTTAAATAATTACTTAGGATAATCATTTTTAGAATAATAAATAAACTGTGGACCAGAAATGGTTTAAATAATTATGTTATGTAGATAGTTATTAACTTACTTAATGGATTTCTCTTAGCTTAATAATAATTGAAAAGAGGTATTAAGTAGGTGTTAGTATGAGTAAGCTTAAAGAAACTAAATGCATTTGTATAATGATTTATCTAAAATGATTATTTAAGAAATTCTATAAGCTTTTTAAATGATTTAAATAATCATTCTTTGTCAAAAATTATTTAAGTTCAGAACAAGTTAACATTAAACATTTAACAAAAGAATTGTTTACTAACATTACTACTTTTATGATCAAAATAACAGAAGTTGATTTGTCTAAATAAACCATTTATATCGTTTATTCATAAGACCAATAATATGTTTGTTAATAGAAGAAAAAAAAAGAAAAGAAAATAAATAAAACGTTAGTTATATTTATTTATTTATTTATTTCTTATTTTTATTATATATATATATATATATATATATTTATAAAGGGGTTCTGCTTATAAAAAGGTCAAAAGAATTTAATTTGGAATATATATATACTCTCTTTTTAAAACCATAGTTTTATTTGTTTAAAAATGAAACAACCAAAAATTGGAAACAAAACCGGCCTGGCCGGGATCGAACACGCGACCTGCGCCAGGATAGCGGAGGGTATTAACCGGTAAATCTGGGCTTAATGCCTTACCAGAAGTGGATCTAGAAATCTTTTAACCCACACCCGCCCGACTCCCTCTTCTTCCTCAACCCCACCCGCAAACCCTAGCCTCCAATCAGTTTCGATCGGATAACAATTGAACACGAAAGCATAGGGTTTTCGTTCTCCTCATCATAACGAGTCTAGGGGTATGAATCTTACCTGAAATGGTTGTAAGATGGTAATGCTCGACTGGCACTTGGTTTCGAGCTCCACCGGAGTTTGATCGGGTCTCGAGAGGGTTCTGAGATAAATTTGCGAGTTCTAAGAGTGAACAGGGGTTGTCTTATAAGTGTAGGTCCAAGTTTTGTAGTTCGATTACACTTGAAACAGACGAATTTATTGAGTCTTGATTTCGGGTGGTTTCAGGGACGATTCGGATTCACTTCACTGAATTGACGTAATCGCGTCATTATGCACGATCGAAACAACTTCGCGAACGTCTCTGAACGGTTTGATGAAGTTAATTCGTACGATTCGGATGCCTTGATTAGTGAAATTCAGAGTTCTAGTCTCCGTTGACTTTCGAAGGTCAAATGCGACGGGAAGGAGGAAGGAGGTTTGAGATTTTGCATAAAGGCCCCTAACGTTTTAACAGTTATCATTTCCTACTCAAACTTGGGTTTTTAAGTGGCTTTAAAGTTTTAGAGAACTACCAAAGGAACCCCGAACTTCTACAAAACATGAAGTTCATTAAATCTAAAAAAAAAAAGAAACTTTTATATAATCTAGTATATGTAACTGTTATATTTAGTATTACAAGTATACTTATATAATTTTTTTTTGTTTGTAAATAAAAAGTTTTGTTTCCATTACGTCATCTATATTAAAGTAATGAAATCTTTATAAACTTTATATTTATAGGATTCATGAATTTAGATCTCATAGGCTTTATGTATATAGGTTTAGAATATAGTTTAGCATGTAGTTATATTTTTAACAGAATACAACAATTGTATACTCCCTTTAAAAATTTATTATTTTTGGATTTGAAATGATTGTATCTAATTGTGTGTAAGCACACCTATTAGATGTAGTTGGTAAATTGGACGCTTTCATAGATGTAAATTGAATAGTAGTGGAATTACGATGCCGGGATAGTTAAAGTAAATGCCGAAATTTCCTGGGGATTACAAGGCACATGCATCGGGGGAATTCAAGAGATGACGTTGAAATACCATCGATTGAAAGCCATGGTGGGTGGCATAATGGAAGAGTTCCTTCATGTACATCGTATAGTAGAGGTGATCAACAAGATGTCGGGCAAGTTTTTATAACTAGTCGTGTTTTCGCTCAAAATCTTGGAATCGTGGAAGAGATGTAAATAAATTGGGTTTCCCGATGCTATCTGGTGATGTTATACAGTGAAGCTGGACCATTAACATTAAGGGTGTTATAATGTTGATGTTTATATGATTTAAATGCATGAGGTTGTGGCTTTGGTAAAAAAAAAATCCAATTTTTGGATGGGGTGGTGAATTCGGAAGAAATACTTGTGGACCCGTTAAAGATTGAATGGTTAGTGGGTGAATGTTAAAATGTACATTGTACGCAAATGGTTATATACATAGGTGAAATATGTATATAAAGGGGTGAAATGTGCATAGGTGAAATATGTACATGGATGGTGGATGAAGTCTTGGAATTTCATAAATGATGTTGGAAGTCTTTTGGACTTCACAAACGGTGTTTGATAACGAAGTCTTCGAACTTCAAAGGCGGATTTGGTGATTGAGATCCTTGAATCTCAAAGGATGACTTATGATTAAGTCATTGGAGATACTTAGAATGTTTGGGTCACGGGTAGGAATCTTCCTTCCAGTGTTGTAAAAGAGGATTAAAGTAAGGAAATTGATGTATCCTTACTTGAGGAAGTCTCATGCTTTCTTGGTTAAGAAGGGGTTGAGTTGAAGACTCGAGCTTCAATGGGTGTTGGGATCCTCGAATCCCAATCGGTATGAACTTGAGAACTTGAGTCTCAATGGGTGGATTGGTGAGGTAATTTTGAAACATCCATTGTTGAGTTTCATGGTGGGTTATTATCGGCGATTTATTGAGAATTTCTCTAGGATTGCCATGCCGATGACGAAGTTAACGCGTAAGGAGACTAAGTTTGTTTGGGATGCCGAGCAAGAATCTGCCTTTCAACTCTTGAAAGAAAAGTTGACTAAGGCACCTATTTTGTCCTTGTCGGACGAGACCGAAGATTTTGTTGTTTATTCGGATGCCTCGCATTCGGGGTTGGGATGTGTTTTGATGCAAAGGGGGAAAGTGATTGCCTATGCATCTAGGCAATTAAAGACTCATGAGGTGAATTACCCAACCCATGATTTAGAGCTTGCAGCCGTGGTTTTCGCGCTCAAGATTTGGAGGCATTATTTGTATGGTGCTAAGTGTACGATCTACACGGATCACAAAAGCCTCAAGTACTTCTTTGACCAAAAGGACCTCAACATGAGGCAAAGGCGGTGGCTTGAATTGGTTAAGGATTATGATTGTGAGATACTTTATCATCCGGGTAAAGCGAATGTTGTGGCGGATGCTCTTAGTAGAAAGTCAAGTCATTCACCTATCAAGGTGAAGTCATTTAAGATGACAATTTCATCATCTCTTATTGATGAAATCCGGGAGGCCCAAGTGTTAGCACTTGGTGGTGACTTGAAGAAAGAGCGGATGGTTGCTTATGTTGATAAGCTTGGTGAAATTAGCATGGGTTTGAAGACATGCTTTGATAGAATTTGGATACCTAGGTTGTCAAGTGTCTTGACAACTATTCTTGACGAGGCGCATAAATCCAAATATTCTATCCATCCGGGGGCCACGAAGATGTTTTATGAATTGAGGTGTCATTTTTGGTGGCCGGGTATGAGGCGTGATATTGTTAAGTATGTGAAGGAAATTGTGTCACGTCATGGTGTGCCGGTGTTGATTATATCGGATCGTGATATGAGATTTACTTCTCGTTTTTGGAAGAAATTCCATGAGGATATGGGGATTAGATTGAATCTTAGCACCACTTATCATCCACAAACGGATGGTCAAAGCGAGCGAACGATTCAAACGCTTGAGGATATGAAGCGAGCGATTGAGTTTCAAGTGGGGGACTTTGTGCTTTTGAAAGTCTCTACTTGGAAAGGGGTGATACGGTTTAGGAAACGGGGGAAGTTAAGTCCTCGTTTCATCGGGCCGTTTAAGGTGATAGCAAAGGTGGGTACGGTAGCTTATCGTTTGGAGCTACCGGAGGGACTAAGTAGACTTCACAACACATTTCATGTGTCTCATTTGCGGAAGTGTTTGGCGGATGAATCTATTTTTGTCCCTTTGGACGATATCGAATTGGATGAAAAGTTGAATTATGTTGAAGAACCGGTGGTAATCTTGGATAGAAAAGTGAAGCGTTTGCGCAATAAAGAGATTAGCCAAGTTTTGGTGAGGTGGAAACATAGAAAGGGAGCGGAAATGACTTGGTAAACCGAGGAAGAAATGCTTAAACATTATCCGAACCTTTTTATGTGAAGTCGGGTTTCGGGGACGAAACCCAAATAAGGGGAGGTGATTTGTAACGAACCAAAATCCGGGTCTCGTTATAAATAAATAAATAATTCTAATAAATATTATGGTGAAAATAATATTTTAGAAATAAGTTGAAACAAGCGGGTTTCAAGTTAGTAACGGGGATATACTAGTTTTAACTAGTTATGGAAGGAAATGGAAAAGATTGAAAGTAGAGGGGCTAAAGGTGAAACATGGCAAATCTGCCATATTTGACCTTTAGAAGTCAAAATTGACTTCATTATGTAGTTGGAGTCGTTCAAGAGAAGAGGAAGAAAAGAGAAAAGTGTGTTGAAGCCATTTTCGTGTAATTGAAGCTTGATTAGTGAAGGTTTTGGCTCACACAACACCTTCCTAACATCAAGTAAGTGATTCTCTTCCTCTTGATTTCACCATGTATGTGTTCTTGGTGGGTTTTGGGTGAAACCCGAAATTTTGTATGCATGTGATGAAATGGTGTTAGATTATTGATAATCTAGCTAAACTAAAGTTAAAGAATGATGGTTAACATCCTAGAACCCTTTAATTTTGATTATGAGAAGTTAGGGTTCATATGGTGAAAATTGGGGGTGTTTGGATCATAATGCTAGAATGGTGAATTAATGAAGATTAAGTGTTTTTAAGATGTTAGACACTTGAACAAACACCAAATTAACTTAATAATAATTTTTTAAAGAAGAATTAGTGTTAAGATCAAGTTAATGAAACTCAAGTAGGTGAGTTTGTGGTGAAAGAGGGTGTTTGGTTATGAGGATAACCCAAACGGGTCAATTTGGGTTGGAATTGGGAAATTGAGTTGTGAACTCAATTGTAATGAAATTTTGGTATATGTTAGATTACTAAACTAGGAGTGTATGTTTAGGTAATCAAATTGTGGGTCTAGAAGGCGGAGCGGAGTCGTCTAACCCAAAAGGTAAGTGCCTTTGCACTTACTTAGTTTTGATGATAAATGAGTTTTATGCATTGTTGTATGTATAATGTGTAAAGTTGCATAATTTGTTATGTGGTATGAATGAGCATAAAATTGTATGCATAATTGAAGGAATGTAGTTATAGTATTTATACTATAATGGATATGTTGATATGGAGTTATGGTCTATGAACCATAATGGATAGAATGGATATGGAGTTATGGTCTATGAACCATAATGGATAGAATTGATATGGAGTTATGGTCTAAGTACCATAATGGATAGATTGGTTATGGAGTTATGATCTCGTATCCTTTGGGATATGAAGTTATGGCCTACGTGCCATAATGGAAATGGAAAAGTGATAATGAAACGATGAAAGTAACTTGTAGGTGATATACAAGTGTATGAAATCCTTAATTGGCCAAATGGGTGTTAACGGGTCAAATAGGTGAAAGGTGTGAAAACAAGTTGTGAATTTTGTGGATTATGTGTTATATTGTGCATAGTATGAATGATACATGAAATGAATTGATTATGCATAAGTGTACGTGTGAATGTGAATATGGTTATAATACTATATTGAATATGTGGAGGTTATGATCAAAGAATCATAATGGAAAAGAGGAGGTTATGATCAAAGAATCATAATGGAAAAGAGGAGGTTATGATCAAAGAATCATAATGGAAAAGGGGGAGGTTATGGTCAAAGAACCATAATGGAAATGTGGTAAGATCTTGGTCTATGTACCAAGATGAAGAATGGAAAGAAAGTTATGACCTTTGTGTTATAAATGAAATGATAATGTAAAGAGTAAATAAAACTTGTAGGTGAAATACAAGTGGTATGCAATCAAACATCGAAATGGGTGTTAACGGGTCAAATGGGTGAAAGGTGTGAAAACAAGTTGTGAATTTTGTGGATTATGTGTTATGTGATTGTGTGCATACTTGTGATATGATAAATTGTGAATGATTTAGTATGTACAAAGAATGAATGTAGTTATAGTGTTAACCTATAATGGTAATGGATCATGTGTTGATCATAAATGAACGGAGTTATGGCCTTTGTGCCATAATGGAAATGGATCATGTGTTGATCATAAATGAAACGGAGTTATGGCCTTGTTGCCATAATGGAAATGGATCATGTGTTGATCATAATTGAAACTTGTAGTAAGAGTACAAGAATATGTAGCCTAAATGACAATTTGGGTGGAAACGGGTCAAATGGGTAAAAAGGGTGACAACAAGTTGTAAATACTTGTTGGTTATGTTTATCTCATTACTAATGGTGATATGTTTATATGGTTGTAGGAAAGGCTCCTAAGTAGTCCAAGTCAAGTCCAAGGCGTGAAGGGTTCTCGTATGCATTTTGGTATTTTGGGGATTTTTGGGGAAAACCCCCGTAGATGGATGTAAATTTGATACACAAATGATGTTTTAGTGTATTTACTTGTTGTTGATGTGTTTTTGGGTCAAAACCCAAGTGTTGGGAATTTTTAGTGTCTTGAAGGTTTGAAAAATGTTGAAAAAATGGTTAAGTATGAAACCTGCAGGAAACTGCAACTTTCTGTGAAAAGAGGCCCCTCGCGCTACGCGAGGGGGGTGACTAATAAGTGTCGCGCTACGCGACAGGGTAAAAAAAAAAAAATTTCCTGGGTTTAAGACTTCCGCGCGTTAAAGTTTGTTTGTAAAAGTGGTGTGTTTCAGCTTGAATGCTATTTGTTAAGGCTACATATACATGACATACTCATGCAATCATTAACACATTACATCAGGATAACATTTGTTGTTATGCCCTACATCAGGATAACATGTGTTGTTATGCCCTACATCAGGATAACATGTGTTGTTATGCCCTACATCAGGATAACATGTGTTGTTATGCCCTACATTTATATCAGGATAACATGTGTTGTTATGCCCTACATTTACATCAGGATAACATGTGTTGTTATGCCATACATTAGGATAACATATGTTGTTATACCCTTCAGTTACAAGGTTTCATTTGTGTAACTAGCTTAACTTAGATTCTCCATAAATGCTTTATAAACCATGTATCATATGAATTGTACACAAAATATTTGAACTTTACTGTGGTGTCAAAACCAATGTATGCTCACCATCTATTTATAGTTGACCCTCTCATTTTATCATGTTTCAGGTATGGATGTTTGAGTTAAGATTCAAGTGGCTTCACTTAGGATTGAGAACCGAGTTTTAAACTTAATAGATATATTCATGTATTTATGATCCTTGTAAATGTTGTAATTGAATATTTGAGCTATGAAATGAAATTGATTGTTTAATTATCACAACTTTAATAAACCATGAGCTTATGAACAGTCTACAAGTCCCGCCCCGACGTTTCCGCCGTCGGTTGGGGTGTGATAGATTTTTTGGCTATCTATCAGATCTACTCTTTTTTCGTTTTTACATTTCTTCAATCACAGCTCACATGAGTGTATATCAGAAATTACTCGCCACTAGTCATGCAAATAAGTTATATCTACAAAAAATATATATACAAAAATCACATGTTCACGGATTTTGTGAATTCCATATCTAGAGTTAACTTCATAATTCATATAACCTATACTACAAATATACAATGCACCAAAAGAAACCTCTTTTTTTTAATTTGATGCACATCAATCTAATTTTGAAACATTTTGAGTTTCTAAGGCATCAGTTTCATCAAGAATTTCAAAACTTAATCATTTCTAGGGTTAGGTAGATCAATCTGCTCCAAATCCACAAATTTCAGTGCATAATTCATATGTAGGGTTTGGAAGATCCAAGCGTCGTTGCCGTCACCGGAGAAATTCATCGTCTTCGCGTACACCAATGCGTACTCAGCTATGACCTCCGAGTCCAACTGATACCGTTCTACATTCATGTACATCGTTGCGCACCTATCCTGAACACATACCAGACTCCGGCATCGTTAGCTTCGATGGAGAACTTCCAGCTTTCACAGAACGAATCCGGAACAACGTACCAGACGCCGATGCTTGGATTAAAAGAGAAATTGGACTAGAGTTTGAGTCGGCGATGGCGGCGACGGTTTTTCCTGTGTAGCGGATTTATTGGGGAATGGGGTTTTGCAGTGGATGATTTGTTAATTGAATCTGAATGTGAGTGAGATATGGGAGATTGAGATCAATATTCAAGATTTTCAACCACAAAATTATGTATAAAACTCTGGTTAGCTGATTTCGTGATATCAACCTAAATAAAACTTTAAGGAAGAAGAAGAAGATGGAGCTAAGGGCATATTAGTAATTTTATATAAAAACTAACAGAAATTTTAATGGAGTTAAGGATCAGGGATGGAAACTGTCAAAACATAAAAACTCAGGGATGACATGTGTTATAGAGGGACGAAAACTAAAGTTTACTCTTTTGAATATTAAGTTCTTTATAAGAAACTAATAAATCATATATCTAAAATATTATAGGCCTAAATGTGTAATAATCAATTAATCATTAATAAACAAAACAAAATTATTCCAAAAAATTAAAGTCAATTGGTAAACTAGACGAACTTAACAAGTTCGCTCCTAAAGATGCTTAGGTGAACTTGTTAAGTTCGCCTCTCTATGAACTTACACGGAATTTTATCAACAGTTACAAAACATGTCCTAACATAAACAAAAAAAACCGAAATTGAACCTAACCTGTTTCAAAAACCGAAACCAAATGGTTTTCAAAAAACCAAAAACCGAACTTTCGATTTTGGGTTCGGTTTACCCAAACCGACCCATGCACACCCTTAGTAGATACTTGTGTCTAGACCTAATAAGTTTTATGTTGGATGTCATTTAATAATAATCCCTTTCCCATGAACATTGGGAACTGTGTATTTCCTGGGAATGCGAGAAATGCCTATTATAATACCCGACGATTAATCTAGTAGTATCAACCAGTATCACCCATTTGAAGAAAATTGGGGTCAATCAAACTACTCATGAGATGATGGTGATTTCGACTTGGATAACTGGTGAATAGATAAACCACCACTATTAAATCAACAAATTCTATGAAACGCCCCAAACCGGGTACATCTCATAGTTGGCAAAAAACATAACAAACATAGTTCTTAAACTATTAGTCAGAATCTATTACAAATGAAGTCTTTAATTCAAACATTCATAAAACCCCAAACCAATTAAAACTTTATTCAATCATATATCAGGAATAGTAAATGTCAGTCTTCAGCGCAACATCCCGATGTCCATGCTATCTAGCCCTCACGACCCCTTTACTTTGTTTCCTCTTTACTTTTCCTACGCGTCGTGCATACTAAAAATCAGCTAACGCTGATGAGTTCTATCTTTACTTTAAACTGAAAATTTCTTTTTGGTAGCTTAATTTTATAAAAATAAAATATGCTTTTCTTTCCCTATCTTTAAAACAATTTAACTTTACTTTAAAACTTTGTAACATTACAATTATAAAACGGTTACGTTATATCTATTAGTTAAAACTTTACTTTTTAGGTAACCGGTTAAGGTGTCCTCCTTTACTCTTTTTGTTTCACTTATAACATACTTTAACTATTACATATGGATCGTTGCCCGAGAGTAAGATCCTTTTGCTCGCTTACACCTCAGGGTTTTACTTTTTTGTGCCCACACCTCAGGGTGGGACTTTCTCGCTTACACCGAAGTGAAGACTCCTTTGCATGCTCACACCTCATGATAAGACTTTCTTGCTTACACCAAAGTGAAGACTCCTTTGTCTGCTCACACCTCAGGGGGAGACTTTCTCGCTTACATCGAAGTGAAAACTCATTTGCTTGCTCACACCTCGGGGTGAGACTTCTACTTTGCTTGCCTGCAGGACTTTTTACTTTCCAACTACTATGCAATTATACTATGTCACATAATGTAATACTATTGAAACACATAACACATAGACAAATAACACATAAACATATAATATGACATTTGTCACTATCAAGCTGCACCGAGATGCAGCTTCTTTACCATTCTTTACTTTGCTTTATTTTCTTGAAATTACATTTTAAAGATAGTACTATTCTCTTTAACACTTTAACTTTCTTTTTATAAAAATGACCTTTTTATAAAAATCTATGCCTTTCTCTTCCATTTTATAAATTTAACATTTTATAAAATTCTCTACTTTGTCTTTCATTTTATAAAAATAACATTTTTATAAAATACTATACACTGTCTTTCATTTTATAAAATAACATTTTTATAAAATACTATACCAGTATGCATGCCAGCCCAAAACCATTAGGAAAAAGGGCAATAAGAACTCACATGTCCAGCTATCTTCTGCGTACTAGAACTTGTCCAATACGCTTCACTTTATATCTGAATTAATATTTAACATATAATTAATCCACTATTTTCTAAGTTTAGTAGAAACTACTTGTTCAGTGGAAACTACTTCTTCCATAGATGTCACACCCCACCAAGGCGGAAGTACGGGATGTAACCGGTATATCGCATTGAACATAAGTACAATAGAAACTAAAAGGAAAGTTGTGCATTACATTGAACCATACTACATGCTTCTAACGAATGTACGAATACATGAAAATCCTGAATCAATACAAAGGGTCAAAAATGCCCAACTACAACCAAAAGTACATAATAATAACTCTTCCCAAAAGCAAGCCGTTTAAAGCTCGTTATCCCCATAACTGTTTACCTGAAAAGCATGTTTCGAAAACGGGTCAACTATAAAAATAGTTGGTGAGCACGCAGGTTTTGCGACTCTATAAAAAGTATGTAAATAAATTTCAAAATGTAATAGTAACCATCCGCAGATGATCAAGTACACGTGTTAAGATATAATTACCCTGAGCCACAATCAAAACCGTCAGACTATTTATTGCCCCTGTATCCAGGTGTCAAATGTGAACACCTACTATGGCTAATTATGCACCCAAATGACCCTACAAGTCTGGTTGGCGCGACCAACCCTGGGCGGGGGTGTCAACCCAAATAGTACTATTCATAATTCCCACCGGATATCCAAGCTAATTGATTGTGTTAAAGTGGGGACTTAATACATCCATAAGTAAACCCATGTAACTCTAATCCCAAGTAACAACGTGTAGAGTGAAACAACTTTTCCCCCGTAAAACAGTAAAAATGAAAAGTGGGGCCGCGAAACTCACCTGGACATCGTTGGTGATAAGTGTGACATAGTCAACAAAAACCGCAAAGTATGGTTAACATCCAAATTCTATCAAAGGCCAGCAGCCAAATGCAAGCAAAGTGTGGCTAGCAACTCAGTGCTACCAAGGTACGGCTAAATCAGCAAAAACCGCAAAACAGGTGTCCTAACCGAGTCCTACTAACCAAGTAGACATAAAAAATAGCATTTAGGACGCCTAAAGTATAAAACTGAGTCTACTACTCAAAAGTTGCTACGTAGTAGGTTGCATACCCAAAACCGGTGCACACACGTACGAACCGCTCAAAAGTTGTAAAACGAGTCTTTATATAAATTCGTGACTTTGAAACCTTAAGTTTTAGATTTTATTAGTTAATATCAGTAGTTATAATGTCATATATGATAAAATCTCAAGTCACAGTTTCGTTTGACCAAAAACGCGGTTACGCGCGTAAAGTCCGGTTTACGGTTTAAAAATCCGATTCATCCGAAATTAGGGTTTTAGTGTGATATTAGCACCCAATTTAAAAGTCAAATTTTATGTTTTAAATAGGGTTATACTTCTGTCCAAAATCCCCTAGAATTTTTATAAAATCAATTTTATATAAAAATTTCCAAAATTAATAACTTTTTATAAAATTTAAATGGACCATAATTCCAAAACCATACTTAGACATAAAGTTACTGCTTTAAATTTATACCAATTTATCATATATATAAATAAAAATTTCTGACCAATTTTCATATTTGTCCAATATCCAGATTATTTAATGTGAATTTAATATTGTTAAAATTTTACAAATTCGGGAAAAATAGTTAAACACATTAAAACTTCACCAAATCATTACCATATTAATTTTAAGTCAGTATAAGATCCCATACCAAGTTTCAACTCCTGATTTTATCCAGAAGTATACAAACCCTAAATCATCTGTTTAAACTTTATAAATACTAAACACATACTTAAACAACTTCAATTTTCATAAAATTTGTACAGGAGTCTTAGTTCATCATATAAAAATCACTTTCCAATTTCTAGAATTTTTCAATACTCAGAAGTATTTTTCCCAAATTTCCATGTATTAAACTTGTGAAAATTTTAATAAATAATCTATAAATAGTTTAGTTACCAATATTTCCAGATCTCACTTTTTATATAAATACTACTTTTTAAAAATAAATTTGGAAGCTAAATCAAAAGTTTATAAAAATCCATCAAAAACAATTGTTGTATAAAAATAAATATATTAGTTCCACGTGAACCGGTATTGGGTTTATAACCTAATAACCACTCAAAATATCAAATATCTCAATCCTAAATGTTTTCGGGTTCAATTCCCAACCAATGACTCATAAAACTATTCTAACATAAAATAAAATCTTAACGGGTAAAGTTTATACCTATCGTATAAATGGTTCGCGTACGCGGAACCTCCCATATTTCACATGCAATACGAACCAAACACACCATTAGGATCGTTTTTATCTCCCGAGCATTTCCATATGCTCAAAATTGACATGCAATGCCGTTTGGATGACCATGCAACCCGATCAATTTCCTGTTTCGATCCTATAAACTGTTACAATCTGTTCGTATTCAAAAATACAGTTTCCAACTTCTGATCGGAATTTACTATGGTGAAAATATTCATATTTGTGCTAAGAAACTACTGTCCAAAAATCGTCACGATCCAACGGTCGGATCTCTGGGGATCGACGATTCTTTGAGATCCAATTTTTCAAATCCGAAAATCCGATCAGTCATATTCGGGGGTATGAAAAGCATACCTAGAGAGCTCTGATAAAAAATTCCTCAAGTAGGGTTTTGCGTCTTTGTGTTGACAACATCATATCCAAATTTCATGCATTTCTAATGGTCGGATTTCCGGGGATCGTCCGATCTTTAAAACTGCGCATGCATAAAACTTTCTGGACAGATTTTAAAAACTCTTTTTCACGATTATCCAAAAATAACTTATCTCGAGTCCTTGCGTCTCGTAAATATATATCTTTTCGGATTTAAATTAAAATTTACGAAACCGTTCGACTCGGGTGTTAATGCGTATAAACCCGAACTTGATCAAATTTTTGACATTATAACACCCAAATAAATCTTATTATTTTTCGTTCACTAACGAGTTCCTTTCGTTTGAAAGTATATTTCACATAATAATAATAATAATAATAATAATAATAATAATACTATTATTATTATTATACGAACTCGTCGAACACGGGTGTTGACCGTAAAAGTCACGGTTGTCACATTCTCCTCCAGTTAACAGAATTTCGTCCCGAAATTCAACTGGTATAATAGTTGACAAGTTCTTTTTCGTAACTTGTTTCATGTACGATCATAAAGGGAAATCTAGTTTCTTAGATACAGTAGGGAGATTTGACAAATCGAGATCTAAGAATCATAGAGAGTAGGTTACACTTAGAAAGGCTCAAAAGAAAATTGAATAATCATGAGAGAAAAATCTTTCGAATTCCAAAGAGTCTATAGATCATTGTTTCACCAGATCAGTAAAAAAGGTATACTACTGGTGTTATTCAGAAGATTAAGAAATACGTCATAGGATTGATATACACAGGTATACAAAGTTGGTACAAATCCAAAATGATATTATGATACAAAATCCCAGTGATTTAGTATCCTTTTATGAGGAAGGAAAAGTATCATTCGGCTTGGTGCCATTAAGGAATACTATTATAAATAGTAACCATAAAATTATAGTATGAGAGGTGCTATTAAGATCCAAAGAGTCGGTAGAATCACCACGACTCATTGGAATAAAAATGTATCACAGCGATAACAAATATCATAGGTTATAAAGGATGGACATATCATGTACTTAGAATACAGAGAGATAACACCTCGTTAAAATGAAACTTGTCGTCAATACGAACTTCCTTAGGTTGTATAATTACGGATTCATCGGCTAAACACCTTTTGAGACACGATTGTCACACCCCGACCGGCGGCGGATTAAAGGGGCTGCCTCGGTTGTTCATAAGCACATGATCATCTATTATTAAATGACAATATTTATTCATCAACTTAAAATCATTCGTTACATAGGGAATGGAAAACGAAACGTTCAAAACATAACATAATTTAAATTAAACTAGGTCCAAGTCCTAGATGAGCAGGTAGGGTCCTCAAATGGTTGCACCTGAAACATGTGAGTAAATGTCAACTACAAGTAGTTGTTAAGTAACATAGGTTTTGACACTAACAAAAGTTAAGTAAAAAGTGTTTGTAATTCAATACCGTTCAAAGCGTAACTATGGCATAAATGTGAAAACATACAAAGTTCCAAGCGTACAATTCAATCCGTAGTAAATGGAAAAACTGGTAAGTACAATCTCACTGATTGTGTTTTGGAAAAATAGTAATATGTTACACACAAAACCCGTCAAGGTTCGTGTTAACTGGAATCGGATTCCCCTATAAATGATCATGTTAGGTACTACCTTAGGCCTGGGTAGCAGGTTAATGAATGTACTAGCATGAACACATGTAATGGTCACCAAGTAGTTTAAGACATAAAGCACATAGTGAATAGCATGGTAAGTAAACATGTTCCACCCCGAGTATTTGTAAACAATAGTAAAGAGAAAGGGGGCTATGAACTCACTTGAAATGAGGCCAACAAGTTGTATGAATTGTAAAGGATGAATAGGCTTCGTGACGATTTCTCACAATCAACCTACACAATTTATTTGTATTCTAGACTCGATGAGAATAAAGAATTCTAAGTTTATTTAGTTTTCAAGGGATTCTTAAAAATTGGGGGTCGGACATAGGGTTTGTGTAGGTTTGTGGAAAAACGTGGGTTTATCACAAGTATAGTGATAAAATAGTTTATAAAAATAAACTAATTAGAAATTCCTAATCAACTATTTAGTGTTTATCAAATGCGTTTGAATTTATTTAGGTAATTATCCAAAGTAAATAACATAATTGACAAATAAATTATGGATTAGAAAAGGGGTTTTAAATATTTGTCTTAATAAAATAATTTCTTTTATTTAGACGGTTAATAAACATCTAAGTAAGTTTTAAATGGAATTTATG
The DNA here is from genome assembly GCA_023525975.1 of Smallanthus sonchifolius. Classification (NCBI taxonomy): domain Eukaryota; kingdom Viridiplantae; phylum Streptophyta; class Magnoliopsida; order Asterales; family Asteraceae; genus Smallanthus; species Smallanthus sonchifolius. The sequence continues at coordinate 20,203,704 of CM042046.1, read as the reverse complement.
AATTCGTACAATAAATAATTATTTAAGTAATTTTATAGATTTCTAAATATTTCAAATAATTATTTATAGGATCCGAGAAAAAAAGTTCAATAATGTTTAAAACTTGTTTTATAACTTTGAAATTTTATAACATACTTAAATTTATTTAAATAACCCTTTATTTAAGAATTTTTTAACGTTTCTAATTAATTTAAAATGAATAAAACATTGTTTTATGTTTTTATAAAAATTACTAATTATTTTATTAGATTTATAGAAATTTTCAGAATTAATTTGGGTAATAAAACAATGAATAAGTGGTTAAAAATAAAAAAGGGCTAGGCTCGGCCACAAGTAGACTCGAACCCGTGACTTTGGCCGGGTCACACACACGCATCCGACTCAACCAATAGACCAGGGCTATTGCCATGTTTGGAAATGAGTTTTGAAAGTTTATAACACCCATTCAAACCGTCATCTTCTTCCCCATACACCTCCCGTAACCCTAACCCCAATCGCCTAATCAGGCCACGAATTTATGGCCAAATCATGGGGCTTTTGTTCTAGGAATCAAAACGCATGTAATGACCATTAAATTTACCTGGTAAGGTTTAAGGATGATCGGGAACGATAGGACGAACGGACTGACTCCTCACGGCTGTAATCTGTGTTTCGAGGGTGTTTAGGAGTGCGTTTGAGAATTCAGAGAGCTTATAAGGGGTGTTGCGAATGATATGAGACTGATTTTGTAGATTACTTTCATCTTTAATGCACAAATCAATCCGAGTTTAAGGCTAGGACGGTTTTGAAACGGTTAGGGTCGCGTGGCTTGATTACGTTTAAATTGGGTAGTTAAAGTCATCAACTTCTTGTCGATCAAGGGTTATGTACCATCGATTGAAGTTAATTCATCTGAATCGTGCGATTGGAAAAACAATTTGGAAGTTGTTGACCTCGATAAGTCAAAATTGGGGATGGGGGAAGATGATCCGAAATTACACATTCGGTCCCTGAGGTTTTCATGTGTTAAAATTTTAAATGCAAATCTTGGGTTAAGTTTAAGTTTTAAATTTTTGAATTTACATATTAGACCCTGGACTTTTATAAGGTTAGGAGATTACTAAGTTTTATAATTTCTATAAAACTTAATAAATGTTAATGTTGCATAAATATATATTTATATAAAAATGGTTTTATTTCTAGTAATCCCATTCACTTAAAAGAAAATATTAAATAAATAATGCAATCTTTTAAACCTTAATTATAATTTAATATTTTTATAATTTATTTATAACTATATGTGTTAATATATTTATATGGTTTAGAAATGAGTGTATATATTTATTTAGTAGAATAATAACAAATACTTATACCATTTCCTTATATGAATACTTATCATTTTGTAATAATTGTATTTAATGTATGCATGTATGAATACATATGAACAGTAATGAGGTAATTTATTGCAATGGATAGATGTTCCTACAACATTACAATGCCGGAAGAGCTTAAATAGAGGCCGGAATTTCCTGGAGATTACAGTCTCCCCTACTTTAGGAAATTTCGTCCCGAAATTCATTAGGAAGAGGGTCCTGGAAACAGATGTGGGTATTTGGATTTCATTTGATCCTCACGTTCCCAAGTGAACTCAGGGCCACGTTTGGATTCCCATCGAACCTTAACGATTGGAATTCGGCTTCGCTTGAGTTGCTTAACTTCTCGGTCCATGATCTCCACGGGCTTCTCCACGAAGTGCATTGTTTCGTCAATGTGAACCTCGTCAAGTGGTATGTGGAGATTCTCGTCAGCTAAGCATTTCTTTAGGTTCGAAACATGAAATGTCAGATGTACGTTGCTGAGTCCTTCAGGTAGGTCCAATTTGTAAGCTACCTTCCCAATCTGTTCAAGAATTTTAAAGGGACCCACGAATCTTGGCGCAAGTTTCCCTTTCTTTCCAAAACGAACTACGCCTTTCCAAGGGGATACCTTGAGAAGGACCAGATCGCAAACTTGAAATTCTAAGGGTCTTCGACGTTTGTCGGCATAGCTCTTCTGCCGACTTCTTGCTACCAAAAGGTTGTCTCAGATTAACATTATCTTATCGGAAGTCTCTTGAATAAGTTCGGGACCGGTGATTTGTGATTCACCAACTTCAGTCCAACAGATAGGAGAGCGACACTTCCGACCATAAAGTGCTTCAAAAGGGGCTATGTTAATGCTCGTGTGATAACTGTTATTGTATGAGAACTCGACTAGAGGTAGATGTAAACCCCAATTTCCCTTGAAGTCAATGACACAGGCTCTAAGCATATCTTCAAGAGTTTGAATCGTTCGCTCAGATTGACCATCAGTTTGCGGGTGATAAGCAGTGCTAAGATTTAGCTGAGTACCTAGTGCTGATTGCAAGGATTGCCAGAAGCGAGAGGAGAATCGTCCTTCACGATCAGAAATAATGTTGAGAGGTACACCGTGACGACTAACGATCTCATCAATATAGATTCGAGCTAGTTTCTCAACTCGATAGTCCTCACGTATGGGTATGAAATGAGCAGATTTTGTCAAGCGGTCGATGATTACCCAAATGCTATCATGACCACGAGATGTTTGTGGGAGTTTGGTTATAAAGTCCATGGCAATACACTCCCATTTCCACACAGGAATCTCGGGTTGTTCAAGTAAACCGGATGGACGCTGGTGCTCGTCTTTAACCTTTAAACATGTAAGGCATTTGGACACGTATAAGGAAATGTCCTTTTTCATACCAGGCCACCAGTATTGGGTACGAAGATCCATGTAAATTTTGTCTGCACCAGGATGCACAGAATAACGAGTCTTGTGAGCCTCGTTCATGATAAAGGTACAAAGGTTGTCACGGTCCGGAATCCAGATACGATTTATAAAGTAAAGTAACCCATTGGGTTTGGTTTCAAGTTGGATTTCAGCACCGCATGACATTTCGTTGTACATGTTTCCTTCAGTGACGGAAAGATTTTGTGCTTCAAGAATGCGAGTTTGAATATCATTTTGGATTCGAATGCTGTGGATCTTGATAGGTTCCTTACGGCTAAGAGCATCGGCCACAACATTCGCCTTACCAGGATGATAACGAATATTGCAGTCGTAGTCGTTTAGGAGTTCAACCCAACGCCTTTGTCTCATGTTGAGTTCTTTTTGATTGAAAATGTGCTGGAGGCTCTTATGATCGGTGTAAACCTCACATTTGGTACCATATAGGTAATGTCTCCAAATTTTTAGAGCAAATACGACCGCACCCAACTCAAGATCATGTGTCGTATAATTCTTCTCATGGATTTTGAGTTGTCGGGACGCATAAGCAATCACTTTGCCCCGCTGCATTAGTACACAACCAAGGCCTAAGTGGGAAGCGTCACAGTAAACGACAAAGTCTTCGGTTCCATCGGGGAGGTTAAGGATAGGAGCCTCACATAGTTTCTGTTTTAGGGTTTGAAAAGCTTCCTCCTGTTTTGGTCCCCACTCGTAGGGCTTACCTTTGTGAGTTAAGGCTGTGAGTGGTACCGCGATCTTTGAAAAGTTCGCTATGAAACGACGATAATAGCCTGCTAAATCTAGAAATGAGCGGACTTCGGTAGGGGTCTTTGGGCTTGCCAGTTCTTTACTGCCTCAATCTTAGCGGGATCCACATAAATACCCTTTTCGTTGACTATGTGTCCCAAGAATTGGACTTCCTTTAGCCAAAATTCACACTTGGAGAACTTAGCATACAGTTTCTCCTTCTTCAAGAGATCCAAAACCAAACGCAAGTGTTCTTCGTGTTCCACTTTGGATTTTGAATATATGAGGATGTCGTCAATGAAGACGATCACAAACTTGTCCAAGTACGGCTTACACACGCGGTTCATAAGATCCATGAATACTGTGGGTGCATTGGTTAGTCCGAAGGGCATAACCATGAACTCGTAATGGCCATATCTTGTAACGAAGGCTGTCTTGGGGATATCAGATTCGAGGACTCGTAACTGATGATAACCAGAACGAAGATCGATCTTAGAGAAATACGTCGATCCTTGAAGTTGATCAAATAAATCGTCAATCCTCGGGAGTGGGTATCGGTTCTTCACGGTAAGTTTGTTGAGTTCCCGATAGTCGATGCACATCCGAAAAGAACCATCCTTCTTTTTGACAAATAAAACAGGTGCTCCCCAAGGGGAAACACTAGGACGAATAAACCCCTTATCAGAAAGTTCTCGGAGTTGACTTGAAAGTTCTTGCATCTCTGATGGTGCAAGACGGTAAGGTGATTTAGCCACGGGGTTTACTCCTGGCACTAGGTCAATACGGATTTCGACTTGACGTATGGGAGGAAGACCGGGTAAATCTTCGGGAAAAACTTCAGGGAAGTCTTTGATTACAGGAATGTCTTGGAGGTTCTTATCCTTGACTTTTCGTTCCACAATATGGGCCAAGAATGCCACACATTTCTTCCGTAAATACTTCTGTGCGGTAGTGCAAGACATAAGCTTGAGTCCTTTTGACGGCTTCTCACCATAGACGTTCAAAATTTCCCCCGAGTCAAGAGGGATACAGATATACTTGTCAAAACAAACGACTTCAGCATGGTGCTTGGTCAGCCAGTCCATGCCTACTATGATGTCGAAACCTCCGAGAGCCATAGGAATAAGATTGATTGAAAAGCCATGATCGCCCAAGGTTAAAGTAAAATCTCTAATAATGGTGTCACATGAAATAGGATAAACATCCGCTACTAAAATATCAAAGGGTTTGTCTAGCTTAGCACGACTCATAGCGAGTTGTGGTTCAAATTCAAAGGACACGAAACTCCTATCGGAACCAGTATCAAATAGGATAGAAGCATATTGGTGATTAATTGGGTACGTACCATTCACCACATCGTTGTTGGCTTGTGCCTCATTGGCATTGATGTTGAAGGCACGTCCTCGAGCTACGGGGTTTGCATTTCCCTGATTCATATTTCCCCGATTCATGTTCCCCTGGTTCCTGTTTCCCTGAATCATGTTACCTTAGTTCTCGTTCTCTTGTATCATGTTGCCTTGATTCATGTTGGCTTGGTTCACAATGACAAACCTAGGGCAACGGTTCCTGAAATGATTTTGGTCTCCACACTCGTAACAAGCACGACCCTGAGCGAAAGCAGCAGGAACAGAAACATCAGTTTGATTAGCTTGGTAGGCTCGGGGAGCAGTACGGCAGATGTTAGCCGTATGCCCAGAACGTCCACAATTGGTACATAGACGGCATGGCATGTAGGTAGTATGATGGAGCTGGCAGGTGTTGCATAGAGGTAGAGTCCCCACATAAGGCTTCTTGTTGGGGTTGAAGGCAGTAGGGGCTACTTGGGCTAAAGGAGTAGCAGGTGCGATAATGGCAAAGTTCTTGCCTTTTCTCTTTTTGCCATTGAAAGAGGACTCAACCTTAGTCTCTTTAGTGGGTTCGGTGGTGGATTTTTCAATGTTTCTCTTAACACCTTTCTTGAACAAGGTTCCTGCTTTAACGTGATTGTCTGATAGAGTGGCAGCTAGACGGATAGCTTCCTCAAGAGTGGCTGGGTTACTACCCAACACGGTATCCTGAATTTGCATGGGCAAACCATTGATGTACTTCTCAATGGCTCGGGAGAGAGGAGTGACCATATGGGGCACCAGTAGGCTAAGCTCATGAAAGCGGGTGGTGTAGGCAAGGCTTTCACCACTGTCTTGTTTGAGATCCCAGAATTCAGCTTCTAGTTTCCTGACCTCATTACGGGAGCAAAACTCATCTGTCATGAGTGTCTTTACATCAGCCCAAGGCAAGGCTAGTGCAACCTCTATCCAACGGTTACGTTTTTCTCCATTCCACCATGTGAGTGCCCTTTTTTAGAAGACAATAGTAGCATAACGAACCTTTAGGTTCTCAGGACAGTCAGCATTGATGAAAGTCCCCTAAATGCTTTCAAACCATTGGAGAAGTCCAGTAGCTCCTTCGTTCCCGTAGAACTTGGTGGGGTTTCAGGAGTTGAAGTGTTTGAATGTACACGTGGGATTCCTTGGTGCAGCATTCTGGTTCAGTTGATTGACCATAGTTGGTAGGATCGTAGCCATTTGCTAGATGATCCTATCGGTGAGGTTGTTCCTACGCTCATGACGGGGAGGCATTCTACAAACGGTTGAATAGAAAGTTCATAAGATATGAATCATGAATAAGAGTTTGCAATTTAATCATGAGATGTTAGATGAAGCATACATGGTACCCTAATGGGCACATTGACTTATCAAAGTACTTTAAGTCTTTCTAATGTTTGAGAAGTCATGCTTTAGCCTATAAGTGGACACTCATCCCAAGAATTCCCAGGAAAGCATAACTGGTCCATCGGTTGATTTGGATTTATACGAGATGCTTTCCTAGACAGAACTCAAAAATTAATGGCATCCACCCTTCCGGATTGCACAAGTTCTCATTCATTAGTTAGAACTTACATACCTTTGACGAGAGTTTCCTTCGGATTAGACTATTAAGTCTAAGTGTAAGTTTCATGTAGTTCAAGTAGTTCCAAATAGTTTCAAGTAAACTCTTGAATGTTGAAGTTCATGTAGTTGTATCAAGTATTCAAAATAGATAGGTGTAGGTACGTATGCATGGTAGGAATAAAGTGGAGTTCCTAATAAAAGACACGAGTTGGACTCATGTTTGGGGACTCCTAGGTTATAGTCTAGGTCATGTGTCTAATAACCTAATTCCCTATAACCATGGCTCTGATACCAATCTGTCACACCCCGGCCGGCGACGGATTAAACGTCGGGGATGACGCGGTTGTTCATAAGCACATGATCATCTATTATTAAATGACAATATTTATTCATCAACTTAAAATCATTCGTTACATAGGGAATGGAAAACGAAACGTTCAAAACATAACATAATTTAAATTAAACTAGGTCCAAGTCCTAGATGAGCAGGTAGGATCCTCAAATGGTTGCACCTGAAACATGTGAGTAAATGTCAACTACAAGTAGTTGATGAGTAACATAGGTTTTGACACTAACAAAAGTTAAGTAAAAAGTGTTTGTAATTCAATACCGTTCAAAGCGTAACTATGGCATAAATGTGAAAACATACAAAGTTCCAAGCGTACAATTTAATCCTTAGTAAATGGAAAAACTGGTAAGTACAGTCTCACTGATTGTGTTTTGGAAAAATAGTAATATGTTACACACAAAACCCGCCAAGGTTCGTGTTAACTGGAATCGGATTCCCCTATAAATGATCATGTTAGGTACTACCTTAGGCCTGGGTAGCAGGTTAATGAATGTACTAGCATGAACACATGTAATGGTCACCAAGTAGTTTAAGACATAAAGCACATAGTGAATAGCATGAGAACAATGGTATTAAATTTGGTAAGCATGGTAAGTAAACATGTTCCACCCCGAGTATTTGTAAACAATAGTAAAGAGAAAGGGGGCTATGAACTCACTTGAAATGAGACCAACAAGTTGTATGAATTGTAAAGGATGAATAGGCTTCGTGACGATTTCTCACAATCAACCTACACAATTTATTTGTATTCTAGACTCGATGAGAATAAGGAATTCTAAGTTTATTTAGTTTTCAAGGGATTCTTAAAAATTTGGGGTCGGACATAGGGTTTGTGTAGGTTTGTGGAAAACGTGGGTTTATCACAAGTATAGTGATAAAATAGTTTATAAAAATAAACTAATTAGAAATTCCTAATCAACTATTTAATGTTTATCAAATGCGTTTGAATTTATTTAGGTAATTATCCAAAGTAAATAACATAATTGACAAATAAATTATGGATTAGAAAAGGGGTTTTAAATATTTGTCTTAATAAAATAATTTCTTTTATTTAGACGGTTAATAAACATCTAAGTAAGTTTTAAATGGAATTTATGAATTCGTACAATAAATAATTATTTAAGTAATTTTATAGATTTCTAAATATTTCAAATAATTATTTATAGGATCCGAGAAAAAAGTTCAATAATGTTTAAAACTTGTTTTATAACTTTGAAATTTTATAACATACTTAAATTTATTTAAATAACCCTTTATTTAAGAATTTTTTAACGTTTCTAATTAATTTAAAATGAAAAAACATTGTTTTATGTTTTTATAAAAATTACTAATTGTTTTATTAGATTTATAGAAATTTTCAGAATTAATTTGGGTAATAAAATAATGAATAAGTGGTTAAAAATAAAAAAAGGGCTAGGCTCGGCCACAAGTAGACTCGAACCTGTGACTTTGGCCGGGTCACACACACGCATCCGACTCAACCAATAGACCAGGGCTATTGCCATGTTTGGAAATGAGTTTTGAAAGTTTATAACACCCATTCAAACCGTCATCTTCTTCCCCATACACCTCCCGTAACCCTAACCCTCCCAATCGCCTAACCAGTTCACGAATTTACGGCCAAATCATGGGGCTTTTGTTCTAGGAATCAAAACGCATGTAATGACCATAAAATTTACCTGGTAAGGTTTAAGGATGATCGGGAACGATAGGACGAACAGACTGACTCCTCACGGCTGTAATCTGTGTTTCGAGGGTGTTTAGGAGTGCGTTTGAGAATTCAGAGAGCTTATAAGGGGTGTTGCGAATGATATGAGACTGATTTTGTAGATTACTTTCATCTTTAATGCACAAATCAATCCGAGTTTAAGGCTAGGACGGTTTTGAAATGGTTAGGGTCGCGTGGCTTGATTGCGATTAAATTGGGTAGTTAAAGTCATCAACTTCTGGTCGATCAAGGGTTATGTACCATCGATTGAAGTTAATTCATCTGAATCGTGCGATTGGAAAAACAATTTGGAAGTTGTTGACCTCGATAAGTCAAAATTGGGGATGGGGGAAGATGATCCAAAATTACACATTCAGTCCCTGAGGTTTTCATGTGTTAAAATTTTAAATGCAAATCTTGGGTTAAGTTTAAGTTTTAAATTTCAGAATTTACATGTTAGACCCTGGACTTTTATAAGGTTAGGAGATTACTAAGTTTTATAATTTCTATAAAACTTAATAAATGTTAATGTTGCATAAATATATATTTATATAAAAATGGTTTTATTTCTATTATTCCCATTCACTTAAAAGAAAATATTAAATAAATAATACAATCTTTTAAACCTTAATTATAATTTAATATTTTTATAATTTATTTATAATTATATGTGTTAATATATTTATATGGTTTAGAAATGAGTGTATATATTTATTTAGTGGAATAATAACAAATACTTATACCATTTCCTTATATGAATACTTATCATTTTGTAATAATTGTATTTAATGTATGCATGTGTGAATACATATGAAAAGTAATGAGGTAATTTATTGCAATGGATAGATGTTCCTACAAAATAAAGAAATTACAATACCGGAAGAGCTTAAATAGAGGCCGGAATTTCCTGGAGATTACAACGATATACTATAAGCATCGTATATACCATTAAGCTCCTGAGGTAGTTTTAGTTTGTACATAACAAGACCAATCAAATGATTACTACCAACTTCAGCACAACAAAATGGTGATCAACATTTGTATCAAAACAGAGCTTCCAATGGTGCTCATTTAATGGTAGTGTGATCACTGTTAGTGTAAGAAAATCGGACCAAAGGTAAAAGAGTATCCAAATTACCACCAAATTGTATCACACAAGCCCTTAGCATATCCTCCAAGGTATGAATAGTTCGTTCACTTAGACCGTCAGTTTGAGGATAGTAAGCGGTTCTCATATCTAAGCGCATTCTCAAAGCTTTATGTGGTGTCTACCAGAAATGGGATGTAAAACGATTATCCGTATCGAAGATAAAGGAATCAGGCACTCCATACCTTGCTACAATTTCACTACTATACAGTCGAGCTTGCTTTTCTATCTAGAAGTCCTCTCGGATAAGTAGGAAATGTGTAGAGTCTGTCATTAATTAGTTAACAATGTTCCGAAATGATTCATAGCCGCCTAATGTTCTAGGCAGGCCTAGTAATGAAATCTATTGAAACTTGTTCTCACATCCACAGTGAAATCTCGGGTTGTTGTACCATGTGATTGTCAGTAATAGTAGTTACTATCTAATAGTTGGTACATTGTTGCATCATAGGCCGATACAACTTGGTTGGTGTGTATACGACATAACCGTAAAAGTAGATACAAGGGAATTTTGAAAATCAACATAACAAAAAGACGAGATTCACACTTCTTGTACTAGAATTGAAGAGTGATGATTAGTCATTAGAGAATGAATTAATAACGATAAATCCAAGCTTAAAGCATTACAAAGCAAGTATATAATGAGTACCAGTATGATTGTACCAAACTCGAGTCGTGAAACCAAAGATTAACAAACAAAGGATATTATACTAGGATTCTGTCGAGATAAATTTGCTAAGAGTCAAATTTACTCAATCCTATCAAGTGTTATAGGAAATGAGTCATCTTCATAAAATAGATGTCAGCGATGACCCGGTGCTATGTAACCTCACTACAAAGCATTAGGATTTGGTACTAACTCGCATATTAGTCTCGATATAATATAACCATGTTTGGTGATTTTCAATTAAAGGTTCATATACCTATTTTCGAAAGTTAGCAATGGGCTATATGATAATCGAGTCACCACAAGATCTAGATAGAGAAAGTGACTAAAGATCTAGGACGATCTAATCAAGTAGATTAGTTAAAAGACTAGGTGCCAGTTCAATAGTTGGACATTGAATTGACAACCACCAGCAGTCGAATTTGGTTAACGGTCAGAAATGGAATTATGATATTTTAACAAGAAGTCCATATTAAAAAGATGGTCTACTCCTCACATTGAGTCGTCCAAATTTGATAGGATAACATTAGACGTCTACATCTTTCTTGATATGTATTGAAATGATTCGGAAGTAATCCGTTATTCATCTAGATGAGGAAATAAACAGTCACACTGTGGAAATAATCTCATAAAAATAGTGTCCCCCGAAAATGATTATGAGCTTGCTAACCCACAAAATGGTTAGACTTTGATATAATATCATTGTCAATTTATCCTTGGGTTTGGTTCTCATAAAGTAGACATCAGAAAATAGGATAGGATCAAGTAAAACTTTAGGAATTTGTCAAATGTGAGGACGTCATGCTCATAGGTCCCTTAAGGATAATGCAATCCCAAGCGGATCTTCAAGAGAGCATAGTCAACTATGATTCGTCCCTTGTTCCTCTTCCTGGTAGTGTACAACTTTAATTGGTTAAGAATCGTGAAACACATAAATAAATTCAAAATTTCCCTCCTATGATTTTAGGACACATCTTTCAAATGAAAATGTTTTCAAATTTCAACTTCGGTCCTCGCTTTTCCATTAAATTTGGTGGAAATGGACCATAAGGTTTCAGAGTTTGTCCTTAGATCTCGCGTTGAAGGGGGTTAAATAGATTATCAGCCAATAACTGGTAGTACAGTATGCCTGCAACTTTCTTGGCTTTCGAACGGTACCACTATGACTTACCATTTCGTATTTCACCCATACTAGTTATAGCCTAAAATCCTTTGCATAAGGGTTTAAGCCATAAATTTGATGGAATGAGTGTTTGAATGTCATAGATTCGCATTCCTTCAGGGCACGTGTTAAGAAGTCATTTCTAAACAATAGTTACTCTAAGACTTTCTAATTACAGGTGACGGAGAGTAAGGGATGTGTATACGTCTCTATCTAGTTGGAAATCAGAAAGTCAATCAACAAAATGACATTTGAGGGAGAGCAGGTATAGAAAGGATATGAGACTATACTATTCGGATCTATAAGGACAGTATACGAAGAGTAACAAATAGCGATAATCACCATAAATAAACTTTGAATGATTACTAATAAAATTTTCGGTACACAAAGAATCATTCCAACATAAAGTTTCATTTTCTCCATTAAAATGGTTTTCATTAAGGCATTGAAGCACCAGGAGAAATCAAGATTTGCAAAACATACGTAGCAATGTTTACAAAAAAAGGGCATTAGTTTCATACTAAGTCATAGTTATCCAAAAAATAAAAAGTTTTTGTAAATCCAACCAAAAGAATCCTGGGCACAAGCCGCTCAGTAACCATAGTAGAAATACAAATGATAGAAATAAACATGACAATGAACGTCGTAAAGATGGCTCCTCCTAAGTAAACAAGTTTCTCAAGTTAGGTTTCCACAATATGAGCGTCGCGGTTAAGAGAATCTGGATTGAGTGTACCAAATTACCATAGTAAGTGCAGAGCACTTGCAATGGAAATTTCAAGTAGCTATAAAATTGAATTATTAAGAATATTTATCAGGAGTATAGTGAAAATGACAAACATCGTAATAAGGATTTATACGAACGATCGTATAGAAAGGTTGTATGGCCCAAGAAAAGAATCTTAATTTGCTTTAAGGAATTTCTCCATCATATTGTTACTCCATCGATGTTAGAGTGCATTTGGATTATAAGATAAAATCCAAGATTATGTCTGGACCTCCGATGATAGTCGTACACTTACTACAAGTGTCGAGCGTTGTAAAGCCCATACTGAATTTACGTGGCCAGTAAACTCTTAAGGGATCTGATTTATCAAGTAAAATAGATGAGAGAAAATCTTCGTTGCTCAAGATTCAGTAAGGAGTTGATTAGATCAAATTCGAATTTCTCTTGTTCCTTCAGAACTGCGAGAACGTTACATGAAGATCCATTAGGGGAGTCAGAAATGTTGAGGTCTGATTCACGCTAGACCGAGAGTCGTCACATGCGTTGATAAACATATAACAAAATTGAAATGAGAGAATCTTTAGCTGGATCTCAAACGTGAAGCAATACTTAACAAATAATTGCCAAATTCGGTCCAAATACCGAGGTTAAATCAACTGAGAACAGATCTCTTCGGTGTCTCGGTCTAAATTTTTATGCAAAAGAAATCTTGATAAGAGTTTTGGATCCATTACGATTCAAAGATAAAAGAGACAATATAAATTCCCATGTCACCTGAGGTAGCCTATCGCATCATTCGATGTATTCGGCTCAACCCTAAGGTTACGATAGTTTCGATCAATATTCGGATTACTGGGAATCGGGACTGGAAATACAAATTAATCATGAACATTAACTCGGACAGTAAGACTCACTAGAGTTCTCATGCACTGCAGATTATGATTACGTGTGCACTTGTAATGATAATTTACTTTGCATGGTCCCTACAGTGTTTCCTCTATCCCGAGCTCTCAGCTAAAAAAAAGGAACTGAAATGTTCATTGGATCACGTCTTCGTGTTGCACTTTCACGTAAAAGTGTGGATGTTCTATCTGATCACTTTTAATTATTTGTACCAATACTCATGGATCTGCAGACTAAGGCTGTTGTTGGATGGAGGTAATGATAGAGCGGAACAACCAGCGTACTCTAATAAAAGAAAAAAGTGTGCGATGGAAGTCAGGAAGTAATAATAGGGTAGAGATCCCAAAAATCAGATTCGAGCAAGTCATGCTACAAATTTGTACATATACGTGGATACTATGATCAAACATAACAAAAAGTCAATGGGTCTCCTGACCCGTAGAGTTCTCTCCCGTTTAGTCCTACTTCTCCACCTCGGGTTCCCTTTAGATTGAGCAATTATGGCTGCCATATCTCATGGCGAAAGTTCTAGCCATCCAATACAGCAGATCACCAAAGCAAGTATATACCGCACAAAGTGAAAACAATAGATGTTAAATAAGAAAGTCGACTCCAGAACTGGAGTAGATACAGATGCGGTGTAGGTACAGGTACAGCTCGAGCATTTCCATATGCTCAAAATTGACATGCAATGCCGTTTGGATGACCATGCAACCCGATCAATTTCCTGTTTCGGTCCTATAAACTGTTACAATCAGTTCGTATTCAAAAATATAGTTTCGACATCTGATCGGAATTTCCTATAGTGAAAACATTCATATTTGTGCTAAGAAATTACTGTACAAAAATCGTCACGATCCAACGGTCGGATCTCCGGGGATCGACGATTCTTTGAGACCCAGTTTTTCAAATCCGAAAATCCGATCAGTCACATTCGAGGGTATGAAAAGCAAACCTAGAGAGCTCTGATAAAAAAACTCCTCAGGTAGGGTTTTGCGTCTTTGTGTTGAAAACATCATATCCAAATTTCATGCATTTCTAACGGTCGGATTTCCAGGGATCGTCCGATCTTTAAAACTGCGCATGCATAAAACTTTCTAGACAGATTTTAAAAACTATTTTTCACGAATTTAAGCAAGGATTTAGAGAAATCTGAGCTTACCATTGCGTTCGTAGCGTCGAGAAATGGTTCCGGGTGAAAAACGGGCTTCGGCCGCCACCGACCACCGCGTCGGACCACCGTTGGCCGCCACGCACCACCGCCGGACCACTACTACTTCGCCGGAATCCTCTCCACTCTATCTCTCTCTAAATTTTTCTCTGAAATGATCCAATGAGAAAAAGGGAGTGTAGTGGGGTATTTATATCCCTCGTGGTCTCCGATCGCGTGTCGGTTTCTCGCTTAAACGAACCCGATAAAAAAATAGAGGCGTTATTTTATCCAAAAATAACTTATTATAATTTATTATTTTCCCTCGAGTCCTTGCGTCTCGTAAATATATATCCTTTCGGATTTAAATTAAAATTTACGAAATCGTTCGACTCGGGTGTTAACGCGTATAAACCCGAACTTGATCAAAATTTTGACATTATAACACCCAAATAAATCTTGCTATTATTTTTCGTTCACTAACGAGTTCCTTTCGTTTGAAAGTATATTTCACATAATAATAATACTATTATTATTATTATTATACGAACTCGTCGAACACGGGTGTTGACCGTAAAAGTCACGGTTGTCACAATAGAAACTACTCTTTTAATCGAAACTACCCTTTTAATCGAAACTACTTCTTGGATCGAAACTACTTCTTTGATCGAAACTACTTTGTTCAATAGAAACTATTTGTTTAATAGAAACTACTTTGTTTAATAGAAACTATTTGTTCAATAGAAACTACTTTGCTCAATAGAAACTACTTTTTTCAATAGAAACTATGTATTCAATAGAAACTACTTTATTCAATAGAAACTATTTGTTTAATAGAAACTAGTATCTCAAAAACAAATTTAGATCTGATCTTTAAATACGTAAAGCTTCCAACTTTAATCGTTCAAAAGACTTGATATCATCATATATCCGTAACTCATATACCACTCCTTACTGAAAACGTAAACTTTATGTAAAGTTGTTACCTTTGTAAGATTTGCTGACAAACATACGAGTAGCTCAAAACTATAGCAAACGAACTCCAATTGAGATGATTCAAGCGTCCATGGAACCGTCTCGATGATATCTACCAAATCCCCACTTAGCCTATGCCGGGAACCACCTCCGCCATTTCTGGAAACCACCTCCGTCGTCGCCGAAAATCCGAAACAGTCGCCGGAATCCTCCCAAAATCATTGTTTTGTTCAGGACAGAAACCCTCAACCTCCGGTCCTCCAAATCCAAAACCCAACGGTGGAAGTCTTAGTTATATCTTATGAAGCCCCAGTAAAATTTTGAGACTGATCCGACGGTTAAATCTTCGAGGATCGTCCGATCTTTGAAGTTGTGTACCCAGGATTTCTTCCCTTCTTCTCTTTTCTCTTGGTTGAAATCTGGAGGAGAAATGAGGTGGGTTGTACCTATTTAAGTCTACTAATATAATCCTAGCTTCCCCTCCAAGTTTGTCCTTCATTTTTTTACGTTTTCTACCCCAGGCTTTACTTTAAATTACAACTTCATGCTTTTACATTTGTTTCTGAAACGGGATGTTACATTCTAGGTACAAATAGAAATGGACCTAGCAATCTTACTAAACCTTAGATGAGAGTTTGTACTCTGACAAAAATAGTACAAATGCAGACTGCCGAAGAAACTGAAACTTTCTACAAAGGTTTATCGAGGGGAGAACCATCGGAGGAAGAACAGCCTTATTTTTCTCATTTCCTAGATCGGTATATATTTCCTATTACGAGAATCCGGATGACAATGTTTCTTACGAAGGATCGTGAGATCTCTACGAAAATCATGATTAGGCTACTTAGGTAACTAATTTTTATTTGATCCTTCTTTTGGTGTAGGATATGTTATTTTTTGGTTATTTAAATGGTCGTCTTGTAAACTGCATGGAAGAATGGAATGAATAATAACTTAATACAAAGTTTACGTTTTTCTCATTGATTCCAAGTTAGTTTCATAACAGCCTTCATCTTCTTTTTTGGTGTTAGGGTTTCGGGTCTGGTTCTTGTTTTTTTGGGTTAGGTAGTAGCATGTGATATCAAGACTTTCAGCACATCTGTATGTATATTATATGATAAATAAATGTTTTTTCATGTCACGTGTCGTCTTTATATTCATTCTCATCATTTGTTTCCCACATCTATATCTTATTTAATACACTTCTATATTTTAATAATAATATATATTTAAAGAAAGTACTAATTATACTAATAGAACACATTTATTTTAAACTAGGTTATATACCTATGTATCACATGAGGTTATTTAATAGAAAAATGAATGTTCAATAATGTGTGAAACAAAAAATAAAATTCTTTGTTTCCTTAATCTATATCTATACTATATAATAAATAAAGGTTTTTTTTGCCACGTGTCGCCTCCATATTCATCCTCATTATTTTTTTCCCGTATCTCTTTCCTAATAAATGCATCTCTATTTTTTAATAATAATAATAATGTATTTCTAAAGAAAGTACTAATCTATACTATATAATAAATAAAAGTTTTTCTTGCCACGTGTCGCCTCCATATTCATCATTTTTTTCCCGTCTCACTTTCCTAATAAATGCATCTCTATTTTTTAATAATAATAATAATGTATTTCTAAAGAAAGTACTAATTATATTAATAAAACACATTTATTTTAAACTATCTCATATTATAAAAAACTTTTAAATATAGGATTATTGGATTTTAATAATCCCACACTTTACCAATTGGCCAATAATAATCCCAACTGAGAATATTCTTACCACCGGTCCCTACTTTCAAACTATTTTTTTACATTGGACCCCCCGTTAAAAAAACTTAACGCCGTTAGATTTTATATGACGTGGACATCCGCAAACCGCCGAAAAGTTGAGTCAAGCTAGCAGTGGTTTCGTGGTAGCTTTTGAAATTGGCTCTGGTAGTGTTTAACTGGTCTCGTTAAACACCACCATTGTCTCTGTTTGTACTTTCCGGACCCACGAGACCAGTTAAACACCACCAGAGCCAATTTCAAAAGCTACCACGAGACAACTGCTAGCTTGGCTCGACTTTTCGAAGGTTTGCAAATGTCCACGTCATATAAACTCTAACGGCGTTAAGTTTTTTTAATGGGGGGTCCAATGTAAAAAAAATAGTTTGAAAGTAGGGACCGGTGGTAAGAATATTCTCAGTTAAGATTATTATTGGCCAATTGGTAAAATGTGGGATTATTAATATCCAATAATCCTAATAATAATAGGCAAATATAATAAGTGTTTAAGACAATTCGATTTTTCTTTAGTTGTTCTTGTTGATCTCATTCTCATGATCTTGATTTTTATTTATACATCGACTTTTATCGGTCATTCTCACTTTTTCTTTGACGATCTCGTTCTTACAACATTGATCTATGCTTATCTTGTTCATGAAGCCTCCATTTCTCCGGTCGTTCTTGATGGTCTCGATTTCCAGCAAGATTTACATTGTAGGGTGTGTTTGAGATTACTTATTTCACATCCTTATTAACTTTATCAAAAAGTAATAAGTAGCATGCAAAAGTAAGTCTTCCTTTACTTTTCAAAAACTACTTTTTAACATCTTTAAAAATTGAAAAAGCGAAACAAAAGTCAAGTTTTCCAAACACCATTTTAACTTTTAAAAGTTAATATGTTAATAAAGAGTTTCAATAAGAAATCCCAAACACCCCCGTACTATGATATTATTTTCTGAAAAATATGTGTATGTTATTTTAATATTTATTTTAATTTTTTGAATATTAACATTGAGGATGTTTTATAAATTCAAAGAAGTATATTAACTCATTGTAGATTTAAATAAAAAGAACTTAAATCCATGAATTTACCGGCATCGTCGTCATCATCGAAGTTACCAGGCAACTTCCATCGTAAACAAGATGATTTTTTGGATTTTCAGGTGGTTTGAAGAAAACATAATAGTTTCGAGCAGGTTTTTAAAAGTGTTTTGGATTTTTATGGAGTTCGCTATCCTAGGAAGTGAAATCCAAAAGTATTTGACAAGAAATGTTTGAAAATTTTAATTAATGAATTAATGTTGCATGTGAAATCGCTTAAAGATTTTTGTAGAGCTCTCTACAAAATAAATCTTCCCTTAAACTACTAGAAATCTATGAGGTTCAATGATTAGATTAAACCATGCAAATAACAAGTAAAGAAAACAACCAATGGAAGAAACGAATTTTTTTTTGAAATAGTGTTTATGAAGAATTTTAATGGAAATTAGTTTGTATTTATTTTTGGTTTTTTGTTATGTGATTCCCATTCCCGGAACCATCTTATGTGGCATCCACCTCTAGTTCCGTGAATGGCATTTCCGGAAGTAACTGTTATGTGAATGGGGATCCCGGACCTCCTTTGTTACGTGAATGGCAATCCCGGAACTCCTTAAACAAAAAAAATTGGTTACAAATCTTTAAAAAAAAATTTAGCATAAACTTTTAAGATTAAAAATTTGGTTGCATTTTCTAAATAAAAATGGCATTTGGAGAGAACACAGTTTAAACAAAAAAATTAAGCAAGTCACGTGCTCATTTTCTACTCATTTGGAGAGAACACAGTTTAAACTTAAAATATTTAAAGATTGTAACCAAATTTTTTTGTTTAAAGAGTTCCACGAATGCCATTCACGTACTCATGAAGTTCCGGGATCCCCATTCACATAACAATTACTTCCGGGAATGCCATTCACGGAACTAGATGAGGTGGATGCCAGATAGGATGGTTCCGGGAATGAGAATCACATAACAACTAAAAACCAAAATAAATACAAGACATCACTAATTTCCATTAAAATTCTCCATAAACACTATTTCAAAAAAAAACTGTGTAAGAAACATGGTTTATTATTTATTTATTTATTTATTAGATGCTTTGCTTTCTAGACAGATAATTAACTGTATTAACAGCCATCGTTTTAATTAATAGTGTTACAAACCCTACGGATTTCACCTTGAGTCGCAGTTTTCACCTCAATATTACCCATCTTAATCATTGATCTCCCAAACTCAACATTGAATCTCAATCCAGGATATCCTTTAACTCTAAGGAACCGTTGCACAAACCTCTGTGTCGTTGGGTCGTTCCACAAAACATCATCGGACTTAAGTACTCCCCGTCCGTTCCTCAAATTTGCGTAGTATGAAGTGTCGAATCTTCCTACGCTACCTGTGTCTAAGTCCACACGTCTTAAACCATCTCCACCATTGGGGCACAGGTTTCGGGAAAAAAATTTTAAAATGGTGTGTATGGAAAATAAAAAGAGGAAAATGGGAAAGTCAAAAAAAAAAAAAGGAAAATGGTTGAGCCTCTATTCCCAATAGCGGCTTAGGATAAGTTAAAAGAGGGAGCTAGGGAGCCGCCATTGCCAATCGCGGCTTAGGAGCAACCAACATAACCCCGTTTAACCTCCGTTAGTTATAGTATTTAACCCCGTTTAACCTCCGTTAGTTATAGTATTTAACCCCCGTTTAACCTCCGTTAATTATTTTAATGTAATGTAAGATTATTTGACATCTAATAATATTAAGATAATGAAATAAAAACCTATAATACTATCAAGAACACAAGATACAAGACCTAACATTCCTCAAAATATTAAACTGGTTAACATAATACACATACAAAGTAACACGAGATACACGACCTAACAGCACTAATTTGGTCGGTTTGGGCAATTGTTGATCATGTGACCCGGTTGTTTACAGCCAGAGCACAGACGCCCTGTCCTTTCCTGTGCATAGGTGTTATCCATCTCGTTACGCATCCTCCTCGCATGACGTCTTCCTCTTAGTATGGTTATCTTATTTGCGTCCCCATAAAGTGTCCATCCGGCGCCGTTCCAATCTTCTTTATGACTCACCGGATGATAGATGTTGTTGTATTGCGCACGGTATGTGTCTGTGTGAAACCTGCTATTCACAATACTTTTTGGATCTTCTTGTAGATAGTGGCAAACTGCAATTGCATGGCTACAAGGGAACCGGTAAATTTGCCACTTACCACAAGTGCAGGTTTTCTTCTTGAATTTGACCGTATAAGGACTATCGCCGGTTTCATCGGAGGTCTGTAGGCATGTTTTCACCATGAACACTTGCTCAGGTACTGAATAAGGGAATACTCTATGTTCTCGAGCCCTTATTTCACGACCATGGAACAATGTCCACTTGCGGTCCGGAAATTGGGTTGAGCAATTATACGCCTGTTGGTAGTTTATGACGTATTGGTGAACCTCTCTTGTAAACGTATTGGTGAACCTCTCTTGTAAAGGTATAATCTTACATTACATTAAAATAATTAACGGAGGTTAAACGGGGGTTAAATACTATAACTAACGGAGGTTAAACGGGGTTAAATACTATAACTAACGGAGGTTAAACGGGGTTATGTTGGTTGCTCCTAAGCCGCGATTGGCAATGGCGGCTCCCTAGCTCCCTCTTTTAACTTATCCTAAGCCGCTATTGGGAATAGAGGCTCAACCATTTTCCTTTTTTTTTTTTTGACTTTCCCATTTTCCTCTTTTTATTTTCCATACACACCATTTTAAAAAAATTTTCCAGGTTTCGGAGTGTGGGAAGGAAAGTCGGGTCAATAGTCGGGTCAGGTCCATTGGTGTTGTTGAAGTTAAATAACCTGTTGCTAAATAATAGACAAGCTGCTGTCCCAATTGTGTGGGCTCCTAGAAAAACCAAGAAATACATTTAAGTTGTATTAACATGCGTGTTTTTACTGTTGTGATATAGTCATAGATAATATATTAGTACACTATTCTCTGTGTTTAATTAACTTACCACTAAGAGCAACAAGATCTTGGGTGTTAAGACCTTTGTCAGTAAACTTCATGATTTGGATATTAACTGGGTCGTTAAAAGAAGGCAGGTTTGCAGCATCAGCTGCACGTGAAACCAATCCATCTCTGCGGCCTAATGGCACTAGCCAGCCCGTTCCTCCTGTCTGCAACGTCCATAGAGATGAATAAGTACATGTTTAAAGGGAAAATCACTAAAACTAGGGAATTTAGCCGCCTCGCGTTGCGGTGGCGTCGAAACGTACAGTAACTCGAACCGCCCCGCGTTGCGGTGGATTCGAAACGTACAGTAACTCGAACCACCCCGTGTCACGGCGGCGTCAAAACGTAGACTAACTCTACCGCCCCGCGTTGCGACGTCATCGAAACGTATAGTAACTCGAACCACCCCGCGCTACGGCGGGGTTGAAACGTAGGTCGTAATGTAATTTAGTTACAGAAAAAGGGACCAAATATTAAACTTATTTAAGCCGATGGGGCTAAATAAAAAACCGCTTATTGTCTTTTACTACTTATAAATTGGGGATGAAGTTGATAATAGTTATCATTTTGTCATCATCTCTTTTTTCTCTTTTACAATGAAAGATGACATTCTTGTAATTAATCTCAAATGAAGGGCAACTTTGTAATTTCATATAATTTACTATTTATTTAACATGTTTAATCAATAACAAGGAGAATGAACATGTTAATCCAACTTTTTTCAAAATAAAACATTATCTTTTAGTCCTTACAAAACTAAACATAAAAAAAAATCAATCACAAAAGGCAACGTAATCTGCCGGCTAAGCACCAGCCTCCAGCACAATCTGCCGGCTAAGGGGCTACCGCCGGCTAAGCACTTGTTGGAATATTGGGTGAAATAAAAATATGTTTTTTTCACTAAGTTACAAAATGAGTTTTTTCCAACTTTGAACATAAATGAATATATGCAAACGACGTCCATTTGCCTATTTTTTATGGGTTTGTGTTCTTTATTGGGAGTGCTTTGCAAATAACCAAACAACGTCTAACACAAAGCTAATATTTAATGAGATATCGATACTTGAACTTTTATGTTTAGAACTATGTAAAGCTGCGAAATTTGGAGAAAAAAGGTGTAACTTGTCTCCCATAGGTGGGTGGGGGGAGGACCAAAATTTTAGTGGTATATTGGTGAGAGACTTCTAAAAATATTATTTGCTTTATATAAACACTAGTGGGGATCCTACAGGGAATCCAACCCTCAGTAGATAACGCGTGCGGGCGTTAGGCGTAATTTGACATTTTGATGACGTACTTATTATTTCTCATCTTCGCGAGCCGTTTGAGAGCCACTTTAGTACTTTCATATAGGGTTCAACTTGTTCTGGATGACCAATCTAGTCTACACCGAAGAGACAACTGTAATTCGCAGCTGCTGTTACACAGAATACTATTACAAACTGGATATTAAAAAAGAATAAAATGCACTGAAGACGTACAATGCAATTTATTTTTGTTTTAATTCTTTTGGAGTTCTTTCGAGATTAGTTTCATTGTAAATATTAAAGTGTTCCTTTAATTGAAATAAACACAAACCGCACACCAGAATTCATACAAATTGTCTGATAAGATTTCCATCAAAGTTTCTTGTTCTTTCTCCTTTTTCTTAAGGTATTTCTTTCGGGTGCTTAGGTTCTCCCCGTTAGTAGATCCGTTTCGGATGTTGTACCTTAGGAAACAAACGAGTTCTTTTGAGAGACTCAAGATTTGTTTTAATGGAACCGTATTAAATATGAATCCCCAGCCACAACTTTATGCTTCTACTTCGTTCTTGTATTTCTTTATTTAAGTTGTAACTTGTACTGTAATTACTGCATTCTTTTGATTCCGTATGGTATTTAGAATTTATAAAAGTGTTTTTTAATCTATTTTATGTAAACGGTTCCTGCAGCACTAGCCGCCGGCTAAGCAACAACTCTCAACTTTTTTCGTGACAAATTTTGATTGGTTGCTTATGTAACTCATGTGTACTTTAATGTTTGTTTCACAAGATCACTGAAATATATTTACCAATTAAATGAGACAAAAAAGTCAATGGTGCTTTTGCAAATCTTTTGAGTCTAATGTGTTTATTTTGGTGATTTTCCCACATTTAATTGACTATTGAGTTCGTATATATGTAAATACCTCCACCACAGAATCACGGGCAGCGAGGGCAAGAATGTCAGCACAAGAGACCACCCCGGGACACTGGGTTTCCAGTTGCGTTTTTGCAGCATCTATGACTTCAAAGCCTCTAAAAAACGAATTAGGGAGAGCAGTTTTCTCAGAAGAAGAACCGTCGATTAATATGGAGGCGTCACAACCATTAACAAAACAATCGTGAAAGAACATTCTTAGTAAACCAGGTGCCATTGTTGGGTTGGAGCGGATGGCAGACTGGACAACAGACAGCACGATGAATTCCACCCTCGGGCATGAGGTCCGGTAGAATCCAAGTCGTGTGCCTTGTCCTACTGCCAAGGTGATTAAAGTGGCAATTAACAACACAACAAACAAAGTTTGTTTTTTGTTATGAGAAAACGCCTCCATCACTACAATGATTTGTTGTTTTCAGTGAAGTGTTGGATAGGATATTGTTTCCGATGTGAGTTGGAGTATTTATAGTCACTGTTGCAAGTGGTGGGGCAGCGTAGATACTTAAAACATGTTGGAGAGGTGATAATAGTAAACAAAGACGGCCATGTAGATGCTAAGCAAATGGAAGGTACGAGTAAAAGTTCCTCTTATTTGATTGATACAACTCGTATAGATACATGCAAATTTCATGTTGATTCATGGATTAAATTAATGGAATGCAAACAAGTATTCTGAAAACGTTATATTTTGGATTAACTTTTTCGCGTTGTAAAACATTATAATTACTTTAATTCATTATATGATATAATGAAAACTAAAATTTGCAATATATATTATGAACTAGGTTAGAATCCCGCGTATTACACGAGTTAGATAAATATAATGTTATATAATTAGTAAATAAAAAATTACGTTTTTAAAAACCCGTGTTTTATACGTGTTAAATAAAATATAATGTAATCTTTTAACACATACTCTTCAAAATATGTCTACTTTAACGTGACAATTATAAATTATATTAAGTTAATTTAAAAAAAAATAATTTTAACATGATATTTTTTTTTATGTAATTGATAAATGGTAATCCATATTAAATTCATTTGTTGAATGATATAATAACAATCCATAATTAAATAAAAAAATATCCATAATTAGATTGATATTAAATATTTAAAAATATATATTCTTTTAATATAATATTAAATAGGAGAAAGAAGTGAGAAAACAAAGCTGAGATTGAACCACAAGTTGACAAGTGACCATTTTTACTTGTTTATTAGTATAGATTGATTTTCATTCTCTATGATGACACCTTACCTTAATGATCTTCTATATTTTACATGAAGAAATTAAATTTCGTTGGCTTTACGATATATCTTTTGTAATTATTCTATAAAAAAATGTTTAGGAAGAAAATTTGGTAACGAAAAAAACCTCTCCTTAATTCTATGACGAATATACGATGAATATCATTAGTTGTAAAATTACTTATGGTTTTTTACGATGGATATAATTATGATAAAATACCCGAATTATAAACATTTAACCAATCAACTTCCACAGAATATGCATCATTTCGGCATAGAAGTGATATTAAAGTTCATTTCGGCATAGAAGTGATATTAAAGTTCATTTTCGCCTCCAAAGTGGCTTAATAAAATGAAGATCTGTACCCATAATATACCAATTTGATTATTTAAAAAAAAATTGCACTTGTCAAATGTGATTTGATTATTTAAAAAGAAAAACCAAACACACCAATTTACATTTGCAGGTGCGATTTGATTAATTTAAAAAAACAAAAAATAAATTCGCACTTGACCGGTGCAATTGGTATTTTTTTTGATGTGTTTAGTTTTTTTTTTCGTGAAAATGAACTGAAAAAGGAAAAAAAAACCAATTCGCACTAGACATAATTGCGTTATAATGGCCTATAACATTTATTTTGGGGATTTCCCTATATTTAATGGCCTGGTTACAGAATTACGTTATAAAAAAGGATATGTACGGTTTTCGCAGATCTCAACATAATAAGAGAGTTTTATAACCAACATTCATCACTCATCGGTCTCTGTCGCATCAGGGTTATTTCACCACCGTCCCTTCGTCTTTCAGCCATGGAATACTCATCATTCATCATTCAATATTTTTTAATAATAATATTAATAATAATTTTAAAACAATTACCTAAATAAAAACAAAAATAAAGTAATTGAATATACATTATATTGAAAATCGATTCGTTTTCAAAATAACATTGCTTAAGTAACATTACGTGCATTCGAATCGAGTCGGCATCCAAATCACTGAAAACGAGATTATGTGCTTTTGAACAACTCGTTGTGTAACCGTTGGACTCTAATAACAAGTTTATTGAAAATCGAGTTGTTTTAAAAATAATGTATTTTTTTTTATGTTTACGAGATCATAAAATACTATATTTCAAAACCAACTAGGTTTGCAATAAAACTTATATCAAAATATTAAAAAATAAATGAATAAAATGTTGTATTCAGATGTTTAAAAAATGTTAATATACAAGTTACCATGTTAGATTCCCGTGTATTACACATGCTGAATAAATGCAATTTTATATATACTTAGTAATAAATATTTACATATTACATATAGTAGAATCCGTATAATATGCACGGGGTGAAAAATATTAATACAAGGTAAAAATGTATTACATATACCAAGGATAAAAAACAAAATTCTAAAAATGTAAAAATAATATATAATTGAGTTTCGAAAATATTTTAATTAGTATTTAATGTAATTTGATTTTTATTGCTATTTGATTTAAAAAAAGTTACATAATTAGATTTTTAAAGGTTTCTTATAATAACTGATAATTTAAAATAAATGTGTTTTATTATTATAATTAGTATTTTTTTAAAATATATTATTATTAAAAGACAAAGTTTTATTTAATAAGAGAAAAAGGCGGGAAAAGGGTGATGAAAATTAATATTAAGACGACATGTGGTATTGAAAACCTTTATTTATTAGATAGTATAGATTAGAAAACATTATTAAAGTGAATTACTAAATAAAAAAAGAAAACTTTAACAATTTTCTCTTTTTGTAGTGATACACATGGTGATTCATCCCCGCGCACTTGGTTTATGTGGCATCGGAGAAGGGCATGGCGTTCCCGCAACCTCGATGCCAGCTCAGTCACGCTACCTTGTAGGGTGAGTATACCCTCTAAAAAGGGAAATTATTAAAATAAAATTGGTCATTTGACCAATTCATTTTATCAAAATGTTCACAACTTTTTAGACTTCTAAAACATGGTCATGAAGATCAATAGCCGCCTAGACTTAGCCGGTTCCAAATTCTGTGCCCGATTGAAATCGGTCAGAATTTAGACCAATCAAACGTTGACACGTGGTATCACGGAATTTTAGCCGGCTATAGCCGTCTATTTAGAAGGTGCTTTTTTGTTTTAAAATAAACAAAACCATCAAATAATAATTAGTCAAATACAATATAAATTTAATATCTATACTATATAATAATCAAAGGTTTTTCCATGCCATGTGTCGCATTCACATTCATTTTCATCAATTTTTTCCCGCTTCTCTCTCTTATTAAATGCAACTTCATCTTTTAACAATAATATATATTTAAATAAAATATTAATTATACTAACAAAACACATTTATTTTAAATTATTCTTTATTAAACTTTGAAATATAATTATGTAACTTTTATTTTCAATCTTACTAATCTAATAAATGAAAATCTTCAGGATACGTGTCACTCTCTGGTTACTCCTCATCTTTATTTTCCCGCCTCTCTCTCCTATTAAATATTAGATTTTCTATTTCTCTACTATTAAATAATAATCTTTATATTAATAAATCTAATTACGAATACTTATTATTTAATTATAAATAGTTATTATATTATCAATCAAATGAACTTAATATGAACTAACATTTATCAATTAAATTAAAAAATTAATACTCAGTTGAAAAAAAATATTTTAAAAACTAACTTAACAGACTTTATAACTGTCACGACAAATTAAATTTTTTAAAAACATATTTTGACAAATGTGTTTGTTAACAAATTACATTATATTTTATTCAACCGATTTAATATACTGGTTTATTTACACGGATTTTTTAAAATATAAATTTTTTATTACTAAATATATAACATTTTATTTATTTAACCCGTGTAATACACATGATTTTAACCTAGCCAAATAATAAATGAAAATCAAATTACATTAAATAGTAGTTAATGTATATTCGAAACCCAATTATATATTAGTTTTTACATATTTTGAGTTTTGTTTTCTATTCTTAGTATATGATACATTTTTACACCGGTAAAATATATACATAAAGATTTAAAAAATTTATTTATTGATATTTTTCACCCTGTGTATATACACGGGATCTAAACTAGTTTTAAAATAAACCCAACAATTATATAAAAAGTAGTGCTCAAATACAATATTGTTGTGTAAGACATTATATTAATATTGTATTTGAGCACTACTTTTTATATGCTTGTTGTGTTTATTTTAATAAATTAAATTTATATTGTATTTGATTACTTATTATATGATTTTTGTGTTTATTTTAAGACAAGTAGTCAGCTATTAACATTCAAATAGTCAGCTAAAAAAGTTAAATAGCCGACTAAAATTTCCGTGATGCCACTTGTCAACGTCTGATTGGTATTAAGTCTGACAGATTCCAATCGGGCACGGAATTTGGGCCCGACTAAGTCTAGCCGGCTTAGCCAGCTATTGGTATTAATGACCATGTTTTAGACGGCTAAAAAGTTTTGACAATTTTGATAAATCAACTCATCAAATAACCATTTTGGTAATTTTCCCCTCTAAAAATACGCCCCATGAATAAGTAACTTAAAATAAACCCTCCTTAAAAAAATAACTTGAAATTATTAAAATAATCCGTGGTAAAATTGGTTGTGAATTATAATATAAAATTTTAAATAAAAAATCTTTACAAACTATTTTAAAACCCATACCAAGTTACTGAAATACATCTTCATATAAGTAGTTTAAGAAAATAGTAGCAAACTCAATCGTAAGTTACGTAAATAAATTTACCAGTCAAATAACAATTAAAATTTATTTAAAACCGTAAAAGATAACCAAATAAATTTCAAAAAATAATAATCATAACAAAGTCCATGTTTATTTACGGGTATAAATTTTCAAAATTATTTAAATATGTAAAATGATTTAAAATTAATTAATGTGATATGCTAACATTTCAGCTTTCGTCAATAAGTACTAGAAAGTATTACTGCAGTACATAGCTAACTCCCCAAGTCAAATATTCCCCATCCCTCAACAAGTCAACAAGTCAAATATTCCCCATCCCTCTATAGCTAACTCCCCCTATCAATATTCAAACAATCTAGCTTTGCAAAGAAAAACAAATAACGACGGCCCAAACAAAGGTTCAAAATCAATTCACAACCGTTCATGGTGGTTGATTCTAGTTTAAGGCTCTAGCCTCTAAGCTTAACCCAAAAAAAAAATTAAAAAAAATTGAAATTTGAGATGAACATATCAACTTTGTACCAAAATTCTAGCAACGAAGATAACCCAGTTACTAGTTTCTAAAAAGGGAACAATGCTGGCGAGTGAAGAAGAAAACCAAGTGATGATAGGTTTGTTTGGGTGTTAGTTTCCGGCACGATTATGTAGGAATCTAGGTCACTTTTTATTATAAAATAATAGTAAAATAATATTAACGATACTCTCGTTAATAATGGGAAATAAATAATACAATTCCGTATACAAAACCGAATGAAAAATATATATAAAATACAATTTATATATGTCGAATTAATTCAACCGATGTCTTTAGCCCCTCCAACGAACGCCTTCTTGAATATTCTTGACTCGAGTTTTCACCACGTTGAGTCTTCAACTATGCTCCTTGACTGCAACAATTAACACACTAAAAACGTTGACGGTTTTGGTTGAGGATTCGTGTTCAACACAAGTCACTTAAAACAGATTTCGAGTCTCCTCTTAGACGAACGCGTCTGTCTCACAGGGTACAACAACCGGAACAATACGTGTATTGCCGGAGATGTCCACGCACCCGAGGTATCACCGGGTAAATTATGTATTTAGAAACGGTAGGAAAAAGATGAAACATGAGATGGTAGAAGAATTAGAGAGAACTTATCTCTCAATTCTATGAAACTTGTTAACACTAAAAATTCTCTAACGTTTCTCTCTTTTCTCTAAAGTGTGAAAAATTTGTTACTATTTCCCTCTACTAAAATGAATAAGATGTTCATCTTTTTTATTCACAAAAATAAGATCAAAACTCCATACATTGAATTAAGAGATACCAAAAAGGTGCATATTAAAATTAATAATTACACTAATTTAAAAGTAATAATCACACATTAAATTTAGAGAGAAACCAAAAAGTCTCTAAATGATTCATCACAAAATATGTTACATGTTTACTGAAAATTTTGGAACTTTGTGTCTCTAATGAGAATTTGTTACATCTTTTGTGAAAATATGCAACAAGTTCCCAATTGAATCAACAAGTTTCAAATTTTCCAATCCAACCACTAAACTTGAGGTTCGAAATCTCATTCATCAAAGTTAATGAAAAACCCATTTTCACTAAATTTCCAACAATCCCCCACATGAATGGAGATCGATCAAAACACACAAATACCCAATGACACCTCAACAGTTGAGTCTTGCATAGGATAGATAGGAGTTACCCTTTGAACCTTCCTTTGTGAAGCATACTTAGTTACTAGCTATTGGTAGACGCGATGTCCTTGAACCTACGACTATTTGTATAAACGACAATATACTTCACACATGACTCTCCTTAGTCGGGCACATCCCCTCACCGTCGTGTCCAATAATGGTCCTGTAATACTTTCTTGGTTCTGCGAGAGCTCTAGGATTGTGCCCCCAATTCTATTCGAAGCGACCCCACTTCTCTCTAACATAGGTGATTTGTTCTCAAATCATTAAAAGCATTATGTTCACTGAGATTTACCCAAATCATTTACCACATATTATGCTTAGCCTCATAATTTGTCGCTGGATGTCATAGGAATGGATTAGGAAGTAATTAAACTCCCTTTACAATTTAGGAGGATATATATAAACATATACATTAGCTTATATATCAACATAGCTATGCCCCCATAGTGACCACCCTTAGATATATGAGTCGGTTGTCCTATTGAACTTAGATCTAGGGATCTCCTGTCAACTAAGTTAGGTTTCCTTCATATACTGTCTTTCATGGGCTTTAGTCTCATTCCATAATTTCATCTCTCATCAACCCTTGGGTTGTTGGATCTAAACCCATTATATATCACTTCGTGAAGTCAATACAGATAATTGTAACTGAGATGAGTTGTTGTAATGTGTTCTTAACTAGCAAGTTAATATAGCCTATTGTCAAGCTCTTTAAGACAATAACATCTTGTTATAATGATTGTCTTTGAATAGTATAATTCTCATTTCAAGGCGAACACATCTACACTATGCCTTTGGTATCATACATCTAGCAAGATTCTAACCAATTGGCACCAAGTTATGTAACTAGTTACATTAGATAGACTCCTTATGACCTTTTTGTACTCCACTTGGTCAAGCGTTTACAATATCAATTTGGATTACCAAATGCTTATTGCCAAACTTTCCAGATTCAAATGCAAGTCACCCTCACATTTAAGTGTTAATGGATAACATCCACATGGGTTAATGAAAGGTTCTCCCTTTCTACATGTGCTTGAGAAAACTTCTTACACAAGCATACCCTCAAGGGTTGTTTCTTAAATGGCTTCTCCCCCCACATTTCTTGCTATTTGATCAAACTTCACTTATAACGACATTTAGACACTAATGAAAAGATATACACCTTTGTATTAATGAGTTCATCATTGTTTCAACTTAAATTTCTTAGCTCACTTGAGATTTTGAGCTAACCAAAGCAAAACATGCCTTAGTTTAAGCTTCCAACACTTACTAATATTTTAACTAACCTTGTCATAAGTCACATACTTAGAAAGATTCTAAGTCAGTATGAGTTCTCCTCATTAAACTAGATAACATCATTTACCACGATATAGTTAATCAAGTTTTTCATAAGTTATATCAATCTCCTTATGTTGAATGAAGATAATCTTTTTGTCCATACACAAACTCTTTCTTGTGTCTAAGTACATGGTGAATGTTTGTAGTTAATTTGTCTCCTCGGAGTATTATAATTAACTAGTACTAGTCTAGCATGCTTTAGACTACAATACTCAAGCATGTGAATAGAAGATGCATCATTCTGATTCTTCACAGCCTTAAGAGATATCACAATATTCCTTGTCAACATTCATGCCTTAGTTTAGACAAGCCATGAGACTTATTCTTCATTCAAGTTAGGAACATAACCTGTTTACCTTTAATTTCCAAGGCTTCACCATTAACTCATAAGCACTTAACCATAAGTCTTAACTCGAGTAATTTTGGTGAACACATTCATCACCCACAAATGGTTAAATTGTACAAGTGTACAATCACTTTTATGTGGAGATGAAATCAATTAGATTGATACTTAACAACATGACATTCAACTCATTTGTCTTTAAGTGATTTGCACATTTGCCTTGTTGTTTCCTTGAAGTTATGTATATTTAGGATACTCTCCCAAGTTGAAAGTTAAAACCTCCACTACTTCCAACAACAAATGACAAATCTTTCGAAACAAATCTCACTCGATTCATTAAATATTTATATAAACATATATTTCTTTCATATATCAAAATTCACACTTGTGAATATGCGGGACCACGCCAATTGTACGTCATGTGCCACGTTGTGGAGCCATGCACCCGCGGGTCTGCGCTCCCTAATAGGGACACACCACATGGTCGTGACGCCTCGTCGTTGGTCCGTGCTACCAGGAGATTACGCCCTGCAACCGGTAGCTACACCACACGGATACACAGTCCGAACAGGCAGGCCACACAGACACCTGACCAGTCATGCGGACGTAGATACGCAACCCGGACATAGCCAGGCCATGCCACTCAATTATGCGCTCAAGTAACGTCATGCCTTGCCCGGGACTCATACCCGTGCCCTCGGGAGCCCGCCACGAAGGATCATGCCACCCAGACTCCTCAAGGCGCCCACGCCACATGGGACCAGATAGCCACCACCCGCCTCGCTCCACTTATGTTCTGAACCACGCGCGCGCGGTCATGATACAAAAGCGGCTCGTTGTTGATGCGAGTGTGTAAATATGCCATCAACGTCGCATGTGTGTGCGTGTGCGTGTGCGAGTTAGGATGCTACACGCTAATATACCACTCAGAGGTATTCATATGAAGTATGTTACATAACCCATGTTTATGTATTTTATCTTATCTCATTAGACAAGGTAACAACTCTCAAGTTGTAAGTGTGCAAATATCTTCTTGCACTACCCGTTTAAACCATATCTTATGTCTTTCATACATCATTGATTTATTTATTGTTTAAAATGCATGTGTTATCCGAAGATATTGAACACAAAACAAAATTATAACACTTGAAATAAAATCAATAAAATATAAAACATTTTAATTAATGATAATTTAAACGGATATATCATGATAAAATCATCAAACCGAAATCATCTAAATAATATTGTCTTGTAGCATGTTTTGGGTTACTCACTTAATAAACTCCATGTACACGTATCAAGTTACTCGTTTAATCTAAAACTCTAAACTTGAATGGTCACAAAACTGACCAAAACAAAACAACAAAGTTGTTTATATAATTACCTTCTCGCAAGTGGTTATATTTGAACAATTAGAATGATTCATAACAACATTTAGTTATTTTTCACCAAATAGTCTCCCTGAGACTGTTACATGGTTTAGTATATGCTACTTCTCGCACGAGTAGCGAACCAATTTATAAGCAAAACACATGTTTTATTCGTTCAAACATTTCTTAGCTTTGCAATTGTTTAAAAATTAAACTATATTTAGTTTATGTTTTGATTACAAAATCAACAACATAAACTCAAAAATAGTATTATTGAAAAACAGGTATCTAACACGCTCATTAGAAAATAAAGCGATTCCAAATCACTTTAAAATGTAAGATTTAACACAATAAACCGATTCCAACATGATTGTTAGACATGAACGATTACAAAATCGTTTTTAAAGCTTTATATGTATATATAAAATAAACTGTTTTTAACACAATTGTTAGACGTAAATGGTTACAAAAACCGTTTTTTAAAGCTTCCGTTTATGCAAATTAAACCGATTCTAACACGACTGTTAAGAAATATACGATTACAAAAATCATATATGTATATATGTTTTTTCATAGTTTATCTCAATAAACCGATTTTAATACACACGTAATAAACGAACACAAAAACCGTTTTCAAAAAATATGGCTTAGAAAATATAAATCATCTCTCTAACACGCATGTTAGATTGTTTAACATTTACAAAAAAAACGTCTATACATTAAATCTTTTCTAATACGCTTGTTAGAAAATAATACGTTTGGACAAAACGTATTTAAAATTGTTGGTTTATACCGTAAACCGTTATCTAACACGCATGTTATGAAAAAACAATGGAACGTTTACTAAAAACGTATTGTTTATAAAATAAAACCCGTCTAACACGATTGTTAGAGAATTTAACGTTTATACGAAACGTGTGGTTTATATCAATGAACCCGGTGTAACACACATGTTAGAAAAAATTAAAGGATTACAAAATCGTTTTAAAACCAAACGGTTGAACCAAACCATTCGTTTTGTAGAACGGTATATGATTTAAGATTGTACTCCAATCTTTATAAATCCAAACACAGCAAAAAGTATTGCACACGATATTTCCCAAAAAAAAATTTATAAGATTATACGAAAATATCTAAAATATTTTTATTTTTCAAATCATTTCGTGAACCCAAAATCCTTATATAAAAGGTTTTTAAGATTGTCTCAACAATCTCACAAAATTCTGTTTTAAGATTGTAGGAATCTAGGTCACTTTTAATTATAAAATAATAATAAAATAATATTAACGATACTCTCGTTAATCATGAGAAATAAATAATAAAATTCCGTATACAAAACCGAATGAAAAATATATATAAAATACAATTTATATATGCTAAATTAATTCAACCGATGTCTTTAGCCCCTCCAACGAACGCCTTCTTGAATATTCTTGACTCGAGTCTTCACCACGTTGAGTATTCAACTATGCTCCTTGACTGCAACAATTAACACACTAAAAACGTTGACGGTTTTGGTTGATGATTCTTGTTCAACACGGGTCCCTTAAAACAGATTTCGCGTCTCCTCTTAGAAGAACGCGTATGTCTCCCAGGGTACAACAACATGAACAATACGTGTTTTGCTGGAGATGTCCACGCACCCGAGGTATCACCGGGTAAATTAAGTATTGAATTAATTACACAGATGGCCCCTGTGGTTTACACAAATTTTACTTTTGGCCCCTAAGAATGAGAAATTACATGTTTGGACCAATAGTTTGCACACTTATTTCAGTTTTGGCCCCTGAAGTGGATGTCAGTTAAGTTTTTCAGTTAAGTGCATGTTAAATGACTAAAACCCTTAATACGAAAAATAAAAAAAATTGTAGTGTTCAAAATACTCCATCTTCTTCTTCCTGAATACCCAGACCCACCCTCTGCTACAATCCCAGATCCACCACCCTCATTTCCATTCCTAATGATACTGAAGTGGGGCGGTTGGACGGTGGCGAGGTTTACACGGCGGCAACGGCAGCGACGAAAGGCAAAGGGGCGACGACCTGAGTTTTCTCGACAAAGCCCCGATGGTGAAAGACGAAGATCATAGAGAAGACACTTAGGTTAGGCTTTTATAAATTGAACCACTATTCCATTTCAACCCCAAAATCTCTTGCAGACCTTCTCTCTCTAAAAAGTCAGCGCCATGGTTTCTCTCTCTAAAAACCAGCCAAAAGCTCAAGCAATGGAGGTTGATTAGGACTTGTATACGGTGGTCAGAGGCTGTTGCTCCTCCACCACCACCTCCTCATTTTCCTCTTTCGCCACTTCATCCACCGCCTGCGCCGGAGCAGCTTCTTCGGTGTGTAGAACCTTATAATCAATAAAAAAGAAATCCGCAAGATGAAAATTTTATTGGGTTTTTTCCAGATCCATTTCAAACGAGACATGACAACATTATTGAACAATTTTTTTCCAGATCCATTTCAAATTAGTTCAAAGCATTCATTAGATACTACCGGAATGCTCACTCCCGAAAAAACGGGTTCGGCCGAAAAATCAGGTTGACCGGAGAGTGCTGGTCGGTGGTGATTAGAAGGGGAAGTGGAAGCTATGGTTTTATGGGAAAGGTATTTTGACATGGAGAAGATGAAGTGAGTGAGTTTTTATTATTTTAATTTAAGGGTATTTTAGTCATTTAACATGCATTTAACTGACATCCACTTCAGGGGCTAAAAGTGAAATAAGTTTGCAAACTATTGGTCCAAACATGTAATTTCTCATTCCTCAAGGCCAAAAGTGAAATCCGTGTAAACCAAAGGGGCCATCCGTGTAATTAATTCTTAAGTATTTAGAAAAAGTAGGAAAAAGATAAAACATGAGATGGTAGAATAATTAGAGATAACTTATCTCTCAATTCTATGAAACTTGTTAACACTAAAAATTCTCTAATGTTTCTCTCTTTTCTCTAAAGTGTGAAAAATTTACTACTATTTTCCCTCTACTAAAATGAATAAGATGTTCATTTTTTTATTCACAAAAATAGAGATCAAAACTCCATACATTGAATTAAGAGATACCAAAAAGATGCATATTAAAATTAGTCTCTAATGAGATTTTGTTACATCTTTTGTGAAAATATGCAACAAGTTCCCAATTGAATCACCAAGTTTTAAATTTTCCAATCCAACCACTAAACTTGAGGATCGAAATCTCATTCATCAAAGTTAACGAAAAACCCATTTTCACTAAATTTTCAACAAATTCATGGTGGTTGATTCTAGTTTAAAATAAAAATCAGAAATCAAACAAAGTCGCACCCCTCTTTAATATTTCCCCATTCTCTAGTCCCGAAACTTAAAAGAAGCCTACCCTTGTTCTTCTTTAAAGATAATGTCACATCCGACTGTCGTTGTCATAGATTCCGACTCAATTCCATTGTCCCTTCGAATTCGATCGCCTTGCAATTTGTAATTCGATCACCATGGAAATTTTCAAACAAGGTTTAGGGCATGGAGCCGGGATGCGGATGAAAATTGTTAGGGGGCAAATGAATTGGTTCTAAAAATTAGAAATGCTCCTTTTGAAAATCTTTGCTTGTTCATGAAATATTTCTTGTAAAAGTTTTTTTTATTGTTGAACACCTTAAGTTCGAAAAAGGAGATCAACAAAAAAGACAATGATTTATCATGGTTTAGGAGGATGTTAATAAACCCTCGTTACATCCACTTCTTGGTATGCACCAACCCTTTTTTTTACTAATAAATTCTCGCATAAGCAAAGTAGTGAGCACCTTCACATATTCTCACTAGTGGGGTAGTGATGACCCATCTCACTAGCAATCACCCTTCTACTTCCCCCTAAGATGGTTGTGATCAATTTAACACTCGTCTCACTATGCCATGTGTAAGGCCCCAAAACCGGAAGACCTCACGTCTTGTATTTTAATCATTTACAAACAGTTTTTAAACGGAAACCACATTCATTGTAGCGGAATTTCAGTCATTACATTGTACCAAATTAACAATGAATTAAAACATTGTTCAAAAACAACAAATACTTCTAAACTAAAATATGTGAATGCTAAAACTCGGTAGCCGGGTAACTCTTTAGGGAATAGCCCAGCAAGCACCTACTCCTTATCCTTCTAACCTTAACCTCACATCCATACTAAAAGTCAGCTAACACTGGTTATTTCAAGTCTTTCATTCATTTTAGGAAATGCTTTCGGTAATTCGTTAGGGTGTAATCATGTAACAACCCGAGAATTTATATGTTTATGGCGCGGGTTAGTGAGCAACCCGAACCCTGTTTTAATAAGGGGAATGATAAAGATTTTCATACAAGGTGCATTTAACTACCGGGAATGACACCTATAATTGTTTAAAGGATAGTTTGGGATCGGAACGTGTCGAAAAGAAACACAGGGACCCAAATGTAACGTCTTGTGGCTTATAAACCACATTAGCGCAAACCCTAGGACCACTTTTGTGACCATAGGCGTGCGATGGAAGAGACATACGAGATAGAGAGATCCGGCAGAGGAGGAGGGACAAAGACGAGGTTCTATGGCGGAAATGAGCGTGACGAGGGTTTCTTAAGGTGTAAGGTATCACTCAATCGTGTTCTTGTTTCCTTTTATTTAATTATTCCATTAAAAACCCGACTAGGGTGTTTGTGGTTATGGTTGGGAGGGATGGCTGAGGAGACGGTATGGGGTATTTGATGCGTGTAAACTATATATATATATATATATATATATATATATATATATATATATATATATATATATATATATATATATATATTGTAGAACCAAAGACTGATTGCAACAAAATTCTTCTAAGTACAAATGCTGCTGATAGGCTTATCAGCAGCGTTCAACACTTGTTGCTGCTGATAGGATTATCAGCAGCGTTCAACACTTGTTGCTGCTGATAGGCTTATCAGCAGCGTTCAACACTTGTGCGTTCAACACTTGTTGCTGCTGATAGGATTATCAGCAGCGTTCAACAGATCAGTCTTGATGCTGATCCTCATCCTTGCTGCTGACAGCCTTGTGCCTTGAAGATAAATCGTTGCAGCTGACTATCCATGCGAAGCGTCACTGACAACTTTCTACAAAAGCTACTGACACACTCAAAGCAGAAGGAACCTCAATGGTGCAACCAATGACGGACAACAATGCTCTTCTCCAAGCATGCAGGTAATGATGCATAAAGAAGACGCTTCAATAAAGTTAGCTAGTTTAGACTAAACTTGTATTATTAGATTTGTACAAAAGATCAACTGTCTGTGTTAGATCTGATCCTTAGAATCAAGGGTATGTTTTGATTCTATGTTAGTATAAATAATGTGTAAACACTTCATTATAAGTGTGCTTCTTGATAGAGTTTTCATTTGTAATCGTTTATTCACAAAAGCTTAATACAATAGTGTTCTTATTAGTTTTCTTTCTGTTTACTCGATTATACTTGGGTAGTTGCTATTGTTTCCGCCAATTTCAACTAAGAACAGAACCATCTTGTACTTTCGCGATCTAACAAGTGGTATCAGAGCTTTGGCTCAGATTAAACAAACTCACACTTGTTTAATCACTTCTGGTTCTATTCTAAACTTTCTCTTTGATCAAGTCACCCAAAATCACAAAACAAAGATGGCACAGAGCAATGGATTTGAAGACATCTGCAGCATCAACCGACCACCAAGGTTGGTATCTGGGGAAGACTACGACATGTGGAAGAATCGCATGGAAAGCTTCTTCTGTTATCAGGAGTACGGAATGTGGAAATCCATCAGGGATGGACCCTACACTCCCATGGTGGCCTCTGCTGATTCTGGAGGACCACTAGTCCCGAAGGAGCCCTCCAAGTACTCAGAAGAGGACATAAAGAAGATGAAGGTGGACTTCAAGGCACTAGGAGCTATCCAAATGTGCCTTCCAAATGAAGTTTTTCATAACTTCAGAAGTTACAAAACTGCTAAGGAGCTCTAGGAGGCTCTTGAGAAGATGTTTGCTGGCTCAGAGGAAATCAAAGAAAACATAAGGGACATCCTGAAGCTGCAGTACGAAAACTTCGACCGGAAGGAAGGTGAGTCACTAACCGTTTTGTATAACAGGTACACGTACCTGGTGGGAGAACTGCAGTGCTCCAAAGTAAAACTAGAGAATGAAGAAATTCTCAAAAAGTTTATCAGATCTCTCCCGAGCTGCTGGACACTATATACAATGTCTATAAGAAGAACGGAGAATTTAAAAACTCTCCAGATGACAGAGCTCTTTGGCATGCTGAAAACATATGAATTAGAAATGATTCAAGCCAAGGAAATGAGCTCCAATCATCAATCAGCCTCTACTTCCTCCACCATCTCATCTGCGCTTCACTCTGATCACTCCGGTCCTTGTGCAAGCAATTACTATCCCCCCATCGTCACTCATCCTCAAACATCAAATGCTTCACAATCCAACTCATCACCACTTCTTCTTGAAGCCCCTCCTCAACAGTCAACCTCTACTGCTTTTGTTTCTGATAACTCAAGCAGCATGTACTTCATAAAAGAGGATCTGGAATGCTTTCATCCAGATGATCTTGAAGAAATGGATATTCAGCACTCATATGCCATGCTCTTCCTCAGAGCAAAAAGGTTCTATTCTAGAACCGGGAGATTTGTTCCAAGCAACAACTCAAACACCAGGGTGGGGTTAGATAAAAGCAAGATCCGATGTTACAACTGTAACCAATTGGGTCACTTTGCTAGGGAGTGCAAGGTGCCAAAAGCCAATCCAGGTGTCAGCCATCAAAGACAAGGCTACCAAGGTCAGCCCAGGCAACAGCAGCAGCAACAACAAGGAACTCCTCCAGCTCAAACTGCAGCTTGTGCAAATGTTAGAACTTCAGACTTTGATTGGAGTTTTCAATATTAAGATGTTCCTACCACCAACCAAGCTCTTATGGCAGACACTACAGAGATACCACCTCAGGTATTTGAACATCTTTGCTCTCAAGCTTGTGTGGATAAAGTTTTAGGTTATAGAAAGCATAACCAAAACCTTATAGATCAAAATGAAGAGTTTCATCAGATGAAATCTGAGTTCAAAAAGGTTGAAAATACTTATAAAGAAAAGATTAACTGCCTTAAGAAAGAGATTTCATTGTTAAAACACAAACAAACTAATCTTGAAACTCAGATTGATGATCTACTGGTCAAACTAAAAGCTACCAGAGCTGAACTGGCAGAACAGAAAGTTCATGTTGAAAAATTATGAATTTTCCTCCAAAAAGTTAAAAAGACTTTTAGACATTCAAGTCCATGAGAAGGTAAAGACTGGACTTGGGTATAACAATGATCAGTACAAATCTGTTCCTCCTCCTACTAACTATATTGCCATTCACGAACCAAGCTTCAATGTTGCAAATCTTGACACTGCAAACCGAAATCTCGATCCTTCAACGGATGAACCTTTCGTCGAAGACTGCACTACCTCATCGGAATCTGAGTCAACCTGCTCAGACCATGATGAAACTAGTGCAGCCCCATCTGAAGCTGTTCTGAATAGAGCTGAAGTTCCTGCTGTTATTCTAGCTATTCCAGCCCCTGTCCCATTCAAACAAATCAAGATTAGCTATCCTCCAGATGAAAAAAAGCTAAACATTGAAAAGGGAGAGACATCAGGATCCACTAACCCCAAGCCTCAGTCAAAGCCGATCACAAAGAAGAAGGTGTTTGATATATGTCATACGCCTGGAGAAAAAGTTCCATATGTTCAAAAGACCCTAAAAGAAGCCACTTTTGAACATAACAAAGCTCATCCATGGAACTTCAAGGATCTGTTCCAAAGAAAGGACTATGTCTACCTTTCAAGAGACAAATTAGCCAGATCATGCTTTGTGTGTGGCAGATATAATCACACTGCCAGCACCTGCTTTCATTACCTGGAATACCAGAGAAATTCAAAGCAACATGTCTTTGAAAAGACTAACAGAAACAAGAAGGTAAGAAGCTACAACGCCAAAGCAACTAAGTTTATGGATTCTCTATCTCCCCCAAGAGTGAAGGTGTCAAGACCTCAACAAACCTGTATCATTTGTGGTGAAACCAACCACTTTGTTGCCAAATGCAGATTTAATCCCTTCAACCAGATTGCAAACTGCTCATCTAGATTTACACCATCAGCAGTAAACAAAACAGCTGCTGATCTTGAAAAGTTTGGAAAAACAAAAGTTAAGCCTTCAGCAACAAAAATGTCTACTGCGTATAAAGGGAAATCAAAGGCAAAGCCATCAGCAGCAAAAGTGTCCACTGCTGATAAGGCAAAATCCAAGGCAAAGCCTTCAGTAGCCAAAAATGCTGCCACTCCGGCAATGCCATCAGCAGCAGAATCTACTGTTGACAAGCCAGAAACATCAGTAGCAAAATCCGCTGCTGACAATGTGAGGAAAAATTGAAAATCACCAACACAGCAATGGAAAGCCAAACCATCTCCAAGCATTATGAGTCAGCAGCACTTTTGTCCTTCAGCTGCTGACAGGTTTAATCTTCAACAGCAAAGGATTTGCCACTGACTGCTTTAAGTTATCAGCAGGAACAGGTTTCCTGCGGATAGCTTTAAGATTGTCAGCAGCAACATCCTTGCTGCAGATCATTGAATCCATTAGCACCAATTGAGTTTGCTGCTGACAGACTTAACCTTCCGCAGCAACCAAGCTTGCAGCGGACAGGCTTATTCATCCACAGCAACCAAGTTTGCTGCTGATGGGTAAATTTAAGTCCAAATTAACTTATACCCGCTATAAAAATTAACGTCAGTCTTTACCATGACTGCCTCGGTGTATTACAGCTGTAACAGTAAAAAGTGAATATGGTTGTACTGTACAAGTCATTTTGCTTTTTCCCTCCTCTACCGTTATAAGAACAAATCAAATTTCCTTACCACCTCTTCACATTCAATTTCACTCTAAACCCACATCACCTTCTCTCAAGTCCCCACCACATTCAAAGCCTTCCATCCTTAAAATATTCAAAGCCTTCCACACTCTTAAACTTCAAACCTTCCCTCCAAAATCAAACAACAATGGCAGACATCAATAACACTGACGATAAGTTCTCCCCGTACCATAACCTTACAGCATACTTAACCAAGGGAAAGAAAACCGAAGGATTCGATAATATGATCGACTTCCTATGCCGATCAAAGATCCATTTTGCCCTCACAACCAACCCTACCATATATATCCCTCATATGGAGGATTTCTGGAAAACCGCCGTCTACTCTACCGAACAGGGGATTCCCCAAATTAAAGCCAAGGTAGACGGCAAGGACATCACCATCTCAGAAGCCACACACCGAAAACATCTTAAGCTTCAAGATGAGGGAGCAGCCATCTCATACTCAAAGGACGAGTACATGAGCACCTTTGTATCCATAGGGTACACTGGAAATCAAAATGAGTATACAATAGAGAAGGCGCTGATGGGCCCTCCATGGAAGTATCTCTGCCACACTCTTCTCCAATGCATATCTCAGAAGAGAAGTGGATGGCATCAAGTGAGCTCCGCACTTGCCTCTGTTTTCCATGGTATGATTACTGGCCTAGGTTTTAACTTTGCACACCTCATATTTGAGGGATTGAGATATAACCTCCAAGAGGGTGCAAAGCAACAATTTTTTATGTACCCAAGATTCTTGCAGGAGGTTTTCAACCACGAACTAAAAGAACTTTCAAAACCTACAAGAATCTATAGTTTTGGGACATAAAAATAACATTTTTCAAAGCATGAGAACTGTTTCCAAAAGGTTCTCAGGGGTCAATGTTCCATTGTTATCTACAATGATGAACATGCAAAGCACCCAGGGTGACAGTTCAGCAAACCCAGTTGGTACCGATCCCACACCCTCCACCTCACTTCCTGAATCACAAACAACTGCTTCCCTTGATCGAATCCCTATGCATTCTACTGAAGATGCACAGGCACATACACTTCTAACACCTAGTTTGATTGCTCAACCGGAACACAGGGCCCCGGTTGCTGCCAAGTATACCAGAAAAAGGGGCAAGAGAACTCCTTCTTCTCTTGCC
Organism: Smallanthus sonchifolius; assembly: GCA_023525975.1. Taxonomy (NCBI): domain Eukaryota; kingdom Viridiplantae; phylum Streptophyta; class Magnoliopsida; order Asterales; family Asteraceae; genus Smallanthus; species Smallanthus sonchifolius. Next base: position 20,160,657 of record CM042046.1, on the reverse strand, counting down.
TCCAAGGCCCAAACCCAACCTAACAGCCCTCACTTAGAATCACAACATTCTGGTGAGAATATCATAAGGGACAGCCACATTGTTAGGTAGACTCCTTCAGATGTCTCTCTATTAGGATCAGGATCACTTCCCGGATCCATAGAACAGCCCCTTGAGCCACTCCTCTCTCTTCTGAACTTAAGTGTTGAGGAACCTGATCAAGATGTTGTACCTTCTCCAACTGCCACTATCTCGGAGGTACTGATTGATCTTGCTTCCAACACACCCAACCCAAGTTCTACTCCCCTGAAGGTACACTCTATGAGTTATGACAGAGTGGATGTGGAAGAGGCTGTCACTACTGCTGGTCCATCAAATGACCAGGAGGACAGTGACAACATCGCTAAGACCTCAACCACGGCAACTCACAGTGAGGATGTTTCCTTGGAAACTCCCCTCACTGAGAGGAATCCCAGGCGCCAAGAAACCATGTGTGATGGGGATGCTGAGGCTAGGCCTACAGCCCCATCTGGGTCCAAGGATTCCACAAATATGGATGAGGACAGTATGCAACTTAAAAGTCAGGAATTGACGGCCAGGGTGGCTATGCTTGAGGCTGAGGTGTCAAAATTACAACACCAGATCCTTCTGCATGAAGCCCATCAATGCCCCTCCATGGCTTCTCCCTCCCTTGTCTCAGTGGGCACCCAAACTGATGCTTATCTGTCCACTGATGCAACCAAAAAGGGGGAGATAGTCCCAATGGAAGAAGACTCAGACAGTCTTGATAACTGGATTTAAGAGCAGGCTACATTTCAAAGTACACTATTTAAGCCAGCTTTTGTACAGGTTCATGACTTGCCAGCTTCAGATGACGAAGAAGAGACTTCTGAAGACTTGAAGTTAGTCGTCAGGGCTGTTGTTGAGGTGCTGACTGATGTTGAAGACAAAGAACAAACATATACATCTTTCAGCATCATCGCTGAAGTAGCAACCATCATAAGTCAATCCACTGCCCCCCAATTTCCACTGACTTCAACACAGTTAGAGTTTGACACAATACTAGCTTGGGGGTATGATGGAAAGTATGAGAGGTTCTGGATTGGTTGGGAGTTTAGCGGAGTAGAAGAGCTAAACTGGGACTTTCTCAACAGCATCCAAGTCCTTCACCTGTACCATCTACAATGCATCAACAACTCTACGTACTTCTCAGCAGAACTTGCTATTGGCAGGTTCTATGACTTGATGGAGGATAATCTACCCAAGTTCGAAAGATAAATACAAGCAGCAAAAAGGGTAGCCTATCCTGAATCTTAAGTAGCAGCAGAAAGAAGACTGACTCCTAGAAGACTTGAAATAATAAGGAGCAGTCTTCTCACTGAAGAAGAAGTTCTGTGCTTAAGAAGATTTTTGTACAACTCCATTGTCAAGGACTTAGATGTGCTAGGATGGGTAAGCACTAAGTCTCTTGACCACACCTTACTACTAAGCAACGGCTCCTCTCTCACCATCAACACCAGGAACATCCTGCTACTGCCTACAGACTTTCTTTATAAGATCATTCAACTCAGGGAAAATATCTGCAATGTCAAATCCCTCGAAAGCCAGGCAATGATAGCTACTGTCAGAGCCCATCTTGAACAAGAAGGAAGGATTGCTGAGGCAGTATATGTGTCAAATTCTGACACTGATTCTGACTCAGCTTCCCCTCGAGTAGACATCTTTGCTGCAGCATATGAATCAAGATCCACTATCTAAGAAATGATGATAGAATTTACAAGTCCTGAGTGCAAATCAGATGAAGCTAATGACCTTCCCTTATCAACCTCTCAACTTGCCAATGAAGCTGAGGCTGAGATCCCAACAGCAGCACAATCATCTGCTGTTGTGATCAGTGAAGCCGAAGCAGAGGCATCCAATGTAAACAAAGGGAAGGGAATTATGACCAAAGAAGATGAAGAGAGGTTGCTCAGAGAGAATAGAGAGAAGGAAGAAATAAGAAGGAAGAGAGAAGAAGAGGAGATGGTTGACCTGAAAAAGGCTCAAGAAAGAAAAACAGCCATGCTCCTCAGAGAACAACTTATCCAGCAGTATGCCAAACAGCTGAATGAGATGAAAGTCGAACTCCATGCAATGTCTCAAGTTGACGAAGATGAAGAACTTGCTAGACAGCTGCAGGAACAACTAAACAAGGAAGAAGAGGAGGAGGAAGAAAAGAAAAGGAAGGAAGATGCTAAATTCAGAATCTCTGATTCTAAATTAGCAAAAGAAATGAGGGAGGAGTGGATTGAAGCTCTGATCTCTCAAGGTGAGGATGCTGACTACCTTGAAAAACTTTCAAACAAAGAAATCTATAGAGCCGTCATGGGTCAGTTGGGGAAATTGGCAAAGAAGAAGAGAGCTGAAGAGGAAGAAAAGGCTCGTCAAAAATCCAAGAAGGCCATTGCACTTAACTAGAGAACCCATGAAGAAAGGAAGGTCATGACTGAATTTCTAAAGGCAAGGGGGGAAAGTGGAAGGAGGCTAGGTCCCATGACATTCATGAACCTACAAGCATTGTACAGACAAGTCAAGAAGGAAGAAGAAGAAAGACTAGGAAAGAAAGTCTTCAAAACAAGGGTCACAGAAAAGGAAGACAAGAGACCAGTAAAGAAACAAAAGACTTCTGCCCCAGACACTACTTCCACTATCCAAAAACCTTCCACAAATATCCCCAAACCTTCCTCTCCTCCACCCAAAAAGTCCAAACCATCTCACCCAGCTCCCTCTCATCAACAGCCTCTCCTGAAGAAATCCAAACCCACACCTAAACCAGAAGACTCCAGAGATATAGTTGATTGGTTCTACAGTTCACAGGATCAGTGGTTTGAAATCTTCAGGGGGAGAACTGAAAGAAGGAGATCTGTTTACAAATATGTAGATGAAGTTCTATAATTACCAGATTCAGATCTCAGTAGAATTCTGGAGATGGGTGAAGCTCATGAGCCTGCAAATGAGGGTGGGAAACGTCTTATGCTAGCAATCAAACACCATTTCAACCCTAGCAAAGATGTGATCATAGATATCAAACCACTTCGGTCCCACTCTCCATTTGTAAGTTGGTCCTACAATGCTGATCTAGATGAGTTTACCTTAACTGATGTTAAGAAGCAGCAGATGAGATGTTCAAGCAAGACAATTTTCAAAATGCCAAGTAAAGACATCAAGACTCTGTCTGAGCTTCCACTGAATAATCCCAGCAAGGAACCAAGAGGCTATGAGGTTGCAAGGATAGTCTGCCACATGCAAAAGCTTCAGCAACAAAGAGATTAGAAGAATTTTGGTAGCATCCGTCTAGGGGGAGTTTGTAGAACCAAAGACTGATTGCAACAAAATTCTTCTAAGTACAAATGCTGCTGATAGGCTTATCAGTTGCGTTCAACACTTGTTGCTGCTGATAGGCTTATCAGCAGCGTTCAACACTTGTTGCAGCTGATAGGCTTATCAGCAGCGTTCAACACTTGTTGCTGCTGATAGGCTTATCAGCAGCGTTCAACAGATCAGTCTTGATGCTGATCCTCATCCTTGCTGCTGACAGCCTTGTGCCTTGAAGATAAATCGTTGCAGCTGACTATCCATGTGAAGCGTCACTGACAACTTTCTGCAAAAGCTACTGACACACTAAAAGAAGAAGGAATCTCAATGGTGCAACCAATAACGGACAACAATGCTCTTCTCCAAGCATGCAAGTAATGATGCATAAAGAAGACGCTTCAATAATGTTAGCTAGTTTAGACTAAACTTGTATTATTAGATTTGTACAAAAGATCAACGGTCTGTGTTAGATCTGATCCTTAGAATCAAGGGTCTGTCTTGATTCTATGTTAGTATAAATACTGTGTAAACACTTCATTGTAAGTGTGCTTCTTAATAGAGTTTTCATTTGTAATCGTTTATTCACAAAAGCTTAATACAACAGTGTTCTTATTAGTATTCTTTCTGTTTACTCGATTTATACTTGTGTAGTTGCTATTGTTTCCGCCAATTTCAACTAGGAACAGAACCATCTTGTACTTTCACGATCTAACATATATATATATTATATATATATATATATATATATATATATTTATAAGTATTTTTCACACAATTTGAGTTTTAAAATGGGTTTTCACCAAAGACTAATCACACACACGTTGGGCAAGTGTACCCGTCGGATAGCAATATAGTAAAGGTAAGAACCGGATATCAATCCGTGGACACGGTATGATGCAATAATAGACCGGAAATAAGATTCAATCAAGTGATGGTAAAAAGATATTTTGGAGAGTTTTTTTTAATTAACTAGCATACAAATATATAAAACTAAGATAAGATCAAAAATCAAACAATCAAGGAGAAAATATCACTTCGGTGTCGAATCCATCTGGAATACATTCAATACACTCATAGAAACATGACAAATACACGAAACATAAATTGACCAAATTCTCGTCAAAGATATCTAATCAAATGACCATTCGGAAAGATAGCATGAATTACACAAACCAACCACCTAAAGTCATACAATGAAGCTCACGTGTTTAACAATCATGTCAACGTTTATAAAGATTGAACTAGCTTCCGATTAAGGTACACTAATCCAACATCTAGTTGGAAAGATAATATGAACAACACACTACCCACCTCAAGTTGATTAAATTAGACAACAATATGCATTTCTTCAACATACAATGTTCATACAAAGATTATATAAACTAGGAGAATGTGTCAACAGTTCCTAGATAAACATAAAACTAAGCATGAAACATCATAACAAACACTTTGTCTTTCCAAACATAAGCATAAGGATATACATACAAATATAATGATTCATAAACAAAACTTCATTCATCATTCCTAGTCAAATGCCATAAACTAGCATAAATACATACACCAATCCATGAATATAAGCATAAACCACAAGTTTTCAATATGGCATATACAAATTCAAGTCTTGTAAACAACTCAAAATACTTGAATACATAATTTCATTAAAGAATAATCATACAGTTGTCAGAAAATTAACACAATAGTTGCCAATAATCCATAAATGTTGTCAAATGTATTTAAACTTCATCTAAACCAAAGTGAACAAGAGTTTTAGCTCATCATGAGCACAAAAATTACAAATAAGTAGGGAAAAATAGTGAGAAACACTGTATGAAAACAAGAATCAAACCACTCCTCCAAGCCTAGATGTTGTTGTTGATGTATGGTGATCCTCTTGATATTGTATCCTTTCCAAGAAGCTTAAAATGTGTCTGGAACAAGGATGATACGAGCTGGAACAGTGGGTTTTTCTCTCTGGTTGCTGAATGTCTGCATGAGAGAACAAGCTCTGCTTAAATAGAAAAGGGGAGGCACGACCGTGCCAGGAGAGAAGGCACGACCGTGCCTCATGCTTTGGCGCGGTCGTGTCTAGGTCAGAGGCACAACCGTGTGACAAAGAGTTGACCGATCCTGAGCTTCTATTGGGCCCACTGATCGAGGAAGTATGGCTCTTCAAACTCAAGGGGTGACACGCGACCGTGGGGAGATAAAGGCTAGTATTGGTTTGGATACTTGATTTTGCATTCGGGAAGTTACAGGTTGAATTTTAAATTCTTGGGAAGAAGTGTCCGAAAAGTCTCTTGGAGGAGTCGAAATCCCTTTTCGACCGAAAAGTGTTTTTGTTCAATAGTTTTTGATCGAAAAACTCGTTCAAAATCTTTGGAGTGTTCGAAATCTTGTGTCAGAAATCTCATGATCGAAATCTGAATTTTCGACCGAAAAGTCTTTAAATCTTTTTACTTTATATTTTTTCAGAAATTTTGGTTGTTTAACCGTGTTTATAAGATGACAGGAAAGGTGTACGAGACTGATAGGCTAGTGGGAAAGTCGCCACCAATGCTGAAATCCGTATCTGATTTCTCAAACTAGAAGAACGTAGTAGTCCATCGAATTCAAGTTCAAAGCTTTAATTTGTACAAGTTTAAAGTTTCCAGTCGAAATCAGTTTCGGTCAAAAACATTTTCGATGGATAAAGATTTCGGATGAAATATTTATACTATAAATAGTCTTTTGTTTTAACATTTGTAAATAGAACTTTTCATTGTTGAATTCAGCTGGGTATTGATCATTGTTAGTCGTGTTGTTTTCTACACATTTAGCATTATATATCCAGCATGTTATCAATAGAAGTGATCGTTTGATGTTTGATATCGTTTGTATGGCGATTTTGGTTTATCTCAGTTTTTGATCTGTTAGATTCGATCGTGTTAAGCTCTTGGATGGATTCTGCCTTTCCAGAAGTTCTTTGCAGATTCGTAGCTTGATTACTACAAGATCAGAGGGTGCGTTTGTTTGTATATCTATATCTATACATACTAATAAATAAAGGAAGGGTGTCACATGTCATTACCATATTCATCCTCAACATTTTTTTCCGGCTCTCTCTCCTATTTAATGATATAAATTTCTATAAAAAAATTATAATTTATGTTTCCCGCCTCTCTCTCCTATTAAATAATAATGATTTTTATAACAATTTTTATAAAACATTTTTTAATTAAAAAAATAGTTTTATTCATAAAACATTTTATAGTTTGAACATTTCTTTCATTCTTTTTATAAAACATTTTTAAAAAATAACTATATAACGTTTCTAAAATTTGTATTAAAAAATTATGTAATATGTCAAAAATATGTAAAATATTAGATTTTTGTTACTAAGTATATATAACACAACATTTATTCACCCTGTATAATATACATGGTTTCTAACCTGTATTATAATAAATGGATAACTATACTTGCAACGTGTCGACTTCTGATGAAATCTATATTTTTATTTTTCGTTTTTCTCTTCAATAAAATAATGATGATGTTAAATAATTAAATATCTAACATATATTCTAATACTAGGTTAAAGCCCATATTTTACATGGGTTGAATAAATGCAACTTGTTATAAAATAGTATTTTCTATGAAAATTTGTATGTTTGATCTTATTAGTCATCTGTGAAATGAGAAATAATTTAAAATTTCTTATAATTTAATAAATTTCAATAAAATATTACAATATATGTTAGATATATAACTATTTAACATCATCATTATTTAATAGGGGAGAAAGGCGAAAAACAAAGAGCTAGATTTAATCAGAAGTCGACACATAGCAAGTATAGTAATTCATTTATTATAATATAGGTTAGAAACATTGTATATTATACATGGTGAATAAATGCAGTGTTATATATACTTAGTAATAAAGATCTAATTATACATATTTTTGACATATTACATAATTGTTTAATACAAATTTTAAAAACGTTATATAGGTATTTTTGAAAAATGTTTTATAAAAAGAATGAAAGAAATGTTTAAATTCTAAATATGTTTTATGAAGAAATCTATTTTTTAATTAAATTTTTTTTATAAAAATAGTTATAAAAATCAATATTATTTAATAGAAAAGATAGGCGGGAAACAAAATTTAATTTTTTTTGTAGAAACTTCTATTATTAAATAGGAGAGAGAAGCGAGAAAAATATTAAGGATGAACATGGTAATGACATGTGACACCCCAAAATCTTTATTTATTTATAGATTTTATTAAAAATTACTAAATCATAAGAAAATTTCAATTATTTCTTATTTCACAGATAACTAATAATATCAAACATACAAATCTTGATAGAAAATACTGTTTTATAACAAGTTGTATTTATTCAACTCATTTAACACATGGGCTTTAACCTAGTGTGTATATATATATATATATATATATATATATAGGGGTGAGTTAACTAGAAAACTCATTTTCATGAGAAAATAAAAAAACTCATATTGCATATGTGTAGTACACCAAAAACCCCAACCCACCCTCAAAAACCTAACCCCCGCACCCCACCCCCACCCAAAAACCTAAACCCACCCCCCCAAAAACCTAAACCCCCACCCACCCCCAAAAACCTAAACCCTTCACCCTACCCCACCCCTCCAAAAACCTAAACTAAACCCAAAAACTAAACCAAAAAGCCTAACCCACAACTAAAAAACCTAAACCCTCCACCCCACCCCCCACCCTACCCAAAAACCTAACCCCACCCCACCTACCCCCTCACCCACCCCCCAAAAACCTAAACCCCCTCACCCACCCTCCAAAAACCTAACCCCCTCACCCACCCCCGAAAACCTAAACCCCTCACTCACCCCCCAAAATCCTAAACCCCCATCCCAACCCTTCAAAAACCTAACATTAAAGCTAAACTAAACCAAAAAAACTAAACCCACTACTTTTCGACGGTTTTTTTTCTTGAACGAGGACGACGTGAGAAACAAGGGCTACGAAGTAGTTTTTTTATTTTTGATTTTTTTATTATTTTTTTACTTTAAATAAGTAGTTTTTTGGTTTTCTCATGAACATTGAGTTTTCTTAAATAAGTATTTGATTCTCTTTAATTTGAGTATGGTATTGCTATAGTTTTTTTCTAATTAAAAAAAACATGTCACGTGATTACCGGTGTTTGTGTTCTTTGCCGCATCCTGTGGGCACCCTCTATATATATTGGAACATTGGTAAACATCGATACGACACAACCATGTTTCAGTCCAACCGGTAAACATTGATACGAAACTTAGAATTTTATTAAAGAATAAGTGACAAATGAAAAATAAAAAAATAAAATCGTTGGTCCGATTTAGACTGTCTACCTGTATTTTGGTACGATTAGATGAAATCAAATCGGTAGACCCCCGATTATCGATTAATCCCAATTTTTACAACAATGTTAAATATAATTGAACATGTCGAACTTATATTTATATTAACATGTCTTAATCTGAATTTTTATTGATGTATTAGTGAGTACTTTTGTTAAAAAAAATAAATATGTTAAAAATAATTATATAGGTTATACAAGGTATTATTAGTTATATTCTTCAAAATTATTGTAAGTTTAGCTATACATTATACTTTTGTGAACCAGATATTCATCAATTATTGTGATATATAGGGGTGTTTGGGATTACTTATTGAAAACAACTTATAAATTTTTGGAAAAGTAAGTTATCACTTACTTTTAAATTATAACTTTTTCATTCTTACCCGAACAAACTTTTGACTTATTGACTTTTTGGAGAAGTTAATAAGTCAATAAGTAGATTTGAAAAGTAATTCCAAACACCCCCATAATATAAAAAAAATATTAAATTATTTTAAGATTATAAAAGTTATAAAAAAAATCATTAATCACTTATTTAAAAACTTGTTTGGAAAAGCAATTTAAGAAATGTTTTCAGAACCGGATCGGACATTGAACCGATCCGCTTACCGGTTCACTGGTCGTCCGACCGGTCGGACCGGATTTAAGAACCGAAAAACATTAATATATATATATATATATATTTATGCACAAACACATACACACACACACACATATATATATATATATATATATATATATATATATATATATATATATATATATATATATATATATATGGTCGGACCGGATTTGAGTTGAGGGTGTTTGTAATATTAAATCAAATAGTTTATAAAATAATTGAATCTGGGTTTGGGTTGTATAACTAAATAAATCAATAATTATTATTTATTTATTTAGTTAGGAAAAATAGTATAGATATTATATTTATTTAAATATGATTTAAATAAATGATATTCTTATTTATTTATAAGAATGTGTGTTCTATATTAAATATAAATTAAATAAATAATTTTACTTTATTTATTTATTTATGAAGATATGTATAAAATCTAATAAATATACATTTAGCTCTTTAGTGTAAATTATATAAATAATAAATAAATTTATTTATTTATTTACCATTTAAATTAAGTATTTGTTTGTTTTAAATAAAGTTAAAATTTTATAAAACTTTATAAACTTTGTTTTCAAGGAAAAGTATTTTTTTTAAATATTTTCATCATATTTCTAATGTGAAAAAAATTATTACTTTACAAAATGTCTTTATATAATTTTTTGTTAATTAATTAAAATGACACTTTTAGAATTAATTTGTAATAATAGTGATTTTATATTGAAAATTATAAAATTTGGTTTCATTCTGTTCAAAATGTTGTAGGGTTTATAAAAATAATTTTTATGTAAATTTTGGATCTTTAAAAATGATTTAAAAAAAATAAAAGAACGCCACCTGGCTCGAACCCGGGTTGGTTCTGTGAGAGTTTAGTGTTTTACCACTGGACCAGGGAAGGTATTCGTTGAGTAAAGTCGGCCTAAGGTTGTATTAACCCAGAGAGGATAGGGGGCCGGGTCTGGTTCGAGGGAAACGCGCAAAAAGGGCATGGGTCGTGGGTTTCGAACCCACGCCACTCGGTTCGATGGTGCAGTAACTTAACCAATCGGACCGAGTGGTTTCGCTGGTTAACAAGGGATCCCAATTAGATATAACACCACGCAGTCCACATCCCCCTGGTCGTGAAAAAGAATAAGAACCCTAACTCAAAATCGAACCCGATAGGTTTGGTTAACATAAATTGGTAAAGGGTTTATATATGGGACTCAACTACGAATTAAACGTGATAAATCTTACCTGTTTTGGTGAAGAAACGAGTGAGAAAGATTGGTTCAAACCTTCGGCTGTTCTTGATGATCAATAGAGTTCCAGAGGTGTATTGACGATCGATTGGTGATTGGGAAAGTTTCAGAGGGATTGTGTGATGGTGTGTGTTGAATTAATTCGTTCAATTCTATCTTAAAAGCACGATTCAGTTACGGGTTTGAAGTTGATAGCTAATCGACGGGTTTACGCGTTAGTCCGTTGATTTGGGAGCTAATCGAGTCCGATTATCAGTCTAAGTTCATACCAAATTTGTTCACGAGTGAATTGTGGGATGTACACACGAAATTTTCGCGAATTAGTTGGTGATTTGATACGGTTTGACTATCCAAAGTCAAACCCGTTTGAATTCAAACTCATCCACGCGAATTAGTTGGTGCACATTACCAAGTGATGGGGGTAACTCGAGCTTGTAGGCCACTTTTCCAATTCTTTCAATGACTTTGAATGGACCCACGTAGCGAGGTGCTAACTTTCCTTTCCTTCCAAAACGGATTACACCCTTCCATGGAGATACCTTTAGAAGAACAAGGTCACCGACTTGGAATTCCAAGGGTTTTCGACGTTTGTCGGCATAACTCTTTTGCCGACTCCTCGCTACTCGAATGTTGTCACGGATTTGAAGGATCTTATCGGATGTTTCTTGAATTAACTCGGGACCGGTGATTTGTGCTTCACCAATCTCGTTCCAGCAGATAGGAGAACGACACTTACGACCATAGAGAGCTTCAAATGGAGCCATGTCGATACTTGTGTGGTAGCTATTGTTGTAAGATAACTCAATTAGGGATAGATGTGAATCCCAATTGCCACCAAAATCAACTACACATGCTCTAAGCATGTCTTCAAGAGTTTGGATTGTACGCTCGGTCTGACCATCAGTTTGGGGGTGGTAAGCCGTGCTCAAATCCAATCGTGTACCAAGAGCAGTTTGGAGAGATTGCCAGAAACGGGAGGTAAAACGAGCATCTCTATCGGAAATTATGTTTAATGGAACACCGTGACGACTCACAATTTCATCAATGTAAATTCGGGCTAATTTCTCGACCCGATAGTCTTCACGGATAGGCAAGAAATGAGCAGATTTGGTAAGGCGGTCAATGATCACCCAGATACTATCATAACCACTTGAGGTGCGAGGGAGTTTAGTAATGAAGTCCATAGCTAAATTTTCCCATTTCCACACGGGAATTTCCGGTTGTTCAAGCAAGCCGGAAGGACGTTGATGCTCGGGTTTGACTTTGGAGCAAGTTAGGCACTTGGCAACATAAAGAGCAATGTCTTTCTTCATACCGGGCCACCAATATTGCGGGCGAAGGTCTTGGTACATTTTATCCGCACCAGGATGAATAGAATAACGAGTCTTGTGAGCCTCGTTCATGAGAAATGCACGAAGATTATTGCGATCGGGGACCCAAATACGGTTCAAATAATAAAGCAAGCCATTGGGTTTAGATTTAAGCTGAAGTTCAACACCACACAACATTTCCTTGTACATGTTACCCTCGGTGACCGAGACGTGTTGAGCTTCTAGGATACGATTTTGAATGTCGGTTTGAATTCGGGCACAATGAAGCATGATATGATCCTTACGACTCAAAGCATCGGCTACAACATTCGCTTTGCCAGGGCGGTAACGAATCTCGCAGTCATAGTCGTTAAGGAGTTCAACCCAACGTCGTTGCCTCATATTGAGTTCTTTTTGGTTGAAGATATGCCGGAGACTTTTGTGGTCGGTTAACACCACACATTTTGTGCCATAGAGGTAATGTCTCCAAATCTTCAATGCGAATACGACCGCACCCAACTCGAGATCGTGCGTCGTATAATTCTTCTCATGAATCTTAAGTTGCCTTGATTCATAAGCGATCACCTTGCCTCGTTGCATGAGAACACAACCAAGACCTTGGTTGGAGGCATCAAAGTAGACAACTAGATCATCATTCCCATCAGGGAGAGTCAGTATAGGAGCATTGCACAACTTTTTCTTGAGAGTTTGGAAAGCTTCTTCTTGCTTTGGTCCCCATTCATAAGGTTTACCCTTGTGTGTCAAAGCGGTGATGGGAACAGCAATCTTAGAGAAGTTTGAGATGAACCGACGATAATATCCCGCAAGACCAAGAAACGAACGAACTTCAGTGGGGGTCTTAGGGGTATTCCAATTTTTAACAGCTTCGATCTTAGCAGGGTCAACATGAATACCCTTTTCATTGACGATATGACCTAAGAATTGAACCTCCTTTAGCCAAAATTCACATTTGGAGAACTTGGCATATAGTTGTTCTTTCCTCAAGAGATCCAAAACCTACCTAAGGTGTTGCTCATGATCGGCCTTAGTCTTGGAGTAGATTAAGATATCGTCAATGAAGACGATCACAAATTTGTCAAGATACGGTTTGCACACACGATTCATGAGGTCCATGAAAACCGCGGGTGCATTGGTTAACCCAAAAGGCATAACCATGAACTCGCAGTGGCCATATCTTGTTCGGAAGGCAGTCTTTGGAATATCTTCCTCTTGCACACGGAGTTGATGATAACCAGATCGAAGATCAATCTTCGAGAAGCAAGTAGAGCCTTGAAGTTGATCAAAGAGGTCATCAATCCTAGGCAATGGGTAATGGTTCTTGATGGTAAGCTTGTTGAGTTCTCGGTAGTCAATACACATGCGGAATGATCCATCATTCTTCTTGTCGAATAAGACAGGTGCACCCCACGGTGAATGACTTGGACAGATGAAGCCCTTGTCGGAGAGCTCTTGGAGTTGGCTTGCAAGTTCTTACATTTCGGAAGGTACAAGACGATATGGAGCTCTAGCCACGGGGTTAGCTCCGGGCACAAGATCAATGCGAAATTCTACTTGTCGGACGGGTGGAAGGCCAGATAGATCTTCGGGGAATACTTCGGGGAAATCCCAGATGATGGGGATGTCTTGAATACTCTTCTCTTTGACATCCTTTTGAACAACATGGGCTAAGAAAGCCACGTACTTCTTTCGTAAGTACTTTTGAGCAGTAGTGCATGACATTAGCTTGAGTCCTTTGCAAGGCTTTTCACCAAAGACTCTTAGTGTTTCTCCCGACGGTAAAGGTATTCGGATGTACTTCTCAAAACAGATGACTTCGGCATGGTGATTCGCCAGCCAATCCATGCCTATGATGATGTCAAAACTTCCCAGTGGCATTGGTACGAGGTTGATTGGAAATGTAAGATCATTGAGTTCTAGTGTGCAATCATGGATAATGGAGTCAATTGTAAGAGAGTCACCATTTGCTACTTCTACGGTGAAGGTTTTCTCTAATTTGGATCGTGTTTTAGCTAGTAAGGGTTCAAAGTTATGCGACACAAAACTCTTATCCGCACCGGTATCAAATAAAATGGAGGCATATTGACTATTAACAAGGAACGTACCGTTGACCACATCATTGTTGGCCTGAGCTTCATTGGCGTTTATGACGAGCTCCGCCTTGCCTAGCATTGATAAGCTTCGGGCACTGATCACGAAAATGATTCGGGTTGCCACACTCATAGCAAGCGCATCCATTTGCAATAGCGGGGACACCTTGATTAGCCACTTGCTGGTTGGTTCGAGCTAGTGTGTTGACTTGACCTGCAAGTGCCTTGGCTCTACAAACATTGACCGTATGGCCATATTTTCCACAGTGGGTGCAAAGGCGGCATGGGATGTTCTGGAGGTGGTGATAATTGCAGGTTGCACAGAGTGGGTAGACCCCAACATATGGCTTCTTGACTGGTGCTTGAGCCATGGGGGCAACTTGATTAACAGGGGTAGTAGGAGTGACCACAGCATAATTCTTAGCCTTTCTCTTCTTATTATTGTGGCGCGATTCAGTTTTGGCTTCTTTGTTGTGTGTAGGAGGGGTTGTGGTGTCGGGAGCCTTCTTAGTGCCTTTTCTAGTCAAGGTACCTGCCTTCACATGGTTGTCGGTCAAAGTGGCAGATAATCGGATAGCATCTTTGAGTGTTACGGGATTTCTCCCTAAGACGGTATCCTGAATCTGCCTAGGCAATCCACCAATGTACTTCTCAATACAGCGGGATAACGGTGTGACCATATGGGGTACAAGGAGACTCAGCTCATGGAACCGGTTTGTATAAGCCAAACTTTCACCACTGTCTTGGGTAAGATCCCAAAACTCAGCTTCCAGCCTTTTCACCTCGTTCCGAGGACAGAACTCTTCGGTCATTAATCTCTTAACCTCATCCCATGGTAAGGCCATTGCTGTTTCCATACCTCTAGTCCTTTTTTCTCCATTCCACCACATGAGTGCCCGTTTTTGAAAGACACTTGTGGCATGACGAACACGGAGGTTATCGGGGCAGTCACTATTGAGGAAGGTGCCCTCAATACTTTCAAACCATTGCATGAGTCCTGTGGCTCCCTCGGTACCATAGAACTTAAGAGGGTTGCATGAATTGAAGTGTTTGAAGGTGCATTGTGGTGGGTTGGCACCACCACCACCATTAGTTCCATGGTTAACACTAGTGGCTCCATTAGCTTGGGTGAGTTGAGTTACAAGTTGTGCAAGGATAGCAGCAATGTCGGTGTTGTTGTTGGTCACGGCAGCCCGACGGGGAGGCATTCTACAGATTTTCACAAGACAAGAAAAAAATATAAGAACTTATGAGAGTTGCTTGGATTTTAAAAGGAAAAGATAATAAATAAAATGGTTAATCATAGTTTGTATTGTACTCAAATAGTGACATAATCACTTGAATACTATGACACATTAAGGTTAATTAAACTTATATAACTTTCAAGGAGACATGCTTTAGCCTATAAGTAAACACTCATCCCGGGAATTCCCAGGAAAGCATACGGGTCCCTCGGTTGATTGGGATTTATACGAAATGCTTTCCCAGACAGAAAACCCAGAATACAGGTGTCACCCTTCCAGATTGCACGTGTCCTCTAATAATTAACAAAGTTTAAAACCTTAACGAAGAAATAAATAAATTTTATAGATTTCGATTCATAAAGTTTCCACATGCTATGACGGGGATGATAGAGAAGCAGGTAAGAAGGTTATGAGGCTTAGGGTATGGGTAGGGATATTGTTTATTTAATTTATTATTTAGGTATTGTTTATTTTATTTTTAACAAGTAAAACATCAAATAAAATATTAACTAATATAGTAAGCATGTAACACATAACATGTAGCACATAATCATATAAACATGAAGCATGGCATAAGTGGGTGTCCTAAAGTTATAGTCTAGGTCAAGGGTGTCTAATAACCTAGTTCCCTATAACCAAGGCTCTGATACCAATCTGTCACACCCCAACCGACGGCGGAAACGTCGGGGTGGGACATGTAGACTGTTCATGAGCACAAGGATTACTATATTGAAATATTTTAAATCATAACTTCATTTCAAATAACCAAACACGATCAAGTTCAAACAAATACGAAAAGAAATGCATAACATTCTTTATTCAAATTTTAACTAAGTCCATGTCCTACGTGTAGCATATCTTGATCAACTCACACGTTATCACATGAAACATGAATAAAATAATGTCAACTAAAAAGTTGGTGAGCATACACAGGTTTGTACATAGATAGTATATAGTTGTGAAAGATCAAATCCTTACATATCATGAATAAATAAGGCATTTATAGGGAGTAACTAATGTGTAACTAAAGTACAATCAAACCTTTGTAACTAGCATGCAAATTGTGTTGTCGGTAACAATCACCCCAATCTGGGTGGGTTTGTCAGACTCAATAGATCTATCATTGTTAACCGTCGGCTTATTAGTTAATGATTGCACATGAAATTGCACACAAATAGTTAACACGTATAGCACTCAAACATAAAGCTCAATTTTTTTCACACATGAATGTAAATAAGATTTGTGTTTTGTGTAGTTTGTGTAAGTGTAAATAGTTGTGTGTATAGAGTTCATGTTTCACCCCAAAAGTGTAAAAGAGTAAAAGGGGCTATGTAATACTCACCTGATTAGAGGTGTAGCTAACACGCACGGCTAGACGGTAGAATGATGATTGAAACCTCATAAGGTTAACCTAATGTGTAATAAATGTTGAATTACTAATGTATCCAAAAATCTGATTCTAAGACTATGATTTAATTTAGTGTGTGTACAAAGGTTTTGAGTTAAGGGTGTTTGTAATATTAAATCAAATAGTTTATAAAATAATTGAATCTGGGTTTGAGTTGGATAACTAAATAAATCAATAATTATTATTTATTTATTTAGTTAGGAAAAATAGTATAGGTATTATATTTATTTAAATATGATTTAAATAAATGATATTCTTATTTATTTATAAGAATGTGTGTTCTATATTAAATATAAATTAAATAAATAATTTTACTTTATTTATTTATTTATGAAGATATGTATAAAATCTAATAAATACATTTAGATCTTTAGTGTAAATTATATAAATAATAAATAAATTTATTTATTTATTTACCATTTAAATTAAGTATTTGTTTGTTTTAAATAAAGTTAAAATTTTATAAAACTTTATAAACTTTGTTTTCAAGGAAAAGTATTTTATAAAAATATTTTCATCATATTTCTAATGTGAAAAAAATTATTACTTTGCAAAATGTCTTTATATAATTTTTTGTTAATTAATTAAAATGATATTTTAACAATTAATTTGTAATAATAGTGATTTTATATTGAAAATTATAAAATTTGGTTTCATTCTGTTCAAAATGTTGTAGGGTTTATAAAAATAATTTTTATGTAAAATTTGGAGCTTTAAAAATGATTTAAAAAAATAAAAGAACGCCATCCGGCTCGAACCCGGGTGGGTTCTGTGAGAGTTTAGTGTTCTACCACTGGACCAGGGAAGGTATTCGTTGAGTAAAGTCGGCCTAAGGTTGTATTAACTCAGAGAGGATAGGGGGCCGGGTCTGGTTCAAGGGAAACGCGCAAAAAGGGCATGGGTCGTGGGTTTCGAACCCACGCCACTCGGTTCGATGGTGCAGTTACTTACCCAATCGGACCGAGTGGTTTCGCTGGTTAACAAGGGATCCCAATTAGATATAACACCACGTAGTCCACATCCCCCTGGTCGCGAAAAAGAATAAGAACCCTAACTCAAAATCGAACCCGATAGGTTTGGTTAACATAAATTGGTAAAGGGTTTATGATTGGGACTCAACTACGAATTAAACGAGATAAATCTTACCTGTTTTGGTGAAGAAACGAGTGAGAAAGACCGGTTCAAACCTTCGGCTGTTCTTGATGATCGATAGAGTTCCAGAGGTGTATTGACGCTCGATTGGTGATTGGGAGACTTTCAAAGGGATTGTTTGATGGTGTGTGTTGAATTAATTCGTTCAATTCTATCTTAAAAGCACGATTCAGTTACGGGTTTGAAGTTGATAGCTAATCGACAGGTTTACGCGTTAGTCCGTTGATTTGGGAGCTAATCGAGTTCGATTATCAGTGTAAGTTCATACCGAATTTGTTCACGAGTGAATTGTGGGATGTACACACGAAATTTTCGCGAATTAGTTGGTGATTTGATACGGTTTGACTATCCAAAGTCAAACCCGTTTGAATTCAAACTCATCCACTGAATCAGTCGAATTGACTCGTATATGGGCTTGGACTTGATCGATTTTTGCTTGTGAATTCATGAGGAGCCCAATCAAAAACGTATTTGGCCGATTGTAGCTTGGTTTGTATCGAATTTGAGCTTTGTTGACTTTTTAAAGTCAACTTGACCATATGGGTCAAACTAGTTGTAAATTGTATGTATCTTCATGATGTATCGATATATATATATATATATATATATATATATATATATATATATATATAAATTTATGTAGATACGTATACGTATATACGCACATGTACTCTGTGTTTATACGTATTAATATGTGCCTTTGATCGTGCGATAACGTGAAATGTTGTGTTGAACGAGTATAGGATCGAAATGGACTGTCACTATGATTACACAAGGAAATTTAAAGTGAAATATTACATGGAAATTCATAAATGTTACAACATAAGGCACCTATCCTATCATCCCCGGAGCCCAAAAGGCGCCGGACTAGTTCTAGTGACCATTCAGTTGACCAAGGTGAACCGAGTAGCGCGGGAGCAATGGATTATACTCTCAATTGGAACGTATACCCGCAAATGATGCAAAGGTGGATCGAAATAGGAGATGTTCCATCACCCTACTTTGGTTCTGCATCCTCATCATCCCTACTACCTAGCTTGCCATGCACTATGGAACAAGCTTTCGCAGCCTTCGTATCTTACATGTCGAAGGAATTGAGCATTGTGCAAGATGCTACCGAGGAGATACCTAACCTTCTGAAGAATGGGCCTCAAATAGAGGAGAATAAGGTAGGAATAGAACTCTTGACTACTGAACTAGCTGCAACGGACCATGTCCATAACCTTTTAGTGGATCGTGTGGCACATCTGGAGATGAGGGCCGACACTATGGACGATGATATGGAAGGAGTTCTGGAGAGATTGACTGCTATGGAAGCTCAGCTACATGTAGCAAACCATACTGCTGAAGGTCTTCAAGAGAGGGTGACTCACTTGGAAGCCCAACTACAAGCAGCCCGGTTTTATGAGGAGATTCCACTTTTTGACGGCGAGGAAGAGCCCTTCGAGGAAGAGCCTTTCGTGGAGGAGCCCTTCGAGGATGAGCCCTTGGAGGAGGAGCCAACTGAGGAGGAACCAATGGAGATCGATGATGCACAATCATATGTTTCTTCTGATGATGAAGATCTTTGATGATCTTCCTATTCTATCTTCCCTTTTCATGCATGTTTTGCTTTTGTTATTTCTCTTTTGAAACCTAGATGGGTAAGGTTGTTCCCATTCAATAAAAGCATGAGAAGTTTAATGTTTGAGTTATTTATTTTGTAGCCTTACAATTTATTTAATTTTCAAAATATTAGATGTTGTATTTCTTTACTCGTACATAAATAATGTTTAATATGCGATATATTTCTCATTGTTCTGTATTTGTGAATGTGAAGAATCATGTCAGGGAGAGGACGTGGAGGTCGTGCTGGTGGCTGAGGTACCATTAACATGACGGCAGCGGAGCTAGCGACACTAATAAATGATAGTGTGGCGGAGGCTCTAGCAGCACAGAATGCTACAGATAAATACTTTAGCTATTGACTAATGATGTCAATTCATCTCTTAAAAAGCCTGTCCTAAACTCTATAATCCCAATCCTATATTGTTCTAACTCCAGTCCCACAAAACCCGCAACCAACCTGCACCTTCAAGGCATTCATGGATTGTAAGCCCCACGCCTTTAGTGGAGCTGAAGGAGCCGTTGGACTACTTCGTTGGTTTGAGAAGGTAGAATCAGTGATTGCCATGTGCAACTGCCCCGTGGCTAATCCGGTAATGTTCGTCGCCGGAACTTTGGAAGGCCCGACTCTCACATGGTGGAACGCCCAAGTCCAAATGTTGGGTCTGGCCATGGTAAATAGAATCCCGTGGGAGGAGTTTAAATCAATGATGAAGGAGGAATACTGTCCTCGCGATTAAATCCAGAAGTTAGAGGGAGAGTTCTGGAACCTAAAGATGGAGGGTTCTGAAATTGAACTCTACACCACACGTTCACATGAACTTGCTACTATGTCGCATATGGTGACCCCTGATTACAAGAGAATTGAGCTTTACATTGGAGGTCTAGTGCCTCAAATACAAAGAATGGTTACTTCGTCCAATCCTGCTACTATCCAACAAACTATCCGACTTGCCCATAAGTTAACCGATCAGGCGGTGACTCAAGGGACTCTACCTCCGAGAGGTTCGGTCTCTAAACCCACCGACAGTCATAAACACAAGTTTGACCACCATTCCAACACCCACTCCAATTCTAAAGGACCCCAGCCCAATCAACCCTAGTTTAATCAGCAACAGCGTAGGTTTGAGCCTACTAAGAACTGCAACCAGTCGACCTCTTTAGGTCAAAACCAGGGTGGTTACGCGAGAAAGTCTCCTAAGTGTAACAAGTGCAACTTCCATCACTTCGGGTTTTGCAATCATTGTCAGTGGTGTGGCAAAATAGGTCATGCTGCCAAAGATTGTAGGGGTGAGTTGCAAGCTAAACAACCTTTTCAACAACCTGGATCCACAAGGGGTTGTTTCGAGTGTGGGAAGGAGGGACATATTCAGAAGAATTGTCCTCAATTGTAGAAAGGGGGTAATGGAAACCACAACCCTAACCAGAATAAAAACAATGGGGGTAACAACGGCAATGGTGGAGGAAATGGTGTGAAGGGACGGGCCTTCGTGCTAGGATCTGGAGAAGCTCGTTATGATCATAATGTGGTCACCGATAAGTTTCTCTTAAATAATTACTTTGCTTCTGTCCTTTTTGACACTGGTGCTGATAGAAGTTTTATATCTAAGAAACTTAGTGATATGATCAAAGGAACTCAAACTCTGTTAGAAGCTAAGTATATAATAGAGATAGCTGATGGCCAAATAATTGAAGCAACTCACATTCTTAAGGGATGTAAGCTTGAGCTAGCTAGACATATATTTGATATCGACCTTATGCCGGTCACACTTGGTAGTTTTGATGTAATTGTAGGCATGGATTGGTTATCTAAAAACCAAGCTGAAATTGCCTGTCATGAGAAAATTGTTCGTATTCCTCTCCCGAATGGAGAAACCCTTTCCGTTCAGGGCGAAAAAGTTGGTGCAGTCATGGGCATCATATCTTTTATGAAAGCACAGAATTGCCTTCGAAAGGGGCGTACGACTATTTTGGCTCTCGTTGCTGAGCAGCCATCAGAAGAGAAGAAGATTGATGATATTCCCATCGTTCGTGAATTTTTGGAAGTATTTCCTGATGATCTGCCTGGTCTGCCACCGCACCGTCAAGTTGAATTCCAACACCTGGAGCGGCACCGATCGCTCGGGCACCTTATAGGTTAGCACCTAGTGAATTACATGAGTTGTCCACTCAATTGCAAGATTTGTTGAATAAAGGTTTCATCCGACCCAGCTCATCGCCATGGGGAGCTCCAGTCCTGTTTGTCAAGAAGAATGACAGAACTTTCCGTATGTGCATCGACTACCCTGAACTGAATAAGGTCACAATCAAGAATCGTTATCCTTTGCCTTGTATAGATGACCTATTTGATCAACTCCAAGGATCAAGTTTCTATTCCAAGATAGATCTTAGGTTCGGTTACCATCAGTTAAGAGTCCGAGATGAAGATATCTCTAAGACTGCATTCAGGACAAGGTACGGCCACTACGAATTTATGGTCATGCCTTTCGGATTAACCAACGCACCTGCAGTATTCATGGACCTCATGAACCGTGTGTGTAAGCCTTACCTTGACCAATTCGTTATCGTTTTCATCGACGACATCCTCATTTACTCCAAGAACAAGGAAGAACATGAGGAACATCTACGCCTAATTTTGGAATTACTTAAGCAAGAGCAACTGTATGCTAAGTTTTCCAAGTGTGAATTCTGGATCCGGGAAGTTCAGTTTCTAGGGCATGTGGTTAACGAGAAAGGAATACATGTCGACCCATCAAAGATAGAAGCCATCAAGAATTGGGCAGCACCGACGACTCCGACTGAGGTGCGACAATTTCTGGGATTGGCTGGTTACTACCGTCGATTCATTGAGGGATTTTCAAAAATTGCACAACCTCTCACTGCCTTAACCCAAAAGGGTAAATCCTATAACTGGGGCGATAACCGAGAGTCAGCGTTCCAATATCTCAAACAGAAACTTTGCAGTGCACCTATTCTAGCTCTTCCGGAGGGAACCAATGATTTTGTGGTATATTGTGATGCATCTATTCAGGGTCTGGGTTGTGTCTTAATGCAACGTGAAAAGGTGATCGCATACGCTTCGCGTAAACTAAAGGTTCACGAGAAAAACTACACCACTCATGAATTAGAGTTGGGAGCTGTAGTTTTCGCACTTAAGATATGGAGACATTAATTATACGGTACCAAATGCACCATCTACACCAATCATAAGAGTCTTCAGCACATCTTCGAGCAGAAAGAGTTGAACATGCGACAGCGTCGTTGGGTCGAATTCTTGAATGATTATGACTGTGCGATCCGGTATCACCCGGGTAAAGCTAATGTTGTAGCTGATGCCCTAATTCGAAAGGAAACGAAACCCAAACGAGTTCGAGCATTACAACTTACTATTCACCCCGGATTACCTGATAAAATCCGTAGTGCTCAACTCAAAGCCCTGAAAGAGGAAAACCTACCGCTGGAAGGTACACGCGGTATGGAAGCACAACTCGACGTCAAATCTGACGGTATTCGGTACTTCGTCGAGCGAATATGGGTTCCAGTATTCGAAAACCTAAGGGAACAAGTCATGGATGAGGCTCATAAATCTCATTACTCTATTCATCCAGGTTCCGACAAAATGTACCATGATCTAAAGATATTGTATTGGTGGCCAAAGATGAAGGCCGATATAGCTATTTATGTAAGCAAATGTCTGATATGCGCAAAGGTCAAAGTTGAATACCAAAAGCCTTCTGGTCTTCTCCAACAACCAGAAATTCCCATGTGGAAATGGGAACAAATTTCCATGGACTTCATCACCAAATTACCACGAACTCCTACTAGATATGATACCATTTGGGTAATTGTTGACCGTTTAACAAAGTCCGCTCACTTCTTAGCAATCAAGGAAAACGACAAAATGGATAAGCTTACTCGTACTTACTTGAAAGAAGTAGTCTCTCGGCACGGGGTGCCAATCTCTATCATTTCGGATCGTGATGCACGATTCACCTCTCGTTTCTGGCAGTCGTTACATAAAGCTTTAGGCACGCGTCTAGATATGAGCACAGCATACCATCCTCAAACGGATGGCCAAACAGAACGCACTATTCAAACTCTGGAGGACATGCTACGAGCTTGTGTGATTGATTTCGGTAACACTTGGGAGTCTCACTTACCTTTAGTGGAGTTCTCCTACAACAACAGTTATCACACTAGCATCAAGGCAGCTCCATTTGAAGCACTTTATGGATGGAAATACCGTTCTCCTATTTGTTGGGCCGAAGTTAGGGATAGTCAACTTACAGGTCCTGAACTCGTACTTGAAACTTCTGAGAAAATCGTTCAAATTAGAAACCGTATGGCAGCAGCTCGTGATCGTCAAAAGAGCTATGCCGATAAGCGTCGTAAACCGTTAGAATTTCAAGTAGGGGATATGGTCTTATTAAAAGTCTCACCTTGGAAGGGTGTCATTCGTTTTGGGAAACGAGACAAACTTAATCATCGTTATGTTGGACCATTCAAAATAATGAAGAGAATCGGACCAGTAGCGTATCAACTGGACTTACCTGAAGGACTTAGTGGTGTACACAACGTCTTTCACATCTCAAATTTAAAGAAATGTCTAGCAGACGAGTCTCTTGCGGTCCCTTTTGAAGAACTACACATTGATGAACAGTTACGTTTCATCGAAGAACCCGTGGAAATTATGGATGGGGAAGTTAAAACGTTAAAGCACAGTAAAATCCCTATTGTCAGAGTTCGTTGGAACTCGAAACGCGGACCGGAATTCACGTGGGAGCGCGAGGATCAAATGATGCGCAAATATCCTAATCTGTTTAAGCACTCCGCGTCAAATTCTTAAGGTACTATTTAATTTTCGGGACGAAAATTCTTTCAACTATGGGATGATATGATATCCCGAAATTATTTTTTTATTAGTTAATTTTCGGGACGAAAATTCTTTCAACTAGGGAATGATGTGACAATCCGGACTTTTTAGTCCAACTCCGTTAACTATTTCAGTTAAATCCTAACTTAATTGACTTATCTCGAACTCTAGGGACTGATTCTATCAATTTTGAAACTCCATTTCACATGAAACTTCAGGGATTTAATCTATTGAGTCTCAAAACCCAATCAATTAATTCCTCAATGTCAAAATCATATGAACCCCGTTTTGTTGACTTTACAAGTCAAACCGGATACAATCCTCATTCAAATTCGATTCCAAACGTCGAATTCGTTCGAATTGTAACTGTCGTGCACTATCAATGTCATTAACGGTTATAATAAAGTAGTTAATCATTTTCAATTGCAAATTAAAACAGATTAATAGTCATTTAAAGCATAACCGTCGACCATGATCGTAATTAGCATCGAATTCGTTAAAATTCTATGGTAATCTCGCAAACGAACTATCTACACACCTCAAACGAATACTACTGTAGCCATTACACGCACTAACTCCACCGGAGAAGCAGTCCAGGTCGTCGGAAATCAAACCAGTCGTGGTCGGCTGCTGATCTAGTCGATCTCAAACAATTCAACACCTATTCTGGTAATTATCTTTACCCATAACTTCGTTTTTATCTCTAGATTGAAAACCCTATACCAATTTGAGCTTATAACATCAAACCGATCGAATTCCAGATTCTAGGGTTTATGTAAAATCAATTTAATCGAACTCTGCCTTAGACTATGTTTAAATCTAATTAATCCACACCATTAGAATCGCAATCCCCTACTCGACGAAAGCCCTAATGCTTAATTAGTCTGTTAACATTGAATTGATCTTGATCCAATAAACTAGGGTTTGTTCTTGAAACGTTTTGGGGTTTTTTGTGATCTTAAGCACAATTTTAATACAATTAAACTATATCAACAGATTCGCAAGGTTTTAATTAGCAAAAACCCTATGATTCTAACAACTTCTATTATCAGAATCCTTCAAATCAATTCTGTGTTCATATTCTAGGGTTCGGGCTTTCCAACTGGTAATTAACTAATCTAAACTCAACGTTTTCTCAATTAAACCTACCCACTGGTTCGCAAGCCCTTAATTAACAAAACCCTTATACACTTGATTCCAGTCGTAGTCGATTTCTTGGATAATTGACCGGGTTTTGGTTCGGCTTGTGTAGGGGAGGAAAACCACAGGAACATATATGTTAAAAACATTCCAATCCGGTGTATGTTGTGATACCCTAGCGGGCGGGACTGGTTAAAGCTGTGTGCATGTGTGGGAGAGACCCGGGTTCGAGTCTCTCCACACTGTTTTATTTTTTTAAACATTTTTCTTGTATTATTTTAATATAAAAATCAAACCCTATAATATTATAATATTATATGGATGTGTTTTAGCCCGAAAAATAACCCGTAGGCTCGGGTTTGAATTATTAACCCATTTTTATATTATTACCACTTTTAAAAATAATATGTTTATATTATATTCAAACTGTAACTTTATATAAAATAATATGTTTATATTATTTTCAACCTGTGACTAATCCTATTAAATAATATATATATATATATATATATATATATATAATTTCGTATCGGCCGTTTAAACTATTTAATAACATAATTTTTATATTATTTACTCGTGTTCCTTACCTCGAATAAAAATAATATATTTATTATTTTTACCACAGATGATTATTTAGTTAATCCTACGAACTTAAAAATAATATATTTAATTATATTATTTTCCTAACTTTTGTAAATGACTTTGATGTACGAATTTATTTATTTATTTAACATTAGTCGTTATTAATGTTCGGCACGTAACGTTTTGATTTTTAATTTATTATATTAAGAAACCGATATTCCCTTAGACACGTTCGTCTACCCGTTAATCCTTAGAATGTTTTAAGATGTTCTAATCTTCCGTGTCGTTGTTTCAATTCCCATTATTATCCCTAATTTATGTGTTTATAATTTTAGGGCATTCGTATGTCTTTTGAGACGTACACTCGTGGTTCCAAGTTATCCTTTGTGTGATACTACCTACAACGCAACGCAGGTGAGTTTTCACGGCCCCTTTTTACTGTTTTAACTTGGGGGAGAAAACATGATTAACTATTTTTGAGATTTTGTAAATTCGTATGTTATCAATGTTAAAGCTAAGCGTAACAGCTATCACAGAAATTTCTCATCTTATATCGAACCGTTAATATGGATCTTAGCAAGGTAATATTTAGTAGTACTAATGGGTTTGACAAATCCCACCCGCGTTAGTCACGCTAACTCGATTAGAGATCGAACGGGTGAAATGTTAGCCTACTCACACCGCCAGTGTTGATAGACCTGGCAGGAGGCAAATAAACAAACTGTCAGCTTCGGTTGCGAGCGTTTGAGGTAAACATGAACATAGGTTAGCTACCTATAGATACATATTGAATGATCATAAATCTGGTAAACGCTTATTTAAAGATTGAAACATGTGAACTCACCAATCTCGTGTTGACATATTTCTTACATGTTTTCTCAGGTCGCTAAGATAAGACATTGGTGCACATTAGGGCATGCATGAGATTCAACTATTTTGATTATGGCTTATTTATGCTTGTTTGGATTATTTTGTATTGTACTTGGTTTGGTTGGACGTTTTGGACTTTTGTTTTGGGCGCGTGTGTTTTGCGCATTTACTTTCTTTACGTTTTCGCATTGAAACTCTGATTATTATGATATTTTCATTTTGAGTCCCATGTAGAGTCGTTCAAAGTAACTAATGTCTGAGATCTTGGTTCGTCACTTCCCAAACGGTAAAACTCCGTTAGTTAAAATTGGGGGTGTGACAGAGCTTAAATATGAACACATAGGAGAAGACTATGTCTGAACTGCACGGTATGCAGGAAACGACCGAGATGAGCATATTAAGTGAGACTAATCAAGAGTTGATGGTTAAATCTGCTGGTGTTAACAAGCCCAAAACCAAGAAAAGGGGTTATAACAACAAAGGTAAGAAGCAAGTTGTTGTTGCTGCCAAGAATGCCACCAATAATAACAAGCAAGTTGCAAAAACAACCCCTCCCGAGGAGAGTCAGTGTTTTTAATGCAACAAGATGGGGCACTGGTAACGTAACTGCCCTTTATATCTAGCTAAGTTGAGATCGAAGATAGCCAATGGTGAAGGCACCTCTTCAAGTATTTCTATTTATGTTATTGAACTTTTCACTGTCTCTAGCGACACATGGGTATTTGATACTAGATGTGCTTATCACATCGTTAATATATTGCACGGGCCTGAAAAGTGGAAAAATCTGAAACAAGGCGACATGGAACTCATCGTTGGTTATGGGAAGAGAGTACCGGTTATTGCAACTGGAACATTTCACCTTTCATGTCCTTCTGTCCTTGTAGTTATCTTAAATAACTGTTTGTTTACACCTGGTTTAACCAGAAACATTATTTCAGTTTCCTTATTGTTTGAACAAGGTTTTAAGTACGTTTTCAATGAAATTTTTATTTCTGCTTACTTAAATGATATTTTCTATTTTGAGGCTAAACCTCGAAATGGTATCTATGAGGTTGATGTTCAAACTACTAATAACATATACAATCTTTCTAAACGTATCAAATCTAGCATTAATGATACATTTCTATGGCACTGTAGACTTAGTCACATAAGCCAAGCCCGCATGAAAAGGCTCCAATCCAAAGGGGTCCTTGAATCCACCGGACAAGACTCCTTTGAAGACTGCAAGTCTTGCTTAGCTGGCAAACTCACTAAAGGATCCTTCACCGAGCCAAGGATCTTCTAGGACTCATACACATTGATGTATGTGGCCCTTTCAGAACCATGTCTAGAAATCATGAAAGATACTTTGTTTCATTCATCGACGATTACAGTCGATATGCTTATGTCTATCTTATGAAACACAAGCATGAAACTTTTGAAAAGTTCAAAGAGTTTCAAAACGAAGTGGAAAACCAACTCGGTAAAACGATAAAGACACTTCGATCAGATCGAGGAGGTGAATATCTCAACACAGAGTTCATCAATCATCTCAAGGAGCGTGGAATAGTTTCACAACCCACTCCATCTGGCACACCCTAACTTAATGGCGTTAGCGAGAGGAGAAATCGAACCCTACTTAATATGGTTAGATCGATGATGTGTAGAACAAACTTACCTCACTCCTTCTGGAGTTATGCTCTTATGACCGCCGCCCGCATTGTCAATCTGGCACCAACTAAGAAGGTAAACAAGACTCCATATGAGATATGGCATGGGTCTAAACCCAATCTGTCTTACCTTAGAGTATGGGGATGTGATGCATATGTCACTAGTGATTCTGATGACAAGATCGATCCTAGAGGAGAAAAGGTTGTTTTCGTCGAATACTATAACAGAATCGAATATCATTTCTACCATCCTGATGCAAATGTTATTTCCATCAAAAGGAAGGGACACTTCCTCGAGAAAGAAATTCTTGAACGAAGAACTAGAGATAATATAGTGGATCTTGAAGAAATTAGAGAACCACAAACAACCGCTGATGAAGTCGGAGCGTCTGAACAACAAGAAATTGTTGCTGATGAATCAGACATAAACACAAGCGTTCGTAGAAGTGTAAGGGCTCGCAAAGAACCTGACAGATACCTATGGCATCTTGAGGGTACCGAGGTCCTATTAGTAGCCAAGTCTAATGACAAACCTACTAACTACAAATCTGCTATTTCAGATCCAGAATCTGCAAAATGGCTGGAAGCCATGAACGCCGAGATGCAATCTATACGTGACAATCAAGTCTGGGACTTGTTGAGCTATCCCCCGATTCTCGGGCAGTAGGGAGCAAATGTATTTTCAAGAGAACCGACATGCATGGAAATATACACACCTGTAAAGCACGGCTAGTTGTGAAACGTTTTACTCAGACTAAAAAGATATTGCTTGCCATAGCCGCGTACTATGACTACGAGATATGGCAAATGGATGTTAAAACCGCTTTCCTTAATGTGCATCTCTCTAAAGATATCTATATGGTACAGACTGGTGGTTTTGTTGATCCAAAATTTCCTAATCGGGTGTGTAAACTAAATAAGTCCATTTATGGACTCAAACAAGCATCTCGAAGCTGGAATCTTCGTTTTGACCAAAAGATTAAAGAGTTTGGCTTTGTCAAAAATGAAGGTGAGCCTTGTG
This sequence comes from Smallanthus sonchifolius, assembly GCA_023525975.1. NCBI lineage: Eukaryota > Viridiplantae > Streptophyta > Magnoliopsida > Asterales > Asteraceae > Smallanthus > Smallanthus sonchifolius. The sequence goes on along the minus strand of CM042046.1, from coordinate 20,131,133 downwards.
TTTACAGAAAGGCTAGTGGGAGCACTATATCATTCCTCATCTTGTATGTGGATGATATACTTTTCATTGGAAACAAGATCCCTATGCTTAACGAAGTTAAACACTGGTTGGAAACTTGTTTTGCAATGAAAGATATTGGAGAAGCAGCTTACATTCTAGGAATCAAATCTACAGGGATAGATCTAAGCGGCTTCTAGGGCTAAGTCAAGGCACATACATAGACAAAGTCATGGCACGCTTTCATATGGAAAACTCCAAGAAAGGAGGTGTTCCTATAACTAAAAGCACCGTGATAAACAAATCGCAATCTCCTTCAACGGACATTGAAACCAAGCGTATGGAAGCAATTCCATATGCTTTGGCGATTGGTTCTATCATGTATGCTATATTATGTACCAGACCTGACGTCTCGTATGCTTTAAGCATTACCAGTCGTTTTCAGCAAAGTCCTGGCATTGCCCATTGGACTGCAGTCAAGAACATCCTGAAGTACTTGAGAAGGACTAAAGACATGTTCTTAATATTTGGAGGAGTGGAAGAGGAGCACATTGTAAGATGTTACGCTGACGCTAGCTTCCAAACTAACCGAGATGACTCTCGTGGAAGAGCTCCAAGCAAAGTGTGGTGGCAGATTCAACCACTGAATCTGAGTATATAGTTGCATCAGATGCTGCAAAGTATATTATAAGAAATTTCCACTACATATGGGAAATTGTGGAACATGGTGACATCGTGATAAGCAAAGTAGATAGAGATAAAAACCTAGCGGACCCGTTCACTAAGCAATGCCTCAAGAGAAGCATGATCATCATAGAAATGCTATCGGTCTTAGTTTTGCTAGCGATAAGTTTTGATTTAGTATTTGGATGTACAAACATTAAACAGTTGTACTTTTGAATTCAATTTGATTTACTAGTTAAATGCAACTTTGAATCTTATAACTGTGTTTGATTTTAATACGTTTAATCCATGAATCTTGCATTCTTAATTATCCGTAGTTGATCAAAATCGTGGGAACGACTCTGAATTAAGACTATTCTGAACTTGGACTCAAGTAGTTGACTTCCAATTTCACAGACCTCATCTTGGATGACGTTGGATGTCACACCCCAACCGATGGCGGAAACGTCGGGGCAGGACATGTAGACTATTCATAAGCTCATAGTTTAGTAATAGTTGTAATAATTACACAATCAATTTCATTTCATTGCTCAAATAAACAATTACAACATTTACAAGACTCATAAATACATGTATGTCTTTATTAAGTTTAAAACTAGGTCCTCAATCCTAAGTGAAGCAACTTGAATCTTAACTCAAACATTCGTACCCGAAACATGATAAAATGAGAGGGTCAACTATAAATAGTTGGTGAGCATACATAGGTTTTGACACCACAAGTAAAGTTCAAATGTTTTGTGTACAATTCAATTGACACATGGTTCATAAAGAATTTATGGAGAATCTATGTTAAGCTAGTTGCACAAATCAATCCTTGTAACTGAATGTCATAACATCACATGTTATCCTAATGTATGGCATAACAACACATGTTATCCTGATGTAAATGTAGGGCGTAACAACACATGTTATCCTGATGTAAATGTAGGACATAACAACACATGTTATCCTGATGTAAATGTAGGTCATAACAACATATGTTATCCTGATGTAGGGCATAACAACACATGTTATCCTTATGTAAATGTATGGTATAATAACACATGTTATCCTGATGTAAATATAGGGCAAAACAACATATGTTATCCTGATGTAGGGCATAACAACAAATGTTATCCTGATGTAAAGTGTTAATGATAGTACGAGTGTATTATGTATATGTAGCCTTAACAAATAGCACTCAAGCATAAAGCACAAATAAACACATATGATCATATTGTAGAATAGTACATGTGTAAATTGCAAATAGTGTTTGTTGAGTAATCATGTTTCACCCCAAAAATGTACGAAAGAAAAAAGGGGCTATGTTAACTCCCCTTGATATTGTGGCTTATTCTTGAATTAGATCGTGAGGACAAGTGAACTGGTTTTAACGATGCCCTTGATACATAAGATATGTTATTTAATATATATGAACGATTTAATAGGAATAAGGACGGAACAATTTGGGACATAGGATTTGGAATGAATGAACGAGAATACTAAGGAATACGATCTTTATTAATATAAACATAATAAAATTATAATGATGTCTTATAAATTTTATTTGTGAACGAAAACTCGGTGTCAACACATGTTTTATTTACAAATATAATTGCAAACCGTGTTCCCCTCCCCCAAATCCTAAATCGATTTCAAGAAACAAAAGAACAGAGGGTGAGTAAATGAACAAGGAAACCTTACTTGTAGTTGCTCTTCGAAAGCCAAACAGAAATCACCTCCGATTTAGAGTGAGACCGGAACAACTTGTGTCGATCGGGAACAGGGAAGAAAAGAACGAATTTTGGTGGTGTCCTCGATTAGCGAATGGATGTGGGTTTTCATAGGGTGTTTAGCATTGAGTAGGACGCGTTTTTCAGCTTGGAATCAACGGGATTAGTGGGGTTTAGAGCTTGATTTGTGGGATTGAAACCCACCCGTAAATTTCAATTCGGTCCTAATTAGTCATGATTTCTCAATCAATCAATGAATTTATCATTCCTTTACAATCTTTAATAGGTTGGAATCATATTGGGAGGATTTAAGTTCCGGATTTACAGGGATTTGAAGAGATTGGACGCGGGTTTGACTTTTGAAAGTCTACTTTATCTTATATTGGTTCCAGGGTTCAAAAGGAAGGGAAACGGTTCAAAATGAGGTTCAAACATTTTGAGGGGGTTTCAAAGAGTTTATTGGGGTTTTTCTAAGGGTTCAAACCCTTTTAATCATTTTTCAAATAATTCATTTTATATATAAAAAAAAGCTTTACAACTTATACATATCCTTATTTATTTTTATTATCATCTTTTATAAAATCAAACCTTATTTTATAAAGCTTAAAGTTTATAATTAATTTACTTACTTTAACCAAATATATATATATATATAAATAAAAAAAATCAAGGCTCCGTGTCATTATACGTTTGAGAATAATAATTGGCACGGAAATATGTACACGTATGCTTTAACAAGAAATGATGAGTCCAGATGTTATTATTGCACAAAATGAAATAAAAATTTACTAAATAATTATTATTAATCTATAATTATTTATCAACCGTTTTTTTATAACTAATTTAACTGATCATCACTGAACAATACCCAACATATATAACAATTAGAATTGAAATTATTTAATTGTCATTTTAAATTAAAAAAATGAAAGCGATTGAAAGAGAATAGAGAAGTAGCCACAGATTCACTTAAATCCACACATCTTGACGGATTTTATAAACCAACACTTAATTGAATTAATTAAACCAAACCTTTATTCAAATAACATTTTTTTTTCTATTCTAAAACATTAACCTAAAATCTCAAAACAAAACATAAACTTAATTATAGAGTCCAATAGTATATACTTGTCACACATGTGATTGTCCAATAGGGTCAACTCTCTACAACCCCACCCTAAGTTGACATGCAAAATGCGAATTGCATACGAGTTGACTGGTGCTTAGAGCTATCCTATGCCGTTAGGTTCACAATGGAGACTTTTCCCCGCCATTTTGTTTGAATTTATATATATTTTAATAAACATGTATAATTACAAATTGTATTTGAAAATATAAACATATTACATAACATATATTTTGAAAAGATTGTGAACAGTACTTCTTCACTATTGGTTTATTTTGCCATATGGTATATTTTGAGTGATTGTTTCTTTCTCTAGAATTAATATTACTATAATTACCAAAGTTGAAAGAAAACATGCATAAAGTACAACCGACTAATGCACATATGTGTATCCATCTCATTCGTCCTTTCTCTCTTAAGCCCTTTTGTTTCTTTCAACTCGTTCCCCACTCTGAATTATATTAATAATCTTTTGAAATCCATCACTTGTAGTTTCAACAGATCGATCGATTCAGATGCGTAGGTTACAAGCGTGCACCGGTGAAGGTCAGACCGACTTGAATAAATTTCAACACATCGAATTTCGATTTGAGAAGGTAGTGAGAAACGTTCCGGTGACGGAAGTAGGCGTAACCGGCGTTCGGACGGACGACGCCGGAGAACTCCATGTCCATCAAAACGTATGGGAAATAGTCGATGATAGACGCAGTTAAACGAAACTCCGGTTTTAGGTTATACGCCCACCCACATCGGTTCACAATCGGCAGCGATGGTGATGAACAAGCCTTCATTGATATGAAAAAGCCCGCCGAATCTCCCGATCATATGGATTTGGAGAGATATGTGTGTGAGGATCTACCGCGATAATGGTGGTTTGATTTAGGGTTGCAGCCGCAGAGTTTAGACCTCGAGATAGAACTTTTAAATAATAAAACCTGGGTTCGATCCTTGATGGTGCATTTTTTTTACTCCAGTTTTTTTTTTAATGTTTTTAAAATCTTAATGTTTTTTTAGTATGCAAAACATGGCCCGCCATGTAGCGCGGGAATCACAACTAGTTTATATACAATTTTCTAATCTCATATGTGTGTTTACATTTCATGATTATAAACTCCATTGGCTTTGTGGACTGGTTGGAAATTTGGGGCTTAACTTAGCTGCGGTATATGGACTTAGAGCAAGAGGTATACAAGCCGTGAGACTCACCGTGAGCCTCATTCACGACGTGAGTGGGTATTGCACACCGCCCCCTTGTAAGGAGAAGATGAGTGCAATATTGATGATATTGCAAGCCGTGAGACTCACCGTGGGTGGTTTACGTGAAGATCTTCACGGGAAGGAGAAGATGAGTGCAATATTGATAGTGTTGTACCTTGTGTTTATACAATTGTACCATTTATATAAAATTAATATATGATTCTAAAATTCATTTAATACTCACACCACACTCACTCACTTAGGTATTTCGATACCCTCACTCATTTGGTGTGAGAGTTGAAGAATATGACGCGGCGCCACATGGTAACTACTTTTCCTCTCAATAAATTCTCACTCACTTGGTTATATCATATGCTCTTAGCTGGATATGTGTTTGGATGGAAGACTAAGAGTCGGTCCATAAACTACACCCATTAACCCATTTCCACTCTAAGAAACACGCGGTTTATAAGTGTCGTAAAAGGATCCAGATATTATATGGGTCTTTAATATAGAAGATAATGAGTGTGTGAAGATTCCAGAACTCTCATTATTATCTTTTATGTTTATGATTTCTCTTTTATCTCGGGTGAGAATTTTCTAGAGTTTCTTAGGTACCTTTGATTCCTTATTTCTATATTCTCTTGTTGAAAGTTTGTAACAGATCATCAAGTTGATGATTTGCTTTCTTTGTTATTCAATCCTTTGTATTTTTGGATCGGTTCAGAATGTATGATTAGTTATTTGGAGTTCTTATTAAGATCTTCGAGTTATTTTTTTATGAGTTCCAGTTATAGATCAATCTATGTTTGTGACATGATATCAAAGCTACTTTGGCTATGATTGATTGTTTACGTCTTTTGAAACTGGAGTTTCCGCTTGTCTTCTCAATCTCTGAGTTTACGGTTTCAATCTAAAACCCTAGGAAGCTTGATCTTTCATCTCGGTGAAGTGACAACTCATCTTTCATTGGCAGCTAGTACATTTTAGGGTAATTATACTTCGCTAGGGTTTTTTGTTTTGAAGCTCCAGTCGTTCTTGGGAAGTCTTCTGGTGTGTGGAGTAGGTTTCAGAATTCAAAATCCATTTATTTTCCTCGACACTTCTATGTTATTCACTACGTAACCCTAAGTGAAGGCTACGAGTCTTGAACCATTAATTGGAACACCCTAACTTGTTAATGTGTGTGTTAGTAGTGATATATTGATGTATTTTAAGATATATTTTAACCTAAGTATCCGGTTTGATAATTATAAACTAATTATTACTTCAACTAACTACACACAATAGACATGTGCACATATCGTAGCGTAATATAGTTTAGCAAAAACCAAGCATTGAACCAACGGACACAGTGGCTCTCAGTAATGAACTCTTGTTATTGTCAGACCAAATTAAAAGGTGGGTTGGTAGTGTTTAAAGTAAAGAAAATAAAAACAAATAAAAGATAAATAGCAGTGTAGAAAACTATAAATAGAAGAAGATATCACTTAGGTTTTAATCCGGTTGATGTAAATTGATATTTTAGAAATAGTATAATAGTGGGATAAAAATAGTAAGGGGGTGAACAACTCCTTGGATGGGTTATCGTTCTTAATGACCGTTGGAAGGCTAACATGATCTGCAAATGCTAGTCTCTTTCTCGGGTCATTATTCGGACTAAACTTATCTCATTGACGTGGCTCCTGGTCAAGTTACCACACTGTATGACTTATTGTAAAGTAAGAATACGCAACCACCACAAAGGTACTCATGAAGAACTTAAGATTAATAAAATTGAATGGTTTATGTTTTTAGTACTAAATTGGAAGGGCTCCCAGCTAGGGTTACCGCGACCCTCAACATATTGTAAAGCTAGTATGGTAAAACATGCTAGTCACCGCAAGGCCGGAATAAAGACATCTTTACTATAAAAAATGTTTACATAAATACGTCTTCCACCTCAAGCCTTAAACTCCATGGCTCTATGTAACATTCCGAATTTCGAAAGCCATAGATCGGGCTCGAGAAGTACATGAGCATAAGGAAAGGAAAGAGAGAAGTATTGGTCCTTGGCCCGGGTCGCTAGGTGGGCCAAGCTGAAGGTAAGGACAGGCTTTAATACCCTAACCCTCCTTACAACATTCTCACTTCATCTTCCTCATTTGTAGAGAGATAAACCTAGAGATAGAAAGCTCAAGAGAACCCCATCAAGTCTTGGCTCTTACTTCCATATCGATTCTCTAGCGTCATAGATCGATCCTACATGAGGAACAACGCATTTTGAGGTAAGAATCTGTTGTGAATCAAGTACCAGTTTTTAACTTTTAAAAACAATAATGATTTAAACCCTTTAAATAAATAAATCAGATATATTTAGCGGAAGCGATTAATGGTACAATAAACATATCAGATCTGGATTCCTGATAGTGATCCAATTACACACGTATAAACAATATAATATAATCCTCATTTTAATCCTTCTTTAGCATCAAAACCTGCAAATCAACAAAAAACACAATTAGGAATCAGTTCTCATGGTTCACAAAATCGAAACATAATACACATACTTGCAACTTGAAATCCTTAGTACTCATATATGTTAATTTTCACAAACCACATCAACTATCCATGTAATTAACTATAGTGTTTATTTACCAATCTATTGTATGTAGACAATGTTGAAAAAATCGTTAACCAATAATTACAGTTTATATATTTGTTTTTTGAATCATCTTCATCCAATTCTACTTATCATGACTTTGATAACCAACAGTGTAAAGATTTTTTCTTGATGAACTATTTATATAATTTGTGGTATATGTAATCGTCACGTGGATAATCTCGAGGGATGTGAAATCTGACATGACACAAAAACACAACATAAATCTAACATCAAATTTACATGTTTGTGTTTAATCTAAATGATTTCTATTCAGTTTCAGGTCAAACCTGATTACGGGTCGTGTTTGGATCAAACCTGTTAGGTGCCCGATTAAGGTGTTATGTCATAACATAAATTGTTGGGTATTTTATGCTAAAGTTTAGAAGTTAAAAGAGAACTGCCATTAGGTTATATAATCTAAAATAAATTAAAACTTTCAGGTTAACAAATGGTGTAAATGTGAACCCGTGAAAACTCGTATCGTATTCAAACTCAGTTGTTTGTCATGTTTGGGTTCATGTCAAATTTTCGGGTTCGACCTAACATGCAAACATGATTTGTTTTAACAACAACGCTTTTAATTATATTATTGGACTAGTTACTGTTAAAAAAAATTAAATTAAGAACTTCTACACACAATCTTGTATTATCTAAAAATTAGTTGCGTTTTAAATATACGATCCGTAGTTATTTAAGTTCAATTTATTTTCATTTGTAATTAATTATCGTTTATTAATTATATTTCATAAACATTAACGAATCTCTGTATTTTTGTTCGTTTACATGAACCACTAAGAAATCATATTTGGGTGGATATTCTTACAAGAATAAGAAAAATCCTAGTTAAACTCTTGTTTCAAATTCAATATACCCATTTGTGTTCGTCCTAAAGATAATCATTTGAATTAAAAAAACTATATATTTAACGAGGGTTAGGATACGATAAAAAGGGTTTTAAAAACATAAAGGGTAAGAATGATTATAGGTTTGACATGTGTTCTTTTATTGTTTTTGAAGGGAAAACATATTGGTCATTTTGTTAAATATGTCAGGTCATTGTGTCTAATGTCATGTCTGGTAATTGTGTGATTGTAAAACCCGAATTTTGAAACCAATTAAAACTTTTTAAAATGACACGTAATTTAGGTCCCAGTTGTACATTCACATATAAAGAAACTTAGTTTAGTTTTTACATTGACATAAGTTCAACAAAAGCTTCATAAGGGAGGTGTTTAACATGTTTAAGGCTATTACATTTACCAAATAACCCTACACAAAGTGATTCCATTTAAGAGTTAGTTTTGAAGTATTCAACTTCCAAAAGAAAGGGTGAGAATCCAATTGATCACTCTTGGCAAGACCCGAGATCAAGACGGAGCTTTTCCTATATAGACAACATCAAAATAATCAATGTTAGTAAAGATGATTAGTCCTTAAGATTTCTAATAAGTCCTTACAAGAACAACAAGTCAAATTCCCAAAAATGTAAAATTCCCGTCGTCTCCCAGACCTGTTTGGGCGTAACATACGCCAGTGGGCGTATGGGATGCCCCCATCAGGTCAAAATGGCCAAAAATTCAGTTTTTAGTTTTTGAAACTTTCCGTTGAATGATCCGATTGCATTTTCAAATCATTATGGTACCCATTCACATAATTAAACATCCATTAAGATTACCTAACATCTCATAACATAATGTTTAGTAATTTGAATCCTTGAATCCGAGTACAATGACCCGTTTCCATTTAATAAGAATTTAACTCCCCATTCCACCATCTCAATTGTTTAAGCATACATTCGACTACATAATAGGATCAACAATATCTTATACATATTCATAGTTTATTGCTCGTTCATTTGACATATGCATATGTTTTGTGAGGGATTCACCTCTCGGTTTCTCCCGTGGAGCATTTGACTCCATGTAACAAGTCAAGTACTACCAAGTTTAGACACTTCATTTATAATATTGTCAAGTAAGTAATATAACATAAGGTACATATCACAATTCCATATTTAGTACTAATTGAGTGCAAAGCACTAACCTTTGGTGTTAGAAGCCCCCGGTTGCTCCTCGACTTTGACCAATCGATTATCTAAACAATTCACACTTGGTTTAGTAATCTATGATCTTGTTAATCACCAATTTAGGTACTTACACCCTTCCAATACTTTATTTACTTTATTCCACTACAAGACTTGATTAATTAAGTCATACATCAACTTTTAATCATACAAGACCAAATCTTACCCCCGAATTTCCTTCCTCAGCCATTCTTTCGTTGAGATATTAAAACAAAAGAGTTTAGATAACTTTCATACGTATGTTTAAAAACATCCTTCCCATATTCAAATTTAACATTTAACGTTCTTTTATTATCCTTTCATACATATTCACATTTAACATTAATTCATGTATCCTTTCATACATGCTCACATTCACATTTAACATTAATTCATGTATCCTTTCATACATGCTCACATTCACATTTAACATTAATTCATGTATCCTTTCATACATACTCACATTCACATTTGACATTAATTCATGTATCCTTTCATACATGCTCACATTCAAATTTAACATTAATTCATGTATCCTTTCATACATGCTCACATGATCGTTCATCGTTGTTCATTATTATATGGTCATCATGAAGCAATTGCTCATATTGCATTACGAATCATACTGGCCATGCATGATTAATAATGTAATATGTTCAATTACTATCATTATTCCCATATAATAATCTCTTTAACAGTTTTCAATACAAGTACGTCATATAAGACTTCAATTTACATTTAGTACAATAATCAATACTAATCTCGTCTTTCAAGCTCCGTGTCTCGGTCTCGTCATCATTGGATTCTCTTTACCCGACCTTATCAAGAGCATTATTGGTTTGAGTTTAGTGTTACGCACACTAAATCCCTCAAACCATGGCTCTGATACCAAGTTGTAACACCCAAATTTTGAAACCAATTAAAACCATTTAAAATGAAATGGAATTTAGGTCTCATTTGTACATTCACATATAAAGAAACTTAGTTTAGTTTTTACATTGGCATAAGTTCAACAAAAGCTTCATAAGGGAGGTGTTTAACATGTTTAAGGCTATTACATTCACCAAATAACCCTACACAAAGTGATTCCATTTAAGAGTTAGTTTTGAAGTATTCAGCTTCCAAAAGAAAGGGTGAGAATCCAATTGATCACTTTTGGTGAGACCCGAGATCAAGACGGAGCTTTTCCTATATAGACAACATCAAAATAATCAATGTTAGTAAAGATGATTAGTCCTTGAGATTCCTAACAAGTCCTTACAAGAACAACAAGTCAAATTCCCAAAAACGTAAAATTCCCAGCGTTTCCCAGACCTGTTTGGGCGTACCATACGCCAGTGGGAGTATGGGACGCCAGTTGGGCGTATGGGACGCCCCCATTAGGTCAAAATGTCCAAAAATTCAGTTTTTATCTTTTGCAACTTTTCGCTGAATGACCCGATTGCATTTTCAAACCATTATAGTACCTATTCACATAATTAAACATCCATTAAGGTTACCTAACATATCATCACATAATGTTTAGTAATTTGAATCCTTGAATCCGAGTACAATGACCCGTTTCCATTTAATAGGAATTTAATTCCTCATACCATCATCTCAATTGTTTAAGCATACATTCGACTACATAATAGGATCAACAATATCTTATACATATTCATAGTTTATTTCTCGTTCATTTGACATATGCACATGTTTTGTGAGGGATTCACCTCTCGGTTTCTCCCGTGGAGCATTTGACTCTATGTAACAAGTCAAGTACTACCAAGTTCATGCACTTCATTTATAGTATTGTCAAGTAAGTAATATAACACAAGGTACATATCACAATTCCATATTTAGTACTAATTGAGTTCAAAGTACTAACCTTTGGTGTTAGAAGCTCTCGATTGCTCCTCGGCTTTGACCAATCGATTACCTTAACAATTCACACTTGGTTTAGTAATCTATGATCTTGTTAATCACCAATTTAGGTACTTACACCCTTCCAAGAATTTTTTTACTTTATTCCACTACAAGACTTGATTAATTAAGTCATACATCATCTTTTAATCATACAAGACCAAATCTTACCCATTTGACTCGATAAGGGTTTTCACCCAACATTCTCTATTTTCATTCAATTCAAAATTCACCAAATTTAAAAGGTTTTTTACATGCAATAGAGTTTATCTAACTTCACAAATATTAGAACATAATCAAATACACAACCAATATTCCAGATTCAAAACCCCCAGTTTTGGACTTATGAACCATAATTTTCAAAACTTCAATTAAGTGAAATCAACATAATTTGGTTGTACTTCTAGCTCTAGTAATACTAGATTAACAACTCTTATTAACAAAATACTCCATACAACCCTCAATTTCAGATTATTAGAGTTCATCTACTAACTCTTTACTAAACCAAGAATCCATGGTGAATTAGAGAGAAGATTATACTCACTTGATGATTGGAAAGAGTTGTGTTAGCCAAATCTTCCAAATGAAACATGCAATTTCCATAATTTTGTTCTTGATCAAGAGATCCTTTCTTCCTCTTTGTTTCTCCAAAATCACACACATACATCTGATGTGTGTGTGTCACCATTCATATTCAAGACCAAATTCGGTTTGGTCAAATTGCTACTCTAGTCCCTCTAATATACTATTAGACCCTTTCATCCCAAACTTAGGTATGTTGGTGAATTTAATAAACCCCTCTACTTTCATTCTATTTAAAACACCCTCTACAATATAATAGGCATGTTTATAAGATAAACCTAAAAATCGGTTCGTTACAGTGATGTCAAGTGTGGTCATTGTGTCTAATGTCTGTTGGAAATTGTGATCGTAATAATAATGAGAAACACAATAAGAGACGGCCAATGATTCACTTTGATTATATTTTCTGATGTGCGTACATAAATAGAGATGATACGATCTCTTAAATTAGGGAAATAAACAACTGAAAACAAAAGACTCGGTAACAAGCTGGACTAAGCCCAAACGACTATTATTCAAAGTAAATTAAACTGAAATGAGATAAATGAGGAAGACTCCACATGCTCAAAGTCGCATGTCATAAGTGAATCACGTGTTGCAAATGAGTTCGGGTCATATTTCAACAATGTCAAGTCATTGTGTCAAATATTTTTCATCATTGTGTTATATGTATTCATAATTGTGTTTTACGTTTTACATCGTGTTATTTTTGTCACTGTTTTTTATGTATTATATAAAAATAGTGATGAAAAATATTTGACACAATGACCTGACATTAGACACAATGACCAGACCTTACATTATACAATAACCTGACATATTTGACACAATGACCAATATAAGTAGACCTGACATTAGACACAATGAACTGACATTAGACACAATAACGAGCAAATTACACAATGAGCTAGAAAACGTAATTTTTTTTCGTTTTTGTATATATAATAACATTATACTTGTTTTAAAGAAAAAACACTCGTTCTTGTCATTGTGTTTTACATTTTAGATAATTTTGTGTTATTTTTGTCATTGTTTTTTATGTATTAGCACAGTGATGAAAAATATTAGACACAACAAATTGATATTAGTCGCAATGACCTGTTATTAGAAAAATATTTGACATTAGACACAATGATAATATAATATTTGACACAATGACTTGACATTAGACAAAATGACGAGCAAATTACACAATGAGCTGGAAAACCTAATTTGTTTTTCGTTTTGGTATATAACGACACTCTATCGTTTTAAATATAAAAAAAGGCTTGTTTTTATGGTGTCAAATGTCAGGTTTGGTCATCGTGTCAAATATTTTTTTCATCATTGTGTTATATGTATTTATCATTGTGTTTTTTACGTTTTAGTTAACTTCGTGTTATTTTTGTTACTGCTTTTTATTTATTATATATAACAAAGTGATGAAAATATTTGACATACTAGTCTGACATTAGAAAAATATATGACATTAAACACAATGATGAAAAATACTTAACACAATGACTTGACATTATACATGACACAATGACACGTAAATTACACAATGAGCTGGAAAACGTAATTTGTTTTTCGTTTTTGTATATAACGATACTATACTCGTTTTAATGATAAAAAAATGCTCGTTTTTATGGTGTAATTTTTTTAAAAACAATAATGTCGTATTTAAAAGTTATGAACGTTTAAAAAAAGGAGGGGGGGGGGGGACTTGATAAAAATTCAACAAAATTGGGTATGACTAATACACTTTTCCAACAAGATTTTCCCTTACAATTTGATCTCAACAATTAAATTTTTTTTAATTTGATCTACAATTTGATTTAATGGTCTTAAATCCTTCTCACATTTTTTAGTTTAAAAACCCTTTTTATTTTAACTTTTCTCGGTATTATCTGATTATAGAACATACGTTTACCAAGAATCTTATTTTATAAAATAATAAAAAAAACAAAATCCTTAATCAATTCATTTTTTGTTGGAAAATATTTTGTGAAAATAAAATTATATAAACTTGTATTATTTTTTATTCAAGTTTATTTAGTTGAAGCACCAACTATGACTAATTCAAATTCATTTAACACGTCTTTAACCATTAGATGTTTTTGTCAAAAATCTTAAATGTTTTAAGATGTTTCAACTCATGAGTTTATGGAGCATGAGGTGTTTCAACTCATGAGTTTATGGAGAATGGGAGTGTTTCAACTTCTTTTTCAAGTATAAATACCAGTGTTGTAAAAATCGCTAGACGGTGGCAACCGACTAGGGATTAATCGGATTGAAATTTTTACATGTAATTTTTCAAACTTTTATATATATATATATATATATATTATCTATACTATACAAATACACAAATACACAAATACAAACATTAACATATTAGTCCAAAATCTAAAATACTTCAAAGATCAAACAGTTTAACATACTTTAAAGATAAAATAGTTCAAATACTTCAAAAAAAAACTTCAAATATCAAATACTTCAAAATTAATCATCGTCTTGTCCGTATTGATCAATGATTTAAACGTCATCCGACATGTTCTTACAAATTGGGCCCATTTGGGCTGAAAGTTCAAATTTAGTTCGATTTTAAACAAAAAAATCCGATTGGGCCGATTATGGCGAATAACACCGATTATCTCCGACTAGTATCGATTACCGACTAATAGCCCGACTAGCTTAAAATTACTAGGTATTTTACCGATTAGCGACTAATCCACCGATTAATCCTGATTATTCACGATTTTTACAACACTGATAAATACCAAGGTTGTTCTTTGTTGAAAGATGCACCAAACAACACAATCTTTTTAGTGTTCTCTTCTTCTTTCTCCCTAAAGAATTCCAACAATTCTTTGATCATCTTCATCATTTTCTTTAAGGTACAATTCGGGTGCTAGAGCCTTCCCCGGTAGTACATACTGCTTAGGCCGTTGTACCCTGGGAAACAAAACGGGGAGAGACCCGGAATTTGTTTTAAGGGCCCCGTGTCAAACACGATCCTCGGTCAAAATCGGAATTTTGTTATTGTATTTTGTGATTTTTCAGTGGTATTCGTATTTGTAATTTACTTGCTTTCCTAGATAGGTTTGATTCTTTATATTGTAATCGTAATATAAAAAGTGTTTTTATTTTTATACGCGAACGGATTCTTACAGTCTTAAAACAAATTTTTAAAACACCGTTTGTGTATTCAAAACCATATTGTGTGAGTCAAACTAGTTTTGTTTCTACGCGGTTTGTGTTTTAAAAACATATTTTTTTTGGTTTGTTTCTATTCAAAGGACTACGAAATACCTTTTTTTTGCACCTCATTTCTGAAAAAACTCACCGTTGGTCCCTTCAAAGTTGGACTTAGAAAACCCACGGTTGGTTATTTTCTAAAATTGAGGACAATCTAAACCTTTTTATAAGGATCTTAGATTTTTGAAATGGTTATAAATAGATTTTTACTTGGGAAATTTTCGTTATAATTTTTCAAATAAAATTTGGGACTTCATGTATGTAATACAAACGAGTCGGATTAATTATTGGAGAACAATATAGAATCCGAAAACGAATGTTTTGATTCAACACTTTCGAGTTCATGGGTTTTGGTCATGTTTCATTAAATCGAATCATATATAAAAATATAAGTGTTTCAAAATGCAATTTGAAGTATTTGAATTTTTCTAATGAGCGTGTTAGAAAAATTATTTTTTTGTAAACCCATAAAATAAAACGTTTGTCAACGTTTTATCATTTTTTTTTCTAATGAGCGTGTTAGAAAAAGTGGTTTTTGTAAAACCCATAAAATAAAACGTTTATCAACGTTTTATCTTTTCTTTCTAACGAGCGTGTTAGAAACTATTATTCGGTTAAATAATATTGGTTTCAAATGTTTTGGAACATGTAATTTCTAATGTGCGTATTAGAAAAATGTTTTCTAAACCATGAAAACGTTTGCGTACGACTAGTTTTAACAAACGTTTAGAAAATATTATAAAATAATAAAGGCTTATACACTTTTACTTTCTAATGGGTGTGTTAAAAGTAGTGTATTTTATTAACCCACATCGGTTAAAATGTTTTGTAAACGTCTAACATTCTAATGTGTGCATTGGAAACGGGTTAATTTTTAAAAAAATAAATAAACATTTTATGTAAATGTCAACGGTTTTAACATGCGTGTTAAATTCATATTAATTTATAAATCAAAGCTTTAAAACATTTGTCTAAATGTTTATTTTTTCTAACAAGCGTGTTAGAAACGGTTTATTATGTATAAACTAAAGTTATTAAAACGTTTATGTCTAAACATTAATTTTCTGATGAGCATATTAGAAACGGTTATTTTGTATTAACCAATGTATGAAAACGTTTTGTTTAAGCGTTTTATTTTCTAACGAGCGTGTTAGAAACGGTTTATTTTATAAACCAAAGACCTTATAAATGGCTTTGTCTAAGAATTTATATTTTCAAACGTGCGTGTTAGAAATGATTATATTTGTATAAGACATCGGTTATTTTCTAACGAGCTTGTTAGAAGAGATTACTTTGTGAAGGTTTAAAAATTTCTAACGAGCATGTTAAAATGGTTTAATTTTATGAAACAAAAAAAATTTAAAACGTTTTATCTAAACGTTTAATTTTTTTTCTAACGAGCGTATTAGAAACGATATAAAGGCTTCAAAACGTTTTATCTAAACGCTATTTTTTTTCTTCTAATGAACGTGCTAGAAACAATTTAAAGGCTTCAATACGTTTTATCCAAACATTTATTTTTTTTTCGCTAACAAGCGTGTTAGTAACGATTTAAAGGCTTCAATACGTTTTGTCTAAACGTTTAATTTTCTAACGAGCGTGTTAGAAGTGGTTTAATGTATAAACCAAAAGATTTTTAAAAAAATGGTTTTTTCAAATCAGTTAATATTCTAACGAGCAGGTTAGAAGTGGCTGGAATATTATAACGAGCGTGTTACGTAATTTTTTTAAACCTAGAGGCGTAAAAGCGATTTTAAACAACTTGGTGTTGTTGTGAACAAATTAACTGTTCAAATGTAACTACGTGTGTGTAGTTTACTGTATAAACATCTTATTGTTGAATAGAGTAACAACTGTTCAAGGTGGCAGAACCACTGCGGGAGAACCTCAAACGAGGGATATTGTGATTGCTTGAAGTTCCTGTGCAGGGGAGCCTAACTGCATCAATTGAAGACATCGTGGGAATAATTTCGGAGATGTACGAAATCACTTGGACATTTGGTGTTCATGGATATTTCTTACTGTTTGAAACATATGTTCATGTTATGACAAATGATTCAACATTAAGAACTAACCAATTGCTGAGAGAAGCATGACACTTATTGATGGTCTTTGGACGTCAACAAGGAAATGTAGAATTAAGATTATCTACATTTAGTACCGTAGTTTTGAGTGTTACTTTATATGTTCCCAAAAATCTCAAACGGGTATAATATCTTCTAGTAAGCCTACTAGTATTGGATAATGGTAGTGTTCAAGATAATAACACTAAGAGATTTGATGTCTACAAATCATCCAATTACTCGTTGAACTATAGCATTTTATTGATTTGCTTTCAATTATTGTTTGGGTTTAATATCTTCGGATAACCCATACATATAAATTAATCAAATGTTTGTAGTATAACGGATAGTGCAAAAAGATATATGCACAAAGACAATTTGTGAGTTGTCACCATGACTAAAATGTCAAGGATGAGATAACACACACCATGTGATGAGTGTATTAACATGAATACAAGATATGCTGAGAGGATCAACATTGTGAAGATTCACATTTGTGAATTATAACATATGAAAGAAATATATGTTATTATTGAAAATGACTTTAATAAATCATGCGAGATTTATTATAGGTGTAAGTCCCAAACTTGATGGATCTTCGTATAAACGCACACACGAATACGCACACACACGATATCAAACTCTCACAATCACAAGGCGGAAACTGGTGATTGTGGTGATTCAAGAACAAACTCACTTGTAATACTCGTATATTGATTGAAAGAATTACAGAGAAAAACACTAACAACCGCTAACACACTAGACGGCTTTTCCACACGTCTAACACTCTTAGAAACGTTTTTCTGGCTGCTTAACCTAATTTAGGTTACATAAACAAGTATTTATACTAAGCCTAATAACACTAAGCACAAAATACATGTTCTAGGCCCATAGCCGGCCCAATACCCAACTCATGAACCCCTGTTCACGGTTACAAACCCGAATACCCATCTATTCGGTAACACTAATAATTATACTTATTTGATAAGCGTCAGCCTCACAAATATAGACCCAACAATATCCCCCTGGTCTGATGCTATCAAATGATCTTCATAACTCGAATGCAGTACTGTGATCACCACTTCCAGCATACAACATTGTCATCACAATCTATGGTTGTTGCTGTGGTGTCTATGTTGGTGTAGATAACATTCAGCATCTCTGAACTCTCAAACTTGGGTCTCTCTTTCTTCTCTTGGAGTTAAATCCACATGTGGATCCTAATTAGCACTTGCTTGATCATCTTACTAAAGAGGATGTGAGAGGAGGATTCCCAGCAACTCTTTTCTTTTTCATTCTTTCTCATTCAAGCAGATCCACAGGTACTTGTTCATGTGTACCTTCATTGTCGGAATATTAAACCACATTTGGTTCTTCTGACTCGAGTACATTCTGTTGTGGTGGTACTTCAAGCTTGTCAGCAAATGATAACATTTCAATATTCTTCAACCCTGATTCTTGATTTGAAATAAATCCTGCAAATTCTAAGAAGTTTTGTAAGCTGAAATTTTATATGCAATAGGGAATCCAGTATTCACATGAATACCTAGTACATCCATGTACTATCAAACCTTTGAAATTTCAATTCTTTTGACACAAAGTCTTTAAATCTAAGAATTATCAAATTTTTTTTAAGATATAATAAAAGTAAAATAAACTAAAACAGAAAAGCTAAAAACTAAACTCTACTGAATTAAGATTAAAGATAAAATTCTAAATAAAATCTTTTTAGAATTTTTTTTAACAAATTTGCAGCACAAATTTAAACTAACAGTAATCAACACAGACATGTAACAACGAGCCTTTAGGAAGTTTGTAATGGGATCAAATCGTTCTTCAGGTAGACCAAGGAACATTTTCAGCACGTATTTTGTACTCAGACATGTCAAGTAGATTGCTAATATTTAGATCCTTTTACTCAAGCTTTAGCTTCAAACCAAAGTTTTTCACTGTGATTTTAATTATCATGTTTTAGGTATAATTAATTATGATTTAATGGGTCCCACACACATATCTCAGAAACCTGTAATTAAAAGAATTATGAATTATGTGAATTATTGATGAACTTTAATGGACCTCACAGCTTATCAGGTAAACCTTCCCTTCCTCATAATCTTTTGAGCACCTAAATAATAACTAAATGAGCATAACTAGCACATGTTTATGCAACTATTCGGGGAATCTCTGACAAAATTTGATCGAAAACACAGCACTACGGGCTTACATGTTCAGAATCAGCAAAAACTCAGGGTCATAGCACTATAGACTTAAATGCCTTGACAAGAGATCCCTTCCTAGTCACATATTCCCAAAAAATAAAAATATTTACAATAATAATATGTACGTCTTTAGACATATCTTTTTGATGAATGTCATTGCATATCTTTTGAATTTATTCCTATAGCACGACATTAACATTGCGTGTCTTTTTGCTCAGAATTCTGCTTTGCAGATTAGTTTTGCACTATCATTGAGTGTCTTTTCACCTATTGCATGTCAATGCATGTCTTTTAACTATATAGATATATAATATTTACAGACTTGTATCAAGTCAAGCTCGCAACCCCTTTGTGAAGGGTCCCAGTTAGTGCAATCCTAATAGAGCAAGGGTTATCCACAGTTCATCAACTTTTATGTTTAAGTTCTCGATTATTAACAGGAATAGAAAATTACACTAATCTATGAGATGTTTCCCAATAATGCCATAATATTCTTTTGTTTAAGTGTATCACATGTAGAGCCTATCAACATATCCAACATAGATCCTAGCCTTTTCAATTTACTGCCTTACATGTGTTGATCCTAGCCTTAAGAAACGAACATTCATATCACTTCCCATTTATTTGCAAACCTTCCGACTCAGACACAAACAATATTTTTGTATTTTCTGTTAAATAACCTCAAAATCAAACTCTTTTTGTATTTTCGTCTTTACATTAATAAACTTTAAAAACAATCTTTTTTGTATTTTTCTCATATCTCCCCCTAAATTTGTGCATTAAAATAAAAAAATGTACAAATTTAAACTGTAAAGAAAAATCTTTTTGTAAGCATTATCAAATTTCAAAAATTCATTATTTTCAAAGCATAATGTACCAAAGTAAATTGTACTTTTATTGCTAATCTTACATCCCTTATCTCATACAAAAGAAACATACCCTCCGTTAAAGTATTAATGTTATGCAGAAGAGAGATGTCACCCGTCATGTGCCTGGAACAACCCATATCAAGATACCAGGTTGGTTATTGACAGTCCTCCTTGGCTGTCCCTACACGAATGAGAAGATTAGTTAGTCATAGGTACCCAACTCGTTGTTGACCTGGGAATTCCGGAAGCATCAATATACGACACTTCCTGCAAACACATATTATTTTTAGAATTAAGGATAGGTGTTGCGACAACATTTTCCTTAGCCTTCCAGACAGGCTTTGATTGAACAAACAGTTTTGTTTCTTTTGAAACTGAGACTTTAGATTTCACCGTTTGCTTATTTTGTTTAACCTTTTGCCTTTTAAAATATGCATGTCTGTTTCTCATTGCAACATTCCAGTCACCATCATAAGACTTAACTTTAGGAGACTGACACTTCATTGTCTTTGGCTGGTTAGACTTCATTGGCTTAGAGTAAGTTCTATCCTTTGGTATAGTCCTCTGATTTTTCAAGTAATAGGGCTCATAAGTACGACGTATGCAGTTTCTTGCAATGTGACCGGCTTTGCCACAGGTGTAGCATGTCTGCTTCCTAGCATAAGCAGCATATCCCGATCTGTTTGACCATGATGATGAAAATGATAATAATGATGATGATTGTGAGTGATAATATTGATCACATCTTCTCTTTGAGCAGCTTGGAGACTTCTTATTTTTCTAAGCATGGTCTTGTTCAAACCTCTTATGATGATGATCATACTTTGTATAAAACTCAGCTTTGGTGAAGTGCTTAAGTGAAGCACTTGAGGTTAGAACACTAACCCAGGGTTTTTTAACCTGCTTGCTTTTCTTCTTTAGCGTAGACAGGTCCCTGTTAGAAAACTTAACAACATTATCAGTGACAGGTTTAACAAACCTAGTTTTTCCATCACTATATGCAGTCAATTTTGAATTTGTAGTAACATTTTTCCAAGCCTGTATGTAGGGCTTGTTGCATTTAGAAGCAGTGCTCTTCGAAGCATTGCCCTTAAAATTATTAGTGTTATTTTTACAACCAGAATTAAAATTAATTTTATTCTTGCAAAAAGAAGCTTCTTCATACTCATCACTCTCACTGTCGCATTTCTCAATCTCTAGTTTTTCTGCACATGAAGTAGAATCATCAGAATTGTTCACACATTTAATATCAGAATCTAAGGATGAAGATGATTCGAATCCTTCAGAGCTTGACACATTTCCAGGAGTGAACATGAAGAACTCCTTTACTTGTTCCTCAACAGAGGGAGGAACAATGGTACATTTTCCGTTGAACGGAGGAGGCACGTTATTATATCCAAGCCCTTTCTCCCATTACCCGGTTTGTGTAGTTGAGTTTCAAGTATGTCAACTACTTTACTCGATTGACCAAAAAAATCTATTTTAAATTTGGCCTCAACAAAATTTGATTTTGCCTTTTCCAATTCAGTAGTTAATCTTACAATTTCTTGCTTAGCATCAGTAAGCAAACAACATGTATTACTGAGTTGAGATTTGAGTAAAGAAACATCCTTTTTACCAGCCTCTATTGCTTCTTTATAATCTTTTTCAGTTTTAAGAATTTTCTTTTTATGATATTTTAAATTTTCCATCTCAAAAATTAGATCAGCATTATATTTTCTATAAAGTTCTACTTTATCTATGCAAGATTGAGAACATAGGGAAGCAATTACCTCAGTGGAGTATCAGAAGATGGACATACAGAAGACTCTCCAATAATATCTTCCATAAACGCATGATTCAGGTTCAACTCCTTTATTTGATCTCCATAGTCATATCCACCAGTTTGCTGACTAATCAAGGCCATTGAGTTAGCAGCATTATTCCCCCCTGAAGATGATCCAGCATCACTTCCTCTTTGCTCCTTTGGTTTAGTACATTCTCTTGTAAAGTGTCCTGGTTCATGGTAATTGTAGCAGCGAAGATTTGACTTGTTAAAACCAATCTTTTTCCCAATGTCTTCACTCCATCTGAATTTCCCGGTCTTGTTAATGAAGTTTTTAGCCCTGAAGACAGCCATAGCCAGTTGCCAAGAAATATCAAGCTCCTCCACATCCTCTGGATGAATTTGATTTAGTTCTGCAATAAGGACCTCTGAAGGTGATAGATTGCCTGAGACAAATGACGCATAACAATTCATGATGCCAGTGCACAAAGAATTATTTACTTCAATAAGCTTAGCTTGTTGAGAAGAATATGCCTGCTGCTCAGTTGCAGATGTTTTAGTTGTAGAAGCAACACCATGATTCATATCTCCAGATCCAGATCCTCCCTGTGAAATACTAGAGAGAAAAGCAATGTTGCTGTTTTGTGCACTAGCAGAGTTTATTGTGTTAACATGATTGACTTTTGTTTGCTGGTCATCCAGATTATAGGATTTGATAATAGAAATCAGATCATTTAAAGTGATCTTGTTCAAATCTTTGGTTCGTTTTAGCAAAGAAACGTTCCAATCTCAGCTTTGTGGTAACCCATTCAACAACTTCCTGTTCAGATCACCATCACTCATTACAATCTGAGCACCTCTCATCTGTGAGACTAGCTTTATGAATCTCTACAATTGTGCTTCAAGTGTTTCACCTAAGACATGACTGAACATGTTAAACAGCTGCAGAATCATTTCCTTTTTACTGGCCTTCATATCATCATTCCCTTCAAAGGCCTGAGCTAACGACTCCCAAAGTTTCTTAGCAGAGGTGCATTCTTTAAAATTATGAGTTATATCAGGTGATAGAGACATGGTCAGAGAAGCTAAAGCCTTTAGGTCTCGTTCAACAAGATCAAAATCTTCATCAATATAATTCTCAATCTGTTTTGGTGCCTTAGTACCATCAGCCTTGTCAAACATAGGGATTTGAGGTCCCTTGAGTATGCTTCTCCACATCTTTGCTTCAAACAGCAACACATGATTCATGAACCTAAATTTCCAGTCCACATAATCTTCAGCACAAGTTAGTCTTGGAGGTTTGGTGCTTGTACCAATTTGTAGGTCAAGCAGACTGTTTAAGTTCATGGTGACTTGTTGAGAATTCATCTTATCAGAGTACTAGGTCTTTGATCAAAACCTGAAAAAAATAATGAAACCGTGAACTTGTTGATCAAATTTCAACACCTTGAAAACTTGTTGGAAACCGTGAACTTGTTGATAACCGTGAACACTTTGAAACCCGCAAACTGTTTCTTACCGTGAGCCTAACCACAGCCCGTGAACTTCAGAAGTCGTGAACCTTCAAACACCCGTGATCTCCCGTTAACTCCAACGGAGAAACAAAGCCCGTGAACTGAGACCGTGAATCCTTGACCCGAGAACTGTTCCCGTGAACCTAGACGTGAACTTCCAAAACAACAGATTGACTTTCCAACTTTAAAATCCTAAAATCCTGGGATTTCAAAATTTGAATCCTTCGAAATCAGGTGTCAGTTTCCTTACCCATGAACCTCTCAAAAACGGCAGATTGACTTGCCAACTTTAAAATTCGAAAATCTTGGAATTTCAAAATTTGAAACCCAAAATATCAGTTATGATTTTGAAAAATCCTAAGAGCACGAAGAACATGAAGATGATCCTCAAGCTTTTCTTTCACGATTTTAGCAGCAACTTCCTCCAAATTTGCTTCCAACCAATAGTAATTTCACACAAACACGAAAAAAACTTCTGATGATCAGAGATTTCCCAAAAGAACTGGCACAATAATGACTGATTAGCAATATAATTAACCAAAACCAACAGTAGTTACCTCGACAACCTTTTTCTTGAATCGTTGATACCGAAAACCGAGCCTTGAATGACTTCAATGGCTCTGATACCAATTGTAAGTCCCAATCTTGATGGATCTTCGTATAAACGCACACACGAATACGCACACACACGATATCAAACTCTCACAATCACAAGGCGGAAACTGGTGATTGTGGTGATTTAAGAATAAACGGATTCAAAGTAGTAGCTCGTATATTAATTAAGAGAATTACAGAGAAAACACTTAACAACCGCTAACCTCACACAGTTCTATCACTGGTCTAACTCACGTGTAACCTCATTTAGGTCACAAACACATGTATTTATACTAATCCTAATCAAACTAAGCCCATAATACCTGTTCTCGGCCCATGGCCGGCCCAAGACCCAACTTGTGAACATATGGTTCACGATTCTAAAACCGAATACCCATTTATTCGGTAACACCAATAGTATACTTATTTGATAAGCTTCAGCCTCACATATATAGACCCAACAATAGGAGACTTAAAATAACTATGGATTTGTAGTTGCGTCTACCACAATCAATGTTGTTTGAACTATGTGGAGGATTTATCCTTTATTTTAGGAGAGTATCCTAATACATGGTTTCAAGGAAACAACAATGAAAATGTATACATCACACTATAGGCAAATATATTTACCATAGTTGAGTGTCAATTGAATTGACTATCTCAAAACTTTAGTGATTTATACTACTAACATTCATTGTTTTGAATGTGTTCATAAAAGTGACTTGACATGAGATTTTTGTTGCAACTTCTTACGAGTCAATGGTGTTGCTTTTGGAGAAAAAAAGCAAAAAATCCTAATCTGACTGATGAAGTTATGTATGTTTGCGTAACATACTTTAACTTTTAAGACACTCCTAAATACCGAGGTATTAAGATGGTGAATAAAGTCTCATAAATTTGTCTAAACTAGGGAACGAATGTTGGCAAGAGATAATGTGGTATCTCTTAAGGCCGTGAAGAATCAGAATGATGCATCTTTTGTTCACATGCTAAAGTATTGTAGTCTAAAGCATGATAGACTAGTACTTGTTAATTTAGATGCTCTGCGGAGATTAAATTAGCTTGAAACATTCATAATCCGTGTATAGATAAAACCATAAAGTATAAATTTATTCGGTCAAAACGGGATAACTTATGAAAACCGATTAACTAGATCATTTTCATGCGCTAGTAAGTGTGGGGAACTCACACTAAGGCATATGTTGCCTATTTGGATGACCTCGTTACACAAAGATGTAGATACTTGTTATCTAATCATGAGTGTCTAAAGTCGTCATGAGTAATGTTACTCAAACTTGATCAAAGTGCAAGCAATGTGGGGGAGAAGCCATTTAACAAACAACCCATTACGGTTTGTAGAAATGGTATTTGAGAATGTTTTCTCAAAACCCCGTGTAAAAGGGAGAACCTTTCATTACCCATTTTAGTGAATGGATATGTTTATCCAATAAGACCTAAATGTGGGGGTAACTTGAATTTGATAAGGATGTGGAATGTTTGGCAATAAGGGTTTTCATAATCCAATTAAATATTGCAAACATGTGACCAAGTGGAGTACACAAGGTCATAAGGAGTCTATCTAGAGTGTTAGACTTGGATACTAATTGGTAATATCCAAAAATCTACTTAGATTTTGAGAATGCATACTAAAAGCATGATGGAAACGTGTTGAGCCTTGAAGAGTGTTTCATGTAATTCTAAAGACTAAATGATGTAACTAGATCCAAGTAGAGATCATGGGTTATAGTCTTATGAATTGACAAAGGGCAAAAATGACTAGTAAGTCAAGAACACGTTAAAACAACTTATCTCAATTGAAAATTATCGTTGTTGACTTTACAAAGTAAAAGATAATGTCTATGGATCCAATAACCCGAGGGTTGATGAGAAATCAAGTTGTGAAATGAGACTAAAGCCCATGAAAAATATATATGGAGGTAACCTAATCTAGTTGACTGGAGATCCCAAGATCTAGGTTCAATAGGACAACTAATCTATATATCTAAGGGTGGTCACTATGGGGGCAAGCTGATATATATGTTTATATAAAAGCTAATATATTTGGTAATATATCCCCCCTAAACTATAAGGGTGTTTAAATACCTCATAGTCCATTCCTATGACAAGTAGTGACAATGTTGTGAGGCTAAGCATGACAAGGTTACTGATTTGTGGAAATCAAAAAACCTATTGCTTTTAATGATTCGCGCGGGAATCACCTATGTGGGAGAGAAGTAGGGTAAATTCGAATGGATTTTGGGGCAAAAATCCTAGAGCTCTCGCAGAACCAGGCTAGTGTTCCAGGACCATAATAGGACACGACAGTGAGGGGTTGGCTCGACCAGGGTGACTGTTGTGTGAAGTGTATTGTCGTCTACATAAACGAGGGTATGTTCAAAGACATCGTGTCTACACACCACTAGAAGACTAAGTATGCTTCACAAAGGAAGGTTCAAAAGGTAACACCTACCTATCCTGCAATGCTCAACCGTTGAATTGAATCTAAGAAACATGTATGTATGGATCAATCTCAATGTGAAAATAAATGAGTTTTGTTTTCACATGTGGGGGATTGTTGGACAATATGTTGAAATGAATGAGTTTTGTTTTCACATGTGGGGGATTGTTGGAAAATATTTTGTGAAAATAAAATTATATAAACTTGTATTATTTTTTATTCAAGTTTATTTAGTTGAAACACCAACTATGACTAATTCAAATTCATTCAACATGTCTTTAACCATTAGATGTTTTAGTCAAAAATCTTAAATGTTTTAAGATGTTTCAACTCATGAGTTTATGGAGCATTAGGTGTTTCAACTCATGAGTTTATGGAGAATGGGGGTGTTTCAACTTCTTTTTCAAGTATAAAAACCAAAGTGGTTCTTCGTTGAAAGATGCACCAAACAACACAATCTCTTTAGTGTTCTCTTCTTCTTTCTCTCTAAAGAATTCCAATAATTCTTTGATCATCTTCATCATTTTCTTTAAGGTACAATTCGGGTGCTAGAGCCATCCCCGGTAGTACATATTGCTTAGGCCGTTGTACCCTGGGAAACAAAACGGGGAGAGACCCGGAATTTGTTTTAAAGACCCCGTGTCAAACACGATCCTCGATCAAAATCGGAATTTTGTTCTTGTATTTTGTGATTTTTCAGTTGTATTCGTATTTGTAATTTACTTGCTTTCCTAGATAGGTTTGATTCTTTGTATTATAATCGTAATATAAAAAATGTTTTTATTTTTTACGCGAACGAATTCCTACATTTTTTTTTAAATCTAATTTACAAATCTGCTACTTCTACCGCACATCAAGTATTAAGAATAAATAAAACAAACAATAAGATAACACTTGTTTTCATTTTTCTTTTCAGAAAAAAAAACACGTTTAATGTTGGAGAAAACCCTAATATGACTTTTCGTGAAGAAAACAAATTATCCTGACGCCTTGGTGGTACCCACACGCATTTACTTTCTGTTTTTGTCATGTATATGAGTGAACATTAAGCTTTCGTTAATCTATTTTATTTTAACTTTATTGACTCCTTTCATCTACCCTAAAGTCATCTCAAGGTTAGTCTTCGTTCTATAAAAAGAAAGTGGTGTGAAATCAAGACTAACAATATGATCCGTTGGGTTCCACTACTTACTTACCTGAACAGGAAGCAACAGTTGTTAAAAATTTTCAAAATAAGTCTAGAAACAATTTAAGTGGACTTCATGGTTTGGAACCAATTAACACAGATGGACGTGCGATGGGAAGGCTAAAGCGCATTGCTTCACAGTTAAGTTATGAACGTAAAACTTAATTATAATATAGTTTTTTTTCTTTTTTGGCTTTGTCTTGTTTC
The DNA here is from genome assembly GCA_023525975.1 of Smallanthus sonchifolius. Lineage (NCBI taxonomy): Eukaryota > Viridiplantae > Streptophyta > Magnoliopsida > Asterales > Asteraceae > Smallanthus > Smallanthus sonchifolius. The sequence continues at coordinate 20,103,112 of CM042046.1, read as the reverse complement.
TTGGGATAGTAATAAGACAAGTAGCTAGTAGTGTGAATGTTGATGCGGATGTCTAGCCAGCCACGCCCACTACCCATGGTAGGTCCAAGAAAAAACGTTTGTAGATAAGTTTTTTTTTTAATATAGTAGTGTCCATTTGGTCGAGTGATAGCTCGGTAGCCTCATCATTTGAGAGGTCACCGGTTCAAATCACTGTACGTGATAGAAATATTGTAGGTGAGTCACGGGGTTTTCCGGTGACGAGTTTCCTTCAGAAAGAGTGGGACTGTTCTTCAGGTGGATTTTTTACTCTTTCCCTTTTAGAAATAAAAAAGATAAGTTTTAGATGTGACCGACTAATAATAAGACGCGAAGATGCCCTTTTGAATGGTTTGTCTCATGTTCTTAAAAAAATACTTCCAATCAATATATTTAGTGTTGATCGAATTGACATGGTAGTGAAGACAAATATATAGTAGTCAATTTTGAAGTAGGCTAATTGACGTGTCCGACACTACTACAAAATATACCTTTAATGACACGCGAACTATGACGCACAACAACGTGTGTCACCGTTTTAATGTCATCCTAGCAAAACTGGGTTTTAATGAAACACGGGATATGACACTTAAAACGTATGCCATCTTTTAATGTCATATTAAAAAAAACACGGAGTACACTTTTTCAATGAGCGTGTAATCTGAAAATTTGTGTCATCTTTTAATTTAACCTATCCCGCTCATCCACTTTTTCAATATGCGCTCTTCTTCCTGAAAACCCTAAAACACTTTTAACATGTCCCGCTCACACCTTCGTCTCCTACAATCGCATATCCCGCTCACACCCCCATCTCCCACAATCGCAGCACGATGTTCAAACCTACTGCTCTCACATACATAATCGCTCATTCTCGTCGTTCAATCGCATCCTGCAGATACGTAAGCATTCATCTCGTTATCTTTTAATTCTAAAACACCATCTGCCGATTTCCTCTGAAAATCCTAGGCAAATTCCGAGCAAAAGAGGCGATTTCCGAGCAAAAGGAGGCGGTTTCCGAGCATTCAGGTATTCTCTGTTGTTTACTTTGATTCACGGTTTATTTATGGTGTTAGGGCTTTTGCGATTTATTGATTTTGAGGCTCAATGACTTGGTGTGTTGTCTCATTTGATGAAACAAATAGCAGTCACCAGGTAAAAATAGATGTTTCTGCAATTAGATAAAAAAATTAGTTCAAATTTATTCAGTGTCTAATTTCAGTTTTATCCGTTGATGCTTAAGTTGATTTGATTGCATGGAATGGAAAGAAGTAAGTGCTTCCTTTCTTTTGCTGCTATTTGTATTTGCAAAAAGTCGATAATTACATGGTTCCATTTTAAATATAATTTGAAGACGAGAATTGGTTTGATGGTGATCAAATTACGTATACATTTTGTTAATATTACTCACACGTAATCTGTTCTCTCATCCAGATTAGAAAAAACCAATTCTAAGAGTGTTTCCTGGCTTGATGTCTCCTGGGTCATTTCTTCCTCTATTTATATCACTTGTTGACTTACCAGGTAAGATCCATATTTTATGATTAGCTAGGCTAACAATTGATTATGAAATGCAATATTTTTATATTTTTATTTGTTATCTTAATTAGTGTTGACCGTGGCACTGGAAAAGGTGGAAAAGAGTTCTAGACCACTAATCGGTAGCAGCATAGCTAGAATCCAGAAAAGTGCAGCTCCAGAGGTACTCTTTTTTGTAATTTATGTGTATTTAATTGTGTGTGCACCTCAATATTACAACTATGACGATCCTTCACTCCTTGAAACAGATGTTGTTGGCCCTCATGGATGAAGCATATACTGGTTCAACCATAGGGGATGGAGGTTTCTGGATCGCGATCAAATGACATGGAGGATTCCTCTTGTAAGGGTGAATGTAACGAGAATATGAATGTTTTTTAAAGAATATAGATACCGAATAAAAACAAATAAACTACTTGGTATTAGTATTACCGACGCACACTTCCATCAAAAATATGTTGGTGATAGTGGTTACCAACGGAAATTTATTTACTGAGTTAGAAATTTGGTCGTGTAATAGAGTTTCGGACGGAGTACCGATGGGTACTTACCAACGGATTACCGACAGGATCTACAAGATCACTGTTTTACTATTACCCAATAACAACTTTATCGACGGATTTCGAACATCTACCTTGAAATAGTATCCAAGGCCTGTCCCTTGCTAATTCGTATTAATTTAAACTTTTCATAGAACAATAAATTTTGAAATATTTTAATTTCTTAGAATTTAAATACAAATTAAAAATTCTTGAATGTATAAATTCTGAAATTTCAAATAAAATTATAAAAGTACAACAATTAGAAATAGATTCTCGTTACGAACTTATGATAGGTTGGGGTTGATGTAGCATATGTCTCGTGATGAGCTTGCACTGTGCTCGGTTTAAGCACGTCTCGTGACGTAACCGGTCCATCAAATCCTACAGTTTAACAAAAATTAAGAGGCTTAACTCGTTTATATAAATTTCGACAACATAACAACTGTAAATCGAGCATTTCTATTAGTTACTTGTTTCAAATAATTATAATTTTGAAAATACAATTTTAAGCCATCTATCTAATTGTCTTAACTTATGCACAAGATTGAATCGTAACCCAGGGTAACATTAAGATTAAAATTAATATAAGTATTTCAACACTATATATATATGTATATATATACACACATATATATGTAGATATAATTTGGTTCATATTCCCATACTGAAAAAAAAAAACGCTAGTCATTAGAAGAATGATAAGACAAAATTGGTTCATCTTCGCATTTGGACTAATGGTGTGATATCTGGATGAAAGTCTTAATTGGTTTGTATGTCACTTCCGCTGCAAAATAATTTTAAAACGAATGCACGAAATCCAACAGCCCTTTTTTTCACACCTATTCAGCTAGTGGCATTGGTCATAGCTGAAATTCGTCAAAGGAAAAAAAAAAGGGAAGTTTTTTCATTCTTTCAATCCAATCAAAGCCACTTTCATAAGATTTTGAACCATTAAACAAATTAAGTTTGTTAAATCGATAAAGATCCAAACTTTATTACAAAGTTTTAATCTTTATGTTTAAAGCAACTGATTTTATTATTTGCGAATATTATTAAGTGGTAAAAGTCACAATCCTTATTTGTGTACTTCATTGTAAGACCTTAATTCGGGCATCGTACAGTTAGTTCTTATCACTGGATATTCTCTTATCAAAACACTTACCTTATTTTAAAAACAAACAGGGGAAGTGTTCTTAAAAATAGTTTTATCTTTTAACTCATTATCGTTATAGACCTTACTTACGAACTCTTGCACACCGACCCGAGTAGCACTGCTCCCAAGCCAAGATATGATGTCCACGAAACTCACTTGTAAAACAATCTGGCGTATATAAAAAGTCAACTACACTGAGTGGGTTATAATAGTTTATTTTAATTAGAAACATTCACGTCGTCAATAATATTTAATTGAACTCGGGACATTAATGTCCTTAATAAAATAGTTTTGTTGTTTATTGACATATTGATAACCCTCGTTATCTTACAATATCCCATAAGGGTTTACCAACCCTAGACTCAACCCATACCTATAATTTCATAAGTTCTATGACATGGACCGAACTTACTGTTCTATTAATTTGTACTTTACCACACGTATCAACACGAAATCTGGTTAGAACAACTAACTCCTAAACATAGACCCGACTAGCACTAACAATAACTCATAGTACGACGCACACCAAACCTCCCAACTCCTAGTTCACACAGCCTGAGGACAACCCATAAATCCTTAGTTTCATTATTACAATATTTAACTCTTGAAACTATTTAGGTTCAATCATAACTCGTAATACATTTGATTAATAGAGTAAAACACGCGAGTATGTACGATAGCCCCAAAATAGTAAAAACATTAAAGAGGGGATCAGAAACTCACCGATTACGCTGAGTCCACTCCTTACTCTACACCCCGATCACTTGCTCAAATCCCAAACTTGTAAAACATATGATCACACAATCCGAATACGTTCAAAACATACGTCGAACAATATTAATGTAAACTAGATCCCCAGGCTAAGTTTCAACCGCTCATCATCATGTCCCCATGAAACCCTAGTTTCACGTTTCCTCCCATGTCGGATCATCCTTGACCCGTTTAGAAACCCGTATACCCGGACCTAGGTTTCCATGCGAACATGTATGAGACCATGCAAAGAAACCCTAACCATGCGGAACATATAACTTGTGTCGGCTTTCCACGCATGCACGTAACTCGTCGTGCAAAATCCTACTCGGGAGTGGCTGACCACCGCCCTCACCACTGTGCACCACCATGCACATCACCGTCCTCTCCTTTTTCCTCGTCACCGGGCACCGTCGCACATGTTCTCTCTTCTCCTCAACGTGGAACACCGTCTTCATCTTCCTTGCCGAGACCAAACCCTAGCCGGCTAACAAATGACAAGTGTGGGGATGTGATGATTGATTGTTTTACACGTGTTAATTATATCTAATTAAATGTTATAATGATAATTATCTGTGAAACAATTTTACTTTGAGTGGTTTTTATATTGAGTGGGTTATGAAGAAACGTGATACAAAACAATCAATTTATAATAATAAGAAAAAAAGAAAATGTGTGAAATAGTTTAAAAATGTTTGGGATAAATGGAATTAAATGAAGTTTTGAGAGTTTGTATTAATTTGAAGGGGTAACTTTGTAAAAAAGTAATGAAGGTTTAGTGACTCAATTTGGATAAAAAATACATGAGTGACCTAATTGAAACACTTTTAAAACTTCATTACTATTCTATGAAGTTTTTTCTAATTTGAATATCCATAATCTATTAGCTGTGGGTTTTGCCAATACAGGAGATTGACAAGGATTACAACAAAAAGAAGAAATTATGGAGTGAATTGATTAAATAGCTCATATTGCACAGGAAGGTGAATCAATTAATTGGAGCTCATGAATCAATTATTTTTGTTAGAAGAAGTGAAGAACAACAACAGCAAAGATTAAACGTGATTTGGGTTGGCCTCATTGCATTGGACTAAATCTAATCTTGAGGGCTAACATTTACTGTTGGGCCCGAAATAAAGGAGTTTAGAATTAAAGAAAATGGATTCAGCAAGCCCAAGAAGAAAAAATAGAATTAGAAATGGCCTGAATCAATGTACTTGGGCTACGGGAATTTGGGAATAATATAAGCAGGTCACGCAAGGAGAAAGAGAGGGGGGAGGGGGGTGGGTGGGTGCGTGGGGGTGGTGTTGACCGAGAAGACGTCAGCCCACAATTAGAGGTGCCTTTTGGCACAGATTTCGAGGAGGTCAACACTTCTTCCAACGAGCTTGAAGATGCAAATCGTACGCATGCGAGGCTAAATCACCCATCAAAATCCGCTTGTATAAAGACGTACAAGTTTCAAGAGAAGTTTGATTAAAAAAGTTATACGGTCTTACACTTTAAAATCAAGAACACTCACAAGTGAAAAGACTAAGTTAGATAATAATAAAAAGTCCATCGTGAAAATGGTTTTAAGAGCGAATGACTAAAGAACATAAATATACCATTAGACTAATAAGTTAAACATTAACATACACCAAACTTCATTTTCACCCAAGCAATACAAAGGGTTTAGCCACGAATGGCTCTTTTTCGGGCATAGGGTTTGTCTGTGAACTTTTGATTTCTGTTATTCTAGATTATTGGCACTAGATTGGTTAACCCATTAAGTTTTCTATATTCCAATTTTGGATTTTCTTTAAAACTAACTGAAACGTACAAAAACAATAGGATAAAAGATATGTGTTTTACAACACATCAAACATCCCACAGTTAATCTTTTTTCGTCATCGAAAATGAATCTGCAACGGAATCATAACTAGAAACTAGCTTTCACAATCTTATAAATTCATTAGCTCAAATATAATCATACCTTAACTTCAATAATTAGTATTTCTATCCGATTAGACTCAACCACCAACTTATCAAGCCCCCAATTGTGTTTTATTATCACATTACAAAGCTATCATTCTATCTATGGGTCTCACACTCAAAATGTCACATCTCAGCCTAATTCCATCTCAAGGTCTGTCAAAGCCCGGGTCAATCCATATAAGTTTTCCTACCACTATAAACAAAAACTTATATGTTTTAAAAATTGATACACATGATTGATATGAGCATTTATTAACAATATGATTGAATCTTACCTAGTGATGCTTCAACCAAGTTGTAACTTGACGTGTGGCACATAGGCTGCAGTTCTCGCAATGAATTAATTAAGAGTCAACCCAGTTGTGGTTCAATCAGGCTGCAACCCGACGTGTGACACGTAGGCAAAACTTAAATTTCCAAATTAATTAAGCGTATGAAACTGGAATTATGGAATGAGGGCGCCACCAACTCTCGGATTTATTTTTATAAAAAAAAGTGGTGTGCCAAAGAATTTCAAAAACATATAAATTCATAAATTTATAGTGGAACCTATCACCCTATATTGACAGTTTCAGCTTTACCATTTCCACAAAGATAAGAACTCACAAGATATCCTGATTTAATTACTTGATTAATTTATATAACACTCGCAAGATATTTAAACTTTTCAAAGTCAGTTTGGGTCTACCAAAACATCACAAATTACACGTGCTTTTTATTATTATTTCATTAAATTAGACAAGCAGTTTCCAATTCTACCTATCATCTTTCATTTTATTGCACAACTTCTAATTTAAGGACATTTTTCTGAAAATTTTTAATTTTTTGTATTTTTGTATATTTTTCAAAGGAAAGTAAACTAAAAAAACTACCTAGTTCTAAGATAAACACAGTCTCTCATCCTCACACTTGAAATGCACATTATCCCCAATGTGAACCGAGAAATGACGGAAAACAAAAATAAAAAAAAGAAAATAGACTATACAAAAATAAATTGGAGAAGACTTAGCTGGTTAATGTAGTAGTCCTTGCCAACTTTATTCCTCCACCTCAAACTCGTACAACCGTATAGCATTTCATTCGCGGTTCCGTCAAAGCTCAGTTGGGTGCCCTTTACATGTAGATCACGCTCGAATCTTCATTGTTTGAATGGAGATTGAGTACGAACAATTCGTTCTAAACCTGCAAAACTAAACTCACGCAAACCCAAACAACATCAAACAGACTCACTGTACAGACTCAATAAAGACCAACATACTTCACTGACTGGCCACGACTCAAAGCACACAAGAAATAAAAATAAGGAAATAAACCTCATGGCAGCATTTTCGCGTGTCACGAAGATCAAGGGTACCCATCCTCGCGTGGCGCGAGGATGTGATGTTGACCCGGTCAAGCCTTTTTATTCTTCGCGTGTCGCGAAGGGGAGATGAGTAATCCTCGAGTGGCGCGAAGACCCTGTGTTCACATAAAGTTTTGTGAAATTTTATACTTAGAAAATTTTTCTACTTCCAAATCCTTGTTTTCCTACTCATCTAAAAACTAGTTCTAACCATCAAATCATGTGGATACATACCTGGAACTTCGTTCTTAATGATTTTATTCGTCAAGACGGTCACGAATCCCTCCGAAGCATGAACAAACGAAAACACACAAACCGAAAACACAAAAATAACACTAAAATAAACACCAATACATATACAAACTCCATACTCGGGTTCTCACCCGAGAAAAACCAATCTAATCAGGAGGCTTCTCCTTTATCCTCAATGGCACCGCCTTCCTCCTATGCGACACACCAAATCTCATCATAAAACAACTACCAACGATCTCCAAACATCTATCAATACGCTATCTCAGATCTGTCCACCAACACTTAAACCTGCCAGGCCCAAAATTGACTTGTAACATGTATCCCAACAATCACTCACCCCTAAACATCCTCACACTTGGGGTGTGCATTATCCTCGATTTGCGTACACCTCCTAACTCTTGCATTTTCTTACGTGGGAGCCTGGAGTTAGGGGTGACTCAGTATATCTGCCTACTGAATGATAAGCAACAACAGGCAATGGCTCAGGAAAGGGTATCTCCAACGGTGTGGCCTCTATATTCTCCCCCGGATCTTTTGTGTCCTCTACTCTCTCCTCTGTCCCCACACTTAGGGCTTTCCATATCTCATTTCCTCTAATTCTGTCATCAAGTCCTGCAGATCACTAGGCACATCATCACCATCTTCATCCGGTGATCCGGTGAATTCAGTAACTTCTCCAAGTCAAGCGCCTAGTCCGAAAACTCTCCTAAATTAGGCGCAGACTGTTCAATACCATTCTCAACTGGCTTACTCGAGTTCTCTCCAACTGCACTACCTCCTAAACAAAAATCCCAATGGTCATCCATGAAATTATCAATCAAACAAACCGAGTTGCTCTGCCCCTAGACTCCTTCACGGACTTCATAGCACCGAAGGTAACCTTCTTATCCTCCACACGAAGTGTGATCTTCTCGTAATAGACATAGATCAATGCCTTGGCGGTTCGCATGAAAGGGCATCATAGGATGAGTGGGACCATGTCATCAACTTCCATATCAAGGATCACGAAATCCATAGGGAAAACAAATTTATCTACCTTCACTAATAAGTTTTTCACCACTCCCCGCGGATATTTGATCGAGTGGTCCGCTAAAGATATGCTCATGTGTGTCAGCTTCGGATCTCCTAGGTCTAGCTACTTATAAACAGAGTATGACATCAGATTGATGCTAGCACTTAGATCAGCCAACGCGTGGTTCATAGTCAAACCGTCGAACAGACACGGGATCGTGAAATAACCCGGATCTGCCAATTTCTCTAACATCTTGTTCTGGACCACTGCAAAACACTTCTCACTTAGAGAGGCTGTCGAGACCTCCTCCGGCTTCTTCTTGTTAGAAAGCAGATCTTTCAATAATTCAGCATATTTGGGCATATGCTGGAGTATCTCGATAAACGGAAGATTGATCTTTAGTTGCTTGAACAAATTTAAGAAATGACCATATTCCTTAGCATATTTATGAGGCATAAGAAGGGCTGGGTAAGGAACACAGCTCAGGTCAACTTCAGGAATCTTTTTCTCCCTTTCACTCTTCTTCTCCTCCACTACTTTCTCAGCAGGCGTCTCTATCTACATCTCATCTTCCACCGGCTCTTCATCCTCCCCCAGTGGCTACTCTCTCTTCTCCTTTTCTGTTACAGGTCGTCACTGCCATCACGGATGCATTAGAACCCGAAGATGAGCCTCCCTGATTATCCTTCAGATTCATTGCAATATCTCCTACTGTGCGCTGCAGATCTAGAAATGCAGCATGCTGATTTCTCAACAAGGTATCATGCGCATTGATGTGTGTGAGATGTGATATGAAAATATATACATAAATACTTTTTGAATGATTTCACGAGATCAGGTTTTAAATTATAAAGTAATAATTACTTTAACTTAAAAACACACACAATATGTAAGTGTACCTATCGCATCGTAATATAGTTTAAGTAAGAACCAAGTATTGAACCAATGAACATAGTAGAGTTACAATACTCAGCTTTCGTTATTGTTTAGCCGGATTAATTAGTGACTGAGTTTTGTGTGCTTGTGAAGCAGAAAAGTAATTGACAGAAAAGTAAATGATGGTAAAGTAAATAGCATAAGAGTAAAAACGTGCGTGAGTTGTGTAGCAGAAATGTAATGAATAGAATAGTAAATAGTGGAACAGTAAATATCTCGGAAATGATTAGGTCACGAAGAATATTGCTTTGGGCTTCAGACACAACATACACAACTGAAGCAACATCGTCCTCAGTTGGTCAAGATAAAAAGAAAAGTATCTTCAAGATCATTCTTCCAGAAGAAGTCCATTATGTTACATCGTCCAACGTGCTTGCAAAGAAGAACGATCGTTCTCCTATCTTAAGCTGGATGTACGACAGTGAGAAGCATCTCTATCTGATCAAGAGAAAGAATGGGCGAATAGAATACTTTGCTAATATGCATGACTTTGAATCACTGCCCAGATATGATCTCAGAGCACTAAACAAAGCTCCATTCTACAATTTAGGAAACAATGGAGAAGCGAAAAATTTGCTTCATTTCTTGACAGAGAGTGCGACAGTGACTTCAAAATAATGAAGACTACTTAGTGCTAGAGGGTAACATCAAAGTACATGATCGACAGAATTACCCAGAAGCCCCTCATAATGGAGATCTACCCTCTTCCCAAGACAATTGAATGTGTCCCTATTCATGAAGGCCTACCCGACAACACACTGAGTAAGCTTGAGTACTGGACTTACAGTCCTATGACCGGATTTCTAGAGATTCATTGTACTGACCGGGAGTTCACAATTGCTGACCATATGGAACTATTGAAGTTTGGGAAGGAAGACAGGTTGAAATTGTCCAAGCAGAGATTATTTGTGCCAGAAGAGAACGAGAAAGATACCAAGCCGTTTATAAAAGTCTTGGCAACGGTGATAGTTAAAGGCCTATATGCGGGAGGTGGTGATCACTCAGCTGATGTTGAAATATTATGAGTTCTTAAATGCATTAGCCTGGGGGAGATTGTAAGGATCAAACCTAATAGGCTAACGCATCAAGAGATCATCGGGAAGTTCAGAAGACGGTGTTTTGGATGTATGCGGCCGCATACTGTCACACCCCACCTCAGGCACCCCCTGAACGTGTGCGAGCCCGATTGGTATCACTTGGTTACTTGATTTCAGAGTTTTATAAAACACAGCGGAAGTCTTTTTCAAATTATCATTTCATCATTCTTTCAACCTCGAGGGTTGTAATTGTAAATACCAAAACTCAGTTGGAAAACAAAAACCTTGTATTTACTTTATAAATATAGTGTTTCAATACCCTTTTCATTTGATTACAAAACACTGTTTGAAATCAAATACATGATGAGCCACTGGAAATAGTTCCAACACAAGGTTAATCAGTTCCTTAGTCCTATCTCCTTTCTTTTGGATTTCCTTTTACACGAGGCTTGAGAATTCTACGTGTATTCCATCCTTTACTGAGTCAGATCACATGTCTTTCTTTATACCCTTCTCATCATATTTTATTCATTACGTGAAAAAACATTTTGAAAATAAAACGTCAGCGCGAACGCTGGTGAATACAATATCTTGACATAAAAATCATTTTTGGCACAAACAAGTATTAATTTCATAATCACAACTTCCTGTTCAATCTACACACTCATTAGGCCCGTCCTGTTTAATCGCACCACAGTATACACTGGCAGTATGTCTTATAATAATGGGAACTCCATGTTCCTCATTCATTATAAAGGGAAGCACCAGCCGCAATCCGGGAATTTCACCCGAGACCCGTGTATCCCTTGCAAGTTTTACGTATACCTATGGCCTGAATGCTTGTTCATAGAAGAACGTTGAGCATTATTTAATTAATCTTTATTTGGCCATTTTCGTAAATAAAATATTTGACACAAGTTTTGAAAGAGATAAAGTATTCACCTTGTTTGTAGGAATGAGCCTCTAAAGTTCCAAGCTTACAAGCTATTTTCTTATCCTGGTTTCTCTAGCGTTCCAACCTTTCTATGAGAATTTCTTGCTTAACCGGGCACTATAAGGAGTGAGAATCGAACCAGAATCATCGGGGATCGTCTATGGGAGCTCTGGAACGAGTTGTGGAAGTAAAGGACGAGTTGAGAATGAAGAAAATCGACGAAAGTCGATCAGCTATTTATAGGCTGCCATTCAGGTCCATGTCGGACCGATATGGCTGGGGATGCCGGTCTGACATCCGACTTAGCCCACGTCAGCCCTATATGTCCACATCTGATTGGACCGAACATATTTGGCGGCATATCGGACCTATATGTGGGCCATGGCGGTCCGATATCCAGACCCTTGTCCCATCGGTGGGGCTGAGTCATTGGACACGTGTCAGCACCACATATTGCGGCTGAGAGGAGGTTGTTGGACCGCTATGGTTCGATGTCGGTCCGCTAAACTACTTCACCACTTATTTCGGACCGATATGAACTTATATGTCGGTCAGTTATCGGGCTTAGTTTAACCTCGGTCCGCTATCATATTTTAGTTCACTTTGGACCGATATGAAGTACGATGTCGGTCCGATATCAACTTAATTTCATAAGTTTCCTTTATTTTTAACCCTAGACTTTGGTGTATTTACACTTATAGTCCTTAGCCTTTACCTTTCGTCAGGATTTTGAATGGTCCTACGAATCTAGGACTTAATTTCCCTTTCCTTCCAAATCTAACAACGCCTTTCCATGGTGAAACTTTCAATAGAACGTTATCAGCAATGTTGAATTCTAACGGCTTTCATCTCTTATCAGCATAACTCTTTTGACGATCATGAGCCGCTTTTAACGTATCCTTTATTTGGATAACTTTTCAGTTGTTTCTAGGACTATTTCAGGTCCAGACAACTGATTTTCTCCTATTTCAGACCAACAGATGGGAGTTCGACATTTATGACCGTATAAGGCTTCAAAAGGAGCGGCATGTATACTCGTATGATAGCTATTATTGTAGGAGAATTCCATTAGAGGTAAGTGGTCATCCTAACTTCCTCCCAGATCAGTAACACAAGCTCTTAACATATCTTCAAGAGTTTGAATTGTTCTTTCTCTCTGCCCGTCCGTCTGTGGATGGTAGGCAGTGCTAAGATTCAATTTTGTACCAAGAGCTTTCTGGAAACTTTGCAAGAATCGAGAAGTAAATCTACTATCTCTATCTGATACGATAGATAGTGGCACGCCGTGTAATGTTACGATTTCATTAACGTATAGCTGTGCCAGCTTATCCATACTGAATGTTTCTTTCATCAGGAGAAAATGAGCAGACTTAGTAAGTCAGTCAATGATAACCCAGATAGTATCATTCCCCCGACTCATTCGGGGAAGTTTAGTAATGAAATCCATAGTTATCATTTCCCATTTCCAGACTGGAATTTAAAGTTGCTGTAACAAACCAGATGGCTTCTGATCTTCAGATTTCACTTGAGAACAGGTTAAACACTTTGTAACGTAGATAGCGATATGTTTCTTCATTCCTATTCACCAATAATTGGTTTTTAGTTTTTTGTACATCTTATCGCTTCCCGGATGCATTGTGTATTTAGATTTATGGGCTTCCTCAAGAATTTCTTCACGAGTATTACCATAGATAGGCACCCACATTCTCTTATTTATTCTATGAATTCCATCATCTCCTTTGATCAACTGGTCAATCAAGCCTCCCAATCCTTCTTTCTCAAGGTTGGGTTCTTGAAAAGCAAGTTTTTGAGATTCCTTAATACGAGTAATAAGATCGATTTGGAGATCGAGTCTTAAGGCACGAACTCATTTCGGTTTCTCATGTTCCTTTCTGCTTAGAGCATCAGCTATGACATTGGCTTTTCCTTCATGATAACAGATCTCACAATCGTAATCATTCAGGACTTCCATCCAACGTCTCTGCCTCATATTCAGTTCCTTTTGATTGAATATATACTTTAGGCTTTTATGATCAGTGAACATGGTGAACTTGACTCCATATAGATAGTTCCTCCATAATTTCAATGTGAATATTATCGCACCTAGTTCTAAATCATGAGTCGTATAATTCATTTCATGAGTTTACTTCCCTGCATTAACACACAACCAAAACCGGTGTGTGAAGCGTCACAGTAAACTGAAAAGCCTTCTTTTCCATCTAGCAGGGCCAGAATGGGTGCTTGAGTCAGTTTCTTTTTCAGAGTTTCAAAAGCTTCAGATTGCTTAGGACCCCATTCATACTTGACTAATTTGCGAGTCAGAGAAGTTAATGGTACTGCGATTCGAGAGAAATCTTGGATAAATCTCTGATAGTAACCAGCTAGACCGAGGAAACTACGGACTTCAGTTGATGATTTTGGGATTTCCCATTTAGATATGGCTTCAATTTTGACAGGGTCAACTTGAATACCATTGGCGTTGATCACATGACTAAGGAATTGAACTTCTGATAGACATAATTCACATTTTGAGAACTTAGCGTATAGCTTCTTTATTCTCAGGATTCCAAGTAAGATTTTTAAATGATTGGCATGATCTTCCTTACTTTTGGAATAGATAAGGATATCGTCAGTGAATACGATAACGAATTTGTCCAAGTAAGGTTTGCAGACCCGATTCATCATATCCATGAATGTTGCAGATGCATTAGTAAGTCCGAACGGCATTACCGTGAACTCATAATGACCATATCGAGTTCTAAAAGCAGTTTTAGGAATATCTTCTTCTTGAACTTTTAATTAATGGTAACCAGATCAAAGATCAATCTTAGAAAAGCAACGAGCTCCTTGGAGTTGATCAAAAAAATCATCGATTCGGGGGAGTGGACAACGATTCTTTATCGTATTAGTGCACGATAATCAATACACATGCACATTGATCCATCCGTCTTTTTAACAAATAAGACTGGAGCTCCCCAAGGCGACGAGCTTGGTCTTATGAATCCTTTCTCCAGTAATTCGTCTAATTTCTTCTTTAACTCTGCCATTTCATTTGAAGCTAATCTGTACAGGGATTTAGCAATTAGTGTTGTACCAGGTACAAGATTTATTCTGAACTCCGCTTCTCTTTCAGGTGGAATCCCAGGCATTTCATTAGGGAAAATATCAGGAAATTCAGCCATAACAGGCACATCTTCTATATTCTTCTTGGTGTCGGTAGTTACAGATACAAGGTATGCTAAGCAACATTTTCTTAAGTATTTTGTGACTTTCAACATAGAAATTATTCCAACAGAGTTGGATAATTTATCGCCATTGATCATAAGAATATTGTCTTTCGACGAACGAAGTTCTATTGCTTTTTTATTACATAGGATACGAGCTTGTTTAGAGGCTAACCAATCCATCCCTAAGACAATGTCAAAACCTGCCAAAGTCATTGGCAACAATTTTGCAGGTATAACATGTCCTGATAATGTGATATGGCAATCATTAAGAATTTCAAATATTTGGACGAGGTCACCGTTGGCAGTTTCTACCACATATTTCTTGTCTAATTTAGCTAGAGTTTTATTTAACAGTCTATAGAATCTATGATCTATAAAACTTTGGTTTGCACCAGAGTCAAATAAAACTCGAGCGTAAATATCATCAACAAGAAATGTACCAGTAATGACATCGGGCATACATGCTGCTTCGTGAGTGTTAAGAACGAATGCTTGTGCATTCTTCTTCAGTCCATCGGTAGGTTTGGGACCTGTCCCGTCCGTCTTCTTCTGCTTTGGACAATTAATTTTGATGTGACCAGCTTCGCCACATCCAAAACAGGTAATTTGTTTTCTCCTGAAGCGATCTTTTGTCTTGTGTCCGTACATCTTACAATAATTACAGAAAATTCCAGCACAACATTGTCCCAAGTGCCTTCTTCTACACTTTGGAACACTCCGGGATGGAAGGGTTGTTGTTTCGAGGAGAAAAATTGGATTTCTTGGATCCACTTGGGCCTTGCCTAGTTATCTCCATCTTCTTCTTTTCCTCTTCCTGGTTTCTTATCAGGCTCATAGTTAATGATGCCCCGGGTCCATGGCATCATCAAGACTTTCACAATTCGTGACCTTTTCCATGTCGCGGATTTCACCAATCAAACCCCAGATATAACGCTTGATCAGGTTTGATTCAAGAGTGGCAAGATAACAAACTATACGAGCATACTCTAGGAGTTTTGTTGCATACTCCTGATGGTTTGTTCCAATCATTCTTAAAATTAAAAATTTTCCTTCAATCTGTTCCCGTTCATTCTAGGGAACATATTTCTTTTCTACTCTTACCCTAAAGGTATTCCAGCCTATAGCATAGGTTGCATCTCCGCCCTTGGGTGCAATGATGTTGTTCCACCACTCTAAAGCTTGATCCTTAAATAGATTGGAGGCATATAACACCTTATCCTCCTCAGCACATTTGCTGATTGCAAGCACAAACTCTGTCTTTTCAATCCACCTCAGTGTGGCAATTCCTCCTTCTTTGCCCGAGAAATTAAAAGGTTTGCAGTCTTGAAACATCTTGTACGTACAACCTACTACCTTTATCTTCTTTGCAACATGACCATAGTTATTACCCATACTCTCATCTTCAGAAGAGTTATGGTAATATTCTTATCTTTCAGTCTTCTTAGATTTATGAGAAGCAGATCCCTTTGGTTCTAGGGTAATAGGTTTTGATTGGGTTACTGTTCGAGTTTTAAGAGAGTGAATAGATTCAGGAATCGAAGGATGAGCAGATATCATGTCGGCTTGTCTCTTTTCAAGCTCTGTAAAAGTCATTGGAAGGGAATCCTTGATTCGTTCTGTGATAATCTTCTGAAGTTCAATACGAGAATTATTATTTTCAGCAGCATTATCGATCACTGCTTTCTTTTTTTTGCCCCTTGTGTTTTGGGAAGGTCCGGTTTGTTTCGACATTCTATCAAGTGACAGTATTTGAATTACAACAGAACTTTTTATTACTGAAATATTTAAAGGAAGAAAATACATATACAAAAATCATTATTTCTAAGGATTTCTAAAATTCTTCTCTTCAAGAACTTGAACTTGAAGGGTGTTCCATGCTTTTACTTCAGCCTTTTCTCTTTCTAGTTCAGCTATCCGGTTCAATAACATTTGCTCCCTCTCATTTCCTGACGCATTCTCATTTCTATGCGGAGCAGGAACAGGAATCGTCTCATAATATAAGGTATACTAGAATCGGCACGTTCTTCTCCTTCTGGATCATATTTATTTTCATAAGGAATATTGGCATATCTATCTTGAAAATTTTGTGGATAAACATGCGTGACGTTATAGCTTCCAGCAGTTGAAGCAGAATGGAAACTTATAGAAGGATTATAGGGAACACTAGGGTTTCCTATGTCTCCAAGGCTTCTGAAAGTAGAACTTTCAGTTTCCTCATTAAGTTCTATAGTTGTTTCATTTGTCTTACGGTCAAAGTAATTAGCAGGAGTGAATTTTCAAAGAAAACTAGGACCTTTGCCCTTTCCAACCATTCTGAAAATTAAAAACAAAAGATACTTTTATTATCACAAAATATGTTACAACATAAAATTAAAATACAATAAGATCGCAATCCTTCATTAGTTCCTTCCCCAAGGTCTTCAGATCCTTTCCAAACTCATATACTTGCTTCCCGTAAAACTGGGTTCTTTTCTTATCCATGATTTTCTTCTTGGTTATCTCATCCGTTTGGCGTAACGAACTATCTAAACATTTGAGATGGGAAGAAGGCATAGTATATTTATAACCATATTTAGGTGGAGGATCACGAATACCCATCAGTATATCGTTATAGGCATGATGACATTCTGGTGGTGATTGAAAATAAGTCTAGTAAGGATCAACATATGGATCATATGTGACCGGGGATCCAGAGTCATAGGATTGATAATCTGAACTATTTGA
Source organism: Smallanthus sonchifolius (assembly GCA_023525975.1). Classification (NCBI taxonomy): domain Eukaryota; kingdom Viridiplantae; phylum Streptophyta; class Magnoliopsida; order Asterales; family Asteraceae; genus Smallanthus; species Smallanthus sonchifolius. The sequence goes on along the minus strand of CM042046.1, from coordinate 20,085,672 downwards.
GATAGGGTTATTGAAAGGATAATCATTAGGGTTTTCAAAAGCAGATTGGTATTGGGGATCTTAAGAAGAATCTTCTTCAGATGACTGAATTTGACTAGATTGTGCCTCGTTCCCTTGCACAAATTGGGCAGCATTATTCCAATTGCTAAAATCTGATCCAGCATCCATCCACTGGCTAGAAGAGTTTTGGGATTGAGGGTGGTATTCGGGAGAATTAGGGAGTACAGCAAATGGGTCGTCATTATAGTATGGTGAACATATAGGATTCTGCTGTGAACCTAATTGATGATAATCCGGAGATTCTTGCTTAATAAGATGATTAGGATCATAATACAGACCAATATTTCCTCCAGACATCTGCAATCTTATCCTTTTAGTATTGATCTTATTCAAGACTTAGATACTAAAGCCAGTATCTTAATCTTAGCTAAAGTTCTACAAGGATGGTTATCTTTCCAGAGTAGTACCTCCAACAGTCATGTTCCCAGGTAAGAGCGACAGGTCTAGGAGAGATTTATACATCGCTCTTTCCTTAGACAGAACACTTTCGTTTGTCAGATAACTACATACCAGTCAGAAGGTCACCTTGTTTTCTTATCTTAAAAGCATTATGGTTAAAGCTTAGATACTAGATACCAAGTGTCTAATTTGCTAAAACCTGTGGCTCTGATACCAACTTGTCACACCCCGCCTCAGACATCACCTGGACGTTTGCGAGCCCGATTGGTATCACTTGGTTACTTGATTCCAAAGTTTTATAAAACACAACGGAAGTCTGTTTCAAAGGATCGTTTCATCATTCTGTCAACCTCGAGGGTTGTAATTGTAAATACCAAAACTCAGTTGGAAAACAAAAGCCTTGTATTTACTTTATAAACATAGGGTTTCAATACCCTTTTCATTTAATTACAAAACATTGTTTGAAATCAAATACATGATGAGCCATTGGAAATAGTTCCAACACAGGGTTGATCAGTTCCCTGGTCCTATCTCCTTTCTTTTGGATTTCCTTTTACACGAGGCCTGAGAATCCTACGTGCATTCCAACCTTTAATGGGTCAGATCACATGTCTGCCCTTATACCCTTCTCATCATATTTTATTCATTACCTGGAAAACATTTTGAAAATAAAACGTCAGCGCGAACGCCGGTGAATACAATATCTTGACATAAAAATCATTTTTGGCACAAACAAGTATTACATTCATAATCACAACTTCCTTTTCAATCTACATACTCAGTAGGCCCGTCCTGTTCAATCGCACCACAGTATACACTGGTAGTATGTCTTTATAATAACGGGAACTCCATGTTCCTCATTCATTATAAAGGGAAGCACCAGCCACAATTCGGGAATTTCACCCGAGACCCGTGTATCCCTTGCAAGTTTTACGTATACCTATGGCCTGAATGCTTGTTCGTAGAAGAACGTTGAGCATTATTTCATTAACCTTTATTTGGCCATTTTCGTAAATAAAATATTTGACACAAGTTTTGAAAGAGATAAAGTATTCACCTTGTTTGTAGGAATGAGCCTCTAAAGTTCCAAGCTTACAAGCTATTTTCTTATCCTGGTTTCTCTAGCGTTCCAACCTTTCTACGAGCAATTCTTGCTTAACCGGGCACTATAAGGAGCGAGAATCGAACCAGAATCATCGGGGATCGTCTATGGGAGCTCTGGAACGAGTTGTGGAAGTAAAGGACGAGTTGAGGATGAAGAAAATCGACGGAAGTCGATCAGCTATTTATAGGCTGCCATTCAGGTCCATGTCGGACCGATATGGCTGGGGATGCCGGTCTGACATCCGACTTAGCCCACGTCTGCCCTAGATGTCCACATTTGATTTGATCGAACATATTTGGTGGCATATCGCACCGATATGTGGACCATGGTGGTCCGATATCCAGACTCTTGTCTCATCGGTGGGGCTGAGTCATTGGGCACGTTTCAGCACCACATATTGCGGCTGAGAGGAGGTTGTCGGACCACTATGGATTGATGTCGGTCCGCTAACAGACTTAACCACTAATTTCGGACCAATATGAACTTAGATGTCGGTCTGTTATCGGGCTTAGTTTAACCTCGGTCCGTTATCAGATTTTAGTTCACTTCGGACCAATATGATGTACGATGTCGGTCCGATATCAACTTAATATCATAAGTTTCCTTTATTTTCAACCCTAGACTTTGGTGTATTTATACTTATAGTCCCTAGGGTTTACCTTTCGTCAAATATTGGACATTTTTGTGGCAGGTGTTACACATACTTCATAGCCTAGCCGCATACTTGAAGTATGCGGCCCAGGCCCAAGTCCAACCGAATAGTATATATAGTTGATTTTGTATTCTGTATTCGGTTAGAAGAGTTTTTGAACGATCTTGTATTGTGTTTTCAGAGTTTTATTCAATTGAATCGTTTGATATTTGATTATGTCTCATCCCTACTGTTTGTACCCACAAGTCACGTGTCGAGTCTGTTTCCGCCAGGTTCAACATGTTGTTGAATCTGTCGATTGAAGATCCTCAGGAATCCGGACCTTACAATTGGTATCAGAGACTTAGTGCTCATTGGTGAAGCTTGCAACGGATTTCTTTTGACTCGTGAGGTATCAAAGTTACTGTTTTAGCATTTTTTTAAACTGACTTGTGCATTTTGGAGAGTTTCTGGATAGTGACTGGTTTCGAAATTGCGTCTCTATCACGATTGTTGATGTTCACGGTCAATTAGTGTATTATTGGCCTGAGAATCGAAGTAATTTGCTGGTAAATTCAAAATCTAAAAAGTTTGCAGGTCTTGAAGTTTGCGGTATTTCCTAATTTACAGCTTTCCAAATTAACTGAGCTTCAACTTTGCGGTTTATACTTCAAGTTTGCGGTTTATACTTCAAGTTTGCGGTTATTTCCAAGTTTGCGGTTTATACTTCAAGTTTGCGGTTATTTCCAAGTTTGCGGTTTATACTTCAAGTTTGTGGTTATTTTCAAGTTTGCGGTTAATCCAAGTTTGCGGTTCTTAATTTAAGTTTGTGGTAAGTATCTCAAGTTTGCGGCCTTTTTCTGAAGTTTGCGGTTTTTCTGTCAGAAATTATTAGTTTGATTCTCTGAGATTAAATCATGGCTGATATGGATAATGAGATTGGTACCACGAACAGACCTCCACGTTTGACTAATGCAGATGATTTTGATAACTGAAAATACCGATATGAGAACTTCGCTAAATATAAGGATCCATCAATCTGGAGGTCCATTAGAAAGGGTCATCAAATTCCTATGGTCAGAAATGAGAAGTATGAGTTTATTCCCAAGGACCCTGATCTCTATGTTGCTGAAGAAATCCTTCTAATTGAGAAGGATGAGAAAGCTTATGCTGGGTTGACCATGGCCTTGTCAACAGAAATTGCTCAAGGATTCAAAAAGTACAAGACTACTAAATCTCTTTGGGATGCACTAGTGGAAAGGTTTGAAGGAAATTTTGACATGAGAGAAAGTCGAAAGGATATGCTGAGACAGAAGTTCAATATGTTCAAGTATGTGAAAGGGGAGAATCTGGAAGCTCAGATTAATAGGTTCACTCACTTTATGACTGAGATTAATAGTGCAGGTATTGAGATGACCAATGGTAAAATAAACAACAAATTGCTCAATTCGTTGCCTTTGAACTGGAATTTCAACATAACCACCATCAAGAGAACTAAAGACATGTATACCACTCCTCTTAGTGAACTGATCTCCATTCTAAGTTCATATGAGATGGATGATCAACAAAGGCAGATGATGTTTTCATCAAAGACAAATCACTTAATGTCTCAGGGAAATGCCTTACTCTCCAGCATGTCCTCTGCATACACTCTAAATTTGTCTGTTGTTTCAAATCAGACAACTCTTGCTACTTCTGTCCAACAAAGCAATTCACCATGCTCAAATACTGTCAAGGCTGTTGAAATGAATGTTGCTCTGTTTAGTATTTTCATGAACAACCACAATGTCATGCTAGCTGAAAAATCTCTCCTGCTAATCTAATTTAAGATGACACTGATCAAATATATCCTGATGACTTAGAGGAAATGGATATCAAGTGGCACATGGCAATGATTGTGCATCATGCTAAGAGGTTTATCAAGAGAACTGGCAAAATTTCTTTTGATGGGATGGAGTCTGGTACAAATAAGATTGGTTTTGACAAGTCCAACTTAAGGTGCTACAATTGCAGCAAACCTGGTCACTTCGTAAAGGAATGTCCAGAGCCTAAAGTAGAGAAGGGGAGCTCATCTGGCAAATCAGAAGAAAAGGAGGCAACTGCAGCAAGTGATAGCAAAGCCTTTGTGAGTCAGCAGATTGCAGGATATGATTGGGGAGATCAGATCATTGAGTTGTCAATGAAGGTGTCAAATCAAGCTCTTATGGAAAAAATTGACGACACTGAAGTACACACTGTTACTGGTTCTCATAATTTTGTAGGTAAAATAAACAATTATAAGTGTGATAATGAAATGCTCATAAAAGAAATAACTCAACTTAGGTATGCCAATTCTGAGTACAAGCGTTCTGAAAAACTGTTTAAAGATAAAATTAAGGCTTCTATAAGTGATTTTTCAAAACTTGAAATGGACTTTAGTAATAAGGAATGTCTTTATCGTGATGCTTTAAAACGAATAGATGGCCTTAGTCTAAAATTAAATGGCGCTGTGACTCAATTGGCAAACACTAAATTGACCATCTAGAAAATTGACCATTCTCGGTCTGTGGTCTATGGCATGTTAGATTCTCAAGTAAGAATGAAAGGGAATCCAGGAATAGGATATCATGATGTTGAACACTTTTTTAATGGAAATTTCACCTCAATGCCAAATGTTCAACTTGAAGATGTTGAAATTGAATATGATGTAGGCCGTAAACCAACTCAGCCTTCTTCATCCACACAGTCCACGCCCATGACTAGTGGTTCCCCGGTACAACATGTGAACGTTACTAACCCGTCTAAGTCTTGTGCAACAACACGATTAGTAGACGGCATAGTGGAGCATTGTGAGAGTGATGATGATGAGGAGGATCGTGTTTTTAATTCCATGTCTTTGCTTTTAAAAAATACTTCATCTGGTTTTCAAAGTCTCCTACTTTTGTTAATCCTGGTTTAAATGTTGGTTTTAAAAATTGCGCTGTTAAAGTGGAAAATAAGTTAAAATCAAATGTGAAATCCATTTTTGTGAAAGGTGGGACTTTAGAAAATGAAGACACACAGATTACTAACAGTAAAAATAATCAGTTTGTTAAAAACAAAAACCATTCTTCAAATCATGAAAGTAGTAAACCATCAACATGTCAGTTTAATTCAAAGAAAATGCCTCAACGTTTTGCCAAAAGCGAATTTTATGCAAAATTTGATAATCATCATCGTGCTTTTGAACAAAATGTTAGAAATTTTGATAGAAATAATTTAAAATCAAATCACAGAAGTTATAATGATGATCGAGTGTATGATAGGAGGTTTTCTAAGAACTGTGAAACTACAGGTTACTTCACAAGTTCTCCTCAATGGTCATCATCAAGGGACACCTGATACTATGCCCCAAATCCGAGAAGGCAAACGTGTTGTGTCTGTGGGAATCCCGGACACTTTGCTCGAAACTGCGTTCACAATCATGAACACTCTGGTAGAAGTCCGAATGTTAATCAATGGGATAATACATATCAAACGCCACACACGTCTAAAAGACATATAGCTCAACATCACAAAATGCCCAATGATAAACAATAGGATAAAAGAACTGGTGTTGTGTATAAATCTCAATGTCCTGTTAAATAAAATAATGTTTTCAAACATAAACAGAAGAAAGTTGAGAAACCCATAAAATCTGACAAGGGTAAAGAAAATGTCATTACTCCAACAGTGAACGTAAATTCTCAAAATCAAAAGCATGCCTGGAAACAGAAACCAAATGTTCCTACAACACCAGTTGAATTTAATGACAAAATAGATATAAAATTACAAGAAGTTTCATACTTGGATGATTTAGGGCAACCCAAGACATCCATGGCTTGGGTTCTAGTTACTAATTAATGCGTTCTATCGTGCAGGGGCAGCCAAGGAGGCCTGTCAATACCCTCTGGTATGTTGATAGTGGTTGTTCCCAGCACATGACAGAAGACAACTCTCAGCTTCACGACATTAAAATGTTCGATGAAAGGTATGTTTCCTTTGAAGGTGATAAAGGTGGGCAAATCACAATGAAAGATATTGTCACTAATGGTACTCTCTATTTTGAAGATGTGTATTATGTGTGTCTGAATTGAATCACAGCTTGTTAAGTGTGTCTCAAATTTGTGACAAAAAGTTTCAACTCATTTTACTGATAAAGAGTGTTTGATTTTAAAACCAGGGTTTGTTATCCCTGAGGATTGGATTTTAATGAGAACACCGAGGTGTAAGGACTCATATTTGTTGGATATGAATAGTGAGTCGGCTTTAACAAATACCTGTTTGTTTTCAAAAGCTTCTGAGAATGACTCCATGCTCTGGCATCGTCGTTTAGGTCATGTAAACATGAAAAAGCTAAATAGAATTGCTAAAGGAGCACACGTGGTCGGTTTTACTATAAAAGAATTTTGTGAAGTTGAAAATTGTATTTCGTGAGCTAAAGGCCAACAGCATAAACGACCACACAAACCCAAGCTGTTTAATTCAATAGAATCTGTTCTTCAGTTTCTTCACATGGATCTTTTTGGTCCCGTAAATGTGATGAGTCTTGGGAAGAAATCTTATTGTCTTGTTGTTACTGACGACTACTCATGATTTACTTGGGTGTTCTTTTTAAGTAAGAAAAGTGAGACTGTAGAAATTCTTAGGAAGTTCATGATACTTGTTAGAAATCAACTGAACGTGAAGATCAAGATTTTCAGAAGAGACAACGGGACATAATTTCGTAACGAAGGTCTTGATAGCTTTTGTTCTGAAAGGGAATTGCAAGACAATTTAGTGCTGCTAGAACTCCTCAACAAAATGGAGTTGCTGAACAAAGAAATCGTACCATGATAGAAGCTGCAAGAACAATGATTTCTGACTCCAAATTGCCACTGGTCTTCTGGGCTGAAGCTATCAACACTGCATGTTATGTGCAGCACAGGGTGCTATACAACAAGCATCACTTGAAGACTCCAAATGAAATCATGTTTAAACAGAAGCCGAAGGTCCGTCACTTTAGAGCCTTTGGATGCCTATGCACTATGTTGCATAATGATGCAATTGGGCCCTAGTTTGATGCAAAGGTTGATGAATGTTACTTTTTTGGATACTCATCTAGCAAGACCGCCTACAGGGTTTACAACAAGAGAACAAAGCGGATTGTTGAATCTTATTACACTGACTGGCAGGAGCTTAACAAAACTGATGCGGATTCCGGTCCAAATTGGTTATTTGATTATGATTATGATTATGTTTTTAAGTTGTTTAATGTTTATTCTGATGTTTCTGATGTGTCAGATGATGGCTTCTATAAATACAGCACAGTTGATTACAGAATTGATGAAGACCCTGATCAAGCATCGTCTTCAAATTCCAGAACTCCTGAATCATCTTCTGCGTCTAGTCAACAGGCTATTGATCCCATCAACAATGAGACTGCTGCATCTGGCAGTGGTCATGCTTCACAGGAGACTACTGCATTTGGCAGTGATCATGAAATACAGGATACGATTACTGACTCTAATGTTATTGAGGAGCCGGTTCCCATAACTAAAGTAGCAGATCAGCATATCACCAACTTACCTGACACATTACAGGAAGAAGAAGTTCAAGCATTGCGGATTAATAAAAATCATCCCGTAGAGGACATCATCAGTCCTCTCTCTGATGGGGTGAAGACCAGGAGTCAATCTGGAGTAATCAATATCTGCTTGTACTTTGCATTCATATCTCAAGTAGAGCCAAAGAACATTAAAATGGCTTTGAGTGAGGCAAGATGGGTGGAGGCTATTCAAGAGGAGCTGATGCAGTTTGAAAAACTGAAGGTTTAGGAACTTGTGCCACTACCACAAGGCAAGTTACCCATCGGGACTCGTTGGGTTTACAGAAACAAGAAAGATGACAGTGGAGTTATTGTTCGTTACAAAGCAAGACTGGTTGTGCAAGGATTTTATAAGCAAGAAGGAATAGACTATGAAGAAGTATTCACACCGGTTGCAAGACTTGAGGCCATTAGAATCTTTTTGGCCTATGTCTCATACATGAACTTCAAGGTATTTCAAATGGATGTGAAGACAGCCTTTCTGTATGAAAAGGTTCAAGAAGAGATCTATGTGTGTCAACCACCGGGGTTTTAAGACACCAATTATCCACATCATGTCTATAAACTAGACAAAGCTCTGTATGGTTTACATCAAGCACCACGTGCATGGTATGCCACTCTGACAGAGCATCTGCTTTCTAATGGCTACACTCGGGGAGCCATAGATCAAACATTGTTTGTTAATAAGCTGGGAGATGATCTTATTCTTGTCCAAATCTATGTTGATGACATCATCTTTGGATCAACGATGCTGCACTGTGCAAAGAGTTTGAAGAAGTGATGAAGAAAAGTTTAAAATGAGTTCAATGGGAGAAATAGCTTTCTTTCTAGGGTAGCAGGTGAAGCAAAGTGATGACGGAATTCTAATCTATCAAGCCAAATATGTCAATGACATACTGATTAAATTCAACTTTGCGGATTCCAAACCGGCCTCAACTCCTATGGCAACTCGTCGTGTTCTTACTCCAAATCTAGGTGAAACGGGAATTGACCTACATCTCTACAGGTCAATGATTGGCTCGTTAATGTACCTGACTGCTAGCCGTCCAGACATCATGTTTGCGATTTGTCAGTGTGCACGATATCAGGCTAATTCAAAACTTTCTTACCTTAATACTATCAAAAGAATCTTTAAATACTTGAAGGGCAAGCCTCGGCTGGGCCTTTGGTATCCAAAGGATTCAGAATTTAACTTATTTGCTTTTACTGACAGTGATCATGGAGGGTGAAATCTGGACAGAAAATCAACAATGGGAGGATGTCAATTTCTGGGGGAGAGACGTGTATCATGGCAGTGCAAGATGCAGACCACCGTTTCGACTTCTACTGCTGAAGCTGAATATGTCGTCGCATCCGCATGTTGCTCCCAAGTTATATGGATGCAACACCAATTGTTGGATTACAGTTTGAATTTCTGTGACTCTCCTATTTTCTATGATAATGAAGCTGCCTTACAAATTGTTAAGAACCCAGTCCAACACCCTAAAGTAAGCACACAGACATAAGAGTGCATCACATTCGTGATTGTTTTGAAAGAAAACTCATGCATCTTGAACAGATATCTATTGATAAGAATGTTGCTGACATTTTTACTAAAGCTTTCGATTTGGCAAGATTCAACTTTCTGGTTGAATGTCTGAAAATGATCTACTTTGATTAGAAGGTCGCAGGTTTGGTCACCAAAAAAAAATTTCTTAGTTTTTATCTTGTTTAAATTTTGATTTATTACATAAATGCAAAAGTTTAGGGGAGAAATTTTCTAAAAATACCAAAAAGATTTTCGGTTTAAGTTTTTAGTTTCATCTTCAAATCAAAAATCATAAAATACAAAAATATTGTGTTTCTTAGGAAAGTCGTTCTATTGAGAAAATCTAAGAACTCTGTCTATTGGGAAATGATAATACATCATTCTAGAGGTTGGATCATCTTATGTAAGGTCTGTAGTTGAAAAGATTTGGATCTTAAGGTGATATGTTTATAGGCTCTGCTAAAACTAAAAGGACAGTATGATAGTGTTTCACTTAAACATAAAGGTAATTTTCATATTGGGGAACATCTCATAGATTGGTAGAATAATTTCCTGTTAATAAGTGAACACTTACACAAAAAGGTTGATGAACTGTTGATGAACATACTATCTCTGGATTGCACAAACCGAGACCCTTCACAAAGGGGTTGCGAGCTGACTTGATACAAGTCCGTATATATATGTATATAGATAAAAGATATGCAATGACATGCAATAGGTGAAAATACACTAAATGATAGTGCAAAGCTACTTTGCAAAGCAGAAATTTGAGCAAAAAGACACGCAATGTTAATGTCGTGCTATAGGAAAATTCAAAAGATATGCAAATGCCATACATCAAAAAGATATGTCTACAAACGTACATATAAGTATACATGTAAATATTTTTTTTCTTTGGGAATGTGTGACTGGGAAGGAATCTCTTATCAAGGCATGTAAGTCTGTCTGCTATGTTCTTAATCAAATTTTTCAGTGATTTCCTAAACAGTCCATAGTCCCATGCTAGTTATGCTCATTTAGTTATTTTTTAGGTGTTCAAAAGATCATGAGGAAGGGAAGATTTATCCGATAAGTTGTGAGGTCCATTCAGTTCATCAAAAACATATCTAATTCATAATAAATAAATATAGGTTTATGAGATGTGAGTGTGGGACCCACTAAGTCATGAATAAATATTACCCAAAACATGATAACATCATTCACTGCTTACTTGTCAATTAAGGTATAAAGGCTTGAGTTTAGAAGGATAATCTATATTGGCAATCACTAAGACCTATCTAAGAAAATGAGCAGCCGATAAGTATGGCTTAGTCTACCCTTGGATGATATGATCTCATAACAGAGTTTCTCTCAAAAATAATGTATCTTAAGTGTTTCAAAGCAGTCTGATATAATGAAAAGATCAAAAAGATTTTGTGTTTTTAGCTTAGTTGAAGTTATTTTATTTTTTATCTTTGTTTGTATTTCATAAGTATCAAAATGACTGCTCCTGCTTGACCTAATAATTCAAAAGAAAAGATTTCTGAAAAATTCGAGGTTTATCAGAAGTATACGGCCGCATACTTGAAAGTGGTCTATAAATAGTTGGAAGTTTGCGGTTCATGAGTTACCCGAACCGCATACTTCACTTTCTCTCTCAAGCCGCATATTCCATCTTTGTTCTAAATTGACTGTTTACTTGACCTCATTGTGAATATGTTGCTATTCTCGTGATGAAGAAGTGTAGGCGACTATCAAGGTAAAAGGATTGACCTTGGATTACTGATTTTCAAGGGTGTAAATTTGTTTGACCGTAACCAAACTTGAACTAGGACCTTTTGACCAAATTCACCATCAAAAATCTTGTAAAAACTGAAATTGGTCCAATGGTTTTCGTCGCAGTCATGTGGCGACCACGAATCACCTGAAAATCCAAACTAAAACATGTTAAAATTCATAAATTTTGAGTGTGTTAAAGTTTGCGGTCAAAGTTTAAGGTTGCTGTCAAAGTTTGCAGTTGTTGACGAAGTTTGCGGTGTAAATCGAGGTTTGCGGTAATAATAAAGTTTGCGGTTTGTTGTTTAAGTTTGCGGTTTGTTGTTTAAGTTTGCGGTGTTGGTTAAGTTTCCGGTATTAATTGAAGTTTGCGGTGTTCAAAATGTTTGCGGTTTGTCTTTAAGTTTGCGGTGTGTCTTAAAGTTTGCGGTTTGATCATTTGGCTGAAAACTTTGAGTCTGTCATTATAGAATCTAATTTGTTCTATTGATTGCAGCTTTGGCAGACCTGAAAATTGTTAAGGACCATAATGAACCGGCTTACCTAGATGACCCACCATAGAATCACAGTGTTTTCAGGTCTATGATTGTGGGGATTACGGGCATCCAGAATTTTTCATGCTTGGGAAAACTTCATAGAATAGTAATGAAATTTTAAAAGTGTTCCAATTAGGTCACTCATGCATTTTTTGTCCAAATTAGGTCACTAAACCTTCAAATCAAGCCATCATCTAAACACGAAATGTGTCAAGAAACTTATGGCGGAGAAGATGTGTGGGTCGGGATTTCCAATATATGTAATTTTATTAAAAAAATAAAAAAAACATGTTAATTATATTAAAAAATAAAAAAATAATCTAAAATCCACGTCACCATTCCACATCAGCATCAAAAAAAAGAAAAAAATATTTCTAATTGAAACAAAAAAGAACATGCTAAAAAAACATGTTAAAACCTATAATTTAAATAAAAAATGAAAGTTGAGTGACTTAATTAGAACATTTTTTAAACTTGAGTTACCTAATTGGAACACTTTTGAAACTTCATTACTTTTTTTCATAGTTACCCATGTTGAAATAATCTCAGAGAATGATGTTGAAGGAATAGCTTGCACTGTTGTAGGAAAACATATTGTCATTACTAAAGCGGTTATCAGAACGTTCTTGAACTTTGGTGATAGTCCCGAATACCTAACAAGTTTCATTGCTGATCATATGACTGAAACATTTCAAAGAATGAGCTATGAGGGAGGACTGTCGTCATTGTTAAAGAGATATTTGCCACCGTACTAGGGATACTTGGCACACGTGGTAAATCAATGCATCTCGGGAAGAAAAGGAGGTTATGATGAATTAAGTGTTAGCATGACTTCAATGGTCTATGCATTGGTTACGGGGGATAATTTCAACTTCTCAAGAGTTGTGTTTGATGAAATGAAGAGCAACCTAACTAGAAAGAAGAAGTCCGTTATCTTAATGTATCCAAGATTCCTACAGATGATCATAAATCGAGAACATTCTGAATTAGTTATCACTCAAAGGAGACTGCATGTTAAAGTAATGGACAAAAGCATTTTGTCCAACATGTGTATGAACAAGCACGGGTATTATGCAGGTCTGACTCCCTTGGAAAAGTTTGGTGCCTTTCTAGAAACTGACGGTAACCAACCACAGCAACCACCACCTACACACCCACAACAACCACCACCACCACCTCCACACCCACAACAACCTCCACCTCAACCACGTCGTAGACCTAGACGTGTACGTCAACAGGCTCAAATTCAGGCTGAGATTCCCAATGCTAATGAGCCTGTAATTCCAAATGTACAGCTGGCCGACGAACACGAAGATCAATTCAATTTTAATATTGAAGGGACGATATACTTGGAGAATGAAGAGAATGTCAAAAATCTTGAAGACATGGCAGACCTGAACCTGGGCAATTTGAAGTTCTCTAACACTGGAACTCAAAGTGTTAATATTGAAAAGGGCGAAGAGGTTCAGAGTTCAAGTGCCATGAATGTGGAAGAAAATATGAGTGAGTCTAAAGGAGACTCAGAAGGTGACGAGTTTGATCTATCTGAAACAGGTAGTGACATGGAAGAAGTACCCATCAACAAATAGCACAGAAGCTTATTGGTCAAAAGAAAGGCTGCTGGGAAACCTCCTCTCATCAACCCTTCTAAACAACAGAGTGATACTTTCGATGAAGACTATGATTTTGAAGCTGGTCTAAGTTAGAGGAAGAAAGAAAAAGTTTCTAAACAACTCCCGCAGAAGTCCATACCAATCATCTCACCTACCTTTCCTACAAAGCAAGACAAGGGAAAATAAAAGATTGTTTATGAACCGGTGGATGTTCAAGCCCTGTAGCAAGGAGTATTCAGTCTAGAAAAAGATTCTGTGGCAAAGGATTCAAAGATTGAAAAGCTACATAAAGAAACTAATACTCTAAAGACGACCATAAACATTCAAAGTGGTCAGATTCAAAGTCTAAGAGAAAATATGAAGTATGTGCTTAAAGAGCTGAAAAGACTTAAAGAAAAGAAAGAGAAAAAGAAAAGGAAGAGAGAAGATGGTTGCAGTGGCAACAATAACATTAAAGGTGATGATGATGATGGTGATGGTGATAATGATGAAGGCAGAAAAGATAATAAAGATCAAAGCAAAGACCAGGACGACCAAAGAATAGGTTCACAAGTAGATCTTTCTAAAGATTTGGTCATTTATGTTCCTGCGTTAGATGATAAAGGAGCACAAAAGTCAAAAAATGACTTATCATTTGATTTTGAATAGGGTCTTGATGATTTACTCAAGTCAGACTCAGCGTTCTCATTTGAAAAGGATTCAACTGTTCTAGATGGTGATTTTACAAGAGAGGACATGTTTGAGGCTGAAGATTTCTTTGATGCTAATATGCCTGCCTTTCCTACATACATCAGTACTCAGGGAAATATGATTACCGGTATTGACAGCGATATATTTGCTGAAGGTAATTCACCTCCCCATGTGGAGTTATCTGCTGAACATGTTGTTGAACCAACATACACAACTGAAGCAACATCGTCCTTAGCTGGTCCAGATAAAAAGAAAAGTATCTTCAATATCATTCCTCCACAAGAAGTCATTATGTTACATCATCCAACACGCTTGCAAAGAAGAATGATCGTTCTCCTATCTTAAGCTGGATGTACGACAGTGAGAAGCATCTCTATTTGATCAAGAGAAAGAATGGGCGAATAGAATACTTAGCTAATATGCTTGACTTTGAATCATTGCCCAGATATGATCTCAGAGCACTGAACAAAGCTCCATTCTACAATTTGGGAAACAATGGAGAAGCGAGAAACTTTGCTTCATTTCTTGACAGAGAGTGCGACAGTGACTTCAAAATAATGAAGACTGCTCAGTGCAAGAGGGTAACATCAAAGTACATGATCGACAGAATTACCCAGAAGCCCCTCATAATGGAGATCTACCCTCATCCCAAGACAGTTGAATGTGTCCGTGTACATGAGGCCTACCCGACAACATACTGAGTAAGCTTGCGTATTGGTCTTACTGTCCTATGACAGGATTTTTCGACATTCATTGTACTGACAGGGATATCACAATTTCTATATATCTATTGAAGTTTGGGAAGGAAGACATGCTGAGATTGTTCAAGCATAGATTATATGTGCCTGAAGAGAATGAGAAAGATACCAAGCCGTTTATAAAAGTCTTGGCAACGACGATAGTTAAAGGCCTCTATGCGGGAGGTGGTGATCACGCAACTGATGTTGAAATATTATGAGTTCCTTGAATGCATTAGCCTAGGGGGGGATTGTAAGGATCAAACCTAATATGCTAACGCATCAAGAGATCACCGGGAAGTTCAGAAGACGGTGTTTTGAAAGTATGTGGTGATCGGTGTCGAAGGGACCGGTCAAAGATAAAGAATTAGAGTGTCCTAATCACCTTAAACTAGTTAGGGTAAGAAGGGTGTCGAACCACGAAGAGTTTGTGGTCAGTGCTTAACTTCAATTGACAATGCGATTTATGAAGTGACAATGGGTCTTTCTGACAAAACACAAGCAATGATTTAGGTGAAACTTATCAAACTCAACAAACAAGGATTATCAACTAACAATTATGACTAATAGTAATCAAGTACCAAACAAACGATTTAGACTGTAACAATAATTAAAAAGGAATCACACCCGGATTTCAAGTTCACAAGTAATTAGGGATTATCACACCAACATATGAGTTCAAACAATCAAATGGTTATCCAAATCAAACTAACCAAATCTAACCAAGAACATCAACATTCATACATCATCGGCAAATAGTGTAAAACAATATTCATGAATGAAATCGAGACAAATGTATGCAATATAGAATTAGATTAATCAATAGATTCAACACAAATCAAAGTTCATAGCAATTATCATCTAACGGGGTCAATGGTGCAAGAATTTGTCGACTCCCGTGAGTTCATAACCATGTTAAACACAAAGATTCAAGTATTTCAAACCAAACGATTACAAGAATTGTTTCTCAAAGCTAGCATATGATAGAAACCCTAAAAACTTACAAACAATCACCCGGGAATGATTACCGATGGATTAGCCGCTCATGGTGATGGAAATCATCTTCAATCCTTCGATCTTTCAAGTATCAATCTTCAAGTGGATGTTGGAATCGTATTTCTTAGCCTCCCAGAACTCCCAAAATCTCCCAAGAACTGCTCTCAAAAAGGTTATTTTGAATTTGGGGAAGAAACCCCCAATAAACCTGAAAATCGGCTGTTTCCCAAAAATTCGCGTCATAAAGGCTGGAATAGATATAATATATTGGTCATAAAGGCTCCCCGGAAGAATACTAACACTAGCTCCAAGATCTAGGAGTGCCCTTTTTATTTTGAAATCACCTACTTGAATAGATATAATAGGCGGCCCCGGATCTTGTAGTTTAGGTGGAAGAGCACCCGATAGAATAGCATTCACATTAGCTGTTACATCAAGTTTCTTTGGGAATTTATGATTTCGCTTTTGTGTACACAATTCTTTCAAGTACTTTGCGTAAGCTGGAATTTGTTTAATGGCATCCAAAAGGGGTATGTTAATTTTGACCTGTCTAAACATCTCCCACATTTCTTCTTGTTGTGGTCCTCTTTTATTTACCATTTTTTCTTTAAATGGTTCAACTAATGCCTCTGGGTAAGGAACGGAACCACTCGTCATATCTTTTCCTTTAGCAATAGGTGACTCATCTCTAAAAACCGGTTTAATTTTTTTAAGATTTTGAGTAATTGGTTTTTTATCATTAGCAAATTCCACTTCACCTTCACTTTCCTCACCCTCAATAACATCCTCCACCACCCCTTCAACCAATTGTGGTGGAGACTCAACTTTATTATCGATAACCTTACCATTACGAAGAACCGTAACTTTACTTACATTTGCATTGGTTGAACTCGGCCCTTGATGTTGCGGGTTTAATGTAGTGTTACTCGGTAGCCTCCCCCCACCTTGTTTTAGCAAAGATATTTCTTCGGCCATTTGCCCCACTTGTCTTTCCAATGCCACAAAAGACTTGTCTCTCACTTCATTCTCCTTCTTTGATTCTTTCATCATCTCCAATAGTGCATCCAACATTGAATTAACCGCACCATCACCCCCTGATGACCCATTTTGTTGTTGATGATCTTGATTGTAATTCCTTGGGGGGTAATTTGTGTTCCGGTTATTGTTATAAGAGCCCCTTTGATAACCACCCGAATTATAGGTCCCTTGTTGACGCGGTTGACATGAGGTTGATGAGGTGTTTTGATTCACACCTTGAAAGTTGGGGTTCATTTGGTTTTCCGCGTTCCCATACTTGAAGTTAGGATAGTTTCTCAACCCCGGATGATAGTTGTTCGAGTTCATGTCATATTGCTTCCTCTCACCATACACTTGATTCACCTCTTCTTGTCTCCCTTCTTGAAATGGGCACTCCATTGTTTTATGGCCTAAATCTCCACAATCTTCACAAACGTCGAATCGAGCTTTTACTCCCGCTACTTCTTTCTTTTCGCCTTTCCTCAACAATGCCAATTCTCTCTCCATAGATACCAACCTCTCTTTTGTTTCATAATCCGGGACGGACTTAGAAATCGGGTGTTTAGTTCTTTGACTAGCCGATGCCTCGGCTTTAGAGTTTTGGCTCATCCTTTCTATGAAATCCCAATCATCTACTTCGGGATTAGACAACAATGTCCCATTACTTGTGGACTTCAAATACTTCCTCTCCTCTTGAGTCAAACCATCCACAAAACACTTCACTAGTTCCCACAACTCGATTTGATGGTGGGGACATTTCCTCAACAACTCTTTGAAGCATGTAAAGTCTTCATGTAAAGGCTCAACCGTTTGTTGTTGAAAGGTCCGAATCTCAATTCGGGAGTCATCCATGTTTGGAACCGAATAGTACTCATCCAAGAAGACTTGTTGCATTTCATCCCATGTGTGGATGATATTAGCTGTCAATGTGATGAACCATTGCTTTGCTCGATCCTTGAGGGAAAACTAAAAAAGTCTAAGTTTGACCTCGCTTTGATCGAAGTTCTCATCTCCAATTGTGCTACAGATGGCGGCAAACTCGGCTAAATGGGTGTATGGTTCTTCAGTAACCATGCCATGAAAATGTGGGAGAAAGTTGATATAAATTAGCCTTGACTTGAATCGCCTCATTCCGGGAATTGGTGGAACAATTGGAGAAGCATTCTCCGAAATAGCCGGTCGAAAGCGACCATTAACTCCACCCATATGGGCTACCGGTAGTCTTCGGTTTTCATTGTTGTAGCCCCCATTAACTCTCCTCCCTTCTTGTCTAGGAGGATAACCAAATCTCTCAGGTCTACCCTTCGGCCCATTGGTTGTCTCGCCCTTTGGTGAACATAATTCACCTCTTCTTCCTCTCCAAAGCCTTGCCCCTCTTTATATTCTCCAAATTGGCTCCTCTCACCATCTTCATACTCGTAATCTCCAAACCCATCACCATTCCCAACATCTTCATTATCCTCATACCCAAAGTATTCACCATCGTCATCCTCCCAACCATCGTTCTCATTGTCGTTTCTTGGTTGAGCTCCAAATATGTTTCCAGCAGGGGTTTGATTTTGTTGTGGTCCCCTTCTTCCTTGGTACGCGGGATTGGTACGGATGTTAATGGGTCGGTTTTGTTGAACTGTACCCGACCCACGAGGTAGGTTGTTATTGATAGGTATAGATGGGGTTGGGGTTCGGTGAGGTGGAGTTGGTGGGCGGTTAGGGATAGGGCCTCTGTTTGGAGTTGGGCCACGGTTTCTTATGCTAGTTTCAGAATAACTGCTTCGACTATCCATAGATGATGGTTCTGATGAAATGGGTTGTAAATTTTGTTGTTGGGTTCGGTTTTGCCTTGCTATCCTCTCAATTTCTGGTTCAAAAACAAGCGGTGAAGTCCTTTCGGATGAACGGGTACGCATGCACTAATATGTCACCTGCACACACACACAACACCACGCGTAACACAAAAATAGAAGAAGATTAACCAAACAAAACAAGTAACAAATAGTCACACGAGTAAATTAAAATAAAACACCAAACGCACATACTCCCCGGCAACGGCGCCAAAATTTGATCGGTGTCGAAGGGATCAGTCAAAGATAAAGAACTAGAGTGTCCTAATCACCTTAAACTAGTTAGGGTAAGAAGGGTGTCGAACCACGAAGAGTTTGTGGTCAGTGCTTAACTTCAATTGATAATGCGATTTATGAAGTGACAATGGGTCTTTCTGACCAAACACAAGCAATGATTTAGGTGAAACTTATCAAACTCAACAAACAAGGATTATCAACTAACAATTATGACCAATAGTAATCAAGTACCAAACAAACGATTTAAACTGTAACAATAATTAAAAAGGAATCACACCCGGGTTTCAAGTTCACAAGTAATTAGGGATTATCACACCAACATATGAGTTTAAACAATCAAATGGTTATCCAAATCAAATTAACCAAATCTAACCAAGAACATCAACATTCATACATCATTGGCAAATAGTGTAAAACAATATTCATGAATGAAATCGAGATAAATGTATGCAATATTGAATTAGATTAATCAATAGATTCAACACAAATCAAAGTTCATAGCAATTATCGTCTAACGGGTCAATGGAGCAAGAATTTATCGACTCCCATGAGTTCATAACCATACTAAACACAAAAATTCAAGTATTTCAAACCAAACAATTACAAGAATTGTTTCTCAAAGCTAGCATATGATAGAAACCCTAAAAACTTACAAACAATCCACCCGGGAATGATTACCGGTGGATTAGCCACTCATGTGATGGAAATCATCTTCAATCCTTCGATCGTTCAAGAATCAATCTTCAAGTGGATGTTGGAATCGCGTTTCTTAGCCTCCCAGAACTCCCAAAATCACCCAAGAACTGCTCTCAAAAAGGTTATTTTGAATTTGAGGAAGAAACCCCCAATTAAACCTGAAAATCGGCTGTTTCCCGAAAATTCGCGTCAAGAAAACGTAACCAGCGTAAGCTTACACCGGGGTGGCGTAAGCTTACGCCGCAACACTTAAGTTTGATGTGAATATAGTGGTTAGGTGTAGGCCTATGCTGGGTGGCGTAAGCTTACGCTGGTGGCGTAGGCTTACGTCAGGTCTTGAGTTTCTGGCCCGTTTTCTCCGTGTCACTTCCGACTCTTGCATCTCTCACCTAATATCTTCCAAAATCATACTTTAAGCTTCCAACTCCTCCACATGCATAGCTACACAAAACTTTTGTATTCCACATGTTAATTTGCATAAATATAACATGTTACACCCTTTAATGCATAAAACTTTGGTCGTTTATCATGTGGCCGCATACTTCATAGCCTAGCCGCATACTTGAAGTATGTGGTGCCCAACCGCATACTTGAAGTATGCGGGCCAGGCCCAAGCCTAACCGAATAGTATATATAGTTGATTTTGTATTCTGTATTCGGTTAGACGAGTTGTTTAACGATCTTGTATTGTATTTTCAGTGTTTTATTCAATTTGTGAATCGTTTGATATTTGATTGTGTCTCGTCCCTACTGTTTGGACCTACTAGTCACGTGTCGAGTCTATTTCCGCCAGGTTCAACACGTTGTTGAATACGTTGATTGAAGATCCTTAGGAATCCAGACCTTACAGTACGTGATAATATTAAGTTGACTAATTTGGTTGTACAACTACTACAAACATGTAAACGGTACACCGCTAGAGCCTCATTCTCACAATATTTGATTCATGAATTATAATCTTTAATTATAAAATGGTAATGATTCCCGTAAAGGACAACGTTACCCTCAAACCTGTGAGTGCTATCTCCAGACTGGTTTAGGACACCGAACTTAAATGGTTAATTATGAGTTCACCAATTTTTGGTCGCATAATAAGTTCGTATAAAGACGTACGACCTTACTAGTATTGACCAAGCCTTGGCTTATAAATCGCTGCTTGTATAAAGACGTACAAGTTTCAAAAGAAGTTTGATTAAAAATGTTTTACGGTATTACCGTTTAAAATCAAGAACACTCGCAAATATAAAGACAGATTTAGACAACAATAAAAAACCGATCAATTGGTGGTTTTAAGAGCGAGTAATAAAAGACATAAACATACCACTAGATTAATACGTCAAACATTAACATGCACCAAACTTCATCTTCACCCTAGCAATACAAAGAGTTTATCCATGAATAGCCATACTAACTAGCGTAACACTAAGTTTTGTAAGCTCCCCTATTGCAGAACAAGGAGGAGGAGCCCCTCTACTCTTTACTACTACTCTAATACTGCTAGAAACGAACTATTCCCTATATATTTGGCTGTGTTGTGGTGTGTGAAACCAAGAACCCAAACCCTCTATTTGAAGGCCTCAAAAAGAGCAACGCACGGTCGTGCATTGGATTGCATGGGGGTGCACACACCTCGGGAATCAAACAGGGTACAGAAGACGGTGTACTAAGTCCTTGGGGGAGCAAGTTAGGGGATGCACGGTCGTGCATGGAAAGGCACGGTCGTGCCTTACAGTTCCTGCTCCCTGTTTTGCCTTTTAGCCGCTTGTTGATTTTTTGTTGCCAATTTTGACTTATTGGGGGGTTAAAGCTCTGGAATGATCCTTCTAGAAGCTTGATTTCTTGATGTTTTTAAAGGATTTAGCTTGATTTATTCTTTCAAAACCGAATAACCTACAATTACAAAATATAAACGTTTTAAGTATCAATTGCAAGATTATTGTTAAGTTAGTACCATAATATGGGGATTATTATGCATGCAAAATATGTATAAATGATGGCACATCATAACACCCCGCACTTAAACTTTACTTTTCCTAAAGAAAACTCATGCATGATCATACCCATAACTAAAAACTTTACAAAAGGTAATACAGCCCCAAGTAGTTGTAAACTCCGGGATAACTCTTGAATTGTTTTATTCTATTTTTATGCTTTTCTATTTTTAGGATGATGGCACATCACGCATCCAACCTCTGCTGGGTCTCCTTATCCCTCGGTATTAACCGGGCAAGCATATGAGTTTGATTCTCCAGCATCTCCTTGATCTTCTTATCACTACCACTGCTCCCCGAAGTTGGATCTGCATCTCTACCACCAAACTGATTTTGGCGCGATTGAAACCCAGGTGGGTTCCCGCCAGACCTCTATTCGAGTTGTATGAATTGCCAAAGGCGTTGTTAAATCACTCGGTTCTGGTTCCCTATGAAAACTACCTGCTCTTGTTGACTGACAGCGTAGTCTATGGTGTCTTGGCCTCCTCTACACACCTCACACTTCTGAGCACTCAACTTCATCTCCTTAATCTCCTTAGCCATAGCCGCAAGTACTGCAACCACGCTAGCATTAGGGGTGACCTGCGAACAACTCTAGCAGAAGAGGTGGGTGTCCTAGCACTATAAATGGAAGTCCTAGTAGAAGGCTGTTGTTTCTCAGCCAAAGCAAAGCTCTCGAACATCTCCTCGCTCAGCTCCTTCTTGTCCATGATATCCCCCCCCCCCCCCGCGCGCATATTAAACATTTGTTTTTTCTCAAAGGTAAGACCGTTATAGAATTTCTCCACTATTGCCCAATCAGAAAGGCCATGTTAGGGGTATCTGCTCAACATGGTGTTGAACCTCTCCTAAGCCATGTGGTAAAGGATGACAAAAATGTATGACAAAAGCTTGTAATAGTTTAGATCTTATTGTCTTTATGTTTTGTTAATGTTTTAAGTTTTGTATAAGTTCTGCTAGAGGCGAAGTTAACTAGTTCGCCTAGTCTCATGAGAGGCGAACTTATCAAGTTCGCCTAGTCTCATTAGAGGTGAACTTATTAAGTTCGCCTATAGCAGATACTGTGTCTATAAATAGGAGTTTACAGTTTCAGTTTTACAACTAGGTCTTTGATCGCTCTGTTTCTGTAAACTCTGTGATATTGAGGAATACAACGAGAAGATTATTTACTTGATGATTGTTATCGTTTCTATTGTCATCTTGTGTATACATACGTTGATACGGTTGGATTCCGCACTCCGTGTCTTATATATGTCACGTCATGAGATCGATTTGTAGTTGAGTCATGTGGACCTACAAGTGGTATCAGAGCTTATGCTCATGATTTGTGTGTGATTAGTGAGTGATTTGTGATGATTTGTGTACAATTTGACAAGAAATTGATCATTTTTGCAAGTTTTTCATTTTCATGGAGTTTTCAAGTTCTTGAAGTTGATTTTAAGGCAGAATTCATGGATTTGACGTTGTTTTTGGTGAAATTAATCCAATAGAAGTGTTCTAAATCATGAAATACTAAATCCTACAGTTCATTTTTTTCAAATTCCATCAAATCAGTGAGAAATGATGATTTTCGGAACTGTTGGTTCGTGTTTGGGTTGAAGACTCATCTTCCTAAGTTGTTACAGCTGTGCAGGCGAACTTAGTGCTGAGAATTTGTTACAGGCGAACTTATCTGATTTACTTGATTAAGAGAACTTAACAAGTTCGCTTGACAGGCTTGAAGCGAACTTATTATCTTCGCCTAGGTGTGATATTGTTCAAGACTTAGTAATTTTTCTGAAAATGGAAAATATAGTGCAAGTGACAAATATGTTCAATTATGATAATGAGATTGGTACATCTCAGAAACCACCAAAGTTGTTAAGTCTTACAGATTATCCAAACTGGAAAGATCGATTTGATCAGTTTGTGTCCTTTACTGATACGCATCCGACATACACATCCGACATACTCTTGGATGGGAAAGGATGATGTTCCTAAACCATTTTATGCCTTGACTACAGAAGAGAAACAATTGTTTGATAGAGAGAAGAAAGTTATGGCTAGTATTTCTATGTCTCTTCCTAAGGAAATTTATCATAGTTTTAAACAATTCAAGTCTTCTAAACAATTATGGGATGCTTTACAAAAGAGGTGTGAGGGTAGTCTCGATGTTAAGAAAAGCAGAAAAGAATTATTGAAGAAGCAGTTCTTAGTGTTCAAGCATTTTTAAAATGAATCTTTGGATGATCTTGCAATGAGATTCTATCATTTGCTGAGTGAATTATCCAGTGCTTCGGTTGTCTATGAAACTGAAGAGATAAATGATAAGTTCTTGGAGTCTTTACCATCAAAATTTGATGTGTATTCAGTTTTGATAAAGGAGAATGTCAAGTATAAAACTATGTCTCTTGAAGATGTTCTTGGCAAGATTCAATCACATGATTTGAATATGAAGAAGAAGGAAACCAATATGGAGCATATTCAAGATCCTTCAATGTATTTTGCTAAGTCTTCTGGTAAAACCGGTACATGTGTTGCTTTCTATACTAGTGATAATCAAGATACTTCAACTGAACATGGTTCTGGAGTTCCAAGTCAAACTGGATTTTCTGCAAACACAGCTCCTTCATCGTCTAGATCACATCATATGCATCAAAGAGTTGCTGATGATTATTTAGCAATGTTTTCTTCTTTTATGGCATCTTATGAGAATTTTATTGGAGGTAAGATTCATGATCCGGATGTTATTGAAGAGTATTTCAGACAAATTGATCATGTTGATATGGAAGAAATGAACATTCAATGGAATATGGTCATGCTTATGTGACAGGCAAAGGATTTTTTAAAGAAGACTGGAAGGAAGTATATTGGGTCTAACAGTCGATCATGAATGGGGTTTAACAAATCAAAAGTTCGATGTTATAATTGTCAAGAATATGGTCATTTTGCCAAAGAATGTGTGAAGCCGAAAGTAGAATTTGATTCTCAGAAGAAACCTAATACTTTTCAGAACAATCGTATTCAGTCACATGGTTCTTCTGGATCTGGGAATTCTAATCATGCATCCACATCATCTGAATTGGTTGCTCAGAATGATGAAAATTATGATTGGGGTATTCATCTTGAAGATCTGGTTGGTGCTGTGAGTCAAGCTTTAGTAGCTGAAATACACTCTAAGATCCTGAAGAGTCGACTGATGATGATAGTTCAAGTGATGGTGAGAGTTTTCACAATGCTGATGAAGAGCATGTTAAAGTACAAAATGTTGATTCTGATACTGCTTCTGCCTCTGGTGTATCTGAGGATGATATAGTGTTGACTAAAAGATCTTCTGATGATGCTGCATCTGAAGATATTCCAATTATTAAAGTTTTCATGGCAGATATGTCAGATTCTTTAGAGGTAAAAGATTCTATCAGTAATATTTACTGCTCTAATTGCATATGTGTGAAGGATAAAATGCAAAAAGTTATGGATGATAACACAAATTTAATTTGTGATATGAAATCTATGCATGTGGTAAATCAAAAGTTGAAAGATAATGATAAGTTGTGTATGGATAGAATTCAATCTTTGAAAAGAGATTAAATTCTTTGGGGTTGAAAGTGGATATGGCTTATGCTGAAATTGAAAAGCGAAATGAAATTGTCGCTCAGAAAAACAAAGAGATTTCTGATAAGGAATCTGAAGTGATCAAATTACATCGAAAGCTGGAGAGTTTTGGAAATTCATCTGTGGTGTTGGATTATTTTAATGGCAATGATGATCCTATAAAGTGGGTTGCTAGAGTTGGGTTTGTTCCTCCACCATTCGATGGGAATTATGTAGTTGAACCAGAAGTTATTCATGAGGAGGAAATTGATCCAAAGACAGTGTTGAAGGTTAATCCTGTAATTGGTGAAGACATGGTGTATGATTCTGATACTGAAGATGAAGTGTATGATGATAAAAAAGTTGAAGGCATTCCTAAGGAGGTGAAAATTGATGAACCAAAGGTGGTGAAACAAGTTACCTGTAGAAGCATGTTTTGTAACTATAGATTAAATTATATGTATCGGTGTACGTGGCTAGTACGTAGGAGGGTGTTCCTGAGTACTTAGCCCGCACACCAGTTTGGTCCTGCATACTTAGTAAGTACGCATGACCAAACCATGCGTACTTAGTAAGTACGCAAGGCTTTTGCCTTGCGTACTTGTCAAGTACGCAGGTAGTGTTCCTTCTCCTATAAATAGAAGACTTGTCTTCATTTGTAGGTGGAACTTTGGAACTAGGTTGAGAGATGTCCGGGTCGGGAAGAGCTCTCCCGACCCCTGGACCGTGAGCTTAGATGAGAGATGTGTGTTCCTTCGGTATGTAGTCTGTAATACGGGATGACTTCTTTGTTATGGATTATGTTTCGTTTCATTATCTTTTATCTTTGTTCGTGTTTTCTCTGTCTCGTTTCTTTCTTCCTACACAAATCACAGAACAGGTCCGTGTAAATCCGCTGCGCGACGAGGCTCCCGGGACCTACATTACCCGAGATAGGTGCATTTTGACGGAACCAGATGAAGTGATTCAACCTAAGCTTTACAAGGTATTACAAACATGTGGTTTTGTTGTTGCTGGTCATCAGAAGAAGCTATCATCAAAGGTGACTAAACAAGTTTATGTTCAAAAGAAGCCGGTTGACAGTTCAATAAAATCTTCTGAAGCTTGTTCATCGGGTTGTTCATCAAATTTAAGAAGAAGTCCCTATATCAGAAATCATCAAGATAGAAGAGTTTGCTTTCATTGTAATGAAGCGAGTCATATTCTGATTCATTGTCCTTATAAGAATCTAGACAAGAAGCCTATGATTTCAGAAAAAGGCAAATTCAAAAGTGTTCCCCCACAACAAAAAGTGGTGACGATTCTGAAACGACCTAATGTGGGAAAGTCTACATCTGGTGTTGAGAAGAAAGTTCTTTTGAGGCAATCTGTGCCTACTCAATCATTTGCTAAATCTTTGAGATTTAAGCAAAATGATAAAACATTTTTTTAAACCAGTGGTTGGTCATACTGGTGTGAGAAATGTTGCTGCTTTTCAAAAGCATTCTGCGATTCCAAGTGTTGGAATCACAAAGGATTCTCAACCTGAGGTCAAACTTTCTCGACCACGAAGGAGGAGACGTAACAGAAAATTGAAGAAACTTTTGGAAACATCTGAATCTGATAATCATAAATCTAATAATGTTTTTCAAATTAATCATAATGTGTCTCCATCGAGAAGGTCTGATAGTGATCTTTATATCCCATGGGTTGATGACAAAGTAGATTGTGAACTAATTGAAGTCGTTTATTTTGATCCTTCTGGACGACCCAAGACCACAATGGCTTGGGTTCCCATTTCTAACTGATTTTCTTTGTTTATGTAGGGGCAACCAAGGAGGAATATCAACAATACGTGGTATGTGGATAGTGGTTGTTCTCGACATATGACAGGGAATATTCGTTTGCTTGAAGATGTTATTAAAATTGATGGAGGTTATGTCGCTTTTTTCTGGGAATAAAGGCGGGTACATAACTGGTTAGGGTACTTTGAAGAATGACAAAGTCAAGTTTGAGAAAGTGAACTATGTGGAGCAACTTGAACATAATCTTTTGAGTGTATCTCAAGTGTGTGACAAGAAGTTCTCATTCTATTTCAATGATACTGAATGTTATATCTTGAAACCGGGATTTGTTATTCCTGACGAATGGATTCTAATGAAGGCTCCGAGGAGAAATGACACATATATCTTAGACATGAGTGTTGCAACAATAACGGATTCTATTCCAACACGTTTACTCTCTAAGGCGTCTGAATCAGATTCTATTCTGTGGCACAGGAAGCTTGCTCACATCAATTACCGGAAAATGAATTATCTCGTGAAGAATGATCTGGTTATTGGTGTTCCGAAAATGAAATTCTCCGTTATTGGTGTTCCAGAAAATGAATTATCTCGTGAAGAGTGATCTGGTTATTCCTTGCAAGAAGGGGAAACAACACAAGAAGTCCCACAAATCTAAGACTAAGAATTCAATTGTGACTCCACATGAGCTGCTACATATGGATTTGTTTGGACCAATTAGTATCAGGAGCATTGGCGATAAATCTTACTGTTTGGTAGTAACAGATGATTTCTCTAGATTTTCATGGGTTAAGTTCCTTGCTTCTAAAGATGAAACCACATAGATGGTTCAATTCTTAATCCTTGGTTTAGAGAACTTGTGCAAACAGAAAGTTAGAAGAATTAGGAGTGACAATGGAAACAAGTTCAAGAATCACAAGATGGGTTTATTCTGTCTACAAAAGGGAATTCATCATGAATTCAGTGCGCCATATGTACCTCAAAAAAATGGGGTTGCTGAACGAAAGAACAGAACTTTGGTTGAAATGGCACGTAGATGCTTGCAGATTCTAAGCTTTCGGTTACTTTTTGGGCTGAGGCTGTGAATACTGCGTGTCACATTTTGAACAGAGTTTTGACCGTGAAGCGACACAACAAGGCATGCTATGAGTTGCTTAATAATCAGAAGCCAAATCTGGAGTATTTACTACCTTTTGGCAATCCATGTACCTTGTTGAAGGTTAGAGATGTCCCAACCAAGTTCAGTGCTAAGGCTATTGAAGGGATCTTTCTGGGGTATGTTGCAAATTCTACAACCAAAAGGGTTTATAACAAAGAGACTCGTCAGGTTGAGGAATGGTTTCATATTGACTGTTTGAATCGTTCTTTACCTTAAATGACGATTGGACCAGACTGGGCTTTTGATTATGACAGCTTATTCAAGTCTTTTCATTTACCTTCTGATATTTCTCCTGAAGAAGCTGTTGTGTTATATGAGTCTTGTCAGGATGCACATAATGGTGGTTTTATACCGATTGTGGTTCCACAATCATCCGTTCCATCTACAACTGCTCCAGATCCTAATGTTGCTTCTTGCTCGGGACCACATGATTCTGATAGTGAGGAAGAAGATGTTGTGCTTCAAGATTCTTCTGCTGATCCATTATTTGTTGATGAACCTTCTACTTCGACACAAGCTCAGAGGGAGATTCCTACAAATCTAGATTCAGAGATACCAGTTAATCAGGACTTGTCTTCTCAATTTGAAACGACTCAAGTTGATGTGTTGACGGTTCCTAAAGTTGCATCAATCAAAAAACTCAAAGATCATCCGGTGACAAATATAATTGGGAATTTGAGAGATGGAGTGTAGACACGTTCTATAATTGAAAACACTTGCTTGTATACATGTATTAAGGATACTCGTGTTCTTGATGTTTGCTCACATTCATGTTTTATTTCTCAGGTCGAACCGAAGAATGTCAAAATGGCTTTGCGTTATAACAATTGGATAGAAGTAATGTAGGAAGAGCTAGCTCAGTTTGATAAACTAAAAGTCTGGAATCTTGTAGATCTTCCAAAGGGCGTGTATCCAATTGGTACTAAGTGGGTGTTTAAATGCAAGAAGACGATCGTGGTGTTGTGGTGAGAAATAAGGCAATATTAGTCGTACAGGGTTTCAATCAACAAGAGGGAATTGATTACACCGAGGTTTATGCTCCTATTGCTAGGCTTGAAGCTATACGGTTGTTTCTTGCTTTTACTTCATACAAAGAGTTTAAAGTGTTTCAATTAGATGTGAAGAGTGCTTTCTTATATGGAAAGGTCAAGGAAGAGGTTTATGTGTGTCAGCCGCCAGGGTTTGAAGATCCAGTTCATCCGTTTAGAGTATTCAAGCTTGATAAGGCTCTCTATGGTTTACATCAAGCTCCCCAAGTGTGGTACGAAATGTTGTCTAAATATCTTATGGACAATGGCTTTGTGCGTGGCCAAATTGACTCGACCTTATTTATAAAGAAAGCAGGGGGAGAATACCTACTGGTTCAGATATATGTAGATGATATTATTTTTGGCTCTACAAATGAAGGGTTGTGCAAAGAGTTTGAGAGTGTTATGAAATCAAAGTTTGAAATGTCAGCTATGGGAGAGTTATCATTTTTCCTAGGACTTCAAGTTAATCAGAAGGAAGATGGTTTCTTTATTCATCGGTCCAAGTATGTCAAAGACATCTTGAGCCAGTTCAAGATGGAGGACTGTACCCCATACGATACTCCAATTCCGATCAATCATAAGTTGAATTCTGACCCGGATGGAAAAGAAATTGATTGCCGACTCTATTGTGCAATGATTGGATCTCTCATGTACTTAACCGCTTCAAGGCCAGATATAATGTTTGTTGTGTGTATTTGTTCCAGATTCCAAGCAAAACCAAAGGAGTCTCATTTGATTACAGTAAAGAGAGTCTTTTGTTATCTGAAAGGAAAACAAAGATTGGGACTATGGTTTCCACATGGTTCTAACTTTGAATTCAATGCATATATTGACTCTGATTTTGGTGGTTGTTGTTTGGACAGGAAATCTACAACAGGTGGTTGCCAGTTCTTGGGTAATCGTCTAGTTTCCTGGCAGTGCAAAAATCAAACTACAGTCTCCATTTCAACATGTGAAGCAGAATACATTGCTGTTGCAAGTTGTAGTTCACAGATCTTGTGGATCCAACAGCAATTAAGAGACTACGGTTTTAATTTTACAGGAACCCCCATGTTCATTGATAATACTGCTACAATGTCTATCACAAATAATCCTGTTAAGCATAGTAAAACGAAGAACATTGAAATTAGATATCATTTTATTCGTGATTGTGCAGATAAAAAGTTGATTGAGCTGGTGAAGGTACATACAGATGATAATTTTGCTAATCTCTTTACCAAGGCATTTGATCGTACCAGGTTTGAATTTCTGATCAAAATGATTGGTATGATCAATCCCGAATAAAAGTTTTCAAAAACAATTTTTCATGGGAGATTTTGTTTTAAATTTCTTTTATTGCTTTATTACATTACTGCATTTTAAATTTCAGTCAAAAATGGTTATTTATAAAAATTCAAAACAAAATAAAAAAATATAAAATTGACATCATTTGAAGTTAGAGAAGAAATGATAGTACATCAGTGAATAGTTCATCACACATGACCATAATAGACCTTTGATATGTTGATATATGATAGTTTAAAGTGTATTGATTTGATCTAAATTTTAAAGTCTGCATAAATAAGAAATGATAGTGTTATAAATGCTCTACTCTTGATAATTTGTTTTAATTTGAATCTGAGTTTGAAACTTGAATTGTCAATAGACTAGAAGCGTTTTTGTACCAATAGTAGTGTGAAAATTAAATATGATATGATTACATCTGTGATTTGAATCCATTATATGTCTGGGTGTGTGTGTAAAAGATCATTATCAGATAAAGAATATATGGTTTTAAGAATTTCATGAGACCAATATCGGATTATATATTTAGCACAAACTCGTTCAGTTCACTTCATTGCCCATGCCCCGAAAAACATGCAATGTGTTGCTGAACTAATATATGCTTTCTGACAACATCTGTTGGAACATATATTCACCTTGGATCATTTAGATACATCATCTATACTGATTCCATTGAAGATTATCCAGATAATAGTTGGATCCTCCTACCTGAATCTATTGATTCTTATTCTAAATCCAATTCATTAGAATCTTTTGGTTCTGAATCATCTTGATTCATACATCCTTTGGGATCTGGTATTCTATTCTTGTGCTAATAGAGATAATTTCATCTTGGAGATTGATCTAATCTTGCAATAAATCGTATATGTCTTGAAGATAGTGTAATTTTAAATTTTGTTGGGCATATATGTGGGGTACACAATGTTTTTCATCTAAATGGTACTAACTCACATGAATTTGGGAGAAAAACGCTTGTGGTTTCAAATTTTATAAAATTGGCAACTTAAGAAATCATGCTTTGTATTGCAAATTCGGTATGAATAATTGAGCATTTTATGACTTGATCTTATTTACTTTGAAATTTATCGCGTATCATTTCAAGTATTACTCAAATTGATTGAAAAGTTTTAAAAAAAAGACAAATTTCTATGAACGTCAAGTATATAGAGGAGTTACAAAGAAATTCTAAAATTGCAAAAGTTGCATAAGAATGAGTTTGATTGTAGCATATCAAATTTGAAGATATAAGTGAAGTCCTTTCACATGAATATCATAATTCAGTGCGTATCATAGATTACCCATAGTTTGTGATAGAATGTGTGATGAATTGCTCATATACTGATATGATCTTCTTACTCATGATGGTCAACCAAAAATATGTGGTTAAGTTTGTTCAAATAAAAACCAAAAATATGTGATTCCGTTTGTTAAGATAAAATTCAAAAAGATTTTGTTTCCGTCTTCCATGAAAATTCTATCTTTTATTTTCATTAAAATAATTCGGGATTCGATCGGATACATGCTACAGATGGAAGATCACAAGGTTGTGACATGTTGATGGTTGAGGTTTGTTTGAATTTTAAATTCCAAAATGATTCAAGGAAAAGGATTGAAGCGAACTTAATATGTTCGCCTAAAGCTTGTTAAGTTCGCCTAACTAAGCGAACTTAATTGAGAGAAAAAATATCTTTCAGGCAAACAGATTTCATTACCATTCATCTTTGTTTGAGCGAACTTATTTTAAGCGAACATCTCTACAGTCGTGCGAACTTGAGAATTTTGATTTTCTGTTTGTTGGTTGAAGTTTTTCTGATTTGGTTGTTGATTGACTTTAAATTGCGAGTATATCTAAGGTAGATTCATCGTTTTTCATCTGTTAAATCATCTGGAAATTGCCTAAATAACCCTGTGTTCATCGCGATTTTTCATTCGGTCTAAGTCTAGGTCTAAATGGTGCTTTTAATGGTTTAACAGTGAAATTGATAGTCTATAGTGGTTCGTTGTTGTGTTTTGTTGCTTGTTACATGTTTAATTAGAGAAGTAACATCAAAATGAAGAAGTTTGAATTCTGTGATGAATATGTATCAACAGGCGAACTTCGCCTCTTGCAACACTAAGCGAACTTATTAAGTTCGCCTAGAGGTTAAGTGAAGTTTGGACTTGTGATTTTTTTTTTCTTGTGAAAATTTTTTTTGTTTGATTTTTTGTTGTTTGTTACTGTGTTTGTGTGTGTATATCATGTGTCTATCCTATGTGTGTTTGTTATATTACTAATGTTTGTTATATGTCCATTACATTTACAGATGGCTCACCGTGTTGAGTACAAACATAATCAAGGGGCATTGCTAGATCCGCATATGTCCGAGGCAGCAAATTATAAAGGAATCAATAATTTCCTGAATCATTCACGCTTACATGTGGCCTTATCAGGAGATCCATATAAAAGTCTGCCATATATTCAACAATTCTGGGATACGGTACATCAAGACACTGGTGTTGAACCCCATGTGCTTCGAGCTACAGTTAATAATACAGAGGTGGCAATCTCAGTTGATACTATTCGTGCTGCTTTAGCATTGGGAGGTGCAAATGATGATCCTATATCTTATCCTGGAACACTGATCATGGGTTGTTTTTAGAGGATGGGATACAGAGGAAGACCTAATGACACTCAAGCCAGAAAAGGTGGTTTGGTTGGTGAATGGAGGTACTTTATGCACATCATCATCCGGTGCT
Source organism: Smallanthus sonchifolius (assembly GCA_023525975.1). Taxonomy (NCBI): domain Eukaryota; kingdom Viridiplantae; phylum Streptophyta; class Magnoliopsida; order Asterales; family Asteraceae; genus Smallanthus; species Smallanthus sonchifolius. The sequence continues at coordinate 20,052,692 of CM042046.1, read as the reverse complement.
TATCCCCCAAGAAAGGCTGGAACTGATGGACTGAAAAGTGCACTTCAAGCTGCAATGGTTGCATTGACTCTGAACAAACGGTTCAACTTTGCTTTGTATATATACCAGTTGGTCAAGCAAATCAATCCTCCTGAAGGTTAAGGGTTTCTTATGTACCCTAGGTTCTTACAAATGATTTTGAATCATCTTATTCCGAATCTACCGCAGCATCCACTACGTTTGACCTTGACTCCAATGTCCAAAAGGATCTTTACTGATTGTACCAAGGTTAAACAACAGAATATTGATTTGATTCCAGTTCCAACTCCTTTGTTTGGTCACATAGTCAATCCTGATTATGTTGAGCCTCCTAATGATAATTGGTTTCATCCTGAGGAGTTAGTTCAAAGACAGGATCAGAATCAAGCACAACAACATCAACACCAACGGCAACCACAAGCTCAAGCACGAGCACAAGTACAAGTTCCTATTCTACAGAAACAGGTTCAAATTCCAGTTAATATTCCTGTTAATGAACCAGTTCAAGTTGAGGCTGTTGCAAATGAAGATGAACAAGACTCCGGTCTTAATATGGATGATTTTAATGATGACGCTATGAACTCACCCACTCATGAAGCTGAAGGGAATGTGGTGGATACAAGTTCTAGTGATACCATACTTCCTGATTCTGAGGCTACTGACTCAGATTCGTCTAGAGATTTTAGCTCAGATCACTATGAGAGGCTAGCTAATTTTCCATTGGCAAATGTAGGGAAACGTGTTAAATCTAAAGCCAGAAAGTCGTGGCGTAAGTCTGTTCGGGATCCTCATTCCGGTTCAGTACTTGGCAAAAGAACATTAATTGATGAGATTTCTGACTCTGATAGAGAGTTTACTCCGGTTCCAAAAGCACAGAAGCTTATGTCTGCTTCAATTGCTGCTGCTCACTCATCTCAAGGTGTCGAGGATGCTACTTTTGTGGAATCCTTACCGGTTACACCTCCTTCATCAAAGCGTCCTTCTCCCATGATTACTCCTACTCCTAAAGCTACTTAATCTTCTGATGCTGGTACTTCACAGACATATGATTCTGAAAGGATTACTTATCTTGAATCACAGTTGATTTCATTGCAAAATCAGGTCGATGTTCTTGTGAGTATTGATTCTCAGAGACAGTTGGTCCTTCAGGCTCAGGCAAAGCAGTTAGATGAAATGAAGTTATTGGTATCCAAACTTGTTGAGCGTCTTGACGCTCAGGGGGAGTTAAGGATCCATGATACTTGCCATACTGAGTCAATTCAAAGAAAAGATGGTGATGGCAATGATCCTAGTGGCAACATGGAGGGTGATCGTTAATACGCTGACATGAGTCCAATATCAAGAGTTCAAGGGGAGTCATCTACATCAGGCAATATTGAAGGAACCAAGAAAGATTCTGAAGTTAATGAAGAGATTCTACTGTTGGAGTTCTTTCAAACTGATTCTGATGCTGAAGAAGAAGAAGCTGAAAAGATTGAGTGTCTAGATGATCTTGATAATTTGTTTAATGATGTTGAAGATGATATGATTGATAACGAAGTTGAAGAAAGAGAAATTGTGGAGATTGAAATAGAGAAGAGTAAAGTTGAAGTTACTTATGAAGGTTGTGACGGTATGAATGTGCCTTATAACTTCATCCAGGATGATGCTATTCCTGAATTTTCATATGAAGGAGTGACAGATTCTATGGACTCTGTTGAAGACGTTACAAAGCCTGATGATACTGCTCAATCCAAAATGGATCCTGAAGTTGATACTACTAGTTCTGTGTCTCCTAAGACTACTGAAGAACCTGTGACGTACAGAAATACAGGTATGAATAGAGAACAGTGGAAAGAAGTAGTTAACAGCTGGAAGAAAGTGTTGACTAAGTCTCCTATACAACCATCTCAAAAGAAAAGATATGTAAATAAAGAGCGTTGTGTTAGAAGAATCATTAGTTGGTTCTATGATGAAGAAATTAAATTGTTTGCTCTCAAGAGATCTGATGGTGTTCAGTACTTAAAGCAAAGGATCAAGTATTTCAATACCTTGCCAAGGTGTGAAATGAATGGTCTTGCTACTAAACCATTGATAAAAATATCAAAGTTCAGGCTAGCTGATGTTATAGCTAAACTGATTAGTAAAGAAGGTGGATCATGAAAGTATGAGAAGCTGAAACCACAGAAGGGAAAGAGAGTGAAGCTTGTTGATCAGAATACTAGTGTAATTACTTGGAAATATAAGTTCAAGCCAGTAAGAGCTTTGAAAAAGATTCCATTGAAGAAAATACCACAAGATTTTCTAGGAAATATAAAATGGTGGTATGTGGATGTAAATACTGGTGAAGCCAGAGTGGAAGATAAAGATAATAAGATCATTGTGAGATTATATGATGCAATGAATCTTATTAATTTTTCTAAGAAAGATCAAAGAACTCTAAGGAAAAATGAGATCATGTTTACTGATGAATGGAGAGAACAAGGATTGTAGTATAAACGGGTGTTGGAGATATGTCATAGATATGGAGTGCATGCAGGCAGCAGACTACCAGATAATTGGAAGAGCTCATCATAGAGACTGAAGACAGAAGATCAAGCTATTGTCAAGGGGGAGTCTGTTAGGACATGTTGGGGGTATCTGCTCAACATGGTGTTGAACCTCTCCCAAGCCATGTGGTAAAGGATGACAAAAATGTATGACAAAAGCTTGTAATAGTTTAGATCTTATTGTCTTTATGTTTTGTTAATGTTTTAACTTTTGTATAAGTTCTGCTAGAGGCGAACTTAACTAGTTCGCCTAGTCTCATGAGAGGCGAACTTATCAAGTTCGCCTAGTCTCATTAGAGGCGAACTTATTAAGTTCTCCTATAGTAGATACTAGGCAAACTTATTAAGTTCTCCTATAGTAGATACTGTGTCTATAAATAGGAGTTTGTAGTTTCAGTTTTACAACTAGGTTTTTGATCACTCTGTTTCTGTAAACTCTATGATATTGAGGAATACAATGAGAAGATTATTTACTTGCTGATTCTTATCGTTTCTATTGTCATCTTGTTTATACATACGTTGATACGGTTGGATTCCGCACTCCGTGTCTTCTATACGTCACGTCACGAGATCGATTTGTAGTTGAGTCATGTGGACCTAGAGAACTCGACCGTGTCCATTGGTTCGATACTTGGTTCTTACCTAAACTATATTACGCTGTGATAGGTACACTTGCCTATTGTGTGTGTTTTAATTTAACGTAATTATCATTTTATAAATTTAAAAATTAATCTTGTGAAATCATCCTAAAAATATATTTATTATATTTTTATACTTACATCACACCACATCAGCTACCTAGAACCGCCTTCACCAAGGTAAGCCTACCGCCGAAGCATAACGTCTTAGCCTTCCAAGAGTTAAGCCTTTCTTTCACTTTAAGAACAACCGGCTCCCAATACTTTGTCAGCCTCATGTTGGCACCAATAGGCATTCCAATGTGAGAAATTGGTAGGTTGTCTTTCATGCAGTCCATAATAGCTGCAAATTCATCACACTCCTGGTTTTGGACCCCCACCCCAATCATCTTGCTCTTGCAGTAGTTTATTTTGAGGCCCGATACAATGTGAAAGCAACGCAATATTCGCTTTAGGTTCATAACAATTTCTTTATTCCATTCACCAATGAAGAACACATCATCGACATACATAGAGTGGGTGATTGTAGGGCCATTGTTGGGGAGGCAAACGCCCTTGAATAACCCATGTTGCAGATTTCATCATGGCTGTTAGGCCCTCCATAGCAATAATGAACAAGAACGGAGATATTGGGTCGCCTTGTCTTACACCTCTTTGCATAGAAAATTCTTCAGTAGGTGAACTGTTTACAAGAACCGAAGCTCTACCCGATCTAAGGTAGCCATTAATCCATGCTTTCCATCTAAGCCCAAAGCCCATTTGCATCATGATTGAGTCCAAGAAATTTCAATTAATCGAATAAAAAGCTTTTGTGAAATCCACTTTAAAGAGCATGAGTTTAACTTTCGATTTTTTCGCCCAACCCTGGATAGTGTTGACCATGTTGTGCCCATCGAATATGTTTCTATACCTTTCAAAAATGTTCTTTGCTCATTTCCACCACTGTACCAATCACCTTCTGTAACCTCAAAGCTAGTAGTTTTCCAAGGGCCATAGCCACTGACCCAATAAGGGATATAGGTCTGAAGTCCCCAATAAATTCTGGATCGGCCCCTTTTGGAGCTAAGGTAATGAAGGATGGGTTACAACCCTTTGCTAGGGACAATCTTCGTTCGAAACATTTGAAAAACCCCCCACAAACTTGCTTTTTAGAACGTTCTAAAATTTTCTTATGAAGTCAAAGGAGAACCCATCAGGTCCAGGAGATTTTCCCCCCGCACACGACCAAATAGCATGCTTTATTTCCAACTCCGATAAATCATCATCGAGCAAGGAAACTTGATCAACCGAAAGCCTTGCCAGGTTATCATTAGCAAGCAATGGCCGGACTGGATTGATTTCTGAGAACTTTTCCTTATAATACAGGAACACCTCTTTCTTGACCTGCACTGGATCACTCACCCAAGATCCATTTATCATTAACCCGTTAATACGATTCCTACGCTTCTTGCCGTTTATGATGCCGTGGAAGAAAGCCGAGTTCTCATCCCCATCTACAAGACACTTCAATCTCGCTTTTTGTTTAAGGTCCAGTTTCCTTATGTTCTCCAATTCCAATCTTTTTTTAATGTTAACATCAGGTTCTTTTCAGACTTAGAAATACCCGCCTTTTCCACCTTTTTTTCCATGTCTCCAATTTGACTTTCAATTTCCACCAACTCCTTTTCCATATCCATCTTTTTTCTAGTACACCATGCTTTGATATCATTCTTGAGGATCGCCATTTTTTTAGACATTACAAAATCAGGCCTACCCCTTATAGTTTTAGTTGTCCAGGAGTGATATACTAACATAGGTAATTCCACATGGCCCAACCAAGAGTTAAATAACCGGAACGGGATGGGGCCATAGTCCAATTTTTTGCAAGATAGGATAACGGGCCTATGATCCGACCATTTGCCATCAAGGGCCGTAACCGAAGCCAATGGCCATATGCTTATGAACGAGTCACAGACCAAGAACCTATCAAGTTTACTTGAAACCGGCCTATCTTTCCTCATCCATGTATATTTCGCTCCCCCATATTATATTCCATAAGGTTTGCTTTAGAAATGAATTCATTGAAATCCTTCATGCTTGTATCTACCTGGTTTAGAAATGATCTTTCGTTGGCCCATCTGATAGCATTGAAATCCCCCATTATTACCCATAAGCCACCCGCCCCCCGTTTAAGATGGGACAATTCATTCCATAGTTCTCTTTTACTCCTATTGTATTGTGGTCCATACACATTTACCATATTAATCTCCTGGTCAATCCCTTTCCACACCCCATTTAACATAACTGACCAGATTTAGAGTAATTTACCTTGAACAGATCCTTATTCCAACAGCAGCATAAACCACCTGATCTACCCAACGATTTTACACCAAATGCTCCAAAGTCTCTATCTCCCCATAGCCTTTCAAGTGGAATCTTATCAATATTTTCTAGTTGTGTCTCCTGAATACTTATGAACCGGGTGTTATATCTCCTCTTGATTTCTCGGATGCAGTCAGTCTTTTCCGATCCGCCAATCCCCCTACAGGTCAATGAGAGGCAATTCATTGGACCATATTTGACTACAATTCCCCCTCAATCACATTTGCCACAAATTCTTCCATATTTTCAAGGTTTACCCACAAAATTTTCCCCATTCTAGTTGTTTCTTCGACTTCTTCCATACAACGATTTTCATTTCTAATACCCACACCCACCGCCGCCATTTCACCGATGGCCTGGGAACTTCCATTGTTAGCCGGATCCCCAGTGTCTGGTAAGGGGGAGCTGATTAATTGGGAGTTTAGGTCAGGAAAGGGGAAAGTCTTGCTAGTTCACCAGGGTTATGCACCATCAAAGGGGTTGAATTGGAAGTGGGGATAATAGGTGGTAGGCCCCCCTCGATAAAGCGGGCCAAGTCAAATGGATCCTCATCCCTTGACTAAATTCTGTGTCTTTTCCTAGAGGCCGGCCCAACCCCCATAATGTTTATCCTTTAGGCTACTTCCGAAATTTTTTTTGGGCTACGGTTTTTCCCATGGGCCGCAGCTTCACTGTTGCACTTTGAACCGAAATAATATATTTTATTTGTAGGCGTACTTTTTTCCTTACCATTAATTTCTTCCTCGAGACTACGTTGTTGCTCACAGTGCACACGTGACTGATCACCTCCTACCAGGTTTGGTTGTACGACTTCAATTTGTTCCGGCGACTCATAGTCTTCCTCGTCGGACAATACCAGGATATGGACGACATTTAGAGTTTTTTCCGGTTTGGATACCCATCCCGGACACCACTCCTCGTCTTCAACTTGTAACCTACATCGGAATCTTTTATTCTGCCATATCAACGTAAGATCCTCCGGCAACGACCAACCTGCCCCCACCCGGATGCCCACCGTATCAAAGGTCATCACTCCATCTGCGAAGGCGGCCTGGGATGGTGCCACTATCTTACCCACCTTGGATGCTAGCGTGTCGAAAACCTGGGCTTCCCACAGTTGGAGGGGAACACCATGTCTCCTTAGCCAAACTAACCTTTCGTAGCCATAACCTGCCCCGTCCAAAGTTCAATTGCAGAGAACCATCTTGCCCAAGAGAGTCGATCTTTTTCAAAATCAATAGCCTCAGTTTCTTTTTTGAATGTGAAAAGCACGTTCAGACCCCCCTAGATACCTCATTCTTACGATTTTAACTCCCGCTTTATTGATAGAATTTTGGAGACAACATAGATGATTGAAATCTATGAGTTTTCCGACAACAAAAAGATCATACCACTGTATTGCATCAAAATCTACATCGTCCCAAATCGACACTACTATAGGCGGAATACGGCCAGACTGATTTTTTAGTGAAGCCTCTCGTTAAGATTTATTACCACTCCCCCGAGCATCGAAGACTGGTGCCTGAAAATGTTGTGGCTTACCAACATGACTGTGCATGGGACTCTTACCCTTATCCCTGTAGCAGGGGTTCCCACCCCTATCGAATTTTGCCAGGTTGACATAAAGCTTAACATTGTTGATGGTTATCATTGACATCGACCTCTCCTGTTCCCATTTGTATGCCACATCGGTGAATCTAACAAAACCAAAAAGGCTACCAGCTTTGTCTCTCTTTGCAGCAACATACGTATCTGCTATCCTCCCATATGGACCGAAACAGCTTACTATAATAGTTACTCATTATATATTATAAAATCGGATAACTTCAATGAATAACGGCATTATATTTTCTTTCAATTTTTCGTTTTAACCTCTTGTAACTTTTTTTTTTGAAACAGTAAAACACCTTATCGTCGCCAACATTGTTATTATCAAAATCGGTATGGTGTTCATTTCTATGGTTTTCGGTATATGTAAAGCACAAATTTATTTTTAGGAACATCGTACAATATTTGTGTGACAAAATCATCGCAAATAAACCTCATTTTTCTATCGCATACTATACCGAGCCTCGATGCATTCACGAACCGAACCGAACCGAACCAATAGCTAACGGACAACATCGTTACCGTCATCGGTATTATTGGAACCCGGGTTAGTGTTTTTTATCGTTTTAGATCAATGTAAAACACACGCCGTTTTTTTTACTTTTTTGTACCGGTTTTTAATTTTTAACGTTTTTGTTCACGTCGGTTTTACATGGGTTTTCCTTTTCGTTAAACAACTTTTTATCGTTTTCATTTTTTTCATTTATACAACATGATTTTCGAAGATATTATCACTAACACCCTTAATTTTGTGCTTCTTACGAAGATATTATCGTAAGATCGTAACACCCTTAATTTCTAAGTGCTTCTTTTTAAAGCTAGTCTTAAGGACCTTTTTAAAAGCTGGAGCACCACAACAAGAAATTGTTGGTGATTTAGTGTCATCGATCAAGGTCGTTTTAGTTTAGTTTAGTTAGATTTACTTAAAACTAAATTAGACAGTATAATTGATATTGTGTAAAGCACACATCTTTATTTCAATGTTTTTAGTATGTTTTAGTTAGTTTTCTGTTTGTTTTGAGTCATTATAGTTTCATATTGAATCTTTATCATGTTTATAGGTACTCGAGATGATTACAAGTGAATACCTGAAGAAACCGAGTACGAGAATGAAGCCCAAGAATCAAGAGTGAAAATTGGTGAAAATGCATCTCTCGCGATACGCGAAGTAGATGAGAAGGCCTATCGCGGTACGCGAGGGAATCCTAATCAGGGCCTAACGATTTTGTCTCCCGCAGTACGCGAGAGACCCAAGCCAACCTCTTGCGGTACGCGAGAGGCCTGTTAATTTGCAAAAAGCCCTAATCGGCCATTAAATCAAAATGTATTGCCATTATGAGAGGAGTTCGATTGTTGGACGTATAGAGAGAGTCGAGAGGCGATTTTGGTTTATAGGAAGTGAAATCAATTGCAAGTTTGAAGCTTTCGAATTTTGGGTTCATTGTAACCAAGGGGGAAGTTATTGCTCCTTTTTCTTAGTTTTCAAGATTATGTTTGTTTTCTGATATTGAACCTATGTTTATGTTTTTGCTTATGTGTTTGGATGTTTTGAAAATGATCTTAGGCTAAACTTCTTAATACTGCCTAGGTTACGATGAATACTTGTTAAAGTTTGAATCTTTTGTCGGTATTGGTTATTTTTTAATGGATTAATGATTTTGTAACGAATCTTAGTTCAACTCTTATCATGAATATGCATGTTGTAATCTGATATATGCTTATTTAAATTCCGTATGTTAATTTTGGATGTCTTCCGGTTTGATTTGCATATCTAGATCGTAGTCTGTATGATTGTGGTCGTTTGTGTGGTTTTCTAGACGTAGTAGCCAAAGGAATTGGAGTTGATAGCTGATTAGATCCGAGTGTGTGTCTTATCTTAATATCCGAGAAGTGAGATAGTCGAGTAGTCTTCGGTATTATGATCCTGAGTGAAGTCTGTCTGAGAGGAAGTTTCCCTTTGTTTGTCCTAGTATTTGTAGCTATCCCGAGTCATAGGTTGTTATCTTAAGATTACCCCGTGCATACTAGATGTATTGTGGATAGTGAGACTGAAAGGTGATCTGTCTTTAGGGTACATTATCATTTTGGAGAGATTGAAATGTAATCCAACCATTTGGTGAGTTATTACATCTTTATATTCCTTAGTTGGTGACATCTTGAGAATGCTAAGGGATCCACTAGGTAACCTATAGTTGTTATCCTTAAAAACCCAGATCCATCATAGTTTCTAGAACCGGTAAAAGAATTTCGACCTAGGTGGTATCCTTCCCATTCATGATATTTTCCTTAGTCTTGTCTAGCAAGTTTACATTTGTACTTTGTTTTCTACATTAGTAGTCTAATCATTAGTGTAGTAAACCCCCCCCCCCCAATCAATCAATCTTTAGTCTAACTCAGAGTCTAGTATAGTTATCATAGTGTCTCTAGGGTTCGATAACTCGGTTTACCATTAAGTTGTGCTACACTCGATAGGTACACTTGCCTGCTAGTGTGGTTTGGTTCAAAGGTACTCCATTTATTACTTAGGAGTCTAGGTTAGGTTTTATTATTATTTTTATAAACCGTCTGGACGACATAAAGTTTTTGGCGCCGTTGTCGAGGACACTTGGCAATAGCAATATTAACTTTGACTAGTTCTTTGTTTGATTTTTTTTGTTTATTTTGAGTCTTTGTCTAAATTAGATTAGACTCTTTCTGTCTTTGAGTCTTTGTTTCTGTTTCCTTTGTATCTTTTTGTTTATGCACAATACTCGTTCACATGGATTACCACCTTATTTCGCTTTTCTAGAGCCCGAGAGAGAGTTACATGAACGCACACGCGACTTCCGGGAGCTTTTGAAGACGTTGTGCAAAAACCAGGTACGTTCTGTTAGCCCAATTCCATTTCCTAAAATGGGCGATGCTGACCCACCAGCGAGACGTACAGTACACAGAGGGCCAGTGATGGGGTCACCGGGGCTAGATCTTCGATCACACGCCCCGCTATTCCTAACACCAATATATGGCAGATCCCATCACATGTCATGAGTACGATCACTTATGCTACTCAGTTCCATGGCCTTGAGGAGGAGGATACACCCGGACATTTGTCCCGCTTCATGCGGATATGTGCTACCTTCAATATCACGGGTGTTTCTAAGGACGCAATCTACTTGCGCCTCTTTCCATTCTCGCTCTCTGGGCGTGCATCCACTTGGCTTGACAACTTCCCTAGCAATTCTATCACCACTTGGGAGGATCTTCAAGCAAAGTTTTTATAAAAAGTACTATCCACCTTCCAGGGCCGCTCGCCTAAGGGATTAAATCCATTCCTTCTGGACGGACCCTGACGAGCCTTATCACATGGCCTGGAAGCGGTTCAACGCGTTGCTGAGCTGATGTCCCCAGCATGGTCTTTCTGACTGGGTGATGGTGGAGTTGTTCTACAATGGTGTCACCTTCGAGAAGCAGCTAATGTTCAACACAGCTGCGGGAGGCCATATCATGGACAAGCTCGAACCTGCTGAATGTGAGCAGATGTTCGAGAGCTTCGCTCTCGCCAAACAACAACATCCATCAATAAGGACCTCCATTCCTAGTGCTAGGACATCCACCTCTTCTCCTAGAGGTGTGCATCAGGTCACTCCTTATACTAGCATGGCTACTACACTCGCAACAATGGCGAATGAAATCAAAGAGAGCTAAAGCTCAATGCTCTTAGGTGTGAAGTGTGCAGATGAGGCCACGACACCAGGGATTGCCCCGTCAATCAGCAAGAGCAGGTGAATTTTGAGGGAAACCAAAACCAAAACCGAGGGTACAACAACTATAATAACTCTTATGGCTCGGAATGGAGATCTAGAAACAACCCACCGGGGTTCAATAACCGCCAGAATCAGCATGGAGGAAGTGAAACAAGGGTAAGTGGGGGAAGCAGTGTCAACACAAAGAGGATTAAGGAGATGATATAGAATTAAACACAGATGCTTGCCCACTTAATCCAACAGGACATGGATACTCGGAAAAGATCGGATGCCCACGAAACTTTATTGAAGAATCAACAGTCAGCATTCCAGGATTTATAGCACACGGTAAAAGACATCGCGAAGAGCTTAAAGGACAGACACGGAGGTCCATCTTCAAGCTCTAACGCTTCAGTGATTGTCGTGTCGATCAGGTATCACAGAGAGGAAGATGAAGTAGTGGAGGTCTCCCAAAGCACTGTTAGTCACATTCCGTCATAGAAAGAGGTGAGGAAGATAAATTGGAGAGCCCATTTTGCCGAGATCGAGGCTAGGATGATAGAAGAGCCACTAGTAGAAGAAGAAGAGCCGGTGGACGAGTAGATAGTGGTTGAGAAGCCTACCGAGAAGGCAGAGGAGAAAAAGATGGGGTGGAGATGAAAGCCTACCAAGCAACCATACTTTAAAAACCATATAATCGTCAACTGGTATGTTTTTAATATTTTAAGTTCATACGTAAATATGTAATAATTAAAAAATGTAAGTAGAGAAAACATTTTTATTAGAAAATACAAATGCATTTTTTTATAAAAAAAAAGGTTAAAGAAAACGTTTAAAATCTTGGAATTTGAATTTGACAATGCCAAAATTCAACTTCGTATGCAACGCCAAAATCTTTAATAATTTATATCTTTATGGGGAATTACTTAATATTTAAATTTTATGTCATATTTATATCGTCAAGTAATTAATAACCAAATAAATATAGTATGAAGATGCGGATGTACATGTGCACCTTGCCGGCTGTTAACTAGTTTGTTTGTACCACATGATCGATTCATATTTATTCAATTAATTAATTAAAAAGAATAGAAAAACTAAGAAAGTCATGGATATGATGGAGGCTGCTTGTATATATTTAGATCTTAATTACCACCTCTCATTCATTTGTAACCCATTGTTTTTGCACTCCTTTCTACTTGATGATGGCATGAACTACAATCACCAAGTTTTCTCACTTACAAATCCCACTTGAAGACGTACTAGAGGCCACCAACAACTTTCATCATGACAACATCATCGGACACGGGGGATTTGGACCAGCATACAAAGGACGACTTTTGCAGTCTGGGGAGTTGATGAAGATTGCCGTGCTAAGGTTAGATCGTAAGTACGGGGAAGGAGACATCGAGTTCTGGACAGAAATTACATTTCTTTCTGATCTCAAACACCCAAATCTAGTCTCTATTATTGGATTTTGTGATGAGAAAGATGAGAAGATCATCATAACCACGTATGAGGCCAGAGGAAGTCTTAAGGAGCATCTAAACAGCTCGAACCTCACATGGACTCAGAGATTGAAGATATGTGTAGGCGTGGCTCGTGCGTTGCGTTACCTCCATTATGACGAGTGTCGCGGTTATGGTGTTGTACATCTTAATATCAACAGTTCCACAATTTTATTAGGTAAGAACTGGGAAGCCAAGTTATCCGGTTTTAAAGTTTCCATCAAACAACCGGTTAACCAAATGGACCAGGTGGTCCTTTCTGAGCCTATTGGCACAATAGGGTATATGGACCCAACAATTGAAAAGACCAAAGGTGTGACCCACAAGTCTCATTTGGTGTCGTTTTATTTGAAATATTGTGCGGGAGGGAAGCGTATATTAAGAATGAGGCTAATAGATTTCTAGCTCGATTGGCCAAATATCATTATGAAAACAAAACATTGAATGATATAATCCATCCTGATCTATGGAATCAAATGTCCCTTCTATCACTTGTAAAATACTCAAAAGTGGCATATTCTTTCTTAAAAGAGGATCGAGCACACCGCCCAGATACAAATAATATTGTCAAAAAACTTGAAAAAACACTAGAACTCCAATTGAGACGTGAAAATCTGCTAAGGCCCATTTTTAAATTTATCATTGCTATTGTTCTTTTTCGTCTATTACCTTATTTTCCCCGTTGTTTTTATTAGTTTACTTTTAAAAAGATAGCACTGAAAAAAACTTTAATTACTATATAATATTTGTTAATTTTTAAATGCAACAAGTTAATTTTTTCAAAAATAAAACATAAATATAAGATAAATTCAAATTTTATTAAAATAATTGAAAAAACATAAAATAAAATAAAAACATAAAATAAAAATTACATAAATTTAAAAAAACTAGTCTTCAATCACATATTTTGCTTTGATCGCGTTTTGTTTTCTCTCGAAGAAGGCTCGTCTTTTTCTTTTTTTCCGATCAAGGGCGAGTGCAAAAATATCCATCTCATCTTTTTCTTTTTTCCGATCATTTCTCTCTTTTTGAGTCAAGTTAAATTGTCGTATTTCCTCGATCATTTGTTGACCGATCTCGATGTGTGTCATAACGAAGCGGGAGGCCGATGCTTGGGCTTTTGCTTTTTTCTTCCCGATCGGTCGTATTATTGCGTCATCCTCATCCGTTTCTTCTACATTGATATCATACCTAGATCTCACATCGGATGCGGCGGGACTATCATCCACGTCGTATTAGGATCGTTTCTTTGACGATCCGAGTCCGCTCTTTTTGAGGTAAATTTGTTGTCATTTCGGCGAATTCCCCCAAAAGTTCCTAAATTCTAATTTGAGTCATACCTCCAACATCGTCTTGAAAACGTCGGGTTGCTGGCATCAAAATATCCGTATCACTGGACCCGCTCTTTCGGGTCCGCTCACATTATTCGTATATCCCGTTGAAAATTACCATCTTTTTGTTTATATGAGTCCATTTAGAACTCAACTGTTCGGTTGTGCGATAATCGGGCCCGACATCCATCAAGATAGAATATTTTTCTGCAACACGCTCCCATTAAACGGTATTGCTTTGAGCGTTCCGTAAAAATAATAAAAGTATTAATTTTATAATAATAAAAGTATTAAATTTACCGATGATGGGATCCTCGTAGACGTCGACAAAATTAATACCTTTATTATTTACAAAATTAATACTTTTATTATTTACAAAATTAATACTTTTATTATTTTTACAGAACGCTCAAAGCAATACCGTTTTATGTGAGCGTGTTGCCTTAAAAAAATTTAAAAAAGTTTTTTTTAATTCAAATAGTAATAAACTTAAATGAGTTTATAGCCGTTGAACGGTCAAAAATGGTTTTCCCTCACGTGAAAGGGCTCACGCCCCCTTCTGCAACAAGGGGTGGTGTGCTTGTCTTCCTCACGCCGTGAGAGGTCTCACGCTCACCCTCTCGTGAGGGTATACCCCTTACCCTAAAACACACCAAAGATTCACCTCAACAACCCAACATGGTTTATGATGATGAGGCAAATAACTAAGAGTTTAAAATATTGATAAAATAAAGATATTTATAAGAAGACCTATACACCACTCATTTAACGTTAAAATATGAATAAAGTTAACTGGTTGGATGAAAATGACAAGTTTGAAAAACCATGAGGATACACAGAAGAAAAATAAACTTTTTGAATAAAACTGACAAAAATGACTAAACCACATGAACGAAAATGACAGTTGGTGTAACGACTTATTTCACTTTACTAACGGAATGCATATTATTATGGGATTTTTACATATATCCCTTACTAAGACTATTAATTACATATTACCCAACCCTTAAAAATCAATTACATATATCCCCTTTTGTATATGTTTTAGAAAGAGAAAATATGTAATTAACTTTTTGACTTGTGTTTTATGAACGTAAAATATGTAATTGACTTTTTAACTTGGACAAATATATAATAAATTATTTTAACAAAAGAAAATACGTAAATGCTCCTATTTTAACAACACTTTATAATTTTAGGAAATCTATTATTAGACATATTATAAGCAAATGAAGAATTTAATTGGATTAGGCGAAGACAAAAGATTTAGATTCCATTCTTATCATTTAACGTAAACTTCGCTTTTAGTCTTTTTGGTTTTACATGTTTAACCATTTAGTTCAAAACATAATTTTTGATGTTGTATTTTTATAACTATTTGAGTCCATAACACTAACGATGTTAACTTTTTCTGTTAAATATAGAGACATTTTAGTCATTTTATTTTTAAGTGAACTAGTTTAACATTTTCAGTCTAATAAAAATTCTTTTTAAGCTTTTTCACAAAAACTGTTTTTCTACTTTTTTTAAAAACGCTTTTTTTTTAATTTTTTAAAATCATTTTATTTTTATTTTTTTCCCGTAAAAACGTATTTTTTTAAGCTTTTTAAAAACGTTTTTTAACTTTACTAAAAATAATTTTATTTTTACTTTTTTCATAAAAAAAAGTTTTTAAAAACATTTTTTTAGTTTTTTTTTATAAAAACGTTTTTAGCTTTTTCGTAAAATATTTTTTTAAGTATTTTAAAAGCGCTTTTTTTTACTTTTATAAGTGAACTAGTTTTTATAATAGTTTTTTTAAATAGTGCATATCTAAAAAAACATTTTTAAAATAGTTAAAAAAACATTTTACGAAAAGGTAAATATATATATATATATATATATATATATATATATAAAACTAAAAAAATTATTTTAAATACGTATTTTAGGAAAAAAAAAATTTAAAAACAAATTGTTTTTAGAAAAGTTAAAAATGTTTCTAAAAAGGTTCAAAAAAGATTTTTTTATGAAAGAAAAAAAGCTAAAAAATGATTTAAAAAAAACAATTTTTAAGAAAATAGAAAAAACGTTTTTATGAAAAATCGTAAAAAAGGGTTAAATATACCAAACCACAAGTACCAAAAGCGAAATTTACTCTATCATTTAAATCGAGGTAAGTACTCCTTAATAAAAGAATTAATTACACAGATGGCTCCTGTGGTTTACCTTGATTTCACTTTTGGCCTCTAGGAATAAAAAATTACAAGTTTGGACCAATAGTTTGCACAAAAATAACACGTTTGTCCCCTGAGTTGGATGTCAGTTAAGTTTTTTGTTAAACTTTTAAAAAATACCCAAAATACTCTTAGGTTAAAAATAAAATGATTAAATAAGACCCACTTGACACCCCCTTTGAAAACCCCTGAACAGCCCAACGTCATCTTCTCCGGTCATCTTCTCCGGCCAAGCACAACCCAGGGATGATTCCGGTCATCTTCTCCTTCCACCGTCGTCTCACCCCACCCTAAACACAACTACCACCACTGCTACTCCGGCACAGCTACCACCACCGCCACTCAGGCACAGCTACCACCACCGCCACTCCGACACAACTGCCACCACCGCCACCGCTACTCCGGCACAGCTACCACCATCCTTCCCTCCGATCTCCTACTCAAAATCACCCACACATTTTTTACCTTCTTTTCTCTTTCAAAAAATCCATACAAAAGATTCAAAATTGACGTTTCTAATTGCTTCAGACGGCAGCGGCACTAAGGCTCCAACTTCAGACGATAAGGAGAGGAGACGAGAGGGAAAAGGAGAGAGGACGGCGGTGGCGCTAGAGCTTCTCCGGCGAACGGCACTTGAGGTTAGGTGGTCCTCACTGCGCCACCAGATCCGCAACAATCACCATAGCCAGCATCTCTGACACTCCCACACCAGCTCCACCACATCCCGACCAAGTGTTCAACTCAAAATCTGTCACACCCCCAAATTTATTCACTTAATAAATAAATAAATAAATTAGGGTTGCAACGACCGGTAACATTACTCAACAGCGGAAGCTATAATAAGATTTCTAAAGTGATGAATACCATTACAAGACTAAAATAAAATAGTGCATTAGCCTAGATACATATAGGTCAAAATAGACTTGAGGTTTAACGACCATACGTCTTCGGCTTCTAAGGTCTTAATCCAAATGGTTAACCTATTCCAACCGTGTCGTATGAATTACCTGAAAAGCATGCTCAAAAATGTCAACGCAATGTTGGTGAGTTCACAGGTTTTAAATGAATACAATTGGCAAAACCATATTTACGAAATCGTTTGTCAAAAACTATTTATACGAAATCCTTCGGCAAAAACCATTTGCACGAAATTGATTGACAAAACTGTTTGTACGGGTACTATTGGCAAAATCCTTTGCTCGAAATTCACTTCACTGTCAAGATCATTGATACGTATACCAATGGCAAAACCCGTTTCTCGAAATTGACTGACAAAACCATTGGTACGTATACCATTGGCGAAATCATTTGCTAGAAATTTACTTTATGCATATGATAAGCAAAACAAGTTAGCGGTTGATTCATCGTTGTCTAGCTAGCACAAACGAATTATGTGATGCACAAGCCTATAACCAAACCTTTAACGAATTCTTGAATTTTGCCCCAGCCCATTGTAACTTTAAACAATGAGAAACAACAAGACCTAATATGCAATCATTTAACCATGCCGGTCGGGTTAGCGCGACTAACCATGATTGGGGGTGTCAACCCGAATAGTACTATTCATATCGATCTACGGCTAAGTCCATAGCTAATGGTTATAGTTCGAAATACCGAGGACCTTTTAGTGTTAACTCATGCTCACAAGGGAATCAGATGCTTGTTTCTCGTTTTCTAGTTATCATACCATTTGAAATTAACATGTTTTTCCCCCAAAATAGAAAACAGTAAAAAGGGGCCGTAAAACTCACAAGGAGTTAAACCAACATGTTCATGTTATCCATAGTGTAAACAAATATGTTTCATTCTTTCAAATATGTCGTATAAGCATGTTTCTCCCCCGATGTTTATAAAACATTAAAAACTAAAAGGGGTTGTGAAACTCACCTGGTGACGGGTCAGGAACAATGACATCGTTCATGTAACAAAGGGAAACCAAAGTCCACGTAATACAGTAGTAGCCGGTCTATATCCTATCCGAGTCATACGATACCTGTAGGTACTTAATGAGCATTATAGACTAACTCTAATAATGTAAAGCGAGTCTAAACTAGCGTCTAGTTATCACGTGTGTGGTTGAGATCTGTTGATTCTTAACGGTATTACTGATTTAATATACGTTGTCGGTTTAACGATCGGTAATGTTGGTTATTTAGATGAAGTTAGGATTCTAATCTCAGGTACGTTCCCAAAGTCACGTTTAAAAAGTACTAGTTGTCATGCGTGTAATTGTTTATAGCTATAAGTACTTATAATCAGTAACGATAGTCCCCTTTCGGGCGACTCGTAACAAAATGTGTGTAATCCAATGTTTTAGTAAAATTAAATCGAGATTTCATAATATACTTAAATGGACGCTCTTAATTATATGTATTTTAAATCTTATATTATATTTGTATAGGATGGTATCTTGCAAATAAACGTCCGTGCTATGTAAAGTACACATATGTTCCTTTTGTCAAAAATAGTATTTACATATGTAAGTATATATGTATATATTTTTTTTATAGATTAATATCATATTATAAAAATACTTTATGGTTTCACAAAATGCAATATATGAATACAGTTTTATAGGTGACAAAACATATATCCAAGTTCATAAAATCTAAGTTTGTATATTTATTCACTACATATATGTTTAAGTTTCCAATTGTTCACGTCATATACTTAAAACTATAATGATATACGTATCTATACACGCACATCTCATATTTGAATCTAACTATCGTGTTACATAATAATTGTTTGATTTTCATATAAACATTTAATATTTATATGCATACGGGTATTTATATAAACGATGAACATGTATATATACATAATTTTAGGTAATTACTTGTGTATGTAAGTTCATATAGTTATATAGCATGTTATATTTATGAAAAATGTAGTCGCATTAACCCTTGTTAATCGTCGGATGTCGTTTAGTAACTTTGGTTATACTTTTTAGTATTATTTGACGCGTGCCAGTATATATATATATATATATACACGTATGTTTTGAATGAATTTCTTATCGTTAACCGCATCACACCCGTAATTATTTTGTATAAACCCTTTCATATTACTAATATATCAAAATCGTTATCTCGTCCAAGTAATAATATCTAATAATAATATATATCGTTCGTTAACCGATTTCAATATTCTCGTTTAACCGGCAATACGTTTCCGGATATGCTTTCCCGTCTAATAATAACTATATATATTTTTTTGTCAAATCAAAACTCTCTTGGTGGAACCTACGGGTTTAGGGCTCGTTAATATTTATTTTACCGTTAGTGAATCGTTTTGGGCCCAACACAAATCTTAACCGCACACACGTTTGACTTTCGTGTAAATAAATATGACCACTTTAACGCGTTTATATACCTTTTCATGCACTCGGTTCGCATATACGAACCTGTTGACCCGTGTTGACCATTGACCAAGTTTGACCGAGTCCGAGACCACCGAATATATCTAGATCTACCATGTATTAACAGATCTGATGGTTAGAGTTGTTTAATCAACAAGAAAAGTGACCGGGTTTGGGTTTTTACCTCGTGTCGTCGGAAAAACGACCGGAACAGTTGCGGTTCAAGAATAGCAGTGGCCGGAACTACAGATCTGACCACGTAGCTTGTTCCCACTTACCGGAAAGACGAGAATGCCGCAATGGCCGAGCCGCCGTCGTCGGAGCTCGCCGGAAAAACCAAGTTTTGAAACCCTAGTTCGCCTGAGGTCGTGTCCGCCGCCCGCGCCACCGCCATATACGTCTTCCGAGGCCGTCTCTCATCGGAATAGCGTGGATCTCGTCAAGATCTAAACGGCTTGACTTAAAACCTCCGCAGCCGCCACCCTTTCTCGTCTGGATCATCGTTGCCGGAAAAGCAGGAACCGCCAAAGCCGTCGGAAACTTGTCTGTGGCGGCGGATCCCTAGCCGTCGCCACCCTTTGGACCGGATTTCTACCACTTCTATCGGAAGGTATATACCACTCGCAGCCACTCGCCGTCGCCGTCGGCGGCACCGCCGTACTCCGTCGCCGCTCTGCCGTGACCCCGCCGCTGCTCCGCCGTGAGCTGGCCGGCCGGTGGCCTTTCTCTCTCTTTTCTCTCAACACACCTTTATGTGTGTGTTTGTGTTTTGAAGGAATGAGAACATTTTTGGGTTTAAGTTAGTATATATACATGGGTGTGTTTTTAACGAGTGTAACCCGCCTAACAAACTCATCTCAATCTCGTTGTCTCGATAATTAAATCCGTGATTTCGACAAACTTTTACATATCGACAATAACTAGGTTTAATTAGAATGAGATGATTATTACTATACTTTTGTTTGCATTATTTTCTCGAGACGTTATTGCTAACAACCGCTTGTTTAACGAGGCCCTTCGTGATGTACTCGTATCTTGCGTAAAGTTATCCGGATAAGCATTAAAGGAATATAAATAAGATACTATAACCTGTTGACTTAAATATCCGTCAGGCTATTTTTTTTTTTCCAGATAATACTCGACTGACGCATCGTTCGTTTACAATGCCCTTTCTTTTATAAGTTCCTAAAATTGTGTGACGACTTGCGCTCCGTTAATTTCTATTATTATATCATAATTATTACAATTAAGAATGGATATTTGCTTAATATAGATATCTATATCAGGTCACGTATAACCTATTGACGGTTACATTTCGGTATTTGGCGTTGTCGCGCGTTAGTTGTTTTATTATTACACCGCAAAGTGTATATCCGTTAGGTGTTTAGTATAAGTTGTCTCGAATCATTCATTGATCCGTCCTGCAAGTCTACGTGTTAGGTTTGCCTATTGGGTCTATAACTGGGCCTATAATGGGCCGAGCCCATTTATGGTGAACTAACTATTAAGGATTATCGGCCCTAATTCAGGGTTGTCACATTCTCCCATTGTTAAAGAAGTTTCGTCCTCGAAACTTAGCTTAAGTTAACCTCTAGGATCGACTTATTTTATTCAGATGAGAGTTTTGTATTCTTAGTTCATTTTCGGATTATTAGGGAGAATGTTGACCAGTTCCAAATAGTAGTTGGTATACAAGATAAAGTGGATATTTCACCAACTAACGATGTTGGACGTATACGGATTTGAGAAATCGTCGTGTCATGTAATAGTATAACGTTACCGTTGAGTATACATTAAATCAAATGAGTAGATTCCGGAATTTTCTTTGAAAATATCGACAAGGAACGGCGTCGGCTATACCCCGAAGTGACAAGGTCATCACCAGAGTCTAATAAACAAAAGGGATTACAACCGGTGAGATCACATTCATGTAATGAGTAAATCATTAAGAGAGTTGTTTGGTCGATGTGAATTATAATATTGAGTTTCCACAATTCAAGTGAACCACTCACACACCAAGGTTGAAATCAACGATTAGATGTTGCAGAATTTTATCACGTGATCATTCTCACCCGAGTGCAACTGTATGATGATCATCATTGGCAAAGCAAGGAAAAGGTGTATTCGTGCACGTGGATTTTCGAAAGTGTATGAGCGCATACCCTTTATTCATGTCCGGGATGAAAACAAACCATGATAGAAATATTTACATGTTAGTTTATAATCATGTAATTGACCGTTCATCGCAACGAGTCAATGCCTTAATGCATTTTATCTTTTTAGAACAAAAGGTTTTTAACTGACATTTCATCTGTCTAATCAGTGTGTGTAGGTTGAACCGATTCGATTTAGTTCCAGGAAGTATTATCATCGTACATAATTTCTCACAAAGGAGTTGGACTGTTTTAGATAGAAATGCTAACGAAATGGATGTCAAAAAATAAACTCGAGACAGCAAAAATTTCATAGTCACATTGAATCATCCAGATTTTTGGATTGTCCAGATTACTATGATTCATCTAAAGATGGAAGTGAAATCTCAATGAAGAAAGGATGTCAAAGTATTTGAAAACAGTCTAGTTGATTTGGCTCAACAGATGCTAAAGGTAAATGAAGCTTCATGGGTTTCAAAGAAAAATTAATGGTCTAGCTTTTGTTGGCGAAGATTGAGTTTGATACTTCATTAATCACTGTTTGCACCGTACCTCTACTGCAGTCTAGCATTTTAGTTGTGATATCATGATTTGTGAATTCATGACTTGGCTATCATGTCCACGAGGTAGGTAAGTCTTAAGAAGTTCTTTGTTCGTTTGGAAAAGTCACAACTCGTCTAGATGGTAAAGTAGAAGTCTTATCTTGGAAACAATCTTATAGAAGTAGCGTTATCTCGAAACCGCTTCCGGATTTGTCAACCATTAAATTGGTAGACTTTGATGTAATATAATTTTCAATTTAGTCTGGGGTTTGGCTCTCTCTAGTTAGATGTCATAAAATAGGTGAGAATTTAGTATATCTCCCGGAATTTGTCGAACGCGAAGACGTCACGCTCTTAGGTTCCTTAGAGAAAATGTATAGGCATTCCAAAAAGAACTTGGAAAAAGAGTAAACATACATTAAAAGAAATTTGACAAGTCGAAAGAATTGTATATGCGCAGAATGTCAAGAGAGCAATGTCAACTACGATTCGTTCTTTGTTCATCCTCCGGGTAGCGTACAGCTTTAAACGGTCAACAATCATAGGACGCAGAAATAAATTCTCACATTTTTGACATAGGTCTTTGTTTCCACATCAAAGTTGATTGAAGTGGATCATAAGGTTTCAGAATTTGTCTTGTGACCTAGCGATAAATAGGGTCGAATTGATTATTTACCAGCAATTGGTAGTACAGTATACCTGTAACGCCTTTGGCCTTCCAATGGTATTATCATGATTTACCATTTCGTACTTCACCTATATCAATTATGGCCTTAAAATCCTTAGCACAAGGGCTTAAACCATAAAATTGAGGTAATGAGTGTTAGGTGTTAGAGATTTGTATCTTTTCTAGCATGTTTAGGAGTTTGTATATCAGCCTCATGCTTCGGTAGTTAGGTAACGAAATCGAAAAGAGAAAATCTATAGTCGAATCTCAAAAGTTGAAGTAGTACTTTACAGGGAGTTTCCATATTCGGTCCAAATACCGAGGTCAAATCAACTGAGAATAGACATTTTCAGTGTTTAGTCAAAATTGTCATGTAAATGAAGTCTCGATAAGAGTTTTAGATTCATTAAAATTCAAAGATGAAGGAGATGATGTACGTTTCCACGTCACCTGTGACAGCCCATCGCATCATTCGATGTCCTTTGGCTCAACCCTTTGGTTATGGAAAATTCGATCATTAATCGAGTGACTGGGAATTGAGATTAGGGATATGGATTAATCACGAATATTAGCTTGGACAGTAAGACTCACCAGACTTCTCATGCGCTGCAAACTATGATTACGTGTGCACCCGTAATGATAATTTACTTCGCATGGTTCCTCTAGTGTTTCTCATATCCCAAGCTTTCAATTAAAAGGGATATGAAATGTTCATTAAATCATGTTGCACTCTCGCGCAGGAATGTGTGTATGTTCTGTCGGATTACTCTTAATCATGTGTACCAATACTCATGAATCTACAGACTAAGGCTCTTGCTGGATAGAGTTAATGATATAGAGGCACTACCGGTGCCTTCCAAAAATGAGATGTGTATGGTGGAAGTCAGGCACTATGTTTAGGGCAGAGATCCTTGAATTTGTGTCAAGCAATTCATGCTCCAAATTTGTATGTACGTGTGGATCCACATGATCCCATTGATGTTTGGGTCTCCTGACCAGTGGAGTTCTCTCCCGTTTAGTCCTGCTTATCCACCTCGGGTTCCTTTATGATTGGGCAGTCTCGTCTGCCATATCTCAAGGTGAAGGGTCTAGTAATTTAGTCCGACAATTAGTGAAGGAGAGTGTATATACCGCACAAAACGAAGACAACACCAGTTAGAAAAAAAATTGACTCCACAGCTAGAGTAGTTGTAGGTGTCTATTTGTACGTGTTAAGTGTTCGTTACGTGTGTCATGTAATTATATTAAGTATTAGTGTAGCTAATGATACCCTAGTGTAACAACATACACTAATAACCTACACATGTTGCTCGACAACGGTTGGAATTTCTATACTCAAGTCTTAGGTGTTCTTAATGTGATATAAGTCTTAGAAATCTTGGTCCCTAATTGAGTCTGGTTAGAGCCTAGGTGACACCAAGGAAACCTAATTCGCTAAAACCATTGGCTCTGATACCAATCTGTAACACCCTCAAATTTATTCACTTAGTAAATAAATAAATAAATAAATTAAGGTTGTAACAATTAGTAGCATTACACAACAGCGGAAGCTAAATAAAGACTTCTAAATATGTCGAACACTCTGCGTCTCCATCTTCTAAGGGCTTAATCCAAATGTTTAACCTATTCCAACCATGTCGTAGCTATGTATTACCTGAAAAACATGCTCAAAAATGTCAACGCAATGTTGGTGAGTTCACAGGTTTTAAATGAATACAATTGGCAAAACCATATTTACGAAATCGTTTGTCAAAAACTATTTATACGAAATCCTTCGGCAAAAACCATTTGCACGAAATTGATTGACAAAACTGTTTGTACGGGTACTATTGGCAAAATCTTTTGCTCGAAATTCACTTCACTGTCAAGACCATTGATACGTATACCAATGGCAAAACCCGTTTCTCGAAATTGACTGACAAAACCATTGGTACGTATACCATTGGCGAAATCATTTGCTAGAAATTTACTTTATGCATATGATAAGCAAAACAAGTTAGCGGTTGATTCATCGTTGTCTAGCTAGCACAAACGAATTATGTGATGCACAAGCCTATAACCAAACCTTTAACGAATTCTTGAATTTTTCCCCAGCCCATTGTAACTTTAAACAATGAGAAACAACAAGACCTAATATGCAATCATTTAACCATGCCGGTCGGGTTAGCGCGACAAACCATGATTGGGGGTGTCAACCCGAAGAGTACTATTCATATCATGCCGGTCGGGTTAGCGCGAATAGTACTAACCATGATTGGGGGTGTCAACCCGACTAACCATGATTGGGGGTTACATAATAATTGTTTGATTTTCATATAAACATTTAATATTTATATGCATACGGGTATTTATATAAACGATGAACATGTATATATACATAATTTTAGGTAATTACTTGTGTATGTAAGTTCATATAGTTATATAGCATGTTATATTTATGAAAAATGTAGTCGCATTAACCCTTGTTAATCGTCGGATGTCGTTTAGTAACTTTGGTTATACTTTTTCGTATTATTTGACGCGTGCCAGTATATATATATATATATATATATATATATATATATATATATATATATATATATATACACGTATGTTTTGAATGAATTTCTTATCGTTAACCGCATCACACCCGTAATTATTTTGTATAAACCCTTTCATATTACTAATATATCAAAATCGTTATCTCGTCCAAGTAATAATATCTAATAATAATAATATATGTCGTTCGTTAACCGATTTCAATATTCTCGTTTAACCGGCAATACGTTTCCGGATATGCTTTCCCGTCTAATGATAACTATATATATTTTTTTGTCAAATCAAAACTCTCTTGGTGGAACCTACGGGTTTAGGGCTCGTTAATATTTATTTTACCGTTAGTGAATCGTTTTGGGCCCAACACAAATCTTAACCGCACACACGTTTGACTTTCGTGTAAATAAATATGACCACTTTAACGCGTTTATATACCTTTTCATGCACTCGGTTCGCATATACGAACCTATTGACCCGTGTTGACCATTGACCAAGTTTGACCGAGTCCGAGACCACCGAATATATCTAGATCTACCATGTATTAACAGATCTGATGGTTAGAGTTGTTTAATCAACAAGAAAAGTGACCGGGTTTGGGTTTTTACCTCGTGTCGCCGGAAAAACGACCGGAACAGTTGCGGTTCAAGAATAGCAGTGGCCGGAACTACAGATCTGACCACGTAGCTTGTTCCCACTTACTGGAAAGACGAGAATGCCGCAATGGCCGAGCCGCCGTCGTCGGAGCTCGCCGGAAAAACCGAGTTTTGAAACCCTAGTTCGCCTGAGGTCGTGTCCGCCGCCCGCGCCACCGCCATATGCGTCTTCCGAGGCCGTATCTCGTCGGAATAGCGTGGATCTCGTCAAGATCTAAACGGCTTGACTTAAAACCTCCGCAGCCGCCACCCTTTCTCGTCTGGATCATCGTCGCCGGAAAAGCAGGAACCGCCAAAGCCGTCGCCACCCTTTGGACCGGATTTCTACCACTTCCGTCGGGAATTAGCGAGAAAAACCACCATTACCGTGTTCAGGACGACGAGATCTATCGGAAGGTATATACCACTCGCCGCCACTCGCCGTCGCCGTCGGCGGCACCGCCGTACTCCGTCGCCGCTCCGCCGCGACCCCGCCGCTGCTCCGCCGTGAGCTGGCCGGCCGGTGACCTTTCTCTCTCTTTTCTCTCAACACACCTTTATGTGTGTGTTTGTGTTTTGAAGGAATGAGAACATTTTTTGGTTTAAGTTAGTATATATACATGGGTGTGTTTTTAACGAGTGTAACCCGCCTAACAAACTCATCTCAATCTCGTTGTCTCGATAATTAAATCCGTGATTTCGACAAACTTTTACATATCGACAATAACTAGGTTTAATTAGAATGAGATGATTATTACTATACTTTTGTTTGCATTATTTTCTCGAGACGTTATTGCTAACAACCGCTTGTTTAACGAGGCCCATCGTGATGTACTCGTATCATGCGTAAAGTTATCCGGATAAGCATTAAAGGAATATAAATAAGATACTATAACCTGTTGAATTAAATATCCGTCAGGCTATTTTTTTTTTCCAGATAATACTCGACTGACGCATCGTTCGTTTACAATGCCTTTTCTTTTATAAGTTCCTAAAATTCTGTGACGACTTGCGCTCCGTTAATTTCTATTATTATATCATAATTATTACAATTAAGAATGGATATTTGCTTAATATAGATATCTATATCAGGTCACGTATAACCTATTGACGGTTACATTTCGGTATTTTCCGTTGTCGCGCGTTAGTTGTTTTATTATTACACCGCAAAGTGTATATCCGTTAGGTGTTTAGTATAAGTTGTCTCGAATCATTCATTGATCCGTCCTGCAAGTCTACATGTTAGGTTTGCCTATTGGGTCTATAACTGGGCCTATAATGGGCCGAGCCCATTTATGGTGAACTAACTATTAAGGATTATTGGCCCTAATTCAGGGTTGTCACAAAATCCAACTTAAATCGAAGCTCAATCGACTCGAAAACCCTAACCCTGGGTGGTGGTGATGGTGGAGAAGGGATGTAGTGGTGGTAGGGAAAGGATCTTATGGTGTGGTGGTGGGGAAGAAGAAAATGGTGTTTGGGTGGGTTTTTATATTTTTTAATGTAAGGGTATTTTGGTCATTTTACATTCACTTAACGGTCAAAGTTAACAGGCATCCAACTCAGGGGCCATCTTTGTAACAATCGTGCAAACTATTGGTCCAAACTTGTAATTTTTCATTCCTAGGAGCCAAAAGTGAAATCAGGTTAAACCACAAGGGCCATCCATGTAATTAATTCTTAATATAATTTGGTTTAACTAATTCTAATGGTTTATGGGCTTGGGAAAACCCGTTGGGCTGGCCTCTAGTAAGTCCAACCGTGATGTCTTAATGGAAAACACACGAAACATAGAGGGATGAGACGGTGGAATCAGATGGATTAACTTGATTTGAAGCAAGGTTTGCGGGTCGTTAGAAAATAGCAAGAGATGATGTTGGCTAGCAGGCGTCTTTATTTTCTAAAGGATATATTAAGGGGGTGTTTGGGATTAGTTATTGAAACTATTTATTAACTTACTAGGTTAAAAACCGATGTATTACATGGATTGGGTAATGTGACTTTTGATTCTACTTTAAACTTTTTAAAGAAGAAAAAAAGAGTTTTTAAGAAGTAAGAAAGGAGTTACTTTTCAAAACTCTCTGTAAAAGTCAATAAGAAGGTTAAAATAAGTAATCCCAAACACCCCCTAAGTTATAACGCCCCAATTTCATTTTCATTTTCATTTTTCATACTTTTCTAGTTGTAACTCTTTTTCCCCTTTCACATATTTAATTTACAGGGAAAGAAGTTGGAACATTTGAAGATTCCTCTTATTGATATTAAATTAGCAACGGATAATTTTCCAGAGATATACAAAGTTGCATCTTTTACACACAGATACAGCGCAGAACTCGAGCATTTTTTTAAAGAAAGTAATTCACCCGTAGAAGGGAAGAATAAAGGCGAACATTCCAAGAGACGCAACACTATGGTTATAAAACGGTACCCTTCTAGACATGAGTGGTATGGAGAAGAGCAATTTTTCACGGAAATCGAAGTTCTTACCGGTGTTAAGCATCCCAACATAGTTACTCTACTTGGATTTTGTGTTGAAGGTTCTGAAATGGTCCTTGTCACTGAAAATTTTTCTAATGGATACCTTGTTAGTTATTTAAAAAATATCAATGGTAGGCTGCATATTTTTACATGGGAAAAACGTTTGAAAATCTACATTGATGTTGCACACACATTAAATTACCTTCACTCCGAGATGGAAAACCAAAAGATGATAATAAGTTGTGACATCAATAGCTTCAACATTGTGTTAGACGAGAATTTGGGGGCAAAGATTGTTGACTTTTGGTACTCCAAATTCATGCCTCCAAATCAAGAAGACAATGTTCTCTATCTTAACGGAATTGTTGGCAGATCGTTCTACATAGATCCAGAATACAAAAGGACTTGGAAGTTAAAAAGAGAATCAGATATTTATAGTTTTGGAGTACTTTTGTTTGAAATTCTAAATGGGATGTTAGCCTTTGACCCAATTTACCTTAAGGAGAGTGACAAAGGGTTGGCGTTTGTGGCAAGACGAAGCTTCTGCGCTGGAACACTAGAGGACATGATAGATCCTATAATAAAGGAAGAAACCGTTGAAAACAAGAATTCTTTGCATACATTTATTAAAATTGCATATCAGTGTGTGGCAGAAAATCAAGACCAACGTCCAACAATGGAAGTTGTTGTCAAGGAACTTGAGAAAGCATTATTATTCTATCAAGTAAGTGAATATTTTAAAACCATAATAAACCTTTATTATATCTTCATACTTTTAATCCGTGAAATAGTAGATGTGTTTGATGATATTAGATTAAAATTAATATAGCAAAATCCATTTACAGAGTATTTATATAGGAAACACAAAATCTTTTCTTCAAATGGTTAGGATTTATTTTGAAAAACCCTTCTTCACTACCAAATAGTGTTCTAATGTGAAATCTTATAAACTTCTCAAATTTATGTTAGATGTTATATTCATTACTTTATAAAATAGATTCATTTATAATTTAAACCTCAAGATGATACATACGATTGACTAAAAATTCCTTCTGATGATTGTTAAGACCCTATGATGACTGCCTCCAAACTTCATCTGTAAACAAAAACCGATAAATTTAGTTTTAACTGATTGGGGGAAAATAATGTAGTTTGACCTTTCCACCACATTGCAACCAAGAACCCATATTTATCCAAAAATCTTTTTGAAAGAACAATGATTCATTATATTTACATACATCTGCGAAACCCTAATCAGATCCAGAGCTCCTTCAATGTGATTTCCTCTTCCCTGTCCATGCTTGATGTTTGGTGCCAAAAACCCTAAAAAATTAGGTTGGTTTCTATACTCCAAATCGTTCCCATGATTTGAGTTCAGATTTTTGATTTAACAATCGAGCCTCTGTTGCCTCTAACTGTTCACTGAACTTTATTGATAATGAAATCGAAGCTCCAATCATTTGATGTTTAGCACTAGTTTATAATGTTTTTGGCAATATTTTCATAACTCTAATACTTATTTACTACAATACAATATAAAATAAACTTATCAACATTTAGTTTTTATCTACATTTAATTTTCGAATAGACTCAAACTCAGGCTTGCTACAGAAAACACACTCAAAGCAATACCCTTTTCTTCAGCTTGGCAACCTTGGGTCGGCGTCAATATTGCTTCAATTACATCTATTCTAGTCGACATTGCCCTCTCTTCTACTCCTTTCTTCTCCAGTCAATGTTAGTTTGTGCTCTACTTGTTGTTTTAGGTCCGATTTGGAAAACAAAAATGGAACGGGTTGCGCTAGGAAGAACCAACATATTACCGGAGTTTGCCCGGTATCTTGAAATCTCGCCTACATTGCCATGAGACGGTTTTCCTACGTTGTGCCTCGTCTGACCCCCTAGATGCGCTCCTAGTGAATGAACAAAATATGGTACTACAAAGATTGAAATTCGAAAAAAGAGTTCCCGTTATACGCGTTGAAAAAGTTTATTTTATGTTTGGCTACTTTTACTTCAGAAGTTAGGGTTGACATATGATATATGATACGCTAGATTCCACTAGTTATTAAACACTAAGTTAAAATCCCGTTTATTACATGGGTTAAATATAATATTATATATTAAGTAATAAAAAATTTATTTTTTTAAAAACTCGTGTTTTACATTGATTGAATATGTCAAATACAATATAATCTGTTAATACATACACTCGTCAAAATATGTCAGAAGATCTATTAATATAAATATTACTATTTTTCATTAAAAGTATATTATTATTGGATAGAGGTGTAATTAATAGAAGAGAGAAACGAGAAAAAATTATGATAATGAATGTGGAGGCGACACGTGGCATAGAAAACCTTTATTTATTATATAGTATAGATATTGTTTCTATTTTCTAATAATAAAATACAAAAGATACATGAATAGACAGATAGTGAAAAGTTTTACCTTCAAGTAATTTGCCTATACTACGATATAATACATATTAGAAGTACAGGTTTGTCAAAACTTCGAACATCTGATCAGAATTTTCAAATGCGGATTATATATACCAATAACTTATTTTTTTGAAAAAAATACATATTTATTATATTTTATGTAAGTATTTTAGTTCATAGAATATCTTGCAAATATAAACACAAGGGAGAACTTCGGTGTCGCACGGAGCTATGAATTGATAAACAAACGAAAATCGGGTACAACGCTGTAAATTGCCGACTCCGCCGCAACGCGCGGGTTCCCCACTAGTGATATATGAGACGCTAGATTCCACTAGTTATTAAATATATTGCTTTCTATTTTCTAATAATAAAATACAAAAGATACATGAATAGACTGATAGTGAAAAGTTTCAGCTTCAGGTAATTTACCTATACTACTATATAATACATACTAGGTTAGAAAACTCGTGTACTACACGGGTTAAACAATAAAAATGATAAAATTTATAAAATTGTATATATTTCTCATGACTGAAAATTTAAAATTATTTATAAGTATCGATTTAAAATAATAAATCAATAATATTGAAAAATTAAAAAAAACAATTATAATTTATAAATTTTCATAATTTGAAAGTTAAGGATTTGAATGTTCTCATAATATTGAAAAATTTTTAATTGTATTCAATGAAAGTTAATGATTCGAATTGATGTTACCATAATTTATGTTGACTAAGTTTGAGCGGGAAAAACTTGTGTTGACCTTATAAAAAGATGACATGTGGCAACATGAGATAGTGATTTATTATATAAAGGACTAGATTAAAATCTCGTGTAATACACGGGTTAAATAAATGTAATATTATACACTTACTAATAAAAATTTTATGTCTAAAATACACGTCTATTGCATGGGTTGAATAAAATATAATGTAATCTTTTATCACATACATCTTTCAAAATGAAACAATGTGAATATGTAAATATATGATAAAATGTTTTTTATTCTGATTCTACCTACCTATAAAATTGTTTTCAGTTTGTAAATTTATATAAATATGTTGAATAGTTTAATTGATAATAAACACATTATTAAATAAAAAATCTATAAATAAAAATTTAAACAAATAATTAATTTAGTTGTTTAAAATAGTTGAGTTGATTATAAATAGGAGAGAGAGGCGGAAAAAAAATGATGAGAATTAATATGGAGGTGACACGTGGCATAAAAAACATTTATTTATTATATAGTATAGATTAGAAGGACATGATTTTAATTTGACAAAAAATTAAGACACTTAACACAAATTGTTGTGCATACGGTACACATTCTAATGCATAAAATGTGATCATTTACCATTTAACCCTACAATTAAAGTCTAACATTTAGTAATTACCAATATTTAATGCACATGAGATTATTTAATTCACTACATTAAATATTATTTTATTTATAATACTTAAAATTAAGATTTAAATTTATATTATTATTTATATTTTTATAACTAAATACTATTTAAATTAAGTATTAAGTTTTGTAAAATTTCTTATTATACAAGTTATAAAGATTTAGATAATTTAAAGACTAAAATTGTAATATTTTTATAAAAATAATAAGTGATTTATTAAGTTAATTTAGCATTTCAAAAAACAACAAATTTATTTTTAGTTAAATAATAAGTAAATGAAAAAAATAATAATAATTGCAAAAGAGAAGAACCACCAGAGGTTCTCGAACCTGTGTCATGTGTGTGCGCATGTGGATGTGGCACGCAAACCACCTGGGTCGGTGCCCATTTATGTTCTACATCCGCTTATGTTTATATATGTATCTAACAAATAGATAAATAAATAAATAAATAAATGAAGCAACATGGAAAAAAAGAAGCATTATCCGCGCACGTGGGGGTTGGGTTTGGGCTCGAACCAGCGCCACCTACGTGTGAGTGTCGCACGCGAACCAACCGCGCTAGCGCTCACTGTTGCTCCCAATCAATTTCATATATATATACACACACGTACATACATAGATCAAAGTTTTCACGTGACAACATCCTATTGGTTGGGTTTACTGTTAATTGTCATCCATTTTTATTAGAGTGTATAATGATTAAAAATGTAAAATTTTAGAGACAAACCGTTAACTACTGTTTTAAAAATCTTCACACAAAACCCGGCAGGTTGGTCGGAACAACCGGCCGACCAAACGGGAAATAACGGTTAAGGTTTTACGGCTTAAATCAAGCGACGAACTAAAGTTGAAGTTTTGGATCTTCAATTATTGCGGAAATGAAATTAAGCTAAAATATTTGATGTTAATTATTTATAATTATTTAAATGCTGAAGTATATAATTACTAAATATTTACAGAGTTATAATAATAATAATAATGCCCAAATATAATCAGTGTTTAAGACAATTAGGGTTAGATTGCACTCTTCAAAAGAGTCTCGATGATACCCGATGCTTTGCGTGGTAACCCAGTATAGCTTTATCATTAGCTTGTAGTTTTTATAACTAACTTTTTTTCTTCATGTTATTGCTTAAAGGAGGAGAGAATACAATGCCCAAATCTGGACCAAGTTGTAGATAAACTTGACAAACTTCAATTGACATTTGAAATTCTTGAAAGCCCCTTTTTCTCCTTTTTATCGTTCTCTCGTATTAAATTAAATTAACTAGTTTGATTATAAATATGTTTAGAAGAAATGAAGTCTTACAAAAGTTATAAGGATATCCATGAAATCTTAGAAGTTTTGAATAATAATATAGAGTAAATTTCGTTTTTGGTACCTGAGGTTTGTCCTATTTAACCCTTTCAATCCAAAAGGGAATCTTTTAACATATAAACCCCTGTGGTTTGCATTTTGTAATGGTTTTGGTCTAATTAACTAACTCTGTTAAATTTTTCAGTTAAGTAGAAGGATAATTCACTCATTTTAAATATGAGAGACTATTTGTATAAATCATTAAGATAACTTGATTTTTAGGGATTGTTTTTGTAATTTAATTTAAATAATAAAAATATATATTATGAGTGGCTATTTTAGTAATTTTTTTATAATATATATAACCATAAATCTAAATATCTTTAATAAAGGTCTATTAAATCTCGAGTTTGGCTCATGAGTTGTTTTTATATATAAATATATATATATATATATATATATATATATATATTATATCTTTGTTCGTGATATTTATGTGTATCGGTTAATCGTCGTTTGATCCTTGTTTTTGTAATGATTCTTATAAAACTGAATAAACAGTACAAAGTGTTTTAAGCGATTTAGTTGAATATTTTATAGTACAAAATATTTGTTTGAAATTGAATATATAAAATACAGTACAAAATATTTTAAGCGATTTAGTTGAACATTTTACAGGTTTTAAGCGATTAATCAATTTAGATTTACATATTTAGTTGAATATATAAAACACAATACTAAATTTTATAAATATAATAAATATATATTTATATAATTTATATATAAAAATAATTATAAGTATTTATATATATATATATACACATATATATTAACTAATAAATAATAAATGAGTCGAGCCTGAACCAAGCTTGAGCTTGAAAAACTACTCACGATCCAAACTTGAAATCTACTTAGACCTTCATTAAAAATATTTAGATTTAGGGATGTTAAATATATATGTGTGTATATATATATATATTACGTATAATAAATACAAAAATAGCCCCTCATAATTTAAATTTTTATTATTTTAAGTAAATTATAAAAACAATCTCTAAACATCAAGTTACCATAATGATTTACACATATTTAAAATGATTGAATTACACCTCTAGTTAACTGAAAAATGTAACAGAGTTAGTCAAATGGACAAAAACCGTTACAAAATGTAAACCACATGGGTTTATATGTTAAAAGATTCTATTTTGGATTGAAAAAGTTAAACAGGCCAAACCTCATGGGCCAAAAACGAAATTTACTCAATAATATATGTATTGCCCTAAAATGATGTAAAGAACAATTTTTTTTTTGAACGGCAAATTGTTTTTTTTTTTTTTTTTTTGTGTTGGATGAGGTTAGAACCCACAAATTTGAAGTAGGCTCCTTTGCAGGTAGTCCAAGAAACTTTCTCATGAGGGAGGAATTTAATCTACAGGAGTTGATTGGTCCGCTCAAAGTTTTCAAGATGAGTCATTTTTCAAGACGGGGAGAATGATGCTGGTGACAACCTAAGAGCTGAACCCGATCTGAAGTTGGATCGAGGTTAAAGATTATCCATAATTTGAATTCAATTATTTATGATTTATTTCTTTAGTTATCGTTATTATTATTATTTTTTAATCTTTTTGGTGTTTATCTTTTAGTTATTTATTTAAATATTATGTTTTAGGATTGAATAGGGTTTTGTTTTATTATTATTATTAATTGTGAACTTTTTAGTTTTATCAAGAACTTTGAGGTTTCTTGAAATATTTGGTTAATCTTTGAGTTTCTAGGCATTTGATTGCGTTTGTTCCTGTATCGTTAATAATAATCAAAAGTGAAAAAAACCCTATTCAATCCTAAAACATAATATTTATAGGGTTACATATGTAGGAAATAAATAACTAAAAGATTTTTATCAACAATTTGCTTGTGTAGAGGGAGATCTTTTTTTACTTTGGTTTTTTAGGTGTTCAAGAGACTTTGTCTCTATCATTGGACCACCACCCCAATGACTATATCTTTTTTACTTAATTTAACTAGTTTAATAGCAACCGAATTTTAATATGCGCATTGTTGTTGCACGTCTCTAGTATACTATTATAATTGTTAATTAGTTATTTTTTTTGGAAAAAATATCAAAATGGACATTTGATAAAAAAAAAAGATTTATGAAAAATGTACATGCTTATTTAGCGTGCTCAAACATGGACATTTTTCATAATAGCCGGCTAAAATGGCTAAACTTAGCCGGCTAAAATTTTCATGCCCACATTCCTTTTTACAGAGTACGAACCAATAGTGGAATGACACGTGGCCGACTAAAGCCTTCAAATAGCCGGCTATAGCCGTCTAATTCTGTTAGCCGGCTAAAGCTTTCTATTAGCCGGCTTAGCCGTTGCTTTTTTGTGAAATGGTATTTATGGCTTGATCCGGCTTCTTTGGCTTGATGGCTTTAGCCGGCTTCTTTTTTATTTTATTTTTAATATCAAAAGTGATTTTTATACATATATTTATATATCAAAGGTGTATTTATTTTTATGTCTTTCCATACAAAGTTGATATAGAAAAGTATCCCAATACTTCTCTGGATTACGTATTGGAAAACCATTTCAAAAGCACCACGATCACGATATATAGTAAATATGAAATAAAAATGTTATGATAAGTAGATAGTAAATTGTTGAAACCTAGAAAGGGGGGTTGAATAGATTTTAAAAATAGTTTGATTGATTTGAAGGATTTGTTTTAGAACACAATGTTAATAGTGAGAGAGTGAAATAAAAGATACAAAGATATCATTGCAAGAGTACCACGATATATAGTGATTTTGATGAAGGTTAACTACTCAGTGTATGTTCACTCCTTCACCCTTGATCAAAAGTTAGCTTCACTATTAATAAAAGGTTTCGCTAATCACGGTAGAGATCACCGGCACAACTTTCTCACTAACATCGGTAAGGATCACCCACAACTCTTCTCTTTAGGGTAAAGTTGACCTTAGCTTCTCCTTTATTTTGAAAAATTGGTAGGGATTGATTTGAAGGATTTGTTTTAGAACACAATGTTAATAGTGAGAGAGTGAAATAAAAGATACAAAGATATCATTGCAAGAGTACCACGATATATAGTGATTTTGATGAAGGTTAACTACTCAGTGTATGTTCACTCCTTCACCCTTGATCAAAAGTTAGCTTCACTATTAATAAAAGGTTTCGCTAATCACGGTAGAGATCACCGGCACAACTTTCTCACTAACATCGGTAAGGATCACCCACAACTCTTCTCTTTAGGGTAAAGTTGACCTTAGCTTCTCCTTTATTTTGAAAAATTGGTAGGGATTGATTTGAAGGATTTGTTTTAGAACACAATGTTAATAGTGAGAGAGTGAAATAAAAGATACAAAGATATCATTGCAAGAGTACCACGATATATAGTGATTTTGATGAAGGTTAACTACTCAGTGTATGTTCACTCCTTCACCCTTGATCAAAAGTTAGCTTCACTATTAATAAAAGGTTTCACTAATCACGGTAGAGATCACCGGCACAACTTTCTCACTAACATCGGTAAGGATCACCCACAACTCTTCTCTTTAGGGTAAAGTTGACCTTAGCTTCTCCTTTATTTTGAAAAATTGGTAGGGATCCTTTATACTAATGTGAACTCTACTTATTAGCTCTCTCTTCTTCTCTTGTTTTTGTCGATCTTGAGACATGGTATGAAAGTTTTAATGTGTATTGTGCATATTGCAAGAGGTTAGTCAAATGGTATGAATAAGTTTATTTAGATATCCAAGAGGAGAGAGACAAGAAATGGACAAATGTTAGGGGTCGATGTTACAGTCAGATCGTGTGTCGACCATACTCTTTCTAAACACATCTTGATACTCAAAGTAAATATGTTGTGTTATGTCCAAACCTTATTTTTGACTTCATTTGTAAATAATAATTTTTCAAGAAATTAGAGTAATAATGTTCAGGTTTGTCTTGAGTAAGGGAGAGAATGACATTGGCTTGATATCCTAAGTACTTTTTATTCACAACCAATTGTGTGTTTTGTCTACCATTCATACCTCTTTAGAATTGACCATTCCCCTCGACTTTAGTTTTCATTTGAAACCTTGTTTTTTTTATGAAGATTCCTTCATAAGATTTTGACTGTTTAGTTTATAAATACCAGTTTAAAAAAATTTGGGTTTTATAAACCTACTGAAAATTAGTTTAACAGTACTCTAGAGATATATTCATATTTCATAGTTGTCACCAAGTATCTTGACTTGATCATTCAAATACATTTTTTGAATTTCATGATTAATCCAGAGAGGATACGGTCGATTTGAATGTGACACATATCGTCCATCTTCCGTCTCTTTTGAACTTTTGTATAGATTGTGAATACCAAAGGGGAGGGGTGTTCAAAAAAATCCGAATCCGAAACCGAACCCGAATTATCCGAAAATCCGAATCCGAATTATCCGAAAATTCGGATATCCGAATTTTCGGATTCGGATTCGGACAGTGATTTTCTGATGTTTCGGATAGTTCGGATATCCGAAATATTATATTTATATATTTTTTTAATTGTTTTTATTATTTAAAAATAAGAAAAATTAAATTAAACCCGATATAGTATATTTATATATTTTTATATGTATATTTTCTAATGTTTTTTAAGGTTTTTAATTGTTTTTGTAATTTAAAAATATTATTTTTATATATTTTTTTATTTTTTTTATATTTTCGGATATCGGTTTCACTATCCGAATCTGTATCCGAATTTTCGGATATCCGAAATTCGGATATCCGAATTTTCGGATTCGGATAGTGAAATCCACTATCTGAAAATTTCGGATATCCGAATATCCGAATTTTCGGATATCCGACTTTGAACACCCTACCAACGGGAGGCATATACTTATCATTATTCTTTTAATGTTAAAGGAATTAAAAGATCTCAAATCTATATACTCTATAATAAATAAATGTTTCGTAAGATAAATTTCCCGTCTCTCTCTCTTCTATTAAATGTACAAATTTTTATTAATTGTTGTTTAATAATTTTTTGTTTTTCGCCTCTCTCTCCTGTTAAATTATAATGATTTTCTATAATTCTTAACAAACGTTTTTTATTTAAAAAATATAGGTTTGTTCGTAAAACATTTTTAGAAATTGAGCATTTATTACATTCTTTTTATAAAACATTTTTAAAAAGTAACAATAGTACGTTTCTAAATTTTGTATTAAAAACTATGTAATATGTCATAAATATTTAATATATAAATATTTATTATTAAATATATAACATTGAATTTATTTATTGCATTTATTTAACCGTGTAATATACAAGGTATCTAACCTAGTGTAGAATGAATACATCCTGTTTGTACATTATTTTACTAGGTTAAAGCTCATGTGTTACATGAGTTGAATAAATACAACTTGTTATAAAACAATATTTTTTATCAAGATTTGTATGTTTGGTGTTATTAGTTATATGTTAAATAAGAAATAATTAAAATTTTCTTATGATTTAGTAATTTTTAATAAAATATTAGAATATGTTAGATATTTAATTATTTAACATCATTATTATTAAATTGGAGAGAAAAGCGAAAAAAAATCTATATTTCATCAGAAGTCGACACGTAGCAAGTATAGTTATTCATTTATTATAATATAGGTTAGAAACCCTGTATATTATACAGGGTGAATAAATGTAATGTTATATATACTTAGTAATAAAAATATAATATTACATATTTTTGACATGTTACATAAATTTTTAATACAAAATTTTAGAAGCGCTATATAGTTATTTTTTTAAAATATTTTATAAAAAGAATGAAAGAAATGTTTAAACTATAAAATGTTTTATGAATAAAACTATTTTTTAATTAAAAAAATGTTTTATAAAACTAGTTATAAAAATATTGAGTTATTTACACAAACAATCCCTACGTTATCATATGATGTTCATTTTGACTCAAAATTTGAGTTATTTAAAGATATTTGGATATTAAATACTAATCATGGTTGCCCAAACTGTAAAGCATTATTTTCACTACATGGTTAGATATACTTATATTATTCCCTTATTTTAAATTTTATATAACTAATGGTGTTATCCCTATTTAATACGTCACAAAATATATATTTTCTAATTATAAAATTTAATACGAAATTTGGGATGTTATAAATATAGGTTATAATTAATATCTGAATAATGTTTATAGACAACGTTTTTGAGTGTTGTTATTAAACCAACATCCTATTCCTATTTATACTAATATAGGTAAAATTGTGAACATGTTCCTAAACTGGTTCCCAACATCCCTTTAACGACTATATTTACGAACATGTTCCTAAACTGGTTCCCCGGTTTCAGCCTAGAAATTCTAAACCATATCCTAAGCGGTTTTGGTCAAACTAATTTCATACTCAGCCGGGTTCGGGTTAAAAACCGGTTTCGGTTTACAAACATGTATTTTAGCCCACAAGGACGTCTCCAGGATTTCGGGTGCCCCAAACGAATACTAAAAAATGGGTCCTTAAATAATTTTTCCCCAAAGATCGATGATAAATGTAATAAAAATAAACAAAAAAACGTTATTGTAGCGATAAACAAATACAAAACAAAATAAACAAAAAACATAACAAAGTAAAACGAATCAAGAGACTTTCCTAACATATTTCGAAGCAAAGTTGTTGATCAATTCTTCACAATTGATAGTATCTAATATATCGTTATCGATAGCAGTCATTGTCAATCCATTAAATCTCTCAACAAAATTAATTTATTGGTTTAAATGAGTATACTAATAGTTAAATAGTTGATAATATGTTTATATTTAAATATTTTGGTGAGTTTTATTTATGGGGCTCTTAACAAAATTTTCATCTACTTACTTTGGTTCTAATTTTAAAAAAATAATTATTTATATATAAACATAATATTTTTATAAAATTTGGGCACCCCTTCAAAAACGTGCCCTAAGCGACCGCCGATGCCAGCTTGGGTTTCGAGACACCCCTGTTTACCCACCTCTAGTACCGAGTAACTACAAAAGGTTTGTGAGCTTTGGAAAATGAGTTGGGCGGGCTCATTTGCTAAGGCCCAACAGTGACTTATGTGAAATCAGGGGTTCCTCATGTCGGCATCGTATGTACTTTAGTTGAGGCTGTAACAACATATATGAATTAGTAACGTAATGAAATACAACGTGATCGATGTGTGTTCAAACCGATAAAGAGAGAAAATAGAGAAATATAGAGAAGCTAGGGGAAGATAGGAATGATTCAAACTTCAAATCTCTTCATTATTTGCTCCTGCTTCATCATAACTCTTTCCATTAACGCCTTCAACTCTACCAAGGATCGGCTTCTTCTTCTAATGCTTCCACCACTGTTGCTTGATTGCTTTCCATGCTTGTTAGGTGCCCACG
This sequence comes from Smallanthus sonchifolius, assembly GCA_023525975.1. Lineage (NCBI taxonomy): Eukaryota > Viridiplantae > Streptophyta > Magnoliopsida > Asterales > Asteraceae > Smallanthus > Smallanthus sonchifolius. The sequence goes on along the minus strand of CM042046.1, from coordinate 20,011,813 downwards.
TCCGAGAACTTGAATAGCTCTGATACCATTGATATGGTTTAAACCGAAAAAGAGAGAAATAGAGAGAAGCTAGGAGAAGATATGAATGATTTACACTTCAAACGTCCTTCTTCCACTAGATACGTAAGAATAACTACCCACTTCAATTACAATAAACACCTTCTAACTAACCCTAATCAACCTAATAACCCTTGAACTAAATATAATAATAAACAATAATAAAACCCTAATAAATTACCTAACATTCACAGTCTGCTGTGGATGCAATTAACTTGCAATTTGAGATTCAGGACGATGTGGAAAGAATAGACGGAAAAAATAGAGGAGTTAGAACCGATTCGCCTTATAGATTTGAATGTCGATTTAGTTTTTTTTTTCTAAAAGGATCAACAAAATATCAACAACACAATTTCTATTCCCTTCCGTTCTAATTTTTGTAGCACCAACACTCTTTTTCCTATTGTCACATATTTAGTTATTTTACAGGGAAAAAAGTTGTAACAATTGAAGATTCCTCTCACTAATATTCAGTTAGCAACCGATGATTTTTTAGAAACATACAAAATTGCATATATGGATGGCTTTACTTTGTACAGAGCAGAACTAAACCATTTTGATAAAGAAAACCCTTCATCCGCAGAAGGGAATAATAAAGGCGAACATCCCCAGAGACCCAACATTGTACTTATAAAACGGTACCCTGATGGACATGTCAGGTATGGAAAAAAAGAGTATTTTACAGAACTTGAAATGCTTACCAGTGTTATGCATCGCAACATAGTCACTCTACTTGAATTTTGTTTTGAAGGTTCTGAGATGATCCTTGTCATTGAAAAATTTTCTAATGGATACCTTCATGAATATTTAGGAAATGTGAACAAAATGCGTAATTTGACAGGGGAAAAACGTTTGAAAGTCTGCATTGATGTTGCACAAGCATTGAATTACCTTCACTATGAGTTGGAAGACCAAAAGATCATAATAAACCGTGATATATGCATGTACCACATTGGGTTGGACGAGAACTTAGGGGTAAAGATTGTTCACTTTTGGTTCTCCGTATGCATGCCTCGTAATCAAGAAGACGAAGCTCTCTATCTCATGTGGATTGGCAGACCGTTCAACATAGATCCAGAATATAAGAGGACCCGTAAGTTAAAGAGAGAACCGGATATTTATAGTTTTGGAGTAGTTTTGTTTGAAATTTTATGTGGGAGGCCAACCTATGACTCAATTTACCTTAAGGAGAGTAAAGAAGGGCTGCCAAAGTTTTGCACGGGAACAATAGAGGACATGATAGATCCTATAATAAAGGAAGAAACCGGTGAAAACAATTTTCTTTTAAATAGAGGACCCAACAAGGATTCTTTGCACACATTTATTGAACTTGCATATCAGTGTGTAACAGAAACTCAAGACCAACATCCAACAATAAAAGTCGTTGTCAAAGAACTTGAGAAAGCATTATTATTTCAAGTAAGTCGTTCTACCTTCATATTATTGGTCTCAAGAAGTAATCAGTGTGATGATTCATTGTAATTTAAGAAGAATGTAAAATGCTTGATGACATTAGGTTAAAATTAACGAACACAAACTGTTACATTTACATTGTTAAAATCTTTTTTACTTTCAAACATCGAGTGTTCACCCTATCATGACCAACTTTTTTGTTCTGGTTGATTAATTTTGAAGCGGTTGATAAATAATTTTTAGAGCAGTTTATATATAAACCGCCTTAGGGTGTTGGAGGCGTTCAACCCGATTGACTCGAGTAGTGTCATCAAGTAAATGAGTAAAGGGGAACACCGCCTCTATTGAACCGAGTAGGGGCGGGTAAGGTGATCGAGTAAGGGTCATCGAGTTCATTTACTCGGGTGATCACGGGAGATAGAGCCGTTGGGGAGGTTTGGTGGGGTGGGGTGGGGTGGGGTGGGGGGGGTGGGTTGGGTGCTTTAAAAAAAAAATTACCTATAAATACCTCATTACACATACATATATTTTTACCTATCATCTATATATAAAACAAATCACTCACAAATCACTCTCCTCTTCAATTTTTTTAACAAAATGTCTTCATCTAGTTCTAGTGTTGTTCCTTCGGGATTATCCGATGCTAGTGATTTTGATTATCTTCTTTCCGACATTTCCGACTCAAGTGGCATTGAATTTTTGTCCAAAGTTGCGACTAGTGAGCTTAAGGATACGGCAAAATCAAAGAAAAAATGTGTAAATCATGATCGTGAAGTTGCTAACACAAATTTGTTGAATGATTACTTCGTCGAACGCCCCAGGTACGACACAGATACGTTTAGAGCGAGATTTCGCTTACCGAAAAAGTTGTTTTTAAGCATTGTAAGGGATATAAGCATAGATTCAAGGTTTTCTTGGTTTCACGAAGGGTACGACGGGAGGTTAAAAAAGAGCTTCACGCCGATTCAGAAATGCACTGCTGCTATTCGTCAACTTGCTACAGGTAACCCTCCTAACGAATATGATGAATATTTATCTATGTCCGGTAGGATTGCTCGTGAATGTTTAGAATACTTTTGTAATTCTATTATTATGTTATACGGCAAAGAGTTTTTACGTAGACCTACAAGCCACGACATTGCACGTTTATATAATGCGCATGAAACTAGATGGGGCCTTCTAGGGATGATCGGTAGCATCGATTGTACGCAGGTCGTTTGGAGGATGTGCCCGACTAGTTTGCGTGCCCAATTTATGAGAGGTGATCACCAATACCCTACGATCATGATGGAAGCAGTGGTGTCAAATGACTTATGGTTTTGGCATGCGTTTTGTGGTCCTGCCGGTTCCAATAACGGCATAAATGTTCTCAATCAATCCCCGTGTTCAATAACGAAATGCATGGAACCGCCCCGAAGTGTCCTTTCCAAGTTAACGGTCGTGAATACAAACGTGGCTACTATCTTGCAGATGGGATTTACCCCACTTGGTCTGTTTTGTGAAATCATTTCAATTCCCTGTCGACCCAAAAGAAAAAAGGTTTAAGAAAGTTCAAGAGTCGGCTAGAAAAGACGTCGAACGCGGGTTTGGTGTTTTAAAATCTAAATAGGGTATAATTAATCGTTCGCAACGGTCACATAAACGTCAAAAAATACAAAATGTGGTTTACGCATGTATCATATTGCACAATATGCTTTTAAAGCATGACGGAAATGCAATCTCACCCAGCTACGTGATAGACCCTCCAACCAATGAAGTAGTAGACGATGGTGTAATTAATGAATTGCGGGATCAAGAGACACACTTTAGACTACGATATGATCTTGTTGAACATTTTGCTACACTACCGGAGTGGGCCAGCAGCGATTCGGAAGACGATTATGTTTAATTTTTTTTTTTTGTAACTTTATTATTGTATTTTGTTATTTTTAGTTGTATTGATTTTTTAATTAATAAAAAAGTATGTTTTTGATTATTTAAATGTTTAATTATAAAAAAAAGTTGGTGAATAAATGAGTAAATGAGTAGGGTGTTTCCAATAAAATCTGAGTAAATGAGTAGTTTTGAGGTGACAGAATTCTATTGACTAGTTTTGATGAGTAAATGAGTATTGGGGTTAATGCCCCCAACACCCTTAAAAAACTATCTAGAAAAATAAACGGCCTAAAAATTCATTTTATGGAGCGGTTTATAACACCTGGTTTTTTTTAAGGCGGTCCTCTTCGTGTTTTGGGGCGGTCGCCTCAAATGAATAACCCATTTGATTTTGGTAAAAAAACTCCCAAAATCTACCAGACCCACCACTACCCTTTCCTCACCATCCACCGCCGTCTCCCCCCTCCACCCAGACCAGCGCTATCTCCCCTTCCACTCAGACCCGCGCCATCTCCAATACCACCACCGCCCTCTCCCATCCTCGAATTCATCGTCAGAACTCAAGATGAGGTGAAATTGGGGATTTAGTTGAAATTAGGGCACGTAACTTTGGAAATTTGTGAAATTGAAGCTATTAGAGAGCACGTTAGGGCTGATTGAGATATTTTGGAACTCTAGAAACACAAAATCTCCTGCTCCTCTCTCGCTTTCTCCAGGTATGGAAGCTTCTTCTCTAGGTTTTGCTGCAAAATCAACCCCTTTCTCTCTTTTCCTTTTTGACTTTCTCACAAAACACCCACTCGGTGCAGGTTCTCATTGTATGTTTCTCCTGGTTCTCGTGGTTTGCTTCTACTTAATCGGACTACAAGGTAAACAAGTTAACTATTGGTTGCACCATGTATTGATATCATTTAGGTGTTTCAGGGACTGTTTGAAGGCCTATGGACTGTAAGTAATTATGTATTTTGCTGTTGAGGTTCATTGAAATATTTGTAACTTCTGTTTATGTGAATTTCAGGTAAATTGTTAATTTCTTTTTGCTCTGTAATTAATTTGGGGATTTATTTGAACATTGAATTTTCAGTTCTAGAATTATGTAAAAATGAAATATGTAATCTATCCTATAGTGTAATTTGAGTACCCATGATGAAATACTTACATCATCATTATAAGTTGAAATGACTATGAATTTCTTATTGATCATAAAACAACCTAATTATTTGGAAAATGCTTCAGGAGAGCAAATTTCACATGTGCAGATATGAGAGAATCAGATTTTAATGGTTGAAAGCAGTAGAAGACGAAGCTAATTTCACAGGTAAACAATGCTTCATTCATCTACTAAATTGTCAGTTTTGATTTAATTAAATAAAAAGAAATTCAAAAAATGGCATATACTTCTACAGTCATTCAATGGGGAAAAATGGGAGAAGTTTCATACCGAAATAGTAGCATGTCTTGCCGTCATTCAAAGTGGCAGCACAGCAAGAAGCTGCAGCAGGCAAAGCAATGGAACAACATTATGCAGCACAGGTATGCTCACAGTTAATTTCCTGTTGTTATGTGTTCATTGCTTTATTCTCGATATACAGTTAATTATGTACTTGATAACATAAGTTATTTCTGCTTGGTGATAAACTCAAGTATTAGTTATTTTTTTGTTGGATACCTTACGATTTTGTGGAACTATTTTGTTTTGTAGATACCAAAAAGGAAATATCATTCCTCAGCCTATTTTTTGAGATTCATTCACAATTCGTCTGCTTTTCTTTGTAGACTAAAAGTTGTGTTAGAGATTGTAAGTCCAAGTCATTTACGAGTGTAGTTATTACATTGTGAACTGAATTGAAAATCATCATATACATTTCAGGAATTGTAATTCATATATCAAACTGAATTTCAATTGACTTTTGGTTTGTGGGGTGTTGCCTTCAAAACTCAAATTTATTACACAACCCTTGTTCAAGGTATACCACTGCAACTTGTAATGTGATTGCACATATCTCTTATGAGAAGATTGATTTTATGGATTTAAGGGTTATGAAAGGGTATTCTAGGTATGCAGTATTTGATGAACTTGCATTAGACTAAATTTGTGCTATATTCCTATTGAGAATTTGTACTTTACTTTTACAAATTACACATATCTCTACAGAATCGTAAGATACAAACTACTATTGTTGTATACACGTATTACATTCCAGTTGTACCGCGCCAGCAAACTCCTGATGGGAACTTTATGAACTTCTGCAGGTAGTCGTTTGACGAATTGCACCTTGTGTCTAGGCGTTAATGACTTCCGAAACGGACATGGCTGGATGGTAAGAACAATGACCAACATGGAGCCCTGCCCTCACTGTGATGAATACTTCTCTCAAAAAATTGTTTCTTACCTCATTTTTTAATTATTTATTCAAGTATTTTTTTTGGATACATCCCGCAACGAAGCGCAGGGGAACAAACTAGTTTTATTAATGTCACGTTATGTTATATGTAGATGAATTCCCGATCGTCGGTTGTGTGTAATATAGATGGATGAATTCCCGATCAACGGGTTGCAAAATGGGAAGAGGGAGCGGGTTGCATAACGGGTTACGTAACCATGAATTTCCGATCAAGCGAGCAGAGAGAACAATATTGGGCATGTAGTTTTTGTAACTGTTAACTATATTAATATTTCTGAGAATTTAATATTGCTTAATATTTCTGAGAATTCAGAATTTATCTCAATTGCAAGGTAAAAGTGGGTAACTAGGTATGACCTGAACCGGCTCAATAAAGGCATTAGAACTTTTGGAGCGATTTGGGGTAGCAGATTTATAGAATTTGATTATTATTTTTTAGAGCGGTTGATCATTTGGGGCGGTTTCACAAACCGCTTCAAAAAAAACATTTTATTTTTTAGGGCACTATTATTTAGAGCGGTTCATAACCGCTCTAAAAATTATTTTAACCGCCCTAAAAAGGGTTTGTGTACTTAAATCTAAATCTAAAGATAGAAACAATATTCCTCCATAACTTACTCCCTTATTTCCTCCATTGACTCTCCTTATTTATGGTCATATCTTTTATTCTTGGAGCACATTACGTAAATGTCTCCTTTCTCCTTGTATTTCTTATTATATATAGATAGGTTTAGTCCTATAATTAAATATCATTTGTAAGCTTTGCTTTGTATCTTCGACTATAATAATGGAAGTTATTATGGTATCAGAGCGGCCATAAAACGATCCTATCAGACCAAACCTCTGACAAAAACCACTGCCCATCATGGCTGGCGATGAAGGCAGGTACGTGCGAAAAGATCAGAAATGAAGCGGCTGTGAAGAGGCTGAACATTGCAGCTTTTGTGGAAAAGACGGACACAATAAACACCGATGCTTTAAGCGCATGGGTTATCCGAAGTGGTGGCCGGGTAAGGAAAAACAGAATAAATCGAAGGCGGCCTGCGTGAAGGGAGAAACGAGC